>QXEO01000248.1:0-2707916 GCA_007115705.1 Dactylis glomerata | reverse complement strand
TCATTCTCATGAGAAATTCAAATTCTATAATGTCCATTAATCATCTTGTTGGATTTTATTTGCCTCTTGTGAAAAATAAATGTTTTATCACATTATGGGGGAGTAATATGCTTTGTGCATACTACAAACCAATATAATGTGTATATTTGAGGTTGTGTCACATAGTGTTGATATTGTAAATTATCTTGCTTCTATGTGGCATGTTTTCTCAAACAAATTCCAATTTGCCAAATTGTTTTATTGCTCTTGTTTTGGATCTTGTTTGTGAGATACTTTCTTGATAGGGTTTTCCTAAAATGTGGAATGCTGCATCAAAGTTGGAAAACCATTTGCTTCAAGTTATCTTAATCATTGCTTTGCGTGATTGTTTAACTATTTGAGTCTATCAAGAATATCTTCTTGAGCATGGTGATTAATTCTTATCCTTCTCCGTATGCTTCTTTGTTGTGAAGATGATCTTGGATTTATATGTAAACTACCACCAGGAAATAAATCCAAATACCTCTTGTTCTTGGACAATTGGTAATATATCATGTGGCACATGTATATTGATCATCTTTACATTGGCTATTGCTTTTAATTGTCTTATCTCTAGCCAAAAATGTATTTGTTTTAGCTCCCATTGTCTTCCGTGACTCTTGTTATTCCATTTGATTTTGTTGAACTTATCTTGTGTTATTTCTATGTAGGTAGATGTGATGATCCCACTTGTGTGCATTTTGTATTCAAATGCAAAATCATAAATAATGCACTAATCTTGGGGGAGCTCTCCTATATTTGTTATAACACACTCTTTGTGCTTATTTCAATTGGTATTGTTTTTTTGTTGGAAGACAAATCTTTTCTTTTTGGTACTTAGTGTGCCATCATAAAAAGTGTGGAGAGTTGGTTTGTTTGTTTGAACCTTGCTCTCTTTGGGAGTTGGTGATCTCATTCCTTATTATTATTTCTTACTCTTAAAATGAGATATGTCTTTGAGCATGTGTGTTTTAGTTATGCTTTATGCTCATTGGCTTTTGCTTGGTTCACTAGTTGAACTTTGGAGTCAATCTTGTGTTGATTTGATTCTTTGATATAATTTGGACAACCTTTTGTAGCTTCACAATTTTGTGTGCTCGCTTGTCCTTCTTGGTGTTTTGTCCAAATTGTATCTCCTTTGGCTCTTGAAAGTCATGTGCATGCATATTTACTAAATGTATACTTTATGGCATGCTTTGCTTTCTTTGATCAAATATATATGAGAAGCTCCATCAAATCCTAAATCGTCTAAGATGTGCATGAAATTCAATTTCATATATATATATATATGCACATATTTATGTGGAGTTTGTCCTATATGTTGTAGTTTCTAACTACTTTGGACCCAATGAGTTTGGGGACCATCTTGTGCTTGAACTTTGTTTTAGGTACATGGAGATATATTGGTGCTTGTCTCAATAATAAGGATGAAGTGGTGACTAAATGATAATTTGAGGCAAGCTAGGATTATTGAAGAACTCCTATCTACTATATCCTACCTTTAATATCTCGGTAACAAGTATCTTTTCATGCATACTTCTCTCGTATCCAACCTTGTGTAGGTTGTTTTATGGCATTGAAAATCTTTATTTGCAAATGTTGTGCTTTTTTGCAAGGATTCTAATGAAACCTCCTTATTGCAAATGTGAGCAAGTTGAGATGAGGACATATTATTGGGAACATATAAAAATCATGCTCATGATTCTCCTATCCCATATATGTCAACTTAGCAATCTTTTTGCATATCAATTCCTCAATAAGCTCACATGTGTAAAATTGATGAAATTGCAAATTTATTTCTTCCGTTTGGTATCCTTCGTTTTGATACTTGTTGTTTTTATCAAAGCATCCCAACTATCTTCTTTCCCTTGTTGATATTTGTGATGTCTTTGACATATTGGTGGTTGAAGTTCGTCAATATACAATAAGATAAATTGTGCCTTTGGCCATGCTTTAAAAGCAAAAAATCTCATTGGTATATTGCATGACTTCATTTTGGATTTCATGTTCTATTCTTAGTATCTATTTTGTGTGTATATGTTTCTTTGTGATAATGATCTTTGTGATATTGTCTACGTAGAAACTTATACACATGAGAGATGATATCTCATTATTTGATATCTTATTTGAACCTTATGTGTTGGGATGGAATGCTAAGCAATATCATTCATTGAAGACTATGTGGATGCTCTATGCTTATCCTTGTATTAGTCTTATAATATTCTTTGTCATTCCTATCACACATTCCTTTGGTTGTGCCTTTTAATATATTGTCCCTTGCTTGTTGCCCAACCATTTGTTTGATGCAAGTGTAAGCTTAATTTCTTCTCTATGATCTCTTGCAAATGGTTGCGTTTTAAATGTTATTGAGGGAGTGAGGACTCCATGTTGTGCAAATTGTATTCAAATACAAACATTCCAATTTTTGCACGTACCTTGGGGAGCTTCCTCATTTCATTTAAAGCACTATTTTGCGGTTAGCATAGTATTTAATTTCACTTGGTATCATTTTGTTTTGAATAATATTGAGGGAGTGATGATTCCACATGTGTGCACCTTATACTTCAACTCAAATAGAATATTTTGTGCACACACCTTGGGGAGCTTGCTCATATTATTTAGAGCACCTTTTCGATCTTATCATAATATCTTTATTCAATTTGTTCTTTGGATTGTTTGATTGCTCTCTTCATTTGTTGAAGTTTACCTATCGTGTTATCTTATTTATTTATTTTGCAATCTTTGATCCTCAATATAGTTTCATTTCCTTCAAAAATTTGCCTTTGTATATGTGCATGTGTTTTCACTCATTTATTTTGGATATGCACACCGTTTTGGAGGAACTCTCACTATATTGGCCTTCTAAGCTTTTTTCGCCCATTTTGGCAATGGATGCCAATGGGGGAGAAGTTTCGAGGGTTTAAAGGGAATTGACTTTTATGCTTTGGTTTGTTCTTAAGCATTTGCCTTGCATGCTTTGCATGGTTGAGTATATAGTGGAAACTCCACCAACAACCTTGGTTGGCAATATATGCAATGAAATCAAGATCATTCACACGTGCATAGATTGTGGGGGAGTTTGCTCTATATATGGTGGTTTTACTAACATCACATACTTTTGTAGTATTTGATGTTAGTACAACCATTTTGATTCTTTGAATTCATTATATAAACCCTCTCAAAGAGATTGTCATCAATTACCAAAATGGGGGAGATTGAAAGATCATATCGAGCCCCATGTGTGGTTTTAGTAATTAATGACAATCCCTATGGACTAATGGTTGCATTGAGTTATATGTGTAGGACTTGTCCATAGACAATGCTTGAACCATTTGTTGGAGTCAAGGTTGTAAGAAGAAGATTATGTGTTGACCAAGGTGTTATTCAAGGAGTGATCCAAAGATTGGTCTTAAGGGAGTTGAGCTTATGTTAAGTGTGTCTTGAAGAATAAGATTGAGTGAGCTCTCATGTGTATCCTCAAGACACCATCATTATGGAGAAAGAAGATTTGATTCGAGGATTGATCAAGTCAAAGCGCAAGTTCAAGATGAGCAACTAGAAGAGAACATATGCTTGAAGCTTGCCATCTATATTGTGATCATGGATATGTGAAGATATGCTGAAAGAGAGTCTCTTCCATAGTAGAGTATGGGGGAGCAATCCGCAAGACTTCACCAAGCAAGCTCAATCAAGAAAGGTGGTCCAACTTGAGAAGATCAAGATCGTCTTTATCCACCTCAAGTGGAATGCTCAAGGCAAAGGTATGATAGTGTTAGGGTTTCTTTCTTACCGGTCTCATGGTGTTTGTTGTGAGACCGGGTTATAGGATCGGTAGCCGTACTATCAAGAGGGGCTCTCGAGTGAGTAACTTAATTGTATCGTTCGGAAAGAGCTCAAACCTTTGCATACTTGGCATCATCTTTCTTGGTTCTTATTTGGGTTTTATCCATGTGAGGTTCTAGAGCTTGTGGTTATTTCCATGAGAAGCTCTAGCTCATCAAAAACGGATTTCGCATGAAGCTCTTATTGCGTTTTTGATGTTTGGAGGTTTTACCGGTTTGCCTTCAAAGAGAGGTCAAACCTTTCATCATTTGGTTTTATACTCCCTTATTGGACTATGATGTTTCTATGGATGAAGTTGTAGAGCTCGTTGTGGTGATTCCAACGAGCCCAAGATCATCGAAAACGGAGTCCGGATGAAAAAGTTATCACCGTTTTCGTATTGCAATTTCTGCTCGGCGTCACCCAGTAAGGGGGGCGGATATTCCGGCCAGGGGGGGGGGCGGATTATCCGGCCTGGGGGCGAAAATTTTGTTTCGGAATTTCTGCTAAGGACCAGAGTCGGCGTCACCCAGTATAGGGGGCGGATAATCCGGCCTGGGGGCCGGATAATCCGGCCAGCCGGATATTCCGGCCATATTTTGGCCGGATAATCCGCCCCTCCAAGTCTGCAACGGCCATATTTCGTGGGGGGGTATAAATACCCCTTCTTCCACCTTGGGCTGCACACGTTTTTGGGCTCTCTCTCCTCCATTGTTGACTTTGCAAGCTTGCCCTTCCTCCTCCATTCCTCCCATGATTCTTGGATATTTTTGAGGGAAAAGGGAGAGGAGATCTAGATCTATATTTCCACCAATCACTTTCTCCTCTTTGTGAGGGGAACCCATTGAATCTAGATCTTGGAGTTCTTTGTGGATTTCCTTTGTTCTTCCTCTCATATCTCTCCATAGCATTAGTTGCTTTGGTAGGATTTGAGTGAGAAGGATTTGAGCACCTTGTGTGCTCTTGCCATTGCATAAGTTGCATCGGTTTGAGTTCTCCCCGGAGATTCGAGTAAGTGAAAGTTTGTGAGCTTATTACTCTTGGGTTCTTGGAACCCTAGACGGCTTTGTGGCTTTGTGGTGCCTTTGTGGCTATTCTTGGGAGCCTCCAATTAAGTTGTGGATGCGTGCCCCAAGCTTTGTGTAAAGGCCCGGTTCCGCCTTGAGGAACCCCTTAGTGGAAGAGTGAGCTAGGCCTTTGTGGCGCAAGCTCACACCGGAGAATAGGGTGAGGCCTTTGTGGCGTTGGTTAGGCCTTTGTGGCGATACCACACCCCTCCAACGAGACGTACTCCCTTTCAAGGGAGGAACTCGGGAATACATCATCGTCTCCGCGTGCCTCGGTTATTTCTATACCCGAGCTCTTTACTTATGCACTTTACATTGTGATAGCCTTCGTGCTTGAAGTCATATATCTTGCTATCACCTTGTTACTTGTATTGCTTAGCATAAGTTGTTGGTGCACATAGGTGAGCCTAGTTTATTTAGGTTTTGTGTGCTTGACAAAATAAACGCTAGTTTAATTCCGCTTTTGTTCAAGCCATTTGTAAAATTTGATATCGCCTATTCACCCCCCCCCTCTAGGCGACATCTGTGTCCTTTCAATTGGTATCAGAGCCCGGTCTCTCATTTTAGGCTTCACCGCCTTGAGAGCAAAGATGTCGGCTAGGGGATTAGTGCACAATAACACTTCTATATTTGATGGCACAAATTATGATACTTGGAAAATTCACATGCTTAATTATTTTCGGGTCATGGACCCATCTATGGAGCGAATTGTAGATGCGGGTTTTTCTCCTCCAAAGGATACTCAAAATATGTCTTTTGAGGATGAGAAAAACTTGTATCTCAATGCTCAAGCTACTCATGTGATTGTTAATGCTTTGAGCGATGTAGTTACCTTCTCCATCTCGCCTTTTCGGAGCGCTCATGAGATATGGACAAAGCTTCAAGAAAAATATGGTGTGTCCAAGATTATTGAGGATGATTGTATTCCTTCCACTTCCGGCCGCAATGAACTTTCATCCACTTCACCAAAGTGTGGCAAGACACAAGGTAATGATATGGTGAGTGGTGATGAAACTTGCAATGGTTATAGTATGCTTACTTTTGATGATCCTTCATCTCTATCTCATTGCAATGCTTCATCTTTGGACTTAAACACTTGTAGCCCCATAAATGTTTTACATGCTTGTGTTGATAGTCCTTGCATATCATGTGTAAATTTCTTGAATAAATCTCATGATGATATGCTTGCTTTGTCTTGTTGCCATGATACAAATGCTTCTATTTCCTCTAGTATTTGTGATGCTAACCATATAGAGGAAACCGAAGAGTCTTTGGGCCAAGACAAGGTCTTGAATGGAGCTTCAAGTATTTCTTCATCTTCTTCTTCTCACGGTTCCCACATATGCCTTATGGCTAGGTCTTCAAATCATAATGATGTTGAGGACAATAGTGAGGATGAGGAAAATGAAGAAGACTATATTGAGTATTTAAACAAGAAGGGTAAGGTGGTCTTTGATGCTTTGCATAACCATAAAAATGTTTTGCCCAACTTCTTTGAAATCATGAGTTGTGCTATTGAGAGCACGAAACTCATTGAGATGAAGGAAGAACAAATTGATAAAATGTTTTCTCTTGAGCGTGAGTATGCCAATGATATCCATGATTTAAAATATGCTCTAGAGGAAGAGCAAGAGCTTCGGGTTTCTCTTGAGGAGAAGCTTGAATCCATTGAGGAGTCATGTAATGAAATTATTTCTAAACTCACTAAAGAACGTGACCTCGCTCTTGCCAAGTTGTCTTCTCCTATTCATAATGATAATGATGCATGTGCTACTAACTCTACTTCTTGTGAAGCATCTATTTTGAAGGAGAATGTTGAGCTAAGGGCTCAACTTGAATTGCTAACTAGCAAGTATGGGAAATTGGAAGAAATTCATGAAAAGCTATCTAGCTCTAATGAGGATCTTCTAGTGTCCCATGCTCGCCTAAAGTTAGCTCATGAGGCTATATCTATAAAGGTAACATCTTGTGAGCCTCATGTGGGCACTAGCACTATTTCCCAAAATGCAATATTGCCATGTGCTAGTACTAGTACTTGTAGCCTCTACTTCCACTAGTACTTGTGTTGTCACTAACCATGTAGAGGAAATCAAAGAGCTCAAGGCCCAAGTTACTTCATTGAAGAAAGACTTGGAAAAACGTCATGAAGGGAAGTCCACACTCAACAAGATCTTGAGTGTGCAAAAATCCCCCAATGACAAGAGTGGACTTGGATTTATCTCTAGTAACAATAAGAAGTCCAAAATATTCAAGAAGAAGAAGGGCCAAGAACAAGTCAAGAATCTGGCCAAGATTGTTTGCTTCAAGTGCAAAATTGAAGGGCACCATGTTAGATCTTGCCCTTTGAAGAAAAAGGCACTTAGTGAGAAGCAATAAGGGAAGTGGCCTCAAGTTCAAGCCCATGCTCAACCTCGAGTTGAAGAAAGGTCACTTCCCAAGAAAAATCAAGCTAATGCTCCCCTTGTGGAGAAATCAAGTGAGAAGAAGGTGAAGAAGAGAACGTGCTACATATGCCATGAGAAGGGTCACCTATCTTCTTCATGCACTAGTGGTAACTCATCCAACCCTATCATAATTGAAGATGTTTATTCACTTTGCAAGGATAAGGTTGGCAATGTGTTTTCCAAATTTGTTGGCGCTCAAAGTGGTGTCAAGAAAAGAACCATTTGGGTTGCCAAACCTATTGTTTCTAACTTCTTAGGACCCAACTTGGTTGGGGACCAACAAGCCATTACTTGAACAATAGGTGTTGTTGGAGGGCTTTGGAGACTTGGCTATATCATGAAGAATTAAGGGATCTTCATCAATTATATTTTTTCAAGTCAAGTCATTTGTATTATCTTGTCTATCATATATCCAATGTTCCTCCTTGCAGTAACTTGTACTCAACTTATCTATATTGAAAGTTACTCACCCCTTTGCATGTGTTGGGTTTTGTATCTTGCATGTGTTTGTATATGGTGTGCTTCCTACTTGCTTCATTTTGAGTAATCAAGTATGTGCATGTTGGTTTGCACACCATGTATGGGTGTTCTTGTTGAGCCTATTGCATCTTGTTTTATCTTACTTGGCTCTTGTGAGAGATTATTAGACTATCCCATTTTGGGGGAGTGATATGCTTTGCACTTCACAATCCTAAAAATGTGTGTACATGAGGAATACCACTTAGTGTTGATATTTAAAGATTATCTAGTCTCTATGTGGTATGTCATTCTCATGAGAAATTCAAATTCTATAATGTCCATTAATTATCTTGTTGGATCTTATTTGCCTCTTGTGAAAAATAAATGTTTTACACATTATGGGGGAGTAATATGCTTTGTGCATACTACAAACCAATATAATGTGTATATTTGAGGTTGTGTCACATAGTGTTGATATTGTAAATTATCTTGCTTCTATGTGGCATGTTTTCTCAAACAAATTCCAATTTGCCAAATTGTTTTATTGCTCTTGTTTTGGATCTTGTTTGTGAGATACTTTCTTGATAGGGTTTTCCTAAAATGTGGAATGCTACATCAAAGTTGGAAAACCATTTGCTTCAAGTTATCTTAATCATTTCTTTGCGTGATTGTTTAACTATTTGAGTCTATCAAGAATATCTTCTTGAGCATGGTGATTAATTCTTATCCTTCTCCGTATGCTTCTTTGTTGTGAAGATGATCTTGGATTTATATGTAAACTACCACCGGGAAATAAATCCAAATACCTCTTGTTCTTGGACAATTGGTAATATATCATGTGGCACATGTATATTGATCATCTTTACATTGGCTATTGCTTTTAATTGTCTTATCTCTAGCCAAAAATGTATTTGTTTTAGCTCCCATTGTCTTCTGTGACTCTTGTTATTCCATTTGATTTTGTTGAACTTATCTTGTGTTATTTCTATGTAGGTAGATGTGATGATCCCACTTGTGTGCATTTTGTATTCAAATGCAAAATCATAAATAATGCACTAATCTTGGGGGAGCTCTCCTATATTTGTTATAACACACTCTTTGTGCTTATTTCAATTGGTATTGTTTTTTTGTTGGAAGACAAATCTTTTCTTTTTGGTACTTAGTGTGCCATCATAAAAAGTGTGGAGAGTTTGGTTTGTTTGTTTGAACCTTGCTCTCTTTGGGAGTTGGTGATCTCATTCCTTATTATTTATTTCTTACTCTTAAAATGAGATATGTCTTTGAGCATGTGTGTTTTAGTTATGCTTTATGCTCATTGGCTTTTGCTTGGTTCACTAGTTGAACTTTGGAGTCAATCTTGTGTTGATTTGATTCTTTGATATAATTTGGACAACCTTTTGTAGCTTCACAATTTTGTGTGCTCGCTTGTCCTTCTTGGTGTTTTGTCCAAATTGTAGATTCCCAGGCCCCACAGCTTTGGTTCTCCCACCTCCCGACTAGACTTCAGCAACCTCAAGCTCCCGAATGTGAGCCGGGCGACAGAGTCACAATTTTGGAATGCATGCATGGTCCTAAAGGCAACAACAGCTGATAAAGTGCTACGACCTAGATGACATCATCACCAGCAAGGAAAGCCTCTGACAAGGGTATAGCTAATAGAGCCCGTTACTTGTGTACCCCTGAGGCCCGTTAAGTTAGGCCCAAGGATAATCGTAGTCAAAGTACGAGTCCATGTCGTATACAGATATTGTAATATGTATCAGACCCAACCGATTCCTTGAGACCTGGCCACCTATATATAGGGGCTAGGAGAGGCCGGTCAGGGTGAGATTGAGAGTAAGCCAAGTTAACCACCATGTTTATTCTCGATACACGCCTTGTTTGACTAATCTTTACCTTCGAGTTCATCCGATGCCCTATTCCCCCGATCCTAAGTCCTTCATCTAGGACATTTGTCGAGTTAACCCTCGTCAAATTGGCGCCGACCGTGGGGACTCGGGGTGTTGGAATCATGAATTCGATGGCTTTTTCGCTTTTAGCCAACAACAATCTAGAAGTCAACGGAAACCAGGAGACGGAGCTGACGATTGGAAGCCTAAACTTTCTAGTCGGATCTTCGGGTTCGATTCGCCTCTCAAATCCAGCAAAACTGGATCCGTCGGCAAGTGAAATCAAGATAATCGCAATGTCAGGATCATCGGTGGGCTCCTCTAGTGAGGTAAACTCGCCGGTCAGCTTCGCAACAGCAGAAAATAGAGGAGGAAAAATTGAAGAACTCGACGAAACCATGGAAAAACTCGACATAGGAGAAACAGTGGATCAATCATATCCTAGCCAAAAGGACCTCATCACCCAAAGCGGTGGTGTCTCCGGCAATGTACACCAATTATGCGTCATCATCACAGAAGCAGCAGAAGACAATGACCCTGCAGACGATGCAGCAACCCATGCACAAGTCAACAAATCAAGGAGTAACAGCAAAAAGAAAAAGGAGAAAATTCACATCTCCACCGGAGAGTGGAGAATCATCATGTCAGCTATCAACCACGGCATAGAGGTACCCGCCAATTCAAGAAGGGAAGTCTTGATGGGGTACCAGTAGGCCCTGCATCAGCACAAAAAGAAACTACAGGAGGAAAAAGACATTATCAGGAGAAGTCAAGAAAACAATAGTGTATCAAGTGGAGCATACTGGGATGAATACAACGAAGCATCAGACTCCAGCAGAGAGACATAGAGAGCCAAAGCACAACAGGAGGACAACAGCACGGGCAAGGGAAGAGAACCGCGCAAAAAGAATAAGCGCACATCCATCAGACGATGAGGAGGCTTTTGTGCAAGAAACACCAGAAGCAGCACTAGTAGCAGCACAGGCGTACCTACTAACTACGCAACCAGAACCCGGAGATCCACGGGAGCACATGCATCAAGACGCAATAAGAAGTCTTGGGTTAGTAGAAGATAGACTAAGGAAACATTCTCCAGAGAAGAAGATGACGCGTTACGAGGACAAGGGAAAGGAAAGCGTCAAGTACCAATCCCCACAAAGCCAAACAAGCGACTCATCAGTCGACGAAAAGCGCAAGGCACGAAGGGAGAATGCAAGGAATATCATAGCACAAACAAGAGTGAACAACACACACTATGCGTGGAAGGAAGAAAATTATGATGATGACAAAAAAGAGATGGGCGCGCTATGCTTTACCCGAAGGGTTCGCAGAACGCGAGTACCCAAAGGATTTAAATTGCCACACGATCAACAAAAGTACGATGGGTCACAAGAACCTAAACTATGGTTATCAGACTACCTTCAAGCAATACAAATACTCAGAGGAACAAGAGCAACGATGATGCAAAGTTTGCAGTTACACCTCACCAGCGCAGCACGGTCTTGGTTAAGCACTTTACCCAACGATTCCATCGGAAGTTGGGGGAAACTAGAGAGTCAATTCGCTAGAAATTTTTGTTCGGCATACAAGCGTCCAACGTCCCTAGAAGAAGTCAAATCCTGCATGCAGAGTAAGGGCGAAACCCTACGTTCATACATACAGCGGTGTAGCATAATAAAAAACTCCACAGAAGACGTCTCCGACGAGCGGGCAATAGATGCTTTCTCAGCTAGCCTTCGTCGCTCGGATCTTGTGGAAGAATTAGGGAGAACAAGGCCCAAAACAATGTCAGAATTAATTGAGGTAGCAAACAAATTCACTGATGGAGAAGACGTTTACAACAACAAAAGGGCACATTTACCAGAAGTCGACGGAGCAAGCAGGCAAAGGCGCAGGTATCGTTATGAGGACAGCCGCACAAGACGCAACCAAATAGCAGCAGGGTACGAAAGGAGGAACAAGGAAGGCAACGGAAGCAGGGAGTACCGAGAGAAAAAACAGTTGGGAAAGAGAAAAGCTGAAGTATTCTAGCCCATCAGCGGAGGACATGCTCTATGGACCCTGCCGCATCCACTACACGTACTTAGATGGGAAGAGAGTTTCCAACCATTAGATAAAAGACTGCAGGACATTCCTAAGGTTACAAGGCGCTCTGGAGTTAAACCAAGGAGCACATCGAGGAGGTAGGAATACAAGTCAATGACATCAAGTCCAACATAACGGAAGACATCTAGAGTCAAAAGTGTACATATCTGCAATGATTCAACCTGTCCCAAAGTCCAAAAAAGAGCAGAAAAGCATATCAAGGCAAGTGAACCTAACAATATCATCACCACTAGCTACTCCAGAATACCTAAGGTGGTCCGATCAGCCAATCAGGTTCAACAGAGCAGACCACCCAAGGAAAGTACCCAGGCCAGGGCACGCGCCAATGGTGTTAAAGGCACAAATAGGAGGATAAGACATTGGGCGAGTATTTATGGATGCAGGCAGTGGAATAAATCTGATATACGCAAGGACCCTAAAAGCAATGAGCATCTCGCTGGAATGCTTGAAGCCAACAGACTGATCTTTCCACGGAATAGTACCAAGGAGCGCAAATTACCCCCTCGGGAAAATCAAACTCGACGTTTGTTTCGGCGACAGTGGCAACTACCACAGAGACAAGTTGGAGTTCGAAGTGATGGACTGGCCTTCACAATACCATGCAATCCTGGGTCGACCGGCATTTGCAAAGTTCATGGCAATCCCTCATTACGCATACCTAATACTCAAAATTCCAGGACCTAAGGGGACCATCACAGTACAAGGCAGCTTCGAAGTATCCAACACCTGCGACAAAGAATTCAATAAGATGGCTCAAACCTTCGGCATGATAGCTGAATATGCAAGACTCAAGGGCGAAACTGATCATAACGTGTTACCCGACGTTAGTCGATCCCTGCCAAACCAGGCTTTTGACGCAACACAAGACTCCAAGAAAATCCAGGTTCACCCTATGGGTCCAAACAAAACCACTTCAATAGCGGTGTACTTGGGCCCCACATAGGAAAGCGTGCTTGTCGAGTTCCTCCGTGAGCGCTGGGAAATCTTCGCCTGGTGTCCTTCAGACATACCAGGGGTTCCCAGGGAACTCGTCAAGCACGCACTAAATGTGGATCCAAAAGCAAAGCCAGTCAAGCAACCTCTACGACGGTTTGATGAACCGAAAAGAAAAGCAATAGCAGCCGAGCTACACAGGCTAGAAAACGCATGCTTCATCAGAGAAATCAAAGCATCAACTTGGGTATCCAACCCAGTTATCGTCCCCAAGAAAAATACGGACGTACAAAGAGTATGTGTCGACTACACGTCTCTCAATAAACATTGCCCTAAGGATCCCTTTCCGCTACCTCGCATTGATCAGATAATCGACTCAACAGCGGGGTGCACAAGGCTTTCCTTTCTGGACGCGTATTCTGGCTACAACCAAATCAAGTTAAAGAAATAAGATGAAGAAAAAATAGCTTTTATCACACCATATGGTGTTTTTTGCTATCAAGTCATGCCCTTCGGTCTCAAAAATGCAGGAGCAACTTACCAACGGATGATGCAAAATTGTCTCAGAAATCAAATAGGCCGCAACATCCAAGTCTATATCGACGACGTAGTCATCACAACAAGAAAGAAGGAGTCTTTAATCAGCGATCTGCAGGAAACTTTCGACAACCTCAACAGGTACGAGCTCAAGCTCAACCCGACAAAATGCTCTTTTGGCGTGTCAGCAGGGCAACTTCTGGGATTCCTGGTGTCAGCAAGAGGCATAGAGGCAAACCCAGAGAAAATCCAAGCAATATTAATGATGGGGAAACCAGCAAAGCTACACGATGTACAGAAACTCGCAGGACGCGTGGCAACATTAAGTCGATTTGTCGCACGATTAGGAGAAAAAGCTCTCCCCTTCTATGCACTCATGAAAAAGTCAAATGACAAGTTTGAGTGGACAGAAGAGGCAGATACAGCTTTCGCGCAGCTAAAAAAAGTGCTTTCCACACCGCTAGTGTTGGTCGCACCGAAAGAAAAAGAACTACTACTACTATATATCGCAGCCACACATCAAGTGGTAAGCACGGTACTAGTAGTCGAGCGAAGTGAAGAAGGAAAGGCGCATGGAGTCTAGCACCCGATATATTTCCTTAGTGAAGTCCTATCACCAACAAAGCAGAGGTACCCACACTACCAGAAGCTTGCATACAGCGTGTTCACAACAGCATGAAAATTACGGCAATATTTTGTGGTGCACCCAATCATAGTGGTTAACGAAGTCCCACTATCAAATATATTGAACAACCCTGCAGCAACATGACGTGTCTCCTTATGGGGAATTGAACTATCACCCCTTGACATCACGTACGAGAAATGGAAAGCAATCAAATCTCAGGTACTACCAGATTTCACAGCAGAGTGGCTCGAACTACAAAACACAGGACCACCTGACCTATTGAGTGTATGGACAATGTACTTCGACGGGTCAAAAAGGGTCCAAGGCGCAGAAGCAGGTGTAGTCTTAATATCACCACAGGGGACAAACTAAAGTATGTGTTAAGGATGAGTTTTCCACAAGCTTCTAACAATGAAGCCGAGTACGAGGCCCTGCTTCATGGAATGAAAATGGCCAAAGCATGTGGAGCAACCCGACTGAAAATATTCGGGGACTCAAATCTTGTCGTCCAGCAAGTGATGAATTGATGCGATGCCATTAGCGAAAACATGACGGCATACAGAAACTCATTTCTGTCCCGGTTTCCTCCTGTGATTTCGTTTTGATGTATAATTTTCGCCTATTTAACCCCCCGGAGTCCCCGAGGTCTGTATATCATTTTCTCGTCGTGTTTTGTTTCCAGCTGTTTCTGTCAGGGATTGCTCTCGGCTTTGGAGTTACAATGTCTTCGTCCGGTCCATCTGAGGAGAAACCTCTTGCGGATTCCATCAATCCGTACATGAGGGAGCTGAGGATGCATCTAAAGGAGTTATCACTCAAGGATGGGGAGTTGCAGATTAAAGATGTTCAAGGACCCAAGGGAGAAGGGAGTCTCGAAGCGAGGATGGAAGCACTGGAACAAGAAGTTTTCAAATACAAGAAGATGGCAGAACGCGAGGTGGACATTATCTATAGGATTAATCAAGAGTTTGTTGCCAAGTACAAGAAGGAGACTATAGAGCTCTGGAGGGATATCCTCTCACTCCAGGAGACGACTAGCCAATTACAAGCACAACTCTACGACGTGCAGAACCAAAATTGTGAGTATGAAGCTAGATTTCAACAAATGAGTGCTGCTGCAAGTTTCAGGATTTTGGAGACCAAGACATCCTTCCTTGATGGAGGACCTCTACCTTGGAAGTATGACAACGATGAAGATTCACCGCCACCGCCAAAGGAGTAATTCGTCATCGGTATAGGCATCCCCTTGGCTTGTTCCAAGCTTGGGGAGTGCCGCGGTATCACATCATTACCTTTTGCTCATTTACTTTTCAAGTAGAGTCATATCATGAATAGAGAAGTTATCTTATAGAATAGTTTGCAGTTTGGAAGTATCCTCCTTAGTTGGTTACCTATGTATCCCTTGGTGTGAGTTGCGGTAATAAAATATTAATGAGAAGTTTTATCGTTTACTTTCCGCACACTTTATGTTAGTTTGCAATCTCTCTTGTATGGTTAGCCTTGTTGATTGGTATTGGTATCACGTTGGGAGCATGAGTAAATTTAGTTGGTTTTGGCAAACCTAGCTTGGTCAGTAGCAACTTTACCTTGAGGTTTGAGTAGAAAAGAATAAAGAAGTGCTTGTAGTTAGATCACTTCAGTTTTCCCTTATGTTTGGCTTATAAGCATTTTTATTTGTAAAGTCAAAATCGTTGTACCTTCAAGGGAGTTTGCATGATTGTTCTTATTATATGTATGTTTGTTTGTTTGTTTCATGCAACTCTTATGCTTGCTACCCAGCCTTGCTAGCCAAAAACCTGTACTGAGAGGAAATACTTCTCGTGCATCCAATTCCCAAATGCCAAGTCATTTCCAAAGAGTCCACTATAAATTCCTATGCATGGTATTTCAAGCCATTCCAAGTAAATTTTCATGTGCTACCTTTCAAAAACCTTCAAACACTTCTCATTTTGTGCCACTGTTTTTAGCTCATGAGGACGTAGTGGATGGGTTTGTTATCTTCCATACTAAATTAAGTACCCCTCGACTAGGCAGCTTCATCTGCTCGTCATTAATTTTGCAAGGGAGCTGGTCAGACCATTATAATCTCAAAAAGAAAAGAAAAGAAAAAGAAGCACTCCTCCATGGTATGTGAAAGTTGGTTGGCACCCGATGGAATCGGTTAGCCATGGTTTGAGAAAGGAAAAAGGTGGGGAGGAGTGCAAAGCTATAAAAGAGCACCAAAGTGCCAATTAATCAAACATCTCGGAACCGCTCTCACTTGTTTAGTATGGAAGATATCAAAAACTCCGTTGCTAGTCGTTGACAAAAGCAACCACCTCTCAAAATAACTTTTTACCTCTGTTTTACAAATGAAAAGCTCTAGCACATGTTTAATCCCTGCTTCCCTCTGCGAAGGGCCTATCTTTTACTTTTATGTTGAGTCAACCTATTTCCCTCTGTCTCAAGCAAGCATTTGAGTTGTTATGTTTCACTCATCCATATGTTGATCCGTTTAATCATGTTTACTATCTTCCTTGTTTTGTACAATGCTTTTGTCTGAAGGAATATATCTTTGAAAGCTTTCTATGAATGCAAAAGTTTATTTTGTGGAGCATATGGTCTTTGCTATATTAGCTATGTTTTAAAAGGCTCTGTTCAAAAGAAAGAATAGCTTGTTCATCATTCTTTGACCAAGAACTAAGGTTTGCCATTGCCAATTATAGTTTACCTTGTGCATCTTTACATGTGATTCCCTTTTACCCATTGCAAGTCTATATCTTATAAAGGGAAGTTGCTGTCTATTATAATTTGTGCCTTGGTGAATGTGATGCTTCTTGTCCGTATTTTGATTATCGACACTTCACTCCATAAACCTGTGGTCATGTTTACCGAGTTTAGTTTTCGCTTGGGGACAAGCGAGGTCTAAGCTTGGGGGGTTGATACGTCCATTTTGCATCACTATTTTGTATCATAATTTACTGTTATTCATTGATATATTTCATATTTAGAGTTGATACTTATGTTATTTCCTTTGTTTTTACATGTTTGATGATCTTTGGAGGAGTTGCTGCCGGAGTCAGGATTCTGCTGGAAAAAGGACCATCAAGGGACCATATTTTGAAGATCAGGAAAATTCCAGAAAAATACCAGGAAATTATATTTTCCCAGAAGATTCAGGAAGCCAGAAGGAGGAGTCGAGAGGATCCAGGAAGGGCCCTCACGCCAGGGTGGCGCGGCCTGCCCCCTGGCCGCGCCAGCCCTGTGTGAGGCCACCCTGGCCCACTTCTGGTCTCGCCCCTCCGCGTACTTCATGGTCCCCGAAAACCTAAGTCGGGGGGAGGCTGAGAGTTAGACACCGCTACCTCTGCGGGGCGGAGAACACCAGAGAGAGAAAAGCTCTCCGACAGGGAAAAATCTACTGGGGAAATTCCTTCCCGGAGAGGGGAGATCGTCGCCATCGTCATCACCATCGCACCGGACTTCATCGGGATCATCATCATCATCTCCATCACCAGCACCTTCATCTCCACCATCACCACGCCATCCCGCTGTAACATCTTGAGTTGGATCTTGTTATATTCATAGGGGAAACTTTCCCGGTGTTGATTACTCTTGTAGTTGATGCTATTGAGTGGAACCGTTGAATTAAGGTTTATATTCAGATTGTTATTTACCATTATTTCACCTCTGATCATGATCCATATGATGTCTTGTGAGTAGTTCGTTTAGTTCTTGAGGACATGGGAGAAGTCAAGATGTTAGTAGTGAATTATTGTTGAGAAATATTTAATGGTTTGATATTGTTGTGGTGCTATTTCACTAGTGGTGTCATGTGAACGTCGACTACATGATACTTCACCATTTATGGGCCTAGTGAGACGCATTGTGTATTTGGCTACCAATTGTGGGGTTGCTGGAGTGACAGAAACCTAAACCTCCGTTGGGAAACCATTGCACCAGGGAGCGTAGGATCTTAGAGTTTAAGACTGTGGTTAGATTTATCTTAATTACTTTCTTGTATTTGCGGATGCTTGCAAGGGGTATAATCACAAGTGTGTATTTATCCTAGTAAGGGTAGTGCGCTAGCACAGGTTCACCCCCATAACACCTATCAAACCAATAAAGACTATTGGCTTTATGAAGCGAAAGCTCTTGACAGAAACTCCCGTGTGTCCTCGAGAACGTTTGGTTATTATAAGTACACAACCGGCTTGTCCTTTGCTGAAGAAAGGATTGGGCCACTTGCTGCAATTGTTACTACTGTCTTTTATTTACTCGCACTTTATTTACTCGTATTACCAAATACCCCTGAAAACCTGTTTGCTAGTATTTACAGTGATTCCTTAATCAAAACCGCTCGTCAACACCTTCTGCTCCTCGTTGGGTTCGACACTCTTATTTATCGAAAGTACTACGATAAACCCCCTATACTTGTGGGTCATCAAGACTATTTTCTGGCGCCGTTGCCGGGGAGTGTAGCGCTATTGAAGAGTGAAATTGGTAAAGGTAACCGTCGCTGTGAGTATTGTTTTTATTTTTATTTTACTCTGCTATGGAGAACTCTCCATTTGGTTTCCTATTTGGAAACACATCTACTACTACTGCTGCACATGTGGAGGAACCACCACCGCCACCACCTACTGAAATTGATCCTTTTAAAATACCTATGAAAATTGTTGGGCGTATTATGGATAACTGCTATTCAGGAGATGGAACTGTCCATCCGGCTGATCACTTATTATTTATACATGAATTATGCGAGTTGTTCAGATGTGCAGGTATTTCACCAAGCCAGGTCAAGAAGAAATTATTCTCATTATCATTGAAAGGCAGAGCTGAAGAGTGGTATCGACTACTCCAAGATGGTCCATCTATGGCATGGGAGGATATTGTACCTCTCTTTTATTCCAAGTTTTATCCTCCAAGTGAAATTCATAAAGACCGTAATCGGATATATAATTTTTGGCCTCATGATGGAGAAAGTATTGCCCAAGCGTGGGGGAGATTGAAGTTACTAATGCTCAAATGCCCCATTCATGAGCTCCCCAATAATATTGTTATTGATAATTTTTATGCGCGGCTTACTCTTCCTGATAAGGATTATTTGGATGCTTCTTGCTTTGGATCATTCACTCATATGAAAGAAGATGCAAAGTGGAAACTTCTTGACCGTATACAAGAGAATGCTGAAGGTTGGGAAAATGACAAAGGTAGGAAGTCAGGTATAAACTATGATTATGAATGCATTAAATCTTTTATGGGGACCGATGACTTTCATAGTGTTAGCACTGCTTATGGTCTTGATTCACAAATACTTGCTAATTGTCTTAAGGCTTTTGCCTCTTATATTGATGTTCCAAAGAAAGATTGGAACAAATATCATGCGCCTTATAAAGATTCTATAAGTCATTTACCTGCTGCAGCTACTAAAGTTTGTACTATTGATAGCATTGTGCCTGAACCTTATTTTGAGAAGACACCTTTCCCTGCTAAGGTAAAGAAGTATTCTACTTTGGTAAGTGTGTCTAATAAAAGTACTAAGAAAGCTGCAGAACCTGATGAGCAAATTACTATTAAGTCTCCTGTAGCTATATTGAAGGATCTTGTTACTAAAGATGTAGGGGATGAATATATTCTTTTTTGTGAAGATGCTTCTAACATTCTCTCACATCCTAAAAAGCATAGGAAAACAAGTGTTCGTGTTATTTCTGTCAGGATTGGAGATCATTGCTATTATGATTTATGTGATATTGGTGCTAGTGCAAGTGCTATTCCTTTAGAGCTTTACAAAGAAATTATGCATGAGATTGGCGCTTGTGAACTTGAAGATATTGATGTGGTTGTTCAGCTTGCTAACAGAGAGACTGTTTGGACTCTTGGTATTGTACGAGATGTGGAAGTTCTTTGCGGTAAGACTAAATACCCTACTGATTTTCTAGTCCTTGGTAATGAGGCTAGTAAAACTTGTCCTATTATTTTTGGTAGACCATTTTTGAACACCTGTGGCGCCGTGATAGATTGTAAGAAGGAGAAATTTTTTACTAAGTTTAATGGAGAGTCTTATGAGTTTAATTTTTCCAAGTTTGCTAAGACTTCTTATGAAAATGACACGCCTAATGAAATTTTTTGAGTTGAACAACTTGCTTCTATTGCGCTTACTCCTAATAATGCCTTGCAGTAATTCATGGAAGATCACGAAAATGATGTTTTCAGCAAGGAAAGAGAAGAGATTGACGATATTCTTCTTCGTCAACCACCATTAATCAAGCATAATCTACCTGTGGAGGATCTTGGTACCACTTTGCCGCCTAAGGAAGATCCTGTTTTCGAATTAAAGCTTTTGCCTGATAATCTTAAATATGCTTATATAGATGATAAGAAAATATATCCTGTTATTATTAGCGCTAAACTTTCAGGAAAGTAAGAAGAAAGATTATTGGAGATATTGAGGAAACACCGAGGAGCTATGGGATATACGCTTTATGATTTGAAAGGGATTTCTGTCATTGTGTTCCTAAGAAAGGAGGTATGACTGTTGTGCCTAATGAGAGTAACGAGCTTATTCCTCAAAGGGTAGTTGTTGGTTATAGGATGTGCATTGATTATAGGAAGGTAAACAAAGTTACTAAGAAAGATCATTATCCTGTACCATTTATAGATCAAATGCTAGAAAGGTTATCTAAGAAGACTCATTTTTGTTTCCTTGATGGTTATTATGGTTTTTCTCAAATTGCTGTTAAGAAGGATGATCAAGAGAAAACCACTTTTACTTGTCCTTATGGAACTTATGCTTATAGACGTATGCCGTTTGGTTTATGCAATGCTCCTGCTACTTTTCAAAGATGCATGTCTGCTATTTTTCATGGCTTTTGTGAAGAAATTGTGGAGGTCTTCATGGACGATTTCTCCGTCTATGGAACTTCTTTTGATAATTGTTTGCACAACCTTGATAAAGTTTTGCAGAGATGCGAAGAAACTAACCTTGTTCTTAATTGGGAGAAATGCCACTTTATGGTGAATGAAGGAATTGTCCTTGGACATAAAATTTCTGAAAGAGGTATTGAAGTTGACAGAGCAAAAGTGGAGGCAATTGAGAAAATGCCCTGTCCCAGAGATGTTAAAGGTATTCGTAGTATTCTTGGTCATGCTGGTTTCTATAGGCGGTTTATTAAAGATTTTTCTAAGATTTCAAAGCCTCTTACTAATCTTCTTCAAAAAGATGTACCATTTGTCTTTGATGATGATTGTAAGGAAGCTTTTGAAACTCTTAAGAAGGCTTTAACTACTGCTCCTATTGTTCAACCACCTGATTGGAATTTACCTTTTGAAATTATGTGTGATGCTAGTGATTTTGCTATTGGTGCTGTTCTTGGACAGCGCGTAGATAATAAGTTGAATGTTATTCATTATGCTAGTAAGACTCTTGATGCTGCTCAGAAGAATTATGCTACTACTGAGAAAGAGTTTCTTGCTGTTGTTTTTACATGTGATAAGTTTAGATCTTACATTGTTGACTAGGAAGATTTGCGCGGCGGCACGCCGCGCCCGTGGGAGGAGAATGTGGGAAAATGCTTGTCTTTGAAGAAAAAAACATCCGCAGGTAAAACTACATTGCTGCGCCACTTCAAATACAGAATAAAAACCATGTTCTATAAATGACAATGTGATGCAAAACTGCCTACTGGGGAAAATGTCAGTCCATCGTTTATATGCAATGTCTATGAAGCTAAATTCACTGTTTGAAGTTTATATTCAGCAGCGGTCAATGAAGCGATAAGTTTCCATTACATAGTGTAATACACAGACGAAGAAAAGCATATTATGACAAAAGGTATAGGTGTAGTATACAAACTATTTGTGCCTCCAATTACAGAAAGCCTATGCAATGTATAATCTATCGGTGTCTCCCAAAGCAAGCGGAACCACCGGTACAAAGTACATGCATATACAAAAGTACCAACGAAATAGAACGCCGTCCGCACTTTCTCAGAACCTTAATAGTAAGCATGAGGGTCACCTGAATTTATTCTAACAAACCACATATGATTGAGGTTCGTAAATCCTAGTAGAAGAAAACCCTTTGAGCACCATTCTACCTTGGAGGATCTCCTTCGTGACCTGGCTGTAGAGTACATCCACCACAGAAGAGGACGACGACGGCATGGCTGAGACAAAGTAGCTGTGCTCCACCTGCCTTCATCTGCATCAACAATACTGAAATTATGCAGAAACACCAAGAAGATCAAGGATTAAAATCTGGACCAGCGTGAAAAGAGATCAAAGATGGAAGTCCTACCTCTATTCCTCAAAGAATATCAAGATTTCAGTTAACTTCCTAAAAACATCTGTAGCTTAAAAGTTGCAAACTTAATTGCACCTTTTTCCTTGACACGTGGGCACTCTATCGATTATGTCGTACAACGGAATTCATGAATAGCCCTCTCAAAAGCCGCACCGCCACTCAGCTGAAGACTGGAGTTGGGAGGTTTTACAGAAACACTGATGCCAGGCCAGCTGCCAATACCATTGTGCATTTGATCTTCTTCAGTAGTTTTCCCCATAGCTCTGGGGCTGGATCAGCTGCTCCATCAAGTACTGCACGCCTTCATACGGAAATACGATGCAATTAATTCTAGTACAATATTTTCCACGGAATTAGAAAGAAATGTTATGCAAAGACAGATTGTGCCTTGTCAGCATACCAAATGAGTGCAAATAGAAGCAGCATGAAGATCTCCCTAGCTGAGATACATTTAGAGGTATCTTGCAGTTTAAAGTTCAGTCTGGATAGCTCTTTCAAGACATCACTGCATCTCTGCTCTAACAATGCCAAGGTGGATGAAATTATTCTTTGTACCTCTTCTGAAGTTTAGATTCCAAGTACTTCATGAGGCGACTAATGACAATGTATGGACCATATTCCTCTCAAGTGAAACAACCTTTCAAACCGTCAAGCAAGTGCCTAAACACATCAATACTTACCTAACATATCTGCCGCCGGAACTCATCACTGGAACCTCAGTCCTTTAGAAGAGCCACAAAGAAATTGTTGGATATTGTCATCAAGGTAGCCTCTCACACTCAAGTAGCTATGGACCTCCCATTTTTTGTTAAATTCCCAGAAATGACCAAAACCAGCCACACTATCATTAGACATGGTACATCCAACCAGAGTGAAGAGCACCACTCAACTTCTGGAGAAACTAACTGTTCCATCTAGCCAAACTACTGACACTCAAATAGCTGCAACACCTGCATTTACAGATACAAAAAATCGCTTTCTTAGATAACTGTGAGTGCAGCAGCATTACTATTAACATAGGAAAATACTGAATAAACAATTAAACTTGAATAACTTTACCCACATGAAAATCAATGAGTCACTTTTTCATATTGCATCAGTTTGAAATACTACAACATGCCTTCATTTAATTTATGACTCAAATCTCATAGAATCCAATTAGGTACAATACTGTGCAGTGCTTTACCATAGATTTGACTACTGCCTCTACTTGAATAGCAAACAATTTTATTCTATAATGAAATTCTTCATCCCCATCCTATAAATACAATGATGAGTGAAAAAAATAACCCTAAAAATCTAAAAGACGGTCGAAAATAAACCAGCGAGAACTATATGTCCCACTTTCTTTAAGTGGCATGTAAGTGAGAATATTGAACATTTAATCCCGGATATCGTACCAAAGAATTAAGAATAGTCAGTCAATAGAATCTACAAAGAGATACAATTCTCATGGAAAAAATATGGGGGAGAGAAATCAAAATGGAAGAGGAGATGAAAGAAAAGGAGGAGGAGATGTATAACGCACCACATAAGAATTTATCATTGCGATTCTTGTGTCCTAGAGCTGTCATGCCCAGAGGACAATTCAGCTGTTGTAAAGAAGCCGAAACTACGGGAATCATAAAGGTCATGGTTCAGCCCGGACCATCAAAAACAGGAAGCGGTATTATTGTACTACTATAAAGAGCAACTTCATGTTACTGTTAATCTTCCAAAAGACCTAGCAGCACTTCAATCAGGAAGAAGAGCACATAACCTGAAATATTTTGGCGAGTGGCGACATGTAAGCATAGTTTCAGCATGAAAAGTGTATCGCATCAGCTAAGGAAAAAATAATTTGGATTCAGTTATACATCGACCCAGTTGCTTCTTGTCGGCAGATGCAGGTCGTCGCAGGTCGCCACCGTCCAAAATTGATGGGCTTCATCATACATCGGCAGATCCTCCCTGCCACTCATCGAGCTTGCCGACGAACAGCAAGTGCCACGGGCGGAAACAGAACTGTGGGAAGTAGGAAATGGGGATTGGAATATAAAGATTTGGGGACTCCGCTACCGCACAGCAGCACGCGGCGGCGCGCTCCTCGTCGTTGACGAATGGGACCATGAACGGGTCGTCCAGCCCCAGCGAGGACGGCAAAGACGAACCTCCAGGCGAGGTCCACGAACGTCCGGACATCCGCGCCCAAGGTCACCTGCGCCCACTGCCTCCTTACCGGTGAAGTACGGGTGCACGGCGAAGAGGCCGCGGACGGTGACGTAGTCCTTCACGCTGATGGCGGCCGTCATCGGCCAGGTGAAGAAGAAGGCGGCGTCGGGCCACGCCTCCCACTCTTTCATCTCCTCATAGAGAGGGAGGGAGGGCCTACCTGCGCCGCTGTGGGCGGACGGCAAGGGAATTGATGCAGGCAGATGGCGCTGGGGTCAACGCGGGCACCGAAAACACCGGAGTCGAGGTGGGCGCGGCCGGCGGCCGCCACGGCGGCCTGGCGGACGGCTACGGGGTCGACGCGTTGCCTCCCATCGAGCACGCCGGCACCTGCTCGCTACTGCCTCATCCTCCTGAGTCTGCCCTGTCCTGGGGAAGGAGAAAAAAACGCGCCTACCCCGGTGGCTTTCCCGGCACGCGCCATGGCAGGCAGAGAGGGGGAGGAGGGCGCAGGTTCCCGCGGGAGAGCAACGTGGGCGAAGGCGATGGAGGAACAAAGTGGAGATATTTTTTAACTGAGAAGTGCAGCGTCGGCCGGGGAGGGGAGGGAGACGGTGGCTAGGGAGAGGAGGGAGGCGGTGGCCAGGGAGGGGAGGGAGGCGGCGGCTGGGCGATGGGATTGGGGAGAAGAGGATGGAGGCGTGGGATTCTGGGGCAGTTTTTTTCTGACGTGAGGGTCTTGGCCTCCTGTGAGTAGATGGTAGACGATAAGGCAAATGAAGGAAAGAAACGCACGGTCGTACGACTCGATGCCTCTCGATGATAGAAGTCGGCACCGCTTTAACTGTAGCGGTACGTTTCACTGTAGATGACATCTACAGTACTAAACTAATTACGTGCCATCGCTAACAGAGCGTCAAGATCTTGAACTTTTATATATGTATCGATTCTAAAGTTACTATTCATACTAATCACGCTGCTATTAGATACCTTATGACTAAGAAGGATGCTAAGCCTAGGCTTATTAGATGGGTGCTGCTTTTACAAGAGTTTGATTTGCATATCGTAGATAGGAAAGGTGCGGAAAATCCTGTGGCTGACAATTTGTCTAGATTGGAAAACATTTCTTTTGATCCTATTCCTGTTAACGATAGTTTTCCAAATGAACAGTTGGCTGCAATAAATGTAACTTTGCGAGACCTTCCTTGGTATGCTGATTATGCTAACTTTATTGTTTCCAAGTATTTGCCTCCAACCTTTACAGCTCAGCAAAGAAGAAAATTCTTCTATGATTTGAGACATTATTTTTGGGATGACCCACACTTATATAAAGAAGGAGTTGATGGTATTATGCGAAGATGTGTACCGGAATATGAGCAACAAGAGATATTAAGAAAATACCATAGCAGCGCCTATGGAGGGCATCATGCTGGAGATAGAACCGCACAGAAGGTTCTACAATCAGGTTTTTATTGGCCAACTCTCTTTAAAGATGCCAGAAGGTATGTTTTATCTTGTGATGAATGTCAAAGAGTTGGTAATATTTCTAGATGCAATGAAATGCCTATGAATTACACTCTTGTTATTGAACCGTTTGATTGTTGGGGATTTGACTTTATGGGTCCTTTTCCTCCTTCAAAAGGCTATACCCATATACTTGTTGCTGTTGATTATGTTACTAAATGGGTAGAAGCCATACCTACAAAGAGTGCCGATGGTGAGACCTCGTTAAAAATGCTTAAGGATGTTATTTTTCCTAGGTTTGGTGTGCCTAGATATCTTATGACTGACGGAGGTTCTCATTTTATTCACGGTAGTTTTAGAAAAACTCTTGCTAAATATGATGTCAATCATAGAATTGCTTCTGCTTATCATCCCCAAACTAGTGGGCAGGTAGAGCTTTCAAATAGGGAGATCAAGTCTATCTTGCAGAAGACTGTCAATAGATCTAGGAAAAACTGGGCTAGTAAGTTAAACGATGCTTTATGGGCTTATAGAACTGCTTATAAGAACCCCATGGGTATGTCTCCTTATAAGATGGTTTACGGAAAAGCGTGTCACTTGCCCTTAGAATTAGAACACAAAGCTTTTTGGGTAGTGAGAGAGCTTAATAGAGATTTTAAACTAGCCGGTAAGAAAAGGTTATTAGATTTGAGTTCTCTAGATGAGTGGAGAAACGAAGCGTATGAGAATGCCAGGCTTTTTAAAGAAAAAGTCAAGCAATGGCATGATAAGAGAATTCTTAAGAGAGAGTTTCATGTTGGTGAGAAAGTTCTATTGTATAGGTCTCGTCTCAGATTTTTTGCAGGAAAATTACTTTCAAAATGGGAAGGACCATATGTTATTGTGGAAGTGTACCGCTCAGGTGCTATTAAGATTGCTTCATTGAAAGATGACTCTACACAAGTGGTGAATGGGTAAAAACTCAAGGGATTTCTATTTTCGTGCCCTCAGGTCGTTAGTTGTACTCAGTTTTCCCCAGCCGCTTAACTTTTCCTCAGTTTTCCCCTCGCTCTAGTTTGAAACCCCTCGCAGACGCTCGGACGGGAGGAATCCCGTTAAGTTGACCGTTGGTTGGTGCTGGCAAGTGGGGCCACTGTTGGTGCCCCGCAGTGGACACGCCTCCTCTTATCCAGATCATCGTGGGACCCGCAACTTGTCCACGTTAGCGCGCCGGACCCACAGCTTACCCAGGTGCCCGTTGCAAAATGGGAGCCCGAGCCAGCCCCGCGCCCGTGCCCGTGCCCGTGCCATTGCTTCCCCCTTCTTTCCCCGCGCCCCATTGTTCTTCTTCTCCGGCAGCGGCAGCCCTTCCCCGGCAGGCGGGTGATGTCTAGTTTCTCTTCGACCTCCCGTTCTTCATGGCCGCAGTATGGACCCGTGCCTTTGACACGATGCCCTGACTGCCCACGCCAAGAGCCTCTGAAGCGGTCGATCTGTAAGACGAACGACAACGGCAACCGTGGACGTGAGTTCCTTGCATGCGAGAGCTTGCCATATAGAGAGGGGGATAAGGTTAGATCTCGCTCCAATTGCTCTGTTTTCTCTCGATTTTCTTGTTATTCCCTCGAATTTGGGATTTAGGGTTCACGTTGTTGTTTTCAGATCCTGAAGAAATGCAGGTATTTCGAGTGGATCGATGTGTACGTTCAGAGGCTTAAATTGCAGGAATCAATTGGCGGTATTGGGGAGCGCAATTTGAGAGGGGGGGTACTTGCTGTAGAGAATGCGGTGGAGAGAGGGGCCGTCCCGATTATGCCTAATGCTCCCAATGCAGAACTGGTGGAAGTGAAGGGAGAACTGAAGAAAATGAACAAGCAGTTAAAGCAGCTGATCGAGTTGAAGAAGCAAGCTAATCTGATGGCTAGTTGTTTTTTTTTGTATAATTGCGATCGGATTCTTATCATTGCTCGTCAAGCGCTAGAAGTTGTTATAAGGGATCCCTTGTTACAAATCCATTATTCAGTTACATGTACTTGTAGTTGTTTTCAAAGTTAGTGTGTGCATTCACCGAAATTACCAAAAAAATAGGAATGCTAAAGATAGTTGATAATTGTTAGAGGGGTGACAAATATGTATGTCTCATGTTTATACCAAAATTATACCACTTTTGGGACGTTTCAAATAACCAAAACTATATCCCAAACTATATTCCCTAAAAGAAAAGGAATGCTAAAGAAAGTTGATAATTGTTAGAGGGGTGATAAATAATCCATTCACCGAAATCCCACAAATATGCCAAATATGTATGTCTCATGCTTCTACCAGAATTATACCATTTTTGGGCCGTTTCAAATTGCCAAAACTATATTCCCTAAAAGAAAATGAATGCTAAAGATAGTTGATAATTGTTAGAGGGGTGATAAATAATCCATTTACCGAAATCCCACAAATATGCCAAATATGTATGTCTCATGTTTCTACCAGAATTATACCATTTTTGGGCCGTTTCAAATTGCCAAAACTATTTTCCCTAAAAGAAAAGGAATGCTAAAGAAAGTTGATAATTGTTAGGGGGTGATAAATAATTCATTCACCAAAATGCCCGAAATATGCCAAACATGTATGTCTCATGTTTCTACCAAAATTATACCACTTTTGGGCCATTTCAAATTACCAAAACTAAATTCCCTAAAAGAAAAGGAATGCTAAAGATAGTTGATAATAGGGGTGATATGTATGTCTCTTGTTTACCACTTTTTAGTTTATCATTTTTAAATCGTGGAAAATAATGCATAAATAGAGGGAATATAGTTACGTGGTTAAATAATCCATAAATGCACACGGATCGACTCCACCAACCGTTGATCCACCGACAGAGAGAGAGGGGTGGCCACGAAGAGAGAGAGAGGGGTGGCCACGAAGAGACGGATAGGGGTATACTGCCCGTTAGATTAGTGGATCAACGGTTCGTGGAGTCGATCCGTGTGACAACTGCTCAACCAATCAGGATAAGTTTGGGTTTCTGTGAGCATTTGTGACAGTACTTGAGGGCAAAACTGAGTAGTACTAAGAAACCAAGGGCACGTAAATAGTAAATAGACTAAGGGATTCAAACAAAATAATTACAAAATGAAAAATGCGTGTTTTGTACAATATAATTCATATTGGGCTACATCAAATTATTTGCAATTCAAATATACATGAGTGTGACAATTATGGCCTCATTTAGACAAACTATGTTTTGGGGAAGATGTTTTGCAAAGGGGTTTGAGTGGAAAACCATGCATCTTCATAGCTACTAGTGATTATGAGAAGTGGCAATTTGTGGTAAAACATAATTTATCTATGTTGGTTAAGGTGGCAGGTTGCGTAGGAAGACTCCATGAGTAGGTGCCACTATGTTTTTATTTTTTTGGATTTTTTTGCGCATGAAATGACTCAATTAGCTATGTTAATCTCATTTGTTGACTCTCTGTTGACCAGCTACTTGAGGGTAGAACTGAGTATATTGCACTTGCCAGTCTAGTACTCGAGGGGAAAACTGAGTGCATATAAAATTTCTGAATAAGGCCCGAGGGTAGAACTGAGTACACCAAACGTCGAAGGGTTAGCCTCGTGTCGCGGTGCACGCTGCAGCCGTGCATAGCGGATGCGTGTTGCGGTACACCAAACGCCACCTTCGTCTTTATAGAGCCCCTCTTTCTCTCTCTCTCGACGCTTGTCCACTCTCTCATTCTCACTGCAACCGCCTCTCCTGTCCCATCATCTTCTCCACTTCGCGTCGAAAAAACCCCTAAGAAAAAACCCCGGCGATGGAGAAGCATGAGATGCCCATTGCCGACGTAGCCGCCGGCGTATCGGCCGCCGGCGCATCGGCCACCGGCGCATCGGCCGCCGGCCCCGTCCAGGCCCCCGTCGCTGCTTCCGACGTAGGCGCCGGCGCATCAGCCGCCGGCGCAATGGCCGCCGCCCCCGTCCAGGCACCCATCCAGGCACCCGTCCAGGCCCCCGTCGATTGGGACCTGTACGAAGACCCGTACGAACCAGTGCCGTACGTCGCGCCGGCGAACCCCTACGACACAAGCATCGTCGACGACTACCCGGAGGTAACCCTTTGTTCCCTTGTTCTTATGCCATTTCAATCCTTTTGTGTTAGATCTAGCGATATTATTGTTCGTCTGTTCCTAGTTCAATCCTTTTATGATAGATCTAGCGTTATTAGGGTTCGTCTGTTCCTAGTTCAATCCTTTTATGATAGATCTAGCGTTATTATGATAGATCTAGCGTTATTAGTGTTTGTGATTTGCTTTTGTTTACGATTCGGTTAACTTATGTGAGTAATCAATCCCATCCCGTTAATTTGTGCCGATGATGATGAATATTTGGGCACAAATTGATTCAGGGTTTGGTCTGTGAACAATTGGTGTGTACAAATTTGTTGTGCATGATCTTTGGTTCACTTACCCAAATCCTGGATATAAGTGTGTCCAATGTAAGTGAGGCTTCTTTTTTTCGTGCCCATATTATCATCATGATCTTTTGTTCACTCTCTGTTCCATCATCACTGCAATTGACTTCGTGTTTTTCGATCTTTGGTGCTACGTGACAGGTGCAGAGCAGCGACGTCGACAGCGACGACGAGTCCTTCCACACCAAGACTCGTCACGTCCTCAGGAGGCTGCAGTCCGGCCATTACGATCGCCACTTTGCTCGAGGCGTTTACAGGTGCCCCTTCTGCAACAGAAGGCTCCGCGCCACCGACTTCAACTGCCTGGTGAACCATGCCGAATCCCTTGGCAGTGCCACTGGCGGCGCTAGAGTTGGAATGACCGTGAACGTGCATGCGTTCATGGCCAAACACAAAGCACTTGGGATTCACCTGCGCAGCCTCCAAGCTTAATCCCATGTAAAATGTAGCTTATGTTGGATCTAGGGATCGGTAGTACTGTTGAATCTGTCCTGAATATATATATATATGCTATGTTGGCTGCTGTATGCAGCTTTCCTATATTTTCTCGATTTATTATGCTGCTGTGAATTTATCCTCTAGTAGCTTCTAGATTTGCTACTAGATTTGTTAACATATTGGGCAAAAAACGAGGGCCAAAAGGCAACAATCATTAAAGAAAGACAGAGATAGAAGCTTCTCTAGATTTGATACTAATTTGGTGAAAAGAGAGAGAACTGTAACAGAGAGAGAGAGGGGAAAAAGGCGCTCTGAAAAATGCCAATTTGGGCCGAGAGAGACAAAACCGAGCTCTCACGTACAACCAAACGCGGTCTCGTCCTGTCCCACGCGGTCCCGTTCTACCAGCCCCACGCGACGCGGCCCCACACGACGCGGCCCCACACATCAGCACGGAACGGTCAACTAAACGGCAAACCTCCCGTCCGAGCGTCTGCAAGGGGTTTCAAACTAGAGCGAGGGGAAAACTGAGGAAAAACTAAGCGGCTGGGGAAAACTGAGTACAACTAACGACCTGAGGGCACGAAAATAGAAATCCCAAAACTCAAACATTATATTTCTGGAGATTCTTATAATGAAGATGTTGATGTTATTGAAACAGTTTCTCCAGAAGAATTCATCCAAGACAAATTGCAGGTACCTGCAGAGTTCGTTTTCGAATAGGTAACAGTTCAAGTCAGAGAAGTTTCGCGAAAAGCTCTTCCTTTAATATTTTTGCTGTTTTTACTAAATATGAAAAATCACGAGATGAAAACGGGTAGGAAAAGGAGTCCGTGTGTTTCACACACGTAGGTGGCGCGGGCCCACCCCTGGCCGCGCCACCTAGGTGTGAGATCACCCCGGAACTCGTTTCTTTCCCGGTTTCCTCCTGTGATTTCGTTTCGATGTATAATTTTCGCCTATTTAACCCCCCGGAGTCCCCGAGGTCTGTATATCGTTTTCTCGTCGTGTTTTGTTTCGAGCTGTTTCTGTCAGGGATTGCTCTCGGCTTTGGAGTTACAATGTCTTTGTCCGGTCTATCTGAGGAGAAACCTCTTGCGGATTCCATCAATCCGTACATGAGGGAGCTGAGGATGCATCTGAAGGAGTTGTCACTCAAGGATGGGGAGTTGCAGATTAAAGATGTTCAAGGACCCAAGGGAGAAGGGAGTCTCGAAGCGAGGATGGAAGCACTGGAACAAGAAGTTTTCAAATACAAGAAGATGGCAGAACGCGAGGTGGACATTATCTATAGGATTAATCAAGAGCTTATTGCCAAGTACAAGAAGGAGACTACAGAGCTCTGGAGGGATATCCTCTCACTCCAGGAGACGACTAGCCAATTACAAGCACAACTCTACGACGTGCAGAACCAAAATTGTGAGTATGAAGCTAGATTTCAACAAATGAGTGCTGCTGCAAGTTTCAGGATTTTGGAGACCAAGACATCCTTCCTTGATGGAGGACCTCTGCCTTGGAAGTATGACAACGATGAAGATTCACCGCCACCGCCAAAGGAGTAATTCGTCATCGGTATAGGCATCCCCTTGGCTTGTTCCAAGCTTGGGGGAGTGCCGCGGTATCACATCATTACCTTTTGCTCATTTACTTTTCAAGTAGAGTCATATCATGAATAGAGAAGTTATCTTATAGAATAGTTTGCAGTTTGAAAGTATCCTCCTTAGTTGGTTACTGACGAGGGGTTAACTCGACAAATGTCCTAGATGAAGGACTTAGGATCGGGGAGATAGGGTGTCGGATGAACTCGAAGGTAAAGTTAGTCGAAATAGGTGTGTGTCGAAAGTAAACTTGGGTGTTCAACCTGGCTTGCTTTCAATCTGCCATCCACCGTCCCCTCCTGGCCCCTATATATAGATGGCCAGGTCTCGAGGATCGGGTAGGGTCCGATACAGATTACAATATCGACATACGGTAAGAACTCGTATTCGACTATCATTACAATTGGGCCTAGCTTAACGGGCCTCAGGGGTACTCAACATACGGGCTCTATTAACTATACCCTTGTCAGTAGCCCTTGAGATTCTACCAGAATTGCAGATTCGGGTTGAATCTCTAATCTTTATATCTTCGACTTGATCAATTCTTCGACTTCTTCTTATCTTCAAATCTTCGACTTGGTCTGTCGACTTATTTTCATGATAATATTTCGCAAGGGGTTTTGATGAACAAGCCTAACATCTCTGACGGATCAAGAGGTCAGTTAACTGCCGGAACAGATACTTGTCACCTACTTCAAATTCAATCCCCTTAGACTTGAATTCGGGATACCGGTTAAACCCACTCTTTTGCCGCATTTAGGACTTACAAAGAATGAATCCCAGTGATTCTCAGGGTACCCAGTGCGTCCACCAGGATTTTCTTTGTGTCGTAGACATGGATACATACCAGCAGAGCGCATCCATGTGCGTATACCAGGCCACACAGGACGGATCCCGGGGTCTTACCTTCGTGATAAATCACGGCATTCAAGTTTCGTTGCGATAACGCAACTCAAGAATCTTATGTCGCAGTCAAATTTCGACTGAAAATATTCGGGTTTAAACAACCATAAAACTCGCTCCCGATGGGAGCAGTCTCTCTATATTTGGTCGACTATGTAGTCGAAGTTCGCATGATAATCTTTCTTCATCTCCACCATTGATTATCTTATCCTCCATCGGGTGCGCGCTCAGCGCTCCCGATGGGAGTAGCCCCCAAGGCTATGTTTGAATACTTGTAGTCGAGCATAGGCTCAAAATTCAAATCATCTTCTTTCTTGTAATACCTCCTGTTTACAAGCCCCCGAGCGCAAGGCGAGGTCTTGTATATCGTGCAACCACACTCTCCCCTTCTTATTTTTCTTCTTTGGTACTTATCGTCTGCTACGTGCAGAATTTAACTCTTTTGTAGAATATGCTTATGGGATTTACGAAGGCCCAGTAATACATACTTATAAATTAAGCACCTTCTGGCAAGGGTAAAAAACCCTAATCAGATTCCTCCTCCGCCGCATCATCTTCTCTCGTCATCTAGGGTTTCTAGCCTTCTTCCTCGTCCACATGGCTGACGCAGATGGTTCTCGTTTGAACCTTGGATCTCCGGTGGCGCTGCGAGGTCGGGGCCGCCCTCGTGGAAGCAAAAACAAAACAACCCCGGCCGTCGCAGGATCATCATCGGCCGCTCCGGTTAAACGCCGCCCCGGCCGTCCACCTGGTAGCAAGAACAAGCCCAAGGTTGCTAGCGCTGCCCCAGGTTCAAGCGCTCCTCCTCCTGCTGCTCCTACCGCTCCTCCCAGAATCTTTTCCTTTTTCTGCATTGCCATGGCGCAGTGTGATACGTCTCAAACGTATCTATAATTTTTGATGCTCCATGCTTGTTTTTACACCATTTGCCTATTGTTTTGTTACACTTAGTGGCACTTTTATGCATTTTCCGGAACTAACCTATTAACGAAGTGCCACAGTGCCAGTTCCCTGTTTTCTGCTATTTTTGTGTTTCAGAGTGATACACAGGAAATATTCTCGGAATTGGACGAAACCACATCCTGAAGTCTTATTTTACCCGGAAGCTACCAGAGATCCGAAGAGGAGTAGGAGGGGGGCCACTAGGGCCCCACACGCAGGGGTGGCGCGGCCAGCCCCCTGGCCGCGCCGGGCCCGCGTGAGGGCGCCTGGCCCCTCCTCTGACATCACCCCTTCGCCTATAAAGACCCCCCGACGAGAAAAACCTAAGGACCCCGATCAGTTTTCCAGAACACATCGCGATCCGCCGCCGCCGTCGACCCGAAGATCGGGAGGGTCCAGAAGCTCTTCCCGGCACCCTGCCGGAGAGGGGAATCGCCACCGGAGGTCTCCTTCATCGCCATGCTTGCCTCCGGAGCGATGAGTGAGTAGTCTACCTTAGACTATGGGTCCATAGCAGTAGCTAGATGGTTGTCTTCTCCACCATGTGCTTCATGTTTAGATCTCATGAGCTGCCCTACATGATTGAGATCACCGTTATGTAATTCTACATATTTGGTTTGTTGGGATCCGATGAATATTGGTGTTTATGATTAAGTTGATGTACTAAATTATATCTTTTGTTATCTCTATGTTGTTTATGATCTTGCATGCTCTCCGTTGTTAGTAGCTATCTTGGCCGAGTAGTTGCTAGTGACTCCAAGAGGGGGTATTTATGCTCGATAGTGGGTTCATGCCTCTATTTCACCTGGGGGAGTGACAGAAACCTCTAAGGTGGTAGATGTGCTGTTGCTACTAGGGAGAAAACAACATTCATATGTTCAAGGGCATATGCTTTGTTTACATTACACACTTTGCTTAATGCAATTATCTGTTGTTCGCAACTTAATACTTCTAGGGTGTTCGGATTGATATCCCCGGGAGTGGATTATTAGTCATAGATGCAGTTGGATGGCGGTCTATGTATTTTGTTGTAATGCCCAGAGTAAATCTCATAGTGATCTTCTTGACATATCACGTTTATCTTTATTCTATCAATTGCCCAACTGTAATTTGTTTACCCAGCATGTGTTATTTTATCTATGGAGAGACACCACTAGTGAACTGTGGACCCCGGTCCTATTTCCATCATATTGCTATCACCTGTTTACTTTACTCGTACTGTTTACTTTACTCGCATACTATATTGTTTTCCACTCGATACGCTCATAACCTTTGTTTCAAGCAAACCGGTGAGATTGACAACCTCATCGCAAGTTGGGAACAAAGTATTTGTTTGTGTGTGTGCAGGTTCCGCATCACCTTCAGTCGTCATTGTCTCTCCTCTCCTGACCGACATTAAACCTTGGTTTCTTAACTGAGGGAAAACTAGCTGCTATACTCATCATACCTTCCTCTTGGGGTTCCCAACGGGCTGGTTATTCACCACGCATAAGGACCGTCTGCTCCCACGTCAACCATACGCCAACAGCTTATTTTCTGGCGCCATCAACCGGTAGCAGCTCATTTTCTGGCGCCGTTGCCGGGGAGAAAGAGAAGACTTCTGCGAGGGGAGTTTTTCGCACACACATTCTTTACTTTGTTTAATTGTTTTGCTTTACTTTATTTACTTTACCTGCATTGCTTTATATCAAAAACCCAAAAAAAATTAGAATCCTTGGTAGTTGTTTTTACTTATCTGCTTTTAGTTTTGTTAAAATGAGTAATCCTGAAGTAGAAGTTCGTAGTTTTAAGCAACAAGGGGGAGAAAGTTTAAAAGATGCTTGGTACCGTATTAACAATGCTCATCATAGGTGAAAGGACACGGATGTCGCCTAGAGGGGGGGTGAATAGGCGATTAAAACTTTTACAAAAGGCTTGTACAAATGCGGAAATAAACAAACGTTTAATTTGACAAGCTTACAAAACCTAATAAACTAGGCTCACCTATGTGTACCAACAGCTTATGCTAAGCAAGACAAGTAGCAAGGTGATAGCAAGATATATAACTTCAAGCACGATGGCTATCACAAATGTAAAGTGCATAAGTAGTGGAGCTCGGATAAGAGTTACCGAGGCACGAAGGAGACGAATATGTATCCCGAAGTTCACTTCCAAAGGAAGCTAGTCTCCGTTGGAGAGGTGTGGCGGCTTAATGCACTCCGAACGCCACAAAGGCCTCACCTTGAGATGTGGTAGCACAATGCTCACCAAATGCCACAAAGGCTCACCTCAAGATGCGGAGGCACGCTACGCACCGAACGCCACAAAGGCTCACCTTATTCTCCTCGTGCCCTCGCACAAAGCAAGATGCCACGATCCACTATGGGACACTTGAGGGCGGTCACCGAACCCGTACAAGCTTGGGGCAATCTCCACAACTTAATTGGAGGCTCCCAAGAATCGCCACAAAGGCACCACAAAGGTTGGGGAATCTCCACAACTTAATTGGAGGCCCCAAGTATATGCCACAAAGGCCACTAAGCCGTCTAGGGTTCCAAGAACCCATGAGTAACAAGCTCACGAACTTTCACTTACCGAATCTCCGAGGAGAACTCAAACCGATGCACCAAATGCAATGGCAAGAGCACACAAAGTGCTCAAATCCTTCTCACTCAAATCCTACCAAAGCAACTAATGCTATGGAGAGATATGAGAGGAAGAACAAAGGAAATCAACAAATGAACTCCAAGATCTAGATCCCAATGGTTCCCCTCACTTAGAGGAGAAATTGATTGGTGGAAATATAGATCTAGATCTCCTCTCCCTTTTCCCTCAAGAAGATGCAAGAATCATTGGAGGGATTGAGAGATAGAGCAAAGCTTCAAGGTCAACAATGGAGGAGAGTGAGAATAGGAAGCCAACCAGCCCAAGGAAGAAGAAGGGGGCCTTATATAGGTCCCCCACGAAAACTAGCCGTTGCTGGGCACTTACCCCGGAGTCTCCGACCTTGGGGGCCGGAGTCTCCGGTGCCCCGGGGTCATTCGGGGGCCTCAGGACGGACGAATCAGGTGCTCGGCCGGAGTTGGGCCGGAGACTTTGCGTCTCGGGCCGGAGACTCCGGCCACCAAAAACTGGCAGAAACACCAACACAAAAACGACCATAACTTGAGCATCCGGACTCCGTTTTTGATGATCTTGGGCTCGTTGGAATCACAACAACGAGCTCTACAAGTATATGCATAGAAACATCATAGTCCAACAAGGGAGGATAAAACCAAATGATGAGAGGTTTGACCTCTCTTCAAAGACAAATCGGTAAAACCTCCAAACACCAAAAACTCAATAAGTGTTTCATGCAAAATCCGTTTTTGATGAGCTAGAGCTTGTCATGGAAATAACCACAAGCTCTAGAACCTCACATGGATAAAAGCCAAATAAGAACCAAGAAAGATGATGCCAAGAATGCAAAGGTTTGAGCTCTCTCTGAACGATACGACTAAGTTACTCACTCGAGAGCCCCTCTTGATAGTATGGCTACCGATCCTATAACCCGGTCTCACAACTAACACTATGAGACCGGTAAGAAAGAAACCCTATCAAGAACATACCTTTTCCTTGCGCATTCCACTTGAGCTAGATTATGACCGTCTTGTCTTCCTCAAGTTGGAACACCTTTCTTGATCTTGATTGCTTGGTGAAGTCTTGCGAATTGCTCCCCCATACACACTATGGGAAAGACTCTCTTTAAGCATATATTTTCCTTGCGCATTCCACTTGAGCTAGATTATGACCGTCTTGTCTTCCTCAAGTTGGAACACCTTTCTTGATCTTGATTGCTTGGTGAAGTCTTGCGAATTGCTCCCCCATAAATCAATATGGGAAAGACTCTCTTAGGAATATCTTCACATAGACATTACCACCAAATAGAATACATGCATCAAGCATATAATCTCCTTGAGATGGCACATCTTGAACTTGACTTCACATCCATGAAGACGATCACCACTTAATAATATCCTAGCCTGAGATCACAAGATCCCACTCGATACATTATGTATGCTTTGAGAGTTGATCAACTTGAATCCCATCTTTGCACTTTGACTTGATCAACCTTGTATCCTTCCTTCTTCCTTCATGATGATGATGTCTTGAAGGTAAACACAAATGTCCACTCAATTATATTCTTCAAGACATAGTTGCAATAAGCTCAATTCTCATATGACCATTCTTCCGATATTTCCTTGAATAACACATTGGTCATCACTTAAAGTTCTTCATTTGATCCTTCTTACAACCTTGAAGCCAACATATGGTTCAAGGATTGTCTATGGACATGTCCTACAAATATAACTCAATGCAAACATTAGTCCATAGAGATTGTCATTAATTACCAAAACCACACATGGGGGCTCCATGCTCTTTCAATAGGTGTACCAAAAAGCACTCTACCATGATCCTCCTTAGAAATTTTTATGTTGGTATATCCAGTTGGAATAGGTATGTTCTTGATACTCTTACAGGAGGTAATTTTCTGGGTACTCCCGCTGGAGAAGCATGCACTATAATTGAAAGTTTAGTGGGAATACCACCTATTCATGTTGCTAAAACCGAAACCACCCTGAAGGAGGTGGTAGAAAAGCTCAGCTCTTTAGAGAAAAGTTTGCCAAGTATCCTAGAAAATGCTAGCCGCGTTAGTGAATTAATAGAAAACATGGGTAAGAGAATTACCATTTTAGAGGCTAGCACTATTCATGACAATCAAAACTTAAGGATTGGTAAACTAGAGGAGTCTATGGAAACTCTTAGCTTAATCTTCTCTTCTCTTAAATTTAAGAAGGAGAAAGTGTTTGTTGGAAAAGAGCAAAAATTTATGTATGTTCCCAAGGTTTCTGCGCTTAAATCTCAACATGTTCTTAAAATTGGTAAGACTCTTAGTTCCACTAAGGGTGACTTGCAGGTTGAATCATCTTCGGGAACCTTCAAAGAGCCTACTGAGGTAACTAGCACTTCATCTATTGATATTACTTGATTCGCAATTTTCTGCGCCTAGCTCAAAGGCGTTAAAGAAAAGCACTCTTGGGAGATAACCCAATATTTTCTTTTCAGTACTTTTTCTTTTATTTGAGTCTTGGAAGTCATTACTACTGTAATGACCGCTCCTTATCTTGCTTATTTCGTTTTGTGCCAAGAGAAGCCTCTAATTTGAGTGAGGTAAAGATTTGGGGATGTTGCTGTCCTAAAACTGTTTTCGGTGCTGCACCGTAAAAATTCGTGAAAATTCTCTGTTTATCTTTTGGACCTGCGATTTCTTGTGCATATGACCCAGGTTATATCCAAACTTTTGTTAGTTGAAAACTTTTTGATTTGAGCAACAGAAAATCCCTCAAAAATTCGACCTTTGTCAGCTGTTCAGTTTTGACAGATTTCTGCCAATATTTGTGTTTGCCACTTTATCGCTTTCTTTTGAGTTCTTTTGATCACGGAACTTTTGGGGAGGTTGCTACAGTAGTATTTACTATATATGTGGTGGTTTTGAGTTGAAACCTAAAGCAAATAGAGGATTGATTATATTTTATGCTTGCACTAATGTTGCTAATAGATTTGTGTTTAGTTTTGTATGAAGGAAGTTTTCAAGTGTAGGGATTGGAGAATGATGAGATGAGTTGAAGAATGGACAAAAGCTCAAGCTTGGGGATGCCCATGCATCACCCCAAGAAATATCCAAGAAGTACAAGCGTCAAAGCTTCGGGATGCCCCCGAGGCACCCCTTCTTCATCGGCAAAAATCAGGTCACCTTTCAAAACACTATATTTTTATTGCTTCATGCACTATGTGTTTTTCTTGGAGCGTCAGTTGTTTTAGTTTTCTTAGTTGATTTAGTTTGTTTGTTTGCTGCAATAAATGGTTGGACCCCAACAAATTTCTTTTGGAGAAGTTGCCTCGTTTTCATTTGCAAAGAACACCCCGTTTTTCATTCTTACAATTTCACCGGGTGTTCTACTTTTTCTGCTACTGCTTTTGGTTTTCGTTTTCGCCTTGATTTGCGTTCAGACCTTGTCATATCTTTTCATCAAGGTGTATTTTTTCCTCTGATCTTTATTGGTTTTCATCAAAAGAGGTGTTTATAAAAATTTCAAATGGTGTTGGAAAAGAGAAAAAGCTTTGTGCAAAATAGTGGTACAAGAAGGAGCTTGTATAGACTGCGGCTTAGGCTTTTTCATGTCATGCTTGATGTCTTTTTGATAGTATGCTTAGTGGTTCTGCTGTAGCATGACTTGTCTCAAATAACTGAGATTGCTTAATGAGCCTTTGAAAAAATTATGCGTTGTTTTTATTGTATGGAAGCATTATTTTTTGTTTTCTCCTTGATGCTTTATTTGGGTTGACTTGGCGCATGCTCACACATGTTAGACTCTTACAAAGTCGCCAATAGCCTTCATGATCATTTAGTTTTTGACTTTTGATGCCATCTTATGCTTCTTTTAATGTCGCTTTGTCGCTTTGCATGATTATGGCCATTATTGCTCTCTTAGTTGGTCGCTCCCAGTCTTTTGCTAGCCCTCGCCTTGTACTGAGTATGAGCTCTACTCGTGCATCCAACTCCTAAAAGCCAAAGTTTGCCATTGTGTCCACTATAAATTCCTATGCATGGTATTTGTAAGCCATTCCAAAGTAAAATTTTCATGTGCTACCTTTCAAAAACCTTCAAAACACTTCTCGTTTTGTTACACTGTTTTCAGCTCATGGGGACGTAGTGGTCGGATATGCTATCTTCCATATTGCTTATTCCAAAAAAAAGAGAAAAAGAAAGAAAAAAAGGCACTCCTCCATGGAAAGTGAATGTTGGTGGGCACCCGATGGAATCGGTTAGCCATGGTTTGTGAAAGGGAAAAGGTGGGGAGGAGTGCCAAGCTTTATAAAAGAGCACAAAAGTGCCAATCTCTCTCTCAAAAACTTGCTTCATTTTTGTATGGAAGATAGTAAGAACCCCATTGCCAGTCGTTGACAAAGACAACCACCTCTCAAAACCAATTTTTATCTCTCTGTTTTACAAATGAAAAGCTCTAGCACATGTTTAATCACTGCTTCCCTCTGCGAAGGGTCTTTCTTCTACTTTTATGTTGAGTCACCACCTTCTTTCTTTATGCACCATTAAGAGAGCATAGTTGTCATTCTTAGTGTGATATGCATTGTCCCAAAGTTCATTGATTGATTCATATTGTTGGTTTCACTTGTTCTTAAATTATTTGTATCTAGTCGCCCTCTTAAACTTGAAGGTGTCCTATGCATTTATGTTTTTCTCTCTTTGAAGGACAAGCTGAAAACCATTTGTATGTTTTTCCTTATGATTTGAACACACGTTTGACTTTCATTATTTCATTTTCATGATCTTTTGTTTGTGTTCATTTGCATGTTTACAACATGGTTGCTAAGTTCTTATTGTCATGATTATATCTTCATGCCCATGTTTTAAGTTCTTATGCTCCCAGCTCACCAATGCTTACATATATGATCAAGATTGTGTAGGTGCATGTCACCTCAAAAATTATTCTTTTGTTATCACTTACCTACTCGAGGACGAGCAGGAGTTAAGCTTGGGGATGCTTGATACGTCTCAAACGTATCTATAATTTTTGATGCTCCATGCTTGTTTTTACACCATTTGCCTATTGTTTTGTTACACTTAGTGGCACTTTTATGCATTTTTTGGAACTAACCTATTAACGAAGTGCCACAGTGCCAGTTCCCTGTTTTCTGCTGTTTTTGTGTTTCAGAGTGATACACAGGAAATATTCTCGGAATTGGACGAAACCACATCCTGAAGTCTTATTTTACCCGGAAGCTTCCAGAGATCCGAAGAGGAGTAGGAGGGGGGCCACCAGGGCCCCACACGCAGGGGTGGCGCGGCCAGCCCCCTGGCCGCGCCGGGCCCGCGTGAGGGCGCCTGGCCCCTCCTCTGACATCGCCCCTTCGCCTATAAAGACCCCCCGACGAGAAAAACCTAAGGACCCCGATCAGTTTTCCAGAACACATCGCGATCCGCCGCCGCCGTCAACCCGAAGATCGGGAGGGTCCAGAAGCTCTTCCTGGCACCCTGCCGGAGAGGGGAATCGCCACCGGAGGTCTCCTTCATCGCCATGCTTGCCTCCAGAGCGATGAGTGAGTAGTCTACCTTGGACTATGGGTCCATAGCAGTAGCTAGATGGTTGTCTTCTCCACCATGTGCTTCATGTTTAGATCTCATGAGCTGCCCTACATGATTGAGATCACCGTTATGTAATTCTACATGTTTGGTTTGTTGGGATCCGATGAATATTGGTGTTTATGATTAAGTTGCTGTACTGAATTATATCTTTTGTTATCTCTATGTTGTTTATGATCTTGCATGCTCTCCGTTGTTAGTAGCTATCTTGGCCGAGTAGTTGCTAGTGACTCCAAGAGGGGGTATTTATGCTCGATAGTGGGTTCATGCCTCTATTTCACCTGGGGGAGTGACAGAAACCTCTAAGGTGGTAGATGTGCTGTTGCTACTAGGGAGAAAACAACATTCATATGCTCAAGGGCATATGCTTTGTTTATATTACACACTTTGCTTAATGCAATTATCTGTTGTTCGCAACTTAATACTTCTAGGGTGTTCGGATTGATATCCCCGGGAGTAGATTATTAGTCATAGATGCAGTTGGATGGCGGTCTATGTATTTTGTTGTAATGCCCAGAGTAAATCTCATAGTGATCTTCTTGACATATCACGTTTATCTTTATTCTATCAATTGCCCAACTGTAATTTGTTTACCCAGCATGTGTTATTTTATCTATGGAGAGACACCACTAGTGAACTGTGGACCCCGGTCCTATTTCCATCATATTGCTATCACCTGTTTACTTTACTCGTACTATTTACTTTACTCGCATACTATATTGTTTTCCACTCGATACGCTCATAACCTTTGTTTCAAGCAACCGGTGAGATTGACAACCTCATCGCAAGTTGGGAACAAAGTATTTGTTTGTGTGTGTGCAGGTTCCGCATCACCTTCAGTCGTCATTGTCTCTCCTCTCCTGACCGACATTAAACCTTGGTTTCTTAACTGAGGGAAAACTAGCTGCTATACTCATCATACCTTCCTCTTGGGGTTCCCAACGGGCTGGTTATTCACCACGCACAAGGACCATCTGCTCCCACGTCAACCATACGCCAACAGCTTATTTTCTGGCGCCATCAACCGGTAGCACAGTGCCATGAGATTCAGCGCCTGCCGCTGAATTTCACTAAGTTCATGGATGGGCGAGAACTGCGAGAAGCGGTTCTCCGCGAACAATCTGGCAGTGGGACTCCATTCGAGGTGGAGGTTTGGTATGATGGCGACTGCGAGCAGTACTTGAAGGGTGGCTGGTCGCAGTTTGCAGAAGACCACGACATCCACCAAGGCTTCTTCATGGCCTTCGACTTCCACATCGGCACGTCGAAGTTTGACGTGAAGATCTATGACGGCACCCAGTGCCAGAAGAAGTATGAAGCTGAAGTCCACTTCCATTAGGATCTGTTTTTTATGTAATTTCGTTTGATAATGTCTTTGCTGCCATGTTATCTGTAATGAATATTCATACTCTGTTTTGATGTTTTTACTAGTACCATGAAAACAAGTCATTGTTCTGAGGTATGCTTTCCATATACCGGGTTCTTTGCGAACCAATTGATATGAAGAATATCGGGTTCTTTTGTGTACCAAGTTGTTTGAATATTTATCGGGTTGTCTGCACAACCTTATAGTGAAAAAAGATCTCCAAGTCGCGATAAAAATTCCTTTCGTACGACCCGAGGGTTGAAGCCCCCGAGCGGAGAAGTAAAAATATTTGTACAATTTTGTCGAGTTCAACCCAAAGAGCCCGACCTGTGGCCTCATGTTCTGGGTTCAGAAGGTTAACTCGAGTTTTACTGATACCACTAGATTTACTCTACGCGTAAAAACGCCGTAGCTGCTCTGCATTCCATGGGTTGCTCTCGTCTTTCCCTGTCTTCTTGTCTTGTAGTCGATATGGTCCTTCTGGTATTACTTCTGTGACGATGTAAGGTCCTACCCAAGGGGACTCCAATTTGCCGTGGCTGTCTTGCCTGAGTCGCAAAACTAGGTCTCCCACCACAAAGGATCGCGGACGAACTCGACTGCTGTGGTAGTTTCGTAGACTCTGTTGATACTGCGTCGCTCTTTCTAAGGCCTTATCTCTTGCTTCATCTAGTGCATCGACATCATTTTGCAATGCTTCTGTTGATGTTGTCTCATCGTATGCCGTCACTCTTAGGGCCTCGTGTGTAACTTCGACTGGAAGCACGGCTTCTGCACCATGGACCAGGAAGAAAGGAGTTTCTTGAGTTGCTGCGTTAGGCGTAGTTCTTAGGCTCCAAAGAACGGAGGGCAATTCTTCTACCCAAGCGCTCTTGGCTTTCTCAAGAGGTGCTAAGAGCCTCTTTTTTATCCCACTAGGCCATTGGCTTTTTCGACTTGCCCATTTGTCTTCGAGTGTGCCACAGATGCGAATTTGAGCTTGATCCCTAGTCCTTCGCAATAATTCTTGAATTCCTTTGAAGTGAAGTTTGTCCCGTTGTCTGTGATGATGCTATATGGTACACCAAAACGGAATACTATCGACTTGATGAAGCTGATTGCTGCTGTCGAATCTTGAGTTGTTACCGGGGCCGCTTCCACCCACTTGGTAAATTTATCGACTGCCACTAGCATGTAAACATGTCCTCCTGGCCAGGATTTGTGCAACTTTCCCACCATATCGAGGCCCCATTGCGCAAAGGGCCAGGACAATGGTATTGTTTGTAGCTCTGCTGCTGGTGCATGCGGTCTAGATGCAAATCTTTGACATGCTTCACACTTTCGAACTATATCTTTCGCGTCTTCGATGGCTGTTAGCCAATAAAATCCTGCTCGGAAAGCCTTTGCCGCTATTGCTCTGCTGCTAGCATGATGGCCGCACACTCCGCCGTGTATGTCTTTTAGTATTGTTTGTCCTTCCTGGGGCGTTACACAACGCTGCAAAACGCCGGTAATACTCTTCTTGTATAATTTCCCCTGCAACACGACAAACGCTTTCGATCGTCGAGTTATCCTCTTGGCTTCCACTGCATCTTCTGGTAATTGTTTATTTATCATGTATGCAAGATATGGCTGCATCCAGGTTTCTTCTATCATCATGACCTCCTCTGGCTCCGACGTAGCCCCCGAGTCTGCTGCAGTAGTCGAGCTTTTTCCACTTTTTATTGATCTTTCTACTATTTCTTCCCAAAATACTCCGGACGGCACGGGTAAGCATTGTGACCCGATATTTGCTAAATTGTCGGCTTCTTCATTACTATTCCTGCTTATGTGCGAGACTTCGCATCCATCGAATGTTCCTTCGAGATAATGATATAAATTCTTGTAGGCCATCATGTTGTCATTGATTGTGTCACATATGTTCATAACTTGCTGGACAACGAGGTTAGAATCTCCAAATATTTTTAGGCGAGTTGCTCCACATGCTTTAGCCATCTTCATTCCGTGCAACAAAGCCTCGTATTCTGCTTCGTTATTAGAAGCCCGTGGAAAGCTCATCCTTAAGACATACTTCAATTTGTCGCCGTGGGGCGATATCAAGACCACTCCTGTGCCTGCGCCTTAGAGTCTTTTAGAACCGTCGAAGTACATTGTCCAAACACTGGATAAGTCTGGTGGTCCCGTGCTTTGCAGCTCCAGCCACTCTGCCGTAAAATCTGGCAAGACTTGCGACTTAATCGCCTTCCTTTTTTCGTACGTGATGTCCATGGGAGATAGCTCGATTCCCCACAAAGAGACACATCCTGTTGCTGAAGGATTGTTCAATATATTCGACAGTGGCGCTTCATTGACCACTATAATTGGGTGCACCGCAAAGTACTGTCGCAGTTTTCGTGCAGTTGTGAAAACACTATACGCGAGTTTCTGATAATGCGGGTACCTCTGTTTTGTCGGAGATAATACTTCACTGATGAAATATACCGGCCTCTGGATGCCATGGGCTTTTCCTTCTTCACTTCTTTCGACTACTAATACTGTGCTTACCACCTGGTGGGTTGCGGCGATGTAGAGTAGTAGTGGTTCTTTTTCTTTTGGTGCGACCAGCACTGGCGGCGTGGAAAGCACTTTTTTCAACTGTGCAAAAGCTGCATCTGCTTCTTCTGTCCATTCAAATTTATCATTTGACTTCTTCATAAGTGCATAGAAAGGAAGCGCCTTTTCTCCCAATCGAGTAACGAAGCAACTTAATGCCGCAACGCGTCCTGCGAGTTTCTGTACGTCGTGTAGCTTCGTGGGTTTCCCCATTGTTAAAATTGCTTGAATCTTCTCTGGGTTCGCCTCTATTCCTCATGCCGATACCAGGAACCCCAAAAGTTGCCCTGCTGATACGCCGAAGGAACATTTTGTCGGGTTAAGCTTAAGTTTGTACCTGCTCAGGTTGTTAAAGGTTTCTGCCAAGTCGCTGATTAAAGATTTCTCCTCTCTTGTGGTGATGACTACATCATCAATGTAGACTTGGATGTTGCGTCCTATTTGGCTTCCGAGGCAATTTTGCATCATCCGTTGATAAGTTGCTCCTGCATTTTTTAGGCCGAACGGCATAACTTGGTAGCAAAACACTCCGTACGGTGTGATGAAGGCCGTTTTTTCTTCGTCTTCTTTCTTCAATTTGATCTGATTGTAACCAGAATATGCGTCCAAAAAGGAAAGCCTCGCGCATCCCGCTGTTGAATCGATTATCTGATCGATGCGGGGTAGAGGGAAGGGATCCTTTGGACAATGCTTATTGAGAGATGTGTAGTCGACACATACTCTTTGTACATCTGTGTTCTTCTTGGGTACGATGACTGGGTTCGATACCCAACTCGAAGTTTTGATTTCTCTGATAAATCCGGCATTTTCTAGCCTGTGCAATTCTGATGCTATCGCCTTCCTTTTAGGTTCATCAAATCGTCACAACGGTTGCTTGACTGGCTTTGCCTTGGGATCTACATTTAATGCGTGCTCGACGAGTTCCCTGGGAACCCCTGGCATGTCTGATGGACACCAGGCGAAGATTTCCCAGCGCTCACGGAGGAACTCGACGAGCGCGCTTTCCTATGCGGGATCCAAGCTCACCGTAATTGATGTTGTCTTGTTTGGATCTGTAGGGTGGACCTGGATCTTCTTCGAGTCCTGAGCTGTATCGAAAGCCTGATCTGGCAGGGATCGTCCAACGTCGGGTAGAACATTATGATCTGTTTCTCTTTTTAGCCTCTCATATTCCGCTGTCATGCCGAAGGTTTGCGCCATCCTATTGAATTCTCTGTCACATGTGTTGGCTACTTCAAAGCTCCCCTGCACCGTAATTGTTCCTTTGGGTCCTGGGATTTTTAACGTAAGATACGCGTAATGAGGTACTGCCATGAATTTTGCAAATGCTGGGCGCCCCAGGATTGCGTGGTATTGTGACGGCCAGTCCATAACTTCGAATTCCAGCTTCTCTCTGCGGTAGTTGCTGCTACTGCCAAAGCAGACATCGAGTTCTATTCTTCCCAAAGGGTAGTTTGCGGCTCCTGGTACTATTTCATGGAAGGAGCAATCTGTTGGCTTCAGACTCGACAGCGAGATGCACATTGCCTTTAGGGTTCTAGCATATATTAAGTTTATGCCACTCCCTGTATCCATGAACACTCTCCCGATGTCATACCCTCCTATTTGCGCCTTTAAAACCATAGGAGAGTGGCCTGGCCTGGGAACTTTCCTCGGGTGGTCTGCCCTACTGAACTTAACTGGTTGATCTGACCACCGTAGGTACTCTGTGGTAGCTGGTGGTGACGATATTGCTAGGTTTACTTGCCTGGATATGCTCTTTTGCTCTTTCTTTGACTTGGGCACCAGTTGAATCATAGCTGATATGTAAACTTTTGACTCTAGGTGCCTTACTGGCCTTTGCATTTGATATTCTTGACTTCTGTGTTTTTCTCCTTGCCACCCTCCTTGGCTTGAGCCCATGGCGCTTTGCAGCCTTAGAAATGTTCTACAATCCTTCATCTGGTGATTTGAGACTCTTTTCCCGTCAAGATATGCGTAGTGGATTCGACAAGGTCCGTATAGCATATCCTCGGCAGAAGGACCGGAGTATCTCGATTTTTCTACTCCTTTTGCCTGAAACCTCCTATTTTCATATCCTTCCTCTTCTTCTGCTACGTAGCCCATGGCTACCTGATTTCGCCTTCCTTGGTTATCCCGGCTGCGGTGTCGTCTCCTCTGTCTACTTATTCTGTCGACTTCTGGTGAATGTCCTCTTTTGTTATTATATGCGTCCTCTCCATCAGCGAATTTGTTGGCTTGTTCCATTAGCTCAGCTACTGTCGTAGGTCTTGCTCTTCCGATTTCTTCCACGAGATCTGAGCGACGAAGTTCGGCCGTGAAGGCGTCTATTGCTCGCTCGTCGGAGACGTCCTCTGCTGAGTTTTTGATTACACTCCAGCATTGTATGTAAGAACATAGAGTTTCGCCTTTCCTTTGCACACACGCCTTGACTTCCTCTAGTGATGCTAGGCGCTTATATGTTGAGCGAAAATTTCTTGCGAATTGACTTTCGAGTTCTCCCCAACTTCCAATGGATTCGTTGGGTAGGGTATTCAACCAGGACCGTGCTGCGCCGGTGAGGTGTAGCTGCAAACTTTGCATTGCAGTCACTTTTGTTCCCCCCTAATATCTGTACTGCCTGCAATAAGTCCGATAACCATAGGGTAGGTTCTTGCGACCCGTCGTACTTATGCTGGTCATGTGGCAATTTGAATCCTTTGGGTACCCGTGTTTTGCGAACCCTGCGGGTAAAGCATAACGTGCCCATCTCTTTATCGTCGTCTTCATAATTCTCTTCCTCCAGGCGTGGCGTGATTTATTTACTCGAGCTTGCGCTATTATATTTCTTGCGTCCTCCTTCCTCTTATGTCGCCTTTCCTCTTCTGATGACTCGCTATACTCGTTATCTGTGAAGTTGTATCTGAACTTCGCCTTTTGATTTTTCTTGTAGCTTGTCGGCTTCGTCTCTGGGCCTTTTTCCCTGATCTTTCTTTCCACTATTCCGAGGCTTCATATCGCGGCTCGGTGCATATCTTCTCGCGGATCCCCGGGTTCTGGCCTTGTAGTTAGTAAATACGCATGTGCTTCTACTAACGCTGCTTCTGGCGTTTCTTATACAAAGTCATCTTCCTCCTCTTCTGGCTGTGGGGTAGGGCTCCTTGGGTACCTTTCTTCTCTGCTGCGTGCTATCGCCCCCTATTGTGTTTTGGGTCTCCGCGCCTTTCTCTGCTGTACTCTGAATCTTCACTATAGTCTTCCCAGTATTCCTCCCTTGATATACTGTTATTGTCTTGAAAAACCATGTCTCTTTCCTCCCTTAGTTTCTTCCTGTGTTGGTATAATGCATACTGATATCCCATTAGAACTTCTCTTCTCGATCCTTCCGGTACTTCTGTACCATGATTGATAGCTGATTTGATCATTCTCCATTCGCCAGCCGAGACGTGTACTTTCTCCTTTTCCTTTTTGTTGTGTTCTTTTATTTTGTCGACCTTTTTACTTCCTTCGCTGTTGTTTTCTTCTTCTGCTTCAGTGATAATGACGCATAACTGATGTATTTTGGAGACGCCGCTGCTTCTCGCGGCGAAGTCCTTTGCGTTGTTGTGCGTTTGACACACTCTTTCTTCTGAGTCGAAATTTTCCTGAATTTTGACGCCTTCTGCGATTGGTGCTTTTTCTAAACTGACTGGCGAGTTTACCTCGCTGGAAGAGCCTTCTGATGATTCCAACGTTTTCTCTGTTTTGGGCTTGCTCGCCGACGGACCTGGTTTCGTCGAATCCGAGAGGCGAGATGAACCCGACGGCCCGATGAGGATGCTCAAACTTCCAATTGTTAACTCCATCTCTTGACTTCCGTCGAGTTCTGAACTGCTGTTGGCTAAAAGCGAAAAAGCCGCCGAATTCATGACTCCAACTCCCAAGATCCCCACGGTCGGCGCCAATTGATGAGGGGTTAACTCAACAAATGTCCTAGATGAAGGACTTAGGATCGGGGAGATAGGGCGTCGGATGAACTCGAAGGTAAAGTTAGTCGAAATAGGTGTGTGTCGAAAGTAAACCTGGGTGTTCAACCTGGCTTGCTTTCAATCTGCCCTCCACCGTCTCCTCCTGGCCCCTATATATAGATGGCCAGGTCTCGAGGATCGGGTAGGGTCCGATACAGATTACAATATCGACATACGGCAAGAACTCGTATTCGACTATCATTACAATTGGGCCTAGCTTAACGGGCCTCAGGGGTACTCAACATACGGGCTCTATTAACTATACCCTTGTCAGTTACCTATGTATCCCTTGGTGTGAGTTGCGGTAATAAAATATTAATGAGAAGTTTTATCATTTACTTTCCGCACACTTTATGTTACTTTGCAATCTCTCTTGTATGGTTAGCCTTGTTGATTGGTATTGGTATCATGTTGGGAGCATTAGTAAATTTAGTTGGTTTTGGCAAACCTAGCTTGGTCAGTAGCAACTTTACCTTGAGGTTTGAGTAGAAAAGAATAAAGAAGTGCTTGTAGTTACATCACTTCAGTTTTCCCTTATGTTTGGCTTATAAGCATTTTTATTTCTAAAGTCAAAATCATTGTACCTTCAAGGGAGTTTGCATGATTGTTCTTATTATATGTATGTTTGTTTGTTTCATGCAACTCTTATGCTTGCTACCCAGCCTTGCTAGCCAAAAATCTGTACTGAGAGGAAATACTTCTCGTGCATCCAATTCCCAAATGCCAAGTCATTTCCAAAGAGTCCACTATAAATTCCTATGCATGGCATTTCAAGCCATTCCAAGTAAATTTTCATGTTCTACCTTTCAAAAACCTTCAAACACTTCTCATTTTGTGCCACTGTTTTTAGCTCATGAGGACGTAGTGGATGGGTTTGTTATCTTCCATACTAAATTAAGTACCCCTCGACTAGGCAGCTTCATCTGCTCGTCATTAATTTTGCAAGGGAGCTGGTCAGACCATTATAATCTCAAAAAGAAAAGAAAAAGAACACTCCTCCATGGTATGTGAAAGTTGGTTGGCACCCGATGGAATCGGTTAGCCATGGTTTGAGAAAGGAAAAAGGTGGGGAGGAGTGCAAAGCTATAAAAGAGCACCAAAGTGCCAATTAATCAAACATCTCGGAACCGCTCTCACTTGTTTAGTATGGAAGATATCAAGAACTCCGTTGCTAGTCGTTGACAAAAGCAACCACCTCTCAAAATAACTTTTTACCTCTGTTTTACAAATGAAAAGCTCTAGCACATGTTTAATCCCTGCTTCCCTCTGCGAAGGGCCTATCTTTTACTTTTATGTTGAGTCAACCTATTTCCCTCTGTCTCAAGCAAGCATTTGAGTTGTTATGTTTCACTCATCCATATGTTGATCCGTTTAATCATGTTTACTATCTTCCTTGTTTTGTACAATGCTTTTGTCTAAAGGAATATATCTTTGAAAGCTTTCTATGAATGCAAAAGTTTATTTTGTGGAGCATATGGTCTTTGCTATATTAGCTATGTTTTAAAAGGCTCTGTTCAAAAGAAAGAATAGCTTGTTCATCATTCTTTGACCAAGAACTAAGGTTTGCCATTGCCAATTATAGTTTACCTTGTGCATCTTTACATGTGATTCCCTTTTACCCATTGCAAGTCTATATCTTATAAAGGGAAGTTGCTGTCTATTATAATTTGTGCCTTGGTGAATGTGATGCTTCTTGTCCGTATTTTGATTATCGACACTTCACTCCATAAACATGTGGTTATGTTTACCGAGTTTAGTTTTCGCTTGGGGACAAGCGAGGTCTAAGCTTGGGGGGGTTGATACGTACATTTTGCATCACTATTTTGTATCATAATTTACTGTTATTCATTGATATATTTCATATTTAGAGTTCATACTTATGTTATTTCCTTTGTTTTTACATCTTTGATGATCTTTGGAGGAGTTGCTGCCGGAGTCAGGATTCTACTGAAAAAAGGACCATCAAGGGACCATATTTTGAAGATCAGGAAAATTCCAGAAAAATACCAGGAAATTATATTTTCCCAGAAGACTCAGGAAGCCAGAAGGAGGAGTCGAGAGGAGTCAGGAAGGGCCCTCACGCCAGGGTGGCGCGGCCTGCCCCCTGGCCGCGCCAGCCCTGTGTGAGGCCGCCCTGGCCCACTTCTGGTCTCGCCCCTCCGCGTACTTCATGGTCCCCGAAAACCTAAGTCTGGGGGAGGCTGAGAGTTAGACACCGCCGCCTCTGCGGGGCGGAGAACACCAGAGAGAGAAAAGCTCCCCGGCAGGGAGAAACCTGCCGGGGAAATTCCTTCCCGGAGAGGGGAGATCGTTGCCATCGTCATCACCATCGCACCAGACTTCATCGGGATCATCATCATCATCATCTCCATCACCAGCACCTTCATCTCCACCATCACCACGCCATCCCGCGGTAACATCTTGAGTTGGATCTTGTTATATTCATAGGGGAAACTTTCCCGGTGTTGATTACTCTTGTAGTTGATGCTATTGAGTGGAACCGTTGAATTAAGGTTTATGTTCAGATTGTTATTTACCATTATTTCACCTCTGATCATGATCCATATGATGTCTTGTGAGTAGTTCGTTTAGTTCTTGAGGACATGGGAGAAGTCAAGATGTTAGTAGTGAATTATTGTTGAGAAATATTTAATGGTTTGATATTGTTGTGGTGCTATTTCACTAGTGGTGTCATGTGAACGTCGACTACATGATACTTCACCATTTATGGGCCTAGTGAGATGCATTGTGTATTTGGCTACCAATTGTGGGGTTGCTGGAGTGACAGAAACCTAAACCTCCGTTGGGAAACCATTGCACCAGGGAGCGTAGGATCTTAGAGTTTAAGGCTGTGGTTAGATTTATCTTAATTACTTTCTTGTATTTGCGGATGCTTGCAAGGGGTATAATCACAAGTGTGTATTTATCCTAGTAAGGGTAGTGCGCTAGCACAGGTTCACCCACATAACACTTATCAAACCAATAAAGACTATTGGCTTTATGAAGCGAAAGCTCTTGACAGAAACTCCCATGTGTCCTCGAGAACGTTTGGTTATTATAAGTACACAACTGGCTTGTCCTTTGCTGAAGAAAGGATTGGGCCACTTGCTGCAATTGTTACTACTGTCTTTTATTTACTCGCACTTTATTTACTCGTATTACCAAATACCCCTGAAAACCTGTTTGCTAGTATTTACAGTGATTCCTTGATCAAAACCGCTCGTCAACACCTTCTGCTCCTCGTTGGGTTCGACACTCTTATTTATCGAAAGTACTACGATACACCCCCTATACTTGTGGGTCATCATGCTTCCAGTCGAAATTACTCATGAAGCTCCAAGAATTGTGGCTTACGACAAAACAACTTCTACAGAGGGGCTTCAAGATGACGTCGACGCACTCGACGAAGCAAGAGACATAGCACTAGCCAGAGCTATGCAGTACCAGCAAAGTCTACGAAACTACCATAGTAGTCGAGTTCGACCCTGATCTTTCGTAGTAGGAGACCTAGTCTTATGACTCAAGCAGGATGGCCATGGCAAATTAGAGTCCCCGTGGGTGGGACCTTACATCATTACAGAAGTCATCCCAGGAGGAGCTTATCGTCTACAAGACAAGAAGACAGGGAAAGATGAGAGCAACCCGTGGAATGCAGAACAGCTTCGGCGTTTCTATGCGTAGAAAAGGCACGACAATAGAAAAATGCGAGTTATGACCCTCTGAACCCAGAACATGAGGCCACAGGTCGGGTTCCTTGGATCAACTTGACGATATGTATAATATGTCATGATTTTTGTAGTGACCTCACCTTTTAAAGATGACGATCCCTATGCTTTTCAGTGCTAGTCCCTGGATCAAACACTAGCACACACAGTTTAAGATGTAATATCAAGAAACAAAGGTCATTTTATTACATCGTATGATCCAGCAATTACATAAAGAACTTTACAATGCTCATAGCGTAGAGCTTTCAGAGTTTACAATAAAATCAAAAAAATAGCATGGAGTCCTTCTTCTTCATGTGCCACAGGCGAACATGTTACAGATAGACTCGTAACCCTATCGTACCTTTCTTATCGTCAAAAACCTGCAACATGAAATATTGCAGCCACAAAGGGTCAATACATTTGAATTGTATTGGCAAGATGTCACTTTTGGTGGACACAATAGAACCTAACACTTAAATGAATATTTGGCTAAGTGGATCTTCAGGCTGAGCTGCAGAAAAGCAATTGTTTATCCTACTTTTCAAAAGATCTTATTTTTCTTTTAAAGCACTATTGGACACACTGGAATCCACCAGGTGCTCCTAGTTAATTATGCACACACAGGAATCCACCAGGTGTACATAATTATGATCACACAACAATCCCTTGTTAACCCTTCAAGTTTTAATTTTAAGAAATTGGGATAAGGAGATCCTTGAACAGCTTCATAATCATGTCGCTCAAAATTGTCCGTAACCGGGGATACGGCTAAGTACTTAGTTTTTAACCCTCTGCAGAGGTGGTGCACTTTTCCCACAAGACTCAGTCAACCTCTTTTGCAATGATGCTCATTTTACTCAAATGGCCAAGTGAAGACTAAGATGAGACTTTTCAGAAGCAATCCCTCAGACCAACCAGGACGCGCTCCATCCTACAAATCACTACCACCCTCTGTCCGTCTGGCTGAGTTCTCGCAACTTAGTTAGTCAAGACAGAGCCCATATAACTCGTGGTTGCACTGGAAGCTTCACGACTTGAACGTCTCCAATCTCTTTGTTCCTGGGTGGCCATCCACAAGTGAGATAGACACGACCGCCATAGAGATGGCTCCGGTGTAACCACTCAACATAAATCCATCTTTCCAATTTCCACCCAGGTGTTTCATTAACTTAGTTGTTTTCTTAGTTTTTGCAAAACATAGTTTTCAAACTTAATAAAAGAACATGTGGAATCCCAACCACGAATTCTATAGCACAACTAAGCAATCTACACTTACGGTGTTTCTTCTAACAGGGTAATCAGGGGTATCCTAAATAGGAGATAGCAAGCATAACTATCTACACATGCATATTATTAAAAGAAGAGAAACACTACATGCATAGTAAAACATCATTGGGAATTTTATAAACAAGAGTGACACTTGCCTTAGAAATTTCTGAAGATTGTTCTTCTCTTAATCACACACGTAGCTCTCCGTACAACTATAAGATAGAAAGTAACACGACATAAACACACCATTCAAGGCAACATAATCAAACAAGAAAACAAAAGTGTTTATTTATTTTAGCTTAGTCTTGATTTGTCTTAGTGACAAATGGACAAAAGATTGTGTCCTGAAGTTGACTTGATAGGGATGGAGAGATTGGCTAAGTCAAGGACTTAAAGATTGATGGGGGTTTTCTAAATTATTAAGAAGTGTCAAACACTTAGCAAAATACCTTAAGGAGGTTCTTAGGCTTGGTTTGAGAAGTTGGATGAATAATTTCTAAGTCATGAGGTCTAACACTTTCATCTTCTTGACTTGGGCTCTCTTCTCTTGATCTTCTTCTTTTGACTTCAACTCCTAGTCTTTTCTTTCAACTTCTTGTTTTGCCTTCATCTCCTTGTCTTCTCTTCAACTTCTTCTCCATGGTCTTGATATGGGAAAACTTCTATGTCATATTTGTTGGATGGGGTAGTCAAAATACTTAGAAGAATTTTGGGTAAGGTGGAGTTGATAGTTTTTGCACTTGGCAAAGGATAGAGGGTAGTCACTAAGTCATGGTAGAGTTGAATAGTTATTAGGACTTCGGATATTTCACACCACTTGGTAAAGTGGGTCATTAGTCAAATAGCACAAGGTGCCCGATAGAAATTTGATTTGATATTTGCAAAGTTCTCAAATAACACAACTATAACTTTGCAAAAAGGGTGAGCTAATGGAGTTGACTTTTGAAGAGGTGTAAAAGTGTGTGAAATGTTCTGGTGGGTTTTAATTATCAAGGTAGGAAATTTTATAAGAAGGAATTATGCATAAAATATTTATAGAATTAAATCTAGGAAGAATACTCAAATCCCCATTTGAATTTGAATACTTGATAAAATTGGTTCAAATAATTTGTGCAGTGGTTCTATTGGATAGAGGATAACAATATGATCCTATTGCAAAAAGAATCAACTGAAAGGATTTATAGAATTTGAATTATATTAAAAACACTCAAACTCACATATTTAAATTTGAATGTTTTTAACAAGTTCAAAAGACAAATTTTATTACAGAATAGTGTTCTACACATTTTTAGGAGTTCAAGGATATATTATTTGCATTTTTTGGATCAGTAGATCAAAAGATATGAATTTTACAAGATTCAAACATTTTCTGGCTATTTTGAAATAAACATAACCTTATTTGTAACGTGGCGGTGATGTGGCAGCCTCTGGTTCGCTGGTACCGCTTCGGAACTGGAATAAAACGTGACTGCACGATCTAAAGATGGACGGACAGCCGAGATCTGAAGATACCAGTTCGGTTAAGTGGATCTATCTAGGCCACTAGATCTGGATCTGACGGCTGAAAGGAAAGGGGAACTGGGGTAGAAAAGGCTCACCGTGGCTAGGGTTTCCGGCCACCGACGGCGAGGTAGCGGCCAGATGTGGTCGTCGGTGACGGATCTGGTGGCCTCCGGTGACGGTGAGGTGGTCGACGAGGTTCGGAGGGGCGCAGCGAACTCACGGGTGTGGTCGATGTGTTCGTCTGGGTCTTGGAGCAACTAGGAGACGCGACCGGAGTGAGCGCAGGCAGGAAGACCTTCGGTGGTGATGCGATGCTTCAATTGCTGCATGTTTTGGACAAAGAAAAGGCTTCAGACGATGCGCCAGAGCAAGGGGAAGAGAGGGGGACCAAAATGGGGCGGCGGAATCACCTGGAGGCGTCGGAAATGAGCTCGCACAGTGGCAGTGATGCGGCTCTCCGGCGACGAATTGCGGCGGCCTGGCGGCGTATTACAGAGAGGAAGGAGAGGGGAAATAGAGAGGAGGAGCATGGCTTCTTATAGCCGCGGGCATGCGTCGAAAGAGGCAAGGAGTAAAGAGAATTGAAGAGGGGGAGAGGATTGCGGCTCGGGCGAAATTTTCGGCTGGAGGAAGACGATGACTCGCGCTGACATTGCGGGGCCCACCTGTCAGCCGGGGGAAAGAGGAAAAAAAGGGTACCTGTTCGGGATTCCTCTAGATGGGCCATGGGCCGAAACTCAGGCTGGTCAGGTTTGTTTCCCCCCAGGCCTTTTTCATGTTTTTTTTCTTCTTTTCTGTTTTTCTGATTTCTGTTTCTAACTCTTGCATTTGATATTCAAATTGATTCAAACCAGTTTCTGAATTTTTCTAAAATCCAACATAACATTTTAAAACAGTAAGACATACATTTTTCAGAGATAAACTTTATTTTCATAAAAACTTTTATGAGATGGCCCATGGGGCTTTACTTTCATAATGAAATTATAAATAGGGTTTCAACATAACCTTTTGAAGTCAGGGGAAATATTTTATAATTTTTTGAAATTTACTTTCAAACAATTGTTAGTAACGCTTACTTTATTTTATATAAATCCCTTTGTAAATAATTCTTTTGCAAACAAGCTTGCATAGTATTTAAATAAGTGCAATAATAGTATTTTGAAATCTTGTTTTCTCAAAAGAGTTCCTCAAGGAACAATAGAAAGTTTGAAGTGGTTTTTCTAATAAGGCTTTTAAATAAATCAAAAAGTTTTAATTCCTTGTGAAATTTCAATCAATTCAAACATATATGGTTCCTTTTTTATTTTATTTTCACATTCCAAATTTTTGGGATGTGACAATTTCCCACTTGGGGGCTCCGACCCTCGAGTCGCATAAAGAAATATAAAAATTGTTGAGCTCATGTGCTCACGTCTCTTCAAGAGTTACCACGAGGTTGTGCGCAACCCTATATCCGCCAAAGAGAAAACACGGCTAAAATAAAAAAATAAGTACATCAACACACCTCGGAACACCAATAGTTCCTCTGGTCTATTACTAAGCACGATAACATAGAATAAAGTTTATCATACATCCTTATTACATAAAGCAGGCCAAAGGAGAACAAAACAGAAGATTACATAAGTAAAAGGAAACATCTACTAGAAGTGAACTTCAGCCTCGTACTTCCTCTGGCACTGTGTGCTGTCATAGATCTTCACGTCGAACTTCGACGTACCACAATGGTAGTCGAAGAGCACAAAGAACCCTTGATGCAGCTCGTGGTCCTCTGCAAACTGGGGCCATCCGCCCCTGAAGTACATCTCACCGCACCCGTCGTAGTACACCTCCACTTCATATGGAGTTCCTCCTCCAGACTGTTCACGGAGGATCGCTTCCTGGAGCTCGCACCCGTCCATGAATTTGGTGAATTTCAGCAGAACACGCTGCTGCTCACGGCATTGAGCACCAGCGATACAAAAGAAAGAATAAATCTTGACAGGAGGAGGAGAGGCGTTGCGAGGAGCAGCGCTGGCACCTGGAGCAACGGCGACAGATGCCTTTGGTTTGTTTTTACTGCCCAAGGGGCGTCCAGGGTGCCGCTTTGCAGATGCAGACGATGAAGCCACCAGGGAGGCATCCTTCGGTTTGTTTTTACTGCCGCGGGGGCGGCCGCGTCCCCGCTTCTCCATCAGTACACCAGTGTCAAGGTTGGCAGCACCGGCATCTGCCATTGGGAAGTTGCGCTTGGTGGAAAGAGAAAACCCTAGATGAGATTTGGAGGAAGAAGACAATGTGGCGGAGAAAGCTCACAATGAAGGGATTAGGGTTTTCCCTGGCAAGCTAGCGTACTTTATTTATAAGTAACCTTTTGTGGGCCTTTATGAATTACAGGTTCAATTAAAAGTTATGGGCATTGACATTTCGCTCAAAGCTGAGAAAGGAACAGTGGAAACATGTACAAAGGAAGAAAAGAAGATACATGCAAAACTCCAAAGATAAAAGGTGATACAGAAGAAAAATATTTGAGTCTATAAAAGGTTGCAAACGCGCCCCTCCTTATATCCTCGGGGGCTACTACCATTGGGAGCGCTTGACGCGCACCCGATGAATCAACACAAGAATACCATAGCTGGAAGATGGGAAGACAATATATTTGAGCCTATACCCGATTTTTTTGGCTATAGCCTCGGGGGCTACTCCCATCGGGAGCACTGGTCGTGCACCCGATGATAACGGGTAAAACGTTGAGTAAAGGTCAAAAATATCATCGACTACCTTTGTCGACAACAATCTTTGACTATATTGTCGACAAATTGACATCGATTACTCCCATCGGGAGCTATTCGTGATTATTTGATGGAAGAACAACTCGAAGATTTTGCACATTTCAACAGTCAAACAAGGCTTGCAAAGGAAGTTAATGATTCTCAGGCTAAGTCATCGCGACAAAGCTTGAATGTTGTGGTCATAAAAAATCACGAAGGTAAGACCCTAGGATCCGTCCTGTGTTTCCTAGTATACGCACCTGAATGCGCTCTGCTAGTAACTTTCCGTGTCTACGACACGAAGAAAATCCTAGTGGACGCACTGGGTACCCTGAGAACTACTGGAACCCTTTCTTTGTAAGTCCTAAATACGGCAAAAGATTAGGGTTAGACCAGGTCCCAGACTCAAGTCCAAGGGGTTTGAGTTTGAAGTAGGTGATGAGTATCTGCTCTGGCAGTTAACTGGCCTCTTGATCCGTCAGAGCTGTCAGGCTTGTTAACCAAAAACCCCTTGCGAGATAATATAATGAAAGTTGTTTAATTGAGTACAGGAAAAAGAAGAAGTCGAAGATTGATCAAGTCGAAGATATGAAGATTTGAGATTCAACCCGAATCAACAATTCTGGTAGAATCTCAGGGGCTACTGACAAGGGTATAGCTAATAGAGCCCGTTACTTGTGTACCCCTGAGGCCCGTTAAGTTAGGTCCAAGGATAATCGTAGTCAAAGTACGAGTCTATGTCGTATACAGACATTATAATATGTATCGGACCCGACCGGTTCCTTGAGAACTGGCCACCTATATATAGGGGCCAGGAGAGGCCGGTCAGGGTGAGATTGAGAGTAAGCCAAGTTAACCACCACGTTTATTCTCGATACACGCCTTGTTTGACTTATCTTTACCTTCAAGTTCATCTGACGCCCTATTCCCCCTGATCCTAAGTCCTTCATCTAGGACATTTGTCGAGTTAACCCTCGTCAGCCTCGGATCCACGGCCAACACCTCGGTCAAGGAAGGGTCAGTAGGAGGAAGGGAGGTTCAAGCAAGGGTCACCACAGAAGGGCAAGTCGCCACAGGGGCAGTCAGTTGAAAAGCCTCAGAAATATATATGTCCATGAGCTATCAGTCGGACAGCGCATGCATCTGCGTGGATGAGCTAGCAGGGCATGGACCAGACTGACTGCTGGTCATGCATGCATACTCTATTTTGAACTAAATGAGGCCTTGGTTTCCAGATGGTTTCAGTGGATCAGGGTACAACTTCTCGACATAGCATGGGAGGAGGGGGCAAATGCCCCCTCCCCTATTTCTGTATTGCATTAAAATTAGTTTTGTCGACTATTAAAATATTCCAATCAAGAACTAATCATGTAACACATGGTAAAACCTGTATATTTGAATTGTTGTATGATTTACAAACACAAGGGAATAACAACATATTTAAATAGAAGTGAAACCTAGGAAGGTACCAGCAAGAACAAGACTTTTGAATATCTCTCGCTCAATGTAGGACTGTCATAAGAGATAGATAGATAGATAGAGAGAGAGAGATGTGTATTCTAAAGCTTATTATGTCATTTATCGATGATATTTGACACATTTTATTACATTTATTCAGACTAACATATTGATAGTTGTAGAAGTGCGAGAGTGTTTCAGTTACACTTTGATGTGTTGCATGCATATTAGACAAATCACGAAGTAGCCTCTCATTGCGTGAAATTCATGAATTTCTCAAAATCTGTTCCTGGAGGACTAGTTCTTAGAGGTTTCCAAAACGTGTAACACCCAACTTTTTGTAACCCTGATTAAGTCGTGTTTAGTGAGCCAAAAATGAGGGCCAACAAAATCTTTTTGAGCAAACCTCTGGGAATACTGCTTCTTGATTGTTTGTCCTGGTTGTTAGGTTAATGATGTCTGCTTGGGTTGCTTATTGAACACCCTTGTGAACCAACACAATCCTTGTGCCCTTGTGATCATGCTCTTATTTATGCTTCTAGCTATTTTCCAAAACCATTATCTTGGCAAACGCTCCTTTTTATTCAAATTATTTTATTTATCCAAATAGGCGCCAAGATTTATTTTTGAGACAAAGCTTTTATCAAAACTAAGTATTTACAAAATTATCTGGACCTACAAAGTAGAGTGGTCCCACTTTTTTTACAAACCTTTATTTTGTTGATATTTATAAAAGGATTTCAAACACCTTTGAGAAAACTTTACAAGGGAGATGTTTATGTCCCAATTTGTCTCTAAAACTATCTACCAAAGCCTTACTCCTTTATTTGAAACTCTTTCCTACTTGACCAGGGCATGATCATTATTGAGCACTTGTTCAATCATTGTTTCTGGTGATGCTAGATTAGCTGTAGTTAATTGACCTTGTTTGGTGAGTTGACTTTGTGTGACTTGTTGGACTTTGATGAATTGCTTGTGTGCAGACATGATCCGCAGGTAGGCCTGTGGCCTAACCTATCTAAAACACATCAAAGTATAAAATGGCCAGTGGGGATATTCTTATAAAGTTATCTCTAGTCTAATCTCCAAATAAAATCTATTTTGATGTTTTCCTCTCTATAAAACCCTAAAACTTTATTTCTTACGAAAGGAGTATTTATTTTCAAAATACAAGATTATCAAAAATTAGAAATGGAGTTCACTCTTATATGAGCACTCATTTCATTTTACGAATTTCTTTTATAAAAGTATCTTCACAACTACTTTTCCTATCTTCAAAAAAATAGAAGAAATGGGAAGAATACCTCTTCGGTATTATTCTGGACTTTGAGAATCATGGGAATACTTTCCAAGGTTTATAAAAGTGTTGGTGGCTATTTTCTTTCATAAACCCCACTTGGCTATGAATAACTTTTCAAAGCAAACCACCCAAAAAGAATATTTGGGATATGGGTATGTGTGACTATCTCAATCTCAAAATCTATCTTAAAGTTTCCCTATCCAACATCCATCCCTTGTATCACTTCTATCATCTTTCGGAGGTCCACCATAAATCTTAGGATCTCATTTCTTATTCATATCTAGTTCCTTATCTAAGTCAACTTTGGTTGACTAGTGAAATATGTGTTTTCTTGTGAATACGTGTGAGCGTATGAATGGCCTCCACTTTGATAATTCTTCTAGTAATCTCAATAAACCAAGTCCCTGAAAGAAAATCAAGCGCCCATTTGCAACCTTTCAAAATATCAAAATGTGGTTTTCCCTCCAAATGGACCTAAGCCCTTGGACTCCAAAACCTCTCTATTTTGTCTACCAAAATACTTCCAGTTTTGTCAAACTATTTTCAAAACATTTTGTCAAATGAAAATAGGAAATGCTACTGATATGTTTTGTCATATCATTTCCATTCAAAAATTAATTTCTAAGAAAATTATTATTTATTATTTTTCCTATTTCATAAAATGCATGCAATGGTACATAGGCCATTTCTTGCACTTTATTCCACCAATTTAATTTTTGGGAAAAATCTACGAAGCATATATATGCAAGTAGAACCCTTTTTAACTCAAAACCTTGCTTTGCTTTTATTCAAAAATCTCCAAAGGTACTCCATTGGAATTTCTTCCAAATTGGGTTAAACTCATTTTTGTGTTCCAAACTCATTCAAATGAAGACCCTATTTAAATGTCTTATTCTATGCACGCAACACACTCCTCTGATCTATCTACTTCCACTCTTACATTGGTAAAATAATTATGAGACTAAATTCAAACTATGATCCATGTGATCATTTATCCCCAATTCCACCTCTATCTATCTAAATTAATTCTTTTCAAATATTTTGCAAACTCTCCAATCTCAACGAAGTGGATCAGCACCATGTCCTGGGCATTATGCATGGTCATTTGTCCATCCCCCTTGTCCATTTCCGTTTGGCTCAAGGAAGGAGCCGGCCATGCCATGCAATGACTCCATTTGATTAAACCTCCACTCCATTTATCTCTCATGTACCCTCTATATCTCCCTCTGGTCGACCTACTGCAACTACAGTAGTCTACAGTGCCATCTCTTGGCTTCCGTGATCAGAGGGAAGAAGAGAAGGAGACCGATGCCCTTTTTCTATTGATGCATGCCCTCTCTTTTTCTCCACCTCCTGCAGCCTCTGTCACCCTCTCTCTCGTGAGTGGGCATGCTCCAGCACCTCTACCCTTGCCCAATAGCTGGCCCGGGACATCTCCATTCTCCCTCCTCCTTTTCTCCCTCTGGTGGGCACCCAAACTTGGTCAGCAAGGATGCGACCTCCCCAGCTCCTTAGGCTGCGCCATGAGGTAGCCCTATCATCCCTCTATGCATCCCACATGGTCCCGAGGCCAACCCTGCCCTACAACGGACACGTCCGTGCTCGTCATGCTCATGGTCACCACGACTGTGGCATGCCGATCCGTTCCAAGACTATTTGTACACCATTTTCCTTGAAACTTTCTGGAGTATGAAGGCGTCATACCAGGACCCCTATGATATACCCGGATGCTACACTGGTACACCCACCGCCACGCGCACTCCATCGAACACCTACGGTCGCCCGGAGACCCTACCCCGTTCCGATCATATCAGCCCTCGCCTGGCATAGCTTCGTCTTGCACTGATATATACACCCCATACCGTGCTTGATGCCACCTCCTTTTGGCTCAATCGCATCCGTGCACGCGTCGCTCTCGAGCCGTGCACCACGCCGCGATGCACCGCAGCTTCGTCTATTTTGTTGGATAATTAGGCACAATTTCCATTATTAATTCCAGAATATTAAACATGACAATAGCAGCTACTACCACATGTAACTCGAACATACTAGATGTACTAAACAACAAGATGAATGGAAACAGGCAGTAGCTAAACATGTACTCGCAGAACATGATGAACAGACGAACATGTACTCCCACGACTACGGCTCCGAGGCTCAATTCCGCAAACCGCGGCGCGCGCGCGCGCGCGCGTCGTGACGTGTCGAGTCGAGTCGAGTCGAGTCGAGTCGAGTCGAGACGAGCGAGCGAGGAGGAGGAGGAGGAGCGCGCGTGTGGCACTTCTCTTCTCACTCACTTACCAAGTGGTGCAACACCCCACCTTATATGTTGGTCTACATCTCTCCCAACTTCCCATGTGGGACTAAACTTAGCTCCCACCCCTTGCCTTTGTGCAGCCAAAAACTTGGGCTGCATTCCAAATGGGCTTACACACATGGGCTTTGAGATTTCTAGGAATTTCTGAAATCTACTATGGGCTCATATGAAATGGCCCAATATTTCAACATATTTAAGACCACCCCGAGCTGTAGCCAGCACTACACCACCCCATTATCTCCCTCTCAGTCCACCAGGTCCGCGGAGAAGCGCTACTTCCCTGACCTTCTTCCATCAGCGCGAGCATGCCGGAGCTCCTCCCGGGCAAGAGCGCCGCCGAGTCGAGGACTACAGCCACTTCTCTTCCCTCTCTCCATTGCGTTCGTGCCTTCTGTGTATTGTCAATCTAACTCAGCCCCTTTTCTTGCCAGGAGCGAGCTAGGTGGACGTCGTCATGGTTCGCCTCGTCGCCGTAGTCGTGGGAGACGCAGAGCTCGCCCTCGTCCATGCCTACAGCCAGGACCTCGTCCGCGAGTTCATGTCGCCGTGAGGAGAGGCCGCACACCACCACGACGTCCTCCCCGTCTCCTCCGCCGCCGAATGCGAACCACGGTGAGCCCTCGCCCTTTCCCGTCGATCTCCGTCGAGTTGCCAGGCATCGTACGTATCCAGCTACCTGTAGCACGATTATTAAAGCACCAAACCATGCAAAAATTCGGCCCAGCCCGAGCAGATCTGGCCTGCGCAAATTTTTTAAGAAAAATCCTGTTAACTATTTTTCCAGATCTAGAAGCTTTGATAAATCATAGAATGTTCTCTGTAAATGCATTTTGGGTGATTCAAGTTCCTGTGAGTAGCTTAACTTGTTAACTTTCAGATGGCACAGGTCCCATGTCTGTGGGATCAATGTAGAGAAAATGATAAATTGAGAGGTTACATAAGTCTCTTTTCAAACTTTATTTCAAAACTTGAGTTCTAGGTACTGTTTTAGGGTGCATCCAATTTTCAGAGGTACCCTAGTGTGATATCTTGCATGACCACCTGGTTTTACTATTTTAGGATCTATATTTTTGCTGAAGTAATTAATATGACATTGTGGGTAATTAATCTTAGGAAAATCACCATTTGCAGTAGGAATAGAATTTTGTGTTGAATCCAACTTTGTTGGATTATGCCTTCGAAGAGCTTTCCAGAGCACTTTACCTCATATTTTTATGAATAACAGAGAATATCTGAGGATTAAATTGGTACCCTAGTGATATATTCCTATTGGTTAATTCATAAGAAATTAACCACCACTTGTTTTTCAGTAAAACCAACTTTGTTAGGTTCTTAAGATTGTTGTCAACCAGCAATTGTGATAAGTTTTCTGTTTGGTCAACTTTGATGCTTGCATGCTTCGTTTGAATGTTGTGTGGTTGTGTTTCATAAGACAAGGAAAACCCTAGTTCTAATAGGCTTAATTGCTAATTAAAGGCCTATAAAGACTTGTTTTATTTTCTAAACTTGTTTGCTTCTGATATTCTTTGATGGTGTGGTATTGTTTGCTGAATGTGTGTGAATCATGCATGCTTGTATATTTACTGTGTGTTATTACTCTCCGACGATAGAATCGAACGAGGAGTGTGCCGAGGAGGGTGAAGTGTACGAGTACCAGGAAGAGGACGATCAGGGATAAGCCAACCAAGGCAAGCCATCTAACTTGATGCATATCTGAACCCTAATTACACATTTGCATGTCTCCTTCTAATTTTATTGCAGTGCATTGATTTATGTTGCTATAGTCCCTATAGCAATTATTTGTTGACTCAAGCTCCGCGAGTCAAGTTGTTATCATCCATCGAGATGACCCCCTTTGCTACCTATTCCAATACCCCTGAAGTAGTGGCTTGTTGGTTAGTGACAATGCCTTTGATAAACTTTCTAGTGGAGCTAAAACTCTAGGACTGGGAACACTCAATGAAAGTTTACGAAAATGTTTCCGAAAACCTTGGGGTAGTAACTACCCCACTGAAGTGATTTCATAAATGGTTTTTGTCAAAATGGAGGACAAGGAGATGGTGGTTTTTAATATGACATTGGTGATCACTAGGCGTTCGCTCAGAACAATTAACCCGTGCAACCACATTACCCTGGTATGGGACGGGGCTTAGTCGGAAGTTTATCTGCCTTAGTGCGGGGAGCCTCGCACTATATAAGGGTTTGTAGGACCCTGGAATCCGGATTGCCGCCAGATTATGGGCAATAGTAAATCGGGATCCATTGGGATTTATCCGGCCGGAAGACACTTGGGTTTCTCCCGCCGTGGCACTGGAACTACGCTCGGCAGAGGTAGACGGCCAGGGTTTGCCGGGGATGTATACTCCACAGGGTAGGCACCCGTATTAAGGTGGATAGATGGAAGGCTATGATTGATTATCCGAACCCCGCATACTTATGTATGACGGTCCGTGGTGGTATCCCGGCGGATTTATCGGATGGTGTGGGTAAAGTGTACAACCTCTGCAGAGTGAAATTCTATTCGAATAGCCGAGTCCTCGGTCATGGACGGTTGGGACGACCGTTGCCTAGCCCAATGTCGGTTTTGGTTTTTCAAAGTGGATTTCAGAAAGAAAAGGAGATAATGCCGGATGGAGTACTCGGAGGGTACTGCCGTGGCACATGCTTGTTTCGGAGTACTTGGAGGGTACTGCCGAAGGTGGAAGGTGGTCATGTGTGATTGACCGGGAATTAATAAGATGGTGTGTTTGATTGACCCCGGCTTTTCTCTTGAAAATGAGTTCCCCCTTTCCTAGTGCTTTTACTATAGATGCTTTACAAAAACTCTTCTTTAATAAGGATATAGAGATGTCGTATGACATGCTATATCGACACGAGAAATTGACTAGATAGGAAAAACTAGATTAGAGCCTTTCTCCTTGCTACAGCCAAACTGCATATTTGTCCTCTCCCCTTTAGATGGTTTGCGAGTACAATTCAAATGTACTCACGGCTTTGTCCCTGGCTATTAACTTGGCCAGATTATGAAGACTTTGAAGGCGATGGTGAGGAGTTCGATGACGCCGGTGCGATCTAGGAACGTCTCCCAGTCAGTTGCCTGTAGGGTAGTAGGCATGACGTGGGTCATCAACGCTGCTTGGTATCCGCTGCTTAGTTTGTAAAATTGCCCTGCGTGGCATTATCAGTCTTGGTCGTGTGACCAATTGTAAGACTTTATATTCGGTACTGTAATGGATGATGTAACTTTGATATCAACTCGGTTATGTGGACTCACAACATACTGATCATGGGATCGTGAGTTGTATGCATAACGGGAATTCCGGTTGGTAAACCGGGGTCCCCACAGAGTTGGTATCAGAGCCATCCTGACCTTAGGAGACCTTAGTTAGCATGGGCGTTAGATAGGAAAGTAATATTTTGCTAAAACTATTTGCAAAGGTTACTTCTTCTAAATATCCAATAGTACGGCTTATACCTTTCTCACCTCTTCAAAACTGCTAATCTTGTCTCTCTGTTTTCCAAGGTTTTCACCGCTTTTACTGTCTCAACTTATCCCCTTCAAAATCTAAATACTGGACGATGTCCCCAAAAAGACCCTGAGCTTAGCTGCACAAGATGGAGGAAACTTTAGAAGGATGTCTTCAAACCTCTCTAGCTGCAAGGGAAGAAGGATGTTGACAAATATTTCGCCTTTGGTTGACACCAATGGCTCTGTCAGGATACTAACCTTGATCCTCCCTGGACTTGCACTTTTGCAGTCGTCAAGGACCAAGTATTTAGTTGCTTGACTAGTATTTATTAGGTCTGTCAGGCGTGTATACCACCAATGGAGCACTTCAGCAATCCCTCTGAAGATCTCACAACCATGTGATGTGGTACAAGAAGATTTACAACGATGCACTTCCCAACTCAACATCAACGGCTCAATGACACTGCAACTTCACCACCAACTGCCATCAAGTTTCGACTGAAGCCAGAAGCAAGTAAATGAAGAAGTCAACAACTATGACCAACCATGACCCTAGGATAAATAGGACTAACCCCAAATATCGTGCGTTGATAGGCATCATGGGTACTTGAAGTACCTCGTGTGATTTCTGCAATTGTTTGTTGATTTCCTTGTCTGTTCTTGATAGTGTGTGCAATTGTCTGGTGTGTTTCTTAAATGTGTATTGTTACCTTGTGCTTGTGCTTGTGGTTGTTTTGGCCTCTCGGCCCTAAAAATCATCTATCGTGTAAAACTCGGAATAGGAAACCCCTTTAAAAAGTGTTTTCCATCTCATTTGTTTATGTCAGCTCGAGTAGCGTAGATAAGTTAAAAGTAAAACGCTAACCCTAAGCTCGATAATAGTGGAGTATAAATCCTCTCGCAACACTTATCCAAGATCCGATGTGGGAATTTTTGCTACGAGCTTCAAGCTTCGTCAACACCTCTCTACAACGACAAGGAAGCAGAAGATAGACCCGCCTGCACTACAAAGGACTTCTAGAAGACAAAGACATCACTAACCAGGATCGTCTAACCATAATTCTAGATTTTTGCTAACATTGATGATACTCTCTTAGCACCCCAACGCTTGCTAAACTTCTAACAAGCCGACTAACATTTGAGCATAGAAGTATCAAGGCAACGACCTAACATTCGAAGATCAACCCGTTGTCACCACTTGAAGCCCGAAGACTCATGTGCTTGATCTCCACTGAGAAAATAGAAGGATGAAGGCTCTCCAAAATCAAGCCATTAATGTCGACTCTGCATCTAGGAGCTATAAGTGGAGGTAGCAACAAGAAGAAGTGAAGACCTTTCTAGCTCACTCGCGTGCTCATTCAAATTTTGACGGGTTTGAAACCAAAACTGACTTAGGCCACGGGTAGAAATCCACATGAAGATTTCCCGGAAGATGAAGTCGACTCAAGGTATCCCAATATACCTCAAGATCCTCCAGGACCCCAAGAGGAGGGCAAGCAAGAAGACCTTCAATGGTCTCCACCAACCCGAAGACAAGAAGGAACCGATCATTGGCTACTGGAAGATACGCCATTCGTGGTGCACAGCCACCTGATGCATTCACAGCTAAAGCACAAGACGACCTAGGAGAATGGTTCCATTAGGACTAACCTACGCCCTGGTAGTTAGGAAGCATAGGAGACTAAGTTGATAAAAATTCGACGTGCCTATCAAGATCGAAGCATAGATGCTCTTGTCTACCGTCCGCAAGATCGAGATTAAAGGTCTACGCCAATATCAAGCTTCAAGTCACGACTCCAAGATCTGAAGATTCCATCAAGCTACGCGAGGGAAGAAGTGACTCCAAGCCAACAAGAGCTACCCGAGAAGCCTCGACTCTTCAAGACCTCAATCGCGAGCTGACACCCTTCTAACTCTCGTAGGATCCTTTTTGGACATACTAGATAGCTTGACCCCACTAACCTTAAAAAGTGTCTCGGCACGGTCTCGACATGATACTTTTGGCAACATCAACTCTTCAGCCATCAACTGCAGCAAGTGAAGACGATCTACATCTTTGGCAAGAGCAAGCCTTCGATGCAGCTCGAAGTATCATCAAAAAGTTGGAAGAGCAACCCTTCAAAGTCTAACTCTAACCTAGTCTCTTCACCTCTCTAGTACCACACTTAGGAATCTCGGGACGAGATTCTGTTTAAGGGGGGAAGATCTGTAACACCCAACTTTTTGTAACCCTGATTAAGTCGTGTTTAGTGAGCCAAAAATGAGGGCCAACAAAAACTTTTTGAGCAAACCTCTGGGAATACTGCTTCTTGATTGTTTGTCCTGGTTGTTAGGTTAATGATGTCTGCTTGGGTTGCTTATTGAACACCCTTGTGAACCAACACAATCCTTGTGCCCTTGTGATCATGCTCTTATTTATGCTTCTAGCTATTTTCCAAAACCATTATCTTGGCAAACGCTCCTTTTTATTCAAATTATTTTATTTATCCAAATAGGCGCCAAGATTTATTTTTGAGACAAAGCTTTTATCAAAACTAAGTATTTACAAAATTATCTGGACCTACAAAGTAGAGTGGTCCCACTTTTTTTACAAACCTTTATTTTGTTGATATTTATAAAAGGATTTCAAACACCTTTGAGAAAACTTTACAAGGGAGATGTTTATGTCCCAATTTGTCTCTAAAACTATCTACCAAAGCCTTACTCCTTTATTTGAAACTCTTTCCTACTTGACCAGGGCATGATCATTATTGAGCACTTGTTCAATCATTGTTTCTGGTGATGCTAGATTAGCTGTAGTTAATTGACCTTGTTTGGTGAGTTGACTTTGTGTGACTTGTTGGACTTTGATGAATTGCTTGTGTGCAGACATGATCCGCAGGTAGGCCTGTGGCCTAACCTATCTAAAACACATCAAAGTATAAAATGGCCAGTGGGGATATTCTTATAAAGTTATCTCTAGTCTAATCTCCAAATAAAATCTATTTTGATGTTTTCCTCTCTATAAAACCCTAAAACTTTATTTCTTACAAAAGGAGTATTTATTTTCAAAATACAAGATTATCAAAAATTAGAAATGGAGTTCACTCTTATATGAGCACTCATTTCATTTTACGAATTTCTTTTATAAAAGTATCTTCACAACTACTTTTCCTATCTTCAAAAAAATAGAAGAAATGGGAAGAATACCTCTTCGGTATTATTCTGGACTTTGAGAATCATGGGAATACTTTCCAAGGTTTATAAAAGTGTTGGTGGCTATTTTCTTTCATAAACCCCACTTGGCTATGAATAACTTTTCAAAGCAAACCACCCAAAAAGAATATTTGGGATATGGGTATGTGTGACTATCTCAATCTCAAAATCTATCTTAAAGTTTCCCTATCCAACATCCATCCCTTGTATCACTTCTATCATCTTTCGGAGGTCCACCATAAATCTTAGGATCTCATTTCTTATTCATATCTAGTTCCTTATCTAAGTCAACTTTGGTTGACTAGTGAAATATGTGTTTTCTTGTGAATACGTGTGAGCGTATGAATGGCCTCCACTTTGATAATTCTTCTAGTAATCTCAATAAACCAAGTCCCTGAAAGAAAATCAAGCGCCCATTTGCAACCTTTCAAAATATCAAAATGTGGTTTTCCCTCCAAATGGACCTAAGCCCTTGGACTCCAAAACCTCTCTATTTTGTCTACCAAAATACTTCCAGTTTTGTCAAACTATTTTCAAAACATTTTGTCAAATGAAAATAGGAAATGCTACTGATATGTTTTGTCATATCATTTCCATTCAAAAATTAATTTCTAAGAAAATTATTATTTATTATTTTTCCTATTTCATAAAATGCATGCAATGGTACATAGGCCATTTCTTGCACTTTATTCCACCAATTTAATTTTTGGGAAAAATCTACGAAGCATATATATGCAAGTAGAACCCTTTTTAACTCAAAACCTTGCTTTGCTTTTATTCAAAAATCTCCAAAGGTACTCCATTGGAATTTCTTCCAAATTGGGTTAAACTCATTTTTGTGTTCCAAACTCATTCAAATGAAGACCCTATTTAAATGTCTTATTCTATGCACGCAACACACTCCTCTGATCTATCTACTTCCACTCTTACATTGGTAAAATAATTATGAGACTAAATTCAAACTATGATCCATGTGATCATTTATCCCCAATTCCACCTCTATCTATCTAAATTAATTCTTTTCAAATATTTTGCAAACTCTCCAATCTCAACGAAGTGGATCAGCACCATGTCCTGGGCATTATGCATGGTCATTTGTCCATCCCCCTTGTCCATTTCCGTTTGGCTCAAGGAAGGAGCCGGCCATGCCATGCAATGACTCCATTTGATTAAACCTCCACTCCATTTATCTCTCATGTACCCTCTATATCTCCCTCTGGTCGACCTACTGCAACTACAGTAGTCTACAGTGCCATCTCTTGGCTTCCGTGATCAGAGGGAAGAAGAGAAGGAGACCGATGCCCTTTTTCTATTGATGCATGCCCTCTCTTTTTCTCCACCTCCTGCAGCCTCTGTCACCCTCTCTCTCGTGAGTGGGCATGCTCCAGCACCTCTACCCTTGCCCAATAGCTGGCCCGGGACATCTCCATTCTCCCTCCTCCTTTTCTCCCTCTGGTGGGCACCCAAACTTGGTCAGCAAGGATGCGACCTCCCCAGCTCCTTAGGCTGCGCCATGAGGTAGCCCTATCATCCCTCTCTGCATCCCACATGGTCCCGAGGCCAACCCTGCCCTACAACGGACACGTCCGTGCTCGTCATGCTCATGGTCACCACGACTGTGGCATGCCGATCCGTTCCAAGACTATTTGTACACCATTTTCCTTGAAACTTTCTGGAGTATGAAGGCGTCATACCAGGACCCCTATGATATACCCGGATGCTACACTGGTACACCCACCGCCACGCGCACTCCATCGAACACCTACGGTCGCCCGGAGACCCTACCCCGTTCCGATCATATCAGCCCTCGCCTGGCATAGCTTCGTCTTGCACTGATATATACACCCCATACCGTGCTTGATGCCACCTCCTTTTGGCTCAATCGCATCCGTGCACGCGTCGCTCTCGAGCCGTGCACCACGCCGCGATGCACCGCAGCTTCGTCTATTTTGTTGGATAATTAGGCACAATTTCCATTATTAATTCCAGAATATTAAACATGACAATAGCAGCTACTACCACATGTAACTCGAACATACTAGATGTACTAAACAACAAGATGAATGGAAACAGGCAGTAGCTAAACATGTACTCGCAGAACATGATGAACAGACGAACATGTACTCCCACGACTACGGCTCCGAGGCTCAATTCCGCAAACCGCGGCGCGCGCGCGCGCGCGTCGTGACGTGTCGAGTCGAGTCGAGTCGAGTCGAGTCGAGTCGAGTCGAGACGAGCGAGCGAGGAGGAGGAGGAGGAGCGCGCGTGTGGCACTTCTCTTCTCACTCACTTACCAAGTGGTGCAACACCCCACCTTATATGTTGGTCTACATCTCTCCCAACTTCCCATGTGGGACTAAACTTAGCTCCCACCCCTTGCCTTTGTGCAGCCAAAAACTTGGGCTGCATTCCAAATGGGCTTACACACATGGGCTTTGAGATTTCTAGGAATTTCTGAAATCTACTATGGGCTCATATGAAATGGCCCAATATTTCAACATATTTAAGACCACCCCGAGCTGTAGCCAGCACTACACCACCCCATTATCTCCCTCTCAGTCCACCAGGTCCGCGGAGAAGCGCTACTTCCCTGACCTTCTTCCATCAGCGCGAGCATGCCGGAGCTCCTCCCGGGCAAGAGCGCCGCCGAGTCGAGGACTACAGCCACTTCTCTTCCCTCTCTCCATTGCGTTCGTGCCTTCTCTGTATTGTCAATCTAACTCAGCCCCTTTTCTTGCCAGGAGCGAGCTAGGTGGACGTCGTCATGGTTCGCCTCGTCGCCGTAGTCGTGGGAGACGCAGAGCTCGCCCTCGTCCATGCCTACAGCCAGGACCTCGTCCGCGAGTTCATGTCGCCGTGAGGAGAGGCCGCACACCACCACGACGTCCTCCCCGTCTCCTCCGCCGCCGAATGCGAACCACGGTGAGCCCTCGCCCTTTCCCGTCGATCTCCGTCGAGTTGCTAGGCATCGTACGTATCCAGCTACCTGTAGCACGATTATTAAAGCACCAAACCATGCAAAAATTCGGCCCAGCCCGAGCAGATCTGGCCTGCGCAATTTTTTTAAGAAAAATCCTGTTAACTATTTTTCCAGATCTAGAAGCTTTGATAAATCATAGAATGTTCTCTGTAAATGCATTTTGGGTGATTCAAGTTCCTGTGAGTAGCTTAACTTGTTAACTTTCAGATGGCACAGGTCCCATGTCTGTGGGATCAATGTAGAGAAAATGATAAATTGAGAGGTTACATAAGTCTCTTTTCAAACTTTATTTCAAAACTTGAGTTCTAGGTACTGTTTTAGGGTGCATCCAATTTTCAGAGGTACCCTAGTGTGATATCTTGCATGACCACCTGGTTTTACTATTTTAGGATCTATATTTTTGCTGAAGTAATTAATATGACATTGTGGGTAATTAATCTTAGGAAAATCACCATTTGCAGTAGGAATAGAATTTTGTGTTGAATCCAACTTTGTTGGATTATGCCTTCGAAGAGCTTTCCAGAGCACTTTACCTCATATTTTTATGAATAACAGAGAATATCTGAGGATTAAATTGGTACCCTAGTGATATATTCCTATTGGTTAATTCATAAGAAATTAACCACCACTTGTTTTTCAGTAAAACCAACTTTGTTAGGTTCTTAAGATTGTTGTCAACCAGCAATTGTGATAAGTTTTCTGTTTGGTCAACTTTGATGCTTGCATGCTTCGTTTGAATGTTGTGTGGTTGTGTTTCATAAGACAAGGAAAACCCTAGTTCTAATAGGCTTAATTGCTAATTAAAGGCCTATAAAGACTTGTTTTATTTTCTAAACTTGTTTGCTTCTGATATTCTTTGATGGTGTGGTATTGTTTGCTGAATGTGTGTGAATCATGCATGCTTGTATATTTACTGTGTGTTATTACTCTCCGACGATAGAATCGAACGAGGAGTGTGCCGAGGAGGGTGAAGTGTACGAGTACCAGGAAGAGGACGATCAGGGACAAGCCAACCAAGGCAAGCCATCTAACTTGATGCATATCTGAACCCTAATTACACATTTGCATGTCTCCTTCTAATTTTATTGCAGTGCATTGATTTATGTTGCTATAGTCCCTATAGCAATTATTTGTTGACTCAAGCTCCGCGAGTCAAGGTGTTATCATCCATCGAGATGACCCCCTTTGCTACCTATTCCAATACCCCTGAAGTAGTGGCTTGTTGGTTAGTGACAATGCCTTTGATAAACTTTCTAGTGGAGCTAAAACTCTAGGACTGGGAACACTCAATGAAAGTTTACGAAAATGTTTCCGAAAACCTTGGGGTAGTAACTACCCCACTGAAGTGATTTCAAAAATGGTTTTTGTCAAAATGGAGGACAAGGAGATGGTGGTTTTTAATATGACATTGGTGATCACTAGGCGTTCGCTCAGAACAATTAACCCGTGCAACCACATTACCCTGGTATGGGATGGGGCTTAGTCGGAAGTTTATCTGCCTTAGTGCGGGGAGCCTCGCACTATATAAGGGTTTGTAGGACCCTGGAATCCGGATTGCCGCCAGATTATGGGCAATAGTAAATCGGGATCCATTGGGATTTATCTGGCCGGAAGACACTTGGGTTTCTCCCGCCGTGGCACTGGAACTACGCTCGGCAGAGGTAGACGGCCAGGGTTTGCCGGGGATGTATACTCCACAGGGTAGGCACCCGTATTAAGGTGGATAGATGGAAGGCTATGATTGATTATCCGAACCCCGCATACTTATGTATGACGGTCCGTGGTGGTATCCCGGCGGATTTATCGGATGGCGTGGGTAAAGTGTACAACCTCTGCAGAGTGAAATTCTATTCGAATAGCCGAGTCCTCGGTCATGGACGGTTGGGACGACCGTTGCCTAGCCCAATGTCGGTTTTGGTTTTTCAAAGTGGATTTCAGAAAGAAAAGGAGATAATGCCGGACGGAGTACTCGGAGGGTACTGCCGTGGCACATGCTTGTTTCGGAGTACTTGGAGGGTACTGCCGAAGGTGGAAGGTGGTCATGTGTGATTGACCGGGAATTAATAAGATGGTGTGTTTGATTGACCCCGGCTTTTCTCTTGAAAATGAGTTCCCCCTTTCCTAGTGCTTTTACTATAGATGCTTTACAAAAACTCTTCTTTAATAAGGATATAGAGATGTCGTATGACATGCTATATCGACACGAGAAATTGACTAGATAGGAAAAACTAGATTAGAGCCTTTCTCCTTGCTACAGCCAAACTGCATATTTGTCCTCTCCCCTTTAGATGGTTTGCGAGTACAATTCAAATGTACTCACGGCTTTGTCCCTGGCTATTAACTTGGCCAGATTATGAAGACTTTGAAGGCGATGGTGAGGAGTTCGATGACGCCGGTGCGATCTAGGAACGTCTCCCAGTCAGTTGCCTGTAGGGTAGTAGGCATGACGTGGGTCATCAACGCTGCTTGGTATCCGCTGCTTAGTTTGTAAAATTGCCCTGCGTGGCATTATCAGTCTTGGTCGTGTGACCAATTGTAAGACTTTATATTCGGTACTGTAATGGATGATGTAACTTTGATATCAACTCGGTTATGTGGACTCACAACATACTGATCATGGGATCGTGAGTTGTATGCATAACGGGAATTCCGGTTGGTAAACCGGGGTTCCCACAAAACGCTTCCGAAATTTTTCAGTGGTTGGCTGTACAGACTTTGGACGACGGTGAGGCGAGCTAAGCATGGTCTGCAAGACAACCCGAACATATGCTTTACATGTCTGCAGAGTCGGACTCGGTGAACCACATTTTGCTACACTGCAGTTATGCGAAAGAAGTTTGGTGCTGGTCGATGAGGGATGCTAATCTGCGAGATGTTACACCTGATAATGAGGCGCGGCTAGAGGACTGGTGGTTGGATGGCAGGACCAGGATCGCGGAGAAGGATAGGAAAGCGTTTGATGCCAGAGTCATGCTAACTTGCTGGTCCTTGTGGAAGCAAAGGGACGCGCGAGCCTTCAACAATGTGTCTCGGCAATGCTCAGAGCTTGTAAGTAGAATAAAGGAGGAATTGATGTTGTGGTCTCTGGCTAGGACGAATTGTAATCTGGGTGGGAGTATAAACCCTTTAGGAGAGTAGTCTTTGTGTGAGTGTTGGTGTGGGTGTTGTGCGACTGGAGTTCTCGGACTCTAGGTCGTTTCTTGTTAATTTACCTTGCTCTCTTCTATAAAGCTATGGTACGCAGTCGTGTAACCTCAAAAAAAAAAACGCTTCCAAAGAAAATAAATCAAAACATGAAAGGTCTGGGCTTTTGCAAAGCTTTCGTTTAGCTATTTAAACATCTATATCAAAGTTCTTATACAACCAGAAAGACCGCTTATTTAGCAGAAAATTATGAACACATAACAGAATGGGTTCAAAGGTCACAAAAAGGCAGTCAACACGATAAAAACAACTTACTCCTGTGTGACTCAAAGCAGTGCGTTGTGCACTTGTGCTCCCCGATCGACCGACGTGCTCACGGAACTGGTCCTCCGTGCTCGTGCCAGCGAGCCGGTCCAACCTCGCCAGGGTCCCCAAAGAACCCACACAAAAAGGAAGTAGACTGGTGCAGACGTGCTTTCATCACCATCGACCGCTTTGCCAACGATGGGAACCTCAAACCTTTTTTGGCCCTGCCGTCATCCCCTCGTTTTTCCTTGCATGGTCTCCCTTCACACTGCTGCTTTCGATTTGGGCGTACGGGTCATCACCAACACACGGCTATCTACAATAAACCTACCAAAATAAATACTCCGAGACGTTGATCGAATGCACGTCAACAATCGATACATATGATTCCGATCGATCGGCACCTGAGTGCTGCACGCGACTAGCAATTGAGTGCCTAAACCATCCTTTCTGTCCTGATTTTTGACCAGCAAAGTCTGATCGATCGTTAAAGAATGACGTACGGCAACAGAAGCCTCGGTGTTAAATATGGAAAACCCTTCGATCGCAGTCTTTTTCCTCTAGCAATCGAGTGCGTGTTTGACGAGCTGCTAGCTAGGGAATCCACATGTTTGAGAGATGAACAGCTAGCATCTGGAGCCACAAGGATAATAATTCTGCGCCAGAGAGCGGCAGGCTAGGGAATCGGGGGTTTGGACCAGAAGAGGAATTTTTGGGATATGCGTGCAGTGCAGGGATTTTTCTGACCACCGAGATCGCAGCTTCACTGGACCAAAAGTGGAGCAGCACATATATAGCAGTGGTGTCCAGGCGTTGCATGGTGTGCCTGCTTGCTTTGCCAACGATCGATCTCCAAATGGTCTCACATTTCCCGATAATCAAATCTTCCTTTGCCAACGATCGATTTGTTAGTTTTGTGGGACCCGGCTGCAACGTGGCGGAGAAAAGGCATAAGCTGGGGGTTCGCTCCATGGGACTAAAGATGTCACGGTTGGCAAATTGGCATTCACGAAAATAACAATCGTCAAATGCCTATTCTTTGAAATGTCTAATTCCCTTTCTTTCTTGTCGCATCGACCGCAGTATATTTGCTTACCACTATTACTTATCCTATTACGAATGTATTTAGACACACTAGACACATATTAGGATAAGTAATAATGATAGAAGAGAGTACGTACTAAAATTTTCTATAAACAAAGGATTTGCAGTTGCACACTTGCAGCCTACAAGAAGAGGAGGTGTCATGAGCAGACTGAATTGCGGGACAAGTGGAGTTCTGCATGCATGCGTCTACGTGCATGAGCAGGGCATGGACCAGACTGCCCACTGGTTAAAGCTACCAGGAAAACGATGCGTCATGCATATGCGTACTCTCGAGTGTGTTGAAATATTGGGCCATTTCATATGAGCCCATAGTAGATTTCAGAAATTTCTAGAAATCTCAAAGCCCATGTGTGTAAGCCCATTTGGAATGCAGCCCAAGTTTTTGGCTGCACAAAGGCAAGGGGTGGGAGCTAAGTTTAGTCCCACATGGGAAGTTGGGAGAGATGTAGACCAACATATAAGGTGGGGTGTTGCACCACTTGGTAAGTGAGTGAGAAGAGAAGTGCCACACGCGCTCCTCCTCCTCCTCCTCGCTCGCTCGTCTCGACACGACACGACGCGCGCGCGCCGCGGTTTGCGGAATTGAGCCTCGGAGCCGAGCTTATCTTTTTGCTGCACAGGAAAACCGAACGTTTGACCGAGTCCTTGACGGACGCGTCACAGCTAGCCAGTTCGGGTCGCTCCCGGATCGTGGGCTACTGTAACCGACTCGGGTTTTTCCGCTGTGCGTCCGCGCCTATATAAACTCTTGCCTGGCTACACGCCGTACACACCTGAAACCGATCTAGGGTTTTACCACCTCTTGCTGCTTGCGCCGCCTCCGTAGTCTACTCCATCCCGAGCGCCGGCGTGCACCGGCGAACGGGAGAGCAGGTCTCCGGAACCACTCGCCTTTGCGATCCTGTACGGGAGAGGGCGAATTAGGTTTTTGGGAAGCGCTCTGCGCGACTGCTCAAGCTCTTCATCACGGGTCGTCTTCCATCCAAGTCGGGCGGTGCTGCCTACCGCCGTCTTCATCGCCGTCTGCTTCGACCGGTCTTCTCCAACGTTGTCATCAACAACGTTACTGCTACGACTACATCTGCAAGCGAACGGTACGTGCGGTCTATTGCTGTTCGTCTGTTCATCATGTTCTGCGAGTACATGTTTAGCTACTGCCTGTTTCCGTTCATCTTGTTGTTTAGTACATCTAGTATGTTCGAGTTACATGTGGTAGTAGCTGCTATTGTCATGTTTAATATTCTGGAATTAATAATGGAAATTGTGCCTAATTATCCAATAATCCAAAAACCTAATTGTAGGCAATTTCCTGAATTATCAATGGCTGGTTTTACCGATGCACTGAGGCCGGATAAATTTACCGGTGTGCACTTTAAGAGGTGGCAGTACAAAGCTGAGCTTTGGCTGACCACGATGAAAGTGTTCCAGATTAGTAAAGGCAAACCTGAAGGAACTATGTCTGACAATGATCAGAAAAAGTTCGAGGAAGCCAATACTATCTTTGTGGGATGCATTCTGAGCATTCTTGCTGACCGTCTGTGTGATGTGTTTATGCACATAAAAGACGGGAAAGAGCTCTGGGACGCACTGGACGCCAAGTTTGGTGCTGCAGATGCTGGCAGTGAACTGTACATCATGGAGAGCTTTCATGATTTTAAGATGACTAAGGACCTTCCTGTGGTTCAACAAGCTCATGGGATACAGTGCATTGCCAAAGAGCTCGAACTCCTTAAGTGTGCCTTACCCGACAAGTTTGTGGCGGGTTGCATTATTGCTAAGTTGCCCCCTTCATGGAGGAACTTCGCCACAGCTCTCAAACACAAGAGACAGGAGATATCAGTTGAAAATCTGATAGCGTCCCTTGATGTTGAGGAGAAGGCTCGTGCTAAGGACACTACTGAGAAAGGAGAGGGTCATGCTACTGCTAACTTTGTCTAGCAGAAAGGCAAATCCTCAGGCAAGAATAAAGGGAACTTCAAGCCCTCTTTCAACAAGCCTGTAAAGACTACAACCTTCAAGAAGAAGAAGCCGAACAGGGACATGAGTGATCTAACTTGTTTCACTTGTGGAGAGCCCGGCCACTTTTCCAAGGACTGCCCAGAACGCGCAGACCGCAGAGGGAAAAGGGCCAATAGTGTCAACGTCGTGACTGCTAGCAATACTGATGGGTATGGTAATCTATTTACTGTTCTTTCGGTATTTCAATCTCCCTCTTGGTGGATTGATACGGGTGCTAACGTTCATGTGTGTGCTGACATCTCTATGTTCACTTCTTACCAGGCCGCACGGGATTCCTCTGTCCTAATGGGCAATGGGTCACATGCCTCTGTTCGTGGTGTTGGCACGGTAGATCTGAAGTTCACTTCGGGGAAGATCGTGCAGCTGAGGAACGTGCAGCATGTCCCTTCTATGAACAAGAATCTTGTTAGCGGTTCCCTTCTCTGCAGAGATGGGTTTAAGGTTGTGTTAGAGTCGAATAAGGTAGTCGTTTCCAAGCATGGACAATTTATTGGAAAAGGCTATGAGTGCGGAGGCTTGTTCCGCTTTTCACTTTCAGATTTCTGTAATAAATCCGTGAACCATATTTGTGGCGGTGTTAATGATGATACCAGTGTTTGGCATTCTCGTTTATGTCACATTAATTTTGGTTTGATGTCTCGGTTATCCAGCATGAGTTTAATTCCGAAATTCACTATTGCCAAAGGTTCTAAGTGCCATAGTTGTGTGCAATCGAAGCAACCTCGTAAGCCTCATACGGCGGCCGAGGAGAGAAACTTGGCACCTCTAGAACTCATACATTCTGATCTATGCGAGATGAATGGTGTGTTGACAAAAGGTGAAAAGAGATATTTCATGACATTGATTGATGATGCGACTAGATTTTGCTATGTTTACTTGTTGCGAACTAAAGATGAAGCTTTAGACTACTTTAAAATTTATAAGGCTGAAGTTGAAAATCAACTAGAGAGAAAGATCAAGCGTCTTAGGTCGGATCGTGGTGGAGAGTATTTTCCTAAAATCTTTGACGAATTCTGTGAGGAACACGGTATTATTCATGAGAGGACGCCTCCCTACTCGCCCCAATCCAATGGGGTGGCCGAGAGGAAAAACCGCACTCTGTCTGACTTGGTGAATTCCATGCTCGACACTGCTGGTTTATCAAAGGCATGGTGGGGGGAGGCTTTGTTGACTGCATGTCATGTCCTGAATAGAGTTCCTAACAAGAATAAAGATAAAACCCCTTATGAGGAGTGGGTTGGGAGAAAGCCATCACTTTCGTATTTGCGCACTTGGGGATGCTTGGCGAAGGTCAACATTCCCATCCCAAAGAAACGCAAACTCGGACCAAAGACTGTGGACTGCATCTTTCTAGGTTATGCTCAGCGGAGCATTGGCTATAGATTTTTAGTAGTTAAATCCGAGGTACCTGATATGCATGTTGACACTATAATGGAATCTCGTGATGCAACATTTTTTGAGAATATGTTTCCTATGAAAGATATGCATAGCACTGCTAGATTTTCTTCTGAGATAATTCCTGAATCTAGTGCATCTGACGATTATTTTGAGCAACCACATGAGAACGTTTTTGAGAACGTTCATGAGAAGGATGACAATGAAGCTCCTACAAGGAGCAAGAGACAGAGGACTGCAAAGTCCTTTGGTGATGATTTCATTGTGTACCTTGTGGATGATACTCCCAAATCCATTGCTGAGGCATATGCATCATCAGATGCAGATGATTGGAAAGAAGCTGTCCAGAATGAGATGGACTCGATTCTTTCTAATGGAACATGGGAATTATCAGAGCGCCCCCATGGCTGTAAGCCTGTGGGCTGCAAGTGGGTGTTCAAGAAGAAGCTAAGGCCTGATGGTACTATTGAGAAGTACAAGGCGAGACTTGTAGCGAAAGGCTACACATAGAGAGAAGGCGAAGATTACTTTGATACCTATTCACCTGTTGCAAGACTAACCACCATTCGAGTACTACTTTCCATGGCTGCCTCCTATGGTCTTATCGTTCATCAAATGGACGTAAAGACAGCTTTCCTCAATGGAGAGTTGGAAGAGGAAATCTATATGGATCAGCCTGATGGATTTGTGGTAAAAGGTGAAGAGACAAAGGTGTGCAAGTTGCTAAAATCTTTATATGGCCTGAAACAAGCACCTAAGCAATGGCATGAGAAGTTTGACAGAACTTTAACTTCTGTTGGCTTTGTCGTTAATGAGGCTGACAAGTGCGTTTACTATCGCCATGGTGGGGGCGAAGGTGTTATATTGTGTTTGTACGTTGATGATATTCTCATCTTTGGTACAAACATGAAAGTAATACATGAGGTCAAGTCTTTCTTGTCAAAGTGCTTTGATATGAAAGATCTGGGAGAAGCTGATGTGATCCTGAACATCAAGCTAAATAAGAACGAGAGTGGGATTACTTTATCGCAATCCCACTATGTTGAGAAGATCTTGAGCCGGTTTGGCTTTATTGATGGCAAGTCTTCTCCAACACCTTATGATCCCAGTGTGATATTGCGTAAGAACAAGAACGAACCAACAGATCAACTGAGGTATTCTCAGATCATTGGTTCACTCATGTACTTAGCGAGCGCGACAAGACCTGACATCTCTTTTGCTGTGAGCAAGTTGAGTAGGTTCATGTCAAACCCGGGTATTGATCATTGGCATGCACTTGAAAGGGTCATGCGCTATCTATGTGGTACAATGAGTTACGGGATTCACTATTCAGGGCACCCTGCTGTGCTTGAAGGATATAGTGACGCAAATTGGATCTCTGATGTAGATGATATCAAAGCCACTAGTGGGTATGTGTTTACCTTTGGAGGTGGCGCCGTATCATGGAGATCATGTAGGCAAACCATATTGACGAGGTCAACTATGGAAGCAGAACTTACTGCTTTAGACACAGCCACTGTAGAGTCAGAATGGCTGCGTGAGCTCTTGATGGACTTGCCGGTGGTTGAAAAACCTGTGCCGGCCATCCTCTTGAATTGTGACAACCAAACAGTTATTGTCAAAGTGAACAATTCTAAGGATAACGCGAAGTCATCAAGACACGTTAAAAGACGTTTGAAGTCTGTCAGGAAATTGCGAAACTCCAGAGTAATAACTGTTACGTATATTCAAACAGACAAAAACCTGGCAGATCCCTTTACTAAGGGGCTATCACGCAATGTGATAGATAGTGCATCGAGGGAGATGGGTTTGAGACCCATAGATGTTATGCCATAGCGGTAACCCAACCTTTGTGATCGGAGATCCCGTGAATTAGGACCTGGGAAAACAAGCTAGTGGTTTAACTGAGGAGAGTATTCTGTAACCCTCTCTAAGTGAAGATGCAAAACTCTCAAAATCTGTAAGGCAGGTTGGCAACATGCCTTAATGTGTTTCTGTTGGCTATGATTAGCAAAGATGCTGTCCTACAGAGCACTCTTGAAAGAACATACCTATATGAGTCCGACTGTTAAACGTCGCAGTCTATGAGATTTGGGTGATCTCTAGTAAACTCATGAAGAGACCATGGAGTACGACGCATATGCTCCAACCCGCGGGGTAGGCTACTGGCAGCCATGTACTGGTTATGACTTTGAGTGAAATCTTGACGCACAAAACTTGCAATTCAAGGCGTAGTCCATTGTTCAAGTTGCTGATAGACGTAGCTTAAGGTTCTAGGCGGAAGTTCAACTTAACAGTCTCTGCTGAAACACTGGTATATAAACAAGTAGTGAGGTTTGGCAAATCTCTAAATGGGCATTTGAGATCTGGTGGGGGATTGTTGAAATATTGGGCCATTTCATATGAGCCCATAGTAGATTTCAGAAATTCCTAGAAATCTCAAAGCCCATGTGTGTAAGCCCATTTGGAATGCAGCCCAAGTTTTTGGCTGCACAAAGGCAAGGGGTGGGAGCTAAGTTTAGTCCCACATGGGAAGTTGGGAGAGATGTAGACCAACATATAAGGTGGGGTGTTGCACCACTTGGTAAGTGAGTGAGAAGAGAAGTGCCACACGCGCGCTCCTCCTCCTCCTCCTCGCTCGCTCGTCTCGTCTCGACTCGACACGACACGTCACGACGCGCGCGCGCGCGCGCCGCGGTTTGCGGAATTGAGCCTCGGAGCCGAGCTTATCTTTTTGCTGCACAGGAAAACCGAACGTTTGACCGAGTCCTTGACGGACGCGTCACAGCTAGCCAGTTCGGGTCGCTCCCGGATCGTGGGCTACTGTAACCGACTCGGGTTTTTCCGCTGTGCGTCCGCGCCTATATAAACTCTTGCCTGGCTACACGCCGTACACACCTGAAACCGATCTAGGGTTTTACCACCTCTTGCTGCTTGCGCCGCCTCCGTAGTCTACTCCATCCCGAGCGTCGGCGTGCACCGGCGAACGGGAGAGCAGGTCTCCGGAACCACTCGCCTTTGCGATCCTGTACGGGAGAGGGCGAATTAGGTTTTTGGGAAGCGCTCTGCGCGACTGCTCAAGCTCTTCATCACGGGTCGTCTTCCATCCAAGTCGGGCGGTGCTGCCTACCGCCGTCTTCATCGCCGTCTGCTTCGACCGGTCTTCTCCAACGTTGTCATCAATAACGTTACTGCTACGACTACATCTGCAAGCGAACGGTACGTGCGGTCTACTGCTGTTCGTCTGTTCATCATGTTCTGCGAGTACATGTTTAGCTACTGCCTGTTTCCGTTCATCTTGTTGTTTAGTACATCTAGTATGTTCGAGTTACATGTGGTAGTAGCTGCTATTGTCATGTTTAATATTCTGGAATTAATAATGGAAATTGTGCCTAATTATCCAACACAGTGTTTGCCTTGTGCTAGAAGATCGATGCTGCCCGTGCCAAACATATTGTGAATGATGAAACGAGGCCTTGGTTTCCATTTGTTTTTACTGGATCAGAGTACTGCTCCTCGACGTGACATGGCCTGCGGTATGGGCCCGTAGTTTTCTCGAATCTCGAATTAAGCCCAAAATCTTCTATGATTGGAAGTCGTTAATTCAGTACACTAATTCGCTTCTGCTAAAAAAAGAATAATACTGAGTAATTCGATTTCCCTAAAAAGAGAGTACTAGCACTACTGAGTAATTCGCCTCCGCGAAAAAAAATGCCCGCTATAAAAAAGTGCTAATATATCAAGGCGTGGGTGGAAAATCTATAAAATTCAGCACAGTAATTCCCTTCCAAGAAAATCATGCGCATTAAAAACGGGATAGACAAAAAAAAATCTCCCATTCATCACGGTAAATTTCCTCTGGTTCGTGAATCACCCGCGTTAAAAAAATGCCTAAACAGCGCGTGCACGTGGAAATATTTGATTCGGTGCACTAATTCGCCTCCAAGTAAATCGCCCGCCATAAAAACAGGCTAAACAACTCATGCACGTGGAAATCTTTTAATTAATTCATCGCAGTAATTCGCCTCGACGTAAAAATTATCCGCATTAAAAAACAGCCTAAACAATGCCTGGGTGAAAATATTTGGTGAATTCGGTTTTTGGCAGGAAAATCTTTCATCAATTCAGCACAGTAATTTGCCTCCTGGCAAATCGTCCGGATTAACAACATGCTAAACAAGGGGTGAACAGGGTATATTTGGTAGGCGCCGTTTAAAATGGAAACGATTAAACATGAGTAGTAATCCGAACGCACAAGCTGCGCAACGGGTTGAACGCTTGAGGGTAAAATAAAAGGTAAAAACAACGTCCCTAAAAAACGGTAAAAAGCGCACCCGGGCGAGTAACGGTTCAGTTTGCCCGACGCCGCGGGTGAACCGCAGTCAAGCCGCGAAACCCGGCCAGAAACCCGGCGGCTATGCTGGCTCACAAAGTCACGAGAGCGACATGGCATGTCTAATGCTTCATGTATTCGACTTCACGAACGTCACGTAATATATGTCCTCATGGTTAGGATTTCATAATCGGGACTCAATGAACCTGCCATCCGTTAGGATTATTGACTCACATGATCAAGCATGAATGGCTTGTAAAGACTGTGGAAATGTATGATTTCTTTGTAAGACCATGCTTAGGTCGCTCGGACAATAAACCTATGGTACCATTTTTGCTGCAACAATGTTGGTTCTACTAGCTACAATGCTAGCGAGCTCGCATTATATTTTGCTAGCCACCAGCCAACTTATTTGGGGGAAATCAGTCATCTCTTCTACCATCTGAGCCCCTTAGGTGCGACAATTTGGGAAATCCGATGACCGCAACAGAAAAAACCTCGCGCGCAAAACTTTTTGTGTGTATGCAATATTTTCTCGTGGTGTGTAAAAGATGAGAAAAATGGTGTAACATTTTGAACACACCCATGTAGCAAAGAGTAATAACATATGCAACAAATCCACATTTGGTTGTACCAATTTTTTTGGCAAAGTGTGTCATTGTTTGAAATTACAAAAAACACATCCAACATATGTGCCCAACTAGATAACATCACATCGACACATTTGCATCATTTGAGAAATTTCTCTAAAGTATGCTCCCTCAAATCATTAAAACATGACGACAATATGCATGCAGCAAATGTCATGTGTGCTTCCAGCATATCGAAGCACTGTATGTAACGTTGAAAAAACCAATTTCACGGAACTCTTAGGGTCAACAATGGATGCTTGGAATACATCGTTGGTTCAACTTAGCCGGTGCCTCCCATCTAATCTTCCTTTGGGACGACTCTAGCTATGTGGTAGCTCTGAATTTTGTGCACCACACTCGAACCTTTAACATGCCATTGTCAATGGCGAGATCACCCAAGGGAGCACCTCTGCATGGGGGATGGAGATCATCGAGTAAGGCTCGCACGTGGAGGAGAAATGGCCAGAGGAGTGAAAGACACGTGATAGCACAACTTTAGTGTGGTCGCACAAGAGCAGTGCTTGACAACGCATGGATGTCCAATGGTCAGCTGAGCGCAAAATCAGCGAGTGGAGATTTTTTTGATCGATACATGGGTCAATATGCGAGGAATACGACCAAGGCCGACACATGTGTGAGTAAGAAAACCGGATGATGCACCAGCCAATCAGGAATAAGCGGTTTTCTAATATTCATATGTATCTGGATACAACCATTCTATAATCACAACATAAGCCATGTTTATTGATTGACGGGTGGCTGGATCCAACATTGCTACACACAATTATATTAATACAATGGTATGGACGTTTTTCTCATCATTATCTTACACACTATAAAAGAGGACTTCCTGGACATGGAAAACATCGGTTCTGGGTAGGTCTCCAAAATATGTTGGTCTGTAATATGCATGGGACCTACCGGTACATGGAATTTTGTTATAACTTGTTAAGAAACAATATATGCATATATGTGGGACCCATGTAGATATTTCCCAGCAGAACCCCCCCTTTCCTACTAGATGTATTTCTAGGCAATATCCCGTCACCAGCAACCCAAGTGACCGCCCTCCACACACTATCTCCACCACAACCGCCCACACATGTGAGTTTGTGTCATCTCCACCCTACCATCCCTCTCATGTCATCTCATCCCACCACCCCTCTTGGGCACTTTCCATGGTTACGAAGGTTGTGCATCTTCAGCTCCGGTGGCTACATCTTTTTGTAGTGATTGTCACCACCCCATCATGGCACGTTGCTAGTACATTCCACAAGTCAATGTTCTCTGGGAGCTCTGTCCCTTAGTACATGGTGGCGCCTTCCTCCGCATCGGCTAGCCAAGTATAGTTCCATTTATAGGTTCCTCCCCTCCTCATTAGGTCGCTTGCGTTTGCCTCTAACAACGAGTGCACAATAATCCTTACCTTGCACAATCATGTCATAACCATCGTCATGGGGGGATCCTCTATAGTCGTGCTCATTTTTTGGGCTCTAGGCACGTTGGAAACTTGGGCCACCGCTTCCAAAAGTATGAGTAGCCACTTTCCCCCAATATAATCAGTAGCTATTGTTGCGCTTTCTTCTGACGAGCTCCAAATATATGCGCCAATAGTTGTCTCCATGTTGAGCACATTGAAGAAACCTGAGACATAGACTAAAATGGGAAAGCCTGACCACTTTTTTTTCATGGTGTGTGACCTTCCCATAGAGTACTAAACAAACAAAGAATCAACAATTACAACAATTCTTATTGTGATATATCCATCATTATTGGTAATCTCACAATTTCACTAAATCTCACCAAAATTAGCAATAATCTCATTGGACAATTTTCAACTTATTCTAGTGCGCACGTGTACCATGTACAATCACACTGAAGTTAGTTAATAGTACCAACACTAGCACTTAATAAGATTTATTATTGTGATCAAGCGAACAAGTCGAGCTATCATATATTAATATATGTTGTGGTGTAAGTTGACAAATATATTGAGCAACCATTACAAGAAGAGGATGGAATTGTCTAGAGGGTCCTCCTAGTGGGCCTTGTCAATCCAAGCCTTTACAAAGATATGTAATGGGCTATACAGCTAAGGGGAGCCCACCAACTATAATAATTAGTCTAGTATGTAACCTAAGACAGGATCCATGGAATGGCTTAGTGGTGGCTCGACCATATCACTAGATCATGGCAGTAACACCATACATGACCCCGCGTAGGTTGCTCCCGGTCATTACCCATGAACTTAATCGGAACTGTAACTCCCGTGTGGATGGTCATATAAGGCGGATGGAACCCCACCAATATGCAAGGCATATTCAAACAAATTCTAGACAAGGAGGAATAACACAAATACAAAGCACACCAATCACATATCAATTAAGAAGAACAACCAAAACAGGAGCACATCATCTCACAGTTACAAAACAGTGAAGCAAAACCTAACCCAACCAAATCCATAGTTTCAACAAGTAACTCTTCCATTGTACAAGCGTGCATTAAACTTATATCCCATCCACTTAAGTATACTATTACATACACAAGAAATAAGCCCTCCATTATGGAATCATGGAATGTAAATATTAATGTCCCTTTACGCAATTTTCATCACTATCCTCCACACATGTGTACCATCTCGTAACATTTCTATTTGAAAACAAGTTCTAAGAATCTAACTCATTGTACTTACTAGACTATTTAGATCAACCATTTAGGGCCTAAAATTTACTATTGTAGTGGCTACGATAGCTATCCTCGTTGGCCATCGGAATAACCAATTTTTGAGGTGCAGATCAAACTAGGATTTGTGATTTCCATAAAAAAACTAGGACCTCAATTATATCATGTGATTATATGAATTCATGGTCTAAATTAAGTTGACTAATATATATGATTCTTTGTTGCATGGAATTTATGGTTACTAACTACTCCCTCCGTTTCAAAATATAAGATGTTTTAGACTTGTGAAGCAAATGTATCTAGACATGTTTTAGTGTGTATGTTCAAGTGAACCTACACACTAAAAGATGTCTAAATACACTTGCTTCACAAAGCTAAAACATCTTATATTTTGAAACGGAGGGAGTAATATTTATGATTTTTCATTGTACGACCATACTATAGAGTAGTATTCCAAATAAGAATCACCAGTTTTTACATCCTTCGCTATGATATATCCATAGTTATGTGTCATATGGTAGTTTCAGAAATCCCATGTGAAATAGCAATGAGCACATATGTATGTCAATTTTCAACTACTTCTCATGTGCACATGTCCCACCTAAAGTAACACTAAAATTAGCCAACAACAAGACAACCCCCCATACTTACAAATAATATTATTGTGATCACACAAATGAGCCCAACTACCATACTATAATTATTTTTCTCGGAACTACGACTACTAAGACCACTTACGCCTAGGAAAAAAATATCTGGGAAGGGGCATGTAAATCTTTGGGCCACAAATAGATAGATAAATATATAATACTCCCTCTGACCACTATTATTTGTCTCTAATATATATGTATCTAGACACTAAAATATATCTCGATACATCCTTATTAGGGATAAATAATAGTGGTCGTAGGGAGTACATAAAACCTAAAGTGCATGGCCCCTTTTTGGCCTTTCCCTAGTTGTCGCACTTATCACCCAGGCTTAGGACCCACCCACCACAATTGCTAACTTCTTTGGTCGTACTGAGATGCTAATGGTGAATCTATAAATATCAAAGATACATCCTGTCTTTGTACCAAGAGGATATATTGATAACTTTGTTATGGAAATAGCGCATAAAAATAGCATTAATTTGGACATCTCTGGTGTCGTCATTATCATGCACATGTGAAATAGAAAATACATGTCACAAAGTCGTGACCCAAATGTAAACCAAGTAAACCAAAAAAAAGTATGATAGCATATAATAACTGCTAAGTTATGTATGTTTCCATGGTAGTGCAACCCCATCAATCGAACTATTGTTACAACAAATTATGGATATTCCAACAGAACCCTCTATTTTGTGCCAATTCACATTACCAATGCCATGATAACGCATCTATCCTTAAGTTAGATGAATATTCAAATAAATACCAAGAACCCTGAGATGCCAATTCATTGACATCTCACATTCGTGTACGACATCTTATGAGGGTTAATGAACCATGCCTAAAAAAATAACAATAATGGCATGATGACATGGCGGAGCTGAAACATAACCATCAATATACGCTCCATATTGGCACTATGATAATTAGCCCTACTAACCAACACAACTATATGCTACACTCATCCTTGGAGTGAGCTTGCATTGGTGATGATAACAATATATATCATAGTCTCATAACATAATGTTATATGTGTTTTCTGTTATGAAAACCATCCGTGGGAATAGCAATAATTGAGACACCATTTTTTATCAATATCAGGAACACATAAACACGCAAACTCAAATGTTAAAACAAATCTAGCGCAACAAAAATATGTAATTTTAACTAGAACTCCTTTGTCATGCAAGCGTATGAATACTTACATCACATACACTTAACTGGACCATTACAAGAAAAACAAAGATGCACTCCTAATTTGGCAACATCCATGTTAATAGCAATGTCCCTGGAAGACCATTTTCACTTACATCCTCCATTGTGTGCAGGAGGGATCTACGATGGCGCCAACCTATACGGCCCGCCTAGGATTTGGTCACTAGTATGTTTTCTTGCTGGGCCAGCCCACCAAGGCTCCAGTTTTGAAGTAAACACAGGATCTCCTATAGCTCAACCCGTCTAGAATATCTGATGTAGCTACGCATTGCTCATGTGTACCGTACAATTTATTATAAATTCATGCGCCAAATCTAGCCCAATAAACTTTACCGTTCTGATCAGGTGTATAGGATCCATATTAATCCAACAATATACGCTATAATTGGTACTATGGTTAGTGATCCGCTAGATCAATAGTGAACAACCAAATCAAATGTAGTTATGGATTTATCTATCATTCACTAATCATACCTAACCCAATCTAAATAGAAATAATCTTGAATTTTAGTTTTCATAAACATTATATTCACATAAATTTATCGACACCATTACGCTTCGGTGTTTATGGTCCAGTAAAATAATCCACACACTATCATGACACTACCACACTTGCCCACACGTGTGGACACATTTACTAGCTTTGCTAGCGAATATATCATAGTAGTGATCAACTAATCAATTGCAGTCATGAGCTCATGTAATTGAGTTACGGATTTATCTATCTTTCAGTATTGAGACCTTCCCCATCTAAATAGCAATAATATTGAATGTCATTTTTCATCAACATCATGCGCACGTGCATCAAAACCACAATAAATTTTTGCAAACCATTAAGATCGGGCGTTTATGTTCCGATATTAAGATCCACCAAATATATGGTATCATTGGTGTTATGATGGATGCCATCACCTGTGGCCACATTACTAGTGGATATCTTACATTCATGATTGGAGAAATCAATTGCAGTTATGATCTTATGTTATGCAACTATAGAGATTTATCCGTCATTTGGTAGTGATACCCCCATAAAATTAGCAATAATGTTAGCGTTTACAATCCTTATGTACACGTACACAAAAATGCCAATAAATTAACGAGACCCTTATGACCAGGTGTGTGTAAAACAAAAGTAAAATCATCCAATATACGCGATCATTGGCACTGCAACATTTGTCCTCCCCTGTGGGCACATTTACTAGCTTTACGAGCAGATATCTCACATTAGTGATCAAACAAATGAACTGTGGTTATGATCTTATGTAACCCAATTATGGATTGATCCTTCATTCAGTAATGAGACCTGCCCAGCTAAACAAAAAAAATCTTGAATGTGACTTTTCAACAAAATCATGTGCATTTACAGATACTGCAATAAATTTGCCTAGACCGTTACAATGACGCATTTATAGTCCAAAATTAAAATCCACCAATATACGCTATCATTTGCATTACGCGCTACAATTGTCTTTGATTATGGCCACATTTACTAGTGGGTATCTCACGATGCTAATTTGCCAAATCAATTGCAGTTGTGATCCTATGTCTTGCATTTACGGATTATCTTTCATTCAGTAATTAGACCTCCCCAATCTAAATAGCAGTAATCATGAGTGTGAATTATCATATATGTCATTTGCACGCACATGAAAACTACAATGAATGTAACTCGATTGTTGCAACCACATGTTTAAGGTCTAACATTACTCCGCCAATACGTGTTATTAGTGGCTATACGACTTTGTATTAGAGGATAACTGGCATTAGTGACCGACCTAAACAATTGCAGTTGTGACCTCACGTCACACAACTATGGACTAATCTATCATTCATTAACGAGAAATTCCCCATTTAAATAGAAATATTCTTGAATTCCCCTTTTCGTTAACATCAGGTGCACATACGTGAAAACTTCAATAAATTTAGTTAGATCATTGTGATCATACATTTAATCCACCAATATACGGTATCATTACTAATGCGACAGTTGTACCCACAAGCATCCATAATTTATAGCTTTTATCACCGGACAACTGGCATCGGTGATCGGTGAAATCACAACATTAATCCACCAATATACGTTGCGATCGGTAAGATCGCAACATTAATCCACCAATATACGTATCGTTGCTAATGCGACGGTTGTACCCACTAGCGACCACATTTAGCTAGATCGCTGTGATCGGGCATTTAGGAATCAACATTAATCCAACAATATACGATATCATTTCTAATGCGACGGTTGTACCCACTAGCTGCTACATTTACTAGCTTTATTACCAGACAACTGGCATCGGTTACCGGTCAAATCAATTGCAGTTGCCATTTTACGTCGTGCATTTACGGATTTACTAGACTTACCGTAAGATGAATTCCTTAATTAAGTAGCCATAATCTCGAGTGGTAGTTTTCGTGAAAATCATATGCACGTGTATGGGAACTCCATGATTACACAACCGCAACGTGTACCTAATCCGACTGCAACATTATGGCTGTGAAACGTGGGTAATTACTCTACATTATGCAAGCGGTGAAAATAATATCAGTCAATCGCCCTAATTACACGGTTATAAACATAACTATGATGCTCCAAATCAACCATCATCAAATGCACACTGTTTGTACTGTTCTATAGGTTTATACAACATACCGAGCTTACATATGAACTTAATATCATACAGCATGGTAACACCGCGGCTATACAGGTGCCACAAAACCCAACCGTGACCTAAAAAAACCCCAACCCAACAGGAACAATAGCAACGCCGGTCCGGTTCGACCGTGAGGCCCCATCCGTTTTCCTGCTACTAGTAAGTGTGCACGTGCAACGCACGACTATACTATTGACCAATATATTTTAAATTCCGAAAGGACAGGAAATGATATATTTAGTTGCAAAATGTTTTTTTCAGAAATTTCAAAATGTTGCGACAAAGCAAGTTGGCTGCTGCCGCTAAGTCAGTTTGCGACGTGTAAAATATTTTACTTGCAGTTAGAAACATCTACTTATCACAGTTTGTATGATTGTATTCATTTATGTCTGAACAAATGAAACAGGGTGAATATTCATCTGTTCATAGTGCTCTGTAGACTTCAGACCCCGGCACTGGTGCTATTCTTCCAAATAAGAGTGAATAGTTCTTTTATCAGAAACTAATGAAACTTTATGCTTATATCACATTCTTGGTACCAATAAATATTGTGAAAGGTGAAACAATGTTGTAATTAGCAAGCATCTAAAATTCTAAATACATCAACTGTTACCAGAACTGGAGAAATGTATATGGAGGAAGGCATCATGGTACTGTAATCGGAATGTAAGCTAGCACACGTTTGAACATCAGGTCACACACTGACATAATTCTACATCAAGAACTGGTATCAGCACCTTATCTGCAACAAAAATATTGACCAACAAGAAAGAAGAACACATTGCACAGAAGCATGCAGTGCAAAATTTCCAAGGAAAGCTCTACAACCTTGAACAGAAGCATGCGGTGCAAATTTTTTGAGGAAAGCTCTATAACAAAGCTCAGCGCCCCTGCCACGACCGCACCCAGGACCACGGCCACACCCATGCCCCATACGTTTCCCTGGATTTGGATGAAACATTATTCAGAGCATGGCACAGGTGATAATAATTAAACTAAAAAGGAAGACAAATATCAAACCTGTAGTATGCTTTTTAGGCTTCACCCTTGGTGTTTCCTCAACCAATAAAGTCTCCATAGTTTAAGCTGTCCGGGGGGATGTAAGGAAAATAAAATCATTTATCAGTAGAGATTTTGTTTAGTACCATGAATCAAGGAGTATCCAAAAACAGGAGCAGAAGAACAATGAGATAATCCGCAAATCTACCCTATCTATATCTATAAATTGAGGGACGCCTGTAATATGATGAAAACATGCTCAAAATAAGAAAGATCATACATGAGTCTATTGCCTTGTTTGTTGATTTTAATCTAAACCAGTTATTTTTAAATGAGCTTGCACCTGAGGGGGAGTCTGAACAAAATAGAAACAATTTAGCATCTAGTTTACCTACATCAATTCTGTTCACCAATCTTGTGGAGAACCGAAGATTCCATGGTTGGTATATGTAGGCTGCATAATTAGGCACCTTCCCTCACTATAATCAGAACCTAGCTACTATTATAATTGCAGTACACTTCACACTGGATATAATAGGTAAAATACCATAAACTCTAGTTACGGCCTTCCTTTTTCTTATGCCAGCTAAAGTTGCTACATCTAGGTACTGACAAAAAACTGATCCCATATATGTCAATAAAAAACAAGAAAAAGTTGCTGATTATAGGTAATTGCTACTACTGTCCCAACTACATTGCTGCAACTGGACCCATACCTAACGGAACATGAATTGAATCAGCCAATTGACTACTCATTGCTCCTAAAACTGAGTCAAGGCGCATCAGTGAACTTCACAGCTTTCCCTAATTAAACAGGTTAAATTTGTCATCCGTGCTAGGACCAAACACACAGAGACCAATTCATGCCAACATCTCTGAATAATAAAAATCACCCTCTCCTGAATGAGAGGTGGACGACCGAGAATACAGCTGCAAATATTCCAGGCAACTTACCTCAAGCATGGCGTCATACATGACTTATCTATTAACGGCTGGTCTATGCACTTCTTCTGAATTTTCTGAAATCCAAAGGACAATCTAAAACAAATTACCACCAATCAAGAAACTCAGGCCAATCTGACAAACTAAACATATCTTCAATCTTGCAGGCACATAACGTTGGCACATGCTGCTTGTTTGCAAGGCTGTGAAATCTGGCAGGGCTGGGAAGGGTACCGGCCGGAGTGGATGGGCACCAAGGACGATTGGGGATCCACGAGCGGACGTGTGGTGGCGAGGAGGCTTTGCTGTTGCCGCTGCTCCTCGTTCTCCTCCTCGCGCTATAGCGCCAGCAGACTGCAGACGTGAGTTAGAGGCGGCACTCAGACCACAGACCTTGGGCGGCGGCAGTCGCGATCGGCAAGCCGGAGATGGCGCAGACGGACGGTAAGGAGCTATGGGCTGGGAGGATTTCACTTCCGAGGCTGTTGGAGGTGATTACGGAATCAACCGAGGGAAAATTTCGTCCGCACTCCGCCGGTGAAGTGTGGTCAGCCCAAGTTAATTGCTAGGTGTAGCCCTGGAATTAGATTAGACTATTTCAAGCCATTAGATTTAATTGAGTGGGATGATCCGGTGGTAGTATTCAGGTTTGGTACACTTAGCTGGGTGGCTTTAAGAAAGAAAATGTTTGCTCTTTTATAAGTAGTATAGATCATTGCCACTCTGACCATGTAGCGGGTCCTCCCATCGACTGTACGAAAATCTAATCATTCGTGATCACATCCAAACCGTTCAATCACTCGACCGGTTTGACCACCGGATACTGTCACGGCTGTACTGTAGCACACCTTCTATTCTTGGACCGCTTTTAACCAGGCAATAATTACCGCCCACCAGCGCGCAAAGATACCATTTTACCCCTGACCAGTTCAACCGGATACGGCAGGACCCCCGGGGGCAGAGTCGTCATAGCGCCACCCCTGCCGGTGTATTTAAGCCGACCGGCACCTGCGTCGTCGACCCTACACCTCGCCACCACCTTCTCTGTAAAACTCTGACGAGAGCAGAGCAGAGGAGAGACCAAAGAGAGCGAGAGGATGATGCTCGGGGGCGGCATGGGCGGCGGGATGGCGGCGTCGAGGGTGCCGACGTGGAGGGAGCGCGAGAACAACCGCCGCCGGGAGCGCCGCCGCCGCGCGATCGCCGCCAAGATCTTCTCCGGCCTGCGCGCCCAGGGCAACTACACCCTCCCCAAGCACTGCGACAACAACGAGGTGCTCAAGGCGCTCGCCGACGAGGCCGGATGGACCGTCGAGCCCGACGGCACCACCTACCGCAAGGTATCGCCTCCCTTCCCCTCCCCTCTCCTCTCGTTCGTTAGATGACGCTGTTTTGCTTTTCTTTGGATTCGCGTACCGTTCTTGGACCCAGCCGAAGGTACATTCTTCCCGAGCTGCAAGGAACGATCAATCCCGTCCCCATTGGGCGGAATCCTTTCTTCCTCGGCTGAGCTTGAGCGCCTGATTCGTTCCGGATTGATAGAATTTTCTTGGATCTTCTTTTCTGGGAATGGATTCTAGCCGTGGATTTGTTCTCTGCTTGACAAAGTTCCATCTGCAGTTACAAGCCCGGCTCTCTTTTCCTCCCAAAATAAAATTCTCGTTATGACCTTTTTGGCTTTTGGTGGGGGGTTGATGCCTGGCTGTAGAACGAGATAGATACCGATGCGCGTGCTCCCTTTTGCGCCTAGCTCTCTAGCTAAGCTAATAAGCTGTTCCGTTCCGCTCCCTCCGAGATCGGAGGACTGGATTCTTTCTTTCGATTGCACATGTGGGACAAGGCAAAGAGGAGCCACACGCAGAGCATTGCGTAGCCGTGTGTGAGTGAGTATGTTTCCATGGAAAAGCTACTGGATTGCAGCTAATGCTTACTTATTTGTCTGATTGTTTCCTCGTTTTACGTGACGAGGAGTTTGTTCTTACTCGAGGCGAGAGAACGAGGGACTTCTTCAGTTCTTGATTTCAGTTCCTTTTTCGCGTGTCTTTTTAGGCAAGTAAGGACGCAATGTACTATCCTATACTAAAGCTCATCGCTTTCTTTCGTTGTATTCGTAGTTGGCATATCTGTGGAATATATTTGCTGTCCAAACATTATCTTGTTCTACAACTAGTTTGTAGTTCTTCAGTTATCTCCGCTTTTTAGGGAAGGGGACGTTAATTTGTAACTGATCTTCTATAGATGATAGTGTACTAGCCCAGTTCAGTTCATTTTAGAGTATTCCTTATTTTTTCTTCGGAAGAGATGTGCGGCTTATGTACTTTTGCTTGCACACACTAACTAGAATTAAGGTGGCAAGACAGAATTGCCAGGACACGTCCTCTTCGTTTTTTTGGGGTCAAAGTTTGCATCTGTCCACGCACATTTGCACTGTTTTTGTCTAGATACTTGGACTTTCCTAGGTAGTCCTCCCAATCTCGCGGTGCCATGCTTTAGTAATAAGCAGTTAAATTTTTTCATCTGCTTATTCCTCTGCTCGGACATGTGAGGAAAAGGACAGGTAAAGAGCAAACAATGGGGACAAAAGTTAGTGGTATGGTCACAGGCAGGTAGATATGGGCATGACCGAATATTTCCATCAAAGGAAGCCAAGGCTGTCAAAGAAGGTTTTGATTTCAGAAAACAACTTTGCGATACAAAATGACCAACCATCTTCTTTCTCTCCTTGTTTGCGTTTGCAAATCAGCTTTGGAAAGCAGAATTTTTCTGCACGTTTAAGGCTGATGACGCAGAGTGTTAGCATTTGCCTTTATTGAAGTAGTACTATCTGGCATTGCGACGGCTGTAGTACTTTAAAAGGCCTTAAATGAAGATAAAATACTCGTACTAGATCTTCCTTCTGGCAATAATCTCAAGATTTCATTTGGATTTCACATGAATCTTTACTTTATTCTCGTTGTTCACTTCATTGTAGTTTTGCAATCTTTTCGGATTTTATAAATCCCGTGTAGTTATGCATGTGTCTTTCAGCAATAAAATAATAATCTAGTACTGTCATTTGAAATTACAAACGTCACAATTTTTCTATTTTTCAGGGTTGCAAGCCTCCTCCAGCAGTGCGCAGTGCACCGGGCTCGCCGTACCAGATGAGCCCGCGCTCCGGCGGCTCCTCGCACTTCACGCTGGGCGGCGGCGGCGGTGGCTGCTATGAGGGCGTGGATGGCAGCTCCCTCATCCCATGGCTGAACAACCTCTCCACCGGCCCCGGCTCCTCCAAGTACTCCTACTTGGACGGTTCCATCAGCGCGCCGGTGACCCCGCCGTCGGGCTCGCCGCCGCGCATGCCCCGCCTCAACACCGGCTGGGGGGAGTACCCGGCCGTCCCGGCCCAGCCGCCACGGGTCCAGTGCCGTCCCCGCGGGTACTGCGACTACTCGCTGCCCAACTCCAGGCCGGCGAGCCCCAGGGGCGCCCCTGACCCGAGCTGGCTCTCCCGGTTCAGCATCTCGTCGGCGGGGCCATCTTCCCCGACCTACAACCTCATGGGTCCGAACCCCTTCGGAGCCTCCTTCAGCTTCAGGGACTTGGCGAAGGTGGCGGCCACCGCGCCCGTTACGAGGGTGCACACCCCGGCACAGAGCGGGACGTGCTCCCCGGTGGGCGGCGCGCCGGCTATCCAGGGCGCGATCCCGATGGACGACTTCCAGTTTGGGAGCGGCGAGGGGACGGTGATGCCGTGGGAGGGGGAGCACATCCGTGACGAGCCCACCGAGGACGAGCTGGAGCTCAGGCTCACCCTCGGCAGGAAGAAGACCCGTGGCGCCGGCGCCGCAGACAACGCCTGAACCTATCGTCATTCGTCAGTGGGAGGAGAAAGAGATGGAGGCCATCACATGAGTTTCCTCAGAATTTTGTCGTGGCAGACTATATCCGTCCGTCCTGTTTCCAGGGTCTGAACTTAGTTCAGTTTATCAGCAACTATATCGTCGTCAAACTTTAGCATTTCATAAACTATATTTCTCCTTATTATATTTTAAGATACCGATATACCAGACAATATTGCTTAGGGAAAGGAACCTGTTGTGTTCCTGAGTCTTGATCATCAGACAGTCGAATTATATTTATATATATCAGAAGCATCAGAGAAATACATGTTGTCTATTATGTTGCTTGTGTTTCCTGAGGCTGTGATTTTATCGTTCTTCCTCATGTGGTTCTTTTTACATTGAAGTTACAAGTACTAGGTTCTTTTTCATAAAGCAATCTCCTCTTCTTTTTCTTTCTTTTCTCTTGAAAACTTCTTTTTTTGACATCTTGACTGTTTTTGTATAACTTTTTGGGGATTTTCTTATTTGTAGAACTGAGATAGGCCTTGGGAGAAATGACTCATTTTTTAAAACCAGTACTAGGTTCTTTTTCAGAAACTCCTCCAGTTTTCGTCATCTGTTGACTGTTAGTGTGTTCATCATGTTTGTCCAACTTTTTTGGGGGGTTTCAGAACAATCCCCTCTTCTTTTAATTTTTTTCCTGGAAATTAGCAATCTTCACTACAGTTTTCGTCATCTGTTGACTGTTAGTGTGTTCCTCATATTTGTCTAACTTTTTTGGGGTGTTTTCTTGTTTATAGGACTAAGTTAGGACTTGGGAGAAATAATAAGTCGAATATTTTTTGTCACTTCAAGGGCACAGTGACCGAGATACACATGAGACAGACACTGACTGGACACTGGCACACTACTGTATTTTCTCAGGACTGGGCCTGGTTAGACTAGGATACGGGGAATGTGTAGACAGAGATTTTGCTCCGATAGACAAAGATTCCTTTGCTGCAGTTCAGGGGTGTGTGTGGGCATGGCAGTTGGCAGACATGCTGCACATGCGCCACGCTTCAGTAATCATGTTAGCTATAGTGTAATACTCCCGAGATGCCTAATCCCGAGATGCTAGTTAGGAGTACTAAAATGTAATGCCTGCCGGCTCTCTTCTCCCATCGACGCCCAAGCTTCCGTCGCCTCTGTTATCCATAACGGCATGCGCGCCTCTCCTTCATCTCTCTACTGCCAAGTCATCTCCGAAGTTTATCTTCTTGGTTGCAGGTAGCAATGTTCCTTACAAGTTACAAGACACCATATCGGTTATCTGCGAAACATACAATCTATATGCTTTCAACTGCTTCTATGTTGCCACATGACCTAAATAATCACCCATCACAAGAGGCCTACCACGAATTACAACAATGCCTGTTCATTCCACATGAGGGTGGGGAGGGGGCGCTTCCTGGACGAGGTGCACAAATTCAGAGATTATACAAAAGAACGGACTGACAGTAGCCAGCCACAGAAACTGAACAGCAAGAATGTAGATCAAGGTACACCTAAGAATGTAAGGAGAGATCAACTTTTCTCGTATATCGTGATTTCTGAAGCGAGTTTCAATCCAATGAACAAGTATTTACAAGGTGGGTCGTGGTACCCATGATGAATCCTTTTTGACGTCGTAGACGATGACAAGTGGCGGACTGTACAGCTGCTTAATACCTACCAACGAATAGGTGAAGAGTGCCAAGCAAGAACCCAATTACCTATATACAGAGAGGACGGGGCGTATTTACCGGGAGAGCAACAAGTATTAGAGACCGGAAGCGAGAGGGGATCATCACTTTCCAATCTTGTCAAACAGTTCCGACAAGGCTTTGTAGAGCGCGGCGGCTGCAGGCGGCCTATCCATGGATCCCAGAAGGATATCAGGTGCCTTGATGAGACCACCATAAAATCGGGCGTTCTCAGTGTCTCGGGTGGAAACTATGCTACCGTTGAGCGCACATCCCACAAAAGCACCTGCAATGAGAGATAAATACACATAATTTAGTTATTACAGAAGTGAGATAACCACGTGCACTTAGCAATGAACTCAATAGTGCCGATTCATCGCCAAATTAAACTATACTCCCTCCATTCCATATTAGTTGTTGCTCATGTGTGTGTAATAGAAACAATAGTTATTCAAGTAACACAATCCATATAATTGCATCTGATCATAAGCACCACCAAGATTACATGATGTATTATACGGCGCTGACATCTTTCATGGAATGTGTGATTTTATATTTATATTAGTTCCCCACAGACCTCGCCAACAACAATTAAGTTACCGTGTATAGTTATAACACTTAAAGCACATTTTCTGTATTGAATTAAATGCAGATGAACATACGAAACAAAGATGCCGAAGTCATGCGTAGATGCTATGTTATTTAGATATATACCTTTGCTACAACTGTATGTATAGCATGCAGCGTAACCACCATCACCGGCACGAAAATCAGCCTCAGCTACTCGCCCAACATGACAAGCAGAAGCACCAACACCAGCACCTACTGACAGATGTGCCTTTCCACTAAATGTTTTGATGGCGTCAGTGTTCCTCAGCACAACAATGAAGTCCGCTAACTCACCTCCAGCCTGTTGGTAAAGTAATAAGAAATAGATCTGTTAGATTGTGCTTGTATGTGACTACAATCGATACAAACATAATTTCTTCGATTTATAGAACACTTGAAGTGATGATGTCACCTGAGCTCCATATCCAATACCACAAGTGGAGATTGCTGAAGGAGGTGACCAGGAACCATCGGCTCTTCGAGCAACGACCAGCCCAGTACCAACCTTGTATGTGACCATCATCCCAACCTTTACTACAGTAATTATAGCAAGACCTTTTGCTTGCTTAAGAATTGCATCAGGGATAGCCTTCTCTGATTTAAGTCTTCCCACCTGAAAAATACATAAAAGAAATTTTTTTATGGCATTAGTTGGCCTGACTAACTGAATAATCATCAGTTTCAGCAATGAGAATGACATGAAATCCAGTAATTCACCAGATTTCGATGATTGGCACGTTTGAAATTTGAAAACAATATACACAGTTGTCAATTGAATTTCGCAGCAGTACTTAACTTAAATAGACCTGTGTTATTCTTCCTTAAAATACATTAATTAATTATTTTCACAAGAAAACAGAAGAAATACAAGTTGTACCATAGAGGTCAAATCAGCTACGCATTTACTGACGAATGCGAACAGCTAAGAATTATGCACCCTTTGTATAATAGAAATCACATGGTTTAATTTAATTCATGAGGTTCTTATTTGTACTAAAGCTGAGCTGCTGAGGGCAAAATAGATCACCAACATTATCCCACTCATTATTTATCCACACTCACTGGATTAGTTTAATCATTCATCGCCCTCGTAACAACACAAACTGGACATAACTTATTAACTATACCCCAAGACTTATGGCAGACTTATAACGTTGCTTAATGCTAGAATCTGGTTAAAAACAGAGGCATGAACATCATGAACGAAGACTTGTTTGACACAAAACAATAAAATATTAAAAATCTTAGCATTTCATACCAAACCGTTTGGTTGATACTCATATTTAACAAAAAAGGAAATCACATACTCCCTCCGACCACTAATACATGTCTCTACGTGGATGTATCTAGACATATTTTAGTACCTAGATACATCCATAAAGAGACAGGTATTAGTGGTCGGAGGGAGTAGTATTATTTCTCGAACTGCCATAGAGAGAAATATATGGAAAGTACTGCAGCATAATTATAAAACAGTTAAGCAAGCATTAACAATTTTGAGTACAGAAAAGGTTATACCTTGCTGTAGCTGCGTAAAGAGTTAGCGACCTTGTATATCTCGTGTTCCATTGTGTGTGTCCAAGGGAAGTTCAGCCATGATCTCAGTGTACTCAAGTCTGTGACATCATGAGTTGCAAGTTGTGAGGCACGACTGATCTGATTCATCAAGTAAGGTTGGATGCTCTCTATGCGTACCCCGCAGACATCACAAACCCTTTGGGGTTCTGAAGTCTTAAATTTAGGAGGCATCAAGCTTCTACCCTTTGAACAGCCATTACAAAATATTCCACCACAAAACCGGCAATGGTGGCGAGAGCACATTATTGGATGAAAACGCACACCACATAGCATGCAGGTGCTAGATGCACTGTCAGGCAGCCACTTTGTTGATTCTGTCTCGAGGAGCTCGTTTGCAATATCAGCATTGGCATCCGCAAGCGTCTGCGCCATATCCTTCCAGGCTTCTTGGAGGAAAAAATTGGAAACCACGGAAATCCCACATCTCCCAAAATCACAAGTTGCGACAGATATTGCTTTGTCTTTTGCGGCAACAACCATCTCGGAAAATACATCCCACATTGTCATCTCCTTAGTTTCTTCATCAATGTCCCACTGGAACACTTCTTCTGGGAAGTACCCACCATTACAGCCAAGGCCCCTGCGCCAGTCCTCGTGATCACGCTCTGTCATTGGTGGAACAGAAACAGGCACCCAGAAGCCCGAATCTTCATGAATTGGTGCACCATAGTAGAAATACTGCCCTGATTCCTTCTTAACAGGATCTTCAGTCGTATCAGTATTGCAGTCGTTAGTGGTGACGGTATCAGGGTCGATGATCATGCCATTGTTGGCAGGAGGATCGTCTGCCTCTTGGTCAAATAGGCCGAGTCCCTACGTTAGGAAAGAAAGTAATATCAGAAACTGAAATTTTACATGATATACTGTGTATTTGGAAAAAAAACTAGTAATTGATTCACCATCAATCCAATTTTGCAAGTTCCTGCGGAAAGATAACTAGCAAAGCAACACAATCTCCAGCAGAACAAGCTGTACACTGAAAAAAAAAACCAACCTTTCCGCTACTCGGTTATAACCTTAATCAATCATTAGAGACATCAATGCTCCTACAAAGTTTATCACAGCAGCGGAGCCCCTAAATTACGCTATCGCCCGTCGAATCTACAAACTTCTCATAAAAAACAATTTCTTTCCTCAAACTTCTCATAAAAAACAACTGAACTAATAGAAAAGCGTGCACGTAAACCAGACTTCACAAGGACGGCACCAGGATAGGGGAGAGAGATGCTCACCGCCAAGGCGACCATGCCGTCGCCGTCGTCGTCTTCGTCCCACCTGACGGGCGAGCCGCAAGTCGTGGCGTCGCCGCGGCCGGGCCGCGGAGGGTCGATCGGGGGGCAGGGGCCCTCGGCTCCTGCCATCGGGCTTCAAATCGCGGGGCGCGACTCGGTGAGCTCGAGGCCGAGGGCGTTGTTCCAGTTTCGGTTGGAGGAGGAGGCGGCTTTTGTGGCGCCTGCGGATTGCGGTGGAGTTGGAACGGGAGTAAGATTCCGAGGAGGGGAGTGCCAGGGGGAGAGAGAGGGGAAAGAGGACGGAAAATACCAGAGATTTTCGCGGATTAGTTGATCAAACAAAGGAAAAGATAATTCCGTGCCTTCGACTCTTTCCACTTTCGCCAAAGGCCTGTTTGTTATTCAGGATTTTTTTTGGGTAACGGGATCATCTCTAGCCAAAGGCCTGTTTGTTATTCAGGATTTTTTTTGGGTAACGGGATCATCTCTACTAATAATATTGCTAAAGGTATGATGACTGTCGCAGATACGCTTTTAATTCACCAAAATATGTTTCCTCCCACGAATCCAAAACGTTTTTTAGCCCGAGACGTTATTTCAGTCATCCATCGACCCCACGTTCTCATCTGCAGCTCCCGTGGTTCCTTGACGCGGGCGTTGCGAGGCCGATACGTCGCCTCCGGTGCTCAGGAGGAGTGCGGGTTGAAGGACTATGAGGAGAGCGCCGCTCGGCGCTGGCAGAGGCAGAGCCTGGTTGGTGGCGGTGCTGGAAAAGCACACGGCAAGGGTGCAGCGGCGCGGCATGCACTAGAAGGCCCTCCACGCTGAACGGCTGAAGGTATCGTCCTTGGGGGAGGCACGCCTAGTGTTCTTTACCTCCTCCTACTCCTGAAAGATAGCGTATTGAGGAAGCTGGCATGGAGATGGCCCATGGCGTCTATGCCTACCGCCACGTCTATCCGCGGAAGGCCACGACCTATACTTCATTCAAAGATGAATCGGTAAGTGTTAGGTTTTTTAGCTGTAAGAGAGTTCTCTGTACCTGTTTGTTCATATGCTCGTGAGAGCTGAATTACTTTGTCAGCTGTCTCATGCGTCAGTCTAGCCAAACCAAAACTGAAATGGACGTATTAGAAGCATCAGCACCATCCTCCTGAAGAATCCTGCCTCCCGTGCCAAACATGTGGTAAATCTGTACGGAGATCCTCAACTGAATCAAGAAGATGTCGACCTATTGAATCCCTTCTCCAACTGTCGGGAAGTCGCGTCCCAAACATTATGGTGATACTCTGAATTTTACTGATCCCAGAAACACACAACAATGTTTCTAAAAACTGTGTTATTCGTCCCAAACAGTATGGTGATGCTCTGAATTTTACTGATCCCAGAAACACACAACAATGTCTACAAAAACTGTGTAATTTTGGTAATGAGCATATTTCTTGTAAACTTTTACTGACCCATGTAGTAAAAATATTACACACTGGTTTATTGAATTTCATTGAATATGTTAAAGATGGGGATAAGTTTAGTTCAGATTTTTATCACCGTTTTTACCGCGGAAGGCCACGACCTATACTTCGTTCAAAGATGAATCGGTAAGTATTAGGTTTTTTAGCTGTAAGCGAGTCCTCTGTACCTGTTTGTTCATATGCTCGTGAGAGCTGAATTACTTTGTCAGCTGTCTCCTGCGTCAGTCTAGCCAAACCAAAACTGAAATAGACGTATTAGAAGCACCAGCACCATCCTCCTGAAGAACCCTACCTCCCATGCCAAACATGTGGTAAATCTGTACGGAGATCCTCAACTGAATCAAGAAGATGTCGACCTATTGAATCCCTTCTCCAACTGTCGGGAAGCCGCGTCCCAAACATTATGGTGATGCTCTGAATTTTACTGATCCTAGAAACACACAACAATGTTTCTAAAAACTGTGTTATTCGTCCCAAACAATATGGTGATGCTCTGAATTTTACTGATCCCAGAAACACACAACAATGTCTACGAAAACTGTGTAATTTTGGTAATGAGCATTGATACGTCTCCAACGTATCCATAATTTTTGATGCTCCATGCTTGTTTTTACACCATTTGCTTAGTGTTTCGTTACACTTCGTGGTATTTTTATGTATTTTCCGGAACTAACCTATTAACGAGATGTCACAGTGCCAGTTCCCTGTTTTCTGTTGTTTTTGTGTTTCAGAAAAGTTACACAGGAAATATTCTCGGAATTGGACGAAACAAAAGCCAGAAGTCCAGATATTCACAAGAGCTTCCAGAACACCGAAGGAGAGACGGAGAGGGGCCACAGGGCGCCCACACCACAGGGCGGCGCGGCCTTGGGCTGGCCCGCGCCCCCTGGTGGTGAGGCCACCCTGGCCCACCTCTGACGCCGCCCCTTCGCCTATAAAGACCCCCCGACGGGAAAAACCTAAAGACCCGATCACTTTTCCAGAATACATCGCGATCCGCCGCCGCCGTCGACCCGAGATCGGGAGGGTAAAGAAGCTCTTCCCGGCACCCTGCCAGAGAGGGGAATCGCCACCGGAGGTCTTCTTTATCGCCATGCTTGCCTCCGGCGCGATGAGTGAGTAGTCTACCTTGGACTATGGGTCCATAGCAGTAGATAGATGGTTGTCTTCTCCACCATGTGCTTCATGTTTAGATCTCGTGAGCTGCCTTACATGATCGAGATCACCGTTATGTAATTCTACATGTTGTGTTTGTTGGGATCCGATGAATATTGGTGTTATGATTGAGTTGATGTACTGAATTTTATCTTATGTTATCTCTATGTTGTTTATGATCTTGTATGCTCTCCGTTGTTAGTAGCTATCTTGGCCGAGTAGTTGCTAGTGACTCCAAGAGGGGGTATTTATGCTCGATAGTGGGTTCATGCCTCTATTTAATCTGGGGGAGTGACAGAAACCTCTAAGGTTGTAGATGTGTTGTTGCTACTAGGGGGAAAACAACATTCATATGCTCGAGGGCATATGCTTTGTTTACATTACACACTTTGCTTAATGCAGTTATCTGTTGTTCGCAACTTAATACTTGTGGAGTTCTCGGATTGCTTCGCCACAAGTGGATTATTAGTCATAGATGCAGTTGGATGGCGGTATATGTATCTTGTTGTAATGCCCAGAGTAAATCTCATAGTGATCCTCTTGACATATCATGTTGTCTTTATTCTATCAATTGCCCAACTGTAATTTGTTTACCCAGCATGTGTTATTTTATCTTATGGAGAGACACCACTAGTGAACTGTGGACCCCGGTCCTATTTCCATTATATTGCTATCACATGTTTACTTTACTCGCACTGTTTACTTTACTCGCATACTATTACTATTTTCCACTCGATACGCTCATTCCTTTGTTTACAGCAAACCGGTGAGATTGACAACCTCATCGTAAGTTGGGAGCAAAGTATTTGGTTGTGTTGTGTGCAGGTTCCACGTTGCTACTAGTTGAAGACGCGCTAACTCGTTTGATCGTAAACGGCGCCCTTGTTGGAGTGTCACTAGACTAGCAAGCATCACCTTCTGGAGTATTGGCTTCTTCCTCTCCTGATTGACAAACCTTGGTTTCTTACTGAGGGAAAACCTTGCTGCTATATTCATCATACCTTCCTCTTGGGGTTCCCAACTGGACGGTGCTTTACATTATCAACACCGTGCCGCATCAAGCTATTTTCTGGCGCCGTTGCCGGGGAGGAAAAAGAAGACTTCTGCAAGGGGAGTTTCGCACGCACATCCTTTACTTTGTTTTAAGTTTTGCTTTACTTTATTTTTACTTGCATCGTTTTATAAAAAAACACAAAAAAATTAGTATCCTTGATAGTTGTTTTTACTTGTGTGCTTTTAGTTTTGCTAGAATGGCTACTCTTGAGAACACCAAGTTGTGTGATTTTACTAGCACTAATAATAGTGATTTTATCTGCACTCCTATTGCGCCACCTGCTCCTGCTGCAAATTTTTATGAGATTAAGCCTGCTTTGTTGAACCTTGTTATGAAAGAGCAATTTTCTGGTGCTAGTACTGATGATGCTGCAGCTCATCTCAACAATTTTGTTGAGCTATGTGAGATGCAGAAATATAAGGATGTCGAAAGTGATATTATTAATCTTAAGTTGTTTCCTTTTTCTTTGAGAGGAAAAGCTAAAGATTGGTTGTTGTCTTTGCCTAAAAATAGTATTGATTCATGGGCTAAGTGTAAGGATGCTTTTATTGGTAGATACTATCCTCCTGCTAAGATTATAGCTTTGCATAGCAATATTATGAAGTTTAGTCAGTTTGATAATGAACATGTTGCTCAAGCTTGGGAAAGAATGAAATCTATGATCAAGAATTGTCCCACTCATGGACTGACTACTTGGATGATTGTCCAAACCTTTTATGCAGGACTGAATTTTTCTTCAAGGAACCTATTGGATTCCTCTGTTGGAGGCACTTTTATGTCCCTTACCTTAGGCGCCGCAACAAAGCTTCTCGACAATATGATGGTAAATTACTCTGAATGGCACACCGAGAGAGCTCCACAAGGTAAGAAGGTAAATTCTGTTGAGGAAACCTCTTCCTTGAGTGATAAGATTGATGCTATTATGCTTATGCTTTCAAATGATAGGACTCATGTTGATCCTAATAATGTTCCTTTAGCCTCTTTGGTTGCTCAAGAAGAGCATGTTGATGTAAACTTCATTCGAAATAATAATTTTAACAACAATGCTTATAGGAACAATTTTGCTAGTAACAATTATAGGCCGTATCCTTCTACCAATGGTAATGGTTATGGTAACTCTTATGGTAATTCCTCTAACAACACTAGGGCCGCACCCTCCGATCTTGAGGTAATGCTCAAGGACTTCATCGGTAAGCAGAATGCTTTTAACGGGTCTGTTGAGGAAAAGCTAGGCAAAATTGATATTCTTGCTTCTAAAGTTGATAGCCTTGCTCATGATGTTGAACTTCTGAAATTAAAAGTGTTGCCTAATGATGTGAAAGAGAACAATACTTTTGCTACTGCTAATGCTATCCAAGTTAGAATTGATGAAAATGTTAGGATGCTAGCAGAATTGCATGCCAGGTGGGAAAGAGAAGATGAGATGGCTAGAAAGATGAAGGTATGTACTATTACTACCTCTAATGATGTTGCTCCTAATGCTAGCAATCCTCTTACTTTGATTGGTGTAGAGAAAACTCCTACTCCTTGTGTTAAAAAGCCTAAAACTGCCAAAACTTTTTCTCAAAAGAGTGCTGAAATTTTTCAGAGTGTGGGAGATGATAGATCTATTTCCTTTAATTATTTTGATGTTGATGGCTGCAATATATCTGAAGTTATTTTGTTCTTGCAAAAGCTTGCTTTGACTCCCAATGCTAGTTCTTTAAATGTTGCTTTTACTAAGCATATTACCAATGCTCTTATGAAAATTAGGGATGAAAAGTTAAAGCAAAAAGCTTCTATTCCCAAGAAGTTAGAAGATGGTTGGGAACCCATCATTGATATGCATGTTAATGGTTTTGATTGCCATGCTTTATGTGATCTAGGTGCTAGTATTTCTATCATGCCTAGAAAGATTTATGACATGCTTGATTTACCACCGCTTGAAAAGTGTTATTATGATGTTCCTATTGCTGATGTTGGTAAGAAGAAACCTTTGGGAAGAGTTAACGATGTTCTTATTATGGTTAACAATAACCTTGTTCCTGTTGATTTTCTTGTCATGAATGTTGAATGCAATGCTTCATGTCCTATTATTTTGGGAAGACCCTTTCTTCGAACTGTAGGTGCCATCATTGATACGAGGGAAGGCACCATCAAATATCAATTCCCACTCAAAAAAGGTATGGAACACTTCCCTAGAAAGAGGAAGAAATTACTTTTTGACTCTATTCTTAGAGCAAATTATGAGCTTGATGCTTCATCACTTGATTCACACTTTCTGCGCCTAGCTCAAAGGCGTTAAAGAAAAGCACTTTTGGGAGATAACCCAATGTTTTTACATTCAGTTATTTTTCTTTTATTTGAGTCTTGGAAGTTATTACTACTGTAATGACCTCTCCTTATCATTTTTATTTCGTTTTTGTGCCAAGAGAAGCCTCTAATTTGAGCGAGGTAAGATTTGAGGATGTTGCTATCCTGAAATAGTTTTCGGTGCTGCACCGTAAAAATTCGTAAAAATTCTTTGTATATCTTTTGGACCTGCGATTTCTTGTGCATATGACCCAGGTTATATCCAAACTTTAATTAGTTGAACACTTTTTGATCTGAGCAACAGAAAATCCTCTAAAAATTCGACCTTTGTCAGCTGTTCTGTTTTGACAGATTTCTGCCAATATTTGTGTTTGCCACTTTATCGCTTTCTTTTTGAGTTCTTTTGATCACGGAACTTTTGGGGAAGTTGCTACAGTAGTATATGCTTTATATGTGGTGGTTTTGAGTTGAAACCTGAAGCAAAAGGGGTTGATTCAATGTTATGCTTACACTAATGTTGCTAATAGATTTGTGTTTAGTTTTGTATGAAGGAAGTTTTCAAGTGTAGGGATCGGAGAATGATGAGATGAGTTGAAGAATGGACAAAAACTCAAGCTTGGGGATGCCCAACACCCCAAGAAATATCCAAGAAGTACAAGCGTCAAAGCTTGGGGATGCCCCCGAGGCACCCCTTCTTCATCGGCAAAAATCAGGTCACCTTTCAACGCACTATATTTTTATTGCTTCATGCATTATGCGTTTTTCTTGGAGCGTCAGTTGTTTTTAGTTTTCAGTTTTGTTTAGTTTTGTTTGCTGCAATAAATGGTTGGACCCCAACATATTCCTTTTGGAGAAGTTGCCTTGCTTTTCATTTGCCAAGAACACTCGTTGAACGACAAGAGTGAAAACGGACTTGATCGAGTGTTCTTCTTTTTCTAGAACTGCATTTAGCTTTCGATTTTTGCCTTGATTTGTGTTCAGATATTGTTATATCTTTTCATCAAGGTGTGTTTTGACCTCTGGTCCATTTTGGTTTTCATCAAAAAAGTTATTTATAAAAAGTTCGAATGGTGTTGGAAAAGAGAAAAAGCTTTATGCAAAAAAAAGTGGTACAAGAAGGAGCTTGTGTAGACTGCGGCCGAGGCTTTTGCATGTCGTGCTTGATATCTTTTTGATAGTATGCTTAGTGGTTTTGCTGTAGCATGACTTGTCTCAAATGACTGAGATTGCTTAATGAGCCTTTGAAAAAAATCATGCATTGTTTTAATTATTTGGAAGCATTATTTTGGTTTTCTCCTTGATGCTTTATTTGGGTTGACTTGGCGCATGCTCACACATGTTTGACTCATACAAAGTCGCCATTGCCTCTATGATCATTTAGTTTTTGACTTTTGATGCCATCTTATGCTTCTTTTAATGTCGCTTTGTCGCTATGCATGATTATGGCCATTATTGCTCTCTTAGTTGGTCGCTCCCAGTCTTTTGCTAGCCCTCATTTTGTACTGAGCATGAGCTCTACTCGTGCATCCAACTCCTAAAAACCAAGTTTACCATTGAGTCCACTATAAATTCCTATGCATGGTATTTGTAAGCCATTCCAGGTAAATTTTCATGTGCTACCTTTCAAAACTTTCAACTACTTCTTATTTTGTGGCATTGTTTTTAGCTCATGGGGACGTAGTGGTCGGAATTGCTATCTTCCATATTAAATTAAGTACCCCTAGACTAGGCAGCTTCATCTCATCGTCATTAATTTTGCATGAGAGCTGGTCAGACCATTGCAATCTAATTTTAATAGAAAAGAAAAAAGGCACTCCTCCATGGTATGTGAATGTTGGTGGGCACCCGATGGAATCGGTTAGCCATGGCTGAGAAAGGAAAAAAGGTGGGGAGGAGTGCCAAAGCTTTATAAAAGAGCACCAATGTGCCAAATTTTCAAAGAACTCGGAACCGCTCTCACTTGTTTATTATGGAAGATAGTAAGACCCCATTGCTAGTCGTTGACAAAAGCAACCACCTCTCAAAACCCAATTTTTATCTCTGTTTTACAAATGAAAAGCTCTAGCACATGTTTAATCACTGCTTCCCTCCGTGAAAGGCCTTTCTTTTACTTTTATGTTGAGTCACCACCTTCTATCTTTATGCACCGTCTAAGAGAGCATAGTTGTCATTCTGAGTATAATGTGCATTGTCCCAAAGTTTTCATTGATCGATTCATGATGTTGGTTTCACTTGTTCTTAAATTACTTGTATCTAGTCACCCTCTTAAACTTGAAGGTGATGTTTTGCTCTCTCATGAAGGACAAGCTGAAAACCATTTGCTATGTTTTTCCATATGATTTGAACACACGTTTTACTTTTATTGTTTCATTTTCATGATCTTTTGTTTGTGTTCTTTTTCATGTTATAACATGGTTGCAAAGTTTCTTCTATCAAGATTATATCTTTCATGCCCATGTTTTAAGTTCTTTTGATCCCAGCACACAACGCTTACATATATGATCAAGATTGTGTAGGTGCATGTCACCTCAAAAATTATTTCTTTTGTTATCACTTACCTACTCGAGGACGAGCAGGAGTTAAGCTTGGGGATGCTGATACGTCTCCAACGTATCCATAATTTTTGATGCTCCATGCTTGTTTTTACACCATTTGCTTAGTGTTTTGTTACACTTCATGGCATTTTTATGCATTTTCCAAAACTAACTATTAACGAGATGCCACAGTGCTAGTTCCCTGTTTTCTGTTGTTTTTGTGTTTCAGAAAAGTTACACAAGAAATATTCTCAGAATTAGACGAAACAAAAGCCAGAAGTCCAGATATTCACAGGAGCTTCCAGAACACCGAAGGAGAGACGGAGAGGGGCCACAGGGCGCCCACACCACAGGGCGGCGCGGCCTAGGGCTGGCCCGCGCCCCCTGGTGGTGAGGCCACCTTGGCCCACCTCTGACGCCGCCCCTTCGCCTATAAAGACCCCATGATGGGAAAAACCTAAATACCCGATCACTTTTCCAGAATACATCGCGATCCACCGCCGCCGTCGACCCGAGATCGGGAGGGTCCAGAAGCTCTTCCCGGCACCCTGCCAGAGAGGGGAATCGCCACCGGAGGTCTTCTTCATCGCCATGCTTGCCTCCGGCGTGATGAGTGAGTAGTCTACCTTGGACTATGGGTACATAGCAGTAGCTAGATGGTTGTCTTCTCCACCATGTGCTTCATGTTTAGATCTCGTGAGCTGCCTTACATGATCGAGATCACCATTATGTAATTCTACATGTTGTGTTTGTTGGGATCCGATAAATATTGGTGTTATGATTGAGTTGATGTACTGAATTTTATCTTATGTTATCTCTATGTTGTTTATGATCTTGCATGCTCTCCGTTGTTAGTAGCTATCTTGGCCGAGTAGTTGCTAGTGACTCCAAGAGGGGGTATTTATGCTCGATAGTGGGTTCATGCCTCTATTTAATCTGGGGGAGTGACAGAAACCTCTAAGGTTGTAGATGTGCTGTTGCTACTAGGGGGAAAACAACATTTATATGCTTGAGGGCATATGCTTTGTTTACATTACACACTTTGCTTAATGCAGTTATCTGTTGTTCGCAACTTAATACTTGTGGAGTTCTCGGATTGATTCGCCACAAGTGGATTATTAGTCATAGATGCAGTTGGATGGCGGTCTATATATCTTGTTGTAATGCCCAGAGTAAATCTCATAGTGATCCTCTTGACATATCACGTTGTCTTTATTATATCAATTGCCCAACTGTAATTTGTTTACCCAGCATGTGTTATTTTATCTTATGGAGAGACACCACTAGTGAACTATGGACCCCGGTCCTATTTGCATTATATTGCTATCACCTGTTTACTTTACTCGCATACTATTACTATTTTCCACTTGATACGCTCATTCCTTTGTTTACAGCAAACCGGTGAGATTGACAACCTCATCGTAAGTTGGGAGCAAAGTATTTGGTTGTGTTGTGTGCAGGTTCCACGTTGCTACTAGTTGAAGACGCGCTAACTCGTTTGATCGTAAATGGCGCCCTTGTTGGAGTGTCAGTAGACTAGCAAGCATCACCTTCTGGAGTATTGGCTTCTTCCTCTCCTGATCGACAAACCTTTGTTTCTTACTGAGGAAAAACCTTGCTGCTATATTCATCATACGTTCCTCTTGGGGTTCCCAACTGGACGGTGCTTTACATTATCAACATCGTGCCGCATCAACCATATTTCTTGTAAACTTTTACTGACCCATGTAGTAAAAATATTACACATTGGTTTATTGAATTTCATTGAATATGTTAAAGATGGGAATAAGTTTAGTTCAGATTTTTATCACTGTTTTTACCGCGGAAGGCCACGACCTATACTTCATTCAAAGACGAATCGGTAAGTGTTAGGTTTTTTAGCTGTAAGCGAGTCCTCTGTACCTGTTTGTTCATATGCTCGTGAGAGCTGAATTACTTTGTCAGCTATCTCCTGCGTTAGTCTAGCCAAACCAAAACTGAAATAGACGTATTAGAAGCACCAGCACCATCCTCCTGAAGAACCCTGCCTCCCGTGCCAAACATATGGTAAATCTGTACGGAGATCCTCAACTGAATCAAGAAGATGTCGACCTATTGAATCCCTTCTCCAACTGTCGGGAAGCCGCATCCCAAACATTATGGTGATGCTCTGAATTTTACTGATCCCAGAAACACACAACAATGTTTCTAAAAACTGTGTTATTCGTCCCAAACAATATGGTGATGCTCTGAATTTTACTGATCCCAGAAACACACAACAATGTCTACGAAAACTGTGTAATTTTGGTAATGAGCATATTTCTTGTAAACTTTTACTGACCCATGTAGTAAAAATATTACACATTGGTTTATTGAATTTCATTGAATATGTTAAAGATGGGAATAAGTTTAGTTCAGATTTTTATCACCATTTTTACCTTAAGCGACAGTGTTGAGGACTGGAACAAGTACAAAGTACTGTCAATCAACCACTTTGTTGGGCAAAGTGACAGATGTAGAAACAATTCCGTTTTGCTATTTCTGTAGTATAATGGCTCAACACTTCGAAGCATTTCATCAAATGGCAATTGGCATGAAGATGACCAGCAGACCAAGTAGTGTAGGGAAAACGGAAGAAAAACGTGCCAACAAGGGGTAAATAAACTGCAAAACGGAAGAAAAATGTGCCAACAATGGGTAAATAAACTCCAGGAGAAAGGCAGAGAAAGAAATTAATGACATAATTAGAACGGTACTCCCTTCATCTCAATTTATTAGGCCTACGCATCCACCTAGATCGTTAATTTTATCTATATAACATAAACCATATAACCCAAAAATATATCATTAGAAAGTATAACATCTTAAATTTATAATTGTATACTTTTTATAATATATATCTCATGTTAAGTTGGTCAAATTGATAACGTAAAAGTATGTGAAGAACTATAAACCGAGAAGGATGATGTAATATACTAGTGTTGTCATTGACAATATCCCTTTATTATCCATAGTAGAGCATCTTTGCATGTCATGCCACAAAGTAGTGAGTGTTGGAGAAGAAGATAGATTTGGCACTTCTGATGACACGATGAGAAAACTAGCCAAAATGCATAGAAACAATACACCAACATTTATCATGTTGAGTTTGGAAAATAAACTCTTTTCACAGTCGATGACGATATTTGCCAGAAATATTTTTATCAATCCGTAGCAACGCACGGGTATTTAGCTAGTCAACCAAAGATTCAATACAAATTGTCTCCCGGATATACTCTTGAGCCGCACCACATCACACAGAACTAGGCAAATAATCTACCGAATGTGCTAAACAATGCGCAACAATATTTGAAAACGACTAACATGAGTAATAGAACAAGAAATAAATGCCTTGATCAGGTTCTTGATGTCTTCGATGATAGGACCACAAGAAGAGCGATCCTTCATCTTGGACTCGACACGCTTCACCACTATCAAGCAATTTGTGGCCACAATCAGGTTGTCCAGATGTTCTCCATATGCAAAAAAGACAGCACGAACGAATGTCACTTCAGCAACCTCAGGCACCTGCACATTCAGAAAACTGTCATGGTGCGCCGCAACAAAGCCTCCTAGAGAATCTCGGACCACCACTCCTGCACCCATACTCGTCGAGGAAGCAAACAAAGCAGCGTTGACGTTTATCATCAGAGAACCAACCGACGGCGGAGCCCAAGATGTTGCTAGGATGGGTTCACGCCTAGAGTTGGTTACATTTTTGTAGAGGTGAGCAGGAATCATGTCGACATACGAGTTGATCTTCACCACAATAGAACTCGGGAAAGCACTCCCTCCTTCTTCACGAATCTTGTTTCTCGTATCCCACAAATGCCAAAAGGTCACCGCTAGGGTAGTCATCTGATGATCAGTGCATCTTCTTAAGAAATCAAACTTCCATTGTTTCGGATTAGCAAAATCCCTGCGGTTCAGCTCAACAGGATGGGCACTCTTCACCCCATCCCAAACTTCACGAGCAAATGGGCAGAATAACATTGCATGCTCAACACTTTATTCAACAGAGCAATGGATACAGCTGGGTGATACTGGAACATGGCGATGCACAAGCTGATACCCACTCGGGAGACCATCGTGTATAAACCTCTAGAGGGTAATCTTCATCTTCCCAGGTGCACGAATAGCCCAAAGTGCCTTCCAGTACTTCGTTTCCACTGCCTTGCTAGAGGACATGCCACGGCCTCGACCGCTCCGTGAGATAAGGGCAGCATCCCCACAAGCCAAGAAGTACGCCGACCGAACCGTGTAAACACCAATCTTGTTGTGAGGCCAAGTAATGAAATCATCCCCACCAAGCCGATTGATTGGAATCTGTAGAATCTTATTTTCCAAATCCTCTGAAAAAATGGTCCGAACATAGTCTTCATTCCATGATTGCCACTCAATAAGAGAGGCCATAGTTTGTCCATCAGAGATAGGAACCAGAGGATTAACCAAACAAAGAGGAGTGTCAGGGATCCATCGATCATGCTTGATCTGGACAGTAGAACCATCTCCAATGCCCCACAATATGCCTCTCATTACTAATTTTTCTTCCATGAAATATACTACGCCAAGTGTATGAGGCCAATCTGGTTCAGGGAGCATTCCAGAAGTCCCCATCAGGGAAATAACGCCCTTTCAAAACACAAGCACATAGAGAATCGGGTTCAGGATATCATGACATATTTTATTTTTTTGATAAAGGATGATTCAAAGAGTTTTATAAGCATTACAATCCAACATCTGCATAGGATATCAAGACATACAGAATCTTACAGAAAACAGAACACAAAATTGTGTAAGATATATTGTATGGTTGTAGAATAGCAAAAACGCATGTATTTTCTATGCGTGATTATGTAGGGTAGTGCTAACTGAAGGCCAACCGCCGGTTCTCGGACGATAGCTCAATTTTCGGACCACATAATGATAAAAATATCATCTTGGTTTCCTTCATCTTCTCCACCTTGCATGACACCGCCGTTATCCGATATGTCTCTACTGCCTGCAATCGGTGTCGTTCCTTTACTTCATTATCGCTCTGCCCTGCTTGAAGTGCAATCAATATCGGTCCGCTCCTGCCCTGAGCCATCCCTCTATACCCGGGATTCTTCTTTCTTCTCTTGTGCGGCTATACCTTCAACACCCCTCTCCTAAGTTACTTTCCCACCTATGTCCACGCCATCTCCACCGTGGTCGGCTGTGACATTGTTGTCTTATCTTTGGCTAAGAGGATGCTCCTCTCCATCTAATGGCCGATTGTCTCTGGGATGCAGAGTTGCTCATCACCCTCGATCTCTCAGTGGCAAACATGGAGAAAATTTGTGTGGTTTGTGTGTGGAAAGACGATAAAATTGGGGTGGAGATGGAAGACAAGATAGAGATGGATCCCACTTGATGTACCGTCCTACCTTTTGAAAAAGGCAAAACTCCTGTGTTAAGTGCTATTCCTTGGATCACTCATAGCACTACAGTACAAATTATAGTAATCATTGCAATAGTTTCAAATGTTACAACGTAGATCCGGTTACACAAGTCTCAAACCTTACAAATTCACAGCGGAAAATAAAGTGGCAATGAGCCTCCATCTTCATCACGTGCCATAGGCAGACATGTTGGAATGTTGACTCGAGATCCTACTAATCACTCCTCACCAAAATAACCTATACATTTGAATATTCAGCCCCATAGAGGGGGTCAGTACAATGATGTACTGGCAAATGAGACATATTTGGTGGATGTTGTGAAAAGACTATACTACATGATATCTGGCTGGTGGGGCTTTGGGCCAATTTGCATAAAGCCAATTTTATCCTATATTTTTCCAAATCAAAACATTTTAATCATTGAGAAAGATTTTATTAAAAAGGGCACATGGTTAAACCACCATGAGCATTTGAAAAGAGCGCATGGTTAAACCACCATGAGCATTTGAAAAGGGCACATGGTTAAACCACCATGAGCATTTGAAAAGGGCACATGTTTAAACCACCATGAGCACCAAGTCATCTGGTTAAACCACCAAGATGACCCCATATGGTTAAACCACCACATGGTCCTAAGATTGTTTCTAAGCCAATTTCAAACATTCAGAAAGGTGATGAGACTCTTCCGTACATCCTTGCCTAGAGGCTCAAATTGTCCATAACCGGGGACACGCCTAAGATCTTAGTTTTTAACTCTACGGAGGTTGTGCACTTTCACCTTAAGTCCCATTCTACCCAAAGAGATTAATGAGACGAGAACTTTCAGAAGGATAATTCAACCATACTAGCAAGATCCGTTCCCAAATACCATCCAATGTCAAGCAACAAGTTGAACCCTCACATCTTACTCAATCAAGACAGAGCCCATAATGTCATAAGGCTGCACTGGAAGTACACTAAACACGGAAGACATAGTAATCTCTCTGTTCCTAGGTGGCAAACCACGAGTGTACTAACCCCCAGGTCACCACCACATACCATGGGTAAACCACCAGGTATGTAGCCCCGAGTAGCCACTCAACATAAACCAAGCCATACCAATTCCACCTAGGTGTTTCATTAGGTTGTAGTTTTTAATTATCAAAACAACTCTTTAAACAAAAGTGAAACAAAGCATTGGCATCATTTTCAAAGTAATGCTAACAATCCTAGCAAGGTTGGGTTTGAGGGGTGGCTACACACTACTAGGATCTAGCATTGCATAATTTTATTTGAAAACCAACCTATCTTGCATACTACTGGAAAACACTAATACACAATATAAAAATGGGTAGAATCATGTGTGTCACTTGCCCTTTTGGAGTTTATACTCTTTCACTTCTCTCAACAAAACATGTTGCTCTCCGTACCAAGCTATAACATAGAAATAACACAACATAAACACACCAACCCAATACAAACAAAATTAAGCAATGCAAACAATTGATTTATCATTTTAACTTTCTTATGACTCGATGGTAAGAAATATATGGCAGGAGGCTTGTTGCATGAAAAGTATGGCTTTGAGAGTTTGGATGGCAAGGTCAAATGATTAGAAAGGAATGGACTATCCAAGATATACTTGAAGAATCTTTATGCTTTACAAAAGCATGAATATAATTTGGAATGGTTCATGTGAATAGAATCACATAAGTGTAGAAAATAGTGCAACTATAATACTATTAAATATAGTGTGACAACACTTACTCAAAATAGTACAAATTTACACTTGGGCTTGGGTATGGATTTTTGATATATTGAATTACTCAGTTAACTCATTTGTAAATTGAATAGTTCAATATAAGCCAATAAGTTTGAGTGGGTATGGGATTGGATAGGTATTAGTGGAATTGAGATTAATGGTGTGTGCATGGCCACAAGATTTTCCTTAGGCAAAGTTTAACTTGGACCAAGGTTGGATTTTGAAGATATGGTCATGTCAATGTTTAAATTCTTCTTTGAAGAATTCAAACTAGTTTTGGTTATGTTTCAAAGATGATAATGGATTTGAATGCTTCTAGACATGTGAGCTATGGTGTGAAGTGCCTTGATGTCTACACACGCTTCTATTCTTGTAGACATTGTTGGGCCGCCAAGTGCAGAGGTTTGTAGAACAGCAACAAGTTTCCCTTAAGTGAATCATCCAAGGTTTACCGAACTCAGGGAGGAAGAGGTCAAAGATATCCCTCTCAAATAACCCTGCAATTAAGATACAAGAAGTATCTTGTCTCCCCAACACACCCAATACACTTGTCAGGTGTATAGGTGCACTAGTTCGGCGAAGAGATACTGAAATACACGTAATATGGATGATTATAATTGGTAATTGCAATCTGAAATAAAAATGGCTGCAAGCAGACATGTAGGAGAACTGGTTGTAAACGGTGTTTCAATGCTTAGAAATAAGGCCTAGGGATCATACTTTCACTACTAGACACTCTCAACAATGATATCATAATTGAATACATAAATATCTTTCTTCACTATGCTACCCTGAACTACTCTCCGGTTGGATAGCAAACACCAATTCATTGCGTAGGGCTATGAAAGCACTCCTTAAAGTTCGCATTCCCCAATCTAGATAGCCCCACACTATCATCTTGAGCGCACTAGACGGTTCGAGACAAACACCACAATTTCATAGAGACATCCAACTAAAAGTATAACTCATGATAAGTATTATTGTAATCTTTAGCCTAAGAGCCACACACAATGCGCACACTATCACCTTCACATCGTGGGACAAGGTGTCTCCGGAGATCACATTAATAAAAGCACTTGAGTAGCATAATAGATGAAGAGTAAGATCTACTTATTCAACTATATTACAAAGCTCATGATCACATAAAGATCACACCATGGGAGAGAGAGATAAACCACATAGCTACCGGTAGAGCCCTCAGCCTCGGGGGAGAACTACTCCTCCTCATCATGGGAGTCAGCAGCGGCGATGAAGATGGCGGTGGAGTCGATAGAGATGGCTCCGGGGGCAATTCCCTATCCCGGCAGGGTGCCGGAACAGAGACTTTTGTCCCCTGAAATTGGTCTTCGATGGCGGTGGCGCTGCAGAACTTTTCATGGATGGAGGCCGATTCATTTAGGGTTTTCATGTTGAAGGCAATATATAGGCGGAAGGGCGAGATCAGAGGGCACCCATGGGGCCCACACCATGTGGTGGTGTGGCCAGAGGTGGGCCCGCGCCACCCTATGGTGTGGCCATCTCCTGGCTCTTCTCTGTCTCCCCTTTGGACTCCGTGTACGTGACAACAAAATAGGGACTTCAGGCTTCGTTTTGTCCAATTCTGAGAATATTTTCTGTACAACTTTTCTGAAATACAAAAACAGCAGAAAACAAGAATTGGCACTATGGCATCTTGTTAATAGGTTAGTTCCAAAAAATGCATAAAAATGCCATGAAGTGTAAACAAAACATAAAGCAATTGGTGTAAAACAAGCATTGAGCATCAAAAATTATAGACATGTTTGCAACGTATCAGCATCCCCAAGCTTAACTCCTGCTCATCCTCGAGTAGGTAAGTGATAACAAAAATAATTTTTGAGGTGACATGCAGCCAACGCAATCTTGATCAAGCTATTGTAAAAGCATTGCAAGCTGAGATCAAAGTACTCTAATCATAGGCATAAAAGATATAATTCTAACAATAGAACTTAACAACCATGTTACAACATGAAAAGCAACACAAACAAAAGATCATGAATAATAATGCATTGAAAGTTATTTGTTTGTTTTGAGCATAGAGAAAACATAGCAAAGTGGTATTTAGCTTGTCCTTCATGGAATAGCAAAACATAAATGCATAGGACACCTTTAAAGTTCAAAGGGTGACTAGATACAAATAATTTGAGAACAAGCAATACCATAATCATGAATCAATCAATAATAAACTTTGGGACTATGCACATTATACTCAGAATGACAACTATGCTCTCTTAATTGGTGCATAAAGATAGAAGATGGAGACTCAACATAAAAGTAAAAAGAAAGGCCCTTCGCAGAGGGAAGCAGGGATTTATCACGTGCTAGAGCTTTTCAGTTGTAAAACATAAATAAAAATTGTTTTGGGAGGTGGTTGTTCCTGTCAATGAATGGCAATAGAGTTCTTGTTATCTTCCATACTGAACAAGTTGAGAGCGGTTCCGAGTTATTGAAAATAGGCATTTACATGCACTTTTATATAGTTTAGCACTCCTCCCAACCTTTGCTTTCACAAACCATGGCTAACCAAATCTTCGGGTGCCTGCCAACAATCTCATACCATAGAGGAGTGCATTTTTCTCTCTCTTTTTTTCTTGAAGTTATAATGGTCTAACCAGCTCTTTGCAAAATTAGTGACAAGCAGATGAAGCATGCAAGTCGGGGGTACTTAATTTAGTAAGGAAGATAACAAACCCAACCACTACGTCCTCATGAGCTAAAAATAGTGTCACAAAATGAGAAGTATTTTGAAGATTTTTAAAGGTAGCACATGAAAATTTACTTGGAATGGTTTGAAATGCCATGCATAGGAATTTATAGTGGACTATTTGGAATAACTTGGTTTTTAGGAGTTGGATGCACGAGTAGAGCTCATACTCAGTACAGGTGAAGGCTAGCAAGAGACTGGAAGCGACCAACTAAGAGAGCAATAACGGCCATAAACATGCATAGCGACAAAACATTATTAATCAAAGCATAAAGTGATATTACAAGTCAAAAACTAAATGATCATAGAGGCTTGAGGTGACTGGTTCATAGTCATAACATGGTGTGAGCATGCGCCAAGTCAACCCAAATAAAGCATCAAAGGAGAATACCACAATATTATGCTTTTGTATGATAAAAACAATGCATGATTCTTTCAATGGCACATTAAGCACTCTCAGTCATTTGAGACAAATCATGCTACAACAATAAATACTAAGCATATAATCAAAATAATATCTAACATGAAATGTAAAGTCTAAGCCACTGATACGTCTCAAACGTATCTATAATTTTTGATGCTCCATGCTTGTTTTTACACCATTTGTATATTGTTTCGTTACACTTAGTGGCATTTTTATACATTTTCCGGAACTAACCTATTAACGAAGTGCCATAGTGCCAGTTTCCTGTTTTCTGCTGTTTTTGTGTTTCAGAAGTGATACACAGGAAATATTCTCGGAATTGGACGAAACAAGTTCCTGAAGTCATATTTCACGGGGAAGCTTCCAGACATCCGAAGACCTGACGGAGTGGGGCCACATGGGCCCCAGACACAGGGGCGGCGCGGCCACCCCCCTGGCCGCGCCAGCCCCGTGTGAGGGGGCGTGGTCCCTCCTCTGACATCGTCCTTTCGCCTATATATACCCCCTGACGAGAAAAACCTAAGGGCCCGATCAGTTTTCCAGAATACATCGCGATCCGCCGCCGCCGTCGACCCGAAGATTGGGAGGGTCCAGAAGCTCTTCCCGGCACCCTGCCGGAGAGGGGAATCGCCACCGGAGGTCTTCTTCATCGCCATGCTTGCCTCCGGAGCGATGAGTGAGTAGTCTACCTTGGACTATGGGTCCATAGCAGTAGCTAGCTGGTTGTCTTCTCCACCATGTGCTTCATGTTTAGATCTCATGAGCTGCCATACATGATTGAGATCACCGTTATGTAATTCTATGATGTTGGTTTGTTGGGATCCGATGAATATTGGTGTTTATGATTAAGTTGCTGTACTGAATTATATCTTTTGTTATCTCTATGTTGTTTATGATCTTGCATGCTCTCCATTGTTAGTAGCTATCTTGGCCGAGTAGTTGCTAGTGACTCCAAGAGGGGGTATTTATGCTCGATAGTGGGTTCATGTCTCTATTTCACCTGGGGGAGTGACAGAAACCTCTAAGGTGGTAGATGTGCTGTTGCTACTAGGGAGAAAACAACATTCATATGCTCAAGGGCATATGCTTTGTTTACATTACACACTTTGCTTAATGCAATTATCTGTTGTTCGCAACTTAATACTTCTAGGGTGTTCGGATGATATCCCCGGGGGTGGATTATTAGTCATAGATGCAGTTGGATGGCGGTCTATGTATTTTGTTGTAATGCCCAGAGTAAATCTCATAGTGATCTTCTTGACATATCACGTTATCTTTATTCTATCAATTGCCCAACTGTAATTTGTTTACCCAGCATGTTATTTTATCTATGGAGAGACACCACTAGTGAACTGTGGACCCCGGTCCTATTTTAATCATATTGCAATCACCTGTTTACTATTCCCGCACTGTTTACTTTACTCGCATATTACTACTGTTTTCCACTCGATACACTCATAACCTTTGTTTCAAGCAAACCGGTGAGATTGACAACCTCATCGCAAGTTGGGAACAAAGTATTTGTCTGTGTGTGTGCAGGTTCCACAAACACCTTCAGTCGTCATCGTCTCTCTTCTCCTGATCGATAAACCTTGGTTTCTTAACTGAGGGAAAACTAGCCGCTACACTCATCATACCTTCCTCTTGGGGTTCCCAACGGGCTGGTCATCACCACGCACAAGGACTTACTGCTCCCACGTCAACTAAACGCCACAGTCTTTTCTGGCGCCATCACACGAGTAGCAGCTTCTTTTTGGCGCCGTTGCCGGGGAAGAGAGAAGACTTCTGCGAGGGGAGTTCTTCGCACACACATTCTTTACTTTGTTATTTGTTTTGCTTTACTTTATTTTATTTTACCTGCATTGTTTTTTATCAAAAACCCAAAAAAATTAGAATCCTTGGTAGTTGTTTTTACTTTACTTTAGTTTATCATGTTGTTCCCTGAGTTCGTTCTGGAGGACCTCTCTGTAGGGAGTGGTTCGATTATTGGCAAAAGTAACATTGAGGAGTTTTTTAATCACATTAGTATGCATAAGGAAGTTGAGGAAAAGTCTTTGGTTGAGTTAGCTCCTAGTTATGAAGTTACTTCTGCTCATTTAGTTCACATGTTAGAAGCTAGGTTTGCTAGTCTTAATTCTTCTATGCAATACATGTTCCTTAAGCTTCATGAAATTGAGGATCCCGAAAAGAAAGCTTTTATCTTAGAAACCTTGCGCACAGAATTTAGAGATGTTGCAATTGAGGCTAGGAAAGTTTTTAAGAAGTTTAATAAGCTTGGCTCGCCTGTTAAGGTTGGTACGCCCGATGATTTTAAAGTACCAATACCGTATGAACTTATAGGAATTCATGATGCTTGGGAAAAGAATTCCAGTTGGATTTGCCCTGAAAATCTTTTTGATGAGAGTAGTGTGCCAAAGCGTGATCGTAAAGGAGTTTCAAAAACTCAGTTGAACACATTTTCTTTCATTGTTGAAAAGATCTCTGCTGTTGATCTTAATGCTTCATCTGATATTACTTGATTCGCACTTTTCTGCGCCTAGCTCAAAGGCGTTAAAGAAAAGCGCTCTTGGGAGATAACCCATTGTTTACTTTTCAGTACTTTTTCTTTTATTTGAGTCTTGGAAGTCATTACTACTGTAATGACCGCTCCTTATCTTGTTTATTTCGTTTTTGTGCCAAGAGAAGCCTCTAATTTGAGTGAGGTAAAGATTTGGGGATATTGCTGTCCTGAAACTGTTTTCGGTGCTGCACCGTAAAAATTCGTAAAAATTCTCTGTTTATCTTTTGGACCTGCGATTTCTTGTGCATATGCCCCAGGTTATATCCAAACTTTTCTTAGTTCAACACTTTTTGATTTGAGCAACAGAAAATCCCTCAAAAATTCGTCCTTTGTCAGCTGTCCAGTTTTGACAGATTTCTGCCAATATTTGTTTTTGCCACTTTATCGCTTTCTTTTGAGTTCTTTTTGATCATGGAACTCTTGTTGAAGTTGCTACAGTAGTATTTACTTTATATGTGGTGGTTTTGGGTTGAAACCTGAAGCTAAAAGAGGTTGAATATATTTTATGCTTACACTAATGTTGCTAACAGAATTGTGTTTAGTTTTGTATGAAGGAAGTTTTCAAGTGTAGGGATTGGAGAATGATGAGATGAGTTGAAGAATGGACAAAAGCTCAAGCTTGGGGATGCCCATGCATCACCCCAAGAAATATCCAAGAAGTACAAGCGTCAAAGCTTGGGGATGCCCCCGAGGCACCCCTTCTTCATCGGCAAAAATCAGGTCACCTTTCAAAACACTATATTTTTATTGCTTCATGCACTATGTGTTTTTCTTGGAGCGTCAGTTGTTTTAGTTTTATTAGTTTGTTTAGTTTGTTTGTTTGCTGCAATAAATGGTTGGACCCCAACAAATTTCCTTGGAGGAGATGTACTCGTTTTCATTTGCAAAGAACGCTCTAGTTTTCACTCTTATTTAAAATCGAGTGTTCTACTTTTTCCGCTACTGCTTTTGGTTTTCGTTTTCGCCTTGATTTGCATTCAGATCTTGTCATATCTTTTCATCAAGGTGTATTATTGCCTCTGATCTTCATTGGTTTTCATCAAAAGAGGTGTTTATAAAAATTTCAAATGGTGTTGGAAAAGAGAAAAAGCTTTGTGCAAAATAGTGGTACAAGAAGGAGCTTGTGTAGACTGCGGCTTAGGCTTTTTCATGTCATGCTTGATGTCTTTTTGATAGTATGCTTAGTGGTTTTGCTGTAGCATGACTTGTCTCAAATAACTGAGATTGCTTAATGAGCCTTTGAAAAAAATCATGCGTTGTTTTTATTGTATGGAAGCATTATTTTGGTTTTCTCCTTGATGCTTTATTTGGGTTGACTTGGCGCATGCTCACACATGTTAGACTCTTACAAAGTCGCCATTAGCCTTCATGATCATTTAGTTTTTGACTTTTGATGCCATCGTATGCTTCTTTTAATGTCGCTTTGTCGCTTTGCATGATTATGGCCATTATTGCTCTCTTAGTTGGTCGCTCCCAGTCTTTTGCTAGCCCTCGCCTTGTACTGAGTATTAGCTCTACTCGTGCATCCAACTCCTAAAAGCCAAAGTTTGCCATTGTGTCCACTATAAATTCCTATGCATGGTATTTTTAAGCCATTCCAAAGTAAAATTTTCGTGTGCTACCTTTCAAAAACCTTCAAAATACTTCTCGTTTTGTGACACTGTTTTCAGCTCATGGGGACGTAGTGGTCAGATTTGCTATCTTCCATATTGCTTATTCCAAAAAGAAAAAAAAGGAAAAAAAGAAAGAAAAAAAGGCACTCCTCCAATGAATGTGAATGTTGGTGGGCACCCGATGAAATCGGTTAGCCATGGTATGTGAAAGGAAAAGGTGGGGAGGAGTGCCAAGTTTTATAAAAAGAGCACAAGAGTGCCAATCTCTCTCTCAAAAACTTGCTTTATTTTTGTATGGAAGATAGTAAGAACCCCATTGCCAGTCGTTGACAAAGACAACCACCTCTCAAAATCAAGTTTTATCTCTGTTTTACAAATGAAAAGCTCTAGCACATGTTTAAATCACTGCTTCCCTCTGCGAAGGGCCTTTCTTTTACTTTTATGTTGAGTCACCACCTTCTTTCTTTATGCACCATTAAGAGAGCATAGTTGTCATTCTTAGTGTGATATGCATTGTCCCAAAGTTCATTGATTGACTCATATTGTTGGTTTCACTTGTTCTTAAATTATTTGTATCTAGTCGCCCTCTTAAACTTTGAGGTGTCCTATGCATTTATGTTTTGCTCTCTTTGAAGGACAAGCTGAAAACCATTTGTATGTTTTTCCTTATGATTTGAACATACGTTTGACTTTCATTGTTTCATTTTCATGATCTTTTGTTTGTGTTCATTTACATGTTTACAACATGGTTGCTAAGTTCTTATTGTCATGATTATATCTTTCATGCCCATGTTTTAAGTTCTATTGATCCCAGCTCACCAATGCTTACATATATGATCAAGATTGTGTAGGTGCATGTCACCTCAAAAATTATTCTTTGTTATCACTTACCTACTCGAGGACGAGCAGGAGTTAAGCTTGGGGATGCTTGATACGTCTCAAACGTATCTATAATTTTTGATGCTCCATGCTTGTTTTTACACCATTTGTATATTGTTTCGTTACACTTAGTGGCATTTTTATACATTTTCCGGAACTAACCTATTAACGAAGTGCCACAGTGCCAGTTTCCTGTTTTCTGCTGTTTTTGTGTTTCAGAAGTGATACACAGGAAATATTCTCGGAATTGGACGAAACAAGTTCCTGAAGTCATATTTCACGGGGAAGCTTCCAGACATCCGAAGACCTGACGGAGTGGGGCCACGTGGGCCCCAGACACAGGGGCGGCGCGGCCATCCCCCTGGCCGCGCCAGCCCCGTGTGAGGGGGCGTGGTCCCTCCTCTGACATCGTCCTTTCGCCTATATATACCCCCTGACGAGAAAAACCTAAGGGCCCGATCAGTTTTCCAGAATACATCGCGATCTGCCGCCGCCGTCGACCCGAAGATCGGGAGGGTCCAGAAGCTCTTCCCGGCACCCTGCCGGAGAGGGGAATCGCCACCGGAGGTCTTCTTCATCGCCATGCTTGCCTCCGGAGCGATGAGTGAGTAGTCTACCTTGGACTATGGGTCCATAGCAGTAGCTAGATGGTTGTCTTCTCCACCATGTGCTTCATGTTTAGATCTCATGAGCTGCCATACATGATTGAGATCACCGTTATGTAATTCTATGATGTTGGTTTGTTGGGATCCGATGAATATTGGTGTTTATGATTAAGTTGCTGTACTGAATTATATCTTTTGTTATCTCTATGTTGTTTATGATCTTGCATGCTCTCCGTTGTTAGTAGCTATCTTGGCCGAGTAGTTGCTAGTGACTCCAAGAGGGGGTATTTATGCTCGATAGTGGGTTCATGTCTCTATTTCACCTGGGGGAGTGACAGAAACCTCTAAGGTGGTAGATGTGCTGTTGCTACTAGGGAGAAAACAACATTCATATGCTCAAGGGCATATGCTTTGTTTACATTACACACTTTGCTTAATGCAATTATCTGTTGTTCGCAACTTAATACTTCTAGGGTGTTCGGATGATATCCCCGGGGGTGGATTATTAGTCATAGATGCAGTTGGATGGCGGTCTATGTATTTTGTTGTAATGCCCAGAGTAAATCTCATAGTGATCTTCTTGACATATCACGTTATCTTTATTCTATCAATTGCCCAACTGTAATTTGTTTACCCAGCATGTTATTTTATCTATGGAGAGACACCACTAGTGAACTGTGGACCCCGGTCCTATTTTAATCATATTGCAATCACCTGTTTACTATTCCCGCACTGTTTACTTTACTCGCATATTACTACTGTTTTCCACTCGATACACTCATAACCTTTGTTTCAAGCAAACCGGTGAGATTGACAACCTCATCGCAAGTTGGGAACAAAGTATTTGTCTGTGTGTGTGCAGGTTCCACAAACACCTTCAGTCGTCATCGTCTCTCTTCTCCTGATCGATAAACCTTGGTTTCTTAACTGAGGGAAAACTAGCCGCTACACTCATCATACCTTCCTCTTGGGGTTCCCAACGGGCTGGTCATCACCACGCACAAGGACTTACTGCTCCCACGTCAACTAAACGCCACAGTCTTTTCTGGCGCCATCACACGAGTAGCAGCCACCGTCTAAATAAGCTTCCTTTTGCACCACTATAAGCATGAAACATTTTACTCTTCTCCGACACCAATCAAATTATTTGAAACAACTCTCAAAGATAAAAATCAATAAAGACCAGAGAGCTAAACACATCTAACTAAAAAGAACTAAAAAGTTCTGAACAAAAATAAGGGTGAAAAACAAAAGCTAAACGCAGTACTAGCAAAAGAGAACACTCGCAGAACAATAAGAGTGAAAACTAGAGTGTTCTAGGCAATGAAAATGGAGCGTGCCTCTCTCCAAAACAAACATGCTGGGATCCAACCATATACTACAGTAAACAAAACAACACAAAATTGAAAACAAAAACAACTGAAGCTCCAAGAACAACACATAGCATATGAAGCAATAAAAATATAGTGTCTTGAAAGAGGACCTGATATTTTTGTTGATGAAGAAGAGGGTGCCTTGGGCATCCCCGAGCTTTGACGCTTGTACTTCTTGGATATTTCTTGGAGTGACATGGGAATCCCCAAGCTTGAGCTTTTTTCCATGCTTCATCTCATCGCATCCTTCTCCTTTCCCTACACTTGAAAACTTACTTCATACAAAACTTCACACAATTCTCATTAGCAACATTAGTTTATGCAAGATAGTAGATCCACTTTTGGTTCAGTTTTAACTCAAGTAAAACATGTATTAAAACATTAGATACTGTAGCAACTTCTCTTAAAAATTCTTCCGGTCAAAATAACTCAAAAAGAAAGAGATCAAGAGGCAAATGCAAATAGTCATAGAAATCTGTCAAAATAGAACAGCGGGTAAATATCGATTTTTTCAAAAATCTTCTGTTGCTCAAGTCGAATAGTGCAAAACTAACTAAAGTTAGATAATAACCTGGGGCATGCGCACAAAAAATTGCAGATCAATACGACATTCTGGGATTTTTCACGATTTTTTACAGCGGAGCGCAGAAATCTGTTTTGGGACAACAACTTCCCCAAATCTTACCTTCTTCCTATTAGAGGCTATTTTTGGCACAAAAACGAAATAAAAAGGATAAGGAGAGGTTGTTACAGAGGTAAAAACTTCCAAGACTCAAAGAAACAAAAATAAACTGAAAGCAAAAATATAATGGGTTGTCTCCCAAAAGCTCTTTCTTTATAGCCATTAAGATAGGCATAGTGATTTTAAAAGGTGCTCACGTGAAAAATAAGAGTTGAAGCAAAAGAGAGCATAAAAAAGCAAATAAGAAAAACTTTTAAGTCTAAAGCACTTCCTATGAAAAAGAATCTTGTAAAGAAACAAGTCATGAAAGCACAAAGCGACAAGCATAGGAAAGCAAAACAAGTGCAACTTCAAGATTTTCAACATAAAGAGGGGAAACTTAATATTGTTGAGATGCATAAAACCATGTTTCTCTCTCTCATAATAACTTTCAGTAGCATCATGAATACAATTAATAATATAACTATCACCTAAAACTTTCTTATCATGAGCCACATGCATAAAAGAATTAATACTCTCCACATAAACATAGTCATTCTTATTAATTGTAGTGGGAGCAAATTCAAAAAATAGCTCTCATTATTATTCCCATCACCATAGTCATCAAATATAGGAGGCATATTGTAATCATAAATAGTAGGTGGACTGAAAATATCATATTCATCATTGTAATCATCGTATATTGGAGGTATAGTATCATCAAAGTAAATTTTCTCCTCCGTGCTTGGGGGACTAAAAAGATCATTTTCATAAAAACTAGCTTCCCCAAGCTTAGACTTTTCCATAGCATTAGCAATAATGGTGTTCAAAGAATTCATACTAATAAAATTGCTATTAGTATGCAAATAAAGTTCCATAGGTTTTTTAATTTTCTCTTCAAACACTTCATGTCCTAACTCAAGATAAATACTATAAAGCTCTCTAATTTTGTTGTTGTTTTCCATTAAGCCCAACTAGTGAAAATAAAAACAAGAAGCAAAAAATATAATTGCAGAATCTAAAAGAAATAACTTCGAGCACTCATACACCAGCAACAGTACTAGAAGATAGCTTAGTAGCCAGAGGATGTGAGTACCTTTTACCTTACCTCCCCGGCAACAGCGCCAAAAAAGAGCTTGATGTTTACGTGATACGTCTCAAACGTATCTATAATTTTTGATGCTCCATGCTTGTTTTTACACCATTTGCTTAGTGTTTCGTTACACTTCATGGTGTTTTTATGCATTTTCCGGAACTAACCTATTAACAAGATGCCACGGTGCCAGTTCCCTGTTTTCTGCTATTTTTGTGTTTCAGAAAAGTTACACAGGAAATATTCTCGGAATTGGACGAAACAAAAGCCAAACATCCAGATATTAAACGAAGCTTCCAGAAGACCGAAGAGGAGACGGAGCCGAGCCAGAGGCTAGCCTCACCATAGGGCGGCGCGGCCAGCCCCTGGCCCGCGCCTCCTATGGGTGAGACCACCCTGGTCCACCTCTGACGCTGCCCCTTCATCTATAAAGACCCCCCGACGGGAAAAACCTAAGTACCCGATCAATTTTCCAGAAACACATCGCGATCCGCCGCCGTCATCGACCCGAGATTGGGAGGGTTCGTAAGCTCTTCCCGGCACCCTGCCGGAGAGGGGAATCGCCACCGGAGGTCTTCTTCATCGCCATGCTTGCCTCCGGCGCGATGAGTGAGTAGTCTACCTTGGACTATGGGTCCATAACAGTAGCTAGATGGTTATCTTTTCCACCATGTGCTTCATGTTTAGATCTCGTGAGCTGCATTACATGATCGAGATCACCGTTATGTAATTCTACATGTTGTGTTTGTTGGGATCCGATGAATATTGGTGTTATGTTGAGTTGATGTGCTGAATCATATATCTTATGTTATATCTATGTTGTTTATGATCTTGCATGCTCTCCGTTGTTAGTAGCTATCTTGGCCAAGTAGATACTAGTGACTCCAAGAGGGGGTATTTATGCCCGATAGTTGGGTTCATGCCTCTATTTAATCTGGGGGAGTGACAGAAACCTCTAAGGTTGTAGATGTGCTGTTGCCACTAGGGAGAAAACAACATTCTTATGTCCAAGGGCATATGCTTTGTTTACATTACACACTTTGCTTAATACAGTTATCTGTTGTTCGCAACTTAATATTCACGGGGTCCTCGGATGATTGCCAACCTCATCGTAGTTGGGAGCAAAGTATTTGGTTGTGTTGTGTGCAGGTTCCGTGTTGCTACTAGTTGAAGACGCGCTAACAAGAATCATAAATGGCGCCCTTGTTGGAGTGTCACTAAGCTAGCAAGCATCACCTTCTTAAGTTTGGCTTTCTCCTACTGGACGATAAAACCTTGGTTTCTTACTAAGGGAAAACTGCTACTGTGCTCATCATACCTTCCGCTTGGGGTTCCCAACTGGTCGGTGATCTATATATCCACCAGCGCCATCAAGCTATTTTCTGGTGCCGTTCCGGGGAGGAAGAAGACTTCTGCAAGGGGAGTTTCGCACGCACATCCTTTACTTTGTTTTAGTTTTGCTTTACTTTATTTTTGCTTGCATCGTTTTATTAAAAAACACAAAAAAATTAGTTTCCTTTATAGTTGTTACTTTATTACTTTTAGTTCATTATGTTGTTCCCTAAGTACATTTTGGAGGACCTCTCAGTAGGTAGTGGCTCTATTATTGGGAAAAGTAATATTGAGGAGTTCTTTAATCATATTAGTATGCATAAAGATGTTGAGGAAAAATCTTTGGCTGAGCTTGCTCCTAGTTATGAAGTTGCTTCTGCTTATTTAGTTCACATGTTGGAAGCTAGGTTTGCTAGCCTTAATCCTTTTATGCAACACATGTTTCTTAAGCTTCATGATATTGAAGACCCCGAAAAGAAAGATTTTATCTTGGAAACTTTGCGTAGAGAATTTAGAGATGTTGTCATTGAAGCTAGGAAAGTTTTTAAGCGTTTTAATAAGCTTGACTCGCATGTAGAGGTTGTTGGTATAACCAATGAAGATTTCAGAGTACCTATACCTTGTAAACTTGTAGGAATTCATGATGCTTTGGAAAAGAATTTCAACTGGATTTGTCCTGAAAATCTTTTTGATGAAAGTAGTGTACCAAAGCGTGATCACAAGGGATCCTGAAAAACTCATTTGGACACAATTCAATTTATTGTTGAAAAGACTTCTGCAATGGATCTTAATGCTTCTTTTGATATTACTTGATTTGCACTTTCTGCACCTAGCTCAAAGGCGTTAAAGAAAAGCACTCTTGGGAGATAACCCATTGTTTACTTTCAGTTCTTTTTATTTTATTTGAGTCTTGGAAGTTATTACTACTGTAATAACCGCTCCTTATACTTTTTATTTCATTGTTGTGCCAAGAGAAGCCTCTAATTTGAGTGAGGTAAGATTTGGGGATGTTGCTGTCCTTAAACAGATTTCGGTGCTGCACCGTAAAAATTCGTGAAAATTCTCAGAATATCTTTTTGACCTACGATTTCTTTTTCATATGCCCCAGGTTATATACAAACTTTCATTAGTTATACACTTTTTTATTTGAGCAACAGAAAACCCTCTAAAAATTCGACCTTTGTCAGCTGTTCTGTTTTGACAGATTTCTGCCACTATTTGTGTTTGCCTCTTTATCGCTTTCTTTTTGAGTTCTTTTGATCACGGAACTTTTGGGGAAGTTGCTACATTAGTATATGATTTATATGTGGTGGTTTTGAGTTGAAATCTGAAGCAAAAAGGGGTTGATTCATTATTATGCTTACACTAATGTTGCTAATAGAATTGTGTTTAGTTTTGTATGAAGGAAGTTTTCAAGTGTAGGGATTGGAGAATGATGAGATGAGTTGAAGAATGGACAAAAGCTCAAGCTTGGGGATGCCCACGCACCCCAAGAAATATCCAAGAGGTACAAGCGTCAAAGCTTGGGGATGCCCCCGAGGCACCCCTTCTTCATCGGCAAAAATCAGGTCACCTTTCAACACACTATATTTTTATTGCTTCATGCATTATACGTTTTTCTTGGAGCGTCAGTTGTTTTTAGTTTTCAGTTTAGTTTAGTTTTGTTTGCTGCAATAAAAGGTTGGACCCCAACAAATTTCTTTTAGAGAAGTTGCCTTGCTTTTCATTTGCCAAGAACACTCTGTTTTTCACTCTTATCGTTCAACGAGTGTTTTTCTTTTTCTGCTACTGCGTTTAGCTTTCATTTTTTGCCTTGATTTGTGTTCTGATCTTCTTATATCTTTGCATCAAGGTGTATTTTGACCTCTGGTCCATGTTGGTATTCATCAAAATAGTTATTTCAAAAAGGTCCGAATGGTGTTGGAAAAGAGAAAAAAAATTATGCAAAAAAGTGGTACAAAAAGGAGCTTGTGTAGACTGCGGCTTAGACTTTTGCATGTCGTGTTTGATGTCGTTTTGATAGTATGCTTAGTGGTTTTGCTGTAGCATGACTTGTCTCAAATGACTGAGATTGCTTAATAAGCCTTTGAAAAAATCATGCATTGTTTTTATTATTTGGAAGCATTAATTTGGTTTTCTCCTTTGATGCTTTATTTGGGTTGACTTGGCGCAAGCTTACACATGTTAGACTCATACAAAGTCGCCATAAGCCTCTATGATCATTTAGTTTTTGACTTTTTGATACGTCCAAAACGTATCTACTTTCCCGAACACTTTTGCTATTGTTTCTCCTCTAATTTGTGCGTTTTGAATAAAACTAACACGGACTCACGCTGTTTTCAGCAGAATTGCTCTGGTGTCTTGTTTTTGTGCAGAAATCTGACTTTCAGGAAAAATCTCAAAAAATATTACAAAAATTCTATTTTGCCAGAAGACCCACGGAGCCAGAAGGAGAGATGAAGGGGGGCTGTGGCCTAGGCTCACCACCAGGGGGCGCGGCCCAGCCCTGGCCGCGCCCACCTGTAGTGAGGCCACCACGGCCATCGCCTCGACCTCTCCTTCCGCCTACATATACCCTTTGACCTGAAAGGAGCGGGGGTTCAGCGTTTTTCCCAGATAGACTTCCGCTGCGCCGCCACCATCAGAAACCGCGATTCAGAACCAGAAACTCCGTTCTGGCACCCTGCCGGGATGGGGATTTGGAGGAGATCTTCATCACCATCATCACCGACGTCTCTCCATCAACCATCCATGACTCCCCCATGCATGTGTCAGTAATTCCCGTTGTAGGCGAAGGGGATGGTAGGGATTGGATGAGATCATTCATGTAATTTGCTATGAGATTGTTAGGGCGTAGTGCCTAGTATCTTCTATTAGTGCTTATGACATTGTTGCAACTTGTTGTGCTTAATGCTTGTCACTTTGGGCCTGAGTGCCATGATTTCAGATCTGAACTTGTTATTGTTTTATGATGACACTTGTTGTTTATGGTCTTACCTACAAGTTGTATACACATATTGTTGTCCGGAACCCGAGGCCCCAAAGTGACAGAAATTGGGACAACCGGAGGGGATGGCTATGATGTGAGGATCACATGTGTTCACCGAGTGCTAATGCTTTGCTCCGGTACTTCATTAAAAGGAGTACCTTAATTACCAGTAGTTTCCCTTGAGGCCTGATGTCTACACACGCTTCTGTTCTTGTAGACAGTGTTGGGCCTCCAAGTGCAGAGGTTTGTAGAGCAGCAGCAAGTTTCCCTTAAGTGGATCACCCAAGGTTTATTGAACTCAGGGAGGAAGAGGTCAAAGCTATCCCTCTCAAACAACCCTGCAATTACGATACAGAAAGTCTCTTGTGTCCCCAACACACCCAATACACTTGTCAGATGTATAGGTGCACTAGTTCGGTGAAGAGATAGTGAAATACAAGTGGTATAGATGATTATAAGTAGTAAATGCAATCTGGAATAAAAATGGCAGCAAGCAAACAAGTAACAAAACAGCAAGTAAATGGTGTGGAAAGCTTGGAAACAAGGCCTAGGGATCATACTTTCACTAGTGGACACACTCCCAACAAATATAACATAATTGAACAAATAAATAACTTCTCTTCACTATGGTACTCTGAATTACTCTCCTATTGAATAACACTAATCATTGCGTAGGGCTACGAAGCACTCCTCAAAGTTCATCAAGTACTTGACAAACACCACTCATAGAGATATCCAAATCAAATCACAACTCAAGATAGATATTATTGCAACTTAGACCAACTACTAACACGGTGCACACACTGTCAACATTACACCATGAAAGGAGGAATAGATCACTTCAATACTATCATAGTGATAATTATTCTCATAATCCATAAAAGATCACAATCGTAGCCTAGACCAAGTACCACCATGATGCACGCACTGTCACCGTTACACCATGGCAGGAGGAATAGATTACTTTAATAACACACTAGAGTACACATAATGAAGAAGAGTAACATCTACTTATTCAACATGATACAAAGCTCACGATCACATAAAGATCACATCATTGGAGAGAGAGGTGAACCACATAGCTACCGGTAGAACCCTGAGCCCCGGGGATGAACTACTCCCTCCTCATCATAGGAGACAGCAAGGTTGATGGAGATGGCGGTGAGGTTGATGGAGACGGCATAGACGGCGATGGAGACCGATGGAGATGGCTCCGGGGGCACTTCCCCGTCCCGGCAGGGTGTCGGAACAGAGACTTCTGTCCCCCGAAATTTGGCTTCGACGGCGGCGGCGCTGCGGAACTGTTCTGGAAATTTTGCCGACTCCCTTAGGGTTTTCCGTCCTGAGGCTTTATATAGGCAAAGGGGCGTCGTCAGGGGTGGCCCCAGGCCTCCTCACACCTAGGCAGCGTGGCCAGGGCCTGGGCCGCGCCGGCCTAGTGTGAGGCTGGCCTGTGGCCCCTCTCCTTCACCTCTTTGGATCTCTGGAAGCTTCCGGGAAAAATAAGACTTCAGGAACTTGTTTCGTCCAATTCCGAGAATATTTCCTCTGTAGCTTTTCTGAAACACAAAAACAGCAGAAAACAGGGAACTGGCACTGTGGCATCTTGTCAATAGGTTAGTTCCGGAAATCACATAAAAACGCCACGAAGTGTAACGAAACACAAGGCAAATGGTGTAAAAACAAGCATGGAGCATCAAAAATTATAGATACGTTTGAGACGTATCAGCATCCCCAAGCTTAACTCCTGCTCGTCCTCGAGTAGGTAAGTGATAACAAAAGAATAATTTTTGAGGTGACATGCACCTACACAATCTTGATCATATAGGTAAAGCATTGAGTGCTGAGATCAAAGAACTTAAAACATGGGCATGAAAGACATAATCTTGATAGAAGAAACTTAGCAACTATGTTATAAACATGAAAATGAACACAAACAAAAGATCATGAAAATGAAACAATGAAAGTCAAATGTGTGTTCAAATCATAAGGAAAAACATATAAATGGTTTTCAGCTTGTCCTTCATGGAGAGCAAAACATAAATGCATAGGACACCTTCAAGTTTAAGAGGGTGACTAGATACAAGTAATTTAAGAACAAGTGAAACCAACAATATGAATCAATCAATGAAAACTTTGGGACAATGCACATTATACTAAGAATGACAACTATGCTCTCTTAATGGTGCATAAAGAAAGAAGGTGGTGACTCAACATAAAAGTAAAAGAAAGGCCCTTCGCAGAGGGAAGCAGTGATTAAACATGTGCTAGAGCTTTTCATTTGTAAAACAGAGATAAAAATTGGATTTTGAGAGGTGGTTGTCTTTGTCAATGACTGGCAATGGGGTTCTTACTATCTTCCATACAAAAATGAAGCAAGTTTTTGAGAGAGAGATTGGCACTTTTGTGCTCTTTTATAAAGCTTGGCACTCCTCCCCACCTTTATTTCTTTCTCAAACCATGGCTAACCGATTCCATCGGGTGCCCACCAACATTCACATTCCTTGGAGGAGTGCCTTTTTTTTCTTTTTTTTTTCTTTTTCTTTTTGGAATAAGCAATATGGAAGATAGCAAATCTGACCACTATGTCCCCATGAGCTGAAAACAGTGTCACAAAATGAGAAGTATTTTGAAGGTTTTTTGAAAGGTAGCACATGAAAATTTACTTGGAATGGCTTGCAAATACCATGTATAGGAATTTATAGTGGACACAATGGCAACTTGGTTTTTAGGAGTTGGATGCACGAGTAGAGCTCGTACTCAGTATAAGGCAAGGGCTAGCAAAAGACTGGGAGCGACCAACTAAGAGAGCAATAACGGCCATAATCATGCATAGCGATAAAGCAACATTAAAAGAAGCATAAGATGGCATCAAAAGTCAAAAACTAAATGATCATAGAGGCTATTGGCAACTTTGTATGAGTCTAACATGTGTGAGCATGCGCCAAGTCAACCCAAATAAAGCATCAAGGAGAAAACCAAAATAATGCTTCCAAACGATAAAAACAACGCATGATTTTTTCAAAGGCTCATTAAGCAATCTCAGTTATTTGAGACAAGTCATGCTACAGCAAAACCACTAAGCATACTATCAAAAAGACATCAAGCATGACATGCAAAAGCCTAGGCCGCAGTCTACACAAGCTCCTACTTGTACCACTTTTTTGCATAAAGCTTTTTCTCTTTTCCAACACCATTAAAACCTTTTTGAGGAAACTCTTTTGAGGAAAACCAACATGGACCAGAGGCCAAAAATAAACCTTGATAAATAAATATAAGAAGATCTGAACACAATTCAAGGCAAAAACGAAAACCAAAAGCAGTAGCTGAAAAAGAAGAACACTCGGTTTTTGATAACAATGAAAACTAGAGCGTTCTTGGCAAATGAAAAGCGAGTTCATCTCCTCCAAAAGAACATGATGTGATCTAACCATTTATTGCAGCAAACTAAACTAAACTAATACTGAAAATAAAAAGAACTGACGCTCCAAGAAAAACGCATAGTGCATGAAGCAATAAAAATATAGTGTCTTGAAAGGTGACCTGATTTTTGCCGATGAAGAAGGGGTGCCTCGGGGGCATCCCCAAGCTTTGACGCTTGTAATTCTTGGATATTTCTTGGGGTGGCATGGGCATCCCCAAGCTCGAGCTTTTTGCCATTCTTCATCTCATCTCATCATTCTCCAATCCCTACACTTGAAAACTTCCTTCATACAAAACTAAACACAAATCTATTAGCAACATTAGTGTAAGCATAATATTGAATCAACCCTTTTTGCTTCAGGTTTCAACCCAAAACCACCACATATAAAGCATATACTACTGTATCAACTTCCCCAAAAGTTCCGTGATCAAAAGAACTCAAAAAGAAAGCGATAAAGCGGCAAACACAAATATTGGCAGAAATCTGTCAAAACAGAACAGCTGATAAAGGTCAAATTTTTGAGGGGTTTTCTGTTGCTCAAATCAAAAAGTGTTCCACTAATGAAAGTTTGGATATAACCTGGGGCATATGCACAATAAATCACAGGTCCAAAAGATATACAGAGAATTTTCACGAATTTTCACGGTGCTGCACTGAAAATAGTTTCAGGACAGCAACATCCCCAAATCTTTACCTCACTCGAATTAGAGGCTTCTCTTGGCACAACAATAAAATAAAAAGGATAAGGAGTGGTTATTACAGTAGTAATAACTTCCAAGACTCAAATAAAAGAAAAAGTACTGGAAATAAAACATTGGGTTATCTCCCAAGAGTGCTTTTCTTTAACGCCTTTGAGCTAGGCGCAGTAATTTGCAAAGATGCTCATGTGGGCGCCATATGTGAGCTTGAGGCAAAGGCGCCATATAGGAACTTAAAGCAATAGAGAGAATCAAAAAGCAAGTATGAAAGACATTTAAATCTAAACCACTTCCTATGCATAGGAATCTTGTAAGAAAATAAATCAACGAGGCACAAAGTAGCAAGCATGGATAGATAAAACAAGTGCCACTTCAAGATTTGCAACATAAAGAGGGGAAACTTAATATTGTTGAGATCCATCAAACCATGTTTCCTTCTCTCATAATAACTTTCAGTAGCATCATGAATAGAACTAACAATATAACTATCACATAAAGCATCCCTATCATGAGCCACATGCATAAAAGAATTAATACTCACCAGAGGAACAATAGTAGTAGGAGCAGATTCAACAGAATAATTATTCTCATCACCATAATCATCAAAAAATAGGAGGCATATTGTAATCATAACTAATTTTCTCCTCAAAAGTAGGTGAACTGAAAATATTATACTCATCATTGTAACCATCATAGACTAGAGGTTCAGTATCATCACAAGCTAGAGAACAGCTATTTCGCAAAGCATATTCTTCAAACATATCATCATAAGAAGGAACATCACATATGGGAGATAAAATATCATCATAGCAAATTTTCTCCACTAAAACCGGGGAACTAAAAATATCATGCTTAACAAAACCAGCTTCCCCAAGCTTAGACTTTTCTATAGCATTAGCAACAACGGTGTTCAAAGCATTCATACTAACAACACTATTAGCATGCAAATTAAGCTCCAAAGGTTTTTCAATTTTCTCTTCAAACACTTCATATCTAAACTCAGGAAAAAGACTAAAGAACTCTTTGTTTTCCATTAAGCCTAACTAGTGAAAATAAAAACAAGAAACAAAAAGATGTAATTGCAGAATCTAAAGGAAATAACTCCGAGCACTCACACAGGAGGATGTGAGTACCTTTTACCTTACCTCCCCGACAACGGCGCCAGAAAAGAGCTTGATGTCTACACATGCTTCTGTTCTTGTAGACAGTGTTGGGCCTCCAAGTGCAGAGGTTTGTAGAGCAGCAGCAAGTTTCCCTTAAGTGGATCACCCAAGGTTTATTGAACTCAGGGAGGAAGAGGTCAAAGCTATCCCTCTCAAACAACCCTGCAATTACGATACAGAAAGTCTCTTGTTTCCCCAACACACCCAATACACTTGTCAGATGTATAGGTGCGCTAGTTCGGCAAAGAGATAGTGAAATACAAGTGGTATAGATGATTATAAGTAGTAAATGCAATCTGGAATAAAAATGGCAGCAAGCAAACAAGTAACAAAACAGCAAGTAAACGGTGTGCAAAGCTTGGAAACAAGGCCTAGGGATCATACTTTCACTAGTGGACACACTCCCAACAAATATAACATAATTGAACAAATAAATAACTTCTCTTCACTATGGTACTCTGAATTACTCTCCTATTGAATAACACTAATCATTGCGTAGGGCTACGAAGCACTCCTCAAAGTTCATCAAGTACTTGACAAACACCACTCATAGAGATATCCAAATCAAATCACAACTCAAGATATATATTATTGCAACTTAGACCAAGTACTAACACGGTGCACACACTGTCAACATTACACCATGAAAGGAGGAATAGATCACTTCAATACTATCATAGTGATAATTATTCTCATAATCCATAAAAGATCACAATTGTAGCCTAGACCAAGTACCACCATGATGCACGCACTGTCACCGTTACACCATGGCAGGAGGAATAGATGACTTTAATAACACACTAGAGTACACATAATGAAGAAGAGTAACATCTACTTATTCAACATGATACGAAGCTCACGATCACATAAAGATCACATCATGGGAGAGAGGTGAACCACATAGCTACCGGTAGAGCCCTCAGCCCCGGGGATGAACTACTCCCTCCTCATCATAGGAGACAGCAAGGTTGATGGAGATGGCGGTGAGGTCGATGGAGACGGCGGAGACGGTGATGGAGACCGATGGAGATGGCTCCGGGGGCACTTCCCCGTCCCGACAGGGTGCCGGAACAGAGACTTCTGTCCCCCGAAATTTGGCTTTGACGGCGGCGGCGCTGCGGAACTGTTCTGGAAATTTTGCCGACTCCCTTAGGGTTTTCTGTCTTGAGGCTTTATATAGGCGAAGAGGCGTCGTCAGGGGTGGCCCCAGGCCTCCTCACACCTAGGCGGCGCGGCCAGGGCCTGGGCCGCGCCGGCCTAGTGTGAGGCTGGCCTGTGGCCCCTCTCCTTCACCTCTTCGGATCTCTGGAAGCTTCCGGGAAAAATAAGACTTCAGGAACTTATTTTGTCCAATTCCGAGAATATTTTCTGTGTAGCTTTTCTGAAACACAAAAACAGCTGAAAACAGGGAACTGGCACTGTGGCATCTTGTCAATAGGTTAGTTCCAGAAATCGCATAAAAACGCCACGAAGTGTAACGAAACACAAGGCAAATGGTGTAAAAACAAGCATGGAGCATCAAAAATTATAGATACGTTTGAGACGTATCAAGGCCCTGCTGCAACAGGCTGGTAGGACAAAAGATGTCATGCAAGTTTCTCATTGTGAGCACATACGACTATATACGGAACACATGCCTATGAATGTTAGTGCTAGGATGCTTTATATTATTTATCTGCAATTGCCCATGTCTCACTGATTTCATGAATTATCTTATCCATGCAACGCCCGTACATCCATCCCTATGCCTACAGTATTCCATCCTACTGTTTACTATTGCTACTATTACCGCTTTTATTTTACTATTGCTGTTACTGTTTCGTTACTATCACCACTATAAAACTGTTGCTACTGATAAACCGCTGCGAGCAAGTCTGTTTCTAGGTGCAGCTGAATTGACAACTCATCTGTTAAGGCTTATAAATATTCTTTGGCCCCCCTTGTGTCGAATCAATAAATTTGGGTTTTACTTCCCTCAAAGACTGTTGCGATCCCCTATACTTGTGGGTCATCAAGACTATTTTCTGGCGCCGTTGCCAGGGAGCATAGCTTTATTTGTAAGTTCACTTGGAATTCATATTGTTTGCTGCAATTCATTCATCATGGGTAAACCTCGTGATGGAAAAGTTCCTACATTGCCATCCACTACAAGAAGAGGTACGACTTTGAACAATTCTGTTGCTCTTGATTCAGCATCTGTTATGAGTAAGTTGCTTACACCACCACACGCACATGCTACTGCTACTACTTCTGCTGAGTTTGAAAATGCCACTGATAATTTAGATGATGCTTCTACTGTGCTTGATGAGAGTGGGTCACTAGGTTCCTTTTTAGATGCTACAATTGCTAGAGCTAAGATGGGAAACACCACTGTTACACATGTTAGTTCACCTGAGTCTAGGGAATGTCCTGGTGATGATTTTGATGATGCTTATATTGAGCTTGACGATGATTTTATTGCTGAAGCTTGTGCTACTCGTGATGCTAAAGCTGTTAAAGAACTTCTAGCGAGATGTGCTGTTAGATATAAATTGTCTCCTGATCCTAAGTTTGCTGCTTCTCCCATAGATATTAGAGACAAGGATTATGATTTCTCTTTAGATTTATCTTACATATCTATTGTTGAGAAAGAGCCTTTTTGTGGTACTGAGAATGAAAGTGCTATGGAGCACATGAATGAGCTTTCTACTTTGAGTAATTTGTTTTCTGATGATATTAAGCTTCGCACTTACTTTGTTGCTAAGATTTTTCCTTTCTCGTTGAAAGATGCAGCTAAAACTTGGTTTAATAGCTTGTCTCCTGGATCTCTTAATAGTCCTATTGCTTTGGTTAATGCTTTCTTTCAGAAATATTTTCCTGCTAGTGCTCAACATGCTGCTGTGCAGAAAATCTTTGACTTTGAACAGGGAAAAGGAGAGATATTGCCTGAATCTTGGACAAGGTTTTGTTCTTTAATTAGAGCTTTGCGTAAAGAGCCATTGCCTAAAAATGAACTCCTTGATATATTTTATAATGGACTAACTGATGAATCTAAGTCATATCTGGATAGTTGTGCTGGTTGTGTTTTCAGGGAAAGAACTCCGACTGAAGCTGAAGAATTAATGGCTAAAATAAGCCGGAATCATGATGATTGGACTCTAGTTGAGCCAACTCCAGCACCATCACCTGCGCCAGCTCTAGAGCCGACACCGAGGAAGAGAGGAATTGTTGAATTAAATGATGAAGTTATGAAGGAAGCCAAGAAATCTCTTAAGGAGAAAGGTATTAAGGCCGAAGATGTGAAGAATTTACCTCCTATAGAAGAATTATGTAAGCCAATCCCTCACTCATCTACTATTGAGGTACATTCTCTCCAACGTTTTGATGATAGAGATATTCCTTACTCTAAACCTCCTGATCAATGCTTAGACGAGTTAGATAATTTTATTGTTAAGCAAGATAATTTTAATAGAATGGTGCAGAATCATTTGTTGGAAAATTCTAGAGCTATTAACAAGTTGCAGGATATTGTGGAGAGAACCTCCAATGATGTGAAGATACTTGTTAAACATTTTCAAATGGTTCAGACTCAAATTGATCAGCTTACCAAGGTGCAAAAAGACTTGCTAGTTAATGTCACAAGAGAAAAACAAGCGTGTGAAATACGCACAAGAGGAGGTGCTACCACTCAAGACCCCTTATATCCTGAAGGACATCCTAAGAGGATCGAACAAGATTCTCAGCGCGCTTCAAGAGATGATATTCCTTCCAAGAAGAAGAAGCATAAAATAACTGTAGAATCCTCTGAAGCAGGTAAAGATCCTAATAGTGTTTCTATTTCTGATGCTGAAACTGAATCAGGAGATGCTTCCGATAAAGAAGAAGTTGAAGAGGAACCAGAAAATATTGATAAGAATGCAAAGTACACCAAAGAAGACTTCATTTCCAACAAGCATGGTAATGAGAGAGAACCTTGGGTACTGTCGGGGTGATGACCCCCGGTAGGGTCAAGAGACTAGAAAGACTCAAGGTCTATGATTGACTTATGCCGGGTTATCACGGAAAGGGCCTGGCCGGAATATAAGAGCATCGGCCAGGCCGGCATATAATGTGTATCCCGGCTGGTGTCTGGATATGCCGGCATAGCCGGAATACTGATATATGTGTGCCGGCATATACTTAGATATGCCGGCCTAACCATCTTGGGTGTTGTGCAGGAGCAGGGGAGGCCAGATTACCCGACCCTCGTAGGTCGTTGGTCCGGCATATATGTCCTGGGTATGGCCAACGGTCATATCCGGGATACTTAAGTCAACCAAGGTGTCACGTCCCTACAATCAAGGAAGAAAACATCCAAGCATGATAGAAGAGTAAGATGGCAGGGTGCACAGTGGAGGTTACCTACCCTCACTGTGCACAAGTACAAGCTTACCTCAGAGAGGTAAGGCCACAGTTCAAGAGGTACAAGGTACAGGGATATGGCGTCCCATCGAGAGCAATCAGGGGCGAAGTCAAGGGTCTCTGCCATCGCCACCAGCTCCTGTTTGGAGTGTAGCCCTTGTCTTGTGGTCTTGTATGACCGTTGTAACCCTGGCCACCACTATATAAGGTGGCACAGGGAGTCCTAGCAAAGGGTAGAGGAGGAGAAGGTTGGTCATTGGCTGATAGTTGAGCATTAGAAGGTTGATCGGTAGAAGGTTGCTTGGCTGATAGTTGAAGGTTTCGACACTTAGCTGTTCATCTTCCTTCTCTAGCAGAGAGCTTGGAAGCACCATTGTTGTGTACTACATCGATCCATATATACAATCAGTAGAGCAGGAGTAGGGGTGTTATCTCCTTACGAGAGCCCCGAACCTGGGTAGATCAGTGTCTCTTTCTGTCGTGCTTTTTAGTGCGTTCCCCTCTCCCGAATCCTCCAGCATCTAGTTCGGCCCCCATTTAAGCCATCCTATGGCATATGTTGTTTCACCACGACGACATTTGGCGCCCACCGTGGGGCTTGTCGATATGCTGGGCGGAGTGTTCATTCGGACGGGGTCTGTGATAGCAGCTTCAGGAGTGCGCGTGGTCTCTGGTCTCGTCCAGAGGCTAGGCTCGCTCAGTTTCGTCAGTGACAACGCTGGTTGTCTCGGTGGCCGGCCGTTCCCCAGGGATGGCCGGATTATGTCTTTCGGTTCCCACGAGGTGTACGTGGGGACTGAGAGAGTTTGCAGGAAAGAGGTGCTGGTGGCGTCGGATCCTCCGTCACATCGGCTGGCTCACGCTGGGCGTAGCGCTCGCTCAGTAGAGTCGGCTGAGGTGATGATGGCCGGCACATCCGTGCCGCCGGCGGAAGATGCCGGCAAAGCAGCAGCAGCGGCCGGAGCTTCTCCTCCGGAGCCGCCGAAGGTCAAGAGGTCGGCGCGTCCTCCATTGGAGCGTGTGGAGAACCTGGCCGGCACTTCTGGTGTGCCGGCTAGGGGCGATATTCTTCTTCCCATCATCGACCGGCTTCTCGAGCCGGTGCGATCCGGAGCAGATCTGGAGCAGACAAGGGAGGTCCTGGAGGGATCTCGTCAGGCCCTCGTCGACGAGGCCCTGGCCATGAACCAGGAGCGCGAACGGTTTAACCGGCAACTCCGTGAGTATGAAGCAGCCCATGGTTTTACTCCTGTAGTAACCCGGCCTAGCCGGATAGAAGAGGTTAAAACTAGAGGCAGAAATCTTAATGCTGAGATAGGAAAAGGTGCTAGAGATAAGAGTCATACGGCAACTAGTACTGTGCCTAAGGTAGTCTATAGTTCGCCAGTAAAGAACCTTAGAGCAGCGGCCGAGGTAGCTAAGGATTTATCTTGTTTATCCGGCGAAGCACTGCGTGAGCAGCAAGCCCGGCTTAACCAACTTTTGTCTGAAGCTACTAAGCAGCAGGAGGCCTTTAAGAGGGCAAACCCAGGTGCCGGGGCATCCCAGTACATTGTGTCGGCGGGAGGTGCCGGTGCGAGGTCGAGGGGCCAAGCCTCGTCCCCGCATCCCAGCGCCCGGCGTGCCGGAAGTGTGACCTCTGGCCGCCGGGACAAGCAGATTCAGGTGTACGATCCGGCTGCCGCCGGAAAGCAGGCGGTGGTGCAGAAGAGTGTCGGCCAGGCTGACAAGTATGTCGGCCAGGCTGACAAATATGTCGGCAGCAAGAAGCCCGGCCAGAGTATGCCGGCCGGGCATGAAGCAGCAACGGCCGTTGGTGGCCGGAGTAACAGTGCAGTCCGGCGTCAGCAACAGGGCGCCGGAGGTGCAGCGCAGCAGCAGGGTGCAGGCCATCCGGGACACCGAGAGGATGACGGCAATTCCGCCCTTGCCAGGGCGGGATATCAGCAGCAGAATCAGCAAGGCCGGCATAGTGAGCAATATCAGCCGGAGCAGCAGCAGCAGATGATCGCAGGCCCAATAGCATCCCGGCTTGGACCTCGGTCCTTGGAAGCCAATGATGCACGTTTCAAGCTGGACAAGCTCCACCAATCAGAGTTGGTGGAGAGACAAGGAGCTCCGGGCCCTATGTGTTTCGGACCCCGGATTATGGGGGAGCCGGTGCCTTACTACTTCCAGCTCGCGCGTGGCGCGAGGACATATAATGGAAGTACGAAGCCGGAAGATTGGTTGGAGGATTACTCCACAGCGGTGAACATCGCCGGAGGAAACCTCAGATGGGCGGTACGATATGTGCCGCAGATGCTGGAAGGTCCAGCCAGGATATGGCTGAATAATCTGCCGGCCGGGAGTATCAACGGCTGGATTGATTTCGAAGAGCAGTTTGTGTCAAACTTCACCAGTACATACAAGAGGCCCAACCGTCCGCAGCAGCTGGCTAACTGCCGGCAAGGAGTGAATGAGACTGACCGTGACTACCTGACCAGGTGGTGCACGTTGCGCAATTCCTGCGAAGGAATCAATGAGCAGCAGGCCATCATGTGGTTCGCTCATGGTTGCCAACATGGCACCATGCTGTGGCAAAAGCTTCAGAGGCAAATGCCGGCCACGCTGGCCGAAACAATCAAGATCGCTGATAGTTATGCTCTGGGAGATCCCAAGCAGCCCAGTCTCGATTCACAAGGACAGGGGCAAACCCAGGGGAACACCAGCAATGCCGGGAGATCAGGGCAGTTCTATCGCCCGGATAACCGGAATAAGAGGAGAGATGAGCGGCCGGATTACCGGTATGGGGCAGCACAAGTTGCAGCTGTGGAGGAAGAGCAAGGGGGCGCCGGCAGTAGCCAGCGTCCGAGATACGAGAACTATCGGCAGCCTCAGCAGCAGCCGCTGCAGCAAGCACAGCCGTTCCAGAAGAAGAATGTCTGGACCAACAAGAATGCCGGCGGAGCCGCCGGCCAGAAGAAGCAGTGGCCGAAGTATACTGTGGGTCTTGCCATGGACAAGCCTTGTGTGTTCCACACATTCCAGCCGGGAAAGCCGGCAAACCATTTGACAAGGAATTGTTCGTGGCTGGACGACATATTGGCAGGTCGTGCAGGTCCCTGGGGACCGGCTAGACCCTCTGTCCCGGCAGCTCCATCGCCGTTGACAGGTGCCAATACAATTGCAGTCCCACCTAGGCCGGATAATCCTGGGAATCAGAGCAACGCCGGAAATGCCGGTGTAAATCAAGTTGACCAGGGCTATAATCCGGAGTATAACGCCGGAGGCCCAGGAGCGGGCCGGAATGAGTACAAGGAGTATGATCAGAGTTATATGGTCTTTGAGACCGAGAGAACAGACAAGCAGAGCTTGTACCGCCGGAGTCTGGAGGTGAATGCCGTTATGTCGGCTGTGCCAAAGCTGATGTACTGGTCTGACCAGGCTGTTGGTTGGGACAGGACAGATCATCCCCGGATCATGCCAAATCCCGGCGGATATGCTTTGGTGATGGATCCGACATTCGTCGGGCCGGCTAATAACGTGAGATTCAGCAAGGTCCTCATTGATAATGGAAGCAGCATCAACATCATGTATCGAGATACGATGGAGAAGCTGGGAATCAAGGAAAACATGCTGGAACCAAGCAAGACCACGTTCCACGGCATTGTGCCGGGACTTTCGTGTGCGCCGATGGGCAAGATCCGGATGGATGTCATGTTTGGCAGCCGGGATAACTGCAGGGTGGAGAACCTCATGTTCGAGGTGGTTGATCTGGAGAGCCCCTACCATGCTTTGCTGGGTAGACCGGCACTGGCAAAATTCATGGCCTCTACGCATGTGGCGTATCTGAAGATGAAGATGCCGGGACCCAAAGGAGTGATCACCATCATTGGTGATTACAAGCGCTCGATGGCATGTGCCACCGCCGGATCCAATCTGGCCGAGACTCTGATCATCGCAGAGGAGAGGAAGAGGCTCAAACGAGCAGTAGAGATTGCTGAGACAGTCGTGGCCGGCAAATATATGCCGGGCATGGCAAATCCCGGTGGCAGTGCTGCTTTTCAAGCAGGCAAGGAGGTAAAAAAGGTGCCTCTGGATGAAGCTTTTCCGGAGCGTCATGCCCTGGTTGGGACAAGTCTGAATCCCAAATAGGAAAGCGAGCTCATCAGCTTCCTCCGTGAGAATCGGGATATCTTTGCGTGGTCTACTTCAGACCTGCAAGGTGTGCCGAGGGAGCTGGCTGAGCACGCATTGCATGTGAGACCCGAGGCTAAACCGGTGAAGCAGCCGCTCCGGCGGAATGCCGGCGATAGGAGGAAAGCCATATGGGAGGAAGTGGCCAGGCTCCTAGCCTCTGGCTTTATCAAGGAAGTACTTCATCCGGATTGGGTGTCTAATCCGGTTTTGGTGGAAAAGAAAAAAGATGAGCCCGCCATAGTGAAAGTATGGCGGATGTGTGTTGATTACACCAACTTGAATAAGGCATGTCCTAAAGATCCATTCCCGCTGCCTCGGATCGATCAAGTGATTGATTCCACAGCCGGATGTGAACTGTTATCATTTCTAGATGCCTATTCTGGTTTCCACCAGATCCCTTTGTTTGAGCCTGATCAAATAAAGACATCCTTTATTACCCCGTACGGGGCTTATTGCTATCTCACTATGCCGTTCGGTTTGAGAAATGCCGGCGCAACTTACCAGAGGTGTATGCAAAAGTGTTTGCACGATCAGATAGATAAAAATGTGCAGGTATATGTCGATGATATCGTCATAAAAACCAAGGAGAGCAAGACTCTCATAGATGATCTCCGGGAAACTTTGGGAACCTGAGGAGATTCCGGATGAAGTTGAATCCGGCTAAGTGCACCTTTGGTGTGCCGGCGGGCAAGTTGCTCGGCTTCCTTGTTTCCAGCCGGGGTATTGAGGTGAATCCTGGCAAGATTCGTGCCATAGAAAGGATGAAGCCGCCGACAGATTTGAGGGAAGTACAGAAGTTCACTGGGTGCCTCGCATCCCTGAGCCGCTTCATAAGCCGGCTGGGAGAGAAAGCTCTGCCGTTATATCAGTTGATGAAAAAGTCCGACACATTTGTCTGGACAACGCAAGCAGATGCAGCTTTCAAGGAATTGAAACAGTTGTTGTCAACAGCGCCGGTATTAGCATCTCCGATGCCCCGGGAGCCAATGTTGCTCTATATAGCGGCAACCAACCGAGTTGTCAGTGCTGTGGTGGTAGTAGAGCGAGAGGAAGGAGGCAAAACCGTGCAGCGGCCGGTATATTATCTGAGTGAAGTCCTCTCCACCTCAAAGCAAAACTACCCCCACTATCAGAAGATGACCTATGGTGTCTATATGGCGGCCAAGAAGCTCAAGCATTACTTTCAAGAGCATCCAATCCGGGTAGTGGCCGAGGCCCCTATCTCGGAAATTATAGGCAACAAAGATGCCAGCGGCCGGATAGCAAAATGGGCAATAGAGCTTTCACCATATACACCGCAGTACGATAAGAGGGATACAATCAAGTCCCAGGTCTTGGCTGATTTCTTTATTGACTGGGCCGAGATACAGTATGAGCCACCATTGCCAGATGCCAATTATTGGAGGATGCATTTCGATGGGTCCAAGACAATCCATGGCTTGGGTGCCGGCATAGTTCTCAGTTCACCAAAGAATGACCAGCTGAGATACGTCCTGCAGATTCACTTTGCAGCATCAAATAATGTGGCGGAATATGAGGCACTTGTGCATGGCCTGAAGGTGTCTAAGGACATAGGAATCCGCCGGATTATGTGCTTCGGTGATTCTGACTTGGTAATCCAGCAAAGTTCCGGCATATGGGACGCGCATGATGCTAACATGGCATCATACCGTTTCCTAGTGCAGCACTTAAGTGGCTACTTTGAAGGTTGTGAGTTCCGGCACGTTCTCCGGGCTCAGAACGATGCAGCCGATGCATTATCCAAGCTGGGGTCTTCCCGAGATTCAATCCCGCCCGGCATTTCGTTGGAGCATCTGAGGAAGCCATCAATCATTCCCTCGCCGGAGTCATCCTCCATTTATGTCCCGCCAGGTCCGGAGGAAGCAGTTCCGATGGAGATAGATGCCGGAGCCAAGCCGGATAACCCGGGGACTGTTTCCTCAGTCCCGGGGACTGGGCCGGCATATGCTGTTAGTACAGTATTCCGGAGCAAAGCTAAAGGCAAGGGTAAAATGTGCCAAGAGGTTGTGCCGGTATACCCGGGGACTGCTCCGGCATACCCGGGGACTGATTCTTCAGTCCCGGGGACTTCGCAGCCCATGGAGATCGATTATGTGTCGGTCGAAATAATGGAAATAGATCAGGCAGTGTTCACTGTCAGGGAAGTGCCATCATGGGCACGTCCTATCATGAACTTCATGGTGGATGGTCAAGTGCCGGCGGATGAAACCGAGGCCCGCCGGGTTATAAGGAGATCCAAAGCGTATACCATCATCAACAAAGAAATATACAAGAGAAGTACCACCGGAGTATTGCAGAGATGTGTCGAATCTGCGGAGGGTCTGGAGATGCTCCGGGAAATTCACCAGGGGGAGTGTGGTCACCATGCTTCGTCCAGGGCATTGGTGGCAAAGGTATTCCGGCATGGCTTTTATTGGCCAACGGCACTGCAAGAGGCAGAAAGCTTGGTCCGGAAATGTAATGGGTGTCAAAGATATGCCCACCAGATTCATCAGCCGGCATCTGCCCTGAAAACTATCCCAATAACCTGGCCCTTTGCTGTTTGGGGCCTGGATATGGTCGGGGCTTTTAAGCCGGCCAGAGGGAAAATGACCCATATCCTGGTCATGGTGGACAAGTTCACCAAGTGGATTGAAGTGAAGCCCATAAGCAAGTGTGATGGTCACACAGCAGTGAAATTCTTAAAGGATATAATCCTGAGATATGGTGTTCCTCATAGCATCATCACTGACAATGGGTCAAACTTTGCCCAAGGGCCATTTGCCAGATTTTGTGAGGAGGTGGGAATCCGGCTGGACGTTGCGTCGGTCGCCCACCCTTGTGCCAATGGCCAAGTAGAGAGATCGAATGGGCTAGTATTATCCGGCATAAAACCCCGGCTGATAGAGCCCCTGGAGAAAACTCCGGGATGTTGGCTAGATGAGCTGCCAGCAGTGCTGTGGAGTTTAAGAACTACTCCGAATAGATCAACAGGCTACACACCATTTTTCCTGGTGTATGGAGCAGAAGCTGTGCTTCCAACAGATGTAATACATGATGCACCAAGAATAGTGCTATATACTGAGGAAGAGGCTAAAGAAGCCAGAGAAAATGATGTTGATCTGCTAGAGGAAGCAAGGGAAATAACTCTGTCAAGAACAGCAGTATATCAGCAGAACCTCAGACGCTATCATGCGCAGAAGGTAAATCCAAGGAGATTTCAAGAGGGAGATCTAGTACTCCGGCTAAAGCAAGGAACAGAAGGCCGGCATAAGTTAACTCCTCCATGGGAGGGGCCATTCATTGTGAGCAGAGCTCTGCACAATGATGCCTATTATCTTATAGATGCGCAGGACCCCAAGAAGAATAAGGTGGACAGGTCCGGAGAAGAAACCAAGAGGCCATGGAACATAGCTCTACTGCGACCCTTTTACTCCTGAGCAACACAATGTATGTATTTCCATATTTTCCTTTGTATGCCGGCGTGTTGTGTCGGCACAAGACTAATGAAGGAAGTGCCGGCATCCCGAAAAGAGCGGGCACTGCCTCCGAGATATGCTGTTGTTTATCTACAGTTTTTTGTTATATGCCGGCTGGCTTTATTTGAATGTTTCCTATGTCGGCCTAGTAATGTGTCGGCACCAAAGGCCACTCTTCGACTCAGCTGCTGTCCGAAACCCGGCTTCATGGCTAGCAAGAGTAGATGCCGGAGATTGTCTACACATGGAAAACGGCTAAGGAAATGTAAAGCAAGCGAACCGACATTTTCCTTAAAGTTAAAGTTAAAATTGGAAGTGTCGGATGATTTGAAGTCTAAGTTTCAAAGTTTAAGTACTGTATGTTTAACAAAGCAACCTTGAGACTCATAAGTCAAAAGCCCAAAGAGGTAGACAAGTAGCCAAGGTTGTGAAGTTGAGGAAACAGGAAAACAAACTCGGTGACTTAGCCAAAAGATGATCCGGCATTAATAACAAGCAAACCGAGATAAAACTTGTTCAGGTAGCAAACCAAAGGAAATTAAAACGTGTATATTACATCTGCACCCGGCATACCGGGGATCTGATAAAACTTAAAGTTTTTATGCTCCAAAGTCAAGGAGCAGTGGCAGGCGCAGGGCCAGCAGGTGGAGCAGTAGCAGTGGAAGTGCCGGCCTCAGGTGTGCCGGACCCAGCAGAGGGAATGGAGCCATCACCTCCGCCCGGGGCAGATGCCTGTTCCGGAGCTTCAGTGTCGGCTTCCTCAGCTTCATCTTCATCTTGGCTAGAGTCGGAACCCTCAGCAGCGGCAGATGTCCCGGCACCGTCATTCTTCTCCGGCTCGCGGATGTCCCGGACGAATTTGTCGGTGTCGGCATAGTCCACATAGCTGTGGGCCAACTCCTTGCGGCGACGGATATGATCCGGATCCGTGGTCCAGATGGATCCTTCGCGCACGGTGCGCAAAGTCTCCAAGTCTGCCTTTTCGTACCAAGACAAGAAGTAGCTGAGGGCTTCGTCAGCTCCAACCCTCGCGCCGGAATCTCGCCACTCCTGGAGGCGAACCTTGGCAAGCTGCAGGTCGTTGCCGAGGTCAACCGGGTCAGTGGGAGTCCTTTGTCCCGGCCAGAGGGCAGAGAATGCCTCCTGGGCGCCGTAGAAGAGCTCTTCAGTGTAAAGGGTCATGGCCTCCTTCCGGGACTGCAGGGCCAGCAGTTGCTCCGACATGTCCCAGCTGGGCGAGTCAACCGGAACACCCCGGTTTTCTCGGTCCAACTGCAGAGCCCTCTCAACGTCAGCGACGGAAGCGGGAAACATGCCTGCAGAATAGAAACAATGTTAGCAGAAGGAAAATATGTCGGCATAGATGCTATGCCGAAAAAGATTACACTATGTCGGAAAGGATAAAAGGGGAAAGGATTTGAAGCTTACGGGCAAGGTCGGCATTAAGCTGTGAAACTGTAACCTCCCATTTGGTGGCCTGCTCCTTCAGGCTATCCAGTTCAGCGTGGGCAGTGGAGGCATCAGTCTCGGATTCAACGAGCAAGTCCTGGGTGTTCTTCAGTTGGCCCTCCCTTTGCTCCTTCTCCTCCAGGAGCTCGGCAATCCGGCCCTTGAGCTGCTCAACCTCGGCCTTGTGACCGGTATCCCGGTCGTCCAGTAGCTTGGCCACATCCACCGAGGACACACAATCCTGGTGGCGTGCCTCCAGTGCAGCCTTCTCATCTGCAAAGATTTCAAGTTAAAAGGATTTGAAGAGAGAAAACAGTGACAAAGAGTACAGGATTTGAAGTACAAAGAAGTCATCCGGGTAACAGCAGGATCCGGCATACCAGTAAGCTCTTTCACCCTCGTAAGAAGCGCGGCGGCTTGTTTTTCAGTGCCAGCTGCAGAATGTCGGCACAAGGTTATGTGTCGGCAAGAAGAAGCATTGCAAAAAAAAGAGATGAAAGATATCCGGCATATAGCAGTATGTCGGCAAAAGGTTACCTTTCTTGGACACCTCCAGCTGAAGCTTGCTGTGTGCGTCGGAAAGCTTCCGATGTTCGCACACCAAGTTATGGAACATGTCCGCCCGGGTGTTGTTCATGAGCTGCAAAAATGCCGGGATTTGAAGTGTTACCAGAGAAATTTGACATGATAAGTAGAGTGAAAATTTTATCAAGTGATCATTCTTTTGAAGACCCGGCATAGGTGCTGCGCACCTATCCCGGCCCTCGGTGACTAGGATTTGAAGCTCGAATCGAGCTTATATTCCGGTCAAGAGGATTTGAAAGATAATAGAAATGTGAAATTGTTGAAGACCCGGCATAGGTGCTGCGCACCTATCCCGGCCCTCGGTGACTAGGATTTGAAGCTCGAATCGAGCTTATATTCCGGTCAAGAGGATTTGAAAGATAATAGAAATGTGAAATTGTTGAAGACCCGGCATAGGTGCTGCGCACCTATCCCGGCCCTCGGTGACTAGGATTTGAAGCTCGGATCGAGCTCATATGTCGGCAGTTAATTCAAAAGAAGATAGCTAAAGGACTATGAGAAAATCCCGGATGTCCATATCCCGGACAGCCGACATTTTCGGGGACTGGGGATATGTGTGTAAATGTAAAGGAATTACGTTGGTGGCATCGGCCAGCTTGTGAAGTCTTTGCTGGATGCTGAGGAGCTCGCTGGCGATCGGTATGGGCTTCGCTGCCAGGAAGTCGCTTGGGTCGCCGCTGGTCTTGGCTTCGGCCAGCTTCTTGCTCCTTGAGTCTGCAGTGTCCATCTGGCTGGCGTCGTTCCACTTGTTGCACTGCTCCTTAAGCGAGCCGAGGCTCTGATCGCTTTTCGTCGCAAGAGGGACGAGGCCCTCAAGTTCTGGGGTGTCGTAGAAGCTTTTCCGGTACCTCGGCCGGGTTGCTGCCCTGCCAAGATGCAGGGACAGAGCAGAGCTGGTCCGGGACTTGGCCGGCTCAATCTTCAAGGTGCCGGTCTTGGCCGGGGCAGTGGACTCGGCCGGTGCAGTGGTCTTGGCCAGGGCAGTGGACTTGGCCGGTGCTGGAGTCTCGGGTGCAGGCTGTTCCGGCGCGGCCGGTGCATCTGGGCCAGCGGGAGCAGGATCCGGAGAAGTCCGGACTTCCGGCACTAAAGGGCCTTTGCCCTTGATGTCTGTGCCGGCGCTCTTGTCGCTTGCGCCGGCGTCTTCAGTTGTGCCGGCGTCGCCGGTGGGCGCGCCGGAGTCTGGTGCTTCTTGATGGGCTCCTGTGTCCATGTGGACATCAGGAGCCGAGGTTTCCTGTTGAGCCCCCGAGTCCATGTGGACGTCGGGGGCAGAGGTATCTTGTGCCGGCGAAGGGACGTCCTTCGCCGGGGAGGTGGTCTTCTCGGGCGCAGGCGAAGATGCCGGCGCCGGGGAGGTCGTGTGGCTAGCAGAGGGAATATCCGAGGTAGCAGGGGCAGCGGGCTTGGTAGCCTGCGGGTCGCCGCTCAAGCCAGAAGCTTGTTCCGGCTCAAGAGGAGCACTGAAAGAGAGAAAACACCAAGTCAGTAATACAAACAAGAGATATGTCGGAGGAAATGCAAAGAAAAGGAAATTTACCCCGAGGCAACAGGCCTCTGTTTCTTCTGTTTGGGCACGCCGACCTTCTGTCTTTTCGACCTCTGAGGTATGTCGGACGGGGGCTTCACACCTCGCTTCCGGCCGGCACGTCCGCCGGTGGAAGGAGGTCCCTGGTTCAGAGGGGCTGCGTCGATGACAATATCGTCCGGGATAGCTGAGGACGGCATTGGAAACGCGTGAGCAATAGGTGTTTCGGGAAAGGCGTACGCAAGTGGCATCGGGTCATGGTACATCAGGACTTCCTCGTCAGAATCTATCTCACTCCGGTCTTGAGGATAATGCCGGGAGGAAGAGCCCTTACCCATGGCAGCTGCAGCCCGGGTGTTCCTGGGAAGCTTATCCCAATGATCCGGATCTTCAACATCTGCAACGGTGCGGTCCGCCGCGATCTTGATCCGGGAGTTCTCCATGGTTTGGAAGCTGAACTTCTGTATAAACAGCAAAGTCAAATATTCAGACAAGGAAATATGCCGGTGGAAGAGGTATGTCGGATCAATATGATATGTGTCGGCAGATAGACATATGTCGGCCTAAATATCTATGTCCCGGACATGGACTTTATGTGTCGGAAAAGATGGTTTACCGTTGGGGCCGGCCTATCCCGGCTGTATGGTTCCAGCCCCCAGGCAAAAGTGGCCTGGGAGGTCTTGCAGACATCTTTTATCCGGCGCAGAATGTCGTCCGGAGTCAGCTCATGTGTGGAGTGCCGGGTGGGGTCCATTGGCCCGCTCATCTGGCATATCTTGTGCGACCGGCGCTGCAGAGGGGAGACGCGCCGGCTGATGAAGCATGCCACGAGATCGTTAGGAGTAAGGCCGGCATCCCGGAGCTCGCCCTTAACCCGGTGAAGTGCATTCACCGGCATCACCGAATTCTTCGGGTTGTAGGTCCAGTTAGTCATGGCCAAGGGTGGCTCGTCCACAAATGGCGGCAGGTTGATGAGATCCTCGTCGGTGGTGTTCTTGACGTAGAAGAAGCTCTTCTGCCACTTCTTACAAGACTCCAGGAGCTCCACCTTGGGGAAGTCCGAGCCCTTCCGGGACATGATGGTGGCCGCGCCGCAGAGGGTCATGGGGCGGTCCTTCTTTTCCTGGGCCGTCTCCGGCGGGTCGTCCTTGCTCCGGGGCGGCTCTTGGATGACTTGCTTCCGCAGCTGGAAGTACTTCGCCCAGCCTTGAGTAATGGCCTCTATGCCGGCATAGCCCTCGCAAAAGGCAGCGAAGGCGGAGAGGCTCATCACGGCGTTGGCCGGGATATGATGAGGTTGAAGCTCGTAAGTGTTGAGGAGGTCCCGGAAGAAGTCCGACACCGGCAGACCGAAGCCCCGCTCGAAGTGGGCGATGAAGACGACGTGTTCGCCGGGTTCAGGTGCCGGTACAACTTCTCCTACTGGTAGCCGGCATGCTACGCCCTCCGGGACTCTCCTGGTGGAGGTGACCCAGGATATCTCGGCCGGAGTAACCTCCGACCCCTCCCAGCCGGAGCGTCCGTGAGCTCTGGCCGAGGTATCTTCCTCAGAGGCCGAGGTAGTCGTCATGCTTGAAGATGCCATCTTGGTGGCCGGGATAAGGTGTGAGAGCCGGAGTCCCGTGATGTTATTCCTATCAAGGCCGGAGAAAAGAGGGAGGTTAGTCTCTCCGGCATACCGCCCTCACCAATGTTAGCAGGAATAGAAGATCTACCGAGGCAGTTAAAATTAGGAAACAAATAAGGATAAAAACTCCTAAGGATGAACACCTGCGAGCTTTGCCTAGCAATGCTAATCGAATCCGATGAGTAACAAGCAGAGGAACTGAAGCGGATCTATGCAAGCGTGGATACCAATGAGAAGCAATGAAGAAGCGTGAAGGAGGAAGAACAGAGGAAGGTCTCACCGGAGCTTGGCCGGCGACGATGGAGCGGCGGCGAGCGTGCAGGAAGATCCAATCTCCCTGCAAGGCTGCGGGGAGAAGAAGCGGCGGCGGCGGCGTCGTCAAAGGTGATGCCGTGCGTCGTCGGGCGTCGGCGTCGGCGGGGAGCAGGTCGGCTGTGGCGGCGATGCTGCTCTTCGGGCCGGCGGTGAAGCGCAGGAGGCAAAGGAGGAAGGCGAGGAAGACGATGGTGGTGGGGGGTAAAAAGATGAGTTTACCCCCGCCGCCCTACTTATAGGTGTGCAGGCAAGGGTCGTGGGGGTCGTGGGATCGTGGGAGTGTTCCACTCCCCCGACAGTTGCTGCGGCGAGGCGCCACGTGGCGGCACGGAGTGGGGCGGCGGTTCCTGTAACCGTGCCATGACGCCATGATGGTGAGAAGTAACTGCTGCACTGTGAACCGTCACATCGTGGGTGACTGTTCGAGGAGGCAGGGCAGTTACAAGTTTCGATGCAAAGCTGTCGGACATGGCTTCTCGAGGAAGGCTCGTCTGTATGCCGGATTAATTGCCGAAGTATATGTTCCGTCCGGAATACCATCGGGACCGGCCGGAATAAGTTTTGGAACAGGACAGAGGCCGGGATATGTGCAGATGTGCCGGCATGTAATCTGATCGCCGGGGCATAAGGAAGAAAGGTATGTTGAACCTGTCAAGGCTCCACAGTTATGACTGGGGAACCTCGGCAGCTTCGGGGACTAGTGTCGGGGTGATGACCCCCGGTAGGGTCAAGAGACTAGAAAGACTCAAGGTCTATGATTGACTTATGCCGGGTTATCACGGAAAGGGCCTGGCCGGAATATAAGAGCATCGGCCAGGCCGGCATATAATGTGTATCCCGGCTGGTGTCTGGATATGCCGGCATAGCCGGAATACTGATATATGTGTGCCGGCATATACTTAGATATGCCGGCCTAACCATCTTGGGTGTTGTGCAGGAGCAGGGGAGGCCAGATTACCCGACCCTCGTAGGTCGTTGGTCCGGCATATATGTCCTGGGTATGGCCAACGGTCATATCCGGGATACTTAAGTCAACCAAGGTGTCACGTCCCTACAATCAAGGAAGAAAACATCCAAGCATGATAGAAGAGTAAGATGGCAGGGTGCACAGTGGAGGTTACCTACCCTCACTGTGCACAAGTACAAGCTTACCTCAGAGAGGTAAGGCCACAGTTCAAGAGGTACAAGGTACAGGGATATGGCGTCCCATCGAGAGCAATCAGGGGCGAAGTCAAGGGTCTCTGCCATCGCCACCAGCTCCTGTTTGGAGTGTAGCCCTTGTCTTGTGGTCTTGTATGACCGTTGTAACCCTGGCCACCACTATATAAGGTGGCACAGGGAGTCCTAGCAAAGGGTAGAGGAGGAGAAGGTTGGTCATTGGCTGATAGTTGAGCATTAGAAGGTTGATCGGTAGAAGGTTGCTTGGCTGATAGTTGAAGGTTTCGACACTTAGCTGTTCATCTTCCTTCTCTAGCAGAGAGCTTGGAAGCACCATTGTTGTGTACTACATCGATCCATATATACAATCAGTAGAGCAGGAGTAGGGGTGTTATCTCCTTACGAGAGCCCCGAACCTGGGTAGATCAGTGTCTCTTTCTGTCGTGCTTTTTAGTGCGTTCCCCTCTCCCGAATCCTCCAGCATCTAGTTCGGCCCCCATTTAAGCCATCCTATGGCATATGTTGTTTCACCACGACGACAGGTACAGAAACCAATGCCATTTCCTGGTAAGAAACACAAATCCAAGGAAAAAGAGCACTACAACAGGTTTTGTGAATGGATGAAACCTTTATTTCTGCAAATTCCTTTGACTGATGCTATTAGAATGCCTCCTTATGCAAAGTATATGAAAGATATTGTTACTTATAAAAGGAAGATTCCTAATGAGGAAATTTCCACTCTACTTGCTAATTATTCTTTTGATGGTAAAGTTCCGGAGAAGCTTGGAGATCCAGGTATACCAACTATTCCTTGCTCCATTAAAAATAACTATGTTAGAACTACTTTATGTGATTTGGGAGCCGGAGTTAGTGTCATGCCTTTTTCTCTTTATAAGAGCTTGATCAAGAAAAATTGGTATCAACTGATATATCTTTGCAGATGGCTGATAAGTCTACTACTATTCCTATTGGTATATGTGAAAATGTTCCTGTTCAAGTTGCTAACAGTTGTTTGATATTAACTGACTGTTGTGTTGGAAATGCCTGAAGATGATAATATGTCTATTATTCTTAGAAGACCTTTTCTAAATACTGCAGGTGCGGTTATTAATTGCAATCAAGGAAAGGTAACTTTCAATGTAAATGACAAAGAATATATGGTTTATTTTCCCAAGAAGATTGATAGAAAGAATGCTCTAAATTCAATCAAGAATGTTGAGACCATCAGATTTGGTCAAATTATTTGTTCAGAGCAAAAGCCCAAAGAAGAATATAAAATTGTTATGATTGGGACTATGCCTATCAAGGTCGAGGTAACATAAGAATATAGTGAAATGCAAATTTTTGCCTCATAAAAAGTTAGTTTGGTAACAAGACTTGATCAACCTTGTTAACAAATTGATTTTATATGAACGAAACTTCGTTTTCACCGCATTTACTCAACCTCACTCATGTTTACTTTCACCATTTTTGTTCCCTTTGTTAGTTAAATGATTAGAATATCTTAGAGCTGCTGCATACTTGGTTTTGATTTGCTTGCAATCATGCCATCTTCGTTTTCCCGAGTTTTATTCTCTTATCGTTTTTCTGAAAATCCTCGAAAATAAAGTTTCTCGAAAAATTCCAGAAAAATCTTTTTAAAATTTTATGTCAAAAATGGGGTAGAGAGGCACCTAGGAGACCTCAGGGGGACCTGCCATGCCACCTCACCACAAGGGGGCGCGGCCCAGCCCTGGCCGCGCCCACCTATGGTGAGGGGCCCCCCTGGCCTCTCACTTATCTCTTCCTCCCCATCTCTTTCTCTCTCCCGAAAACAACGACACACCAGCTCAAACTCGTGTTCTTGCTGCTCTTCATCTCGATTTTTCAATCTCCTTGCTCAGCCCATCATTGTTGCTGAGATTTGGAGCATTTGTTCTCCGGTATGTGACTCCTCCGATTGTCCAAGTAGAATTTTGTTTAGTGAAGTATCTCTTGAGTATTTTAGCTCTATAGGTGGCAGGTGAAATGAGTTTGCATGCTTGTTCTATTGCTTAGAAATGTTATTTTGATGCATGTTAGCCCTCTAGTAACTCCCTATAGTAGTTCCCTACATGTGTTTGTTTCAAAATCATTTTTATGAGGTTTGTCAAAAATTTCAGAAAAGGGACATGGACAACTACACTTATGGAGAAGTCTTTGAAAGGGAAGCACCAAGGTCATCAAGGCCTTCAAGATCCACTGCTCAATATAGGATATCCTACAATGAAGATCTTATGTCACCAAACCTTGAGGGAGACGATGGAGATGCACATTCATCGACCTTCCCTTGTGCTAATTTTTTGAGTGATGCAGGGATTCTTGATGATTTCTTGCTCCTTATTAACAGGGTTGGATTGACTACATACATGATGGATGAGAGTAATCAATATGCTATTCTCACAAAGATTTTTGTTTAAATTTTTAAATTCACTAACTCTCATTTCAATCCTTCCATTGCATTTAAGATTTATGATAAGTCTATCACCATGTCTTTGGAGAGGTTTTGTGATATTCTAGGTATACCCATGTTTGGGACGGCAAAGAAGATACTACATCAGCCCACTGATTTGTTGGAGCTCTACCAAGGAGTGACTAACGATGATGACCGCACAGCACAGCGTGGCAAGATAAGGAACATTCAACTCCCAGCTATTAGATATTTTACTTACTATCTTGCCACTAGCATTCTTGGTAGAGGGAACACTAGCAATATCTCCAATTATCATTTAGCTTTTCTAGCTACCGCTCTTGATGTTAGCAGGAAGTATAACCTCGGTGCTCTTATTGCTCATCGCCTAGCTGCTAGGGGACCTATTTATGGAGGTATTATTGCTGCACGCATTGTTGCTGCTCTTGAACTTCCTATTGCTGCTCATAATATATTGTTGACTCCACAGAGGCTTGATCTTGCTGCCATGAAGCTCCATCATTTTGTTACTGCTAACTCTTGTGCAGGGAAACTAGTTTATAGAATGTTATTTACAGATGGAGAGGAAAGGGAAGTGCCCTAGCCACAGCCTAGTTTGTTCAGTATTGACAATAGGCCATGGTCACGCATGAAGGAGGAGTTGGACGAGAAGCTTAGGGTGCTCGGCTTCAACGTACAGCATGGCGTCGAGGACCAGGAGGAAGAGGAGGAGCCGGCCTATCACTACACCACGTACCATACCGGGGCGCCCTCGAGCTCATATCAGGACGAAGGTGCCTCTTCGTCATATTTTGGGGATGCCACTTCATGGCCGAGCTGGGATTGATCTCCACTTAGGCCAAAAGCCTAAGCTTGGGGGGAGGTACGCCGACGATTCACTCATCTACATATCATATTTTTTCGGTCCTTTGTATATCCATGTTTCGCTTTCTTTATTGTTCTTGTTCTTCTTATTTCTTCTTTCCAAAACACAAAAAGACCAAAAATATTTCTGTTGTTTCTCTTTGTTTGCCTTTTTAGTTTCTAGCTTTAGTTTGCTTTACTTGCTATTTTTGGTTTGATATTTGAAAAATCCAAAAATATTTTGCTTTGTTTGCTGTTTCCTTCTGTTCTTGTTTCAAAAATCAAAAACCCAAAAATATTTGTTGTTCTTCTTCGGTTTTGTAAAGTTTGTTGCAAAGTTTAGTCTCCCGTGACTTCATTGGAGCTTGGTATTCACTTCATATTATTCAAGCCACACAAGTGAAAGGCAATAATGACGACATATGACAATCCGAGATGTGGTAAGAGGCTGGTATGAACTCTATTTGTTTTCATTTTTGTACATATACTCATCTATGTGGACATGCTTAGTCGGTTGATGTAAGGTATATGTTATCTAATGGATGCTTCGTAGTTCTTGCTCTCATATGATTAGTTCCAATTTACTAATAGTTTGTAGCATGTCATGTAGACGCTTGCTTGCATTGTTTTATTCATAATATGGTATGTTATTGTGGTATCCACCTCTGAAAGTTTCATTTGAATCGACTTGGCACATGCTCAAGCATGCATATGACTGAACAAAAAGTCAATTAAGCCTCGATGATTTACTTTGCCTCAGAGTTCTTGTATCATTTTTATGCCTATATTAATTTTGTTTTGTCGCAAGCATGATTATAACAGCTATTGTTCTCTCGATTGTCGCTTCCCAGTCTTTTGCTAGCCTTCACTTGTACTGAGAGGGAATACTTCTCGTGCATCCAACTCCTGAAAACCGAGTAATCCAAAGAGTCCACTATTAATTCCTATGCATGGTATTTCAAAGCCATTACAAGTAAATTTTCATGTGCTACCTTTCAAAACTTTCAACTACTTCTCATTTTGTGCCACTGTTTTTAGCTCATGGGGACATAGTGGTCAGAATTGATATCTTCCATATTAAATTAAGTACCCTTCGACTAGGCAGCTTCATCTGCTCGTCATTAATTTTGTAAGGGAGCTGGTCAGACCATTGTAATCTAATTCTAAAAAGAAAGAAAAAAGGCACTCCTCCATGGTATGTGAAAGTTGGTGGGCACCCGATGGAATCGGTTAGCCATGGTTTGAAAAAGGAAAAAGGTGGGGAGGAGTGCCAAAGCTTTATAAAAGAGCACAATGTGCCAAATTTTCAAAGAACTCGGAACCGCTCTCACTTGTTTATTATGGAAGATAGCAAGTCCCCATTGCCAGTCGTTGACATGAAACAACCACCTCTCAAAATAAATTTTTATCTCTGTTTTACAAATGAAAAGCTCTAGCACATGTTAAATCACTGCTTCCCTCTGCAAAGGGCCTTTCTTTTACTTTTATTTTGAGTCTTCATCTTCTAACTTTAAAGCACCTTCTTGAGAGCATAGCTGTTATTCTTAGTGTAATGTGCTTGTCCCAGAACATGGTTAATTGAGGTATAACTTTGATGCTTGTGTCTTTGATATTTTTACTTGTAGTCTTCCTTTGGACTTCAGAGGTGCCTCAACATTTATGTTTTGCTCCACAAATAAAGGCAAGCGGGATACCACTCTTTCATATCATTTATGAGCATTACAATCTTGCAACTTCTTATGTTCATGTTATTTGTTATTAGTATATTGGCACTCTTTCATAGCTTGCTTGACTACGAGGTAACATTAGTAGCATATTTCTTATTATGAATTGCCTGAGTACTTGATCATATAGTTAGTATTTATACATCCATGAAGCAAATGTGTTCGTGAAAGTTTCTTTTATCGCTCTCAGTTGTTAACTCAATTGCTTGAGGACAAGCAAATAGCTAAGCTTGGGGGGAGTTGATACGTCCAAAACGTATCTACTTTCCCAAACACTTTTGCTATTGTTTCTCCTCTAATTTGTGTGTTTTGAATACAACTAACACGGACTCATGCTGTTTTCAGCAGAATTGCTCTGGTGTCTTGTTTTTGTGCAGAAATCCGACTTTCAGGAAAAATCCCAGAAAATACTGCAAAAATTCTATTTTGCCAGAAGACCCACAGAGCCAGAAGGAGAGACGAAGGGGGGCTGTGGCCTGGGCTCACCACCAGGGGGCGCAGCCCAGCCCTGGCCATGCCCACCTGTGGTGAGGCCACCTCGGCCGTCGCCTCGACCCCTCCTTCCGCCTACATATACCCTCTGACCTGAAAGGAGCGGGGGTTCAGCGTTTTTCCCAGATAGACTTCCGCTGCGCCGCCACCATTAGAAACCGCGATTCGGAACCAGAAACTCCGTTCTGGCACCCTGCCGGGACGGGGATTTGGAGGAGATCTTCATCACCATCATCACCGACGTCTCTCCATCAACCATCCATGACTCCCCCCATCCATGTGTGAGTAATTCCCGCTGTAGGCAAAGGGGATGGTAGGGATTGGATGAGATCATTCATGCAATTTGTTATGAGATTGTTAGGGCATAGTGCCTAGTATCTTCTATTAGTGCTTATGACATTGTTGCAACTTGTTGTGCTTAATGCTTGTCACTTTGGGCCCGAGTGCCATGATTTCAGTTCTGAACTTGTTATTGTTTTATGATGATACTTGTTGTTTATGGTCTTACCTACAAGTTGTATACACATATTGTTGTCCGGAACCCGAGGCCCCAAAGTGACAGAAATTGGGACAACCGGAGGGGATGGCTATGATGTGAGGATCACATGTGTTCACCGAGTGCTAATGCTTTGCTCCGGTACTTTATTAAAAGGAGTACCTTAATTACCAGTAGTTTCCCTTGAGGCCCTGCTGCAATAGGCTGGTAGGACAAAATATGTCGTGCAAGTTTCTCATTGTGAGCACATACGACTATATACGGAACACATGCCTATGATTGTTAGTGCTAGGATGCTTTATATTATTTATCTGCAATTGCCCATGTCTCACTGATTTCATGAATTATCTTATCCACGCAACGCCCGTACATCCATCCCTATGCCTACAGTATTCCATCCTACTGTTTACTATTGCTACTATTACCGCTTTTATTTTACTATTGCTGTTACTGTTTTGTTACTATCACCACTATAAAACTGTTGCTACTGATAAACCACTGCGAGCAAGTCTGTTTCCAGGTGCAGCTGAATTGACAACTCATCTGTTAAGGCTTATAAATATTCTTTGGCTCCCCTTGTGTTGAATCAATAAATTTGGGTTTTACTTCCCTCGAAGACTGTTGCGATCCCCTATACTTGTGGGTCATCACTTTTGATGCCATCTTATGCTTCTTTTAATGTTGCTTTGTCGCTTTGCATGATTATGGATGTTATTGCTCTCTTAGTTGGTCGCTCCCAGTCTTTTGCTAGCCCTCATTTTGTACTGAGTATGAGCTCTACTCGTGCATCCAACTCCTAAAAACCAAGTTGTTCCAATGTGTCCACCATACATACCTATTAGCAATTTGCTATTCCAAAGTATATTTGACTTGCTTTTATCTATCCTTCAAATTAAACTCTTTTAGTGTTATCCGAAAATTGGTCAGTAAAGCTCTCACGAACCTGATGGCACACTTTACTTTTCTCGTTCTTAAAAATTTGACATTGTGGCTCTCTTATATTGAGTTGTTATGCTTGCAAGTTGTAAGTGGGAAATTAGCCCAGCCATGCCGTCATGGGGCAAGCTTTCAACATTGCAAGGGGAGTTTCACACGCACATCCTTTACTTTGTTTTAGTTTTGCTTTACTTTATTTTTTACTTGCATCGTTTTATCAAAAACACACAAAAAATTAGTTTCCTTTATAGTTGTTATTTCTTTACTCTAGTTCATTATGTTGTTCCCTAAGTACGTTTTGGAGGACTTCTCAGTAGGTAGTGGTTCAATTATTGGAAAAAGTAACATTGAGGAGTTCTTTAATCATATTAGTATGCATAAAGATGTTGAGGAAAAGTCTTTGGCTGAGCTTGCTCCTAGTTATGAAGTTGCTTCTGCTTATTTGATTCACATGTTAGAAGCTAGGTTTGCTAGCCTTAATCCTTTTATGCAATACATGTTTCTTAAGCTTCATGAAATTGAAGATCCTGAAAAGAAAGCTTTTATCTTGGAAACTTTGCGCATAGAATTTAGAGATGTTGCCATTGAGGCTAGGGAAGTTTTTAAGAAATTTAATAAGCTTGGATCGCCTGTAGAGATTGTTGGTACACCCAATGAAGATTCTAGAATACCAATACCTTGTAAACTTGTAGGAATTCATGATGTTTTGGAAAATAATTATAGTTGGATTTGTCCTGAAAATATTTTTGATGAAAGTGGTGTACCAAGGCATGATTACAAGGGGTACTCAAAAACTCATTTCGACAGAATCCATTTCTTTGTTCCTACAGTTGATCTTAATGCCTCTTTTGATATTACTTGATTCGCACTTTCTGCGCCTAGCTCAAAGACGTTAAAGAAAAGCACTCTTGGGAGATAACCCAATGTTTTTACTTTCAGTACTTTTTCTTTTATTTGAGTCTTGGAAGTTATTACTACTGTAATAACCTCTCCTTATCATTTTTATTTCGTTTTTGTGCCAAGAGAAGCCTCTTATTTGAGGGAGGTAAGATTTGGGGATGTTGCTGTCCTGAAACAGTTTTCGGTGCTGCACCGTACAAATTCGTGAAAATTCTCTGTAAATCTTTTGGACCTGAGATTTCTTGTGCATATGCCCCAGGTTATATCCAAATTTTCATTAGTTGAACACTTTTTGATTTGAGCAACAAAAAACCCTCTAAAAATTCGACCTTTGTCAGCTGTTCTGTTTCGACAGATTTCTGCCAATATTTGTGTTTGCCGCTTTATCGCTTTTTTTTGAGTTCTTTTGATCACGGAACTTTTGGGGAAGTTGCTACAGTAGTATATGCTTTATATGTGGTGGTTTTGAGTTGAAAACTGAAGCAAAAAGGGGTTGAGTCAATGTTATGCTTACACTAATGTTGCTAATAGAATTGTGTTTAGTTTTGTATGAAGGAAGTTTTCAAGTGTAGGGATTGGAGAATGATGAGATGAGTTGAAGAATGGACAAAAGCTCAAGCTTGGGGATGCCCACGCACCCCAAGAAATATCCAAGAGGTACAAGCGTCAAAGCTTGGGGATGCCCTGAGGCACCCCTTCTTCATCGGCAAAAATCAGGTCACCTTTCAACACATTATATTTTTATTGCTTCATGCATTATGCGTTTTTCTTGGAGCATCAGTTGTTTTTAGTTTTCAGTTTTGTTTAGTTTTTTTTGCTGCAATAAATGGTTGGACCCCAACAAATTTCTTTTGGAGAAGTTGCCTTGCTTTTCATTTGCCAAGAACACTCCGTTTTTCACTCTTATCGTTTCAACGAGTGTTCTTCTTTTTCTAGAACTGCATTTAGCTTTTGATTTTTGCCTTGATTTGTGTTCAGATCTTGTTATATATTTTTATCAAGGTGTATTTTTGCCTCTGTTCCATGTTGGTTTTCATCAAAAGAGTTGTTTATAAAAAGTTCGAATGGTGTTGGAAAAGAGAAAAAGCTTTATGCAAAAAAGTGGTACAAGAAGGAGCTTGTGTAGACTGCGGCCTAGGCTTTTGCATGTCGTGATTGATGTCTTTTTGATAGTATGGTTAGTGGTTTTGCTGTAGCATGACTTGTCTCAAATGACTGAGATTGCTTAATGAGCCTTTGAAAAAATCATGCGTTGTTTTAATTATTTGGAAGCATTATTTGGGTTTTCTCCTTTGATGCTTTATTTGGGTTGACTTGGCGCATGCTCACACATGTTAGACTCATACAAAGTCGCCATTGCCTCTATGATCATTTAGTTTTTGAGTTTTGATGCCATCTTATGCTTCTTTTAATGTCGCTTTGTCGCTATGCATGATTATGGCCGTTATTGCTCTCTTATTTGGTCGCTCCCAGTCTTTTGCTAGCCTTCATTTTGTACTGAGTATGAGCTCTACTCGTGCATCCAACTCCTAAAAACCAAGTTGTTCCAAAGTGTCTACCATACATAGCTATTAGCAATTTGCTATTCCAAAGTACATTTGACTTGCTTTTATCTATCCTTCAAATTAAACTCTTTTTGGTGTTATGCGAAAATTGGTCAGTAAAGCTCTCACGAACCTGATGGCACACTTTACTTTTCTCGTTTTAAAATTTTGACATTGTGGCTCTCTTATGTTGAGTTGTTATGTTTGCAAGTTGTAAGTTGGAAATTGGCCCAGCCATGCTGTCATGGGGCAAGCTTTCAACATTGCACTATCTTTCATTTGAGTTGATATCGTGATCTTTTGTATATGGATACTAGCGATGTGAAATAAGTTGGGAATCTTGCAGGATCATGGAGTTTTTATATGTGTTAGGGAAACGCCTAGGCCGCTAATCTAAGCCATGCATAATTCCTGGTGGAAATTTACAGCATGCCCATAGTGAACATTCGACGACGCATCTCACAATAAAAAGCTATACCAATGGTAAATAAAAGAGATGCCGAGGTGTTCATTGTCTGTTTGTCCTATCATTTTGATGTGGGCTTGTTCCATGTCATCGGGCACGGAGGTTCCCCGTTGGCGGTTCTCGATGATACACATATATTTACAATGACAAGAGCTTGCTTGGGACTCTAAGTCGAGTAGCATGAGGTTTGGGTATTTGTATTTCACGGGACACGAGATCTTCAACTTATGATTTGTCAAGCATATGCAGTATAAGTGTATTCGCATTAACTTTAACCATTCAAGATGCCTATGATGGGGGCAATGAGAGCTCAAAGCCGGTAAGTACCATAATTTTTGAAGGTTTATAAAACTTGCAATCACTGCTTCCCTCCGCGAAGGGCCTTTCTTTTACTTTTATGTTGAGTCACCACCTTCTACCTTTATGCACCATCGAAGAGAGCATAGTTGTCATTCTGAGTATAATGTGCATTGTCCCAAAGTTTTCATTGATTGATTCATATTGTTGGTTTCACTTGTTCTCAAATTACTTGTATCTAGTCGCCCTCTTAAACTTGAAGGTGTCCTATGAATTTATGTTTTGCTCTCTCATGAAGGACAAGCTGAAAACCATTTGTATGTTTTTCCTAATGATTTTAACACACGTTTGACTTTCATTGTTTCATTTTCATGATCTTTCGTTTGCGTTCTTTTTCATGTTATAACATGGTTGCTAAGTTTCTTCTATCAAGATTATATCTTTCATGCCCATGTTTTAAGTTCTTTTGATCCCAGCGCACAACGCTTACATAGTTGGTCAAGATTGTGTAGCTGCATGTCACCTCAAAAATTATTTCTTTAGTTATCACTTACCTACTCGAGGACGAGCAGGAGTTAAGCTTGGGGATGCTGATACGTCTCGAACGTATCCATAATTTTTGATGCTCCATGCTTGTTTTTACACCATTTGCTTAGTGTTTCGTTACACTTCGTGGCATTTTTATGCATTTTCCGGAACTAACCTATTAACGAGATGCCATAGTGCCAGTTCCCTGTTTTCTGCTGTTTTTGTGTTTCAAAAAAGTTACACAGGAAATATTCTCGGAATTGGACGAAACAAAAGCCAGACGTCCAAAAATTTACTGGAGCTTCTAGAGAACCGAAGAGAAGATGGAGAGGAGCCACTGGTGGGCCACACCACCAGGGGGCGCGGTCTAGGGCTGGCCCGTGCCCCCTGTGGTGAGCCCCACCAGGTCCACCTCTGACGCCGCCCCTTCGCCTATAAAGACCCCCCGACGAGAAAAACCTAAATACCCGATCACTTTTTGAGAATACATCGCGGTCCGCCGCCGCCATCGACCCGAGATCGGGAGGGTCTAGAAGCTCTTCCCGGCACCCTGTCGGAGAGGGGAATCGCCACCGGAGGTCTTCTTCATCGCCATGCTTGCCTCCGGCGCGATGAGTGAGTAGTCTACCTTGGACTATGGGTCCATAGCAGTAGCTAGTTGGTTGTCTTCTCCACCATGTGCTTCATGTTTAGGTCTCATGAGCTGCTTTACATGATCGAGACTACCTTTATGTAATTCTACATGTTGTGTTTGTTGGGATCCGAGGAATATTGGTGTTATGATTGAGTTGATGTGCTGAATATTATCTTATGTTATCTCTATGTTGTTTATGATCTTGCATGCTCTCCGTTGTTAGTAGCAATCTTGGCCGAGTAGTTGCTAGTGACTCCAAGAGGGGGTATTTATGCTCGATAGTGGGTTCATGCCTCTATTTAATCTGGGGGAGTGACAGGAACCTCTAAGTTTGTAGATGTGCTGTTGCTACTAGGGAGAAAACAACATTCATATGCTCAAGGGCATATGCTTTGTTTACATTACACACTTTGCTTAATGCAATTATCTGTTGTTCGCAACTTAATACTTGTGGAGTTCTCAGATTGATTCGCCACAAGTGGATTATTAGTCATAGATGCAGTTGGATGACGGTCTATGTATCTTGTTGTAATGCCCAGAGTAAATCTCATAGTGATCCTTTCGACATATGCACGTTGTCTTTATTCTATCAATTGCCCAACTGTAATTTGTTTACCCAATATGTGTTATTTTATCTTATGGAGAGACACCACTAGTGAACTGTGGACCCCGGTCCTATTTCCGTTATATTGCTATCACCTGTTTACTTTACTCGCACTGTTTACTTTACTTGCATATTACTATCACTTTCCACTCGATACGCTCATACACTTTGTTTCAAGCAAACCGGTGAGATTGACAACCTCATCGTAAGTTGGGAGCAAAGTATTTGGTTGTGTTGTGTGCAGGTTCTGCGTTGCTACTGGTTGAAGACGAGTTAACAAGAATCGTAAATGGCGCCCTTGTTGGAGTGTTAGTAGGCTAGTCAGCATCACCTTCTGGAGTATTGACTTTTTCCTGGACGACTAAACCTTGGTTTCTTTCTGAGGGAAAAACTTGCTGCTGTGCTCATCATACCTTCCTCTTGGGGTTCCCAACTGGACGGTGAAAAACTATCAACATCGCACCGCATCAACATCCAACTCAAATTATAACTGATGATAAGTATTACTGCAATCTTTAGCCTAAGAGCCACACACAATGCGCACACTGTCACCTTCACATCGTGGGACAAGGTGTCTCCGGAGATCACATTAATAAATGTACTTGAGTAGCATAATAGATGAAGAGTAACATTTACTTATTCAACTAGATTACAAAGCTCATGATCACATAAAGATCACACCATGGGAGAGAGAGATAAACCACATAGCTACCGGTAGAGCCCTCAGCCTCGGGGGAGAACTACTCCCTCCTCATCATGGGAGTCAGCTGCGGTGATAAAGATGGCGGTGGAGTCGATGGAGATGGCTCCGGGGGCAATTCCCCATCCCGGCAGGGTGCCAGAACAGAGACTTCTGTCCCCCGAAATTGGTCTTCGATGGCGGCGGCGCTGCGGAACTTTTTGTGGATGGAGGCTGATTCATTTAGGGTTTTCATGTCAGAGGCAATATATAGGCGGAAGGGCGAGATCAGATGGCACCAGAGGGGCCCACACCATGTGGTGGCGCAGCCAAAGGTGGGCCCGCGCCACCCTACGGTGTGGCCGCCTCCCGGCTCTTCTCTGTCTCCCCTTTGGACTCCGTGTATGTGACAGCAAAATAGGGACTTCGGGCTTCGTTTCATCCAATTCCGAGAATATTTTCTGTACAACTTTTCTGAAATACCAAATAACATAAAATAGGAACTGGCACTGTGGCATCTTGTTAATAGGTTAGTTCCAAATAATGCATAAAAATGTCATGAAGTGTAAACAAAACATAAAGCATTTGGTGTAAAACAAGCATGGAGCATCAAAAATTATAGATATGTTTGCAACATATCATGCCTCCATACCACAAGATTCAAAGAAAAACATTACTTGGAAAATAGCACACTTTACTCAAATGCTCGATTTGAATATGAATAATGTGCAATAGGTCAACAAGATTAAGGTAGGCATGATATTGGGTCAATTTAGTATAAAATGATTTTGGTGGATAGGTATGATCATAAGATTCACTTTTGTAGAAAGAGTCATATTGAGAGGAATTATGGAATGAATTCTATAATGAAAATTCTCAAATTCTCATATTTGAATTTGAATACATGTAAAGTGATTCAAATATTTTGGGAAGTGGTGCTACTGGATAGAGCACTATAAAACAAGGCTACTGCAATTGGATTCACTCCTAAGTTATTTTTAGAAATCAAATTATGATCAAAATAGTGATTTGAATGAATTTGAATGCACCAAGTGTGTGCACATATCAACTTTGATGTTTTCTGATTCTAAAATGATCTACAAGTCTAGAGGATTTCAGAGACTACAAATTTATTAATTTTGGATGTGTGGACCAAAAATTGTGAATTAATTGGTGCAAATATGTATTTAAATCAATTTGAAATACATTTCAAATTTTTGTTCTATAACTATGAAATATTTTTGCACCATTAGATTCTAGTCATTATTAGGAATCCAAGGATATGCAATTTGAAATTTTTGGACTTACATTCCATTTTCTATGATTTTTGGAAGTTTCTGGTTATTTGAATTCTATTTGAAACAATTTAATTTGGGGGTGGCCACGTGTCACAACGCTACTGGAGCGTACCGGTTCGAGCGGATCAGCCCTGTGGACCGTTAGATCTAATGCGCATCGGGAGGCCTAGATCTGATGATACCCTTTCGGGTTATGCATCTAATCTACGCCATAGAAAAAAGATCAGACGGTGCAAAGAGAAAAGGGGAGAGGAGCTCACCGGAGCTAGGGTTCCGACAAGGAGCGGCGATGGGGTTGTAGACAGAGATGGTTGTAGTGCTTCCAGGTGCTGACGGAGGGGTGGACGAGGTGCGCGGAATCAAGGAGGGCGCGAGGGTGGTGGCGGCGGAGTCTGGCGCGTGCTAGATCTACGCAGAGGGGCGGCTAGAGGCGTCGGCTGCTGCCGGGTTTCGGTGGTGAAATTTGACGGCCTATGGGCGTGGTGCTCTGCGAGGTTTGCTGAGGCGAGAGAGGTCAGGGAGGGATATTTAAAGCTGAGCGCAGCTTTGAGAGGGGGTTAGGGTTGGGGCGGAGTCGGAGTCGGTGCATTGGGTGGCTCAGAGGGTTCCCGTGTCCGCGTGAGACTCCTACCAGAGGTAGAAGACAAACTGACAGGTGGGACCCACCTGTCAGCGACTGGTAGCGGGGCGCCGCATACCATTTCGGTGCGGGAGGGTAAGTGGGTCGTGGGCCGTTTCTCAGCCTGGGCTGCTTGGTTGCCCCGCGACCTTTGCTTTTCTTTTCTTTTTTTTTCTTCTTCTCTTTTCTGTTTTGTTTTCCATTTCTTTTATAACTTTCTCATTTCAGCTCCAAATTGATTCAAACCAATTTATAAAAATTTCTAAAATTCAACACAACATTTCAAAACATGAAAGAGCCACTTTTCATGATAAAACAAAATTTTCAAAAATATTCTATATGTTTGGCCAATAGGGATTTATTTGCATATTCCAAAATAGAAATAGGGTTTTAAAAATAATCTGTAAAAATTCAGAGAATAAACTCTATAAAAATGATATTTGAAATTTATTTTCAAACACATTTTTAGTAATGTAAAATTTATTTAATATAAACCATTTTGGAAATATTTTCCTTTGCAAATAAACTTTGCATAGGTTTGAATAAATGAAAATTAGTATTTTTGAAATCCTATTTTCTCAAAAGAATTCCTTCAAGGATTGATAGAGAATTTGAAAATAGTTTTTCTAACAAAACATTTGAATTTGAAATATTTATAAGAAAATCTTTTATAAATTGGAAAACCTTGGAAGCAAAATAAGTTGGGTTTGAAGTTTAATACCTTGTGAATTTTTAAATCAAGACAAGCAATTCATTTAATTTAATTTGTTTTTTATTCCAAAGTTTGAAAAATTCTAGGATGTTACAAACTACCACCCTTAAAAGGAATCTCGTCCCTGAGATTCAGAGAGGCTAGAAAGAAAGATGGGTTTGGGATGACTAGGTGGGCTACCACCCTTAAAAGAAACTTTTGTTGGTAGTCTAGGTCTTGGGTTCTTAATAAGCACATATGTGATATGACGTGACACTGGGTCATGGGACATTCCTCAATTGGATGGCTCGTATCATAGTAAGGACACTATTCATGACATTCCTTAGACATGTGTCCTATTTCCCCATAGATATTGCAAGCTTGCAGTGTTATCTCAGCATCATCTCTTGGTTCCTTGTTACCATGATTATTTTGTGGCAGGTTGTTATTAGTTCTAGCCATAATCTAGGATATCATTTGCACTATTCGAGAATGATCATCCAGTAATTGCTGCATTCTTGGGGGTAACTTTTTGCTATCGTGATTGATCATATTATGGGTCATTAGTAGAGTCATTTCAGTATGTGCTTCTACCATTCATTGCATTGCTATCCATCTGAGGATTGTTGTGATCGTTCTGGCATTGAGCGTGCATCTGTTTGAGTTTAGGATAGATTTAGGTCTTAGCATAGATGAGAACATATAGAAGGGATCTAAAGAAAATTTCCTATCCAAACACAACAGATCAAGGCAATTCATCTTACAAACAAAATCTAACAAACATTCATCACCTCTAGCAAGCATAGTTTAAACACTAATAATCTAGTATGGTCATACCCCAATTTGGTATTATCATTAGATTATTAAAATATTGTTGGTTCTATAAACTATAATTATTGGTGGTCTATTCTATTACTGGCTTCATTTTCCATGTTCTCATTTTCACTTCCTCAATGTATCGTTGGTGTTGTGCAGTCTTCATATCAGCATTTATCCAAGTTTTTTTGTTGGCCTTCCTCGTAGTGCATCATGTTGAGTCAAGGAATAACATATGGAGTATTAGTCTCACACTTCTGGCACATTGTGATCTTATGTCCTTTCTTGATGGTTTCCATAGTTGGGTCATCTAAAGCATAAGGAAATATTTCTTTGAAGATGAAATGGGTGAAAATACCAGAAGTTCAACATGCAACCTTTTTTTTTGGAAAAACCTAATTATATAAATTTTTCATCCTAGGGTCTTCCTATTTCTAATCCAAACCTAGGGTCTCGATTCTACAGGCAACACTATGCTCTGATACCATTTTGTAGCGTCCTACCTTTTGAAAAAGGCAAAACTCCTGTATTAAGTGCTATTCCCTAGATCACTCATAGCACTACAGTACAAATTATAGTAATCATTGCAATAGTATCAAATGTTACAATGTAGATCCGGTTACACAAGTATCAAACCTTACAAATTCACAGTGGAAAATAAAGTGGCAATGAACCTCCATCTTCATCACGTGCCACAGACAGACATGTTGGAATGTAGACTCGAGATCCTACTAATCACTCCTCACCATAATAACCTGCACATTTGAATATTCAGCCCCGTAGAGGGGGTCAGTACAATGATGTACTAGCAAATGACACATATTTGGTGGATGTTGTAAAAATACTATACTACATGATATCTGGCTGGTGGGGCTTTGGGCCAATTTGCATAAAGCCAATTTTATCCTATATTTTTCCAAATCAAAACATTTTAATCATTGAGAAAGATTTTATTAAAAAGGGCACATGGTTAAACCACCATGAGCATTTTATGCTCGATAGTGGGTTCAGGCCTCTAGTAATCTGGGGGAGTGACCGAAACCTCTAAGGTTGTAGATGTGCTGTTGCTACTAGGGAGAAAACAACAATCTTGTGTTCAAGGATATTTGTATTATTTACATTACACACTTTGCTTAAGGCGATAATCTGTTGCTTGCAACTTAATACCCAATGGTTGCTCGGACGACATCTGGAGGGTGGATTATTAGTCATAGATGCAGTTGGATTACGATCTATGTATTATGTTGTAATGCCCAAGTGAATCTCATAGTGATCCTCATGACATTTGTACGCCTGCTTTATTCTACCAATTGCCCAACTGTAATTTGTTTACCCATCATGTTGTTATTTATCTTATGGAGAGACACCACTAGTGAACTGTGGACCCCGGTCCATTCTTTTACATTGCTATTATCGTTTATTATTTACTTGTTCTATTTACATTCTTGCAAACTACTACCTTTTACCACTCGATGCGCTTAATCCTTTGTTTACAGCAAATTGGTGAGATTGACAACCTCACTGTAAGTTAAGACAAAGTACTTGGTTGTGTTGTGTGGAGGTTCCACGTTGCTACTGGTGCAAAGCTACACCCTGGACAAGTTTTCTGGCCCCATTGTCCGGAGCTGTCGCAAAGCTAGCAGGCATCAATCTTCGGAAGTTTGGTTCTTTCTCCTACTGGTTCGATAAACCTTGGTTTTACAACTGAGGGAAGACTTGCTGCTGTGCTCATCATAACCTTCTTTTGGGGTTTCCAACTGGGCGGTAATCTACAATATTCCTACATCAAGACCGCACCATCAACAAGTTTTCTAGCGCCGTTGCCGGGGAGAAAGAAGATTTCTGCAAGGGGAGTCTCTCACTTCCAATCTTTTACTTTATTATTGTTTTGCTTTATTTTATTTTTGCTTGCATCTTTTTTATCAAAAACTAGTTAAAGTGAACGTGCAACGCACGTCTCTATCAATACAAAAGTACATCGTAATGATTTGTAAACTATATCACTAATAAATTTTTTATGTAAAATTTTCATGAATACAAAAAATACATGCATCACTTCTATTTGATTTTGAGGTGTGATTATTGACAATAGACATCAGCAACACAATATTACAAATTCCTTTTGTATGCTAGGAGTCCGAGCAAGGAATCCCAGGAACTGATCAATATGAAAATCCTATAGAAGATTAAATATTACCGATATGTCAGCTCAATTATGTGCTCTGCCGAAGCATGATTCGTTCTCAAGTAGACATGCGAAATTTGACTTCGATGCAAGTGAGATACAAGGGACAACTTTTGCACTAAGCATTTTCCATGCAAATAGAAATATATGAATGACGTCTCTTCTAGGCAGGCTGAGTAATATTGCAACCAATGATCCTCCTTTTCTTCTCTAATGGTGAAGCTTTTCCTATACTTCACTTCCCACATGCTTCGTTCATGTCCTTGAACCTGGAGGAATTAAAGATATCATGTGATTCATTTTTCAATGGCAAAAATTGGCATCAACCCGCAGGAGTAGTACATTTGATCTGATAACAAATATGTACTGCACTTTTTTTGAGCGGGAAAAGTGTGCTGCACTTAAACAAACAAGTACTGATAGACGCCTGTGCTCTCAGTTTTGGAGCCTGTTTGGTCTTCGTCAAAGCCGTTGATATGGTAATGTTTATTCTCTCCTTGCTCCTGCACTGCCATTCCTCAATGGATTACGAAGTATTCAAGTATCCATCCATGCAAATGTTGAAACACTAAAGAATAATCAAATGTTTGCGCTAGTGTGAATTGGGCTAGGAGTCTAGGACAAAAATATACCACCAAAGAATAGATGCGTACCTCTATCAAAGCAAAGCTGCAGATCTATGAATCCACTCACCCGCATCACTGCAAGAAACAATGTATGGAGTAGCAAGAAAGAAAAACAAAGCGGAACCAGACCTGTAAAAGTCCACCTCATGAGGAGCACATCAAGAAGACCAATTGAAGATGCTGTTTAGCAGCACCGCCCGCTTCTCCGCCAGGGAGGTGGGACGTGCTGTAGTCGCCAACATGGTCGCGAGGTGGAGGCAACGGAGCTGCTCGGTCAGGGCGATGGCGGCGCCCTGGTTCCTGCCAAGCATGGTCAAGCAGCCGTCGAGGTTGTTATTCGGGACATGGCGCACTGCGTGAGCGAGCTTGCAGGCGCGTCCGCAGCGGCCGTGGTGATGGCGTTCGTCCTTGCCCGATCCAGACGTCGGCGGCGGGGAAATTCGTCAGTCGTGGAGAAAATTTAGCCAAATACTTCCGTGATTTCGGGATACGGGGGGCGTCGAGCAGATATAGGCGGGTGAGTCCGCCGGCTGAACATTCGATCTAGGCCGTTTGTTTAGGTGGCGGACCATCGGAGGATTATAGCCTGTTTGATTTTGTCGGGTGGATTTGATCGAACGATTCTGATTGTTTCGTGTACACTTATTTTGGTGGCTATAAATAAATTCTAGTTTGCTCTTTTATAAGTAGTTTAGATAACAAAAATTAGTTCCTTTATACTTGTTATTTCTACTTGCCTGCTTTTAGTTTTGCTAGAATGGGTACTCCTGAGAACACCAAGTTGTGTGATTTTACTAGCACCAATAACAATGATTTTATCTGTACTCCAATTGCGCCACCTACTCCTAAGGCAAATTTTTATGAGATTAAACCTGCTTTGTTGAATCTTGTTATGAAAGAGCAATTTTCTGGTGCCAGTACTGATGATGCTGCATGTGGCGACCCCGGATTATCCATCCGGAATACCCGATATGCATACAATTCACGATCCCATGATCAGTGTGTCATGAATCCACATATCCGAGTTGATAATAGAATTACATCATCCATTAACGTACCGAATAATATACTTACAAATGGTCACATGACCAAGTATGATATTGCCACGCAGGGCAAGTCTACAACTAAGCAGCGGATACCAAGCAGCGTTGATGACCCACGTCATGCCTACTACCCTACAGGAAACTGACTGGGAGACGTTCCTAGTTCGCACCGGCGTCATCGTAACCATCGTCACCTTCCTCGTAGTCCTCTTCATAGTCTGACCAAGTTAATAGCCAGGGACAAAGCCGTGAGTACATTTTGAATTATACTCGCAAACCATCTAAAGAGAGTGAACTGATATGCAGTTTGGCTGTAGCAAGGAAAGGCTCTAGTCTAGGTTATCCTAACTAGTCAATTTCTCGTGTCGATATAGCATGTCATACGACATCTCTATATCTTTGTTGAAACACAATTTTAGAGAACAGATTTTTGTAAACTCTCTAGGGAAGGGGGAACTCATTTATTTCTCAAGAGAGAGAGCCGGTGGTCAATCAAACATGACCACCTCCCTTTATAAATCCAGGTCAATCACACATGACCATCCCATTTCCTTCGGCAGTACCCTGCAAGTACTCCGAACCATAGCCGTGCCACGGCAGTACCCTCCGAGTACTCCGCACGACACCTTTCTCCATTTCTTTGTGAAAACACTTTTATAAACCAAAACTTGACATTGGGCAATGTAGTGATCTTTCCAACCGTCCATGACCGAGGACTCGGCTATTCGAATAGGTTTACACTCTGCAGAGGTTGCACACTTTACCCACAAGATTCGACAAATCCGCCGGGATACCACCACGGACCGTCATACGCAAGTATGCGGGGTTCGGATAATCGAACAGAGTCTTCCATCTATCCACCTTAGTACGGGTGCCTACCCTGTGGATTTTACCTCCCCGACACGCCCCGGCAGTACCTCCTCCAGAGCGTAACTCTGGCGCCACGGCGGGAGAACCCAAGTGTCTTCCGGCGGTCGGGATATGCCGTGAAATGTGTTGACCCTCTTTTGGCGTCAACCCGGATTCCGGGGTCCTACAAACCCTTATATAGTTGTGAGGCTCCCCGCACTAAAGCAGATAAACTTCGGACTAAGCCCCATCCCATACCGGGGTAATGTGGTTGCATGGGTTAATTGTTCCGAGCAACTACAAAGAAACACCAATGTCTTTTTAATAAAACCACCAACTCCTTTCTTTCCATAACCAACTCCATTTGTCCAAAACCATTTAGAAAACATTTCAGTGGAGTAGATACTACTCCAAGGTTTTCAAAACCATTTTCGAAACTTTTCCAAGAGTTTTCCCATCCTAGAGTTTTTGGCTCCACTACAAGTTTTCCAAAGACTTTGATGCTAATCATCAAGTCTCTAATATAGGGGTGTTGAGTAGGTGTCAAGGGTGTCATCTTTATAGATGATAACAAGTCGACTTGTGGATCTAAGTCGTCAACTATGGCTATATAGAGAATAATAGCAATATAGAAAACAATGCATATTAAGAAAACAGTAGTAAAACAATGCAAAGTGAATTAGTAGGATTCAGATATGCAACAAGTAGATGGCTTGCCTTGAATAGCTATGTCCCTGGGCTCCTTCCTTAAAATAAGTACTCAAAGTGTTCCACCTCCTTCTTATGCATTCCTGAGGTAGTCCTCTTCCTCTCCGATGGCGTTTGAATCTAGCGTCGCAAAATGAAAGAAAGGCATTCAATCACCACACAAGCATGCAAAGGAACAAACATTTAACAAGCCATCTCAAACACACAACCAGAGAGGGAGGGTGAAAACATTCTCTCCTATAGGATTTCTGAAATGTTTCTGAAATACACAAAGCCATTTAAGCACTTTGATTAACAAATATGGCTACAAGTACATACAGTAGGCAAACATGGTACCTACAGATAGCTAACAACAATACAAACCCAACAAAATTGGATTTGTAATTTTCTGATTAACTGAGAATATACTATGCATTTTATAGTGAAAATAACTACTGATTCAGAGATAAATCTATCAGAAAATCACATAGGCTCAGAAAAAATTATCCTATGGTCAGTAGCAAGCCTTCACAGTACAGGATCACCCAACATTGGTTTCACTCAAAAATACTTCACAGAAAAGGTTTTAAAATTCCCTAAAGTCAGATCTGGTATTAATTTGCAATAACAACCATGCTAAGAAATAAGAACTAATTGTAACCATGCCAGTGGCACGTGAAAGGTACTGAATAAAGCTTTTCAACAAAACTGGATTTACTCAAAAAGGTTGGATAAATCTCCTGCTAAGGATTTATTAGTGAAAAGGATACATTATACTAGATTAAATGCCATAAATAATCCAGCAAGTAATTTGGCACGAAATTGGTTCTGCATGTTAGGTAAAAGGTTATAGAACTCTCAGAAATTTACACACAACATTTTCATGCATTTTATAATTTGTTTAGGATTTAATCCTTACAGTAGATTAAACAGATCTGGAAAAGTTCATTAGTTTCTAAAAAAAACGCCCAACGGACTCAATCCAGAGCGGATCTGGGCCGATTCGGCATCGGCGGCCCAGCCCACGCAGGCACGCGCGGGAGGCGGGATTCAAACCGGCCTGCCAGGCGGGCCCCGGCCGTCAGCGGCACCATAGGCCGAACCGGTATCGGCGACCCAGGGCCGTTCGATCTAGTTCAGATCGACGGTCCCTTGTCGTCGTCCTCCTTCCGCCGCCCGGGACAGCTCCCGAAACCCTAGCTCAGCTAGGCGGCCACGGTGGCTCACCTATGGAGCTCCTCGGACGCCAACGAGTTGACGGAGAGAAGCGGCGCTTCACGACGACCTCGGGGATGGGCGACAACGGCAGATCTAGCTCCGGGAAGGAGATTCGCACGGTGGTGGCGAGAAGGTCTGCGTCGGAGCTCCGGGTAGTCGAGGCATGGCTTCCCTAAGTCAAAACAGGGGCGGTGTTAGGTAGGTATGGGTTAGTAGAGTGCCTGCAACTAGAAATAGGGGGCAGAGAGGTTCCAGATCGACACCCTTTCGCCATCCTTCCCTGCAGATTTGAAACTAGGGTTTCTGTCCTCCTCCTCCTCCTCTGCTACAGACTAAGGGGCAGTTCTGGGTGCTCTGGGAATACAAGGTGATGGTGAGGGAGTGAAATGAGATGGCAGGGGAAGGCTGGTATGGGCTTTGGCCTTATATATGGAGAGGGGAGTGAGTAAGTCGGTTTTGGGGCATGTGGGGTATGGAGAAGGGCTCTGGTTTGCTGAGTGGGGCGGTGGGGAGGGAGAGAGGGGCCAGAGAGAAGCCTTGCTCGGACAGGAACCATGGGTGGGGCTGCAGCATGCTTTCAATAAATTAGTAACCAAGGTTTGGCATAAAACTCCTCCTCCTCCTTCCAACCACTAAGAGACAAAGAGATAGGGGTGATGCTACAGTGAGATTCGACCAGAGGGTGGTGGTGGTGCTGGAGTGATTAGTGGGATGGTTTGGTGGTGTTTCAAATAGTCTTTGAGAAGCAGAGATGGATATGGAGATGGGTGCATGCATGATGCAATATTTGGGTTGTGAGTTAAGTTTGGATTCCTCCAAGAAGGTGCATGTGTGGATAGATCTGAGATGGTAGTGAGATTATGGGGGTGTGACCTTGCCATTCCTTGCAATTTAAATTTGTCACCAACATTTGTATTTTGAAAGTTTGCCCCCAATAAATAATATTGAACATGATCTTGGAGAATTTTGGAAGTAAGCAAGTAGGGTTTTGGGTCCATGGGATCCTATAGGGATAGGATAGCAGGGTAGGAGATTATAAAATTTATTTGATGAGAAGAAAAGAGCATGAAATAACATAGTGACCATTCATATGCAATTTGTTAAATAAGAAAGGTGAGATAAAGAAATAGTTATTTTGATGGAGGAAGAGTGATATTGTGCATGAATAACATTTCCAAATGCTAGTAGAGAGGGAATGAATTTATGGAGGAATTTTATGATGAGTGCTGACAAGTTACCAAAAGGATCAAGGAAAACTAGAAAAGGTGAAATTAGTTTTGACTAGGGTTCAAAACCTAGTCACATAAATAGGTGGCATGCCTCAAAATGCACATGCAAGGGCATAGATAGTTAGAGTAGATCAAAAGGAAGAGTAATAGGTCAAAGGATGGTCCCTGAACAATTTATCTCGAAATTTAAAAGTGTAAGCAAAAGTGCATCTGATAATAGTCAAATGGTCAGTGGTTTGATTAGGGTCAGAAACAGGATTAGAACAAGTAGCAGATGACCTCAAATGACTAAGTGGTCATGGAAATAATGGAAGAATATATATCAAAGATGAGTTATAGGAAGGTACATTGCCATGGATAGGATATATGAGCTTAATATAAGCGTCTAAAAATTGAATCTGTTAACTAGAGTGAAGATAGGGTCAAACTTGGAATTTGGATGATTTTGCACTTTTAACTTGTCTCTTTGATACTTCTTGGCTGCACTTAGATGCTATCAAGCACGAATAAGGTTTTATGAGTAAGAAATAGGACTAAAAGAAATTCGCCAAGCAAAACAATCATACACATAAGAAGAAGTCAATTACAGCCAAACATAGTCACACATAGCCAATCATAGTCAACTCATGCAACACAAGGTCAATCATTTGCAGCTAATCTAGCATCACCAGAAACAATGATTGAACAAGTGCTCAATGATGTTCATGCCATGGTCAAGTAGAAAAGTGTTTCAAATAAAAGAGTAAAGCTTCTATAGATTTTTCAGACACTAGTGGGGACATAGCATCTCATTTAGAAAGTTTTCTTAAAGGTATTTGAAATCCTTTTATAAACATCAACAAAATATAATTTGGTAAAATAGTGGGACCACTCTACTTTGTAGGTCCAGATAATTTTGTAAATACTTAGTTTTGATAAAAGCTTTGTCTCAAAGATAAATCTTGGCGCTTATTTTGGACAAATAGAATAATTTGAAAAAAAGAGAGGTTGCCAGGATAATGGTTTTGGAAAAATAGCTAGAAGCATAAATAAAGACATGATCACAAGGGCACAAGGATTGTGTTGGTTCACAATAGTGTTCAACAAGCAACTCAAACAGACATCATTAATATAACAACCAAGGCAAACAAGCAAGAAATAGTACGTCGAGAGGTTTGCTCAAAAAGTTTTTTTTGGCCCTCATTTTTGGCTAACTAAACACTACTTAAACAGGGTTACAAAAATTGGGGTGTTACAGCTCTTCCCCCCTTAAACAGAATCTCGTCCCGAGATTCCTAAGCGTAGAAGTAAGAGGTGCTGAGACTAAGTTAGAGTTAGGCCTCAACGGTTGCTCTTCCAACTCACCGGTGATAATCTGGTTTGCATCGAAGACTTGCCTTTGCCGAAGGTGTTGATCGTCTTCATTTGCTAAAGTTGATTGCTGAAGAGTTGATGTTGATGAAAGTATCTTGTCGAAACCTCATCGGGACATTTTTAAGGTTAGCGGGGTTAGGCTACCTAGTATGCCCGAAAAGATTTTACGAGAGTTAGAAGGTTTTCAGCTCGCAATTGAGGTCTTGAAGAGTCGAGGCTTCTCGGGTAGCTTTTGTTGGCTTGGGGTCGTCGCTTCCTTCGTGTAGATTGATGGAGCCTTCAATTCTTGGTGTTGTGTCTTGAAGCTTGATGTTGGCGTAGATCTTTAATTTCGAGCTTGTAGTCATGAGGATAGTAGACAAGAGCATTTGTGCTTCAGTCTTGATAGGTACGTCAAATATGTCAACTTAGTCCTATATGCTTCCTAACTACCAAGGCGTAGGTTAGTCTTAATAAAAACCATTCTTCTGGGTGGTCTTGGGATTGAGTTAAAAACGCTCCAGGTGGCAGAGCACCACCAATGGTGTGTCTTCCAGTAGTTGATGATCTGTTCCTTCTTGTCTCCGGGTTGGTGGAGACCATTGAAGATCTTCTTGCTTATCCATCTTCTTGTAGCCATGAGGATCTTGACGTATATTGGGATACCTTGAGTTGACTTCATCTTCTGAGAAATCTTCACGTGGATTTCTACCCACGGCATAAGTCAGTTTTGGTTTCACACTCATCATGGTTTGAACGAGCGAGGGAGTCAGTCAGTAAATTCTCCACTTCCTCTTGTTGCTACCTCCTTTGGTATCTCCTAAATGCGGAGTCGACATTGATGGCTTGATTCTGGAGAGTCTTCACTCTTATGTTTGCTCAGTGGAGATCCAGCACGTGACTCTTCGTCTTCATGTGCACAGAACTTGTTGAAGTTCGCAGGTTAGGCTTGGCTTCGATACTACTATGATCCATGTTAGTTGGCTTGTTAGAAGATTAGCCGATGCCGAAGGGGTTAAGAGAGTATCATCAATGTTAGCAAAACTCTAGATTTAAGGTTAGGCGATCCAGGTTAGTGAATTCTGTGTCTTCTAGCAGTCTTTTGTAGTCCAGGCGGGTCTATCTTCTGCTTCCTTGATGTTGTAGAGAGGGCTTGACAAAGCTTGAAGAATGTAGCAAAAATTGTCGCGTTGGATCTTGGGTATGGTTTGCGAGGAGAGTTATAACCCACTATTATCAATGATAGAGTCAGCATTTTATTGTCAACTACCTAGGCTACTCGAGCTGACATAAGTAGATGAGAGGGTAAACACATTGTAGAGAGGCTTCCTATTCAGGGTTTTACGCACCTGGGGGTTTTTAAGGCCGAGAGGCCAAAAACAAGCACAAGCACCATGTAACATCACACGCTCATGAAACACACAAGGCAACTGCAAATATTATCTAGAACACACAGGTCAATCAACAAACAATTGCAAGAATCACACGAGGTACTTCAAGTACCAGCGACGCCTAATACTCGCGGTAGTTGGGAGTAGCTCATATGAGACAAATGAGCTTATCCTATTTATCCTAGGGTCATGATTGGTCATAGTGGCTGACTCCTTCATTTGGTTGACTCTCGCTTCAGTTGAGATTGATGGTAGTCGAGGAGGTAGCCACAGTGTTGTTGAGCTGTTGACATTGAGTTTGGAAGTGCAGATCTTGTAGGTATTCTTGCTCACATTACACGGATGTGAGGTCTTCGGAAAGGTTGTTGAAGTCCTTCATATGCGATGATGTCTCGGGCCAGGCCTAAAAATTTCTAGTCAAGCAACCGAGAACTTGGTCCTTGACGACTGCAAAGGTGCGAGTCCAGGGAGGAACAAGGTCAGCTTCTTGACAGAGCCATTGGGGTCAACCAAAGGCAAATTAATTGTCAACACACTTCCTTCTTTGCGGTTGGGGAGGTTTCAAGACGTCCTTCTGAATATTTGCTTCATCTTGTGTTGCTAAGCTTCAGGTCTAATTGGGGTATAACGTCCATTAATTAAATTTGAAGTGGAAGAGACAAGAGAATAAAATCTTTGAAATCCTTGAAAAAAAATTAGAGGGGTAAGATTAGAAGTTTGGAAAGCATAAGTAAGGTATAAGCCATGCTATTGGCTAGATAGGAGAATAAACTTTGCAATTAGTCTTAGCAAAATACTACTTTCCATATTTAACGCCCATGCTAACTAGGGTCTCCTAAAGTTAGGATGGCTCTGATACCAACTCTGTGGCAACCCCGGATTACCCATCCGGAATACCCGATATGCATACAATTCACGATCCCATGATCAGTGTGTCGTGAATCCACATATCCGAGTTGATAATAGAATTACATCATCCATTACAGTACCGAATAATATACTTACAAATGGTCACATGACCAAGTATGATATTGCCACGCAGGGCAAGTCTACAACTAAGCAGCGGATACCAAGCAGCGTTGATGACCCATGTCATGCCTACTACCCTACAGGCAACTAACTGGGAGACGTTCCTAGTTCGCACCGGCGTCATCGTAACCATCGTCACCTTCCTCATAGTCCTCTTCATAGTCTGACCAAGTTAATAGCCAGGGACAAAGCCATGAGTACATTTTGAATTGTACTCGCAAACCATCTAAAGAGAGTGAACTGATATGTAGTTTGGCTGTAGCAAGGAAAGGCTCTAGTCTAGGTTATCCTAACTAGTCAATTTCTCGTGTCGATATAGCATGTCATACGACATCTCTATATCTTTTTTGAAACACAATTTTAGAGAACAGATTTTTGTAAACTCTCTAGGGAAGGGGGAACTCATTTATTTCTCAAGAGAGAGAGCCGGTGGTCAATCAAACATGACCACCTCCCTTTATAAATCCAGGTCAATCACACATGACCATCCCATTTCCTTCGGCAGTACCCTGCAAGTACTCTGAACCATAGCCATGCCACGGCAGTACCCTCCGAGTACTCTGCACGGCACCTTTCTCCATTTCTTTATGAAAATACTTTTATAAACCAAAACTTGACATTGGGCAATGTAGTGATCTTTCCAACCATCCATGACCGAGGACTCGGCTATTTGAATAGGTTTACACTCTGCAGAGGTTGCACACTTTACTCACAAGATTCGATAAATCCGCCGGGATACCACCACGGACCGTCATACGTAAGTATGCGGGGTTCGGATAATCGAACAGAGTCTTCCATCTATCCACCTTAGTACGGGTGCCTACCCTGTGGAGTTTACCTCCCCGGCACGCCCCGGCAGTACCTCCTCCAGAGCGTAACTCCGGCGCCACGGCGGGAGAACCCAAGTGTCTTTCGGCGGCTCGGGATATGCCGTGATATATGTTGACCCTCTTTTGGCATCAACCCGGATTCCGGGGTCCTACAAACCCTTATATAGTTGTGAGGCTCCCCGCACTAAAGCAGATAAACTTCAGACTAAGCCCCGTCCCATACCGGGGTAATGTGGTTGCACGGGTTAATTGTTCCGAGCGACTACAAAGAAACACCAATGTCTTTTTAATAAAACCACCAACTCCTTTCTTTCCATAACCAACTCCATTTGTCCAAAACCATTTAGAAAACATTTCAGTGGAGTAGATACTACTCCAAGATTTTCAAAACCATTTTCGAAACTTTTCCAAGAGTTTTCCCATCCTAGAGTTTTTGGCTCCACTACAAATTTTCCAAAGACTTTGATGCTAATCATCAAGTCTCTAATATAGGGGTGTTGAGTAGGTGTCAAGGGTGTCATCTTTATAGATGATAACAAGTCGACTTGTGGAGCTAAGTCGTCAACTATGGCTATATAGAGAATAATAGCAATATAGAAAACAATGCATATTAAGAAAACAGTAGTAAAACAATGCAAAGTGAATTAGTAGGATTCAGATATGCAACAAGTAGATGGCTTGCCTTGAATAGCTATGTCCCTGGGCTCCTTCCTTAAAAGAAGTACTCAAAGTGTTCCACCTCCTTCTTATGCATTCCTGAGGTAGTCCTCTTCCTCTCCGATGGCGTTCGAATCTAGCGTCGCAAAATGAAAGAAAGGCATTCAATCACCACACAAGCATGCAAAGGAACAAACATTTAACAAGCCATCTCAAACACACAACCAGAGAGGGAGGGTGAAAACATTCTCTCCTATAGGAGTGCAATACAACAATATCAAGTTTCCAATTAGGTTCCCTACTTAAAAATAGGGTTTTCACACTAGGACTCAATACTAATAGATTATTACTAAATATAATCAAACAAGGGGGTACACTCCTCAATTACAGGTACTAGTGACCTCTAAGATACTAAAACAAGTGACTCTTGGTTCAGAAAATATAACTCCTATTAACAAGCAATTTCTAAAATACACAAAGCCATTTAAGCACTTTGATTAACAAACATGGCTACAAGTACATACAGTAGGCAAACATGGTACCTACAGATAGCTAACAACAATACAAACCCAACAAAATTGGATTTGTAATTTTCTGATTAACTGAGAATATACTATGCATTTTATAATGAAAATAACTACTGATTCAGAGATAAATCTATCAGAAAATCACATAAGCTCAGAAAAATTGATCCTATGGTCAGTAGCAAGCCTTCACAGTACAGGATCACCCAACATTGGTTTCACTCAAAAATACTTCACATAAAAGGTTTTAAAATTCCCTAAAGTCAGATCTAGTATTAATTTGCAATAACAACCATGCTAAGAAATAAGAACTAATTGTAACCAGGCCAGTGGCATGTGAAAGGTACTGAATAAAGCTTTTCAACAAAACTGGATTTACTCAAAAAGGTTGGATAAATCTGCTGCTAAGGATTTATTAGTGAAAAGGATACATTATACTAGATTAAATGCCATAAATAATCCAGAAAGTAATTTGGCACGAAATTGGTTCTGCATATTAGGTTAAAGGTTCGAGAACTCTCAGAAATTTACACACAACATTTTCATGTATTTTATAATTTGTTTAGGATTTAATCCTTACAGTAGATTAAACAGATCTGGAAAAGTTCATTAGTTTCTAAAAAAACGCCCAACGGACTCAATCCAGAGCGGATCTGGGCCGATTCGGCATCGGCGGCCCAGCCCACGCAGGCACGCGCGGGAGGCGGGATTCAAACCGGCCTGCCAGGCGGGCCCCGGCCGTTAGCGGCACCAGAGGCCAAACCGGTATCGGCGACCCGGGGCCGTTCGATCTAGTTCAGATCGACGGTCCCTTGTCGTCGTCCTCCTTCCGCCGCCCGGGACAGCTCCCGAAACCCTAGCTCGGCTAGGCGGCCACGGTGGCTCACCTACAGAGCTCCTCGGATGCCAGCGAGTTGACGGAGAGAAGCGGCGCTTCACGACGACCTCGGGGATGGGCGACAACGGCAGATCTAGCTCCGGGAAGTAGATTCGCGCGGTGGTGGCGAGAAGGTCTGCGTCGGAGCTCCGGGAAGTCGAGGCACGGCTTCCCTAAGTCAAAACAGGGGCGGGGTTAGGTAGGTATGGGTTAGTAGAGTGCCTGCAACTAGAAATAGGGGGCAGAGAGGTTCCAGATCGACACCCTTTCGCCATCCTTCCCTGCAGATTTGAAACTAGGGTTTCTGTCCTCCTCCTCCTCTGCTACAGACTAAGGGGCAGTTCTGGGTGCTCTGGGAATACAAGGTGATGGTGAGGGAGTGAAATGAGATGGCAGGGGAAGGCTGGTATGGGCTTTGGCCTTATATATGGAGATGGGAGGGAGTAAGTCGGTTTTGGGGCATGTGGGGTATGGAGAAGGGCTCTGGTTTGCTGAGTGGGGCAGTGGGGAGGGAGAGAGGGGCTAGAGAGAAGCCTTGCTCGGACAGGAACCATGGGTGAGGCTGCAGCATGCTTTCAATAAATTAGTAACCAAGGTTTGGCATAAAACTCCTCCTCCTCCTTCCAACGACTAAGAGAAAAAGAGAGAGGGGGTGATGCTACAGTGAGATTCGACCAGAGGGTGGTGGTGGTGCTGGAGTGATTAGTGGGATGGTTTGGTGGTGTTTCAAATAGTCTTTGAGAAGCAGAGATGGATATGGAGATGGGTGCATGCATGATGCAATATTTGGGTTGTGAGTTAAGTTTGGATTCCTCCAAGAAGGTGCATGTGTGGATAGATCTGAGATGGTAGTGAGATTATGGGGGTGTGACCTTGCCATTCGTTGCAATTTAAATTTGTCACCAACATTTGTATTTTGAAAGTTTGCCCCCAATATATAATATTGAACATGATCTTGGAGAATTTTGAAAGTAAGCAAGTAGGGTTTTGGGTCCATGGGATCCTATAGGGATAGGATAGCAGGGTAGGAGATTATAAAATTTATTTGATGAGAAGAAAAGAGCATGAAATAACATAGTGACCATTCATATGCAATTTGTTAAATAAGAAAGGTGAGATAAAGAAATAGTTATTTTGATGGAGGAAGAGTGATATTGTGCATGAATAACATTTCCAAATGCTAGTAGAGAGGGAATGAATTTATGGAGGAATTTTATGATGAGTGCTGACAAATTACCAAAAGGATCAAGGAAAACTAGAAAAGGTGAAATTAGTTTTGACTAGGGTTCAAAACCTAGTCACATAAATAGGTGGCATGCCTCAAAATGCACATGCAAGGGCATAGATAGTTAGAGTAGATCAAAAGGAAGAGGAATAGGTCAAAGGATGGTCCCTGAACAATTTATCTCAAAATTTAAAAGTGTAAGCAAAAGTGCATCTGATAATAGTCAAATGGTTAGTGGTTTGATTAGGGTCAGAAACAGGATTAGAACAAGTAGCAGATGACCTCAAATGACTAAGTGGTAATGGAAATAATGGAAGAATATATATCAAAGATGAGTTCTAGGAAGGTACATTGCCACGGATAGGATAGATGAGCTTAATATAAGCGTCTAAAAATTGAATCTGTTAACTAGAGTGAAGATAGGGTCAAACTTGGAATTTGGATGATTTTGCACTTTTAACTTGTCTCTTTGATACTTCTTGGCTTCACTTAGATGCTATCAAGCACGTATAACGTTTTATGAGTAAGAAATAGGACTAAAAGAAATTCTCCAAGCAAAACAATCATACACATAAGAAGAAGTCAATTACAGCCAAACATAGTCACACATAGCCAATCATAGTCAACTCATGCAACACAAGGTCAATCATTTGCAGCTAATCTAGCATCACCAGAAACAATGATTGAACAAGTGCTCAATGATGTTCATGCCATGGTCAAGTAGAAAAGTGTTTCAAATAAAAGAGTAAAGCTTCTATAGATTTTTCAGACACTAGTGGGGACATAGCATCTCCTTTAGAAAGTTTTCCTAAAGGTATTTGAAATCCTTTTATAAACATCAACAAAATATAAGTTGGTAAAATAGTGGGACCACTCTACTTTGTAGGTCCAGATAATCTTGTAAATACTTAGTTTTGATAAAAGCTTTGTCTCAAAGATAAATCTTGGCGCTTATTTTGGACAAATAGAATAATTTGAAAAAAAGAGAGGTTGCCAGGATAATGGTTTTGGAAAATTAGCTAGAAGCGTAAATTAAGACATGATCACAAGGGCACAAGGATTGTGTTGGTTCACAGTAGTGTTCAACAAGCAACTCAAACAGACATCACACTAGTAGGAAAACCCTTATAGGTGGGATGCAATTCTGTGGCGCACCAGCCAGCAGTGCGCCACAGAAAATAATTCTGTGGCGCACCTGGTAGGGTGCGCCACAAAAATACAGCATTTCTGTGGCGCACCAGAAGGCCATGCGCCACAGAATTTGGGTGGGGCCCACTCCTTGCCAGCCCCAATCATTGGTTCCACTAATTCTGTGGCGCACCAGACCTGATGCGCCACAGAATGTACTAATTCTGTGGCGCATCTCGTCTGGTGCGCCATAGAATTAGTACATTCTGTGGCGCATCTCGTCTGGTGCGCCACAGAATTAGTACATTCTGTGGCGCATTAGGTCTGGTGCGCCACAGAATTAGTGGAATTCTGTGGAGCACTTGACCAGATGCGCCATAGAATTAGCTCGTCCCACACCTATAAAGTGCCAACCTCCCACACCTCCCACACTCCCAAGCCATTCATCTTCCTCTCCTCCATCTAGATCCAGCTCTAGCTCCCTTCCCTCTCATCCCATTTTGGCCATAGTTTTCACTTTCTTTGGTACTTATTATACTTACTTTGGTTGATACATAATTGGCGGTGAGGAGAAGCCTCTCCATACTCTCTCCTCCTCTCCAACTCATCGATCGCGGTCTCGTCTCGGTATCGAATCTACAAGGTGAGTATTTGGAGGGGACATGCATGCGCATGTTGATCTTGTGTATGGATGATTGTTGCACGTGAAGCGCTTGTGTGTGTGCCGGTGTGGTGCATGGATGTTTGTCGAGACGTTGATTCATTTCCGTTTCGGCAAATTTTTGCACTACCCATACGTCCTACCTTTATGAGAGGTCATGCCGAATTTTTCCGCTCTATGTATACCTTTAGGAGAGGTCCATGCATGTGTGTGCATGTGTTGCGGTTCTAATTTTCTGCTCTATGTATACCATTTGCAGAAAACCATGGTCCTCTCGATGAGTTCCACTTGAATTAGTAGATACAAGAAAGACGCGAAGGAGGACATGATTCGGAACAATAGGCGCCAGATAAGATGTCTGTGTCGATCATGCAAACTCGAGCGCTGGATCAACCCTAATTACGGACAACTGGAGGAGCACCTGCTGAGGCGCGGTTTCATGCAGGACAACCAGGCGCGGCCGGCCCCAACAAATGGTGCGCATGAAGACCATGGTGGCGAGCGAGATGACGAAGCACCACATGTCGGTGGAGAATATCATCATGAAGAAGAAGTCGGCGGAGAAGATCATCATGAAGTAGAAGTTGCCGGCGGAGAAGATCATGATGAAGAAGAAGATTCTGGCGCGACTCCGCTAATTTCGGCCTTGCGGGACTCTCATGTTCAAGATCTGCTCCTCCATGAGACGAGCAACGACAGAGCTGCAGCCAGAGAGAGAGCCAAGCTGGCGCAAATGGAGAAAGACGGGATGACTCCGATATTTCCTGGGTGCCGTCCGCATGATACGCGCTTGCATGTAACGCTTGATTGTCTGCAGATGAAGACGCGGAACAAATGGACCGATTCCAGCGTCAGCAAAAACATGAAATTCTGGCACGATCGTCTCCTAGAGGGGAACACATTGCCAAGTAGTATCGAGGAGGCCAAGAAAGTTGTGTGCCCTCTTGACCTACCGCACGAAAGATACCACGCCTGCATCAATGATTGCGTGATTTATCGGGGGGAGTACAAGGACATGACCACATGTCCGGTGTGCGGCCACGGACGGTACAAGGTTGGGAACAAGAAGGTACCTCGAAAAGTGGTATGGTACTTTCGTATCACTCCCCGTCTGCAGCGGTATTTCGTGGACCCTAAGGAAGCAAAGCTCATGCAATGGCACGCGGAAAGGAAGAAGCCCGAAGAAGATCCGGAGATGGGCTATATGCTGACATACCCTTCAGACGCTGGCCAGTGGGAAGCATTGGACATTGCCTTCCCTAGGTTCGGGGGCGACGGAAGGAACATCAGGCTGGGTATGAGCACCGATGGACTCAATCCGTTCGGCAACCAGAGTAGCACGCATAGCACCTGGCTTGTGTTTGTATGGCCTTACAACCTACCCCCGTGGCTATGCACCAAGCAAAGGTACATACACCTGGTTATACCAGATGCCAAATCGAAGAACGCATCCGCGAAAAATGAGCCATGGGTACTCGGTAGCCAAGTTGACCAATGCTTCTTCATCACCGACCCGTCGAGGCCTAGCCGTGTTGTCGTGAGGAGGGGCAAGAGGAGCATCATAGGAATGGAAGGAGACGCAAACGAGGAAGACTTGGACAAGAACGGTGACCCAAAGATCGAGGAGGAATTCGACAAGCACTTTGACATGCCTACTACTAGTAAAGTAAGAAGGAAGACCTCCCTACCTACTAAAGGTTGTCCGTTCACACGAAGAAATCTCAAGGTGGCCGGCATAAAGTATTCAACCGCCAACAAGAAGGGCAAGAAGATCGTGAAGAAACGCTAAGCTAGCTCGGAACCGGACGGAGAAGACTTTTTTGGTGTGTGTGATCGAGACTTTTTTGTGTATGCACATTCCAAAGCATAAGGCTTATATTTTTAGAAACTATCGACAACTATAATATTATATAGACATCATATGAAAATTTGGTCAAACTTCATGTTCTTTGAATTTTTAGAAAAAATATAAGCCTTATTCATTGAAACAGAGGGAGTAATAACTAAAATAATTAAAAAAAGGAAATAAATTCTGTGGCACATCTACTAGTGGGATGCGCCACAGAATTAGCTAATTCTGTGGCGCATCCCACCAGTAGATGCGCCACAGAATATTGACACTTAGTAAAACTGGGGATCGATCCCCTCCCCCGCGCAACTGCTTCTTCTCTCTCTGTTCCCCTGCCAGATCGAGATCGACTCCCTGCATCACGTCCACCCTCGCCGCCGCCCCTCTCGAGCGTCGTCCCTCCCGAGCGTCGTCCCTCCTCCGCTCCTCGCCCCTCTGGAGTGCCGCCCCTCCTCGCCCCTCTGGAGCGCCGCCCCTCCGGATCGCCGAGTCAAGTACACCTACGCCCACGGCGCCGGCCGGCTCACCACCGTCGATTCCACCTTCGATACGGCCAAGAACGCCTGGGAGTTCGCCGTCGCCAGGAGGTTCGACGGCGGGGACGCTGTGAGGGGCACCTACCAGGCCTCCACGAAGCAGCTCGGGCTCGAGTGGACAAGGAGCTCCAGCGTCGGGGGATCCTTCAAGGTATGTTGAATTGGTTGTGAGATCCGTCCATTGTCTTGCTTTTATCTGTGTCACTATACGCTTATTCGAAGATATAACGGAACTAATTTGCATGTGGTTCAGTAGAATTCCATGTATATAACTCAATTCGTAGATTGCGTTGCTTTTGTCTGTGTTAGTATGCATAGAAGATACTACACCTCTATTCCGTTCTAATCGATGCATGAGCTGTGGTAAGTTCACATGCATAGAAGATACTACACCTCTATTTTTTATGCTGCTCTGTGGATATGACAACGCATGATAATGGTTTTCTGTAGTATTGGATGAGAGCAATGTAGACTCCCAGTAGCTAATTCCCGTGTTTCAGTATTTTACATCGCTTGTGTTATTGGGGATACTTCATAGTACTTTGGAGTGGCTGTGCACAAAATACTTCCGCAAAAGCCAAGCACACAACAGAATGAATAAGCATTAGGTTGTCTAGTTAAGCAGCCGTTTTCTCTTAGTTATGCGTTTCCTGGCAACAATATTTCTTAAATTTGTTTCGCCTGCCTATGCATTGGTAAGTCCAAGTAGGATTTAGACTTAAACAATTTAGATACATAGCTAGCCCCATCCAAAATTAGTTTAGTCAATCTTTCTGCACTCACTATACACAGCCATAATATCATTTTGATGGGGACTTAGGTAGAATTTCATGTGCATAACTCTATTTTCAATCGTTTAGTATCCACGAGAAATTCATCGCAAGGAATATATGGTTTACATTATACATTTTGGTTTTAATTAATATATTATGCTAGTATGTGAATATTGCTGCTGTTATGTGTTGAGCAGGGACACATACTACACACTCGTCGTTCTTTGCCCAAAGTGGTCACTAGCCCAGTACTTCGACTCGTCGAGTACGACGACGAAGAAAGACTACAACAGAATAAGGAGTGTTCTCGATGAGGCTATCCTTTTCTACTCCAAAAATGGAGGCATCTTCCACAAGAAGGGGAAATTTATCAGGCCGGACACTAAAGAGCAGGGGTTCAAGCACGTGATCAACTTCCCTTGCATCAAGCAGCCAGATGACAGCATGAAGGAGGCCTTCTATGTCCTCCATCACCTTAAAGGGTTTGTCGCGGATGCAGAGATGATGCGTCTGCCACCTAGTAAGTGAGACCCCAAAAAAATGGCGGGAGATATCAGCGATGCTGATCTTAGAGAAGACTTCCATCACATCCAAGTAAAGCTATCGGAAATTATCGTAGAAGATGTATGCAACAGATCGGGGCTCTTACACCAACTCAGAGGGTTGTGTAAGAGGGATATAGAAGAACGCCTACATAGGCAGGGTGATGGAAGGACGTGGACGACGAAGGACATGTACAAACCGTTCCCGAAGCCCATGAACAAGATGTCTCGTTGATCGAGAGGCCGGTGTGCCTACTGTGTTGTAAATAAACTTGCTTAGTGTCGTTGTTGGATTTCAATTACTATTGTAGTCGATGTAGTAGAACTTGATTACTTATGCGATACCGATGCTATATGACTTTTAGGTTTATTATTATTTCCTTGCTTTAATTCTTGAGAATATGTATGCATGTGAACCCTCTAATTCTTTCCATTGCATTATATACTAATATGCCTTGTGTCCATAGAGATGACGTGGTACGTCGTGTTCGAGGGGCGGGTTCCAGGAGTCTATGAGGAGTGGACGGACTGCAAGGAACAGGTGCACAAGTTCAGCGGCAACTTCATTAGAAATAATAATTTCAACAACAGTGCTTATAGGAACAATTTAGCTAGCAACAATTATAGGTCGTATCCTTCTACCAATGGTAATGGTTATGGCAACTCTTATGGTAATTCCTCCAACAACACTAGGGGCACGCCCTTTGAGCTTGAGGCCATGCTCAAGGACTTCATCGGTAAGCAAACTGCTTTTAACAAGTCTATTGAGGAAAAGTTGAGTAAAATTGATATGCTTGATTCTAAAGTTGATCGCCTTGCTCTTGATGTTGAACTTCTGAAACTAAAAGTTTTGCCTAATGATGTGAAAGAAAGCAAGACTTTTAATGCCATCCAGGTTAGAATAGATGAAAATGTTAGGATGTTAGCAGAATTGCATGCTAGGTGGGAAATAGAAGATGAGATGGCTAGAAAGATGAGGTTATGTACTATTACCACCTCTAGTGATGTTGTTTCAAATGCTAGCAATCCTCTTACTTTGATTGGTGTAGAGAAAACTCCTACTCCTTGTGCGAAAAAGCCTAAAACTGCAAAAACTTTTTCTACAAAAAGTGCTAAATTTTTTTGGAGTATGGAAGACAATAGCTCTACTTCTTTTAATGATTTTGATGTTGAAGGTTGCAATATATCTGAAGTAATTTTTTTCTTGCAAAATCTTGCTTTGAGTCCTAATGCTAGTTCTATGAATGTTGCTTTTACAAAGCATATTACAAATGCTCTCATGAAAATTAGGGAAGAAAAGTTGAAATAAAAGGTTTCTATTCCCAAGAAGTTAGAAGATGGTTGGGAGCCCATCATTGATATGAATGTTAATGATTTTGATTATCATGCTTTATGTGATCTTGGTGCAAGCATTTCTATTATGCTAGAAAGATTTATGATATGCTTGGTTTACCACCGCTTGAAAATTGTTATTTTGATGTTCCTCTTGCTGATGTTGCTAAGAAGAAACCTTTGGGAAGGATTAATGATGTTCTTTTTATGGTTGACAATAACCTTGTTCCCGTTGATTTCCTTGTTTTGGATGTTGAATGCAATGCTTCATGTCCTATTATTTTGGGAAGACCTTTTCTTAGAACTGTTGGTGCCATCATTGATATGAAGGAAGGCACCATTAAATATCAATTCCCACTCAAGAAAGATATGGAACACTTCCCTATAAAGAGGAAGAAATTACTTTTTGACTCTATTCTTAGAGCAAATTATGATCTTGATGCTTCATCACTTGATATTGCTTGATTTCACTTTCTGCGCCTAGCTCAAAGGCGTTAAAGAAAAGCACTCTTGGGAGATAACCCAATGTTTTCTTTTCAGTATTTTTCTTTTATTTAAGTCTTGGAAGCCATTACTACTGTAATGACCTCTCCTTATCATTTTTATTTCGTTTTTGTGCCAAGAAGAACCTCTAATGGGAGGAAGGTAAGATTTGGGGAAGTTGCTGTCCTGAAACAGATTTCTGCGCTGCAGCGTAAAAATTCGTAAAAATTCTCAGAATATCTTTTTGATCTGCGATTTCTTGTGCGCATGCCCCAGGTTATTTCCAAACTTTCATTAGTTTTGCACGTTTCAATTTGAGCAACAGAAGATCCTCGAAAAAATCGATCTTTGTCAGCTGTTCTATTTTGACAGATTCTGCCACAATTTATATTTGCCTCTCGATCGCTTTCTTTTTGAGTTCTTTGATCACGGAACTTTTGAGGAAGTTGCTACAGTGTCTTATGCTTTAATGGATGGTATATTTGAGTTTGAAACTGAACCAAAAGAGTAGATTTACTATCATGCTTACACTAATGTTACTAATAGAATTGTGTGAAGTTTTGTATGAAGGAAGTTTTCAAGTGTAGGGAAAGGAGAGCGATGAGATGAGATGAATTATGGACAAAAGCTCAAGCTTGGGGATGCCCATGTCACCCCAAGAAATATCTAATAGGTACAAGCGTCAAAGCTTGGGGATGCCCCGAGGCACCCCTTCTTCATCGGCCAAAATCAGGTCACCTTTCAAGACACTATATTTTTATTGCTTCATGTACTATGCATTTTTCTTGGAGCATATTTACTTTTGCTTTCAGTTTTCTTTTGTTTTGTTTTGCTGCAATAAATGGTTGGACCCCAAAAAATTTCTTTTGGAGAAGACATACTCCGTTTTTATTGCCAAGAACACTCTAGTTTTCACTCTTATCGTTCAACGAGTGTTCTCTTTTTCTAGAACTGTGTTTAGCTTTTGTTTTTCGCCTTGATTTTTGTTCAGATCTTGTTATATCTTTGTATCAAGGTGTATTTAGACCACTGGTCTATGTTGGTTTTCATTTAAAAGAGTGGTTTCAAAAAGTTTGAATGGTGTTGGAAAAGAGAAAAAGTTTCATGCCAATAGTGGTACAAATGGGAGCTTGTTTAGATTATGGCTTAGACTTTTGCATGTCATGCTTGATGTTATTTTGATAGTATGCTTAGTAGTTTTTGCTGTAGCATGACTTATCTCAAATGACTGATATTGCTTAATGTGCCTTTGAAAGAATCATGCATTGTTTTTGTTATATGGGAGCATATTATTGTGGTTTTCTCCTTTGATGCTTTATTTGGGTTGACTTGGCGCATGCTTACAACATGTTTGACTCTAAAAAATTCGCCATAAGACTCTAAGATAATTTGGTTTCTGAGTTGTGATACCACTTTACGCTTCGATTAATGATGTTTTGTCGCTATGCATGATTATGGCCGTTATTGCTCTCTTAGTTGGTCGCTCCCAGTCTTTTGCTAGCCTTCAGTTTGTACTGAGAGGGAATACTTCTCGTGCATCCAACTCCCAAAAACCAAGTTTTCCAATGTGTCCACCATATCTACCTATTAGCAATTTGCTATTCCAAGCAAATTCGTCTTGCTTTTATCTATCCTTCAAATTAAACTTTTTGTGTTATGTGAAAATTAGTTAGTAAAGCTCTCACAAACCTGACGGCACACTTTACTTTTCTTGCTTTTAATAAATTTGACATTGTGGCTCTCTTATGTTGATGTTATGCTTGCAAGTTGTAAGTTGGAAGTTAGCCCAGCCATGCCGTCATGGGGCAAGCTTTCAACATTGCACTTTTTTCTCATTTAGTTGATATCGTGATCTTTTGTTTATGGATACCTGCGATGTGAAATAAGTTGGAAACTTGTGAGCTCATGGAGTTTGTATATGTGTTAGAGAAATGCCTGGGCCGCTAATCTAAGCCATGCATCATTCATGGTGGAAATTTACAGCATGCCCATAGTGGACATTCGACGACGCATCTCACAATAAAAAGCTATACCAATGGTAAATAAAAGAGATGCCGAGGTGTTCATTGTCTGTTTGTCTTGTCATTTTGATGTGGGCTTGTTCCATGTCATCGGGCAAGAGGTACCCCGTTGGCGGTTCTCAATGATACATGTATGCTTACAATGACAAGAACTTGCTTGGGACCTAAGTCGAGTAGCATGAGGTTTGGGTATTCGTACTTCACGGGACACGAGATTTTCAACTTATGATTTGTTAAGCATATGCTTCGTAATTGTACTCGCATTAACCTTAACCAGTCAAGATGCCTATGATGGGGGGCAATGAGAGCTCAAAGCTAATAAGTATCATAATTTTTGGTGGTTTATAAAACTTGCAATCACTGCTTCCCTCTGCGAAGGGCCTTTCTTTTACTTTTATGTTGAGTCTCCACCTTCTACCTTTATGCAGTGTCTAAAAGAGCATAGTTGTCATTCTGAGTTTAATGTGCATAGTCCCAAACTTTATTATTGATTGATTCATGATTATGGTTTTTCTTGTTCTTAAATTATTTGTATCTAGTCGCCCTCTTAAACTTGAAGGTGTCCTATGCATTTATGTTTTGCTATTCCATGAAGGACAAGCTGAAAACCACTTTGCTATGTTTTTCTATATGGTTGAAACACACACTTGACTTTCAATGTTTCATTACTCATGATCTTTCGTTTGTATTAATTTTCATGTTATAACAGGGTTGCTAAGTTTTATTGTCAAGATTATGTCTTTTATGCCCATGTTTAGAGTACCTTGATCTCAGCAATCAATGCTTTACATCATTGATCAAGATTGTGATGGTGCATGTCACCTCAAAAATTATTGTTTTGTTATCACTTACCTACTCGAGGACGAGCAGGAGTTAAGCTTGGGGATGCTTGATACGTCTCAAACATATCTATAATTTTTTATGCTCTATGCTTGTTTATACACCATTTGCTTTGTGTTTTGTTACACTTTGTGGCATTTTTATGCGTTTTCTAGAACTAACCTATTAATGAGATGCCACAGTGCCAGTTCCCTGTTTTTGCTGTTTTTGTGTTTCACAAAAGCAACACAGGAAATATTCTTGGAATTGGACGAAACCAAAGCCAAAGTTCCTATTTTTCTCGACACGAGACGAAGTCCGAAGATGAGACGGCGGGGCACCAGAGGGCGGCCGCACCACCCCATGGTGCGGGCCACCCCCTGGCCGCACCATGGCATGGTGTCGGCCCCTGGCCCACTCCCTGACGCTGCCCTTCCGCCTATATATTCCCCTCGACGGGAAAACCTAAAAGACCCGATCAATTTTCCACGAAACCTACTACAAGCCGCCACCATCATCGACGCGAGATCGGGAGGGTCCAGAAGCCGGCACCCTGCCGGAGAGGGGAATCACCACCGGAGGCCTTCTTCATCACCATGGCCGCCTCGGGAGTGACGTGTGAGTAGTCTACCTTGGACTACGGGTCCATAGCAGTAGCTAGATGGTTGTCATCTCCTCCATGTGCTTCATGTTTAGATCTTGTGAGCTACCTATCATGATCAAGAGCATCGTTGTGTAATTCTACATGTTGTGTTTGTTGGGATCCGATGAATATTGGTACTATGTCAAGTTGAATTGTTGATTTATCATCTTTATGTTATCTCTATGTTGTTTATGATCTTGCATGTTCTCCGTTGCTAGTAGATATCTTGGCCGAGTAGATGCTAGTGACTCTAAGAGGGAGTATTTATGCTCGATAGTGGGTTCATGCCTCTAGTAATCTGGGGGAGTGACAGAAACCTCTAAGGTTGTAGATGTGTTGTTTCTACTAGGGAGAAAACAACAATCTTGTGTTCAAGGACATTTGTATTATTTACGTTACACACTTTGCTTAAGGCGATAATCTGTTGCTTGCAACTTAATACCCAATGGTTGCTCGGACGACATCCGAAGGGTGGATTATTAGTCATAGATGCAGTTGGATGACAATCTATGTATTATGTTGTAATGCCCAAGTGATTCTCATAGTGATCCTCATGACATTTGTACGCCTGCTTTATTCTATCAATTGCCCAACTGTAATTTATTTACCCAGCATGTTGTTATTTATCTTATGGAGAGACACCACTAGTGAACTATGGACCCCGGTCCATTCTTTTACATTGCTATTACCGTTTATTATTTACTTGTTTTATTTACATTCTTGCAAACTACTGCCTTTTACCACTCAATATGCTTAATCCTTTGTTTACAGCAAATCGGTGAGATTGACAACCTCACTATAAGTTGGGACAAAGTACTTGGTTGTGTTGTGTGCAGGTTCCACATTGCTGCTGGTGCAAAGCTACACCCTGGACAAGTTTTCTGGCGCCATTGTCCAGAGTTGTCGCAATGCTAGCGGGCATCAACCTTCGGAAGTTTGGTTCTTTCTCATACTGGTTCGATAAACCTTGGTTTCACAACTGAGGGAAGACTTGCTGTTGTGCTCATCACAACTGGGCGGTCATCTACAATATTCCTACATCAACACCACGCCACCACTCATGATGCGAAAGAAACCAAGACTTTGAATGCCATTCAGGTTAAGATTGATAATAATGTTAGGATGTTAGCAGAATTGCATGCTAGGTGGGAAAGAGAAGCTGAGATGGCTAGAAATATGAAGGTTTGTACTATTACCACCACTAGTGATGTTGCTTCAAATGCAAGCAATCCTCTTACTTTGATTGATGTAGAGAAAATTCCTACTCCTTGTGTTAAAAAGCCTAAAACTGCAGAAACTTTTTCTAACAAAAGTGCTGAAATTTTTTGGAGTATGGGAGACAATACCTCTACTACCTTTAATGATTTTGATGTTGATGGTTGCAATATTTCTGAAGTAATTTTGTTCTTGCAAAATATTGCTTTAAGTCCTAATGCTAGTTCTATGAATGTTGCTTTTACAAAGCATATTATGAATGCTCTCATGCAAATTAGAGAGGATAAGTTGAAACAAAAAGTTTCTATTCCTAAGAAGTTAGAAGATGGTTGGGAGCCCATCATTGAGATGAATGTGAATGATTTTGATTGCAATGCTTTATGTGATCTTGGTGCAAGCATTTCTATTATGCCTAGAAAGATTTATGATATGCTTGGTTTACCACCTCTTGAAAATTATTATTTTGATGTTCCTCTTGCTGATGTTGCTAAGAAGAAACCTTTGGGAAGGATTAGTGATGTTCTTATTATGGTTAACAATAACCTTGTTCCCGTTGATGTCCTTGTTTTGGATATTGAATGCAATGCTTCTTGTCCTATTATTTTGGAAAGACCTTTTCTTAGAACTGTTGGTGCCATTATTGATATGAAGGAAGGCACCATTAAATATCAATTCCCACTCAAGAAAGGTATGGAACACTTCCCTAGAAAGAGAAAGAAATTACTTTTTGACTCTATTCTTAGAGAAAATTATAAACTTGATGCTTCTTCGCTCGAAATTACTTGATTTTCACTTTCTGCGCCTAGCTCAAAGGCGTTAAAAAAAGCACTCTTGGGAGATAACCCAATGTTTTCTTTTCAGTACTTTTTCTTTTTTTTTGAGTCTTGGAAGTTATTACTAATGTAATGACCTCTCCTTATCTTTTTTATTTCGTTTTTGTGGCAAGAAGAACCTCTAACTGGAGGAAGGTAAGATTTGGGGAAGTTGCTGTCGTGAAACAGATTTCTGTGATGTATCGTAAAAATTCGTGAAAATTCTCAGAACGTATTTTTGATCTGCGATTTCTTGCGCACATGCCCCAGGTTATTTCCTAACTTTCATTATTTTTGCATTTTTCGATTTGAGCAACAGAAGATTTTCAAAAAAATCGATCTTTACCAGCTGTTCTGTTTTGACAGATTTCTGCCACTATTTGTGTTTGCCTCTTGATCTCTTTCTTTTTTAGTTCTTTTGATCACGGAATTTTTGAGGAAGTTGCTACAGTATCTTATGCTTTAATGGGTGTTATACTTGAGTTGAAACTGAACCAAAGGGTGGATTTACTATCTTGCTTACACTAATGTTGCTAATAAGAATTGTGTGAAGTTTTTGTATGAAGGAAGTTTTCAAGTGTAGGGAAAGGAGAATGATGAGATGAGATGAAGAATGGACAAAAGCTCAAGCTTGGGGATGCCCATGTCACCCCAAGAAATATCCAAGAGGTACAAGCATCAAATCATGGGGATTCCCCGAGGTACCCCTTATTCATCGAGAAATATCAGGTCATCTTTCAAGACACTATATTTTTATTGCTTCATATACTATGCGTTTTTCTTGGAGCGTTTTTATTTTTGCTTTCCGTTTTCTTTTGTTTTTGTTTGCTGCAACAAATGGTTGGACCCCAACATGTTTCTTTTGGAGAAGACACACTCCGCTTTTCATTGCCAAGAACACTCTAGTGTTCACTCTTTTCGTTCAACGAGTGTTCTCTTTTTCTAGTACTGCGTTTAGCTTTCGTTTTTCACCTTGATTTTTGTTCAGAACTTGTTAGTTCTTTGTAGCTAGGTGTGTTTAGACCTCTGGTCTATGTTGGTTCTCATCTTTAAGAGTTGTTTCAAAAAGGTTGATTGGTGTTGGAAAAGAGAAAAAGTTTCATGCCTATAGTGATACAAATGGGAGCTTGTTTAGACTGTGGCTTAGACTTTTGCATGTCATTCTTGATGTTATTTTGATTATATGCTTAGTTTTTTTGCTGTAGCATGAATTGTCTCAAATGACTGAGATTGTTTAATGTGGCTTTGAAAGAATCATGCATTGTTTTTTATTATATGGGAGCATATTATTGTGGTATTCTCCTTTGATGCTTTATTTGGGTTGACTTGGCGCATGCTTACACCATGTTTGAATTTAACCAGTCGCCTCAAGCCTCTATGATCATTTGGTTTTTGACTTGTGATACCACTTTATGCTTTGGTTAATAATGTTTTGTCGCTAGGCATGATTACGACCGTTATTGCTCTCTTAGTTGGTCGCTCCCAGTCTTTTGCTAGCCTTCATTTATACTGAGAGGGAATACTTCTTGTGCATCCAACTACCAAAAACCAAGTTTATTCCAAAGAGTCCACTATAAATTCCTATTCCTGGTATTTTCAAGCCATTCTAAGTAAATTTTCATGTGCTACCTTTTAAAAAAAAACCTTCAAAATACTTCTCATTTTGTGACACTGTTTTCAGCTCATGGGGACGTAGTGGTCGGATTTGCTATCTTCCATATTGTTATATTTCAAAAAAGAAAAAAAAAGAAAAAAAGGCACTCCTCCATGGTATGTGAAAGTTGGTGGGCACCCGATGGAATCAGTTAGCCATGGTTTGTGAAAAGAAAAGTGGGAGGAGTGCCAAGCTTTATAAAAGAGCACAAATGTGCCAATCTCTCTCAGAACTTGTCTAGTATGGAAGATAGTAAGAACCCCATTGCTAGTCGTTGACAAGAACAAACACCTCTCAAAACAAATTTTTTATCTCTGTTTTACAAATGAAAAGCTCTAGCACATGTTTAATCCCTGCTTCCCTCTGCGAAGGACCTTTCTTTTACTTTTATGTTGAGTCTTTACCTTCTACCTTTATGCACCGTCTAAGAGAGCATAGTTGTCATTCTGAGTATAATGTACATAGTCCCAAAATTATTATTGATTGATTCATGATTATGGTTTTGCTTGTTCTTAAATTATTTGCATCTAGTCGCCCTCTTAAACTCGAAGGTGTCCTATGCATTTATATTTTGCTACTCCATGAGGGACAAGCTGAATACCACTTTGCTATGTTTTTCTATATGCTTGAACAAAAACAAAACAGTATGCACGTGGGTACCTACACACCCCTCCTTCAACTTTTGATTCAAAATGTATTAACCTATTTTAGCTTGGTTTTCTAGTAGAACACAAAATACTGCTGTGTAAAAGTGGTTTCAAATATTTTGTATGAATTTTTTTGGTCAAAGTCAACCTGAAAAACAAAAAGTCAACGAAAAAATCTATTTTTGAGTTGACTTTGATGAAAAAAAATCAAATCAAAATTCTGAAACCACTTTTGTACACCAGAATGCCGTGCTCTACTAGGAAAACAAACTAAAAATGGGTTAATATGTATTGAATAAAAATTTGAAAGTGGGTGTGTAGGTACCTAGGTGAGCACCGAATCCACTCTCTATGCTTGAAACACACACTTGACTTTCAACGTTTAGAGTACTTTGATCTCATCACTCAATGCTTTACATCGTTTGATCAAGATTGTGTTGGTGCATGTCACCTCAAAAATTATTGTTTTGTTATCACTTACCTACTCGAGGACGAGCAGGAGTTAAGCTTGGGGATGCTTGATACGTCTCAAACATATCTATAATTTTTGATGCTCCATGCTTATTTATGCACTATTTGCTTTGTGTTTTGTTACACTTTGTGACGTTTTTATGCATTTTTCGGAACTAACCTATTAACGAGATGCCATAGTGCCAGTTCCGTATTTTCTGTTGTTTTTGTGTTTCAGAAAAGTTACACAGGAAATATTCTCGGAATTGGACGAAACAAAAGCTGAAGTTCCTATTTTTCCCGACACGAGACAGAGTCCAAAGCAGAGACGGAGGGGGGGGGGCAGAGGGCAGCCGCACCATGCCATGGCATGGGCCACCCCCTGACATCGCCCTTCCGCCTATATATTCTCCTCGATGAGAAAACCCTAAGGGCCTGAACTCTTTTCCAAAAAACATACTGCAAGCCGCCGCCGTCATCGACGCGAGATCAGGAGGGTCCAGAAGCTCTTCCGGGCACCCTGCCAGAAAGGGGAATCACCACTGGAGGCCTTCTTCATCACCATGCATGCCTCCGGAGTGATGTGTGAGTAGTCTACCTTGGACTACGGGTCCATAGCAGTAGTTAGATGGTTGTCTTCTCCTCCATGTGCTTCATGTTTAGATCTTGTGAGCTGCCTATCATGATCAAGATCATCGTTATGTAATTCTACATGTTGTGTTTGTTGGGATCCAATGAATATTGAGTACTATGTCAAGTTGATTTGTGATTTATCATCTCTATGTTGTTTATGATCTTGCATGCTCTCCGTTGCTAGTAGATATCTTGGCCGAGTAGATGCTAGTGACTCCAAGAGGGAGTATTTATGCTCGATAGTGGGTTCATGCCTCTAGTAATCTGGGGGAGTGACAATAACCTCTAAGGTTGTAGATGTGCTATTGCTACTAGGGAGAAAACAACAATCTTGTGTTCAAGGATATTTGTATTGTTTACATTACACACTTTGCTTAAGGCGATAATTTGTTGCTTGCAACTTAATACCCAACAGTTGCTCGGATGACATCCGGCGGGTGGATTATTAGTCATAGATGCAGTTGGATTATGGTCTATGTATTATGTTGTAATGCCCAAGTAAATCTCATAGTGATCCTCATGACATGTACATGCATTGTTTGCATTCTTTATTCTGTCAATTGCCCAACTGTAATTTGTTTACCTAGCATGTTATTTATCTTTATGGAGAGACACCTCTAGTGAACTGTGGACCCCGGTCCTTTCTTTTACATTCATATTACCGTTTACTTTTTACAAGCATTATTTACTTTCTCGCAAACAAATATCTTTTACCACACGATACGCTTAATCCTTTGTTTACAGCAAACCAGTGAGATTGACAACCTCACTGCTAGTTGGGGCAAAGTACTTTGGTTGTGTTGTGTGCAGGTTCCACGTTGCTGCTGGTGCAAAGCTACGCCCCAGATAAGGCGCCATATATAAATTGTCTGGAGCTGTCGCCAAGCCAACTAGCATCAACCTTCGGAAGTTGGTTCTTTCTCCTACTGGTTTGATTAAACCTTGGTTTCATACTGAGGGAAACTTGCTGCTGTGCTCATCATACCTTCCTCTTGGGGTTCCCAACTGGGTGCCTACCACGCACCATCAAGCCCTATGGTGTGGGCCCCTCGGGCATCCACCGACCTCGCCCTTCCGCCTATATATTGCCCCCGATAAGTTTCGGGGGACAGAAATCTCTGCTCCGGCATCCTGCCGGGACGGGGAATTGCCCCCGGAGCCATCTCCATCAACTCCACCACCATCTTCATCGCCGTTGCTGACTCCCATGATGAGGAGGGAGTAGTTCTCCCCCGAGGCTGAGGGCTCTACCGGTAGCTATGTGGTTTATCTCTCTCTCCCATGGTGTGATCTTTATGTGATCATGAGCTTTATAATCTAGTTGAATAAGTAGATGTTACTCTTCATCTATTATGCTACTCAAGTGCTTTTATTAATATGATCTCTAGAGACACCTTGTCCCACGGTGTGAAGGTGACAGTGTGCGCACCGTGTGTGGCTCTTAGGCTAAAGATTACAGAAATACTTATCATGAGTTATAATTTGAGTTGGATGTCTCTATGAAATTGTGGTGTTTTTCTGGAACCATCCAATGCGCTCAAGATGATAGTGTGGGGCTATCTAGATTGGGGAATGCAAACTTTAAGGTGTGCTTTTATAGCCCTACGTGGTGAATTGGTGTTCGTTATCCAACTGGAGAGTAGTTCAGAGTAGCATAGTGAAGAAAAGATATTTATGTATTCAATTATGATATCATTGTTGAGAGTGTCCACTAGTGAAAGTATGATCCCTAGGCCTTGTTTCTAAGCATTGAAACACCGTTTACAACCAGTTCTGCTACATGTTTGCTTGCTATCACTTTTATTTCAGATTGCAATTACCATTTATAATCATCCATATTACTTGTATTTCACTATCTCTTCGCCGAACTAGTGCACCTATACACCTAACAAGTGTATTGGGTGTGTTGGGGACACAAGAGACTTCTTGTATCTTAATTGCAGGGTTGCTAGAGAGGGATATCTTTGACCTCTACCTCCCTGAGTTCGATAAACCTTGGGTGATTCACTTAAGGGAAACTTGCTAATGTTCTACAAACCTCTGCACTTGGAGGCCCAACACTGTCTACAAGAATAGAAGCGTGCATAGACATCAAGCTCTTTTCTGGCGCCGTTGCCGGGGAGGTAAGGTAAAAGATACTCGCATCCTCTGGCTACTAAGCTATCTTCTAGTACTGTTACTGGTGTGTGAGTGCTCGAAGTTATTTCCTTTAGATTCTGCAATTATATCTTTTTGTTTCTTGTTTTTATTTTCACTAGTTAGGGTTAATGGAAAACAACAACAAAATTAGAGAGCTTTATAGTATTTATCTTGAGTTAGGACATGAAGTGTTTGAAGAGAAAATTAAAAAACCTATGGAACTTTATTTGCATGCTAATAGCAATGTTATTAGTATGAATTCTTTGAACACCATTATTGCTAATGCTATGGAAAAGTCTAAGCTTGGGGAAGCTATTTTTTATGAAAATGATCTTTTTAGTTCCCCAGCTTTAGAGGAGAAAATTTGCTCTGATGATACTTTATCTCCCATGTGTGATAATTCTAATGATGCTTGTGATCCACAGACTGAAAGTATCCCTTTTAAAATACCTATGAAAATTATTGAACGTGTTTTGAATAACTGCTATTTTGGAGATGGAACTGTCCATCCCGGTGATCATTTACTCTTTATACATGAATTATGCGAGTTGTTCAAGTGTGCAGGTATTTCAATGGATCAAGTTAAGAGGAAGCTATTCTGTTTATCACTGAAGGGCAGAGCTGCGGAATGGTATAAGACGCTGAAGAATGGCCGATCTATTGGCTGGGAGGAAATTGTACCTCTCTTTTATTCTAAATTCTATCCTCCTAGTGAGATTCATAAAGATAGGAATTATATTTATAATTTCCATCCTCATGATTGAGAAAGTATTGCCCAAGCGTGGGGGATATTGAAGTCACTAATGCTCAAATGTCCCATTCATGAGCTCCCCAGTAATATTGTTATTAATAATTTTTATGCAAGGCTTTCAGGACATTACAAGGACTATCTAGATGCCTGTTTAGAGGGGTCTTTCACAAGCAAGGAGGTTGAAGCCAAGTGGGATCTGCTTGAAACAATTCAAAGAAATACCAAAGATTGGGATTGTGACAAAGGTAAAGAATCAGGTATAAACTATGAGTATGATTGCATTAAGTCTTTCGCTAAAACTGCTGATTTTCAAGAGCTTAGTGCTAAATATGGTCTTGATCCTCAAACTATTGTTGATTGCTGTAGAGCCTTTGCTTCTCATATTAATTTTCCTAAAGAAAATTGGGACATGTATCATGAACCTTTTAAAGACACTTGCATGGAAAGTGAAATTGTTATTAATGATTGCAATAAACATGCTCAAACTTCTGAAAGTACTATTTCTTATAAGCATGTTAATTTTTGTGGAGCACTTAGACCTTGTGAAAAGAATCAAATCAAAGAAGAATATTGTATCCATCACAGGAATGAAAAAACTAGAACGTGGGGCAGGGCTCTAAATGATCTTGGTGAAAATGTTTGTGCCCTCTATCCTTTTATTTGTGAACTTTGCTATCAAGTGGGTCATTTCAATTTTCAATACTCAGGCTATGATAATAGCCTTTCTAATCCAATGAGTACTGCAAGTTTGTATTGTGATGACATGATCACTCCTAATCAGCATGATGAACTTACATTATTTTTGGGGTGTGAAGAGTTATCAAGAAAAACTTCTTTGGTAGATATGAGTGCTTTTAATATGAATAGCGTCCTGCATGGATGTCATCTTTACTGTGTTGATAATTGCCACGCAAATACTTACATAGAAAATATTATAAAAGATGAGACTTTACCAAAATATGACAGGACTAATACGTGTTTTGTTGTTATTAATGAAAAGGAGGAATCCTCCAAAGTTTCTTCTATCGTTTCTGACAATAAACCAGGGTATGTGGAGAAGCTTCCTTTCAAGCCTCTCCCTCTTAAAGAGGGGAAGAAGAAGAAGAAGAAGAGCAGGAGGAGTAAAAGGAGAGAGGAAACATTATTTTCCCCTAAGCACGTTGCTCCTATTATAGTTTTTGATGATGAGTCTGAACTTGATGATGATCTTATGCCTATTACCTATAGTAGTGATCATGATTGGGAAAAGCACACTACTTTTGATATTGAAAATCTCTTGGGTACCAATTCTGAAAATGATGATATTAATAATTGTTGTACTATTAGTACTATCCATGTTCCTTCCAATGATAATATGTTTACAAATGAACACACTTTGGAAGATAGCTATTCTATTGCTTATGATGATACTATACCTCCAATATATGATGATTACAATGATGAATATGATATTTTCAGTCCACCTACTATTTAGGAGAAAATTAATTATAATTACAATATGCCTCCTATATTTGATGACTATGGTGATGAGAATAATAATGATAGCTACTTTGTTGAATTTTCTCCCACTACGATTAATAAGAATGACTATGCTTATATGGAAAGTAATAATTATTTTATGCATGTGGCTCATGATAAGAATGTTTTATGTGATAGTTATATTGTTAATTTTATTCATGATGCTAAGTGAAGTTTGAGTTCAGTTAACTTAAATGAACCAAGATTTTCTTTGATGTATATAGCTTGCTTGTAAGTGGAATCTGCTAAGTGAAGTTTGAGTTCAGTTAACTTAAATGAACCAAGATTTAGTTTATCAAATAAACTTTTTTGCAATAGTAGAAACACTAGCACCTTGATCACAAAGTGCAACAATTTCATTAATTCCAATATTAATTTTAATGGTTGGCTCAAATAAATCTTCTTGCTTAGCAGGAAGTTTCTCAGATAACTTTTTATACCCATCTTCTAGATCAACTTCCTTTATAGCAATTTGATTAATAAACTGTTGGTACACAGCTTCACTACCTCCCTCAATGGTTGGATTCTTGAGAGTGATGATCTTGACAAGGTCCTCCATGGTGTAATACGGTGTAGGAGCATTACTATAGTCTAGTTCTTCGGAGTCTTCATCATCGACTCTCATCATCTTGAGTTCTTCTACCGGGTTAGGCTTAGGCTTTTCTGCAAATCTTGCAAGTATGAGAGTTTGACTCTCCGCTATCTTGCCCAATTATGCCTCCACGGTCTTGGTTCTCTCTTGGACATCTTGCATATCACTCTTCATGCTCACAGCTTGGTTGGATAATTTAGCAATAAGAGTATCATGAATTTTAGTGATTTTCATCAGCATTTTATTTTGCTCATTTTGAGAATTTATAGAAGATTTTAATGAGCTTTCTACTACAGAGAGATTGCTACCACTAACTCCATTGTTATTGGTCTTATTATTTGAATTTGGATTGCATGCAGTTAGAATAGTTATTTTGAAAATTAGAGCCATAACTTTGACTCTTCCAAGCAGGCATATAAGGATTACAAGCAATCAAGTCTACATCTTTAATATTAGCATTGGTGATGGCATTAATATGAGTTTCTTTACCTTTTGACTATACTTAGTAGCTCATTCACCTTTGCGATCAGTTCTTCATTCTCGGTTTCGGTAATGGAGTTCACCTTCCTTGAGGATCTCTCCACATGCCATTGGGAATGGTTGTTTTGCATGTCATCAAGAAGCTTTGTACCTTCTTCAACTCCTTTACCCATGAATGTGCCTCCGGCTGCAGTGTCAAGCACAGACTTGGATACAGGATTAAGGGCATTATAAAATAAGTGGAGAATTAACCACTGGTCCATCCCATGATTTAGACAGTTCCTTACGGACTTATTCATCCTTTCCCTGGCAAGCGCTAGTGGCTCACGGTCTTCTTGTCTAAAACCTGTAATGTTAGACCGTAATTGCATAGTTTTTGCTGGAGGGAAAAATTTATAGATGAAAGCACTAGTGTATGCATTCCATGAAGTAATAGTGCCCTTTGGCAATGATAGAAACCAGTCTTTAGCTTTACCTCTAAGAGAGAAAGGAAATAGGCATACCTTACAACATCAGGATTAACATCTTTAATGCGCATCATGTCGCAAATCTCAGTGAAGGTGTTTAAGCGCAAACCTGTGTCCTCAGAAGTTGAGCCTCCAAATTGGTTCTGCTCAACAAGGCTCAAATAGTTAGGCTTAATTTCATAATTTTTCGATTCAACAGCGGGCTGAGTAATAGGTGCACAAATATAATCCTAGTTGGGGATGCATATTCCCCAAGCTTAGTTTGTGCCATGGTTCTTTTTTAGTATTTTTGAAATAACAAAGTAAACGATAAAATAACAAGATTAACTAAAAATATTTTTGGATTTTCAATTGATAACAAAAAGTAAACTAAAACAATAAGTAAACTAAAACAGAAATAAAACTAACTAATAAGGTCTCTAGTGACCTCACTAGGATAGCAATAATTTGCTTCCCCGGCAACGGCGCCAGAAAAAGGGTTGATATCTTTGATTCGGTTTCAGGATGTAGGATAGTGGTACTTTTTCCCTAGTAGACCTAGGTTTATTGAACTTGGGGAAGCTATTGCTTAGTGCTAAAGGTTACGTTATTTGGTGAGCACTTACTAGTTTGGTCGTATGTCTATTCCTAGACCATTACTATATTGTTTTGTGTGTCTGTGTGGATGGATGGAGAATAGGCCATGGGCATAGGATTCACCTGGAGCTGTGCATGCGTAAGGGGCAAAGATAATAATAAGCATAACATGTATTAAGGCTAAATAGTGTTAAATATTATGGGTGGCACGTTCATATAATCTACTATTTTTAGTGAGCTACATTTGTCAGTAGACTTCTAGTCCTACCATGTTGTGGGGATGACTTAGGGGGCGTACCACAGGTCGGGCAGTATGCCGGCTGGCGTCCCGGGGAATCCCACGGCCTCAGCACAAGAAGACCGGCTCCAGCCGGAAGGGCCGGTTGCGCCAGCGGCCGGCTGACGACTCCACCGAGGAGGGCTGGAGCCGGGCGAAGGAGACGAAACCCCTCAACGGTTATCTGGCCAAAAGCCGGATGGCCCCGACAAGAGCGACAGAGGCGCAGGACAGGCGTGACGAACGCCACGACCACGACTGACCAATGAGGAGACAAAGACTCCTCCCCACGGCAGGATCCTAGGCGAAGGAGAGGGGATATGCTCTCCTGATGCCGGCCCAGGGAAAAGGCACTTTATAAAGTGCCTTTGCCAGAGCGCAGCCAGAGGAGATCAGGCCAAGGACGTCGCCGCCAAGGAGCCGGCAGCCGGCCGAAGCGTTACCGAAACCTGTAACCAGGCCCCCGTCTATATAAGGGGGCCTGGACCCTTAGCATAGGGGATCGGATCTTCTTCTTCCTCCTCTAGCCGAACAGCTCGAGGAGCACTGTAATCGCTACCATCCAATCAATACGAAGCAGGCGGGAAGTAGGGGTTTACCTCCAACCGGGAGGGCCCTGAACCTGGGTAAACCGAGGTGTCTCTGTTGGCACAATCCCGAGCCGGACCCATCGTCACCAACGTCGAGCCCCTCCGATAAGCCTCCCCATGGCTACTGTCTCCAAATTCCCACGACAGTTGGCGCCCACCGTGGGGCAAAGCGCGGTGGCGAGCGGAGTCAAGTTCCGGCCGGGACCCTCCGCCGAGAAGGTCGCCTCCGGCCTCGTCTGGAGGTTCGGCACCTTCGACTGCGTCGACGACAACTTGGCCCGCTTCAAGAACGGCCTCGGCAACGACGGCTTCTTCCTCGACGTCGGCAGCCACCGTTTCTACGTCGCCAAGCCCTTCCCGGAGGAGATCACCGACGTCTTCGACTCTCCCTGCGATGGAGGCTCGAGCTGTGGCGAAAGCAGCAATCTTGGCGCTTTGGTCGAGGTGATGGCCCTGGGAGAGGATGAGGGCGGCGACTCCCTGCGCCCCGAGCGCCCGTCGCTTGAGCGCCCACTTCCACAGGAGCAAGACGCTTCACTCCCAGAGCGGGACGCCCCGGACGTCTCCGTGGTGGACCTGCGCGCTCCCCTCGACCGCGTCATCGATCCCGCTCGGGTCGCCGAGGCCTTGGAGCGGACGCGCCTCATTCTCCTTGGCAAGGCGGCCGAGGACGAGTCCAACCGACGCCGCGCGAGCACCACGCTCGGCGAGTTCTACGACATGCGCCGAGACGCACTGACTGAGTTCGCCCGTGACCTGCGCCGCAGCTTCGCCACCACTGTCCCTGGCCAGATCCAGCGGTCGCCATCGGCAGGCCGAGGCCGCGGAGGGCGTGGGCACGGTGGCCGTGCTCCCAGCGGTATCGTTCAAGGCCGTCGCGCCCAGCAAGGCGGCGGGGCTGGTAGATCATGCCAGTCCCAGGAGTCAGCACCAGGGTCGGAGTCCCGGGCTCACCCATCGGCGCTGCACATCCACCTGTGGCTAGACCATGTTCAGGCGTCTTCTAGGGGATCTGCTAGCTCAAAGCGAGCGGCTTCAGACCAAGGAGGCCCGGGGGCTGCAGGCAGCGGTCATGGGCGCAAAGAGGGCAAGTACACCCTCGATGCTGCGCTTGACCAGCCGTGTAAGTTTCACACCTCCCCGGGCAGGGAAGCGACCCACTCCACGCGACAGTGCCGTTTCATGAGAGAGCTGGAGCAGCGCGCTCGGCAAATCCCTGGAACGCCGCAGGCACAATCGGCTGGAGGTCAGGAGGACCAACGACGCGAACCGGCTGGAGGCGAGCCGAACCAAGATGACGACTTCCCGACGGATGTGGAGCAGTATCATATCTTCACTACCCCCGGCAAGGACAAAAGGAATGACCTTTGGCATGAGGCAGAGGTGAATGCCATGATGCCTGCAGAACCCCAGTTCATGCATTGGTCTGAGGCGGCCATTACCTGGGGGCGCGAGTACCACCCAAGGCTGATGCCCAGCCCTGGAGAATACGCCCTGGTCATAGACCCTGTCGTGTGCTCCGATACGCACATGTGCCGGTTCTCCCGCGTGCTTATTGACGGCGGCAGTAGTATCAACCTTCTTTACCGGAGCTCTCTGGAGAAGTTGGGCATCCCGCTTGCTCAACTAAAACCTAGCCGGCTCACCTTCCACGGCGTCGTGCCCGGGCATTCTTGCACCCCTTTGGGCAAGGTGCAGCTGGAGGTTCTCTTCGGAAAGAAGGGGAATAGCCGCCGCGAGCCTATCTGGTTCGAGGTGGTGGACATCAGCAGTCCCTACCACGCGCTGTTAGGCCGACCGGCCCTGGCTAAGTTCATGGCTGTCCCGCACTACGCCTATCTGAAGATGAAGCTCCCAGGGCCCAGAGGTGTGATCACAGTCTCGGGAAGCTTCAAGAAGTCTCTGGCTTGCGCTAAGGAAAGCTCGCAGCTGGCGGAGGCGCTGGTCATCGCCGAGGAGAAAAGGCAGCTTCTGCATCGCGTAGAGCTGGCCCAACAAGACATACCAGTCCGCCAATCGCCCGTGGAGCAATTCAAGCCGGCTAACGACACCAAGAAGATCCTGCTGGACGAGAGCGACCCCTCCAAGTACGTCATCATCGGCACCGGCTTGTCTGCCAAATAGGAAAGCGAGCTCACCAGCTTCCTCCGTGAGAATCGGGACATCTTCGCATGGTCTCCAAAGGACATGCCAGGTGTGCCGAGGGAGCTGGCTGAGCACGCGCTTAACGTCCGGCCGGACGCCAAGCCGGTCAAGCAGCCGCTGTGGCGGTTCGCAGAAGAGAAGAGGAAAGCAATTGGCGAAGAGATTGCCCGGCTCCTTGCAGCCGGCTTCATCATGGAAGTGTTTTACCCTGACTGGCTCGCGAACCCAGTCCTGGTTCTGAAGAAGAACAACACTTGGCGAATGTGTATCGACTACACCAGCCTCAACAAGGCTTGTCCCAAGGATCCTTTCGCGCTGCCACGGATTGACCAGGTGATCGATTCCACAGCCGGCTGTGACCTGCTGTCCTTCCTGGACGCCTACTCAGGCTACCACCAGATCCCGCTCTTCCAGCCGGATCAGATCAAGACCTCCTTCATCACCCCATATGGAGCCTACTGCTACGTCACCATGCCATTCGGCCTGAAGAACGCTGGAGCCACTTACCAGCGAACCATGCAGCGATGTCTGCAAGGGCAGATTGGGAGGAACGTGCACGCCTATGTGGACGACGTGGTGGTGAAGACCAAGCAGAGCAACACGCTCCTGGACGATCTCAGGGAGACCTTCACCAACCTGCGGCGCTATCGCATGAAGCTCAACCCAGAGAAGTGCACCTTCGGTGTGCCGGCTGGACAGCTCCTAGGCTATATCGTTTCCCAACGAGGGATCGAGGCTAACCCCTCAAAGATAAAAGCCATCGAGGCCCTAGAGAAGCCCACCCAGCTCAGAGATGTGCAGAAGTTTGCTGGTTGCCTGGCCTCGCTTAGCCGGTTCGTCAGCCGGCTCGGGGAGAAGGCCATGCCGCTGTACTAGCTGATGAAGAAGACAGACCACTTCGTTTGGTCCCAGCGCGCTGATGACGCCTTCAACGACCTCAAGCGAGCCTTGTCTACCGCGCCGGTTTTGGCAGCGCCGGCTCCGCGGGAGCCAATGCTGCTCTACATCGCGGCGACCCCTCGCGTCATCAGCATGGTGATCGTAGTGGAACGCCCCGAGGAAGGCAAAGAGCTATCGGTTCAGCGCCCGGTGTACTACCTGAGTGAGGTGCTCACTCTCTCCAAGCAGAACTACCCGCACTATCAGAAGGTCGCGTACGGCGTGTACATGGCGGCCAAGAAGCTGAAGCACTACTTCGAGGAGCACCCAATCACGGTGGTGAGCACCACTCCGCTCTCGGAGATCATCGGATGCAAGGACGCGTCAGGAAGGGTGGCCAAGTGGGCGATTGAGCTCGCAGCTCATACCATTCAGTACAAGCCCAGGACGACGATCAAGTCGCAGATCATAGCGGATTTCTTCGCGGACTGGGGAGAGCACCAGTATTTGCCGCCGGCTCCAGACTCCACCCACTGGCGCATGCACTTCGATGGCTCCAAGCTGCTCGGGGGCTTGGGGGCCGGCGTCGTCGTTACCTCACCCAAGGGAGACAAGCTGCAGTACGTGCTGCAGATGCACTTCCGTGCGTCGAACAACGTCGCCGAATACGAAGCCCTGGTGCATGGGCTCAAGATGGCCAAGCAGATTGGAATCAGGAGGATTCTTTGCTTTGGAGACTCTGACCTGGTAACGCACCAGGTCTCAGGAGATTGGGACGCTAAGGACGCCAACATGGCCTTCTATCGCTTCTACGTGCAGCAGCTCAGCGGATTCTTTGAAGGCTGCGAGTTCCACCATGTCCCCAGAGCAAGCAACGAGGAGGCAGACCGGCTGTCTAAGATCGGCTCCACCAAGCAGGACATCCCAGCCGGGGTGTCCCTGGAGATCATCCGCAAGCCGTCCATCAAGCCTTCACCGGAATCCATATCCATCTACGTGCCTGGAGACCCAGCCCCGGCTCAGGTACCACAACCGGACTCGGGGGCCGCCGTCTCGGGGCTGGAGGAGGCAGTCGGCCAGCCTAGCGCGGCCGGCTTGATGAAGGACAAGGGGATTGCCGGCTCCGCGCCCGCTCCCCCAGCCGGACAATCAGACGAAGCCGGCTCGACGACGGACCCGGGGGCTGCTGACCCTCTGGTTGCCAGTGTCTTCCACGTACGGGAGATACCTTCATGGGCGGAGCCATTCTCCAACTACCTCATCACTGGGGACCTGCCGCAAGACGAAGCGGAAGCTAGGCGAATTCAGCGCCGAGCCGGGGCATACACCCTAATCAACAGCGAGCTGTACAAGCGCAGCGTGTCAGGCATCTACCAGAAGTGCATCGAGCCGGAAGAAGGGACAGAGCTGCTAAGAGAAATACATCAAGGGGAGTGCGGACATCACGCATCTTCCAGAGCCTTGGTGGCCAAAGCCTTCCGCCATGGATTCTACTGGCCGACGGCTAAGCAGAACGCGGAGCAGCTGGTGAAGCAGTGCAATGGCTGCCAGCGCTTCTCCAAGCACAGAAACACCCCAGCGGCAGCCCTCAAGACCATCCCGCTCACCTGGCCATTCGCTGTCTGGGGTCTGGACATGGTGGGACCATTCAAAACCGCACCCGGGGGCTTGACGCATCTGCTGGTGGCCGTGGACAAGTTCACCAAATGGATCGAAGCCAAGCCAATCAAGAAACTCGACGGCTCATCCACGATCAAGTTCTTCAACGAGATCGTCACAAGATACGGAGTACCCCACAGCATCATCACCGACAACGGGATGAACTTTGCGAAGGGAGTCTTTGCTGATTACTGTGGTCAGAAAGGCATCCGGCTGGACTTGGCGTCCGTGGCACACCCTCAGTCAAATGGACAAGTGGAAAAGGCAAATGGGCTGATCCTGGCCGGCATCAAACCAAGACTGGTCGAGCCTCTCGAGCGCTCAGCCGGCTGTTGGGTCGAGGAGCTACCCTCAGTGCTCTGGAGCCTGCGCACCACTCCAAACCGCTCTGTGGGTTTCACACCCTTCTTCCTAGTCTATGGAGCAGAGGCAGTCTTACCCACGGACATCGAGTTCGACGCGCCCAGAGTTGTCCAGTACACGGAGAAACAAGCAAGAGAAGCTCGCGAAGATGGCGTCGACCTCCTCGAGGAGGCTCGAGAGCAGGCTCTGGCTAGATCGGCGCTCTACCAGCAGCAGCTGCGACGATACCACAGCCGGAAAATTCGCTCGCTCGCGTTTCGCGAAGGTGATCTCGTACTCCGGCTGGTCCAAAGCACTAAAGGCATGCACAAGCTGTCCTCTCCCTGGGAGGGACCGTTCATTGTCAGCCGGGTGTTGGGCAATGGGGCATATTACCTCATCGACGCACAAGAGCCCAGAAAGAACAAGGCAGACAACTCTGACAAGGAGACCGAGCGTCCCTGGAATGTCAGTCTCTTAAGACCTTTCTTCTGCTAAGGCAAAAGCTTGTACCCCGAAAAAATGTGTCAATGAATAAAGGAAAATGGAGCGGCAAGTTACGGCCGGCTCCGGGGAAAAACACTCCGTGCATGTTTTACTTCCTACGTTATTCACTTGACCGGCAGCCGGCTCCAGGCACCGAGCCACAGCCGGCTGCCCCGAAAACGATCGATCTCTCGCCAGCCGGATGAGTACTGCGTATGACGAAGGTCTCGAGCCCAACCTCCACCTTCCGGCTCCGCGTAGCCGGACGGATAGGAGCCGGCAGGCCACATACGAGGGAAAGCCGCGGAGCAGAACCACAAGCGATAGAAAAAACCGCTCAACCAAGCGTTAAGGGCAGTGTCTGTCAACTAATCGTAGGCTAGCACGAGTCGGGGGCCCGATAGACCGAAGTACTACTTCTCACTCCGCGGCACGCTCCCACCCTAGGCCGGCATTCGGCTGCCGGCCCAAGGGAGACCAACCGGCACCAGGCTGCCGGTTGGGGGTAGAAGGGCCTAAGGGTGGGAAGATTAAGGAAAAGGTTGAGGGAACCGGGCAAGTGCAAAGCCAGTGAGTAGCTGACAGATACGATCTTTGGCGTTTGGGCTGAGAAGCCACGCCCAAGAGGTTCGAAGCCAGAGCTGCCTCGCTTGGTGGTTGGCATCGTTCGCGAGAAGTTAGTTTCGAGCTAGCTGATAGTCCAGCTACCCCAAAACTCGGGGGCTAGGGGGAAAGGGAATTGGCCCTCAGAAGCAGGCCAGCTCCAGTACCTCGCCGGCTGTTTGAGCAGCCGGCGCTGCGACACGATCGACAAACAAGCAGCGAAATCGAAACCTAACACTTGCAAAAGCAACGGCTAGAGCTGGAGGCTAGGAGGTCTGCTCCAATCGTGGCTCGAAACGCGCGAACACTTGGGAAAGGAAACACGCCGGCTCCGACCCTTGCCCGAGCCGGTACCGGATGCGGTTCCCATTCCGTTCGCGCTGAAGCCGGAGCTAGCCCACCCTTCCTGGAGCCGGCCAGCAGAAGCGCCGGTCCATTCGCGCTGGAGCCGGAGCTAGCTCGCACTCCCCAGAGCCGGCCAGCAGGAGCATCGTTCCCTCCGCATCGAGGCTGGAGGAGCCCTGCCCGAAGCGTTTGCGCAGGCCAGTGACTATTGTAGTCCCTACCTACGGATTCGCGCAACAAGCGATTCTGCTAAGAGAAGAACCATCGCGGCACAGTGAAGAAAAGACATTCACATAGCAAGCAAAGATGTTCTTACAGCAAGTAAGGATTTGCAGGAAACTAAAGAAGTTCTTAAGCCATACGGTTGGCGGTTACATACTAAGGGCCACGCTAAGGGCCGAGGAAGCAAAGAGATTTCCCCTTCCTACCCCTAGACTCCTGTTGACGACGCCGTCGCCGAGAAGGAGGCTTCGGGGCCACTCGCCGATCATGGCCAGGGGGAGTAGGCGCGGGCGCAGCCGGATCCGTCGATGACGCGGACGCAGAGGATGTGCGACCCGGCGCGGTGAGTCAGGAGAAGAGACCACCCCCGCTCCAGGCCGTAGTCGCTGAAGAATCGCCCCCACCCTCCGGTGAGGTAGCTCTTCCCCTCCTCGTCATGGAGGACCTCGGCGTCGTACAACGGCTGCCCGCCGCTGCCATCCTCGATCATGAAGCTGGTCGGGGGGTTCCTCCCCATGGTGCCGACAAAGCTGGCGGGGAGCGGAAGACGCTCCCCACTCCCGGCCAGTAGGGGCACCAGGGCGGTAGCGAACCCGTGTACCGGGACATAGGAAAGCCGCTGCCTGGTGGGTGGCCGCGACGGCGCCTTCCGTGCCTTCCCGGCGGCCGCGCTGGAGGAACCGCCGACGTCCAGGCCGGCGAGGCCTGGAGGAGCAGCACCGAACGCCATCGCAGCGCCAACAAGGGCCGCCGCCGCTTGCAGGGGCGTCCCGGTAAGGCCGGCGACGGAGGTCGCGGCCGTAGAAGCCGCGGCGCCGCTGGCTGCTGCGGGCACGGCCCCGCCGGGGGCCACGGCAATGGAGGAGGAGCGGCCGACCCTGAGGGGCTCGGCGGAGGCCCCGGCGGCGGCCCCGGCCGCAAGCGCAACCAGGGTCTTCTTGTTGCGGCTGCCCCGCGGGCGACCGCGTTTTCGAGGCGTCGGCGAAACCCCCGCCAGGCCACCGAGCGGGCGACCATGCTCGCCTGGCCCGTCACCGGCCCCGGCTCCACCGTTCACCCCGGATGCCGACATTGAGAGCGGAGCGGGAGGTGTGGAGGCGATAGTTCCGGCCAAGTGAGGGAAGCGAGACACTCGAGAGTGAAGAAAACCCTCGAAGGCTTCGAGATTTAAAGGATAACCCACGACGTTTCGGTAACCAATTTCCGTATCGTGCGCCACGACGACAGTTGCCATAGCGGATCGTGGGAGGAGTTGATGGGGCACGTCGTTTCAACACGATGACTTGGGAAGTTGTGGCGATGATGATTCCGAAGTTAAAATGACGAGACCGGCCACTGGCGTGCTGCGCCAGCCGCAGCATGGGGACAAAACCCGAGGCGGCACAATCTCCCAGGAGGCAGCGTGTCGGCTCGCGATCGCCAGCCGGGCTATCACCGGAGCCGGCTCGTCCCGAGGCGGCCGGAAGAGCTCCGCAAGGCCCAGCCTCAATGACTAGATCGACTAAGACAAACCGGAGGCCCTGGGACTTCGATGGAGACAAGCAAGACTTCGGCGAAAAGAAGAACCCGCCGAAGCCCCATGCTAGCCCATGAGACTTCGCCAGTTTCGGGGGCTAGTGTCGTGGGGATGACTTAGGGGGCGTACCACAGGCCGGGCAGTATGCCGGCTGGCGTCCCGGGGAATCCCACGGCCTCAGCACAAGAAGACCGGCTCCAGCCGGAAGGGCCGGTTGCGCCAGCGGCCGGCTGACGACTCCACCGAGGAGGGCTGGAGCCGGGCGAAGGAGACGAAACCCCTCAACGGTTATCTGGCCAAAAGCCGGATGGCCCCGACAAGAGCGACAGAGGCGCAGGACAGGCGTGACGAACGCCACGACCACGACTGACCAATGAGGAGACAAAGACTCCTCCCCACGGCAGGATCCTAGGCGAAGGAGAGGGGATATGCTCTCCTGATGCCGGCCCAGGGAAAAGGCACTTTATAAAGTGCCTTTGCCAGAGCGCAGCCAGAGGAGATCAGGCCAAGGACGTCGCCGCCAAGGAGCCGGCAGCCGGCCGAAGCGTTACCGAAACCTGTAACCAGGCCCCCGTCTATATAAGGGGGCCTGGACCCTTAGCATAGGGGATCGGATCTTCTTCTTCCTCCTCTAGCCGAACAGCTCGAGGAGCACTGTAATCGCTACCATCCAATCAATACGAAGCAGGCAGGAAGTAGGGGTTTACCTCCAACCGGGAGGGCCCTGAACCTGGGTAAACCGAGGTGTTTCTGTTGGCACAATCCCGAGCCGGACCCATCGTCACCAACGTCGAGCCCCTCCGATAAGCCTCCCCATGGCTACTGTCTCCAAATTCCCACGACATACCACTATCCCACAGCAGCCCTATCTAGGAAAGCAATAATTAAGTGAAATAGACTAGAGCATTAGGATTTGTGAAACTCTCGTTATCCCAAGTGGATCTCAGATCCTCTAATCTATTACCCCTTTATCACTGGGATTCGATCTTGAGGGTGAAGCACCACTCATACCTCCTCATTACCTTGATCAATCCTTAGATCTTGGGTACCTGTCAAGACTTTGGATCAAGGCAACGAGATGATAAACAAGTGAAATAACACATTCATACTCAACACAATATCACCATATAGATTAGATCATGCACATATTCGCTGCGAGGCTTCACCGACCCCGCAACCCGTGAGGACTACTCACTCATAACAAGATCAAAGATAGAAAACATTGTATTGATTGATTCAATAATAATATCAAGTATCCTTACAATATTTCCAATCGTGGAGATCGAGATTACAAGTAGATGGCTATGGATATGAGATAGAGAAATGGATGGCGATGGTGGCGGCGGCTGGACTCCTTCTCCTTGGTGTGATGTGGTGATCTTTGTATCTCCTCTGCCGCTCGTCTCTCTATTTGCGGTGCCTGGCGGTTGATTTATATAGAGGCTCCTTCACAAAAGTCATTAGGTTTGATGTGGCGAAGGTGGTGGACACCACTGCATCGATACGGGCGGTTTCTGCCCGTATGGCTTCCCTTTAAACTTTCTGGAGGTCAGCAACGCAAGCCCTTTGACTTGGGAGTATTGGAAACTAATACTTCTTCATTAATTTGCCCAGATTTCGTCCATAAAGTGTGTATTCCTGAAAGAAAACATTTAAAGAGAAGATTTCCACACTTGGTGGTAATTATACATTAATGGCAAAGGATTGAGAGATATTTTATCATTTTCATGACAAATATGAGATTTCAACTTAAGGTATAGATGTTGGATTATGCAGCTACACTATGCAGAATCTAATTGGAAATCAGGCACTTGTGGAGATCAGATCGGCATCGTTTGCATGGTCTGCGGTGGTGGGGCTTATGTGTGTGGACAGCAGGAGGCTTAGGAGGCTCAGGCATTTGGACTACAAGTCAGTTGTTTGCACGGAATATTTTTGGTCAGTTTTCGATGTTGCGCAAGGACTGTGAGGAAGCTGGATAGGAGAAATACCAAGGCAGTGGAGAGGTTCTTTCGGGACGGAGATGTGTGAATATGTTGTGAAGATCATGTACCCAAAGGCGTCAAATAGTGCACAATGGTGTTCCGGGGGCTGATATGGCGTGAGGTGGAGCATGGTTGCAGTTGATACGTTCGGCTGGGTTGGACCAAACAGTCTGACGAAGACAGAATATGGTGAGGATTGGTGACAACGATGTAGAAGCGTGAGGGATGATGCTGTCCAAATTCTATGGCGTGGAAACACATGGCGCATGCCTAAGGGATGTGTGCTTTGACATGCAGTGGCGCGAGGTTGATTCAAGATGGCGCGCATATGATATCTTGAGGTCGACAGGCCGCGGGGTAGACTGGTCATCTCCTAAGTCATGTTGAAGGTGGAGCTAGAGTCTAATTGGAGATTCCACTCGGCTGATGGAGGGGCTACGACATATGTTGACAAAGAGTTGAAGCCTATTTCAGTAGGATGCAAGAGGCAGGTTGTTCGGACTAGAGCTCAGGGTTCAAGAGATTCGTGGGACTCGGCATCGGTCAGGTAGTATGACTGATGGTTATCTATAGTGGGGCTTGAGATGGTATGGGTTCACGACCCAGTAGATCTTGGCCAAGATTGTGGATGCTGAACGTGGTGATAGCGACGAGGCGTGCTGTAAGCACGAGACATAGCAACAAACCAGGGAACAGGTGATCAGACAGTTGGTTTGACATGTGTGCAGGAATTCTGAAGCAGTGGTAGCGAGTACCAGGTTCAACTTGGTGACTAGGTCTATCGGGATTGATGTCAAGTGATAGACAAGAGTCGGCCATGGAGAATCTATGAAAGTGGTTTGGAAAGTCTAGAATGCCAAAGGCTTACAATGTACATGACCGTATATTCTATGGGAAGCAGAAGGAGGCGGAGTGCTGTAGCTGAGGGTATGTAGAAGGCTATCCAAAAAGGATGAGACAACTGTGAATTTGACTCAAGGTGACTCAAAGGCGACGGTGAAATTCCTTCAAGTTATATAGCTTCCACGTAGATTGGTGGTTGGTGTGTGATGGTGTAGAACGAGAAGAAGGGACTACAGTTGCAGGTGGAGTCACGTGGAGGATGGGAGTAGCAGTGGAGCTCATGGAAGACAACTCGAGTCCGGAGTACATAGAAGTTTACGCTTGGACAAACTCAAGGTGGCGGAGAATATTCGTCAAGGTGGAGTAGATAGATGTAGGCGTTGATCGCTGAATTGCGTTACCAAATCTTGGTGGTGTCATCTTGCTCTAATTGCTTATTCCTTGGTAGATCGACTACACACCTACGACGATAATATCTCAAAATGTCAAAAAAAATTGAAACAAAAAATCTACACGTGCATCTTTACATTCTATGTGCCCATAAAGTCGTTCCATGAAAAATCGACTTGTCATGTGACATATGTAAGAAAAGTCAAAAATTTGGTACTAAAACTAAGGCTTTTATAAGATATTTTTTAATTTTTACATAGATTAAAAAAAATCAGTTTTCCGTAAAACTTGACAAACACACATATATTGTGGGGATGTACATGCAGCTTTTATTTCCAAAAAAATTTGACACTTTGAAAATATGTTTTTCTGGTGAAGGGAGCATATTGAATTTCCATGTCTGTCCAAAGTGAAAACTTGCGACTCTTATAACGATGACCATCACATAAAGTATTTTTGGCTCATAGGCTTCAGTTATACATTCGTTAAAAAAAATTAAAAAGCATATTTCTAAATTTCAATTTTTTTTTGAAAACAAATCTAGACATAGTCAATGATGTTACCTAGAAGCATGTAAAATTTAATACAAAATTATTTATATTTGTAGATAAGTTTATAGATTTGAAATGTACCTACTCAGATCTACACATTTTTTATTTTTGTATAGCCCATAATACAAAGTATTTGAACATGATTTTTTCACGTTTGTGGGGAAAAAGTTGACTACATCAAATTTTTTTTTTTGAAATATAGAAATATTTTTCAATTTTTTAAAAGCGGGATCACTGATACTTTTTTGAATCAAATGCTTTATATATTAAATGACATGATTACAATCAATCACGCGAGTGTCAACGAGAAAACCTAGGTTATAATTGCCGACTTGCATATCCTCCTATCCTACTAGCTTGCTTAGCATATAAATGAGCAACATTGTTTGCATCACGCCAAACAGCTGAAATTCTAAAGCTAGAAAAAGCCCTCCTAATATATCTAACTTTTTGACAAATTGCTCTTAATTTTAACATGTTGTCGTCGTTAGAGTTATAGTTGTTTACAGTCAATAGAGAGTTGCTCTCAATGATAACGCGTAAGTAACCGCTCTCCTGGCAACCTTGCTCCTTCACGTATCGTTGTTGACTCCATTGACAGAGCACTCGCAGCATGTTCAAACCATAAGGCCTAACATCCGATTATTGTTCCAAGATGATCACATACCACCAAGCCAACACTCCTGACATAGGATGATTATGGAAGCTAGAATCAATATTTATTTTGAGCACTCCTTCAGCAGGTGGTTGCCATCACTCTTTCTTTGGGTCACTTTTTGGCATCTCTCGACCTGATTGTGCAAGGTCCAAGGTGGTCTACAACACTCACCAAACCAAACCGGTAACATTACAGCCATCTTCCTCATGCTTTCAGGCATTTCTTTACTACCAAGCTGCCCAACACCCACACAAATCATGCTAATGTGCGATCCCATGAGCAATTTGTTGTTATCAAGTCCATCGCCCATAATCTTGGATGCAAATTTAGCATCTTGACTTTAGATGTACTTCTGAGTTAATTCCAGATTATCTTTGACCATGTACATACGAATAATGCATGATAGATAGTCTCCTCATGTGTTCCATATGCATAACAGTCTGGTCCATATGACGTGATTGCATAACCTTCCTAGCTAGGATGTAGCCTTTGATTACTCTCCACCAAAATGAACACACTTTTGGTGTCGTCGGTAACTTCTAAAGTTTTTTCAGCATGTATTGGTTTTCTCTCCTCATGCATTCAGCTGGTTAGCTAGCTGCATCGATGATAATAATTTGTAGGCCAATCAAACCGAAGATCACCCATTTTTCTCCTGCTTCTATTCCTACTCATCCTTTGCAAATCCGCCTAGTGCAATCTGATGAACAGCTCGCCTATCAGTCTCTATGAGGTTAACCTCTAGCTTCTCCTCGGACCAGCACATTCTTTCCATGTCAATCATTTAATCAACCATAAAGATGTGTACCTAAGTCAGTGATTAAACTTAACTTCTCTCAACACAAAAACTATCTAGGGGGAGGGAGTAGAGAACAAGGTAGATATTACAGCATAAGTTACAGAAGTTGATAGCCAATAGAGAGCCGCTCTCAATGATAATGCTTAAGTAACCCCTCTCCTGTGCCAACCTTGCTCCTTCACGGATCACTATTGACTCCATTGACAGAGCATTCACAGCATGTTCAAACCATAAGGCCTATCTTCCGATTATTGTCCCAAGATAATCACGTACCACCAAGCCCACACTCTTGACATACGATGATTATGGAAGCTAGAATCAGTATTCATTTTGAGCACTCCTTCAGCAGGTGGTTGCCATCACTCCTTCTTCTTTGGGTCGCTTTTTGGCATCTCTCGGCCTGACTGTGCAAGGTCCAAGGTGGTCTGCAAGACCCACCGAACCAAACTGGTAACATTACAGCCACCGTCCCGATGCTTCAGGCATTTCTTTCCTACCAAGCTTCCCAACACCCACACAAAATCATGCTAATGTGCGATTCCATGAGCAATTTGTTGTCTATCAAATCCATCGCCCAAGATCTTGGATACAAATTTAGCATCTCGACTTTATATGTACTTCTGAGTTCATTTTAGATTATCTTTGACCATGTACATACGAATAATGCATGATAGATAGTCTCCTCATGTGTTCCATATGCGTCACAGTCTGATCCATATGACGTGATTGGAGAACCTTCCTAGTTAGGATGTAGCCTTTGATTACTCTCCACCAAAATGAACGCACTTTCGGTGGCATCGGTAACTTCCAAAGTTTTTTTAGCATGTATTGGTTTTCTCTCCTCATGCATTCGGCTAGTTAGCTAGCTGCATTGATGATAACTAGCCGGGTGGCCCGCGCATTTGCGCGGCTAGATGTATTGTTTAATCACTTAAATAGTTTTGAGATGTTGGTGTTCTATTATATTCGAAGTTCAAATTATAATACATTATAGAAAGAATATTTGCGTGAACCATATTTTAATCTTTCTTTCTCTCTAATTATTCGTTGTGCAAACTACTATCAATTTAGTTCATGTCTACCTCATTCACTAAATTTATATTATTAATTATAAGGTTGTTGATAAGAAATTTGGCTGGAAGAAACATTAAAGACATATAGTGATGGACTACTAAAGGCATGCAACACGCCATTATAGCCATTATAAACTCTGAAATACCATTTGTATTTGTCTCTTTCCACTCATCCTTGGTCCTAAGTGTATACCACAAATGAAATATAAATATATGTGTCTTAAACTTCAACCTTGTGCATGGTCTGTCTCTCCATCCACCTCCATTATCATGTCAAGTGGTTTATTCTATGGCATGGAATGTTCTTATCTGAGCTTCATGACATCTCCGTCCCTCCCTCTCTCTCTCACTCTCTCTCTCTCTCTCCCTCATTATGTCCACATTGTTCCTAAGACTATTGTTGCAGACATGACATATCTTTGATTCACTTAATAGTAGACTTAGTAATGGATCCGTATATGTCTATGCCCCTCTTAGGAACATGTAGGCGTGTATACTATTTCATTTTTCTACCATAACACTTTTTCTGCCATATTCATATCGGCTTATCTCCATGATAAACCCCTAGTTCCAAACATTTATTTATGGACTTTAGATCTAGTATGTATGAAAATGAAATTTAAATTTTTTCTTGCTTAATATTATATATATTTTCAATTATTGCAGCTTCTCTATTTTACATATAAATTATTTTTGAAATTTAGTTATTCATGTATTCATGTGGATTATGTATCTTTTTAATCACTTCCTTTATTTCTCATTCCAACTTGATTATATATGTAAGAGATGTATTTTATTGAATCAAACATCAAATTAGCTATTGCTCCAATTCATATGAAGCACTTAAATAGTCAAATTCGTAGGTTTTCTCTATCTATAATTCAAAATGTGTATTTATGAAAAATACTCTTATTCTTAACCATGATTTCATACAAATTAAGTAAATTGATGAAGTTTTTATTGACTCTAATTGGAATTCATATGAAAATACATTTTCGAAATTTATTTTTTATTCTAAAATTCGAAGCTAAGAAAATTGATTGACATCTTTGTTTTGTGTTTACCTCCTATATCCAACCATGTTTCATGTGTATTTGTTGGGCGTCATGGGTGTGCCCAGTTAGTCTCTTCTGTGCGATGCTTCTAGAGCCTCTTGCATGCACTTCTTTATATACCTTCATCATATCTTCTGGATATGCAAACCGCATGTTTCTTGAAGAAGAGAACACATCCTGGTTTGTTCGTGGCTTGATGAACTGAGAATCTGTAAGAACATTAATTCTGGAGCATGGAGTTGGACATAAAAGGGTATGATACAAATATATTCAGAGCCCAACTAATGGATACAGTGACACCGTGGCAGGTCGCCAAATCTAACATTGTGTTGCTGTGTTTGCCGCTGTAGGCCGTGTTGCCATCAATCCTGGCGTCACTTCTAGCCAGATCGATACCAGGCTTGTCGTAGACCTTGCCACCCAGGGGCCTTGTGTGTTTGGCAACGCCATTCCGCGAGATCAGCAACACTAAGGCTCGATGTAGACTTTATGCAGGCGCAATATCTTCGTAAAGGACGCTTTCATATCCAAATCAATTGTCTCGAGAGACGATGTAGCTTTGGCACGTGCTTCTGCTCTTGTTAGAAAGCCATGGCAATTAACCATCGATGCTTAGATCCTTGGTCATGCAAACATGTAACATATTGCAATCTTATTAATTCAGCTTGCAGCCAAGATCAGCAATAAGTATTTATATTGATATGGAATATGCACTTCAATCCTCCATATTCTTATTAGTGCATGGTTCAGTTAATCACACTTACCTGACAGTCGTTCTTTTGCACTGCTGCTGCAACTTGGCATGCATGTCGTCATGTCTGCACCGAGCAAGCATGCCGATGGAACTGTCCCGCATAAAGTTTTGTTTCGATCGGCCGGCAAGTAGAGAAAATATTTGAAGCAAGGAGGCGCGGGATCTGTTGCCTAGATGTTGATCTCGCCATGATCGATGCATCACAGCTCCATGCCTCCAGCGACCGGGGATCTATTTGTTTTTCTAGTTGCGTGGATGTTGAACTCGCCATGCATGGTCGATGGATCACAGCTCCATGCCTCCGACGACCGGGTTGTCAACGGATCTATCGTGAATAATTTTCCTCTTTGTGAATAATTAGGCCATCTAGTACGTGCCATAGATGTTCATGAACCTAAACAATTGAGATATTTTACTGTACAGTCCAACCTGTATACTCTTCCTTCCGAATTGCACGAAATCAAGCATGCCATTCAGTCCTTGATGCAGTCCAGCCTGTCCGAAATTGCAAGAAATCAAGCCGGCCCTCCAGTACTTGATATGGATGATAATGAATCTAATTAATCCGCGAACAAAGAAGTGAGCCTAGCTCACTTGGCTAGGGAAGTGGATGTACAACTCAGCCACCCAAGTTCAAGTCCCCACAGATGCGAATTTGGGTTCTTATTTTCGTAAAAACTAAAATCGCTGTAGGGGCTTCCCCTACCGCATTTCCTTTCAAAAAAAATTAATCCGCGAACGTCGTCATCGGTTTATCGAGCTTGTCGTGTAGATACCGAGCTGGGCGAGGCAGGAGCCTTTGTGTCTTCGGCAGTTCGGCGGCGCGAGATCGACAAAAGGTCTCAATCTAGTAGGAGGACGCCTTCATACCTGAATCCATTGTCGAGATGGCCGATTTAGTTCGATAACTTCTTCTGCCAAGATCTACGACTCCCTGGCCGTGAAAAACCTGCAATCGTTTTGACTGTTACCGCTGCCTAAGATTTGATCGATCTGCGAATCATGGGTAACGTGCATCGGCCTTTGTGTCTTCGGCAGTTTGGCGGCGCGAGATCGACAAAAGGTCTCAACCTAGTAGGAGGACGCCTTCATACCTGAATCCATAGTCGAGATGGCCGATTTAGTTCGATAACTTCTTCTGCAAAAATCTACGACTCCCTGGCCGTGAAAAAACTGCAATCGTTTTGGCTGTTACCGCTGCCTAAGATTTAATCGATCTGCAAATCATGGGTAACGTGCATCGGCCGAGTTGTTGCTGAGATATATAGGTGCGGACGTGGTGGAGAATTTTATGTCTATTGTAGCTCTTGTTTCTAGACGTGAGGGAGAAGGACAGTGTATATCCGCATATTGAAATTCACGGGCTGGACGCAAGGACGTGTAATCTTGGCCGTTGTTTTGATTTGACTATATTTAGCTAATCTACACCATTGGTTGTTAGTTGTTTTAATAATACTAGTTGGATGCCCGTGCGTTGCTACGGGCCATAAAAATTATCTTTATTACGCATGTAACATAATATACCAAAACGTTTAGTGTGTAGAAAGACAGACATATTATATTCTAAAAATAATAAGACAGTGCTTAAAACATATTTCAATTTACCTCATATATTATTCTAACATATGAATTCAGCCAAAAATACACCGTGTTTAGGGCGTGTTCGGAATATTTCTCCTCCGCTCCACTCCATAGATCTTGTAAAGCTGGGTTTGTGCAGCTCCGTCAAAATAGGTGTAACTCCTCCTGCTCCTGGAGCGATATTGAGGAGCTAGAGAGGATCGTGAAAGAATAATTAAATATTCCATCTCTTTTGAAATAAATTGACATGTAGACTACTTCAATTTTGAACCATGAATCATTTATGTATTGATAGAAATAAGCAGTGTTTAAAAAATGAGGCAGGCGAAGTAATGTTTTTGTATGGAGGTTTATTTTATGGCATGTTTTCTAGCATAATTAATTTTTTTACTATATACTTGTTTTCATCTAGCACAAGTATTCAAGGAATAAACAAGTAGACCCCATATTTTTCACTGCAAAGGGTTCAAATGGCTTCACCTAATTGGAATACAACTGGTCAATGAATACTTGTTTTCATCTGAAGAAATATCACTGGAATATATATGTTTCATTATCTCCCCATTAACAGATGACAACGGCCATCAGACTGATAGAACCACTTGATGTCGTACATATCTGGCTATCTCTAGAACTTCATCGTCAAAATGAACAGAAAGGAAGTATGTACTGCAGTGAAGTAGTATAGTTACAGTATATGAACCAGGACAGCGTCTACATTATTTCTTGAATATCTGAATCACCTGCTCAATTGCAAGACAATAAGATAGGTGAGCCAACTATTAGCAGAGCTAAGAATCTGGTGATGAAATGTCATATACATGGCAGGAAAATGATGGATAACATGGGTTAAGAGACATTTGGAGAACTTATAAAAATAAAAATCGACTAAAAGTCAGGCTTTATAGAATGATGACTACAGATCAATCTAGCAGCCTAGTACATTGTGCCTTGTTTGTGTTTTTACCCTAAAAAAATATTATATAAGTCGATAGTGTAATATGGTTATTAATCACATCTTAGTGACTGAAACCATCAAGTTTAGTAATTGTACAAATCAGAAAAAATAGTTAAACAAAATCCTGAAAAGGAGCAAAAACTTTTGACTGGAAGTACACATGAAGTAAGCACTGCTGCAACTGAACTATTCCTAAGGAATATTGAGGACTCACAAAATTCTGGAATAAGAGGAAAAACGGAAACCATCTAAGCTTAGCCACAACGCAGATGGAGAGCTATGTTTTATTTGTGCATTAAAAAAATCATACTTCACGATGTTGGCACCAAGGATAGCTTCATAGCTATGACATAATTACGCAGAAGAAGGGGAGACCAATTGCTAAAACTGTTCACGGTGTTAAGATTTTGAGAAGTCGTGATTCAAGCAAAGACGAAAAAACGAGGCCCTCTCGAACAAGAGAAACTGGGCAGCAGTGATGATGTAGCGGAGTGCTATCAATAGTGCAGTTGCATGGGTTAGAAGACAAGGACACCTCTTATTCATCAGGTTCATCGCCGCTGCAATCTTCTCGGTGGCCCGACAGACATGGTTACTGCACCAAACCTAAACATCCCAAGATGTATATGTGTAGGAGGTGATCCCGAGGAAATTGGGAGCAGATGATAATGGGCAGGCTACCAGTGAATAGCTTGGAGATGCACCATCAATGCGATGGGTAAACAATACCACTGAGTTATGGAAGGAGAAGGCCAGTGAATATCATGAACATAAACCATCTTTTCTCGTATTGGGAAGACACCTGAAGCATTATGCCCAACAATATTAAGATAGTGCTCAAGTTTATGATGGGCAGTGCTAAAATACATCATAACCATATTAAACAAGAGACCACAAAGAGATTGTTAGATATGCCCTACAAAAACGGTAAGCCAAAGTTACAAAAATACATTAAGCCAATCGTCATCTATGAATAAGATTAGTTGACTTGAGAAGTAATTGCCCCCAAATCAAGACATCGAAATTTTGAATCACTAACCATGATTTTTAGCAGGAATTTCGAGCATCATGTCACTGTTTTCGGATGCTTGCTCTTCAAACAGAACACGTTGTAGCAGTCCCCTACACCAGATCACTTGTATAAAGATGTTGTAATTCAGACACCTATAATAAATTGTTAGAATCCGGCAAAGATGAAAAAGATCCACTCGTCATCAACCGTCCGCAAGAACCCTATACCGAGATGGGGGAGATGAGGAACATCATGGGCTGTGCGGCAGCAGCCGCCAGATGCTGCAAGGGCTACGTTAGCTGCCACTCGCCATTGCCACTGTCACGATCAAAGGAGGTCGATGGCACACAGCCTGGCGCCGTGTATCCCAGGGAGGACAAATCAGTGGTAGGAGGCGCCATGGGCCGCTGCGTCCACAGATCCCACGGAGGACGACACGCCCACGACCTCCTCGAGCTCGTCGGGCCCCTCCCCACGACAGCTGTGTCGAGCCTGACCGGAGGCCATGGAACCGACGGAGGACGAAGCGGTGGGAGGAGACCACGGCGTTCACGGATCCCACGGAGGACGACGCGCCCACATCCTTCCCTTTTAGATGCGCCCGGCCGGAGCAGCCTCTCGTGCCTCGTGCGTGAACAGTGAGCAGTTGCACATCAAGTTCTATGGTGTGTATGGCACACGGGCTGATGCATATGCACTGCATCCCTATCATCTCCGTAATAAGATGATACATGCATGCCTGTTTTCCGCATGCAGCTGTTGTGCACACCAATGTCACCTCCAGGATCCAAGGCGAGGAATAGAAACGAGCCGGCGAGAAGGGGATCGGGAGGTGGACGTCGGAGCAAATGTGAAGCGGGGATCAGGCGGCGGCCGCCGGTGTTGGTGAGGATGTGGGGATGGATCGAGGGATCACGGAAGATCGAGAGAATCAGGCGTAGTGGATCGTAGCCCAACTCCAAAACCACCATGAGTCCATGATGATATCCATGCTCCACTACCAGACACTACCGCTCAGTCCTGATCCCCCAAGGATCCCAATTCCTAATCGAGTCGGTCTCAGACGAAGCTGGACGACGCTCGGGGTTTTCACGGATGCTGCTTTTTATGACGTACGAAAGTGACTCGGTTTTCTTAACGTAACACACGGTTTTATTACCTACCACGGTTTTTGAACTATCACGCCCTCAAGCCGTATTATTAGTTTAGATTAGATTAGATAATAGATAATTTGTAGCCCGATCGAACCAAAAATCTCCCACTTTTCTCTAGCTTCTATTCCTACTCATCCTCTACAAATCTGCCTTGTGGAATCTGATGAACAGATCGCTTATAAGTCTCTATGAGGTTCACCTCTAGCTTCTCCTCGGACCAGCACATCCTTTCCATGTCAATAATTTCATCAACAATAAAGATGTGCACCTAAGTCAGTGCTTAAACACAACTTCTCTCAAAATAAAAACTATATAAGGGGAAGGAGTTGAGAACAAGGTAGATATTACAGCATAAGTTACAGAAGTTGACAGCCAATAGAGAGCCGCTCTCAATGATAACGCGTAAGTAACCCCTCTCCTGTGCCAACCTTGCTCCTTCATGGATCGTTGTTGACTCCATTGACAGAGCACTCGCAGCATGTTCAAACCATAAGGCCTAACTTTCGATTGTTGTCCCAAGATGATCACGTACCACCAAGCCCACACTCCTGACATAGGATGATTATTGAAGCTAGCATCAGTATTCATTTTGAGCACTCTTTCAGTAGGTGGTTGCCATCGCTCCTTCTTCTTTGGATACCTTTTTGGCTTCTCTCGACCTGACTTTGCAAGGTCCAAGGTGGTCTGCAACACCCACCAAACCGAACCGGTAACATTACGGCCACCTTCCCCATGCTTTCGGGAACTTCTTTCCTGCCAAGCTGCCCAAAACCCGCACAAATCGTGCTAATGTGCGATTCTAGGAGCAATTTGTTGTCTATCAAGTCCATTGCCCAAGGTCTGGCATCTTGACATTTGATGTACTTCTGAGCTCATTGTACATATGAATAATGCATGATAGATAGTCTTCTCGTATGCCCTACATGCTTCACAGTGCGCAATGTGATCTATATGACACTGATTGGAGAACCTTCTTGGCTGGGATGTAGCCTTTGATCACTCTCCACCAAAATAAACGCGCTTTTGGCAGCATCAGTAACTTCCAAAGTTTTTTACGACATGTATTTTATGATGCACTCGGCTGGTTAGCTAGCTGCATCGATGATAATAATTCGTAGACCAACCGAACCAAAAATACCCTATTTTCTCCTGCGACCATTCTCACTCACCCTCCGCAAATCTGCTTAGTGTAATCTAACGAACAACTCGCCTATGAGTCTTTATGAGGTTCACCTCTAGCTTCTCCTCAAACCATCACATTCTTTCCATGTCAATCAATTCATCAAGATGTGTACCCGAGTCTGTGCTCAGACACAACTTCTCTCAACACAAAAACTATCTCAGGGGAGAGAGTAGAGAACAAGATAGATATTGAAGCATAAGTTTGTTTGCATACTCCAAGACCGATCCGTAAATTAAGCAACATCTAAACCTTGTTTACAATTCTAAGAACAAGATTTGTCAACTTAAAATGACCACTTGTTATTATTGCAACTGTAGAAAAACAACTGAACATCCGCTTTAACTTTTAAATTTTAAGATCTAGTATCAGGTTGGTGGTATGTGTTAGAACGTGTAATTGTAGGACTCTACGTTCGATGGGTTCAGTCCTATGTCGGTGCGGTACCTACGTATTGGTATCGATACCGATTCCCGATCCCCTGTTGTAATCGTTGTTGTATGTCTAATATATATATATATATATATATATATATCACATTGATGACCCCATCGAGGGCATCGCTTCCCACATCAATTTTACATGGTATCAGAGCCCGTCGACCATCGTCATCTATCGTCTCGACGCCGTTGCTCCAGGCCTCATTCATCTTGAAGATTGTCTGCAAGATCGCTGCCGCACCCAGTTGCCTTCTCTGCCGCGGCACAAAAATCACGGCGTTCCTCTACCGCGGCACAAAATCGCTGTGAACAAAAACAGCTCTTCTTCCCTGTCATGGCACTGCTGATCCCTCTTGCCAATTGGAACAATGTCAGACTCAGGCTCAGGATCGTCCTCATCCTTCTCTGGTGGCCCCTCCCTCAACATCACCATCTCGGAGAAGCTCACCCGGGAGAATTTTCTATTGTGGCAGACTCAAGTCATGTCTGAGATCTACGGTGTGCAACTGTATGGCTATCTTGATGGTTCCATTGAAGTACCGGAAAAGGAGATGACGGTCAAGGATAAAGATGGCGTGGAGACTACAATTCCAAACCCTGACTATGGAAGATGGGTTGTGCAAGATCAGTCTATTCTAGAGTTTCTGGTTTGAAACATGAGCAGGTAGGTCCTCACACAGATGGTGGGACTCCGCACTTCCGCAGCCGTATGGAAGGCTGTAACAGAGATGTTTGCCTCACAATCACAGGCACGAGTGGTGCAGCTTCGCACTAGGTGCAACCAATGCCGTAAGGAGAATAAGAAAGGTCAAGTGTATCTTGACAAAATCAATGGTCTCTCTGATGAGATGGCTGCACCTGGCAAGCCACTAGATAATTTGGATGTGATCTCCCACATCCTGTCAGGCCTTGATGAAGAATATGATGGTTTTGTTGCTGCTATCACCGCTTCGATAAAAGCGGAAAAGAACATGAGTCTTAGTGATGTCTATTCTCATTTCATGTCTTATGAGGCTCGGATGGAGTCTAGAAAATCAATTGATGGTCTGTCCGTTAACACTGCAACTCGTGGCAGCCGTGGAGGTGGTCGTGGACGTGGAGATCATCAGGATCAGTACCGTGATCGTCGGTACGACTGTGAGCAGCGTAACAACTATGGTCATGGCGGCTATGACCGCAATTATGATCAAAGCAATGGTGGCCATGGTGGATATGGAGGGGGTCGTGGCAATGGCGGTCGATACCCTCAAGGAAATCGCCCCAATTATGGGCCTCGCACTAGTGATACTTGTCAAATCTGTGGCAAGGCAGGTCACATTGCAGTCAACTGTTGGAAACGTCATTAGAAAAATTATAGGGGTCCAGAGAAATCTGCTGGCGCCGCATATGGATCTTATGGGGTAGACACAAATTGGTACACCGACTCTGGAGCTACTGATCATATCACTGGAGAATTGGAGAAGCTTCATGTGAGAGATCTCTACAATGGCAATGAATAGATCCACACTGCTAGTGGCTCAGGTATGGATATACATCATATTGGTAATTCTGTAATTCATACCCCTTCACATGATTTGCATCTTAATAAAATTCTTCATGTTCCTCAAACCACAAAGAGTCTTATTTCCACTAGTCGCCTAGCCCGTGATAATCATGCCTTTGTTGAATATTGGCCTAATTCTTTTTTTTGTTAAGGATCAGGAGACGAGGAAGGTTCTGCTCCAAGGTAGATACGGGATGGACTTTATCCACTACCGTCATCTTCCATGTCTCCTCTTGGCCACCATGCTCATGGTGTGGCCAAATCTACCTCACCATTGTGGCACAGGCGTCTAGGTCATCCATCATCCGTTGTGGTCCATCAAGTTCTCTGCAATAATATTATCCCGTTTAGTGAGTCTAATAAAGAGTTGGTGTGTGATGCTTGTCAGATGGCTAAAAGTCATCAACTTCCATATCCAAAGTCAACTAGTGTGTCTACTTCTCCTCTTGAACTTGTGTTTTCTGATGTATGGGGTCTGGCTTCAGAATCCTTTGGTCGTTTTAAATACTATGTGAGTTTTATTGATGATTATAGGAAGTTCACTTGGATCTATCTTTTGAAAAAGAAATCTGATGTGTTTCAGAAATTTTGTGACTTTCAGAATCATGTTGAGCGACTCTTTGATAAGAAAATCCTTGCAATGCAAACTGACTGGGGAGGCGAGTATCAAAAACTTAACTCCTTTTTCCAGCATGTGGGTATCTCCCATCCTGTCTCTTGTCCTCATGCGCATCAACAAAACGGTCCTGCTGAGAGCAAGCATAGACATATTATTGAGGTTGGTCTCTCTCTCCTTGCCTATGCATCTATGCCTCTTAAGTATTGGGATGAAGCTTTCCTCACCGCTGTCTATTTAATCAATCGTCTCCCGAGCAAGGTCATTCGGTCTCAAACTCCCATGGAACGTCTCTTAGGTAGCTCCGGTGATTATTCTTTTCTGTGCACGTTTGGTTGTGCTTGTTTGCCAAATCTTCGACCGTATAATAGACACAACTTAGATTTCCGCTCTAAACAATGTGTGTTCATTGGATACAACAATTTTCATAAAGGGTACAAGTGTCTTGATATTTCCACGGGTCGTCTGTATATCTCTCGTGATATCATGTTTGATCAGAAGGTTTTTCCGTTTGCCGCATTGCATTCTAACGCCGGTGCTCAGCTACGTGCCGAAATCGAGTTGCTTCCTTTGTCATTACACCCTATTAATTTGCATCGTCATGAGCGGCCTGAATTGCACGAAGAACGAGTTGATGTTAATCCTGCTAATGCTACTAATGATGTTGCTAAGTCTTTTATGCAGATTTCAGATCATGTTTTTGCATCTAATGATGAATCTGAAAATAGCGGGCGTTTTGGTGATGATTCCCCTGTCCGACCAGGTGCTGGCGCACCAAATCTTCTTGTCTCGGGATCCTCTGCAACCTCGGGATCGCTAGCCGATAGCAGCAACGCGCGGGCCTCTGCTGTGTAGGACAACAACGTCTGGGCCAGCGCGGTTTTGTCGCGGGGCGTTGTGGCGCGATGGGATATGGTGTCCCGTTCTCGTGGGCCCAACGATCCTGCGCCTGGTGGTGGGCTATCGGCCACCCCTGTCCCTGCCTCTGGAGGCTATTTAGACAAAATTAACCTAAACTTGAAACGATTTCAAAAAATAAACCATCGGCGAAACTATTTTACGCGAATAACCCCTTTTTGCTTCGCCATCCACGGTGGCGACGCAGATGATGGTGCGTCGCCACTGCCAGTGGCGCGGCAGTGGCTGCCACGTAAGATAAGCGGGTCCCGCCCTGGAAGTGCTTCGCCACTGGTAGTGGCGACGCACAAGTGCCTGCTTCGCCACTGAGGGTGGCGAAGCACAAGTGCCTGCTTCGCCACTGAGGGTGGCGAAGCACAAGTGCCTGCTTCGCCACTGGTAGTGGCGAAGCACAAGTGCCTGCTTCGCCACTGAGGGTGGCGAAGCACTTTAGGTTTAGGGTTTCCCGCCCAGCCCCGAGCTGGCCTCCTCCCTCACTTCCTCCCTCATCTCCAGCAAAGGCGGCTGCTCTCTCTAGACTTGTGTCTTGCTTTCCGCAGCGCCAACCAGCAAATATTAGTCAATCGTCAATCATGCATGCAGGTCATTTTGAATTCATATGTTGTCCTGACATGGGTAGACCTAGACCATTCATGCATGTGTGCACGTACTACGTACTTTCCAAGTAGTCTCAAATGAATTGGTCAGCTGCCATCTACCGATCAATGCCCATGTAGCTATCTTTTTGTCGTGCGAGAAGGAAAGTCACATTTTTGCTGACCATCTCTTGTCCAAAATTAAAGGGCTGGTGGTTGGGAGAAACTAGCCGTCGGCAAATCAATCTACTCTAGATAGTTTCCATGCATGTATTTAGACTGAAAAAAGTAACAGTATGCTTGCTATGCTTTAGGGACAACAAATATACTTAGTGTCTTACAAAGGCACTGTAAACATCCATGGTGAGTATAGGCATGCCAATGATCGAGTAGAAGCGATGGGGATGGAAGGAACCAGAGCCGCACCGCCTCACTATCATGCTAGTGTACGTGATACCATGATGAAAATGATAATCTTTCAAGTTAACCATATCAACAACAATGCCCTAAATACAGCCGACTGAATAGATCTGTCGGGAAATTCTTGCTAGACCGTTTTCTCTCCTTTGCTAAACTTAAGACTTTGCTTTCTTTTTTATGTCTCCAAATATCAAGAAGTTCGACAAACAGGTGCTCTATCCCGGCAAAATTATGACATTAATAATCTTCTGTCAGCAAATCCTATTGCCGATAAACTACGAGTTAATGAAGCTGGGCTTTGCCCACGGAGGGCAGTTTGGGCATAAGCGCATAGGGCCATATGTTATCTGGTTTTAACCACTTATTTTTCACGAGAATGTTTTTCACCTCGACCTGCTGCGAACATGCATGCAGGTGATCAACTGATCATGGCGGCCCACGATCTGCGCAGTCACGACACGATGGAAGGAGCGCTAGCTACATGCCAGTATCCCACCGATCGCCGCCACAAGATGTATTCTATACAGCTTGCATACATGTTCACGTACGACTGTACAGTATACATACACTGCACATACCATGTTAGGCTTAGTTAAATCGCTTATCCCCATCGGATCCTTCCAATCGAGGAAAATTATGGCATCCATGCACGTAGTCGCATGTGCATGGGATCACGGCCTGGCCACATGGCCCACATGATTGACGCATGAGGTGTCTCGAGAGAATGCATGCATGCTTCCAAGACACCATCGATATTCCATCCTGATTTTTCCTTTTGGTACAATCCATCCTGTTGCAGTTGCTGTCTGTAGATGTATATACGCTTCGTAGATATTTTACTGCTATATATTGCGCAGGGGTGACTTTGTGGATCCGATGATATCCATGCGTATCTAGCTAGTGGCAATACATTAAATTGTGTTACAATCCTTGTTTCAAAACCAAAAAATTGCAAATTCCAATGGGTCAAATGAATGGCAAATGAGGGAGAGTACCTTAGGAGACTTGGGGAAGGAGAAATCCACGGAGAAAAGCTTCGATTTGAGTGGTTTTGGGTGGGAAGATTGAGAGGGGGAGAGAGAGCAGCCGCCTTTGCTGGAGATGAGGGAGGAAGTGAGGGAGGAGGCCAGCTCGGGGCTGGGCGGGAAACCCTAAACCTAAAGTGCTTCGCCACCCTCAGTGGCGAAGCAGGCACTTGTGCTTCGCCACCCTCAGTGGCGAAGCAGGCACTTGTGCTTCGCCACCCTCAGTGGCGAAGCATGCACTTGTGCGTCGCCACTACCAGTGGCGAAGCACTTCCAGGGCGGGACCCGCTTATCTTACGTGGCAGCCACTGCCACGCCACTGGCAGTGGCGACGCACCATCATCTGCGTCGCCACCGTGGATGGCGAAGCAAAAAGGGGTTATTCGCGTAAAATAGTTTCGCCGATGGTTTATTTTTTGAAATGGTTTCAAGTTTGGGTTAATTTTGTCTAAATCGCCGCCTCTGGATCCTCTGCGTCAAGTTCTACTGCCACCGCTCAGGCCACAGGATCCTCTGTGCCATCTTCTGACTCATCTGCATCGGGATCCACCACTCCATCTTCTTCGGAATTTCTGCCAGGATCCACTGTGGTTTTGTTTCCTGTGACTGCTCCTCCATTGCAGCATGACCGTCCATGTACACGCCTGCAAAGTGGTGTGTCTAAGCCAAAACAGTATACTGATGGCACTATTCGGTATGCAAATTTCTGTTCTACTGGTGAACCTTCTACTACTGCTGAAGCCTTCGCAGATTCTCGTTGGAAAGCGGCAATGGATGAGGAGTATGATGCACTTATCAAAAATCATACGTGGCATCTTGTTCCCTCTACTCGTGGACATCATGTTATTGATTGCAAATGGATGTATAAGGTAAAGCGCAAGGCAGATGGCACGGTTGATCGTTACAAAGCGTGTTTGGTTGCTAAATGTTTTAAACAACAATATGGAATTGTCTATGAAGAGACGTTTAGTCCGATTGTCAAAGCTAGTATTATTCGTATTGTCCTATCACTTGCTGTTTCTCGTGGTTGGAATATTCGCCAGCTAGACGTCAAGAATGCATTTTTACATGGTGTTCTGGAAGAAGAGGTCTATATGCGCCAACCTCCAGGATATGAGACTCGTTTCGGTCATGTGTGCAGACTTGATAAAGCTCTCTATGGTCTCAAGCAGGCTCCTCGTGCTTGGTATTTTTGACTAAGTTCTAAGCTTCAGTCTATTGGTTTCTGTGCATCTAAGGCTGATACATCTCTGTTCTTCTACAACAAAGGGGGAGTAACTATATTTATGCTCATCTATGTGGATGATATTCTTGTTGCTAGTTCGTCAGAGAAGGATGTAGATGCTTTGCTCCATGATCTTGGACTTGATTTTGCACTAAAAGATCTAGGAGAGCTGCATTATTTTCTTGGTATTGAGGTAAAAAAAGGTTCATGATGGGATTATTCTATCTCAGGAGAAATATGCTAGTGATCTACTTCATTGAGTTAATATGCAGATTTGCAAAATTGTTGATACACCATTGTCTGTGTCAGAAAAGCTGTCCTTAACTGATGGAGAAGTGTTGAGTAATGATGATTCTACCAACTACAGAAGTATTGTTGGTGCTCTCCAATATATTACTTTGACTAGACCTGATATTGTATTTTCAATCAATAAGGTATGTCAGTTTTTACATGCGCCTACAACAGTACATTGGACAGCTGTAAAATGCATATTACGGTATTTACGTGGTACTATCTCCCTTGGGCTATGATTGCGCAAGTCATCGTCTACTATTGTCAGTCCATTTTCTGACACTGACTGGGCAGGGTGTCCAGATGATAGGAGATCTACAAGTGGCTTTGCTGTTTATGTTGGATCAAATCTTGTATCATGGAATGCAAAGAAGCAACCCACAGTATCCAGGTCTAGTACAGAGGCTAAATACAAGTCATTGGCTAATGCCACAACTGAAGTTATGTGGGTACAAACGTTGCTTGATGAGTTGGGAGTATCGCAGTCTAAAGCAGCAGTACTATGGTGTGATAATATTGGAGCAACATATCTTGCTGCCAATCCGGTGTTTCATGCTAGGACTAAGCATATTGAAGTGGATTATCACTTTGTTCATGAAAGAGTTGCTCAGAAATTGTTGGACATTAGATTTATAGCTTCAGGGGATCAAGTGGCTGATGGTTTCACAAAGTCACTGTCTACTAGACAATTAGAAGTATTTTTTTGCAATCTTAACTTAGATAAGTTATGATTGAGGGGGAGTGTTAGAACGTGTAATTGTAGGACTCTACGTTCGATGGGTTGAGTCCTATGTCGGTGCGGTACCTACGTATTGGTATCGATACTGATTCTCGATCCCCTGTTGTAATCGCTGTTGTATGTCTAATATATATATCACATTGATGACCCCATCGAGGGCATCGCTTCACACATCAATTTTACAGTACGATGAGCTCCATGATGTTGTTGGTCATCCCGGACAGCAGCTGGTTCTCGTCATTCTCAGCTGTCATTGGATCCTTGTTGGAGTTCCCCTCCATGAGCATCAGCTCGCAGTAGTTGGGCTGATAGGACGCGTCCTTGAGATTCGACCAGGCCGCGTCGAGGCGGCCGGCAGATCGTCCAGCTCACCGATGACCCACCTATTCATATCTTTATAGATATTGATGCACATTTGAAGGCTCTCCATGAGCTCCGCGAGGACGAGAATGGTCGAGGTCACATTGGAGTTCCTTGAAGAGCTCTCCTCTCCTTGCCCCGATGCGCCACCTCTCTTCCTATCTTCCTCCTGGCCCCGCTCCCATGTTGTGAGCTGTGCCAGCGAGTTAGAGGATACTCCACATACCGGACGCCGTCAGGCTGCCAAATTTCTAGTCCAAATACTTCTTCTTCCACTGCTCTGCTGAACTGGATCCGAAAAGAGTCATGTTGCGCTGCACGTGTACGAGTACCATGAGGTACTTTACATGCAACACTATGTCGGTGCGCTGGTGTTGTCACACTGGCGTCATGGCGCTGTGGCGCCGTGGCGTTGTCACATCAAGATCTTCACGAACTTGAGGTCGGCTACATCATCTTCATCGTCAACGCTTGTGCGGGAGCGTAATCCCCGCGTTCGTTCTATGAGGGTACGTATCCGAGTCTCTGTTAATTGTTACATCATTACTAGATAGATAGATCTGGGAAATTTGGGGTTTCGAAGGTAATAATTTTTTGTTATTTGCACCGAACCCCAACAAGATGTACTTCTGAGTTAATTCCATATTATCTTTGACCATGTACATACAAATAATGCATGATAGATAGTCTCCCCATGTGTTCGACATGCTTCACAGTCTTATCGATATGACGCGATTGGAGAACCTTTCTGGGTAGGATGTAGCCTTTGATTACTCTCCACCAAAATAAACACACTTTTGGTGGCATCGGTAACTTCCAAAGTTTTTTCAGCATGTATTGGTTTTCTCTCCTCATGCATTTGGCTGGTTAGCTAGCTGCATTGATGATAATAATCTGTAGCCCGATTGAACCAAAAATCTCCCATTTTTTCTCTTTCTTCTATTCCTACTCATCCTCTACAAATATGCCTAGTGGAATCTGATGAATAGCTCACCTATAAGTCTCTGTGAGGTTCACCTCTAGCTTCTCCTCGGACCAGCACATTCTTTCCATGTGAATCATTTCATCAGCCATAAAGATGTGTACATAAGTCTGTGTTCAGAGACAATTTCTCTCTACACAAAAACTATCTAGGGGGATGGAGTAGAGAATAAGATAGATATTATAGCATAAGTTTCAGAAGTTGACAGCCAACAGAGAGTCGCTCTCAATGATAACGCGTAAGTAACACCTCTCATGTGCCAACCTTGCTCCTTCACGGATCACTGTTGACTCCATTGACTAGCAGCATGTTCAAAGCATAAGGCCTGAATTCGGATTATTGTCCCAAGATGATCACGTACCACCAAGCCCACACTCCTGACATAGGATGATTATGTAAGCTAGCATCAGTATTCATTTTGATCACTCTTTTAGCAGGTGGTTGCCATCGCGCCTTCTTCTTTGGATCCCTTTTTGGCTTCTCTTGACCTGACTGTGTAAGGTCCAAGGTGGTCTGCAACACCCACCGCACCAAACCGGTAACATTACGGCCACCTTCCCCATGCTTGCGGGAACTTCTTGTTGAAATATTGGGTCCAATGTTAGTGGACCATATTAGATTTTAGAAATCCTAAGAAATCTCAAAGCCCATGTGTGTGAGCCCATGTGACATGCAGCCCAATTTATTGGCTGCACAAAGGCAAGGGATGGGAGCTAAGTTTAGTCCCACATGGGAAGATGGGAGAGATGTAGACCACAATATAAGGTGGGGTGTTGCACCACTTGGTAAGTGAGTGAGAAGAGAAGCGCCACACGCGCGCTCCTCCACCTCCTCCTCGCTCGCTCGTCTCATCTCGACTCGACACGACGTGCACGCACGCCGCGGTTTGCGGAATTGAGCCTCGGAGCCGAGCTTATCTTTTTGCTGCACAGGAAAACCGAGCGTTTGACCGAGTCTTTGACGGACGCGTCACAACGAGCCGGTTCGGGTCGCTCCCGGATCGTGGGCTGTTGTAACCGACTCGGGCGTGCGACGTGGGCGTGGCCCACGTTGCCTAGGGTTTCTCCGCTGCGCGCCCGTGCCTATATAAACTCTTGCCCGGCTACCGCCGCACATATCTGAAACCGATCTAGGGTTTTGCCACCTCTCGCTGCTTGCGCTGCCTCCGTAGTCTACCTCATCCCGAGCGCCGGCGTGCACCGGCGAACGGGAGAGCAGGTCTCCGGAACCACTCGCCTTTGCGATCCTATACGGGAGAGGGCAAATTAGATTTTTGGGAAGCGCTCTGCGCGACTGCTCGAGTTCTTCATCACGGGTCGTCTTCCCTCCAAGTCGGGAGGTGCAGCCTACCGCCGTCTTCATCACCGTCTGCTTCGACCGGTCTTCTCCAACATTGTCATCAACAACGTTACTGCTGCGACTAGATCTGCAAGCGAACGGTACGTGCGACGTGCTCCTGTTTGGTTATTCATCATGTTCTGCGAGTACATGTTTAGCTGCTGCTTGTTTCTGTTCATCTTGCTGTTTAGTACATCTAGTATGTTCGAGTTACATGTGGTAGTAGCTGGTATCGTCATGTTTAATATTATGGAATTAATCATGGAAATTGTGCCTAAATATCCAACAATCCAAAAACCTAATGGTAGGCAATTTCCTGAATTATCAATGGCTGGTTTTACCGATGCACTGAGGCCAGATAAATTTACCGGTGTGCACTTCAAGAGGTGGCAGTACAAGGCTGAGTTTTGGCTGACCACGATGAAAGTGTTCCAGATTAGTAAAGGCAAACCTGGAGGAACTATGTCTGACGAGGATCAGAAAAAGTTCGAGAAAGCCAATACTTTCTTTGTGGGATGCATTCTGAGCATTCTTGCTGACCGTCTGTGTGATGTGTTTATGCACATAAAAGACGGGAAGGAGCTCTGGGACACACTGGATACCAAGTTTGGTGTTGCAGATGCTGGCAGTGAACTGTACATCATGGAGAGTTTTCATGATTATAAGATGACTAAGGACCTTCCTGTGGTTCAACAAGCTCATGAGATACAGTGCATTGCCAAAGAGCTCGGACTCCTTAAGTGTGCCTTACCCGACAAGTTTGTGGCGGGTGGTCCTTGTGCGTGGTGAATGACCAGCCCGTTGGGAACCCCAAGAGAAAGGTGTGATGAGTATAGCAGCTAGTTTTCCCTTAGTTAAGAAACCAAGGTTTATCGTTCTTGGAGAGAAGGGACAAACGACTGAAGGTGATGCAGACTGGCTTAATAGCACTCCAACAAGGGCGCCGTTTTACGATACTTGTTGACTCGTCTTCGGCCAGTAGCAACGCGGAACCTGCACACAACACAACCAAGTACTTTGCTCCCAACTTGCGATGAGGTTGTCAATCTCACCGGTTTGCTTGAAACAAAGGTTATGAGTGTATCGAGTGGAAAACAGTAGAATATGCGAGTAAAGTAAACAGTGCGAGTAAAGTAAACAGGTGATAGCAATATGATGGAAATAGGACCGGGGTCCACAGTTCACTAGTGGTGTCTCTCCATAAGATTAATAACACATGCTGGGTAAACAAATTACAGTTGGCCAATTGATAGAATAAAGATAAACGTGATATGTCAAGAAGATCACTATGAGATTTACTCTGGGCATTACAACAAAATACATAGACCGCCATCCAACTGCATCTATGACTAATAATCCACTTGTGGCGAATCAATCCTAGAACTCCACAAGTATTAAGTTGCGAACAACAGATAATTGCATTAAGCAAAGTGTGTAATGTAAACAAAGCATATGCCCTTGAGCATATAAATGTTGTTTTCTCCCTACTAGCAACAACACATCTACAACCTTAGAGGTTTTTGTCACTCCCCCAGGTTAAATAGAGGCATGAACCCACTATCGAGCATAAATACCCCCTCTTGGAGTCACTAGCAACTACTCGGCCAAGATAGCTACTAACAACGGAGAGCATGCAAGATCATAAACAACATAGAGATAACATAAGATATAATTCAGTACAGCAACTCAATCATAACACCAATATTCATCGGATCCTAACAAACCAAACATGTAGAATTACATAACGGTGATCTCAATCATGTAGGGCAGCTCATGAGATCTAAACATGAAGCACATGGTGGAGAAGACAACCATCTAGCTACTGCTATGGACCCATAGTCCAAGGTAGACTACTCACTCATCGCTCCGGAGGCAAGCATCGCGATGAAGAAGACCTCCGGTGGCGATTCCTCTCTCCGGCAGGATGCTGGGAAGAGCTTCTGGACCCTCCCGATCTTCGGGTCGACGGCGGCGGCAGATCGCGATGTCATCTGGAAAAGTGATCGGGTACTTAGGTTTTTCCCGTCGGGGGGTCTTTATAGGCGAAGGGGCGATGTCAGAGGTGGAGCCAGGTGGCCTCACACCATGGCGGCGCGGCCAGGGCCTGGGCCACGCCAGCCTAGTGTGTGGGCCCCTAGTGGCCCCTCTCCTACTCTCCTTCGGATGACTGGAATCTCCCGGACAAAATAAGACTTCAGGAACTTGTTTCGTCCAATTCCGAGAATATTTCCTGTGTATCACTTCTGAAACACAAAAATAGCAGAAAACAGGGAACTGGCACTGTGGCGACTTGTTAATAGGTTAGTTCCAGAAAATGCATAAAAGTGCCACGAAGTGTAACAAAACATTAGGCAAATGGTGTAAAAACAAGCATGGAGCATCAAAAATTATAGATACGTTGGAGACGTATCAAGCATCCCCAAGCTTAACTCCTGCTCGTCCTCGAGTAGGTAAGTGATAACAAAAGAATAATTTTTGAGGTGACATGCACCTACACAATCTTGATCATGTATGTAAGCATTTGTGAGCTGGGATCATAAGAACTTAAAACATGGGCATGAAGATAAAATCTTGACAATAGAAACTTAACAACCATGTTGTAAACATGCAAATGAATACAAACAAAAGATCATGAAAATGAAACAATGAAAGTCAAACGTGTGTTCAAATCATAAGGAAAAACATACAAATGGTTTTCAGCTTGTCCTTCAAAGAGAGCAAAACATAAATGCATAGGACACCTTCAAGTTTAAGAGGGCGACTAGATACAAATAATTTGAGAACAAGTGAAACCAACAATATGAATCAATCAATGAAAACTTTGGGACAATGCACATTATACTAAGAATGACAACTATGCTCTCTTAATGGTGCATAAAGATAGAAGGTGGTGACTCAACATAAAAGTAAAAGAAAGGCCCTTCGCAGGGGGAAGCAGTGATTGCAAGTTTTGTAACCTTCAAAAATTATGGTACTTACCGGCTTCGAGCTCTCATTGCCCCCATCATAAGCATCTTGAATGGTTAAAGTTAATGCGAGAACAATTATGATGCATATGCTTGACAAATCATAAATTGAAAACCTCGTGTCCCGTGAATACGAGTACCCAAACCTCATGCAACTTTACTTAGAGTCCCAAGCAAGGCTCTTGTCATTGTAAGTATATGCATATCATTGAGAACCGCCAATGGGGTACCTCCGTGCCCGATGACATGGAACAAGCCCACATCAAAATGACAGGACAAGCAGACAATGAACACCTCGACATCTCTTTTATTTCTCATTTGTTTAGCTTTTTATTGTGAGATGCGTCATTGAATGTTCACCATGGGTATGCTGCAAATTTCCACCATGAATTATGCATGGATTAGATTAGCGGCCCGGCGTTTCCCTAACACATATACAAACTCCATGATCCCCACAAGATTCCCAATTCATTTCACACCGCGGGCATCCATAAACAAAAGATCACGATATCAACTCAAATAATAAGTGCAATGTTGAAAGCTTGCCCATGACTGCATGGCTGGGCTAGTCTCCAACTTATAACTTGCAAGCATAACAACTCAACATAAGAGACCACAATGTCAAAATTTTTAGAACAGGAAAAAGTAAAGTGTGCCTTCCGGTTCGTGAGAGCTTTACTGACCGAATTTCGCATAACACTGGTAAGAGTTTAATTTGAAGAGAAAATAAAAGCAAGTCAAATTTACTTGGAATAGCAAATTGCTAGTAGGTATGTATGGTGAACACTTTGGAAAACTTTGGCTTTTAGGAGTTGGATGCACGAGTAGAGCTCATACTCAGTACAAGGCGAGGGCTAGCAAAAGACTGGGAGCGACCAACTAAGAGAGCAATAATGGCCATAATCATGCAAAGCGACAAAGCAACATTAAAAGAAGCATAAGATGGCATCAAAAGTCAAAAACTAAATGATCATAGAGGCTATTGGCGACTTTGTAAGAGTCTAACAAGTGTGAGCATGCGCCAAGTCAACCCAAATAAAGCATCAAGGAGAAAACCAAAATAATGCTTCCATACAATAAAAACAACGCATGATTTTTTCAAAGGCTCATTAAGCAATCTCAGTTATTTGAGACAAGTCATGCTACAGCAAAACCACTAAGCATACTATCAAAAAGACATCAAGCATGACATGAAAAAGCCTAAGCCGCAGTCTACACAAGCTCCTTCTTGTACCACTATTTTGCATAAAGCTTTTTCTCTTTTCCAACACCATTTGAAATTTTTATAAACACCTCTTTTGATGAAAACCAATAAAGATCAGAGGCAAAAATACACCTTGATAAACAAATATAAGAAGATCTGAATGCAAATCAAGGCGAAAACGAAAACCAAAAGCAGTAGCGGAAAAAGAAGAACACCCGGTGAAATTGTAAGAATGAAAAACGGAGTGTTCTTGGCAAATGAAAACGAGTACATCTCCTCCAAAGGAAATTTGTTGGGGTCCAACCATTTATTACAGCAAACAACTGACGCTCCAAGAAAAACACATAGTGCATGAAGCAATAAAAATATAGTGTTTTGAAAGGTGACCTGATTTTTGCCGATGAAGAAGGGGTACCTCGGGGCATCCCCAAGCTTTGACGCTTGTACTTCTTGGATATTTATTGGGGTGATGCATGGGCATCCCCAAGCTTGAGCTTTTGTCCATTCTTCAACTCATCTCATCATTCTCCAATCCCTACACTTGAAAACTTCCTTCATACAAAACTAAACACAAATCTATTAGCAACATTAGTGTAGCATAACATATAATCAACCTCTTTTTGCTTCAGGTTTCAACCCAAAACCACCAAATATATAGCAAATACTACTGTAGCAACTTCCCCAAAAGTTCCATGATCAAAAGAACTCAAAAGAAAGCGATAAAGTGGCTAACACAAATATTGGCAGAAATCTGTCAAAACAGAACAGCTGACAAATGTAGAATTTTTTAGGGGTTTTCTGTTGCTCAAATCAAAAAGTGTTCAACTAACGAAAGTTTGGATATAACCTGGGGCATATAAACAAGAAATCGCAGGTCCAAAAGATATACAGAGAATTTATACGAATTTTTATGGTGCAGCACCGAAAACAGTTTCAGGACAGCAACATCCCCAAATCTTTACCTCACTCGAATTAGAGGCTCCTCTTGGCACAACAACGAAATAAACAAGATAAGGAGTGGTCATTACAGTAGTAATGACTTCCAAGACTCAAATAAAAGAAAAATTACTGGAAATAAAACATTGGGTTATCTCCCAAGAGTGATTTTCTTTAACGCCTTTGAGCTAGGCGCAGAAAATTGCGAATCAAGTAATAATGAAAGGGGGATCAGGATCCACTATAGGAATAAAGAAATGAATACTATCCAATTGAGGTTTTGAGTATCCCTTGTAATCATGCTTTGGTACACTATTTTCATCAAAAAGATTTTCAGGACAAATCCAACTAGTATTAGCTACCAAGGCATTATGAATTCCTACAAGCTTACAAGGTATTGGCAATCTACAATCTTCATTGGGTGTACCAACAATTTCAATAGGCGAGCCAAGCTTATTAAACTTCTTAAAAACTTTCCTAGCCTCAATTGCAACATCTCTAAATTCTATACGCAAAGTTTCCAAAATAAAAGCTTTCTTTTCGGGATCCTGAATTTCAAGAAGCTTAAGGAACATGTATTGCATAAAAGGATTAAGACTGGCAAACCTAGTTTCCAACATGTGAATTTAATAAGCAGAAGCAACTTCATAACTAGGAGCTAGCTCAACCAAAGACTTTTCCTCAACTTCCTTATGCATACTAATGTGATTAAAGAACTCATCAATGTTACTTTTTCCAATAATTGAACCACTACCTACTGAGAGGTCCTCCAGAACGTACTTAGGGAATAGCATGATGAACTAAAAGTAAAGAAATAACAACTACCAAGGATTCTAATTTTTTTGGATTTTTGATATAAAATGATGCAGGTAAAATAAATAAAGTAAAGCAAAACAATAACAAAGTAAAGGATGTGCATGCGAAAACTCCCCTCGCAGAAGTCTTACACTCTTCTCCCCGGCAATGGCGCCAGAAAACAGCTGGTCCTTGTGCGTGGTGAACGACCAGCCCGTTGGGAACCCCAAGAGGAAGGTGTGATGAGTATAGCAGCTAGTTTTCCCTCAGTTAAGAAACCAAGGTTTATCGTTCTTGGAGAGAAGGGACAAACGACTGAAGGTGATGCAGACTGGCTTAATAGCACTCCAACAAGGGCGCCGTTTTACGATACTTGTTGACTCGTCTTCGGCCAGTAGCAACGCGGAACCTGCACAGAACACAACCAAGTACTTTGCTCCCAACTTGCGATGAGGTTGTCAATCTCACCGGTTTGCTTGAAACAAAGGTTATGAGTGTATCGAGTGGAAAACAATAGAATATGCGAGTAAAGTAAACAGTGCGAGTAAAGTAAACAGGTGATAGCAATATGATGGAAATAGGATCGGGGTCCACAGTTCACTAGTGGTGTCTCTCCATAAGATTAATAACACATGCTGGGTAAACAAATTACAGTTGGGCAATTGATAGAATAAAGATAAACGTGATATGTCAAGAAGATCACTATGAGATTTACTCTAGGCATTACAACAAAATACATAGACCGCCATCCAACTGCATCTATGACTAATAATCCACTTGTGGCGAATCAATCCGAGAACTCCACAAGTATTAAGTTGCGAACAACAGATAATTGCATTAAGCAAAGTGTGTAATGTAAACAAAGCATATGCCCTTGAGCATATGAATGTTGTTTTCTCCCTAGTAGCAACAGCACATCAACAACCTTAGAGGTTTCTGTCACTCCCCCAGGTTAAATAGAGGCATGAACCCAATATCGAGCATAAATACCCCCTCTTGGAGTCACTAGCAACTACTCGGCCAAGATAGCTACTAACAATGGAGAGCATGCAAGATCATAAACAACATAGAGATAACATAAGATATAATTCAGTACAGCAACTCAATCATAACACCAATATTCATTGGATCCCAACAAACCAAACATGTAGAATTACATAACGGTGATCTCAATCATGTAGGGCAGCTCATGAGATCTAAACATGAAGCACATGGTGGAGAAGACAACCATCTAGCTACTGCTATGGACCCATAGTCCAAGGTAGACTACTCACTCATCGCTCCGGAGGCAAGCATGGCGATGAAGAAGACCTCCGGTGGCGATTCCCCTCTCCCGCAGGGTGCCGGGAAGAGCTTCTGGACCCTCCCGATCTTCGGGTCGATGGCGGCGGCGGATCGCGATGTGTTCTGGAAAAGTGATCGGGTACTTAGGTTTTTCCCGTCGGGGGGTCTTTATAGGCGAAGGGGCGATGTCAGAGGTGGAGCCAGGTGGCCTCACACCATGGCGGAGCGGCCAGGGCCTGGGCCGCGCCAGCCTGGTGTGTGGGCCCCTAGTGGCCCCTCTCCTACTCTCCTTCGGATGACTGGAAGCTCCCGGACAAAATAAGACTTCAGGAACTTGTTTCGTCCAATTCCGAGAATATTTCCTGTGTATCACTTCTGAAACACAAAAACAGCAGAAAACAGGGAACTGACACTGTGGCGACTTGTTAATAGGTTAGTTCCGGAAAATACATAAAAGTGCCACGAAGTGTAATGAAACATTAGGCAAATGGTGTAAAAACAAGCATGGAGCATCAAAATTATAGATACGTTGGAGACGTATCAGCGGGTTGCATTATTGCTAAGTTGCCCCCTTCATGGAGGAACTTCGCCACAGCTCTCAAACACAAGAGACATGAGATATCAGTTGAAAATCTGATAGCGTCCCTTGATGTTGAGGAGAAGGCTCGTGCTAAGGACACTACTGAGAAAGGAGAGGGTCATGCTACTGCTAACTTTGTGCAGCAGAAAGGCAAATCCTCAGGCAAGAACAAAGGGAACTTCAAGCCCTCTTTCAACAAGCCTGTAAAGACTACAACCTTCAAGAAAAAGAAGCCGAACAGGGACAGGAGTGATCTGACTTGTTTCACTTGTGGAGAGCCCGGCCACTTTTCCAAGGACTGCCCAGAATGCGCAGACCGCAGAGGGAAAAAGGCCAAGAATGTCAACGTCGTGACTGCTAGCAATACTGATGGGTATGGTAATTTATTTACTGTTCTTTCGGTATTTCAATCTCCCTCTTGGTGGATTGATACGGGTGCTAACATTCATGTGTGTGCTGACATCTCTATGTTCACTTCTTACCAGGCCGCACGGGATTCCTCCGTCCTAATGGGCAATGGGTCACATACCTCTGTTCGTGGTGGTGGCACGTAGATCTGAAGTTCACTTCGGGGAAGATCGTGCAGCTGAGGAATGTGCAGCATGTCCCTTCTATGAACAAGAATCTTGTTAGCGGTTCCCTTCTCTGCAGAGATGGGTTTAAGGTTGTTTTAGAGTCGAATAAGGTAGTCGTTTCTAAGCATGGACAATTTATTGGAAAAGGCTATGAGTGCGGAGGCTTGTTCCGCTTTTCACTTTCAGATTTTTGTAATAAATCCGTGAACCATATTTGTGGTGGTGTTAATGATGATACCAGTGTTTGGCATTCTTGTTTATGTCACATTAATTTTGGTTTGATGTCTCGGTTATCCAGCATGAGTTTAATTCCGAAATTCACTATTGCCAAAGGTTCTAAGTGCCATAGTTGTGTGCAATCGAAGCAACCTCGCAAGCCTCTTACGGCGGCCAAGGAGAGAAACTTGGCACCTCTAGAACTCATGCATTCTGATCTATGCGAGATGAATGGTGTGTTGACAAAAGGTGAAAAGAGATATTTTATGACATTGATTGATGATGCGACTAGATTTTGCTATGTTTACTTGTTGCGAACTAAAGATGAAGCTTTAGACTACTTTAAAATTTATAAGGCCGAAGTTGAAAATCAACTAGAGAGAAAGATCAAGCATCTTAGGTCGGATCGTGGTGGAGAGTATTTTCCTAAAATCTTTGACGAATTCTGTGAGGAACACGGTATTATTCATGAGAGGACGCCTCCCTACTTGCCCCAATCTAATGGGGTGGCCGAGAGGAAAAACTGCACGCTGTCTGACTTGGTTAATTCCATGCTCGACACTGCTGGTTTATCAAATGCATGGTGGGGGAAGGCTTTGTTGACTGCATGTCATGTCCTGAATAGATTTCCAAACAAGAATAAAGAGAAAACCCCTTATGAGGAGTGGGTTGGGAGAAAGCCATCACTTTCGTATTTGCGCACTTGGGGATGTTTGGCAAAGGTCAATATTCCCATCCCAAAGAAACGCAAACTCGGACCAAAGACAGTGGATTGCATCTTTCTAGGTTATGCTCAGTGGAGCATTGGCTATAGATTTTTAGTAGTTAAATCCAAGGTACCTGATATGCATGTTGACACTATAATGGAATCTCATGATGCAACATTTTTTGAGAATATATTTCCTATGAAAGATATGCATAGCACTGCTAGATTTTCTTCTGAGATAATTCCTGAATCTAGTGCATGTGATGATTATTTTGAGCAACCACATGAGAACGTTTTTGAGAACGTTCATGAGAAGGATGACAATGAAGCTCCTACAAGGAGCAAGAGACGAAGGACTGCAAAGTCCTTTGGTGATGATTTCATTGTGTACCTTGTGGATGATACTCCTACGTCCATTGCTAAGGCATATGCATCACCAGATGCAGATGATTGGAAAGAAGCTGTCCAAAATGAGATGGACTCGATTCTTTCTAATGGAACATGGGAATTATCATAGCGCCCCCATGGCTGTAAGCCTGTGGGCTGCAAGTGGGTGTTCAAGAAGAAGCTAAGGCCTGATGGTACTATTGAGAAGTACAAGGCGAGACTTGTAGCAAAAGGCTACACACAGAGAGAAGGCGAAGATTACTTTGACACCTATTCACCTGTCGCAAGACTAACCACCATTCGAGTACTACTTTCCATGGCTGCCTCTTATGGTCTTATTGTTCATCAAATGGACGTAAAGACAGCTTTCCTCAATGGAGAGTTGGAAGAGGAATCTATATGGATCAACCTAATAGATTTGTGGTAAAAGGTGAAGAGAGAAAGGTGTGCAAGTTGTTAAAATCTTTATATGGCCTGAAACAAGCACCTAAGCAATGGCATGAGAAGTTTGACAGAACTTTAACTTCTGTTGGTTTTGTCATTAATGAGGCTAACAAGTGCGTTTACTATCGCCATGGTGGGGGCGAAGGTGTTATATTGTGTTTGTACATTGATGATATTCTCATCTTTGGTACAAACATGAAAGTAATACATGAGGTCAAGTCTTTCTTGTCAAAGTGCTTTGATATGAAAGATCTGGGAGAAGCTGATGTGATCCTGAACATCAAGCTGAATAAGAACGAGAGTGGGATTACTTTATCGCAATCCCACTATGTTGAGAAGATCTTGAGCCGGTTTGGATTTATTGATATCAAGTCTTCTCCAACACCTTATGATCCCAGTGTGATATTACGTAAGAACAAGAACGAACCAACAGATCAACTGAGATATTCTCAGATCATTGGTTCACTCATGTACTTAGCGAGCGCGACAAGACCTGACATCTCTTTTGCTGTGAGCAAGTTGAGTAGGTTCATGTCAAACCCGGGTATTGATCATTGGCATGCACTTGAAAGGGTCATGCGCTATCTATGTGGTACAATGAGTTACGGGATTCACTATTTAGGGCACCCTACTGTGCTTGAAGGATATAGTGATGCAAATTGGATCTCTAATGTAGATGATATCAAAGCCACTAGTTGGTATGTGTTTACCTTTGGAGATGGCGCCATATCATGGAGATCATGTAGGCAAACTATATTGACGACGTCAACTATGGAAGCAGAACTTACTGCTTTAGACACAACCACTGTAGAGTCAGAATGGCTGCGTGAGCTCTTGATGGACTTGCCAGTGGTTGAAAAACCTGTGCCGGCCATCCTCTTGAATTGTGACAACCAAACAGTTATTGTCAAAGTGAACAATTCTAAGGATAATGCGAAGTCATCAAGACACGTCAAAAGACGTTTGAAGTCTGTCAGGAAATTGCGAAACTCCAGAGTAATAACTGTTACGTATATTCAAACAGACAAAAACCTGGCAGATCCCTTTACAAATGGACTATCACGTAATGTGATAGACAGTGCATCGAGGGAGATGGGTTTGAGACCCATAGATGTTATGCCATAGCGGTAACCCAACCTTTGTGATCGGAGATCCCGTGAATTAGGACCTGGGAAAACAAGCTAGTGGTTTAACTGAGGAGAGTATTCTGTAACCATCTCTATGTGAAGATGCAAAACTCTCAAAATCTGTAAGACAGGTTGGCAACATGCCTTAATGTGTTTCTGTTGGCTATGATTAGCAAAGATGCTATCCTACAGAGCATTCTTGAAAGAACACACCTATATGAGCCCGACTGTTAAACATCGCAGTCTATGAGATTTGGGTGATCTCTACTAAACTCATGAAGAGACTATGGAGTATAACGCATATGCTCCAACCCACGGGGTAGGCTACTGGCAGCCATGTACTGGTTATGGCTTTAAGTGAAATCTTGATGCACCAAACTTGCAATCCAAGGCGTAGTCTATTGTTCAAGTTGCTGATAGACGTAGCTTAAGAATCTAGGCGGAAGTTCAACTTAACAGTCTCTGCTGAAACACTGGTATATAAACAAATAGTGAGGTTTGGCAAATATCTAAATGGGCATTTGAGATCTGGTGGAACTTCTTGTTGAAATATTGGGTCCAATGTTAGTGGCCCATATTAGATTTCAGAAATTCCCAAGAAATCTCAAAGCCCATGTGTGTGAGCCCATGTGACATGCAGCCCAATTTATTGGCTGCACAAAGGCAAGAGGTGGGAGCTAAGTTTAGTCCCACATGGAAAGTTGGGAGAGATGTAGACCAACATATAAGGTGGGGTGTTGCACAACTTGGTAAGTGAGTGAGATGAGAAGTGCCACACGCGCGCTCCTCCTCCTCCTCGCTCGCTCGTCTCGACTCGACTCGACACGTCACGACGCGCGCGCACGCCGCGGTTTGCGGAATTGAGCCTCGAAGCCGAGCTTATCTTTTTGCTGCACAGGAAAACCGAGCGTTTGACCGAGTCTTTGACGGACGCGTCACAACAAGCCGGTTCGGGTCGCTCCCAGATCGTGGGCTGTTGTAACCGACTCGGGCGTGCGACGTGGGCGTGGCCCACGTTGCCTAGGGTTTCTCCGCTGCGCGCCCGTGCCTATATAAACTCTTGCCCGGCTACTGCCGCACATATCTGAAACCGATCTAGGGTTTTGCCAACTCTCGCTGCTTGCGCCGCCTTCGTAGTCTACCTCATCCCGAGTGCCGGCGTGCACCGGCGAACGGGAGAGCAGGTCTCCGGAACCACTCGTCTTTGCGATCCTTTACGGGAGAGGGCGAATTAGGTTTTTGGGAAGCGCTCTGCGCGACTGCTCGAGTTCTTCATCATGGGTCGTCTTCCCTCCAAGTCGGGCGGTGCAGCCTACCGCCGTCTTCATCGCCGTCTGCTTCGACCGGTCTTCTCCATCGTTGTCATCAACAACGTTACTGCTGCGACTACATCTGCAAGCGAAAGGTATGTGCGACGTGCTCCTGTTTGGTAATTCATCATGTTCTGCGAGTACAAGTTTAGCTGCTGCTTGTTTCCGTTCATCTTGGTGTTTAGTACATCTAGTATATTCGAGTTACATGTGGTAGTAACTGGTATCGTCCTATTTAATATTATGGAATTAATCATGAAAATTGTGCCTAATTATCCAACACTTCTTTCCTGTCAAGATGCCCAAAACCCGCACAAATCGTGCTAATGTGCGATTCTAGGAGCAATTTGTTGTCTATCAAGTCCATTGCCCAAGATCTGGCATGTTGACATTTGATGTACTTCTGAGCTCATTGTACATACGGATAATGCATGATAGATAGTATGTGTGCCCCACATGCTTCACAGTGCGTAATGTGATCCATATGACACTGATTGGAGAACCTTCCTGGCTGGGATGTAGCCTTTGATCCATCTCCACCAAAATGAACGTGCTTTTGGCAGTGTCGGTAACTTCTAAACTTTTTTCCGACATGTATTGGTTTTCTCTTATGATGCACTGGGCTGGTTAGCTAGCTGCATCGATGATAATAATCCATAGACCGATCGAACCAAAAATACCCTATTTTCTCCCGCAATCATTCCCACTAATCCTCCGCAAATCTGCCTAGTGGAATCTAACGAACAGCTCGCCTAACAGTCTTTATGAGGTTCACCTCTAGCTTCTCCTCAAACCATCACATTCTTTCCATGTCAATCAATTCATCAAGATGTGTACCTGAGTCTGTGCTCACACACAACTTCTCTCAACACAAAAACTATCTCGAGGGGGAGAGTAGAGAACAAGATAGATATTGAAGCATACGTTTGTTTGCATACTCCAAGACCGATCCGTAAATTAAGCAATATCTAAACCTTGTTTACAAGTCTAAGCACAATATTCGCCAAGTTAAAGGGACCACCGGTTATTATTGCAAACTGTAGAAAACAACTAAACATCCGCTATAACTGTAAATTTTAAGATCTAGTATCAGGTTGGTGGTACGATGAGCTCCATGATGTCGTTTGTCATCCCGGAGAGCAGCTGGTTCTCGTCATTCTCAGCTCTCACTGGTCACTGCATCCTTGTTGGAGTTCCCCTCCATGAGCATCAGCTCGCAATAGTTGGGCTGATAGGACGCGTCCATGATCTTGGGCCAGGCCACGTCGAGGCGGCCGGCATGGAGATCCTCCAGCGCGCCGATGACCCACCTATTCATATCTTTATAGATATCGATGCACATTTGAAGGCTCTCCATGAGCTCGACGAGGACGAGCATGGTGGACATCACGTTGGTGGCCGTGAGGTTGGCCGCCGCAACGGCGAGCCCACGCGCGTCTTTGGCGGACGCGGCCGCCGGGTTTCGGGAAAGTGTCCGGACGCAGTAGCGGTATGAAGTGCGCCAGGTAGAGTTCATCGTCACGGCGCACGTCGACTTGATGGTGTAGGATGCGCCGCCCGCGTCGCCGGACACACCAGCATCCATAAGGAGGAGAAGAAGGAAAGCAAGAGAGGTGTGCTGCTGGATCGCCGCCATGGCTTCACTAGTTACTTTGCTTGTGTCTAACCGCTAGTTGGGTACTTGGCGGCTGTGGATGCGAGAGAGTAAAGTTTGTTGAGTGAATTCAGGTGGCGCTCCGTCCTTTCCTCTCTCTAGTCTTGTGGAAACAGCGCTCTACATACTCAGCGCGCGAACATCCCGTGACGAAACAGTCAAAACATTAAATAGGCCAAGCCCAATAACGTTCGATGGGTATGCTTAGTCTGGTAACTTGGTTATGGGGCTCCTAGTTTCCGCCGGTGATTCCTAAGTTCCGATTAGGTCGGCGCTTGCATTGCGCCGTACACCGCCGCGCGTGGTGTGGGCCAGCCCATTAGTGTCGACCTGGTCGGCTATCTTTTTTTGTTCTTTTTTTTGTTCTTTTTTCTTTTTTCTTTTCTCTGTTTTCTTTTTCCCTTTTTCTTTTCAGTTTATTTTTTTCTTTTGCAATATTTTAAAAAATGTTTAGATTTGATTTTTTTGTTCAAATTTTGAAATTCATTTAAATTATGAAATTTTAAATTTTGAAATTTGTTCAAATTTTAAAATTCATTTAAATTATAAAATTGGTTCAAATTTTGGAAATTTCACAAATTTTGAAATTTGTTTACAATTGAATTTTGTTCAAAATTTGAAATTCATTCAAATTTTGATTTTTGTTCAAATATTGGAAATTTCACAAATTTTGAAATTCGTTCAAATTCAATTTTCGTTTAAATTTCAAAATTTGTTCCGACTTGAAATTTGATTTAATTTTTGAATTTTGATCCAGTTTTCAATTTTGTTTCGATTTAGAAATTAAAAAAAAGAGCAGAAATGAAAAAAAAAGAAACAGCGAAAAAACAAACAGCAAAGAAGAAAAAGCACAAAAAAAGGGCGAACGCGAAATGGGCCAAGCCCACGACCAGCCAGGGCATGCGGCATCCCGTACTTTCCGACCAAGTCAGAGTACAGACGCGCCCGTTTCCGCCCTTTGGCGTGCGGGATAGCACAGGGGTGCTATGCCCCACCTCTTGCGGAAGGGAATCGCTCCTGCCTGGGAGCCGTCTCTAAATGGGCCGAGCCAGTTCGGCCCAACAGGTAGGGTTTTTTTTTGTTTAAACAAATTTTAGATGTGTATAAATATATTTTGAACAAAAAATGGAATAAATTTTAAATTGGAACAATTTTCAAATTTTAAACAAATTTCAAGTTTGGAACAAATTTCAAATTTGGAATAAATTTCAAATTGGAACAAATTTTGTATTTGGAACAAATCTCAAGTTTGAAAGAAATTTAAAATTTGGAGCAAATCACGAATTTGGAAAAAAATTGAATTTGGAACAAAATTCGAATATGGAACAAAATTTGAATTTGGAACAAACTTCGAATTTGAAATAAAAATTGAATTTGGAACAAAATTTAAATTTGAACAGATTCCAAAAACTAAACGGTTTTAAAACATATTTAAAATTTGATTTTTTTTTAGATTTTACATAAAGATTAAAAGAAAACTGTAAAAAAACAGAAGAAAGGAAACAAAGAAAAAACAGAAAGAACCTTACCTGGGCCGGCCCAGCGGGCGGATCGACATGAGCGGGACGGAGGTCCCTCCCGCAAAGAGCGGGAGCTAGGATTTCCCGGATAGCACAGGTCCTCCTACTTATCGCCTCGGCGCGGGAGTGATCCTGGCTCCGCCCGCATGCGCGCCCTATTGGGCCGGCCTTTATCTGTACTTTTTTATTTCTAAAAACATTTCAGATTTGAAAACTGTCAAAAAAATTAAAAGGATCATATTTGGAAAAAATGTTCAAATTTAAGAAATGTTTAGAGTTTTAAAATGTTCATATGAAAAAATGTTCTAATTCTAAAAATGTTCAAATTTTAAAAATATTCAAATATAAAAAATGTTCAAACATAAAAAAGTTCAAATTTGGAAAGTGTTCAAATTAAAAAAAATTCAAATTTGAAAATTGTCCAGACATAAAAATGTTCAAATTTTAAAACCTTTCAAACATAAAAAAAAAAATCAAATTTGAAAAATGTTTAGAAAAAAATTTAAAATCAAAATGTTCAGAATTTATAATAAACAAAAAAGTTCAAAAAAAACAGAACAAAAAACCAAATAATCAAGAACCAACAAAAAAATTAAGGAAACACAAAAATTGAAAGAACCAAAAACCAAACAGGACAACTGGAAAAAACACAGTGTGCAACATGTTAGTGGGCCGCGGCCCATATCATCACGCTCGCCGGCGCGACGCACTCCAGCAGGCTCGTGGGCGATAAATAGTGTTTGCCGTGACTGGCTGTGCAAGTCTATGTGGCCATGTGGGCTCGTGCACATGTTCTTGGCCATGGCCGAAGAAATAAAGGTGAGCTGACAAATGTATGTAACCGGTTAGCCCTTCGCCTATACGACCTAACTAGGTGCAACATGAGTAACCAATCACACACTTAGACTTTACGAATGACGCCGTATCAATAGGTGATCATACTATCTCCTTATGTCCTCACATTTCAATAGAGTTAGTTAGATTGTCTTCATGCATAAATTTATTGTCTGCTGCAGATAGAATTGTAAAGCTTTGCCAAAAAAAAGATACTCTCTTCGGTCCCACTAATATGGTATATGGAGGGAGTAAAATAGAGATGACGAGAGTGGATGACTGCGCACTCTATACTTTGGGGTGTGACTAGTTCTTAGAGCATCTCCACTCCCCCCCCCCCCCTCCCCAAACGGCGACCGGCGGAAGCGTTTTTTAGGCCGTTTAGGGGGCGCCGGCTCTGAATTCCGTATGGGGGGCGGCGGTTTCCTAGCCGCGCCCCCATCCCAAATTTGAAACTAGGCGAATTTCATTAAAACAAGACGAATTTGATTAAAACTAGGCAAATTTTACAAAGAAAGATGAAATTTAACAAAAAAAACAAAAAAAACATAACTAACTCATCCCGAGGCGGCGGTAGAAGACGATGTAGTCCCCGCCGTCGTCGTTCGACGGCTCATCCTTGGGCGCCCAGGTGTTGCAGCCCTGGCCGCCATTGCCGCCGCCGCGGCGCCAGCTCGGTCCGGCGTCGTCGTCGAGGTTGACGGAGAGGCCGAGGCGGCGCGCGCGCTCTGCCTCGGCCCTCTTCGCGTCTTGCCTGGACCGGGCAAGGGTGAACTCCAAGGTCCTTGGCTGGACCTCGTTGAAGGACTCGACCTCCGCCGTCCTCATGTCGGGGAACTCCTCCGGGTCATCGGGGGCCTGGTAGTCGAGCTGGCCGGCGACCTCGTTGGCGAGACGGCGTGCCTTCTTCGAAGAAGGCGGCGCGGACGCGTCGTGCTCCTTCTTGACGCGCGTGAAGGAGATGGGCTCCTTCTTCACACGCGTGAAGGAGGCTGGCGTGCCGGGCTCCTTCTTCACCCGAGCGCTGGATGCGCCGAGTCCCGGCTCCTTCTTCACACAAATGAGACGGGTGGGCGCCGATGATGGTGACCCGATGACGATGCTGCCGCCGCCACGCGTGGTCCTCAGCGCCGATAAGGAAGACCGCGAGGACGACGACGCCGGGGTGTCCATCCTGCGCGGCAACCAGTGCCGCTACGACATTGTCAGCCGCGGGTTGTTACCCGCGGCTATGTGGTCGAGGACGGCGGGGAGGGTGCGGCCCTCGATGCCCCACCACAATTTCCTCGCGGCGGCGTTCCTGTTGGGCGGCGGAGGGCTGTTGTGGTCGTTGCGCTCCTCCGGCGTGAGGACCTCATAGTAGTGTCGATGGACGGCGGCTTGGCACGCTGCGACGTGGGACACCGGCGGGATTGGGATTCCACCGGCGCTTAGCCTCCAGGCGCCGGGGCACCGGAAGTCTGACGGCGCCATGTACCTCGCCTCGTAAAGGAGGCGCGTCTCCCACTCGTGGAGGTAGCGGCGGTCGAAGCCGTTCGCCTCGTGGCCGGGTTGCATCTCGTCGGCGTGGAGGAGGACGAGGAGGAGAGAAGAGAAAATGCTGTGCGGAAAGGATGGCCAGCAGTAGCGCCGGGAGAGGAATTTATAGGCCCGACGAGTGGCGGGCGTGTACGCACGACGCGCATTTATGCCAGCCCGTGTTCTGAAGCGACGGCTCGCTGCGCCGTTGCGCAAAGCTGTCACCGGTGCAGTTATTCGGCATGAGAGGCGAGGAGACGGGCGAGTGCGGACGACGAATCATCGGTTGTGCCGCTGACAGTAGGCCACACAGTGAGCCACGCGCCCAGCCGGCGCACCCGGTCGCCCCCTCCCCCGCCCCCCGTGGACAGGGTTTGGATCGGGTGCGCCAGATGAAAACATGCGTTGCACCGGATGAAAAAAATGCATGGGGGCGCGACTGGGCGAGATTTTTTGCGCCGGCGCCCCCAAATGCTGTTTGGGTGGGCATTTAGAGCATCTCCACTCGGCCCCCCAAACGGCGACCGGTGGAAGCGTTTTTTAGGCCGTTTGGGGGGGTGCTAAATTCCGTATGGGGCGCGGCGGTTTCCCAGCCGCGCCCCCCATCCCAAATTTGAAACTAGGCGAATTTCATTAAAACTAGGCAAATTTCACAAAGAAAGATGAAATTTAACTAAAAAATAATAAAAAACCTAACTAATTCATCCCGAGGCGGCGGTAGAAGACGCTATAGTCCCCGCCGTCGTCGTCGTCCGACGGCTCATCCTTGGGCGCCCAGGTGCTGCAGTCCTGGCCGCCATTGCCGCCGCCGTGGCGCCAGCTCGGTCCGGCATCGTCCTCGCCATCGTCGTCGAGGTTGACGTAGAGTCTGAGGCGGCGCGCGCACTCTGCCTCGGCCCTCTTTGTGTTTTGCCTGGACTAGGCAAGGGCAAACTCCAAGGTCCCCGGCTGGACCTCGTTGAAGGTCTCGACCGCCACCGCCCTCAGGCCGGGGAACTCCTCCGGGTCATCGGGGGCCTGGTAGTCGAGCTGGCCGGCGGCGTCATCGGCGAGGCGGCGTGCCTTTTTTGAAGAAGGCGGCGTGGGCGTGCCGTGCTCCTTCTTGATGCGCGTGAAAGAGACGGGCTCCTTCTTCACGCGCATGAAGGAGTCCGGCATGCCGGGCTCCTTCTTCACCCGGGCGGTGGACGCGCCGAGTCCTCACCGCCGATGAGGAAGACCGCGAGGACGACGACGTTGGGGCGTCCATCCTGCGCGGCAACCAGTGCCGCTGCAGCATTGTCAGCCGCAGATTGTTACCCGCGGCTATGTGCTCGAGGACGGCGGGGAGGGTGTGGCCCTCGACGCCCCACCACAACTTCCTCGTGGCGGTGTTCCTGTTGGGCGGCGAAGGGCCATTTCCCTGGTAGTGCGCCAGCTCTGCGAGACAACACTCAGTAAAGAACGTCGTCCAGTGGTCGACGTTGTCGGGGTCCCACTGCGGATTGTTGCGTGATACGTCTCAAACGTATCTATAATTTTTGATGCTCCATGCTCGTTTTACACCAATTTCTTTGTGTTTTGTTTATACTTCGTGGTATTTTTATGCATTTTTTGGAACTACCCTATTAACGAGATGCCATAGTCCTAGGTCCCGATTGCAGTGCGGTGTTGATGTAGATGACCGACCAGTTGGGAAACCCCAAGAGAAGGTGTGATGAGCACAACAGCATGTTTTTCCCTCAGAAAGAAACCGAGGTTTATCGAACCAGTAGGAAAAAGCCAAACTTCAGAAGGTGATGCCTCCTAGCTTCGCGATAGCTCCAGACAATTTATAAGGCACCTCGTCCAGGGCTTTGCTTTGCACCAGCAACAACGTTGAACCTGCACACAACACAACCAAGTACTTTGCTCCCAACTTACGATGAGGTTGTCAATCTCACCGGTTTGCTGTAAACAAAGAATTGAGCGTATCGAGTGGAAAGCAATAGTAGTATGCGATAAAGTAAACAGTGCAAGTAAAAGTAAACAGTAATAGCAATGTAAAGGAAATTGGACCGGGGTCCACAGTTCACTAGTGGTGTCTCTCCATAAGATAAATAACGACATGCTGGGTAAACAAATTACAGTTGGGCAATTGATAGAATAAAGATAACGTGCATATGTCACGAGGATCACTATGAGATTTACTCTAGGCATTACAATAAAATACATAGACCGCCATCCAACTGCATCTATGACTAATAATCCACTAGCGGGGATATCGTCCGAACACCCCTCGAGTATTAAGTTGCGAACAACAGATAACTGCATTAAGCAAAGTGTGTAATGTAAACAAAACGAATGTCCTTGGACACAAGAATGTTGTTTTCTCCCTAGTGGCAACAACACTTTTACAACCTTAGCGGTTTATGTCACTCCCCCAGATTAAATAGAGGCATGAACCCAACTATCGAGCATAAATACCCCCTCTTGGAGTCACTAGTATCTACTTGGCCAAGATAGCTACTAACAACGGAGAGCATGCAAGATCATAAACAATATAGAGATAACATAACATAATATTCAGCACATCAACTTAACATAACACCAATATTTATCGGATTCTAACAAACACAACATGTAGAATTACATAAAGATGATCTCGATCATGTAAGGCAGCTCGCGAGATCTAAACATGAAGCACATGGTGGAGAAGACAACCATCTAGCTACTGCTATGGACCTATAGTCCAAGGTATACTACTCACTCATCGCTCCGGAGGCAAGCATGGCGATGAAGAAGACCTCCGGTGGCGATTCCCCTCTCCGGCAGGGTGCCGGGAAGAGCTTATGGACCCTCTCGATCTCGGGTCGACAACGGCGGCGGATCGCGATGTGTTTCTGGAAAATTAATCGGGTGTTTAGTTTTTTCCCATCGGGGGGTCTTTATAGGCGAAGGGGCAGCATCAGAGGCGGACCAGGGTGGCCTCACCCATAGGGGGCGCGGGCCAGGGGCTGGCCGCGCCGCCCTATGGTGTGGCCAGCCCGTGGCCCCCCTGCGTCTCCTCTTCGGACTTTTGGAAGCTTCGGTAAATATTAGGAGGTTCGGCTTTTGTTTCGTCCAATTCCGAGAATATTTCCTGTGTAACTTTTCTGATACAGAAAAACAGCAGAAAATAGGGAACTGGCACTGTGGCATCTTGTTAATAGGTTAGTTCCGGAAAATGCATAAAAACGCCACAAAGTGTAACAAAACACTAAGCAAATGGTGTAAGAACAAGCATGGAGCATCAAAAATTATAGATACGTTTGAGACATATCAAGCATCCCCAAGCTTAACTCCTGCTCGTCCTCGAGTAGGTAAGTGATAACAAAGAATAATTTTTGAGGTGACATGCACCAACACAATCTTGATCATCTATGTAAGCATTTAGTGCTGGGATCAAAAGAACTTAAAACATGGGCATGAAAGACATAATCTTGATAGAAGAAACTTAGCAACCATGTTATAACATGAAAAAGAACACAAACGAAAGATCATGAAAAATGAAACAATGAAAGTCAAACGTGTGTTCAAATCATATGGAAAAACATAGCAAATGGTTTTCAGCTTGTCCTTCATGGAATAGCAAAACATAAATGCATAGGACACCTTCAAGTTTAAGAGGGCGACTAGATACAAATAATTGAAGAACTAGTGAAACCAAAATCATGAATCAATCAATGATAAACTTTGGGACTATGCACATTAAACTCAGAATGACAACTATGCTCTCTTAGACGGTGCATAAAGGTAGAAGGTGGAGACTCAATATAAAAGTAAAAGAAAGGCCCTTCGCAGAGGGAAGCAGTGATTGCAAGTTTTATAAACCTTCAAAAATTATGGTACTTACTAGCTTTGAGCTCTCATTGCCCCCATCATCGGCATCTTGAATGGTTAAAGTTAATGCGAGTATAATTATGAAGCATATGCTTGACAAATCATAAGTTGAAAACCTCGTGTCCCGTGAAGTACGAATACCCAAACCTCATGCTACTCGACTTAGAGTCCCAAGAAAGCTCTTGTCATTGTAAGTATACACGTATCATCGAGAACCGCCAACGGGGTACCTCCGTGCCCGATGACATGGAACAAACCCACATCAAAATGACAGGACAAACAGACAATGAACACCTCGACATCTCTTTTATTTACCATTGGTATAGCTTTTTATTTTGAGATACGTCATCGAATGTTCACTATGGGCATGCTGTAAATTTTCACCATGAATTATGCATGGCTTAGATTAGCGGCCCAGGCATTTCTCTAACACGTATACAAACTCCATGATCCCGCAAGATTCCCAACTTATTTCACATCGCGAGTATCCATAAACAAAAGATCACGATATCAACTCAAATAAGAAGTGCAATGTTGAAAGCTTACCCCATGACGGCATGGTTTGGCTAATTTCCAACTTACAACTTGCAAGCATAACAACTCAACATAAGAGAGCCACAATGTCAAATTTTTAAGAACGAGAAAAGTAAAGTGTGCCATCAGGTTCGTGAGAGCTTTACTGACCAATTTTCGCATAACACCAAAAAGAGTTTAATTTGAAAGATAGATAAAAGCAAGTCAAATGTACTTTGGAATAGCAAATTGCTAATAGGTATGTATGGTGGACACATTGGAATAACTTGGTTTTTAGGAGTTGGATGCACGAGTAGAGCTCATACTCAGTACAAAATGAGGGCTAGCAAAAGACTGGGAGCGACCAACTAAGAGAGCAATAACGGCCATAATCATGCATAGCGACAAAACATCATTAAGAGAAGCATAAAATGGCATCAAAAGTCAAAAACTAAATGATCATAGAGGCTTATGGCGACTTTGTATGAGTCAAACATGTGTAAGCATGCGCCAAGTCAACCCAAATAAAGCATCAAGGAGAAAACCAAATTAATGCTTCCAAATAATAAAAACAACGCATGATTTTTTCAAAGGCTCATTAAGCAAACTCAGTCATTTGAGACACGTCATGCTACAGAAAAACCACTAAGCATACTATCAAAACGACATGAAGCACGACATGCAAAAGTCTAAGCCGCAGTCTAAACAAGCTCCTTTTTGTACCACTTTTTTGCATGAAACTTTTTCTCTTTTCCAACACCATTCGAATCTTTTTGAAACAACTCTTTTGATGAATACCAACATGGACCAGTGGTCAAAATACACCTTGATATAAAGATAAAACAAGATCTGAACAAAAATCATGGCGAAAAACGAAAGCTAAACGCAGTTCTAGAAAAAGAGAACACTCGTTGAACGATAAGAGTGAAAAACGGAGTGTTCTTGGTAAATGAAAAGCAAGTAAATCTCCTCCAAAAGAAATTTGTTGGGGTCCAACCATTTATTGCAGAAAACAAAACTATAAACTAAAGTAAAGACGCTCCAAGAAAAACACATAGTGCATGAAGCAATAAAAATATAGTGTGTTGAAAGGTGACCTGATTTTTGCCGATGAAGAAGGGGTGCCTCGGGGGCATCCCCAAGCTTTGACGCTTGTACCTCTTGGATATTTCTTGGGGTGCATGGGCATACCCAAGCTTGAGGTTTTGTCCATTCTTCAACTCATCTCATTATTCTCCAATCCCTACACTTGAAAACTTCCTTCATACAAAACTCAACACAATTCTATTAGCAACATTAGTGTAAGCATAATAATGAATCAACCCCTTTTTGGTTCAGGTTTCATCTCAAAAACACCACATATACAGCATATACTACTGTAGCAACTTCCCCAAAAGTTCCATGATCAAAAGAACTCAAAAAGAAAGCGATCGAGAGGCAAACACAAATAGTGCCAGAAATCTGTCAAAACAGAACAGCTGACAAAGGTCGATTTTTTCGAGGGTTTTCTGTTGCTCAAATCAAAAAGTGTAAAACTAATGAAATTTTCGATATTACCTGGGGCATATGCACAAGAAATCGCAGGTTAAAAAATATTCTAAGAATTTTCACGAATTTTTATGGTGCAGCACCAAAATCTGTTTCAGGACAGCAACATCCCCAAATCTTACCTCACTCAAATTAGAGGTTTCTCTTGGCACAACAACGAAATAAAAAGGATAAGGAGTGGTTATTACAGTAGTAATAACTTCCAAGACTCAAATAACAGAAAAATAACGGAAAGTAAAATAATGGATTATCTCCCAAGAGTGCTTTTTTTAACGCCTTTGAGCTAGGCGCAGAAAGGTGCGAATCAAGTAATATCAAGCGATGAAGCATCAAGTTCATAATTTGCTCTAAGGATAGAGTCAAAAAGTAATTTCTCCCTCTTCCTAGGGAAGTGTTCCATACCTTTCTTGAGTGGGAATTGATATTTGATGGTGCCTTCCCTCATATCAATGATAGCACCTACAGTTCGAAGAAAAGGTCTTCCCAAAATAATAGGACATGAAGCATTGCATTCAACATCCATAACAAGAAAATCAACGGGAACAAGGTTATTGTTAACCATAATAAGAATATCATTAATCCTTCCCAAAGGTTTCTTCTTAGCAACATCAGCAACAGGAATATCATAATAACACTTTTCAAGCGGTGGTAAATCAAGCATATCATAAATTTTTCTAGGCATAATAGAAATACTAGCACCTAGATCACATAAAGCATGGCAATCAAAACCATTAACATGCATATCAATGATGGGTTCCCAACCATCTTCTAACTTCTTGGGAATAGAAGCTTTTTGCTTCAACTTTTCATCCCTAATTTTCATGAGAGCATTGGTAATATGCTTAATAAAAGCAACATTTATAGATCTAGCATTGGGACTCAAAGCAAGCTTTTGCAAGAACAAAATAACTTCAGATATATCGAAGCCATCAACATCAAAATCATTGAAAGAAATAGAGCTATCTTCTCCTACACTCCGAAAAATTTCAGCACTCTTTTGAGAAAAAGTTTTGGGCTTTTTAACACAAGGAGTAGGAGTTTTCTCTATACCAATCAAAGTAAGGGGATTGCTAGCATTTGGAACAACATCATTAGAGGTAGTAATGGTACATACCTTCATCTTTCTAGCAATCTCATCTTCTCTTTCCCACCTGGCATGCAATTCTGCTAACATCCTAACATTTTTATCAATTCTAACTTGGATAGCATTAGCAGTGGCAAAAGTATTGTTATCCTTCACCTCATTAGGAAACACTTTTAGTTTCAGAAGTTCAACATCAAGAGCAAGGCTATCAACTTTAGAAGCAAGAATATCAATTTTGCCTAACTTTTCCTCAACAGACTTGTTAAAAGCAATTTGCTTACCGATGAAGTCCTTGAGCATGACTTCAAGCTCAGAGGGCGCGGCCCTAGTGTTGTTGGAGGAATTACCATAAGAGTTACCATAACCATTGCCATTGGTAGAAGGATACGGCCTATAATTGTTACTAGCAAAATTGTTCCTATAAGCATTGTTGTTAAAATTATTATTTCTAATGAAGTTTACATCAACATGCTCTTCTTGAGCAACCAAAGAGGCCAAAGGAACATTATTAGGATCAACATGAGCTCTATCATTAGAAAGCATAAGCATTATAGCATCAATTTTATCACTCAAGGAAGAGGTTTCCTCAACAGAATTTACCTTCTTACCTTGTGGAGCTCTCTCGGTGTGCCACTCAGAATAATTTACCATCATGTTGTCGAAAAGCTTTATTGAGGCGCCCAAGGTAAGGGACATAAAAGTGCCTCCAGCTGCTGAATCCAATAGGTTTCTTGAAGAAAAATTCAGTCCTGCATAAAAAGTTTGGACAATCATCCAAGTAGTCAGTCCATGAGTAGGGCAATTCTTTATCATAGATTTCATTCTTTCCCAAGCTTGAGCAACATGTTCATTATCAAACTGTCTAAATTTCATGATATCACTACGCAAAGCTATAATCTTAGCAGGAGGATAGTATTTTCCTATAAAAGCATCCTTACACTTAGCCCAAGAATCAATACTATTTCTAGGCAAAGATAGCAACCAATCCTTAGCTATTCCTCTCAAAGAAAAAGGAAACAACTTAAGCTTAATAATATCACCTTCTACATCCTTATATTTCTGCATCTCACATAGCTCAACAAAATTGTTGAGATGAGCTGCAGCATCATCAGTACTAGCACCAGAAAATTGCTCTTTCATAACAAGGTTCAATAAAGCAGGTTTAATCTTATAAAAATTGGCAGCAGAAGCAGGTGGCGCAATAGGAGTGCAGATAAAATCAGTAATATTAGTGCTAATAAAATCACACAACTTGGTGTTCTTATGAGTACCATTCTAGTAAAGCTAAAAGCAGACAAGTAAAAATAACAACTAAAAGGAAACTATTTTTTTTGTATTTTTGATAAAACGATGCAAGCAAAAATAAAGTAAAGCAAAACAATAAACAAAGTAAAGGATGTGCGTGCGAAACTCCCCTTGCAGAAATCTTCTTTTTCCCCGGCAATGGCGCCAGAAAAAGGCTTGATTGCGGTGCGGTGTTGATGTAGATGACCGACCAGTTGGGAAACCCCAAGAGAAGGTGTGATGAGCACAGCAGCAAGTTTTTCCCTCAGAAAGAAACTGAGGTTTATCGAACCAGTAGGAAAAAGCCAAACTTCAGAAGGTGATGCCTGCTAGCTTCGCGACAGCTCCGGACAATTTATAAGGCGCCTCGTCCAAGGCTTTGCTTTGCACCAGCAACAACGTGGCACCTGCACACAACACAACCAAGTACTTTGCTCCCAACTTACGATGAGGTTGTCAATCTCACCGGTTTGTTGTAAACAAAGGATTGAGCGTATCGAGTGGAAAGCAATAGTAATATGCGAGAAAGTAAACAGTGTGAGTAAAAGTAAACAGTAATAGCAATGTAAAGGAAATTGGACTGGGGTCCACAGTTCACTAGTGGTGTCTCTTGATGGCGCGGTGATGATGATGTGGAAGCTTCTTCTTCAATCTCGCTAACGGCAACAGAAAACTTCTGTTGCCAAGTTGACGTGGGAATGTGTAGTAAATGACCGGCCAGTTGGAAACCCCAAGAGAAGGTTTGATGAATATAGCAGCAAGTTTTCCCTCAGTTATGAAACCAAGGTTATCAATCCAGTAGGAAAAAGCCAATACGACTGAAGGTGATGCCCGCTAGCTTCGCGACAGCTCCGAACAATTTATAGGGCGCCTCGTCCGAGCTTTGCTTTGCGAGCGGCAACGTAGAACCTGCACACAACACAACCAAATACTTTGTTCCCAACTTACGATGAGGTTGTCAATCTCACCGGTTTGCTTGAAACAAAGGGTATGAGCGTATCGAGTGGAAAGCAATAGTAGTATGCGAGTAAAGTAAACAGTGCGAGTAAAGTAAACAGTGCGAGTAAAGTAAATAGGTAATAGCAATATAAAGGAAATAGGACTGGGGTCCATAGTTCACTAGTGGTGTCTCTCCATAAGATAAAATAACACATGCTGGGTAAACAAATTACAGTTGGGCAATTGATAGAATAAAGACAACGTGATATGTCGAGAGGATCACTATGAGATTTACTCTAGGCATTACAACAAGATACATAGACCGCCATCCAACTGCATCTATGACTAATAATCCACTTGTGGCGAATCAATCCGAGAACTCCACAAGTATTAAGTTGCGAACAATAGATAATTGCATTAAGCAAAGTGTGTAATGTAAACAAAGCATATGCCCTTGAGCATATGAATGTTGTTTTCCCCTAGTAGCAATAGCACATCTAAAACCTTAGAGGTTTCTGTCACTTCCCTAGATTAAATAGAGGCATGAACCCACTACCGAGCATAAATACCCCCTCTTGGAGTCACTAGCAACTACTCGGCCAAGATAGCTACTAACAACGGAGATCATGCAAGATCATAAATAACATAGAGATAACATAAGATAAAATTCAGTACATGAACTCAATCATAACACCAATATTCATCGGATCCCAACAAACACAACATGTAGAATTACATAATGGTGATCTCGATCATGTAAGGCAGCTCACCAGATCTAAACATGAAGCACATGGTGGAGAAGACAACCAACTAGCTACTGCTATGGACCCATAGTCCAAGGTAGACTACTCACTCATCACGCCGGAGGCAAGCATGGCGATGAAGAAGACCTCCGGTGGCGATTCCCCTCTCCGGCAGGGTGCCGGGAAGAGCTTCTGGACCCTCCCGATCTTCGGGTCGACGGCAGCGGCGGATCGCGATGTATTCTGGAAAAGTGATCGGGTATTTAGGTTTTTCCCGTCGGGGGGTCTTTATAGGCAAAGGGGCGTTGTCAGAAGTGGGCCAGGGTGGCCTCACCACTAGGGGGCGCGGGCCAGCCCTAGGCCGCGCCGCCCTGTGGTGTGGGCGCCTTGTGGCCCCTCTCTGTCTCCTCTTCGGTTCTCTGGAAGCTTCGGTAAATATCTGGACGTCTGGCTTTTGTTTCGTCCAATTCCGAGAATATTTCCCGTGTAACTTTTCTGAAACACAAAAATAGCAGAAAACAGGGAACTGGCACTGTGGCACCTCGTTAATAGGTTAGTTCCGGAAAATGCATAAAAATGCCACGAAGTGTAACGAAACACTAAACAAATGGTGTAAAAACAAGCATGGAGCATCAAAAATTATAGATACGTTGGAGACGTATCAGCATCCCCAAGCTTAACTCCTGCTCGTCCTCGAGTAGGTAAGTGATAACAAAAGAAATAATTTTTGAGGTGACATGCACCTACACAATCTTGATCAAATATGTAAGCGTTGTGCGCTGGGATCAAAAGAACTTAAAACATGGGCATGAAAGATATAATCTTGATAGAAGAAACTTAGCAACCATGTTATAACATGAAAAGAACACAAATGAAAGATCATGAAAATGAAACAATGAAAGTCAAATGTGTGTTCAAATCATATGGAAAAACATACAAATGGTTTTTAGCTTGTCCCTCGTGGAGTAGCAAAACATAAATGCATAGGACACCTTCAAGTTTAAGAGGGCGACTAGATACAAATAATTTGAGAATAAGTGAAACCAACAATATGAATCAATAAATGAAAACTTTGGGACAATGCACATTATACTCAGAATGACAACTATGCTCTCTTAACGGTGCATAAAGATAGAAGGTGGAGACTCAACATAAAAGTAAAAGAAAGGCCCTTCGCGGAGGGAAGCAGTGATTGCAAGTTTTATAAACCTTCAAAAATTATGGTACTTACCGGCTTTGCGCTCTCATTGCCCCCATCATAGGCATCTTAAATGGTTAAAGTTAATGCGAATACACTTATGCTGCATATGCTTGACAAATCATAAGTTGAAAACCTCGTGTCCCGTGAAATACGAATACCCAAACCTCATGCTACTCGACTTAGAGTCCCAAGAAAGCTCTTGTCATTGTAAATATATGTGTATCATCGAGAACCGCCAATGGGGTACCTTCGTGCCCGATGACATGGAACAAGCCCACATCAAAATGACAGAACAAACAGACAATGAACACCTCGGCATCTCTTTTATTTACCATTGGTATAGCTTTTTATTGTGAGATGCGTCGTCGAATGTTCACTATGGGCATGCTGTAAATTTCCACCATGAATTATGCATGGCTTAGATTAGCGGCCCAGGCGTTTCCCTAACACATCTAAAAACTCCATGATCCCGCAAGATTCCCAACTTATTTCACATCGCGAGTATCCATAAACAAAAGATCACGATATCAACTCAAATGAAAGATAATGCAATGTTGAAAGCTTGCCCCATGACGGCATGGCTGGGCTAATTTCCAACTTACAACTTGCAAGCATAACAACTCAACATAAGAGAGCCACAATGTCAAAATTTTAAAACGAGAAAAGTAAAGTGTGGCATCAGGTTCGTGAGAGCTTTACTGACCAATTTTCGCATAACACCAAAAGAGTTTAATTTGAAGGATAGATAAAAGCAAGTCAAATGTACTTTGGAATAGCAAATTGCTAATAGGTATGTATGGTGGAAACTTTTGAACAACTTGGTTTTTAGGAGTTGGATGCACGAGTAGAGCTCATACTCAGTACAAAATGAGGGCTAGCAAAAGACTGGGAGCGACCAACTAAGAGAGCAATAATGGCCATAATCATGCAAAGCGACAAAGCGACATTAAAAGAAGCATAAGATGGCATCAAAAGTCAATAACTAAATGATCATAGAGGCAATGGAGACTTTGTATGAGTCTAACATGTGTGAGCATGCGCCAAGTCAACCCAAATAAAGCATCAAAGGAGAAAATCAAAATAATGCTTCCAAATAATTAAAACAACGCATGAATTTTTCAAAGGCTCATTAAGAAATCTCAGTCATTTGAGACAAGTCATGCTACAGCAAAACCACTAAGCATACTATCAAAAAGACATCAAGCACGACATGCAAAAGCCTAGGCCGCAGTCTACACAAGCTCCTTCTTGTACCACTTTTTTGCATAAAGCTTTTTCTCTTTTCCAACACCATTCGAACTTTTAATAAACAACTCTTTTGATGAAAACCAACATGGACCAGAGGTCAAAACACACCTTTATGAAAAGATATAACAAGATCAGAACATATATCAAGGCGAAAATCGAAAGCTAAACGCAGTTCTAGAAAAAGAAGAACACTCGATCAAGTCCGTTTTTCACTCTTATCGTTCAACGAGTGTTCTTGGCAAATGAAAAGCAAGGCAACTTCTCCAAAAGAAATTTGTTGGGGTCCAACCATTTATTGCAGCAAATAAAACTAAACAAAACTGAAAACTAAAAACAACTGACGCTCCAAGAAAAACGCATAATGCATGAAGCAATAAAAATATAGTGCGTTGAAAGGTGACATGATTTTTGCCAATGAAGAAGGGGTGCCTCGGGGGCATCCCAAAGCTTTGACGCTTGTACTTCTTGGATATTTCTTGGGGTGCATGGGCATCCCCAAGCTTGAGCTTTTGTCCATTCTTCAACTCATCTCATCATTCTCCAATCCCTACACTTGAAAACTTTCTTCATACAAAACTAAACACAAATCTATTAGCAACATTAGTGTAAGCATAACATTGAATCAACCCTTTTTGCTTCAGGTTTCAACTCAAAACCACCACATATAAAGCATATACTACTGTATCAACTTCCCCAACAGTTCCGTGATCAAAAGAACTCAAAAAGAAAGCGATAAAGTGGCAAACACAAATATTGGCAGAAATCTGTCAAAACAGAACAGCTGACAAAGGTCGAATTTTTAGAGGGTTTTCTGTTGCTCAAATCAAAAAGTGTTCAACTAATTAAAGTTTGGATATAACCTGGGGCATATGCACAAGAAATCGCAGGTCCAAAAGATATACAGAGAATTTTCACGAATGTTTACGGTGCAGCACCGAAAACTGTTTCAGGACAGCAACATCCCCAAATCTTACCTCACTCAAATTAGAGGCTTCTCTTGGCACAAAAATGAAATAAAAAGGATAAGGAGAGGTTATTACAGTAGTAATAACTTCCAAGACTCAAATAAAAGAAAAAGAACGGAAAGTAAAAACATTGGGTTATCTCCCAAGAGTGCTTTTCTTTAACGCCTTTGAGCTAGGCGCAGAAAGTGCGAATCAAGTAATATCAAGTGATGAAGAATCGAGCTCATAATTTGCTCTAAGAATAGAGTCAAAAATTAATTTCTTTCTCTTTCTAGGGTAGTGCTCCATACCTTTCTTGAGTGGAAATTGATATTTGATGGTGCCTTCCCTCATATCAATGATGGCACCTACCGTTCGAAGAAAAGGTCTTCCCAAAATAATAGGACATGAAGCATTGCATTCAACATCCATGACAAGAAAATCAACGGGAACAAGGTTATTATTAACCATAATAAGAACATCATTAATCCTTCCCAAAGGTTTCTTCTTAGCAACATCAGCAATAGGAACATCATAATAACACTTTTCAAGCGGTGGTAAATCAAGCATGTCATAAATCTTTCTAGGCATGATAGAAATACTAGCACCTAGATCACATAAAGCATGGCAATCAAAACCATTAACATGCATATCAATAATGTGTTCCCGACCATCTTCTAACTTCTTAGGAATAGAAGCTTTTTGCTTCAACTTTTCATCCCTAATTTTCATGAGAGCATTGGTAATATGCTTAGTAAAAGCAACATTTAAAGAACTAGCATTGGGAGTCAAAGCAAGCTTTTGCAAGAAAAAAATAACTTCAGATATATTGCAGCCATCAACATCAAAATCATTAAAGGAAATAGAGCTATCATCTCCTACACTCCGAAAAATTTCAGCACTCTTTTGAGAAAAAGTTTTAGCAGTTTTAGGCTTTTTAACACAAGGAGTAGGAGTTTTCTCTACACCGATCAAAGTAAGAGGATTGCTAGCATTAGGAATAACATCATTAGAGGTAGTAATGATACAGACCTTCATCTTTCTAGCCATCTCATCTTCTCTTTCCCACCTGGCATGCAATTCTGCTAGCATCCTAACATTTTCATCAATTCTAACTTGGATAGAATTAGCAGTAGCAAAAACATTGTTCTCTTTCACATTATTAGGCAACACTTTTAATTTCAGAAGTTCAACATCATGAGAAAGGCTATCAACTTTAGAAGCAAGAATATCAATTTTGCCTAACTTTTCCTCAACAGACTTGTTAAAAGCATTTTGCTTACCGATGAAGTCCTTGAGCATAACCTCAAGCTTGGAGGGCGTGGCCCTAGTGTTGTTGGAGGAATTACCATAACCATTACCATTGGTAGAAGGATACGGCCTATAATTGTTACTAGCAAAATTGTTCCTATAAGCATTGTTGTTGAAATTATTATTTCTAATGAAGTTTACATCAACATGCTCTTCTTGAGCAACCAAAGAGGCCAAAGGAACAATATTAGGATCTACATGAGTCCTATCATTAGAAAGCATAAGCATCATAGCATCAATCTTATCACTCAAGGAAGAGATTTCCTCAACAGAATTTACCTTCTTACCTTGTGGAGCTCTCTCGGTGTGCCATTCAGAGTAATTTACCATCATATTGTCGAGAAGCTTTGTTGCGGCGCCCAAGGTAAGGGACATAAAAGTGCCTCCAACAGCTGAATCAAGTAGGTTCCTTGAAGAAAAATTCAGTCCTGCATAAAAAGTTTGAACAATCATCCAAGTAGTCAGTCCATGAGTGGGACAATTCTTTATCATAGATTTCATTCTTTCCCAAGCTTGAGCAACATGTTCAATATCAAACTGACTAAACTTCATAATATTGCTACGCAAAGCTATAATCTTAGCAGGAGGATAGTATCTACCAATAAAAGCATCCTTACACTTAGCCCATGATTCAATACTATTTTTAGGCATAGACAGCAACCAATCCTTAGCTTTTCCTCTCAAAGAAAAAGGAAACAACTTAAGCTTAATAATATCACTTTCCACATCCTTATATTTCTGCATCTCACATAGCTCAACAAAATTGTTGAGATGAGCTGCAGCATCATCAGTACTAACACCAAAAAATTGCTCTTTCATAACAAGGTTCAACAAAGCAGGCTTAATCTCATAAAAATTTGCAGCAGGAGCAGGTGGTGCAATAGGAGTGCAGATAAAATCACTATTATTCGTGCTACTAAAGTCACACAACTTGGTGTTTTCAGGAGTAGCCATTCTAGCAAACTAAAAGCAGACAAGTAAAAACAACTATAAAGGGAACTAATTTTTTGTGTTTTTGATAAAACGATGAAAGTAAAAATAAAGTAAAAGCAAAACTTAAAACAAAGTAAAGGATGTGCGTGCGAAACTCCCCTTGTAGAAATCTTCTTTTTCCCCGGCAACGGCGCCAGAAAACTTGTTAATGGCGCGGTGATGATGATGTGGAAGCTTTTTCTTCAATCTCGGCAATGGCAACAGAAAACTTCTGTTGCCAAGTTGACGTGGGAATGTGTAGTAAATGACCGGCCAGTTGGAAACCCCAAGAGAAGGTTTGATGAATATAGCAGCAAGTTTTCCCTCAGTTATGAAACCAAGGTTATCAATCCAGTAGGAAAAAGCCAATACGACTGAAGGTGATGCCCGCTAGCTTCGCGACAGCTCTGAACAATTTATAGGGCACCTCGTCCGAGCTTTGCTTTGCGAGCGGCAACGTGGAACCTGCACACAACACAACCAAATACTTTGTTTCCAACTTACGATGAGGTTGTCAATCTCACCGGTTTGCTTGAAACAAAGGGTATGAGCGTATCGAGTGGAAAGCAATAGTAGTATGCGAGTAAAGTAAAAAGTGCGAGTAAAGTAAATAGTGCGAGTAAAGTAAACAGGTAATAGCAATATAAAGGAAATAGGACCGGGGTCCACAGTTCACTAGTGGTGTCTCTCCATAAGATAAAATAACACATGCTGGGTAAACAAATTACAGTTGGGCAATTGATAGAATAAAGACAACGTGATATGTCGAGAGGATCACTATGAGATTTACTCTGGGCATTACAACAAGATACATAGACCGCCATCCAACTGCATCTATGACTAATAATCCACTTGTGGCGAATCAATCCGAGAACTCCACAAGTATTAAGTTGCGAACAACAGATAATTGCATTAAGCAAAGTGTGTAATGTAAACAAAGCATATGCCCTTGAGCATATAAATGTTGTTTTCACCCTAGTAGCAACAACACATCTACAACCTTAGAGGTTTCTGTCACTCCCCTAGATTAAATAGAGACATGAACCCACTATCGAGCATAAATACCCCCTCTTGGAGTCACTAGCAACTACTCGGACAAGATAGCTACTAACAACGGAGAGCATGCAAGATCATAAATAACATAGAGATAACATAAGATAAAATTCAGTACATCAACTCAATCATAACACCAATATTCATCGGATCCCAACAAACACAACATGTAGAATTACATAACGGTGATCTCGATCATGTAAGGCAGCTCACGAGATCTAAACATGAAGCACATGGTGGAGAAGACAACCAACTAGCTACTGCTATGGACCCATAGTCCAAGGTAGACTACTCACTCATCGCGCCAGAGGCAAGCATGGCGATGAAGAAGACCTCCGGTGGCGATTCCGCTCTCCGGCAGGGTGCCAGGAAGAGCTTCTGGACCCTCCCAATCTTCGGGTCGATGGCGGCGACGGATCGCGATGTATTCTAGAAAAGTGATCAGGTATTTAGGTTTTTCCCGTTGGGGGGTCTTTATAGGCGAAGGGGCATCGTCAGAAGTGGGGCAAGGTGGCCTCACCACCAGGGGGCGCGAGCCAGCCCTAGGCCGTGCCGCACTGTGGTGTGGGCGCCCTGTGGCCCCTCTCCGTCTCCTCTTCGGTTCTCTGGAAGCTTCGGTAAATATCTGGACGTGTGGCTTTTGTTTCATCCAATTCCAAGAATATTTCCTGTGTAACCTTTCTGAAAGACGAAAACAGCAGAAAACAGGGAACTGGCACTATGGCATCTCGTTAATAGGTTAGTTCCGGAAAATGCATAAAAATTCCACGAAGTGTAACGAAACACTAAACAAATGGTGTAAAAACAAGCATGGAGCATCAGAAATTATAGATACGTTGGAGACGTATCATCTCTCCATAAGATAAATAACGACATGCTGGGTAAACAAATTACAGTTGGGCAATTGATAGAATAAAGATAACGTGCATATGTCACGAGGATCACTATGAGATTTACTCTGGGCATTACAACAAAATACATAGACCGCCATCCAACTGCATCTATGACTAATAATCCACTCGCGGGGATATCGTCCGAACACCCCTCGAGTATTAAGTAGCGAACAATGAATAACTGCATTAAGCAAAGTGTGTAATGTAAACAAAATGAATGTCCTTGGACACAAGAATGTTGTTTTCTCCCTAGTGGCAACATCACATCTACAACCTTAGAGGTTTCTGTCACTCCCCCAGATTAAAAAGAGGCATGAACCCAACTATCGAGCATAAATACCCCCTCTTGGAGTCACTAGTATCTACTTGGCCAAGATAGCTACTAACAACGGAGAGCATGCAAGATCATAAACAACATAGAGATAACATAAGATAATATTCAGCACATCAACTTAACATAACACCAATATTCATCGGATCCCAACAAACACAACATGTAGAATTACATAAAGATGATCTCGATCATGAAAGGCGGCTCACGAGATCTAAACATGAAGCACATGGTGGAGAAGACAACCATCTAGCTACTGTTATGGACCCATAGTCCAAGGTAGACTACTCACTCATCACTCCGGAGGCAAGCATGGCGATGAAGAAGACCTCCGGTGGCGATTCCCCTCTCCGGTAGGGTGCCAGGAAGAGCTTTTGGACCCTCCCAATCTCGGGTCGACGACGGCGGCGGATCGCGATGTGTTCCTGGATAATTGATCGGGTGTTTAGGTTTTTCCCGTCGGGGGGTCTTTATTGGCGAAGGGTGATACGTCTCAAACGTATCTATAATTTTTGATGCTCTATGCTTGTTTTTACACCATTTGCCTTGTGTTTCGTTACACTTCGTGGCGTTTTTATGCGATTTCCAAAACTAACCTATTGACAAGATGCCACAGTGCCAGTTCCCTATTTTCTGCTGTTTTTGTGTTTCAGAAAAGTTACACAAGAAATATTCTCAGAATTGGACGAAACAAAAGCCGAACGTCCAGAAATTCACCGAAGCTTCCAGAGAACCGCAGATGAGATGGAGTGGGGCCACGAGGGCCCCACACAATAGGGTGGCACAGCCTAGCCCCTGGCCACGCCCCTTACGTGTGAGGGCTCCCTGGCAGCCCCCTGATGACGCCCCTTCGCCTATATAAAGCATCGGGACGGAAAACCCTAAAGGAGTCGGCATTTTTCCCAGAACAGTTCCGCAGCGCCGCCGCCGTCGAAGACAAATTGTGGGGGACAGAAGTCTCTATTCTGGCACCCTACCGGGATGGGGAAGTGCCCCCGGAGCCATCTCCATCGGTCTCCATCGCCGTCTCCACCGTCTCCGTCGACCTCACCGCCATCTCCATCAACCTTGCTGTCTCCTATGATGAGGAGGGAGTAGTTCTCCCCCGGGGCCGAGGGCTCTACTGGTAGCTATGTGGTTCACCTCTCTCTCCCATGATGTGATCTTTATGTGATCGTGAGCTTTGGATCTAGTTGAATTGGTAGATGTTATTATTCAGATATTATGCTACTCCTATGCTTAATTATTATACTCTCTGGAGATACCTCGTATCATGGTGTAAAGGTGACTAGTGTGTGCATCATGTGTATCTTTTTGGTTAATGTCTCTATGAAATGTTGGTGTTTGTTGGAACCATCTAGTGCGTTCAAGGTGATAGTGTGGGACAATCTAGTTTAGGTACATACGGACTTTGAGGAGTGCTTCATAGCCCTACGCATGATTAGTGTATGTTTTCCATTGGAGAATTGTTTTGAGTTGCATATGGATGCTAGTATCTAGGGATTTCTATTCTCGTGCCCCTGGGTCGTTAGTTGTACTCAGTTTTCCCCAGCCGCTTAACTTTTCCTCAGTTTTCCCCTCGCTCTAGTTTGAAACCCCTCGCAGACGCTCGGACGGGAGGGTTGCCATCTGGTCAGAGGCCTTGACCGTTACCGGTGACGGCTAGGGAGCCGTGGTGGTTGTGAATTGACCGATGCTTTTGAATGGTGCTGACGGGTAGGGTCAGGAGACATGTCGGAGCAGCCATCCATCTATCGCTGATGTGTGGGCCGTTTTATTTCCTGATTGTATACGCGGTGCTGCCAACGACAAATGGGGCCGCTCTATAGGGCTTCCGTAGCCAATGACCAGTGGGGTCGTGTATTTTTTAGGAAAAGACATATATTGCCGCTCTGTGGGGCCTCCGCAGCCAATGACCAATGGGGCCGCTCTGTGGGGCTGCCGCAGCCAATGACCAGTGGGGTCGTCTATTTATTTAGAGAAAATCATATATTGCCGCTCTGTGGGGCCTCCACAGCCAATTGGTAGTATAGCTTGGTAAGACCTCCGCTTCCGCCTCCCCCGCCCCCTAATCGATTCGGTTCCCGTAATTTATTGGAGTTTGCAGGTGTGAAATAGTCCTCAATGTCTGGTCGTAGCGGGTACACCGGCGAGGGTGGGGATTCGATCATGTTATGGCCACGTTCTACTTCTCCTACCTCGTCGAAAGTGCAGGTATCTAGCTTCTGATCTCTGTACTACCGTTGAATTTAAGTGCCGCCATCGCCTGTTGGAGTGATTTCAGTTGTTCTTTTTTCCATTATTGTTACAGTTCGCCAGTCAAGCCGATGATCCATGGTACATTGCATACCAAGATGAATCAACCCAATGGTGTAGCCAGAGGATGGATTTGGAGGAGAAGGTGGCCAATTTAGGTGATGAATTGGCCCATAAAAACCTGATGATATTCGAGCTGAAGCATACTGTGGAGGAAGAAAAGAAGAATTCAGAGCTTATTCGCAAGGAGAAGTTGATACTTGAGACAGATCTTGCCGTATCTGATCAAGTGGTAGAAAATCTAGAACATGAACTTCAAGTGATGGGAGAGGCAAAAAGTAGATTCATCTGGGCAGTTTTATTTGGTGTCATCCCTGTCCTAGTAGTTATGTGGTTGTGGTAGATGATTTAGATAGTATAGAATTGTTATTCAGTAGATGGCTCTAACCACTGTATTTTGGTGTGGCTCTAACCACTGTATTTTGGCGTACAATTTCCTAGTTGTGCTAAGTAATGCGCGTGATAATTTTAGCATGCATGAACATCTTATAAAAGTGAAGGGATCCCAAAAGTGAATTTGGATGAGTTCCAAAAGTGAAGGGATCCTAAAAGTGAAAGCATGCACCAGCCTCTCGGATCAAATACATATCAATCTTCCCAATCAAGTTGGGATAGAATTCAAATCATACATTAGGATGTACAGGGACACATCGAGAAAGTGGAGAAGCTTTTTTTGAGATGGAGGTAGTAGTTCGAACAATTTTATCCCAAATTGAAATTGAAAAATACAAATTTATCATAATTTATCCCAATTTGCGGCGTTGAACACGGCCGCGCACCGATGGGCTAGAAGGGCCTGGACGACAGGCGGCTGAGGGGTGGTTATCTGCGCCATCCGCAAACTCAGACATGGAGGAGGGCTGGATCTGCGGCTTTGCAACCACTCTTGGCACCGCCGCCGTCTTGGTGGCTGGATCTGCGCCATCCGCAAACTCGGACATGGAGGAGGGCTGGATCTGCGCCGTCGCAGCGATGTTGTAGGCGATGGCTTCAATCGTCTTGGCATTGATGACCACTGTCGACACGGCCGCCATCTTGGTGTCCATCAGCAACAGATCTGAGGAGGGCAACGGAAGTGAGACATCGGCTGGCTCCGACATTGAAGGCTGGATCTGCGCCGTCGCAGCGATGTTGTAGGTCGAAGCGATGTTGTAGGCAATGGCTTCAAGACGATCAGTGAGCACTGTCGACACGGCCGCCGTCTTGGTGTCCATCAGCAACAGATCTGAGGAGGGCAACGGAAGTGAGACATCGGCAGGCTCCGACATTGAAGGCTGGATCTGCGTCGCCGCAGCGATGTTGTAGGTCGCAGCGATGTTGTAGGCGATGGCTTCAAGACGATCGGTGAGCACTGTCGGCACGGCCACCGTCTTGGTGTTCTTCATCATCAATAGATCTGAGAAGATAAACAAAAGTGAGACAGAGAGAGACATTTCAACTATTTCTGAGGGTTAGATCCTCACCGGCACTCTTAGATCCTCACCGGCACTCTTAGATCCACGCCGCCGCACGGTTAGATCCGCGCCACCGCACGCACGGTTAGATCCGCGCCGCCGCACGCTGCAGTTCCGCGTGGCCGCACGCATGGTTAGATCCGTGCCGCCGCACGCACGGTTAGATCCGCGCCGCCGCACGCACGCACGCACGCTGCAGATCCGCGCCGCCGCGACCGCCAGAGTAAGAGAGGAAGATGCGACTGCTAGGGTTGGTAGGTATGTGCTCTGCTCTTCTCTCCGTATACGTCCATCGAGGTAGAGAGAGATATATAGACCGTCCGATCATAAATGATCCCACGGTGCAAGCATACGTTGAGCTATCAACCAACCAAGATCCGTGTGACATACATCTCGACCAATCAGAGATCAGCCAGTGAGTACAAGTGAGGAAAACTGAGTAGAACTAAGAGGGGGAAAAGTGAGGAAATGTTTATCGGAAGGGCAAAACTGAGTAGGACTGAGTAAAACAAGTGGACCCGGAGGGGCAAAACTGAGTAAAACTAAGTAAAATAGGGGCACCCAAATAATAAAGGGAGTAAGGGAAATTGTAGCTTTTGGCATAAAAATTGTTAGATTGTGTTATTTGAACAATATAGTACATTTTGGCTGACGTGATATTGTTTGCAATTCAAAGATACACAAGTGTGACGAATTTGGACTCATTTGAACAAAGTTTGTAAGCATAGTGGGTATTTGGGAGGTGTGTTGAGTAGAAAGCCCTGCATCTTCATAGCTAGTAGCTCATGGACTAGGAAGTGGTTTTGGGAAAAACTTCATATCTCTATATTTCCTTTTCCATTATTATTTCTCTAGGTTGTAGGTAACATAACAAGACTCCATGGGAAGGTTCCACCATGTTTTGAATTATTTTGAATTAAACTAAACCCAAAACTATATTTTTTGAGTTTAGTCATTTAGAAAATGATAAAATTCCTTTTCCATTATTATTTCTCTAGGTTGTAGGTAACATAACAAGACTCCATGGGAAGGTTCCACCATGTTTTGAATTATTTTGATTTTTTTGAATTAAACTAAACCCAAAACTATATTTTTTGAGTTTAGTCACTTAGAAAATGATAAATGTGGCTTAAGCGATGAACTTATTCGAGGTGCATGACCATAGAAAACTTGCCATAACACATACATTCAAATTAATTGTTCAAAATAAAATCTTTCTCTTGCTCCTGGTGTGACTCGCTGGGTCCACCACCTTACTCCGGGTAACCCTACCAGGGATATTACCGGTGTCTACCTTCCTTTTGTGATCTTTCTTGTTCTTGTTCTTCTTCTCTTCGGGTTGCACCAAGACCGAGACAACCATATCATACGAAGCTTGTGCTCTTTCTTTTAATGCATTTTCTTCAAATGCTTCAAGCAGCTCTCGATCCATTGCTTCAATGGCCTCTCGATCCATCTGTTCCCTCTGCTCTCGATCAATCGGTTCAAGTAGCTCTCGATCCATCTGTTCCCTCTGCTCTCGATCCATCAGTTCAAGCAGCTCTTGATCCATCGGTTCAAGCAGCTCTCGATCCATCGGTTCAATCTGCTCTGGATCCATCGGTTCAAGCAGCTCATGATCCATTGCTTCAATCTCCTTATGTTGAATTGCTGCTTCATTCTCCTCTGCATTTGCTGCTCCCGCCTGATCTTCCATTCCAAAAGCTGGGTCAACTGGATTTTTACAAAGCCTAGCAATGTGTCCAGGGGTTCCACAACGTTTGCACTTACGTCGTCGAATCGGTGCACCACCCTCTGCACTAGCTCTGATCCTATTCTTCCTCAGCCTACCTGCCGATCTAGTCAAAACTGGAGAGTACAGTTTGAAGCCTGGATCGACTGTCATCCATTGGTCTTTTCCCAACAAGGTAGGAACATTCATAGCATATGCAGCCCTAAATTTGGCAATAGAGAAATACTCTGACACATACTGATCAACTTCACCTTCTGCACCCGCTATAACACTCATGAAAAACAATGCGTGTATGCAGGGTATCCCACAGATCTGCCATCGCCTACAATGGCATGTCCTATCAACCAAACTCACTGGATACCTCCACTGCCTGTTTTTACTGTCAGTGTAGGTTACCTCAGCCTCCATTCCTTTTCTGATGCATTTCATATTCAATTGTTTTGCCCTGGAATGCAAAGACTTAATCAAAGATGGGAGCATGAGATGGCCGACATATTTTGTGGCTGCAATTCTTTGACGCAGATCGATCTTTATCATGATCATCTGCCTAATCTTATCAAATATTTGCCACAGCATAAGCCCTTTCAATGACTTGACCTTTGCATTGAAACTCTCCGCAAGGTTACTTGTTACATAGTCTACCTTGCAAATTTCATTGAATTGGCTTCTTGACCACACCCTACCATGATGTTCATTCAAGTACTCCTTCACCCCAGGTTTTTGTTTATACAACACTTCCAAATGAAATAGATGCTTCCTAATGCTGCATGTGTATGCAGCTGGCCATAGGTTGTCAGTATAAACTTTACCCTTGAATTTCTTTGTAAAATTATGTACCAAGTGTCGCATACAGTCCCTATGCTCCACTCCAGGGAATACTGCTTCTACTGCACTCTCCAAACCTTTGCAAGCGTCTGTGTGGATAGCAAGTCCTGGTGGATGACCTATAAGGTCACGCAAATTCTGCAGAAACCAAGTCCAACTTTCCTCTGACTCAACCTCCAAAACTCCATAAGCAACAGGGAACATCCAATTGTGTCCATCAACTGCAGTAGCAGCAACTAGCTGTCCTTTAAACCTGCCATGAAGAGTTGTTGCATCCACGGCCAAATAAGGCCTGCAACCGTCCAGAAAGCCTTTCCAGCAAGCTTTGAAACAAACAAAAGCCCTTCTAAAACATTCCTTCTGCATTATCCTCCCGCTTTTCAATTTGTAGGGAACTGTATGCTTGTCTATCGCTACAACACTGCCTGGACTAGCCATCTCCACTTCAGCTTTGAAAGTGTAAAGCAACTGAAAGCTTTCATTCCATGGACCATTGATCCTGTCAAGAGCCATTTCCTTTGCATAGAACATCCTCATGTAAGGTATTTTTATAGTAAACTTATCAGATATCAATTTTATGAGTGCTGTTGGACCAAGTGATGGAGTTTCTCTCAACCAATCTATGATTGCATCTGCCAACCACCTAGTCTTCGCTAGCTTTGATTTCTCCTCTGGCGCTCCCGCTCGTGGTGGACAAGTATGGTCGATCGAGTTCTTCTTTATCTGAAACATAATTATAAGGGATGTCAGTAACAGTTAACAAATTTTACACTGTGATCTAATATTCACAACTGGTTGACATAGTACCTGAACCATGGTGCTTCTGAGCATTGTGGATGCATGCAGCCTCCACTTACACCTCTTATATGGACACTTAACTGTGAACCTACCTGGCTCACTTTTAATAACCTCATAATCATTCTTGGTGAGAATGCAATATGTAGTAATTGCATTACGGCAGTCCATCATCGTTTGAAATATGGTGCCTTCTGCAAGCTGAGGATCCTCCCTGTTCCACTCAATTGTTGGCAAGTCATCACCTTCGTAATCGGCTAAAACGAGGCTGTCATTGTTCTCATCCTTCTCTTCATCATCAGTGTCATCAAATCTGGCACGTTGTGCAATATCTTCCATGTATTGATCCTCCATTGCCTGCTTACTGCATCGATCTACCAATTCAGGAAACATCAACTCATCCTCATCATCTTGAGGAGACGGATCCTCAATCTCTGCATCGTCCTCCACATCGACCGCATGAACGATCTGGCTACCACTACCACTAGCACTGGGGACAGATGGTGCTGCTGTGGACCTACAAGGAGTGGGGCGGCGCACACGATTAGCAGAGGTAGCAACACTAGAGAGACATGATGCCCGACCACCTGATGATGCCCCAACACCAGATGATGCCTGGACCCTGTCCACATGGATTTGAATTTTACCGACACGGCAAGAATCATTTAAAGCAAAAAGAATTCCCAGATCGTCGTCGGAAATTAGTGGAACATATCTTCCCTCCATGCTGTTGAAATATTGGAAATCAACTGAATCGCCAGCGCCCCAGGCGTACTGAGTGCAAATGTTATCTTTTAAATCCCTCAACGAGATGGTAGTTGCAACCACCGCTGGGATGTAAAATCCGCTCACATTACGTTCAGAATCACGCAAAAAGCTAGTATCCAGCCTAACCACCAGCCGAAAAGCCAGCGCTGGATCAATCCTATTCGAAAAGCAACGCAGTTAGTTGAGCAACAACGATTCGCGCTCAAAAACTGCCTACTGTTAATTCACATAGGCAGACGATGCTTACCCAGATGGAATCCATGCGTTAGATCCCTCCGATTCCCAATCTTCTCTGCCGTTGAGGGGCATAATCGGCACACCAGACGGATGTACAAACTCTACCGCGATAGGGGTAGATCTAGTGGAGACGGAGCCCTCTCCGCCTCCCGGGGGTGGTGGTGGGGGCGGGGGCGGCTCGGGGGCGGACGACGCCATAAGGTAGGAGGGTAGGACGGCATGGCGGCGGAGGGGCGGTGAGCTCTTCCAGTCTTGGGTGGAGGGGAAAGCTTTGGGTGAGTGACCGCCAGTCCGACGTGTCTCATTGGGTCAACAGTCAACACCATTCAAAAGCAACGGTCCATTCACAACCACCGCGGCTCCCTAGCCGTCACCGGTAATGGTCTAAGGCCTCTGACCAGACGGCAACCCTCCCGTCCGAGCGTCTGCGAGGGGTTTCAAACTGGAGCGAGGGGAAAACTGAGGAAAAGTTAAGCGGCTAGGGAAAACTGAGTACAACTAACGACCCAGGGGCACGAGAATAGAAATCCCTAGTATCTATTGGTTCAATTATGTTATATTTGTTGAGAGTGTGTCCACTAGTGAAAGTATGATCCCTATGCCTTGTTTCCAAGCATTGCACACCGTTTACCTCCTGTTTTGTTACATGTTTGCTCGCAGCGATATTTATTTCAGATCATATTTACTACTCATAATCATCACTACTACTTGTATTTCACTATCTCTTTGCCGAACTAGTGCACCTATACATCTGACAAGTGTATTGGGTGTGTTGGGGACACAAGAGACTTTCTGTATCGTAATTGCAGGGTTGCTTGAGAGGGATAGCTTTGACCTCTTCCTCCCTGAGTTCGATAAACCTTGGGTGATCCACTTATGGGAAACTTGCTGCTGCTCTACAAACCTCTGCACTTGGAGGCCCAACACTGTCTACAAGAACAGACGCGTGCGTAGACATCAAGCTCTTTTCTAGCGCCGTTGTCGGGGAGGTAAGGTAAAAGGTACTCACATTCTTTGGTTACTAAGTCTTTTAGTTGCTGGCGAGTGCTCGAAGTTATTTCCTTTAGATTCTGCAATTACATCTTTTTGTTTCTTGTTTTTATTTTCACTAGTTAGGCTTAATGGAAAACAAAGAGTTCTTTAGTCTTTTTCCTGAGTTTAGATATGAAGTGTTTGAAGAGAAAATTGAAAAACCTTTGGAGCTTAATTTGCATGCTAATAGTGTTGTTAGTATGAATGTTTTGAACACTGTTATTACTAATGCTATAGAAAAGTCTAAGCTTGGGGAAGCTGGTTTTATTAAGCATGATATTTTTAGTTCCCCAGCTTTAGTGGAGAAAATTTGCTCTGATGATATTTTATCTCCCATATGTGATAATTCTGATCTTGATGATGTTTCTATGCCTGTTACCTATGTTAGTGATCATGATTGGGAAAAGCACTCTAATTTTGATATTGAAAATCTTTTTGGTACCAATTCTAAGGTTAATAATTGTTGTACCATTAGTACTATCCATGCTCCTTCTTATGATGATATGTTTGATGAGTATGCCTTGCGAAATGGTTGCTCCCTAGCTTGTGATGATACTAAACCTCTAGTTTATGATGGTTATGATGATGAGTATAATATTTTCAGTTCACCTATTTTTGAGGAGAAAATTAGTTATGATTACAATATGCCTCCAGTTTTTGATGATTATGGTGATGAGAATAATTATTCTGTTGAATCTGCTCCTACTACGATTGTTCATGTAGGGAGTATTAATTCTTTTATGCATGTAGCTCATGATAGGGATGCTTTATGTGATAGTTATATTGTTAGTTCTATTCATGATGCTACTGAAAGTTATTATGAGAGAGGGAAACATAGTTTGAAGGATCTCAACAATATTAAGTTTCCCCTCTTTATGTTGCAAATCTTGAAGTGGCCCTTGTTTTATCTATCCATGCTTGCTACTATGTGCCTCGGCTATTTATTTTATTACAAGATTCCTATGCATAGGAAGTGGTTTAGATATAAATGTGTTTTATATTTGCTTTTTAATGCTCTCTCTTGCTTCAAGTTCTTTTATGGCACCTTTGCCTTAAGTTCTTTTCGGGCGCCTATGTGAGCATTTTCTGAAATTACTGCGCCTAGCTCAAAGGCGTTAAAGAAAAACACTCTTGGGAGATAACCCATTGTTTTACTTTCAGTACTTTTTCTTTTATTTGAGTATTGGAAGTTATTAATACTGTAATAACCACTCCTTATCCTTTTTATTTCGTTGTTGTGCCAAGAGAAGTCTCTAATTTGAGTGAGGTAAGATTTGAGGATGTTGCTGTCCTGAAATAGTTTTCGGTGCTGCACCGTAAAAATTCGTGAAAATTCTCTGTATATCTTTTGGACCTGCGATTTCTTGTGCATATGCCCCAGGTTATATCCAAACTTTCATTAGTTGAACACTTTTTGATTTGAGCAACAGAAAACCCTCTAAAAATTCGACCTTTGTCAGCTGTTCTGTTTTGACAGATTTCTGCCAATATTTGTGTTTGCCGCTTTATCACATTTTTTTGAGTTCTTTTGATCACGGAACTTTTGGGGAAGTTTATACAGTAGTTTATGCTTTATATGTGGTGGTTTTGTGTTGAAACTTGAAGCGAAAAGGGTTGATTCATTATTATGCTTGCACTAATGTTGCTAATAGATTTGTGTTTAGTTTTGTATGAAGGAAGTTTTCAAGTGTAGGGATTGGAGAATGATGAGATGAGATGAAGAATGGACAAAAGCTCAAGCTTGGGGCTGCCCATGCAACCCCCAAGAAATATCCAAGAAGTACAAGCGTCAAAGCTTGGGGATGCCCCCGAGGCACCCCCTTCTTCATCGGCAAAAATCAGGTTACCTTTCAAGACACTATATTTTTATTGCTTCATGCATTATGCGTTTTTCTTGGAGCGTCAGTTGTTTTTAGTTTTCAGTTTAGTTTAGTTTTGTTTGGTGCAATAAATGGTTGGACCCCAACAAATTTCTTTTGGAGAAGTTGCATTGCTTTTCATTCGCCAAGAACACTCCGTTTTTCACTCTATTCGTTTCAACGAGTATTCTCTTTTTCTAGAACTGCGTTTAGCTTTCAATTTTTGCCTTGATTTGCGTTCAGATCTTGTTATATCTTTTCATCAAGGTGTATTTTTGCCTCTGGTCTATATTGATTTTCATCAAAAGAGGTGTTTATAAAAAGTTTGAATGGTGTTGGAAAAGAGAAAAAGCTTTATGCAAAAAAGTGGTACAAGAAGGAGCTTGTGTAGACTGTGGCCTAGGCTTTTGCATGTCGTGCTTGATGTCTTTTTGATAGTATGCTTAGTGGTTTTGCTGTAGCTTGACTTGTCTCAAATGACTGAGATTGCTTAATGAGCCTTTGAAAAAATCATGCGTTGTTTTAATTATTTGGAAGCATTATTTTGGTTTTCTCCTTTGATGCTTTATTTGGGTTGACTTGGAGCATGCTCACACATGTTAGACTCTTTCAAAGTCGCCAATAGCCTCGATGATCATTTAGTTTTTGACTTTTGATGCCATCTTATGCTTCTTTTAATGTCGCTTTGTCGCTCTTCATGATTATGGCCGTTATTGCTCTCTTAGTTGGTCGCTCCCAGTCTTTTGCTAGCCCTCATTTTGTACTGAGTATGAGCTCTACTCATGCATCTAACTCCTAAAAACCAAGTTGTTCCAAAGTGTCCACCATACATACCTATTAGCAATTTGCTATTCCAAAGTAAATTGGACTTGCTTTTATCTACTCTTCAAATTAAACTCTTACCAGTGTTATGCGAAAATTGGTCAGTAAAGCTCTCACGAACCGGATGGCACACTTCATTTTTCTCATTCTTAAAAATTTGACATTGTGGTCTCTTATGTTGAGTTGTTATGCTTGAAAGTTGTAAGTTGGGAATTAGCCCAGCCATGCCGTCATGGGGCAAGCTTTCAACATTGCACTTCTTATTTGAGTTGATATCGTGATCTTTTGTTTATGGATACTCGCGGTGTGAAATGAATTGGGAATCTTGCGGGATCATGGAGTTTGTATATGTGTTAGAGAAACGCCTGGGCCGCCAATCTAAGCCATGCATAATTCATGGTGGAAATTTGCAGCATGCCCATAGTGGACATTCGACAACGCATCTCAAAATAAAAAGCTATACAAATGGTAAATAAAAGAGATGCCGAGTTGTTCATTGTCTGCTTGTCCTGTCATTTTGATGTGGGCTTGTTCCATGTCATCAGGCATGGAGGTACCCCGTTGGCGGTTCTCGATGATACGTGTATACTTACAATGACAAGAGCTTGCTTGGGACTCTAAGTAAAGTAGCATGAGGTTTGGGTACTCATATTCACGGGACACGAGGTTTTCAACTTATGATTTGTCAAGCATATGCAGCATAAGTGTTCTCGCATTAACTTTAACCATTCAAGATGCTTATGATGGGGGCAATGAGAGCTCAAAGCCGGTAAGTACCATAATTTTTGAAGGTTTATAAAACTTGTAATCACTGCTTCCCTCCGCGAAGGGCCTTTCTTTTACTTTTATGTTGAGTCTCCACCTTCCACCTTTATGCACCATTAAGAGAGCATAGTTGTCATTCTGAGTATAATGTGCATTGTCCCAAAGTTTTCATTGATTGATTCATATTGTTGGTTTTACTTGTTCTTAAATTATTTCTATCTAGTCGCCCTCTTAAACTTGAAGGTGTCCTATGCATTTATGTTTTGCTCTCCATGAAGGACAAGCTGAAAACCATTTGTATGTTTTTCCTTATGATTTGAACACACATTTGACTTTCATTATTTCATTTTCATGATCTTTTGTTTGTGTTCTATTTCATGTTATAACATGGTTGCTAAGTTTCTTCTATCAAGATTATGTCTTTCATGCCCATGTTTTAAGTTCTTATGATCCCAGCACTCAATGCTTTCATAGATGATCAAGATTGTGTAGGTGCATGTCACCTCAAAAATTATTTCTTTTGTTATCACTTACCTACTCAAGGACGAGCAGGAGTTAAGCTTGGGGATGCTGATACGTCTCAAACGTATCTATAATTTTTGATGCTCCATGCTTGTTTTTACACCATTTGCCTTGTGTTTCGTTACACTTCGTGGCGTTTTTATGCGATTTCCAAAACTAACCTATTGACAAGATGCCATAGTGCCAGTTCCATGTTTTCTGCTATTTTTGTGTTTCAGAAAAGTTACACAGGAAATATTCTCGGAATTGGACGAAACAAAAGCCGAACGTCCAGAAATTCACCGAAGCTTCCAGAGAACCGCAGAGGAGACGGAGTGGGGCCATGATTGCTAGATTGTTGGGAACCCCAAGATTAAGGTTTGATGAATATAGCAGCAAGTTTTTCCCTCAGTAAGAAACCAAGGTTTATGTCGATCACGAGAAAAGCAGACAATACGACTGAAGGTGATGCTTGCTAGTTTGTGATAGGTTCGGACAATTTATATATGGCGCCTCGTCCAAGCTTTGCTTGCTAGCTGCAACGCAGAACCTGCACACAACACAACCAAGTACTTTGTTCCCAACTTGCGATGAGATTGTCAATCTCACCGGTTTGCTTGAAACAAAGGGTATGAGCGTATCGAGTGGAAAGTGATGATAGTATGCGAGTAAAGTAAACAGTGCGAGTAAAGTAAACAGGTGATAGCAATATGATGGAAATAGGACCGGGGTCCACAGTTCACTAGTGGTGTCTCTCCATAAGATAAATAACACATGCTGGGTAAACAAATTACAGTTGGGCAATTGATAGAATAAAGATAAACATGACATGTCAAGAAGATCACTATGAGATTTACTCTGGGCATTACAACAAAATACATAGACCGCCATCCAACTGCATCTATGACTAATAATCCACTTGTGGCGAATCAATCCGAGAACTCCACAAGTATTAAGTTGCGAACAACAGATAATTGCATTAAGCAAAGTGTGTAATGTAAACAAAGCATATGCCCTTGAGCATATGAATGTTGTTTTCTCCCTAGTAGCAACAGCACATCTACAACCTTAGAGGTTTCTGTCACTCCCCCAGGTTAAATAGAGGCATGAACCCACTATCGAGCATAAATACCCCCTCTTGTCACTAGCAACTACTCGGCCAAGATAACTACTAACAACGGAGAGCATCCAAGATCATAAACAACATAGAGATAACAAAAGATATAATTTAGTACAGCAACTCAATCATAACACCAATATTCATCGGATCCCAACAAACCAAACATGTAGAATTACATAACGGTGATCTCAATCATGTAGGGCAGCTCATGAGATCTAAACATGAAGCACATGGTGGAGAAGACAACCATCTAGCTACTGCTATGGACCCATAGTCCAAGGTAGACTACTCACTCATCGGTCCGGAGGCAAGCATGGCGATGAAGAAGACCTCCGGTGGCGATTCCCCTCTCCGGCAGGGTGCCGGGAAGAGCTTCTGGACCCTCCCGATCTTCGGGTCGACGGCGGCGGCGGATCGCGATGTGTTCTGGAAAAGTGATCGGGTACTTAGGTTTTTCCCGTCGGGGGGTCTTTATAGGCGAAGGGGCGATGTCAGAGGTGGAGCCAGGTGGCCTCACACCATGGCGGCGTGGCCAGGGCCTGGGCCGCGCTAGCTTGGTGTGTGGGCCCCTGGTGGCCCCTCTCCTACTCACCTTCGGATGACTGGAAGCTCTCGGACAAAATAAGACTTCAGGAACTTGTTTTGTCCAATTCCGAGAATATTTCCTGTGTATCACTTCTGAAACACTAAAACAGCAGAAAACAGGGAACTGGCACTGTGGCGACTTGTTAATAGGTCAGTTCCGGAAAATGCATAAAAGTGCCATGAAGTGTAAAAAAACATTAGGCAAATGGTGTAAAAACAAGCATGGAGCATCAAAAATTATAGATACGTTGGAGACGTATCAAGCATCCCCAAGCTTAACTCCTGCTCGTCCTCGAGTAGGTAAGTGATAACAATAGAATAATTTTTGAGGTGACATGCACCTACACAATCTTGATCATGTATGTAAGCACTTGTGAGCTGGGATCATAAGAACTTAAAACATGGGCATGAAAGATATAATCTTGACAATAAGAACTTAGCAACCATGTTGTAAACATGCAAATGAACACAAACAAAAGATCATGAAAATGAAACAATGAAAGTCAAACGTGTGTTCAAATCATAAGGAAAAACATACAAATGGTTTTCAGTTTGTCCTTTATAGAGAGCAAAACATAAATGCATAGTACACCTCAAAGTTTAAGAGGGCGACTAGATACAAATAATTTGAGAACAAGTGAAACCAACAATATGAATCAATCAATGAAAACTTTGGGACAATGCATATTACACTAAGAATGACAACTATGCTCCCTTAATGGTGCATAAAGAAAGTAGGTGGTGACTCAACATAAAAGTAGAAGAAAGGCCCTTCGCAGAGGGAAGCAGTGATTGCAAGTTTTATAACCTTCAGAAATTATGGTAGTTACCGGCTTTGAGCTCTCATTGCCCCCATCATAAGCATCTTGAATGGTTAAAGTTAATGCGAGAACAATTATGATGCATATGCTTGACAAATCATAAGTTGAAAACCTCGTGTCCCATGAATACGAGTACCCAAACCTCATGCTACTTTACTTAGAGTCCCAAGCAAGGCTCTTGTCATTGTAAATATATGCATACCATTGAGAACCGCCAACGGGGTACCTCCGTGCCCGATGACATGGAACAATCCCACATCAAAATGACAGGACAAGCAGACAATGAACACCTCGACATCTCTTTTATTTGCCATTTGTTTAGCTTTTTATTGTGAGATGCGTCGTCGAATGTTCACCATGGGTATGCTGCAAATTTCCACCATGAATTATGCATGGCTTAGATTAGCGGCCTGGCGTTTCCCTAACACATATACAAACTCCATGATCCCCACAAGATTCCCAATTCATTTCACACCGCGGGCATCCATAAACAAAAGATCACGATATCAACTCAAATAAGAAGTGCAATGTTGAAAGCTTGCCCATGACTGCATGGCTGGGCTAGTCTCCAACTTACAACTTGCAAGCATAACAACTCAACATAAGAGACCACAATGTCAAATTTTTAAGAACAGGAAAAAGTAAAGTGTGCCTTCCGGTTCGTGAGAGCTTTACTGACCGAATTTTGCATAACACTGGTAAGAGTTTAATTTGAAGAGAAAATAAAAGCAAGTCAAATTTACTTGGAATAGCAAATTGCTAGTAGGTATGTATGGTGGACACTTTGGAAAACTTTGGATTTTAGGAGTTGGATGCACGAGTAGAGCTCATACTCAGTACAAGGCGAAGGCTAGCAAAAGACTAGGAGCGACCAACTAAGAGAGCAATAATGGTCATAATCATGCAAAGCGACAAAGCGACATTAAAAGAAGCATAAGATGGCATCAAAAGTCAAAAACTAAATGATCATAGAGGCTATTGGCGACTTTGTAAGAGTCTAACATGTGTGAGCATGTGCCAAGTCAACCCAAATAAAGCATCAAGGAGAAAACCAAAATAATGCTTCCAAACAATAAAAACAACGCATGATTTTTTTCAAAGGCTCATTAAGCAATCTCAGTTATTTGAGACAAGTCATGCTACAGAAAAACCACTAAGCATACTATCAAAAAGACATCAAGCATGACATGAAAAATCCTAAGCCGCAGTCTACACAAGCGCCTTCTTGTACCACTATTTTGCATAAAGCTTTTTCTCTTTTCCAACACCATTTGAAATTTTTATAAACACCTCTTTTGATGAAAACCACTAAAGATCAGAGGCAAAAATACACCTTGATGAAGAGATATGACAAGGTCTGAACGCAATTCAAGGCGAAAACGAAAACCAAAAGCAGTAGCGGAAAAAGAAGAACACTCGGTGAAATTGTAAGAATGAAAAACGGAGTGTTCTTTGCAAATGAAAATGAGTACTTCTCCTCCAAAGGAAATTTGTTGGGTTCCAACCATTTATTGCAGCAAACAAACTAAACTAACTAATAAAACTAAAACAACTGACGCTCCAAGAAAAACGCATAGTGCATGAAGCAATAAAAATATAGTGTCTTGAAAGGTGACCTGATTTTTGCCGATAAAGAAGGGGTGCCTCGGGGGCATCCCCAAGCTTTGACGCTTGTACTTCTTGGATATTTCTTGGGGTGATGCATGGGCATCCCCAAGCTTGAGCTTTTGTCCATTCTTCAACTCATCTCATCATTCTCCAATCCCTACACTTGAAAACTTCCTTCATACAAAACTAAACACAATTCTATTAGCAACATTAGTGTAGCATAACATATAATCAACCTCTTTTTGCTTCAGGTTTCAACTCAAAACCACCAGATATATAGCAAATACTACTGTAGCAACTTCCCCAAAAGTTCCGTGATCAAAAGAACTCAAAAGAAAGCGATAAAGCGGCAAACACAAATATTGGCAGAAATCTGTCAAAACAGAACAGCTGACAAAGGTCGAATTTTTGAGGGGTTTTCTGTTGCTCAAATCAAAAAGTGTTCAACTAACGAAAGTTTGGATATAACCTGGGGCATATGCACAAGATATATCAGGTCCAAAAGATATACAGAGAATTTATACGAATTTTTACGGTGCAGCACCGAAAACAGTTTCAGGACAGCAACATCCCCAAATCTTTACCTCACTTGAATTAGAGGCTTCTCTTGGCACAAAAACAAAATAAAAAGGATAAGGAGCGGTCATTACAGTAGTAATGACTTCCAAGACTCAAATAAAAGAAAAAGTACTGAAAATAAAACATTGGGTTATCTCCCAAGAGTGCTTTTCTTTAACGCCTTTGAGCTAGGCGCAGAAAATTGCGAATCAAGTAATATCAATAGATGAAGTGCTAGGATCAGCGGGTGGCTTACGTCTTCCTTTCTTACCTTTGCTCTTGACCCTAGGAAAGACATGGCTATTGCAAGGTGGAGAGATAAATCTTATATTGCCTTTTCCCACATCAATGACGACGCCCAGGAGCTTCAGGAGGGATCTTCCAAGTGTGATTTGTCCTTTTCCTACACATTCAATAACAAGACAATCAGTAGATATCATTCTTCCTAGGACTTTTATAAAAACTCCTTCAGCTATTCCATTGGGAAATATAGTGGCATTGTTAGTGAGAGAAATTCCTTCTCCCCCCTCAGAAAGCTTCCAAAGGCTCAAAGATTTATAAACATCCTTTGGCATGAGACAAAATTCAGACATAATATCACAACAAGCATGAAAAGTTTCACCACTAATGGTGATTTTTACCGTAGGATACCAACTCGAAGGTTCAGAATTTGTTGGCACATAATCAAAATGCTGGCGCAAAGTATTGTAGGAAGAATTCAAACTAGCAGTGCGAGTCTCAAGAGTATCAAGTCTATTAAAAATGCACACAAGAGAGGAATCAAAATAGGTTGGCATGCTATAAATTGTAATCAACTTTTTTATAATATTTAAGGCTTGATCTCCATAACAATGAAGGAAATCTCCTTCTGCAGTAGCATCCAAATTATATCTATAACGAAGAGCAAGTCCGAAGTAAAAGCTACTAAGAAGCAAACTCAAGGTCATTTTAGGTTCAGTTTTTCCATGGCAATCATAAATTCTAGACCAAGCTTCTTTAAAACTTTCCTCATCCTTCTGTTTAAAAGTAAAAATCATGTCCTCGGGCGACATAGTAATAGCAACTGAACTAGACATAATAAACAACTACCAAGGATTCTAATTTTTTTGGGTTTTTGATATAAAATGATGCAGGTAAAATAAATAAAGTAAAGCAAAACAATAAAAGAAAGTAAAGGATGTGCGTGCGAAAAACTCCCCTCGCAGAAGTCTTCCACTCTTCCCCGGCAACGGCGCCAGAAAAAGGCTTGATTGCTAGATTGTTGGGAACCCCAAGATTAAGGTTTGATGAATATAGCAGCAAGTTTTTCCCTCAGTAAGAAACCAAGGTTTATGTCGATCGGGAGAAAAGCAGACAATACGACTGAAGGTGATGCTTGCTAGTTTGCGACAACTTCGAACAATTTATATATGGCGCCTCGTCCAAGCTTTGCTTGCTAGCTGCAACGCGGAACCTGCACACAACACAACCAAGTACTTTGTTCCCAACTTGCGATGAGGTTGTCAATCTCACCGGTTTGCTTGAAACAGAGGGTATGAGCGTATCGAGTGGAAAGTGATGATAGTATGCGAGTAAAGTAAACAGTGCGAGTAAAGTAAACAGGTGATAGCAATATGATGGAAATAGGACCGGGGTCCACAGTTCACTAGTGGTGTCTCTCCATAAGATAAATAACACATGCTGGGTAAACAAATTACAGTTGGGCAATTGATAGAATAAAGATAAACGTGATATGTCAAGAAGATCACTATAAGATTTACTCTGGGCATTACAACAAAATACATAGACCGCCATCCAACTGCATCTATGACTAATAATCCACTTGTGGCGAATCAATCCGAGAACTCCACAAGTATTAAGTTGCGAACAACAGATAATTGCATTAAGCAAAGTGTGTAATGTAAACAAAGCATATGCCCTTGAGCATATGAATGTTGTTTTCTCCCTAGTAGAAATAGCACATCTACAACCTTAGAGGTTTCTGTCACTCCCCCAGGTTAAATAGAGGCATGAACCCACTATCGAGCATAAATACCCCCTCTTGGAGTCACTAGCAACTACTCGGCCAAGATAGCTACTATCAACGGAGAGCATGCAAGATCATAAACAACATAGAGATAACAAAAGATATAATTTAGTACAGCAACTCAATCATAACACCAATATTCATCGGATCCCAACAAACCAAACATGTAGAATTACATAACGGTGATCTCAATCATGTAGGGCAGCTCATGAGATCTAAACATGAAGCACATGGTGGAGAAGACAACCATCTAGCTACTGCTATGGACCCATAGTCCAAGGTAGACTACTCACTCATCGCTCCGGAGGCAAGCATGGCGATGAAGAATACCTCCGGTGGCGATTCCCCTCTCCGGCAGGGTGCCGGGAAGAGCTTCTGGACTCTCCCGATCTTCGGGTCGACGGCGGCGGCGGATCGTGATGTGTTCTGGAAAATTGATCGGGTACTTAGGTTTTTTTCCGTCGGGGGGTCTTTATAGGCGAAGGGGCGATGTCAGAGGTGGAGCCAGGTGGCCTCACACCATGGCGGCGCGGCCAGGGCCTGGGCCGCGCCAGCCTGGTGTGTGGGGCCCCTGTGGCCCCCCTCCTACTTCTCTTCGGATCTCGAGAAGCTTCCGGGGAAAATAAGACTTCAGGAACTTGTTTCGTCCAATTCCGAGAATATTTCCTGTGTATCACTTCTGAAACACAAAAACAGCAGAAAACAGGGAACTGGCACTGTGGCAACTTGTTAGTAGGTTAGTTCCGGAAAATACATAAAAATGCCACGAAGTGTAACGAAACACTAAGCAAATGGTATAAAAACAAGCATGGAACATAAAAAATTATTGTACGTTAGAGACGTATCAACGGCGCGGATCCACTTCTCTACCCTTGATGCACGGAGAGTCTCCGTGATGGTGAAGTTCATCTCTTCAATGACGACATAGTAGAGCCGAGATAGAGGTAGAAATTGCTCCGCCATTGAGAGGAAGAGAGAGGGCGCCGGCGGTGGTGATGCGTGGGAGATGTGTTTGGGGAAGAAGAATATTAGGATGAGAGAATGTGGTGTGTGCTTAAGATGATCATATGAGTGCTATATATAGTAGAGAGAGGGAGATGAGAAGATGTATCAGGCAAATGGTGTAACGAAACATTAGGCAAATGGTGTAACGAAACATTAGGCAAATGGTGTAACGAAACATTAGGCAAATGGTGTAAAAACAAGCATGGAGCATCAAAAATTATAGATACGTTGGAGACGTATCAGGCCACGAGGGCCCCACACAATAGGGCGGCGCGGCCTGGCCCCTGTCCGCGCCCCCTACGTGTGAGGGCTCCCTGGCAGCCCCCTGACGATGCCCCTTCGCCTATATAAAGCTTTGGGACGGAAAACCCTAAAGGAGTCGGCATTTTTTCCAGAAAGAGTTCCGCAGCTCCACCGCCACCGCCGACGAATTTCGGGGGATAGAAGTCTCTGTTCCGGCACCCTGCCGGGACGGGGAAGTGCCCCCGGAGCCATCTCCATCGGTCTCCATCGCCGTCTCCGCCGTCTCCATCGACCTCACCGCCATCTCCATCAACCTTGCTGTCTCCTATGATGAGGAGGGAGTAGTTCTCCCCCGAGGCTGAGGGCTCTACCGGTAGCTATGTGGTTCACCTCTCTCTCCCATGATGTGATCTTTATGTGATCGTGAGCTTTGTATCTAGTTGAACTGGTAGATGTTATTATTCAGATATTATGCTACTCCTATGCTTAATTATTATACTCTCCGGAGATACCTCGTATCATGGTGTAAAGGTGACTAGTGTGTGCATCATGTGTATCTTTTTGGTTAATGTCTCTATGAAATGTTGGTGTTTGTTGGAACCATCTAGTGCGTTCAAGGTGATAGTGTGGGACAATCTAGTTTGGGTACATACGGACTTTGAGGAGTGCTTCGTAGCCCTATGCATGATTAGTGTATGTTTTCCATTGGAGAATTGTTTTGAGTTGCATACGGATGATAGTATCTATTGGTTCAATTATGTTATATTTGTTGAGAGTGTGTCCACTAGTGAAAGTATGATCCCTAGGCCTTGTTTCCAAGCATTGCACACCGTTTACCTCCTGTTTTGTTACATATTTGCTCGCAGCGATACTTATTTCATATTACAGTTACTACTTATAATCATCACTACTACTTGTATTTCACTATCTCTTCGCCAAACTAGTGCACCTATACATCTGACAAGTGTATTGGGTGTGTTAGGGACACAAGAGACTTTCTGTATCGTAATTGCAGGGTTGCTTGAGAGGGATAGCTTTGACCTCTTCCTCCCTGAGTTCGATAAACCTTGAGTGATCCACTTAAGGGAAACTTGCTGCTGCTCTACAAACCTCTGCACTTGGAGGCCCAACACTGTCTACAAGAACAGACGCGTGCATAGACATCAAAGGGGCAGCGTCACAGGTGGACCAGGGTGGCCTCACTCATAGGGGCGCGGGCCAGGGGCTGGCCGCGCCGCCCTATGGTGTGGCCAGCCCGTGGCCCCCCTCTGTCTCCTCTTTGGACTTCTGGAAGCTTCGGTAAATATTAGGAGGTTCGGATTTTGTTTCGTCCCATTCCGAGAATATTTCCTGTGTAACTTTTCTGAAACACAAAAATAGCAGAAAACAGGGAACTGGCATTGTGGCATCTTGTTAATAGGTTAGTTCCGGAAAATGCATAAAAACGCCACGAAGTGTAACAAAACACTAAGCAAATGGTGTAAGAACAAGCATGGAGCATCAAAAATTATAGATACGTTTGAGACGTATCAGGTCCCTGTTTTCTGCTGTTTTTGTGTTTCAGAAAAGTTACACAGGAAATATTCTCAGAATTGGATGAAACGAAAGCCAAAGTTCCTATTTACCTGACATGAAGACAGAGTCCAGAGGAGAGACAGAGACGGACCAAGGGGCAGCCGCACCATCGGGTGGCGCGGGCCACCCCTGGCCATGTCACCAGGTGGTGTGACCGCCTAGTCCACCTCCTGACATCGCCCCTCCGCCTAAAAATTCCCTTCGACGGGAAAATCCTAAGTGGACGAACACTTTTCCAGAAAACATACTGCAAGCCACCGCCGTCATCGTCCCGAGATCGGGAGGGTCCGGAAGCTCTTCCTGACACCCTATCGGAGAGGGGAGTCATCACCGGAGGACTTCTCCATCACCATGCCTGCCTCCGGGGTGATGCGTGAGTAGTCTACCTTGGACTATGGGTCCATAGCAGTAGCTAGATGGTTGTCTTCTCCTCCATGTGCTTCATATTTAGATCTTGTGAGCTGCCTATCATGATCAAGATCATCGTTATGTAATTCTATATGTTGTATTTGTTGGGATCCGATGAATATTGAGTACTATGTCAAGTTGATTATTGATTTATCATGTCTTTGTTATTTATGATCTTGCATGCTCTCCGTTGCTACTCCCTCCTTCTCAGTTTATAAGGCTTGTACGTGCATCTAGGTAGCCAATTTGACTTATCAAAAATAAATTATTTAGCATAAAAAATATACCATTTGAAAATATAACATCTAAAGTTTTTAGTGATATATTTTTTATAATATTTATCGTGTACTAAGTTGGTTAAATTAATGACCTAGATGTACGCGTAAGCCTTATAAACTAAGAAGGAGGGAGTAGTAGATATCTTGGCCGAGTAAATGCTAGTGACTCCAAGAGGGAGTATTTATGCTCGATAGTGGGTTCATACCTCTAGTAATCTAGGAGAGTAACAATAACTTCTAAGGTTGTAGATATGCTATTGCTACTAGGGAGAAAACAACAATCTCTTGTTCAAGGACATTTGTATTGTTTACATTACACACTTTCCTTAAGGCGATAATCTGTTGCTTGCAACTTAATACCCAACGGTTGTTCGGATGATATCCGGTGGGTGAATTATTAGTCATAGATGCAGTTGGATTACGGTCTATGTATTATGTTGTAATGCCCAAGTAAATCTCATAGTGATCGTCATGACATGTACATGCATTGCTTTGCATTCTCTATTCTATCAATTGCCTAACTATAATTTGTTTACCCAGCATGTTATTTATGTGTATGGAGAGACACCTCTAGTGAACTGTGGACTCCGATCCATTCTTTTACATATATTACTGTCTACTACAAGCACTATTTACTTTTTGCAATTATTATTTACTTACTGTAAACAAATATCATTTTCCACATGATACGTTTAATCCTTTGTTTTCAGCAAACCGGTGAGATTGACAACCTCACTGTAAGTTGGGGCAAAGTATATTGGTTGTGTTGTGTGCAGGTTCCACGTTGCTGCTGGCGCCGAAGCTATGCCCAGACAGACGCCATCAACAAATAATCTGGTGCTGTTGCCAAAGTCAGCTAGCAACAACCTTTGGAAGTGGTTTCTTTCTCATATTGCTCAATTAAACCTTGGTATCATAACTGAGGGAAGATTTACTGTTGTACTCATCATACCTTCCTCTTGGGGTTTTCCAACTGGTCCTGCGAGACATCAAGATAATTTTCTGGCGTCATTGCCGGGGAGAAAGAGGATTTCTGCAAGGGGAGTCTCTCAATTCCAATCATTTTACTTTGTTATTGTTTTGCTTAGTTTCTTTACTTTATTTTTGTTTGCATCTTTTTATCAAAAATACAAAAAAATTAGTTCCTTTTATAGTTGGTACTTTGTTACTTTATTTCATTATGTTGATCCCTAAGTACGTTCTGAAAGACTTATTAGTAGGTAGCGGTTCTATAATTGGGAAAGATAATATTGAAGAGTTCTTTAATCATGTTAGTAAGCACAAAGATGTTGAGGATAGATCTTTAGCTGAACTTGCTCCTAGTTATGAAATTGCTGCTACTTATTTAGTTCACATGTAGGAGGCTAGGTTTGCTAACCTTAACCCCATGACGTAGCAAATGTTTTTTAAGCTAAAAAAAAGACTCTCAAAAGAAAGATTTTATTTTGGAGACTTTGCGTAAAGAATTTAGAGATGTTGTTATAGAAGCTAGGAAAGTTTTTGAGAGTTTTAATATGTTTGGCTCATGTGTAGATGTTATTGGTACAAATAGGGAGGACATCAAAATACCAATACCTTTTAAACTCGTAGGAATGCATGAAGCCTTGGAAAAGAATTTTGATTGGATTGTTCCTGAAAGTAGTGAACCCAAGAGTGTTGAGAAAGGATCTTCTAAAACTTGTGTGGATCAAATACAATTCCTTGTTGAAAATACTTCTGGTATTGATCTTAATGCTCTTTCATTTGAAAATACTTGATTCTCACTTTCTGCGCCTAGCTCAAAGGCGTTAAAGAAAAGCACTCTTGGGAGATAACCCAATATTTTCTTTTCAGTACTTTTTCTTTTTGTTGAGTCTTGGAAGTTATTTCTACTAGTCTTGGAAGAACCTCTAATTGGAGGAAGGTAAGATTTGGGGAAGTTGATGTCCTAAAACAGATTTCTGCGTTGTACCGTAAAAATCATGAAAATTCTCAGAATGTCTTTTTTATCTGCAATTTCTTGTGCACATGCCCCATATTATTGTCTAACTTTCATTAGTTTTGCACTTTTCGATTTGAGCAACAAAAGATTTTCAAAAAAAAATTGATCTTTACCAGTTGTTCTGTTTTGACAGATTTCTGCCACTATTTGCATTTGCCTCTTGATCTCTTTCTTTTTTAGTTCTTTTGATCACAGAACTTTTTGAGGAAGTTGGTACAGTATCTTATGTGTTAATATATGTTATATTTGAGTTGAAACTGAACCAAGAGTGGATTTACTATCTTGCATAAACTAATGTTGCTAATGAGAATTGTCTGAAGTTTTGTATGAAGGAAGTTTTCAAGTGTAGGGAAAGGAGAATGATGAGATGAGATGAAGTATGGACAAAAGCTCAAGCTTGGGGATGCCCATGTCACCCCAAGAAATATCCAAGAAGTACAAGAGTCAAAGCTTGGGGATGCCCCCATGGCACCCTTCTTCATCAACAAAAATATTAGGTCATCTTTCAAGACACTATATTTTTATTGCTTCATATGCTATGTGTTTTTCTTGGAGCGTCTTTATTTTTGCTTTCAGTTTTCTTTAGTATTGTTTTCTGCAATAAATGGTTGGACCCCAATATGTTTCTTTTGGAGAAGACACACTCCATTTTCATTGCCTAGAACACTCTAGTTTTCACTTTTATCGTTCAATGAGTATTCTCTTTTTCTATTACTGCATTTAGCTTTTATTTTTCGCCTTCTTTTTTGTTCAGTACTTGTTAGTTCTTTGTAGCTATGTGTGTTTAGACCTCTGGTCTTTGTTGATTTTCATGTTTGGGAGTTGTTTCAAAAAGGTTGATTGGTGTTGGAAAAGAGTAAACCGTTTTATGCTTATGGTGATGCAGAAAGGGAGCTTGTTTAGACTGTTGCTTAGACTTTATCATGTCATGCTTGATATTATTTTGATTATATGATTAGTAGTACTTGTTGTAGCATAACTTGTCTCAAATAACTAAGAGTGCTTAATGTGCCTTTCAAAGAATCATGCGTTGTTTCTATCTTATAGAAGCATAATACCGTGGTATTCTCCTTTGATGCTTTATTTGGGTTGACTTGGCGCATGCTTACACCATGTTTGACTTTAAACCAGTCACCTCAAACCTCTATGATTATTTGGTTTTTAATTTGTGATATCACTTTATGCTTTAATTAATATTGTTTTGTCGCTATGCATGATTATGGCCATTATTGCTCTCTTAGTTGGTTGCTCCCAGTCTTTTGCTAGCCTTCACCTATACTGAGAGGGAATACTTCTCGTGCATCCAACTCCCAAAAACCAAAGTTTTTCCAATGTGTCCATCATATCTACCTATTAGCAATTTGCTATTCCAAGTATATTCGTCTTGCTTTTATCTATCTTCCAAATTAAACTTTTTGTTATGAGAAAATTAGTTAGTAAAGCTCTCACAAACTTGATGGCACATTTACTTTCTGGCACTTAATAAACTTGACCATTGTGGCTCTCTTATGTTGATTATATGCTTGCAAGTTGTAAGTTGGGAGTTAGGTCAGCCATGCTCTCAGGGGGCACACTTTCAACATTGCACTTATTTCTATTTAAGTTGATATCCTGATCTTTTGTTTATGGATGCTTATCTGTGTGAAAGGAGTTGGAAACTTGTGAAGTTCATGGAGTCTGTATATGTGTTAGAGAAACGCCTGGGCCGTTAATCTAAACCATGCATCATTCATGGTGGAAATTTACAGCATAACCATAGTGGACATTTGACGACGCATCTAAAAATAAAAAGCTATACCCAATGGTAAATAAAAGAGATGCCGAGTTGTCCATTGTCTATTTGTCTTGTCATTTTGATGTGGGACAGTTTCCATGTCATCGGGCAGGAGGTACCCCATTGGCGTTCTCAATGATACACACATGCTTACAATGACAAGAACTTGCTTGGGACCTAAGTCGATTAGCATTGTTTAAGTACTCGTATTCACGGGACATGAGATTTTCAACTTATGACTTGTCAAGCATATATCTCATATTTGTACTCGTATTAACCTTAACCACTCAAGATGCCTATGATGGGGGCAATGAGAGCTCAAAGCTAATAAGTACCATAATTTTTGGAAGGTTTATAAAACTTGCAATCACTACTTCCCTCTGTGAAGGGCCTTTCTTTTACTTTTATGTTGAGTCTTCATCTTCCACCTTTATGCACCGATTAAGAGAGCATAGTTGTCATTCTGAGTATAATGTGCATGGTCCCAAAATTTATTATTGATTGATTCATGATTATGGTATTGCTTGTTCCCAAATTATTTGTATCTAGTCACCCTCTTGAACTTTGAAGGTGTCTATGCATTTATGTTTTGCTACTCCATGAGGGACAAGCTGAATACCACTTTGCTATGTTTTCTATATGCTTCAAACAAACATACAACTTTCAATGCATTATTACTCATGATCTTTTGTTTGTGTTTCTTTTCATGTTGTAACGTGGTTGCTAAGTTCTATGGTTAGAATTATATCTCTTATGCCCATGTTTAGAGTACTTTGATCTCAGCATGCAATGCTTTACCTTAAGTTGATCAAGATTGTGTTGGTGCATGTCACCTCAAAAATTATTGTTTTGTTATCACTTACCTACTCGAGGACGAGCAGGAGTTAAGCTTGGGGATGCTTGATACGTCTCAAACATATCTATAATTTTTGATGCTTCATGCTTGTTTTACACCAATTGCTTTGTGTTTTGTTTACACTTCGTGGCATTTTTATGCATTTCTGGAACTAACCTATTAACGAGATGCCACAGTGCCAGTTCCCTGTTTTCTGCTATTTTTGTGTTTCAGAAAAGTTACACAGGAAATATTCTCAGAATTGGATGAAACAAAAGCCGAAGTTCCTATTTACATGACACGAAGACGGAGTCCAGAGGAGAGACGGAGACGGACCAAGGGGCAGCCGCACCATAGGGTGGCGCGAGCCACGCCCTGGCCGCGCCACCAGGTGGTGTGACCGCCTGGTCCACCTCCTGACATCGCCCCTCTGCCTATAAATTCCCTTCGACGGGAAAACCCTAAGGGGATGAACACTTTTCCAGAAAACATATTGCAAGCCGCCGCCGTCGTCGTCCCGAGACCAGGAGGGTCCAGAAGCTCTTCCCGGCACCCTGCCGGAGAGGGGAATCATCACCAAAGGCCTTCTTCATCACCATGCCTGCCTCCAGAGTGATGCGTGAGTAGTCTGCCTTGGACTACGGGTCCATAGCAGTAGCTAGATGGTTGTCTTCTCCTCCATGTGCTCCATGTTTAGATCTTGTGAGCTGCCTATCATGATCAAGATCATCGTTACGTAATTCTACATGTTGTGTTTGTTGGGATCTAATGAATATTGAGTACTATGTCAAGTTGATTATTGATTTATCATTTCTTTATTATTGATGATCTTGCATGCTCTTCGTTGCTAGTAGATATCTTGGCCGAGTAAATGCTAGTGACTCCAAGAAGGAGTATTTATGCTCGATCGTGGGTTCATGCCTCTAGTAATCTAGGAGAGTGACAGTAACTTCTAAGGTTATAGATGTGTTGTTGCTACTAGGGAGAAAACAACAATCTCTTGTTTAAGGACATTTGTATTCTTTACATTACACACTTTGCTTAAGGCGATAATCTGTTGCTTGTAACTTAATACCCAACGGTTGTTCGGATGATATCCGGCGGGTGGATTATTAGTCATAGATGCAGTTGGATTACGGTCTATGTATTATGTTGTAATGCCCAAGTGAATCTCATAGTGATCCTCATAACATGTACATGCATTGCTTTGCATTCTCTATTCTGTCAATTGCCCAACTGTAATTTGTTACCCAACATGTTATTTATCTTTATGGAGAGACACCTTTAGTGAACTGTGGACCCTGGTCCATCTTTTACATATATTACTTTCTACTACAAGCATTGTTTACTTTCCAGAATTATTATTTACTTACTGCAAATAAATATCATTTTCCACACGATACGTTTAATCCTTTGTTTTCAGCAAACCGGTGAGATTGACAACCTCACTGTAAGTTGGGGCAAAGTATCTTGGTTGTGTTGTGTGCAGGTTCCATGTTGCTGCTGGCGCCGAAGCTACGCCCAGACAGGCGCCATCAACAAATAATCTGGTGCTGTTGCCAAAGTCAGCTAGCAACAACCTTCGGAAGTGGTTTCTTTCTCCTACTGGTCGATTAAACCTTGGTATTATAACTGAGGGAAGATTTACTGCTGTACTCATCATACCTTCCTCTTGGGGTTTCCCAACTGGTTCTGCGAGACATCATTGTGCTCCTCCGACGTGAGGACCTCGTAGTAGTGTCGGTGGACGGCGGCTTGGCGCGCTGCGCCGTGTGGCACCGACGGGATCGGGATTCCACCGGCGCTCAGCCTCCAAGCGCCGGGGCACCGGAAGTCCAGCGGCGCCATGTACCTCGCCTCGTACAGGAGGCGCGCCTCCCACTCGTGGTGGTAGCGGCGGCCGAAGCCATTCGCCTCGTGGCCGGGTTGCATCTCGTCGGCGTGGAGGAGGACGAGGAGGAGAGAAGAGAGAATGTTGTGTGGCGAGGATGCCCAGCAATGGCGCCAGGAGAGGAATTTATAAGCCCGTCGAGCGGCGGGCGTGTAGTTATTTGGCGCCAGCCTGTGTTCCGAAGCGACGGTTCGCTGCGCCGCTACGCAAAGCTGCCGCCGGTGTAGTTATTTGGCGCGAGAGGCGAGGAGACGGGCGAGTGGAGACGACGAATCGTCGGTTGTGCCGCTGACAGTGGGCCACGCGGCGAGCCACGCGCCCAGCCGGCGCCCCTGGTCGCCCCCCGTGGACAAGGTTTGGATCGGGTGCGCCGGATGAAAACATGCGTCGCGCCGGATAAAAAAAAACACATGGAGGCGCGACTAGGCGAGATTTTCTGTGCCGGCACCCCTAAATGCCGTTTGGAGGGCCTTTAGAGGGGGGGGGGGGGGAGAGTGGAGATGCTCTTAGTTCTCAGTCTAGTAAGATGACATTACAAAATTACAGTTACAACTTATGTTATAACTCTATTAGATAAAGCACGAAGCAAATTTAATGACTCAGAGGGTTTTTTCTAGTTGCAATCTTAATTACTTGTTACTGAAAAATCTCAGTTATAATCTAACTTGCAACTAAAAAACTCTTGGCCGCAACCTAAGTTGCAACTCAAGTGCATAAATTACGATGCAAATCTAATAATATACACTTAATTGAGAATTAAATTTGTTCATAATCTATTAAGAACTAGCAAAACCGCTATACTTATGGGTGTGCCTTTAACTATCGATCGATCAGACTCGTGCCGGAACAGTTATACCAACGGCCCGGCCCTCCAGTTTCCTTGTATGCATGGACACTCACATAGCTCGGGTCAGCGTCAGCGGTGATCCGCTTACGCGCACGCAGCACGCGCGAGAACATGACGCGACAGTTGCTTTGACCGGTGACGCCTGACGCGATCGTCGTCGGCTCTCTGCCGTGTTTCTTCATCTAAAATCTGAGGAGGGGCTGCTATAAGCATACGATAATTGTGTCCATGATCATAAAGTTCAAGTGTTTTTTTTTTGCGGGTAATCAAGTTCAAGTGTTTAACCGATCTATCCAGTCGATTTGACACTTCGAGAAGTAGTACTTTGGCCTCGCATAAGAATTGTTGAGCTATCAAATTGTTACTGCAAAAACATGTAGTGTGCTCTAAATGCACTGTGTACATGTAACAAAAAGTTTGCTAGTTTATTTAAAAGGAGTAGCGCAATTATTATTTGATACAAGACACTTTATTATTTTATTATTTAAGAGTCTTAAGCCATTATACCTGGCTTCTGCGTAGCTATGATGCACATAGCTGCTCTCCAGTCGAGATATACAACAAAAAAGAGAAATTACATATCATAGTGAGAAATTGTAAAGTCATCTAAGCGGGAGGAGGTCTGATGCAAAAGTTATGAGGCCACCCATGTTAAGGAAAAATATCCTTCGCCGTAGCCTTCAACTATGCAAGATCTTTAAAAATAAGTCTCGACTCTCCACTTGCCATGGAGATGACCATAAACGGAGAGTATTGGTACACTGGTAAATAACCTGCAAAAGTAAAGAGCTTTTACCATTGGACACTTTATCATTTCTAGATAGTCATAGCGATCAAATAACGGCAATCGCTCCCACCCTAATATGCTTTTTAAACCTATGATCAATGTCATGAAGCCAATTTCTAAAAGTATTGGCAACACTACGTGACGGATATAACGACGAAGCTACTTGGATGACTGACCACATAGATCTTGCAAAACGACATTGAAAGCATAAATGCTTTATTATCTCATCGTGATAACAAAAAACACATTTCTTACTACCATGCTAGTTTCTCTTTGCAAGATTATCTTTGGTGCGAACTACACCCTTATGGAGGTATCATTCGAATACCTTGATCCTTAAAAGGATTTTCAACCTCCAAAGCTTATTATTATTAATTCTATCGATTGAAACATCAGGTTGAATTAACGCAATTTATATAGAATCAATAGAAAATCTGCCATTTTCATGAAGATTCCAACAGAATTCGATCTATTTTGTAGATGGACATTGGCCAAAGATTCAAGTAAGATATTTCAAGATACAATCGTTTGACCTGATAAATTCTTACGAATATCATATTTGGAGAGAAAGTCTCCATTATCTTAGCGATAGGATCGCTTTTGTGATGAATATATTATACAATGCAGGATACTATTCTCAAAGATGGTGGCATTGCCTTGCCACCTATCCTCCTATAATCGAATCTCCGAACCATCTTTAATGGAAAAGGTATCAAGGCAGAAGAAATATTTCTTCGTGGCCATCAATCCGGCCCAAAAATGCAAACCACCTGGTTTTCAAAGAACCTGTGATAATATCTTTGAGCCGCCATATTTTTTTAGAATAGTTTGCCAAGTCTCATTTTCAGTAAGTAGCTTAAACATCTATTTACTTTGTAGATCTATATTTTTTGACCTCAAAGTTGTGAATACCAAACCCACCCTGGTCTTTAGAGGAACATCGTATTTATGCTCGGCCAGTTGCTTCGAGCTCCAACAACATCACATGTCTTACGGTTGGGGATACGTACGGTCGAACCGTGCAAACATGAATGCATGCTCGATGTATGAAAGATCAGGTGGTAGGTGGGCATCCAGTTCAGATCGACCATGCAGTTCATGTACACGCACAATAGGCTAGCTGTATCTCTCTGTGGGTGCATCTGTTTCAGAGATCGAAAGATACAGTATTAACCCGGCTACAGTTTTCAGACTCTTCAGTGTAAAAGAAACAGATACCGTTGGGCGTGCGGTGCGGTTTGCCTTTAGCAGTTGAAAATCCATTAAAGCGCTAGTACGTACGTGCGGCTGGGAAGCAGACACACTGCAGCTAGCTTTCTACCGTGAACACGGACCAATGTGCAAATGCTATAAAAAGTGTTGTTAAAGGCACACATGGATGGATCATGTACAGAAGCTGCACGGCGTCTGCATAATACAGTATTACTTTGCGTAGCACGCGTGCCTGAAGATAGAACAAGCATCTGCTGCCGAGCCGGCCGATTGGCCAAGTCAGGATCGATCATCAACATAGGCTGCACGGTTAGCCATCCACTAGCAGTAAAAGTAAAAGCAAATTAAGGCAGGGGTTGTTTTCATCATCAAGAACTCCCAAGTGAAAGCAACAGGGTCGCGATCACATTGATTCGGATAACAACAGCACTTGAAGCTAGGCGGCAGCGAGAGTCCGAGAACCGTCCGGGGAGGCGAAATGGCTGTGTAAACGCAGGAAATTCCTTAGCACCAGATGGTGGTGAATGTTCCACGGGGGACAAAGTGCCGAGCGAGTCAAAAAAAATTAGAACCTAGACGTGCATGTGTGTGCGTTCGTGCCGTACGGCGTGTGTTAGGACTTGTGAACTAAGTGAAACAGGAGCAACAGGGTGGCTTTGTCCTTGTTAGAAGTATAATATAAGTACGCGTAGGAGTTAATTATAATTAGACTAGGATTCTATATTATTTTTTTAGATAAAGAGTATGCATTAATATTAAGAAGATACCAATTACATCCAGCCTCTGCAACAACGCAATACCCTAGTGGCCATACGGATGCACACAGCCAAAAAAAAGAAAAAGTTCGTATGCCCTAGTAGCCATACGAATTCTATATTATTTGTACTCTAAGTCCTTACCTATCTTCTTGTACTCCTATATATACCTCCACCCAGATCAAATCAATACAACACAGAAATTAGGGATTCACAACTTTTCATAGTCGTCAGCATGTTGCACGTTGTCACGTCGATCATGCCCATGTTCAGTTTCTCTCTGAAGGCTATGAAAGCAAATGCAGATTGCTAAAGTGAGATCGAGCTGTCGGTGACATGTCACGGCTAGGCTGCGATCGATCTTCCATCACTGGTGGAAAAAGGGCCATTAATCCCGGTCTGTAACGGCCTTTAGTCCCGGTTTCCAAACCGGGACTAGCAAAGCGCGATTAAAGGCCCTCAGCCTTTAGTCCCGGTTGCAAACGAACCGGGACTAATGGCCGTCCACGTGGGCAAGGCTGGGTGAGCCGTCTCGGGGACCTTTAGTCCCGGTTCGTAATGAGAACCGGGACTAAAGTGTTCTGTTTTTGTTTTTATTTTTATTGCTGTTTCAGATTATAGGTTTAGGGTTTATGCTTAATTAGGGTTCATTTGAATTTCAAACGAGTTTCCGTACCTATATTCTACGACTAGTACATACACATTACATGTTGGTGCATGCATATATAATATTATACGATGTCTTGCGACTGTATATACTACAATTTCAAACAAGTGTATGTACAACTATTTTTCAAACAAGTTTCAAAACAAACTAAGTTACATGGAGATCACTAAATTACAAATAGCGTTCTTCGTCCTCCACATAGTGTTCTCCTTTCGGATCGAGGACCTCCCTCATGATGAATCCTGCCAGCTCCTCTTGAATTGCTTTTAGGCGCTGGGTTGGTACGAGCTTCTCCCGCATCACATACAACTTTAAGAAGATCGATATGGATATATATAAGTTGGATGAAACTCAACACAAATGATTATAATAAAAGAAAACTGTGAATATTATTTACGTACATCAAAGTCCGTGGAATGTGCTCTCCGCTCACTGGTATACCACCGGATGAACTCGCAGACGTAGAATCCACAGAGATTGGTCCCCGGTGGTTGCGTCAAACCCTTTTTCTTTTTAAAAGTTAGATGTTCTTTGAATTCACCTGTTACCGACCTTCTGAAACGTGTCCAAACTCTACAGGGCAAAGAAAATGAGCAAATGAGTTATTAAATACTTCATATCAGCAAATTAATGAAAGGAGCTGATATAGTCGGGTAATGATTGAAATTACTTTTGCAGCATTTCTTTCATGTCGCTAAACAGGACGTCGGGCTTATCCAATGAGTCCAAGATATGAACAGTTGATGTGTCCAATTGAATCTTTAGCAGAATCCAGTGGAAACTGCAGACACGCATGCATAACTCATCAATTACACTTAACATCGAGTAAGCAAAAATGAATGTCTAGAAGATAGAAACACTCACTTGAAGTTGTAAGGAAAGAGAAGTTCTCTTTTAAGACTTTGCTTCAAAAAAAATCTGAAGAGGTCCCTCTCCACGTCTCTGGGGAAATCTTTTAACATCCTTTCATTAATGATATATGGGTCAATGAACCCAACGTCATGGATTCCCTTTTGTTTGCATTCAAACATCTTAAATCTGCATAATAGCATACAAAAATCATATAGTTAATGAAGATATATAGGCAATGAACGAGCTTAGCTAGATACTTGAATATAAATCACTTACAGACAATAGCAACTGATGGTAGACTTGTCGAGATCGCGCTGATTGAATATGTGAAACAATTCGTCCATTGGAATATGTACCATGTATCTTTTGAAGTAATGCTCCTCTCTAACGTCCAAGAGGATCCAACGTTTGAAGTCCTTTTTTTGTATATGCGCCTTGTACCAGCCGAGCAGATTTCGCATATGTGTTGATAGACCGCGTTCATCCTCAGGCTTGATCAGAGGCCCCCCCAGTACATATTGCTCTACTACCTCTCCTAGTGGCGCTTCTTCAAGGCCTAACATAAGTAGAAGAGGCACATTCAAGAGGGCCGCGTTCTGTTTTGCCTCCCTTATAGTTAAACCCAATAGTTGTGCAGCTGCTACTACTCTGGGGTCCAATAACAATCGGTCCTCTTCCAAATCGGCTCTGAAGGACGTATCGATATCGAGGGGGCCGACTATGAGCGGGGCGACCGATTGATTCTTCTGTTCTCCAAGCTGGGGAATTTGTTTCCCGCTTCTTTTTGCCTTGGCCAAGTCACTTTGCCTTTCAATTTCGCGTTTATAGTCTGATGGCAGATTCATCTTATATTGGGGCTCTGCAGTAAGCATAGCATAAGCCCAGTCCTTTTGTTTCTGCGTGTATGTCGGCTTGGGCTCAGGCACTTTCGGTGCAAGAAATGCCTTCACTTCGGCGCGTACTATCGCCTCGTTTTCCTCGGTAGTCCGGTCATAAGCTCTCTTGGGAAGAGGCTTTAGTGATGGCTCTGGTATCTTCGTGGTCTTATGTACTACCTTATCAGTAGTACTAACCATAGCAGACCTACTCCGCTTTTTCCCCGTCTGAGTAGTATTGGGGGGAGGCTTCGCCTGACGCGCTGGAGGTGCACTGGGGGACGGCGTTGGCTGACGCGCGGGAGGTGCACTGGGGGACGGCGTTGGCTGACGCGCGGGAGGTGCACTGGGGGACGGCGTCTGCTGACGTGGCGCCCGAGGTGGACTCGGGGGTGGCGTCGGCTGACGCGGCGCTGGAGGTGGACTCGGGGGTGGCGTCGGCTGACGCGGCGCCCGAGGTGGACTCGGGGGCGGCGTAGGTGGACGACGTTCACCAGGGGAGGGTGGACTTGGATTCCTCGGAGTCGGTGGCCTTGGCACTGATCCTGGAAACTTGATGTATTTCTTTTGCCATAAAACGATTTGGCGCTTGACATCTCCAAGTCTCCGATCCCCTTCAGGTGTAGCAAAATCAAGATCTAGGTCCTCGAACGAGCTGACTATGTCAAGCACCGAGACACGAGCATAGCCAGCCGGTATCGGGTTCCCATGGTGGAGTGCTTCAGGTAGACAAGGTAAAGCGTCGCCGCTCGCCACCTTGATGGTCACGTTCTTCATTGGCTGATGTAGCTCACAATTTGTCATCTCCCTAACATCATCCACGGGGTAGCGAGACCCCGGTGCTTCATGCTCATCAGCTGGGACCTCCGTGGAAGCCACGCTGCTTCTCCGCTGACTATTAAGATCCAATGCTGGATCTTCCTGCAGCCGAGATCCGCCTCCCTGGCTAAGTTGATGTATCATACTCTTCATGTCGGCTAATTCATGTTCTACCTTGCCGATCCGATCTGCTTCCCGATCCTTCTTTCTCTTATGGCTTTTGTAACCGTACGGATCTTCGTGCTGAGAAAACCCTTCCTTCCATCGAACACCGGCGCCTTTGCCTCTTGTTCGTCCGGTGTGTTCTGGATTCCCGAGGGCGTGTGTCAGCTCGTCGTTCTCTCAGTCGACACGGATCAATCCCGCTTGAGCATCCTCCATTGCCTTAACAAGTTTTGCTGTGGGAGTAAAGGTCTGTTTCCGATGAACACACTCCCCTGTTGCCGGGTCTAACGATCCTCCATGTCCGTACCACCAGTGCTTGGCCCTTTCGGGCCATCCCTCTGTACCTGGAGTGATTCCTTTATTCCTCAATCCATTCTCCATAGATTCCCACTTGGGCACTGCTCTCACGTAGCCGCCTGGCCCCAAAACATGGTGATGTTCCTTCTTTTCAGCATTTTTCTTATTTTTCTCGGACATTTCCTTGGCTCTCTCAGATGTCTTGAATGCCACAAATTCAGGCCACTGTTGTCTCAACTTCTCGTATGCTCCTTCGAACACTGGAGTTTTCTTTTTCGCGATATACTTCGCGTATAACATTTTCTTGAAGCCCCGGAATGCTTCAGCCATCTTCTTGAGAGCGTAATGTTTAACTCTCCTTCTCCTTTCACGTCCACCCGGAATTTCATTTCCATCATCATCCTTCTTGCAGTACTCCAGAGGTAGAATGAAATTTTCCATGAGCTTCCTCCAAAGGTCTTTCTTGGATCTTTTGTTCACAAAAGTAGCTCCAAGACGTGCCTTCTTTGGCTCGTGCCATTCTTGAACCGTGATCGGGATCATGTCCCTAACAATCACTCCGCATTGATTTATAAATTTTGTTGCGTGCTGTTTTGGCTCCAACGGTTTGCCAGCTGGAGATACTAAATCGATGGTCAGCTTCTGATTCGCACTCAACTTTTGGCTCGGACCTCGTTTAGAATACGATTTGCTCGATCCGGAGGGCTGAAAAAAGAAAAAGTCATTAATACAAATATGCATATTCCCTTCATATCACCAAATCCTAATCTATATACCTCGCCATCGGCGTTTGTTTGCAATTGTCGTTCGGCATCGGTGTTTGTTTGCCCTTCGTCGTCAAACGTGTCTATCTCCATTCCGTCACCGGAAGGGTTAAGAAACGACGAAACATCATCTTCAAGTTCAGCTTCTCCGGCACCTTCTTGGCCGACTTCTGCTCGGCCGACATTCTCACGTATCATGCCAAATAAGAATTCTTCAGGGTGGCATGGGTCATTTTCACCGTCCATGTCTCTTCTAAAGACAGGTAAAACAAGTTAGTATTTGATCAATAACCAAAAAAAAAGGGGGCGTTGGCCGAGCGCCGACGCGGTGGGGGGAAGACCCCCTCACCGCGTCGGCGCCCGGCCAACGCCCCCTTTTAGTACACATATTTGATCAATAACCAAAAAAAGGGGGCGTTGGCCGAGCGCCGACGCGGTGGGGGGAAGACCCCCTCACCGCGTCGGCGCCCGGCCAACGCCCCCTTTTAGTACACATATTTGATCAATAACCAAAAAAAAGGGGGGGTTGGCCGAGCGCCGACGCGGTGGGGGGAAGACCCCCTCACCGCGTCGGCGCCCGGCCAACGCCCCCTTTTAGTACACATATTTGATAAATAACCAAAAAAAAGGGGGCGTTGGCCGGGCGCCGACGCGGTGGGGGGTCCCCCTGACCGCGTCGGCGCCCGGCCAACGCCCCCTTTTAGTACTACATTCTAACATTTCTATTTTTTTTACTAACATTTCAAATATTCTAACATTTCTATTTTTACTAATACTAATTCTAACACAAATTATAACTAGCTAGTAATATTATTAACTCTATTTTGTAAGTCTATTACTAACAATATTCCTATTTCTAACATTTCTAACTATTAACTATTTCTAACATAGAAAAGTTAGAAAATCTATACCTGCTGCAGTGCTGCAGGGGGGCGGCTGGCGTTGCAGGGGACGTGGCCGGGCGGCGGCCGGCGCTGCAGGGGTGGCGGCGCGGTGCTGCAGGGGGTGGCGGCGGCACTGCAGGGGGTGGCCGCGCGCTGCAGGGGGTCGGCGGCGGCACTGCTGCAGGGAGTCGGCGGCGGCGGCGCTCGGCGATTCGGGCGGCGCGCGCGGGAAGAAGAAGGCGCGGCGCGGAGGCTCGGGCGGCGCGGCGGTGGCGGCGTGGGGGCACGGGAGCGGACGCGGCGGCGACGGAATCGAGCGGCCGCAACGATCGGTGCTCGATCTCCTCTGCGCGCGGCGTTCCGAAACTGCTAAAGTGTGAGTGGGGAAGAAGGAGAGGGGCGGCGCGGGCTTTTATACCCCCAGCCTTTAGTCCCGGTTGGTAGCTCCAACCGGGACTAAAGGGGGGTCTTTAGTCCCGGTTGAAACCACCAACCGGGACTAAAGGATCTTTAATCCCGGTTGGTTGATTCAACCGCGACTAAAGACTTTTCGGCGGTTCGCGCCCGATTCCCAGACCCGGTTGGTGGAACCAACCGGGACTAAAGATATAATAAATGCGCGCCAAGGCCTTATATTTTTTCAGATTTCATTTGAATATGAAATTTGAATTTCAATTTGAATAACTTCTATATATTTTAGAATCTGACAAAACTTTGAATATGAAAAGTGTTTGAAATTTAATAACTAATTCAAAGCTATTTTGAATTTTCAAAATCAATTAATCTAACTATTTAAACAATTAACTATTTTGTCATTTTCAATTAAAACTATATTGATTAATATTCTTTTTGAATATTTTATAATCTGACAAAACTTTGAATATGAAAAGTGTTTGAAATTTAATAACTAATTCAAAACTATTTTGTATTTTCAAAATCAATTAATCTAACTATTTAAACAATTAACTATTTTGCCATTTTCAATTAAAACTATATTTATTAATATTCTTTTTGAATATTTTAGAATCTGACAAAACTTTGAATATGAAAAGTGTTTGAAATTGAATAACTAATTCAAAACTATTTTGCCATTTTCCAAGGCGGAGCTTCCAAACATGCCGTAGGGCGTGAGCACCAATGACATCTTCATAACTGTTAGAGAAGATGGAGTCTTTCACGGGCTTGCAGGGAAATTTTTCCTCCATCCATGGGAATGAAACTCTCATCGAGCAGTGCATCCACCAGCCGGTCTCGGTTGCACCCACCAGCCGGGACTAAAGGTTACCCATACACGTCCTTATCCCACCGACAGCTTTAGTCTCGGTTGCACCCACCAGCCGGGACTAAAGGTTACCCACACGTCCTTATCCCACCGATAGCTTTAGTCTCGGTTGCACCCACCAGGCGGGACTAAAGGTTACCCACACGTCCTTATCATATCCCACCGACAGCTTTAGTCTCGGTTGCACCCACCAGCCGGGACTAAAGGTTAGATGGTTTCCCGCGCCACTGCGTTCCCGCCTATTTTCTTCTCGCGCTTTCCACCGCTTCCCGCCTTCGTCTTCCCGCTATTTTTCACTATATATATGTAGGCTTGGCCTCCATTTACATATCACATCTAGACTCATATCTACAAACCTCATCACTCTCTTCCATGGCTTCCATCGTATATCTAACCCCCTAGGAGGCGGAGGCGCTTTGCGCCTCAAACTACCCCTGCCCGCCGGGCTACCGCGTCCCCACCGGCTAGATGCTGAGCGTCGGAGGCGTACCGGTCCCTCCTGTCCCTCTAGGTGTGGCGCGCCAGATGGCCATCACGAACCACTACTACTTCGAGCTCACACCAGAGCAGCGGAGGAATCCCCAGTGGCATCCGGACTACAGCCCGACTTGGGACGCCTTCTTCATCAATCGGCGTGAGAGTGCGCTTGCCAGGCACGAAGAGGACGGCCCGCCTCGTTCGAACTTCAACGAGGCCGGCCGTCGGCTGTGGTGGTGCGGCCGGACTCTCCAGAGCGTCATGGCCTACCGTGGTCCCCGCCTGCGCTACCCTCAGTCTCAGCCCACGCGTGCTCACCCGCCAAGGTTCGACTACCGCGACCCCGATGCCAGCGACGACGACGTCGGTGACTACGACGACTACAGTGGCGACGTTTATAGGGCTAGGCGCGACTATGACTGAATCACTCCAACATTCAAAAACAAGTTTGGTCGATTGTGACTTAATCTGACCATGTACTTTAATTCCAGTTCAATCGTTTCCCCGCCTCTCATGAGTGTTATTGTGATACATGCATGATTAGAATAATACATTACATAAAATGTTTAATACATGTAAGAACAATACATGATTAGAACAATACATGATTACACATGATTACACATCATTTCTTCGCTAGTGTCCCTTGCTTACGATTGTGGCGTAACCATGGAGAATCTTCATTATTTAACTTGAGGCTTGTGTTAGTGTTCACTCTGAAGGGCGGAATTTCACCAAACTGATTATAATCTTGTGACATGTCTGTCTTGTCCTCCACTCCCACGATGGTTCTTTTCCCTGAAAGAACTATGTGGCGCTTTGGTTCATCACATGATGTATTCGATTTGGTTCTTTTTCTTGGTTTGCTACTCATGTCCTTCACATAGAAAACCTGAGCCACATCTTTGGCTAGGACGAATGGTTCATCAAGGTACCCTAGATTGTTGAGATCCACCGTTGTCATTCCGTACTGCTCGTCCAACTTTACCCCGCCTCCTGTCATCTTCACCCATTTGCACCGAAACAAAGGAACCTTAAAGTTAGGTCCATAATCAAGCTCCCATATCTCCTCTATGTAACCATAATATATGTCCGTTCGCCCTTTGCCAGTTACTGCATCAAAGCGGACACCGCTATTTTGGTTGGTGCTTTTTTTATCTTGAGCGACCGTGTAAAATGTATTCGCATTTATCTCGTACCCTTGGAAAGTCAATATAGTCGAAGATGGTAATTTGGCCAGCAAGTACAACTGCTCTTCAACAACAGTGTCATTCATGAGACGTCTTTGCAACCAAACGCCGAAAGTCTCCATGTGGAGCTGTAAAACAAAGGACTCAGGCTCTCCTGGGTTTGCTTGGCGTACAATATTCTTGTATTCCTCACTGTACGGAGCCACCAAGACGGAATTTTGTAGAACTGTGTAGTGTGCTTGAGTCAACGAATGACCATCCCTACATATCATTGGTTTCTTTCCGATTGTGCCTTTTCCACTAAGTCTCCCCTCATGACGCGATTGAGGAAGACCAATCGGCTTAAGGTCGGGAACAAAGTCAGCACAAAACTCAATGACCTCCTCTGTTCCATATCCCTTGACGATGCTTCCTTCTGGCCTAGCACGGTTACGAACATATTTCTTTAAGACTCCCATGAACCTCTCAAAGGGGAACATATTGTGTAGAAATACAGGCCGAGAATAGAAATCTCTTTGACTAGGTGAACCAGGAGGTGCGTCATAATATTGAAGAATGATGGTGGGAACACCAGCTCGAAGCTGACAAGACATTGGGCCACATCATTTTGTAACCGTGGTAGATCTTCTGGATTGATTACCTTCTGAGATATTGCATTGAGGAATGCACATAGCTTAACAATTGCTAGTCGAACATTTTCCGGTAGAAGCCCCCTCAATGCAACTGGAAGCAAATGCGTCATAATCACATGGCAGTCATGAGACTTTAGGTTCTAAAACTTTTTCTCTGCCATATTTATTATTCCCTTTATATTCGATGAGAATCCAGCCGGGACCTTGATACTGTTCAGGCTTTCAAAAAAGGTGATCTTCTCTTCTTTAGTAAGAGCGTAGCTAGCGCGACCTTGAAACAGTTCCGGATGTCGGTCTTCCGGGTCTTTCACACGTTGCAGGTCCTGTCGAGCTTCCTTTGTATCTTTTGTTTTCCCATACACACCCAAGAAGCCTAGCAGGTTCACGCAAAGATTCTTTGTCACATGCATCACGTCAATTGCAGAGCGAACTTCTAGAAATTTCCAATACTCAAGCTCCCAAAATATAGATTTCTTCTTCCACATGGGTGCGTGTCCGTCTGCATCATGCGGAACAGATTGTCCGCCAGGACCCTTTCCAAAGATTACTTCTATATCTTTGACCATATCGAATACATCATCACCAGTATTTTCCTTAGGTGGATCCCGGTGATCTGCCTTACCGTTGAAATGCTTGCCTTTTTTTCTTACGGCATGAATTTTGCTAAGAAATCGACGGTGCGATATGTACACATTCTTCTTACAATTAGCTAAATATATACTTTCAGTCTCTTGTAAACAGTGTGTGCATGCCTTGTATCCCTTGTTTGTCTGTCCTGAAATGTTACTAAGAGCAGGCCAATCATTGATTGTAATGAACAACAACGCTCGTAAGTCAAATTCTTCTTGTTTGTGCTCATCCCACACACGTACGCCTGGTTTGGCCCACAGCTGTAAAAGTTCATCGACTAATGGCCTTAGATACACATCAATATCGTTGTCGGGTTGCTTCGGACCTTGGATGAGCACTGGCATCATAATGAACTTTCGCTTCATGCACAACCAAGGAGGAAGGTTATAGATGCATAGAGTCACGGGCCACGTGCTATGACTGGAGCTCTGCTCCCCAAAAGGATTGAAGCCATCCGTACTTAGACCAAACCGTATGTTCCTTGTGTCAGCTGCAAAATCTTTAAACTTATTATCGATCTTTCTCCATTGAGACCCATCAGCGGGGTGTCTCAACATCCCGTCTGACAAACGGTCCTCTTTGTGCCATCGCAATAACTTGGCATGCTCTTTGCACCGAAATAAACGTTTCAACCGTGGTACTATAGGAGCATACCACATCACCTTGGCAGGAACCCTCTTTCTGGGGGGCTCGCCCTCAACATCACCAGAGTCATCTCCTCTGATCTTATACCGCAATGCAGTGCATATCGGGCATTCAGTCAAATTCTCATAGTCACCACGATAGAGGATGCAGTCATTAGGACATGCATGTATCTTCTGAACCTCTAAACCTAGAGGGCAGACAATCTTCTTGGCTTCGTACGTACTGGTGGGCAATTCGTTATCCTTTGGAAGCATATTCCTCATCATTTTCAGCAACTTTTCAAATCCAGAGTCAGATAGACCTTCCTCTGCCTTCCATTTCAGCAATTCAAGTGTGCTGCCCAGCTTTTTTAGACCATTTTGGCAGTTTGGGTATAAGGACTTTTTGTGATCCTCTAACATGCGATCCAACTTCTCCCTCTCCTTATTAGTTTCGCATTCTCTCCGTGCATCAGCAATGGTCCGACCGAGATCATCAGGGGCCTCATCATGTGTCTCTCCTTCAGCTTCCCCTTCAGCTCCCCCTTCAGCTTCTCCCATGAAAGTATCACCATATTCAGGGAACCCAGGATAGTTGTCATCATCCTCTTCTTCATTGTCTTCCATTGTAACACCTCTTTCTCCGTGCTTGGTCCAACAATTGTAGCTGGGCATGAAACCGTGCTGAAGCAGGTGCACGTGAAGGGTTCTTGATGAAGAGTAATTCTTCAGATTCTTACACATACTACATGGACAGATAACAAAGCCATTCCGCTTGTTCGCATCAGCCACACGGAGGAAATCCTGCAAGCCCTTAATGAACTCACTTGAGACTCGGCTACCGTACATCCATTGCCGGTTCATCTGCATTATTATATAAGTATATAATAAACCAAATTAATATAAGAAATAAATTCACATTGCATATAAATCATATATACTCCCACATTACTCTCTAACGTTACAAAAATTATTGCAAATAAATCCTACTCTACAAATCCCTCTATTTTCTTGAGCATAAAAAGAGCTATATATGTGCATGGAAATCAATCAAGAAAATGCCTCATACTTACAAGTTATTATTGCAAATAAATCCTACTCAAAAATTATTATTGTAAATCATATAAGCTCACAATTACTCCCATATTACTTTCTAACATTAATTACTCCATAAATCCCTCTTTTTTAAGCATAAAAAGAGCTATATATGTGCATGACAAATTTCTACTTCATACTCATTTTGGTCAACATACAAGTACACCACCTCTACACATGTGCAAACTAAGGAATTAATTTAAGCTCAAATGCTATATAAATCAAATAAACTCTCATAATTACTCTCAAATTTTAGCCACAAATCTCACCACATCTAGAGCATTATATGAGCTAAATTAGCAATTAAAGATGAGAGAGTAAAGTTGCTAACCTTTTGAACCAATTAGATAGATGAAATAACTCAAAATCTTGAATAATTTTGATAAAAAAATCGGGCATGACCTCCCCACTCAATCCGAGCTTCCGACCACCATTAGTGTACTGGCAGGCTCGGGGGAAGAGAAGCTCGATTTTGTAGGCGACGGCCTTTAGTCCCGGTCCGTGTTAAAGGCCGGGATTAAAGGTCGACCTTTAGTCCCGGTCGTTAACACGGTCCGAGACTAAAGGCCGCCGCACGTGGGGTTCCCGCCAGCCAACCCTTTAGTCCCGGTCCGTGTTAATGACCGGGACTAAAGGTCCATTACGAACCGGGACTAGGTGCTGGCCGTGCCCCAGCGGCACGAACCGGGACTAATGCCCCCTTTAGTCCCGGCCCATATAATTTGGGGACTAAAGGTGGCGGATAGAAGCCTCTTTTTGCACTAGTGCATGTTTCGGGAGTAGTCTACGACCGACTCGGTGAGCGGCTGATTGGTGCTCAAATTCGTCTCTTCAAACCCTTGTGAACAAGTTCCATTACGTGGGGACTCCATCATCATTGCTATCTTGAGCCATCATGTATCCGATTATCTTCTCAAAGACTTGGTAGCAACAACAAGATGAAGCATAGCTAGCTAGGTCGACCAAGTCGTACTCATACATCGACCGAATCCGGCAGAGCAGATTATGGCTGAACTTGCGCCTAGTCCACCGATCAGCGGAGTATCGAACTGAGGTTTGCATAAAATTCTGAAGTTTTGTGGCGTTGAAACGCATAAACAATATTCTCACTTATCCTAAGACCCAAATCTTGCAATACATGTTGGTTTATGAAGGCCGTACGCCTAGTCAATTTGGTTTCTATTATGTTCTCATTAGCATTTAGTTTAATTCTTATGTATCTACTTAGTGGCTAATGTACATTGTCGTTAGTCGACTTGTGTGTGCATACTCCATATAGGCACCACCCACACCTGTTTGTAATCATCATCAAATTATCTATGAAAATTGGTTGGGAAGTAAGTTATTCCTCGTCTCGGGTTGATCTACTTCTCACAAAAATATCTCTGATTTTACATCTCTTGTGCTGCTATTTCTTACCCCAAGATTTTAGGATTACTCCTTTCAGATGATCCCCATTTGTCTAGGGCATCATATTCACACAACAAATTTGTCCTTATACTATTGAAATTGACTCAACTAAACTCGATGCTAACGAAGTGCTGATATACCCACCTATAATTTGACACCCATTAAGTTTAAAACACACATTAGAATAAATATTGAAAACAATTAACATCTAGAATTTGGTCATAAGATTTTACATTATTTATTGTGCAACTTTGACCAATCAATTTACAATAACATTGTATTTATGTTTGCAAAATTTAGAATACAAGTTAGTTGTGCAAATCTCAGCCATACGTGAATTTTCTCCTTTCACGAGATATAAGCACGATTACCATGCGAGAGTTGTTTTTGTTCTTGATGCTCACAATGTGTAGCAGTCAAATATGATTATTTCCTCTCGAAATGTTTACCTATTTTTTATCATGTGTGCTCAAGAAATGGAATGAGGACAATAGTAAAAAATTGGAAAGGAAAATAATTCTAACTTTCAACTAATCAACTTTTCTGGTCTTATCTAAAATGGAAAGAGGTTTGCCCAATATATATACATTTGTTGATTTCATGTGCTAACCAATTGTAACTCTACAACTAAATGTATATTTGTCCTCGAATATTCCTTGTGGATATTTGTATATCTAATACTTTACGGGTCAGGGGGAGGTGTTTTGGGATTTTTTGAAATACGTTTTAACCATTAGAAATATCCAAAAAATTCCACGCCTAGATATTCTCTGTGCTCGTCAAGTCGTTCCCTGTAAAGAAGATAATTTTAGTGTTGTGTAAGACAAAATTCGGTGCTAAGAAAAGCTTTGCATGATATATTTTGTGTCTTTTTACACAAGACATAAAACATGTCGGTTTTCCGCAAAACTTAGCATGCGCACATAGGATATCGAGACGTATGCGTAAAATTTTGTTATGTATTTTTTTGATGTTTTGAAATATATTTTTCCGGTGGCACGAGCATATACTCCCATGTGCCAAATTAAATTTCTGAATACTCTCCTATTATTTTGATGAGATACTAGTGGCGTGGAGGAAGGAGCACCTAAAAGTTCTCCATTATAGGAACACGGGTCTTCAAGGATATTGCAAGTTCACATGGATGAATGAATGAATTGATGAAGAGAAGAAATGAGCTCTACCTGATACATAGCCATAATCCATTCGTCAGATTCTCAAGGAAAATAATCACATCGTTCCTAAGAGATCAACATAATGCAAGTTTACAAACTACCTACCGTTGTACATTTGTTTGCAATGGTATCTCGAATCCCTATCTTATTAAAATGGGGTAGCTTTACTGAAGTATTGCAATTGTACCCCTATATTTGTGTTGAATAAATTGTTGTTTGTTGTTTCGAATTATGGCGCTAATAGAAATAATTATTATGAAGTCAGTTGCAAAATATTGCTAAGATATAGGTGAATGTGATATAGCTGAAAGATTATTGGGTAACTGAGGGAGATGAAAGAAATATGGGAGGACTCTCTATGGAGTCCCCTACATGAAAACATAGGGGAGATTTTAATGTGCGTTTCGTGGCCTGGGCCGAATTTGGGGCTCACTAGGGCTAGGCTAGAAGTTCCTTAGCCCATCGCAAACGAGCCATGGGCCAGATTTACCTCGTTGTTTGCTAGGCTAGGCTGGCTCACTTGCTACCAAAATGCCACTTTTTTTGGTTGCTCGCATGCGTTTCTTAGCCTCACCCCGTTGGCATCATGGTGAACTTACCTCACCCATCACAAGTATCAACATGTTGTTGTTCACGAAGACTGACACCGCCATGACGCGGCCTGTCCACGCCAGCAAGCCACGCCTGCACCATCACAAGCATCATCACGTCGCCGTTCACGAAGCGGGATACCACCATACGCCACCGTCCATGCCGGCAAATCATGACGGCACCCAAGTGACAGGTTTAGCACACACCAACATTAACTCACACATATGCACTAGTTACAGTATATTAGGGGGACAATTCACCAAAATGAAAAACTTACAACACAAGTGTTGTGCGGAATGTGAGGTGAACCTACTCCTCAGATGATATTTCAAACGGTTAAGTGTGTGCGATGAATTTGTCAAAATTCGCTTAAAACTGAAAACACGTAATTTATGATTTACTGCCAACAAAACTCGAAACCGATTGTCGGATCTTTTTCATGTATAGCTTATTTTGATTCAAAGCATGATTATATTGATTATAAGAGCAGTAGGTGGGACTTTGAGAACACCTTACGGTACACCACACACACATACTAGTTACACTATACTACCATGTTGTTTATATATCCTTCTACATCTTCTGAAACGAAAAACTTACAATACAGGAGTTATGCGTGATGGTGAGGTGAACCTACTCCTCAAAGGAAATTTCAAACTTTTGAGCGTGTGCGATGAATTTGGCAAAATTTGCTCAAAACTCAAAATACAAAATTTATGATTTACAACTGACGAAACTCAAAACCGATTGTCGGAATGGATTCCTTTCATCGACACACATCTTTTTTATGTACAACTTATTTTGATTCAACGCATGACTGTGTTGCACTACAGGAAAAAATTATAGGCATACGGCCAAAAGCCGTATGCTTAGACCCTAAAGGCCTAGGCATAGGTGGCGTCGGCATATGCGGGCGTCAGGGTAGGTTCAAATACCGTTGGCATAGGCTATGCCTATGGCATAGAAATGCTGCCGGCGTAGGTAATTTTAGATTTTTTTTGAATTTTTTCAAATTATATATATTTTTTCCAAACTTTTTTTTTTATTTTTTTTGATTTTTTTCTTGAATTTCTTTTAAATCCCTCTAATGATACCAAAATAATGACTACATGCCAAACACACTTAACTTCTAAATTCTATTTGAATAAGCTACCTCTGCACTACTAAGTCCTTATTGATATTAGTATCATATCAATCCTCTTAAGCCATATGTGTGTATATGGATGTGTGTAAGTATGTGTGTGTATATGTATGTGTGTGTAGTTGTATATGTATATGTGTTTATTACAATTTTGAAAAAATTAAAAACTTTGGAATATTTTAAAAATTCAAAAAAATCAAAAAATTCAAAGAAAATTAGAAAATTCAAAGAAACAAAAAAAAATTCAAAGAAAATAAAATTTCAAAAATAAATCAAAAAATAAAAAAAAATTAAAAAGTGGTGAAAAAATATAACCAATATTAAAATAGTTGTGATTAATAAATATATTTTCATAAATATATGCCGAATTTTTTTAAAAAAATACCTATGCTCTAACCGACGGCATTACCGTGGGCATAAGTCCACCGGATTGACACTGTCACGGCCAAAGACCCCCTAACCCCCTAAGCCGACGGCCGGATCAACACCGACGGCGCTCTGGCAGGCTACACCGATGGACAACCTATGCCTGATGTCTACGCACGCGTCTGTTCTTGTAGACAGTGTTGGGCCTCCAAGTGCAGAGGTTTGTAGAACAACAGTAAGTTTCCCTTAACTGGATCAACCAAGGTTTATCGAACTCAGGGAGGAAGAGGTCAAAGCTATCCCTCTCAAACAACCCTGCAATTACGATACAGAAAATCTCTTGTGTCCTCAACACACCCAATACACTTGTCAGATGTATAGGTGTACTAGTTCGGCGAAGAGATAGTGAAATACAAGTAGTAGTGATGATTATGAGTAGTAAATATAATCTGAAATAAATATCGCTGCAAGCAAACATGTAACAAAACTGAATGTAAACGGTGTACAAAGCTTGGAAACAAGGCTTAGGGATCATACTTTCACTAGTGGACACACTCCCAATAAATATAACATAATTGAACCAATAGATACTATCATCAATATGCAACTCAAAACAATTCTCCAATGGAAAACGAACACTAATCATGCGTAGGGCTACGAAGCACTCCTCAAAGTCCGTATGTATCCAAACTAGATTGTCCCACACTATCACCATGAACGCACTAGATGGTTCCAACAAACACCAACAATTCATAGAGACATTAACCAAAAAGATACACATGATGCGCACACTGTCACCGTCACACCATGATACAAGGTATCTCCGGAGTTTACAAATATAAAGCACGGGAGTAGCATAATATCTGAATAATAACATCTACCAATTCAACTAGATACAAAGCTCACGATCACATCATGGGAGAGAGAGGTGAACCACATAGCTACCGGTAGAGCCCTCAGCCCCGGGGGAGAACTACTCCCTCCTCATCATAGGAGACATCAAGGTTGGTGGAGATGGCAGTGAGGTCGATGCAGATGGCGGAGACGGCGATGGAGACCGATAGAGATGGCTCCGGGGGCACTTTGCCATCCCGGCAGGGTGCCGGAACAGAGACTTCTGTCCCCCGAAATTTGTCTTCGACGGCGGTGGAGCTGTGGCACTGTTCTGGGAAAAATGCCGATTGATTTAGGGTTTTCCGTCGGAAGGCTTTTTATAGGCGAAGGGGCGTCGTCAGGAGGCGACCAGGGTGGTCTCACCACTGGGGGCCACGGCTAGGGGCTGGGTCGCGCCCCCTCATGGTGAGGCTGGCCCCTGGCCCCCCTCCGGCTCTCTTTCGGTCCTCATCCTTTGTCCGGGAAAAATAAGAGTTTGGGAACTTGTTTCGTCCAATTCCGAGAATATTTCCTATGTAGCTTTTCTGAAACATAAAAACAGCAGAAAACAGGGAACTGACACTGTGGCATCTTGTTAGTAGGTTAGTTCCGGAAATCGCATAAAAATGCCAGGAAGTGTAACGAAACACAAGGCAAATGGTGTAAAAACAAGCATGGAGCATCAAAATTTATAGATACGTTTGAGACGTATCAACATCCCCAAGCTTAACTCCTACTCGTCCTCGAGTAGGTACGTGATAACAAAAAAATAATTTTTGAGGTGACATGTGATACGTCTCCAACGTATCCATAATTTTTGATGCTCCATGCTCGTTTTTACACCATTTGCTTAGTGTTTCGTTACACTTCGTGGCATTTTTATATATTTTCCAGAACTAACCTATTAACAAGATGCCACAGTGCCAGTTCCCTGTTTTCTATTGTTTTTGTGTTTCAGAAAAGTTACACAGGAAATCTTCTCGAAATTGGACGAAACAAAAGCCAGAAGTCCAGATATTCACAGGAGCTTCCAGAACACAGAAGGAGAGACGGAGAGGGGCCACAGGGCGCCCACACCACAGGGCGGCGCGGCCTAGGGCTAGCCCGCGCCCCCTGGTGGTGAGGCCACCCTAGCCCACCTCTGACGCCGCCCCTTCGCCTATAAAGACCCCCCGCGGGAAAAACCTAAACACCCGATCACTTTTCCAGAATACATCGCGATCCGCCGCCGCCATCGACCCAAAGATCGGGAGGGTCCAGAAGCTCTTCCCGGCACCCTGCCGGAGAGGGGACTCGCCACCAGAGGTCTTCTTCATCGCCATGCTTGCCTTCAGCGCGATGAGTGAGTAGTCTACCTTGGACTATGGGTCCATAGCAGTAGCTAGATGGTTGTCTTCTCCACCATGTGCTTCATGTTTAGATCTCATGAGCTGTCTTACATGATCGAGATCACCGTTATGTAATTCTACATGTTGTGTTTGTTGGGATCCGATGAATATTGGTGTTATGATTGAGTTGATGTACTGAATTTTATCTTATGTTATCTCTATGTTGTTTACGATCTTGCATGCTCTCCGTTGTTAGTAGCTATCTTGGCCGAGTAGTTGCTAGTGACTCCAAGAGGGGGTATTTATGCTCGATAGTGGGTTCATGCCTCTAACAGAAACCTCTAAGGTTGTAGATGTGATGTTGCTACTAGGGGGAAAATAACATTCATATGCTCGAGGGCATATGCTTTGTTTACATTACACACTTTGCTTAATACAGTTATCTGTTGTTCGCAACTTAGTACTTGTGGAGTTCTCGGATTGATTCGCCACAAGTGGATTATTAGTCATAGATGCAGTTGGATGGCGGTCTATGTATCTTGTTGTAATGCCCAGAGTAAATCTCATAGTGATCCCCTTGACATATCACATTGTCTTTATTCCATCAATTGCCCAACTGTAATTTGTTTACCCAGCATGTGTTATTTTATCTTATGGAGAGACACCACTAGTGAACTGTGGACCCTGGTCCCATTACCTTTATATTGCTATCACCTGTTTACTTTACTCGCACTGTTTACTTTACTCGCATACTATTACTATTTTCCACTCGATACGCTCATTCCTTTGTTTACAGCAAACCGGTGAGATTGACAACCTCATCATAAGTTGGGAGCAAAGTATTTGGTTGTGTTGTGTGCAGGTTCCATGTTGCTACTAGTTGAAGACGCGCTAACTCATTTGATCATAAATGGCGCCCTTGTTGGAGTGTCACTAGGCTATCAAGCATCACCTTCAGTCGTTTGGCTTCTTCCCCTTCGGATCGATAAACCTTGGTTTCTTACTGAGGGAAAACCTTGCTGCTATATTCATCATACCTTCCTCTTGGGGTTCCCAACTGGACGGTGCTTTACATTATCAACACCGTGCCGCATCAAGCTCTTTTCTGGTGCCGTTGCCGGGGAGGAAAAAGAAGACTTCTGCAAGGGGAGTTTCGCACGCACATCCTTTACTTTGTTTTAAGTTTTGCTTTATTTTATTTTTACTTGCATCGTTTTATCAAAAACACAAAAAATTAGTATCCTTGATAGTTGTTTTTACTTGTCTGCTTTTAGTTTTGCTAGAATGGCTACTCCTGAGAACACCAAGTTGTGTGATTTTACTAGCACTAATAATAGTGATTTTATTTGCACTCCTATTGCCCCACCTGCTGCTGCTGCAAATTTTTATGAGATTAAGCCTGCTCTGTTGAACCTTGTTATGAAAGAGCAATTTTCTGGTGCTAGTACTGATGATGCTATAGCTCATCTCAACAATTTTGTTGAGCTATGTGAGATGCAGAAATATAAGGATGTAGAAAGTGATATTATTAAGCTTAAGTTGTTTCCTTTTTCTTTGAGAGGAAAAGCTAAGGATTGGTTGCTTTCTTTGCCTAAAAATAGTATTGATTCATGGGCTAAGTGTAAGGATGCTTTTATTGGTAGATACTATCCTCCTGCTAAGATTATAGCTTTGCGTAGCAATATTATGAAGTTTAGTCAGTTTGATAATGAACATGTTGCTCAAGCTTGGGAAAGAATGAAATCTATGATCAAGAATTGTCCCACTCATGGACTGACTACTTGGATGATTGTCCAAACTTTTTATGCAGGACTGAATTTTTCTTCAAGGAACCTATTGGATTCAGCTGCTGGAGGCACTTTTATGTCCCTTACCTTGGGCGCCACAACAAAGCTTCTCGACAATATGATGGTAAATTACTCTGAATGGCACACCGAGAGAGCTCCACAAGGTAAGAAGGTAAATTTTGTTGAGGAAACCTCTTCCTTGAGTGATAAGATTGATGCTATTATGCTTATGCTTTCAAATGATAGGACTCATGTAGATCCTAATAATGTTCCTTTAGCCTCTTTGGTTGCTCAAGAAGAGCATGTTGATGTAAACTTCATTAGAAATAATAATTTTAACAACAATGCTTATAGGAACAATTTTGCTAGTAACAATTATAGGCCGTATCCTTCTACCAATGGTAATGGTTATGGTAATTCTTATGGTAATTCCTCCAACAACACTAGGGCCGCGCCCTCTGATCTTGAGGTAATGCTCAAGGACTTCATCGGTAAGCAAAATGCTTTTAACAAGTCTGTTGAGGAAAAGTTAGGCAAAATTGATATTTTTGCTTCTAAAGTTGATAGCCTTGCTCATGATGTTGAACTTCTGAAATTAAAAGTGTTGCCTAATTATGTGAAAGACAACAATACTTTTGCTACTGCTAATGCTATCCAAGTTAGAATTGATGAAAATATTAGGATGCTAGCAGAATTGCATGTCAGGTGGGAAAGAGAAGATGAGATGGCTAGAAAGATGAAGGTATAAACCATTACTACCTCTAATGATGTTGCTACTAATATTAGCAATCCTCTTACTTTGATTGGTGTAGAGAAAACTCCTATTCCTAGTGTTAAAAAGCCTAAAACAGCAAAAACTTTTTCTCAAAAGAGTGCTGAAATTTTTCGGAGTGTGGGAGATGATAGCTCTATTTCCTTTAATGATTTTGATGTTGATGGCTGCAATATATCTGAAGTTATTTTGTTCTTGCAAAAGCTTGCTTTGACTCCCAATGCTAGTTCTTTAAATGTTCCTTTTACTAAGCATATTTCCAATGCTCTCATGAAAATTAGGGATGAAAAGTTAAAGCAAAAAGCTTCTATTCCTAAGAAGTTAGAAGATGGTTGGGAACCCATCATTGATATGCATGTTAATGGTTTTGATTGCCATGCTTTATGTGATCTAGGTGCTAGTATTTCTATCATGCCTAGAAAGATTTATGACATGCTTGATTTACCACCTCTTGAAAAGTGTTATTATGATGTTCCTATTGCTGATGTTGCTAAGAAGAAACCTTTGGGAAGAATTAATGATGTTCTTATTATGGTTAACAATAACCTTGTTCCCGTTGATTTTCTTGTCATGGATGTTGAATGCAATGCTTCATGTCCTATTATTTTGGGAAGACCCTTTCTTCGAACTGTAGGTGCCATCATTGATATGAGGGAAGGCACCATCAAATATCAATTCCCACTCAAGAAAGGTATGGAACACTTCCCTATAAAGAGGAAGAAATTACTTTTTGACTCTATTCTTAGAGCAAATTATGAGCTTGATGCTTCATCACTTGATATTACTTGATTCACATTTTCTGCGCCTAGCTCAAAGGCGTTAAAGAAAAGCACTCTTGGGAGATAACCCAATGTTTTTGCATTCAGTTATTTTTCTTTTATTTGAGTCTTGGAAGTTATTACTACTGTAATAACCTCTCCTTATCATTTTTATTTCGTTTTTGTGCCAAGAGAAGCCTCTAATTTGAGAGAGGTAAGATTTGGGGATGTTGCTGTCCTGAAACAGTTTTCAGTGCTGCACCGTAAAAATTCGTGAAAATTCTCTGTATATCTTTTGGACCTGCGATTTCTTGTGCATATGACCCAGGTTATATCCAAACTTTAATTAGTTAAACACTTTTTTATTTGAGCAACAGAAAACCCTCTAAAAATTCGACCTTTGTCAGCTCTTCTGTTTTGACAGATTTCTGCCAATATTTGTGTTTGCCGCTTGATCGCTTTCTTTTTGAGTTCTTTTGATCACGGAACTTTTGGGGAAGTTGCTACATTAGTATATACTTTATATGTGGTGGTTTTGAGTTGAAACCTGAAGCAAAAAGGGTTGATTCAACGTTATGCTTACACTAATGTTGCTAATAGATTTGTGTTTAGTTTTGTATGAAGGAAGTTTTCAAGTGTAGGGATTGGAGAATGATGAGATGAGTTGAAGAATGGACAAAAGCTCAAGCTTGGGTATGCCCATGTCACCCCAAGAAATATCCAAGAAGTACAAGCGTCAAAGCTTGGGGATGCCCCCGAGGCACCCCTTCTTCATCGGCAAAAATCAGGTCACCTTTCAACGCACTATATTTTTATTGCTTCATGCATTATGCGTTTTTCTTGGAGCATCAGTTGTTTTTAGTTTTAAGTTTGTTTAGTTTTGTTTGCCACAATAAATGGTTGGACCCCAACAAATTTCTTTTGGAGAAGTTGCCTTGCTTTTCATTTGCCAAGAACACTCCGTTTTTCATTCTTATAATTTCAACGAGTGTTCTCTTTTTCTAGAACTGCGTTTAGCTTTCAATTTTTGCCTTGATTTGTGTTCAGATCTTGTTATATATTTTCATCAAGGTGTATTTTTGCCTCTGGTCCATGTTGGTTTTCATCAAAAGAGTTGTTTATAAAAAGTTCGAATGGTGTTGGAAAAGTGAAAAAGCTTTATGCAAAAAAGTGGTACAAGAAGGAGCTTGTGTAGACTGCGGCCTAGGCTTTTGCATGTCGTGCTTGATGTCTTTTTGATAGTATGCTTAGTGGTTTTGCTGTAGCATGACTTGTCTCAAATAACTGAGATTGCTTAATGAGCCTTTGAAAAAATCATGCGTTGTTTTAATTATTTGGAAGCATTATTTTGGTTTTCTCCTTGATGCTTTATTTGGGTTGACTTGGCGCATGCTCACACATGTTAGACTCATACAAATTCGCCATTGCCTCTATGATAATTTAATTTTTGACTTTTGATGCCATCTTATGCTTCTTTTAATGTCGCTTTGTCGCTCTGCATGATTATGGCCATTATTGCTCTCTTAGTTGGTCGCTCCCAGTCTTTTGCTAGCCCTCATTTTGTACTGAGTATGAGCTCTACTCGTGCATCCAACTCCTAAAAACCAAGTTGTTCCAAAAGTGTCTACCATATATACCTATTAGCAATTTGCTATTCCAAAGTACATTTGACTTGCGTTTATCTATCCTTCAAATTAAACTCTTTTTGGTGTTATGCGAAAATTGGTCAGTAAAGCTCTCACGAACCTGATGGCACACTTTACTTTTCTCGTTTTAAAATTTTGACATTGTGGCTCTCTTATGTTGAGTTGTTATGCTTGCAAGTTGTAAGTTGGAAATTAGCCCAGCCATGCCGTCATGGGGCAAGCTTTCAACATTGCACTATCTTTCATTTGAGTTGATATCGTGATCTTTTGTTTATGGATACTCGCAATGTGAAATAAGTTGGGAATCTTGCGGGATCATGGAGTTTTTATATGTGTTAGGGAAACGCCTGGGCCGCTAATCTAAGCCATGCATAATTCATGGTGGAAATTTATAGCATGCCCATAGTGGACATTCGACGATGTATCTCAAAATAAAAAGCTATACCAATGGTAAATAAAAGAGATGTCGAGGTGTTCATTGTCTGTTTGTCTTGTCATTTTGATGTGGGCTTGTTCCATGTCATCGGGCAGGAGGTACCCCGTTGACGGTTTTTGATGATACACATATATTTACAATGACAAGAGCTTGCTTGGGACTCTAAGTCGAGTAGCATGAGGTTTGGGTATTTGTACTTCACGGGACACGAGGTTTTCAACTTATGATTTGTCAAGCATATGCACCATAAGTGTTTTCGCATTAACTTTAACCATTCAAGATGCCTATGATGGGGGCAATGAGAACTCAAATCCGGTAAGTACCATAATTTTTGAAGGTTTATAAAACTTGCAATCACTGCTTCCCTCCGTGAAGGGCCTTTCTTTTACTTTTATGTTGAGTCTCCACCTTCTATCTTTATGCACCGTCTAAGAGAGCATAGTTGTCATTCTGAGTATAATGTGCATTGTCCCAAAGTTTTCATTGATTGATTCATATTGTTGGTTTCACTTGTTCTTAAATTATTTGTATCTAGTCGCCCTCTTAAACTTGAAGGTGTCCTATGCATTTATGTTTTGCTCTCTCATGAAGGACAAGCTGAAAACCATTTGTATGTTTTTCCTTATGATTTGAACACACGTTTGACTTTTATTGTTTCATTTTCATGATCTTTCATTTGTGTTCTTTTCATGTTATAACATGGTTGCTAAGTTTCTTCTATCAAGATTATATCTTTCATGCCCATGTTTTAAGTTCTTTTGATCCTAGCGCACAACGCTTACATATATGATCAAGATTGTGTAGGTGCATGTCACCTCAAAAATTATTTCTTTTGTTATCACTTACCTACTCGAGGACGAGCAGGAGTTAAGCTTGGGGATGCTGATACGTCTCCAACGTATCCATAATTTTTGATGCTCCATGCTTGTTTTTACACCATTTGCTTAGTGTTTCGTTACACTTCGTTGCATTTTTATGCATTTTCTGGAACTAACCTATTTACGAGATGCCACAGTGCCAGTTCCCTATTTTGTACTGTTTCTGTGTTTCAGAAAAGTTACACAGGAAATATTCTCGGAATTGGACGAAACAAAAGCCAGAAGTCCAGATATTCACAGGAGCTTCCAGAACACCGAAGGAGAGACGGAGAGGGGCCACAGGGCGCCCACACCACAGGGCGGCATGGCCTAGGGCTGGCCCGCGCCCCCGGTGGTGAGGCCACCCTGGCACACCTCTGACACCGCCCCTTCGCCTATAAAGACCCCCCGACGGGAAAAACCTAAACACCCGATCACTTTTCCAGAATACATCGTGATCCGCCGCCGCCATCGACCCGAAGATCAGGAGGGTCCAGAAGCTCTTCCCGGCACCCTGCCGGAGAGGGGAATCGCCACCGAAGGTCTTCTTCATCACCATGCTTGCCTCCGGCGCAATGAGTGAGTAGTCTACCTTGGACTATGGGTCCATAGCAGTAGCTAGATGGTTGTTTTCTCCAGCATGTGCTTCATGTTTAGATCTCATGAGCTGCCTTACATGATCGAGATCACCGTTATGTAATTCTACATGTTGTGTTTGTTTGGATCCGATGAATATTGGTGTTATGATTGAGTTGATGTACTGAATTTTATCTTATGTTATCTCTATGTTGTTTATGATCTTGCATGCTCTCCATTGTTAGTAGCTATCTTGGCCGAGTAGTTGCTAGTGACTCCAAGAGGGGGTATTTATGCTCGATAGTGGGTACATGCCTCTATTTAATCTGGGGGAGTGACAGAAACCTCTAAGGTTGTAGATGTGCTGTTGCTACTAGGGGGAAAACAACATTCATATGCTCGAGGGCACATGCTTTGTTTACATTACACACTTTGCTTAATGCAGTTATCTGTTGTTCGCAACTTAATACTTGTGGAGTTCTCGGATTGATTCGCCACAAGTGGATTATTAGTCATAGATACAGTTGGATGGCGGTCTATGTATCTTGTTGTAATGCCTAGAGTAAATCTCATAGTGATCCTCTTGACATATCACATTGTCTTTATTCTATCAATTGCCCAACTGTAATTTGTTTACCCAGCATGTGTTATTTTATCTTATGGAGATACACCACTAGTGAACTGTGGACCCCGGTCCTATTTCCTTTATATTGCTATCACCTGTTTACTTTAGTCGCACTGTTTACTTTACTCATATACTATTACTATTTTCCACTCGATACGCTCATTCCTTTGTTTACAGCAAACCGGTGAGATTGACAACCTCATCATAAATTGGGAGCAAAGTATTTGGTTGTGTTGTGTGCAGGTTCCTGATACGTCTCAAACGTATCCATAATTTTTTATGCTCCATGCTTGTTTTTAAACCATATGCTTAGTGTTTCGTTACACTTCATGGCACTTTTATGCATTTTACCGAACTAACCTATTCACAAGTCGCCACAGTGCCAGTTCCCTGTTTTCTGCTGTTTTTGTGTTTCAGAAAAGTTATACTGGAAATATTCTCGCAATTGGATGAAACCAAAGCTAGTCGCCCAGAATTTCACCGAAGCTTCCAGAGAACCGAAGAGGAGGCGGAGTGGGGCCACGAGGGCCCCACACACCAGGGCAGCGCGGCCCAGGCCCTGGCCGCGCCCCCTATGTGTGAGGGTGCCCTGGTAGCCCCCTGACGACGTCCCTTCCCCTATATAAAGCCCCGGGATAGAAAACCCTAGGGGTGTCGGCAATTTTCCAAAAAGAGTTCCGCAGCTCCGCCGCCACCGCCGATGAATTTTGGGGGACAGAAGTCTCTGTTCCGGCACCCTGCCAGGACGGGGAAGTGCCCCCGGAGCCATCTCCATCGGTCTCCATCGCCATCTCCGCCGTCTCCATCAACCTCACCGCCATCTCCATCAACCTTGCTGTCTCCTATGATGAGGAGGGAGTAGTTCTCCCCCGGGGCTGAGGGCTCTACCGGTAGTGTGACGACCTCAAATTTGATACAAATTCGAAGTGCCCGTTATGCATTCCACCACAATCCCAGAATCATTGTTGTGATACACATAACGTAGTTGGTAACCAGTTCCATAGACATTACAATACGATGATTCAAATACAATGGTCGTAGAGACCAAGTTGACATTACAACACAATATAGCAGCAGAAATAACGTCTTCGGGTCCATGCCTTCACCCTACAGGCAATGGCGACTCATGGAGACGAGCTTAGTTCTGGCACACTTCTTCATACCCTTCCTCCTGGTACTCTTCCCCATAGTCTGGCCAAGTTGATAGCCAGGGACACAGCCATGAGTACATTGGATGCACTCGCAAACCATCTTATAAATGAAATGATGAAGTAGATATGCAAGTTTGGTATAGTGGACTAAGCACTAAGTTTATTTGCAAAAGCTAGTTTTATTTCCCAAGAATGTTCATTGGTAGAAAAGAGGTTTAGTTCTCTAAGTTCAATCTAAAGAAGAACTTCAAGTGTGTCAACATCAAGGTCAAGTCAAGTCATTCACCAAGTTCACCGTTGTTATTTTTATTCTTGACAAAAGTCAAGTACAGCTTGCCAACTGTCCATGACCGCGGACGCGGCTATTCGAATAGTTTGAAAACCTCTGCAGAGGGGTACACTTTACCCACAAGATTCGATACATCTGCCGGGAGAAATCCACGGATCGTCATACACAAGTATGCGGGGTTCAGATAATCAAACAAACTCTTTCAATTGCTCACCCTAGTATAGGATCCTTCCCTAGAGCCCGGGATACGGAATCCCAGCTCCGGCGCCTCTACTTCTGGCCATTCCGGGATGCCGGATTAGTGGAATCCACTTGGTTCAGAAGTAACCGCTCACGGTGTCCTTCCATAAAGGTTTGACACAAGGCCTCCCATACTAAGGTAAACAAGCTACGGACTAAGCCCCTTCCCATATAGGGGTAATGTGGTCATACGGTATGGTTGGCTCCCATAGTACATCACTCGTTGTCATTGAGAAATACATTTCATAGTTCTTAGTCAAGATTGATTTCTTTCATAAAGCCATTATGTAGGAGCAATCTCCAATTCAAGTTTCAAGTTCAAGTCACCACTTTTCAAATAGAGTTCCCCTTATAGATGGCCTCAATATTATTAGCGACTAAGCAACTACATTGAGTGATGATACTACTAACGATGATTGGATAAACTCAGCTTGATGCTCTTGCTAAGCAAGATATCACTACACTTCTATCATTCTACTCTAGCAATTCAATCATGCAATTTACTTAAAACAAGTAGAATGCAATATTAAAACTAGGCATTGGGAGTATGAATCAAAAGATGGCTTGCCTTGGTTGGCAAAGTGTCCGGGGTATTCTTCTTCTTCTTGATAATAATCCCCTCCAATATCCTCCTCGGCAACACTAGCGTCTAATAACGAATAAACACAAAGCACATCATCACTACACAATGCTAACAACACACCAAGCACACATACTTGTTTTCAAACAATATCATTCCTGTTGGATTTTATTTGAATTATGTTGCAAGTTTTCCCCCAAGTTTTCATGAAGTGTGCAAGTTAGAGTTTCTACTAAGTGCCATGTGTTGTTCACTTTCTAAGCATTGGTATTGATTTAGGGGTACTAAGACTAGTTCAAGTGGGGAGGGATTAACTAAGTGAATTGGTAATGAGGGCAAATTAAATCTAAGTGTATGATAGGGATCTATCATTTTATGTGACTAACTAGAGTTGGGTTAGGGTCTACTTGATAACACTAACAAGGTTTGAGTTGGTTAAGGTTGACTAAACAGTAGGGAAGTTAATTAGTAAGTTCACCATTCAAGTTTCCTAATTTTAGGAAGTTTAAACAATTTTCTAGAAATATTCTAGGATTAATAAAGCTAGGGTCACACTATTCATAATTATTTAAATTCCTAACTCAATTTGAATTCTAACCAATCCTACAGTGTAGAGCATTTGATAAGCTTTCCAACGCATATTTATTTGTTAGAAATGGATTTGTAAAACTCTTGGAATTTAGGTTTGAAAAACATATCTGAAACCATTTTGAATTAATTCGAAAAGGCGGGAGAATAAATAAAAACGAAACGGACCGATTTCTAACCTAACAGGCCGATTTTGAACAGAACCTGAACGGGCCGGCCCAGAAAACGTTTCGCGCGGGGCGGGAGTGTTTTAAAACCGAATCTGACAAATGGGGTCCACTCGTCAGATCTAATTAGAATCGCCGAACCGGTATGCCCCCGTTGGATCAAGATCCAACGGCGCATCGTCGTCGTCTACCGCGGGCCAGACCAGGGACTCACCGGCGTTCAGCAGTGGTACGGCTCGGCGGCGTAGCTCGACGGAGAGGATGCAGAGCTTGACGGCGGTGATGCAGATCGACAGCGGTGGCTCCGCTCCTCCACCTCGTACCAGCAGCAGCTCCAATGGTGGCCGAAATCCTCCAGAATGCGGCGGCGCTCCCGTGCAGAGATCGGACGTTTCCGAGGGAGAGAGGAAGAGAGAAGAGTGGGGATCGGTTGCGGTGGGTGTGTGCTTCCTCTGGGGGTGATCGATGGGGGTTTTTATAGTCGCGGGAGGCCGGGGGCAAGGCGACCAGTGCGTGGCCAGTGAGGGGGTCCTGGCGGCGTTCGGAGGTCGCACCGGGCACGGCGGCCTCGGGGGCGTGCTGGGAGGTTGTCGCCTCGGCTGCGGAGGGCTGTGGGTCGGTGCTGGCGAGGGCAGGGCGGTCGGGAGCGTGCAGAGAATTAGAAGGACTGGGAGGGGGCCCTGGGCGCATGTCTCTCCTTCCCTCCTCTTCTCACGGCTCGGGTCGGGGCAGAGGGCGCTGGGCTCGACCGCGGCGCCTCCCAGGAGCATGGCTACAGGCGCTGGATGAACGGCGACAGTGATCAACACAGTAACTGAGATTTGCTCGATTTTCGTCTGTTAAGTGTTCGTCGAAATGCCCGCAAGAGATTTAAATTTGAATTTTTGAAATTTTCCACTTTGGGTGATCAACATATTGGCCAAGGTTTCCAGTCATATTTTTGTTACAAAGAAATGTTGAGTTTTGCAGAAATCTTATTTTGAATTTGAGGTTTGGTCACTGATTCAGATTCAAAGTTTGACAGAAGTTTGAGTGATGTTCTGATTTGAATCTTGGTTAGCAACCTTTTGGTTGAGTTAGTATGCAACTTGGTCAAGCTCAACTAACTGGCCAAACATGGAGGTGAGTTACAGATTTCTTAATCCAAGGGCTCAAAGTAGGGTAGTCAAACAGATTTCCTAGATCATCTTTTTCTTCTCTTTTTCTTTAATATTTTTATTTCTGGTTTCTTTGGTGCTTATAATTTGTCTCAATTGCTTCTGTTGGTTAACTTAGAATTAACTAACCAATGCACAACCAAAAATAACACACATGAAATCATAGAATACATATGATGGAAAAATACATGCTTACATGCAATAATGGATAAAAGTTTTATCTTGGTCCAAAATTTGGTATTTTAATTAATAAGAAGTGGATTACAATTTCTGAGTTGTTACAATCTTCCCCCCTTAAAAAGAATCTCGTCCCCGAGATTCACTAATTAAGAACTGAAAAGATTGGGAAACTCTTTCTGAAGGTAATCTTCTCGTTCCCAAGTAGCTTCATCTTCGGTGTGATTACTCCATTGGACTTTCAGAAACTTGATGCTTCGGGTTCGAGTGGTTCGATATGCTTCTTCAAGGATACGAATAGGCACTTCACGATAGGTCAAATCCTTGTTGATGTCCACCGAACGGTGATCAATATTCTTGAAGATTTCTGGCTTCTCCGGCACTTCAAGACATTTCCGAAGTAAAGACACGTGAAAGACATCGTGCACTTCAGACAATTCAGGGGTCATTTCCAACTGATAAGACACTTCTCCTCTGCGGTCTAGTATCTTGAAGGGTCCAATATATCTGGGCGCAAGCTTTCCTTTTACTTGGAATCTCTGCATTCCCTTGAGAGGTGATACTCTAAGATAAACAAAGTCTCCACTCTTGAAAGTCAGTTCTCGACGTCTCTTGTCGGCATAACTCTTCTGTCTAGACTGGGCTGCTTTGAGGTAATCACGAATCATGCGAACCTTCTCCTCAGCTTCTTGCAGAATGTCAGGTCCAAATATCTGACTGTCTCCGGTTTCAGACCAATGCAACGGGGTACGGCACTTTCTTCCATACAAAGCTTCAAATGGGGCCATTTGCAAACTGGCCTGATAACTGTTGTTGTAGGAAAACTCCGCGAAAGGCAGACAATCTTCCCACTTAGCTCCATAGGCTAGAACACAGGCTCTCAACATATCTTCAAGTATTTGATTCACTCTTTCAGTCTGTCCATCAGTCTGAGGGTGGTAAGCGGTGCTAAAGGCTAATTTGGTTCCCAAGGCTTGATGTAAACTTTTCCAAAATCTCGAAGTGAATTGGGTTCCTCGATCGGAAACTATGGTTTTAGGGACTCCATGCAAACTAACAATTCTGGATAGATACAGATCTGCTAGCTGTCCCGAGTTATAAGTGGTCTTGACAGGAATAAAGTGGGCAACTTTGGTCAGTCTATCCACAATGACCCAGATAGAGTCATTTCCCCGGCTAGACCTTGGAAATCTAGTGATGAAATCCATTCCAACAGATTCCCACTTCCATTCTGGAACTTGCAAAGGTTGCAGCAATCCCGCAGGACGTTGATGTTCAGCCTTGACTCTTTGACAAATATCATACTTAGAGATGAACGATGCAATCTAACGCTTCATTCCATGCCACCAAAATTGTTCCTTCAAATCTTGATACATCTTAGTTCCTCCGGGATGAATGGAGTAAGGTGTCTCATGGGCTTCCTTCATGATAACTCCCTTCAATTCTGAGTCGGCAGGCACACAAATACGTCCTTTATACCAAAGAACTCCTTGATCATCTTCCTCAAATCCTGGCACCTTGCCGGAACTAATTCGGCGCTTAATTCTGTCGATACTCTTATTCCCCTTCTGGGCTTCTTTGATTTGGCTCATCAAGGTGGGTTGAAACTCAAGGTTGGCTAAGAATCCTTGACTGACTAGTTCCAATCCAAATTTTTCAAACTCTTGGTGCAACATGGGTTGCTCCTCTTTGATCATCATATTCAACGAGCACGGCTTCCTACTCAATGCATTGGCCACTACGTTGGCCTTACCGGGGTGATAGTGAATTTCCAGATCATAATCCTTAATCAGCTCTATCCATCTTATTTGCCTCATGTTCAACTCCTTCTGGTTGAAAATATACTTCAAACTCTTGTGATCAGTGTAGATCTCGCAACGGTTGCCCATCAGATAGTGCCTCCAGGTCTTTAGAGCTAGCACTACGGCTGCTAACTCCAGATCATGAGTTGGATAGTTTTCTTCATGAGGTCAAAGCTGCCGAGAGAGGTAAGCTATGACCTTGCCTTCTTGCATCAATACACAACCAAGTCCAAGTTTGGAAGCGTCGCAATAGACATCAAAGTTTTTGGTGATATCGGGCATGGTTAGGACGGGGGCGGTCACCAGTCGCTTCTTGAGCTCTTGAAAACTCTCTTCACACTTAGGGGTCCATTCAAACTTCTTGTCTTTCTTCAACAGTTGGGTCATTGGTCGGGCAATGCTTGAGAACCCTTCAACAAATTTGCGGTAATATCCGGCTAATCCGAGAAAACCTCTAACTTCAGTTTGAGTGGTAGGAGCTTCCCATTCCATGACTGATTTGATCTTCTTGGGGTCCACGGATATTCCTCCCGCTGATAATACATGGCCTAAGAATCCAACTTCCTTCAACCAGAACTCACATTTACTGAACTTGGCATACAGCTGATGCTCTCTTAAGGTTTCTAAGATCAATCTCAAATGGGTTGCATGCTCTTCTTCGGACTTGGAGTAGATCAGAATGTCATCAATGAAGACAACAACAAACTTAACCAAGAACTCCATAAAGACCTTATTCATGAGGTTCATGAAATAAGCAGGGGCATTGGTTAATCCAAATGACATTACGGTGTACTCATACAATCCGTATCGGGTAGTGAAGGCTGTTTTGGGGATATCCGTTGCACGGATCTTCAGTTGGTGGTATCCAGTTCTAAGAACTATCTTCGAAAAGACTCTAGCTCCAGTCAATTGTTCAAACAAATCTTCAATCTTTGGGAGAGGGTACTTGTTCTTGATGGTCACATCGTTTAGCTTGCGGTAATCAGTGCACAGTCGGCTAGAACCGTCACTTTTATCCACAAACAGAACGGGTGATCTCCAAGCAGAAGAACTTGGCTAAATCAATCCTTTACTCAAAAGGTCATCCAATTGCTTCTTCAACTCAACTAGTTCAGCTGGGTTCATACGATTAGGGTCGTTGGGCTATAGATCCAGTTCCGGGGATAAGCTCAATGATAAACTCAATATCCCGATCCGGTGGCATTCCGGGTAGCTCATCGGGAAAAACATCCGGGTATTCACAGACGATGGGAACTTCCTTTATGGTTGGCCCTGAGATACTCTTATGACATCTGGGGGTTTGGGTGGGTTTAACTGACACATGCTTTACTAAAACTCCATGGCTACTCCTCATGGTGATGGTCTTTTTGGCACAATCTATAATTCCTTGGTGTTGAGACATCCAATCCATACCTAAGACCACTTCCAATCCTTTGGTTCCTAACACAATCAAACTGGCTAAGAATGAGATCCCATGGATTTCTATGGTCACTGCCAAGTAGGTACAACTGGCTTTGGTTATGGACCCGGGAATTTGCACAGACATGACATCTTTCAAGGGTGTGGGTTGAAGTCCACTTTTATCAACGAATAATTGGGTAACAAATGAGTGTGAAGCTCCAGAATCAAACAGAACTCTTGCAGGAACTGAGTTAACAGGGAACATACCAAGCACAACGTCGGTTGCTTCCTGAGCTTCTTCAACGTTCATGTGATTCAGACGGCCTCGAGAGTGAGGCTGGTTCCTTGGTGGATAGTTCTTGCCACTTCCCACATGGCGCTGTTGCTGAACAGGAGCAGTGGTCTTGGATGCATCATTCAGCTTCTTGGGGCACTCATTGGAGTAGTGCCCTTTGAGTCCGCACTCATAACAGGTAACACCAGACTTGTCACCAGGCTTGGGTAACACAGGAGCGCCATTTGGCCTTGGAGTATTGGTGTTGAAGTTGTTGCCACTAGGTCTTGGAGGTGCACGGTTGAAGTTGTTGCCGGGCGGACGGTTGGGATAGTTGGGACGTGGAGCAGGTGCAGATGGCCTCATAGGTCTTGGGGCGAAACCCATAGGTGCATTTCCCCTTGGCTTCTGCGAGTTGCTTGAGTTGCCTTGATACATCATACGGCGCTTGCGGTTCTCTGCAGCTTGCTTGAGTTTGCCTTCCATCTGAATGGCAGAGTCAACCAGTGACTCCAGGTCTGCAAAGTGGATGCTGACCAAGACACATTGCATCTCATCATGAAGTCCATCCAGAAACCTTTCTTGCTTCTTCTCAGTGGTGTTGGTGTCATCTGGGGCATACCTAGACAAGGTAAGGAACTTGTCACGGTAATCCACCACAGATAGGGAGCCTTGCTTTAGATTTCTGAACTCATCTCTCATCCTTTTAACCAATCCCAAAGGAACATGGGCCTTGCTAAACTTGCTCTTGAACTCCTCCCAAGGCATCACATACCCTTGGGCTTGCATTGCACGAGTGCTATCCCAGCAAGCTCTTGCGGCTCCCGCAAGGTAGTGGGTGGTGTACAAAACCTTCTCATTTTCACCTACTTTGGCGACTGCCAAATTGTTTTCCATAGTGCGAAGCCAGTCATCGGCATCTAAGGGTTCTTCAGACTTAGTGAATATAGGTGGATTGGTGTTTTGGAAACTCCTTAACTTGGATCGGTGATCACCATTGCCATTGTTTTCTCCTTCACCATTGCCATTGCCATGGCCATTGTTGTGGTTCATTGCCATCTGGGTTATCTGCTAAAGAGTGGCCAAGTTAGCTTGGCGCTCAGCTCGGGCTGCTTCCCGGTCTTCCATGATCAACCTTAGCAGTTCTGCCATTTCCGGGTTCGGGGGTGGGGGTGCTCGCGGCATCTGAAGATAATGTTTGTAAGACAAGAGGGAAAGCTAATTGCTAAGATTTTAATTGTAACATGGATGATGCAATTTTTGTCTTACTAAGGCTTTAAGAGCCAAATTCATATTTCATTCATCAAACATCAAACATACCACACATACGAGTTCACACATTACAAATGGTTTACATCAAACCATGGCGACTCGTCTACTAGAGAGGGGGATACAACTCACACCTACACGAAGTGGAAATAAAGTGGAACTCATAACTAGATAACACGGCAGTCTCCAATCTAAACATCGGGCTCCTCGGGGTCTTCCTCCTCATCACTCACAATGAATCCATTATGCCCACCATCTTCGGATCATCAAGGTCCTCCATGAAGTCATCCTCATCACTAATGAGGGCATTATCCTCCTTGCGGATATCAATGCCTTCCTCCTCACCAAGGTGATCCTCAAGACTCTCAATGTACTCAGTCAGCTCAGCCACATTGGCCTTCAACTCCTCAATGTCCTGATCCTTCTCATCGCGCTGGCGACGAAGGCTCTTGCGCTCCTTCGCAAGTATCCTGATAGTGCTCCTCGCCTCCACCAGTGCGAAGTGCTCAAGGTTGGCCTTGGTACGGGCACGATCGGCCTCCTGCTGAGTGGAGTACAGCAAGAAGTCCATGTGATCGATGTAGGTACTCGGCTCATTCTGCCCTGGCATGTTTGCGGGACGTCCATCCGCATCACGCCGAGCAAAGTTCCTAAAGTGCTCCCCCTGGACCTCCTCAACATGCAGTCCGCATTAGCGGGCGTGCATCTCCTGCATACCTCGGACCAAACCATCGGCCCAAGTGTTCTCCACAAGCTCAAACTTGATCCTTGGAGAACTCAAATTTCCCTTCTTGCCACGGCAACTGGCCCTGATAAGCCACCGTAGCTCTCCATCTGGGTGCTCATTGAGCACGGCTCCCTTGAACTCCGGATACAAACGATCCAGGAAAAAGGTCAGGGTGGTGAGGTCGTGCTCGAAACAAAGGCTGCCACCATGGCCCAACTGGTAGTGCTCAACGAATACCGGGGCCATCTACAAAATTTTAGATTAGATTAAGTTAGTGATCAACTCAAGTGTGCAAAATTTTAAGTAGGCAAAAACTGAAGTATGTATAAAACTTTGCAAATAGAGAGGAAAGACTAAGCAATTTTGCAACCATTACTTATATCTTTGCTTTTATCAAGGTTTCATTTCACGCCCATTCTAACTAAGGTCTCCTATGGTCAGCCTAGGCTCTGATACCAACTTGTGACGACCTCAAATTTGATACAAATTCGAAGTGCCCGTTATGCATTCCACCACAATCCCAGAATCATTGTCACTACAAGAAATGTGTTGACTAGTGACGTTTTCATCATGACCCTAGAGAAAAGTGTCATAAAGTAATGACGATTTTGTACCAGATCGTCATAGGCTAATTGGGGAGGCCACCAGCCCTAAAAATTACGACGATTTGAACCAGAAACGTCATAACCCAATGGGCACAAAATCGTCATAACCTATCCCATACAGTATCAGGCCTTATCCAGAGCCGCTTACGACGAAAATAGATCGTCATAGTCGCTAAATTAAAATATGTTTAAAATAGTTAGACTGCCACCTCACCGGTTTTGCCAACATGTCGTCCATGTGTCTATTTACGCTTATGTGTAATATCCACGTGTCAATTTAGCTTATATATGGTTGCACTAGACATGTAAATATGGGACCCACATGTCATATACTCAGATTTTATGTCTAGCTGATTGACATCTGGGCCCCACCATCCCTACCTGACACGTGGGTCCCACCCACACGTGGCACCTGACAGACGGGACCCACCAACCCACCTAACACACGTGGCACCTGACGAGCGGGACCCACCCGCACCTAACACAGAGGTCCGCCAGTGGCACCTGACGAGCGGGACCCACCCGCACCTGACACAGAGGTCCCACCTAACACACGTGGCACTTGACGAGTGGGACCCACCCGCACCTGACACAGAGGTCCGCTTTGAGAAAGCTTAGGCAAAATAAATTCCGCGTTGGGTGGGTATCGAACCCACAACCTCCAACCCGTGCAAAGCATCCCCTTACCACCAAGCTAGACATCACCTTGTGATAACAACCCACGTTACCTTTCTTTTAATTAGAAGATTTCGGTTAGCTGGGCCTCAGCCCTTGGGAATAGTACTTGGGCCGATATGGACAGTACTTGGTGTTGTTGTTTTTTTCCTTTTTTGTCTTTTGCAATTCTTTTAAAATTTAAAGACAAAAGATTTGAAGAAGATTCAATACAAGGCCAAATAAATTCAAACAAACTTTTTAAATTATGTTTATCATACATATAATAACATCAAATCTTTTTCTCCGCAAAAAAGAAGTTATTTACTAGAATGCCATTCTAGTGTATTCAAAATATAGCTAAAACAGCGGGCATGACCATCCCTAGGTCGGGATAGAATCTTGCGAAACTCTTGATGGATCTCTGATAAAATAGATAATGGTGTACCTAAAAATAATTTTTTGAAAAAAACTTGAGCAAACTATGAAGCACCTGTAGTTCAAATTTGACCCGCTTCCAGCTGAATCGGCAGAATTTTGTCAATTTCTTGAGGGGTGTCCAGAAAACTTATTCCATGCAAAAAAATGGTTAATTCTGCATAAAATATGGTACAATATCATTTAAAATTTTATTGGTCCATTTTTGAAACTTATTTTTGGTAGATGCTTCACAAAATAACCCATTTTTAGCATTAAGAAAATGAAAAATGAATTTTTTGTGCAAAGAAAATTAATACTCCCCAAAGCAACTTTGTTTGCCATACCAAGATGCACACATGTGCACAATATGGGGTCATCTTAACAAACTATGCCATGATTATGGCCACAACTAGCTCATCTCGCTTGAAAGCCATGAAACTTTGTATAAGGTAGCTCTTTTTTGTGAACACTTTTTCAAAATGTTTCCAATATTCCAAGTTTGTTATTTTTCCTAGAAACTAGGTCACATAACATGACACAACGCGAAGGTTTTGTATTTTTTTTGATTTTTTTGAATTTGTTATGCACATTTCAAAATGCGACCAAAACGGCGGGCGTGACCACTCCTAGGTCGGGATAGAATCTTGCGAAACTCTTGATGGATCTCTGATAAAATAGATAATGGTGTACCTAAAAATAATTTTTTGAAAAAAACTTGAGCAAACTATGAAGCACCTGTAGTTCAAATTTGACCCGCTTCCAACTGAATCGGCAGAATTTTGTCAATTTCTTGAGGGGTGTCCAGAAAACTTATTCCATGCAAACAAATGGTTAATTCTGCATAAAATATGGTACAATATCATTTAAAATTTTATTGGTCCATTTTTGAAACTTATTTTTGGTAGATGCTTCACAAAATAACCCATTTTTAGCATTAAGAAAATGAAAAATGAATTTTTTGTGCAAAGAAAATTAATACTCCCCAAAGCAACTTTGTTTGCCATACCAAGATGCACACATGTGCACAATATGGGGTCATCTTAGCAAACTATGCCATGATTATAGCCACAACTAGCTCATCTCGCTTGAAAGCCATAAAACTTTGTATAAGGTAGCTCTTTTTTGTGAACACTTTTTCAAAATGTTTCCAATATTCCAAGTTTGTTATTTTTTCTAGAAACTAGGTCACATAACATGACACAACGCGAAGGTTTTGTATTTTTTTGATTTTTTTTGAATTTGTTATGCACATTTCAAAATGCAACCAAAACGGCGGGCGTGACCGCTCCTAGGTCGGGATAGAATCTTGCGAAACTCTTGATGGATCTCTGATAAAATAGATAATGGTGTACCTAAAAATAATTTTTTGAAAAAAACTTGAGCAAACTATGAAGCACCTGTAGTTCAAATTTGACCCGCTTCCAACTGAATCGGCAGAATTTTGTCAATTTCTTGAGGGGTGTCCAGAAAACTTATTCCATGCAAACAAATGGTTAATTCTGCATAAAATATGGTACAATATCATTTAAAATTTTATTGGTCCATTTTTGAAACTTATTTTTGGTAGATGCTTCACAAAATAACCCATTTTTAGCATTAAGAAAATGAAAAATGAATTTTTTGTGCAAAGAAAATTAATACTCCCCAAAGCAACTTTGTTTGCCATACCAAGATGCACACATGTGCACAATATGGGGTCATCTTAGCAAACTATGCCATGATTATAGCCACAACTAGCTCATCTCGCTTGAAAGCCATGAAACTTTGTATAAGGTAGCTCTTTTTTGTGAACACTTTTTCAAAATGTTTCCAATATTCCAAGTTTGTTATTTTTCCTAGAAACTAGGTCACATAACATGACACAACGCAAAGGTTTTGTATTTTTTTTGATTTTTTTTGAATTTGTTATGCACATTTCAAATTGCGACCAAAACGGCGGTCGTGACCGCTCCTAGGTCGGGATAGAATCTTGCGAAACTCTTGATGGATATCTGATAAAATAGATAATGGTGTACCTAAAAATAATTTTTTGAAAAAAACTTGAGCAAACTATGAAGCACCTGTAGTTCAAATTTGACCCGCTTCCAGCTGAATCGGCAGAATTTTGTCAATTTCTTGAGGGGTGTCCAGAAAACTTATTCCATGCAAACAAATGGTTAATTCTGCATAAAATATGGTACAATATCATTTAAAATTTTATTGGTCCATTTTTGAAACTTATTTTTGGTAGATGCTTCACAAAATAACCCATTTTTAGCATTAAGAAAATGAAAAATGAATTTTTTGTGCAAAGAAAATTAATACTTCCCAAAGAAACTTTGTTTGCCATACCAAGATGCACACATGTGCACAATATGGGGTCATCTTAGCAAACTATGCCATGATTATAGCCACAACTAGCTCATCTCGCTTGAAAGCCATAAAACTTTGTATAAGATAGCTCTTTTTTGTGAACACTTTTTCAAAATGTTTCCAATATTCCAAGTTTGTTATTTTTCCTAGAAACTAGGTCACATAACATGACACAACGCAAAGGTTTTGTATTTTTTTGATTTTTTTTGAATTTGTTATGCACATTTCAAAATGCGACCAAAACGGCGGGCGTGACCGCTCCTAGGTCGGGATAGAATCTTGCGAAACTCTTGATGGATATCTGATAAAATAGATAATGGTGTACCTAAAAATAATTTTTTGAAAAAAACTTGAGCAAACTATGAAGCACCTGTAGTTCAAATTTGACCCGCTTCCAATTGAATCGGCAGAATTTTGTCAATTTCTTGAGGGGTGTCCAGAAAACTTATTCCATGCAAACAAATGGTTAATTCTGCATAAAATATGGTACAATATCATTTAAAATTTTATTGGTCCATTTTTGAAACTTATTTTTGGTAGATGCTTCACAAAATAACCCATTTTTAGCATTAAGAAAATGAAAAATGAATTTTTTGTGCAAAGAAAATTAATACTCCCCAAAGCAACTTTGTTTGCCATACCAAGATGCACACATGTGCACAATATGGGGTCATCTTAACAAACTATACCAAATTTGCAGCATATTTTTTGGTAGGTGATTAAAAAAACCCAGTTTTGATGCTACCCTCACTCTAGCCAATCAAATGACCAGAATACACCTCCCACGGATCACCCTACTAAAACATCTAAACCGTCGAACCACACCATCCAACGCCCCTCATTTCTCAGAGAAAACACAAAACAGACCCACCCAACCAAACCCTAGACCCCCACAGCGCTCCTCCTGAGTCCGATCCAAACCCTCCCTCGCGCCGCCCTCTCCTCTTCCTCTGGCCCGATCGGATCTGACCCTCATCCACCTCCTCCTCGCCGGCGTCGACCGATGGCGGTGCACGGGCGGCCGACAAAGCGGGCACGGCGGACGCGGGTCACCGCGGAGTCGTACCTCCTCGACATGCGGGCGTTCCCCGGCGCTAAGGAGTACCCCGACCTCGGTCATGGAACTCGATACCCCAGACCAGAAGACGGCGTCATCCGGACAAGGACGAGCAGCTGGCGCTGCTCCACCAGATGCGCCGCCGCCGTAACAAGCAGGGCGACCTGCTGCTGCTGCTCTAGACTTCTGCAGCTCCCGTCTGCCCCGACTACTCCGCCCAAGCTCGCCGTCCCGGAGCACCTCCTCTGCCTACCCTGCAGGCGCCGGCAGCGGCTCCTTCCCGGTAAGCCCTCATAAGTGGTCCTCTCCGCGTCCAGATCTGAGAAAGCAATAAGTTTTCTTGCTCATGCGCATGCTCGTGGTCGTGCAGACCACGAGAACAGCCTCTGTCCCATGTGTTTGATTTAGTGAAATAGAACCCGATTGTAGTCCTCTGACCAAGCCTCTATCCCGTATTGTCAGTAAGATCAATAGTTATATATTTTCATATGAAGATGTTTGATTCGAAAAATTGCTCCACTTAACAACACATACCAAAAATTCTCTGGATCACATCTTCAGAATTGACTAGCGCTCTTCAGTGTCCATGCTCTTGCTGAATTTATGGTGACTTCACCTTGAACTGCAGGGATGCTAAGGAGTTATCTAGCTGTCTTATCCACTCTGTTATATGTTATCTGATAGGACAATTTGCAAACAACATTTATCCAATAGTATAACATTTGTTATCAGTGTAAACTTCTCTTATTTTAGAGATGTCTTACTTGTGCCTGAACACAGATATTTGCAAATCTAATAGAGTTTCTGTAAAGATAAAAAATATTCTAAACAGAAAGGTGTTATCTTATATTTTCCACCCATTTGCACTTACTAGGACAGTCACTGTTTTTTATTACTGCTCAACAACAAATATTCTAAACAGAAAGGTGTTATCTTATAAGCTCGCTCGTGCAGGAAAAATAAAGGGTGAGATTATCATATAATACTTGATGTCAAGTTGTAAATAATTAAGAGTGCTTCCTGCTTCAGTTTGACTGGTGGTCCTGTGGGCCACAAATCACATTTTGACTTAATTATACTACCAAAATGAATGTCGTTTTGCATGTTCCAGGTGAGGAACAATCTAATAGGAAAACTGCATATTTGGTCATTTTCCAAGTCTTAGAACTGTCAATTCCATGAAGACGTGACTTGTATTGCAATTCTCCAGCCATGCTAATACTAAAATGAGCGGATGCACACACTGTGAAGCTTGATATGATGTATAATAATGTTAATTTTTTTACATGATATGTCCTCCAGGGGCAGCATCTTTAATTAGCTATTAGTCTATTTGTTCAGCCATATTGTTCAAATGATGGAGTTTTTCCCTTATAAGTTGCATATCATCAATTGATAGTTCTGAAATGATTTCACAACTGATTTGGTTACCCATTTTTATTGTTGGTTACCTGGTGCGCTGGGCGAGCAGGAGCATGGAGGCCGGCGATGCGCTGGGCGAGCAGGAGCATGGCAGCCGGCAACGCGCTTGGCAAACAGGAGCATGGTAGCCAGCGAATGGTTGCTGCTAGGTTTTTCAGGTAGAATCTATTTGAATTGACTCACTGATGAACTATTTTTCTTGCCTACCGTTCTAGAACTATTTTTATGGGATGACTTCGTCTCTTATAGTGAAACCGTGTGACGTGTGAAATAGTTAATTGACTGGGACATTGTTAGCTTACAGCTTGTTATGTTTTCCTATTGTAATGCTAGTTTGTATAGCAATACTGTTATGATTTAGCTTTGGATATTTTTTGTATAACTTACAAAATTGTTAGGTTGATGCTTATTGCTGGAACCATGTGAAGTTTGGCTGTTCTGTGAGAGAGTACTACAATTGGTTTGGTGGTTGTGTTCTGCAGGTATCTAGAGTTAAAATCGGGTTGCTGGGCTGGGATGCAGAAATGGCTTGTTGGTGTAGGTTCTTCTATTATATGTTGTGTTGGCATGAGAGATATGGGGTCATTTGTTTTATCACTTTGCACATTGTTTGCTTTGCTTGGAGCCTTTCCATAGTGTACTATGAAATAATTTGTACGTATTCTCCATAGTGTACTATGAATTGTGAGAGCATGTTAGGAGAAGTGGAAGTTTTTTACTAAAAGATATTGCTGGTACGTATTCTCCATAGTGTACTATGAATTGTGAGAGCATGCTTGGAGCCTTCTATTATACTCTGGTACTTCACTCTTGATAGATTTTCTGTATGGTAGAGCTGGAAATAATTTGTACGTATTCTCCATAGTGTACTATGAAATAATTTGAACTCATGTGTCTGAATTTAGATATTGCTGTTAGGGTATTAACAAATGTGAATCTCTTGGTCATCTTATTGATTGAGTTGGCTTATTAGCAGTGACAAGTGACACTTTGTTTCATTTGAGCCGCTGCCATGCTTCTGTGATGCGAGTTCGTGTTCTGATTCTGGTTCGGTTTTGTTGGTGATTCGCAGGTTGGCAAGGACGGTGGTGAGAAGTGGAAGTCCCCGACCGATGCTGTAAGTAAAACTGTCCCCTCTCCTCCCCTCAAACTGCTGGATGCGATGCTTGTTTTCATCTGATGTATAATTACCTTTTATTGTTCTTGTTCTTATCCTTGATCAGTATCAATTGTGAGAGCATGCAATCTTTTAATCTATGATTGTCCTATGAGTTAATGCCAATATTTTTGTCTGGTAAAATTATTCATATGGTTCAGGCTGTTTGTTGTAGATATATAGTTATAATGACGTGCGATCTGGAACAATGCATCTCTTTATGTAAAATTATGCGCATAGTTGAACTGCATTGTATGTCAGCTCACACTTCTCTTTTATCTCCACCGATAATATTTGCTTTGTGAGATCGTCCTGAATCAGGCTGTTTTGTATTGTATTGTATTGTATCTAATTCTGCATCTGTTACTTTGGTGCTTAAATGTGTAGCTGGCGGCTAGGACGCGATGGTGGAGGGAACGGTGCACACTGTGAGAAGTCGGTAGGTTGCGGGTTTGAAGGCAGATCCCTGTCATGGACCTGGAGATTGGGAGCCAAGTCTGGTCTCGTAGAAGCACATGTTTTTGGTTCTGTGATATATTGTATATATTGTATATGGTCATGCTGTGGATTTACATAGTTGCCTAGAATCAGTTTCAGCCTTGTATATATTGTATATATGTGCCTGTGGAAATTTTGTTATGCTTGTGAAAAGAATTTTATCTATTCATTGTTTCTATCTGGTATTTAATTGTTATCAAATTGTGGGAAAATAAGACCTGATCAGTGGGACCTGTATGATAATACGAACTGACAAGTGGGACCAGTGCGAGAATTGACAGGTGGGACCAGCCCAGTAAAAAGTTAACTGTAAAAAATATAAAAAGGATGTAAAAAAGCTATACGGCCCAATAGAGATATTGACCAAAACAAGGCTAAGGCCCAGAAAAAAGGCTAGACTTATTGGGCTTGGCCCATATAGATTACTGAAATGGACTGGGCTGATTTCGATTTACATGTCTGCCACGTGTATGCCACCTGTATTCCACGTCGGATTGCTGATGTGGCCTCCTGCCACGCGTATGCCATGTCGGATTGCTGATGTGGCCTCCTCAAATTGCCCATGACGATAATGAATCGTCATAAGCGTTATGACGGTCCAATATCATCATAGACGGTTATGACGATCTCAGTGAATTCGTCATGTTTGATCATCAACGACGCCTCGTTTTTGACGATGATTTTTTTGTCATAAAATCGTTACAAATCAACCATTATGACGATTTTATGACGAATTTTAAGCGTCAGTAGTCAACATATTTCTTGTAGTGTGTTGTGATACACATAACGTAGTTGGTAACCAGTTCCACAGACATTACAATACGATGATTCAAATACAATGGTCATAGAGACCAAGTTGACATTACAACACAATATAGCAGCGGAAATAACGTCTTTGGGTCCATGCCTTCACCCTACAGGCAATGGCGACTCATGGAGACGAGCTTAGTTCTGGCACTCTTCTTCATACCCTTCCTCCTGGTACTCTTCCCCATAGTCTGGCCAAGTTGATAGCCAGGGACACAGCCATGAGTACATTGGATGCACTCGCAAACCATCTTATAAATGAAATGATGAAGTAGATATGCAAGTTTGGTATAGTGGACTAAGCACTAAGTTTATTTGCAAAAGCTAGTTTTATTTCCCAAGAATGTTCATTGGTAGAAAAGAGGTTTACTTCTCTAAGTTCAATCTAAAGAAGAACTTCAAGTGTGTCAACATCAAGGTCAAGTCAAGTCATTCACCAAGTTCACCGTTGTTATTTTTATTCTTGACAAAAGTCAAGTACAGCTTGCCAACTGTCCATGACCGCGGACGCGGCTATTCGAATAGTTTGAAAACCTCTGCAGAGGGGTACACTTTACCCACAAGATTCGATACATCTGCCGGGAGAAATCCACGGATCGTCATACACAAGTATGCGGGGTTCAGATAATCAAACAAACTCTTTCACTTGCTCACCCTAGTATAGGATCCTTCCCTAGAGCCCGTGATACGGAATCCCAGCTCCGGCGCCTCTAGTTCTGGCCATTCCGGGATGCCGGATTAGTAGAATCCACTTGGTTCAGAAGTAACCGCTCACGGTGTCCTTCCATAAAGGTTTGATACAAGGCCTCCCATACTAAGGTAAACAAGCTATGGACTAAGCCCCTTCCCATATAGGGGTAATGTGGTCATACGGTATGGTTGGCTCCCATAGTACATCACTCGTTGTCATTGAGAAATACATTTCATAGTTCTTAGTCAAGATTGATTTCTTTCATAAAGCCATTATGTAGGAGCAATCTCCAATTCAAGTTTCAAGTTCAAGTCACCACTTTTCAAATAGAGTTCCCCTTATAGATGGCCTCAATATTATTAGCGACTAAGCAACTACATTGAGTGATGATACTACTAACGATGATTGGATAAACTCAGCTTGATGCTCTTGCTAAGCAAGATATCACTACACTTCTATCATTCTACTCTAGCAATTCAATCATGCAATTTACTTAAAACAAGTAGAATGCAATATTAAAACTAGGCATTGGGAGTATGAATCAAAAGATGGCTTGCCTTGGTTGGCAAAGTGTCCGGGGTATTCTTCTTCTTCTTGATAATAATCCCCTCCAATATCCTCCTCGGCAACACTAGCGTCTAATAACGAATAAACACAAAGCACATCATCACTACACAATGCTAACAACACACCAAGCACACATACTTGTTTTCAAACAATATCATTCCTGTTGGATTTTATTTGAATTATGTTGCAAGTTTTCCCCCAAGTTTTCATGAAGTGTGCAAGTTAGAGTTTCTACTAAGTGCCATGTGTTGTTCACTTTCTAAGCATTGGTATTGATTTAGGGGTACTAAGACTAGTTCAAGTGGGGAGGGATTAACTAAGTGAATTGGTAATGAGGGCAAATTAAATCTAAGTGTATGATAGGGATCTATCATTTTATGTGACTAACTAGAGTTGGGTTAGGGTCTACTTGATAACACTAACAAGGTTTGAGTTGGTTAAGGTTGACTAAACAGTAGGGAAGTTAATTAGTAAGTTCACCATTCAAGTTTCCTAATTTTAGGAAGTTTAAACAATTTTCTAGAAATATTCTAGGATTAATAAAGCTAGGGTCACACTATTCATAATTATTTAAATTCCTAACTCAATTTGAATTCTAACCAATCCTACAGTGTAGAGCATTTGATAAGCTTTCCAACGCATATTTATTTGTTAGAAATGGATTTGTAAAACTCTTGGAATTTAGGTTTGAAAAACATATCTGAAACCATTTTGAATTAATTCGAAAAGGCGGGAGAATAAATAAAAACGAAACGGACCGATTTCTAACCTAACAGGCCGATTCTGAACAGAACCCGAACGGGCTGGCCCAGAAAACGTTTCGCGCGGGGCGGGAGTGTTTTAAAACCGAATCTGACAAATGGGGTCCACTCGTCAGATCTAATTAGAATCGCCGAACCGGTATGCCCCCGTTGGATCAAGATCCAACGGCGCATCGTCGTCGTCTACCGCGGGCCAGACCAGGGACTCACCGGCGTTCAGCAGTGGTACGGCTCGGCGGCGTAGCTCGACGGAGAGGATGCAGAGCTTGACGGCGGTGATGCAGATCGACAGCGGTGGCTCCGCTCCTCCACCTCGTACCAGCAGCAGCTCCAATGGTGGCCGAAATCCTCCAGAACGCGGTGGCGCTCCCGTGCAGAGATCGGACGTTTCCGAGGGAGAGAGTAAGAGAGAAGAGTGGGGATCGGTTGCGGTGGGTGTGTGCTTCCTCTGGGGGTGATCGACGGGGGTTTTTATAGTCGCGGGAGGCCGGGGGCAAGGCGACCAGTGCGTGGCTAGTGAGGGGGTCCTGGCGGCGTTCGGAGGTCGCACCGGGCACGGCGGCCTCGGGGGCGTGCTGGGAGGTTGTCGCCTCGGCTGCGGAGGGCTGTGGGTCGGTGCTGGCGAGGGCAGGGCGGTCGGGAGCGTGCAGAGAAGAAGAAGGACTGGGAGGGGGCCCTGGGCGCATGTCTCTCCTTCCCTCCTCTTCTCACGGCTCGGGTCGGGGCAGAGGGCGCTGGGCTCGACCGCGGCGCCTCCCAGGAGCATGGCTACAGGCGCTGGACGAACGGCGACAGTGATCAACACAGTAACTGTGATTTGCTCGATTTTCGTCTGTTAAGTGTTCGTCGAAATGCCCGCAAGAGATTTAAATTTGAATTTTTGAAATTTTCCACTTTGGGTGATCAACATATTGGCCAAGGTTTCCAGTCATATTTTTGTTACAAAGAAATGTTGAGTTTTGCAGAAATCTTATTTTGAATTTGAGGTTTGGTCACTGATTCAGATTCAAAGTTTGACAGAAGTTTGAGTGATGTTCTGATTTGAATCTTGGTTAGCAACCTTTTGGTTGAGTTAGTATGCAACTTGGTCAAGCTCAACTAACTGGCCAAACATGGAGGTGAGTTACAGATTTCTTAATCCAAGGGCTCAAAGTAGGGTAGTCAAACAGATTTCCTAGATCATCTTATTCTTCTCTTTTTCTTTAATATTTTTATTTCTGGTTTCTTTGATGCTTATAATTTGTCTCAATTGCTTCTGTTGGTTAACTTAGAATTAACTAACCAACGCACAACCAAAAATAACACACATGAAATCATAGAATACATATGATGGAAAAATACATGCTTACATGCAATAATGGATAAAAGTTTTATCTTGGTCCAAAATTTGGTATTTTAATTAATAAGAAGTGGATTACAATTTCTGAGTTGTTACAGGTAGCTAGGTGGTTCACCTCTCTCTCCCATGATGTGATCTTTATGTGATTGTGAGCTTTGTATCTAGTTGAATTGGTAGATGTTATTATTCAGATATTATGCTACTCCTATGCTTTATTATTGTACTCTCCGGAGATACCTCATATCATGGTGTAAAGGTGACTAGTGTGTGCATCATGTGTATCTTTTTGGTTAATGTCTCTATGAAATGTTGGTGTTTGTTGGAACCATCTAGTGCGTTCACGGTGATAGTGTGGGACAATCTAGTTTGGGTACATACGGACTTTGAGGAGTGCTTCGTAGCCCTACGCATGATTAGTGTATGTTTTGCTTTGGAGAATTGTTTTGAGTTGCATATGGATGATAGTATCTATTGGTTCAATTATGTTATATTTATTGAGAGTGTGTCCACTAGTGAAAGTATGATCCTTAGGCCTTGTTTCCAAGCATTGCACACCGTTTACTTACTGTTTTGTTACATGTTTGCTCGCAGTGATATTTATTTCAGATCACATTTACTACTCATAATCATCACTACTACTTGTATTTCACTATCTCTTAGCCGAACTAGTGCACCTATACATCTGACAAGTGTATTGGGTGTGTTGGGGACACAAGAGACTTTCTGTATCGTAATTGCAGGGTTGCTTGAGAGGGATAGCTTTGACCTCTTCCTCCCTGAGTTCGATAAACCTTGGGTGATCCACTTAAGGGAAACTTGCTGCTGTTCTACAAACCTCTGCACTTGGAGGCCCAACACTGTCTACAAGAACCGACGCGTGCGTAGACATCAAGCTCTTTTCTGGCGCCGTTGCCGGGGAGGTAAGGTAAAAGGTACTCGCATCCTCCTGTGTGAGTGCTCGAAGTTATTTCCTTTAGGTTCTGCAATTACATCTTTTTGTTTCTTGTTTTTATTTTCACTAGTTAGGTTCTTTAGTCTTTTTCTGAGTTTAGATTTGACGAGAAAATTGAAAAACCTTTGGAGCTTATTTCGCATAGCAATGTTATTAGTACGAATGCTTTGAATCCCGTTATTGCTAATGCTATGGAAAAGTCTAAGCTTGGGGAAGCTGGTTTTGTTAAGCATGATATTTTTAGTTCCCTAGCTTTAGTGGAGAAAGTTTGCTCTGATGATATTTTATCTCCCATATGTGATGTTTCTAATGATGCTTGTGCTCCTCATCCTTTTGAAATACCTATGAAGATTGTTGAACGTGCTATGAATAACTGTTATTTAGGAGATGGAACTGTCCATCCTGGTGATCATTTGCTTTTTTATACATGAATTATGCGAGTTGTTCCAGTGTGCAGGTATTTCAATGAACCAAGTTAAGAAGAAGCTATTCTCTTTATCACTGAAAGGCAGAGCTGAGGAATGGTATAAAACACTGAAGGATGGTCGATCTATTGACTGGGAGGAAATTGTACCTCTCTTTTATTCTAAATTCTATCCTTCTAGTCAGGTTTATAAAGATAGGAATTACATTTATAATTTTCATCCGCGTGAGGGAGAAAGCATTGCCCAATCATGGGGAAGATTGAAGTTACTAATGCATAAATATCCTATTCATGACCTTCCCCGTAATATTGTTATTAATAATTTTTATGCAAGGCTTTCAGGATATTACAAGGACTATCTAGATGCATGCTTTGATGGGTCTTTCACAAGCAAGGATGTTGACACCAAGTGGGATCTGATTGAAACAATTCAAAACAATATTGAAGGTTGGGATAGCGACAAAGGTAAAGGATCAGGTATAAATTACGAGTTTGATTGCATTAAGTCTTTCGCTGAAACTGTTGATTTTCAAGAGCTTAGTGCTAAGTATGGTCTTGATCCTCAAATTATGGTTGATTGCTTTAAAGCCTTTGCTTCCCATATGAATGTTCCTAAAGGAAATGGGGACGTGTATCATGAACATTTTAAGGACACTTGCATAGAAAGTGATATTGTTATTGATGATTGCAATAAACATGCTCAAACTTCTAAAAGTCCTATTTCTTATAAGCATGTTAATTTTTGTGGAATACATAGACCTTGTGAACAGAGTCACAACAAGGAAGATTATTGCATCACCCACAGGAATGAAGAAACCAATATGTGGCTCAGGGATCTAGATGAGCTTGGTGAAAAGGTTTGTGAACTTTATCCTTTTCTTTGTGAATTTTGCGGTAAAAAGGGTCACTTTAATTTTCAATGCCCAATTAATTGAGTGAGTACCGCAAATTTGTATTGTGATGATAAGATTACTTTCAATCAGTATGATGAGCTTACTTTGTTTTTGAATTGTGAAGAGATGTCTAGGAAGATTTCTTTGGTTGATATGAGAGATGTTGATATTAATAGCATCCTTCGTGGTTGTTGTCTCTATTGTGCTAAAGATTATCTAGCAAATACTTACTTACAAGATCTTATAAAACATGATGTTTTGCCAAGCTATGACAGGACTAATAGATGTTTCGATCTTATTAATAGAGAGGAGGAATCCTCCAAAGTTTCTTCTGTTGTTTCTCTCAGCAAACCAGATTATGTGGAGAAGATGCCTTTCCCTCCTAAAGAATATGTGGAGAAGATGCCCTTCAAGTCTCTCCCTCCTAAAGGAGAGAGTAAGAAGAAGAAGAAGAAGAAGAAGAGGAGTAAAAGGCGAGAGGACACGGTATCTTCCCCTAAGCGTTATGATCCTGCTATAGATTATGATAATTCTGATTGGGATGATGTTCTCATGCCTGTTACCTATGTTAGTGATCATGATTGGGAAAAGCACTCTACTTTTGATATTGAAAATCTTTTTGGTACCAATTCTAAGGTTAATAATTGTTGTACCATTAGTACTATCCATGTTCCTTCTTATGATGATATGTTTGATGAATATGCTTTGCGAAATAGCTGTTCTCTAGCTTGTGATGATACTAAACCTCTAGTTTATGATGGTTATGATGATGGATATAATATTTTCAATTCACCTACTTTTGAGGAGAAAATTAGTTATGATTACAATATGCCTCCTGTTTTTGATGATTATGTTGATGAGAATAATTATTCTGTTGAATCTGCTCCTACTACGATTGTTCATGTGGGAAGTATTAATCCTTTTATGCATGTGGCTCATGATAGGGATGCTTTATGTGATAGTTATATTGTTAGTTCTATTCATGATGCTACTGAAAGTTATTATGAGAGAGGGAAACATGGTTTGATGGATCTCAACAATATTGAGTTTCCCCTCTTTATGTTGCAATCCTTGAAGTTGTACTTGTTTTGCCTTCCTATGCTTTTTGCTTTGCGCTTTCATGACTTGTCTCTCTACAAGACTATTTTTCATAGGAAGTGGTTTAGATTTAAATGTGTTTCATACATGCTTTTTGATTCTCTCTATTGCTTCAAGTTCCTATATGGCGCCTTTGCCTCAAGCTCTTATATGGCGCCCACATGAGCATCTTTGCAAATTACTGCGCCTAGCTCAAAGGCGTTAAAGAAAAGCACTCTTGGGAGATAACCTATTGTTTTATTTTTGGTAATTTTTCTTTTATTTTGAGTCTTGGAAGTTATTACTACTGTAATTACCACTCCTTATCCTTTTTATTTCGTTTTTGTGCCAAGAGAAGCCTCTAATTTGAGTGAGGTAAGATTTGGGGATGTTGCTGTCCTGAAACAGTTTTCGGTGCTGCACCGTAAAAATTCGTGAAAATTCTCTGTATATCTTTTGAACCTGTGATTTCTTGTGCATATGACCCAGGTTATATCCAAACTTTCATTAGTTGAACACTTTTTTATTTGAGCAACAGAAAACGCTCTAAAAATTCGACCTTTGTCAGTTGTTCTGTTTTGACAGATTTCTGCCAATATTTGTGTTTGCCGCTTTATCACTTTCTTTTTGAGTTCTTTTGATCACGGAACTTTTGGGGAAGTTGCTACAGTAGTTTATACTTTATATGTGGTGGTTTTGAGTTGAAACCTGAAGCAAAAAGGGTTGATTCAATGCTATGCTTACACTAATGTTGCTAATAGAATTGTGTTTAGTTTTGTATGAAGGAAGTTTTCAAGTGTAGGGATTGGAGAATGATGAGATGAGATGAAGAATGGACAAAAGCTCGAGCTTGGGGATGCCCATGCAACCCCCAAGAAATATCCAATAGGTACAAGCGTCAAAGCTTGGGGATGCCCCCGAGGCACCCCCTTCTTCATCGGCAAAAATCAGGTCACCTTTCAAAACACTATATTTTTATTGCTTCATGCACTATGCGTTTTTCTTAGAGCGTCAGTTGTTTTTGCTCTCAGTTTTCTTTTGCTTTGCTTGCTGCAATAAATGGTTTGATCACATCAAGTTGTTTTGGAGGAGATGAACTCCGTTTTTCATTGCCAAGAACACTCTAGTTCTCACTCTTATCATTCAACGACTGTTCTCTTTTTCTGCTACTGCGTTTAGCCTTTGTTTTTCGCCTTGATTTTTGTTCAGATCTTGTTTTATCTTTGCATCAAGGTGTATTTGGACCTCTGGTCTATGTTGGTTTTCCTCAAAAGAGTTGTCTCGAAAAGGGTTTGAATGGTGTTGGAAAAGAGAAAAAGTTTCATGCAAAAAAGTGGTATAAAAAGGAGCTTGTTGAGACTCCGGCTTAGACTTTTGCATGTCATGTTTGATGTCGTTTTGATAGTATGCTTAGTAATTTTTTCTGTAGCATGACTTGTCTCAAATGACTGAGATTGCTTAATGAGCCTTTGAAAAAATCATGCGTTGTTTTTATTATTTGGAAGCATTAATTTGGTTTTCTCCTTTGATGCTTTATTTGGGTTGACTTGGCACATGCTTACACCATGTTGACTACAAAATAAGTCGCCTATAGTCTCTATGATCATTTGGTTTTTGACTTGTGATACCACTTTATGCTTCTTTCAATGAAGTTTTGTCGCTATGCATGATTATGGCCGTTATTGCTCTCTTAGTTGGTCGCTCCCAGTCTTTTGCTAGCCCTCATTTTGTACTGAGTATGAGCTCTACTCGTGCATCCAACTCCCAAAAACCAAGTTTGCCATTGTGTCCACTATAAATTCCTATGCATGGTATTTGTAAGCCATTCCAAGTAAATTTTCATGTGCTACCTTTCAAAAAACCTTCAAAATACTTCTCATTTTGTGACACTGTTTTCAGCTCATGGGGACGTAGTGGTCGGATTTGCTATCTTCCGTATTGTCTTATTCTAAAAAGAAAAAAAAGAGAAAAAAAGAAAGAAAGAAGGCACTCCTCCATGGTATGTGAATGTTGGTGGGCACCCGATGGAATCGGTTAGCCATGGTTTGAGAAAGGAAAAAAGGTGGGGAGGAGTGCCAAGCTTTATAAAAGAGCACAAAAGTGCCAATCACTCTTCAAAAACTTGCTTCATTTTTGTATGGAAGATAGTAAGAACCCCATTGCCAGTCGTTGACAAAGACAACCACCTCTCAAAACCAATTTTTATCTCTCTGTTTTACAAATGAAAAGCTCTAGCACATGTTCAATCACTGCTTCCCTCTGCGAAGGGCCTTTCTTTTACTTTTATGTTGAGTCTCCAACTTCTACCTTTATGCATCGTCTAAGAGGGCATAGTTGTCATTCTGAGTATAATGTGCATTGTCCCAAAGTTTTCATTGATTGATTCATGACTATGGTTTCACTAGTTCTTAAATTACTTGTATCTAGTCACCCTCTTAATCTTGAAGGTGTCCTATGCATTTATGTTTTGCTATTCCATGAGGGACAAGCTGAAAACCATTTGTATGTTTTTCCATATGATTTGAACACACGTTTGACTTGCATTGTTTCATTATTCATGATCTTTTTGTTTGTGTTTTTTTCATGTTATAACATGATTACTAAGTTTCTTATTGTCAAGATTACATCTTTCATGCCCATGTTTTAAGTTCTTTGATCTCAGCACTCAATGCTTTACCTCGATGATCAAGATTGTGATGGTGCATGTCACCTCAAAAATTATTTCTTTTGTTATCACTTACCTACTCGAGGACGAGCAGGAGTTAAGCTTGGGGATGCTGATACATCTCAAACGTATCCATAATTTTTGATGCTCCATGCTTGTTTTTACACCATATGCTTAGTGTTTCGTTACACTTCGTGGCACTTTTATGCATTTTACGGAACTAACCTATTAACAAGTCGCCACAGTGCCAGTTCCCTATTTTCTGCTGTTTTTGTATTTCAGAAAAGTTACACAGGAAATATTCTCGGAATTGGATGAAACCAAAGCTAGTCGCCCAGAATTTCACCGAAGCTTCCAGAGAACCGAAGAGGAGGCGGAGTGGGGCCACGAGAGCCCCACACACCAGGGCGGCGTGGCCCAGGCCCTGGCCGCGCCCCCTATGTGTGAGGGTGCCCTGGCAGCCCCCTGACAACGCCCCTTCGCCTATATAAAGCCCCGGGACGAAAAACCCTAGGGTAGTCGGCAATTTTCCAGAAAGAGTTCCGCAGCTCCACCGCCACCGCCGACGAATTTCGGGGGACAGAAGTCTCTGTTCCGGCACCCTGCCGGGACGGGGAAGTTCCCCCGGAGCCATCTCCATCGGTCTCCATCACCGTCTCCGCCGTCTCCATCGACCTCACCGCCATCTCCATCAACCTTGCTGTCTCCTATGATGAGGAGGGAGTAGTTCTCCCCCGGGACTGAGGGCTCTACCGGTAGCTATGTGGTTCACCTCTCTCTCCCATGATGTGTTCTTTATGTGATCGTGAGCTTTGTATCTAGTTGAATTGGTAGATGTTATTATTCAGATATTATGCTACTCCTATGCTTTATTATTGTACTCTCTGGAGATACCTCGTATCATGGTGTAAAGGTGACTAGTGTGTGCATCATGTGTATCTTTTTGGTTAATGTCTCTATGAAATGTTGGTGTTTGTTGGAACCATCTAGTGCGTTCACGGTGATAGTGTGGGACAATCTAGTTTGGGTACATACGGACTTTGAGGAGTGCTTCGTAGCCCTACGCATGATTAGTGTATGTTTTCCTTTGGAGAATTGTTTTGAGTTGCATATGGATGATAGTATCTATTGGTTCAATTATGTTATATTTGTTGAGAGTGTGTCCACTAGTGAAAGTATGATCCCTAGGCCTTGTTTCCAAGCATTGCACACCGTTTACTTACTATTTTGTTACATATTTGCTCGCAGCGATATTTATTTCAGATCACATTTACTACTCATAATCATCACTACTACTTGTATTTCACTATCTCTTTGCCGAACTAGTGCACCTATACATCTGACAAGTGTATTGGGTGTGTTGGGGACACAAGAGACTTTCTGTATCATAATTGCAGGGTTGCTTGAGAGGGATAGCTTTGACCTCTTCCTCCCTGAGTTCGATAAACCTTGGGTGATCCACTTAAGGGAAACTTGCTGCTGTTCTACAAACCTCTGCACTTGGAGGCCCAACACTGTCTACAAGAACAGACGCGTGCATAGACATCAGTTCCATGTTGCTACTAGTTGAAGACGTGCTAACTCGTTTGATCGTAAACGGCGCCCTTGTTGGAGTGTCACTAGGCTGTCAAGCATCACCTTCAGTCGTTTGGCTTCTTCCCCTTCGGATCGATAAACCTTGGTTTCTTACTGAGGGCAAACCTTGCTGCTATATTCATCATACCTTCCTCTTGGGGTTCCCAACTGGACGGTGCTTTACATTATCAACACCGTGCCGCATCAACATGCACCAACACAATTTGATCAACGAGGTAGAGCATTGAGTGCTGAGATCAAAGAACTTAAAACATGGGCATGAAAGACATAATCTTGATAATAGAAACTTAGCAACCATATTATAGCATGAAAAGAAACACAACAGAAAGATCATGAAAATGAAACAATGAAAGTCACGTGTGTGTTTCAACCATATGGAAAACATAACAAATGGTTTTCAGCTTGTCCCTCATGGAGTAGCAAAACATAAATGCATAGGACACCTTCAAGTTTAAGAGGGCGACTAGATACAAATAATTTAAGAGCAAGTGAAACCATGATCATGAATCAATCAATGATAACTTTGGGACAATGCACATTATACTCAGAATGACAACTATGCTCTCTTAGAAGGTGCATACAGGTAGAAGGTGGAGACTCAACATAAAAGTAAAAGAAAGGCCCTTCGCAGAGGGAAGCAGTGATTAAACATGTGCTAGAGCTTTTCATTTGTAAAAACAGAGAGATAAAAATTTGGTTTTGAGAGGTGGTTGTTTTTGTCAACGACTGGCAATGGGGTTCTTACTATCTTCCATACAAAAATGAAGCAAGTTTTTGAGAGAGAGATTGGCACTTTGGTGCTCTTTTATAAAGCTTGGCACTCCTCCCCACCTTTTTTCCTTTCATAAACCATGGCTAACCGATTCCATCGGGTGCCCACCAACATTCACATATCATGGAGGAGTGCCTTTTTTCTTTTTTTTCTTTTTGGAATAAACAATATGGAAGATACCAAATCCGACCACTACGTCCCCATGAGCTAAAAATAGTGTCACAAAACGAGAAGTATTTTGAAGGTTTTTTTGAAAGGTAGCACATGAAAGTTTACTTAGAATGGCTTACAAATACCATGCATAGGAATTTATAGTGGACTCATTGGCAAACTTGGTTTTTGGGAGTTGGATGCACGAGTAGAGCTCATACTCAGTAAAAAATGAGGGCTAGCAAAAGACTGGGAGCGACCAACTAAGAGAGGAATAACGGCCACAATCATGCATAGTGACAAAACATCATTGAAAGAAGCATAAAGTGGTATCACAAGTGAAAAACCAAATGATCATAGAGGATATAGGCTCATTACACAATCTCGGTCATTTGAGACAAGTCATGCTACAGCAAAAATCACTAAGCATACTATCAAAACGCAATCAAGCATGGTATGCAAAAGTCTAAGCCGCAGTCTAAACAAGCTCCTTTTTGTACCACTTTTTGCATGAAACTTTTTCTCTTTTCCAACACCATTCAACCCCTTTTTTGAGGAAACTCTTTTGACAAAAACCAACATAGACCAGTGGTCAAAATACACCTTGATGCAAATATAGAAGAAGATCTGAACAAAAATCAAGGCGAAAAACGAAAGCTAAATGTAGTAGCAGAAAAAGAGAACACTCGTTGAACGATAAGAGTGAAAACTAGAGTGTTCTTGGAAATGAAAAATGGAGCATAGCTCCCTCCAAAACATGATGTGATCCAAGCATAGCTCCCCAAGCTTTGAAGCTTGTACCTCTTGGATATTTCTTGGGGTGACATGGGCATCCCCAAGCTTGATCTTTTGTCCATTTTTCATCTCATCTCATAATTCTCCAATCCCTACACTTGAAAACTTCCTTCATACAAAACTTAACACAATTCTATTAGCAACATTAGCATAAACATAATAATGTATCAACCCTTTTGGTTCAGATTTCAACTCAAAACCACCACATATAAAACATATATTACTGTAGCAACTTCCCCAAAAGTTCCATGATCAAAAGAACTCAAAAAGAAAGCGATCGAGAGGCAAACACAAATAGTGGCAGAAATCTGTCGAAACAGAACAGCTGACAAAGGTAGATTTTTTTAGAGGGTTTTCTGTTGCTCAAATCAAAAAGTGTATAACTAATAAAAGTTTGAATATAACCTGGGGCATATGCACAAGAAATATCAGGTCCAAAAGATATTCTGAGAATTTTCGTGAATTTTTATGGTGCAGCACCAAAATCTGTTTCAGGACAGCAACATCCCCAAATCTTACCTCACTCAAATTAGAGGTTTCTCTTGGCACAACAACAAAATAAAAATGATAAGGAGCGGTTATTACAGTAGTAATAACTTCCAAGACTCAAATAAAAGAAAAATAACTGAAAGTAAAACAATGGGTTATCTCCCAAGAGTACTTTTCTTTAATGCCTTTGAGCTAGGCGCAGTAATTTCAGAAAATGCTCACATAGGCGCCCGAAAAGAACTTAAGGCAAAGGTGCCATAAAGGAACTTGAAGCAAGACAGAGCATTAAAAAGCAAATATGAAACACATTTAAATCTAAACCACTTCCTATGCATAGGAATCTTGAAAGAAAATAAATCAACGAGGCACATAGTAGCAAACATGGATAGATAAAACAAGTGCAACTTCAAGATTTGCAACATAGAGAGGGGAAACTCAATATTGTTGAGATCCATCAAACCATGTTTCCCTCTCTCATAATAACTTTCAGTAGCATCATGAATAGAACTAACAATATAACTATCACATAAAGCATCCCTATCATGAGCCACATGCATAAAAGAATTAATACTCCCCACATGAACAATCGTAGTAGGAGCAAATTCAACAGAATAATTATTCTCATCACCATAATCATCAAAAATAGGAGGCATATTGTAATCATAACTAATTTTCTCCTCAAAAGTAGGTGAACTAAAAATATTATACTCATCATTGTAACCATCATAAACTAGAGGTTTAGTATCATCACAAGCTAGAGAACAGCTATTTCGCAAAACATATTCATCAAACATATCATCATAAGAAGGAACATGGATAGTACTAATGGTACAACAATTATAAACCTTAGAATTGGTACCAAAAAGATTTTCAATATCAAAAGTAGAGAGCTTTTCCCAATCATGATCACTAACATAGGTAACAGGCATGGGAATATCATCCCAATCAGAATTATCATAATCTATAATAGGAGCAACATGCTGCTAACGCCAAGTTGACGTGGGAATATGCAGTTGATGGTCCTTGTGCGTGGCGAACAACCAGCCCGTTGGGAACCCCAAGAGGAAGGTGTGATGAGTATAGCAGCTAGTTTTCCCTCAGTTAAGAAACCAAGGTATGTCGATCTTGGAGAGAAAGGACAATAACGACTGAAGGTGATGCTTGCTAGTTTGCGACAGCTTCGGACAATTTATATATGGCGCCTCGTCCAAGCTTTGCTTGCTAGCTGCAACGCGGAACCTGCACACAACACAACCAAGTACTTTGTTCCCAACTTGCGATGAGGTTATCAATCTCACCGGTTTGCTTGAAACAAAGGTTATGAGCGTATCGAGTGGAAAGTGATAATAGTATGCGAGTAAAGTAAACAGTGCGAGTAAAGTAAACAGTGCGAGTAAAGTAAACAGGTGATAGCAATATGATGGAAATAGGACCGGGGTCCATAGTTCACTAGTGGTGTCTCTCCATAAGATAAATAACACATGATGGGTAAACAAATTACAGTTGGGCAATTGATAGAATAAAGATAAACGTGATATGTCAAGAAGATCACTATGAGATTTACTCTGGGCATTACAACAAAATACATAGACCGCCATCCAACTGCATCTATGACTAATAATCCACTAGTGGCGAATCAATCCGAGAACTCCACAAGTATTATGTTGCGAACAACAGATAATTGCATTAAGCAAAGTGTGTAATGTAAACAAAGCATATGCCCTTGAGCATATGAATGTTGTTTTCTCCCTAGTAGAAACAACACATCTACAACCTTAGAGGTTTTTGACACTCCCCCAGGTTAAATAGAGGCATGAACCCACTATCGAGCATAAATACCCCCTCTTGGAGTCACTAGCAACTACTCGGCCAAGATAGCTACTAACAACGGAGAGCATGCAAGATCATAAACAACATAGAGATAACAAAAGATAATATTCAGTACAGCAACTCAATCATAACACCAATATTCATCGGATCCCAACAAACCAAACATGTAGAATTACATAACGGTGATCTCAATCATGTAGGGAAGCTCATGAGATCTAAACATGAAGCACATGGTAGAGAAGATAACCATCTAGCTACTGCTATGGACCCATAGTCCAAGGTAGACTACTCACTCATCGCTCTGGAGGCAAGCATGGCGATGAAGAAGACCTCCGGTGGCGATTCCCCTCTCTGGCAGGGTGCCGGGAAGAGCTTCTGGACCCTCCCGATCTTTGGGTCGACGGTGGCGGCGGATCGCGATGTATTCTGGAAAATTGATCGGGTACTTAGGTTTTTCCCATCGGGGGGTCTTTATAGGCGAAGGGGCGATGTCAGAGGTGGAGCCAGGCGGCTGCTGCGTGTGATGGCGTGTGGTTAACGTGGGAGCAGACTGTCCTTGTGCGTGGTGGATAACCAGCCCGTTGGGAACCCCAAGAGGAAGGTATGATGAGTATAGCAGCTAGTTTTCCCTCAGTTAAGAAACCAAGGTATGTCGATCTTGGAGAGGAGAGACAAACGACTGAAGGTGATGCAGAACACGCACACAACACAACCAAGTACTCTGTTCCCAACTTGTGATGAGGTTGTCAATCTCACCGGTTTGCTTGAAACAAAGATTATGAGCGTATCGAGTGGAAAACAATATAGTATGCGAGTAAAGTAAACAGTGCGAGTAAAGTAAACAGGTGATAGCAATATGATGGAAATAGGACCGGGATCCACAGTTCACTAGTGGTGTCTCTCCATAAGATAAATAACACATGCTGGGTAAACAAATTACAGTTGGGCAATTGATAGAATAAAGATAAACATGATATGTCAAGAAGATCACTATGAGATTTACTCTGGGCATTACAACAAAATACATAGACCGCCATCCAACTGCATCTATGACTAATAATCCACTCCCGGGGATATCAATCCGAACACCCCAAAAGTATTAAGTTGCGAACAACAGATAATTGCATTAAGAAAAGTGTGTAATGTAAACAAAGCATATGCCCTTGAGCATATGAATGTTGTTTTCTCCCTAGTAGCAATAGCACATCTACAACCTTAGAGGTTCCTGTCACTCCCCCATATTAAATAGAGGCATGAACCCACTATCGAGCATAAATACCCCCTCTTGGAGTCACTAGCAACTACTCGGCCAAGATAGCTACTAACAACGTAGAGCATGCAAGATCATAAACAACATAGAGATAACAAAAGATAATATTCAGTACAGCAACTTAATCATAAACACCAATATTCATCGGATCCCAACAAACCAAACATGTAGAATTACATAACGGTGATCTCAATCATGTAGGGCAGCTCATGAGATCTAAACATGAAGCACATGGTGGAGAAGACAACCATCTAGCTACTGCTATGGACCCATAGTCCAAGGTAGACTACTCACTCATCGCTCCGGAGGCAAGCATGGCGATGAAGAAGACCTCCGGTGGCGATTCCCCTCTCCGGCAGGGTGCCAGGAAGAGCTTCTGGACCCTCCCGATCTTCGGGTCGACGGTGGCGGCGGATCGCGATGTGTTCTGGAAAATTGATTGGGTACTTAGGTTTTTTCTGTCGGAGGGTCTTTATAGGCGAAGGGGCGATGTCAGAGGAGGAGCCAGGCGCCCTCACGCGGGGCCCGCGCGGCCAGGGGCCTGGCCGCGCCACCCCTGCATGTGGGGCCCTGGTGGCCCCCCTCCTACTCTCCTTCGGATCTCTGGAAGCTTCCGGGTAAAATAAGACTTCGGGAACTTGTTTCGTCCAATTCCGAGAATATTTCTTGTGTATCACTTCTGAAACACAAAAACAGCAAAAAACAGGGAACTGGCACTGTGGCAACTTGTTAATAGGTTAGTTCCGGAAAATGCATAAAAGTGCCACGAAGTGTAACGAAACAATAGGCAAATGGTGTAAAAACAAGCATGGAGCATCAAAAATTATAGATACGTTGGAGACGTATCAAGCATCCCCAAGCTTAACTCCTGCTCGTCCTCGAGTAGGTAAGTGATAACAAAGAATAATTTTTGAGGTGACATGCACCTACACAATCTTGATCATATATGTAAGCATTTGTGAGCTGGGATCATAAGAACTTAAAACATGGGCATGAAGATATAATCATGACAATAAGAACTTAGCAACCATGTTGTAAACATGCAAATGAACACAAACAAAAGATCATGAAAATGAAACAATGAAAGTCAAACGTGTGTTCAAATCATAAGGAAAGACATACAAATGGTTTTCAGCTTGTCCTTCAAAGAGAGCAAAACATAAATGCATAGGACACCTTCAAGTTTAAGAGGGCGACTAGATACAAATAATTTAAGAACAAGTGAAACCAACAATATGAATCAATCAATGAACTTTGGGACAATGCATATTATACTAAAAATGACAACTATGCTCTCTTAATGGTGCATAAAGAAAGAAGGTGGTGACTCAACATAAAAGTAGAAGAAAGGCCCTTAGCAGAGGGAAGCAGTGATTGCAAGTTTTATAACCTTCAAAAATTATGGTACTTACCGGCTTTGAGCTCTCATTGCCCCCATCATAAGCATCATGAATGGTTAAAGTTAATGCGAGAACAATTATGATGCATATGCTTGACAAATCATAAGTTGAAAACCTCGTGCCCCGTGAATACGAGTACCCAAACCTCATGGTACTTTACTTAGAGTCCCAAGCAAGGCTCTTGTCATTGTAAGTATATGCATATCATTGAGAACCGCCAATGGGGTACCTCCGTGCCCGATGACATGGAACAAGCCCACACCAAAATGATAGGATAAGCAGACAATGAACACCTCGACATCTCTTTTATTTGCCTTTTGTTTAGCTTTTTATTGTGAGATGCGTCGTCGAATGTTCACCATGGGTATGCTGCAAATTTCCACCATGAATTATGTATGGCTTAGATTGGCGGCCCGGCGTTTCCCTAACACATATACAAACTCCATGATCCTCACAAGATTCCCAATTCATTTCACACCGCGGGCATCCATAAACAAAAGATCACGATATCAACTCAAATAAGAAGTGCAATGTTGAAAGCTTGCCCCATGACAGCATGGATGGGCTAGAATCCAACTTACAACTTGCAAGCATAACAACTCAACATAAGAGACCACAATGTCAAATTTTTAAGAACCGGAAAAAGTAAAGTGTGCCTTCCGGTTCGTGAGAGCTTTACTGACCGAATTTCGCATAACACTGGTAAGAGTTTAATTTGAAGAGAAAATAAAAGCAAGTCAAATTTACTTGGAATAGCAAATTGCTAGTAGGTATGTATGGTGGACACTTTGGAAAACTTTGGCTTTTAGGAGTTGGATGCACGAGTAGAGCTCATACTCAGTACAAGGCGAGGGCTAGCAAAAGACTGGGAGCGACCAACTAAGAGAGCAATAATGGCCATAATCATGCAAAGCAACAAAGCGACATTAAAAGAAGCATAAGATGGCATCAAAAGTCAAAAACTAAATGATCATGAAGGCTATTGGCGACTTTGTAAGAGTCTAACATGTGTGAGCATGCGCCAACTCAACCCAAATAAAGCATCAAGGAGAAAACCAAAATAATGCTTCCATACAATAAAAACAACGCATGATTTTTTCAAAGGCTCATTAAGCAATCTCAGTTATTTGAGACAAGTCATGCTACAGCAAAACCACTAAGCATACTATCAAAAAGACATCAAGCATGACATGAAAAAAGCCTAAGCCGCAGTCTACACAAGCAATTTCTTGTACCACTATTTTGCACAAAGCTTTTTCTCTTTTCCAACACCATTTGAAATTTTTAAAGACACCTCTTTTGATGAAAACCAATAAAGATCAGAGGCAAAAATACACCTTGATGAAAAGATATGACAAGGTCTGAACGCAAATCAAGGCGAAAACGAAAACCAAAAGCAGTAGCAGAAAAAGAAGAACGCTCGATTTTTAATAAGAGTGAAAACGAGAGCGTTCTTTGCAAATAAAAACGAGTACATCTCCTCGAAAGGAAATTTGTTGGGGTCCAACCATTTATTGCAGCAAACAAACAAACTAAACTAACTAAGAAAACTAAAACAACTGACGCTCCAAGAAAAACACATAGTGCATGAAGCAATAAAAATATAGTGTTTTGAAAGGTGACCTGATTTTTGCCGATGAAGAAGGGGTGCCTCGGGGGCATCCCCAAGCTTTGACGCTTGTACTTCTTGGATATTTCTTGGGGTGATGCATGGGCATCCCCAAGCTTGAGCTTTTGTCCATTCCTCAACTCATCTCATCATTCTCCAATCCCTACACTTGAAAACTTCCTTCATACAAAACAAACACAATTCTATTAGCAACATTAGTGTAAGCATAACATATAATCAACCTCTTTTTGCTTCAGGTTTCAACTCAAAACCACCACATATATAGCAAATACTACTGTATCAACCTCTCTAAAAGTTCCGTGATCAAAAGAACTCAAAAGAAAGTCATAAAGTGGCAAACACAAATATTGGCAGAAATCTGTCAAAACTGAACAGCTGACAAAGGTCGAATTTTTGAGGGATTTTCTGTTGCTCAAATCAAAAAGTGTTCAACTAACAAAAGTTTGGATATAACCTGGGGCATATGCACAAGAAATCGCAGGTCCAAAAGATATACAGAGAATTTTCACGAATTTTTACGGTGCAGCACCGAAAACAGTTTCAGGACAGCAACATCCCCAAATCTTTACCTCACTCAAATTAGAGGCTTCTCTTGGCACAAAAACAAAATAAACAAGATAAGGAGCGGTCATTACAGTAGTAATGACTTCCAAGACTCAAATAAAAGGAAAAGTGCTGAAAATAAAACATTGGGTTATCTCCCAAGAGTGCTTTTCTTTAACGCCTTTGAGCTAGGCGCAGAAAATTGCGAATCAAGTAATATCAAGTGATGAAGCGCTAGGATCAGCGCGTGCCTTACGTCTTCCTTTCTTACCTTTGCTCTTGACTCTAGGAAAGACATGGTTATTGCAAGGTGGAGAGATAAATCTTATATTGCCTTTTCCCACATCGATGACGGCGCCCAGGAGCTTCAAAATGGATCTTCCAAGTGTGATTTGTCCTTTTCCTACACATTCAATAACAAGATAATCAGTAGATATCATTCTTCCTAGGACTTTTGTAAAAACTCCTTCAGCTATTCCAAGGGGAAATATAGTGGCATTGTTAGTAAGAGAAATTCCTTCTCCTCCCTCAGAAAGCTTCCAAAGACTCAAAGATTCATAAACATCCTTTGGCATGAGACAAAATTCAGACATAATATCACAACGAGCATGAAAAGTTTCACCACTAATGGTGATTTTTATCGTAGGATACCAAATCGAAGGTTCAGTATTTGTTGGCACATAATCAAAATGCTGGCGCAAAGTATTGTAGCAAGAATTCAGACTAGCAGTGCGAGTCTCAAGAGTATCAAGCCTATTAAAAATGCACACAAGAGAGGAATCAAAATAGGTTGGCATGCTATAAATTGTAATCAATTTTTTTATAATATTGAAAGCTTGATCTCCATCACAATGAAGGAAATCTCCTTCAGCAGTAGCATCCAAAGCATATCTATAACGAAGAGAAAGTCCAAAGTAAAAGCTACTAAGAAGCAAACTCAAAGTCATTTTAGGTTCAGTTTTTCCATGCCAATCATAAATTCTAGACCAAGCTTCTTTAAAGCTTTCCTCATCCTTTTGTTTAAAAGTGAAAATCAAATCCTCGGGCGACAAAGAAGTAGCAACCGAACTAGACATAATAAACTAAAGTAAAGAAATAACAACTACCAAGGATTCTAATTTTTTTGGGTTTTTGATAAAAAGCAATGCAAGTAAAATAAATAAAGTAAAGCAAAGAAATAACAAAGTAAAGGATGTGTCTGCGAAAACTCCCCTTGCAGAAGTCTTCTACTTCATCCCCGGCAACGGCGCCAGAAAATAAGCTGCTGCGTGTGATGGCGTGTGGTTAACGTGGGAGCAGATTGTCCTTGTGCGTGGTGGATAACCAGCCCGTTGGGAACCCCAAGAGAAAGGTATGATGAGTATAGTAGCTAGTTTTCCCTCAGTTAAGAAACCAAGGTATGTCGATCTTGGAGAGGAGAGACAAACGACTGAAGGTGATGCGGAACCTGCACACAACATAACCAAGTACTCTGTTCCCAACTTGCGATGAGGTTGTCAATCTCACCGGTTTGCTTGAAACAAAGATTATGAGCGTATCGAGTGGAAAACAATATAGTATGCGAGTAAAGTAAACAGTGCGAGTAAAGTAAACAGGTGATAGCAATATGATGGAAATAGGACCGGGATCCACAGTTCACTAGTGGTGTCTCTCCATAAGATAAATAACACATGCTGGGTAAACAAATTACAGTTGGGCAATTGATAGAATAAAGATAAACGTGATATGTCAAGAAGATCACTATGAGATTTACTCTGGGCATTACAACAAAATACATAGACCGCCATCCAACTGCATCTATGACTAATAATCCACTCTCGGGGATATCAATCCGAACACCCCAAAAGTATTAAGTTGCGAACAACAGATAATTGCATTAAGCAAAGTGTGTAATGTAAACAAAGCATATGCCCTTGAGCATATGAATGTTGTTTTCTCCCTAGTAGCAATAGCACATCTACAACCTTAGAGGTTTCTGTCACTCCCCCAGATTAAATAGAGGCATGAACCCACTATCGAGCATAAATACCCCCTCTTGGAGTCACTAGCAACTACTCGGCCAAGATAGCTACTAACAACGGAGAGCATGCAAGATCATAAACAACATAGAGATAACAAAAGATAATATTCAGTACAGCAACTTAATCATAAACACCAATATTCATCGGATCCCAACAAACCAAACATGTAGAATTACATAACGGTGATCTCAATCATGTAGGGCAGCTCATGAGATCTAAACATGAAGCACATGGTGGAGAAGACAACCATCTAGCTACTGCTATGGACCCTTAGTCCAAGTTAGACTACTCACTCATCGCTCCGGAGGCAAGCATGGCGATGAAGAAGACCTCCGGTGGCGATTCCCCTCTCCGGCAGGGTGCCGGGAAGAGCTTCTGGACCCTCCCGATCTTCGGGTCGACGGTGGCGGCGGATCGCGATGTGTTCTGGAAAATTGATCGGGTACTTAGGTTTTTTCCGTCGGGGGGTCTTTATAGGCGAAGGGGCGATGTCAGAGGAAGACCCAGGCGCCCTCACGCGAGGCCCGCGCGGCCAGGGGCCTGGCCACGCCACCCCTGCGTGTGGGGCCCTGGTGGCCCCCCTCCTACTCTCCTTCGGATCTCTGGAAGCTTCCGGGTAAAATAAGACTTCAGGAACTTGTTTCGTCCAATTCCGAGAATATTTCCTGTGTATCACTTCTGAAACACAAAAACAGCAGAAAACAGGGAACTGGCACTGTGGCAACTTGTTAATAGGTTAGTTCCGGAAAATGCATAAAAGTGCCACGAAGTGTAACGAGACAATAGGCAAATGGTGTAAAAACAAGCATGGAGCATCAAAAATTATAGATACGTTGGAGACATATCAGCGGCCTCACGCCTGGGTGGTGCGGCCAGGGGCTGGGCCGCGCCAGCCCTGCTTGAGGGCGGCCTGTGGCCCCTCTCCTTCTTCTCTTCGGATAACTGGAAGCTCCTGGACAAAATAAGACTTCAGGAACTTGTTTCATCCAATTCCAAGAATATTTCCTGTGTATCACTTCTGAAACATAAAAACAGCAGAAAACAGGAAACTGGCTGACAAGGGTATAGCCGTGGGGGCTACTATTTTCAAGAATGGTGAATACAACTTCTCTCTAAAGTGGTGGACTAGTATTCAACGACAAGATGTTCTTAAAGTATCTCGAGTTGAAGTATCTCGAAGTTGAAGTATCTCGAAGTTGAAGTATCTCGAGTTGAAGTATGATGGACTACACTATATTTTGAGCCTATACTCGAAAAAGTCTTTTTCGACTATAGCCTCGGGGGCTACTCCCATCGGGAGCGCTGAGCGCGCACCCGACGATATTTCTTGGTAAAGTATTAGAGTTGGAGAAGTGCAGGAGTGTTACTCCCATCGGGAGCGAGTTTTATGGTTGTAGAAACCCGAATATTTTCAGTCAAAATTTGACTGCGACATGAGATTCTCGAGTTGCGTTATCGCAATGCAACTCGAATGCCGTGACTTGTCACGAAGGTAAGACCCCGGGATCCGTCCTGTGTGGCCTGGTATACGCACATGGATGCGCTCTGCTGGTATGTATCCGTGTCTACGACGCGAAGAAAATCCTGGTGGACGCACTGGGTACCCTGAGAATCACTGGGATCCATTCTTTGTAAGTCCTAAATGCGGCAAAAGAGTGGGTTTGACCGGTATCCCGAATTCAAGTCCAAGGGGATTGAATTTGAAGTAGGTGACAAGTATCTGTTCCGGCAGTTAACTAACCTCTTGATCCGTCAGAGTTGTCAGGCTTGTTCATCAAAACCCCTTGCGAAAGAATATCATGAAAATAAGTCGAAAGACCAAGTCGAAGATTTGAAGATAAGAAGAAGTCGAAGAATTGATCAAGTCGAAGATTTAAAGATTAGAGATTCAACCTGAATCTGCAATTCTAGTAGAATCCCAGGGGCTACAGACAAGGGTATAGTTAATAGAGCCCGTTAGTTGAGTACCCCTAAGGCCCGTATAGCTAGGCCCAATTCTAATGATAGTCGAATACGAGTTCCTACCGTATGTCGATATTGTAATCTGTATCGGACCCTACCCGATCCTTGAGACCTGGCCATCTATATAAAGGGGCCAGGAGGGGACGGTGTAGGCGAGATTGAAAGCAAGCCAGGTTAAACACCCAAGTTTACTTTCGACGCATACCTATTTCGACTAACTTTACCTTCGAGTTCATCCGACGCCCTATCTCCTCGATCCTAAGTCCTTCATCTAGGACATTTGTCGAGTTAACCCTCGTCACTGGTACTGTGGCGACTTGTTAATAGGTTAGTTCTGGAAAATGCATAAAAGTGCCACGAAGTGTAACGAAATAGTAGGCAAATGGTGTAAAAACAAGCATGGAGCATCAAAAATTATAGATACGTTGGAGACGTATCAAGCATCCCCAAGCTTAACTCCTGCTTGTCCTCGAGTAGGTAAGTGATAACAAAAGAATAATTTTTGAGGTGACATGCACCTACACAATCTTGATCACATATGTAAGCATTTGTGAGCTGGGATCATAAGAACTTAAAACATGGGCATGAAGATATAATCTTGACAAAAAGAACTTAACAACCATGTCGTAAACATGCAAATGAACACAAACAAAAGATCATGAAAATGAAACAATGAAAGTCAAACATGTGTTCAAATCATAAGGAAAAACATACAAATGGTTTTCAGCTTGCCTTCCAAGAGAGCAAAACATAAATGCATAGGACACCTTCAAGTTTAAGAGGGCGACTAGATACAAATAATTTGAGAACAAGTGAAACCAACAATATGAATCAATCAATGAAATTTGGGACAATGCATATTATACTAAAAATGACAACTATGCTCTCTTAATGGTGCATAAAGATAGAAGGTGGTGACTCAACATAAAAGTAGAAGAAAGGCCCTTCGCAGAGGGAAGCAGTGATTGCAAGTTTTATAACCTTCAAAAATTATGGTACTTACCGGCTTTGAGCTCTCATTGCCCCCCATCATAAGCATCTTGAATGGTTAAAGTTAATGCGAGAACAATTATGATGCATATGCTTGACAAATCATAAGTTGAAAACCTCGTGTCCCGTGAATACGAGTACCCAAACCTCATGCTACTTTACTTAGAGTCCCAAGTAAGGCTCTTGTCATTGTAAATATATGCATATCATTGAGAACCGCCAATGGGGTACCTCCATGCCCGATGACATGGAACAAGCCCACATCAAAATGACAGGACAAGCAGACAATGAACACCTCGACATCTCTTTTATTTGCCATTTGTTTAGCTTTTTATTGTGAGATGCGTCGTCGAATGTTCACCATGGGTATGCTACAAATTTACACCATGAATTATGCATGGCTTAGATTAGCGGCCCGGCGTTTCCCTAATACATATACAAACTCCATGATCCCCACAAGATTCCAAATGCATTTCACACCGCGGGCATCCATAAACAAAAGATCACGATATCAACTCAAATAAGAAGTGCAATGTTGAAAGCTTGCCCATGACTGCATGGCTGGGCTAGTCTCCAACTTACAACTTGCAAGCATAACAACTCAACATAAGAGACCACAATGTCAAATTTTTAAGAACAAGAAAAAGTAAAGTGTGCCTTCCGGTTCGTGAGAGCTTTACTGACCGAATTTCGCATAACACTGGTAAGAGTTTAATTTGAAGAGAAAATAAAAGCAAGTCAAATTTACTTGGAATAGCAAATTGCTAGTAGGTATGTATGGTGGACACTTTGGAAAACTTTGGCTTTTAGGAGTTGGATGCACGAGTAGAGCTCATACTCAGTACAAGGCGAGGGCTAGCAAAAGACTGGGAGCGACCAACTAAGAGAGCAATAATGCCATAATCATACAAAGCGACAAAGCGATATTAAAAGAAGCATAAGATGGCATCAAAAGGCAAAAAATAAATGATCATAGAGGCTATTGGCGACTTTGTAAGAGTCTAACATGTGTGAGCATGCGCCAAGTCAACCCAAATAAAGCATCAAGGAGAAAACCAAAATAATGCTTCCATACAATAAAAACAACGCATGATTTTTTCGAAGGCTCATTAAGCAATCTCAGTTATTTGAGACAAGTCATGCTACAGCAAAACCACTAAGCATACTATCAAAAAGACATCAAGCATGACATGAAAAAGCCTAAGCCGCAGTCTACACAAGCTCCTTCTTGTACCACTTTTTTGCACAAAGCTTTTTCTCTTTTTCAACACCATTTGAAATTTTTAAAGAAACCTCTTTTGATGAAAACCAACAAAGGTCAGAGGAAAAAATACACCTTGATGAAAAGATATAAGAAGATCTGAACCCAAATCAAGGCGAAAACGAAAACCAAAAGCAGTAGCGGAAAAAGAAGAACACTCGGTGAAATTGTAAGAATGAAAACGGAGTGTTCTTTGCAAATGAAAACGAGGCAACTTCTCCAAAGGAAATTTGTTGGGGTCCAACCATTTATTGCAGCAAACAAAACTAAACTAACTAAGAAAACTAAAACAACTGACGCTCCAAGAAAAACACATAGTGCATGAAGCAATAAAAATATAGTGTTTTGAAAGGTGACCTGATTTTTGCCGATGAAGAAGGGGTGCCTCGGGGGCATCCCCAAGCTTTGACGCTTGTACTTCTTGGATATTTCTTGGGGTGATGCATGGGCATCCCCAAGCTTGAGCTTTTATCCATTCTTCAACTCATCTCATCATTCTCCAAACCCTACACTTGAAAACTTCCTTCATACAAAACTAAACACAATTCTATTAGCAACATTAGTGTAGCATAACATATAATCAACCTCTTTTTGCTTCAGGTTTCAACTCAAAACCAGTACATATATAGCAAATACTACTATATCAACTTCCCAAAAAGTTCCATGATCAAAAGAACTCAAAAGAAAGCGATAAAGCGGCAAACACAAATATTGGCAGAAATCTGTCAAAACAGAACAGCTGACAAAGGACGAATTTTTGAGGGGTTTTCTGTTGCTCAAATCAAAAAGTGTTCAACTAATGAAAGTTTGGATATAACCTGGGGCATATGCACAAGAAATCGCAGGTCCAAAAGATATACAGAGAATTTATACGAATTTTTACGGTGCAGCACCGAAAACAGTTTCAGGACAGCAACATCCACAAATCTTTACCTCACTCGAATTAGAGGCTTCTCTTGGCACAAAAACGAAATAAACAAGATAAGGAGCGGTCATTGATGTCTACGCACTTCTATTCTTGTAGACACTTGTTGGGCCTCCAAGTGCAGAGGTTTGTAGAACAGCAGCAAGTTTCCCTTAAGTGGATCACCCAAGGTTTATCGAACTCAGGGAGGAAGAGGTCAAAGCTATCCCTCTCAAGCAACCCTGCAATTACGATACAGAAAGTCTCTCGTGTCCCCAACACACCCAATATACTTGTCAAATGTATAGGTGCACTAGTTCGGCGAAGAGATAGTGAAATACAAGTGGTATAGATGATTTTAAGTAGCAAACGTGATGTGAAATAAATATCGCTGCGAGCAAACAAGTAACAAAATAGCAAGTAAACGGTGTGCAATGCTTGGAAACAAGGCCTAGGGATCATACTTTCACTAGTGGACACACTCCCAACAATATAACATGATTGAACAAATAAACAACTTCTCTCCACTATGGTACTCTGAATTACTCTCCTATTGAATAACACTAATCATTGTGTAGTGGCTACAGAAGCACCCCTTAAAGTTCATCAAGTACTTGACAAACACCACTCATAGAGACATCCAAATCAGATCACAATTCAAGATAGAAATCATTGCGACTTAGACCAAGTACTAACACGGTGCACACACTGTCAACTTTACACCATGAAAGGAGGAATAGATCACTCAATACTATCATAGTAATAATTACTCTCATAATCCACAAGAGATCACGATCATAGCCTAAACCAAGTACCACCACGATGCACGCACTGTCACCGTTACACCATGGCAGGAGGAATAGATAGAGAGGTGAACCACATAGCTACCGGTAGAGCCCTCAGCCCCGGGGATGAACTACTCCCTCCTCATCATAGGAGACAGCAAGGTTGATGGAGATGGCGGTGAGGTCGATGGAGACGGCGGAGACGGCGATGGAGATGGCTCCGGGGGCACTTCCCCGTCCCGGCAGGGTGCCGGAACAGAGACTTCTATCCCCCGAAATTCGTCGGTGGCGGCGGCGGAACTACGGAACTCTTTCTGGAAAATTGCCGACTCCCTTAGGGTTTTCCGTCCCGAGGCTTTATATAGGCGAAGGGGCGATGTCAGAGGGCTGCCAGGGCCTCCTCACACAGGGGTGGCGCGGCCAGGGCCTGGGCCGCGCCAGCCCTGTGTGAGGGAGGCCTGTGGCCCCTCTCCTTCCTCTCTTCGGATGTCTGGATGCTTCCAGGAAAAATAAGACTTCTGGCTTTTGTTTCGTCCAATTCCGAGAATATTTCCTGTGTATCACTTCTGAAACACAAAACAGCAGAAAACAGGGAACTCGCACTGTGGCGACTTGTTAATAGGTTAGTTCCGGAAATCGCATAAAAGTGCCACTAAGTGTAACGAAACAATAGGCAAATGGTGTAAAAACAAGCATGGAGCATCAAAAATTATAGATACGTTGGAGACGTATCAGTCATTACAGTAGTAATGACTTCCAAGACTCAAATAAAAGAAAAAGTACTGAAAGGAAACATTGGGTTATCTCCCAAGAGTGCTTTTCTTTAACGCCTTTGAGCTAGGCGCAGAAAATTGCGAATCAAGTAACATCAAGTGATGAAGCATTAAGATCAACTGTAGAGATCTTTTCAACAATGAAGGAAAATGTGTTCAACTGAGTTTTTGAAAATCCTTTATGATCATGCTTTGGCACACTACTTTCATCGAAAGGATTTTCAGGGCAAATCCAACTGAAATTCTTTTCCCAAGCATCATGAATTCCTATAAGTTCATAAGGTATTGGTACTTTAAAATCATCGGGTGTACCAACAACCACTACGGGTGAGCCAAGCTTATCAAACTTCTTAAAAACTTTCCTAGCCTCAATTGCAACATCTCTAAATTCTATGCGCAAAGTTTTCAAGATAAAAGCTTTCTTTTCGGGATCCTTGATTTCATGAAGCTTAAGGAACATGTATTGCATAAAAGGATTAAGACTAGCAAACCTAGTTTCCAACATGTGAATCAAATAAGCAGAAGCAACTTCAATACTAGGAGCTAGCTCAACCAAAGATTTCTCCTCAACTTCCTCATGCATACTAATGTGATTAAAGAACTCCTCAATGTTACTTTTTCCAATAATTGAACCACTACCTACTGAGAGGTCCTCCAGAACGTACTTAGGGATCAACATAATGAACTAAAAGTAAAGAAATAACAACTACCAAGGATTCTAATTTTTTTGAGTTTTTGATATAAAACGATGCAGGTAAAATAAATAAAGTAAAGCAAAACAATAACAAAGTAAAGGATGTGCGTGCGAAAACTCCCCTCGCAAAAGTCTTCCAATCTCCCTGGCAACGGTGCCAGAAAAGAGGCTGCTAACGCCAAGTTGACGTGGGAATATGCAGTTGATGGTCCTTGTGCGTGGCGAACAACCAGCCCGTTGGGAACCCCAAGAGGAAGGTGTGATGAGTATAGCAGCTAGTTTTCCCTCAGTTAAGAAACCAAGGTATGTCGATCTTGGAGAGAAAGGACAATAACGACTGAAGGTGATGCTTGCTAGTTTGCGACAGCTTCGGACAATTTATATATGGCGCCTCGTCCAAGCTTTGCTTGCTAGCTGCAACGCGGAACCTGCACACAACACAACCAAGTACTTTGTTCCCAACTTGCGATGAGGTTGTCAATCTCACCGGTTTGCTTGAAATAAAGGTTATGAGCGTATCGAGTGGAAAGTGATAATAGTATGCGAGTAAAGTAAACAGTGCGAGTAAAGTAAACAGTGCGAGTAAAGTAAACAGGTGATAGCAATATGATAGAAATAGGACCGGGGTCCACAGTTCACTAGTGGTGTCTCTCCATAAGATAAATAACACATGCTGGGTAAACAAATTACAGTTGGGCAATTGATAGAATAAAGATAAACGTGATATGTCAAGAAGATCACTATGAGATTTACTCTGGGCATTACAACAAAATACATAGACCGCCATCCAACTGCATCTATGACTAATAATCCACTTGTGGCGAATCAATCCGAGAACTCCACAAGTATTAAGTTGCGAACAACAGATAATTGCATTAAGCAAAGTGTGTAATGTAAACAAAGCATATGCCCTTGAGCATATGAATGTGGTTTTCTCCCTAGTAGCAACAACACATCTACAACCTTAGAGGTTTCTGTCACTCCCCCAGGTTAAATAGAGGCATGAACCCACTATCGAGCATAAATACCCCCTCTTGGAGTCACTAGCAACTACTCGGCCAAGATAGCTACTAACAACGGAGAGCATGCAAGATCATAAACAACATAGAGATAACAAAAGATAATATTCAGTACAGCAACTCAATCATAACACCAATATTCATCGGATCCCAACAAACCAAACATGTAGAATTACATAACGGTGATCTCAATCATGTAGGGCAGCTCATGAGATCTAAACATGAAGCACATGGTGGAGAAGACAACCATCTAGCTACTGCTATGGACCCATGGTCCAAGTTAGAGTACTCACTCATCGCTCCGGAGGCAAGCATGGCGATGAAGAAGACCTCCGGTGGCGATTCCCCTCTCCGGCAGGGTGCCGGGAAGAGCTTCTGGACCCTCCCGATCTTCGGGTCGACGACGGCGGTGGATCGCGATGTGTTCTGGAAAATGGATCGGGTACTTAGGTTTTTCCCGTCGGGGGGTCTTTATAGGCGAAGGGCGATGTCAGAGGTGGAGCCAGGCGGCCTCACGCCAGGGTGGCGCGGCCAGGGGCTGGGCCGCGCCAGCCCTGCGTGAGGGCGGCCTGTGGCCCCTCTCCTTCTTCTCTTCGGATAACTGGAAGCTCCCGGAGAAAATAAGACTTCAGGAACTTGTTTCGTCCAATTCCGATAAAATTTCCTGTTTATCACTTGTGAAACACAAAAACAGCAGAAAACAGGGATCTGGCACTGTGGCGACTTGTTAATAGGTTAGTTCCGGAAAATGCATAAAAGTGCCACGAAGTGTAACGAAACAGTAGGCAAATGGTGTAAAAACAAGCATGGAGCATCAAAAATTATAGATACGTTGGAGACGTATCACATGCTTAGGGGAAGATACCGTTTCCTCTCGCCTTGTACTCCTCTTCTTCTTCTTCTTCTTACTCTCTCCTTTAGGAGGGAGAGACTTGAAAGGCATCTTCTCAACATAATCTGGTTTGCTGACAGGAACAACAGAAGAAACTTTGGAGGATTCGTCCTCTCTATTAATAAGATAGAAACATCTATTAGTCCTGTCATAGCTTGGCAAAACATCATGTTTTATAAGATTTTGTATGTAAGTATTTGCGAGGCAATCTTTAACGCAATAGAGACGACAACCACGAAGGGTGCTATTAATATCAACATCATTCATGTCTACCAAAGAAATCTTTCTAGATATCTCTTCACACCCTAAGAACAAAGTGAGCTCATCATGCTGATTGAGAGTAATCTTGTCATCACAATATAAACTTGCGGTACTAGAAAGGTAACTATTAGGGCTTGAGCATTGGAAATTAAAATGACCTATGCCATTGCAATGTTTACAAAGAAAAGGATAAAGCCCACAAACCTTTTCACCGAGCTCGCCTATAGCCTTGTGCCACATTTGGGTTTCTTCATTCGCGTGGTGGATACAATAATCTTCCTTGTTGTGACTCTGTTCACAAGGTCTATGTACTCCACAAAAATTAACATGCTTATAGGAAGTAGTACTTTCAGAAATTTGAGCATGTTTATTGCAATCATCAATAACAATATCACTTTCTATGCAAGTGTCCTTAAAAGGTTTATGATACACGTCCCCCTTTCCTTTAGGAACATTAATATGAGAAGCAAAGGCTTTAAAATAATCAACCATAATTTGAGGATCAAGACCATATTTAGCACTAAGCTCTTGAAAATCAGCAGTTTCGGAATGCAATCATGCTCGTAATTTATACCTGGTCCTTTACCTTTGTTGCTATCCCAATCTTCAATATTGCTTTGAATTGTTTCAAGCAGATCCCACTTGGTGTCAACATCCTTCCTTGTGAAAGACCCATCCAAGCATGCATCTAGATGGTCCTTGTAATGTCCTGAAAGCCTTGCATAAAAATTATGAATAACAATATTACAGGGAAGCTCATGAATAGGACATTTGAGCATGAGTGACTTCAATCTTCCCCACGCTTGGGCAATGCTTTCTCCCTCACGCGGCTGAAAATTATAAATATAATTCCTATCTTTATAAACCTCACTAGAAGGATAGAATTTAGAGTAAAAGAGAGGTACAATTTCCTCCCAATCAATAGGTCGGCCATCCTTTAGCGTCTTATACCATTCCGCAGCTCTGCCCTTCAATGATAAAGAGAATAGCTTCTTCTTAACTCGGTTCATTGAAATACCTGCACAGTTGAACAACTCGCATAATTCATGTATAAAAAGCAAATGATCACCAGGATGGACAGTTCCATCTCCTAAATAGCAGTTATCTATAGCACGTTCAACAATCTTCATAGGTATTTTAAAAGGATGAGGAGCACAGGCATCATAAGAAACATCACATATGGGAGATAAAATATCATCAGAGCAAACTTTCTCCACTAAAGCTGGGGAACTAAAAATATCATGCTTAACAAAACCAACTTCCCCAAGCTTAGACTTTTCTATAACGGTGTTCAAAGCATTCATACTAACAACACTATTAGCATGCAAATTAAGCTCCAAAGGTTTTTCAATTTTCTCTTCAAATCTAAACTCAGGAAAAAGACTAAAGAACTCTTTACTTTCCATTAAGCCTAACTAGTAAAAATAAAAACAAGAAACAAAAAGATATAATTGCAGAATCTAAAGGAAATAACTTCGAGCACTCACACAGGAGGATGCGAGTACCTTTTACCTTACCTCCCCGGCAACGGCGCCAGAAAAGAGCTTGATGTCTATGCATGCGTCTGTTCTTCTAGACAGTGTTGGGCCTCCAAGTGCAGAGGTTTGTAGAACAGCAGCAAGTTTCCCTTAAGTGGATCACCTAAGGTTTATCGAACTCAGGGAGGAAGAGGTCAAAGCTATCCCTCTCAAACAACCCTGCAATTATGATACAGAAAGTCTCTTGTGTCCCCAACACACCCAATACACTTGTCAGATGTATAAGTGCACTAGTTCGACGAAGAGACAGTAAAATACAAGTAGTAGTGATGATTATGAGTAGTAAATGTAATCTGAAATAAATATCATTGCAAGCAAACATGTAACAAAACTGAATGTAAACGGTGTGCAAAGCTTGGAAACAAGGTCTAGGGATCATACTTTCACTAGTGGACACACTCCCAACAAATATAACATCATTGAACCAATAGATACTATCATCAATATGCAACTCAAAACAATTCTCCAATGGAAAACGAACACTAATCATGCGTAGGGCTACGAAGCACTCCTCAAAGTCCGTACGTACCCAAACTAGATTGTCCCACACTATCACCATGAACGCACTAGATGGTTCCAACAAACACCAACAATTCATAGAGACATTAACCAAAAAGATACACATGATGCGCACACTGTCACCGTCACACCATGATACAAGGTATCTCCGGAGTTTACAAATATAAAGCACGGGAGTAGCATAATATCTGAATAATAACATCTACCAATTCAACTAGATACAAAGCTCACGATCACATAAAGATCACATCATGGGAGAGAGAGGTGAACCACCTAGCTACCGGTAGAGCCCTCAGCCCCGGGGGAGAACTACTCCCTCCTCATCATAGGAGACAGCAAGGTTGATGGAGATGGCGGTGAGCCCGCGATTGATTTAGGGTTTTCCGTCGGGAGGCTTTTTATAGGCGAAGGGGCGTCGTCAGGAGGCGACCAGGGTGGTCTCACCAAAGGGGGGCGTGGCCAGGGACTGGGCTGCGCCCCCTCATGGTGAGGCTGGCCCCTGGCCCCCCTCCGGCTCTCTTTCGGTCCTCGTCCTTTGTCCGAGAAAAATAAGAGTTTGGGAACTTATTTCGTTCAATTCCGAGAATATTTCCTGCGTAGCTTTTCTATAACACAAAAACAGCAGAAAATAGGGAACTGGCACCATGGCATCTTGTTAGTAGGTTAGTTTCGGAAATCGCATAAAAACGCCACAAAGTGTAACGAAATACAAGGCAAATGGTGTAAAAATAAGCATGAAGCATCAAAAATTATAGATACGTTTGAGACGTATCAATGCCTATGACCACCGTGATGAGCTGCCCGTGGGAAGCACCTATGCCTACGGCCCCAATAAAAAGTCGTAGGCATAGGTTTTGGCCATAGACCTATAACTTTTTTTCTGTAGTGTTGGTTATAAGAGTAGTACGGTACTGTAAGAAGAGTAAGCGTAAAAAGCTCACATTCCACCTTAGGTTGCCGCATATGCGACTAGACAAAAGAACAAGCCTGGCTCCACAGAGAGGCCCAGGAATCAAAACAGGCCATTTTGGCTATTTCCATCTTCCCAAATCTGAGCAAAAGTGAAAACAGGCTACCAAACGCGCCCTTATTAGGTAGCTGATGGACATGCTCTTATAAAAGAAAATGCAGATTGTCAAACTGAGCGAGTTGCCGGCAACGTGACACGGGTGCGATCGATCTTCAAGGGTGTGATTGGTATCCAGCAGCCCTAGATCCAGGTTTCACGTATCGCCAGGGCCAGACTCCAAAGGGATTTTCCCGGTAGAAGCGATGCAAAAAAACATATTGTCAAGTTGTTTGGTAGGCAACATGGAAGTAGGTAGACTTTTGTGGCATCCGCAACTGTGATATTTGGTTGTGGCGGCTTCCTGCATGCCATGTGAGACTGCCATGCAACCTGACACTGAAAACAAGAACATCTTTCTACTTCGTGTTGTGCATCCGTCCTATCCCGGAGACACGCTCGATTTATAGGGTTTCACGGGGCCTACCCTAGAGGTGCTTTAACGCACGTGCGGACAGTTTTTGTGAGACCCCTCTCATTTGACAGTCCACAAAAAATAAAATTTTCTTCACTCATACGACTCTACCTACCACCATACGAGCTACCAATTACGTCCCAAGTTTTGGGAGTAGTCTAGGACCGACACCGTGAGTGGCTAGATCGGTACTGAAATTCTTCCCTTCGAAGTTCGAACCCTTGTGAAGAATTTCGATTACGTGGGGACTGCATCATCATTGCCTTCTTAAGCCATCACCATGCATCGGATTATCGTCTCGAAGACTTGGTACTACACAGTAGAGATGTAGCTACAGCCTATAGCTAGCTAGGTCGACCAAAAGTCATACTCATACATCGACCGAATCCTGCAGATCGAGCAGATCATGCCTGAACTTGCGCCTAGTCCACCGGTCAGCTAACTAAATTACCGACCAAATTAACGACCGAATCAAAGCCTCGTCGTAGTTCTACTCCACTCGACCATTCCACATGAGCAATGAGTGGGAAAAAGGGAGATCACGTAGCAGCACACCACACTCGCGAGTAGAAGACTGATCGAAGAACAAAAAGTCACCAACCGAAGACCCAAACTGGAGAATTACATCGGCTTCCGGCCGGCCGGTCGCACGTTGGACGGTTGGAGCTATTAGCGTGATGAACGGGGGGGAAATGTCCTGCTGAACAGCAAGGGCGACCGACTGAGTATGTTCCAACTTGTCAGCTATAGTTTATTAGGTACCGTACCGGTAAAAGTTACTAAGTGTGTGAAAGGCATGTTGAGAAAAGTAAGTGTGTGAAAGCCACCAAACACTAGTGCTACTCATCTACTACTTCTAGTAAACCCATACAACCGAGAATCTCATGCTCTCGTTTAACTAGTTTGTCTATTGGCCAAAGACTTGAGCGATTAGTGCACGTACCACTAGTTGAACCACAGCACGCATACGGTAACCCAGTGCATACGTACAAGCCTGCGTAATGAAGTACGTGAGCGTTGCGTAGGGTCGATCGGCAGTAGTCCAAGGATCACACATGCACTAGAAAAAAAAAACGCTTCCATTCACCCCAATTAGTCTCCAAACTGTTCGACTCGCGGCTAAAGGGGGCATTAGTCCCGGTTCATTCGAAAATGTGTGTTAGGAAGCATTAGTCCCGGTTCAAAGGTGTCCTTTAGTCCCGGTTTTTGTCAACAACCGGAGCTAATGAGTATGGGCCTTTGGTCCCGGCTCGTGGCTAAAACCGGGACTAAAGGGCGGTTCGTGCCACGAGCCGGGACTAATGGCCCGTTCAAACAAACCGCCATCTTCCCGCACCAGTTACGACGACGCTTCGGAATCAATCGATCGCATTAACGAGCGTCGCTTCGTATCGCCGCGCTCGGGAACCGCCGGCGGCGCTTTGGAACTCGATCGTCTTCACACCGCCGGCGTCTTCTCATCTCCCTCTCTCTACTATATATAGCACTCATATGATTATCTTAAGCACACACCACATTCTCTCATCCTAATCTTCTTCTTCCCCAAACACATCTCCCACGCATCACCACCGCCGGCGCCCTCTCTCTTCCTCTTAATGGCGGAGCAATTTCTACCTCGATCTCGGCTCTACTATGTCGTCATTGAAGAGATGAACTTCACCATCACGGAGACTCTCCGTGCATCAAGGGTGGAGAAGTGGATCCGCGCCGTTGATACGTCTTTAACGTATCTATAATTTTTTATGTTCCATGCTTGCTTTTATATCATTTGCTTAGTGTTTCGTTACACTTCGTGGCATTTTTATGCATTTTCCGGAACTAACCTATTAACGAGATGCCACAGTGCCAGTTCCTTGTTTTCTGCTGTTTTTGTGTTTCAGAAAAGTTACACAGGAAATATTCTCGGAATTGGACGAAACAAAAGCCAAACATCCAAAAATTCACCGAAGCTTCCAGAGAACCGAAGAGGGGATGGAGTGGGGCCATGAGGGGCCCACACAACAGGGCGGCGCGGCCCAGGGCTAGGTCGCGCCCCCTATGTGTGTGGTCGCCTCGTTCCACTTCTGACGATGCCCCTTCGCCTATAAAGCCCCCCCGACGGGAAAACCTAAAAACCCAATCACTTTTCCAGAATACATCGCGATCCACCGCCGTCGTCGACCCGAGATCCGCCGCCATCTTATGCTTCTCTTAATGTCGCTTTGTCGCTTTGCATGATTATGGCCGTTATTGCTCTCTTAGTTGGTCGCTCCCAGTCTTTTGCTAGCCCTCATTTTGTACTGAGTATGAGCTCTACTCGTGCATCCAACTCCTAAAAACCAAGTTTGCCATTGTGTCCACTATAAATTCCTATGCATGGTATTTGTAAGCCATTCCAAGTAAATGTTCATGTGCTACCTTTCAAAACTTTTAACTACTTCTCATTTTGTGCCATTGTTTTTAGGTCATGGGGACGTAGTGGTCGGAATTGCTATCTTCCATATTAAATTAAGTACCCCTCGACTAGGCAGCTTCATCTGCTTATCACTAATTTTGCATGACAGCTGGTCAGACCATTGCAATCTAATTCTAAAAAAGAAAAAAAAGGCACTTCTCCATGATATGTGAATGTTGGTGGGCACCCGATGGAATCGGTTAGCCATGGTTTGAGAAAAGGAAAAAAAAGGTGGGGAGGAGTGCCAAAGCTTTATAAAAGAGCACCAATGTGCCAAATTTTCAAAGAACTCGGAACCGCTCTCACTTGTTTATTATGGAAGATAGTAAGACCCCATTGCCAGTCGTTGACATGAAACAACCACCTCTCAAAACCCAATTTTTATCACTCTGTTTTACAAATGAAAAGCTCTAGCACATGTTTAATCACTGCTTCCCTCCGCGAAGGGCCTTTCTTTTACTTTTTATGTTGAGTCACCACCTTCTACCTTTATGCACCGTCTATGAGAGCATAGTTGTCATTCTGAGTATAATGTGCATTGTCCTAAAGTTTTCATTGATTGATTCACGATGTTGGTTTCACTTGTTCTTAAATTACTTGTATCTAGTCGCCCTCTTAAACTTGAAGGTGTCCTATGCATTTATGTTTTGCTCTCTCATGAAGGACAAGCTGAAAACCATTTGCTATGTTTTTCCATATGATTTGAACACACGTTTGACTTTCATTGTTTCATTTTCATGATCTTTCATTTGTGTTCTTTTTCATGTTATAACATGGTTGCTAAGTTTCTTCTATCAAGATTATGTCTTTCATGCCCATGTTTTAAGTTCTTTTGATCCTAGCACACAACGCTTACATAGATGATCAAGATTGTGTAGGTGCATGTCACCTCAAAAATTATTATTTTTGTTATCACTTACCTACTCGAGGACGAGCAGGAGTTAAGCTTGGGGATGCTGATACGTCTCTAACGTATCTATAATTTTTTATGCTCCATGCTTGTTTTTACACCATTTGCTTAGTGTTTCGTTACACTTCGTGGCATTTTTATGCATTTTCCGGAACTAACCTATTAACGAGATGCGAAGGTGTCAGTTCCCTGTTTTCTGCTGTTTTTGTGTTTTAGAAAAGTTACACAGAAAATATTCTCGGAATTGGACGAAACAAAAGCCAAACATCCAGAAATTCACCGAAGCCTCCAGAGAACTGAAGAGGAGATGGAGTGGGCCCACGAGGGGCCCACACAACAAGGCGGCGCGGCCTAGGGCTAGGCCGCGCCCCCTATGTGTGTGGCCGCCTCGGTCCACTTCTGATGATGCTCCTTCGCCTATAAAGACCCCCCGATGGGAAAAACCTAAAAACTCGATCACTTTTCTAGAATACATCGCGATCCGCCGCCGTCGTCGACCCAAGATCGGGAGGGTCCAGAAGCTCTTCCTGGCACCCTGCCGGAGAGGGGAATCGCCACCGGAGGTCTTCTTCATCGACATGCTTGCCTCCGGCGCGATGAGTGAGTAGTCTACCTTGGACTATGGGTCCATAGCAGTAGCTAGATGGTTGTCTTCTCCACCATGTGCTTCATGTTTAAATCTCGTGAGCTGCCTTACATGATCGAGATCACCGTTATGTAATTCTACATGTTGTGTTTGTTGGGATCCGATGAATATTGGTGTTATGATTGAGTTGATATGCTGAATATTATCTTATATTATCTCTATGTTGTTTATGATCTTGCATTCTCTCCGTTGTTAGTAGCTATCTTGGCTGAGTAGATACTAGTGACTCCAAGAGGGGGTATTTATGCTCGATAGTTGGGTTCATGCCTCTATTTAATCTGGGGGAGTGACAGAAACCTCTAAGGTTCTAGATGTGTTGTTGCCACTAGGGATAAAACAACATTCATATGCTCAAGGGCATATGCTTTATTTACATTACACACTTTGCTTAATGCAGTTATCTGTTGTTCGCAACTTAATACTTGTGGAGTTCTCGGATTGATTCACCACAAGTGGATTATTAGTCATAGATGCTGTTGGATGGCGGTCTATGTATCTTGTTGTAATGCCCAGAGTAAATCTCATAGTGATCCTCTCGACATATGCACGTTGTCCTTATTCTATCAATTGCCCAACTGTAATTTGTTTACCCAACATGTGTTATTTTATCTTATGGAGAGACACCACAACTGAACTATGGACCCCGGTCCTATTTCCATTATATTGCTATCACCAGTTTACTTTACTCACCTGTTTACTTTACTCGCATACTACTATTACTTTCCACTCGATACGCTCATACCCTTTGTTAGTTGGGAACAAAGTATTTGGTTATGTTGTGTGCAGGTTCCGCGTTGCAGCTGGCAAAGCAAAGCTTGGACGAGGCGCCCTATAAATTGTCCGGAGCTGTCGCGAAGCTAGCAAGCATCACCTTCTTGAGTTTGGCTTTTTCCTACTGGACGATTAAACCTTGCTTTCTTACTGAGGGAAAAACTTGCTGCTATATTCATCAAACCTTCTCTTGGGGTTTCCCAACTGGTCGGTCATTTATCGCGCCATCAATAGAAATCAAGACATTTTCTGGCGCCGTTGCCGAGGAAAAAGAAGACTTCTGCAAGGGGAGTTTCGCACGCACATCCTTTACTTTGTTTTAAGTTTTGCTTTACTTTATTTTTTTTACTTGCATCATTTTATCAAAAATACAAAAAATGTAGTTTCCTTTATAGTTGCTTTTATTTACTTGCTTTTAGTTTTGTTAGAATGAGTAATCCTGAAGTTGAAGTTCGTACCTTTAAGCAACAAGGGGGAGAGAGCTTGAAAGATGCTTGGTACCGTATTAGCAATTCTCATCATAGATGTACAAAGAAGCATTCTACCATGATCCTCCTTAGAAATTTTTATGTTGGTATAATTAGTTGGAATAGGTATGTTCTTGATACTCTTGCAGGAGGTAATTTTCTGGGTACTCCCGGTCTTGAAGCATGCACTTTAATTGAAAGTTTAGTGGGAGTACCACCTATTCATGTTGTTAAAACTGAGATCACTTTTGAGGGAGTTATAGAAAAAGTAGGCTCTTTAGAAAAAAGTTTGCCAAATATCCTTGATAACGCTATCCGAGTTAATGAAGCGATAGAAAGTATCAGTAAGAGAATCACCATTTTAGAAGCTAGCACTACTCTTGATAGTCAAAACCTTAGGATTGGGAAACTAGAGAAATCCATGGAAACTTTAAGTTCAATTTTCTCTTCTCTTAAGTTTAAGAAGGAGAAAGCTTTTGTTGGAAAAGAGCAAAAATTTATGTATGTTCCCAAGGTGTCTGTGCCTAAACCGCAGCATGTTTTTAAGATTGATAAGACTTTTAGTTCAACTAAGAGTGACTTGCAGGTTGAATCATATTCGGGAACCTCTAAAGTGTCTAGTGTGGTAAGTGGTGATCTTGAGGAAACAGTTGATCCTAATGCCTCTTTTGATATTACTTGATTCGCACTTTCTGCGCCTAGCTCAAAGGCGTTAAAGAAAAGCACTCTTGGGAGATAACGTAATGTTTTTACTTTCAGTTCTTTTTCTTTTATTTGAGTCTTGGAAGTTATTAATACTGTAATAACCTCTCCTTATCCTTTTTATTTCGTTTTGGTGCTAAGAGAAGCCTCTAATTTGAGCGAGGTAAGATCTGGGGATGTTGCTGTCCTGAAACAGTTTTCGGTGCTGCACCGTAAAAATTCGTGAAAATTCTCAGAATATATGTTGGACCTGCGATTTCTTGTGCATATGCCCCAGGTTATATCCAAACTTTCATTAGTTATACACTTTTTGATTTGAGCAACAGAAAACCCTCTAAAAATTCGACCTTTGTCAGCTGTTCTGTTTTGACAGATTTCTGCCATTATTTGTGTTTGCCGCTCGATCGCTTTGTTTTTGAGTTCTTTTGATCACGGAACTTTTGGGGAAGTTACTACAGTAGTATGTGCTTTATATGTGGTGGTTTTGAGTTGAAACCTGAAGCAAAAAGGGTTGATTCAATGTTATGCTTACACTAATGTTGCTAATAGAATTGTGTTTAGTTTTGTATGAAGGAAGTTTTCAAGTGTAGGGATTAGAGAATGATGAGATGAGTTGAAGAATGGACAAAAGCTCAAGCTTGGGAATGCCCATGTCACCCCAAGAAATATCCAAGAGGTACAAGCATCAAAGCTTGGGGATGCTGTGATATCCTGGCCCAGGGCTTAATAGGATTAATAGGATACTCATATCAATAAGTTGCAACTTCTTTTCCAGGAACTCTCTCCAAAGGAACTCTAGGTTAAGCGTGCTTGGCCCAGAGCGATTTGGGGATGGGTGACCGACTGGGAAGTCCTTCCTGGGTGCGCATGAGTGAGGATAAAGTGCGCAGAAAAGACTAGTGTTGGTCTGTGAGGCTAGTCTAGAGATCCTAGAGAGCTGCCAGGGGTAACAGGCCCGAGCCACAGGGTGGTCGGGGTGTTACATTTGGTATCAGAGCCGACCCTCGAGGTAACACGGGCGTGTGCGGGTCAGATGCGCGGATATGTGGCCCGTTGTGGCACATGGGTCGGCACTGGACGCATGGACATGTCCAAGAGGGGAAGTTCCTAGCCTGGGGCTGACCGACGAGGACGTCGGTCTTCTAAGGGGGTGAGTGTGTGATATCCTGGCCCAGGGCTTAATAGGATTAATAGGATACTCATATCAATAAGTTGCAACTTCTTTTCTGGGAACTCTCTCCAAAGGAACTCTGGGTTAAGCGTGCTTGGCCCAGAGCGATTTGGGGATGGGTGACCGACCAGGAAGTCCTTCCTGGGTGCGCATGAGTGAGGACAAAGTGCGTAGAAAAGACTAGTGTTGGTCTGTGGGGCTAGTCTAGAGATCCTAGAGAGCTGCCAGGGGTAACAGACCCGAGCCACGGGGTGGTCGGGGTGTTACAGATGCCCCCGAGGCACCCCTTCTTCATCGGCAAAAATCAGGTCACCTTTCAACACACTATATTATTATTGCTTTATGCATTATGCATTTTTCTTGGAGCGTCAGTTGTTTTTAGTTTTTAGTTTTGTTTAGATTTGTTTGCTGCAATAAATGGTTGAACCCCAACAAATTTATTTTGGAGAAGTTGCCTTGCTTTTCATTTGCCAAGAACACTCAGTTTTTCACTCTTATCGTTTACACGAGTGTTCTCTTTTTCTAGAACTGCGTTTAGCTTTCGATTTTCGCCTTGATTTTTGTTCAGATCTTGTTATATCTTTTTATCAAGGTGTATTTTGACCTCTGGTCCATGTTGGTTTTCATCAAAAGAGTTGTTTCAAAAAAGGTTTGAATGGTGTTGGAAAAGAGAAAAAGCTTTATGCAAAAAAAAAGTGGTACAAAAAGGAGCTTGTGTAGACTGCGGCCTAGGCTTTTCCATGTCGTGCTTGATGTCTTTTTGATAGTATGCTTAGTGGTTTTTCTGTAGCATGATTTGTCTCAAATGACTGAGATTGCTTAATGAGCCTTTGAAAAAATCATGTGTTATTTTAATTATTTGGAAGCATTATTTTAGTTTTCTCCTTTGATGCTTTATTTGGGTTGACTTGGCGCATGCTCACACATGTTTGACTCATACAAAGTCACCATAAGCCTCTATGATCATTTAGTTTTTGACTTTTGATGCCATCTTATGCTTCTTTTAATGTCGCTTTGTCGCTCTGCATGATTATGGCCATTATTGCTCTCTTAGTTGGTTGCTCCCAGTCTTTTGCTAGCCCTCATTTTGTACTGAGTATGAGCTCTACTCGTGCATCCAACTCCTAAAAACCAAGTTTGCCATTGTGTCCACTATAAATTCCTATGCATGGTATTTGTAAGCCATTCCAAGTTAATTTTCATGTGCTACCTTTCAAAACTTTCAACTACTTCTCGTTTTGTGCCACTGTTTTTAGCTCATAGGGACGTAGTGGTCGGAATTGTTATCTTCCATATTAAATTAAGTACCCCTCGACTAGGCAGCTTCATTTGCTCGTCATTAATTTTGCATGAGAGCTGGTCAAACCATTGCAATCTAATTCTAAAAAAGAAAAAAAAGGCACTCCTCCATGGTATGTGAATGTTGGTGGGCACCCGATGGAATCGGTTAGCCATGGTTTGAGAAAGGAAAAAAGGTGGGGACGAGTGCCAAAGCTTTATAAAAGAGCACCAATGTGCAAAATTTTCAAAGAACTCGGAACCGCTCTCACTTGTTTATTATGGAAGATAGTAAGACCCCATTGCCAGTCGTTGACATGAAACAACCACCTCTCAAAACCTAATTTTTATCTCTCTGTTTTACAAATGAAAAGCTCTAGCACATGTTTAATCACTGCTTCCCTCCGCGAAGGGCCTTTCTTTTACTTTTTATGTTGAGTCACCACCTTCTACCTTTATGCACCGTCTATGAGAGCATAGTTGTCATTCTGAGTATAATGTGCATTGTCCTAAAGTTTTCATTGATTGATTCATGATGTTGGTTTCACTTGTTCTTAAATTACTTGTATCTAGTCGCCCTCTTAAACTTGAAGGTGTCCTATGCATTTATGTTTTGCTCTCTCATGAAGGACAAGCTGAAAACCATTTGCTATGTTTTTCCATATGATTTGAACACACGTTTGACTTTCATTGTTTCATTTTCATGATCTTTCATTTGTGTTCTTTTTCATGTTATAACATGGTTGCTAAGTTTCTTCTATCAAGATAATTTCTTTCATGCCCATATTTTAAGTTCTATCAAGATTGTGTAGGTGCATGTCACCTCAAAAATTATTTCTTTTGTTATCACTTACCTACTCGAGGACAAGCAGGAGTTAAGCTTGGGGATGCTGATACGTCTCTAACGTATCTATAATTTTTGATGCTCTATGCTTGTTTTTACACCATTTGCTTAGTGTTTTGTTACACTTCGTGGCATTTTTATGCATTTTCCGGAACTAACCTATTAACGAGATGCCACAGTGCCAGTTCCCTATTTTCTGCTGTTTTGTATTTTAGAAAAGTTACACAGGAAATATTCTCGGAATTGGACGAAACAAAAGCCAAACATCCAGAAATTCACCGAAGCTTCCAGAGAACCGAAGAGGAGACGGAGTGGGGCCACGAGGGGCCCACACAATAGGGTGGCGCGGCCTAGGGCTAGGCCGCGCCCCCTATGTGTGTGGCCGCCTCGGTCCACTTCTGACGATGCCCCTTCAACTATAAAGACCCCCCGACGGGAAAAACCTAAAAACCCGATCACTTTTCCAGAATACATCGCGATCTGCCGCCGTCGTCGACCCGAGATCAGGAGGGTCCAGAAGCTCTTCCCGGCACCCTGCCGGAGAGGGGAATCGCCACCGGAGGTCTTCTTCATCGCCATGCTTGCCTCCGGCGTGATGAGTGAGTAGTCTACCTTGGACTATGGGTCCATAGCAGTAGCTAGATGGTTGTCTTCTCCACCATGTGCTTCATGTTTAGATCTCGTGAGCTGCCTTACATGATCGAGATCATCGTTATGTAATTCTATATGTTGTGTTTGTTGGGATCCGATGAATATTGGTGTTATGATTGAGTTGATGTGCTGAATATTATCTTATGTTATCTCTATGTTTTTTATGATCTTGCATGCTCTCCGTTGTTAGTAGCTATCTTGGCCGAGTAGATACTAGTGACTCCAAGATGGGGTATTTATGCTCGATAGTTGGGTTCATGCCTCTATTTAATCTGGAGGATTGACAGAAACCTCTAAGGTTGTAGATGTGCTGTTGCCACTAGGGAGAAAACAACATTCATATGCTCAAGGGCATATGCTTTGTTTACATTACACACTTTGCTTAATGCAGTTATCTGTTGTTCGCAACTTAATACTTGTGGAGTTCTCGGATTGATTCGCCACAAGTGGATTATTAGTCATAGATGCAGTTGAATGGCGCTCTATGTATCTTGTTGTAATGCCCAGAGTAAATCTCATAGTGATCCTCTCGACATATGCACGTTGTCTTTATTCTATCAATTGCCCAACTGTAATTTGTTTACCCAGCATGTGTTATTTTATCTTATGGAGAGACACCACTAGTGAATTGTGGACCTCGGTCCTATTTCCATTATATTGCTATCACCTGTTTACTCTACTCATATGTTTACTTTACTCGCATACTACTATTACTTTCCACTCGATACGCTCATACCCTTTGTTTCAAGCAAACCGGTGAGATTGATAACCTCATCGTAAGTTGGGAACAAAGTGTTTGGTTGTGTTGTGTGCAGGTTCCGCGTTGCAGCTGGCAAAGCAAAGCTTGGACTAGGCGCCCTATAAATTGTCCGGAGCTGTCGCGAAGCTAGCAAGCATCACCTTCTTGAGTTTGGCTTTTTCCTACTGGACGATTAAACCTTGGTTTATTACTGAGGGAAAAACTTGCTGCTATATTCATCAAACCTTCTCTTGGGGTTTCCCAACTGGCCGGTCATTTACCGCGCCATCAATAGAAATCTGCCGTCAACCGACGGTTCCTCAACATAGCAATCACCACTCACGAGGTCCCTCAGCATGCCGCCGTCCTTCAACTCTTGGTGGCGTCCGAGATATTGATCTTCCGGATATGTCATGCCAATCGCGTGCCACAACTGCTCAATGAATTCTTTAAGGACACCACCATCAAATTCTGTGGTGCGGCTATCGCCAATGATCTGCGCATGCTGAGGGCATACGGAATTTTTATTCCGTCTACGTACGATCTTCAAAAGATTGTCCCAAACCCCACCAACAAACTAACGCCGAGTTTCTATAATTTGGCCAATGCTACTATTGGGACACATCTTGAGAACAAGAAGAGGGACAAGAAGAAGGACAAGAAGAAGGGAGAAGAAGAAGAAGAAGAAGAAGATGATGAACTAATATTTAGTTGGGAAAAAGTTCTATTGAGCTTCAACTAATTGTTATATGCCGCTTTAGACGCTCGCCTAGGCTTTGAGATTGCTAGGAGCTACTGGAAGCTAAAAGGCTACAATAGCCATGTTGATCATCTTAACCTTAATGTTTATTAGGTGGATGATCGTAGATGTGGTTGTGTGAGTCTTATTGTTATTCTATTGGATGATTATAATGTTTGGAAAAATGTACTCCCTTTGTTTCGGTTAACAAAGTCTATTAATTTTCGAATTTGTGATTTTTCAAGTATTTTGGCTTTTTTGAATATTTTAATTATTAAAAATTAATAATTAAATTATGCATAAAGATTATTTGAAATTCATTGGTGCTTATTAGGGCATGTACAATGCAGGGTGCTTAAAAGGAGGTGCTTAAGGAGAGAGAGTAGCTCCACGTCAACAATCGTTTACCTAAGCGCCTTGCTCTCCAACGGTAGTTGCTCTACTTAGGTGCTTCAGTCACGGGTCTATTTCCTTAGCACTCAGCTTAAGCACTTGTGACCTCCAACGCATACACTCCACAATAATTGTTTTTTCCATCCAAAGCCACCGTAGCTGGCTAGCTCAGTACATGCCATGCTTCAGAAAACAAGCTAGCTCAACACTGAAGATGTCATGGACCTGTCAGGTATCACTTCTTGACGTTACTGTCATGGAGGCGGCTGCACACAAGCAGGCCGTACCAGGAGAGTCTAGTCAAAATGAAAATACTGTATAACATTAACAAGTGAGATATACATATATGTAGATGCATCTCGTATGCTATCCGAATATAATAATAAATTATTAAACAATTGTCCACATATCAACTCATGACAAATAGTTTATTTATTGAACTCAAAAATAATGACTATAAAGTAATCACTCTCATACCATATGGCTACTAGCTAATTGTTGGCCTGGCCATCTCCAAAATGATCCCAAATATGCTGAACCAAGTCAGCCTTTAGACATTTATGCTTTGCTCTGTCACGAATGCGTGCATTTCTTGCTAGTAGATCGGTGAAACCATCAGGACCAGGGTGAATTACTACTGGTGGCACCGGATTTCTTCCTTGCTCATAATTGTAGGCATGGTTTCCACCATAAGTTCCTCTTTCATCCTCTACTATCATGTTATGCAATATAATGCAAGCATACATGATTTTTGAAAGGGTAGAGCGGTGCCAAAAACGGGCTGCGTGACGAAGATACGTCTATTTCTCGTAAGTTCTCGTAAGGTCAAAGCTGCATGTGATCGTCCACCATTGTCCTACTCTCACGTGATGCAGAAAGTTTGCAGCTGACATGCATGAAGCTGGACAAAGCAAAAAAATATTGAAGACAAGAGATGTGTGCCCACATGCATGGAGCAGGGAAGTCCATACTTTATTCGTGGAGGAAGATAAACAAGCACCGAGGGTAGGCACTGGTCCAGTCGTGTACTTAAAAAGGGACAGTTATTTTCTTTAGCACCGAGGAGGCATCGAAGCCAAACTAGGCACTCCTTGCCTCCCACAAGCATCGATCGATTCTGACGTGGCAAAATAAACCCAGTTTTTTGCTTAAGCACCTAGCTTAAGCACCTGCGTTGTAGATGGCCTTATACTTAATCATTGTTGCTTATTTTGTGAATTTATTTGGAATTTAAAAAAGTAATATTATATATTACCAAAGTGTATAGGTTAATAGAATTGGTAGCATACCATTATCAAGAAGTCACGAGCACAGTCTTAAAAGCTAGTAGAGAAGGAATGGAGAAGTTAAGCGTGCTAAGGGTGAAGCAGTGTGAGGATGGGTGACCGACCGGGAAGTGAGGACCACAAGTACTTGTAATTTGATATGAGATATGGAGTGAGAGCCATAAGTATCTAATTTGATACGAGAATAGAGATGATTAGATAATAGAGAAATAAAGAAAAATACGGAAATAAAAAAATACAGAAATTCCAAAACAGAAAATATAAATTTTATTCCGAATGGACCTTTAGTCCCGGTCCGTGTTACGAACCGGGACAAAAGGTCCTCCAGCCGCAGCACATGCCCCGGGCCACGTGGAGGCACATCGGTCCCAGTTCGTAAGAAACCGGGACTAAAGGCTGGAGCCTTTAGTCCCGCTTTGTTAGTCCCAGTTGCTACAACCGGGACTAATAGACTTTACAAACCGGGATTGAAGGCCTTTTTTTCCACCAGTGATGCATTGAGGCGGACACATAACATAAGTTAGATAACATCCAAAGACTGGACATTTAGAACACAATAGTTTTCTGTGGGTATTTACACCAAGGAAATGCACGGTGTGGCCAACATTTTCCGTATGCGGTTTTGATTCGGCGGGTACTTGGTTAGAATTGCTTCTCCATTCTTAACCATATACAACATTAATTATCTGTTCCAAAATAATTGAAATTCTAAATTTGCCTTAAGTCAAACTTCTCTATGTATCACCTGGTTCATAAAAATTATGCTAATATGTTCAGTATCAAATTTATAGTACATAATGTATTTTACGATGACTCCAATGGAATTAAATTGGGGTTGTATATGTTGATATTATTTTCTATAAACCTGTTCCAACATAAATTAGTTTGACTTAGGAAAAACCTAGAACTTCCATAATTTTGTAACTGAGAGAGTAAATGATGGTAAAAGTGCAGTTAAGAATCGGTTAAGAAACAACTAAACAAGATCGATAGTTTTTCAATGTGACATGATTAGTGGCGGAGCTTGACAAAAACTTTTAATGGTTAACTAAGTGTTTATGGTGATTACAATTTCATATCAAAGAAGAAGCATATCAGGTACAACAAATATGGGCGAGGGTATAACCATGGGGTTTGAGAGGGGTTAGCGCGTGTGGAGCGCTTCCCAAGCGTACATGAATATGGGGACGGTGTGTTAGGTTCATATAATATTTTTTCGATAAAGAGTATATATTAATATCATGATGATACCAATTACACTCAATCTCTGCAACAACGCAGTGCCCTAGTGGCAACACAGATGCACATAGCCAAAAAAGAAAGAAGAATTACATAAAAGAAAAAGTCCCGCTACAATGATCGGTTCTTCATAGCAGCAGCACTCACACCACCAATACGGCACCAGAAGTCCATCTTCTCCATAAGTGATGCCTCCAAAAAGATTCATATAATATAGAAGATGTATCAAAAGAAAGTATATAAGTGATTGTGATGGAAATAAAACTATAGCTTTAGGGAAAAGAGATATTATTAGTTTTTCATAATTTGGCGATCCAGTTGTGGGGCCCAAACAGGGGAGTTGATTACTTTCTGATGGCAGCGAATGTGGGAATTTTTGACAGATCTAACCACCTGCACCAATGAAATGGCAAAAAAGACCACCTTTGAAAAATATTGTCAAAAGAGACCACCTCTGGGTGGCGGCACGTCTAGCCAGGTGACACGTGACACATGCCGCCTGGGCCAACGACGGCAAGGGGATGCCGCCAACCCCAAATCTGGCATGTTTCCTAGCAGGTGACGCCGTCGATGGCCGTCAGTCAAAGTGGGCCATGCCGCCAATGCCAACGCCGGCAGGTCCACATGGCTTGTTGACCTGCCGGCATTGCCATTGGCGGCATGGCCCACTTTGGCTGACGGCCATTGACGGTGTCACCTGTCAGGAAACATGCCGGATTTGGGGTTGGCGGCACCCCCTTGCCGTCGTTGGCCCAGGCGGCACGTGCCACGTGTCGCCTAGGTGCAACGCGAGACTTCGCCTGCACGCCTGGGGAAGGAGCGCGAGACGCCGCGTCATTTCATCGCACGCGCCATAATTCCCCTCACCGCCCAACCTCTCCTATCTCTCTCTCCTCTCACTCTTCCTCTCACTCTCCTTCCCCAAACCGTCGGACGATTTCTCTTCCACCGCTGACAACTGCACCGACGGAGGAGGCTCTGCTGCCTCGCCGCTTCCTCACATCGTCATCGCGGAGGCCGTTCCTTGCATCGTCGGGGAGCAAGCATCTGGCCGGATTTCAACCGCCGCCTGCAAAATGTCGGTAAGCACCCCCATTCCCCATCTTGTATATTCGGTCTCCCTTCATGATGTTCGTAGGCGTGCGCTAGATGACATGCATAGCGGATCTGCTAGGTTTAGGGTTCAATGTCAGTATTGTAGTGCTGGGGTTTTTCCCCTTTCATCGCGCGGATGATGTGCGCAGTTGCTAGGGTTAGGGTTCGATCTGTTAGATGCCGATGATGAACACCCTTTGTTAGATCTGCTACGATAGCATGTCATGCAGATGATGACCATTTATGCGCAGACCATAGTGAGGTATCGAGCATTTAACATGTGCTCTGCTCACCAAAGTATGGTGTGCTTGGCCATATGTTAAATGCTTGATTATCTCATTGGTCTGATGAGACGTTTGTCACAATTCATTCTATTCAACCTTGTGTGTAGAACAAAAATCAGTCCTTGCTCAACAAACATGGTTGAATAGCATCAATTGTGGAGTCTACCACGCATACACTGTCTGAGGCAAGCTGTTTTGATGTGTTTTATTCCTCAGTCATATCTGTGATTAGCCAATGATTCAAATAGGCCTGGATATTAGTAGCCGAATGATTTTTCTGGACCTTATGCACTACACATTTCATCTACAATGAGCACTGCATTTGATCCCGAAGGATCATTCGTGCCACAAGGTCAGTATTGTATGAGGCGTTTGAGTTTGTAGCTCAATGTTTTTCTTGCCCTTGAGCCAATAATTAAAAACATGATCTGATGTAGGTTGCGCAATGATTTTATCTGACCCTATACCTTGCACATGTAGTAAAAAATGTGCATTGCATTAGGTCAGCTAAAATCATTTGTGCAGCACATCACTACTATGAGGCTCCACATATCTTGTTTTCATCATTTGTGGGCATCATTTTGTTGTGACTTTGGGGTCTACCACGCATACACTGTCTGAGGCAAGCTGTTTTGATGGGTTCTTTTTTTGCTCAGTCATATCTGTAATTAGCCAATGATTCAAATAGGGCTGGATATTCATGGCCGAATGATCTTTCTGGACCTTATGCACTGCACATTTCATCTACAATGAGCACTGCATTTGGTCCAAAGGGATCATTCGTGCCGCAAGGTCAGCATTGTATGAGGCGTTTAAGTCTGTAGATTAATGTTTTTCTTGCCCTTGAGCTACGCTAAGACTTCTTCACTTGTGTAGATGCTGCGTCTAGGAGTGCCTGTGGAGGTTCCTCCTGGGGAGGGTTCGAGCAGGAAGCGTATTGGATGGCCACCATCGGTAGGCCACTTCCATGAGGACATGTCCCCTACGTACTTCTGCAAGATCCTCATGGCGCCTGGGATCGGAGTGTTGCCACTCCCGGATGGCTTCAGGCCTTATCTAGGCCCGGTGCCGGGGAAGATGATCATCAAGACCACCACTAGATGCCAGTGGGAGATGAGCGTCAAGGAGGTGAGTGGCAAGGCCATCCTGGAAGCTGGCTGGCCAGAATTTGCGGTCGCCCACAACCTCAAGATCGACTACCTCCTGTTCTTCAAGAAGCTCGCCGCAAGGGAGTATAGGGTGATCGTCTTCGACTACTCGTGCTGTGAGGTTGTCGGGAGGTGCCTGGAACACCCTCGTAGCATGAGGAGGCTTCAGGCGACCGAGGAGGAGTGATCGACGTTATGTTTTCGTGCTAATGTATGTTATGCTGCCCTGTGTTTGGGTTTAGAACATATGGTACTACCTGCTGGTCCTATGTGAAATCGTACTTAGACCACCCTATCTAGTTCTGCTTTTGTTTCTGTTCTTGTGTTGTTGTTTGTGTTCTTGTGCGGTTCTTTGTGTTCTTGTGCTGTTCATCGTGTTCTTGCTGATGTTCTTTGTGTTCTTGCTGATGTTGTTATGGTATCCTCACCACTGGTAGGAAGAGGTTACCATAGCGCATCAATGGATAGCAACCAAACACCCATAACTCATCTCTAAATGGGCCAGTGCTGCCAACCAATCAACTGGTCCAGTTTCTCTCCCGAGCCTTGGAATTGTCGTTGTGGGTTACCAAACAAAACGCCCTAGTTGGCTTTTGCATCGCACCGTGCGACCCAGGCCGGCCAGCGCCTGCGCACAGGAAGCCCAAAAAGGCCTGCAGGCTACCAATCGCGCCGAAAGTGGTCCTAGTGAGCCGAGTCCAATCTCGGTACACATCCGAGGCAATTAATGTCGATGCACGTACTTGACAAACACATGGAGCATGGTCAAGAACTGGCTAGACTTAATTACCCATTTAGCATAGCATGACCAGCGCCAGCGAGAAACAATAGATTCATCAGGCATCCACCTTGAGAGATTAATTTGGGCAGAAGGAGCTTGTGTCTCTCCTCATGCTCACAATTTGGGAGATTTTTTTAGAGGGCCATTTGAGAGATTTGAAATGAGAGAAACGCTCGCGTTTAGTCATATATTTTCACCAATGCACGCCATCAACTTTGGAGACAAAGTCAAGGAGGAGGCTTCCAATTGGAGTTTACCTAGACCTATCTTAATTTCATGTCGCGAGGGTCGTAGTCTTTGTTCATGACACATGTGTTTTGTTATAAAACATCTACACATACCTCTTTAATTAGTATGATGAGGCAAAGGTTTTGCCCCTGTTTGGAAATCACAAGCTTATTATTTACATATATACCATAGGAGTCAATTTGGGTTTTAAAAAAAGTTTGACATCCAACACTCTAGCTTTATCGCTTATATGTTGCTATTTAATTTTAATATGTACCACTTTATTTGTCACGAGACAAATGATTTCATCATATTTTAAAATTTTGAACAATGTCTACCTCATTTTTATTTAATATGAGTGCTTGGCACGTCGCACTACGTTGGAAACATTCATGAAAGTGCATGCTATGTATTCCCTCTGTATCAAAATAAGTGACTTAGGTTTGTCTAGTAAATATTGAGTCAGGCATCTAGATATATCCGTTTCTAGGCAAAACTAAGCCACTTATTTTGAAACGGATGTAGCATTAAGAACACGACGCAAGCAGTGCTTCCATTTGATCTCTCACATTGAAGATGTATGGCCTGGTGGCAACTAGACCTTCCCAATCTGTATTTGACCAGGGTTCAGGTTGCCCACGTGTGTGTGTGCATTTTGGGTTAGGGCAGGACGAATTGCCATGAGGACATGAGGGCTAGATCGATAAGAGAGGGATAGTAGGCAGCAAAAAGCTCCAATGCAAATTTGGTATGGTTGTGGTGAAGTTCTAGAGAAGGAGACATCAAGTTCGACGACGGACTCTCATTCTCCCCCAAACCTTCTCTCTCCTTGCTACAGTTCCCATAGTAGTGCTCCCGAGGGCGGTTGGCAACCGAACCGAAGCCCTCTCGCCGGCTATGCCGGTCGAGAGCGGCGGAGGGGAGGTCCAGCCATAGTAGTGGTAGGTGTAGAGTAGAGTAGGGCGGTAGCCGCTGGCATCTTGCCGGAAAGGAATCTCCAAATCTTTGGCTGGGATCTGAGATTTGCCATTGTAGCTCTTCCCCGCCGCTCCGGTGGTCGTTGTTGTGGTGGAGGCTTCGCCGGAGGCCTCAAATAAAGGGCCTTAGGAGCTAGCCTTGGAGGGCCAGATCTGCAGCTACCCTGCTTCTCTTGGCCGGCCATGGTGGTGGGGGGAGAAGTGGTGTGGCGGTGCTGCGTGTGCTCTCTTTCCTGGCCGGCCATGGAGGCGGGAGGGGGGATCTTGAGCACGATGGCGGCATTTTCTGTGCTTTCTCGGCCAACGCTGTTTGTGGCGCCAGTCTGTGATAGTTCTAGGGGCTTGTTTGCACTTTTGCTGGGCTTGTTTTGTAATCTTTATTTTCTTTGTGCCCTTGTGTAAAGTGTAAAACGAGGTTGAAATTCACTGGTCTTTGCATCTGAATTATGCATACAACTTTTTTTTACTATAGTACTCAACAAAGCCTTCACAAACAAATACATCGATGAACCTCGTTGCTATCATCGTCGCTACACCTAAAACCTTGGTGATGCGGGTGATGATCGGCCCTATGCCCTAACCTCGCACCGACACACACTGACGCACCTAAAATCTCAGTTCGCCTTGAGCATAGAAATGGCTAAATTAGTTTTTAGATAAAATATTGTGTGGCCAAACGGCCATATTTTGGAACACACGGGCGCAAGCAAATAGGTGCTTCTGGATTACCATCTTTCATTTGTTTAGTCTTTGGTTGTCTATTCGTTGATTTTATTTTCTGTAAATTTAGACAATTTTTGATATTTACTTGAAAGTTGCATTTTTTTAATATACAGTATTTAAATGTTTATAGAATTTGCAACGGATATACTCTCTCCGTTCCATATTAGTTGTTGTTGTTATAGAATGTTTTCAAATACTCCCTCCGTTTTAAAATATGAGATGGTTTATTCTATCATTGTCACATATGTATCTAGATGTTTTTTAGTATGTAGGTTCACTCATTTTGCTTCTGACCTACACACTAAAATATGTTTACACACTTTTGCTTCAGTGTACCCCCTAAACTCGTTAACGGTGGAGATTAACCCATACCCCTTCGTGAAGAGGGGCATGATGGTCTAATTATATTATTGTTAAATAAAGCTCAATATATTTTAGTATCCGGAGAACATAAATATACGTATTTTCCTACCGTATCATAGGAACACGAATACGTCATCCCCGTTCTCTCGTCGCCGGAAGCTGCCTAGTCGTCTACATTTCCTTCCACGACCAGCCGCCCGCGCTGCCGCCATCCTATCTCCACCTCCCGCGCTTGCCCCCGCCGTCGCCCGTGGCCCGGCCGCCGTGCTTCCATGGCGACGTACTTGCATGTTGCATCAGACGCCCCGCACCTTCCCTAGCACCGACATCGTGTCGCTCCCAAACAACCCCAGTAGGATCTTGACAGACAAGGGGCTTGCCGACTACCCCAACACCACCAGCCTCCACGAGGAGCCAACAACTTAGTTCCTGCCGCTTCCACCGATCAATCGCCGCCGACCCCGCCGATAGTAGCCTCTGCCGAAACACGACGCCATCCATTGAGCTTCGACAGCTTCGGCCGTTAGCGTCAGAGGGGCATAGGGCGTCCGCTTCAGGGAGCCGTGCGCCCGTGCAGAGCTTTGACGCCGTTGGAGCGAGGTGCAGCAGTGAAGGGGGTCGTCGGCATCGTGGAGGGTAGAGTTTAGGGGGCATTGGTGATCCGCTAATGGCCGCAGTGGAGGGGCACTGCGCCGGCCATCGGCGAAGGGCGTCGCTCCCACATAAATTTGGACACGCTATGGTCCCAGGAGCACCTACGCTCAGCTAGCTGCCTAGCTGTCGACGGGTGATGCGTAGAAGCAGGGAGAGAAGATGAAGGACCTCCGTGTCGTGGGGATGACTTATGGGGCATGCCACGTGCCGAGCTATTTGCCCGCTGGCGTCCCAGGAGTCCCCGCGGCTCGGAGGCAAGAAGACCGGCTCCGCCCGGAGGGCCGGCTGTGCAGGAGCCGGCTGGCGATTCCACCGTGGAAGGCCGGAGCCGGGCGATGAAGACGAAAGCCCACCAACGGCTGTTTCGCCGAAAGTGGGCTGGCCCCGACAAGAGCGACAGAGGCCAAGGACGGGAGTGACGAGCGCCACGACCAAGTCCAGCCAATCAGCGACCAAGGACCCTTCCCCACGATAGGATCCAAGGCAAAAGGGAGGGTATATGCCTCCCAGATGCCGGTCCCAGGGGAAAAGGTACTTTATAAAGCGAAACTGTCAGAGCAGGGCGAAGGGATCACGCCAAGGACGCCGTCGCCGAGGAGCCGGCAGCCGGCCGAATCGTTACCTAACCTGTAACCAGGCCCCCGCCTATATAAGGGGGCCTGGACCCTTAGTCTGGGGAGATCCGATCTTCTTCCTCCTCCTCTAGCCGGAACAGCTCGAGGAGCACTGTAATCGTTACTGTCTAATCCATACGAAGCAGGCAGGAAGTAGGGGTTTCACCTCCACCTGGGAGGGCCCTGAACCTGGGTAAACCGTGGTGTCTCAGTAGGCATAATCCCGAGCCGGGCCCCTCGTCTCCACCGTCGAGCCCCTCCGATAAGCCTACCCATGGCTACTGTCTCTAAATTCCCACGACAGTTGGCGCCCACCGTGGGGCAAAGCGCGACGGCGAGCGGAGTCAAGTTCCGGCTGGGATCCCCATCGATCCTCGGCGAGAGGGTCGCCTCCGGCCTCGTCTGGAGGTTCGGCACCCTCGACTGCATCAGCGACAACCTGGACTGCTTCGGGAACGGCTTCGGCAGCGGCACCTTCCTCGACATCGGCAGCCACTGCTTCTACGTCGCCAAGCCCTTCCCGGAGGAGGTAACCGACGTCCTCGACCCTCTGAGCTACGGAGGCTCGAGTTGCGGCGAAAGCTGTGACTTTGGCGCCATGGTCGAAGTGATGGCCCTGGGAGATGAGGGAGGCAACGACCAACCACGCTCCGCGCGCCCGCTGCTCGAATGCCTTCCTCCGCCGGAGCAGAACGCTCCACTCCCAGAGCAGGACACCTCGGATATCGCCGTCGTGGACCTGCGCGCACCGCTCGACCACGTCATCGACCCCGCCCGGGTCGCCGAGGCCCTGGAGCGGACGCGTCTCGTCCTCCTCAGCAAGGTGGCTGAGGACGAGATCAACCGGCGCCACGCGAGCACCACGCTCGGTGAGTTCTACGACGCGCCTGGAGGCGCGCCGGCCGAGCTCGCTCGTGGCCTGCGGCGCAGCTTCGCCACCACAGGCCCTGGCCAGATCCAGCGGTCGCCATCGGCAAACCGAGGCCGTGGAGGGCGCGGACAACGCGGCCGTGCTCCAAGTGGCGACGTGCAAGGCTGCCGCGCCCAGCAGGGTGGCGGAGCAGGCGAGCCACGTCAGGTCCCAGTGCCAGCGCCAGGGTTGGAGTCCCAGGCTCGCCCATCGGCGCTGCACATCCACCTGTGGTTTGACCACGTCGATACGTTCCCCAGAGGATCTGCTAGCTCAAAGCGAGCGGCTTCTGACCAAGGAAGCCCGGGGGCTGCCGGTAGCGGTCATGGGCGCAAAGAGGGCAAGTACACCCTCGATGCCGCACTTGATCAGCCATGTAAGTTCCACACCTCCCCGGGCAGGGAAGCGACCCACTCCACGCGTCAGTGCCGTTTCATGAGAGAGCTGGAGCAACGCGCTCGGCAGATCCCTGGTACGTCGCAAGCGCAACCGGCTGGAGGTCAGGATGACCAACAGCAAGGCCCGGCTGGAGGCGAGCCGGACCAAGATGACGACTTCCCGGCGGATGTTGAGCAATACCACATCTTTACTACCCCCGGCAAGGATAAAAGGAACGACCTTTGGTATGAGGCAGAGGTGAACGATGTAATACCTGCAGAACCCCAGTTTATGCATTGGTCTGAGGCGGCCATTACCTGGGGGCACGAGGACCATCCGAGGCTAATGCCCAGCCCTGGAGAGTACGCTCTGGTCTTGGCCCCTGTTGTGTGTTCTGATACGCACATGTGCCGGTTCTCCTGCGTGCTCATCGACGGCGGTAGTAGTATCAACCTTCTCTACCGAAGCTCTCTGGAGAAGTTGGGCATCCCGCTTGCTCAACTGAAACCGAGCCGGCTCACCTTCTATGGCATCGTGCCTGGGCATTCTTGCACCCCTTTGGGCAAGGTGCAGCTGGAGGTTCTCTTTGGAAAGAAAGGGAATAGCCGCCGCGAGCCCATCTGGTTCGAGGTGGTGGACATCAGCAATCCCTACCACGCGCTGCTTGGCCATCCAGCCCTGGCCAAGTTTATGGCGGTGCCCCATTACGCCTATCTCAAGATGAAGCTCCCAGGACCCAGAGGAATAATCACTGTCACGGGAAGCTTCAAGAAGTCCTTGGCGTGCGCAAAGGAGAGCTCGCAGCTGGCAGAGGCGCTGGTCATCGCCGAGGAGAAGCGGCAGCTTCTGCATCGCGTAGAGCTTGCCCAGCAAGATGTGCCGGTTCACCAGTCACCGGTGGAGCAGTTCAAGCCGGCCAACGACACCAAGAAGATCCTGCTGGACGAGAGCGACCCCTCCAAGTACGTCGTCATCGGCACCGGCCTTTCTGCTAAATAGGAAAGCGAGCTCACCAGCTTCCTCCGTGAGAATCGGGACATCTTTGCATGGTCTCCAAAGGACATGCCAGGTGTACCGAGGGAGCTGGCTGAGCACTCACTCAATGTTAGGCCGGATGCCAAGCCGGTCAAGCAACCGCTGCGGTGCTTTGTAGAAGAGAAAAGGAAGGCTATTGGCGAGAAGATAGCCCGGCTCCTTGCAGCCGGCTTTATCATGGAGGTGTTCTACCCTGATTGGCTTGCGAACCCAGTCTTAGTTCTGAAGAAGAATAACACTTGGCGAATGTGTATCGACTACACCAGCCTCAACAAGGCTTGCCCCAAGGATCCATTTGCGTTGCCATGCATCGACCAGGTAATCGACTCCACAGCCGATTGCGACCTGCTATCCTTCCTGGACGCCTATTCAGGCTACCACCAGATCCCGCTCTACCAGCCGGATCAGATCAAGACCTCCTTCATCACCCCATATGGAGCCTACTGCTATGTTACCATGCCGTTCGGCCTGAAGAACGCTGGAGCCACTTACCAGCGAACCATGCAGCGATGTCTGCAGGGGTAGATTGGGAGGAACGTGCACGCTTATGTGGACAACGTGGTGGTGAAGACCAAGCAGAGCGGCCCGCTCCTGGACGACCTCAAGGAGACCTTCGCCAACCTGCGGCGCTATCGCATGAAGCTCAACCCAGAGAAGTGCACCTTTGGTGTGCCGGCTGGACAGCTCCTAGGTTATATCGTTTCTCAGCGAGGGATCAAGGCTAACCCCTCGAAGATAAAAGCCATCGAGGCCCTAGAGAAGCCCAGCCAGCTCAGAGACGTGCAGAAGTTTGCTGGTTGCTTGGCCTTGCTCAGCCGGTTCGTTAGCCGGCTCGGGGAGAAGGCCATCCCGCTATACCAGCTGATGAAGAAGACGGACCACTTTGTTTGGTCCCAGCATGCCGATGACGCCTTGAACGACCTCAAGCGAGCCTTGTCCACCGCGCCTATCTTGGCAGCGCCGGCTCCGCGAGAGCCAATGCTGCTCTACATCGCGGCCACTCCGCGGGTCATCAACGTCGTGATCGTAGTGGAGCGCACCGAAGAGGGCAAGGAGCTGCCGGTCCAGCGCCCGTGTACTACCTGAGTGAGGTGCTCACTCTCTCCAAGCAGAACTATCCGCACTACCAGAAGGTCACGTACGGCGTGTACATGGCGGCCAAGAAGCTGAAGCACTACTTCGAAGAGCACCCTATCACGGTGGTAAGCACCACTTCGCTCTCGAAGATCATCGGGTGCAAGGACGCGTCAGAAAGAGTGGCCAAATGGGCGATCGAGCTTGCTGCTCATACCATTCAATACAAGCCAAGGACGACGATCAAGTCGCAGATCATAGCAGATTTCTTTGCTGACTGGGGAGAGCACCAGTACCTGCCACCGGCTCCAGACTCCACCCACTGGCGCATGCACTTCGATGGCTCCAAGTTGCTCGAGGGCTTGGGGGCCGGCGGCGTCCTCACCTCTCCCAAGGGAGACAAGCTATAGTACGTGCTGCAGATGCACTTCCGTGCGTTGAACAGCGTCGCTGAATATGAAGCCCTGGTGCATGGGCTCAAGATGGCCAAGCAGATTGGCATCAGGAGGATCCTCTGCTTTGGAGACTCCGACCTGGTAACGCACCAGGTTTCGGGAGATTGGGACGCCAAGGACGCCAACATGGCCTCCTATCGCTTCTACGTGCAGCAGCTCAGCGGATTCTTTGAGGGCTGCGAGTTCCACCACGTCCCCAGAGCAAACAACGAGGAAGCAGACCGGCTGTCCAAGATCGGCTCCACCAAGCAGGATATCCCAGCTGGGGTGTCCCTGGAGATCATCCACAAGCCGTCTATCAAACCTTCACTGGAGTCCATATCCATCTACGTGCCTGGAGACCCTGCCCCGACTCAGGTACCGCCACCGGACCCGGGGGCTGCCGTCTCGGAGCAGAAGGAGGCAGCCGGCCAGCCCAGTGCGTTCGGCTTGGCGAAGGACATGGGGGCTGCCGGCTTCACGCCTGCTCCCCCAGCCGGACAATCAGACGAGGCCAGCACGATGACGGACCCGAGGGCTGCGGATCCTCTTGTCGCCAGTGTCTTCCACATACGGGAGATACCGTCCTGGGCGGAGCCATTCTCCAACTATCTCATCACTGGGGACTTGCCGCAAGATGAAGCGGAAGCTAGGCGAATTCAATGCCGCGCAGGGGCATACACCATCATCAACAGCGAGCTGTACAAGCGCAGCGTGTCAGGCATCTTCCAGAAGTGCATCGAGCCGGAAGAAGGGACAGAGCTACTAAGGGAAATACACCAAGGGGAGTGCGGTCATCACGCATCTTCCAGAGCTTTGGTGGCTAAAGCCTTCCGCCATGGTTTCTACTGGCCGACGGCCAAGCAGAATGCAGAGCAACTGGTGAAGCAGTGCAACGGTTGCCAGCGCTTCTCCAAGCACAGAAACACTCCAGCGGCAGCCCTCAAGGCAATCCCGCTCACCTGGCCGTTCGCAGTTTGGGGCCTGGACATGGTAGGGCCATTCAAGACCGTACCCGGGGGCTTGACGCATCTGTTGGTTGCTGTGGATAAGTTCACCAAGTGGATCGAGGCCAAGCCAATCAAAAAACTCGACGGCTCGTCCACCATCAAGTTCTTCAACGAGATCATCACGAGATATGGAGTTCCCCACAGCATCATCACTGACAATGGGACGAACTTTGCGAAGGGAGTCTTTACTGATTACTGTGGCAAGAAGGGCATCCGGCTGGACTTAGCATCGGTGGCGCATCCTCAGACAAATGGGCAAGTGGAGAAGGCAAATGGGCTGATCCTAGCCGGCATCAAACCAAGGCTGGTCGAGCCTCTCGAACGCTAAGCCGGCTGTTGGGTCGAGGAGCTACCCTCAGTTCTCTGGAGCCTGCGCACCACTCCAAATCGTTCTGTTGGCTTCACGCCTTTCTTCCTGGTCTATGGAGCAGAAGCAGTGCTGCCCACTGATATCGAATTCGATGCACCCAGAGTTGTCCAGTACACAGTGAAGCAAGCAAAGGAAGCTCGTGAAGATGGCGTCGACCTCCTCGAGGAGGCACAAGAATAGGCTCTGGCCAGATCAGCGCTCTACCAGCAGCAGCTGCGATGATACGACAGCCGAAAAATCCGTCCGCTCCCGTTTCGCGAAGGAGACCTCATACTCCGGCTGATCCAGAACACCAAAGGCATGCACAAGCTGTCCCCTCCTTGGGAGGGACCGTTCATTGTCAGCCAGGTACTGGGCAATGGGGCTTACTACCTCATCGACGCACAAGAGCCCAGGAAGAACAAGGCAGACAACTCTGACAAGGAGACCGAGCGTCCCTGGAATGTCAGTCTCCTAAGACCTTTCTTCTGCTAAGGCAAAAGCTTGTACCCCGAAAACTTGTCAATGAATAAAGGATGACGGAGCGGCTAGTTACGGCCGGCTCCAAGGAAAACACTTCGTGTATGTTTTGCTTCCTGCGTTATTCACTTGACCGGCAGCCGGCTCCGGGCACCGAGCCACAGCCGGCAGCCCTAAAAACGATCGATTCCTCGTCAGCCGGATGAGTACTACATATGAAGAAGGTCTCGAGCCTAACCTCCACCTTCCGGCTTCGGGCAGCCGGGCAGGTAGGAGCCGGCAGGCCGCATACGAAGGAAAGCCGCAGGGAAAAGCCGAAAACGATAATTGCTCAACCAAGCGTCGGGAGCAGTGTTCGTTGACCACTGATACGTCTCCAACGTCTCTATAATTGTTGATGCTCCATGCTTGTTTTTACACCATTTGCCTAATGTTTCGTTACACTTCGTAGCACTTTTATGCATTTTCCGGAACTAACCTACTAACAAGTTGCCATTGTGCCAGTTCCCTGTTTTCTGCTGTTTTTGTGTTTCAGAAGTGATACACAGGAAATATTCTCGGAATTGTACGAAACAAGTTCCTGAAGTCTTATTTTTCCTGGAAGCTTCCAGAGATCTGAAGAGGAGTAGGAGGGGGGCCACAGGGGCCCACACACCAGGCTGGCGCGGCCTAGGCCCTGACCGCGCCGCCATGGTGTGAGGCCACCTGGATCCACCTCTGACATCGCCCATTCGCCTATAAAGACCCCCCGAAGGAAAAAAACCTAAGTACCCGATCAATTTTCCAGAACACATCGCGATCCGTTGCCGCCGTCGACGCGAAGATCGGGAGGGTCCAGAAGCTCTTCCCGGCACCCTGCCGGAGAGGGGAATCACCACTAGAGGTCTTCTTCATCGCCATGCTTGCCTCCGGAGCGATGAGTGAGTAGTCTACCTTGGACTATGGGTCCATAGCAGTAGCTAGATGGTTGTCTTCTCCACCATGTGCTTCATGTTTAGATCTCATGAGCTGCCCTACATGATTGAGATCACCGTTATGTAATTCTACATGTTTGGTTTGTTGGGATCCGATGAATATTGGTGTTATGATTAAGTTGCTGTACTGAAATATATCTTATGTTATCTCTATGTTGTTTATGATCTTGCATGCTCTCCGTTGTTAGTAGCTATCTTGGCCGAGTAGTTGCTAGTGACTCCAAGAGGGGGTATTTATGCTCGATAGTGGGTTCATGCCTCTATTTAACCTGGGGGAGTGACAGAAACCTCTAAGGTTGTAGATGTGTTGTTGCTACTAGGGAGAAAACAACATTCATATGCTCAAGGGCATATGCTTTGTTTACATTACACACTTTGCTTAATGCAATTATCTGTTGTTCGCAACTTAATACTTGTGGACTTCCCGGATTGATTTGCCACAAGTGGATTATTAGTCATAGATGCAGTTGGATGGCGGTCTATGTATTTTGTTGTAATGCCCAGAGTAAATCTCATAGTGATCTTCTTGACATATCACGTTTATCTTTATTCTATCAATTGCCAACTGTAATTTGTTTACCCAGCATGTGTTATTTATCTTATGGAGAGACACCACTAGTGAACTGTGGACCCCGGTCCTATTTCCATCATATTGCTATCACCTGTTTACTTTGCTCGCACTGTTTACTTTACTCGCATACTATCATCACTTTCCACTCGATACGCTCATACCCTTTGTTTCAAGCAAACCGGTGAGATTGACAACCTCATCGCAAGTTGGGAACAAAGTACTTGGTTGTGTTGTGTGCAGGTTCCGCGTTGCAGCTAGCAAGCAAAGCTTGGACGAGGCGCCATATATAAATTGTCCGAAGCTGTCGCAAACTAGCAAGCATCACCTTCAGTCGTATTGTCTGCTTTTCTCCTGATCGACATAAACCTTGGTTTCTTACTGAGGGAAAAACTTGCTGCTATATACATCAAACCTTAATCTTGGGGTTCCCAACAATCTAGCAATCAAGCCTTTTTCTGGCGTCGTTACCGGGGAAGAGTGGAAGACTTCTGCAAGGGGAGTTTTTCACACACACATCCTTTACTTTGTTTTATTGTTTTGCTTTACTTTATTTATTTTACCTGCATCGTTTTATATCAAAAACCCCAAAAAATTAGAATCCTTGGTAGTTGTTATTTCTTTAATTTTAGTTCATCATGCTATTTCCTAAGTACGTTCTGGAGGACCTCTTAGTAGGTAGTGGTTCAATTATTGGAAAAAGTAACATTGAGGAGTTCTTTAATCACATTAGTATGCATAAGGAAGTTGAGGAAAAATCTTTGGTTGAGCTAGCTCCTAGTTATGAAGTTGCTTCTGCTTATTTAGTTCACATGTTAGAAGCTAGGTTTGCTAGTCCTAATCCTTTCATGCAATACATGTTCCTTAAGCTTCACGAAATTGAGGATCCCGAAAAGAAAGCTTTTATCTTGGAAACTTTGCGCATAGAATTTAGAGATGTTGCGATTGAGGCTAGGAAAGTTTTTAAGAAGTTTAATAAGCTTGGCTCACCTGTGGTGGTTGTTGGTACACCCAACGAAGATTCTAGATTGCCAATACCTTGTAAGCTTGTAGGAATTCATAATGCCTTGGTAACTAATTTTAGTTGGATTTGTCCTGAAAATCTTTTTGATGAAAATAGTGTACCAAAGCGTGACTACAAGGGATACTCAAAACCTCAATTGGATAGTATTCATTTCTTTATTCCTATAGTGGATCCTGATCCCCCTTTGATTGTTACTTGATTCGCAATTTTCTGCGCCTAGCTCAAAGGCGTTAAAGAAAAGCACTCTTGGGAGATAACCCAATGTTTTATTTTCAGTACTTTTTCTTTTATTTGAGTCTTGGAAGTCATTACTACTATAATTACTGCTCCTTATCTTGTTTATTTTGTTTTTGTGCCAAGAGAAGCCTCTAATTCGAGTGAGGTAAAGATTTGGGGATGTTGCTGTCCTGAAACTGTTTTCGGTGCTGCACCGTAAAAAATCGTATAAATTCTCTGTATATCTTTTAGACCTGCGATTTCTTGTGCATATGCCCCAGGTTATATCCAAACTTTCGTTAGTTGAACACTTTTTGATTTGAGCAACAGAAAACCCCTCAAAAATTCGACCTTTGTCAGCTGTTCTGTTTTGACAGATTTCTGCCAATATTTGTGTTTGCCGCTTTATCGCTTTCTTTTGAGTTCTTTTTATCATAGAACTTGTGGGGAAGTTGCTACAGTAGTATTTTCTATATATGTGGTGGTTTTGGGTTGAAACTGAAGCAAAAAGAGGTTGATTATATGTTATGCTACACTAATGTTGCTAATAGATTTATGTTTAGTTTTGTATGAAGGAAGTTTTCAAGTGTAGGTATTGGAGAATGATTGGATGAGTTGAAGAATGGACAAAAGCTCAAGCTTGGGGATGCCCATGCATCACCCCAAGAAATATCCAAGAAGTACAAGCGTCAAAGCTTGGGGATGCCCCCGAGGCACCCCTTCTTCATCGGCAAAAATCAGGTCACCTTTCAAGACACTATATTTTTATTGCTTCATGCACTATGTGTTTTTCTTGGAGCGTCAGTTGTTTTAGTTTTCTTAGTTAGTTTAGTTTGTTTGCTGCAATAAATGGTTGGACCCCAACAAATTTCCTTTGGACGAGATGTACTCGTTTTCATTTGCCAAGAACACTCCGTTTTTTATTCTTACAATTTCACCGAGTGTTCTTCTTTTTCTGCTACTGCTTTTGGTTTTCATTTTCGCCTTGAATTGTGTTCAGACCTTGTCATATCTCTTCATCAAGGTGTATTTTTGCCTCTGATCTTTATTGGTTTTCATCGAAAGAGGTGTTTATAAAAATTTCAAATGGTGTTGGAAAAGAGAAAAAGCTTTGTGCAAAATAGTGGTACAAGAAGGAGCTTGTGTAGACTGCGGCTTAGGCTTTTTCATGTCATGCTTGATGTCTTTTTGATAGTATGCTTAGTGGTTTTGCTGTAGCATGACTTGTCTCAAACAATTGAGATTGCTTAATGAGCCTTTGAAAAAATCATGCGTTGTTTTTAATTGTATGGAAGCATTATTTTGGTTTTCTCCTTGATGCTTTATTTGGGTTGACTTGGCGCATGCTCACACATGTTAGACTCTTACAAAGTCGCCAATAGCCTCTATGATCATTTATTTTTTGACTTTTGATGCCATCTTATGCTTCTTTTAATGTCGCTTTGTCGCTTTGCATAATTATGGCCATTATTGCTCTCTTAGTTGGTCGCTCCCAGTCTTTTGCTAGCCCTCGCCTTGTACTGAGTATGAGCTCTACTCGTGCATCCAACTCCTAAAAGCCAAAGTTTTCCAAAGTGTCCACCATACATACCTACTAGCAATTTGCTATTCCAAGTAAATTTGACTTGCTTTTATTTTCTCTTCAAATTAAACTCTTACCAGTGTTATGCGAAATTCGGTCAGTAAAGCTCTCACGAACCGGAAGGTACACTTTACTTTTTCATGTTCTTAAAAATTTGACATTGTGGTCTCTTATGTTGAGTTGTTATGCTTGCAAGTTGTAAGTTGGAGACTAGCCCAGCCATGCAGTCGTGGACAAGCTTTCAACATTGCACTTCTTATTTGAGTTGATATCGTGATCTTTTGTTTATAGATGCCCGCGGTGTGAAATGAATTGGGAATCTTGTGGGGATCATGGAGTTTGTATATGTGTTAGGGAAACGCCGGGCCGCTAATCTAAGCCATGCATAATTCATGGTGGAAATTTGCAGCATACCCATGGTGAACATTCGACGACGCATCTCACAATAAAAAGCTAAACAAATGGCAAATAAAAGAGATGTCGAGGTGTTCATTGTCTGCTTGTCCTGTCATTTTGATGTGGGCTTATTCCATGTCATCGGGCATGGAGGTACCCCGTTGGCGGTTCTCAATGATATGCATATATTTACAATGACAAGAGCCTTGCTTGGGACTCTAAGTAAAGTAGCATGAGGTTTGGGTACTCGTATTCACGGGACACGAGGTTTTCAATTTATGATTTGTCAAGCATATGCATCATAATTGATCTCGCATTAACTTTAACCATTCAAGATGCTTATGATGGGGGCAATGAGATCTCAAAGCCGGTAAGTACCATAATTTTTGAAGGTTGTAAAACTTGCAATCACTGCTTCCCTCTGCGAAGGGCCTTTCTTCTACTTTTATGTTGAGTCACCACCTTCTTTCTTTATGCACCATTAAGAGAGCATAGTTGTCATTCTTAGTGTAATATGCATTGTCCTGAAGTTCATTGATTGATTCATATTGTTGGTTTCACTTGTTCTCAAATTATTTGTATCTAGTCGCCCTCTTAAACTTTGAGGTGTCCTATGTATTTATGTTTTGCTCTCTTTGAAGGACAAGCTGAAAACCATATGTATGTTTTTCCTTATGATTTGAACACACGTTTGACTTTCATTGTTTCATTTTCATGATCTTTTGTTTGTGTTCATTTGCATGTTTATAACATGGTTGCTAAGTTCTTATTGTCAAGATTATATCTTCATGCCCATGTTTTAAGTTCTTATGATCCCAGCTCACAAATGCTTACATACATGATCAAGATTGTGTAGGTGCATGTCACCTCAAAAATTATTCTTTTGTTATCACTTACCTACTCGAAGACGAGCAGGAGTTAAGCTTGGGGATGCTTGATACGTCTCCAACATATCTATAATTTTTGATGCTCCATGCTTGTTTTTACACCATTTGCCTAATGTTTCGTTACACTTCGTGGCACTTTTATGCATTTTCCGGAACTAACCTACTAACAAGTTGCCACAGTGCTAGTTCCCTATTTTCTGCTGTTTTTGTGTTTCAGAAGTGATACACAGGAAATATTCTCGGAATTGGACAAAACAAGTTCCTGAAGTCTTATTTTTCCCGGAAGCTTCCAGAGATCCGAAGAGGAGTAGGAGGGGGGGCACAGGGGCCCCACACACCAGGCTGGCGCGGCCCAGGCCTTGGCCGCGCCGCCATGGTGTGAGGCCACCTGGCTCCACCTCTGACATCGCCCCTTCGCCTATAAAGACCCCCCGACGGAAAAAAAAACCTAAGTACCCGATCAATTTTCCAGAACACATCGCGATCCGCCGCCGCCGTCGACCCGACGTCGGGAGGGTCCAGAAGCTCTTCCCGGCACCCTGCCGGAGAGGGGAATCGCCACCAGAGGTCTTCTTCATCGCCATGCTTGCCTCCGGAGCGATGAGTGAGTAGTCTACCTTGGACTATGGGTCCATAGCAGTAGCTAGATGGTTGTCTTCTCCACCATGTGCTTCATGTTTAGATCTCATGAGCTGCCCTACATGATTGAGATCACCGTTATGTAATTCTACATGTTTGGTTTGTTGGGATCCGATGAATATTGGTGTTATGATTAAGTTGCTGTACTGAAATATATCTTATGTTATATCTATGTTGTTTATGATCTTGCATGCTCTCCGTTGTTAGTAGCTATCTTGGCCGAGTAGTTGCTAGTGACTCCAAGAGGGGGTATTTATGCTCGATAGTGGGTTCATGCCTCTATTTAACCTGGGGGAGTGACAGAAACCTCTAAGGTTGTAGATGTGTTGTTGCTACTAGGGAGAAAACAACATTCATATGCTCAAGGGCATATGCTTTGTTTACATTACACACTTTGCTTAATGCAATTATCTGTTGTTCGCAACTTAATACTTGTGGACTTCCCGGATTGATTTGCCACAAGTGGATTATTAGTCATAGATGCAGTTGGATGGCGGTCTATGTATTTTGTTGTAATGCCCAGAGTAAATCTCATAGTGATCTTCTTGACATATCACGTTTATCTTTATTCTATCAATTGCCAACTGTAATTTGTTTACCCAGCATGTGTTATTTATCTTATGGAGAGACACCACTAGTGAACTGTGGACCCCGGTCCTATTTCCATCATATTGCTATCACCTGTTTACTTTGCTCGCACTGTTTACTTTACTCGCATACTATCATCACTTTCCACTCGATACGCTCATACCCTTTGTTTCAAGCAAACCGGTGAGATTGACAACCTCATCGCAAGTTGGGAACAAAGTACTTGGTTGTGTTGTGTGCAGGTTCCGCGTTGCAGCTAGCAAGCAAAGCTTGGACGAGGCGCCATATATAAATTGTCCGAAGCTGTCGCAAACTAGCAAGCATCACCTTCAGTCGTATTGTCTGCTTTTCTCCTGATCGACATAAACCTTGGTTTCTTACTGAGAGAAAAACTTGCTGCTATATACATCAAACCTTAATCTTGGGGTTCCCAACAATCTAGCAATCAAGCCTTTTTCTGGCGTCGTTACCGGGGAAGAGTGGAAGACTTCTGCAAGGGGAGTTTTTCACACACACATCATTTACTTTGTTTTATTGTTTTGCTTTACTTTATTTATTTTACCTGCATCGTTTTATATCAAAAACCCCAAAAAATTAGAATCCTTGGTAGTTGTTATTTCTTTACTTTTAGTTCATCATGCTATTTCCTAAGTATGTTCTGGAGGACCTCTCAGTAGGTAGTGGTTCAATTATTGGAAAAAGTAACATTGAGGAGTTCTTTAATCACATTAGTATGCATAAGGAAGTTGAGGAAAAATCTTTGGTTGAGCTAGCTCCTAGTTATGAAGTTGCTTCTGCTTATTTAGTTCACATGTTAGAAGCTAGGTTTGCTAGTCCTAATCCTTTCATGCAATACATGTTCCTTAAGCTTCACGAAATTGAGGATCCCGAAAAGAAAGCTTTTATCTTGGAAACTTTGCGCATAGAATTTAGAGATGTTGCGATTGAGGCTAGGAAAGTTTTTAAGAAGTTTAATAAGCTTGGCTCACCTGTGGTGGTTGTTGGTACACCCAACGAAGATTCTAGATTGCCAATACCTTGTAAGCTTGTAGGAATTCATAATGCCTTGGTAACTAATTTTAGTTGGATTTGTCCTGAAAATCTTTTTGATGAAAATAGTGTACCAAAGCGTGACTACAAGGGATACTCAAAACCTCAATTAGATAGTATTCATTTCTCTATTCCTATAGTGGATCCTGATCCCCCTTTCATTGTTACTTGATTCGCAATTTTCTGCCCCTGGCTCAAAGGCGTTAAAGAAAAGCACTCTTGGGAGATAACCCAATGTTTTATTTTCAGTACTTTTTCTTTTATTTGAGTCTTGGAAGTCATTACTGCTGTAATGACCGCTCCTTATCTTGTTTATTTTGTTTTTGTGCCAAGAGAAGCCTCTAATTCGAGTGAGGTAAAGATTTGGGGATGTTGCTGTCCTGAACTGGGACGGAAGGCGGAGGAGGTCCCGAGACCCGGCAAGCGCAGGGATGATGCAGGTGGACCACCCCTGGGCCGAGATATAGGCCGGCGGTTGGAGCGCCGGTTTCTCCAGCCAGGGCCATGACGGGCCCAGCGGAGGAGAGGTCGCCGCGCGGGGCCTCGCAGGAGTGGCGGCGACCTTGAAGACGGCAGGGGCCTTCTTGTTTTTGCTGCCCAGTGGCCGCCCGCGACGACGAGATGACGAAGGGGCATTGGCCGCCGCGGGAGCAGACTTCTTCCCGCTCCCCTTCGGGCGACCAGGTCCCCGCCTCACCGGGACGCCCGCGTCGCCAGGGGCCCCGGTCGCCTAAGGCGCGGCGGAGGAGGAAGGAGCTGCAGCGGCCTTCGCCGTGAGGACCTCCAAGGTCTTCTTATTGCGGCTCCCCTTCGGGCGGCTGCGTTTACGAGACGCTGGAGGCGATCCCTCCGACGCTCCGCCCCCTTTCTCCCCCTCCGCCGAAGCCTTGTCGCCACCAATGGCATGACCGCTGAGGGAGGACATGGCGGACCTAGGCTAGGAAGGAGGAGACTCGAGTCGAGAGGAGAAGTGGGGATATGCCCCTGGCCGTGAGCTTGCCCAGGATTTAAAGGGAAGAGGAGAAGGGGGTAACCCCCGACGTTTCGGCAACCGCCCCCCCACATCGTGTGTAACCTTTGCGGCTGCCGCAGTGGATCGTGGGAGGAGCCGACGGGACATGTCGCTGACGTGTCGCTGACGTGCGCAGGATTGCCCACATGACGACCCGAGGAGTTATGATGGCGGTGATTCCGAAGTCAAAACGATAAGACTGGCCACTGGCGCACTGCGCCGGCCACGGCGTAGGATCAAAATCCGAAGCAGCGCAAGTTCCAAGGAGGCAGCACGCCGGCTCACAGCTGCCAGCCGGGTCAAGCCTGAAACCGGCACGTCCCGAGATGGCCGGAGAGGCCTCGCGTGGTTTAACTGATGGGTTCGTAGCATAGAAAACAAAAATTTTCCTACGCAAGAACGCATAAACTGGCCAAGATACTCTACGAGATGGTAGCAACGGATACTCACCCTCGACGACCGTGAGCGGGGATTACGTTCCCGCACAAACGTTGACGATGGAGAGTTGGTGAAGACGCACGTAGTCGACGTAGTCGTTCACTTGACGTAGTCGATGTCGTGGTTCACTTGACGATCACAAGATCGTATTCCCGGCGCCACAAGTGGCGGCGCCCCCGTACTCGCACACACGTGCAGCTTGATGTCGACTCCTCCACGCCCTCGGTCCAGCGGGGCAGCGGAAGAAGGGATCCGCTGGACACTCCTCCACACACTTCTCCAAGTGGGTGAACTACGAACTACAATTCCGGCAGAGCTTCGCTAAGCCAAGACGGAAAGTGGGCAGCAACTATGCAAGGGAGGGAGGATCAAGAAGTGTGTGTCAACAAGGGAGAGAGGGGGGTTTATATAGAGGAGGAGGGGCAGCCAAGGGCTGGCCAGCCAAGGTGCCTCCTCCCCTTCATTGCCCCCTCTTCATTCCCATTATGGTGATTACTCCCTCATCAATATGAGGTAACCCCCATTTTAATGCATGACATTCATGCCAATTAAAATCACACTTATTGATTTAATAAAACATTTTTATTTCTTTAATATTTGTTAATTCATTCAATTAACAAACATTAACAAATACACCCTTGAGTTATTTCGATATCCCGAAACAGTTTCGGTGCTTTTCTGAAACAACCCTTATGCTGTCCTGTAATTCGATCGGAGTATCGTATCCACTCAAAAACGACGACGAGCCTTAAGTGTGTCACCCTACGGTTCGTGAATAACGTGGACATGATCGAGACTCCTCTCCGATCAATAATCAACAGCGGGATCTGGAAATCCATGATGACTCCCACTTACTCAACGATGAACTAGTGATCGTGTGAACCGGTAACGAACATAGTTAATTCCTTTTGTCTCGCGATATTATTACTTGTCCGAGATCCGATCATTTGGTATCAACCATACCTAGTTCGATCTCGTTCCCGACAAGTCTCTTTACTCGTTCCGTGATAATGCATTCCTGTGACCTAGTCACATGCTTGCAAGCGATTCCAATGCAATATCACCGAGAAGGGCCCAGAGAATATCTTTCCGTCATCCGGATGGACAAATCCCACTCTTGATCCATGAGCCTCAACTAATACTTTCAGAGTACCCAAATCAACCTTTATAATCACCCTATTACGGTGTGATGTTTGATATCATCAAAGTACCCTTCCGGTATCAGTGATTAACATGATCTCATGGTCTAAGGATTAGAACTACTTCGCATGAGTTGTTGGAATTATGCCCTAGAGGCAATAATAAAGATGTTATTATTATAATTCTTGTTCATGATAATGTTTATATTCCATGCTAGAATTGTATTAAGCGGAAACTTTAATACTTGTGTGGTTTATGAACAACACCGTGTCCCTAGTACGCCTCTATGGACTAGCTCATTGATTAATGATGGTTAAGGTTTCCTAACCATAGACATGAGTTGTCAATTAATAATGAGATCATATCATTAGGAGAATGGTGTGATGGACAGACCCAAATAAAGCAGAGCAATTAGATCGTGTCATCGTGTTCATCTTTGCGAAGCTTTTCCTATGTCATGTATTGTATTCCTTAGACCATGAGATAATACAACTCCCTAGTATCGGAAGAAAGCTTTGAAGTCATCAAACGTCATCCTATGTGAGGGTGATAATAAAGGTGTCTCTCAGGTGATCGGAAAGTACTTGTTGAGTTGTATGTATCGAGATGGAATTTGTCCCTCCCGAGTCGGAGAGATATACTTCGGGCCCACTCGGTAATCGATATCAACACCGCTTGCAAGCATGTGGTTAAGGAGTTAATCACGAAGTGATATCGGATTACGGAACGAGTAAAGTACTTGCTGTGAACGAGATTGAACTAGGTATGCCGATACCGACGATCGAATCTCGGGCAAGTAAAATATCGCGTGACGAAGGGAATACAAATACGGGATTACTTGAATCCTGACATCGTGGTTCATCCGATATGATCATCGCTGAGTGCGTGGGAGTCAATATGGATTTCCAGATCCCGCTGTTGATTATTGATGAAGATCATGTCCGCGTATTCTCGAACCCGTAGGGTCACACACTTAACGCAAAACAACGCTAGGGTAGTATCGGGATATATGTGAAACTGTTTCAGAGAGATACGGAATTGTTCCGGGTGGAAATTGATATTTATTAATTGTATGAATTAATAGATATTAAACACTATTTATTTAGTAGAAATAAATAGAAAGAAAGAAAGAAAAAAAAAGGGGAAGCATGCATGCATGCATGCATGCATGGCATGGCGCACTCACGCACAGCAGCCGCACGTGCCTGGCGCGCACGCACAGCAGCAGCAGAAGCCCAGCTACCTGGCTCGCCCACGTCGCATGAAATCATAGCGGTGGCTGCTGCGTGTTCGGCTGGGACTCTGTCACGAGTTCGACTCGGAAGAGGCCGGCTGCTTCTGCGTCGGCCGCTAATAAAAGGACAGGGCGCGCGGCCGGTTGAGGAGTAAGAAAAACTAGTTCTCTGCGAAGCCGCTGCCCGCTTTCAGAAGCCTCCTTTTTCCGTTCTTTCTCCACCACGCAAACAGGCGAAGCCCTGTCGGCGAAAACTCTCCACCATAGACACCACGCCGTCGTGCTGTCAATCCCATCTACTACTCCACCATATCTCGCTGGACCGGGAAGGCGGAGTCATTGGTGCGCTGTACGTGTGTATCTCTCGGAGGCGTCGCCACTTGCGGCGTTGGATCGGATCGGATCGCGAGGAGGAGACGGCTAGTACGACTACATCATCCACGTTCTGTTGAACGTTTCCGCTGTGCGAATCTTCAAGGGTATGAAGATCTCATCTACCTCTCTCGTTGATTACATCTTCTAGATTAGATCTTGGCTTTCTTGTTCGTTGCGTAGGAAAATTTTTGTTTACTATGCTACGAAACCCTTCAGTGGTATCAGAGCTAGATCTATGCGTAGATGTGTTTCACGAGTAGAACGCAACATGTTTGTTGCGGGCGTTGATGTTTTCTGTTGCAAACCTCTTGTTGTGTATCTCTTATGGCGCGGTATAGTGAGATCGAAGCGGTCCAGGCCAACTTTACGCGACCGCGTTCGCGAGACCGGCTCCGCACTTGACGTGTGGCTTGTTCCATACATGCGGCTGGTGGATGCCAGTTTCTCTCACTATAGTAGTCATGGGACTTACATCGGATGTTAGCAACCATAATATCACCGTTGTGGATTTTCGTAGGTAAGAATCGTTCTTAGCTTGCTACTCCCATAAGCCACGTAAAACATGCAACAACAAAGTAGAGGCGTCTAACTTGTTTTTGCAGGGAGTGTTTTGTGATATGGTATGGCCACATGATGTGATGTGATATATGTGATGTATGCGATGATCATGTTTTGTAATATTTCACGACTTGCACGTCGATGAGTTCACAACCGGCTGGAGCCATATGGTTGTCTTTATAATTGTGTATGATCTGCGTGTCAAATTCTTATACGCCATGTAATAGCTTTACTTCATCGCTAAGTAGTTGGCAATAGTTGTAGTTGCTATTTGTGGTGGAGGCAATCATGGTGGAGTGATGGAGATCATGCCGGCGCGCACAAGATGGAGATCATGGCGCGGAGATTGGCTATACCATGTCACATAAAATTATATGCATGTGATGTTTATCCTTTTATGTATCTTATTATGCTTAGATCGCGACGGTAGCATTATAAGATGATTCCTCACTTAAAGATCAAGATAAAATTGTGTTCTCCCCTCGTATGCGCCGTTGCGAAAGTTCGTCGTTTTCAAGCACCTCGTGATGATCGGGTGCTATAAACTCTACGTTCACATACAACGGGTGCAAGCCAGTTTTGCACACGCGGAAATACTTGGGTTTGACTTGACGAGCCTAGCATGTACAGACATGGCCTCGGAACACACGAACCGAAAGGTTAAACATGAGTCATATAAATGATATGATCGACACTGAGTTGTCCACCATTGAAACCACATCTCTTCTCGTGAAGATCGGATTAGGTGTGGTGAATTTGGATCGTGTTCACTAAACAACTTGAGGGATGTTGAATTTAGTGGGAGTTCATCTAGTAATTTGATTAAGTTGAACTAGTTATCATGAACATAGTCTAAAATTGTACTTGCAATGTTGTAGATCAAATGGCTAAGTCCAACTTCAACTTCAACGTGTTTGCTGAGAAAGAAAAGCTTAAGAACAATGGGTCTAACTTCACCAACTGGTTCCGCAATCTGAGAATCATACTCGCTGGCGGACAAAAAGCCTATGTACTTGACAAAGCGCTAGGTGACACCCCTGCTGCAACTGCGAAAACTGAAGAACTTGCTGACTTCAATGCTCGTAGAGATGATTGTGATGCGATTATGAGTACCATGCTGTTTTCTATGGAACTGGAACTTCAAAATCGTTTTGAGAAGTAACGCGGGCCTTATGAGATACTTGAGGAACTGAAAACGATGTTTCAGACTCAGGCCCGTTCTGAGAGATATGAGATCTCTGAGAAGTTCTTTAACTGCAAGATGGAGGAAGGGAGTTCCGTTAGTGAGCACGCCATTAAGATGTCGGGCTACACTCAACGCCTTGAGCAACTGGACTGCAAGATTCCAGAGGAGCTTAAGATTGACAGAGTTCTGCAATCACTCCCTCCTAGCTACAAAGGTTTTGTAGTTACTCATAATCAAATTGGTTCCACTGATACGATCACTGAGCTCTTCGCTAAGCTGAAAGCTGCGGAGCTGGATATCAAGAAAGACAATCATGTGTTGATGGTCAACAAGACCACTAGCTTTAAGAAAGCTAAGGGTGCAAAGGGATCTTTCAAGAAAGGCAAAGGCAAGCACGTTGCCCCTGCTGAGAAGAAGCTCAAGTCTGGACCTAAGCCGGACACTGAGTGCTTCTATTGCAAGGTCAAGGGTCACTGGAAGCGCAACTGTCCGAAGTACTTAGCGGACAAGAAGGCTGGCACCATCAAAGGTATATTTGATATACATGTTATTGATGTCTACCTTACTAGCGCTCGTTGTAGTGCCTGGGTATATGATACTGGTTCAGTTGCTAATATTTGTAACTCGAAACAGGAGCTACGGAATAGACGGCGGCTAGCAAGGGATGAGGTGACGATGCGCGTTGGCAATGGATCAAAAGTTGATGTGATGGCCGTCGGCACGCTCTCCTTAGTTTTACCTTCGGGATTAGTTTTAAACCTTAATAAGTGTTATTATGTGCCTGCGTTGAGCATGAACATTATATCTGGATCGTGTTTATTGCAAGACGGTTATTCATTTAAATCTGAGAATAATGGTTGTTCCATTTATATGAATAACATCTTTTATGGTCATGCACCTGTTGTGAATGGTTTATTTCTTCTGAATCTCGAAAGCAATGAAACACACATCCATAACATTGAGGCTAAAAGATGCAAAGTAGATAGTGATAATCCAACTTATTTGTGGCACTGCCGTCTAGGTCATATTGGTGTAAAACGCATGAAGAAACTCCATTCTGATGGACTTTTAGAGTCTCTTGATTTTGAATCATTTGACACGTGCGAACCATGCCTCATGGGCAAGATGATCAAAACCCCGTTCTCTGGAATAATGGAGCGGGCAACGGACTTATTGGAAATCATACATACCGATGTGTGCGGACCAATGAGTATTTCGACGCGCGGTGGATATCGCTATTTTCTCACTTTTACTGATGACTTAAGTAGATATGGGTATATCTATTTAATGAAACATAAATCTGAAACGTTTGAAAAGTTCAAAGAATTTCAGAACGAAGTGGAAAACCATCGTAACAGGAAAATTAAATTTCTACGATCCGATCGTGGAGGTGAGTATTTGAGTTATGATTTTCTCACGCATCTTAAAGCAAGCAGAATCGTTTCGCAACTCACGCCACCCGGAACACCACAGCGCAATGGTGTGTCTGAACGCCGAAATCGAACTCTATTAGATATGGTCCGATCAATGATGTCTCTTACAGATTTGCCATTATCATTTTGGGGTTATGCATTAGAAACCGCTGCATTCACTTTAAATAGGGCACCATCTAAATCCGTTGAGACGACACCGTATGAACTATGGTTTGGTGCTAAACCTAAGTTGTCGTTTCTTAAAGTTTGGGGATGCGAAGCTTACGTCAAGAAGTTGATGCCGGACAAGCTCGAACCCAAAGCGGAGAAATGCGTCTTCATAGGATACCCTAAGGAAACGATTGGGTATACCTTCTACCACAGATCCGAAGGCAAAGTGTTTGTTGCAAAGAACGGATCCTTTCTTGAGAAGGAGTTTCTCTCGAAAGAAGTGAGTGGGAGGAAGGTAGAGCTAGACGAGGTTATTGAACCTTCTCTCGAGTTGGAGAGTAGCGCAGCACCAGAAATTGTTCCGGCGCCGCCTGCATCAACAAGAGAGGAAGCTAATGATAAAGATCATGAAACTTCGAACGATGCTACTACTGAACTTCGCAGGTCGACAAGGTCACGTGCCACTCCTGAATGGTACGGCAACCCTATCTTAACCGTCTTGTTGTTAGACAACAGCGAACCTGCGAACTATGAGGAAGCAATGATGAGCCCAGACTCTGAGAAATGGCTAGAGGCCATGAAATCCGAATTGGGATCCATGAGCGAAAACCAAGTGTGGACTTTGGTGGATCCTCCTAGCGACCGTAAGGCCGTTGAGTGCAAATGGATTTTCAAGAAGAAAACGGACGCGGATGGTAATGTTACTGTCTATAAAGCTCGACTTGTCGCAAAAGGTTTTCGGCAAGTTCAAGGTGTTGACTACGATGAGACTTTCTCTCCCGTAGCGATGTTTAAGTCCATTCGGATTTTATTAGCAAGTGCTGCGTTTCATGATTATGAAATATGGCAGATGGATGTCAAGACTGCGTTCCTCAATGGCAACATTGATGAAGAGTTGTATATGATGCAGCCCGAAGGTTTTGTCCATCCTAAGGATGCTAATAAAGTGTGCAAACTTCAGCGTTCCATTTATGGACTGAAGCAAGCATCTCGGAGTTGGAACCTTCGTTTTGATCAAGTGATCAAGAGTTTTGGATTTGTTCCAAATTGCTACGAAGCTTGTATCTACAAGAAAGTGAGTGGGAGCTCGGTGACATTTTTAGTACTATATGTGGATGACATATTGATTATTGGAAATGACATCGATATGCTTAACGATGTGAAGAGTTATTTGAATAAATGTTTTTCAATGAAAGACCTAGGGGAAGCTGCTTATATATTAGGCATCAAAATCTATAGAGATAGAGAAAGACGCCTAATAGCTTTAAGCCAAAGTACATATCTGGACAAAGTTCTGAAGAGGTTCAGAATGGATAAAGCAAAGAAAGGTTCATTGCCCATGTTGTCAGGTAAGATATTGAGCAAGGCTCAGTGTCCAGCTACGGTAAAAGATAGAGAAACTATGAGCAAAGTGCCATATGCCTCGGCCATAGGTTCTATCATGTATGCCATGCTGTGTACTAGACCGGATGTGTCCAATGCTCTTAGTTTGACGAGCAGATACCAAAGTGATCCAGGAGTGGAACACTGGACAGCCGTAAAGAACATCCTAAAGTATTTAAATAGGACTAAAGAAATGTTCTTAGTCTATGGAGGTGACGAGGAGCTCGTCGTAAAAGGTTACGTCGACGCTAGCTTCGACACCGACCCGGATGATTCTAAATCTCAGACAGGATACGTTTATATTTTGAATGGTGGAGCTGTGAGCTGGAGAAGCTGCAAGCAAAGCGTGATCGCGGGATCTACAACAGAAGCGGAATACATGGCTGCTTCGGAAGCATCAAGTGAAGGAGTTTGGATCAGAAACTTCATCACAGAGCTTGGTGTGGTTCTAAATGCCTTGGACCCACTGGAGATATTGTGCGACAACACTGGCGCCATAGCACTGGCTAAGGAACCAAGATATCATCCAAAGACCAAGCACATCAACCGCCGTTTCCATATAATTCGAGATTATATATCAGATGGAGATCTGAAGATTAGCAAAGTACATACGGATCTGAATGTCGCAGATCCGTTGACTAAACCTCTTCCACGAGCAAAACATGATCAGCACCTTAATGCCATGGGTGTTAGATTGTTGCCAGATGTAAACTAGATTATTGACTCTAGTGCAAGTGGGAGACTGTTGGAATTATGCCCTAGAGGCAATAATAAAGATGTTATTATTATAATTCTTGTTCATGATAATGTTTATATTCCATGCTAGAATTGTATTAAGCGGAAACTTTAATACTTGTGTGGTTTATGAACAACACCGTGTCCCTAGTACGCCTCTATGGACTAGCTCATTGATTAATGATGGTTAAGGTTTCCTAACCATAGACATGAGTTGTCAATTAATAATGAGATCATATCATTAGGAGAATGGTGTGATGGACAGACCCAAATAAAGCAGAGCAATTAGATCGTGTCATCGTGTTCATCTTTGCGAAGCTTTTCCTATGTCATGTATTGTATTCCTTAGACCATGAGATAATACAACTCCCTAGTATCGGAAGAAAGCTTTGAAGTCATCAAACGTCATCCTATGTGAGGGTGATAATAAAGGTGTCTCTCAGGTGATCGGAAAGTACTTGTTGAGTTGTATGTATCGAGATGGAATTTGTCCCTCCCGAGTCGGAGAGATATACTTCGGGCCCACTCGGTAATCGATATCAACACCGCTTGCAAGCATGTGGTTAAGGAGTTAATCACGAAGTGATATCGGATTACGGAATGAGTAAAGTACTTGCTGTGAACGAGATTGAACTAGGTATGCCGATACCGACGATCGAATCTCGGGCGAGTAAAATATCGCGTGACGAAGGGAATACAAATACGGGATTACTTGAATCCTGACATCGTGGTTCATCCGATATGATCATCGCTGAGTGCGTGGGAGTCAATATGGATTTCCAGATCCCGCTGTTGATTATTGATGAAGATCATGTCCGCGTATTCTCGAACCCGTAGGGTCACACACTTAACGCAAAACAACGCTAGGGTAGTATCGGGATATATGTGAAACTGTTTCAGAGAGATACGGAATTGTTCCGGGTGGAAATTGATATTTATTAATTGTATGAATTAATAGATATTAAACACTATTTATTTAGTAGAAATAAATAGAAAGAAAGAAAGAAAAAAAAAGGGGAAGCATGCATGCATGCATGCATGCATGGCATGGCGCACTCACGCACAGCAGCCGCACGTGCCTGGCGCGCACGCACAGCAGCAGCAGAAGCCCAGCTACCTGGCTCGCCCACGTCGCATGAAATCATAGCGGTGGCTGCTGCGTGTTCGGCTGGGACTCTGTCACGAGTTCGACTCGGAAGAGGCCGGCTGCTTCTGCGTCGGCCGCTAATAAAAGGACAGGGCGCGCGGCCGGTTGAGGAGTAAGAAAAACTAGTTCTCTGCGAAGCCGCTGCCCGCTTTCAGAAGCCTCCTTTTTCCGTTCTTTCTCCACCACGCAAACAGGCGAAGCCCTGTCGGCGAAAACTCTCCACCATAGACACCACGCCGTCGTGCTGTCAATCCCATCTACTACTCCACCATATCTCGCTGGACCGGGAAGGCGGAGTCATTGGTGCGCTGTACGTGTGTATCTCTCGGAGGCGTCGCCACTTGCGGCGTTGGATCGGATCGGATCGCGAGGAGGAGACGGCTAGTACGACTACATCATCCACGTTCTGTTGAACGTTTCCGCTGTGCGAATCTTCAAGGGTATGAAGATCTCATCTACCTCTCTCGTTGATTACATCTTCTAGATTAGATCTTGGCTTTCTTGTTCGTTGCGTAGGAAAATTTTTGTTTACTATGCTACGAAACCCTTCATGAGTTTGATATAGCAATGAACTTGATGACTTGATCGTATTGCTATTTGTACTATGGGTGTGAGTGTTCATCACATCATTCTTCTAATGATATGACCCCGTTATTAACAACATCCAATGTTCATGATCAGGAAACCTTGATCATCAGTTAATCAACGAGCTAGTATAAAAGAGAGGCTTTACTAGGAACCCTTTTAGTTTATTAATCACACAAGTATTAATGTTTCCGATTAATACAATTCTAGCATGAAAAATAAACATCTATTATGAACACGGAATAATATAATAACAACTTTATTATTGCCTCTCGGGCATATTCCTTTCAGTCTCCCACTTGCACTAGAGTCAATAATCTAGATTACATAGTGATGAATCTAACACCCATTGAGTTCTGGTGCTGATCATGTTTTGCCTTGGGGAGAGCTTTAGTCAACGGGTCTGCCACATTCAGATCCGTGTGCACTTTGCAAATCTTTACATCACCATCTGCGACATGTTCACGGATGGAGTGAAATCGGCACTTTACATGCTTGAATTTCTTGTGAGACCTTGGCTCCTGAGTATTGGCTATGGCACAATTGTTGTCACAATAGATAACCATTGGATCCAATGCACTCGGAACCACACCCAGTTCGGATATGAACTCCTTCATCCAAACTGCTTCTTCTGCCGCTTCTGAAGCAGCAATGTATTCCGCCTCTGTAGTCGATCTCGCTACCACGCTTTGCTTGGAACTCCTCCAGCTTACCGCTCCTCCATTCATAACAAATACGTACCCGGATTGAGACTTAGAGTCATCCGGATCAGTGTCGAAGCTAGCATCGACGTAACAACTTGCGACGAGCTCTTCTTCACCGCCATATACGAGAAACATATCCTTAGTCCTTCGTAAGTACTTAAGGATATTCTTAACCGCCGTCCAGTGTTCCAAACCTGGATCAGATTGGTACCTACTAGTCAAACTAATAGCATGTGCCACATCTGGTCTTGTACATAACATGGCATACATGATAGAGCCTATGGCAGAGGCATAGGGAATCTTATTCATTTCTTCTCTATCTTCAGCTGTAGCCGGACCTTGAGTCTTACTCAAGATCTTTCCTTGCAACATAGGTAAGAACCCTTTCTTACTATCTTCCATTCTAAACTTCTTTAGAATCTTGTCAAGGTATGTACTTTGCGATAGCCCAATTAAGCGTCTCGATCTATCTCTATAGATTTTGATGCCTAAAATATACGCCGCTTCACCAAGGTCTTTCATTGAAAACTTACTGTTTAAGTAATCTTTTACGCTCTTCAAAAGTTCCGTATCATTTCCAATCAGCAATATGTCATCCACATATAATATTAGAAATGCTACAGAGCTCCCACTCACTTTCTTGTAAATACAAGTTTCTCCATAAGTTTTGACAAATCCAAACCCTTTGATAACTTCGTCAAAACGGAGATTCCAACTCCGGGATGCTTGCTTCAGTCCATAAATGGATCGCTGAAGCTTGCATACCTTGTCAGCATCCTTAGGATCAACAAAACCCTTGGGCTGTACCATGTACAACTCTTCCTCAATGTTACCATTAAGGAACGCGGTTTTCACATCCATCTGCCAAATTTCATAATCGAAAAATGCAGCAATTGCTAACATAATCCTAACAGACTTTAGCATCGCTACGGGTGAGAAAGTCTCATCGTAGTCAATTCCTTGAATTTGTCGGAAACCTTTTGCGACAAGTCGTGCTTTATAGACGGTCACATTACCATCAGCGTCTGTTTTCTTCTTGAAAATCCATTTATTCTCAACGGCCTTTCGGTCATTGGGAAGTTCCACCAAAGTCCATACTTGGTTTTCATACATGGATTCCATTTCGGATTTCATGGCTTCATGCCATTTGTTGGAATCTGGGCTCATCATCGCTTCATCATACGTCGCAGGGTCATCGTTCTCAACAATGGCATTTACGACAAGATCACCATACCATTCAGGAGTGGTGCGTGTTCTTGTCGACCTGCGAGGTTCGGTAGTATTCTCTTTTGGAGTTTCATGATCTTCATCATTAGCTCCCACTTCATTTGGTGAAGTCACCACCGGAACGGTTTCCGGCGCTGCGCCACTCGCCAATTCATGAAGAGGAGGTTCAATAACCTCATCGAGTTCTACCTTCCTACTATTCACACCTTTCGAGAGAAACTCCTTCTCCAAAAAGGATCCGTTCTTAGCAACAAACACTTTGCCTTCGGATCTGTGATAGAAGGTGTACCCAATTGTTTCTTTAGGGTATCCTATGAAGACACATTTTTCCGCTTTGGGTTCGAGTTTATCAGGCTGAAGTTTCTTCACATAAACATCGCATCCCCAAACTTTTAGAAATGACAGCTTAGGTTTGTTTCCAAACCATAGTTCATACGGTGTCGTTTCAACGGATTTAGATGGAGCCCTATTTAAAGTGAAAGCGGCTGTTTCTAGCGCATAACCCCAAAAAGATAGTGGCAGATCGGTAAGAGACATCATAGACCGAACCATATCCAATAAAGTACGGTTACGACGTTCGGATACACCATTTCGTTGTGGCGTTCCAGCGGGAGTGAGTTGTGAAACTATTCCACATTCTCTCATATGTGCGCCAAACTCGTAACTAAGATATTCTCCTCCACGATCAGATCGTAGAAATTTAATCTTTCTGTTACGATGATTTTCTACTTCACTCTGAAATTCTTTGAACTTTTCAAATGTTTCAGACTTGTGTTTCATTAAGTAAATATACCCATATCTACTTAAGTCATCAGTGAAAGTAACAAAATAACGATATCCACCACGCGCCGGCACACTCATAGGTCCACATACATCGGTATGTATGATTTCCAATAAGTCTGTCGCCCGTTCCATTGAACCGGAAAACGGCGTTCTAGTCATCTTGCCCATAAGGCATGGCTCGCATGTTTCAAATGATTCATAATCAAGTGATTCCAGAAGTCCATCCGAATGAAGTTTCTTCATGCGTTTAACACCAATATGACCTAAACGGCAGTGCCACATGTATGCGGCTATATCATCATTTGACTTAATTCTTTTTGGCATTCACATTATGAATATGTGTTTCATTACTATCAAGATTCAAAAGAAATAAACCTTTCTTCTCAGGTGCATGTCCATAAAAGATATTATTCATATAAATCGAACAACCATTGTTCTCAGACTGAAATGAATAATTGTCTCGCATTAAACAAGATCCGGATATAATGTTCATGCTCAACGCAGGCACCAAATAACATTTATTCAGGTTTAAAACTAATCCAGATGGTAAATGTAGAGGTACCATCCCGACGGCGATCACATCAACTTTTGATCCATTGCCGACGCACATCGTGACCTCATCCTTCGCAAGTTGCCGCCTATTCCTTAGCCCCTGTTTCGAGTTACATATGTGAGCAACCGAACCGGTATCAAATACCCAGGTGCTATTGCGACTACTAGTAAGGTACACATCAATAACATGTATATCATATATACCTTTGTTAATCTTCCCGTTCTTCTTATCCGCCAGATACTTTGGGCAGTTGCGCTTCCAGTGCCCCGTTTCCTTGCAGTAGAAACACTCAGTTTCAGGTTTCGGACCAGCCTTGGGTTTCCTCTCAGAACCGGCAACAGATTTGCCGTCCTTCTTGTTTCTACCCTTGGACTTATTATCCTTTCTACCTCTCTTGAAACTAGTGGTCTTATTGACCATCAACACTTGATGTTCCTTTTTGATCTCCACTTCTGCAGTCTTAAGCATTGAGAGAAGCTCGGGGAGAGACTTCCTCATGCCCTGCATGTTGTAGTTCATCACAAAGCTTTTGAAGCTAGGTGGGAGAGATTGGAGAACCCGATGTATTCCCAACTCATTGGGAATCGTTATTCCCAAAGAGATGAGCTTATCGGCGTACCCAGACATTTTGAGTACGTGCTCGCTAACGGAGCTGTTCTCTTCCATCATGCAGCTAAAGAACTTTTCTGAAGCATCATAACTCTCCACGGCAGTATGGGAGTCGAAGATCAATTTCAACTCTCCCATTGTATCATAAGCGTTGCTGTTCTCGAAACGTTTTCGCAGCTCCGGCTCAAGTCCATACAGTATGCCGCAATGAACTAAACTGTGGTCCTCCTTGCGAGTCAGAAAAACATTTTTCTCTTCATCGGGAGCATCTTCTGCAGGCGGGTTACCTAGCGGTGCCTCAAGCACATAGCCCTTTTGAGAGGCATTGAGGAGGATCCTCAAGTTAAGTGCCCAATTGGTGAAGTTGCTACCGTTGGTGGCTAGTTTTTCTTTCTCCATGAACGCATTGAAATTCAGAGCAGGTGGTGCCATGATCTACAAATTATTTGCAAAGTTAACTTAGACTAAGTTCATAATAGAATGAGTTCAGGTTAAATCAAATTCTACGTGAACTCCCACTTAAAAACAACATCCCTCCTAGTTTTCTTAAGTGATTACACGAACCAAATCCACTATACCGCAACCGATCATCACGTGCAACGGTATAGTTTCAAAGGCGAACATCACCATGTTCATCATATCAACCATATGACTCATGCTTAACCTTTCGGTTCGTGTTCCGAGGCCATGTCTGTACATGCTAGGCTCGCCAAGTAGAACCATAACATTTGCGTGTGTAAAACTGTCTTACACCCGTCATATGTGAACGTAGAGTCTATCACACCCGATCATCACGAGGTGTCTCAAAACGACGAACTTTCGTGACGGTGCATGTTATGGGAGAACACATTTTATCTTGATATTTATGTGAGAGGGATCATCTTATAATGCTACCGCGCGATCAAATCTAAGCAGAATAAGATGCATAAAAGGATAAACATCACATGCATATATAATGTGATATGATATGGTCCTTCACGCACTCGATCTCCATCTTGTGCGTCATGGCATGATCTCCATCATTCCACCGGTGTAGCACCAAGGTCCATGGTGCGCCAACTTGGTTGTCTTCCTCCATTACAATATATCACTTGGATATATATATACGGCACGCAGGCCATTTAAATGTAAAGACAACCATATGGCTCCTGCCGGTTGTTTATAACTTACAAAAAGGATCATCGCATACAATTTGTAACATAAACAATTTGACCATATCACATCACATGCCCCTGCAAAAACAAGTTAGACGTTTCTAATTTGTCTTGCATATTTTACGTGGTTTGGGGCTTTCTAGGAAGAACCGTTCTTACCTACGAACAAGAACCACAACGGTGATAAAAATATTATTAACAATTCTTTGTATAATAGATCATAACTATAGTGGGAGAAACGTGCACCCGCAAAGCCACATATGCCGAAGCATGTCAAGTGTGGGACAAGTCTCGTGAACGCGGTCACGTAAGGTTAGTCTCGGGCAGCTTCAATCCCACTATGCCACTATGATCCAAAATACCAAAAAATTGCAATAACATGATCATCAACGCCCACATCCTCATGTGTTCTAACCGTGCATACCAACTACGCATAGAGATGGCTCTGATACCACTGATGGGTTCGTAGCATAGAAAACAAAAAATTTCCTACGCAAGAACGCATAAACTGGCCAAGATACTCTACGAGATGGTAGCAACGGATACTCACCCTCGACGACCGTGAGCGGGGATTACGTTCCCGCACAAACGTTGACGATGGAGAGTTGGTGAAGACGCACGTAGTCGACGTAGTCGTTCACTTGACGTAGTCGATGTCGTGGTTCACTTGACGATCACAAGATCGTATTCCCGGCGCCACAAGTGGCGGCGCCCCCGTACTCGCACACACGTGCAGCTTGATGTCGACTCCTTCACGCCCTCGGTCCAGCGGGGCAGCGGAAGAAGGGATCCGCTGGACACTCCTCCACACACTTCTCCAAGTGGGTGAACTACGAACTACAATTCCGGCAGAGCTTCGCTAAGCCAAGACGGAAAGTGGGCAGCAACTATGCAAGGGAGGGAGGATCAAGAAGTGTGTGTCAACAAGGGAGAGAGGGGGGTTTATATAGAGGAGGAGGGGCAGCCAAGGGCTGGCCGGCCAAGGTGCCTCCTCCCCTTCATTGCCCCCTCTTCATTCCCATTATGGTGATTACTCCCTCATCAATATGAGGTAACCCCCATTTTAATGCATGACATTCATGCCAATTAAAATCACACTTATTGATTTAATAAAACATTTTTATTTCTTTAATATTTGTTAATTCATTCAATTAACAAACATTAACAAATACACCCTTGAGTTATTTCGATATCCCGAAACAGTTTCGGTGCTTTTCTGAAACAACCCTTATGCTGTCCTGTAATTCGATCGGAGTATCGTATCCACTCAAAAACGACGACGAGCCTTAAGTGTGTCACCCTACGGTTCGTGAATAACGTGGACATGATCGAGACTCCTCTCCGATCAATAATCAACAGCGGGATCTGGAAATCCATGATGACTCCCACTTACTCAACGATGAACTAGTGATCGTGTGAACCGGTAACGAACATAGTTAATTCCTTTTGTCTCGCGATATTATTACTTGTCCGAGATCCGATCATTTGGTATCAACCATACCTAGTTCGATCTCGTTCCCGACAAGTCTCTTTACTCGTTCCGTGATAATGCATTCCTGTGACCTAGTCACATGCTTGCAAGCGATTCCAATGCAATATCACCGAGAAGGGCCCAGAGAATATCTTTCCATCATCCGGATGGACAAATCCCACTCTTGATCCATGAGCCTCAACTAATACTTTCAGAGTACCCAAATCAACCTTTATAATCACCCTATTACGGTGTGACGTTTGATATCATCAAAGTACCCTTCCGGTATCAGTGATTAACATGATCTCATGGTCTAAGGATTAGAACTACTTCGCATGAGTTTGATATAGCAATGAACTTGATGACTTGATCGTATTGCTATTTGTACTATGGGTGTGAGTGTTCATCACATCATTCTTCTAATGATATGACCCCGTTATTAACAACATCCAATGTTCATGATCAGGAAACCTTGATCATCAGTTAATCAACGAGCTAGTATAAAAGAGAGGCTTTACTAGGAACCCTTTTAGTTTATTAATCACACAAGTATTAATGTTTCCGATTAATACAATTCTAGCATGAAAAATAAACATCTATTATGAACACGGAATAATATAATAACAACTTTATTATTGCCTCTCGGGCATATTCCTTTCATTAACTTCGGAACCAGCAAACCTACAGACCCGGTGGGGAACCCTGGGACTTAGGTGAAAACAAGCAAGACTTTGGCGAGAAGAGGAACCCGCCGAAGCCCCATGCTAGCCCATGAGACTTCGCCAGTTTCGGGGGCTAGTGTCGTGGGGATGACTTATGGGGGCATGCCACGTGCCAAGCTATTTGCCGGCTGGCGTCCCAGGAGTCCCCGCGGCTCGGAGGCAAGAAGACCGGCTCCGCCCGGAGGGCCGACTGTGCCAGCAGCCGGCTGGCGATTCCACCGTGGAAGGCCGGAGCCGGGCGATGAAGACGAAAGCCCACCAACGGCTGTTTCACCGAAAGTGGGCTGGCCCCGACAAGAGCGACAGAGGCCAAGGACGGGAGTGACGAGCGCCACGACCAAGTCCAGCCAATCAGCGACCAAGGACCCTTCCCCACAATAGGATCCAAGGCAAAAGGGAGGGTATATGCCTCCCAGATGCCGGTCCTAGAGGAAAAGGTACTTTATAAAGCGAAACTGTCAGAGCAGGGCGAAGGGATCACGCCAAGGACGCTGCCGCCGAGGAGCCGGCAGCCGGCCGAATCGTTACCTAACCTGTAACCAGGCCCCCGCCTATATAAGGGGGCCTGGACCCTTAGTCTGGGGAGATCCGATCTTCTTCCTCCTCCTCTAGCCGGAACAGCTCGAGGAGCACTGTAATCGTTACTGTCTAATCAATACGAAGCAGGCAGGAAGTAGGGGTTTCACCTCCACCCGGGAGGGCCCTGAACCTGGGTATACCGTGGTGTCACAGTAGGCATAATCCCGAGCCGGGCCCCTCGTCTCCACCGTCGAGCCCCTCCGATAAGCCTACCCATGGCTACTGTCTCTAAATTCCCACGACACTCCGCTTTGTCCCTGGATGTGGGTCAAGTCTGCGCTGCTTTGTCCCTGGATATATCGTATATACACGAGTACCTGTGTTGTTCACGCGTTTGCATTAGAGGTTAATACCATAAAAGACCTTTCTAGCATTTTGAAGTTTTGAGAGGGGGGGGGGGGCGCACTGAAGCATGCCTCATATTTACATACATGCATGACAATGATATGATAAAATATCTTATATTTTGGATTGGAGGGAGTATATGAATCAGCGACAATATAAAACGGAGGACGTATTTGGTAAGAGCATCTCTAGCGGCTACCGTAAAAGGCCCGAAAACCATAAAAGTTCGGCGATTTTATGGTTTTGGGCCAAATTCGGCGCCGATCAGAGCCTTTAAACGTGGTCCGTCCCACAAACGGTTTAAAGGCCCCCATATTCGCGAGCCTCCGACCCTTAGATATATGGTTTGAGTGGCAGTACACGGGTCGGAAACTGACCGGAACTGGCCGGAATCCTTCTCTCTCTTCACGCGCCGCCGTCCGCTCCAGCCATCGATTGCTCATACTCCGGTAAAATTGTACATTGCCGATTGAAAATTTGTGCTTGCCATGCTAAAGATGCGACCGTTTAGGTGTTCTCTGGGTCCAATTTTGTGGAGAAGGCGGCGCGGCAAGCAACGGCCGGACAGAGCCTCGCGCGGCAAGCCGGCAGTCGGCAGGGCCTCACGTGACCAGGCGCTACCCCGCGGCCAGACGCGACCGCTGCCAAAGGCACTCGCGGCTAGGCAAACCAAACAGAACCGGACCGGGAAAAGCAAGCATTCGCGGTTTCCTCAACGGCAAACCCAAAGCGCGCGCGCCGCACCGGTGCTTTCGGCTAATCAATTTCTCCCGGCACGGAGCGCTTGCCGCGGCAACGATGAAGGAAGAACTGCCGCGGAACCAGCCGCCACCAGACCCGCACACAGCAACTGCTAGTTGCCCAGTCGCAACGCCCATCCACATCCCAGAGAAATGAATAGCCTCTCTGTCTACTTCCGTCCCTGTCTCCGGTGCGGCGTACTACGTGTAGTAACGTAGGACTTGGACTGCGCCCTTGTGGCAGTGGCAGGAGCGATCAAGCTTGCAGCAGGCTGCCATTGAAGCTCCCAGGGGCAGGGCAGGGACCCGCGGGTCACAAACTCGATCGGCGCATTTGCTGCGGTTGGTGCCACGCGATCCTGTGCCATACCGTGCTACCAAACGCCGACACACCGCAAGGCGCCACTACTCTGCAATGCGATGGCATGTAAACGTGAATTCCATCTCCATTGCATGAGTATTTCACTAACAGCGATGATTGATCGCGATCGATGGACCTTACTATTGTGCTCATTCGGCGTTGAACGCATGCTAATTGCACAAGAGCACGCCAATGATGACACTGTTAGAATACGCTATAGGACTAGAGATTAGGAGTTATTTTGTATTACAAGTTATAGCCTTTTTGCTCTCTAAGTTTTGTACTCCATATATACATCTACCCGGGTCAGATCAATATAACATAAAAATTAGGGATTCACAACTTTTCACATGGTATCAGAGCGGTTTATCTCACGACACCGATCCTAGGTTCCTAAACCACTTCCGCATCGTGCCGCCCCCGGGGAGATCTCTCCCCGGGGGCGAGGCACCCGATCTCGATCAATGACCGAATCGGTTCTTCAGATCATATCCAATTTCAAAAATTTCAATTCCTAGATTAGATCCAGTTGGCCACAAAATAAGTCCCTAAATTCCACGACCCAAAATCCGGTGAAAAGCATAGATCGGCGGTCATGGCGGCGCATGGCGCAACCTGCAGCTGCAGCGTCTCCAACATCGTGCGCGGCATGACCCTCTACATCGACACGGGTCCATCGAAACAAGGCCATATCGCATCGGCCGTCGTCCTCGACCTGCAAGGCCAGATCGCATTGGCCGCCGTCCTCGACCTGCAGCTTCAGCACGCCACGGATCATGATTTTTTTTTGCACAAAGGAGGGGTCACGAAGGACCCTTAAGAGGCTTCATTACAGATCTTGTCGGTGCACAATTACAAAAAGGAACCCAAGAAATAAGGAAATTACACACAGGTCCAGTAAAAGTGCGCAAAAGACCCCAGAACGGGCGAATAAACACAATCCGGTCCTCCAGATCTTCTCCAAGAACACCGACGAGGCCTCCGAGCTCCAGCCACCACCACACCACCGGGGACGAGCCACTTGGGGCGAGGAAGCGGGAGAAAGCCGGCACGGGCAGAGGGAAGCCTCGGGAGCGGTAGCCCTACTACCTTTTGGTCCGGACGAGGCGACGGAGCAAGCCACAACAAGTCGCTGGAGAGATGCTCCCAAACTCGAGCAGGACGTCGTGCACCACCAAACTCTGAGCTACTGCTTCCACCATGGAATCAGCACAGAGAGAGAGGAAGGGAACACCACGGCCGGAGAACCCAACCCCCCCGCCATGCAGAGCCACCGGAGCACGAGGCAGCTCCTCCTCATCGCCACGGCCGGCCGGGAGACGCCACGAGCCACGACAGAGCGCCCAACCGAAGCTCCTCCTCGCCGCCACGGCCGGCCAGGAGCTCGGAGGACACCAACACCACACCACAGGGAGGGAATGACGGCGCTTATTCCAGGAGTCGCGGCGGCCGACACCGCCCCGACCATCTCCAGCCAGAGGAGCCTGGACGGAGGAGAAGAACAGCCCTAGATCTCAGATCCACCGCCGATCTGAGATCCGCGCCAGGGCACCACGGCCCAACCTATGAAAGCAGGAAACCTAAGCTACTAGGCACACCGGCACCTCACCTCCACCAGTCCCAACCGGCAACGCCGGCGAGAGGACATCAGATCGGGCCGTGGCCGACGGAAGCTCTCACTGTACTGTAGCAAGGGCGAGAGGGTGGGAGAGGGGTTGTGTCGTCCACTGAATTCTTCGCCACGGATCATGAAAGCATCGGCCAATCTTTGCATGCAGCCCCGCGCAAGGAGACTAGCAGCCATATGGCATGATTCATGTTCATGCAAGGATTTTTTGGCAGAAAAAAGCACACGCGCGGGCCAGGCCGTCGCGTCATGAGCCAGCTACCGTCACTCTGAACATCTCCGTCACCACGATCTCCATCGACCTTCCGCGCACCCGTGTACATCTACATCGACTATGTACACCAAGCTGTACGTCTACACCGATATCGAGATCTGCACTGCATCAATCCGGACTACATCGACCCGAACATTAACGTTAAGCTGTACGACTACATCAAGTCACGAGCAAGATTTTCGTCGAGTTCTACATCGCCAACACAAACATCACCAAGGTCTACATCCACGTAGTCTTCCGCCACGACAACCTCGACCACGGCTACATCATAATCGGCTACCTCGACATCGACATCAAGAACACCGTCTACAACAACTTAAGAACTCCAGTCAACAGCGTCCGCGTCGTCACTTGCGTCCACGTCACTCCCGCTGTGACTGCGGGAGGGAAGAGAGGATAGACCGGGAAGGCACCAGAGGTGTCGACCCATCAGAGACGCAGTTGATGATGACAAGGAGAAAACGATGAAAACGAAAGACTTCAAATCCAGTCGGTATAGCACACAAAACATGAATTGAAAAGAAAAAAAACGACAATCTTAAGCTTTGTGTGAGCCATCCATTCATCCAGTTTTTGGCTTCAGCTCAATGTACTTCGAATGTTTGCACACAAGGCAATTATTTGGCATCCATGGTATACATAGTAAGACAATACGCCTCCTCTGAAGTAGTTAGTGCAGTAAACGGATAGGATAATTTTTGTACCCATGAAGTGATTATTGATGTAAACGGATAGCTCAACTTCCACACCGAATCCGGCTCTGAGTCCGTTTTAAGGTACATATTTGATTTTAGAGTAAGGATATTCGAACCCCAAGTGGAGCTCCAGCTACAGTGTAGTACAGTATAGCAAATAGAATGCAGATATGAATTAATAAAAAATTAATTAGAATTACCCAAATGTTTTAAATCAGATAATATGATATTCAAGTAAAAAACCAAGGCCAATATAATAAAATTAGCAGATTCAGTTACCGATTTCATTTGCCGAACATGTCTAACTCTAAGTGTTACCACCGACTGTGTAACTATTCAATTTATATATATACCATCTCGTTAAGCTTAGATTTTAGCCTAAATTCTATCAGAATCTTTTGAGCTAATTCACTGCTACAAGGGTGAAAGGTTAAATTTGTCTCAAGTTTTGCTAGAAATATAATTAACAGTCTATGAGAGTATTTACCCGACTATTTTTGTTTCCAGTTTGGGTCCGCCCCGTTTCCTATTCAATCCGTGGCCTATTATATCCGCATTTGAATCTGCATCTTGTTATTATCCACTCTACTCCGAATTCAAGAGAAAATATGATACTCCCTCCGGCCCAAAAAAAATGTCGGAGATTTTTCTAAATTTGAATGTATGTAGACACTAAATTAAGTCTAGATATGGTATAGTTTTCTAGGAGCACATATCTCGTAGGCTTATGTCCGATGCTCATGTTCACTAGATGGTCTTCTCTAATATAGATTAGATGATCTTATTCTAATGTATTACACGTACATCATTTAGATAAGAAAAGACAATAGTGTATATAATATATTATCTTCAGTTCAGTTGTCATCTATTGCAAGTTTACAACTAATGTCCCCATGCAACATGATTACTTTTTTCAACAAAGATATATGTGATTACTAAAGTTAATTAAGACATGGTATGATGAACTTCCCGTACAATGAAGATAATTGTCCTATCCTTTAGGTGAAAAGATCATCTCTTATTTTTCTAAATGAAAATCTTCTACTTAAGAGAAAGAAAATACTTTTTTTTCATTTACGACTTCCACATCACTATATCAGCAATCATCGGATGTGGTTTTTGCAGATATAAATTTTAATACTTTTTTCATTCATGTCTTCCACATCACTATATCAGCAATTCAGATGTGGTTTTTGCAGATATACAATTTTAATAATTTTTTCCACATCACTATATTAGCAATCATCGGATGTGGTTTTTGTAGATATATATTTTTAATACTTTTTTCATTTCTGTCTTCCACATCACTATATCAGCAATCATCGGATGTGGTTTTTTTTCCGCATATATACAGTTTTATGGATGAAAATCAGAAAGAGAAATGAATTTGTTTTTACTTGAAGGAAATCGGACCTACTACAGGCTCTGTTTTTATTTAGTTCGCATTCTAGGTTTAGTTAATTTCAAACTTTGCAACTAAGAATATACTACCTCTGTCCTAAAATAACTTATGTGAGTTTATTTAAATTTGCATATATCTAGACATGTTTTAGTACATAGATATATATAAATTTAGACAAATTCACATCACTTATTTTTGGACGGAGGGAGTAAGAAAAATATATCAATATTCGTAATATCAAATTCAATAATATGAAAATATGCTTTAAGAAGATTTGAATAAAATAGATTTTATATTGAAAGTATTAATATTTTTTCATTAATATATTTGGTCAAAGTTTAAAAAAATTAACTTTGATCAAACTCAAAATACTAAGTATTTGTGAACGGAGGAAGTACTTGCAGTCCATATATGGCAGACTGACGTAATTGCTGTCGGCGGCTTGGGTTATTTGTGTCTGTGCCAGCTCATGAACGACATCTCCGTACATCAGTAACTTGGTTAGTTCAATACGCAGTACTGGTGTGTCTTCTACAGAAAGTTGTGAGCAATACCCCACAGCCACGATGTAAATCAGATCAAAGCAGGCCACACCAGTTTGTTGGATCGCCATAAATTTCTACTGCACTCGCATTCAGTAGCGACGTTGAAACATTGATGTGCCGATCCGCGATTGATTGTATTTGAAGCATGGCTGTAGGTTGTGTTCCTTGGCTCTGGTTTTCAGATGTACGATCATGCACCCTTTCTTGCTTTCTCAACTGTCCGATTTCGGAATTCAATAGGAGAAATAAAGTGCCGAAAAATTGAGCGGCTCCATGCCTCCATCTTTCTCCTAGAAAAAATCAGACTCGGATGGGTTGAGTGTTAGACTACATGTATGGTTAGGTTAGACTAGGACTCTCGGTTTCTTGCCTTGCACTTCAAGTCTCTACCTACCCCCTTGTACTTCTATATAAACCCCCACCCGGGTCAAATCAATACAACAACAGAATCAGGGATACAATATTTTCCACATGGTATCAGAGCGGTTAGTCTCACGACGCCGATCCTAGGTCCTCCCACCACTTCCGCATCGCGCCGCCCCCGGGGAGATCTCTCCTCGGGGGCGCGGCACCCGGTCTCGATCAATGATCGGATCGGTTCATAGTTTAGATCTTAGATTCAATTTCGAAATCCCCAAATTCCTAGATTAGATCCAATTAGCTACAAATAAACCCCTAAATCTTTAGGATTTGTCCAACTCTCCGGTGAAATACAGTGCCTCGAAGATCGCCCGCAAGCTACAAGATCTACGCGCGTCTACACCTTCGTCACGCAATGGTCATCAAGACCTCTGGGAGGAGCATGCGGGCTGGCCAAGAGCTAGCGTTATTCAGCACATGCATCAAGCCGCGGCCTCCTACGTCACATCTGGCGTCTACCCGAGCGCCGACGACTACCCAGGCTACCAAGACTACAAGACAAGGTACACTACATGCATCAGATTTCATGTACGTAGATGGGGCATGCATCAATTTGCCAGCGAGATCATCTTGCTCCAACCCTCGTCACGCTGCATCGGATTATTTCCACGTCTCTGTCGAGCGCACATGACTTCATGGACATCAAGATCTGCACCGTGTTAAGCCGGACTACATCGACCCGAACATCAACATCAAGCTGTACGACTACATCAAGCTACGTCAAGAACATCGTCGAGTTCTACATCGCCAACAAGAATATCGCCAAGGTCTACATCTACGTGGTCTTCCGCTGCCACCGACAAAAAACTCTGCCGCCGTCGTGATCTTTGATCGCCGCCGCCGCCTACGACAAGACCCGCCGCCGTCGCAGAACCGCTGCCGCCGCCGCACAAGACAAAACCCGCCGCCGCCGCAGAACCGCTGCCGCCGCCGCCCATGATAAGACCCGCCGCCGCTGCAGAACCGCTGCCGCCGCCGCCTAAAAACCCGCCGCCGCCGCAGAACACCTGCCGCCGCCGCCTAAAAACCCGCCGCCGCCGCAGTAACCCTGCCGCCGCCACCTAAAACCTGCCGCCGCCGCAGTAACCCTGCCGCCGCCGCCAAAAACGCACAATTTTTTGCGCCTCCGGCTCTACGGCTACAACGATCACGACAACCTCGACCACGGCTACATCATGATCGGCTACCTCGACATCGACATCAAGAACACCGTCTACAGCAACTCAAGAACTCCAGTCAACAGCGTCCACGCCACTCCCGCTGTGACTGCGGGAGGGAAGAGAGGAGAGACACGGAAGGCACCAAGGTGCCGACCCATCAGAGACGCAGTTGACGATGACAAGGAGGAGAAGACAACGGACAGAAACGCTTGACTTCAAATCGACTTCAAATCCAGTCGCAATCGTCCGCTTCACTCCCGCTACGACTGAGGGGGGATGTTAGACTACATGTATGGTTAGGTTAGACTAGGACTCTCGGTTTCTTGCCTTGCACTCCAAGTCTCTACCTACCCCCTTGTACTTCTATATAAACCCCCACCCAGGTCAAATCAATACAACAACAGAATCAGGGATACAATATTTTCCACATTGAGTACTACTACTTCCATATTAATTGTGGATTGCGTAGCTAGCTCCGTCGGTAGAGGTTAGAGGTTACCGGTTAGGCCTTGTTTGGCAGAGGTGTTTTGCCAGGGATAATTGGGTATTATCCTAACCCAGCCCAAAAATATTACTAGAAAACTTTACTCAACCATTTGGCAGGCCGGTTTTAGGTGGATCAAAGCTCAGAAATCCTTTCAAAACACTCCAATACACTTCGGGTAGAAGTGTAAGTACGCCACGTCTCCCCCCTCGCGTTTTATACCCGTGATCAATCGAGTATGCCGTCTTCAGACGCAGTACTTCTCTGGCCTTTTCCCGGCTGCACGTCTTGCTGCCAGCTCACCTACCGCGTGCACGATCGGTCTAGCATCAACTAAGTGCATGCGACTGTGCGCGTGTATGAGGGCTGAAGCTGATTGTTTTTTGTGTAGCAAAGCTAGTTTGGGTAAGCCAATTGCCAATTATAGCGAAACACGCCAATACTCCCCCCCCCCCCCCCCCCCCCGGTAATATACTCCGTAAATCACTACAAATCCCTTCCGCCAAACGAGGCCTTAAGCTTTTACCAAGAGGTGGGATGGATGGATACGTAGATACTTTAACTTTATTTCATCATGAATCTAATACTCCCTCCGACCACTATTACCTGTCTCTGGAATAGATGTATCTACATCCACATTAGCGATAGGTAATAGTGGTCGGAAGGAGTAAAAAATTCACTCCGGTCTGTGACATGACTATCTAGCTTTATTGTGAAACCTTGAAGTATTCAGGATTATTTCAAAAAAAATGCATGCGGACAAACTACATAAACTTCAATTGACTCTTGTATGGAATGTTTACTCAAAGTTATATTTCATATCATGTATCCGAATGTCATTAATTTTGAGTGGAGGAATACTGATTATTGTAAACAACCCGGTCGTATTTACACGAAAATTACTCATGTCTTTTGGTGGATGTATCATAGTTAGACCATTGAGCAAGCTTATTTTTTAGTTATTACTCATGTTTTCAAAAACATTTTTTTAGCCCTTCGCGCTTCTTATTTTGTAGCCCGCGTCGCGAGGGTTGGAGAACCTGATCTATGAGTTGTGTTTTGTAAAAGTAGTGTTTAATAGATTAGGTTATGGTTTTATAGTCATATTTTTTGGAATCCGCGTAAATAAAGGTGGCATCGTCTATAATAAGTGATCTTCAACCATTCGTTCAATGACAAGGTATCCTCATTGGTGTTAATGGTGGTGTTGAGATATTAAATTTTTATGGGTATGATCCTTCAGACTTGCTTCACTAGATAAATTTTCGATTTCTTTCTCACGGAGTGCGAGGATAATTGTTCTCCCAAGTCCCAATATTTTTCTCGATGCTACGTTTTTGACAATGGTAATTCGTGCCTTTTTGGTTCCTAGCAATATTGAATAGACTGTTTGGTTTAATATTTTTAAAATACTAGTGTTGGTATTTTTGCCGATGTTAGTTGATGGTTGTGTCGTACATGTAGCCTTGGCATTGCGACAAAATTATGTGAGAATTATCATTTGTATTTACTTGCCATATATGTCATTATTCAACTGCTGCCCGAAAAAATACAAGATTGTGTTTTGAAAGAAGAAAGAGTTTGAACTTTGAAGACCCCAAGATTTTCTTATTTCTTTTAAATTTTATTTTGTTATCGCTGGTGACAGCTCATGTATTTCTACATCTCTTGTTCGTCACTAAATATATAATATGACATTGATTGTATAAAATATTTTGATTAGCTGGTGATATCTGGATAATTACTCTAAAATGAATATCCCAAAACACACCAACCATAGCCGAGGTGGGATCGGTCAATCCAAACGGCATGGAAAGTGATAGAGATGAGCTCCCTGCGCCGATAAATAGGCGCCCGGGTCATCAGCCAACTTCTCGCCCTTGCACTACATCTGTCTCTACTGATCACTCGCCCCCTCTGCTCTGGTGAACTCCTGTGTTCCCTCTGCCCATCTGAGTTTCCAAGAAGAGAAGAGAAGAGAGAGAGGAAATGGCCGGAGGAGGCGACAACGCCCAGACGAATGGAGCTCATGAGCAGAGCGCCATGGAGGAAGGGAGGAAGGAGGAGTACGACCAAGGATGCGGCCTCGCCTTGTCCATCCCATTCGTCCAGAAGGTGAGTCTTGCAGATGGCTTCTTGGTTTCTCAATTTTTATGTGCTGGCAAATGTCTCCCCGAAATGACAGATCTCTCTCTGATCTTCATATGGTTAGCTTTGAATGCCCTAAAAATCTTCTAATCATGGGATAATGCCGTGTCTGGGTTTAGGAGTCCTACAGTAGGAGTGTGCAAAACTGGCAAATTCGTAGAACAATATGTGCCGCCGGACCAAACTATTAGCCATCCACCTAATGGCCTAGCTAACTAACTGCATGAATCGAGACAAAATCGGAGATCGCTATGAACAGTGTGACATCTAGTAAGCTGACGTACGGACGAAAAATGCTGTTTCTGAAAACTAAATTGTGTGCGGATTTGTGTATGCAGATCCTGGCTGAGATCTTCGGCACCTACTTCCTCATCTTCGCCGGGTGCGGCGCGGTGACGGTCAACCAGAGCAAGAACGGCCAGATCACCTTCCCCGGCGTCGCCATCGTGTGGGGCCTGGCGGTGATGGTGATGGTGTACGCCCTGGGCCACATCTCCGGCGCGCACTTCAACCCGGCGGTGACCTTCGCGTTCGCGACGGTGCGGCGGTTCCCGTGGCGGCAGGTGCCGGCGTACGTGCTGGCGCAGATGCTGGGCGCGACGCTGGCGAGCGGCACCCTGCGGCTCATGTTTGGGGGCCGTCACGAGCACTTCCCCGGCACGCTCCCCGCCGGGTCGGAGGTCCAGTCGCTGGTGCTGGAGTTCATCATCACCTTCTACCTCATGTTCGTCATCTCCGGCGTCGCCACCGACAACAGAGCCGTAAGCGCGCGCCGCTCGTTTTCTTTAGCTCGCCCTAACAAACTTACACGTAATTAGCTAACAAATTAACAGACTAAATCTTTATCTTATCTGATCTGATCAATACTATTGTTTCCCGTGCAGATCGGAGAGTTGGCAGGACTGGCCGTGGGTGCAACCATCCTGCTTAACGTGCTAATCGCTGGGTATGTAATCTCATTTCACCCCCATCATTACAAGCGCATATATTCCAAACGTATAATTCCACAGGATATTTGCACTAAACTAATACTCTATATATACTACTCCCTCCGGTCGGAAATAAGTATCGGTGATTTAGTATAAATTTTGTACTAAGTTAGTATAAAATCACCGACTGTTATTTCCGATCGGAGTGAGTATATATTTGGAGTAGGAAAATTTGGATTATTGCATTAGCAAGGCTGGGTAGTGTAATTAACCGAAATCATTGACGTGCTTCCGTCAAAAGAAAAAATGGATCCTTGAGATCGATGTGGTTGTCCTTTTCGGTGGGAGAGTTTTTATGAAGTCATAAAGAAGGTCATGTGAGCGAGTCCTGGCGCGGCTTTGAGTGCCCGCTGCCACGGTTGGTGTAGTCGTAGACCAGCGCACACACATTTAATGTCAACATAAATACATGCACTCACTGACTGTCCCTTGTGAACACGCAGCCAACTTCTGGAGTCTGACTCGTGTAAAAAAGTCTTCTAAAAAGAGAGTAAGAAAATGTGTCGATGAACTTCGTCTTCTTCCTCTGGCATGCAGGCCAATCTCTGGAGCGTCGATGAACCCGGCGAGGACGGTGGGGCCGGCGCTGATCGGGAGCGAGTACAGGTCGATCTGGGTTTACATTGTTGGCCCCATGGCCGGAGCCGTCGCCGGAGCTTGGGCGTACAACCTCATCCGCTTCACCAACAAGCCCCTGCGCGAGATTACCAAGAGCGGCTCCTTCCTCAAGAGCATGAACAGGATGAACTCCGTCTCCGCATGATTAGTTATCGTATAGTAATTAGCTTACCCCGTCAATGTATTATCGAGAACAACCTATATCTACCTACCGTGACCGTCGATCCGTTCCGTCCATGGCGTGTCGAGCGGGGTACCCTCGATCTACTCCTCTCTCTAGTAATCTTTCTTGGTGTAGCCAAACCTGCCTGCGAGAGTATGTATATGTGGAACAAAGTTATGTTTTGGAACCATTTGTGGTGGAATCCTCTTGACAGGCATGCTTGCGTGGGATTAGTTGTTGTTGTTTTAGTAGGCGATGTGAATGTGCGTAATAAGCTACTCCTATCATAGCTAAGCTATGTGATTGTTGCATTAGTGATTGCCTCTAAATTTTCGGTCACCTTTACCCCTAGATCCTGACCTGTATGCTCGACTATGCTGGAGCTGGATGTATCTCTTACGATTTTGTATAGAACACCGTGTCTACCACCACATTCATACATTGCTCATAAACGTCCGCTCAAGACGATTGATAAAGTCAACACTGATATATACATCCAAAAACGTTAGTTTGATCGCACGTAGGCTATATCTGATTACAACAATCCTCATAACCATCTGGATAATTGTTGGATCTCTATCCTCATATAATCAGATTATGACGTGATCTTGTGAGTAGACTATATAAATCTGACGCCAAACGAACGAATATATGTTAAACCAGCTCAACCAAACATGATCATTCCAATGTGCCAAGCGCAACCTCGAGCACATTCGACTTGGGGAAAAAAATTACATGTTTTTCAGATTAGCATTGTTAATCATGCAAACTGGTTGATAATCTTAGTCCCATTGTTCTCGAACTTTTTCTTTGACGGAATATTTCTGATAATACCATGTGTTAACACAAGTAAAAAAGTAGTTCCCAAAGTATAATTTTGTACGTGTGTCTCAGTCTTTTTTTTACGGAATATGTGTATCTCAATCCAACACCTACCAAAGCATAAAGGCATCTCATCTCATATTCCGTCTCCTTTCATATTTTCTTACACTCATCATTAGGGTTAGATTCATTAGACCAAGATATGGAAGAATATAAGATGATCAAGGATTTTGTTAAGGAAACTTTTAAGAAAATTAGGAAGATTCGGAGCATCTCCTTGTTAAAGAAATTCAGCATTGTTCAGTAGTGTCCGCTTTAGTTCGTGGCCTGTGAGTGTGGGAGAGGCCCAAACATGCTTTATTATCTGAACTTGAGGCAGCAAACACCTCAACTCTCTGCAGCGCATCAAATGGTTTTTCTAATAAAAAGTTAGGCATTCTAGAACTACATTTTAGGCGTCTTTGTTCCTTATTTCTCCATCTCCTTGCACGAGTAATTATGTGCTGGAAAATTGCGTCAGTGCGTTTTTTGCTGCTTGCTGAAGAGATAATAGCAAAATATCGTTAGAGCACATGCAGATGTATAGTTCTCAGTTCGATGATTGGATTATGCATCTATGGTGGTAAGCTGCCACACACTAAAAAATTCGGACCAGCTGGTGCCTTTAAGGTTCAGTTAGTGTCCACCTGAAATTCTGAATTGGATATGTTGGGAACAAGGGTCGGGGCGAACTTTTTTTTTTTCGCGAAAACGCAAAAAGCTTTGCGTTTCGATGCATTGATAGAAAAGAGAGTTTTTACATATGTACAAGCTCAGAAGAGCTAACACCGCGCCGTACAACTCAACCCACTAGACCTATACTGCGGTGGGGATCAAAGCACGAATGCCGATCGCTCCCGCGGTCGCCCAAGTGTGAGCCTCGTCACGGATCATGTTGGAGAGACTAGCCGTGCTGGGAATTGCGGCGTCAAAGACTACCGCATTGCGAAGCTTCCAAATCCACCACGCCGTGAGCATGATCAACAACGAAGTCCCCTTGCGTAAAGCACGGGGGGTAGATCGTGTAGCTTCATGCCACCATCCCACAAAGTCATCTCCCCTCCTTGGCGGTCTCGCTGTGGATCGGACCCATGATAGCACCTCATGCCACACCGTCCTGGAGAATGGGCAGCCAACCAAAAGGTGTTCCATGATCTCTTCCGCCTGGTCACAGAGTGGGCAGCGTGGTGGATGTGGGAGCCCCCTCCGCGCCAATCTCTCTCCGGTCCAGCATCGATCTTGGCAAGCCAGCCAGATGTGGAACTTGACCCTCGGGGGGGCCCATGAGCGCCAGTTAAGCCTCCAAGATCTTGATACGATTGCCCCTGGAAGAGGAACTCGTAGCAAGACTTGGAAGAATACTGCGCATCCGTCGTCCATCGCCATAGCAGCTTATCTGGCGTCGGTAGAAGCTGCACATCCCGCATGCGGATCCAGAGCTGCACGTACTGCCAAAGGGCAAGCGAGCTCGTGGCACCCTGAATGTCAAAAATCCACCTGTGCTCAACCAGCGCCTCTCTCACAGTGCGACGCTTTCTAGCGCGGTTTGGGATCAGCGCGAAGAGGTCAGGCGCTATGTCCCTGATGGCTGTGCCATCCAACCATTTGTCCACCCAGAAAAGGGCAGTCTCTCCATCACCCACCACCATCCTTGTGGAGACGTCGAAGACCTCCCGCTCGATAGAGGAGAAGTGCATGTCTAGGCCGCGCCAGGGTCGCAGCGGGTCAGTGCGCATCCTCCAGAGCCAACGCATCCTAAGGCTGATCGCTGTGCGTGCCAGATCTGGGACCCCTAGGCCCCCAAGGTGAAGTGGCCGGCACACCCTTGCCCAGTTTACATGGCAGTGGCCGCCATTTGCATCTGCTCGGCCCACCCATAGGAAACCTCGCACGATCTTCTCAATCTGCTTCAGGGCTTTCTTATTAAGCCCGAGCACAACGATCTGGTGGAGCGGTATCGCCATCAACACCGACTTTACCAGGGCTAAGCGTCCAGCCTTGGTCATCATGGCGGCCTTCCACAAGGGTAGGCGATCCGCGATGCTGTCTACCAGTGGTCGTAGTGCCGAAGCTGGCAGCCGACCAACCGTCAATGGGATCTTGACAGGGAAGGGTGCCAACTGACACTCCATAATCTCCACCGCCTCAAGGGCCTCCTCATCAGAGCAGGCGATCGGGGACACTGAGCACTTAGCATAGTTGATGCGTAGTCCAGACGCCTCCCCAAAGAGTGCAAGGATCTCACGCACCATGCGCAACTCTGCCTCATCTGGGTGGCAAAAGATGACCACGTCGTCCGCATAGAGGGAGACAGACGTCCCCAACTCATGGGGGGCGATCGGTTTTAGCACCCCTAGCTCCTTGGCCTTGGCCAACAACCTGTTGAGCGAGTTGATGAACAACACGAACAACATCGGCGACAAGGGGTCTCCTTGTCTCAGGCCCCTCCGATGCCAAATTGGGGGGTCTGGCTCGCCATTGAGCAATACCCGTGTACTGGCTGTGGACAGAAGGATGGCGACCAGCTCGCGAAATCTAGGGCCGAACCCAACCTTCCGGAGCACCTCAAATAACATAGCCCAGGACACCGAGTCGAACGCACGAGCAATGTCAAGCTTGAGCATTACTCGTGGTGCCTTCAACCTATGGAGGAGTCGTGCCGTCTGCTGAACCATCATGAAGTTGTCATGTATGCAGCGCTTCTGGATGAAGGCGCATTAGTTTCGCTCCACTAGGGCACTCAACCTAGGAGCCAGTCTCGTGGCCAAGACCTTCGCCGCCAACTTGGCAAAGATGTGGATGAGACTGATCGGCCGATAATCTCCGAGGGAGGAAGCATCGCAACGCTTAGGCAGCAGGGTGATCAAAGCCTGGTTTAGGCCTTGGAAACCGCGCCCATTCAGGGAGTGCAGCTTGGCGAAGGCTGACATGAAATCTCCCTTGACTGTCCCCCAGCAACTCTGGAGGAATTCCGCTGTAAACCCATCCGGGCCTGGCGCCTTCCCATGCGGGAGGCGCCTGATGACATCCCAGACCTCCTCATCCGAGAAGGGCGCTTCGAGATCTAGCAGATCCTCAGCTTGGATACCTAGAAAATCCAGGTCCAGCGAGAACTCGCGATCCGTAGCTGTACCGAGCACCGCCTGGAAGTGATCAAAGGTGGCCTCTGCCATGGCCGCATGTTCAACAACAATCGCGCCATCGACCTGTAGGCTGTGGATCACATTCTTCTGTCTCCTGTATGAAGCGTGCTGGTGGAAGAATGTCGTGTTGGCATCTCCCTCTCTCAACCAGGCAACCTTTGCCCGTTGTCGCGCCATAGTACGCTCTAGCGAGGCCAGTCCTAGGTATGTGCGCTTGAGCCTCGCGCGCAATTCACGCTCATCCGCTGTGAGTCGCCTCGACTCCATGGCGACATCAAGACGGTAGACTACTTCCCGCGCTATCATGAGCTGCAGGCTCACCGAGCCTACCTTCTTGTCCGCCCAACTCATCAGCTGTCTTGCTGTGCGCTTCATCTTAGCGACGAGCCGACGGAAGGGATCTGGGTCGCCGTCAATGGCGGACCATGCGGACTCCACCACGTCACCGAAGCCATCTAGCTTCATCCAGTAACGTTCGAACTGGAACCTCTTACGACCAACCGCCTTTGGGGTGCAGTCGAGAAGAAGGGGACAATGGTCCGCAACAACCGTGGAAAGGCAGCGCAAAGAGCAGCTACCATGCATCGCATCCCAATCCACCGTGCAGAAGACCCTGTCGAGTCGAACAAGCGTGGGGGACTCCCGCTCGTTGGACCACGCGTACCTTCTCCCGTGGAGATAGATCTCCTTCAACTCACAATCGTTCAGGAATCTCCTGAAGCGCGCCATCATGCGGCGATGGAGGTTGTCGTTGTTCTTATCCTCGTCCCGGTAGATCATGTTAAAGTCCCCGCATAGGACCCATGGACCTGCGTGTGCCTCTCTAACAGCCCGCAGTTCTGTGAGAAAGGCGATCTTATCTGCGTCCTCCTGTGGACCATACACGCAAGTCAACCACCATGGCAACCCACCCGCAGGGGTCACCCGTGCCGTGACGCTGTTAAGGTCAACATGTGCGCTATCAAGCTGCACCACCCTACTCTTCCACGCTACAATTATACCACCCCTCGTACCAGACGCCGGCAAGCAGAAGTAAGCATCAAAATCCGCGCCTAAGGTTTCTATTACAATAGAGAGTGATACAATGGCAAGTTTGGTCTCTTGTAAGCACACAATAGATGCACTCGTCGTAGCGACAAGGCTCCTAACACCCGTGCGACGTGCACGGTCGTTTAGACCACGCACGTTACACACAAACACCATTGGTTCGTACAACATCGGAACAGTTGGAACACCCGAGGTTGGAGAGTCGGGGGTCAGGCCACCATCAGGCGACCACCCGAGAGCTCCGGAGGGGGCATCCCACAGCCCTTGATCGATGAGAGCGACCAGCCATAGAGCTCGCCGATCGCCTCGATCATGTCGTCCGTGAGAGGCAGCTCGAACAACTTGTGGTAGGCCTCCATCGCCTCAGCCGAAGGGGGCGCGTCGTCCGGTAGCAGCCCGAGCTTCCTCATCAGGTTGCGAACCACCTTCTGCTCAGAGTTAAGCCCACACGACTGACCAGCAATCCTGGGGCTTCGCCGTGGTTGGAAGTCCATCGCCATCAACCGGCGCTGCACAGGTGGTGCTAGAAGCAGGGCATCCGCGCGGCGCTTTGCCGCAGCCAGGAATTCACCCAATGTGCGTGGTCTCGCAGCAGGAGAAGGTCCGGGCTGCGTCGGTCCGGCTGTCGTCGCTCGCCTACTCGAGAACTGGATCGGAGGAGATGCAAATCTGATCGTAGGAGATGGGGAAGCAGCCGTGGAAGGCGCTGAGGTCTCCGAAGTCATCGCCGCAGGCTGGCGCAGAGCCAATGTCAGGGTGGCCGCTGCAGTCCGTGTCGGCAGCTCCGAAGAGCTAGGCACGAACAGATGCGGTGGCATGCCTAGGGGCTCCGCAGCTTGCGAACTTTAAGAAGCAGTTTCCGCTCATCTACTCTATATTAGAGGTCAAGAACTTAGGAACGACTCATTTCAACAAAGCAAATGTTGTTGCAGAATATATGCAATGGCACACACACAGGGAGGCTTGTTTTTACATGACTTTAGTCACGTGGTACTCTCGAAACAATGACACTTACAATCTTCACGAGTTAGACAGCATCATTGTGATAATTCGTCAGACGTCACACCCTATTGAATAAGAAACATCAAACATGAATGGCAACTGCCCCACGACATCCATTTTCCAAATCAGAAAAAATTGTGTTGAATACTTGCCTATGTACTGTTACTGAAACATGCCCAAAAATTGCCAGCATTGTGAACCTAGCTAGTCTCTGCGGTGAAGCTCACAGTTTCACGGAAGAGGAGCTCGAAGATGGGAGGTAACCGCTGTCCTTACTGCTGTGCAGCAAGACTGAAGGATCACTTGATGGCGCACAGGACCAATCTGTTCGGCTGTTCATGGACTGCCGAGATTGAGCGATATTGAACCTTAAGTCTTCATTCAGATCATCATCAGGTGTAATCTCAATAGGGGCTTGACCACAAAGCATCTTCACCACTGAGGACATTCTTGGCCGCTGAGTAGGTAAAGTGTTTGTGCATAGAAGCGCTACATTCAGCATCATCAGTGCTTCTTCTTGAGAATAGTCAGAACCAAGGCGCTGGTCGACGATTTCAAGAAGTCTCCCTTGCTGCTTCAATGTTTCAGCCTAAGGAAACAAATTCAGATAAACAAATACTGTTTAAAATGTGTAACAAGACCATCAGCAGTAAACTTGATGACATTAACAACATGGTCTAATTCTCTCAGAATGGGCCTGATGGGATTTGAAGCACTACTGGTAGCCACTAGTAGTTGTTTTCCTTGCATGTAGAATATTGCCTTGTCCAAGGCAAAGCCTAATTAATACTATCAAATTGTCTACAAAAACCTAGTTCACTGTCGACTTCCGTTCAACAGACACAGCCACTACTAGAGCAAGAGATGATGCCAACTACCCAATGTTATCTGGTTAAATAAGAGATTTAAGAACTTGGTATTATAACGCAGTTTAGCATATGGTCTGCAAATAATCTACAATTAAGTAAAAAATATTTTGATTCATCGTCATTGTTGGACATTATTCAAACTAAAATAAATTTCACTGTGTGGATTACGTAGCACATTATCAGCTTAACCATCACAAAGAGCGCTGAAAATTAGGCACAGTAATTATAGATATTCTGTCGCACAGAGCTATGCGCAATATTTGTCCATTGAACAAATATAGAAGTTTGCACAGTGCCAGCAATACGAGTGCTCACACGCCAGCAATACGAGTTATAGATACTCTCTTCCTATCTAGAGGGCGTACACGTTTTTCGAGGTTTAAGTTTGACCATCGATTTAACCATCAAAATGATTCTAAGCCATGCAAGTTATACCGTTGAATTCGTATTCGAATAAAGTTTGTAATTGTATAATTTTTGTAAAGATTACGTACTTATTATCGGTCAAAGTTTAAACACGCAAAACGAGGGTGTCACATGCATGGGGACGGAGGGAGTAAAGCATTGTCAAGAAATACAGTTATAGCAATGTTTCAATTTCTAGTTCAATTTTGATGTGTTAAAAGAGGTTTAACAGTTGTAATATGTCATTTAATGGGGTTATATATAATCCGATGCCAGCATTTCTTGTATTTGGTGCTTCCTTGCTCTAAATACATGGTGACTTGGGCAAATTTGCCAAATGGAGGAACTAACATCCCAAAGTACAGCTTGTAAGATTATATTAGGATCTATAGCGTTATGACATTTGTGTAGAGACAAAAAGAATAAAAAAATCAAGATAGTTTACCAAATCAAGAAGATGGAGATATTCTTCACTTGACATGCTATTTGTATTGCTCTCCCCGCTAACAATCTCTAGTGTCACCACACCAAAACTGTAGACATCTGCTTTACGTGTCAAACAACCTCTTGTGGCATACTCAGGAGCCATATATCCACTGACAAGAATTAAAAGCAGGGTGAAATGACTGAGACTGAATATTTGAAGAAAAAAACGTGAAAGTCAGATATAAAACGAACACATTACAGTAGCTGAAACTAAAAAGGCTATCTGAGAATATGGACATATCGATTCAACTATAACAGAAAATTAAAAAGATGAACAAGCAAGTGGCGGAAGAGCTTACACAGTGCCAGCAATACGAGTGCTCACATGCCCACAGTCATCATTCAGCTTAGCCAAACCAAAATCAGATATTTTAGGTTGCAGTCTTTCGTCAAGAAGAATATTTGACGGCTTGATATCTCTGTGGACGATTTTCAGTGTTGATTCCTCATGGAGATAAGCCAGGCCTTTCGCCGTTCCAAGGCAGATGTTATACCTTGTTGGCCAGTCTAATTTTAACTGACGTTCTGTGCGGCCTAAAATGCTCTTTTATTAGAACAGCAGGTACTTTCCAGCTATGATGATTGTTGCACTAATTTGACAAATTCATTTCAGAGCAAACGAGACAACTTGAAAATTAGTAAGAGAATCACAGTATCTTACCAAATAGTGCACGGCCAACACTATTATTTTCCAGGAATTCATATACCAGCAGTAGCTCTTCTCCATCAATACAACAACCATAGAGTCTCACAAGGTTTGGATGCCTTAGAGAAGATATTATTCCTATCTCATTCAAAAACTCACGATTCCCTTGGCTTGATTTCGAGGACAGTTTCTTGACAGCAACTGCAGTACCATCTGCTAGAGTACCCTGAAGGACAAGGGATTTTATGTGTTTTGCAACTATGAAAGCAGTTATGAACAATGTTCACACACATAGAGAATGTTTGTTTTACAGCTAGTATTTGATTGATTCACCTAAATGATTACTTCCTAGATCTAGAGTACCCTAAAGACAAGGAATTTAGAGAGTGTGTTGTAACTTAAGCAGTTACATACAATGTTCCCATGTAGCCAGGAAATAAACCGGTACAAAGTGGAAATGCTTGTTTGGCAACTACTAGTTGGTTGATTCACATAACTGATTATTTTCTAGATTCATTAGTTGTTATCTTAGGTACTCTGAGAATGTTCTACTAATTTTTCATCATGAATATGTTACCGAAGCTATGATTTCATGAATACAAACTCTGAGTTTTCATAGCATAAAATCTACAAACAATACCATATCATGTAGAAAAGGTATACCATTTATAGGAACTACACATCCCCCCAAATGATTGTTTGTGGTATTCTTAAAAGAGGTCCAATATTTTTTTCCCATTCCACTTCCACCAGAAGAGAATCTTAAATTTAATAGTGTTTACCTTGTAAACAGGTCCAAAGCCACCCTCACCTATTTTACTTTCAGGATCAAAATGTTTTGTTGCAGACTCTATCTCTTTTAAGCTAAAGAAGTACTGTGCCCTCGCCTGAATCTCGGAAGTATTGGTATTCCTTCCATAGTAAAATAATTGTCTACCTGTGATAAACAAGAAAATATAACACTAGCACATAAATGTAGCAGTGGTTTTGTGATATTAAATTTAAAAACAAGACAAATCGTATTTGTCAGTCTTAGTTATGAAATAGTCCGTCTCACTGAAATTATTCTATATAAGCTACCTTATAAGATTCAAAACATGGCATGCGAATAAATGACTATTCAACCATGAGAGAAGTTAAGGAGCCAAATGACTTTAAAACTAACACCGAACAAGGAGCTTTATTCATTGTGTGAGTGAGAAATATTTTTTAACAAGAAAACAACGGGATTATCTACACAATCTATAAATTGTAGCTGGAATTTTTAGGGAATCTGGACGTTATTATAGGCCCAGAAATGAAAAATATATTTTGTGGTGCCACAGGGAAAAAAGAGGGCCTTAGTTTCAAAATGCAAACACCAACTTGCAGAGGAGCAATGAAATATCTTACGGTTCTACAGTACATGGAAATCTTGCATTTTGAGTGCTGAGAAAATTCTCGTACTAACAAGAAATAACAGCAAAAAAAACTTTTATAATATTTTATATTGCAAGACCAGATATTGTAATCCACAATATCAGCTAGCAAGAACTAAAGTACATTATACATACCGGCAACAATTTGTTTGTCTTTAGATATAACTAACTGTACAAATTTTAATAGTACTGCACAAAGGTAGTATCTCCAAGGTTGCTTAAGTTTGGCGTTTCAAAGTAAATACAAATACTGATCCATGTATTATTGATTTACAACAAACATGCTAAACCAATGACAAGGAAAATGACTTAGAACATATATGTAGAAAGAACAATGACAAAAATAAAATTAGAAGATAAACTCACCAGTTCCTTTTCTGTTTTTTTTTCGGAAGACTTTGATATAGAAGGCTGCCAGCAGAAGTACGATAACTAGGCATGATGCTGCTATTATGGTAATCAACACTCCGGTAGAGATACCATGGTGGTTCCTATGCACTGCACTAATATGCAGTTAGGTAACTAAGTAACTTCCATACATATAAAATACCGCAGTACAGTCTCCACTTACCTTGTGTCACAGATATGGCTGAGATCAATGGGCCATACACACCCCGGTACGGTATAGCGGTGGTACCTTTGCCTCCCCAGTAGAAGTGGATTTCCAACGTATTTGTTGTGATATTGGTTGTGAAATTCATTGAGATTGGCCGATTGACACCACCAGCCACATCTTCAATGTTAAAATCCTTCAAGACTTTAGCACCCTGAAATGTTACAGCAAGACAGTAAAGTGGTGTCTAAAGAAATTAAATGTTGAAGATGATAACATCAGGAGATCAAGGAACAACTTTATCAGGAAATTTTACAGCACTTTATGTTACCACAACAAACGTTAAGCTACTCAGAGAAAAAAAAATCATATTTCACTTGTTATCTTTATGTCCAGCCTCTGATGTTCAGTCCACGACTTGACCATACAATGCTCTCCAGTATGGTCCTATAATAGTTGTCTATCTCTGGAGCACGAATTTCATTAAGATGAGTGATAAACTAGAAAAAGTTGCAAAACAAGAATCAAGATGCCAGCATTATTATGGTAAACAGAAGAGGACACATCACAGAGCAGATCTGTACCTGGATCAAGACTTCAAAAACACGCTTGCCATTGCTAGAATATGTATGATCGTCTGTGAACATGATCTCAGCAAAATGAAGATTTACTAGATATTCACCATTCTCCATGCAAAGGCCGTAATATTTCAGTGAAAGAGGGGAGAGGCGAGCTTCGGTGTATAACTCGGGATGAGCAAGTGAGAGCCTTGATGTGTTTCTAGCGATGTAGTCAGCATTTTCATTACCCACAAAATCACCTGTACTACTATAAGCCCACCTCTTATCATCAGATAATACAAAAATTGATGTTCCAATTTGAGATGAATCATCCTCATAGACATTTCCATCTATCATAACACGTCTGCCACCACAGTTAATGAACAGGGAGGAATCTGAAGGTATTCGAAGAAATTTTTAGGTGTCATTAGATGTTTAAAGTTTGAAATGTACTGCTGGGCCATCTCCAGTATGCAAGTAAACTTACATTGCGGTTTGCTCATGCAGGGAAGGTTCTTTCTTAGACATGGCCGCAATCTTGCAAAAGAACAAAGAAGTACAAAACACACTTAAACCTTTCTTTCTTTCAAGGAAATTTCATACAAAAAGAATCATCTGGACATTTAAGTACAGGATCTTACGAACTGTCATTCGTGACTGAGAAGCTTGACACCATATTTCTGCAATTATAAAATGCAAGGTATGTGAGCACCATGCGAATCAAACTTAATTAGTGGAAGATCTTTGAATGCGCAACATACACATTTGCTTGTTGACACTCGGTTGGAGGGTTACCCGTGAAGTCATTATATGACACATCCCTGAAAGACATTTGTCAAATGTCATCCACGAAGAAATCACAGAACAGAAGGAGAAAATAATAGTGCAAATCATTCCTTATTATCCATAAAAAGTTATAGCACCGTATCCACAGAAAAGTACTGCATTGTGGGATACGCACATGTTTACTTTATTGCTTGCCTTGTTTTTCAACATCCAAGCAGGCAAATCTCCAGTCAGCATGTTATCAGTTAAGTACCTATTTTCAAGAATTGAAAAGAGGTTATTGGAAAATGCATGATAAAACAAAATTCTGGTGAGAAAGTTATATATTATACAATTTAAAATAAATGAACAATAGGTTGGATTATTAACTTATGTTTGACAGAATAAATTTCTTACAGAAATTGTAGTGCCACCATTCCTCCAAATTCTGCTGGAATCTGACCAGAAAACTTGTTGAAACTTAGATCTCTGAAATTAACGACAGTGTAATTATGAAGACATGTACATCTAGCAACATCAAGCTTTAATGAACAGTATTTGGCATCACACAATATGTCCGAGCTGTCACAAAATCGTGGTACACCTAAGGAGATCTAGTCCTGCAAACCTATTATAATATACATAGAATGTACGTTTCTTCTTCCACCCATACTGATAGTTTCAAAGTGCTACTAGTAAAACAAATGAAATACCCACTCTAAAATGAGAAGATGGAAGACACTATAAGAAATAGGATTACTTACAGTACTTTCAGATACTGCATTTGACCAAGGTAAGCAGGTAACTTCCCATGTATGGAGCAATTTCGAAGAACCCTGTAACGCAGAGAGAATTCAGTATTCTGGCGATCAGGTCAGAAGAGCTACAGTGAGCTGGTACCAAATACACAGAGGTAAACTCACACTTCCGTTAGGTACTGCGCATTTTGTAAGGGCGGGAAATTCATGCTTGGTCCACTCAAATCAGTCACCCTCCTGATAATGTATGCATTACAATCAATGAATTACTTAAAAAATAACCAATCCAAATACAAGATCTTGGTAAGCATATCAGTAGAAAGCTAGTACAGCGAAGTACAATGTACATACAGTTCTGTTAAGTTTCTCAACAAAGCTATTTCTGAAGGAATAGGCCCGTTCATCAAGGTACCCTGCATATCTCTGGAAAGTGAGACCATATAAGGAAAAACTATGAGTTAACAGGAAAAAAAATCCATTTCATGAAATGTCCTATATGAGAATAACACTGACATTCTGTTGAGCCGTTGCCAGTTCTTTATGAAACTGGGTATCCTTCCTGAAATGTTGTTCCCATCAATTCGGCTGCAATTTTCCAGACAAAAAATTCACGATTTGACACAAAAGCAAGAAATTTACTGATCAAGTAAGAATGAGACATACAAATCTGTCATATTTGTCAGCCTGGAAAAGGTTGAGGGCAACTCTCCTGTGATGTTATTTGCAGAAATGAAACTGTAAGAGAAAAATGAGTAATAATTCAAGAAACTTCAGATTACCCTTCATAAGAAATTATTCTCAAGACCTAGTCTCAGTATTTTAGTATCCACAGAATGCATCAGTATCTCAGGGAATGGAAAATAAAACAGTAATTCTCTAAAGAAAATTCACAACATGACATACACTGTCTAGTGGTGTAATAATGTGAGAACATTAACACATTGATGGTGCTATAGGCGAATATTATTCATTGGATATGTCAAGTTGTATCTGGGAAAACTCTCAAAAGAGCCAATTGAAACGTATCCCAAGTACTTTCATATTTCCGTGTCGAAAAATAAATATAACCTGTAGGTTAATCTTTAGTACATCTAGTCTTCAGTTATCACAGATACACAACAGTGTGATGACAAATACCCTCAGCAGAGACCAGTGAAAAATAATAAAATGATCATAGATAGTAGCTTTGTCCGAGCAAAAATAAGGACTTACAATCTCTCCAAACTGATGATGTTACCTAACTCTGGTGGAATAGGGCCCTCGAGCTGATTGGCTTCTAGCTGTCTGCAGATAATTTGTTAATGATTGAGCTCTTTCATCTTTCAGTTTTACCCCAGCAAGATACAGGTACTTGTAACCATAGTGCAGACAGAACTCACAAGGACTTCAACATTGGCATACGTCCAAGCTCCTTAGGTAGTGTTCCAGATATGCGATTTCCCTGAAGAGACCTGTATTTGCACTAGAAGGTTGAACCAAGGGTCCAACTTACATACTTAATTTTGACAACATGATGGGGGATCGCCAGACATACAGATTAAAAACTTGCAGGCTAGCCCATGATGCTGGAATTGATCCTTGAATGAAGTTGCGTGACAAGTCACTGCAATGTTAACAAACCATTTGTTGATAAACTGTGAATATCATGAAATTCAAAAAAAAAATCCAAAAAAAATTAAATCCAAAAAAAAATATCATGAAATTCCAGTAGATTAATTGTGTTACTTACAGATGACGTAGATAAGTAAGGTTGACAACTTCTTCAGGTAGAATTCCACTAAGATTCAGACGCATAAGCTGCCTGCAATGTATATAAATAAAGAGGTGAAACATAGTATTCAAGCGCAAAATGGAAGATAGGGAAAAGTTGAAGGATTATGGATAAGAACCATTTCAGAGGACAGAAATTAATGAGAAAATGGCATATCTTACAAGCTAATAATATGACACTTGGAGGCGTTCTGGAATGAACAATCACATGTCACATTGCTGACAATTAATCCAATGGAGTTGGCCCAAGTTCCAGACCCAATGCAAGGATCCAAATTGAAATCCCAATCCGTCTTGTTAAGCTTGTGTGCTATACCTTTGAGAGCTTCGACTGAAAAAAGGAAATAAAGTTCAAATATCAGCTGAACCATGTTAGTAGGTACGAACATTAGGAGCGTTGATCTATTCTGTTTCTTTCTCTTTCCACAGGACGAGATAAACAGACACCAGTAGCAACAGATTAGTATGACAAACGTAGAGAAATCAGACATGAGCATTTTTCAAATTGCTACGATATGCAGTTTAAATATCATGGAACACGGAGAAATACATTGTTCAGTCTACTGTGATTCAAAATTGCGGGATATTAAATGAAGGTGGTTTTTCATGTTCAGTTTCTCCGAGTGTGGCAAAAAGAATACTCTTGCAAGGTAAAGGCTGCCATTCAACATCCATGCATGCCTTGTATGATCCTAACAACACCGCAGAGCATGATCAATATTCAGTCATCACCATGTGACTATGAGAGAAGCTTGTATCTTTTGCTATGCACAAGATGCCAGCATTGGCAATGGTGTTGCCCTCTGATTTACTCAGCTACCATTCATGTTGCTTCCAGCACCTGATCTTTACCACATCTTTGAAGAAACAGCGGTGGACGACTAGAACACTATATTACTTCAAGAAAGCCTTTCCACTTATCAATTATCATCAAGAAAAAACATTAGCATTCGACAGTGTTCGTTCTTACAGCTGTAGTCAGGAAGCCACATCTCCAAAATTCATTCATCAACTTCAGAACATCAGTCACTGAGCTCTCAGAGCACTTGAACCTCCCCTACTGAGCACCCCATGTTGCCAATTCTTGCATGTCCAACATTTCTTCGCTGGAGAAGCTTCGCCAAACCATTGATATGAGCCCACGGCCAACCAAACACAAGCCACAGGCGCCAGGCGGCAGATTGCGAACCACGCCATGGGCACCACCATCACCTAAAGCAGAGGCATTGCAAACGTGCAAACGATGCCTTTTGACACCACTACGAGAGGGTAACAGCCAGGGTGCTACGCCTATCAGTAATTTCGTCAAACACCTAGCGCCCACCGCCCACTGGACAGCTACATCTACTCGGCGCTTTCGTATAAGTTGTGGGATCTTGGGAGAAAAAATAAGAGAGAGACGAAGATCGCAGGTCAAACATCGCGCTTGAGTTGACGACGTGCACCAAAGCGGGATGCTCGCACTTTCTTGGCGAAGGAAGCGGCACCGGCGGCATGAACAGAGGGCTAGAGCCTATAGGTGTATGTTTGAGCGGATACCCCGAATGAGCAGAATGGCATTTTCTTACTGTAGGGTTAGGATTTTTCCCAACTGACGAAAAGAAAGGACGTTTCTCTCGATTTACTTTTTGCGCAAGTACAATCCTACTATGCTGCAGTGCTGCAGACCAATTTCACCCCAAGAAAACATGTTCCGGTTATGTGGGACATATGAACACACAATGATTTCAGATCAAAAGGTGGTACAGTATCTGTATATGCACATGAACACACGGAAAATTCTTTTCTTTTTCGCAAGGAAGCACATGAAAACATTTGATAGGTAAAACAATCGGGTTAAATTCTCTCCCTGCCTAGTATTAGTAACCTGAACCAACACTTTTCTGATCGGTAAGTCAGTTGGGGAGAATCAGTAATTCAATTTTGACACTGCGCTAGTCGTATGAAAAAAATAGTTTGCTAAAATTTGCGTCAGAAAAAACCAAGGAAGGAAAGTATGCACAAAAACCACCATGCCGCGAGGGGAGGGAGCAGAAGATAAGCTCAGCCAAGCAACAGCCCACGCAGGCACGCACACATGCTGCTTCACCGAGAGAGAACACCGAAAACAAGAGGCAGCCACAGAATTCATCTCAAAAGTAGGCACTGCTACTGCTAGTGCTAGTGCTCCCCTCACCTTCTTGCTCGGGCAGCTTCTGCGCCGCGCACCGGCCGCCATTGCCGAACCCAAGATCCAGCAGCAGGAGCAGGAGCGGCAGGAGACGGAGACGGAGCACGCCGCGGCGGCCGCTTCCCGTTTCAAACCTCCTCGTCACCGACATCGCCGTGAACCGGAAGTGGAAGCCCCTCTGCTGCAGGCCTCCGCGCGCGCTCTGGGTGCGACCGGCTATGGCCTCTGGATATTTACTGTTTTAGCTAGCTACCGTGGGCGGGAGGCGCGTCGGCGTCGGCGTCTGTGAGTGTGAGTGTGAGTGCGTGATGTCGCCTCCTGGCAGAGGCTGGTGGATGGGTGGACGCGCACGGTTTAATTCTACACGACATTGTCCATCAACTTGCTCGTTTCAGGTCCAAGAATTAATGCACGCGCACCTAGCTTCAAGGTCTCCGGGCGCGTCTCAACTAGCTTGTGTGATTTTGCTTTTGCAAAAGTATCCATATCATCAGTGAACAACATTTCGTACAACCATTCGAACAGCAAGAGATGGTACAGTACATCTAATGGGAGGCAACCAAATATACAACATTGACAAGTAGTGCCGCCTTTTGAGCACGGGCTATATAGGTAGCCATTTTTAAAACTCCAAAAACTCTAATTCATAGTTTTAAGAAAAACTAGCATAGTGGCCCTCGCAAAATCTGTTGGCATCATCTATAGTTGGTTAATGTGTTTAAGAAATAAAATATTATTTTTTACATCATAATATTTCCATTATATACCAGTGAGCATGAAGGTCTGGTTAGGCTTGGTTATGATGATGTAAAGTTGGCGGCGGAGGTACACGTGACATGAAGGCTTTGACTCTACCAACTATATCAAGTTTAGTTGTTGTTATATAACTCATGACCTAATTTTTCTTCGTACATTCTTTGTACATTCTTTTCACGTTGACCTTTTGCTTGCTACTACTGTACCGCTTTATTTTATTTACCATAGGCATGTTATAGTCTTATTTTTCATCGGTCACTTCACACCTCTAGTGAACTTTATATTGGATTTTATTGAAACCAAAAGTATTATTTATTTTCATTTATTATTTGAGACCTCATATATAATACATAGGACGCGTTCGAGATCTCTCCGCTCCGCAGACCGCGCTCCCAGAGCGGGAGGAACGCCAGCACAAATTAGTGGAGTTGCTTAAAGCGAGCTCCACGCGCTTACCTTATCATTTGTTGAGCGGAGTGGAGGGGAGAGAAACCGAACAGGCCCATAGTCGACTAAATCTTATTAATATCTGTCATATAATGATCTATAAGAAAATCAGCTATTTTGGTAATTTAAATTCTTATGGAACGAAAATATTAATTTTCTTTTATTCTTATTTTAAATTTCATATGAAAAATTATGTCGACTTGCTTATCCGCTTAGTAAAATTTGTCTACGTACCTTGTATGAATTTATAAATTTGACCTTGACTCAATTTTATCATCTCAAAGTTCTTTGACTGATTTTCATAAGTTGATTTACTCAAAAAAATTCAACTAATAAAAACTTGTAAAATTTCGTCACCAAGCACTCTACTCCACAACTGGTGGAGGCGCTGTAGTTACCCCGTACGTCAAGCGCAGCGAGCTCTTGTTAAGGCGAACATAGACCTATACTTCTTGTCCACCTAATCGTCAATCCAATTCCAAGAAAACATACATGTGCTGACATCACATATGCATGTTGCATGACATAATCGCATGTAAGGGAAATTCAAAAACCCCATGTCATTTTTTTTTGACTTGCCTCATATCAGCATTAGCTAACTCACTATTTGCTACTCGTATCAGAGCGCAAACAGGAAGAACTATGTAGGCCCTAACGCATTTTAGCAAGCACACATAGTGCACTTTGAAAGTTGCTGCTTAGAGTATAATTAATAATCCCTGCACTTTAGCACCGTTGTCGAGCAAAGAAGACCAGCTCTGAACTTCCCCCACATATGAATGAATTTCTCCTGGACTTCAGCGGCCGCACCATGAAAAATATAGAAGATATCTCAAATTAAGAGAAAAAACGAAATATCAAAATAACTATCTAGACTGCACAAAGCAAAGCAGATGCATGTTGCTGCTGCTGCCTGCTGGTTGCCTCGCTTGAGAAAGTTCAGAGTTGAGAGCAGGTAGCGCTTAGCAGGTCTTAAAGTTAAGACGCGGTGGGCTTGGACATGGCGGATGGATTCGTTCATCTCGATGGACGTATCGAGGATGATCAGACGGAAGCACCAACGCGTCGAGCCAGGAGCACCAGTGGGCCAGTATAGCGCGGGTGAGGCAGTGAGGGTGTCGACTGGCAGGACTTGGGGCGGCACAGCGGCGGCCTGCAGCTTGCGCAGCTGCACTGACCGACGGCTGGAGCCCACTTCAGAGAAGAACGACGCTGCCGGGCAGGGCTGTTGGAATAATCTAGCCGTTAGGTGTTTTCAGTAGTGTTAAGTTCAGTTTCGTCAGAGAACACCGAAGTTATTGGGTTCAGTTTGTTTCTGTTAGCAGGATGAGAACGAGTCTGTTCGTTCCGATCCTTTAGCGTAGGAAGTGCGTGAGCATGCCCCAGATCGCGGGATGGCGCGACCTAGTCGGTGGGCACGATCTCCACCTTCCCCATTTGCTTGTAATCCCTCTGAATAAATAGAGAAGAGAAGAGAAAAGCAGCACACTTCACGCTGCACAAAAACGAGTTTCAGTTCTTCTTTCAGTTCTTCTTCAGAGTGAGAGAGAGAGAGAGCTCGTACCACATTTGGTATCAGAGCCCGTGGAGTAGATCCCTCCGGTTATCATGACCGGGAAGACCAACCGCACCGGGGAGAACAAGGGCAACGACGGCAGCAGCACCCCGCAGACACCGGCTGCTAGGCTCACCGACGGCAGCGATGCCGTGGCCGGTTCGAGCGCACAGCAGCGGGGTTTGCGCGACGGAGGAGGCTGGCCGTTGCTCACGCGTACCAACTACGCGGACTGGGCAATTCTCATGCAGGTCATGTTGGAGGGGCGTGGCCTTTGGGACGCGATCGAGTCCGGCACCACCGTGCGCGCGGACGATCGTCTCGCCCTCGAGGCAATCCTCCGGGGAGTACCGCCGGAGATGATGGCCACGCTCGCCAGCAAGGGCACGGCCAAGGAAGCATGGGCATCCCTGAAGACGATGCGGCTCGGTGTCACGCGCGTGCGCGACGCCAGGGCCGGCACCCTCAACAAGCAGTTCACAGCGCTCCACTTCAACGACGGCGAGACCGTCGACGAGTTCGCCATCCGCATCACAGGTTTGGTGAATCAACTAGCTCTTCTCGGCAAAACTATTCCAGAATCCGATGCAGTGCGCAAGTTCCTGGAGGTGGTGCCGCGCAAGTACATGCAGATCGCCATGTCCATCGAGACGTTGGTGGATCTGAACACCTTGTCTATCGAGGAGCTGGTGGGCCGCCTAAAGGCGGTGTAACGACCCGGAAAAATCCCCATTATTAGAATTGATTGTTCTTTTTCTTTTTCGCGTCATGCATCAGCATGCATCTTTCACCTTGCACATTTTTATCGAAACTAAAATTATGTGGTATTAAAATCTAATTTTATTTTGTTCGTATTGTTTTATAAAACCCTCCCTGCTCTTCTTATTTTAGTTAAATTAACAAAACCAAAACATTTGCCGGCGTTGAATTTGTTTAAATCTGCTTTGCAACCCTTTGTAAATTGTTTTGAGACAAGAAGATTCAGTTTTCGAAATCTTTGAAGCCTGTTCTGAAATCTTTTCTAATTCCTCTTTCCCTCCCCTTCTTGGTCCCAAACGCTTTCAGCAAGACAAAGGAAAGGAGAAGTAATTTTGCAAGAAATAGAAAAGGAGAGAAGAAAATCACAACAGCCGTCTCGCCTTTTCCTCCAGCCCAGCACTCCATCTTGTCGTCTTATTCCATGTACGGCGTTCATCCCGACGCTCCACGTTGGTCACCTGGTGGATGGGACGTCGATCTGCGCTCCCCTCCTCCCTTTATAAGCAGGCCTCTCCTGCAACCCAGCCCTAGCGCTAGCCTTCCTCCTGCCTGCCGCCGCCACTTTCCTCTCTCGTTTTCTCGCTGCTGCTTCCGAGCATGCTAGCCGCAGTGCAACTCTCCCTGCTCAACCCGACGACGTCGCCCGCGCGCGTCCTCTTCAACTCTCCTTCCTCTGCAAGGTCGCCCATTTCCGAGGGCAACTTCGCTAGCACGAACTCGTCCGTCGCTGTCCTCGCCTGCAAGCTGGCGTCTTTGGCTACGAAATCGTATCTGCGGTGAGAGTCCGCAACTTCTGAACCTCTCCTTCCTCCCCTGCCTTGCTCTTGGTCGCCCCACCGACGGTGACCGTCGTTTTCTTCCGCAGGGAAACGTCGCTGTCCCTGCCATTCAACTCCGCCATGCATCGATCGAGCTCGTCCTCGTCTACAACCTTTGGCGATTCACCATCCGGCTTCAGCAACATTGACCACCTCCTCCTCGCGCGTCCGCAGCAACACACGTGCACTCAGCCTCCTCCTGCGCGTTCGTCCGTGCCGCCACCAACCTCGCCGCCGCCCAGCTCGCTCGTACCGTCATCTCCGTCTTCTTCCGCGTCGCCTAGCTGCAAGGACAAGATCAGTCGCTTAATTGGTTCAAGAAAGCAGCGTCCTTTTCCACAACAACAACAGCAGCTTAGCGCAGTGGTTTGTTCCTTTGACAGAGGTCTTGACATCCAGTGTTCGAATCTCAGGGATATCAATTTCCCATTCCTTTTTGTTTCAGATTCCTATCGGACATGCGGGGCTTCTCCGTCAGTCCCAGCCAACTTCAGTCCATGTCTAAAATCTACAACGCTATTTATACTACATGGATCTACCAATTTTTCAGCTAGCCTATCCATCCAACTGACTGTGCATGTCCGGCAACTGCTACACGTCTTCACGATCTGAATCTAATTTCAGCTAGCACCTGAGTTCATTTTTCCTATCCATCCAGCAGCTTGCTTGCTAGCTTAGTTAACTAGCCCCATCTTTGTACGTCTGTATCTCTTTGCTCAAAAGATCTTCTATCCGGCGTTCGCTGTTTCGGCTATGGAAACATCGGATGGTGGGACAACTTCCGTGACGCCGACTACTTCCGCTACTTCGACTACAATCCGTCTCTCCAATCTGAACGTGAGACCTCACCCTAAGCCATATATTTCGAATATCTATCTTATATATGCAAAATCATTCATGTGGCATTGGCATATCATATCCGGGGGTAAATAGGAATTACCTAATAATTAAATATGGAATATGTGGGATTTGTATATATTTTTGTCCTGGTTCCATTTAATTTTGTGTAGCTCATCCATGCCATGTTTTGCCATGCTAATAATTAATTAATTATGGGGTAGTAAAACAACTTGAACCATATATGTTTGTATCGGGATTCCGATTCCGCTTAATTTTGATAAGTTGCATTGCATCATAATTGCCATGTCATGCATGCATGCTTCACATAATCATGCCGATTCTTTCTTCGTAGTAGTAAGTGTTGCATCCGTTGTTTGTTGTAGCGATTTGCTTCTTCTTGGATAGGACGTTTCGTGGTGATGTGAACAACGACAAGTTCTTCGGGTGTTCTTCAACCATCTTTTCAGGCGAGCCCTTTTCTCTCTACCCATTTAATACTTTTGCTCTCGCTAGCTCTATATTCTAGTCTTGTGTCACGATGCTTTTGTTCGAGTCACGTGTCCTATCCACCTGTTTATCCAAAGCAAAGCCATAGAACCTTCCTTACTTCCTATTAACCATGTGCTTGTTGTTTGAGTTGGCTCTGCGAGTCGTAGGCATCTTTAGGTTGTTCGACTTGTTTTATCTTATTGGGTTGGGAAAGTTATCATATGCTCTACTTTATGGATACATGTTGTTGGAGATACTCATGGCTTACTTTAATGTTAATGATTAAAATTGAATTAAGCAGAGGCATCGGTGAGTCATTTTGCCCGTTTTCCGACGGCTCACTTGTGTCCCCTAGGACCCCGAGATCGCATGAACTGTTCTGAGACTGAGCGCTCTAACCATACGTGGGTACGCTTCTGGGCCTCCCCTTGACACTGCCGGAATCTACATACTTGTCCAGTGGCCACAACTAGTTCGAGGTTTTCCATTTGTTTCTTGTCGAGCGTGCAGCTTGTATCTTATGGTCCTATTTTATTTGGGGGAAGCCCCAGAGTGCCTTGTAACCCCTTTGTTTCTGCACGCTCGTGTAGGTGCGGGACGACTGCAGGTGGGCACCCTCCCCAGAGCGAGGTTCCAGCCCATTATGCAGCGCCGGCGCAAACAGCTAAGTCCGTTCGGAGATTCGGCCGGACTCTTGATACGGGTTAAACTTAGTTAGGTGGCTTCCTGGACTTGTTTGTAGTGAAGGAGAGTGCGAGTCGTGACTATCCTGATGGCGCACCTGTTTTTATTAAGGGTGCGAGACCTGCCTAAAGGATTGATCGTGCGTTTGGGTACATTTGGGCACCCCTGCAGGGTTAAATCTTTTCGAAAAGCCGTGTCCGCGGTTATGGACGACTTGGAGCTGTACTACTCGATCATAGAACAACTTGCACCTGCTATTTCAATACTAATAAACTTGTATAGTAAGTTAGCACAACTGCAACAATAAACCTGCAATAAAACTTGGTAACCGTGTGAGTGCCCTTGATACTTGCTTCTTCGTTTGGTCACGAGGAGGTGATTCATCGGCTGGGTTATGTTTGGTGTTAGTATCTAGTTGGTTCCTGATATGCGCTCTCTTATCTTATTCTATTTAGACGGAAGTTTTAGTGTCTCTGTAGTAAAGTTCTTTTGTTGCCGCTAAGTCCACCATATAGCCTGTAGGCGAGCACAGCTGAATTCCAGTCTCGCGAGTACGTGCCTCGGTACTTACCCTCGTTTTTTTTTCTCTTTTATCTTTCTCCCTCCTTGTTCGGCAACCTTTGGCCCGACGCTGTTCACAGGTATGGGAGCGACGACGTTAGCAAGGTTACCCTTCCGGCTTGGCCTGGGCAGGGTTATGGACGCCATCGTTTATCTTCAGGCCTCTTAGGCCCATTTGTATTCTTGTCCGTACTCGGATGCTATTTGCTTTATGTATGATTTGGATCTTTGTATGTACATTTGGATATTTTGACTCGTGGAGTCTTTGCAGTTATATTATATATTCTTTGTGGGTTCCATCGTGAACTTGTGTAACTGTTGCTACTCGATTCCACCCGCATAATGTGTATGTTTCGATGTGCACATTATGCCTGGTGGGCGTTTCCAAAGCGACACCGTGCGTGTTGTGGCGTGATCGCTACGATACGCAAGGTGGCGGTTTTGGGGCGTTACAAGTGGTATCAGAGCCAGGTTTTGTCGATACCCGCGGGTCCGCTCTGCCTGTAGGATAACCTTGCCAATGGTCGTTGTTGAGTCTAGTGTCAAAACTACTTTGCTAAAAATGCGTTGGATAGATCTAAGTAGTCTGCATTTTTCTCCTTATCTCTCTGCTTCTCTCCTCTTACCTTTGCGAGTTTGAGTTCTTTCTCTTACCTTCTTTTTCAAGTCTAGGTTCCTACGTGGGTGGACGATCTCTTGCCTTTACCCTAATAGGTTCGTTCTTCGGAAGTTCTTCATCGTCATCGTGAGCAAGCATCCCTTGTTGGTGGTGTCGAGAAGGAAGCTCTTGTTAGCGGTGTCGCAAACTTCAAGAAGACCCGATAGTTTAACCAACCCTTTCCCCTACACGAGCGTGGATCTCGGGGCGAGATCCCTTGTTAGTGGTGTCGATTGTAACGACCCGGAAAAATCCCCATTATTAGAATTGATTGTTCTTTTTCTTTTTCGCGTCATGCATTAGCATGCATCTTTCACCTTGCACATTTTTATCGAAACTAAAATTATGTGGTATTAAAATCTAATTTTATTTTGTTCGTATTGTTTTATAAAACCCTCCCTGCTCTTCTTATTTTAGTTAAATTAACAAAACCAAAACATTTGCCGGCGTTGAATTTGTTTAAATCTGCTTTGCAACCCTTTGTAAATTGTTTTGAGACAAGAAGATTCAGTTTTCGAAATCTTTGAAGCCTGTTCTGAAATCTTTTCTAATTCCTCTTTCCCTCCCCTTCTTGGTCCCAAACGCTTTCAGCAAGACAAAGGAAAGGAGAAGTAATTTTGCAAGAAATAGAAAAGGAGAGAAGAAAATCACAACAGCCGTCTCGCCTTTTCCTCCAGCCCAGCACTCCATCTTGTCGTCTTATTCCATGTACGGCGTTCATCCCGACGCTCCACGTTGGTCACCTGGTGGATGGGACGTCGATCTGCGCTCCCCTCCTCCCTTTATAAGCAGGCCTCTCCTGCAACCCAGCCCTAGCGCTAGCCTTCCTCCTGCCTGCCGCCGCCACTTTCCTCTCTCGTTTTCTCGCTGCTGCTTCCGAGCATGCTAGCCGCAGTGCAACTCTCCCTGCTCAACCCGACGACGTCGCCCGCGCGCGTCCTCTTCAACTCTCCTTCCTCTGCAAGGTCGCCCATTTCCGAGGGCAACTTCGCTAGCACGAACTCGTCCGTCGCTGTCCTCGCCTGCAAGCTGGCGTCTTTGGCTACGAAATCGTATCTGCGGTGAGAGTCCGCAACTTCTGAACCTCTCCTTCCTCCCCTGCCTTGCTCTTGGTCGCCCCACCGACGGTGACCGTCGTTTTCTTCCGCAGGGAAACGTCGCCGTCCCTGCCATTCAACTCCGCCATGCATCGATCGAGCTCGTCCTCGTCTACAACCTTTGGCGCTTCACCATCCGGCTTCAGCAACATTGACCACCTCCTCCTCGCGCGTCCGCAGCAACACACGTGCACTCAGCCTCCTCCTGCGCGTTCGTCCGTGCCGCCACCAACCTCGCCGCCGCCCAGCTCGCTCGTACCGTCATCTCCGTCTTCTTCCGCGTCGCCTAGCTGCAAGGACAAGATCAGTCGCTTAATTGGTTCAAGAAAGCAGCGTCCTTTTCCACAACAACAACAGCAGCTTAGCGCAGTGGTTTGTTCCTTTGACAGAGGTCTTGACATCCAGTGTTCGAATCTCAGGGATATCAATTTCCCATTCCTTTTTGTTTCAGATTCCTATCGGACATGCGGGGCTTCTCCGTCAGTCCCAGCCAACTTCAGTCCATGTCTAAAATCTACAACGCTATTTATACTACATGGATCTACCAATTTTTCAGCTAGCCTATCCATCCAACTGACTGTGCATGTCCGGCAACTGCTACACGTCTTCACGATCTGAATCTAATTTCAGCTAGCACCTGAGTTCATTTTTCCTATCCATCCAGCAGCTTGCTTGCTAGCTTAGCTAACTAGCCCCATCTTTGTACGTCTGTATCTCTTTGCTCAAAAGATCTTCTATCCGGCGTTCGCTGTTTCGGCTATGGAAACATCGGATGGTGGGACAACTTCCGTGACGCCGACTACTTCCGCTACTTCGACTACAATCCGTCTCTCCAATCTGAACGTGAGACCTCACCCTAAGCCATATATTTCGAATATCTATCTTATATATGCAAAATCATTCATGTGGCATTGGCATATCATATCCGGGGGTAAATAGGAATTACCTAATAATTAAATATGGAATATGTGGGATTTGTATATATTTTTGTCCCGGTTCCATTTAATTTTGTGTAGCTCATCCATGCCATGTTTTGCCATGCTAATAATTAATTAATTATGGGGTAGTAAAACAACTTGAACCATATATGTTTGTATCGGGATTCCGATTCCGCTTAATTTTGATAAGTTGCATTGCATCATAATTGCCATGTCATGCATGCATGCTTCACATAATCATGCCGATTCTTTCTTCGTAGTAGTAAGTGTTGCATCCGTTGTTTGTTGTAGCGATTTGCTTCTTCTCGGATAGGACGTTTCGTGGTGATGTGAACAACGACAAGTTCTTCGGGTGTTCTTCAACCATCTTTTCAGGCGAGCCCTTTTCTCTCTACCCATTTAATACTTTTGCTCTCGCTAGCTCTATATTCTAGCCTTGTGTCACGATGCTTTTGTTCGAGTCACGTGTCCTATCCACCTGTTTATCCAAAGCAAAGCCATAGAACCTTCCTTACTTCCTATTAACCATGTGCTTGTTGTTTGAGTTGGCTCTGCGAGTCGTAGGCATCTTTAGGTTGTTCGACTTGTTTTATCTTATTGGGTTGGGAAAGTTATCATATGCTCTACTTTATGGATACATGTTGTTGGAGATACTCATGGCTTACTTTAATGTTAATGATTAAAATTGAATTAAGCAGAGGCATCGGTGAGTCATTTTGCCCGTTTTCCGACGGCTCACTTGTGTCCCCTAGGACCCCGAGATCGCATGAACTGTTCTGAGACTGAGCGCTCTAACCATACGTGGGTACGCTTCTGGGCCTCCCCTTGACACTGCCGGAATCTACATACTTGTCCAGTGGCCACAACTAGTTCGAGGTTTTCCATTTGTTTCTTGTCGAGCGTGCAGCTTGTATCTTATGGTCCTATTTTATTTGGGGGAAGCCCCAGAGTGCCTTGTAACCCCTTTGTTTCTGCACGCTCGTGTAGGTGCGGGACGACTGCAGGTGGGCACCCTCCCCAGAGCGAGGTTCCAGCCCATTATGCAGCGCCGGCGCAAACAGCTAAGTCCGTTCGGAGATTCGGCCGGACTCTTGATACGGGTTAAACTTAGTTAGGTGGCTTCCTGGACTTGTTTGTAGTGAAGGAGAGTGCGAGTCGTGACTATCCTGATGGCGCACCTGTTTTTATTAAGGGTGCGAGACCTGCCTAAAGGATTGATCGTGCGTTTGGGTACATTTGGGCACCCCTGCAGGGTTAAATCTTTTCGAAAAGCCGTGTCCGCGGTTATGGACGACTTGGAGCTGTACTACTCGATCATAGAACAACTTGCACCTGCTATTTCAATACTAATAAACTTGTATAGTAAGTTAGCACAACTGCAACAATAAACCTGCAATAAAACTTGGTAACCGTGTGAGTGCCCTTGATACTTGCTTCTTCGTTTGGTCACGAGGAGGTGATTCATCGGCTGGGTTATGTTTGGTGTTAGTATCTAGTTGGTTCCTGATATGCGCTCTCTTATCTTATTCTATTTAGACGGAAGTTTTAGTGTCTCTGTAGTAAAGTTCTTTTGTTGCCGCTAAGTCCACCATATAGCCTGTAGGCGAGCACAGCTGAATTCCAGTCTCGCGAGTACGTGCCTCGGTACTTACCCTCGTTTTTTTTTCTCTTTTATCTTTCTCCCTCCTTGTTCGGCAACCTTTGGCCCGACGCTGTTCACAGGTATGGGAGCGACGACGTTAGCAAGGTTACCCTTCCGGCTTGGCCTGGGCAGGGTTATGGACGCCATCGTTTATCTTCAGGCCTCTTAGGCCCATTTGTATTCTTGTCCGTACTCGGATGCTATTTGCTTTATGTATGATTTGGATCTTTGTATGTACATTTGGATATTTTGACTCGTGGAGTCTTTGCAGTTATATTATATATTCTTTGTGGGTTCCATCGTGAACTTGTGTAACTGTTGCTACTCGATTCCACCCGCATAATGTGTATGTTTCGATGTGCACATTATGCCTGGTGGGCGTTTCCAAAGCGACACCGTGCGTGTTGTGGCGTGATCGCTACGATACGCAAGGTGGCGGTTTTGGGGCGTTACAAGTGGTATCAGAGCCAGGTTTTGTCGATACCCGCGGGTCCGCTCTGCCTGTAGGATAACCTTGCCAATGGTCGTTGTTGAGTCTAGTGTCAAAACTACTTTGCTAAAAATGCGTTGGATAGATCTAAGTAGTCTGCATTTTTCTCCTTATCTCTCTGCTTCTCTCCTCTTACCTTTGCGAGTTTGAGTTCTTTCTCTTACCTTCTTTTTCAAGTCTAGGTTCCTACGTGGGTGGACGATCTCTTGCCTTTACCCTAATAGGTTCGTTCTTCGGAAGTTCTTCATCGTCATCGTGAGCAAGCATCCCTTGTTGGTGGTGTCGAGAAGGAAGCTCTTGTTAGCGGTGTCGCAAACTTCAAGAAGACCCGATAGTTTAACCAACCCTTTCCCCTACACGAGCGTGGATCTCGGGGCGAGATCCCTTGTTAGTGGTGTCGATTGTAACGACCCGGAAAAATCCCCATTATTAGAATTGATTGTTCTTTTTCTTTTTCGCGTCATGCATCAGCATGCATCTTTCACCTTGCACATTTTTATCGAAACTAAAATTATGTGGTATTAAAATCTAATTTTATTTTGTTCGTATTGTTTTATAAAACCCTCCCTGCTCTTCTTATTTTAGTTAAATTAACAAAACCAAAACATTTGCCGGCGTTGAATTTGTTTAAATCTGCTTTGCAACCCTTTGTAAATTGTTTTGAGACAAGAAGATTCAGTTTTCGAAATCTTTGAAGCCTGTTCTGAAATCTTTTCTAATTCCTCTTTCCCTCCCCTTCTTGGTCCCAAACGCTTTCAGCAAGACAAAGGAAAGGAGAAGTAATTTTGCAAGAAATAGAAAAGGAGAGAAGAAAATCACAACAGCCGTCTCGCCTTTTCCTCCAGCCCAGCACTCCATCTTGTCGTCTTATTCCATGTACGGCGTTCATCCCGACGCTCCACGTTGGTCACCTGGTGGATGGGACGTCGATCTGCGCTCCCCTCCTCCCTTTATAAGCAGGCCTCTCCTGCAACCCAGCCCTAGCGCTAGCCTTCCTCCTGCCTGCCGCCGCCACTTTCCTCTCTCGTTTTCTCGCTGCTGCTTCCGAGCATGCTAGCCGCAGTGCAACTCTCCCTGCTCAACCCGACGACGTCGCCCGCGCGCGTCCTCTTCAACTCTCCTTCCTCTGCAAGGTCGCCCATTTCTGAGGGCAACTTCGCTAGCACGAACTCGTCCGTCGCTGTCCTCGCCTGCAAGCTGGCGTCTTTGGCTACGAAATCGTATCTGCGGTGAGAGTCCGCAACTTCTGAACCTCTCCTTCCTCCCCTGCCTTGCTCTTGGTCGCCCCACCGACGGTGACCGTCGTTTTCTTCCGCAGGGAAACGTCGCCGTCCCTGCCATTCAACTCCGCCATGCATCGATCGAGCTCGTCCTCGTCTACAACCTTTGGCGCTTCACCATCCGGCTTCAGCAACATTGACCACCTCCTCCTCGCGCGTCCGCAGCAACACACGTGCACTCAGCCTCCTCCTGCGCGTTCGTCCGTGCCGCCACCAACCTCGCCGCCGCCCAGCTCGCTCGTACCGTCATCTCCGTCTTCTTCCGCGTCGCCTAGCTGCAAGGACAAGATCAGTCGCTTAATTGGTTCAAGAAAGCAGCGTCCTTTTCCACAACAACAACAGCAGCTTAGCGCAGTGGTTTGTTCCTTTGACAGAGGTCTTGACATCCAGTGTTCGAATCTCAGGGATATCAATTTCCCATTCCTTTTTGTTTCAGATTCCTATCGGACATGCGGGGCTTCTCCGTCAGTCCCAGCCAACTTCAGTCCATGTCTAAAATCTACAACGCTATTTATACTACATGGATCTACCAATTTTTCAGCTAGCCTATCCATCCAACTGACTGTGCATGTCCGGCAACTGCTACACGTCTTCACGATCTGAATCTAATTTCAGCTAGCACCTGAGTTCATTTTTCCTATCCATCCAGCAGCTTGCTTGCTAGCTTAGCTAACTAGCCCCATCTTTGTACGTCTGTATCTCTTTGCTCAAAAGATCTTCTATCCGGCGTTCGCTGTTTCGGCTATGGAAACATCGGATGGTGGGACAACTTCCGTGACGCCGACTACTTCCGCTACTTCGACTACAATCCGTCTCTCCAATCTGAACGTGAGACCTCACCCTAAGCCATATATTTTGAATATCTATCTTATATATGCAAAATCATTCATGTGGCATTGGCATATCATATCCGGGGGTAAATAGGAATTACCTAATAATTAAATATGGAATATGTGGGATTTGTATATATTTTTGTCCCGGTTCCATTTAATTTTGTGTAGCTCATCCATGCCATGTTTTGCCATGCTAATAATTAATTAATTATGGGGTAGTAAAACAACTTGAACCATATATGTTTGTATCGGGATTCCGATTCCGCTTAATTTTGATAAGTTGCATTGCATCATAATTGCCATGTCATGCATGCATGCTTCACATAATCATGCCGATTCTTTCTTCGTAGTAGTAAGTGTTGCATCCGTTGTTTGTTGTAGCGATTTGCTTCTTCTCGGATAGGACGTTTCGTGGTGATGTGAACAACGACAAGTTCTTCGGGTGTTCTTCAACCATCTTTTCAGGCGAGCCCTTTTCTCTCTACCCATTTAATACTTTTGCTCTCGCTAGCTCTATATTCTAGCCTTGTGTCACGATGCTTTTGTTCGAGTCACGTGTCCTATCCACCTGTTTATCCAAAGCAAAGCCATAGAACCTTCCTTACTTCCTATTAACCATGTGCTTGTTGTTTGAGTTGGCTCTGCGAGTCGTAGGCATCTTTAGGTTGTTCGACTTGTTTTATCTTATTGGGTTGGGAAAGTTATCATATGCTCTACTTTATGGATACATGTTGTTGGAGATACTCATGGCTTACTTTAATGTTAATGATTAAAATTGAATTAAGCAGAGGCATCGGTGAGTCATTTTGCCCGTTTTCCGACGGCTCACTTGTGTCCCCTAGGACCCCGAGATCGCATGAACTGTTCTGAGACTGAGCGCTCTAACCATACGTGGGTACGCTTCTGGGCCTCCCCTTGACACTGCCGGAATCTACATACTTGTCCAGTGGCCACAACTAGTTCGAGGTTTTCCATTTGTTTCTTGTCGAGCGTGCAGCTTGTATCTTATGGTCCTATTTTATTTGGGGGAAGCCCCAGAGTGCCTTGTAACCCCTTTGTTTCTGCACGCTCGTGTAGGTGCGGGACGACTGCAGGTGGGCACCCTCCCCAGAGCGAGGTTCCAGCCCATTATGCAGCGCCGGCGCAAACAGCTAAGTCCGTTCGGAGATTCAGCCGGACTCTTGATACGGGTTAAACTTAGTTAGGTGGCTTCCTGGACTTGTTTGTAGTGAAGGAGAGTGCGAGTCGTGACTATCCTGATGGCGCACCTGTTTTTATTAAGGGTGCGAGACCTGCCTAAAGGATTGATCGTGCGTTTGGGTACATTTGGGCACCCCTGCAGGGTTAAATCTTTTCGAAAAGCCGTGTCCGCGGTTATGGACGACTTGGAGCTGTACTACTCGATCATAGAACAACTTGCACCTGCTATTTCAATACTAATAAACTTGTATAGTAAGTTAGCACAACTGCAACAATAAACCTGCAATAAAACTTGGTAACCGTGTGAGTGCCCTTGATACTTGCTTCTTCGTTTGGTCACGAGGAGGTGATTCATCGGCTGGGTTATGTTTGGTGTTAGTATCTAGTTGGTTCCTGATATGCGCTCTCTTATCTTATTCTATTTAGACGGAAGTTTTAGTGTCTCTGTAGTAAAGTTCTTTTGTTGCCGCTAAGTCCACCATATAGCCTGTAGGCGAGCACAGCTGAATTCCAGTCTCGCGAGTACGTGCCTCGGTACTTACCCTCGTTTTTTTTCTCTTTTATCTTTTTCCCTCCTTGTTCGGCAGCCTTTGGCCCGACGCTGTTCACAGGTATGGGAGCGACGACGTTAGCAAGGTTACCCTTCCGGCTTGGCCTGGGCAGGGTTATGGACGCCATCGTTTATCTTCAGGCCTCTTAGGCCCATTTGTATTCTTGTCCGTACTCGGATGCTATTTGCTTTATGTATGATTTGGATCTTTGTATGTACATTTGGATATTTTGACTCGTGGAGTCTTTGCAGTTATATTATATATTCTTTGTGGGTTCCATCGTGAACTTGTGTAACTGTTGCTACTCGATTCCACCCGCATAATGTGTATGTTTCGATGTGCACATTATGCCTGGTGGGCGTTTCCAAAGCGACACCGTGCATGTTGTGGCGTGATCGCTACGATACGCAAGGTGGCGGTTTTGGGGCGTTACAGGCGGCGGAGGAGCGTTTCGGCCTCGACGAGGAGGGCGCGAGCGGCGGCCAGCTGCTCCTCACTGAGGAGGAGTGGCAGGCGCGCTCAAAGGGCCGCGGCAGCGGCGGCTCGGGCTATGGCAGCTCGGGCGGCGGTGGCTCAAGCGGTGGCGGTTCCGGCGGCGGCGATCATCGCCGAGACAAGGGCCGCGACCGCAACAGGGACGGCGCTCGCCGCGACGGTGGCTCGAGCGGCGCGTCCAAGGACGACGTCTGCCGCTACTGCGGCAAGAAGGGACACTGGGCACGTGAGTGCAGAAAGAAGAAGAGGGAGGAGGCGCACCTGGCTCGCTCCGGTGACGGCAACGACAGACACGACGACGACCCCACGCTTCTCATGTCCGTCGTCACCGCGGCATCGCTCGATCCAGAGAATGTCGGCGGTCAAGTCTTCCTCAACGAGGCACACGCCGAAGCAAACCTTGGCACGGAGGCCGAGCCCTGCGACGGTAGGTGGTACCTCGACACAGGTGCGTCGAACCACATGTCCGGCGACCGTGCTGCGTTCGCGGAGCTGGACCAGCGCATCACTGGAAGCGTCAAGTTCGGTGACGGGTCGACCATGGAGATCTGTGGGTGCGGCACCGTCACGTTCACCATCCGCTCCGGCGACCAGCACGCACTCTCCGACGTCTACTACATCCCTCGCCTCAAGACCAGCATCGTCAGCCTCGGGCAGCTGGACGAGAGTGGGTGCGACACTCGCATCCACGCCGGCACCATGACCCTCTTCGATCGGCAAGGCAGGGAACTCGCTCAGGTACGGCGTAACGCCAGACGCTTGTATGTCGTTAAACTGGAGATCTCTTCTCCTGCTTGCTTGGCAGCTCAGCACGGCAGCGATGCGTGGCGTTGGCACGCACGTTTCGGACACCAGCACTTCGAGGCACTCCGTCGGATGGCGCGGAGCAACATGGTGCGCGGACTCCCGGCGGTAGAGCACGCTGATCAGCTCTGTGATGCGTGTCTCGTCGGCAAGCAGAGAAGGGCGCTGTTCCCGCAACAAGCCAAGTACCGCGCGAAGGTCTCCCTCGAGCTCGTCCACGCGGACATCTGCGGCCCCATCTCGCCGCCGACGCCAGGAGGCAAGAAGTACTTTCTCCTCCTCGTCAACGACGCAAGCCGCTACATGTGGGCGGTGACACTGGCCACGAAGGACGGTGCCGAGGCGGCGATCAAGCAGTTCAAGGCCGCTGCTGAACTGGAGGCAGGTCACCCTCTCCGCACGTTTCACACTGATCGTGGCGGAGAGTTCACCTCCACAGCCCTTGGCGCCTTCTTCTCGGAGCACGGCGTCAAGCGACACCTCACTGCGCCGTACTCTCCGCAGCAAAACGGCGTGGTTGAGCGTCAAAACCAGACGGTGGTCGGCATGGTCCGGAGCATGCTCAAGGCGAAGAACATGCCAAACAAATTCTGGGGGGAGGCAGTGATGACAGCCATCTATGTGCTGAATCGCTCCTTCACTAGAAGCATGGACGGCGTGACACCGTTCGAAGCTTGGCACGGGCGGAAGCCGGACGTACAGCACCTGCGTGTCTTCGGGTGCGTCGCGCACGCCAAGGTGACCCGTCCTGGCGCCAAGAAGCTCGACGACCGCAGCGTTCCCATGGTGTTCCTCGGCTACGAGGAGGGCTCCAAGGCGTATCGCCTCTTCGATCCCGTGGCGAATCGAGTGCACGTCTCCAGGGACGTCGTATTCGACGAGGACGCAAGCTGGAACTGGGGCAGCAGCAGTGATGCCGATGCTGAGTCCCCGTTCGTCGTCGATTACCTGGTGCATGGAGGAGCACCGCTGCCACCTGCCACGGCCACGGGCGCCGCGGCAAGCACCACCCCGACAAGCTCGCCAGCAACCACGACGCATGAGGCCGCGACCGAGGACGCGGCTACACCCTGCTCAACTCCAAGCTCGTCAACGTCGTCGGGACACACAGCCACAGCAACACCAACCTCTGATGATGCAGCAAGCGAGCCCCGCTTCGTCTTGCCACCATTGGCAGCCGAGGACATGTTCGACGACGACGACGACCCCGCGGAGCCACACCGGTTCCGCCTTGTCTCGGATCTGAGGGAAAAGGGTGCTGCGGTCCCTGCGCGTGCCGAACGCCTCTTCTTCATCGACGAGCCGACCACGTTCGCTGACGCTGAGTCACATGAGTGCTGGCGACAAGCAATGGTGGAGGAGCTGAGCTCGATCGAGGAGAACGGTACCTGGACACTTGTTGACCCTCCTGAAGGCATACGCCCGATCGGACTCAAGTGGGTGTTCAAAACAAAGCGAGATGCCACTGGAGCTGTTGTCAGGCACAAGGCGCGGCTGGTGGCGAAGGGATACGTGCAACGGGAGGGGGTCGACTTCGACGAAGTTTTCGCCCCAGTCGCACGCCTTGATTCAGTACGAGTCATGGCAGCAGTGGCAGCAATGGAGAAATGGCAGCTGCATCACCTTGACGTGAAATCGGCTTTTCTGAATGGTGAGTTGCAGGAGGTGGTGTTCGTCAGTCAGCCACCAGGATTCGTTCGCGAAGGAGAGGAACACAAGGTCTATCGCCCGCACAAGGCCTTGTATGGTCTGCGTCAGGCGCCGCGAGCATGGAACATGAAGCTGGACAAGACTCTGAAGGAGCTGGGCTTCGTCAGCAGCCCTTCGGAGCACGCCATGTACGCGCGTGGGCAAGGACGCTCACGTCTTCTGCTTGGAGTGTACGTCGACGACCTGATCGTCACCGGCGCGGACACGGAGGAGATCAATCGTTTCAAGCAAGAGATGAAGGACAAGTTTCGCATGAGCGACCTTGGCCTCCTCAAGTACTACCTCGGCATCGAGTTCCAGCAGGACACCAGCGGCATCTCCCTCTCCCAAGGCGCGTACGCATCCAAGCTGCTGGAAAGGGCTGGCATGGCAGTCTGCAACCCTGTCCATGTCCCCATGGAGCCACGACTGAAGCTGAGCAAGGAGAGCAAGGCCCCGCGCGGCAGACGCCACGCTCTACCGCAGCGTGGTTGGGTGCTTGCGCTATCTGGTGCACACCCGGCCGGACATCTCCTTCGCCGTCGGCTATGTGAGCCGATTCATGGAGAAGCCAACCACTGAGCACCTTGCTGCAGTCAAGTATCTGCTTCGCTATGTTGCAGGCACGATCAATCTTGGTTGCAGGTACACAAACAGCGGGGACACAATGCTGACAGGGTTCATGGGCGATGGATCTCTGACTGGCTTCAGTGATTCAGACATAGCCGGAGACGTGGACGACCGGAAGAGCACCTCCGGCGTTCTGTTCATGCTGGGAGGGAACCCAGTTACTTGGCAATCGACAAAGCAGAAGATCGTGGCACTCTCTACTTGCGAGGCCGAGTACGTTGCAGCAACAACAGCGGCATGCCAGGGCGTATGGCTGAAGCGCCTGACTGAAGATTTGCTCAACAAGTGCCATGACATCCCTACCATCCTGATCGACAACAAGTCAGCGATCCAGCTATGCAAGAATCCTGTTCTTCATGAGCGAAGCAAGCACATCGAGGTGCGTTATCATTTCATTCGTCAGTGCGTTGAGGAAGGCAAGATCAATGTCGACTACATCAGCACTGACAATCAGCTGGCAGACATTCTCACCAAGCCACTTGGACGTAACAGGTTCATTGAGCTTCGCACAAAGATTGGCATGGTGACTGTCAAGTAGTGAATCACGGCTAGCTTAGGAGGAGAATGTTGGAATAATCTAGCCGTTAGGTGTTTTCAGTAGTGTTAAGTTCAGTTTCGTCAGAGAACACCGAAGTTATCGGGTTCAGTTTGTTTCTGTTAGCAGGATGAGAACGAGTCTGTTCGTTCCAATCCTTTAGCGTAGGAAGTGCGTGAGCATGCCCCAGATCGCGGGATGGCGCGACCTAGTCGGTGGGCACGATCTCCACCTTCCCCATTTGCTTGTAATCCCTCTGAATAAATAGAGAAGAGAAGAGAAAAGCAGCACACTTCACGCTGCACAAAAACGAGTTTCAGTTCTTCTTTCAGTTCTTCTTCAGAGTGAGAGAGAGAGAGAGCTCGTACCACAAGGGCACCACCGTTAAATCTTTTAGGTCGGCGCAAAGTACAGCGACCGTTTCTGGTGGTGCCAGGCAGCCAGCTTCCTCATCCTCGCGGACTTGATCACGGATAGATTGGAGGCGTTTTTGGCGAGGAGACCGTCAGCGCCGAAGAAGAGGATGAGGTGGGCGCGGGAGAACGGGGACATGGCTCACTAGTCGAAAAATGGACATCAATACCGGTTCCAGAGGCCCTTTTATACCGGAAATCTTACCGGTACAAAAGATTCGGGACAAAAGCCCCCCCCCCTTTGGTACCGGTTCCTTACGAACCGGTATTAAAGGGGCCTCCACGTTGCCCCCAGCAGAGCGCAGGGCTAGGGACCTTTGGTATCGGTTTGTAACACGAACCGGTACCAAAGGGTGGCTACCGTGCATAAAATCCCTGCCGCGGTAGAGAATTCAGGGTTTAGGGTTTTAGGAGGGGTTTAGGGGTATCGGACCGTTTCATCGTACGAGGATCGCGTCGATGCGCCAGAAACGCGTTTGGGTTTAGGTAGTACATGAAGATCAAGGTAATGCATATCAACTTGGTGCATATAATATAACACATGTAATTGCATAAGATCGCAAATTAAGTAGTACATGCATGAAGATCGATCTTCATGCATAGTGGTACTCTCCGAGGCATACTATCTATTACATGTAGCATAGTGGTACTCTCCGAGTCAAACTATATATTACATGTAGATCTTCATTCATAGTGGTACTCTGCGAAGTTAGGTATGACATCTCGAAGGAAAAATCCCGTCAATTCCTCGCCAATTGCTTTGAAGCGGTGCTCAATTGAGATCCTGTCCCGCTTTCTTGCCAACTGTAAAAGAATGCGATTCAAATGAATACATGAGCTATGTGTATATATATATATATATCAAATCACAATCAAACAATTATGACTGAAACTCAGCACAAGCTATGGTAACAAAATAAATTTGTGAATATTGTTTTCGTACCTCTCTATTTCTTTGATTATTCGTTCTCTCGCTGACAATCTTCTGGATGTACTCGCAAACGTAGTATCCATATAGATTAGTCCCCTCTGGTTGTTTCACGCATTTCTGTACAAGAATATAATTCAATCAAACAATAATCAAGTATGATAAAAGTGTGTGGACCTAGGTAGTACTACTTACTTTGTTCGCACGCCATATCAGCTTCGGTTTCCATCCACCGGTCGGATCTTCCTGGATGAACGTTTGACATACGTTGCCCGACAAAAGAAAATGCATAAAAGAGTTATCAATTTGTTGATATCAGGAAATTAACGAAAAAACCGATAAGAATTAAAATTACTTTTTGAGCATATCAAAAGCTGTCTTGTATAGTATAGGCTCTTTGGTTAGTGAGTCAAAGACTTCAACATCTCCATCGTACATTTTAATGACGATAAGAATAAAGTGGAACCTGCGCATGTTTAAATATGCAGTGTCATAGATATAAGTCATCAATTAAAATTTTAACATATGGTGAGCAAAATAGAATGTGTTATAAGACAGTAACACTCACTTGAAGTTGTAAGGCCAAAGTATTATCTTTTTGTCACGTTGTCGCTTCAAAAACCTTAGCAAAGTCTCCAGTTTATCCTTGTTATAGATGGGATCTTCTATGGTTCTTTCATGCATTGTATCTGGGTCAATGAACCCAATGTCCGTGATTTCATCCCTTTTGCATTCGAGCTTCTTCGATCTGCATAATATAGCGCACAAAAGATTAAATTGAGGATAATTTGCAGACAATGAATGAGCTGAGCTAAAGACTTCTCAAATTATATTAATAAATCACTTACAGACAATAGCAACTGATGATAGATTTGTCGAGGGCCCGGAGATTGTATAACTGAAAAAGTTCACAGAAGTCAACACTCACAGAGTATTCTTGGAAGTAGTGCTCATCCTTAACTCGCACCATGATAGCCTCGATCCCTCTCTTTGTGGCATTAGTGTACCACGCATGCAAATTACGCATACATGTTGGTAGCGACCTGATATTCTCGACCAGATCTTTCCCTTGAACAAATTTATATGCTACTTCAGCGATGGGGTAATCGGTTGTGTTTTGTCGAGAACTTTCAACGGTCTTCTCGTCAAACACCTTGAGAGGGTGGACCGATTGAACGGGTTGTTCTCCGAGCTGGTACACTTGTTTCCTAGTTTTTGCCGAGACCACCGATTGATCGGGTTTTTTTGCCTCCACCATAGTGTCATACGACTTTTCAATAGAACGCCTATAGTCAGATGGCGGCGATGGTGCAGGGTCATATAGATTCTCAACGATACGAAAAACTTTCACCGGATCTAGAGTCTTCTCAAAAGGTATCTCTGGCACTTTCTTAGCAAAATGTTTTGCCACCTCGGACTTAGAGGTTTCAATGCATTCCTCGATAGTTTTTTCCCAAGGTAACTTCTCAATAGGCGGAAGTGGTTTCTCCTTTCTAGGTCTCTTCCTAGGCGGCGTACCGTTCCGCTTAACGGGCGCAGTCTTACGCGGAGGATCTCGAGATGGTGGACTCGCGCTGGGGTCCCTCTCAGGTAGGTGTGGACTTTGCTGCTCATGTGGACTGCTACCAGGAGGAGTCGATGGCCATTGCTGCTCATGTGGAATTTGATGCTCATGTGGACTGCTACGAGGAGGAGTCGGTGGCCTTGGCAAAAGGACGATGTATTTCTTGGACCATAGGGCGAAACCGCGCTTGACATCGGCCATTGTCTTCTCTTCGTCACCTCCAGGAAAATCAAGCTCCATCATTTCATAACCCGGAACAACGTCATCCACCCCGACACGAGCACAGCCAGCTGGAATGGGCATATGATGGTGCGTTGCTCCATCTTCATTTGGGTAAACATAGCCGACCGCCACCTTAACGGACACGTTCCTCATTTGCACATGTAGCTCGCAATCTGTCTCCTCCGTGACATAATCCACGGGGTAGCTTCCTCCACATTCAAGATGCGAGGAACCCACACTGCTTCTTCGCTGAGATGGGGCGGCATTGGCTTGAGGATCTTGTAGAAACAGCGGCTGATCAGGTGCCCTCTGATTTTTCTCAAGCAACTCCACCCTATTTATCAATTCTGCTAACCTGTCTAAGTCCTGCTTCTTCTTTGTCGAACGGCTTCTATAAGTGTCAGCGCACTCCGGCCATGCTTCCTTCATGGTGAGACCTGGGAGGGCTCGTATCCGTCCAACGTGTTCAGCATTCCCAAGAGCGAGTGTCAGCTCGTCATTCTCTCTATCGGGAATGTACTCTCCCTTTCTAACTTTTTCAATTGCATCTATAAGCTGCGTCGTGATTGCTTTAATTTTTTCCTTCCATTTTCCCTTTGCAACGATCTGCCCTGTCTTTGGGTCCAACCCTGCCCCATGCGCGAACAACCAGAACTTGGACCGGTCGGGCCAGTCCCATGTCTGTGGAGTGATTCCTGCCTCCATCAGTTTAGCTTCAAATGCTCTCCACTTCGGAATGGCAGTCTTGTAGCCACCTGACCCCAAATGATGGAAATGTTCCTTCTTTGAAGCATTTTTCGTATTTGTGACTGATCGGGACACAGCAGTAGACGATTTCTTATAGCTCTTAAATGCGGGCCAGTGATCTTTTATCTTCACTAGACTTCCAGTGAATACTGGATCTTCATCTTCATATCTGGCCCATAAATTTTTCTTCCAGGTCTGGAATTGTGTGGCCATCTTCTTAAGAGTCCATTCCTTGACTTTCTTCTTCTGGCCTTCCGTCATGTCTTCCGGTAGGCTGAAATGTGTCAGTAGACTGTCCCAAAGAAAAAGTTTTATAGTATCATTGGCATAACCAGCTTCAGCCCCCGCGTTATTCGGCTTATGCCACTCTGCAATGCTGATCGGTACATGGTCCCTAACAAGAACTCCAGCTTGGTTTATAAATTTACGGCAGTGCTCTTTGGGATCCACCGGTTCACCACTATCCTTAAATGCGGTGAGGGCTAACCTACCCTCGCCCTTTAGACATTGCGTCGGGCCTCGTTGCTTTTTAACAGATTTGCTCGATGATCCAGAAGGCTAAAAGAAAAATGATTCGTTAATAAGTGTAATACAAATAAATCAATGCATCTAGTGATGAACATAGCCTTGATATATAAATATACACCTCGCCGGAGTTTGTTAAGGACACTTCGTTGTCTCTTCTTTCTTCAGACTCAAGTCCCTCACCGACATCGTTCAAAAATTGTGAGCCGAAATCATCGTCATCTCCATCGGGTTCTCCATTGGGTTCGGGTCCACGGGCACTCTCATATATCATTTTCTGCACCATTTCTTCTTGCTCCTCATCTCGGATGAAGGTGTCATCCTCCATAGCTCAATGTCACTATAAAATTAAGTGCAATTATTTGATTCATCATGTCATGATCATAACAGATTGCTAGATGGATAACAATTCAAGTGAAGAAAGCAATAACAAAACACAAGATCAGTGCACTCCGATCAATGCCGCCCACGCGGCCTCGACAGGGAGATCGTGGAGGCCTTCCCCATGGCCATCTACGGCGACGTGAAGACGTCACCTCGCCGTCACCTGCCCGCTCGCCGCGCGCCTCGCCGTCACCTGCCCGCTCTGCCGGCGCCATCACCTCGCCGCGAGCCTCGCCGTCACCTACCCGCTCTGCCGACGCCATCACCTCGCCGTCACCTGCCCACTCTGCCCGCTCTGCCGACGCCATCACCACCGTCCGGGCTTACGCGGCCGACGTGGCCGCTGGGCTAGCGTACCTGGAGGTGTGCGTGCATGGACGGCTGCGTGGTGGTGATCGGTCGAGCTCGGTCTCAGTCGAGCACCTGGAGGTACGCTAGCACGACCATGCCCACGGCGCAGGCGTGGCGGCGGCGGGTGGCGACTCGGCGTTCGACACCAACGTGGTGATCATCCTCGCGGAGCTCTTCTTCGCGCTGCTCTTCGCCATCGGGCTCAACTCCTTGGCCCGGTGCGCGCTCCGGTACGGCAGACGCGGGCCGGCGGGCACCGAGACGACCGGACAGAGTGCGTTCGCGCGGCGCGGGAGCGGCGGCATCAAGAGGCGCGCGCTGAGGAGCCTCCCCGTGGAGGTGTACGGCGCCGGGGGCGGGGAGGACATCGATGACGTGTGCACCATTTGCCTCGGCGAGTTCGTGGACGGCGAGAAGGTGCGCGTGCTGCCGCGCTGTGGCCACGGCTTCCACGTCCGCTGCGTCGACGCCTGGCTCGTCTCCCATGGCTCCTGCCCCACGTGCCGGCGGCCGGTGATCGAGGGCGCGGCGCCCGCGAAGGGCGGTGGAGGCGACGGTCGCCGTGCTCTCCACCAGCGACGCGCACCGCATTTCGTCGAACGGGTGGCGGGCGCGCGCGGTGAGAGGGCGCCGGCGAGCGAGCATGGCGGCGAGGCGGGCGAGGCGGCGGGCGCAGCGGCGGGGAGCGCTGTGTAACATCCCAGGATGTGAGGCTAGAAATAGAGAGAACAGAGAAGTGTGCATTGCATTCATGCATAGAAAATCTGGAAAAAATTTGCGCTTTTAAATAAAACTTGTCAAAGTGATTGAAGCTTCTCTTGAGTTGATGGAATTGAAGTAGCTCATCAACTGAAGTGCGATAAACCTCAACATGACCTTTGTTAACAACCTTGTTTTGGGTAGAGATAATAACAACAATCAAAGAAGATGAATGTGAGGTAGGATAAATATGTTAACACATCATTTTAGGACCTTATAACCAATTCTACCATGATCACCATGGTATTTCTTAAACCTAAATCATTGAAGCCATTCTAGCTTAAAGGAAGACAACACAAGTCTTACCTTGACTCTAAATCTACTTTGTTTTCATATCTTGATTAACATAATCTTTCCCAACTAAGTTTATTTAGCTCCAAGACAAGAGGAGAGAGTCTATATCAAATCAAGTATCATTCTCATCTCTTAAGATGATACTTTAGGATCTAATCCACAAATTCAGAAGAGGGAGAGACTAACCTAGTACTAAGATGGTTAGAGGAGTTTACAATAGATTTTAACTACTTAAATAATTATCCAGTACTTCTAGGTATTATATAATTCACTCTTAAACTTGTTACCAAAATTGGTAAACCACAAGGTCTAAAGTGCATAAAAGCCACACATTCTTATTTAAATCATAACTTATTAACTATATGAGATATAACAAAACTAAACTCATTTACATTACATTAAGTAGTTCAAACTATTTGAATAAAAATAACTATGATCATTTTGAAACTCTTATGATCATACCCTAGTGAAATCAAATCAAATCACTTAAAATTTGAACATGACCTTTGCTAGCTTAGGATATTTTGAGCCCAACTTATAATAGGAATAAATAAGATATGACAATATGCATGATTCACAATAACAGGATCATTTAAAATATGAACTTTGGAAGTTAAACTTCCAAACAATTAATATAATATCAATTGATAACAATTCAATTATGAATTACAAATATGTATAAGAATATGAATTGCTTCAGCCACAAATCCATTTATTGCCAAATGCCACTTGGTTGTCCAAAATAAAGATTATTAGAGGATAATCATCATGCCACCTAGGATAGTTATCCACTTGAAAATATCTTCTTTTACTTGAACCCCAAGTAATGCATTTCAAAATATCTTCCTATACTTGAACCCCAAGTAATGTTCATAGTTATCCACATGAAAATATCTTCTTTTACTTGAACCCCAAGTAATGCTCATGCATGAGAGCTTGAAAACAAGTAGCTTACTCACCAAATGAAAACAAGAGTCACCACTTGAGGTGTCAACTTGTGGAGGACATCAAAACACTATAAAAGGAACCCCATGGCATCCATTTTGACACCATGAAATCATGGTATGAGGGCACCAACGAATTTGGGCCATATCATACATTAGAGGGGGCCAAGAAACACCACCATCACACCAAGCAACACCACCATCACACCAGCAACACCCCCACACAATCAACCCTGCTCATGAGTTGAGCAACAGGGCAGGATTCACCACCACCAGCACAACCACAAGAACCCAACTAGCAAGACCAAGCCCAAATGGTTACTTAGTTCAATTAGGAACGAGGTCAAGCAGCTAGGAGGTGCAGGCATGCCATAAGACGCAGGTTTATCAGAATTCCTGAAGAACAAGCTTCACAAGACCACCAGGTTGGTCTAGTAGGAGAGGAGAGGAGTGTAGTTATTGGGAAAAGGGAAGCACTCACCATAGGCAAGAGAAATATATGCCTGTGCTCTGAAATCATCTACTAAAAACATATACATGATTCAGGGGCATATCACATGCATCTAAATGATCATATGAGCACCAAGAACAAACAAGTAAATTTACTAGGAAGCAAATCAAGCCCAGAAAATGTAGAGTAGCTATTTATATCATGCATATGTCTGTACCAAGAAATTACTATCAACATATGCACAATATTCATACACCTACACTTGCATAACAAAGGGTAGGACATTATCTTTAGCTACTATTAACTAGTGAACACACCAATAGTTAATTGTGTGAATGCTTAGATAACCTAGCATGCTAAGATAATTTAGTAAACACTCTAACACCTCACTTACACATTATTGAGATGCATCTTTGCATACAGCCAAATTAACTAGATACCATATCCTTGTAAGAGCATGTGTGGAATTAATTACTAGCACACTACATTAAGAACTAGGGTGAATAGAAAATCATGTTAAAGGAACTTACACCTGCATAGTAAGTCAAACCTTTGATAGAATGTTCAATAGTAACTAGTTGACCCCAAGATGCAAATTCATGTTAATATGGAACTCACCCAAGTCTTAACAAAATGCTTTGAACACTCTTGTAGTAATATTTCAAACTATTCCTATTTAGAGCCTAATTAAAATCCTAGTACTACATAGGTAATTCCATGTGCACATGCACATATAAGTACTCCTTGCTGAATGTTTAAAATATAATTGCTATCATATATTTGCTCCAGTAAAGTTCCTAAGATAAAACCTGCAAAACTATCAAATTCCAATTAGAATTAAAATTCCAACCTAATACAAATTATTATATGTGTTGGTGCACATATAAACTCTTAGAATACAATGTATGGGACCAGTACTATAACAGCTCTATTTCAAAAGGAATTCCTAGATTCAAAATCCCTGCAGAACAGAATTGAAAATCAAATTGGAAACTCAAAATTGAAAACAGAAAATAGAAAAGAAAACAAAACAAAAAAAATAGAAGAAGGAAGCTTACCAGGCCGCAGCCCAGCAGCCCTTTCCACCACATCAGCCCACTGGAGCCCAGTCCGGGATACCGGTTTGGTATCTGGATGCCAGGCGGGACCCACCAAGGAGAAATACATCTTCTTCTTCCTCTCTCCCGCGGGGTCGACACGCCGGCGACCAGCTCCACGTCACCATCGGCGATAAGGATCGACTCCGAAGTCCAGCACATCGTTCTGATCCTCTTCGAAACCTTTGCTAGTAGGATCGAAGAGATTCCCGCTCAAAGGTAGTATCATCGCCACCACCGCATCCGAGCCATTGCCGGTGGAGGAAAAGACCAAACCGACCTCGCCGAGCACTATAAAGACCCCAGTAGGACCGCTGCTTCACCGTTGATGCTCGCCGACACCCCCAATCTCGCTCAGTATCTCTCTATCCCTCTCTATCTTCACCACCCAGCTGCAGGAGCTCGCCGGAGACCTGCAAGGAGCCATCGATTGGAGACACCCCGGAGTCAGTGAAGCCATCCAGGAGGAGCGCCTTGACATATTGATTGTCCCAGGTGAAGGAATCGAGACGAGGTGGTCCGAGATGCCGTGAATTCGCCGTTCCCTTCCGCAGGTCATCGTCGCGTTTCTCGACATTGAGCTCGTCTCCGACCTTCCCTGACTTCACCGAGGAGTCCATCAGGTTTGTGGTGCACTCAAGGGTCTCTGGAGCGCTTTGTTGCATTGTTTCGACCTCTGTATCGAGTCGTCGGAGTTGGCCGGGAGTACGCCGCCGCAGTTCGTCGCCGTTGAGGGTGCTCCGGTGACCGTTAGGTCTCAGCACCGCCACCAAATAGTTCACTACTGCGTACTGAATCGATTTAACTTAGTCGCGCACCCTCGAAAGCCGTAGATCACCGTCGTCGTCGACGCCCACCTCGCCGGCGGTGAGCTCCCGAGTGCAGTCAACGATTTTGACTTGGCCAAGCCTACGTGGCACTGGCCGGGCCCATGGCCCACTAGTCAGTCTGTTTGACTGAGTCTTCTGCCTGCATGGCTGTTGACTCAGCCTTAACCCCACTTGTCAGTGTCCTAGGCTAGGTACCGGTTCAGTACAAAAAGGTTTAGTCTCATTTAGAAATTCCAGAAAACATCCAAAATTTAGGAAAATCATATCTATTTCATTTTTAATCAGAAAAATGCAAATAATATATCAAAATGATCACAAAAATAAGACCTATCTGTTTGTACTATAAAATTATACACTTGTGTGGAATAATTCTGAGTGCAGTTTAAAAACTTGCCTAAGTACTATTTTTGAATATGAATCTGAGTCAAATTTAGAAATCAAATAATTTCTCTAAACATGTAGTAACTATTTTTACACTCAATTAACTTTATTGTAGATACTATCTCATTATTATAGGATCTTAATTTCAGCTTTGCCATTAGCACTTAAACACTAGAGTTACTTTTTATAGATAATTTAAAAGAATTAAAATTATAGAGGACCTCAACAAATTAGTTGTAACTTGTATTTCTCAACTTTCATTCAGTAATAAGTAGTTAGTTCTAAATGCTTAGTTCAACCTTGATGAATGATTAACTCAATTACATTAACATTATCAGTTAAAACCTAGAAACTTATAACAAGTGAAGTCATGTTCTATTAATTAACCCAAGTTCCTAAGAATAATTGTAATCACTTAAAATCAGTTAAATACTAATTACCCTTTTAAAGAATGTGTTCGTCAAAAGTTATTCTTTTGGGATACCTTGAAAATAAGCATCAAACCAATTCCTTTTAGTTATAAATGAAAACCCTAAGTTATATTAAGATTGTTGTCAACCCTAGAACTACTTAGATATTACTATGTGTATACTTTACTTTGACTTTGCATATCCATGATCAACCAAGTGCTTTCTAATTATAAGATGCAACTTAAAAGTGTTACCTTCATGTTTTCACCATTAACCATCATTCTCTTGTAGCAAGGAATGATTATAACACCCTAAAACAATAGCTCTTGTTAAAGTCTTATTCTTTTAATATCACCTAATAGTGATCTAACCTAAAATTCTTAAAAACCATGTTACGGTGTGATTTAAAAGTGCAACACATCATAAATCAATCACCATAATTCAATGATAACAAATCATCGGGGTTAGGTTACACTTAGAGTGAGGCATATCATATCTTATGCATACAATGCTGCAGATTTCTAACATCATCCCTACCGGATGATGATTGCCATTTCAGAATTGGGATTTCTATCGTATCGAAGACCCTGACTCGCATAATCTTGCGGTCAGAAAGGCAAGTTCACTCTTGCTCATATCTCTTGTTTATCTTTAACAAAGTACTTGCAAATATACCGGTGGTATTATTATGATGATTGCATTAAAAAGCAAAGGTTCTGCTTTTCTTGAATGAATATGCTTAGTGGTTAGCAATCATAATGGTTGTCGAACTAGGAAGGTGGGCAGTGGGACCATGGTAAGAGTATGGTGGAGGTCCCACTGTACCGGGAATGTTCACCTAGGACTAATAACCAATGTCGTCAGTGATTCTTGTGCCGTAAAATACGGTCAACCATAGGGTCTGGAATGGGACGGGAGAGTCAGCTGTATCTTTTCCCTCATGCATATCAACGGACCGGCCGTTTCGGAGCAGTTGTCTCCCTGCGCGGAGCTTCGGGATGGGTGGATTCCCCCTAATGAATTCACGATTCTGGCGGTCTATGATGGATTGCGGCAACGACGGGGGTAGAGTGCCGAGGCCGGTGTTACCACAGTGCGTAACCAAACCGGTGGGGGTAACTCATTGTCTAGGAAAGGCAAGTATGCCGAGGTCGGCAACTACCAAAACTGTAGACCGGCGAGGGTAGCGAACCGAAGTTGGAGCCGCAAAAGGGTGGGTATGCACGGTCGCGGGAAGGAACAGTGATTGGCTCGGATCAACGGCTGGGCCCCACACAAAGGAAGTGTGGACGAGCATCGAAATCGGATGTGCAACAAAGTGTTGATCTCTTATGGGTACAAGTGACCACCTCTGCAGAGTGTAAGAAAGTTTCTGGATACTCCCTGCTTCGGGAAGGAGCTGCGAACATGGCAGGAAAGGAGCCCATCGAAGCTCTAATCAACCTGTGAAGGCTGACTGACAAGGGTATAGTTAATAGAGCCCGTTAGTTGAGTACCCCTAAGGCCCGTATAGCTAGGCCCAATTGTAACGATAAGTCGAATACGAGTTCTTACCGTATGTCGATATTGTAATCTGTATCGGACCCTACCCGATCCTCCAGACCTGGCCACCTATATATAGGGGCCAGGTGGGGACGGTGTAGGCCAGATTGAAAGCAAGCCAGGTTGAACACCCAAGTTTACTTTCGACACACACCTATTTCGACTAACTTTACCTTCGAGTTCATCCGATGCCCTCTTCCCCCGATCCTAAGTCCTTCATCTAGGACATTTGTCGAGTTAACCCCTCGTCAATTGGCGCTGACCGTGGGGAACTTGGGCGTTGGAATCATGAATTCGACGGCTTTTTCGCTTTTATCCAACAGCAGTGCAGAAGTCGACGAAAATCAAGAGATGGAATTGACAATTGGAAGTTTGAGCATCCTCATCGGGCCATCAGGCTCATCTCGCCTTTCAGATCTAACGAAACAAGATCCGACGGCAAGTGAGCCCGAAACAGTAGCAATGATGGAGTATTCCGACGGCTCTTCCAGCGAAGTAAACTCGCCGGTCAGCCTAGGAGAAGTGCAAAAAGGAAAAATCGCAGAAGAAGCAAAGGAAAATCTCGACGCAGGAGTCCAACTCGACGATCTCATGATCTGCCTCGACGATATCTCAGACAAATCAACAGACACATGGAAGACAGGGTTAGAGCTTTCTGAAGATGGTGACTCGATCTTCTCAAGCTTCAATAGTAATATTGGCAGACAATGCCAGGTGCTCGCCATTGTAGGAGACAACTCACAAGAATTCGACGAAAATAATAACCCAGTGCTAAACCCAGCAAATATCGACAGAGGAGCAAACCACCTAGCAGAAGGACAAACAGCAGAATCCCTCACATCCAGGGAAAAAATTCGACTATCAGTCGACGAATGGAGGATAATAAGAGAAGCCGTAGAGCACGGCACGCCAATACCATCAAACTCCAGCAAAGACATGCTTTTGGGGTATCATTATGCCCTAAGACAGCAGGCGAAGCAACTAGCAAAGGAGAAAATAGAGATCCAAAAAAGGAAGGAATCAGCCATTGCAGCTAGCGACGCCGCTCGTAAAGCGCGAAGCGACGCATCATATAGTAACGCAAGGAAAAATCGTCGACACGGTTCAAGGTACGACAACCTCGAGTATTCCGACAGGCAAAGTATCTCCAAAAACCTCGACTCGTCCTTCCTATCGGTCGACGAGCAGGGGAACATCTTACCAAAAACCCCTGAAGCAGCACTAGTAGCAGCGCAAGCATATCTGCTCACAACTCGACCAAGTCCAGGAGATCCTAGGGAACATATGCACAGAGCAGCATTGAATGGACTTAACATGGTGGGCCACAAGCTATCAGCAAAAGGAGAGGAAACGCATCATCACAAGGAAGCACATAAAGCAAGGTCACCTCGCCGTCACAACAGTCCTCGGCGCAGAAGCAGCAAGCAACGATCTCGATCGCCATCACCAAAACAGCACGGTGGAACCCGAAGATCGCGATCCCCAAATGAAAAACGCGACTATGAAGAAGACGAAAAAGAGATGGGGGCATCATGCTTTACCCGCAGGGTTCGCACCACTCTAGTTCCCAAGGGATTCAAGTTACCTCATGATCAGCAAAAGTACGACGGATCACAGGAACCGCAATCATGGCTCTCAGATTATCTACAATCAGTACAAATATTAGGAGGAACCAAAGAAACAGCAATGCAAAGTTTGCAACTACACCTCACCGGCGCAGCAAGGTCATGGTTGAGCAAACTAGAGAAAGAAACTATTGGAAGCTGGGAAGAACTCACAAAGCAATTTACAAGCAACTTCAGGTCGACATACAAGCGGCCAGCATCAATAGAAGAAGTCAAAGCGTGTGTACAACAACGCGATGAAACATTGCGAGCATACATCCAAAGATGGAGTCTCATCAAAAATTTGGCAGTCGAAGTTTTAGACGAAAGAGCAATAGATGCGTTCATCATCGGATTAAGGCGAAGAGACCTAGTCGAAGAGATGGGCAGAATCAAGCCAAAAATAGTGTCAGACCTCATGGACGTAGCAAACAGATTTGCAGATGGAGAAGATGCATGCAACAACAAGCGGACGAGATCCCCCGAGGACGATAGAAGAAATAGATATGGAAGTCAAAGAAGACGGTCCCGAAATTACGACAACTATGGCTCTCATAGCCAAGTCGCCGCAGGATACAAAGACAACATCTATCAAGGAAGTGATCGCCGGAACTCGGGATATCGAAGCTACGGGAAAGAGGACTACAAAAAGTTTCCCACAAGAGAACCCAGAGAGTACAACCCATCGCGAGAAGATATGCTCAACGGACCTTGTCATATACACTCAGCATTCGTCGATGGGAAGCGAGTATCAAGGCATGCAATGAAAGATTGCACAACATTCTTAAAACTGCAAGAGGCAGCATTAAACAAGCAAACCGAAGCAAGGCGACAAGGATTTGAAGGAAGCAACAATCCTCCGACAAAACAACAAGGAAACAACGGAGCTCCTCAAGGACAAGACCAGCAAAACCAGGGGCATGACGACGACGAAGGATATGTTCCATCAAAGGGCCACATCACAGCAATGATACAACCTGTGCCCAAGTCAAACAAAGAAGAAAAGAGTATCACTCGACAAGTCAACTTAGCAGTCATCTCACCTCCAGCCACAACGGAGTATCTGCATTGGTCAGAACAACCAATCGAGTTCAACAGAGAAGACCACCCTATAACAGTACCTCGGCCAGGAAACGCGCCTTTGGTACTTAAAGCTCAAATCGGCGCATATGATGTCGACAGAATATTCATGGATGCAGGAAGTGGGATTAACCTGATATACGCAAAAACGCTCAGAGCAATGCACATATCACTAGAGTTCCTGAAACCAACGGATTGTTCTTTCCACGGAATCGTACCAGGAAGTGCCAATTACCCACTGGGTCGAATAGCACTCAATGTTTGCTTCGGCAACCGACAAAACTACAGGAGAGAAAAACTGGACTTCGAAGTCATGGACTGGCCATCTCAGTATCATGCGATCCTCGGGCGACCCGCGTTTTCGCGATTCATGGCAGTGCCACACTATACATATCTGGTACTCAAAATGCCAGGACCAAGAGGAATAATTACAGTAAAAGGAAGCTTTGAAGTCTCAGATCTCTGCGACAGGGAGTTCCACAAGATGGCGCAAAACTTTGGCATGATAGCCAACTATGCAGAAAAGGCGAACAATACGACTACAGAAGGCGTCAAGCTACTCGAAGGACGCGTTGCGGAGCCGGAGATAAAAAAACCACGAGTAGGAGCATCGGGAGAAGTCAAAGATGCAGGAGAAGAAGAGAAAGCCATGATGGCATAAGAATTCAAGAACAATAAAATAGAGTAGAAGAAGAAGGTTGTAAAAGCCACGAGTTATACCAGGGGCAATGCCCTCTAGATCCAGAACACAGGCCATAGGCCGGATCTCTTGGGTCACCCCATGTATCTTACATTACAAGTATAATAAAGACAAAACGTTCCTCAGGTTCGAGTTTACGAGTCTTTCAAAGAGAAAATGCGGCAACCGCACGAGTCATATAAAAAAACGCTCTAAAAATATATCTAAGACATACAGTCGCGAAATAAGAAATTATCGCGTTTTCCATAAGTATTACAACATCGGGTTGTCAGAATCATCCACACCCAAAGGGTCTAAATAATGAAACTCGCGGAAAAATGCGGCATCTTCTTGCAATAGCCTGGCTATAATTCGTCGGGCAGGCTGCAAGGTACTCTCCAAGTGTACCCGAAGGATAGCTCCACCTGGAGGGTAACTCAGCGACATAGAACTATAATTGAGTCTTGGTTGCCACTTGCGTATCCACCCAAGGGCAAAGTTGGCACCTGCCACTAAGTTCAGTTCTATCAATCGATGAATTCGCTGGCTGGATCTAAAAGTATCAAGAAGTAGTGGGAAAGTCGAAGGCACAGGATTGCGAGGAAGCATAACCGAGTGCATAGTTACGAGACATCTTCTGCAGCCATCCACCGCTTCGCCAACATGCTGGGCACGGTCCTGAAGCAATACAACAGCACGCCGGCGACAAGGATCAGACCACAAATTTTCAACACCTACGGACATTTTCTCTAGGGCCGCATTTCGCTTGGTAACCCGGCGATCTTCAGCGGTGAAATCTAAACAAGTGCCTATGAGGGCAAGAGGATATCATAAGAACAGCAGTGGAACAAAAAGAGAAAAAGATAAGTCGAGAGGAAACTTACATCTTAACATTTCGCAGGCGGATTCAATAATGCCAAGGAGAAAAGAATTGCATTCCTCGTGATGCAAAATCTTTGCCGTCAAGCTGGACACCTTATCATCAAGAATGGATACCTGCTTCGTCAAATTAGAAGCTTTGCTAGCTTTGTCAAATGCCATCTGAGCTTGGCGTTTGGCTAAAGTCAAGCGAGATTCGAGATCAGAAATCCTTAAAGAATACTCTGCACATTGAGTGCATTGACTAGGAGGTGAAAAAACCGTCGAGTCGAAGGTGCGGGCAGCGGAAGGAGCAGGTCCGCCAGTCAAGGGATCGTTGGTATGCATCGACTGGAAGTCAAAAGAAAAGAAAGAAGAAATATTTCAGAAAGGCGGCACAAGACCTCATAAGGCGAAAATATATTTACATAAGTGCAAAACCCTTTGACTAAAGTTCTCGGGTTGCACGCGACTAAAGCTTTTTACATTCAAAAGGAACAAATTGAAAGCTACAGAGGAGCCAAAGTCTATGCCACCTCAGCATTTTGCTCCGTGGCAGAAGAGGGCATGGCAAATCTGTCGCCAGAAGTCGACGGAGGTGCAGGCTCTTCCATCGTTGGAGCTGGTGTAGTAGATGCCGCGGAGGCCGCAGAAGGAGAAATAATCGCTGCCAGTGCAGGCGCCAACTTCTTCGCCTTCTCGAAGAAAACCTTCATCTCATCGCGAGTGCGGCCATGGGGAGAGCTCACCTTCTCCTAGTCGAAATCCGCACCATGCGCAAAAGAAAGTGCAATAGCACCCTCAGCGCCGCGCTTCAGAGAGAGCCCCTTCAGCTGGAGGGTCGGGTCCTCAATTGTATCGAAGGACTTGGCAAGATTCTCCAAGCTATCCTTCGGGACTTCTGCCTTCTTTTTCGGCCACAACCCGACGAATAACCGCGACAGAACGCGGCTAACCAATTCAAAAGTCTCTTGGATAGATATCCAGTTTGCCTCGAGTAGGTTAACTGCGGTCAGCATAGGATCATCGCCCGATGGCAAAGATGAAGAAGACACCTTGCTAAATCCTGCGCGACAAAGGAAGTCGAAAAGAAAGAAGTAAAAGAAAGAATTAGCGAAGATCAATAGTACAACAAGAAGTCGAAAAAGAAGGCAAGACGAAACACTTACTTTCAGCAGAAGTAGACATTGTGTGAAGGCACTCCATTACGGCCTGCTCTCGCTGAGCGTGCTCCCTGTTGGCATCGGCTAAAGCTTTTTCAACCTTTTTCGCCTTACCAAGCGCTGATTTCTGCGACTTCTCAGCACTTGCTTTGGCAGCGGCCGCAATATCATATGCCTTCTGCGAGGCACTTAGCTCAGCCTCCAATGACGCGATTCGGGCATTGGCTGTTGCTAGAGCAGCTACAGTAGAAGAAGAAAGGAAGTCAGATAAACAGCAAAAGATATGCGTGGAGGAAAAACCATGAATGGATATAGAACATACCTTCGGAAGCTTTCGCAACCTTTAGGTACTCAGCGCATTCGGTGCCCAAGGCGACGAATCTCTTCAATAAAGCCTGAGAGAAAAAGCGTGTAAGAAGCACGAGTGTATGCAAGGGAGATAAGTCAGGAGAAATTGCTCACATCATGGGGGGAAGCCGAGGATTCGTGGGCTTCCAGAGAAACTTCGGGTTCTTTAGCCTTCTTCAAGCGCTTGGGGTTTCGGGGCACAGGAACCTTCTTTACAGAGGCCCTGGTAACCCTAGGCGCAACTTCTTGGGCCGGGGGCTCATCGTCAACAGCAGGAGGAATTGAAGGAGTAGCTGTAGCAGCTTTTGACGGCTCTTCGTCATCTCTACACGAAGCAAAAAAACTTATGAGTAACACGACAGAAACAAGGCAAGAGAGATGCAATTGAGGAACTCGAATAAAAACACTTACGATGCCAGAAGGTCGAAGTACTCCATATCTCCTGCAGGAACAGAGGCCTTATCAGCCATTGCAGAACTCGAAGAAGCAAATTCTTCGACTCGCTTCCTCTTCTTGTCGACATCAGTATCTTTAGCGAGTACGGGGGGCGACGATGTCGACGAGCTAGTTTCCTCTTCCGATTCTTCGGCGTCATCTTCGTCCTGATTCTCGTCAGCCTCGGGGGCTTCACACACAGACGAGGCCAGCTCAGCCGGAAGGGGCCCTGCCTCTGGAAGAGGAGGGTGCGAAATAAGGAATTGGTGCCCCGCACATGAACAAGTTAACAGGTTAAGAAAGGCAAAGAAAAGCGCAACTCGAAGTAATCAGCGGTCAAATCAGCAACCGCGTGTTCCTTGGTAAGCTTGGTGAGACTCCTGACTCGCTTGTCGACATCTTCTTTTTTCATCACATCTTCAGAGACGCGAGTAGGATCTTCCAAGCCAGAATAGCTCCAAAGGTTGGTAAGACGATGTTGTAGGGGTTGAGCTCGATGTTGCATGAAGAACGCCATGAGCTGGATACCCGACAAAGCGCCTCCTCTGCCTCCTTTTAGAGCTTGAATTCGAGAGAGAAGGGGAAGAACTTGTTGTACTTCTGCATCTGAGGGAAGTGCATCCCACGACGCCAATTTCTTTACTTCCCTGGAGGCGTCAAAGGGGGCTAGACCGTATTGATCTTCAGGAGAGGCCTTGCGGTCTTTGATATAGAACCACTTGGTTCTCCACCCTTGGACAGACGCGGCCATGGAAAATTCAAGATATTGTGCCTCAGGATGCACCGAAACAACGGCTCCGCCCAGTTCGGGTTTTCTGCATAAAGCAACATTGGGGCGGAACCGGAAGATCGACCTCCAGAGGAGAAAATGGGGCTCAATGCCCAGGAACGACTCGCAAAGAGTCACGAAGCAAGCAATGTGAAGAATGGAATTTGGTGTGAGCTGGTGAAGCTGCACACCATAAACAAAGAGGAGCCCACGGAGAAACTCATGGGCAGGAAGAGAAAGGCCGCGGAGGAGGAAAGCAAGGAACATTACCCGATAACCGCTCGGGGGCTCCGGGATCCGCTCAGTGCTTGGAAATTTGATGGAATCCTGGGCGGCGATGAGGCCGTCCGCCCTGGCTTTCTCCACATCCTTCTTTGTGATGGTGGAGCGCACCCAGCTGGTGGAGGAAGAGGTCTTGGCCATGGTGTTCTTGGTGGCCAGGTGTTTCACGCGCATCTAATACGCGGAGCGCTTGGGGACTATGCGCGAGAGACGGAGGAAGAGGAGATCAGCAATGGAGGCGGCGGAGGGAACGAACTGGTAAACAGTAAAATCCCCCACTACGCCCCTTATATACCTTCTAGGAGAAGGATCGTGGGCTAAGACGTGGCGCAAAGAGCGGAAACGGCAGCCCACTAACGGTCAAAAATCGCGAAATTTACAGTGTTGCCCATCAAACGGTTCGCACTTATACAGAGTGACGTATTCATTGACGTCATAAAGAAGATGATATAAGAAAGAAGAAGGATGGCGCCGACAAGTGCAAAATTTATAAACAAGATTATATATGAAGGATTTTCGATTATAGCCTTGCGGACTACTACTACTATCAAGGATATTGAAAGCAACTCTTTACTGAAGTGGTGGACGCATATTCAATGACAAGATGTTATTAGAGTATCTCAAGTTGAAGTATAATGGATTGCACTATATTTTGAGCCTATACTCGAAAAAGTCTTTTTCGACTATAGCCTCGGGGGCTACTCCCATCGGGAGCGCTGAGCGCGCACCCGACGATATTTCTTGGCAACCATTCGAGCATGTGAAGAGGAGGAGTGTTACTCCCATCGGGAGTGAATTTTTTGGTTGTTTAAACCCGAATATTTTCAGTCAAAATTTGACTGCGACATGAGATTCTCGAGTTATGTTATCACAACACAACTCGAATGCCGTGACTTTTCACGAAGGTAAGACCCCGGGATCCGTCCTGTGTGGCCTGGTATACACACATGGATGCGCTCTGCTGGAATGTATCCGTGTCTACGACGCGAAGAAAATCCTGGTGGACGCACTGGGTACCCTGAGAATCACTGGGATTCATTCTTTGTAAGACCTAAATGCGGCAAAAGAATGGGTTTGACCGGTATCCCAAATTCAAATCCAAGGGGATTGAATTTGAAGTAGGTGACAAGTATCTGTTCCGGCAGTTAACTGACCTCTTGATCCGTCAGAGTTGTCAGGCTTGTTCATCAAAGCCCCTTGCGAAAAATATCATGAAAGTAAGTCGAAAGACCAAGTCGAAGATTTGAAGATATGAAGAAGTCGAAGAGCTGATCAAGTCGAAGATTTAAAGATTAGAGATTCAACCCGAATCTGCAATTCTGGTAGAATCTCAGGGGCTACTAACAAGGGTATAGTTAATAGAGCCCGTTAGTTGAGTACCCCTAAGGCACGTATAGCTAGGCCCAATTGTAACGATAAGTCGAATACGAGTTCTTACCGTATGTCGATATTGTAATCTGTATCGGACCCTACCCGATCCTCGAGACCTGGCCACCTATATATAGGGGCCAGGAGGGGACGGTGTAGGCCAGATTGAAAGCAAGCCAGGTTGAACACCCAAGTTTACTTTCGACACACACCTATTTCGACTAACTTTACCTTCGAGTTCATCCGACGCCCTCTTCCCCCGATCCTAAGTCCTTCATCTAGGACATTTGTCGAGTTAACCCCTCGTCACTGACAGACATAGTTCTTCTGAATAAAAGCAACCTCTTGAAGAAATGTTTACGAAAACTTGCATTGCCAAACGACTCTTGAGTCCAAGGCTATAGCTAGTGCATCAAACACCTTATTCCTTATATGAACTTGCTGGGTAACGCTCGTTACTCACCCCACTCCCTCGTAACCCTTGCTTAGATTGGAGGCAACACAGGAGGCAACCTCAAGACACTAAAGATGAAGATGAAGTCCTCGACCAATGTCAGAACTATCAATGGAGTCAACGACTACACCAAGCTTGTTGGAAAACTAGGATAGGAATAGAAGGGACCCAATTCCCTAATCCTAGAACCTACGTAGCTAGAGTAGTTCTGTAGCAAGCCAACTGCATTAGCGAAGCTCTAGTTGAGTCTTCATTGTATTATTCTCATTTGTAGTCGCCAGGACTAAACCTCTACCTGTTGAGGAAGTTCTGAAGATCTTCTGTATGATGAAGTTGTAATCCTATGCACCTACCTTGGACCTGCGATGTTTTTGTTGTACCACTCTGATCGATGTAATACTAGTGAGACGGTGTTTCATTGGTGTTATGTCAACGACTTGCATACTACACATGCAGTGGTATGCTGGGTCACCACAGTTGGTATCAGAGCAAACGCTTTGACCCTAGGATTAAAACCCTTTAATAGGAGACCTGTAGGTTTGGTAGTGACTATAGGAAGCCATCTTATCTAAGCCAATTCTTCTTATGACTTGAGATGGATATTCAATAAAAGGATACTCCTAACACACTTGAGTCAAATTTCTTATCTATTATTCTTAAGTGAAGTTAGACATCTTGTTCCATACCAAGTAGTTATGACATTATTATAGCCTTATACAATGGATGGAAGTGGATTACAATTGGTATACAATACATGGTAGTCCAAAGAGAGGATACAACTGGAATGGGAACTATCCTATTGGAAGAAGTATACCAAGGTCGTCGTGTTTAACTTGAGTCATGTGAAACTGTAGTAGGGTGATGTCAAGTGTTGAAGCGAAGCTATATGAGATAGTAGGACCCCATGTTAAGTCATGTATGTGGATACTCAAGCATTCCATATACAAGTAAGAAGTACCCATGGTGGAAAATCTTGGAGTATGTGAGATTCACATGAGAATCCTTACATGATGGAGGACAACTTTGTAGTAAACCAGCAATTTTCTGCTGAGGAGGAAGATGCTTAAGGAAAATAGATGAATGAAGTGTTCCAAACTATGGTAACTAGGCTAAATATGAAAGAACCATAGCCCTAGTTGGAGTAGATTGATCAAAGCACAATGAAGAACCCCATGAACATCATGGAGTTGTGTGAACCATACTTAGTAAAGTAGGTGATTAGAGCAGTTATGCTAGAAGTTTCAAGATATAGTGTGAGGATAGTCCTCAATAGAATGTAAGGTAAGTTATAGAATGATAGGAAGACACATATAGGTCAGCTATAAAGACTCCCAAACCCAATTTGTACAAGTTTATTCGATTGCAATTGAGCAATTGGAGTAATCATTGAGACAAAGAGTAGTAGTCCACCACTATGTGCAATATAGCACGATATAAACCTATATTATTTGGTGCTATAAAGTACACATCTAAGCCTGAACTTTAGAGATGTTTTACTCAACGGGCTTATGATGATGTATGTTGCCAGCACATATTTGGATTTTCTTGGATTTTTATTGATTGACTAGATCCATACATGAAGTTTAACTCTGATATGCAAATGCATGTTGCTTTATCAAGTTCTTACTTCATGGTATTGATCTAGAGGGTTAAAGGATTCGTGTGAGGGAGAGACGAATTCCTAAGGCAGTCAAGAAAAATAGGAGGAGATCACAAGAAGGAAGTCAAACAAGAGGGAAAGGTATGAGAAGACACCTGTAGATGGTGTATTTCTTATAAGACAAACCCTAGAAGGAGAAAATTTGATTAAGAGATACCATAGTTGGTATAGAATTTAGTGGAACTCTAAGTTCGTAAGTACTAGATCCGAACACCAGACTATCGAGTAGAACCACTAATTAGATTAGCTACAATTGAGTTTGAGGTATTTGAGCTCGTTGTTATGCAGCCTTGGTTATGCTTAGTACATCACGGGTCGATTGAGGTGTTGTAGTACCGATGATCCATTCTGGTATTGCCTGCTGCTTTACTCCGCCTGGGAGTGGTAACCCTATTAACCCTCGTTGCTAGCGTGACTAAGACACATAACATTTCTGTATAACTTTGATCCCTAGTCCCAAAATCTTGAATTGTAGATTGGTGGTTAAGACGTTAGCAACATCTTTTCTTATCTTCAAGTGTAGTCTTTGTCTACGGATCAAGGCTTGTGAGGTTTTCGTAGGTCTTCATGTTGGCAGTGATCCGTTGAAGCTATTGGTTCATATATATATCCCTGTCAGTTCTCATTTTGTCCAACTTATACAATTGTCTGTCGTGGATGTCCTCCGGTACAAGAGAAACTCTGCCAGATTTCTCCCGTGGCTTTGTATATACCCTACCATTCGAATTTGGATAGAACACGATGGGAAAACCCAATTCTCATCAACCTTTAGAACTTTTGGGTAAGTTCATACCTCCAAGAGTGGAATAGAAGCCCTACCCGAACACAGAATCAAAGAATTCATACCGGATATCCATAATTGTGTGGGTACACCGTGGATTTCTTTGAGAGACCATTAGGAAAGCCTAAGGGGGAGAGTACGCCGTAAGTTGGAGGTAGTAGACCCAATCATCTGGAGTAAGAAGGAGGCCTAGACTAAGATGAGATTAGTCTTATTTCCATAAGGTGATGTCGAGGAACTGTATTGATACTTGCATCAGAAGTTCAACAGAAAGGAAGTTGAGGTTTATACCTCATGGAAGCAACAAATAGACCTTAGACTTGACCAAAGGAGTAATTAATACTTTTAGGAAGCAGCAATTGGGAGAAACCAAAGATGATGGAAGTTGGATGAAGTATATTTGAACGGCACTTCCCTAAGATTCACCGTAGCTCCATTAGGAGAGCAGTGAAGAAGTTAGACGATTGTGGACCATGAACCACACCTAGTAGGAACCACAGTTAGTAACTTTTGAGCATAGAGGACCAAGGTCAACCTTATGAAGTAAACCAACACCCTATATTGGATTGGCTAAATGAGTCTAATCCATTACTTAGAACTGAATCTTTAAATATGCCTATGCCTTAACGGACCTCTTAAGTGTCAGTATGATCTCCGTGAAACCTTATTTTATAGACCATAACCAGGCCATACATAGAAAGTTGATACCATAGTATGGAGACCTCACCAAAACAGCTTGTAAAACTAAGTAAACTAAGGAGCTGAAGACTATTGGATTCCCCAAGGATGTTGGAAGACAACATAGGATTCATTCAAGTGACAATTGTTTAGAGTCGGGCACAGAGGATTCAAGGGGGTACTCTGAACAAAGGGATATCATCTATATCTGAATTCTACGGAGTTGGAGTTGCAAGCTAGATGTTATCGATGATAAGCTCAGCCCAAACGTAAGAGAGTTCGAACTTCGAGGACGAAGTTGATTTTAAGGGGGAGAGTCTCTAACATCCCGGGATGTGAGGCTAGAAATAGAGAGAACACAGAAGTGTGCATTGCACCCTTTGTTAACAACCTTGTTTTGGGTAGAGATAATAACAACAATCAAAGGAGATGAATGTGAGGTAGGATTAATATGTTAACACATCATTTTAGGACCTTATAACCAATTCTACCATGATCACCATGGTATTTCTTAAACCTAAATCATTGAAGCCATTCTAGCTTAAAGGATGACAACACAAGTCTTACCTTGACTCTTAATCTACTTTGTTTTCATATCTTGATTAACATAATCTTTCCCAACTAAGTTTATTTAGCTCCAAGATAAAAGGAGAGAGTCTATATCAAATCAAGTATCATTCTCATCTCTTAAGATGATACTTTAGGATCTAATCCACAAATTCAGAAGAGGGAGAGACTAACCTAGTACTAAGATGGTTACAGGAGTTTACAATAGACTTTAACTACTTAAATAATTATCCAGTACTTCTGGGTATTATATAATTCACTCTTAAACTTGTTACCAAAATTGGTAAACCACAAGGTCTAAAGTGCATAAAAGCCACACATTCTTATTTAAATCATAACTTATTAACTATATGAGATATAACAAAACTAAACTCATTTACATTACATTAAGTAGTTCAAACTATTTGAATAAAAATAACTATGATCATTTTGAAACTCTTATGATCATGCCCTGGTGAAATCAAATCAAATCACTTAAAATTTGAACATGACCTTTGCTAGCTTAGGATATTTTGAGCCCAACTTATAATAGGAACAAATAAGATATGACAATATGCATGATTCACAATAACAGGATCATTTAAAATATGAACTTTGGATGTTAAACTTCGAAACAATTAATATAATATCAATTGATAACAATTCAATTATGAATTACAAATATGTATAAGAATATGAATTGCTTCAGCCACAAATCCATTTATTGCCAAATGCCACTTGGTTGTCCAAAATAAAGATTATTAGAGGATAATCATCATGCCACCTAGGATAGTTATCCACTTGAAAATATCTTCTTTTACTTGAACCCCAAGTAATGCATTTCAAAATATCTTCCTATACTTGAACCCCAAGTAATGTTCATAGTTATCCACATGAAAATATCTTCTTTTACTTGAACCCCAAGTAATGCTCATGCATGAGAGCTTGAAAACAAGTAGCTTACTCACCAAATGAAAACAAGAGTCACCACTTGAGGTGTCAACTTGTGGTGGACATCAAAACACTATAAAAGGAACCCCATGGCATCCATTTTGACACCATAAAATCATGGTATGAGGGCACCAACGAATTTGGGCCATATCATACATTAAAGGGGGCCAAGAAACACCACCATCACACCAAGCAACACCGCCACCACACCAGCAACACCCCCACACAATCCACCCTGCTCATGAGTTGAGCAACAGGGCAAGATTCACCACCACCAGCACAACCACAAGAACCCAACTAGCAAGACCAAGCCCAAATGGTTACTTAGTTCAATTAGGAACTAGGTCAAGCAGCTAGGAGGTGCAGGCATGCCACAAGACGCAGGTTTATCAGAATTCCTGAAGAACAAGCTTCACAAGACCACCAGGTTGGTCTAGTAGGAGAGGAGAGGAGTGTAGTTATTGGGAAAAGGGAAGCACTCACCATAGGCAAGAGAAATATATGCATGTGCTCTGAAATCATCTACTAAAAACATATACATGATTCAGGGGCATATCACATACATCTAAATGATCATATGAGCACCAAGAACAAACAAGTAAATTTACTAGGAAGCAAATCAAGCCCAGAAAATGTAGAGTAGCTATTTATATCATGCATATGTCTGTACCAAGAAATTACTATCAACATATGCATAATATTCATACACCTACACTTGCATAACAAAGGGTAGGACATTATCTTTAGCTACTATTAACTAGTGAACACACCAATAGTTAATTGTGTGAATGCTTAGATAACCTAGCATGCTAAGATAATTTAGTAAACACTCTAACACCTCGCTTACACATTATTGAGATGCATCTTTGCATACAGCCAAATTAACTAGATACCATATCCTTGTAAGAGCATGTGTGGAATTAATTACTAGCACACTACATTAAGAACTAGGGTGAATAGAAAATCATGTTAAAGGAACTTACACCTGCATAGTAAGTCAAACCTTTGATAGAATGTTCAATAGTAACTAGTTGACCCCAAGATGCAAATTCATGTTAATATGGAACTCACCCAAGTCTTAACAAAATGCTTTGAACACTCTTGTAGTAATATTTCAAACTATTCCTATTTAGAGCCTAATTAAAATCCTAGTACTACATAGGTAATTCCACGTGCACATACACATATAAGTACTCCTTGCTGAATGTTTAAAATATAATTGCTATCATATATTTGCTCCAGTAAAGTTCCTAAGATAAAACTTGCAAAACTATCAAATTCCAATTAGAATTCAAAACCCAACCTAATACAAATTATTATATGTGTTGGTGCACATATAAACTCTTAGAATACAATGTATGGGACCAGTACTATAACAGCTCTATTTCAAAAGGAATTCCTAGATTCAAAATCCCTGCAGAACAGAATTGAAAATCAAATTGGAAACTCAAAATTGAAAACAGAAAATAGAAAACAAAACAAAACAAAAAAATAGAAGAAGGAAGCTTACCAGGCCGCAGCCCAGCAGCCCTTTCCACCACATCAGCCCACTGGAGCCCAGTCCGGGATACTGGTTCGGTATCTGGATGCCAGGCGGGACCCACCAAGGAGAAAGACATCTTCTTCTTCCTCTCTCCCGCGGGGTCGACACGCCGGCGACCAGCTCCACGTCACCATCGGCGATAAGGATCGACTCCGAAGTCCAGCACATCGTTCTGATCCTCTTTGAAACCTTTGCCAGTAGGATCGAAGAGATTCCCGCTCAAAGGCAGTATCATCGTCACCACCGCATCCGAGCCATTGCCGGCGGAGGAAAAGACCAAACCGACCTCGCCGAGCACTATAAAGACCCCAGTAGGACCGCTGCTTCGCCGTTGATGCTCGCCGACACCCCAATCTCGCTCAGTATATCTCTATCCTTCTCTATCTTCACCACCCAGCCGCAAGAGCTTGCCGGAGACCTGCAAGGAGCCATCGATTGGAGACACCCCGGAGTCAGTGAAGCCATCCAGGAGGAGCGCCTTGACCTATTGATTGTCCCAGATGAAGGAATCGAGACAAGGTGGTCCGAGATGCTGTGAATTCGCCGTTCCCTTCCGCAGGTCATCGTCGCGTTTCTCGACATTGAGCTCGTCTCCGACCTTCCCTGACTTCACCGAGGAGTCCATCAGGTTCGTGGTGCACTCAAGTGTCTCTGGAGCGCTTTGTTGCATTGTTTCGACCTCTGTATCGAGTCGTCGGAGTTGGCCGGGAGTACGCCGCCGCAGTTCGTCGCCGTTGAGGGTGCTCCGGTGACCGTTAGGTCTCAGCACCGCCACCAAATAGTTCACTACTGCATACTGAATCGATTTAACTTAGTCGCGCACCCTCGAAAGCCGTAGATCACCGTCGTCGTCGACGCCCACCTCGCCGGCGGTGAGCTCCCGAGTGCAGTCAACGATTTTGACTTGGCCAAGCCTACGTAGCACTGGCCAGGCCCATGGCCCACTAGTCAGTCTGTTTGACTGAGTCTTCTGCCTACATGGCTGTTGACTCAGCCTTAACCCCACTTGTCAGTGTCCTAGGCTAGGTACCGGTTCAGTACAAAAAGGTTTAGTCTCATTTAGAAATTCCAGAAAACATCCAAAATTTAGGAAAATCATATCTATTTCATTTTTAATCAGAAAAATGCAAATAATATATCAAAATGATCACAAAAATAAGACCTATCTGTTTGTACTATAAAATTATACACTTGTGTGGAATAATTCTGAGTGCAATTTAAAAACATGCCTAAGTACTATTTTTTAATATGAATCTGAATCAAATAATTTCTCTAAACATGTAGTAACTATTTTTACACTCAAACAACTTTATTGTAGATACTATCTCATTATTATAGGATCTTAATTTCAGCTTTGCCATTAGCACTTAAACACTGGAGTTACTTTTCATAGATAATTTAAAAGAATTAAAATTATAGAGGACCTCAACAAATTAGTTGTAACTTGTATGTCTCAACTTTCATTCAGTAATAAGTAGTTAGTTCTAAATGCTTAGTTCAACCTTGATGAATGATTAACTCAATTACATTAACATTATTAGTTAAAACCTAGAAACTTATAACAAGTGAAGTCATGTTCTATTAATTAACCCAAGTTCCTAAGAATAATTGTAATCACTTAAAATCAGTTAAATACTAATTACCCTTTTAAAGAATGTGTTCTTCAAAAGTTATTCTTTTGGGATACCTTGAAAATAAGCATCAAACCAATTCCTTTTAGTTATAAATGAAAACCCTAAGTTATATTAAGATTGTTGTCAACCCTAGAACTACTTAGATATTACTATGTGTATACTTTACTTTGAATTTGCATATCCATGATCAACCAAGTGCTTGCTAATTATAAGATGCAACTTAAAAGTGTTACCTTCATGTTTTCACCATTAACCATCATTCTCTTGTAGCAAGGAATGATTATAACACCCTAAAACAATAGCTCTTGTTAAAGTCTTATTCTTTTAATATCACCTAATAGTGATCTAACCTAAAATTCTTAACAACCATGTTACAGTGTGATTTAAAAGTGCAACACATCATAAATCAATCACCATAATTCAATGATAACAAATCATCGGGGTTAGGTTACACTTAGAGTGAGGCATATCATATCTTATGCATATCATGCAGCAGATTTCTAACATCATCCCTACCGGATGATGATTGCCATTTCAGAATTGGGATTTCTATCATATCGAAGACCCTGACTCGCATAATCTTGCGGTCAGAAAGGCAAGTTCACTCTTGCTCATATCTCTTGTTTATCTTTAACAAAGTACTTGCAAATATACCAGTGGTATTATTATGATGATTGCATTAAAAAGCAAAGGTTCTGCTTTTCTTGAATGAATATGCTTAGTGGTTAGCAATCATAATGGTTGTCGACCTAGGAAGGTGGGCAGTGGAACCATGGTAAGAGTATGGTGGAGGTCACACTATACCGGGAATGTTCACCTAGGACTAATAACCAATGTCGCCAGTGATTCTTGTGCCATAAAATACGGTCAACCATAGGGTCTGGAATGGGACGGGAGAGTCAGCTGTATCTTTCCCCTCATGCATATCAACGGACCGGCCGTTTCGGAGCAGTTGTCTCCCTACGCGGAGCTTCGGGATGGGTGGATTCCCCCTAATGAATTCACGATTCTGGCGGTCTATGATGGATCGCGGCAACGACGGGGGTAGAGTGTCGAGGCCGGTGTTACCACAGTGCGTAACCAAACCGGTGGGGGTAACTCATTGTCTAAGAAAGGAAAGTATGCCGAGGTCGGCAACTACCAAAAGTGTAGACCGGCGAGGGTAGCGAACCGAAGTTGGAGCCGCAAAAGGGTGGGTATGCACGGTCGCGGGAAGGAACAGTGATTGGCTCGGATCAACGGCTGGGCCCCACACAAAGGAAGTGTGGACGAGCATCGAACTCGGATGTGCAACAAAGTGTTGATCTCTTATGGGTACAAGTGACCACCTCTGCAGAGTGTAAGAAAGTATCTGGATACTCCCTGCTTCGGGAAGGAGCTGCGAACACGGCAGGAAAGGAGCCCATCGAAGCTCTAATCAACCTGTGAAGGCTGAGGGACATAGTTCTTCTGAATAAAAGCAACCTCTTGAAGAAATGTTTACGAAAACTTGCATTGCCAAACGACTCTTGAGTCCAAGGCTGTAGCTAGTGCATCAAACACCTTATTCCTTATATGAACTTGCTGGGTAATGCTCGTTACTCACCCCACTCCCTCGTAACCCTTGCTTAGATTGGAGGTAACACAGGAGGCAACCTCGAGACACTAAAGATGAAGATGAAGTCCTCGACCAATGTCAGAACTATCAATGGAGTCAACGACTTTGCCAAGCTTGGTGGAAAACTAGGATAGGAATAGAAGGGACCCAATTCCCTAATCCTAGAACCTACGTAGCTAGAGTAGTTCTGTAGCAAGCCAACTGCATTAGTGAAGCTCTAGTTGAGTCTTCATTGTATTATTCTCGTTTGTAGTCGCCAGGACTAAACCTCTACCTGTTGAGGAAGTTCTGAAGATCTTCTGTATGATGAAGTTGTAATCCTATGCACCTACCTTGGACCTGCGATGTTTCTGTTGTACCACTCTGATCGATGTAATACTAGTGAGACAGTGTTTCATTTGTGTTATGTCAACGACTTGCATACTACACATGCAGTGGTATGCTGGGTCACCACACGCTGCCGGAGGAGGGGAGAAGGGGAGAGGAGGGGAGAAGGGGCGGCGCTCACCTCATTGCCGACGCAGGAGAGCGGCGGGGGACAGCGACGGAGTGGAGGGTGTGGGCGACGGCGACGGAGTGGACGGCGATGGAGTGAGCGGCGGGCGACGGCGACGAAGTGGACGGCGACGGCGACGTCGGTCTGGCTGCGAGCGACGGCGCGCTGCGGCCGGGGGTTTGCACGCGCGTGTTAATTAAGTGTCGGTGGCCGCTTTGGGGGAGAAAACGGCCTAAAAGGCCTTTGGTACTGGTTGGAACCAGCAACCGGTACGAAAGGTCACCTTTGGTACCGGTTCACAACACCAACCGGTACCAAAGGTTTTTTTTGAATTTTCTGTTGATTTTGTTTTGCTCTTTAACCTTTGGTATCGGTTCTGTCCACCAACCGGTACCAAAGGATTTTTTATTTTGTCTTTTAATTTTTCTGTTGCTGTTTCTTTTGATTTTTCTGTTGCTATTTCTTCTGATTTTCTTTTGATTTTTATGTTGCTGTTTCTTTTGATTTTCTTTTGATTAGTTATATTTAATAATTAAGATTTGTATCATATGTTCGCTTACTTAATTAACATCTTTATCATATAATTACTTACTCCATACTAGTACAACAAAAAAATAGCGTGCTATATTTAAAATAGCATTGACGCTATAATGTTTTAGCGCGATATAGCATGCTATTTTGCAAATAGCGCCATAGTGTACAAAGTTACAAAAATTTAGCGTGGACACTCAAAATACGCTATAGCGCGCTTTGTACCGCGGTTCCTAATATTACAAGCCAGGGTTGGCGCGGCGGCATGATGCGTCCGTGAGAGGAAACGGGCGGGAAGAAGAGGGCGGGAGGAAAAGGGCGGAAAGAAAAGGGCAGGAGGAAAAGGGCGAGAAGAAAAGGGCGGGAAAACGATTGAACTGGAATTAAAGTACATATCTCAACTGAAAATTAAGATACATGGCCAGATTAAGTCACAATCGGCCGAACTTGTTTTCGAATGTTGGAGTGATTCAGTCATAGTCGTGCCTAGCCCTATAAACGTCGCCACTGTAGTCGTCGTAGTCGCCGACGTCGTCGTCGCTGGCATCGGGGTCGCGGTAGTCGAACCTCGGCGGGTGAGCACGCGTGGGCTGAGACTGAGGGTAGCGCAGGCGGGGGCCACGGTAGGCCATGACGCTCTGGAGAGTCCGGCCGCGCCACCACAGCCGACGGCCAGCCTCGTTGAAGTTCGAACGAGGCGGGCCGTCCTCCTCATGCCTAGCAAGCGCACTCTCACGCCGATTGATAAAGAAGCCGTCCCAAGTTGGGCTGTAGTCGGGATGCCACTGGGGATTCCTCCGCTACTCTGGCGTGAGCTCGAAGTAGTAGTGGTTCGTGATGGCCATCTGGCGCGCCACACCTATAGGGACAGGAGGGACTGGTATGTCTCCGACGCTCAGCATCCAGCCGATGGGGACGCGGTAGCCCGGCGGGCAGGGGTAGTTTGAGACGCAAAGCGCCTCCGCCTCCCGGGGGGTTAGAGATACGATGGAAGCCGTGGGAGAGAGTGATGAGGTTTGCAGATATGAGTCTAGATGTGATATGTAAATGGAGGCCAAGCCTACATATATATAGTGAAAAAATGGTGGGAAGACAGAGGCGGGAAGCGGTGGAAAGCGCGGGAAGAAAATAGGCAGGAACGCAGTGGCGCGGGAAACCATCTAACCTTTAGTCTCGGCAGGTGGGTACAACCGAGACTAAAGGTGGTTTTTGTGTCATCTAACAAAACTATCGGTGGGATAAGGACGTGTGGGTAACCTTTAGTCCCGGCTGGTGGGTGCAACCGAGACTAAAGCTATCGGCAGGATAAGGACGCGTGGGTGGATGCACTGCTCGATGAGATAAGGACGCGTGGGTGGACGCACGACGCCCCTGTCGGAGGAACAAGACAAAGTAGAAGCGGCGCCGCGCCTATAAAAGGAGCATCGATACGCCATGGCAAGCAGCTCAACAAGCCAACCTAGAAGGTAGGGAGAGTTTCATCCCCATGGATGGAGGACAGGGTTGGGAAATATCCCGTGGCAGAGCTTCTCGAAGATGTCGTTGGTGCTCACGCCCTACGGCATCTTCGGAAGCTCCGCCTCGGAAAAATTTCCCTGCAAGCCCGTGAAAGACTCTATCTCCTCTAACAGTGTTGGGTAAAGGGTTGGGAAATCTCCCGTGGCGGAGCTTCTCAAAGATGTCGTTGGTGCTCACGCCCTACGGCATCTTCAGAAGCTCCGCATCGGAAAAATTTCCCTGCAAGCCCGTGAAAGACTCTATCTCCTCTAACAGTGTTGGGTAAAGGGTTGGGAAATCTCCCGTGGCGGAGCTTCTCGAAGATGTCGTTGGTGCTCACGCCCTACGGCATCTTCGGAAGCTCCGCCTCGGAAAAATTTCCCTGCAAGCCCGTGAAAGACTACATCTCCTCTAACAGTGTTGGGAAATCTCCCGTGGCGGAGCTTCTCAAAGATGTCGTTGGTGCTCACGCCCTACGGCATCTTTGGAAGCTCCGCCTCGGAAAAATTTCTTACATACAGTAACATCATTACACAAAAATAAATGGGAAAGTGATTTCCATATTGAGATACACAAGTTATGATCCCTATCTAGTCTTCTGAGTTTTCTTCGTGTGTTTCCCTTTCTTCTGATTGCGACGCAACCATGGACAATCTTCATTATTTAAAATGATGCTTGGGTCAGTTTTCACCTTGAAGGGTGGAATATCATCAAACTTATTATAATCTTCTGACATGTCTGTCTTGTCCTCTACTCCCACGATGTTTCTTTTTCCTGAAAAGAACTATGTGGTGATTTGGCTCATCGTATGATGTGTCCTCTTGCCTTTCTTTTATTTTTTTCGGTTTGGTAGACATGTCCTTCACATAAAAAACCTGAGCCACTTCACTGGCTAGGACGAATGGTTCGGTGTCGTACCCTAGATTCTTGAGATCCACTGTAGTCATTCCGTACAGCGGGTCTACCTGTACCCCGTTTTTCAGGTTGAACCATTTGCACCGGAACAAAGGGACCTTGAAATTAGGTCCATAGTCAAGTTCCCATATCTCCTCTATGTACCCATAATATGTGACCTTCTTCCCATTGTCCTCTGCTGCATCAAAGCGGACACCACTGTTTTGGTTGGTGCTCTTTTTATCTTGGGCGAATGTGTAAAATGTATTCCCATTTATCTCGTACCCTTGAAATGTCGATATAGTCGAAGATGGTTGCTTGGCCAACAAGTATAGCTGTTCTTCATCAGTGACATTCATGAGACGTGTTTGCAACCAACCGCCGAAAGTCTTCATGTGTTCTCCATCAATCCAATCTTCACGTTGCTCCAGGTATTCAGAGCGTAAAATATTCTTGTGTTCCACTTTGTACGGAGCCACCAAGCTGGAATTATGTAGAACTATGTAGTGTGCTTGAGTGAAAGAATGTTCGTCCATACACATTGTTGCTTTCTTTCCTAGCGTGCCTTTTCCACGCAGTCTCCCCTCATAGCGCGATTCAGGAACACCGATCGGCTTAAGGTCAGGAATAAAGTCAACACAAAACTCAATGACCTCCTCTGTTCCATAGCCCTTGGAGATGCTTCCTTCTGGCCTAGCACGGTTATGAACGTATTTCTTTAAGACTCCCATGAATCTCTCAAAGGGGAACATGTTGTGTAGAAATACAGGACCGAGAACGCTAATCTCTTCGACCAGGTGAACGAGGAGATGCGTCATAATATTGAAGAAGGATGGTGGGAACACCAACTCGAAGCTGACTAGACATTGCACCACATCCTTCTGTAAATTTTGTAGAGTTAGTGGATTGATCACCTTCTGAGAAATTGCATTGAGGAACGCACATAGCTTCACAATGGGTACTCGAACATTTTCTGATAGAAGCCCCCTCAATGCAACCTGAAGTAATTATGTCATAATCACGTGGCAGTCATGAGACTTTAGGTTTTGAAACTTTTTCTCTGACATGTTTATTATTCCCTTTATATTCGACGAGAAGCCAGACGGGACCTTGATGCTACTCAGGACTTCAAAAAAGATCTCCTTCTCTTCTTTGGTAAGAGCGTAGCTGGCAGTACCTTGATACTTCTCTGGATTCAGGTTGTTTCCTTCGTGGATACATTGCTAGTCCTGCCGTGCATCCGGTGTATCTTTTGTCTTCCCATACACGCCCAAGAAGTTTAGCAAGTTCACGCAAAGATTTTTCGTCACGTGCATCACGTCGATTGCAGAGTGAACCTCTAGGATTTTCCAGTAGGGTAGCTCCCAAAATATAGACATCTTCTTCCACATGGGTACATGTCCGTCAACATCATGCGGAACAGATTGTCCGCCAGGACCCTTTCCAAAGATCACTTTTAAATCCTTGACCATATCATATATAACATCCCCAGTAGGGCGGGTAGGATTCGTTCGGTCATCTGCCTCACCTCTGAAATGCTTTCCTCTCTTTCTTACTTGATGTTGTTTTGGAAGAAATCGATGATGCCCCAGGTACACATTCTTGTTTCCCAAATATATACTGTTAGTCTCACCTAAACAGTGTGTGCATGCATTGTATCCCTTGTTTGATTGTCCTAAAATGTTACTAAGAGCAGGCCAATCATTGATGGTTACAAACAACAACGCTCGTAGGTTAAATTCCTTTTGTTCGTGCTCATCCCACACAGGTACACCTTCTTCATGCCACAACTGTAAAAGTTCTTCAACCAATGGCCTCAGGTACACATCAATGTCGTTGCCGGGTTGCCTCGGGCCTTGGATGAGCACTGGCATCATAATGAACTTCCGCTTCATGCACAACCAAGGAGGAAGGTTATAGATACATAGATTCACTGGCCAGGTGCTATGACTGGAGCTCTGCTCCCCGAAAGGATTAAAGCCATCTGTACTTAGACCAAATCTTAAGTTCTTTGCGTCATCTGAAAATGACTTGTACTTTCTGTCAATTTTTCTCCACTGTGACCCGTCAGCGGGGTGTCTCAGCATCACATCTTTCTTACGGTCCTCTTTGTGCCATCGCAACAACTTGGCATGCTCTTTGTTTTGGAACAAACATTTCAATCGTGGTATTATAGGAGCATACCACATCACCTTCGCAGGAACCCTCTTCCTGGGGGTGGACTCGCCCTCAACATCGCTAGGGTCATCTCGCCTGATCTTATACCTCAATGCACCACATACCGGGCATGCATTCAAATTCTCGTACTCCCCGCGGTAGAGGATGCAGTGATTGATGCATGCATATATCTTCGGCACCTCTAATCCTAGAGGGCAGACAACCTTCTTTGCTTCGTACGTACTAGAGGGCAATACGTTCTCCCCTGGAAGCATCTTCTTTATTATTTTCAGTAACTTTTCAAATCCCTTGTCAGAAGTACCATTCTCTGCCTTCCATTGCAGCAATTCCAGTGTGGTACCCAGCTTTTTCTGGCCATCTTCGCAATTTGGGTACAACAGTTTGTTGTGATCCTCTAACATTTTCTCCAACTTCAACCTCTCCTTTTCACTTCCGCAGTTTATCTTCGCATCAAGAATGGCCCGACCCAAATCGTCATCGGGGTCATCAAAAATGGGCTCATAAAAAATGGGTTCTTCTTCAGCTTCGTCTTCCCCCATTCTACTATCACCGTCTTCAGTGAACATAGGATAGTTGTCACTATCCTCTTCTTCTTCGTTGCCTTCCATTATAACCCCTCTTTCTCCGTGCTTGGTCCAACAATTATAGCCGGGCATGAAACCGTTCTCAAGCAGGTGGAAGTGAAGGGTCTTTGAGGTAGAGTAATCCTTCGTATTCTTACAGGAACTACATGGACAATAAATGAAACCATTCGACCGCCTGTTTGCCTCCGCCACGTTGAGAAAATAATGCATGCCAGTAATGAAGTTGGGATGGCATCGGTCACCGTACATCCATTGTCGATTCATCTGCATTATATAAGTATATCAAAAATCATTAATTACACAACATCATGGATATATGAGTGACCAACTTAATTAATATTCAAGTTCATCACATAAAACTAAGTTTTTTATAAAAAAAAGAGGCTCACCGAGGTGGTACAGTGCCGGCTAGGGGACGACGCTGGCGATCGACGGCGGTGAGGACGGGGACGATACTAAAACCTACAAATCATACTTTAATTTGAGCTCAATTGCATATACAAAGAATGAAATCCCTAACTTAGGCATTTCATCAAACACCTTGCTAGCACTAGAAAAATAATACGAGTTAAACTAGCAAAGAAATGAGCTAAATTAGGAACGCCGGAAGAAATGATGATATTGCTAACCCTTAGATAGATGGGTGCCATCAATCTTGATAAAATGGTGGACAAAAATAGAGATTTATTGGAGTGTCAGAGGTGCAAAATGGAGATTTGGAAATGTGAGAGAGGAGAATGAGAATGGAAAATGAGATCGGGCTGTAGAAATAGGCCAAAGACCCTTTAGTACCGGTTCTTTAGATAAACCGGTACTAAAGGTTCAGCTCTGGCCCCACCTCCGCCTCAAAATTGGACTGAAATCCTTTCGTACCGGTTCGTAATATGAACCGGTACAAAAGGCCCTCAACGAACCGGTATTGATGTTCCTCGGCCGGCTGGGCAAGGGAACCGGTACTAATGCACCCTTTAGTACCGGTTCGTAAGGGAACCGATACTAAAGGCTTAGACGGATGCCCATTTTTCTACTAGTGGCTGGGCTGCGATGGGGCCTGAAGCTCAAGGCTGAGGATGTTCGGGGATCGATTCACCCGGTACTGCCGGCTGGAGCTCGGTTACAGGGATGTTTTGTGCAAAGGAAGGTCAAGGTTTTTATGCTCAACCATTTACAGAGATAGGCAGAACGTGTTGTCAAGAGTTTTTTTCTTAAACCGTGTATGGGAGGTTTCAAAAACGTGACACACACGAGATATATATATATATATAGAAAAAATTTGTTACGTTATTTGATTAAATTCTAACCATAAATTTTAGATCTAACTATCATAAATAATTATGATGATGTGGATTAACGTAGTGCTCCGAAACGATAACCCCGTATTATGCTTTTAGTATATAGTAGATACTAAAAATTGCATATTGTCAATGTTATATTTTAGGTTTAACAAAAACGACAAATGCGTAGATCTGTGTGTGGTGAACAGTGCAAAATTTGGGACTTCTACAAAAAATATATCAGATTTGTTATTTTTTGTTGAACAAGGTATTTCGTTTTAAAAATTTACACGCCAATAGGGTACGTCATTGGCTACATGCAAGTACTTTTCTAAAACTTTGAGATTTAGTTTCCTTTTTTTTCAAAAATATCGAGCTTCCTATAGCTCGTGTGCTACACATCGATTTTTTTTAAATTGATCTATAATTTCACCTCCGTGCTTATGCAATCACAACCTAGCCTTTCTCATTCTGTGTAGTGTTGCCATTGATACATAAGCAAGTAAATGGACATGGGCAAAAACCCTTGACACTCCATTTTTTTTGTGACGGCATAGCAAACGGACACAAATTTTCTCCGTGTTAGCATATGACTGAACAAAAATTAACTATTATTATGTGAACTATACAAATTAGAAAGCACTTTGGTGTCGGTGTCACCGCGTCGTTCCATGTGCAGCTCAACCACGTAGACCGGAATGAGCCAACTGTTAAGGATATATTATACGGGTATGTCCACGACATGATAAAGACCCAGCAAACCAGGGTGGCCATGGGTGGTAATATTGGCGGGTATACCGGCGGTCCAGTTGCTGGAAGACCCAAGGAGAATTGCGATTCGGCTTGCCCCGGCCCAAGACCTAAGGTGGATGTGGCCCAGAAGAAATTAGTTATCACGCAAGTAGATCCAGTCGGTTACACTCTGGGTCTTAGGCATAGCCAAATTCACAACCCCTTGTAACCCTAATCCCCTAGCGTCTATATAGGTTGGATTACGGGCAGTCTCGGGCATACGCACAATCACACAACTCATCTGTTGTAATATGTACCTTGTGTTACCTAACTAAATTATAGCAGGATGTAGCGATTCTACATCGAACGGACGTGAACCTGGGTAAACCAAGCATACAATCATGTTCCCCGAACATCGTCCGCCTTATGCCCTACCACTCTCCTCATCGTCTTCACCCCCTAAGGCGGATCCCGATGACAATGCTACGATGCCATCTCCTCCATCTTCCACCTCCCCTAAAGGTCATATATAACAACAAAATAAACTGTACAAGAAAGCAACAATGTAGAACATTAATGGTTACATCTCAGGAGCAAACTCGAAAGACAGACTTTTTTTGTCTCTCTACCCTGTTTCATAAATGCACATGAATACCACCGACCTTTTCCTTGAAAAAGGAAACATACAACAGAACAATGAAACTAGAATTTTGTACAAGTATACGATGGGGAGTGCACTTGTAAATAGCATGATTATGTTTATCAAAGAAACAAATGAAGCCACTTAAACCAAGCATGGGAGGCTTGCCCGAGATCACAATAAAAATATGGTTAAAAATATTACCAAACAATGTGGAGTCATGACAACAAATACTATGAAGGTATAGACAAAGTATATCTCAGCGTAAAGTACTAAGTGCATGAAGCAAGTTAAATCATAGTACATGCTCATATTTTAAACATGAGTACCAAATCAAATGCCGCGTTGTGGTGCGTTTGCATCGTTTGGGCTTGTGGGGCCTGGCTACAATGGCCTGGACGGTCGTGAGCTGTCGGGCATTGCGTGTGTCGATCGATCCAAATTTTTAGGCGGATTTTATTTGCTACTACTACATATTTTCCTTGCTGTGTATGGTTTCCAAATTTGAGATTAAATGGTTTCCTAGAATTGGCTGGAATGAATGATCTTGTTTTTAATAAGGAATAAATGCTCCAGATCTCATGTAGCATGGTGAAAATAAAATAAAAGCGTCATTCTCTTCCATGAATGCATGATCCCGATCTTCTTTTTTCTTCTAGAAATAAATCAACCGATCCATTCTATCTACTAGATAATCCAGATCTGTAAGAACAAACTTTGTGCAAAACATTTTTCTAGATCTGAACATGTTTGGATCCTAGAACATATTTCTCATGAACCTGATATTATAACAAAAATGCTGATCTAAAATGAAAACCAATTTAGAACATGGTGAATGTGATAAATATTCTGCCTTGTAATATGTATGTATGGTGTAATGGTGAATCAGTAGGTGTCGGAATGTGATAAAGTAGAAACATGAGATATATTGTGCCAAAAAGTAGAGACTGTCAGATTAAAAATTGTAGTAGTTTGACAGGCTTTCTGCGAAGCCATTGCACGGATATTAAAGCAAGCTTAGATGGTTTCAAACAAGACCGAGATATCCTATGCGGTTGCTAATTTTCCTGTGGTGGTCCGATTTCGGCGGGTGGGGCAGCGGAGAGCTTGCGACGGTGGGGTTTCTTTGGGCCAGGTGACGGTGGCCAGACAGGAGTCTTTTCTAAGGGCGTCCCTAGACATCTACTTTCCGGCAAAGGAAGGCCACATGGCTATGTCGTAAATTGTCTAGGTAGATATTCTGATGTTAATATTTCAATTGCAGATCCTCTATATCGCGTTGCAGGCACCATGGGTCTCCCTGTTCCAAGCGCATCGAGTCGATCTCAAATCCAATGTATATAGTAGCGGTGTGCCAGGCAGGCAGACGTACCATGTTCCAGGGCGCATTGAGTTGATCTTAGGTCCGGCTATATCCTGAAGTAGTATGGCAAGAAGATTTGACCTTATGAACTTCTATGCAACAATAAAATTTATAGTCTTGTTCATCTTGGTAGGCCGGTGACACTCAGCGAGAAGAGTTGGTCAAATGTGAGAAACTAGCGAGAGGGAAGTATGTAACTAATGGAGGTTTTCAACTTCATAAGCATATGTAAAACTTGAATATGGTTAGGAGACCATCCTTACCTCAGTTTAGACTACTCAGATATTTTAATGACAATTGTAAACTACTAATTACTAGGTTGCATTTTCTCCCCATATTGACGTGTTGGAATAGTTTCTAGGTGATTCATCTGAAAATTAGTTTAGTTACACTTTGTAAAGATTGATATGGCCTGATCAAATTCTAGGGCACCCCTGTGTGGCTATGTGGATGTACCCCTCCACTTCAGATTAAGCAAAGGAATTTTCTCATATAGATTATGTTGATGTTCTTGTGGGTTGTCAAAATATTCAGACTAAACTTTGGTATATTTATAATTCAACAAGAATTGATGGATAATATTGCTAGCCCATAGAACAAAACTGAAACATGACTTTATGAATATTTCTCTCAGTTACACCAATTTTTGGGTCATACTCAACTTTGATGCCAATGGACTTCTTTAGTTATACTTGAGAATATTGAAATAGCTTAAATCCATCCATGAGACTGAATGAGGTATGCACAACCTTGAGGTCTGTACGGCAACCTTCAGGTTAACATCGCATTGTTTCATAGCTGAATGAAATTGCCTTCCAGTATGTGTTGTTCGTGATTATTATTGTATTTATGCATCCATAACTTATAGTTTGTGGACTGCACGGTAGTTAGTGTTACATCTTTCTTAGTTGCGGCTATTACTTATCAATTAATCATCACAGGATAATAAAGAGTGTCATTTTTTGTATGTGAGATGCTAATACACTTTCGCAGGTAGAAAGAGAACTTCTAATTTATGATAGTTTCTATCATTTTAATATGCTTCTTGATAAAGAGATGTTGAGGCAACAACTAAGTCAAGAACTCAGTTTAGGATAAAGGGTCATCTTGAATATGAAGTCATATCTCTTCTTACTTTCTTAGGATCTATTCAACACATATTGGATATCATATACCTAGAAATCTGCTAATTATACCTTATTTGATTCATATTTCTTCAATTACCTTAACAATTAGGGTGCTATGTTCCTTCATGTCATTTCTGTATAAATGTATGGTACTTTATTCTTCACCATCGACTGAATAAATGTAGATATATGGAATGAATATTTAGCATCAACCAGTAATATACTCTTTTTATGGCATTCTTAAGCTCTCTATTTAGAGATATGATTTGCTTGATCCCAAGTCGATGAGATATTGTGATCATGTTTGTATGGATTAATCCATGGATTTCCTGATCCAGTATTGAAAATTCTGACTGCCGCTCCAAGTTTGTATAGCTCTACACTTTTTGTATGTAACCAGTAAAACATGAGAATACTAATCATATAGTCGGAAGAAATATTTCATAATAGAACTATTTTTCGATGATCAACTCTACCTAATCAGGTGTAACTTCATTTTAGATTAGACCTAGCAGTTGTAACATTTTTTATTTGATTACTGATAAATTGTAATACACTCTTGACTTGTCTGGACTATAAAGTGTATGTGGATAAATTATGTAAGCACCAATATGCATACGTTCTTTTTTAGTTACTCAGAAATTACATATTGTGTTCAGATTTATGCACCTAAGAATGCGAGCCACAACATCTTACGTTTAAACAATCAAGGTATCTTGAGGATGTGGCTTTAGAGTTCTTAGCTGGCTTCCTACTCTATGACATTATACCTTGTATTTCAGACACCCATGTGTGCTTGTAGTCTGTTGTTTGTGATCTAATATTTTTCTTTTTAAAATTCTTGGTCAATCATCTACTCTGCTCAACTGTCTCAAGAGTTTGCATTGTGTAACATAGTGCCTAGCTATAACCTCATGTAAACTGCATTTTTTCTCCACGTGAAGTTGCATCATTTCCTAATGAATTAGGCAAACTTAGTAGAAAATCTGAAAAAAAATAAGACCATAATTGCTCAGTAGGCAAAGAACATTTTCTGGAAAAAAAGTGAAATTCCGAAACGGCGCGGCAAGGCGCGCATAAGGATGTAGTACTTATTATGGAAACAAGTCAAAGATAATATTTTCTAGATTTGCACCTACATCTCAACACATTTACAATTGTGTTCATCAATGACACTCGAAACATAAGAACATAGCACAAAGGTATACCTGGAGATCAAACACGCGGCAGTCACATGGTCCCCTACGGTAGAAAACGGTTCGTCCGGTTGGCAGCGTAGCTAACCGTCCCCATTGTCCAAACATAGCCTACGGACGGAGCTAGCAGGGGGTGAGTGCTGGGCCATGGCTCCCCTATGCGGCTATGCTGAATATATTGTTCTGAAACCCCCTAGCTAGCATGTCGATTTGATCTCCAAATTTATACAATGTTCAATTTTTGCGGTTCTTTAATAATTTCCTGTTTCCATCTCTTCATAGCCTTGGACAAAGGCTGGTTGCATGGAATGCCCTTCTTCAACGACTGGCTACCATTCAACTATCACCTGAGCCCGACGAGTTTCGTTGGAATCTTTACAAGAATGGTGAATTCTCTGTGAACTCCATGTATAATGCTCTAATCCATCTTGACTATTAAGTAATAAAGCGCTCTTTATCGAAAAAAATAATGCTCTAATCCATCTTGATGTACCGGTTGATAATAATAAGATGATTTGGAAGATGAAGATACCACTAAAAACTAAGGTTTTTGGGTGATATCTTCGTCGTAGGGTAATTCTTACCAAAGACAATCTTGCTAAACGGAATTTGCATGGGAATAAGAATTGTGTCTTCTGTCACCAGGACGAGACAATCAAACATCTTTGTTTCTAATGCCGGTTTACCAGTTCTATATGGTCAATCATCCAAGTAGCACATGACCTTTATCCCCCATGCAGTGTTGCCAATATCTTTGATAATTGGCTTCACGGTATTGATAATCAGTTTAGAACGCTTATTAGGGTGGGAGCGTTTGCCGTTATTTGGTCGCTATCGCTATGTAGAAATGATAAAGTGTTTAACGATAAAATTTCTTCTCCCTTGCAGGTCATCTACCGGTGTACCGGTACTCTCCGTTTATGGTCGTCTCTTCAGCGGGCGGAGCACCGAAACCTATTTACGAAGGTCTGTGCACGGTTGAAGGCTACGGCGAGGGATACTTTTTCCCGACATGGGTGGCAGCATAATCTACGAATTGAACATCCATCATCGTAGGCGTTGGTGCATTTGATCTTTATATCATGTAATACGCCGTTTTATTTTCTAGAATTTGTACTTGTGGACAGCTGTGTGCATCTTAGCTAGCTTAAACCTTTTAAGTAATAAAGCGCCCTTTATCAAAAAAAAAGTAGCCCCTCAAAGGTGTGTTGTTTCTATGCTCTTGGGCTTATATGTTTACTTTCCTAAGATGTATATCTGTAAAAGAGACAGTTTGTCGAGGTCTCCACCTCTACTGCTCTCTCAATATATGTGCAGCGATTTATTATTTGCAAAAGAAATAAGAAAACAGCCATGGCGTCGATCTGGCTGCTGTCCTGTAGCATGTGATGCTACGGCTAGCTGCTACGGAACGTTATGTCTAAATTAGAATTACGTAGCTAGTTTTACGTTTTTTAAGTCCACACCACACATACTCCATTGATGGAATTGTCTCCAGCACGACTGCAAAGAAGCTAGTACTTCCAAAAAGGAGCCTCGCCTTCCATTGTGCCTCAAAAAAAGAATCCATGGCCGGCCTTTCCTAAAGATAATTCGCAGTTGATGCTACACCTAACGAACTTAGCATGCGGTGGGGCGTTCTTTCTTGTTTCTTCCATAGTGGTGTAATTAGATAGGACACCACTTGATTTGGAGGGATGAACTGATAACCAACGATCAAAAGTTTCTCTATAGGTCCGAAGTTTCGTACCTTTTCTGTTACTTGACTATTAGCTAGGGAGAGGTCAGAGTCGTCTTAAATGCATGTTGATGTTTAACGGGTGGTCAAATTAGCATGTGCCAATCCACCATTAGTTATGTAAACATATACTTACTCACTTTGTTTTATTTACTCAACGTTAGTCAAAGCCAAACTTTATAGTGTTTGATTAACTATGTAGAAAAATATATAAAATTCGTACAAAATGAGAATACACTTTATGGTCATTTTAGTAATACTGATTTTTTTATTAGGTGATAAAAAAATCTATATATCTGACCAAACTTAGTACTTCCTCCTCCGTTCACAAATACTTTACATTCTAGGTTTGGTCAAAGTCAAACTTTCTAAACTTTAATCAAATATTTATGAAAAACACAAACATTTACAATATAAAAACTATTGCATTAGAATCTTCTCAAAGTATATTTTCATATTATGTCTATTTGGTATTATGGATATTGATACTTTTTTCTCAATTCTTAGTCAAAGTTTATAAAATTTGACTTTGACTAAATTCAAAACGCGAACTAAATAAAAACCGAGAGAGTAAAGTTTAACTTTGACTAAATGCTGGGTAATTCTGAACGAAGAGAGTATCCTGCATCTGGTCACTTGGTCAGCAGAAATCAACGAAGACAGGATAGTTAAAGAGAAGCGAAGAATGGTCCTCATTTTCGTAGCAGAGACTGCAGCCGTTGGTTGGCCGCTGGCAAACATGCATGCTTGAAGACGGTAGGTGGTTTGTTTTAGTTGACTGTGATATTACTTTTTATCAGAAGACGACTGATGTTACAACTTCATATGGACTTGTGGGGTGGATTAAGAGAAAACATTACACACGCAACTTGCACGGGTAAGGCCAAAAAAATTGGTTGCAGGTTTGGCAGGGTCACATCATATGCATGTTTGCTTCACATTATTGTGATGTGCCACTCCACAATTATTCAATGGATAATATCCTCGGTTAATCGGCATAGATCAATTGAAAATAATCTAACAACGACACAAATATGATAAGAATGAACGGTCTAGTGTGCATATATAGTTTGGCGATAGCTACTTGAACGAGCACTATGCTTGCGTGGTGTTCTCTGATGTGACGGCGTGATCATCTTGAAAATTTCATTAATAAATGGCTCACCACAAAAAAATACCAAATTAACATCTTCTTGACACCATCACCTATAGCGCTGAATTTGACTATCCCAACACCACCTGCTTCGGCGTTGGAAAAAAACTTAGCATTTCCACAAGCAGTACGAAAATTCCAGTCTGGGGTCAACGCAATGGTTCATAGTGTTGAGAAATTATGGCTCAACGGCACATCCATGGCGTTTAGCCATTTACCCCCTTCCAATGTTGCACCAACGGCCTTAGGCGGTCAATGGCTCAACGCGGTATAGGATGGTGTGAAAAAGAATGATTATCTTTTGTTAGAATTTTGGAGAAGATGATTTTTAGCTAAACCTTCTCAATAAAGTCGAATTTTTCAACTTTTACCTTGACAGTTGGGTACCATAGAAATCAGTCAGCATAGCATGGCGTTGTATGCACTGGAAGAAGTCAAAAACCACGAAACACTCACACGCACCATAGTCAGCAGTACTAGTACAAGCCTACAATGTTTGACGCAAAGTTAGTTATTGAATAATTTATCGTACGAACTACATACTTTAAGATGTGGAGAACATCTCCACTAGCTCGTGTAGTACCGTTCCCTCCATACCGAATTATTGGGCAATTGTGTATTTTAGGACAAACTTTAATCATTAACTTTAGTCAAGAAAATATGAGATATTTGTAATAAAAATTATACCATTGGAAAGTTCTTTTGATTATGAATCTAATGGTATAATTTTTGTATAATATATCTTATATTTTCTTGACTAAAATTAAAGGTTAAAGTTTGTCTCGATGTGCGTAATTGCTCTGTAATCCAGTATGGAGGAAGTATATCCATAAAAAGATCCATATCATAAATCAACAACTTCACATTGCAACGTTGGTTGCGACTAAGATTTTCTTAGTTGTATATGTGGTTGCAACTGAGAAGATTAACTCAGAAGCATTGGATTGCTTCATGGCAGGTACTAGTTGCAACATGAGTTATAACTAAAATTAGATGACATCACCTGATTGAGAATTAAGCTAATTCTCAGTTGACTGAAAATTAGTCACTCTAAATAAATTGTTGTATGTGTCCTCCCCGTCTCTAGATGTCACGTGGTTGGAGAGCCCGGTTGCGATGCAGTGTTTTATATCAGCTTGGTGCATTAAGATATTGCTCGATTTGGCAAAATATTAATTAGACGGCGACGGGTCTATGAATACTAGGAGCAAGTTACGGCCTTGCAGGTGTCGAGTGTACACCCGATCGAGTATCTTTGAGCCATGATTGCGTCCCTGGTGGCAAATGCGATCAGAAGAAAGCTGATGAATCATGACAGTTATGACTCCAAAAATGACCAGATTAGAGCTCGCGAAAATGACAGGGGCATATCCCAGCATATGCAGTGGGGTTCACCTCATGATCGAATGCCCATCACTGAGAAATACTGATCGGATTGGCAAACCTGGCCTAGGCACATGCAATGATGCAACTCATCCTCCATGTTCCCCAACATCTCTGAGCACCGACGAGATAGGAATTTACCAGCGGCCAATCTCTAGAACAGTAGCTACCATTACCAAATCCGTCCACCTGACCTAGTGCAGGAACTTATGACGAATCGTAACTGTGAGTATATATCAAGCAAATTGTGATACATCTGGCCCGCCAGCACATGGCCGCAGTTAGCCATCTCTTTCAGATCAGCACGCGGCGAAGAAAGAAATGGAGCCAATGAGACACCGCGGCCATATAAATCCTCAATATGCACAGTACCGGATCTGAAATATCACATTACCAAGGAAAATAATGCGAAATATCTAGGCGACCAAGATTGTGACATGCCATGAGCTCTTCTCTCTCTGATAGAGCACATGACGTAAGCTCACTATGGATTACAGTTACAGAGATGCAGCAACATATTTGCCGAATGCCAGCCATTGACACACAGGTAACTAAAGGCTCCCATAGAAAGAGGAAACATAAAGAAAGAGACATCAAGACAACACATACAAGGCGATTGCACATTCGCAAGAGCCGCCCATGCAAAGAACTTGATCTATCTCTTTTTGTTCCATATATGATTAGAAAATTCAAGATACTAAACAATTTATAGGCGTACTGTGTAGGATAACAAATAAACACACATGCATTCTACTCCACCTTCACATGTAAACCGGTGAAGTGTCCTGACTGCATTATTATCTATATATACGTGACAACAGAAGGATAACAGCTCCCAGATGTAAGCAGCCGCGGCCTTTGGCAGCTTGGTTTATTGTGTGGACTGTATCATGCAGACTATTCTACAGAGCAGAACCAGCACGGCGACGCCTCGTCGCGTTTGATGTAGCGATCTTGCCAAGCTGCTCACTGTCGCTTGATGGCACCCGTTCTCTCACAGGGGTGTAATGCCTCAGCCAAATACCCTTATACACCTGAAGAAATAACAACATACAAATACATGAAGCAATTGTTACAGAAGTCTCGCCACCTGAGTCACTAATGTATCATGGGTGTTGATCTCGTTTTATGAACTGCATGACTCATATAATGCTAAATGAATTGTTTGTTGTACCAATTTGAGAACCTGACAAGAAACAAAAGTAGCCTAGGAAGACAAGGTAAGTGGTATCGACTGGAATTCATTTACTGACTTTTGTATAAACAAAATCAGTTGATCCTTTCAAAGACGCTTATGATAAATCCTTGCTAAAGCACAAGGAAAATCTAGTTCTGCCAAACGTCATTCAAAAGAATAAGTAACAAGTACAAGCAATATATTTCCCATTACACATCAAATTAAATAATAAAAACTCAGACTGATAACAGAAATTGCGTTGCCAAATACCCATAAGTTCGCATGGTTGCCATTGAATTCAGAAGCGAAAAAAAAGGTTATCTGCATATATCTGTTGCTAGCCACTGACCTGTTGGGGCCTCATAATTTTGTTGTCAGGGTCATCAAGTGACTCCTTCCAATGTGCTAACCAACCAGCCATGCGAGGAATTGCAAACAGAACAGGGAAAAATTCCGTAGGGAATCCCATAGCCCTGAAAATCAGTCAATCACAATTTAAGCACTGCAATAACAAAAATAGGATGGGGATTAGAAAATAAACTCCCAAATTGGGAGAAACAACTAGTGTACCTGTATATTAGGCCAGAATAAAAATCCACATTTGGATACAGCTTTCTCTTGATAAAATAATCGTCTGACAGCGCTGCCTTCTCCAAAGCAACAGCAACCTGGTATGGCATCAGAATGCATCATAACGGTGTGTTCGATTTGGCAAAGCATTATTACAGTTTGCACAGAGATAGCCATGCTGTTCAGAATCCCCACATAAAGAACATGACATAATTCTTAGGTCCTTATTGCTAGGAGAACTCTGAGGAAGTTGAAACTTGAAAGGCTATCAGACACTGAAGAGTTCTATGCAGTATGTATATTTTGGTCAATAAACCTTTCTAGTCTAGACTAATGACTAATCAATATTCGGCACATCCTGCATTGACAATTGTGGAAAGGGTCAGACATAACCCTATTCTTCTTGTATAGCTCTAGTAATATGGGTTGAAGGGTAAAAGGTAGCAATCTTCCGCCAGAACATAGGAAAACTAGGTGACAATAGCACTTGTTTCGTAGGAAGTTTGCAGCACAACTATGCAGATGATGAATGTGCCATAATATATGGTCGAACTCAATATTCTTTGCAGGATTAAGTATTAATGATCATGTGCAATCACACAACTCGCATACTAATGAATACATAGTTAAAGAAAATGCCTGACACCAACCCAGCATGTTAATAAGGTGGCATGGCATAAAAAAGATGGATGGTGAACACTAGGACAGCTTAACGCTAATATTTTTGTCTCAACATCTTCATCAGATCCAAAGTGGAACAAATCTGAATTGCACTTCACCTATCTTACTGATTTCACAAATTCAACTTTCACCCAGTGGGAAAACAACTATTTATTTACTGCATTCTTCTCTCCTGCGTGGTTCAGATTTTTTTACTATTTTCATTGCAAAAGCTAATGTTTACTATTGTTTCATGATTAGGTTAGTATAACTAAACAACCATAGAGTAAACAGAGCAACTATATTCGTTACATGAGGGCACTGTTCAAACTCTAGCTGAAGAAAACGGAGGATCAAAATCGATAATCTTTTTGAAAATACTTGCTCTCTACAGTTAAACAGATAAGGAATAGCTAACCTCGATAAGAGGATCCCGTCCCACAATCGTGAAAACCTCCTCTGCTAACTTCCGGATGACTTTAGCACGAGGATCATAATTCTTATACACACGGTGACCAAAACCAGACATTTTCCGCTTCCTGGAAAAGGACAGATATCTCTTCTAAAACATCAATAGCATAGCAAGAAGGATTGAAGTAAAAAAATATTGAAAATAATATGATATGCAGACCAAAAAAATATCAACCAGACAGGAGTTGTATATCACCTGTTCTTCACTCCCTCAATGAAATCCGGAATATTCTCCACACTTCCAATCTCATTTAACATTTTAAGTACCGCCTGACATACAGAAAATAACATTTAGCACCACAACAGGATGGCAATCCTTTGGTCTCTACAGTAACAGATAGCTAAGATTAATCCTATCAGCCAGAATGGAGGTATTGGATATGAAAGGACATCAAAATCAAGCATTTTAGAATTACATGTACATTCCAGATAAAAGGGTAGCGCGAGAAGGGAAGAGGATTCTTGTGTGGATATATCTACTTGCATGATGACATGATGATAAACAAGACATATTCACAGAAAATGTGTTGGTAGGCCTTGCTTTAGAAATACGCTTCTGTGTGTTTCAATGCAAATCAGGCAAAGATTACCCGCATTCTTAATTATAAATGGAAATGCAGTCTGCTTTACATGGAGAAAATGACAGCCTGACAGTATGCATAAACTCTTTGTAGGTAGCAATCTAGTTGAATCTAGACAGGTCAATATGGTGTCCCTTGTGGTCTATCAATCCTGGTTTTCTTTTTGCAGTAGCATCGACAGTTCCAAACTAAGGAAATATTGAAGCAATGTAGTAGAGTTTAGAGATATCAATATGAGATTTTCTTCGTAAAAGAAATTTCAGCCCTTACGGGCTCATGCCATTAACAAACTTAGGGTATGTAGGTCGACGCCTAACTGCACGAGGTTGCTCATAACATACTATCAGTTGTGTTGGGTTTCAGTTTGGGCATTGACAGGACCTGAGTGGGGCAGAGGTGAAAAATGCAAATCTATAACTGATCAAGTGTAAGTTAGTCATCATTTAAAAACAGAACTGCTTTTATAAGTGGATGCAAGTTATGTGAAGTTTTTCCTCTAAGAGCTGATAAAGCAAGGCCTATTGTTCTCAGATTTATGAATTTTTAATGATGAGTGTTATGTGTACAGAAAAATTATGAAGCTTGAACGCATCAACCAGGAGGAAGCTCAATATAATATACCTCATTTGCGCCACCATGCAGTGGACCATATAGAGCTCCAACAGCACCAGAAAGAGCAGTGAAGACATCGACACCACTACATAAATAGTTTTAATTAGGCACCAATTTACTCCTACTAATTGAGCGGATAGTGAAGGACACAATCTACCTTGAAGCAAGGTGCCTAACAGCAGCTGTTGAGCAGTTCATTTCGTGCTCAGCATGAAGAATAAAAAGGACATCTAGAACCCGGGCAAGTCGAGGATTTGGCTTATAATCTTTGTTACCCCTGCAACAGATTAGAAATAGGAAAATATGTATCAATATTGGAAACAGAAACTTGAACCTTCTAGCAAATACTATATGTGAGCAGAAGTGATAGAGCTTCCAAGTAACGTGACTTACATAGAGTCCAGCATATACAAGAAATTCTCTGAATAAGAAAGATTATTTGAAGGAAGGACAACAGGCCTTCCTGCTAATCTCAGGTAGGCTGCAGCTGCTATTACTGGCGCCTAAATAAATAGTCAGGTAGAAGTTAAGCAACATGCATAACAAAACTCAGAATGAACAGTCATTACAACTTCCATCATGATGTACATGCAAAATCTCCTACTCCCTCCGACCCATATTACTTATCGCAAATACGAATGTATGTAGCACTAAAATGTGTCCAGATACATCCATACTAGCGATAAGTAATATGGGTCAGAGGGAGTAGTATTTTGGCACGGTGAAGAAAATTTTGATCAGTTGGAGTAGTACCTCAAAAAATTACAGTAACTGAAAATAATCAGATTGGTGTCATACCTTCCCAAGAACTCGTACAATTTGTTTATCCCGAACCTGCTTCGACTTGTATAGATCTTGACCCTGCATGGGAAGAATATGTCATCAGTCAACTATAAACTGGTAGACAGCATGTAACATGGTTACTATACAAGTAATAGTATACATTGAGTAGGAACTATGTGAAGAAATATGTGCCCCAACTCTTGCATTAAGAAAGTACTCACTCTAAGAGCAGGGTTTGCATCTGGATGGAAGACTGAAAGTGTGCTCATTGCACTAGCAAGGACACCCATGGGATGGGCATCATGGGGCATTGATTGTATGATATCCTGAGAAAATTAAAAAGCAGCGGTATATCACTTTGTAATTCAAGAAAAGCGTGAAATCTGTCTGAAATTCTGAATGTATTGCAATATCAAGGTTATAAAAGAAAAGGTAAGGGATAAAGTGTACCAAAAGTCCTTGAGGAACAGCAGAGTGCTGCGAAATTGCAAACTCCCAGCCCGCCAGTTGACTCTGGGTAGGCAAATTCCCGTACACTGTGAACACAGTAAATCGTTAACCAACAATAATAAAACAGCAATTAAGTGCTCAAATTAAGTAGGAAGACAAGTTTCATAGCACTTACTTAAGAGGTAGGCGACCTCAACAAACGAACTGTTTTCAGCCACCTCCTCAATTGGATAACCCCTGTAGCGAAGAATTCCTTCATCCCCGTCAATGTAGCAGATGGAAGAACGCACCGGGGCAGTGTTGAGATAACCAGGATCATAAGTCTTAAGACCCTTGTCATCCTTTCCAGTGGTAATCTACAACACATCACAACAAGAATCAGTTTTGTTCTGTTATATTTGATTTCCATAGAAATAAAACATCATGGAAACTGGAAGTAAAATTCTCCGAGCGTTTTCAATTGAAATTTGATGCTGTAAACCACACTAATTTATAGACAAAGTAGTACCAAGATGTTTACTGAAATAACAAACGAAATCAGTTAGGCTACCAGCTCCCCGCAAGCTACATGTTGGTCAGTTATAATTGTTTCCTAGACCATGCTTGCGGTGTCACTTGCACACAAGTTACCCATCAAACATGTTATAAGCTTGTACTGGTTATCAGCTCAGCTCAACCTTTGCACACAATTAGCATATATATTGTCATCTCGGTGGCATTCAGTTTCATGAGCTCGGTTGAATTAAGCTTTGATCTACATATCCTACTCTCAAAATTTCTACAAAAGAATACTTGACCCATTGCTGCATCATCTAATCACAGGTTCAACCTCCAAATTACTGAACTGGAAAGTGGACTTCGATCGATACGTAAGCCCCTCTACATGCCCAAGCTATAACAAGCACACACATGAGCTGAGCTTGCCCCTAACCGAACCCCAGAACACAAGCTCCCTAAGGACAGCATAGATCGCGCTGGACCCGGCAGCTAGCACTACTAGACTGGACTGCAGGCTACCTTCTTGAAGTCTGTGGCGCGCACGGTGCCGTCCTCCGAAACCTTGACCTCGTACCGTTTCCCCGTCCTCGTGTCCTCCACGGCGAGCACGCCGGGGCGGGTCGCCGGGGGCGCGGTGGCAGACACCGGCGACCTCTCCAGCACGGCCGCGCGGTCCGCGCCCTCCGCACCGGCGCCGAGGAGGTGGGACGAGAGCACCGCGAGGCGGCCGCGCGCGGGACCGGCGTGATCCATCGAATCGGTCGGTGGCGAGTAGGTTGGAGACGACCAGAGCAGAGCGGAGCAGAGCGAGAGAGATGGAGACGCGGCCACGCGAAGGAAAGCGGTTGCTTGGACGCCTCTTTGGGCTTTCCTTTTCTTCGCGCTACTCGATGCGTTGTGTTTATCGTCTTTGGGACTTGGTTCGGAGCTGTGGGATGCTGTTGCTGAAGATCGTGTGAGAATTTATTGCTTCTGTTCCTGCTTTTTTCAGTTTATCCGTTACAATTTTTTTGAACGGTCCGTTACAAATTGAGTTTTTCTATATATTTAAATGGATTTCAGAGCATCTCTAATCGCGTCCCCCAAACCGTTCGGTACATACCTCGGATCGCTTGAATGGGAGATGCCGCACGGTGGTGCCGTGTTTGGGGGGCGTCTCTTCCCAGCCGCATTCCTCAAAGACCGCACCCAAAGAGAGTTTGTAAAAAAACCAAGATCGGCGCCATTCAAAAGCATTGTTCCCGCCATAGTCATCGTAATTAAAGTATAGTCGACGCGATCATATTACAGACCAAGATGTGAAATAACTAGAAGAAAGGGTTTGGCGACTCCGACGGCGCCTCTTGAGTCGGCGCTGGCTAATCTAGCACAACGACCTTTGCCCAATCTGTTTACTATTGATACTGTTACTGTCTTTATTTTACTATTGCTGCTACTATTTCACTACTGCTACTACTATAAAACTGTTGCTACTGATAAACTACTGCGAACAAGTCTGTTTCCAGGTGCAGCTGAATTGATAACTCATATGTCAAGGCTTATAAATATTCTTTGACTCCTCTTGTGTCGAATCAATAAATTTAGGTTTTACTTTCCTCGAAGACTGTTGCGATCTCCTATACTTGTGGGTCATCAGTGGGTAATGTCCATTATGGCACTATCAACAAGTGGCATGATCTCATCGCCAATCGGTTGTAATGCACTATGATTGGGAAACCTCAATCATCAGTTGATTAATGAACCAGTAAACCGGGATTTTACCGGGGGCTCCTATTCATTTAATACCACACATATGTCAATGTTTCCGATTGACATAGTTCTATCATAATACTAAACTATTATGAACCTGACGGATTATGCAAATAAGTTCAATATTATTTTCCTCTAGGGCATAATTCCTTTAGTAAATGCCATGATGGACATACCCAAAGTTAGTATTGCAACACGATCATGTCATGGTGTTCATGTTGCAATATGAAGAAAGCATTATAACTTAATCCTTAGACCATGAGGTTATATTTAATCACTACTTTTAGAGAAAGCTTTGATTGCATCAACCGTCACACCGTAGCAGGGTGACTGAAAAGGCGTCTCATGGGTTTCCAAAGGGGTATGTTGAGGCGTATGAACCAAGAGCGGGATTTGTTCATCTGCATGACATATATGATGCTCTGGGCCCACTCGGTGAGATTACATCCATAGTTGTGCATCATGTGACTAGGTCACAGGGATGAAATATCACGGTACGAGTTAAATAGCACTAGCCGGTAATAAGATTGAATGAGGTATAGGAATACTGATGATCAGATCTTTGGCTATGCTAGTATCAACAAAACAAAGGAAAAGGTACATCGATGCTTATGGTTCAACGAATAAAATAACTTCATAGAATGCACAGGGGTCATCACAGATATCCAGATCTGATTAATGATCATTTACCGGAGAGAGTTCTCGGTAATGTCTGTAGTGTTCTCAAACCGTCGGGTAACATACTTAAGGGATCTCGATGCTTGAGGTGGTTTTGGTAATATTCAGAAACATCGTGTGATGATATATGAGAGAGGGAATAGTTCCAACAAAGTCCGAAATAGTTTTGGTGGAGTCCGAAATAGTTTTGGTGGAGTCCAGAATGGTTCCGATGGAGTCCGAAAGAGTTTCAGAGTAGCGAGGAATTAGTTATAGGTTAATTAATATTAATTAAATGAATTAAAATTGATTAAATAATTAATAAATCAAATCCCACCCTATTGGGCCTCTCCCGGAGAAGAGGCCCATGAAACCCTAGGCGCTCCCCTTTACTGGGCTAGGGCGCCATGGGCCCTAAGCGCTAGCCGGCTAGGGTTAGGGTTTGGGGGGCGGCCGGCCCTAGGCCTCGCCGCCACCGCCTTGCTCCTCCTCTTGGCCGCCGCCCTAGGTATCTTGGGGGAGGGGTAAGGTGCACCCCCTCCCCACTATATAAAGGGACCCCAAGGGAGGAGCTCTACACACAATTCCAACATGAGTTCCACGTGCCCTGAGCTCCTCCACCTCCTTAGTGTGTTGGCCTCCCCTGGCCGCTGCCCTCTACCTCTCTCTCCCACGTGGCCTCTTGAAGGGCTGCGCGGGATAGAGATCACACCACCGCTACACGCCGTCGTGCTACGGAGTTTCTGGATTCGGTCCAACACCGTCTACTTCCGCAATCTCGGCTAGATCAGGAATTTCGGAGCTCATCGTGATCACCGTACATGTGCAAGTATGCGGAGGTGCTGCTTGTGTGGCACCGGAGTCGTGGATCCAAGATCTTCACGACCTTGAGGTCGGCTACGTCGTCTTCATCGTCAACGCTTGTGCGGGAGCATAATCCCCGCGTTCGGTCTACAAGGGTATGTCACCAAACTTCTATTTTACTATTACAGCATTACTAGTAGATAGATCCTTGGGAAATTTGGGGTTGCGTAGAAATAAAAAAATTGTTATTTGCATCGAACCCCAACAAACTAAATAACAGCAAGTAGAAGCATACCATTGCATATCATTAGTGTGTGAACGCATCATATCATTACTGGAAGCATAAAGAGGGTACTTAACACCTCCTCTTTCATAGTAGTTGCAATTACTAGAAGAAAATTTAAGGGATTTCTATTTTCGTGCCCTCGGGTCCTTAGTTGTGCTCAGTTTTCTCCAGCCGCTTAACTTTTCCTCAGTTTTCCCCTCCCTCTAGTTTGAAACCCCTCACAGACGCTCGGACGGGAGGGTTGCCGTCTGGTTAGAGGCCTTGACCATTACCGGTGACGGCTAGGGAGCCGCGGTGGTTGTGAATTGACCGATGCTTTTGAATGGTGCTGACGGGTAGGGTCAGGAGACACGTCAGAGCAGCCATCCATCTATCGCTGACGTGTGGGCCGTTTTATTTCCTGATTGTATACGTGGTGCTGCCAATGACAAATGGGGCCGCTCTATAGGGCTGCCGCAGCCAATGACCAGTGGGGTCGTGTAGTTTTCAGGAAAAGACATATGTTGCCGCTCTGTGGGGCTGCCACATCCAATGACCAGTGGGGTCGTCTATTTATTTAGAGAAAATCATATATTGTCGCTCTGTGGGGCCTCCGCAGCCAATGACCGTTGGGGTCATCTATTTATTTAGAGAAAATCATATAGAGCCGCTCTGTGGGGCCGCCTCAGCCAATGACCGCTGGGGTCGCCCTTAGTGAAAATGCATATATCCCTGCTTTTAGTTAAAGAGAAGCAACAAGTTCGCTAATTAATTTTTCTTAAGCTAGACCCAGCAGGTGACTACTTTCATAGCTTAATCTAAAGTGAATCTTATGCTAAACATGGCTGGAACCAAGTGTTGTGTATCTCATTAGTCATCGGAGAACCGCTGGCAGCTCGTTCCTCACCCTCGGACGGAGCAGCCATCGCCGGCGCCTCGTCGCGCCGCCAGCTCTGTCCCCCGGTGGCGTCGGACGGACTGCGGCACTGCACGTCAACCACGGCTCCAGCACTTGTTTCGTCCGCACGCATTGTACCCACCGCAGGAAAGTCCGCCGCAAGCAGATCCGCCGCCCACGACGACCGGGATTTATTTCGCGCACTAATTGGTAGTATAGCTTGGTAAGACCTCCGCTTCTGCCTCCCCCGCCCCCTAATCAATTCGGTTCCCATAATTTATTGGAGTTTGCAGGTGCGAAATAGTCCTTAATGTATGGTCGTAGCGGGTACACCGGCGAGGGTGGGGATTCGATCATGTCGTGGCCACGTTCTACTTCTCCTACCTCATCGGAAGTGCAGGTATCTAGCTTCTGCTCTCTGTACTACCTTTGAATTTGAAGTGCCGCCATGGCCTGTTGGAGTGATTTCAGTTGTTCTTTTTTCCATTATTGTTACAGTTTGCCAGGCAAGCCGATGATCCATGGTACATTGCATACCAAGATGAATCAACCCAGTTGTGTAGCCAGAGGATGGATTTGGAGGAGAAGGTGGCCAATTTAGGTGATGAATTGGCCCATAAAAACCTATTGATATTCGAGCTGAAGCGTACTATGGAGGAAGAAAAGAAGAATTCAGAGCTTATTCGCAAGGAGAAGTTGATACTTGAGATAGATCTTGCCGTATTTGATCAAGTGGTAGAAAATCTAGAACATGAACTTCAAGTGATGGGAGAGGAGAAAAATAGATTCATCTGAGCAGTTTTATTAGGTGTCATCCCTGTCCTAGCAGTTATGTGGTTGTGGTAGATGATTTAGATAGTATAGAATTGTTATTCAGTAGATGGCTCTAACCACTGTATTTTGGTGTGGCTCTAACCACTGTATTTTGTCGTACGATTTCCTAGTTGTGCTAAGTAATGCGCGCGATAATTTTAGCATGCATGAGCATCTTATAAAAGTGAAGGAATCCCAAAAGTGAAAGCATGTACCAGCCTCTCGGATCAAATACATATCAATCTTCCCAATCAAGTTGGGATAGAATTCAAATCATACATACGGATGTATAGGGACACATCGAGAAAGTGGAGAAGCTTTTTTTGAGACGGAGGTAGTAGTTCGAACAATTTTATCCCAATTTGAAATTGAAAAATACAAATTTATCATAATTTATCCCAATTTGCGGCGTCGAACACGGCCGCACACCGATGGGCTAGAAGGGCCGGGATGACGGGCGGCTGAGGGGTGGTCATCTGCGCCATCCGCAAACTCGGACATGGAGGAGGGCTGGATCTGCGGCTTCGCAACCACTCTTGGCACCGCCGCCGTCTTGGTGTACTTCATTAGCGATGGATCTGAGGAGGGCTGGATCTGCGCCGTCGCAGCGATGTTGTAGGCGATGGCTTCAATCGTCTTGGCATCGATGACTACTGTCGACACGGCCGCTGTCTTGGTGTCCTTCATCAGCAACAGATCTGAGGAGGGCAACGGAAGTGAGACATTGGCAGGCTCCGACATTGAAGGCTGGATCTGCGCCGTCGCAGCGATGTTGTAGGCGATGGCTTCAATCGTCTTGGCATCGATGACCACTATCGACACGGCCGCCGTCTTGGTGTCCTTTATCAGCAATAGATCTGAGGAGGGCAACGGAAGTGAGACATCGGTAGGCTCCGACATTGAAGGCTAGATCTGCGTCGTCGCAGCGATGTTGTAGGCGATGGCTTCAATGATCTTGGCATCATTGACCACTGTCGGCACGGCCATCGTCTTGGTGTTCTTCATCATCAACAGATCTGAGAAGAGAAACGAAAGTGAGACAGAGAGAGACATTTCAACTATTTCTGAGGGTTAGATCCTCACCGGCACTCTTAGATCCTCACCGGCACTCTTAGATCCATGCTGCCACACGGTTAGATCTGCGCCGGTGCACGCACGGTTAGATCCACGCCGCCGCACGCTGTAGTTCCGCGCGGTCGCACGCACGGTTAGATCCGCGCGGCCGCACGCACGCTGCAGTTCTGCGCGGCCGCACGCATGGTTAGATTCACGCCGCCGCACGCACGCACGCTGCAGATCCACGCCGCCGCGACCGCCAGAGTAAGAGAGGAAGATGCGACTGGAATATGCGACTGCCAGGGTTGGCAGGTATGTGCTCTGCTCTCCGTATGCGACAGGCCGTCCGATCATAAATGATCCAATGGTGCAAGCGTACGTTGAGCTATCAACCAACCAAGATTCGTGTGACATACATCTCGACCAATCAGAGATCAGCCAGTGAGTACACGTGAGGAAAACTGAGTAGAACTAAGAGGGGGAAAAGTAAGGAAATGTTTATCGGAAGGGAAAAACTGAGTAGGACTAAGTAAAACAAGTGAACCCGGAGGGGGAAAACTAAGTAAAACTAAGTAAAACAGGGGCACCCAAATAATAAAGGGAGTAAAGGAAATTGAAGCTTTTGGCATAAAAATTGTTAGATTGTGTTATTTGAACAATATAGTACATTTTGGCCGACGTGATATTGTTTGCAATTCAAAGATACACAAGTGTGACGAATTTGGACTCATTTGGACAAAGTTTGTAAGCATAGTGGGTATTTGGGAGGTGTGTTGAGTAGAAAGCCCTGCATCTTCATAGCTAGTAGCTCATGGACTAGGAAGTGGTTTTGGAAAAGGGAAACTTCATATCTCTATATTTCCTTTTCCATTATTATTTCTCTAGGTTGTAGGTAACATAACAAGACTCCATGGGAAGGTTCCACCATGTTTTGAATTATTTCGAATTAAACTAAACCCAAAACTATATTTTTTGAGTTTAGACACTTGAAAACTGATAAATGTGGCTTAAGCGATGAACTTATTCGAGGTGCATGACCATAGAAAACTTGCAAATAACACATACATTATTGTGATTATTCAACATACAAACTTGGGAACGTCACACTAGTTCGAATTCAATACAAAGGGATCCCCAATACAAAATGTTCATACAAATTCAAATTAATTGTTCAAAATAAAATCTTTCTCTTGCTCCTGGTGTGACTCGCTGAGTCCACCACCTTACTCCGAGTAACCCTACCAGGGATATTACTGGTGTCTACCTTCCCTTTGCCATCTTTCTTGTTCTTCTCACTAGTGGAAAAAGGCCTATTGGTGGCGCACCGTTTTGGCATATGTGTGGCGCATATGGGATGTGCCACCAATGCCACGCCACTAATAACAGATTATTGGTGGCGCATCTCAATATGCGCCACGCATATGTTGAATATTAGTGGCGCATATAGCATATGCGCCATTAGTGTCTTATGCGTGGCGCATATTGCTATATGCGCCACCAATACATAATGCGCCACTAAACACCTACAATATGCGCCACTGATATTTCGTACAGGTCCAAAAAAAACTGATATTTTCTGGTATTTATACATAGCAATGCACAAGAATATATATAGGTATACAATATAACTGCAGAATACACAGCATGCAGTACAAAACAAATATATCATCATCACAAACAATTAGATCCATAATAGTGACAAAGTTCCCGAATATTATAAGTGTTAGAGCATATATAGCCCAAGTCCATGCATTACACACACTACACATCTCACCAAAAGACCGAGTAGACTACACCCGCAATGGTGAGCAAGACCGGGAGCACGATCATCAAGGTCTTCATCTGGTTGTTGTTTCTCCGCTCTCCTAGGAGGTGGATCCTCCACCTAGCTTCCGCTAGCTCTCTCGTCGGATACCCCTTGTAGGAGTTGCCGCTGAACTTGTTCACTTGCTTCTGGCAATCCTCCCACTCATCGTAGACTCCTGGTACCCATCCTTTGTACACCATGTAGCATCTCGGCATCTCTGTAGATAAAGCCATATATATAGTATTCAAGCTATAAGAAAAGAGTTACATATGTCGACAAAGCCATATATCATATGCAACCGAAAGAATGAAGGATTAACATGCATGTCGACAAAGGAAAGTACTCGAGCTAAGCAAAGAGTTATATATAAGTATCCCGCATACAAAAATAAATAAGTCCAACAACGATGCTTTCGACTAAGGCAAGTTATAAGTTTACACCTCACACACATACACACACCAGAATGAGTTGCAGACGGTAAAGTTTATGACTCAAGCACACACGATTGACATACACGCGAAAACGACTAGGAAGAATCATGAAGACTTTGGTTGACATGGCTCTGGGAACGGTTTGTAGCAATCTTTCGTTGTCCATGTCCTAGTGTCACGCTGTTTTCGGAGCCGGTCTTCGATCTCGCGCTTAGCCAACGGTCTGGCGTAGGACAAGGTTCCGCCCCTTGTGATGACATCTTCTTGCAAGATAGTCGCAATCTGATTCTGGATGCGGAAGAAGTCGTCCCTAAGTTCAGCGTCCTTGATCCTTGCATGCTCTTCGGCCCATCCTCGGACACTAGCTGGCGTCGAAAGCCTGTGTTCGTTCTGGATGATCGCCCGCATGTGATGGAGGGCGTAGAAGGCCTCCTTGACACTGTTAGGCGGCTGCTTGACGCAGGGGAACTTGATTACGTGCTTGAACATGTGTCTGCCGTCCTTGACATTTTCCGCCCCCTTCCTGAAGTCGCCTCCCTTCCTGGCGTATCCCTCGAGAGCATCATCTAGAACACCCTTGATGTAGGCGTAGTTTTTTGTCTTTGCCTCACTCCCCGAGTCTAAGTAGACGGCTACCGAGTACCTCGGGGCAACGAGGATCAATGTGCAGTATATGTCTCTGCGCAAAACAGTTGAAACGGAAGAATGTTGGAAAAGGAGCTAAGAAATGACAAGTTATTACGGCGGCCGAGTGAGTGTGCACTTACTCGGGAAAGTAAGGAAGAAGAATGGCTTTTGTACTCTTGTTGTCCAGCAGGAACTTTTGGAGGTACTCCTTTGCTCTGGAACGGTTCGCTGGATTCATCAACATGCCTTCACGCATGTAGTAGGGGTCCGCTATCGCGACGCCAGGGTTCTCCTCTCTATTGCCCTTCATCGCCCGCTGGAGCGCGTATAGGCGGACCAAGTTATAGTCCAGCCGTTTGGCGTTGAAAAGCTTGAAGACGTCCTTACGATATGAAGAAGATATCCGCGGGGTGATCATCGACGAAGCCCACGTCCGCTGGAACCTTCACCGTGAAAACGGGGTACGATGGATTTGTTTCCTTAAGAAGGCCCTCCTCCAGAAACAGAATACCATGCATAAGGCTCACCATCGCTCCACTCGCGTGGGCGACCTGCTCCTCAGTCATAATCGGTTTTCCAGCTTCATGAATTATGCCTTGCAAGGTGCCCTTAGCGGGTTGTGACATCGGGTCGTCGTGAACCCTGGGCCTCTTCGGACCGATCGGCTGCTGGCTCGCAGACGGCTTATCCTTCTTGGTCCTCTTCGGTTTGTGCCAAGACCGAGACAACCATACCATACGAAGCTTGTGCTCTTTCTTTTAATGCATTTTCTTCCCTTGCTTCTACAATCTGCTCTTGATCCATCGGTTTACCCAGCTCTTGATCAATTGCTTTAGTCAGCTGTCTATGCATTGCTTCAACGGCCTCTTGATCCATATGTTCCCTCTGCTCTCGATCCATCGGTTCAAGTAGCTCTCGATTCATCTGTTCAATCTGCTCTCGATCCATCGGTTCAAGCAGATCTCGATCCATCGGTTCAAGCAGCCTCCGATCCATCTGTTCAAGCAGCTCTCGATCCATCGGTTCAAGCAGCTCTCGATCCATCGGTTCAAGCAGCTCTCGATCCATCGGTTCAAGCAGCTCTCGATCCATCAGTTCAAGCAGCTCTCAATTCATTGCTTCAATCTCCTCATGTTGAATTGCTGCTTCATTCTCCTCTGCATTTGCTGCTCCCGCCTGATCTTCCATTCCAAAAGCTGGGTCAACTGGATTTTTACAAAGCCTAGCAATGTGTCCAGGGGTTCCATAATGTTTGCACTTACGTCGTCGAATCGGTGCACCACCCTCTGCACTAGCTCTGATCCTATTCTTCCTCGGCCTACCTGCCGGTCTAGTCAAAACTGGAGAGTACAGTTTGAAGCCTGGATCGATTTTCATCCATTGGTCTTTTCCCAATAAGGTAGGAACATTCGTAGCATATGCTGCCCTAAATTTGGCAACAGAGAAATACTATGACACATACTGATCAACTTCACCTTCTGTACCTGCTATAACACTCATGAAAAACAATGCGTATATGCAGGGTATCCCACGGATCTGCCATCGCCTACAATGGCATGTCCTATCAACCAAACTCACTGGATACCTCCACTGCCTGTTTTTACTGTCAGTGTAGGTTACCTCAGCCTCCATTCCTTTTCTGATGCATTTCATCTTCAATTGTTTTGCCCTGGCATGCAAACACTTAATCAAAGATGGGAGCATGAGATGGCCAACATATTTTGTGGCTGCAATTCTTTGACGCAGATCGATCTTTATCATGATCATCTGCCTAATCTTATCAAATATTTGCCACAGCATAAGCCCTTTCAATGACTTGACCTTTGCATTGTAACTCTCCGCAAGGTTACTTGTTACATAGTCTACCTTGCAAATTTCATTGAATTGGCTTCTTGACCACACCCTACCATGATGTTCATCCAAGTACTCCTTCACGCCAGGTTTTTGTTTATACAACACTTCCAAATGAAACAGATGCTTCCTAATGCTGCATGTGTATGCAGCTGGCCATAGGTTGTCAGTATAAACTTTACCCTTGAATTTCTTTGTAAAATTATGTACCAAGTGTCGCATACATTCCCTATGCTCCACTCCAGGGAATACTGCTTCTACTGCACTCTCCAAACCTTTGCAAGCATCTGTGTGGATAGTAAGTCCTGGTGGATGACCTATAAGGTCGCGCAAATTCTGCAGAAACCAAGTCCAACTTTCCTCTGACTCAACCTCCAAAACTCCATAAGCAACAGGGAACATCCAATTGTGTCCATCAACTGCAGTAGCAGCAACTAGCTGTCCTTTAAACTTGCCATGAAGAGCTGTTGCATCCACGGCCAAATAAGGCCTGCAACCATCCAGAAAGTCTTTCCAGCAAGCTTTGAAACAAACAAAAGACCTTCTAAAACATTCTTTCTGCATTATCCTCCCGCTTTTCAATTTGTAGGGAACTATATGCTTGTCTATCGCTACAACACTGCCTGGACTAGCCATCTCCACTTCAGCTTTGAAAGTGTAAAGCAACTGAAAGCTTTCATTCCATGGACCATTGATCCTATCAAGAGCCATTTCCTTTGCATAGAACATCCTCATGTAAGGTATTTTTATATTAAACTTATCAGATATCAATTTTATGAGTGTTGTTGGACCAAGTGATGGAGTTTCTCTCAGCCAATCTATGATTGCATCTGCCAACCACCTAGTCTTCGCTAGCTTTGATTTCTCCTCTGGCACTCCGGCTCGAGGTGGACAAGTATGGTCGATCGACTTCTTCTTTATCTGAAACATAATTATAAGGGATGTCAGTAACAGTTAACAAATTTTACACCATGATCTAAAATACACAACTAGTTGGCGTAGTACCTGAACCACGGTGCTTCTGAGCATTGTGGATGCATGCAGCCTCCACCTACACCTCTTGTATGGGCACTTAACTGTGAACCTACCTGGCTCACTTTTAATAACCTCATAATCATTCTTGGTGAGAATGCAATATGTAGTAATTGCATTACGGCAGTCCATCATCGTTTGAAATACGGTGCCTTCTGCAAGCTGAGGATCCTCCCTGTTCTACTCAATTGTTGGCAAGTCATCACCTTTGTAATCGGCTAAAACGAGGTTGTCATTGTTCTCATCCTTCTCTTCATCATCAGTGTCATCAAATCTGGCACCTTGTGCAATATCTTCCATGTATTGATCCTCCATTGCCTGCTTACTGCATCGATCTACCAATTCAGGAAACATCAACTCATCCTCATCATCTTGAGGAGACGGATCCTCAATCTCTACATCATCCTCCACATCGACCGCAGGAACGATCTGGCTACCACTAGCACTGGGGACAGATGGTGCTGCTGTGGACCCACAAGGAGCGGGACGAAGCACACGATTAGCAGAGGCAGCAACACTAGAGAGGCATGATGCCCGACCACCTGATGATGCCCCAACACCAGATGATGCCTAGACCCTGTCCACATGGATACGAATTTTACCGACACGGCAAGAATCATTTAAAGCAAAAAGAATTCCCATATCGTCGTCGGAAATTAGTGGAACATATCTTCCCTCCGTGCTGTTGAAATATTGGAAATCAACTGAATCGCCAGCGCCCCAGGGGTACTGAGCGCAGATGTTATCTTTTAAATCCCTCAACAAGATGGTAGTTGCAACCACCGCTGGGATGTAAAATCCACTCACATTGCATTCAGAATCATGCAAAAAGCTAGTATCCAGCCTAACCACCAGCTGAAAAGCCAGCGCTGGATCAATCCTATTCGAAAAGCAACGCAGTTAGTTGAGCAACAACGATTCGCGCTCAAAAACTGCCTACTGTTAATTCACATAGGTAGACGATGCTTACCCAGATGGAATCCATGCGTTAGATCCCTCCGATTCCCAATCTTCTCCGCCGTTGAGGGGCATAATCGGCACACCAGACGGCTATACAAACTCTACCATGATAGGGGTAGATCTAGTGGAGGTGGAGCCCTCTCCGCCTCCCGGGGGTGGTGGTGGGGGCGGGGGCGGCTCAGGGGCGGACGACACCATAAGGTAGGAGGGCAGGACGGCGTGGCGGTAGAGGGCCGGTGTGTGACTCTTCCAGTCTCGGTCGGAGGGGAAAGCTTTGGGTGAGTGACAGACCGCCAGTCTGACGTGTCTCATTGGGTCAATAGTCAACACCATTCAAAAGCAACGGTCCATTCACAACCATCGCGGCTCCCTAGCCGTCACCGGTAACAGTCAAGGCCTCTGACCAGACGGTAACCCTCCCGTCCGAGCGTCTGCGAGGGGTTTCAAACTAGAGGGAGGGGAAAACTGAGGAAAAAGTTAAGCGGCTGGGGAAAACTGAGCACAACTAAGGACCCGAGGGCACAAAAATAGAAATCACAAAATTTAATGGTACAAATATTTGTATCATGCAACTTGGAAATTTTTGGCACATAAATAGGTTCATTAAATTTATTAGGCATTCATTAGCATGCTGTGCTCTTTTAAAGTAGTTACCAATATTATTTTTAAACATAGCCTCATGGTTGCAATAAGATTTTTTCATAAGAAAGTTGCAAACCACATAAGTACTTCTCAACAAAAGCATATTTCTCCTCTGTGGTATAGATAGGAGATCGCAAGAATAATATGGGACTCTCATGAATGAGAGTATCATCATGGATAGCAAGTATATCATTTCTATCCTCAAGTAAACATGGAGTGTTATCAATAAGCATAGGACCATCATCTAAAGCGATATCATAAAGCATATTTAAGCAACACTCCTTTTTATCAATAATTTCACTAGTAGCATTACTAGCCAGGAAAGGTGCATCAAAATAGGAAGGGTTGTCAAGGTTCCGAATTTCCTCACAAAAAGTGTATGGAGCTTCATAAATGGCAATTGAGTTTTGAGTTTGAGTGTTACTATCATCTTTGGGAGGTTCCAAAACATCCCCAAGCTTAGGTGGAACTATGAGATATGTCCATTTTGCATCACTATTTTATATCATAATTTACTGTTATTCATTGATATATTTCATATTTAGAGATGATAGTTATGTTGTTTCCTCTGTTTTCACATGTTTGATGATTATTGGAGAGCTTGCTATCAGAGTCAGGATTCTGCTGGAAAAAGGACCATCAAGACACCATATTTCTGAAGATCAGCAATTCTAGGAAAATACCCAGAAATTCATATTTCACCGGAAGACGGAAGTAGCCAGAAGGAGAGGGCAAGGTGAGTCGCCAGGGGCCCACACCACTAGGTGGCGTGGGCCAGCCCTAGGCCACGCCACCCATTGGTGTGGTCGCCCTGGCCCACCTCTGCCAGCACCCCCTCACATATATCGTCTCCCCGAAAAACCTAAGACCGGAGGGGGGATCAGAGATAGACTCCGCCGCCTCTGCGGGGCGGAAAACACACAGAGAGAGAAAGCTCTTCGGCAGGCAGAAATCTGCCAGGGAAATTCCTTTCCGGAGAGGGGAGATTGTCGCCATCGTCATCGCCATCGAGCTGGGTTTCATCGGGATCATCATCTTCATCACCATCATCACCAGCACCCTCATCATCTTCATCACCACGCCATCCCACTGTAACATCTTGTGTTGAATCTTGTCCAATTCTTAGGGGAAACTTTCCCGGTGTTGATTACTCTTGTAGTTGATGCTATTGAGTGGAACCGTTGAATTAAGGTTTATGTTCACATTGTTATTTACCATTATTTCACCTCTGGTCATGATCCATATGATGTCTTGTGAGTAGTTCATTTAGTTCTTGAGGACATGGGAGAAGTCAAGATGTTAGTAGTGAAACTATGTTGAGTAATATTTAATGGTTTGATATATTTATGTTGTGGTGCTATTCTACTAGTGGTATCATGTGAACATCAACTACATGATACTTCACCTTTATGGGCCTAGTGGAATGCATTGTGTATTTGGCTACTAATTGTGGGGTTGCCAGAGCGACAGAAACCTAAACCCCCGTTAGGAAACCATTGCACGAGTGAGTGTAGGATCTCAGAGTTTAAGGTTGTGGTTAGATTTGTCTTAATTACTTTCTTGTAGTTGCGGATGCTTGCAAGGGGTGTAATCACAAGTGTGTATTAGTCCAAGTTGGGGTAGTGCACTAGCATAGGTTCACCCCCATAACACCTATCAAACCAATGAAGATTACTTAGCTGCATGAAGCGAAAGCACTTGACAGAAACTCCCGTGTGTCCTCAGGAACGTTTGGTAATCATAAGTTACACAACCGGCTTGTCCTTTGCTCTAAAAAGGATTGGGCCGCTCGCAGCAATTATTATTATTGTCTTTTATTTACTTGTACTTTATTTACTTGCATTACCAAATACCCTTGAAAACCCGTTTGCTAGTATTTATAGTGAATCCTTGATCAAAACTGCTTGTCAACACCTTCTGCTCCTCGTTGGGTTCGACACTCTTATTTATCAAAAGTACTATGATACACCTCCTATACTTGTGGGTCATCAAGACTATTTTCTGGCACCATTGCCGGGGAGTGAAGCGCTATTGAACAGTGGAATTGGTAAAGGTAACTTCCGCTGTGAGTATTGTTTTTATTTCTATCTTTTATTTTTATTTTATTATGGAGAAGTCAACATTTGATTCCCTATTTGGGAATACTACAGCCTCTGTTACGGTAGTGGATGAACCACCGCCTGCTCGTTTGGATCCTTTTAAAATACCTATGAAAATTGTTGAACGTGTTATGAATAACTGCTATTCAGGAGATGGAACTATCCATCCGGGTGATCATTTACTCTTTATACATGAATTCGCGAGTTGTTCAAGTGTGCAGGTATTTCATCAAGCCAGGTTAAGAGAAAGCTATTCTCTTTATCACTGAAGGGCAAAGTTGCGGAATGGTATAGGCTGCTAAAGGATGGCCGATCTATTGGCTGGGAGGAAATTGTACCCCTTTTTTATTCTAAATTCTATCCTCCAAGTGAGATTCATAAAGATTGGAATCAAATATATAATTTTTGGCCTCATGATGGAGAGGGTATTGCCCAAGCGTGGGGGAGATTGAAGTCACTTATGCTCAAATGTCTCATTCATGAGCTCCCCAGTAATATTGTTATTAATAACTTCTATGCAAGGCTTTCTCTTCACGACAAAGATTTATTGGATGCTTCTGCTGCTTGCGGAGGTGTTGATGTAAATCACCGTCCAGTTGGGAACCCCAAGAGGAAGGTATGATGAGTATAGCAGCAAATTTTCCCTCAGTAAGAAACCAAGGTTTGTCAGTCCAGGAAAAAGCCAAACTCCAGAAGGGGATGCTTGCTAGCCTAGTGACTTCCAACAAGGGCGCCGTTTACGACACTTGTTAGTGCGTCTTCAACTAGTAGCAACGTGGAACCTGCACACAACACAACCAAATACTTTGCTCCCAACTTACGATGAGGTTGTCAATCTCACCGGTTTGCTGTAAACAAAGGTATGAGCGTATCGAGTGGAAAGATATAGTAGTATGCGAGTAAAGTAAACAGGTGATAGCAATATAAAGGAAATTGGACCAGGGTCCATAGTTCACTAGTGGTGTCTCTCCATAAGATAAATAGCACATGCCGGGTAAACAAATTACAGTTGGGCAATTGATAGAATAAAGATAACGTGCATATGTCGCGAGGATCACTATGAGATTTACTCTGGGCATTACAACAAAATACATAGACCGCCATCCAACTGTATCTATGACTAATAATCCACCCACGGGGATATCGTCCGAACACCCCATGAGTATTAAGTTGCAAACAACAAATAACTGCATTAAGCAAAGTGTGTAATGTAAACAAAGCATATGCCCTTGGACATAAGAATGTTGTTTTCTCCCTAGTGGCAACAGCACATCTACAACCTTAGAGGTTTCTGTCACTCCCCCAGATTAAATAGAGACATGAACCCAACTATCAAGCATAAATACTCTTGGAGTCACTAGTATCTACTTGGCTAAGATAGCTACAAACAATGGAGAGCATGCAAGATCATAAACAACATAGAGATAACATAAGATATATGATTCAGCACATCAACTCAACATAACACCAATATTCATCGGATCCCAACAAACACAACATGTAGAATTACATAACGGTGATCTTGATCATGTAAGGCAGCTCACGAGATCTAAACATGAAGCACATGGTGGAGAAGACAACCATCTAGCTACTGCTATGGACTGATTGCCTAGTTGACAGTCAGTCCTTGTGCGTGGTGAATGACCAGCCCGTTGGGAACCCCAAGAGGAAGGTGTGATGAGTATAGCAGCTGGTTTTCCCTCAGTTAAGAAACCAAGGTTTATCGTTCTTGGAGAGGAGAGACAAACGACTAAAGGTGATGCAGACTGGTTTGCGACAGCTTCGGACAATTTATATATGGCGCCTCGTCCAAGCTTTGCTTGCTAGCTGCAACGCGGAACCTGCACACACACAACCAAGTACTTTGCTCCCAACTTACGATGAGGTTGTCAATCTCACCGGTTTGCTTGAAACAAAGGTTATGAGTGTATCGAGTGGAAAACAGTAAAAGTATGCGAGTAAAGTAAACAATGCGAGTAAAGTAAACAGGTGATAGCAATATGATGGAAATAGGACCGGGGTCCATAGTTCACTAGTGGTGTCTCTCCATAAGATAAATAACACATGCTGGGTAAACAAATTACAGTTGGGCAATTGATAGAATAAAGATAAACATGATATGTCAAGAAGATCACTATGAGATTTACTCTGGGCATTACAACAAGATACATAGACCGCCATCCAACTGCATCTATGACTAATAATCCACTTGTGGCGAATCAATCCGAGAACTCCACAAGTATTAAGTTGCGAACAACAGATAATTGCATTAAGAAAAGTGTGTAATGTAAACAAAGCATATGCCCTTGAGCATATGAATGTTGTTTTCTCCCTAGTAGCAACAGCACATCTACAACCTTAGAGGTTTCTGTCACTCCCCCAGGTTAAATAGAGGCATGAACCCACTATCGAGCATAAATACCCCCTCTTGGAGTCACTAGCAACTACTCGGCCAAGATAGCTACTAACAACGGAGAGCATGCAAGATCATAAACAACATAGAGATAACATAAGATAATATTCAGTACAGCAACTCAATCATAAACACCAATATTCATCGGATCCCAACAAACCAAACATGTAGAATTACATAACGGTGATCTCAATCATGTAGGGCAGCTCATGAGATCTAAACATGAAGCACATGGTGGAGAAGACAACCATCTAGCTACTGCTATGGACCCATAGTCCAAGGTAGACTACTCACTCATCGCTCTGGAGGCAAGCATGGCGATGAAGAAGACCTCCGGTGGCGATTCCCCTCTCCGGCAGGGTGCCGGGAAGAGCTTCTGGACCCTCCCGATCTCGGGTCGACGACGGCGGCGGATCGCGATGTGTTTCTGGAAAATTGATCGGGTACTTAGGTTTTTCCCATCGGGGGGTCTTTATAGGCGAAGGGGCGATGTCAGAGGAGGGGCCAGGTGGCCTCACGCCACGGCGGCGCGGGCCAGGGGCTGGCCGCGCCAGCCAGGCGTGTGGGCCCTTGGTGGCCCCTCTCCTTCTCTCCTTCGGATCTCTGGAAGCTTCCGGGTAAAATAAGACTTCAGGAACTTGTTTTGTCCAATTCCGAGAATATTTCCTGTGTATCACTTCTGAAACACAAAAACAGCAGAAAACAGGGAACTGGCACTGTGGCAACTCGTTAATAGGTTAGTTCCGGAAAATGCATAAAAGTGCCACGAAGTGTAACGAAACAGTAGGCAAATGGTGTAAAAACAAGCATGGAGCATCAAAAATTATAGATACATTGGAGACGTATCAAGCATCCCCAAGCTTAACTCCTGCTCGTCCTCGAGTAGGTAAGTGATAACAAAGAATAATTTTTGAGGTGACATGCACCTACACAATCTTGATCATATATGTAAGCATTTGTGAGCTAGGATCATAAGAACTTAAAACATGGGCATGAAGATATAATCTTGACAATAAGAAACTTAGCAACCATGTTGTAAACATGCAAATGAACACAAACAAAAGATAATGAAAATGAAACAATGAAAGTCAAACGTGTGTTCAAATCATAAGGAAAAACATACAAATGGTTTTTAGCTTGTCCTTCAAAGAGAGCAAAACATAAATGCATAGGACACCTTCAAGTTTAAGAGGGCGACTAGATACAAATAATTTGAGAACAAGTGAAACCAACAATATGAATCAATCAATGAAAACTTTGGGACAATGCACATTATACTAAGAATGACAACTATGCTCTCTTATGGTGCATAAAGATAGAAGGTGGTGACTCAACATAAAAGTAGAAGAAAAGCCCTTCGCAGAGGGAAGCAGTGATTGCAAGTTTTATAACCTTCAAAAATTATGGTACTTACCGGCTTTGAGCTCTCATTGCCCCCATCATAAGCATCTTGAATGGTTAAGGTTAATGCGAGAACAATTATGATGCATATGCTTGACAAATCATAAGTTGAAAACCTCGTGCCCCGTGAATACGAGTACCCAAACCTCATGCTACTTTACTTAGAGTCCCAAGCAAGGCTCTTGTCATTGTAAATATATGCATATAATTGAGAACCGCCAATGGGGTACCTCCGTGCCCGATGACATGGAACAAGCCCACACCAAAATGACAGGACAAGCAGACAATGAACACCTCGAAATCTCTTTTATTTGCCATTTGTTTAGCTTTTTATTGTGAGATGCGTCGTCGAATGTTCACCATGGGTATGCTGCAATTTTCCACCATGAATTATGCATGGCTTAGATTGGCGGCCCGGCGTTTCCCTAACACATATACAAACTCCATGATCCCCACAAGATTCCCAATTCATTTCACACCGCGGGCATCTATAAACAAAAGATCACGATATCAACTCAAATAAGAAGTGCAATGTTGAAAGCTTGCCCATGACTGCATGGCTGGGCTAGTCTCCAACTTACAACTTGCAAGCATAACAACTCAACATAAGAGACCACAATGTCAAATTTTTAAGAACAGGAAAAAGTAAAGTGTGCCTTCCAGTTCGTGAGAGCTTTACTGACCGAATTTCGCATAACACTGGTAAGAGTTTAATTTGAAGAGAAAATAAAACCAAGTCAAATTTACTTGGAATAGCAAATTGCTAGTAGGTATGTATGGTGGACACTTTGGAAAACTTTGGCTTTTAGGATTTGGATGCACGAGTAGAGCTCATACTCAGTACAAGGCGAGGGCTAGCAAAAGACTGGGATCGACCAACTAAGAGAGCAATAATGGCCATAATCATGCAAAGCGACAAAGCGACATTAAAAGAAGCATAAGATGGCATCAAAAGTCAAAAACTAAATGATCATGAAGGCTATTGGTGACTTTGTAAGAGTCTAACATGTGTGAGCATGCGCCAAGTCAACCCAAATAAAGCATCAAGGAGAAAACCAAAATAATGCTTCCATACAATAAAAACAATGCATGATTTTTTCAAAGGCTCATTAAGCAATCTCAGTTATTTGAGACAAGTCATGCTACAACAAAACCACTAAGCATACCATAAAAAAGACATCAAGCATGACATGAAAAATCCTAAGCCGCAGTCTACACAAGCTCCTTCTTGTACCACTATTTTGCATAAAGCTTTTTCTCTTTTCCAACACCATTTGAAATTTTTATAAACACCTCTTTTGATGAAAACCAATAAAGATCAGAGGCAAAATACACCTTGATGAAAAGATATGACAAGGTCTGAGCGCAAATCAAGGCGAAAACGAAAACCAAAAGCAGTAGCAGAAAAAGAAGAACACCCGGTGAAATTGTAAGAATGAAAAACGGAGTGTTCTTGGCAAATGAAAACGAGTACATCTCCTCCAAAAGAAATTTGTTGGGGTCCAACCATTTATTGCAGCAAACAAACTAAACCAACTAAGAAAACTAAAACAACTGACGCTCCAAGAAAAACACATAGCGCATGAAGCAATAAAAATATAGTGTCTTGAAAGGGTCCTGATTTTTGCCGATGAAGAAGGGGTGCCTCGGGGGCATCCCCGAGCTTTGACGCTTGTACTTCTTGGATATTTCTTGGGGTGATGCATGGGCATCTCCAAGCTTGAGCTTTTGTCCATTCTTCAACTCATCTCATCATTCTCCAATCCCTACACTTGAAAACTTCCTTCATACAAAACTAAACACAATTCTATTAGCAACATTAGTGTAAGCATAACATATAATCAACCTCTTTTGCTTCAGGTTTCAACTCAAAACACCACATATATAGCAAATACTACTGTAGCAACGTCCCCAAAAGTTCCGTGATCAAAAGAACTCAAAAGAAAGCGATAAAGTGGCAAAAACAAATATTGGCAGAAATCTGTCAAAACTGAACAGCTGACAAAGGTCGAATTTTTTAGGGGTTTTCTGTTGCTCAAATCAAAAAGTGTTCAACTAACGAAAGTTTGGATATAACCTGGGGCATATGCACAAGAAATCGCAGGTCCAAAAGATATACAGAGAATTTATACGAATTTTACGGTGTAGCACCGAAAACAGTTTCAGGACAGCAACATCCCCAAATCTTTACCTCACTCAAATTAGAGGCTTCTCTTGGCACAAAAACGAAATAAACAAGATAAGGAGCGGTCATTACAGTAGTAATGGTTTCCAAGACTCAAATAAAAGAAAAAGTACTGAAAATAAAAACATTGGGTTATCTCCCAAGAGTGCTTTTCTTTAACGCCTTTGAGCTAGGCGCAGAAAATTGCGAATCAAGTAATATCAAGAGATGAAGCATCACTTAACTCAGTAGGCACTTTGGAAGTTCCCGAAGATGATTCAACCTGCAAGTCACCCTTAGTGGAACTAAGAGTCTTACCAATTTTAAGAACATGTTGAGATTTAAGCGCAGAAACCTTGGGAACATACATAAATTTTTGCTCTTTTCCAACAAACACTTCCTCTTTCTTAAATTTAAGAGAAGAGAAGATTAAGCTAAGAGTTTCCATAGACTCCTCTAGTTTACCAATCCTCAAGTTTTGATTATCAAGAGTAGTGCTAGCCTCTAAAACGGTGATTCTCTTACCAATATTCTCTATTAATTCACTAACTCGGCTAGCATTTTCTAGGATACTTGGCAAAATTTTCTCTAAAGAGCTGAGCCTTTCTACCACCTCCTCCAAGGTGGTCTCAGTTTTAGCAACATGAATAGGTGGTATTCCCACTAAACTTTCAATTATAGTGCATGCTTCTCCAGCGGGAGTACCCAGAAAATTACCTCCTGTAAGAGTATCGAGAACATACCTATTCCAACTAGATATACCAACATAAAAATTTCTAAGGAGGATCGTGGTAGAGTGCTTTTTGGTACACCTATGATGAGCATTGTTAATACGATACCAAGCATCTTTTAAACTTTCTCCCCCTTGTTGCTTACAACTACGAACTTCTACTTCAGGATTACTCATTTTAGCAAAACTAAAAGCAAACAAATAAAAACAACTACCAAGGATTCTAAAAAAAAATTGGTTTTTTTATATGAAACGATGTAGGTAAAATAAATAAAGTAAAGCAAAACAATAACAAAGTAAAGGATGTGCGTGCGAAAAACTCCCCTCGCAGAAGTCTTCTACTCCCTCCCCGGCAACGGCGCCAGAAAAACTTGTTGGCGCTAAGTTGACGCGGGAGGTTTTCTTCAATCTTTGGAAGTATTCTTCTTTAGTCCCCGGCAACGGCGCCAGAAAAATAGCTGATTGCCTAGTTGACAGTCAGTCCTTGTGCGTGGTGAATGACCAGCACGTTGGGAACCCCAAGAGGAAGGTGTGATGAGTATAGCAGCTGGTTTTCCCTCAGTTAAGAAACCAAGTTTATCGTTCTTGGAGAGGAGAGACAAACGACTGAAGGTGATGCAGACTGGTTTGCGACAGCTTCGGACAATTTATATATGGCGCCTCGTCCAAGCTTTGCTTGCTGGCTGCAACGCGGAATCTGCACACACACACAACCAAGTACTTTGCTCCCAACTTACGATGAGGTTGTCAATCTCACCGGTTTGCTTGAAACAAAGGTTATGAGTGTATCGAGTGGAAAACAGTAAAAGTATGCGAGTAAAGTAAACAATGCGAGTAAAGTAAACAGGTGATAGCAATATGATGGAAATAGGACCGGGGTCCACAGTTCACTAGTGGTGTCTCTCCATAAGATAAATAACACATGCTGGGTAAACAAATTACAGTTGGGCAATTGATAGAATAAAGATAAACGTGATATGTCAAGAAGATCACTATGAGATTTACTCTGGGCATTACAACAAGATACATAGACCGCCATCCAACTGCATCTATGACTAATAATCCACTTGTGGCGAATCAATCCGAGAACTCCACAAGTATTAAGTTGCGAACAACAGATAATTGCATTAAGCAAAGTGTGTAATGTAAACAAAGCATATGCCCTTGAGCATATGAATGTTGTTTTCTCCCTAGTAGCAACAGCACATCTACAACCTTAGAGGTTTCTGTCACTCCCCCAGGTTAAATAGAGGCATGAACCCACTATCGAGCATAAATACCCCCTCTTGGAGTCACTAGCAACTACTCGGCCAAGATAGCTACTAACAACGGAGAGCATGAAAGATCATAAACAACATAGAGATAACATAAGATAATATTCAGTACAACAACTCAATCATAAACACCAATATTCATCGGATCCCAACAAACCAAACATGTAGAATTACATAACGGTGATCTCAATCATGTAGGGCAGCTCATGAGATCTAAACATGAAGCACATGGTGGAGAAGACAACCATCTAGCTACTGCTATGGACCCATAGTCCAAGGAAGACTACTCACTCATCGCTCCGAAGGCAGGCATGGCGATGAAGAAGACCTCCGGTGGCGATTCCCCTCTCCGGCAGGGTGCCGGGAAGAGCTTCTGGACCCTCCCGATCTCGGGTCGATGACGGCGGCGGATCGCGATGTGTTTCTGGAAAATTGATCGGGTACTTAGGTTTTTCCCGTCGGGGGGTCTTTATAGGCGAAGGGGCGATGTCAGAGGAGGGGCCAGGTGGCCTCACGCCACGGCGGCGCGGGCCAGGGGCTGGCCGCGCCAGCCAGGCGTGTGGGCCCCTGGTGGCCCCTCTCCTTCTCTCCTTCGGATCTCTGGAAGCTTCCGGGTAAAATAAGACTTCAGGAACTTGTTTCGTCCAATTCTGAGAATATTTCCTGTGTATCACTTCTGAAACACAAAAACAGCAGAAAACAGGGAACTGGCACTGTGGCAACTCGTTAATAGGTTAGTTCCGGAAAATGCATAAAAGTGCCACGAAGTGTAACGAAACAGTAGGCAAATGGTGTAAAAACAAGCATGGAGCATCAAAAATTATAGATACGTTGGAGATGTATCATGGACCCATAGTCCAAGGTAGACTACTCACGCGCCGGAGGCAAGCATGGCGATGAAGAAGACCTCCGGTGGTGATTCCCCTCTCTAGCAGGGTGTCGGGAAGAGCTTCTGGACCCTCCCGATCTCGGGTCGACGACGGCGGCGGATCGTGATGTGTTTCTAGAAAACTGATCGGGTACTTAGGTTTTTCCCATCGGGGGGGTCTTTATAGGCGAAGGGGCAGCATCAGAGGTGGACCAGGGGGGTCTCACCCATTGGGGGCACGGGCCAGGGGCTGGCTGCGCCGCCCTATGGTGAGGCTGGCCCCTGGCTCTGCTCCGTCTCCTCTTTGGTGTTCTGGAAGCTTCGTTTAATATCAGGACGTTCGGCTTTTGTTTCGTCCAATTCTGAGAATATTTCCTGTGTAACTTTTCTGAAACACAAAAACAGCAGAAAACAGGGAACTGGCACTGTGGCATCTTGTTAATAAGTTCGTTCCGGAAAATGCATAAAAACGCCACGAAGTGTAACGAAACACTAAGCAAATGGTGTAAAAACAAGCATGGAGCATCAAAAATTATAGATACGTTTAAGACATATCAACATCCCCAAGCTTAACTCCTGCTCGTCCTCGAGTAGGTAAGTGATAACAAAAGAAATAATTTTTGAGGTGACATGCACCTACACAATCTTGATCATCTATGTAAGCATTGAGTGCTAGGATCAAAAGAACTTAAAACATGGGCATGAAAGATATAATCTTGATAGAAGAAACTTAGCAACCATGTTATAACATGAAAAAGAACACAAACGAAAGATCATGAAAATGAAACAATGAAAGTCAAACATGTGTTCAAATTATATGGAAAAACAAACAAATGGTTTTCAGCTTGTCCTTCATGAGAGAGCAAAACATAAATGCATAGGACACCTTCAAGTTTAAGAGGGCGACTAGATACAAGTAATTTAAGAACAAGTGAAACCAACATCATGAATCAATCAATGAAAACTTTCGGACAATGCACATTATACTCAGAATGACAACTATGCTCTCTTAGACGGTGCATAAAGGTAGAAGGTGGTGACTCAACATAAAAGTAAAAGAAAAGCCTTTCGCAGAGGGAAGCAGTGATTACAAGTTTTATAAACCTTCAAAAATTATGGTACTTACTAGCTTTGAGCTCTCATTGCCCCCATCATAAGCATCTTGAATGGTTAAAGTTAATGCGAGTACAATTATGAAGCATATGCTTGACAAATCATAAGTTGAAAACCTCGTGTCCCATAAAATACAAATACCCAAACCTCATGCTACTCGACTTAGAGTCCCAAGCAAGCTCTTGTCATTGTAAGTATACACGTATCATTGAGAACCGCCAACGGGGTACCTCCGTGCCTGATGACATGGAACAAGCCCACATCAAAATGACAGGACAAACAGACAATGAACACCTCGGCATCTCTTTTATTTACCATTGGTATAGCTTTTTATTGTGAGATGGGTCGTCGAATGTTCACTATGGGCATGCTGTAAATTTCCACCATGAATTATGCATGGCTTAGATTAGCGGCCTAGGCGTTTCTCTAACATGTATACAAACTCCATGATCCCTCAAGATTCCCAAATTATTTCACATCGCGAGTATCCATAAACAAAAGATCACGATATCAACTCAAATAAGAAATGCAATGTTGAAAGCTTGCCCCATGATGGCATGGCTGGGCTAATTTCCAACTTACAACTTGCAAGCATAACAACTCAACATAAGAGAGCCACAATGTCAAATTTTTAAGAACGAGAAAAGTAAAGTGTGCCATCAGGTTCGTGAGAGCTTTACTGACCAATTTTCGCATAACACCAAAAAGAGTTTAATTTGAAGGATAGATAAAAGCAAGTCAAATTTACTTTGGAATAGCAAATTGCTAATAGGTATGTATGGTGGACACATTGGCAAACTTGGTTTTTAGGAGTTGGATGCACGATTAGAGCTCATACTCAGTACAATATCTGGACGTGCCGCCCTATGGTGAGGCTGGCCCCTGTGTAAGGGTAAATTGCCCCTAAGTGTGTTTTCAGTAATTAATGACAATCCCTATGGACTAATATTTTCATTGAGCTTTTTATGAAGGAATTGTTCATAGGAATTGCTTGAAGTCCATGTGTTGGATTCAAGGCTTGGATGCCATGAAGATAAAGATATATCTTAAGTATTGGCATCAAGATCATTGAATAAGAAGAGATGAATCCAATATGATCAAGAAGAAGAAATAAAGATGTAGTTCTTGTGTAGAACTCAAGTAATCCATGCTCAAGATTATGTGCTAATCCAAGGAGTCGCAAGATCTTGAGAGTTTGGTTACATGAGAAGAATTTAAGATATGGCTCTATGTCGAGGTCATGATGGTCTCATGAGTTGAGATATGATTGACTAATACCCAGAGCATGCAATCAAATGAAGAATTCTTTATGTGGCTCAAGATATTGTGATAGAGCATGAGAAGATTCAAGGTTGACCAAGGCAAAGATCAAAGATTGGATTCTAATTTAGTCAACACATGAAGCATAAGGAATGTGCCACATGGGACCAATCGGTCTTGTGATATGGTTTGTCAATTATGCTTTGTGAACTAACCCATTACATATGTGTGTTTGTGTTGTCTATGTAGCTTAGGTATTGTGTCATGGATATGCATCACTAGTAATTTTACATATAGCCCATGAGAAGATGACATCAAGTGGTGGTTGTCATCAAGGTTGTGAAGTGCAAGTTTCAAGATAAGCATCTCGAGAAGATCATATGCTTGAAGCTTATCATCCATTTGGTGATAATGAAATTGTGAAGACATGCCTTAGTGAAGGTATCCCATAGTGTTGTATGGGGGAGCATATTGGAAGTCTTCACGAAGCAACAATGATCAAGTGAAGCATTCCAGCTTGACGGAAGCATGAAGCATCATCATGAAGATCAAGCGGGGTGCACAAGGCAAAGGTTTGTCCTTGCTAGGTTTTCCTTTTACTGGTTTCAAGGTGTTTGTTGGGAGACCGGGTTATAGGATAGATAGCCGCACTATCAAGAGGGGCTTTCGGTTGGGTAACTTGATCACATCGTCTTAGGGAGCTCAATCCTTTGCATACTTTGCTTCTCCCTACTTTGTTGCTTATTGGTGTTTCTCTTTGTGAGGTTCTTGAGCTTGTTGTTAGCTTTCCAACAAGTCTAAGTTCATTGAAAACGAAATTTGTCTGCATCTCTTATTGCATTTTCGGGTTTGGATGATTTACCGGTTCTTTCCTATGGGAGGTTCTCACCTCTCCTTATTTGATTTTTTACCTCTTACTAATTCTTGGGATTTATGTGGTTCATTGGATAGGTCTTTCTCTTAGCTTTTCAAAAAGCCCAAGTTTGCTAAAAACGGAGTCCAGACGCAAAAGTTATGACCGTTTTCATCTTCTGATTTTTTCAGTTGGTGCAAATCCGACGGTGCCGGGCTGTACACCGGCCGGTCCGGCGTTCGTACCGGGGCTGCGCCGAAACCCGTCCAGAACATGTTTCCGGCGCAGGTCCGGCGCTCGCCGGGCTGTGCACCGGGCGGTCCGGTGCAGAGCCCGCGAGACCGACTTTTGACCGGTTTTTGGCCGAGATTTGCCCCCAACGGCCCTATTTCGATTTGCTATAAAAGGGGCTTCTTCCCCAATGGTTTTCTAGGGTTTTTAGTGTGTTCTTGAGCTTTTCTCTCACCTCCATTTTTGAACCTCTTGAGCTTGCTCCCTCTCTCTTCCCTCCAATGATTCTTGCATATTTTTGAGGGATTTGGAAGGGGAGATCTAGTTCTGCAACTCCACCAATCAATTCCTCCTCTAAGTGAGGGGAACCCATTGGATCTGGATCTTGAGGTCATTGGTTGACCTCCACCCTTGTTCTTCCTCTCTAACTCCTCCATAGCATTTGTTGCCTTGGTGGGATTTGGGAGAGAAGGATTTGAGCACTTCCCCTTGTGTTCTTGCTTTGCATCCTTGCATATTGTTGAGCTCTCCATTACGATTTGTTCGAGTGAGAGACCATGAGCTTGTTACTCTTGGAGGGTGACCTCCTAGTTGGCTTGGCGGTTGGTGCCTCGGTGACCTCTTCGTGGAAGATTGTGAAGAGGCCCGGGCTTCCCCTTCGTGGGAGTTGTGAAGTGGTTGTGGAGCTTGCCATCTCCGGAGTGGAGGAAAAGCTAACCATAAGAAGGGGTCCCTAGCTTCGTGGGGGACTCGGAGAAGAAGGTGAGCCTTCGTGGCATTTGGGGGCCTTCGTGGTTTCCCGCATCTCTCCAACGGTGATTAGCTTACTTTATGTAAGTGAACATCGGGATACATCTTCGTCTCCGCGTGCCTCGGTTATCTCTATACCCGAGTTTATTTCCTTGTGATAGCCTTCATGCTTGAAGTACTTATATCTTGTTTATCACTTGTGAAATATATCTTGTGCTATCTTGCTTATCTCTAGTTGTTGTTGTTGCACTTAGTTGAGCCTAGCATATTTAGGTTTTGTGCTTGAAGAAAATAAACGCTAGTTTAATTCCGCATTCCTTCAAGCCAATTCCGTAATAGTTTTAAAACGCCTATTCACCCCCCCTCTAGGCGACATCTCGTCCTTTCAATTGGTATCAGAGCAAGGTCTCTCCTTGTTTTAGGCTTCACCGCCTTGAGAGTAAAGATGTCGGGTAGTTATTTAGTGCACAATGACACAATTATTTTTGATGGAACAAATTATAACTTATGGAGAAATCGCATGCTTTGCAATCTTCGGACTTTGTGTCCAAATATAGAGCGATTTCTAGATGTAGGTTTTTCTCCTCCGATGGATCCTCAAAATCTATCTTTAGAGGATGAGAAAAATTTACATCTTGAAGCTCAAGTATCTAATGAAATTTTATTGTCTGTGAGCTCCATAGTTTATGTTTGCTTGATGGGTTCAAAGTGCAAGACGTCTCATGAGATATGGACCAAGCTAGAGGAGTCATTTGGTGGGTCCATTTCTCTTGAGGTTGAAAGTGAACCCAAGGAGCTCTCTTCTCCTTCACATCATGAAGAGCTCCAAGTTGCTTCCACATCCGGTCGTGATGATTGTTCAATTTCTTCCACTTCACCAATATGTGACTTGTCACAAGGTAATGATATGGTGAGTGAAGAAATCATATGTGATGATGGTAGTCTTATTCTTTGCACCAATGATTCTATTTCTATAAATCCTAATGGTGTAGAGAGTTTGGACCTAAACACTTCTTGCAAGAAATTCTTTACTCATTCTTGTGTTAAAGTCCTTGCATATCTCCTAGAATTTGTTTGATTAAATTTTGTGATGATATGCTTGTTTCTAGTTGTGACCATACTCAAATTAATTCTATTTCCTCTAGTTGTTGTATGACTAACCATGTAGAGGAAATTAAAGAAAAATTGGGTCACATAATTAAAGAAGAAATCAATAGAAGAACCAAGAAGGTTTTTATCAAGAGAAGGCAATGTTATGAATGCCACGAGTATGGACATCTCACAAGAGCTTGTCCTACACTCGAAAATGAAGAATGTGCTTCAATTGATGTTCCCTCATCATCTACCCAACTTCACATGTGCCTTATGGAAAGCGGCTCAAAGGTAACTCCTACTTTGAATTCCGACACATCTCCTTATGATGAGAGTGATGATGATGATAATGAAGCTTTCTTGCATAAGATGGAAATTGTGTATGCCTCTCTTCGTGGTAATAATGATGCTCGTGCTAAAGTCGAACACTTAATGGAAACCTTGTTTGAATACAAGGAGACCATTGAGGAATTGAAATCCCTCGTTAATGAGGGGAAATGGGGATTCAATCTCCTCAAGCAAGAGCTATCCGAAGAGAAGCATACTAATTCTTGCCTATCTCAATCTATTAAATCTTATAAGCTTACAAATGCCAAATCTATTAATGATGATTGTGCTACTAACTCTACTTCTTGTGAAGCATCTATATTAAAGGAGAATGTTGAGCTAAGGGCTCAAATTGAGTTGCTAACAAGCAATTATAAGAAATTGGAGGAAAGCCATGAAAAGCTCTCGGGCTCTCATGGGGATCCCCTTATCTCTTATAATGGGCTAAAGTTAGCTCATGAGGCAAGTATCTCTAAGAAAACATCTTGTGAGCCTCATTTGGACTTTAGCACTACTTTAAACCAAAATGCTATATTACCATGTGCTAGTCCTAGTAATTTGTCTAGGCAAAATATTTCTACATCTTGTGATGAATTACTTGCTATGCCTTGTTTCTCTAACAATGAAGCTTCTACTTCCTCTAGTACTTGTATTACTACTAACCTTGTAGAGGAAATCAAAGAGCTCAAGGCCCAAGTCACTAGTTTGGAGAAAGACTTGGATAAGTGTCATGAAGGGAAATCCTCACTCGATAATATTTTGAGTGTGCAAAAATCCCCTAATGACAAGAGTGGAATTGGATTCAACTCCAATGATAAGAACAAGTCCAAGAGCAACAAGAAGAAGAAGGGCCAAGACCAAGTCAAGAATTTGGCCAAGATTATTTGCTTCAAGTGCAAGATTGAAGGGCATCATGTGAGATCTTGCCCATTGAAGAAGAAGCACTTGAGTGAGAAGCAACAAGGGAAGCGGCCACAAGTTCAAGCTCAAGCACGACCTCAAGTTGAAGATAGGCCACTTCCTAAGAAGAAACAAGATGAAGCTTCCCAAATCAAGAATTCAACGAAGAAGAGAAAGGGAAGCACTTGTTGCTATATTTGCCGTGAGAAGGGGCACTTTGCTTCTTCATGCTTAAGCGGTACCTTATCTAATCCTATCATTGTTGATGATGATTATTCTCTTAGAAAAGATAAGGATGGCAATGTGTTTGCCAAGTTTGTTGGAACTCAAAGTGGTGTCAAGAAAAGAACCATTTGGGTTACCAGGCCTATTGTTACTAACCTCTTAGGACCCAACTTGGTTGGGGGCCAACAAGCTAAAACTTGATCAATAGGTGTTTGTGGAGGGCATTGGAGACTTGGCTACCTCATGAAGAATTAAGGGATCTTCATTAATTTTATTTCATCAAGCCAAGTCATCGACACTATCATTTTATATCCAATGTGCCTCTTTGCGGTAACTTGTACTTAACCTCTTTACATTGTAAGTTACTTGCCCCTTTGCATGTTTTGGTTTTGTACCAAGTATGTGTTTGTATATGTTGTTCCTTATACCTACTTATCTTGTGTATTCAAGTAGGTGTTGGTTGTTTGGCACATCATATACTTGCGTGTTTGCTTTGATCCTCTAATGCATCTTGATGGTATCTTATTTGGCTCTTATTGAGTGATTAATGGAACATCCCATTTTGAGAGAGTGATTTGCCTTTGGCACCTCACAATCCTATAAATGTGTGCACATAAGTAATACCACTTAGTATTTATATTGCAAGATTATCTAGTCACTATGTGGTATGCCATGCTCATGAGAAATTCAAATTCTATATCTCCATTAATTATCTCACGTTGGATTTTATTTTCCTTTTCTTGAAAAGAATTTAATATCACATTATGGGGGAGTAATATGCCTTGTGCATATCACAAGCCTAGGAAATGTGAACATTTGAGGTTTTGCCACTTAGAGTTGATATTGTAAGTTATCTTATTCCTAGGTGGCATGTTTGCTCAAACAAGCTTCGTTATTTCTTAAAAGATTTTATTGCTCATTTCTTTGGTCTTGGTTTGAGTAAGAATTCTTGGTGCGGTTTTACTCAAATATATTTCTCTATATCATAAGTAGGAAACCGTTTGCTTCAAGATACTCTAATCATTGCTTTACATGATTGTTTGTCTATTATTGGAGCTACCAAGAATCCTTTTTCGTGCATGGTGCTTAAATTGAATATTTAACCATATGCCTTTTATTGTGAAGTTGATCTTGAACATCTTTGTAATACACCATCGAAAAATAATTCCAATATGAACCTCTTGTCTCTGACAATTGGTATTCATATATATATGTGGTAATTCTTCTAGATCATCTTCACCTTGGAATTTGCCTCTTATTGCCCTTATTTCTTTCCAAGAATTTTTTTTTGACTCCCGTTGTCTTATTTGCCTTCTTGTGGATCCTTTTGTGTGACTTTGTCTCATCTCTTGATCCCCATCAAGTGTGTGTTGTTGTAAGACAAACCTTTTCTTTTCGGTACTTGTGCCATTGTGAAAAGTGTAGAGGGTTTGGTTTATTTGTTGGAACCTTGCTCTTTTGGGAGTTAGTTATCTTATTCCTTCTTCTATGATTTATTTGCTCGAATGAGATAAATCTTTGAGCATGCTTTTATTTATTTATTCTTTCATGCTCAATAAGTTGTTAGGTTCATTTGTTGAATTTTGTTGAATAAATCATTTGTTGATTTGTTCCATTGATACTATTTGGACAACTAATGTGTTTTACCACACCTTTTATACCTCCTTGTACTCTTGGTGTTTTTGTCTAAATTGTATCTTCTTTGGATCTTGAAAGCTAGGTGCTTGCATATTCTCTTTATGCTTAATTTTGTGTCTTAGTTGCTTTCTTTGATCCAATATATATGTTATACTCCATCAAATCCTAAATGGCTAAGGTGTGCATGAAATTCAAATTTCATCTCTAACTATGCACATATTTATATGGAGTCTATCATATGTATTGTGGTTAGTCTAACCACTTTGGACCCAATAAGTTTGGGGACCAAGATGTACTTGAATGATGTCTTACGTACATTGGAGATGCAATGGATGCTTGTCTCATTTATAAGGAAGGTGTTGTCACCATATGATTTTTGGAGCCAAGCTAGGATGACCGGCGAACTCTTATCTACTACATCACACCATTGCTATCTCGGTAACAAGTATAACATTCATGCATACTTTTCTAGCATCCCAACTCTTGTAGGTTGGCTCTTGGCATGATAATATTTATTTGCAAATGTTGTGGTTCTTGCAAAGGTCTTATAAAGAAATCTCTTTATTGTATATGTGGGCATGTTGAGATGATTGCATATGATGGGGAGTATATAAAATCATGTTTATGATTCACCAATCCCAATATGCCCTTTAGCAATTTATTGCATATTAATTCCTCAATGCTCTCTCATGTGCAATACAGATAATGTTGCAAGTTGTTCCCTTCTCTATTATGCTTGTTGCCTTTCAAAGCATCCCGACTATCTTTTGATCCCTTATTGCTAGTTGTGATGGCTTTGATGATTTTGCGTGGGGAGTTTATTAATATACCATAATGGAAAATGGAGCCTTGAGCTATATATGCTTTCTAGCAAAGTTATTTGGTATATTCTATGACTCTCTCTTGGATATCATGTCTTCCTTAATTTCAACTAACCTCTTGTGTATACATGTTCCTTTGTGGATTGTTCATCATGATTTTTTTGTCCACTTAGAAATGTATATGCATAAGAGTGTTAATTTCTCCCCTTGATATCCTCGTTCTTTGCCGACCATCTTTCTTATCCATTTTATTCTTGATGGTGTTGGTAAGAACTTGATTTATGAGTGCTTGTTTATTCTTTATTGTTTCTTCTCGCACTCATATCTCGTGAATATTTTTGGACTAAAGTTCACTTTGATAAGCGTATTGATTCTTTTGTATTCTCTCATGCTCATGGTTGTATTTTAAATGATATAGAGGGAGTGAGGATTCCATGTTTGTGCATATTGTATTCAAATGCAATAAAAATTCAAATTTATGCATGAACCTTGGGGAGCTTCCTTATTTCATTTAAAGCACCTAGTAGCTCTTATCATCTCATCTTCTTATGTCCAATTGGTTCTTTGGGTCTCTTGATTGCTTGCTTGCTTCATTCGTTGAAGCTTCCTTCACTATGTCATTTTTTTTGCAATCCTTGATCCTCAATATGGTTTGACTTCCTCCAAATATTGTTAATTTGATAAGTGCATATGGTTTCACTCATTTTTATGAGAAATGCACATCTTGGGGAGGAACTCATACTATATTAACCTTCTAAATTCCTTCATCCATTTTGGCAATCGTTGCCAATGGGGGAGAAGTTTAGAGGGTTTAAGGGAAATGGTTTTTATACTTAAGTTTGGTTTGTGCTTAAGTGTTTGCCTCTCATGCATCTCTTCTTTGTTAGATATTTTGCATGGTTGACTATATAGTGTAAACTCCATCAAAGGTTTATCTTGACAATGTATGCAATGAAATTCAAGTTCATCACACGTGCATATATTGTGGGGGAGTTTGCTCTATATATTTTGGTTGCACTCACATCAACCATATTTGTTGTAGTTTATGTGAGTACAATTGATTTTGATATGCGGTAGTAGCTTCGTGTTACTTGACCATATCAAATACAACCTCTTATATGCAACTTATTCTCGAATAAGTTGCATATTAGTTTCTATTATTCATTATATAAACCCTCTTGTTGAGATTGTCATCAATTACCAAAATGGGGGAGATTGTAAGGGTAAATTGCCCCTAAGTGTGTTTTTGGTAATTAATAACAATCCCTATGGACTAATATTTTCATTGAGCTTTTTATGAAGGAATTGTTCATAGGAATTGCTTGAAGTCCATGTGTTGGATTCAAGGCTTGGATGCCATGAAGATAAATATATATCTTAAGTATTGGCATCAAGATCATTGAATAAGAAGAGATGAATCCAATATGATCAAGAAGAAGAAATAAAGATGTAGTTCTTGTGTAGAACTCAAGTAATCTGTGCTCTAGATTATGTGCTAAGCCAAGGAGTCTCAAGATCTTGAGAGTTTGGTTACATGAGAAGAATTTAAGATATGGCTCTATGTCGAGGTCATGATGGTCTCATGAGTTGAGATATGATTGACTAATACCTAGAGCATGCAATCAAATGAAGAATTCTTTATGTGGCTCAAGATATTGTGATAGAGCATGAGAAGATTCAAGGTTGACCAAGGCAAAGATCAAAGATTGGATTCTAATTTAGTCAACACATGAAGCATAAGGAATGTGCCACATGGGACCAATCGGTCTTGTGATATGGTATGGTTTGTCAATTATGCTTTGTGAACTAACCCATTACATATGCGTGTTTGTGTTGTGTCTATGTAGGTTAGGTATTGTGTCATGGATATGCATCACTAGTGATTTTACATATAGCCCATGAGAAGATGACATCAAGTGGTGGTTGTCATCAAGGTTGTGAAGTGCAAGTTTCAAGATAAGCTTCTCAAGAAGATCATATGCTTGAAGCTTGTCATCCATTTGGTGATAATGAAATTGTGAAGACATGCCTTAGTGAAGGTATCCCATAGTGTTGTATGGGGGAGCATATTGGAAGTCTTCACGAAGCAACAATGATCAAGTGAAGCATTCCAGCTTTACGGAAGCATGAAGCATCATCATGAAGATCAAGCAGGGTGCACAAGGCAAAGGTTTGTCCTTGCTAGGTTTTCCTTTTACCGGTCTCAAGGTGTTTGTTGGGAGACCGGGTTATAGGATAGATAGCCGCACTATCAAGAGGGGCTTTCAATTGGGTAACTTGATCACATCGTCTTAGGGAGCTCAATCCTTTGCATAGTTTGCTTCTCCCTACTTTGTTGCTTATTGGTGTTTCTCTTTGTGAGGTTCTTGAGCTTGTTGTTAGCTTTCCAACAAGTCTAAGTTCATTGAAAACGAAATTTGTATGCATCTCTTATTGTGTTTTCGGGTTTGGAGGATTTACCGGTTCTTTCCTATGGGAGGTTCATTGGATAGGTCTTTCTCTTAGCTTTTCAAAAGCCCAAGTTTGCTAAAAACGGAGTCCGGACGCAAAAGTTATGACCGTTTTCATCTTCCGATTTTTTCAGTTGGTGCAAATCCGGTGGCGCCGGGCTATACACCGGGCGGCCGGTTTCGGACCGGCGGCGCCGGGCTGTACACCGGCCGGTCTAGCGTTCGTACCGGGGCTGCGCTGAAACCCGTCCAGAACATGTTTCCGGTGCAGGTCCGGCGCTCGCCGGGCTGTGCACCGGGCGGTCCGACGCTGAGCCCGGCGAGACCGACTTTTGACCGGTTTTTGGCCGAGATTTGCCCCCAACGGCCCTATTTCGATTTGCTATAAAAGGGGCTTCTTCCCCCCAATGGTTTTCTAGGGTTTTTAGTGTGTTCTTGAGCTTTTCTCTCACCTCCATTGTTGAACCTCTTGAGCTTGCTCCCTCTCTCTTCCCTCCAATGATTCTTGCATATTTTTGAGGGATTTGTAAGAGGAAATCTAGATCTACAACTCCACCAATCAATTCCTCCTCTAAGTGAGGGGAACCCATTGGATCTAGATCTTGAGGTCATTGGTTGACCTCCACCCTTGTTCTTCCTCTCTAACTCCTCCATAGCATTTGTTGCCTTGGTGGGATTTGGGAGAGAAGGATTTGAGCACTTCCCCTTGTGTTCTTGCTTTGCATCCTTGCATAGTGTTGAGCTCTCCATTACGATTTGTTCGAGTGAGAGACCGTGAGCTTGTTACTCTTGGAGGGTGACCTCCTAGTTGGCTTGGCGGTTGGTGCCTCGGTGACCTCTTCGTGGAAGATTGTGAAGAGGCCCGGGCTTCCCCTTCGTGGGAGTTGTGAAGTGGTTGTGGAGCTTGCCATCTCCGGAGTGGAGGAAAAGCTAACCATAAGAAGGGGTCCCTAGCTTCGTGGGGGACTCGGAGAAGAAGGTGAGCCTTCATGGCATTCGGGGGCCTTCGTGGTTTCCCGCATCTCTCCAACGGTGATTAGCTTACTTTATGTAAGTAAACATCGGGATACATCTTCGTCTGCGCGTACCTCAGTTATCTCTATACCCGAGTTTATTTCCTTGTGATAGCCTTCGTGCTTGAAGTACTTATATCTTGTTTATCACTTGTGAAATATATCTTGTGTTATCTTGCTTATCTCTAGTTGTTGTTGTTGCACTTGGTTGAGCCTAGCATATTTAGTTTTTGTGCTTGAAGAAAATAAACGCTAGTTTAATTCTGCATTCCTTCAAGCCAATTCCGTAATAGTTTTTAAAACGCCTATTGACCCCCCCCCCCCTCTAGGCGACATCTCATCCTTTCACCCTGGCTCGGCTCCGTCTCCTCTTCGGTGTTCTAGAAGCTTCGTTTAATATCTGGATGTTCGGCTTTTGTTTCATCCAATTTCAAGAATATTTTCTGCGTAACTTTTCTGAAACACAAAAACAACAGAAAACAGGGAACTGGCACTGTGGCATCTTGTTAATAGGTTAGTTCCGGAAAATGCATAAAAACGCCACGAAGTGTAACGAAACACTAAGCAAATGGTGTAAAAATAAGCATGGAGCATCAAAAATTATAGATACCTTTGAGACGTATCAGCTTCTTGCTCTTGATCATTTACGCGTATGAAAGAAGAAGCTAAATAGGATCTTCTTCACCGTATTCAAGAAAATACTGAAGGATGGGAGAACGACAAAGGTAGAAAATCAGGTATAAATTATGATTATAAATGCATTAAATCTTTTATGGGAATCGATGACTTTCACAATGTTAGTGCTTGATGACCCACAAGTATAGGGGATCACAACAGTCTTCGAGGGAAGTAAAACCCAAATTTATTGATTCGACACAAGAGGAGCCAAAGAATATTTATAAGCCTTAACAGATGAGTTGTTAATTCAGCTGTACTTGGAAACAGACTTGTTTGCTGTGGTTTATCAGTAGCAACAATTTTATAGTGCTGACAGTTGTAAAATAGTAGCAATAGTAGTAAAGTAAAGACGGTAATAGTAGAAATAGTAAATAGTAGTATTAAATACTGTAGGCATAGGGATGGATGTACGGGCGTTGCATGGATAAGATAATTAATAAAATCAGCAACACATGGGCAATTGCAGATAAATAATGATAAAGCATCATAGTACTAAACAACCATAGGCATGTGTTCCGTATATAGTCGTACGTGCTCGCAATGAGAAACTTGAACGACATCTTCTGTCCTACCAGCCCGTTTGCAACGGGGCCTCAAGGGAAACTACTGGCAATTAAGGTACTCCTTTTAATAAAGTACCGGAGCAAAGCATTAACACTCGGTGAACATATGTGATCCTCACATCATAGCCATCCCCTCCGATTATCCCAATTGCTGTCACTTTGGGGCCTCGGGTTCCGGACAATGATATGTGTATACAACTTGCAGGTAAGATCATAAACAACAAGTATCATCATGAAACAATAACAAGTTCAGATCTGAGATCATGGCACTCGGGCCCAAAGTGACAAGCATTAAGCACAACAAGTTGCAACAATGTCATAAGTACTAACAATAGATACTAGGCACCATGCCCTAATAATCTCATAGCAAATTACATGAATGATCTCATCCAATCCCTACCATCCCCTTCGTCTACAGCGGGAATTACTCACACATGGATGGGAGAGTCATGGATGGTTGATGGAGAGAGGTCGCTGATGATGGTGATGAAGATCTTCTCCAAATCTCTGTCCCGGCAGGGTGCCAGAATGGAGTTTCTGGTTCCGAATTACGGTTTCTGATGGTGACGGCGCAGCAGAACTCTATATGGGAAAAATGCCCAACCCCCGACAGTTTCAGGTCGAAGGGTATATGTAGGCGAAAGGAGGGCTCGAGGAGGTGGCTGGGGTGGCCTCACCACACCCTGGCGTGTCCAGGCCTGGGCCACGCCACCAGGTGGTGTGGTGGCCTCCCAGCCCCTCTCCGTCTCGTATTCTGGCTCCATGGGTCTTCTGGTAAAATAGGAATTTTGCAGTATTTTCTGGGATTTTTCCTGAAAGTTGGAATTCTGCACAAAAACAAGACACCAGGGCAATTTTGCTAAAAACAGCGTTAGTCCGTGTTAGTTGTATTGAAAACACACAAATTAGAGGAGAAACAACAGCAAAAGTGTTCAGGAAAGTAGATACGTTTTGGACGTATCAACTCCCCTCAAGCTTAGCTATTTGCTTGTCCTCAAGCCATTCAGTTAACAACTGAGAGCGATAAAAGAAACTTTCACGAACACATTTGCTTCATAAGATGCATATATTCTCACTATATGATCAAGTACTCAGGTAATTCATAATAAGAAATATGCAACTAATGTTATATCATAGTCAAGCAAGCTATGAAAGAGTGCCAATGCACTAATAACAAGCAACATGAACATAAGAAGCTACAAGATTGTAATGTTCATAATAATATATGAAAGAGTGGTATCCCGCTTGCCTTTATTTGTGGAGCAAAACATAAATGCTGAGGCACCTCTGAAGTTCAAGAGAAGACTAAAAGTAAAAATATCAAAGATACAAGCATCAAAGTTATACCACAATTAACCGTGTTCTGGGACAAGCACATTACACTAAGAACAACAGCTATGCTCTCAAGAAAGTGCTTAAAGTTAGAAGATGAAGAATCAACATAAAAGTAAAAGAAAGGCCATTCGCAGAGGGAAGCAGTGATTTAACATGTGCTAGAGCTTTTCATTTGTAAAACAGCGATAAAAATTTATTTTGAGAGGTGGTTGTTTCATGTCAACGACTGGCAATGGGTTCTTGCTATCTTCCATACTAAACAATTGAGAGCGGTTCCGAGTTCTTTAAAAATTTGGCACATTGGTGCTCTTTTATAAAGCTTTGGCACTCCTCCCCACTTTTTCCTTTGTCAAACCATGGCTAGCCGATTCCATCGGGTGCCTACCAACTTTCACATACCATGGAGGAGTGCATCTTTTTTCTTTTCTTTTTTAGATTTAGATTACAATGGTCTGACCAGCTCCCTTGCAAAATTAATGACGAGCAGATGAAGCATGCAAGTTGAGGGGTACTTAATTTAATATGGAAGATAGCAATTCCGACCACTACGTCCTCATAAGCTAAAAACAGTGGCACAAAATGAGAAGTATTTGAAAATTTTGAAAGGTAGCACATAAAAATCTTTATATTTACTAATTGGAGGCACCGTAGAAAGCACCACATTAATCCTAGAAGTTAAGAATATCTAACCATCTGATTAATGTTTAACGCATCTGCATCCGTTGGATGAATAATGAGACGCGGCCTGCTTCATCCCACGCGGGCGAGTCGTAGCCTCCTTGGTATCTCCCCGTTTCTCTCGGAAAACAAAAACTGAATCGAAAAATATGAACGCAGTTGTGCCTAATTTGGCCATGGAGAGTCGTCGTCTCCTTGGTCTCTCTTGGGTTCTCAGGGAAAAAAAGACGCGCCATCTGCTCCGATGTTTCACTGTCGGCGGCGGTCAACTCACTCGCCCCAGGCGTCCTCCTCCACTTGATCAGATGTCCAGCACTTCCTCGCTGAGCTGCTCTCCATATATACTATGCATGTTGTCGGCAACCATCCGGCGCTGCCATAATGTCATCCCGATGACGCTGCAGCGGCAGGTTATTCTTACCATCGATGGTGGTTGGATGTTGTTGTGCACGAAGAAAAGGAGCATGTTAATGACAGGTGCGTGTTGGATAGTTAATACTCAGGAGCGGCTGAGACTGACGAATGTTAGCAAAGGACTCGATCTTCTCTTTGTTTATTAGTTTCCAACGAACAAGTACATGATTCGTTTAAAAAAGGGATTGCTTCCCCTTCCAGTTCATAGCCCACGTTGTATCCTAACAATCCAAGTAATTGATTGTTGAGGCAAAGAATATATAATAATTTTGGCACAAATAGAATTTACATCTACCGGTTTTTTCTATAAAGATTTAAAGGATTTGTAGGTCGATTTTTAATGTTGTATTCGTACTGTACTCTGAACAGGAGAAGTGCCAAGCCAAAGTGCTGCTGACGAGATGCATATTATTCGACAATGATGCATATGATGTCAAGGATGTCTTTTACTGGAACAAGGATCACTTCCATATTCTCTATGGGCTTTCACTTACATTTTTCTCTTCAGTTACGCACGTCTCTCCTGTGTTTGTCCTTCCGTTCTTAAGTTTTTGGTACAGTATGTGCATAACTTGAATAAATTATTCTTATGGTGAGTGGTTTAGTTTTCTAGAGAGTTGGACATCTCATATAGGAGACGCATGCATTTTATGTTCATGTCATTGTTTGGTTAACTGAGCGAATAAATCGGTGTACATATATGATGAACAATCTGATGGTATCCCTTACTCTAGCTAGCCATTTAGACGGTTTGGTCTGAACGGTCGGGCATAAATCATACAAGAAACGTTGGGTATATATAAGTTTTCTACACCTAGATCATCATGCATGAATTTATAGCACTACATTGCACAGATGTCAGTGTGCTGTTACTTGGTGAAATTATTGGCTTTTACTCCTAACACTGTACCCCGCGAGCCCGCGACACATTATTTCACAAAGCATTACTTTTGGCTATCTACTATAATGTTCGATTATCTATGTCAAAATATCCACAGTGATACGTCGCTGCCCTTCAAAACTAAAATATATTTGAATATTTTATAAATGGAAACGAAAATAGTTGGATCATTTAATAATGGAAACGAGAGTTTGTTTCTATTAGAAGCCTGGAAAATGTAAAAAAATATTCTTTACTTATTTCTTCTCTTCTGCGAAGATTATCCAGGATTTACATCCATAGCAGATGGCAGATCACCCTGATATTATTGTTTTCCATGTGGGTGTAATTTATGGTTCTATGATTGTACTCTCTCAACCAAACAGTGCTCTTATTAACCTCATTATTGCCTTATTGCTTACCAACGATGCGTGTTGTATTTTGCTAACTCATGATTGCAGTCATCATAATCTGTACGTGCCCTCTTTTTTTACAAGGTCGTATATATGAAGGAGAAGTGTCTAAAGATGCTCCTGTTAGAGAATGATGAGAGAAAACAGTTGTTCAATCTGCCGAAAACATTGTTGATTCAGAACAGTTAAGAGCCCTTCACTTTCTTCGCAAGTTCTCAAGCGCATGATTAATGTTCACGTATTTCAAAGGCAACTACTTCATTTCTTCTTCTAATTCATGTTTCAGTATTTTTTTTTCATTTTCTATTAAAAATAATTAAATTTGTGAGAAAGCAAAATAATATTAGTACAAAGTTGGGTTATTATAAATTAGAGATTTGATCACTTTCTAATGTACTCTCTTTATACTCATATTGGATGATATTCTACCAAAAAAACTATTATGTGTTTTACAAATATTTCACATGCACAATTCAAGAAAAATATACAAATATACATTAAACTCTATAATTTTAAATATATTTGTGTAATAAATCCAATTATATTTAGTATTTACCAACAAAATAGAGCAACTAGCCCATGCAGGTGCACGGGTTGATGACTAGTTTACTTGGAATGGCTTTGAAATACCATGCATAGGAATTTATAGTGGACTCATTGGGGTTACTTGGTTTTCAGGAGTTGGATGCACGAGAAGTATTTCCTCTCAGTACAAGTGAAGGCTAGTAAAAGACTAGGAAGCGACAATCGAGAGAGCAATAACTGTATAGGCATAAAAATGATACAAGAACTCTGAGGCAAAGTAAATCATCGAGGCTTAATTGACTTTTTGTTCAGTCATATGCATGCTTGAGCATGTGCCAAGTCAATTCAAATGAATCTTTCAGAGGAGGATACCACAATGTCATACTATGTTATGAATAAAACAATGCAAGCAAGCATCTACATGACATGCTACAAACTATTAGTAAATTGAAACTAATCATATGAGAGCAAGAACAACAAAGCATCCATTAGATAACATATACCTTACATGAACAGGCTAAGCACGTCCACATAGACGAGTATATGTACAAAAATGAAAACAAATAGAGTTCATACCAGCCTCTTACCTCATCTCGAATTGTCATACGTCGTCATTATTGCCTTTCACTTGTGTGGCTTGAATAATATAAAGTGGATACCAAGCTCCAATGGAGACTGAACTCTGCAACAAACTTTACAAAACCGAAGAAGAACAACAAATATTTTTGGGTTTTCGAATTTTGCAACAAGAACAGAAGGAAACAACAAACAATGCAAAATATTTTTGGATTTTTTCAAATATCAAACCAAAAATAGAGAACAAAGCAAACCAAAGCTAGAAAACTAAAAAGGCAAACAAAGAGGAACAACAGAAATATTTTTGGTCTTTTTGTGTTTTGGAAAGTAGAAATAAGAACAAGATCAACAAAGAAAATAAAGAAAGCGAAATATGGATATGCAAAGTACCGGCAAAATAATATGTAGATGAGTGTATCGTCAGCGTACCTCCCCCCAAGCTTAGGCTTTTGGCCTAAGTGGAGATCAATCCCAGCTCGGCCATGAAGTGGCGTCTCCAAAATATGACAAAGAAGCACCTTCGTCCTGATATGAGCTTGAGGGCACCATGGCAAGGTACATGGTGTAGTGGTCAGCTGGCGCCTCCTCTTCCTCCTGGTTCATAGCGCCATGCTGTGTGTGGAAGCCAAGCAACCTAAGCTGCTCGTCCAACTCCCCCTTTGAGCGCGACCATGGTCTCCTGCAAACACTGAACAAACTGGGCTGCGGAAAGGGAACTTCCCTTTCTTCTCCATCGGTAAATAACATTCTATAAACTAATTTCCCTGCACATGAGTTAGCAGTAACAAAGTGATGGAGCTTCATGGCAGCAAGATCAAGTCTCTGTGGAACCAACAGTATATCATTATGAGCAATAGGTAGTCCTAGAGCAGCAACAATGCGCGCAGCAATAATGCCTCCATAAATAGGTCCCCTAGCAGCTAGGCGACGAGCAACAAGAGCACTGAGGTTATACTTTTTGCTAACATCAAGCGCAGTAGCTAGAAAGGCTAAATGATAGTTAGAGATATTGCTAGTGTTCCCCCTACCAAGAATACTAGTTGCAAGATAGTAAGTAAAATATCTAATAGCTAGGAGTTGAATGTTTCTTATCTTGCCACGCTGAGCTGTGCGGTCATCATCATTAGTCACCCCTCGGTAGAGTTCCAACAAATCAGCTGGTCGGTTTTGAATCTTCTTCGTTGTCCCAAACATGGGGATACCTAGAATACCACAAAACTTCTCCAAAGACATGGTGATAGACTTATCATAAATCTTAAATGCAATGGATGGCTTGAAATGAGAGTTAGTAAACTTAAAGCTTTCAACAAAAATCTTCGTGAGCATAGCATATTGATTACTCTCATCTGTCATGTATGTAGTCAATCCAACCCTGTCAACAAGGAGTAAGAAATCCTCAAGAATCCCTGCATCACTCAAAAAGTTAGCACAAGGGAAGGTTTATGGATGCGCATCTCCATCATCCCCCTCATCACCAATGCTTGGTGACATAAGATCTTCATTGTAGGATGTCCTAAATTGAGCAGTGGATCTTGAAGGCCTTGATGCCCTTGGTGCTTCTCTTCCAAAGATTTATCCATAAGTGTAGTTGTCCATTTCCTTTTTCTGAAATTTTTAACAAACCTCATAAAAAATGATTTTGAGACAAACAATCGAAGGAAACTACTATAGGGAGTTGTAAGAGGGCTAACATGCATCAAAATAACATTTCTAAGCAATAGAACAAGCATGCAAACTCATTTCACATGTCATCTATAGAGCTAAAATACTCAAGAAATACTCCACTAAACAAAATTCTAATTGAACAATCGAAGGAGTCACATACCGGAGAACAAATACTCCAAATCTCAGCAGCAAAGATGGGCTGAGCAAGGAGATCGAAAAATCGCGAGGAAGAACAACAAGAACACGGGTTTGAGCTGTGGTGTGGAGATATTTTGGGAGAGAGAGTGAAGTGAGGGTGGAGAGGTAAGTGGAGGGCCAGGGGGCCCCCTCACCATGCCACGACGCGGCCAGGCTTGGGCCGCGCCACCATGTGGTGAGGTGGCATGGTGGGTCCCCCTGAGGTGTCCCAGGTGCCTCTCTGCCCCATTTTTGACATAAAAATTTAAAAAGAATTTTCTAGAATTTTTTCAGAAACTTTATTTCCGAGGATTTTTTAGAAATTGATAAGAGAATAAAACTCGGGAAAACGAAGATGGAATGATAGAAAGAAAATCCAAACCAAACATACAGCAGTTCTAAGATATTCTAATATGAAACTAAACAGCAGAAACAAAGATGAACAAGGTGGAAACAAAAGTAAATGCGGTGAAAACATAGTTTTGTTCATTCAAAAACTGCTTTGTTAACAAGGTTGATCAAGTCTTGTTACCAAACCACTTTTCTATGAAGCAAAACTTTGCATTTCACTAAATGATTGTGTTACCTCGATCTTGATAGGCATAGTCCCAACCATAACAATTTGATATTCTTCCTTGGGCTTTGGCCACAAATAATTTGACCAACTCTGATGGTCTCAATATTCTTGTTTGAGTTTAGAGCATATTTTCTATCAATCTTCTTGGAAAATAGACCGTGTGCTCTTTATTATTGACATTAAAAGTTACTTTCCCTTGGTTGCAATCAATAATAGCACCTGCGGTGTTTAGAAAAGGTCTCCCAAGAATAATAGACATATTATCATCTTCAGGCATTTCCAACACAACAAAGTCAGTCAATATCAAACAATTATTAGCAACTTGAACAGGAACATTCTCACATATACCAATAGGAATACTAGTAGACTTATCAGCCATTTGCAAAGAAATATCAGTCAACATCAACTTTTCTAGATCAAGTCTCTTGTAGAGAGAAAAAGGCATGACACTAACTCCAGCTCCCAAATCACATAAAGCAGTTCGAACATAGTTATTTTTAATAGAGCAAGGAATAGTCGGTATACCTGGATCTCCAAGCTTCTCCGGAACTTTACCATCAAAAGAGTAATTAGCAAGTAAAGTGGAAATTTCCTCACTAGGAATCTTCCTTTTGTTAGTAACAATATCTTTCATATACTTTGAATAAGGAGGCATTTTAATAGCATCAGTCAAAGGAATTTGCAAAAATAAAGGTCTCATCCATTCACAAAACCTGTTGTAGTGTTCTTCTTCCTTAGATTTATGTTTCTTACCAGGAAAAGGCATTGGTTTCTGCACCCAAGGTTCTCTATCATTACCATGTTTTTTGGCAATGAAGTCTTCCTTAGTGTAATTTGCATTCTTAGCAAGCTTCTCTGGTTCCTCTTCAACTTCTTCTTTATCGGAAGCACTACCACTTTCGGTTTTAGCATCAGAGATAGAAACACTATTAGGATCTTTACCTGTTCTAGAAGATTCTGCAATTGTTTTGTGCTTCTTCTTCTTCTTCTTCTTCTTGGGAGGAATACCATCACTTGTATTTCATTGAGAATCTTGCTCGATCCTCTTAGGATGCCCTTCATGATATAAGGGATCTTGAGTAGTAGCACCTCCTCTAGTGCATATTTCACACGCTTGTTTTTCTCTTGCAGCATTGACTAGCAAGTCTTTTTGCACCTTGGTAAGCTAATCAATTTGAGTCTGAACCATTTGAAAATGTTTAACAAGCATCTTCACATCATTGGAGGTTCTCTCCACAATATCCTACAACTTGTTAATAGCTCTAGAATTTTCCAACAAATGATTCTGCACTCTCTTATTAAAATTATCTTGCTTAACAATAAAATAATCAAACTCATCTAAGAATTGATCAAGAGGTTTAGAGTAAGAAATATCTCTATTTATCAAAGCGTTGGAGAGAGTGTACCTCAATAGTGGAGGAGCAAGGGATTGGCTTACATATTTCTTCTATAGGTGGTAGATTCTTCACGTCTTCGGATTTAATACCCTTCTCCTTAAGAGATTTCTTGGCTTCTCTCATCACTTCATCATTTAATTCAATCATTCCTCTCTTCTTTGGTGTCGGTGCTGGCGTTGGTGCTGGTGTTGGCTCAGCCATAGTCCAATCATCATAATTCCGGCTTATTTTAGCCATTAATTCTTCAGCTTCAGCTGGAGTCTTTTTCCTGAAAACACCACCAGCACAACTATCCAAATATGTCTTAGATTCAATAGTTAGTCCATTATAAAATATATCAAGGAGTTCATTTTTAGGCAATGGCTCTCCAGGTAGTACTCTAATTAAAGAGCAAAACCTTCCCCATGATTCCGGTAGTTTTTCTCCTTTTACCTGCTCAAAGTCAAAGATTTTCTGCAAAGCAGCATGTTGAGCACTAGCAGCAAAATATTTCTGAAAGAAAGTGTTAACCAAAGCAATAGGACTATCAATAGATCCAGGAGACAAATTATTAAACCAAGCTTTAGCTGCACCTTTCAATGAAAAAGGGAAAATCTTAGCAACAAAGTAAGTACGTAGCTTAGTATCATCAGAAAACAAATTACTCAAAGAAGAAAGCTCATTCATGTGCTCCATAGCACTCTTACTTTTAGTACCACAAAAAGGTTCTTTCTCAACAATAGATATGTAAGATAAATCCAAAGAGAAATCATAGTCTTTATCACTAATATTTATGGGAGAAGCAGCAAACTTAGCATCAGGAGATAACTTATATCTAACAACACATCTTGGAAGAAGATCTCTAATAGCATTAGCATCACTAGTAGCATGAGATTCATAAATAAAATCATCATATAACTCAATATAAGCCTCATCAAGATCGTCACTAGGGTGTTCCCTAGACTCAGGTGAACTAGCAGGTGTAACAGTAGCGTTACCCATTTGCTTAGTCCTAGCAATTGTAGCTTCTAAAAAGGAACCTAACGAACCACTCTCATCAAGCACAGTAGAAGCATCATCAAAACTATCAGTAGCATTTTCAAACTCAGCAGAAGAAGTAGCATGTGCATGCGGTGGTGTAAGCAACTTACTCATAACAGATGGTGAATCAAGAGCAACAAAGGTGTTCAGAGTCGTACCTCTTCTTGTAGTGGATGGCAATATAGGAACTTTTCCATCACGAGGTTTACCCATGATGAATGGATTGTAGCGAACAATATGAATTCCAAGTGAACTTACAAATAAAGCTATGCTCCCCAGCAACGGTGGCAGAAAATAGTCTTGATGACCCACAAGTATAGGGGATCGCAACAGTCTTCGAGGGAAGTAAAATCCAAATTTATTGATTCGACACAAGGGGAGCCAAAGAATATTTATAAGCCTTAACAGATGAGTTGTTGATGCTTGCGGTGGTGTTATCTTTTCACCGTCCAGTTGGGAACCCCAGGAGGAAGGTAAGATGAATATAGCAGAAAGGTTTTCCCTCAGTAAGAAACCAAGGTTTATCGATCCGAAGGGGAACAAGCCAAACGACTGAAGGTGATGCTTGCTAGCTTGCGACAGCTCAGGACAATTTATAAGGCGCCTCGTCCAAGCTTTGCTTTGCTAGCTGCAACGCGGAACCTGCACACAACACAACCAAATACTTTGCTCCCAACTTACGATGAGGTTGTCAATCTCACCGGTTTGCTTGAAACAAAGGAATGAGCGTATCGAGTGGAAAATAGTAATAGTATGCGAGTAAAGTAAACAGTGCGAGTAAAGTAAACAGGTGATAGCAATATAAAAGAAATAGGACCAGGGTCCACAGTTCACTAGCGGTGTCTCTCCATAAGATAAAATAATACAAGCTGGGTAAACAAATTACAGTTGGGCAATTGATAGAATAAAGACAACGTGCATATGATGAGAGGATCACTATGAGATTTACTCTGGGCATTACAACAAGATACATAGACCGCCATCCAACTGCATCTATGACTAATAATCCACTTGTGGCGAATCAATCCGAGAACTCCACAAGTATTAAGTTGCGAAAAACAGATAATTGCATTAAGCAAAGTGTGTAATGTAAACAAAGCATATGCCCTCGAGCATATGAATGTTGTTTTCCCCCTAGTAGCAACAGCACATCTACAACCTTAGAGGTTTCTGTCACTCCCCCAGATTAAATAGAGGCATGAACCCACTATAGAGCATAAATACCCCCTCTTGGAGTCACTAGCAACTACTCGGCCAAGATAGCTACTAACAACGGAGAGCATGCAAGATCATAAACAACATAGAGATAACATAAGATAATATTCAGTACATCAACTCAATCATAACACCAATATTCATCGGATCCCAACAAACACAACATGTAGAATTACATAATGGTGATCTCAATCATGTAAGGCAGCTCATGAGATCTAAACATGAAGCACATGGTGGAGAAGACAACCATCTAGCTACTGCTACGGACCCATAGTCCAAGGTAGACTACTCACTCATTGTGCCGGAGGCAAGCATGGCGATGAAGAAGACCTCCGGTGGTGATTCCCCTCTCCGGCAGGGTGCCGGGAAGAGCTTCTGGACCCTCCCGATCTTCGGGTCGACGGTGGCGGCGGATCGCGATGTGTTCTGGAAAACTGATCGGGGGCTTTAGGTTTTTCCCGTCGGGGGGTCTTTATAGGCGAAGGGGCATCGTCAGAAGTGGACCGAGGTGGTCTCACACATAGAGGGTGCAGCCAGGGCCTGGGCCACGCCGCCCTAGTGTGTGGGCCCCTCGTGGCCCCACTCTGACTCCTCTTCGGTTCTCTGGAAGCTTCGGTGAAATTCTGGGCGACTGGCTTTGGTTTCGTCCAATTCCGAGAATATTTCCTGTGTAGCTTTTCTGAAACACAAAAACAGCAGAAAACAGGGAATTGGCACTGTGGCGACTTGTTAATAGGTTAGTTCTGAAAAATGCACAAAAGTGCCACGAAGTGTAACGAAACACTAAGCAAATGGTGTAAAAACAAGCATGGAGCATCAAAAATTATGGATACGTTGGAGACGTATCAGCATCCCCAAGCTTAACTCCTACTCGTCCTCGAGTAGGTAAGTGATAACAAAAGAAATAATTTTTGAGGTGACATGCACCTACACAATCTTGATCATCTATGTAAGCGTTGTGCGCTGGTATCAAAAGAACTTAAAACATGGGCATGAAAGATATAATCTTGATAGAAGAAACTTAGCAACCATGTTATAACATGAAAATGAACACAAACAAAAGATCATGAAAATGAAACAATGAAAGTCAAACGTGTGTTCAAATCATAAGGAAAAACATACAAATGGTTTTCAGCTTGTCCTTCATGGAGAGCAAAACATAAATGCATAGGACACCTTCAAGTTTAAGAGGGCGACTAGATACAAATAATTTAAGAACAAGTGAAACCAACAATATGAATCAATCAATGAAAACTTTGGGACAATGCACATTATACTAAGAATGACAACTATGCTCTCTTAATGGTGCATAAAGATAGAAGGTGGAGACTCAACATAAAAGTAAAAGAAAGGCCCTTCGCGGAGGGAAGCAGTGATTGCAAGTTTTATAAACCTTCAAAAATTATGGTACTTACCGGCTTTAAGCTCTCATTGCCCCCATCATAAGCATCTTGAATGGTTAAAGTTAATGCGAGAACACTTATGCTGCATATGCTTGACAAATCATAAGTTGAAAACCTCGTGTCACGTGAATACGAGTACCCAAACCTCATGCTACTTTACTTAGAGTCCCAAGCAAGGCTCTTGTCATTATAAGTATATACGTATCATCGAGAACCGCCAACGGGGTACCTCCATGCCCGATGACATGGAACAAGCCCACATCAAAATGACAGGACAAGTAGACAATGAACACCTCGACATCTCTTTTATTTACCATTTGTATAGCTTTTTATTTTGAGATGCGTCGTCGAATGTCCACTATGGGCATGCTGCAAATTTCCACCATGAATTATGCATGGCTTAGATTGGCAGCCCAGGCGTTTCTCTAACACATATACAAACTCCATGATCTCGCAAGATTCCCAATTCATTTCACACCGCGAGTATCCATAAACAAAAGATCACGATATCAACTCAAATAAGAAGTGCAATGTTGAAAGCTTGCCCCATGACGACATAGTTGGGCTAATCTCCAACTTACAACTTGCAAGCATAACAACTCAACATAAGAGACTACAATGTCAAATTTTTAAGAACGAGAAAAATAAAGTGTGCCATCCGGTTCGTGAGAGCTTTACTGACCAATTTTCGCATAACACTGGTAAGAGTTTAATTTGAAGAGTAGATAAAAGCAAGTCAAATGTACTTTGGAATAGCAAATTGCTAATAGGTATGTATGGTGGACACTTTGGCAAACTTGGTTTTTAGGAGTTGGATGCACGAGTAGAGCTCATACTAAGTACAAGGCGAGGGCTAGCAAAAGACTGGGAGCGACCAACTAAGAGAGCAATAATGGCCATAATCATGCAAAGCAACAAAGCGACATTAAAAGAAGCATAAGATGGCATCAAAAGTCAAAAACTAAATGATCATAAAGGCTATTGGCGACTTTGTAAGAGTCTAACATGTGTGAGCATGCGCCAAGTCAACCCAAATAAAGCATAATGGAGAAAACCAAAATAATGCTTCCAAATGATAAAAACAACGCATGATTTTTTCAAAGGCTCATTAAGCAATCTCAGTTATTTGAGACAAGTCATGCTACAGCAAAACCACTAAGCATACTATCAAAAAGACATCAAGCACGACATGCAAAAGCCTAGGCCGCAGTCTACACAAGCTCCTTCTTGTACCACTTTTTTGCATAAAGCTTTTTCTCTTTTCCAACACCATTCAAACTTTTTATAAACACCTATTTTGATGAAAACCAATAAAGATCAGAGGCAAAAATACACCTTGATAAAAATATATAACAAGATCTGAATGCGAATCAAGGCGAAAACGAAAACTAAACGCAGTTCTAGAAAAAGAAGAACACTCGTTGAAATTATAAGAATGAAAAAACGGAGGGTTCTTGGCAAATGAAAAGCAAGGCAACTTCTCCAAAATAAATTTGTTGGGGTCCAACCATTTATTGCAGCAAACTAAACTAAACTAAACTGAAAACTAAAAACAACTGACATTCCAAGAAAAATGCATAATGCATGAAGCAATAAAAATATAGTGTCTTGAAAGGTGACCTGATTTTTGCCGATGAAGAAGGGGTGCCTCGGGGGCATCCCCAAGCTTTGACGCTTGTACTTCTTGGATATTTCTTGGGGTGATGCATGGGCATCCCCAAGCTTAAGCTTTTGTCCATTCTTCAACTCATCTCATCACTCTCCGATCCCTACACTTGAAAACTTCCTTCATACAAAACTAAACACAAATCTATTAGCAACATTAGTGTAAGCATAACATAGAATCAACCTCTTATGCTTTAGGTTTCAACCTAAAACCACCACATATAAAGCATATACTTCTTTAGCAACTTTCCCAAAAGTTCCGTGATCAAAAGAACTAAAAAACAAAGCGATAAAGCGGCAAACACAAATATTGGCAGAAATCTGTCAAAACAGAACAGCTGACAAAGGTCGAATTTTTAGAGAGTTTTCTGTTGCTCAAATCAAAAAGTGTTCAACTAATGAAAGTTTTGATATAACCTGGGGCATATGCACAATAAATCGCAGGTCCAAAAGATATACAGAGAATTTTCACGAATTTTTACGGTGCAGCACTGAAAACAGTTTCAGGACAGCAACATCCCCAAATCTTACCTCGCTCAAATTAGAGGCTTCGCTTGGCACAAAAACGAAATAAAAAGGATAAGGAGAGGTCATTACAGTAGTAATAACTTCCAAGACTCAAATAAAAGAAAAATAACTGAATGTAAAAACATTGGGTTATCTCCCAAGAGTGCTTTTCTTTAACGCCTTTGAGCTAGGCGCAGAAAATTGCGACTCAAGTAATTATGAAAGAAGCATTAGGATCCACTGTAGGAGTCTTTTCAACAATGAAGGGGATTGTGTCCAAATGAGTTTTTGAAGACCCTTTATGATCACTCTTTGGTACACTACTTTCATCAAAAAAAAATTCAGGACAAATCCAACTAAAATTCTTTTCCCAAGCATCGTGAATTCCTACAAGTTTATAAGGTATTGGCACTCTAAAATCTTCATTGGGTGTACCAACAACCGCTACAAGTGAGCCAAGCTTTTTAAATTTCTTAAAAACTTTCCTAGCCTCAATTGCAACATCTCTAAATTCTATGCGCAAAGTTTCCAAGATAAAAGCTTTCTTCTCAGGATCTTCAATTTCATGAAGCTTAAGGAACATGTATTGCATAAAAGGATTAAGGCTAGCAAACCTAGCTTCTAACATGTGAACTAAATAAGCAGAAGCAACTTCAATACTAGGAGCAAGCTCAACCAAAGACTTTTCCTCAACTTCTTTATGCATACTAATATGATTAAAGAACTCCTCAATGTTATCTTTCCCAATAATTGAACCACTACCTACTGAGAGGTCCTCCAGAACGTACTTAGGGAACAACATAATGAACTAGAAGTAAAGAAATAACAACTACCAAGGATTCTATTTTTTTGGGTTTTTGATAAAACGATGCAAGTAAAATAAATAAAGTAAAGCAAAACAATAAACAAAGTAAAGGATGTGCGTGCGAAAACTCCCCTCGCAGAAGTCTTCTTCTTCCTCCCCGGCAATGGCGCCAGAAAAATTCTTGATGCTTGCGGTGGTGTTATCTTTTCACCGTCCAGTTGGGAACCCCAAGAGGAAGGTATGATGAATATAGCAGCAAGGTTTTCCCTCAGTAAGAAACCAAGGTTTATCGATCCGAAGGGGAACAAGCCAAACGACTGAAGGTGATGCTTGCTAGCTTGCGACAGCTTAGGACAATTTATAAGGCGCCTCGTCCAAGCTTTGCTTTGCTAGCTGCAACGTGGAACCTGCACACAACACAACCAAATACTTTGCTCCCAACTTACGATGAGGTTGTCAATCTTACCGGTTTGTTTGAAACAAAGGAATGAGCGTATCGAGTGGAAAATAGTAATAGTATGCGAGTAAAGTAAACAGTGCGAGTAAAGTAAACAGGTGATAGCAATATAAAGGAAATAGGACTGGGGTCCACAGTTCACTAGCGGTGTCTCTCCATAAGATAAAATAATACAAGCTGGGTAAACAAATTACAGTTGGGCAATTGATAGAATAAAGACAACGTGCATATGATGAGAGGATCACTATGAGATTTACTCTGGGCATTACAACAAGATACATAGACCGCCATCCAATTGCATATATGACTAATAATCCACTTGTGGCGAATCAATCCGAGAACTCCACAAGTATTAAGTTGCGAACATAAGATAATTGCATTAAGCAAAGTGTATAATGTAAACAAAGCATATGCCCTCGAGCATATGAATGTTGTTCTCCCCTAGTAGCAACAACACATCTACAACCTTAGAGGTTTTTGTCACTCCCCCAGATTAAATAGAGGCATGAACCCACTATCGAGCATAAATACCCCCTCTTGGAGTCACTAGCAACTACTCGGCCAAGATAGCTACTAACAACGGAGAGCATGCAAGATCATAAACAACATAGAGATAACATAAGATAATATTCAGTACATCAACTCAATCATAACACCAATATTCATCGGATCCCAACAAACACAACATGTAGAATTACATAACGGTGATCTCAATCATGTAAGGAAGCTCATGAGATGTAAACATGAAGCACATGGTGGAGAAGACAACCAGCTAGCTACTGCTATGGACCCATAGTCCAAGGTAGACTACTCACTCATCGCGCCGGAGGCAAGCATGACGATGAAGAAGACCTCCGGTGGTGATTCCCCTCTCCGGCAGGGTGCCGAGAAGAGCTTCTGGACCCTCCCGATCTTCGGGTCGACGGTGGCGGCGGATCGCGATGTGTTCTGGAAAACTGATCGGGGGCTTTAGGTTTTTCCCGTCGGGGGGTCTATATAGGCGAAGGGGCATCGTCAGAAGTGGACCGAGGTGGTCTCACACATAGGGGGCGCGGCCAGGGCCTAGGCCGCACCGCCCTGGTGTGTGGGCCGCTCGTGGCCCCACTCCGACTCCTCTTCGGTTCTCTGGAAGCTTCGGTGAAATTCTGGGCGACTGACTTTGGTTTCGTCCAATTCCGAGAATATTTCCTGTGTAGCTTTTCTGAAACACAAAAATAGCAGAAAACAGGGAAATGGCACTGTGGCGACTTGTTAATAGGTTAGTGATACGTCCAATTTGCATCACTATTTTGTATCATAATTTACTGTTATTCATTGATATATTTCATATTTAGACATGATACTTATGTTATTTCCTTTGCTTTCACATGTTTGATGATCATCGGAGGAGCTGCTGCCGGAGTCAGGAATCTGCTGGAAAAAGGACCATCAGGAGACCATATTTTGAAGATCAGGAAAATTCCAGAAAAATACCCAGAAATTATAATTTCCCAGAAGACTCACGGAGCCAGAAGGAGGAGTCGAGAGGGGCCAGGGCTGACCCACACGCTAGGGCGGCGCGGCCACCCCCCTGGCCGTGCCAGCCCTGTGTGAGGGGGCCCTGGCCCACTTGTGGTCTCGCCCCTTCGCGTACATGATCGTCCCCGAAAACCTAAGTCAGGGGGGGTTCAGAGTTAGACACAGCCGCCTCTGCGGGGCGGAGAACACCAGAGAGAAAAAGCTCTCCGGCAGGGAGAAATCTGCCGGGGAAATTCCTTCCCGGAGAGGGGAGATCGTCGCCATCGTCATCACCATCGCACTGGACTTCATCGGGATCATCATCATCATCATCTACATCACCAGCACCTTCATCTCCACCATCACCTCGCCATCCCGCTGTAACATCTTGAGTTGGATCTTGCTATATTCATAGGGGAGACTTTCCCGGTGTTGATTACTCTTGTAGTTGATGCTATTGAGTGGAACCATTGAATTAAGGTTTATGTCCAGATTGTTATTTACCATTAGTTCACCTCTGATCATGATCCATATGATGTCTTGTGAGTAGTTCGTCTAGTTCTTGAGGACATGGGAGAAGTCAAGATGTTAGTAGTGAATTATTGTTGAGAAATATTTAATGGTTTGATATTGTTGTGGTGCTATTTCACTAGTGGTGTCATGTGAACGTCGACTACATGATACTTCACCATTTATGGGCCTAGTGAGATGCATTGTGTATTTGGTCACCGACTGTGGGGTTGCTGGAGTGACAGAAACCTAAACCTCCGTTGGGAAACCATTGCACCAGGGAGCGTAGGATCCTAGATCTTAAGGCTGTGGTTAGATTTATCTTAATTACTTTCTTGTATTTGCGGATGCTTGCAAGGGGTATAATCACAAGTGTGTATTTATCCTAGTAAGGGTAGTGCGCTAGCGCAGGTTCACCCCCATAACACTTACCAAATCAATAAATACTATTGGCTCTATGAAGCGAAAGCTCTTGACAAAAACCTCCCGTGTGTCCTCGAGAACGTTTGGTTATTATAAGAACACAACCGGCTTGTCCTTTGCTGAATAAAGGATTGGGCCACTTGCTGCAATTGTTACTACCGTATTCTATTTACTCGCACTTTATTTACTCGTATTACCAAATACTCCTGAAAACCTGTTTGCTAGTATTTACAGTGATTCCTTGATCAAAACTGCTCGTCAACACCTTCTGCTCCTCGTTGGGTTCGACACTCTTATTTATCGAAAGTACTACGATACACCCCCTATACTTGTGGGTCATCAAGACTATTTTCTGGCGCCGTTGCCGGGGAGTGTAGCGCTATTGAAGAGTGGAATTAGTAAAGGTAACCGTCACTGTGAGTATTGTTTTATTTTGTCTTTTATTTTTGTTCTGCTATGGAGAACTCTCCATTTGGTTTCCTATTTGGAAACACATCTACTACTGCTACTGCTGCTGCTGCACATGCGGAGGAACCACCACCGCCGCCGCCTGCTGAAATTGATCCTTTTAAAATACCTATGAAAATTGTTGGGCGTATTATGGATAACTGCTATTCAGGAGATGGAACTGTCCATCCGGGTGATCACTTATTATTTATACATGAATTATGCGAGTTGTTCAGGTGTGCAGGTATTTCACCAAGCCAGGTCAAGAAGAAATTATTCTCTATATCATTGAAAGGCAGAGCTGAAGAGTGGTATCGACTACTCCAAGATGGTCCATCTATGGCATGGGAGGATATTGTGCCTCTGTTTTATTCCAAGTTTTATCCTCCAAGTGAAATTCATAAAGACCGTAACAAGATATATAATTTTTGGCCTCATGATGGAGAGAGTATTGCCCAAGCGTGGGGGAGATTGAAGTTACTGATGCTCAAATGTCCCATTCATGAGCTCCCCAATAATATTGTTATTGATAATTTTTATGCGCGGCTTACCCTTCCTGATAAGGATTATTTGGATGCTTCTTGTTTTGGATCATTCACTCATATGAAAGAAGATGCCAAGTGGAAACTTCTTGACCGTATAAAAGAGAATGCTGAAGGTTGGGAAAACGACAAAGGTAGGAAGTCAGGTATAAACTATGATTATGAATGCATTAAATCTTTTATGGGAACCGATGACTTTCATAGTGTTAGCGCTGCTTATGGTCTTGATTCCCAAATACTTGCTAATTGTCTTAAGGCCTTTGCTTCCTATATTGATGTTCCAAAGAAAGATTGGAACAAATATCATGCGCCTTATAAAGACTCTATTAGTCATATACCTGCTGCAGCTACAGAAGTTTGTACGGTTGATAGCATCATTCCTGAACCTTATATTGAGAAGACACCCCTCCCTGCTAAGGTAAAAAAGTACTCTACTTTGGTAAGTGTGTCCAATAAAAGTACTAAGAAAGCTGCAGAACCTGATGAGCAAATTACTATTAAGTCTCATGTTGCTATATTGAAAGATCTTGTTACTAAAGATGTGGGAGATGAATATATTCTTTTTTGTGAAGATGCTTCTAACATTCTCTCGCATCCTAAAAAGCACAGGAAAGCAAGTGTTCCTGTTATTTCTGTCAGGATTGGAGATCATTGCTATTATGGTTTATGTGATATTGGTGCTAGTGCAAGTGCTATTCCCTTAGAGCTTTATAAAGAAATTATGCACGAGATTGGCGCTTGTGAACTTGAAGATATTGATGTGGTTGTTCAGCTTGCTAACCGAGAGACTGTTTGGCCTCTTGGTATTGTTCGAGATGTGGAAGTTCTATGTGGTAAGACTAAATACCCTACTAATTTTCTAGTACTTGGTAAGGAGGCTAGTACAACTTGCCCTATTATTTTTGGTAGACCGTTTTTGAATACTTGTGGCGCAGTGATAGATTGTAAGAAGGAGAAATTTTTTACTAAGTTTAATGGAGAGTCTTATGAGTTTAATTTTTCCAAGTTTGCTAAGACTTCTTATGAAAATGACACGCCTAATGAAAATTTTCGAGTTGAGCAGCTTGCTTCTATTGCTCTTGCCCCTAATAATGCCTTGCAGCAATTCATGGAAGATCACGAAAGTGATGTTTTTAGCAAGGAAAGAGAAGAGATTGACGATATTCTTCTTCGTCAACCACCATTACTCAAGCATAATCTACCTGTGGAGGATCTTGGTACCACTTTGCCGCCTAGAGAAGATCCTGTGTTTGAATTAAAACCTTTGCCTGATGACCTCAAATATGCTTATATTGATGATAAGAAAATATATCCTGTTATTATTAGTTCTAAACTTTCAGGAAAGGAAGAAGAAAGATTATTGGAGATATTGAGGAAACACCGAGGAGCTATGGGATATACTCTTGATGATTTAAAAGGGATTTCTCCTACTTTATGTCAGCATGCCATTAATATGGAGAAAGACGCGAAGCCAGTTGTAGAGCATCAACGCCGCTTAATTCCCAAGATGAAGGATGTGGTAAGGAATGAGGTATTAAAACTCCTTGATGCTGGTATTATTTATCCTATTGCTGATAGTAGATGGGTTAGTCCTGTTCATTGTGTTCCTAAGAAAGGAGGTATGACTGTTGTACCTAATGAGAATAACGAGCTTATTCCTCAAAGGGTAGTTGTTGGTTATAGAATGTGCATTGATTATAGGAAGGTAAACAAAGTTACTAAGAAAGATCATTACCCTTTACCATTTATAGATCAAATGCTAGAAAGGTTGTCTAAGAAGACTCATTTTTGTTTCCTTGATGGTTATTCTGGTTTTTCTCAAATTGCTGTTAAGAAGGATGATCAAGAGAAAACCACTTTTACTTGTCCTTATGGAACTTATGCTTATAGACGTATGCCTTTTGGTTTATGCAATGCTCCTGCTACTTTTCAAAGATGCATGTCTGCTATTTTTCATGGCTTTTGTGAAGAAATTGTGGAGGTCTTCATGGACGATTTTTCCGTCTATGGAACTTCCTTTGATAATTGTTTGCACAACCTTGATAAAGTTTTGCAGAGGTGCGAAGAAACTAACCTTGTTCTTAATTGGGAGAAATGCCACTTTATGGTAAATGAAGGAATTGTCCTTGGACATAAAATCTCTGAAAGAGGTATTGAAGTTGACAGAGCAAAAGTGGAGGCAATTGAGAAAATGCCATGTCCAAGAGATGTTAAAGGTATTCGTAGTGTTCTTGGTCATGCTGGTTTCTATAGGAGGTTTATTAAAGATTTCTCTAAGATTTCAAAGCCCCTTACCAATCTTCTTCAAAAGGATGTACCATTCGTCTTTGATGATGATTGTAAGGAAGCTTTTGAAACTCTTAAGAAGGCTTTAACTACTGCTCCTATTGTTCAACCACCTGATTGGAATTTACCTTTTGAAATTATGTGTGATGCTAGTGATTTTGCTGTTGGTGCTGTTCTTGGACAGCGCATAGATAATAAGTTGAATGTTATTCATTATGCTAGTAAGACTCTTGATGCTGCTCAGAAGAATTATGCTACTACTGAGAAAGAGTTTCTTGCTGTTGTTTTTGCATGTGATAAGTTTAGATCTTATATTGTTGATTCTAAAGTTACTATTCATACTGATCACGCTGCTATTAGATATCTTATGACTAAGAAGGATGCTAAGCCTAGGCTTATTAGATGGGTGTTGCTTTTACAAGAGTTTGATTTGCATATTGTAGATAGGAAAGGTGCTGAAAATCCTGTGGCTGACAACTTGTCTAGATTGGAAAACATTTCTTTTGATCCTATTCCTATTAATGATAGTTTTCCAAATGAACAGTTGGCTGCAATTAATGCAACTTCACGGGACCTTCCTTGGTATGCTGATTATGCTAACTTTATTGTTTCCAAGTATTTGCCTCCGACCTTTACAGCTCAGCAAAGAAGAAAATTCTTCTATGATTTGAGGCATTATTTTTGGGATGACCCACATTTATATAAAGAAGGAGTTGATGGTATTATGAGAAGATGCGTACCGGAATATGAGCAACAGGAGATATTAAGAAAATGCCATAGCAGTGCTTATGGAGGGCATCATGCTGGAGATAGAACCGCACAGAAGGTTCTACAATCAGGTTTTTATTGGCCAACCCTCTTTAAGGATGCCAGAAGGTACGTTTTATCTTGCGATGAATGTCAAAGAGTTGGAAATATTTCTAGACGCAATGAAATGCCTATGAATTACACTCTTGTTATTGAACCGTTTGATTGTTGGGGATTTGACTTTATGGGTCCTTTTCCTCCTTCAAGAGGCTATACTCATATACTTGTTGCTGTAGATTATGTTACTAAATGGGTAGAAGCCATACCTACAAAGAGTGCCGATGGTGAGACTTCGTTAAAAATGCTTAAGGATGTTATTTTTCCTAGGTTCGGAGTGCCTAGATATCTTATGACTGACGGAGGTTCTCATTTTATTCACGGTAGTTTTAGAAAAACTCTTGCTAAGTATGATGTCAATCATAGAATTGCTTCTGCTTATCATCCCCAAACTAGTGGGCAGGTAGAGCTTTCAAATAGAGAGATCAAGTCTATCTTGCAGAAGACTGTTAGTAGATCTAGGAAAAACTGGGCTAGTAAGTTAAATGACGCTTTATGGGCTTATAGAACTGCTTATAAGAACCCCATGGGTATGTCTCCTTATAAGATGGTTTACGGAAAAGCGTGTCACTTGCCCTTAGAATTAGAACACAAAGCTTTTTGGGCAGTGAGAGAGCTTAATAGAGATTTTAAACTAGCCGGTAAGAAGAGGTTGTTAGATTTGAGTTCTCTAGATGAGTGGAGAAACGAAGCGTATGAGAATGCCAGACTTTTCAAAGAGAAAGTCAAGCAATGGCATGATAAGAGAATTCTTAAGAGAGAGTTCCATGTTGGTGAGAAAGTCCTATTGTATAGGTCTCGTCTCAGATTTTTTGCAGGTAAATTACTTTCTAAATGGGAAGGACCATTTGTTATTGAGGAAGTGTACCGCTCAGGTGCTATTAAGATTGCTTCATTGAAAGATGATTCTACACAAGTGGTGAATGGGCAAAGACTCAAACATTATATTTCTGGAGATCTTATATTTACTAATTGGAGGCACCATACGAGGCTCCACGTTAATTCTGGAGATTAACCATCTATATCCATTGGATCGCTTAACGATAGATCTCTTGCCGTTGGATGAAGTACCTCCGGCGTCTTGCACCCGCGTGAGGCTTGACTTAATTCCGTCTTCCCGTTCACTTCCCTAATAGAAACAGATCACCTTCTTCCTAATCTCGCAGTGGCGAGCAATCTGGCCATGGTCCTCCGACCTGAGCTGCCTCCAATATTCTCAGCCAGGTGGGGGAGAAGCCGCCTCCATCCATCTGTGTTGATGCGCCTCCGCACGCGCGCGGCAGCAGGAGCGAGCCGGAGCGGCCAAACCTCCCATCTGGCAGGCTGGATCGGACGAGGAGCAGCGGCCAGACCTTCAGATCAGCCGGTGCTGGAACACGGGCGATTGTAGTGTTGCTGATATATTATGCGCACGTATCACTCAGCTGCCTCCATCTATGGTATGAATATTGATTGCTTAAACTGCATACATGGTACCTAACTCGATCATCAGGAATTGATTAATTTTACCCAATAGCAATTAATTATCTTGATAGTAAAATACTCAAACTAACTGGCCTGTACGATTGAAAAGGTGTGCGTGATATACTTACGTGCAATTCTCTTGGCAGTCAAACTAACTGGTGATCTTTACGATTGAAGAGGGTGCGTGATGTATGTGCAAATACATATATGAATTTTAGATAATCGACCACACAGTAAGCATTGCAACGCTCTGTAATTTTCAGTAGATTTTATTATGTAGCTTAATCTTATTTTCTATACATCTCAAAAGTGGTGATTATTTCTGCAATATTATGAAAATGATATGCCACTATATTGTGCTATTGTATTTGCAGCAATCTAATTATTCTGTTTTTTTTTCAGTTTTAGAGAAAGCAAATGTTTACTTCAGAAAAATTGCACGTGCACGAGTGTATGTGTGGGACATGGAAGCAAGTATAGAAAGGAGGAAATCAAGAATCACCAATTCAATCCCAAATTTAATCGGACAAGGTTAGCTTTACAATTTTCTGTGACTACAATGACATATGAAACTTCCAACTGTACTTCTTACATCTATTTTTCACTACAGTACTGCTATCGACTACCTGCAATATTCCGTCTGTTGGAAAAAATGAACGATCCAAAGGGCCAATTCTAATGGTTAATATTGACATGAAATAATTTGGAGTGCACTAGGCAGTGAATCGGACATATCCCGCACTACCAGATCCAGATCAGCTCTCCACGATCAGACAAAAATAACAGCGCAACAAAATTTCAATAGCACCAAATTGAATAAGTTGAGTGCAGCACTAATATAAAATCATTTGCATCATTGGTACTTCACTTCTGCTTCATCATCAAAACCCAAAAAATAAAACCAATAAAAGCATCACACTTAACCATATCAGAAAGCATGATGGAGAAGGTAATGAAATAATGTCTTTATTTCTCTAAATCTAAACAATTCCCTGCCAATTTCATTTTCGGTGTCTCATCCTAACCCCATTAGACGAAGGTCATGAATACGATTGTGCCAAAGAGCAGCTGATGCACATGTGTTGGCTTAACTCATGAAGAACAATGTTCTGACGCTTCAAGAAGGACGGCGTCTAGCCCCGTCAGCTTATGAAATACTCTGTGGTGTGGCGATGGACTAAGGGTGAGATAAAGAAGGTTATTAAAATAATTTCTTGGTTTCGTTAACTAAGTTGCTAGGCAGAGCAAGCAACACACACACACTAACATTAATCCATGGTGGGAAAAATTTTGCAATACATCCTCTCAAATCCTTATAACATTTATCTTGCATAGATCGGAAGTGGAAACAAGTTTGCGCACATTTGTCGAATTCATCCCTTTTCTGTATAGGGAGCAAAAATGTGGAAACCTGAGGTCAATAGCTAAATAAATCCAATATATCATTTTATCTGCAACTATTTTAAAATTATGTGCTATATGGTATTTAAACCGAAATCTCCAACTGAACTTATTTAGTAAAAAATGTGTTTCAAGTATCACTAAGGCAGCCACCAAGATTTGTAAATTCTTTGGCTGGAAATCCAACATGAACTCCACTAAGTTGTGAAGGTCTTATTATATAATAGGTATCATATCAATGTAGCAGAGTTCAAGTGCATGTAATTAATTAATCTCACATAGTCTACTCATATTTTTATTTCGGTGTTCATTTTTTGTATGGTGAATTGACAATGACTAACTAAATGTCTAAATACTGCATTATGCAACACAACTTTCTCCAATTTCACAAATTGGAGAGGCATGAGGCCTTGAATTTCCCACTCTTTTCTTTCTTCCTTCAATTATAAATAAAAATAATTAAGCAATATAAATATAAACATTTAATAATTAAAGAGACGAGGTAACAATTTAATGTAATAGTAGCTGTTTACAAATTCTATCTAATAATGCGAAGCAGAAAAATGTTAGCCCGTGCGGATGCACGGGTTGATGACTAGTTCTTATAATGAAGATGTTGATGTTATTGAAACAATTTCTCCGGAAGATTACATCCAAGACAAACTGCAGGAACCTGCAGAGTTCGTTTTCGAATAGGTAACAGTTCTAGTCAGAAAAGTTTCGCGAAAAGTTCTTATTTTAATATTTTTGCTGTTTTTAATAAATATGAAAAATCACGAGACGAAAACGGGGAGGAAAAGGAGTCCGTGTGGGTCTCACACACGGGTGGCGCGGGCCCACCCCTGGCCGCGCCACCCCCGTGTGAGAACGCCTCGGAACTCTTTTCCGTCCCGGTTTCCTCCTGTGACTTCGTTTCGATGTATAATTTTCGCCTATTTAACCCCCCGGAGTCCCCGAGGTCTGTATATCGTTTTCTCGTTGTGTTTTGTTTCGAGCTGTTTCTGTCAGGAGTTGATCTTAAGCTTTGGGGAGTCATGGCCTCTTCAAGCGGTGACAAGGAGAAGACACCTCCAGAAGATGGCATCAAAGATTTTCGGCAGAAAGAAGAGGTTGAAAGAGAAGATGAGGAGGAAGATCAAGGTCCAAGGCCAAGCACCGTGATTGCCAGCATAGGGGTGGTGACAGATCATGACAAGTTCAAGAAGAGCACTCGCATAAGGACCGGAGGAGGTGTGCCATATCACACCTTAGCTCCGCGGGCATCTCCGCCAAGCCAAAGTCCCTTCCATACTCTAATTCATGAACATCAGTTCCAAAAGGTGCCCAAATCACGATTACCCTCTGGCTGGGATATAGACCGTTCTAACAATGCAGGGACAGGAAGCTCCAAGAGTGAAGAAGGATGGGGAAATAATTCCAAGAGCTGGGATTCTCTTGCTGACAGGTTCATGAACCGTATTGAGCACAATTCTGAGATGATTCGTAACCTCGAGTACAAGATTGATGACCTGAAGGACTTGATTGAGAAGCTTATTCGGGATTATCCACCGCCACCGCCAAATGAGTAATTCGTCATCGGAATAGGCATCCCCTTGGCTTGTTCCAAGCTTGGGGGAGTGCCGCGGTATCACATCATTACTTTCTGTTCATTTACTTTTCAAGTAGAGTCTTATCATGAATAGAGAAGTTATCATATAGAATAGTTTGCAGTTGGAAGTATCCTCCTTAGTTAGTTATCTTTGTATCCCTTGGTGTGAGTTGCGGTAATGAAATATTAATGAGAAGTTTTATCGTTTACTTTTCGCACACTTTATGTTAGTCTGCAATCTCTCTTATGTGACTAGTCTTGTTGATTGGTATTGGTATCACATTGGGAGCATGAGTAGATTCAGTTGGTTTTGGCAAACCTAGCTTGGTCAGTAGCAACTTTACCTTGAAGTTTGAGTAGAAAAGAATAAAGAAGTGCTTGTAGTACATCACTTCAGTTTTCCTTATGTTTGGCTTATAAGCATCGTTATTCTTAAAGTTAAAATCATTGTACTTTCAGGGGAGTTTGCATGATTGTTCTTATTATATGTATGTTTGTTTGTTTCATACAACTCTTATGCTTGCTACCCAACCTTGCTAGCCAAAAACCTGTACTGAGAGGAAATACTTCTCGTGCATCCAATTCCCAAAAGCCAAGTCACTTCCAAAGAGTCCACTATAAATTCCTATGCATGGTATTTTAAGCCATTCCAAGTAAATTTTCATGTGCTACCTTTCAAAAACTTTCAAACACTTCTCATTTTGTGCCACTGTTTTTAGCTCATGAGGACGTAGTGGATGGGTTTGTTATCTTCCATACTAAATTAAGTACCCTTCGACTAGGCAGCTTCATCTGCTCGTCAATAATTTGGCAAGGGAGCTGGTCAGACCATTATAATCTTAATTCTAAAAGAAAGAAAAGGCACTCCTCCAATGGATTGTGAAAGTTGGTCGGCACCCGATGGAATCGGTTAGCCATGGTTTGAGAAAGGAAAAGGTGGGGAGGAGTGCCAAGCTATAAAAGAGCACTAAAGTGCCAATTAATCAAACATCTCGGAACCGCTCTCACTTGTTTAGTATGGAAGATATCAAGAACTCCGTTGCTAGTCGTTGACAAAAGCAACCACCTCTCAAAACAATTTTCACCTCTGTTTTACAAATGAAAAGCTCTAGCACATGTTTAATCCCTGCTTCCCTCTGCGAAGGGCCTATCTTTTACTTTTATGTTGAGTCAACCTATTTCCCTCTATCTCAAGCAAGCATTTGAGTTGTTATGTTTCACTCATCCATATGTTGATCCGTTTAATCATGTTTATTATCTTCCGTGTTTTTGTATAATGCTTTTGTCTGAAGGAATACATCTTTGAAAGCTTTCTTTGAATGCAAAAGTTTACTTTGTTGAGCATATAGTCTCTACTATATTAGCTCTGTTTTAAAAGGCTCCGTTTAAAAGAGAGAATAGTTTGTTCACCATTCTTTGACCAAGAACTAAGGTTTGCCATTGCTAATTATAATTTACCTTGTGCATCTTTACATGTGATTCCCTTTTACCTATTGCAAGCTTACATCTTATAGAGGGAAGTTGCTGTCTATTATAATTTGTGCCTTAGTGAATGTGATGCTTCTTGTTCGTATTTTGATTATCGACACTTCACTCCATAAACCTGTGGTCATGTTTACCGAGTTTAGTTTTCGCTTGGGGACAAGCGAGGTCTAAGCTTGGGGGGGTTGATACGTCCAATTTGCATCACTATTTTGTATCATAATTTACTGTTATTCATTGATATATTTCATATTTAGACATGATACTTATGTTATTTCCTTTGCTTTCACATGTTTGATGATCATCGGAGGAGCTGCTGCCGGAGTCAGGAATCTGCTGGAAAAAGGACCATCAGGAGACCATATTTTGAAGATCAGGAAAATTCCAGAAAAATACCCAGAAATTATAATTTCCCAGAAGACTCACGGAGCCAGAAGGAGGAGTCGAGAGGGGTCAGGGCTGACCCACACGCTAGGGCGGCGCGGCCACCCCCCTGGCCGCGCCAGCCCTGTGTGAGGGGGCCCTGGCCCACTTGTGGTCTCGCCCCTTCGCGTACATGATCGTCCCCGAAAACCTAAGTCAGGGGGGTTCAGAGTTAGACACAGCCGCCTCTGCGGGGCAGAGAACACCAGAGAGAAAAAGCTCTCCGGCAGGGAGAAATCTGCCGAGGAAATTCCTTCCCGGAGAGGGGAGATCGTCGCCATCGTCATCACCATCGCACTGGACTTCATCAGGATCATCATCATCATCATCTACATCACCAGCACCTTCATCTCCACCATCACCTCGCCATCCCGCTGTAACATCTTGAGTTGGATCTTGCTATATTCATAGGGGAGACTTTCCCGGTGTTGATTACTCTTGTAGTTGATGCTATTGAGTGGAACCATTGAATTAAGGTTTATGTCCAGATTGTTATTTACCATTATTTCACCTCTGATCATGATCCATATGATGTCTTGTGAGTAGTTCGTCTAGTTCTTGAGGACATGGGAGAAGTCAAGATGTTAGTAGTGAATTATTGTTGAGAAATATTTAATGGTTTGATATTGTTGTGGTGCTATTTCACTAGTGGTGTCATGTGAACGTCGACTACATGATACTTCACCATTTATGGGCCTAGTGAGATGCATTGTGTATTTGGTCACCGACTGTGGGGTTGCTGGAGTGACAGAAACCTAAACCTCCGTTGGGAAACCATTGCACCAGGGAGCATAGGATCCTAGATCTTAAGGCTGTGGTTAGATTTATCTTAATTACTTTCTTGTATTTGCGGATGCTTGCAAGGGGTATAATCACAAGTGTGTATTTATCCTAGTAAGGGTAGTGCGCTAGCGCAGGTTCACCCCCATAACACTTACCAAATCAATAAATACTATTGGCTCTATGAAGCGAAAGCTCTTGACAGAAACCTCCCGTGTGTCCTCGAGAACGTTTGGTTATTATAAGAACACAACCGGCTTGTCCTTTGCTGAATAAAGGATTGGGCCACTTGCTGCAATTGTTACTACCGTATTCTATTTACTCGCACTTTATTTACTCGTATTACCAAATACTCCTGAAAACCTGTTTGCTAGTATTTACAGTGATTCCTTGATCAAAACTGCTCGTCAACACCTTCTGCTCCTCGTTGGGTTCGACACTCTTATTTATCGAAAGTACTACGATACACCCCCTATACTTGTGGGTCATCAGTTAGTTCCGGAAAATGCACAAAAGTGCCACGAAGTGTAACGAAACACTAAGCAAATGGTGTAAAAACAAGCATGGAGCATCAAAAATTATGGATACGTTGGAGACGTATCAGTTGTCAATTCAGCTGTACCTGGAAACAGACTTGTTCACAGCGGTTTATCAGTAGCAACAGTTTTATAGTGGTGAGAGTAGTAAAATATAGCAACATTAGTAAAGTAAAGATGATAATAGTAGCAATAGTAAACAGTAGGATTAAATACTGTAGGCATATGGATGGATGTACGGGCGTTGCATGGATAAGATAATTCATGAAATCAGCAAGACATGGGAAATTGCAGATAAATAATGATAAAGCATCCTGATGCGGGCAGGATAACCACCCAGTTGGAAACCCCAAGAGGAAGGTATGATGAGCACAGTAGCAAGTCTTTCCCTCAGTAAGAAACCAAGGTTTATCGATCCAGTAGGAAAAAAGGCAAACTTCAGAAGGTGATGCTTGCTAGCTTCGTCACACTCCAGCAAGGGCGCCGTTTACGATTCTTGTTGGTGTGTCTTCAACGAGTAGCAACGTGGAACCTGCACACAACATAACCAAGAACTTTGCTCCCAACTTACGATAAGGTTGTCAATCTCACCGGTTTGCTGTAAACAAAGGTATGAGCGTATCGAGTGGAAAATAGTAGTAGTATGCGAGAAAGTAAACAGTGCGAGTAATAGTAAAACGGTGTAACAATATAAAGGAAATTGGGCTGGGGTCCACAGTTCACTAGTGGTGTCTCTCCATAAGATAAATAACAACATGCTGGGTAAACAAATTACAGTTGGGCAATTGATAGAATAAAGATAACGTGCATATGTCACGAGGATCACTATGAGATTTACTCTGGGCATTACAACAAAATACATAGACCGCCATCCAACTGCATCTATGACTAATAATCCACCCACGGGGATATCGTCCGAACACCCCACGAGTATTAAGTTGCGAACAACAGATAACTACATTAAGTAAAGTGTGTAATGTAAACAAAACGAATGTCCTTGGACACAAGAATGTTGTTTTCTCCCTAGTGGCAACAATACATCTACAACCTTCGAGGTTTCTGTCACTCACCTAGATTAAATAGAGGCATGAACCCAACTATTGAGCATAAATACCCCCTCTTGGAGTCACTAGTATCTACTTGGCCAAGATAGCTACTAACAACGGAGAGCATGCAAGATCATAAACAACATAGAGATAACATAAGATAATATTCAGCACATCAACTTAACATAACACCAATATTCATCGGATCCCAACATACACAACATGTAGAATTACACAAAGATGATCTCGATCATGTAAGGTAGCTCACGAGATCTAAACATGAAGCACAAGGTGGAGAAGACAACCATCTAGCTACTGCTATGGACCCATAGTCCAAGGTAGACTACTCATTAATCACGCCGGAGGCAAGCATGGCAATGAAGAAGACCTCCGGTGGCGATTCCCCTCTCCGGCAGGGTGCCGGGAAGAGCTTCTGGACCCTCCCAATCTCGGGTCGACGACGGCGGCGGATCACAATGTGTTTCTGAAAAATTGATCAGGTCTTTAGGTTTTTCCCGTCGGGGGGTCTTTATAGGCGAAGGGGCAGCATCAGAGGTGGACCAGGGGGCCCTCACCACAGGTGGGCGCAGCCAGGGGCTGGGCCACGCCCCCTGGTGGTGAGGCTGGCCCCTGGCCCCTCTCCGTCTCCTCTTAGGTCTTCTGGAAGCTTCGTTAAATATTGGGATGTTTGGCTTTTATTTCGTCCAATTCTGAGAATATTCCATGTGTAACTTTTCTGAAACACAGAAACAGCAGAAAACAGGGAACTGGCACTGTGGCATCTTGTTAATAGGTTAGTCCCGAAAAATGCATAAAAATGCCATGAAGTGTAATAAAACACTAAGCAAATGGTGTAAGAACAAGCATGGAGCATCAAAAATTATAGATACGTTTGAGACATATCAGCATCCCCAAGCTTAACTCCTGCTCGTCCTCGAGTAGGTAAGTGATAACAAAAGAATAATTTTTGAGGTGACATGCACCAACACAATCTTGATCATCTATGTAAAGCATTGAGTGCTGGGATCAAAAGAACTTAAAACATGGGCATGAAAGACATAATCTTGATAGAAGAAACTTAGCAACCATGTTATAATATGAAAAAGAACACAAACGAAAGATCATGAAAATGAAACAATGAAAGTCAAACGTGTGTTCAAATCATATGAAAAAACATAGCAAATGGTTTTCAGCTTGTCCTTCGTGGAATAGCAAAACATAAATGCATAGGACACCTTCAAGTTTAAGAGGGCGACTAGATACAAATAATTTAAGAACAAGTGAAACCAAAATCATGAATCAATCAATGATAAACTTTGGGACTATGCACATAAAACTCAGAATGACAACTATGCTCTCTTAGATGGTGCATAAAGGTGGAAGGTGGTGACTCAACATAAAAGTAAAAGAAAGGCCCTTCGCAGAGGGAAGCAGTGATTGCAAGTTTTATAAACCTTCAAAACTTATGGTACTTACTAGCTTTGAGCTCTCATTGCCCCCATCATAGGCATCTTGAATGGTTAAAGTTAATGCGAGTATAATTATGAAGCATATGCTTGACAAATCATAAGTTGAAAACCTCGTGTCCCATGAAGTACGAATACCCAAACCTCATGCTACTCGACTTAGAGTCCCAAGCAAGCTCTTGTCATTGTAAGTATACACGTATCATCGAGAACCGCCAACGGGGTACCTCTGTGCCCGATGACATGGAACAAGCCCACATCAAAATGACAGGACAAGCAGACAATGAACACCTCGGCATCTCTTTTATTTACCATTGGTATAGCTTTTTATTGTGAGATGGGTCGTCGAATGTTCACTATGGGCATGCTGTAAATTTCCACCATGAATTATGCATGGCTTAGATTAGCGGCCTAGGCGTTTCTCTAACACGTATACAAACTCCATGATCCCGCAAGATTCCCAATTTATTTCACATCGCGAGTATCCATAAACAAAAGATCAGGATATCAACTCAAATTAGAAGTGCAATGTTGAAAGCTTACCCCATGACGGCATGGTTTGGCTAATTTCCAACTTACAAATTGCAAGCATAACAACTCAACATAAGAGAGCCACAATGTCAAATTTTTAAGAACGAGAAGAGTAAAGTGTGCCATTAGGTTTGTGAGAGATTTACTGACCAATTTTCGCATAACACCAAAAAGAGTTTAATTTGAAGGATAGATAAAAGCAAGTCAAATGTACTTTGGAATAGCAAATTGCTAATAGGTATGGATGGTTGACATATTGGAACAACTTGGTTTTTGGGAGTTGGATGCACGAGTAGAGCTCATACTCAGTACAAAATGAGGGCTAGCAAAAGACTGCAGCGATCAACTAAGAGAGCAATAACGGCCATAATCATGCATAGCGACAAAACATCATTAAGAGAAGCATAAGATGGCATAAAAAGTCAAAAACTAAATGATCATAGAGGCTTATGGCGACTTTGTATGAGTCAAACATGTTGTAAGCATGCGCCAAGTCAACCCAAATAAAGCATCAAGGAGAAAACCAAATTAATGCTTCCAAATAATAAAAACAACGCATGATTTTTTCAAAGGCTCATTAAGCAATCTCAGTCATTTGAGACAAGTCATGCTACAGCAAAACCACTAAGCATACTATCAAAACGATATCAAGCGCGACATGCAAAAGTCTAAGCCGCAGTCTAAACAAGCTCCTTTTCGTACCACTTTTTTGCATGAAATTTTTTCTCTTTTCCAACACCATTCGAACCTTTTTGAAACAACTCTTTTGATGAATACCAACATGGACCAGAGGTCAAAATACACCTTGATATAAAGATATAACAAGATCTGATCAAAAATCAAGGTGAAAAACGAAAGCTAAATGTAGTTCTAGAAAAAGAGAACACTCGTTGAACGATAAGAGTGAAAAACGGAGTGTTCTTGGCAAATGAAAAGCAAGGCAACTTCTCCAAAAGAAATTTGTTGGGGTCCAACCATTTATTGCAGCAAACAAAACAAAACAAAACTGAAAACTAAAGACAAGACGCTCTAAGAAAAACGCATAGTGCATGAAGCAATAAAAATATAGTGTGTTGAAAGGTGACCTGATTTTTGCTGATGAAGAAGGGGTGCCTCGGGGGCATCCCCAAGCTTTGACGCTTGTACCTCTTGGATATTTCTTGTGGTGCGTGAGCATCCCCAAGCTTGAGCTTTTGTCCATTCTTCAACTCATCTCATCATTCTCCAATCCCTACACTTGAAAACTCCCTTCATACAAAACTCAACACAATTCTATTAGCAACATTAGTGTAAGCATAATAATGAATCAACCCCTTTTTGCTTCATATTTCAACTCAAAACCACCACATATAAAGCATATACTACTGTAGCAACTTCCCCAAAAGTTCCATGATCAAAAGAACTAAAAAAGAAAGCGATCGAGAGGCAAACACAAATAGTGGCAGAAATCTGTCAAAACAGAACAGCTGACAAAGGTCGATTTTTCTAGGGTTTTCTGTTGCTCAAATCAAAAAAGTGTGTAACTAATGAAAGTTTGGATGTAACCTGGGGCATATGCACAAGAAATCGCAGGTCAAAAAGATATTCTGAGAATTTTCACGAATTTTTACGGTGCAGCACCGAAATCTGTTTCAGGACAGCAACATCCCCAAATCTTACCTCACTGAAATTAGAGGTTTCTCTTGGCACAAAAACAAAATAAAAAGGATAAGGAGCGGTTATTACAGTAGTAATAACTTCCAAGACTCAAATAAAAGAAAAATAACTGAAAGTAAAATAATGGGTTATCTCCCAAGAGTACTTTTCTTTAACGCCTTTGAGCTAGGCGCAGAAAGTGTGAATCAAGTAATATCAAGTGATGAAGCATCAAGCTCATAATTTGCTCTAAGAATAGAGTCAAAAAGTAATTTATTTCTATTTCTAGGGAAGTGTTCCATACCTTTATTGAGTGGGAATTGATATTTGATGGTCCCTTCCCTCATATCAATGATGGCACCTACAGTTCGAAGAAAGGGTCTTCCCAAAATAATAGGACATGAAGCATTGCATTCAACATTCATAACAAGAAAATCAACGGGAACAAGGTTATTGTTAACTATAATAAGAACATCATTAATCCTTCCCAAAGGTTTCTTCTTAGCAACATCAGCAATAGGAACATCATAATAACACTTTTCAAGCGGTGGTAAATCAAGCATGTCATAATTTTTTTTAGGCAAAGATAGCAACCAATCCTTAGCTTTTCCTCTCAAAGAAAAAGGAAACAACTTAAGCTTAATAAAATCACCATCCACATTCTCATACTTTTGCATTTCACATAACTCAACAAAATTATTGAGATGAGCTGCAGTATCATCAGTACTAGCACCAGAAAATTGCTCTTTCATAACAAGATTTATCAAAGCGGGTTTGATCTCATAAAAATTTGCAGTAGGAGCAGGTGGCGCAATAGGAGTGCAGATAAAATCACTATTATCAGTGATAGTAAAATCACACAACTTGGTGTTCTCATGAGTACCCATTCTAGCAAAACTAAAAGCAGACAAGTAAAAATAACAACTAACAGGAAACTAAATTTTTTGTATTTTTGATAAAAACGATGCAAGTAAAAATAAAGTAAAGCAAAACTAAAACAAAGTAAAGGATGTGCATGTGAAACTCCCCTTGCAGAAGTCTTCTTTCTCCCTGGCAACGGCGCCAGAAAAACAGCTTGATGCGGGCAGGATAACCACCCAGTTGGGAACCCCAAGAGAAATGTATGATGAGAACAGTAGCAAGTCTTTCCCTTAGTAAGAAACCAAGGTTTATCGATCCAGTAGGAAAAAGCCAAACTTCAGAAGGTGATGCTTGCTAGCTTCGTGACACTCCAGCAAGGGCGCCGTTTACGATTCTTGTTGGTGCGTCTTCAACTAGTAGCAACGTGGAACCTGCACACAACATAACCAAGAACTTTGCTCCCAACTTACGATGAGGTTGTCAATCTCACCGGTTTGCTGTAAACAAAGGTATGAGCGTATCGAGTGGAAAACAGTAGTAGTATGCGAGAAAGTAAACAGTGCGAGTAATAGTAAAACGGTGTAACAATGTAAAGAAAATTGGACTGGGGTCCACAGTTCACTAGTGGTGTCTCTCCATAAGATAAATAATAACATGCTGGGTAAACAAATTATAGTTGGGCAATTGATAGAATAAAGATATAGTGATATGTCACGAGGATCACTATGAGATTTACTCTGGGCATTACAACAAAATACATAGACCGCCATCCAACTGCATCTATGACTAATAATACACCCACGGGGATATCTGTAACGCCCCAAAATCGGCACCTTGCAGATGATAGCGAACACGCCACAATCTATATGATGTCGCTTTGGAAACGCACCACCAAACACCTCGTGCACGTTGAAGCGTACACGTGATGCGGGTGGAATCGAGTAGCAACAGTTACACAAGTTCACGATGGAACCCACAAAAGAATATATATATAACCACAAAGACTCCACGAGTCAAAATATCCAAATATACATACAAAGATCCAAATCATACATAAAGCAAATAGCATCCGAGTACGGACAAGATTACAAATGGGCCTAAGAGGCCTGAAGATAAACGATGGCGTCCATAACCCTGCCCAGGCCAAGCCGGAAGGGTAACCTTGCTAACGTCGTCGCTCCCATACCTATGAAGATCGGGCCATCGGTTGCCAAAAAAGGAGGGAGAAAGAGAAAGGAAAAAGAAGAAAAACGAGGGTGAGTACCGAGGCACGTACTCGCGAGACTGGAATTCAGGTGTGCTCGCCTACAGGCTATATGGTGGACTTAGCGGCAACAAAAGATTCATACTACAGAGACACACTGCAACTTTCGTCTAAATGGATTGAGATAAGAGAGCGCATAAAAATAACCAACTAGAAACTAACACCAAACACAACCCAGCCGAAGAATCACCTCCTCGTGACCAAACAAAGAAGCAACTATCAAAGGCACTCACACGGTTACAAAGTTTTATTGCAGGTTTATTGTTGTAGTTGCGCTAACTTACTATACAAGTTTATTAGTATTGAAATAGCAGGTGCAAGTTGTTCTATGATCGAGTAGTACAGCTCCAAGTCGTCCATAACCGTGGACACGGCTTTTCAAAAAGATTTAACCCTGCAGGGGTGCCCAAATGTACCCAAACGCACGATCACTCCTTGATGCCTACGATTAGCACACTTCCAATGGTGTGCCGGCAGGAGGTCACGACTCGCACTCTCCTTCACTACAAACAAGTCCAGGAAGCCACCTAACTAAGTTTATCCCGCTCGAGAGTCTGGCCGAATCTCTGAGACGGACCTAGTTGTTGCGTGCACGGCTTCGGAGGCCCGACTCCACCCACGGGATACGACCCACTTCAGCATGCGGTAAACGCTCACGCCGCAAACCTATGCGTGCATGCAGAAGCAAACAAGGGGTTACAAGGCACCCACGGCTTCCCCCAAAGTAAATCGGACCATAAGATACAAGAGCTGCATGCACGCAAAACCTAAATGGAAAACCTCAAACTAGTTGTGGCCACTGGACAAGTGTGTAGATTCCGGCAGTGATCGAGGGGAGGCCCGTAAACGTACCCACGTCTGGTTAGAGCGCTCAGTCTCAGAACAGTTCATGCGATCTCGGGGTCCTAGGGGACACAAGTGAGCCGTCGTAAAACTGGCAAAATGACTCACCGATGCCTCTACTTAATTCAATTTTAAGTATTAACAATAAAGTAAGCCATGATTATCTCCAACAACATATATATCCATAAAGTAGAGCATGTGAAAACTTTCCCAACCCGATAAGATAAAACAAGTCGAACAACCTAAAGATGTCTACGACTCGCAGGGCCAACTCAAACAAGCACATGGTTAATAGGATGTATGAAAGGTTCTATGGCTTTGCTTTGGATAACAGGTGGATAGGACACGTGACTCAAACAAAGCATCGCGACACAAGGCTAGAATATAGAGCTAGCGAGAGCAAAAATATTAAATGGGTAGAGAGAAAAGGGCTCGCCTGCGAAGAAGGTCGAAGAACACCCGAAGAACTTGCCGTTGCTCACATCACCACGAATCGGCCTATTCGAGAAGAAGCAAATCGCTACAACAAACAACGGATGCACAACTTACTACTACGATAAAAGAATCGGCATGATCATGTGAAGGCATGCATGACATGGCAATTATAATGCAATGCAACTTATCCAAATTAAGCGGAATAGGAATCCCGGCACAAACATATATGGTTCAAGTTATTTAGCTATACGACAATTTAAATGTTGTTTAACATGGCAAAACAAGATATGGGTGAGCTACGCAAAATTAAATGGAACCGGGATAAATATATAACAATCCCACACATTCCATATTTGAGTATTAGGTGATTCCTATTTACCTCGAAATATGATATGCAATGCCACAAGAATAATTTTATTATACAAAAGATATATTGCATATTAGGAAAATAGGGTTGAGAGTAAGGTCTCACAATTTAGATAGAAGAGGTGGACATCGGATAGTTGGAGTAGCGAAAATAGCCAACGTCGCCAGAGTTGGAGAAAAGTTTCAGCAATACACATAGCTGATAGGTTGCCGATGGTGTCGAAGAACAGGCAAAGTGCAAGCGTACAAGCTAGCAGCACACACGTAATTGAGAGCAGTTAGCTGGATGGATATATATATATATATATGGGGATGCACCTGCTCGTGCTAGCTGAGACCAAAAGAATACAGAAAACCGTATAGGTGTGGTGCAGATGCTTGTGTGTAAAGGTAGCAAATAGATCAACTACCTGATGATCGATCAACTGCTCAGATCGAGCGGAACTTGGTGCTGAGCTTTCTCCCTGTGCAGCACACGAGGCGGGGTCACGGTCAGAGAGGAACTTGACGAAGAACTGAGGCGTTGGATACTGGCAGTCATTTTGTCGAACAGGCTAGCGACAGAGCTGAGACAAGCCGTAGCGGGCTGTGCTGGGTGACGAGCAAACGCAGAGAATGGACCCGGGCATCGGTTGCAGGCTGGGCGATGCGGCTTCAAGCGAGGGAAACAGGCGGGCTGGTGGTGTCGCTGCGCCATGGCCTGGCGATGAGCTGCGCCTGCGCGCTGGAAGTGGAGGCGTGCGGCGTTGACTGGGGGATGCAGCGCTGCTTTGGTCGTCCGCAGCGACCGGAGACGGGAGGTCTACGCGCGAGCGCAGGCCACGAGGCCATGAGGGGATCGAGTGGTGCTGCACAACGGCGTGGTCGGCCGGCTCCTTGCTGTTGAAGTGCAGCGATGTATCTCCGTGGTGAACCGAGCGGCTAAACAAAAAAGGATCTGGTTGGTGTTGAGCTAGAGGCGACGTGGTGGGATTTGAGCTAGCTGATTGCTGCGTGGTTTGCTTGATGCGGCCAGGAACAAAGACGAGTCGGCGGTGGAAGAATTGGAAGGAATTTTTTTGTGGATTTTTTAGGAGATTTCAGATCTAGGTTAGAAAAAGAAAAGGAGGGGAATTTTTGGCAGATTTTGATGCTAGGGTTTGGTATAAAAGAGGAGAAAAGGATGCCCAAAATAGGCTAAAGATTAGGTGGGCTTGGGCTAGATTTTAGACTAAAATTTATTCGGCTTTCGCCTATTTTATTTTAGCAAAGTGATAAAATATTTTATAATTTTAAATCGAACCGGAAAATATTATTTTAGATTGTTTTTTTTAATAAGAAAAGAGTGGAGGTTTTATTAAACCATCCGGATAATTAGCAAAAACAAAATAGAGTTTGACAGAAAAATAATTTTATTTATCAAAAATACACATGGAGATGATGCATGACGTCACGATGACGCAAAAAAGAAAATAACAAGCAATTATCTAATAGGGGATTTTTTCCGGGTCGTTACAATCGACACCACTAACAAGGGATCTCGCCCCGAGATCCACGATAAGATGGGGGGAGGAGTTGGGTAAACTATCGGATCTTCACGCGGCGTGTTGAACTCCGCGACACCACTAACAAGGGGGTTTTTTTTTCTCGACACCACCAACAAATGATTCTTGCTTGCATTGACGGCGATGAACTTCTGAAGAATGATTCTATTAGGATAAAGGCAAGAGGTCGTCCACCCATGTGGGAACCTAGACTTGAAAAAGAAGGTAATAGAAAGAAATCAAAACTCGCAAAGGTAAGAGGAGATAAGCAGAGAGATAAGGAGAAAAATGCAGACTACTTAGATCTATCCAACACATTTTTAGCAAAATAGTTGTTTTTTTACTAGACTCAACAATGTCCGTTGGCAAGGTTAACCTACGGGCAGACTGGACACGTGGGTATCGACAAAACCTGGCTCTGATACCACTTGTAACGCCCCAAAATCGGCACCTTGCAGATGATAGCGAACACGCCACAATCTACATGATGTCGCTTTGGAAACGCACCACCAAACACCTCGTGCACGTTGGAGCGTACACGTGATGCGGGTGGAATCGAGTAGCAACAGTTACACAAGTTCACGATGGAACCCACAAAAGAATATATATATATAACCACAAAGACTCCATGAGTCAAAATATCCAAATATACATACAAAGATCCAAATCATACATAAAGCAAATAGCATCCGAGTACGGACAAGATTACAAATGGGCCTAAGAGGCCTGAAGATAAACGATGGCGTCCATAACCCTGCCCAGGCCAAGCCGGAAGGGTAACCTTGCTAACGTCGTCGCTCCCATACCTGTGAAGATCGGGCCATCGGTTGCCGAAAAAGGAGGGAGAAAGAGAAAGGAAAAAGAAGAAAAACGAGGGTGAGTACCGAGGCACGTACTCGCGAGACTGGAATTCAGGTGTGCTCGCCTACAGGCTATATGGTGGACTTAGCGGCAACAAAAGATTCATACTACAGAGACACACTGCAACTTTCGTCTAAATGGATTGAGATAAGAGAGCGCATAAAAATAACCAACTAGAAACTAACACCAAACATAACCCAGCCGAAGAATCACCTCCTCGTGACCAAACGAAGAAGCAAGTATCAAAGGCACTCACACGGTTACAAAGTTTTATTGCAGGTTTATTGTTGTAGTTGTGCTAACTTACTATACAAGTTTATTAGTATTGAAATAGCAGGTGCAAGTTGTTCTATGATCGAGTAGTACAGCTCCAAGTCGTCCATAACCGTGGACACGACTTTTCAAAAAGATTTAACCCTGCAGGGGTGCCCAAATGTACCAAAACGCACGATCACTCCTTGATGCCTACGATTAGCACACTTCCAATGGTGTGCCGGCAGGAGGTCACGACTCGCACTCTCCTTCACTACAAACAAGTCCAGGAAGCCACCTAACTAAGTTTATCCCGCTCGAGAGTCTGGCCGAATCTCTGAGACGGACCTAGTTGTTGCGTGCACGGCTTCGGAGGCCCGACTCCACCCACGGGAGACGACCCACTTCAGCATGCGGTAAACGCTCACGCCGCAAACCTATGCGTGCATGCAGAAGCAAACAAGGGGTTACAAGGCACCCACGGCTTCCCCCAAAGTAAATCGGACCATAGATACAAGAGCTGCATGCACGCAAAACCTAAATGGAAAACCTCAAACTAGTTGTGGCCACTGGACAAGTGTGTAGATTCCGGCAGTGATCGAGGGGAGGCCCGTAAACGTACCCACGTCTGGTTAGAGCGCTCAGTCTCAGAACAGTTCATGCGATCTCGGGGTCCTAGGGGACACAAGTGAGCCGTCGTAAAACTGGCAAAATGACTCACCGATGCCTCTGCTTAATTCAATTTTAAGTATTAACAATAAAGTAAGCCATGATTATCTCCAACAACATATATATCCATAAAGTAGAGCATGTGAAAACTTTCCCAACCCGATAAGATAAAACAAGTCGAACAACCTAAAGATGCCTACGACTCGCAGGGCCAACTCAAACAAGCACATGGTTAATAGGATGTATGAAAGGTTCTATGGCTTTGCTTTGGATAACAGGTGGATAGGACACGTGACTCAAACAAAGCATCGCGACACAAGGCTAGAATATAGAGCTAGCGAGAGCAAAAATATTAAATGGGTAGAGAGAAAAGGGCTCGCCTGCGAAGAAGGTCGAAGAACACCCGAAGAACTTGCCGTTGCTCACATCACCACGAATCGGCCTATTCGAGAAGAAGCAAATCGCTACAACAAACAACGGATGCACAACTTACTACTATGATAAAAGAATCGGCATGATCATGTGAAGGCATGCATGACATGGCAATTATAATGCAATGCAACTTATCCAAATTAAGCGGAATAGGAATCCCGGCACAAACATATATGGTTCAAGTTGTTTAGCTATACGACAATTTAAATGTTGTTTAACATGGCAAAACAAGATATGGGTGAGCTACGCAAAATTAAATGGAACCGGGATAAATATATAACAACCCCACACATTCCATATTTGAGTATTAGGTGATTCCTATTTACCTCGAAATATGATATGCAATGCCACAAGAATAATTTTATTATACAAAAGATATATTGCATATTAGGAAAATAGGGTTGAGAGTAAGGTCTCACAATTTAGATAGAAGAGGTGGACATCGGATAGTTGGAGTAGCGAAAATAGCCAACGTCGCCAGAGTTGGAGAAAAGTTTCAGCAATACACATAGCTGATAGGTTGCCGATGGTGTCGAAGAACAGGCAAAGTGCAAGCGTACAAGCTAGCAGCACACACGTAATTGAGAGCAGTTAGCTGGATGGATATATATATATATATATGGGGATGCACCTGCTCGTGCTAGCTGAGAGCAAAAGAATACAGAAAACGTATAGGTGTGGTGCAGATGCTTGTGTGTAAAGGTAGCAAACAGATCAACTACCTGATGATCGATCAACTGCTCAGATCGAGCGGAACTTGGTGCTGAGCTTTCTCCCTGTGCAGCACACGAGGCGGGGTCACGGTCAGAGAGGAACTTGACGAAGAACTGAGGCGTTGGATACTGGCAGTCATTTTGTCGAACAGGCTAGCGACAGAGCTGAGACAAGCCGTAGCGGGCTGTGCTGGGTGACGAGCAAACGCAGAGAATGGACCCGGGCATCGGTTGCAGGCTGGGCGATGCGGCTTCAAGCGAGGGAAACAGGCGGGCTGGTGGTGTCGCTGCGCCATGGCCTGGCGATGAGCTGCGCCTGCGCGCTGGAAGTGGAGGCGTGCGGCGTTGACTGGGGGATGCAGCGCTGCTTTGGTCGTCCGCAGCGACCGGAGACGGGAGGTCTACGCGCGAGCGCAGGCCACGAGGCCATGAGGGGATCGAGTGGTGCTGCACAACGGCGTGGTCGGCCGGCTCCTTGCTGTTGAAGTGCAGCGATGTATCTCCGTGGTGAACCGAGCGGCTAAACAAAAAAGGATCTGGTTGGTGTTGAGCTAGAGGCGACGTGGTGGGATTTGAGCTAGCTGATTGCTGCGTGGTTTGCTTGATGCGGCCAGGAACAAAGACGAGTCGGCGGTGGAAGAATTGGAAGGAATTTTTTTGTGGATTTTTTAGGAGATTTCAGATCTAGGTTAGAAAAAGAAAAGGAGGGGAATTTTTGGCAGATTTTGATGCTAGGGTTTGGTATAAAAGAGGAGAAAAGGATGCCCAAAATAGGCTAAAGATTAGGTGGGCTTGGGCTAGATTTTAGACTAAAATTTATTCGGCTTTCGCCTATTTTATTTTAGCAAAGTGATAAAATATTTTATAATTTTAAATCAAACCGGAAAATATTATTTTAGATTGTTTTTTTTAATAAGAAAAGAGTGGAGGTTTTATTAAACCATCCGGATAATTAGCAAAAACAAAATAGAGTTTGACAGAAAAATAATTTTATTTATCAAAAATACACATGGGGATGATGCATGACGTCACGATGACGCAAAAAAGAAAATAACAAGCAATTATCTAATAGGGGATTTTTTTCCGGGTCGTTACAATATCGTCCGAACACCCCACGAGTATTAAGTTGTAAACAACAGATAACTGCATTAAGCAAAGTGTGTAATATAAACAAAACGAATGTCCTTGGACACAAGAATGTTGTTTTCTCCCTAGTGGCAACAGCACATCTACAACCTCAGAGGTTTCTGTCATTCCCCCAGATTAAATAGAGGCATGAACCCAACTATCGAGCATAAATACCCCCTCTTGGAGTCACTAGTATCTACTTGGCCAAGATAGCTACTAACAACGGAGAGCATGCAAGATCATAAACAACATAGAGATAACATAAGATAATATTCAGCACATCAACTTAACATAACACCAATATTCATCGGATCCCAACAAACACAACATGTAGAATTACACAAAGATGATCTCGATCATGTAAGGCAGCTCACGAGATCTAAACATGAAGCACAAGGTGGAGAAGACAACCATCTAGATACTGCTATGGACCCATAGTCCAAGGTATACTACTCACTCATCGCGCCAGAGGCAAGCATGGCGATGAAAAAGACCTCCGGTGGTGATTCCCCTCTCCGGCAGGGTACCGGGACGAGCTTCTGGACCCTCCCGATCTCGGGTCGACGACGACGGCGGATCGCGATGTGTTTCTGGAAAATTGATCGGCTCTTTAGGTTTTTCCCGTCGGGGGTGTTTATAGGCAAAGGGGCAGCATCAGAGGTGGACCAGGGGGCCCTCACCACAGGTGGGCGTGGCCAGGGGCTGGGCTGCGCCCCCTGGTGGTGAGGCTGGTCCCTGGCCCCTCTCTGTCTCCTCTTCAGTCTTCTGGAAGCTTTATTAAATATTGGTATGTTCGGCTTTTGTTTCGTCCAATTCCGAGAATATTTCCCGTGTAACTTTTCTGAAACACAAAAACACCAGAAAACAGGGAACTGGCACTGTGGCATCTTGTTAATAGGTTAGTCCTGGAAAATGCATAAAAATGCCATGAAGTGTAACAAAACACTAAGCAAATGGTGTAAGAACAAGCATGGAGCATAAAAAATTATAGATATGTTTGAGACGTATCACATCCTAGTACTAAACAACCATAGGCATGTGTTCTGTATATAGTCATACGTGCTCGCAATGAGAAACTTGCACGACATCTTCTGTCCTACCAGCCCGTTTGCAGCGGGGCCTCAAGGGAAACTACTGGTAATTAAGGTACTCCTTTTAATAAAGTAGCGGAGCAAAGCATTAACACTCGTTGAACACATGTGATCCTCACATCATAGCCATCCCCTCCGGTTATCCCAATTGCTGTCACTTTGGGGCCTCGGGTTCCGGACAACGATATGTGTATACAACTTGTAGGTAAGATCAGAAACAACAAGTATCATCATGAAACAATAACAAGTTCAGATCTGAGATCATGGCACTCGGGCCCAAAGTGACAAGCATTAAGCACAACAAGTTGCAACAATGTCATAAGTACTAACAATAGATACTAGGCACCATGCCCTAACAATCTCATAGCAAATTAAATGAATGATCTCATCCAATCCCTACCATCCCCTTCGCCTATAGCGGGAATTAATCACACATGGATGGGGGAGTCATGGATGGTTGATGGAGAGAGGTCGGTGATGATGGTGATGAAGATCTCCTCCAAATCCCCGTCCCGGCAGGGTGCTAGAACGGAGTTTCTGGTTCCGAATCGCGGTTTCTAATGGTGGCAGCGCAGCGGAACTCTATCTGGGAAAAACACCCAACCCCCGATAGTTTCAGGTTGAAGGGTATATGTAGGCGAAAGGAGGGCTCGAGGAGGCAGCTGGGGTGGCCTCACCACACCCTGGCGCGGCCAGGCCTAGGCCACGCCACCAGGTGGTGTGGTGGCATCCCAGCCCCTCTGTGTCTCGTATTCTGGATCCGTGGGTCTTCTAGTAAAATAGGAATTTTGCAGTATTTTCCGGGATTTTTCCTGAAAGTTGGATTTCTGCACAAAAACAAGACACTAGGGCAATTCTACTAAAAATAGTGTTAGTCCGTGTTAGTTTTATTCAAAACACACAAATTAGAGAAGAAACAACAGCAAAAGTGTTTGGGAAAATAGATACGTTTTGGACGTATCAGTGTTGTTTATGGTCTTGATTCTCAAATACTTGCCAATTGTTTTAAGGCCTTTGCCTCTTATCTTGATGTTCTGAAGAAGGTTTGGAATAAGTACCATGCGCCTTATAAAGATAATGTTAGTTGTGTTCCTGCTAGAATTACTGAAGTTTGTACTGTTGATCGCATTTTGCCTGAGCCTTATTTTGAGAAAACGCCTTTCCCTGCTAAGGTAAAGGAGCATTCTATGTTAACTAGTGTGCTTAATAAAAGTGCAAAGAAAGCTATAGAACCTGATGAGCAAATAACTGTTAAACCTGCAGTAGCAATAGTAAAGGACCTTGTTACTAAGAATGTAGAAGATGGACATATTATCTGTTGTGAAGATGCTTCTAACATTGTTTCACATCCTAGTAGATCTAGGAAAACAACTGTTCTCATGCTTTCTATCAGGATTGGTGATCATTGCTATTATGGTTTATGCGACATTGGTGCAAGTTCAAGTGCTATTCCTTATGAGCTTTACAGAGAAATCATGCATGAAATTGGTTCTTGTGAACTGGAAGATATTGATGTGGTTATTCAGCTCGCTAACAGAGAAACTATCTCTCCAATTGGTATTGTTAGAGATGTGGAAGTTTTATGCGGTAAGACTAAATATCCTGCTGATTTTCTAGTACTTGGTTCAGCTGCTAGTAAAACTTGTCCAATTATTTTTGGTAGACCTTTCTTGAATACTTGTGGCGCCATTATAGATTGTAAGAAGGAGAAAATTTTGACTAAGTTTGATGGAGAATCTTATGAGTTTAATTTGTCTAAGTTTACCTGAGCTCCTTATGAAACTGATTTGCCTAATGAAGATTTTAGAGTTGAACAGCTTGCCTCTATTGCTCTTGCTCCTAACGATGCTTTGCATCAATATATGGAGGACCACGAAAGTGAGATCTTTAGGGAAGAAAGAAATGAGATTGACGAAATTCTTCTTCGTCAACCAGAGATGCTTAAACTCAATTTACCCGTGGAGGATTTGGGTACCACTTTGCCACCTAAGGAAGATCCTGTTTTTGATTTAAAACCTTTACCCAATGATCTTAAATATGCTTATATTGATGATAAGAAAATATATCATGTTATTATTAGTGCTAAACTTTCAGGAAAGGAAGAAGAAAGGTTAATGGAAATATTGAGGAAACACCAAGGAGCTATGGGATATACTCTTGATGATTTAAAAGGGATTTTTCCTACTATATGTCAGCATGCTATTAATATGGAGCCAGATGCAAAGCTAGTTGTTGAACATTAATGCTGTTTAATTCCTAAGATAAAGGAAGTGGTAAGAAATGAGGCATTGAAGCTCCTTGATGCTAGTATTATTTATCCTATTGCTGATAGTAGATGGGTTAGTCCTGTTCATTGTGTTCCTAAGAAAGGAGGAATTACTGTTGTGCCTAATGAGAATAACGAGCTTATTCCTCAGAGGGTAGTAGTTGGTTATAGGATGTGCATTGATTTCCAAATGTTAGAAAGGTTATCTAAGAAAGGTCAACAAAGTTACTAAGGAAGATCATTATCCTTTACCGTTTATAGATCAAATGTTAGAAAGGTTATCTAAGAAAACTCATTTTGTTTCCTTGATGGTTATTCTGGTTTCTCTCAGATTGCTATTAAAAAGCAAGATCAAGAGAAAACCACTTTTACTTGTCCTTATAGAACCTATGCTTATAGACGTATGCCTTTTGGTTTGTGCAATGCTCCTGCTACTTTTTAAAGATGCATGTCTGCTATTTTTCATGGATTTTGTGAAGAAATTGTGGAGGTATTCATGAACGATTTCTCCGTCTATGGAACTTCTTTTGATAATTGTTTGCACAATCTTGATAAAGTTTTGCAGAGATGTGAAGAAACTAATCTTGTTCTTAATTGGGAGAAATGCCACTTTATGGTGAATGAAGGAATTGTTCTTGGACATAAAATTTCTAAAAGAGGTATTGAAGTTGACAGAGCAAAAGTTGAAGCAATTGAGAAAATGCCCTGTCCTAGGGATGTTAAAGGTATTCGTAGTATTCTTGGTCATGCTGGTTTTTATAGGAGGTTTATTAAAGACTTCTCTAAGATTTCAAAGCCTCTTACTAATCTTCTTCAAAAAGATATACCATTTGTTTTTGATGATGATTGTAAGGAAGCTTTCAAAACTCTTAAGAAGGCTTTAACTACTGCTCCTATTGTCCAACCACCTGATTGGAATTTACCCTTTGAAATTATGTGTGATGCTAGTGATTTTGCTGTGGGCGCTGTTCTTGGACAGCGCGTAGATAAGATGTTGAATGTTATTCATTATGCTAGTAAGACTCTTGATGCTGCTCAAAAGAATTATGCTACTGCTGAGAAAGAGTTCCTTGCTGTTGTCTTTGCCTGTGATAAGTTTAGACCTTATATTGTTGATTTGAAAGTTACTATTTATACTGATCACGCTGCTATTAGATATCTTATGGCAAAGAAGGATGCTAAGCCTAGGCTTATTAGATGGGTGTTGCTTTTACAAGAGTTTTATTTGCATATTGTAGATAGGAAAGGTGCTGATAATCCTGTTGCCGATAATTTGTCTAGATTGGAAAACATTTCTTTTGATACTATTCCTGTTAATGATAATTTTCCAAATGAATAGTTGGCTACAATAAAGGTAACCTCGCGAGAGAGTCCTTGGTATGCTGATTATGCTAAGTTTATTGTTTCCAAGTATTTGCCTCCAACCTTTATAGCTCAGCAAAGAAGGAAATTCTTTTATGACTTGAGGCATTATTTTTGGGATGACCCACACTTATATAAAGAAGGAGTGGATTGTATTATGCGAAGATGTGTTCCAGAATATGAACAAGAGATATTGAGGAAATGTCATGGTAGTACTTATGGAGGACATCATGCTGGAGATAGAACTGCACAAAAGGTTCTTGATACGTCTCAAACGTATCTATAATTTTTGATGCTCCATGCTTGTTTATACACCATTTGCTTTGTGTTTTGTTACACTTCATGGCGTTTTTATGCATTTTCCAGAACTAACCTACTAACGAGATGCCACAGTGTCAGTTCCCTGTTTTCTGCTGTTTGTGTGTTTCAGAAAAGCTACATAGGAAATATTCTCAGAATTGGAAAAAACAAAAGCCAAAGTTCCTATTTTTCCCAAAGCGTGACGGAGTCCAAAGCTGAGACGGAGGGAAGCCAGGAGGCGGCCACGCCACCCCATGGCGTGGGCCACCCCCAGGCCGCGCCAGGGCCTGGTCCACCTCCTGACGCCGCCCTTCCGCCTATACATTCCCCTTGACGGGAAAACCTAAAGGGCCCGATCAATTTTCCTCGAAACATACTACAAGCCACCACCATCATCGACGCGAGATCAGGAGGGTCCAGAAGCTCTTCCTGGCACCCTGCCGGAGAGGGGAATCACCGCCAGAGGCCTTCTTCATCACCATGCCTACCTCCGGAGTGATGTGTGAGTAGTCTACCTTGGACTACAGGTCCATAGCAGTAGCTAGATGGTTGTCATCTCCTCCATGTGCTTCATGTTTAGATCTTGTGAGCTGCCTATCATGATCAAGATCATTGTTGTGTAATTCTACATGTTGTGTTTGTTGGGATCCGATGAATATTGATACTATGTCAAGTTGATTTGCTGAATTATTATATTTATGTTATCTCTATGTTGTTTATGATCTTGCATGCTCTCCGTTGCTAGTAGATATCTTGGCGGAGTAGATGCTAGTGACTCCAAGAGGAAGTATTTATGCTCGATAGTGGGTTCATGCCTCTAGTAATCTGGGGGAGTGACAGAAACCTCTAAGGCTGTAGATGTGTTGTTTCTACTAGGGAGAAAACAACAATCTTGTGTTCAAGAACATTTGTATTATTTACATTATACACTTTTCTTAAGACGATAATCTATTGCTTGCAACTTAATACCCAACGGTTGCTCGGATGACATCCGGCAGGTAGATTATTAGTCATAGATGCAGTTGGATTACGGTCTATGTATTATGTTGTAATGCCCAAGTGAATCTCATAGTGATCCTCATGACATTTGTATGCTTGCTTTATTCTATCAATTGCCCAACTATAATTTGTTTACCCAGCATGTTATTTATCTTATGGAGAGACACCACTAGTGAACTATGGACCCCGGTCCATTCTTTTACATTGTTATTACTGTTTACCATTTACTCGCTTTATTTACATTCTTGCAAACTACTATCTTTTACCACTCGATATGCTTAATCCTTTGTTTACAGCAAACCGGTGAGATTGATAACCTCACTGTAAGTTGGGACAAAGTACTTGGTTGTATTGTGTGCAGGTTCCATGTTGCTGCTGGTGCAAAGCTACGCCCTGGACGAGGCGTGATACGTCTCAAATGTATCTATAATTTTTGATGCTCCATGCTTGTTTATACACCATTTGCTTTGAGTTTTGTTACACTTCGTGGCGTTTTTATGCATTTTCCGGAACTAACCTAGTAACAAGATGCCACAGTGCCAGTTCCCTATTTTCTGCTATTTTTGTGTTTCAAAAAAGTTACACAGGAAATATTCTCAGAATTGGACGAAACAAAAGCCGAACCTCCTATTTTTACCGAAGCTTAACGAAGACCGAAGATGAGACGGAGGGGGGCGAGGAGCCAGGCTCATCACAGGGGGGCGTGGCCTAGTCCCTAGTCGCGCCACCCCATGGTGAGGCTAGGTGGCCCATCCCCTGACGCTGCCCTTTCGCCTATAAAGTCCCCTCGACGGGAAAAACCTAAAGGACGGATCGCATTTCCTCGAAACATACCGCAAGCCGCCGCCATCGTTGAATCGAGATCAGGAGGATCCAGGAGCTCTTCCTGGCACACTGCCGGAGAGGGGAATCCCTGCCGGAGGCCTTCTCCAGCACCATGGTTGCCTCTGGAGTGATGTGTGAGTAGTCTACCTTGGACTATGGGTCCATAGCAGTAGCTAGATGGTTGTCTCCTCCACCATGTGCTTCATGTTTAGATCTTGTGAGCTACCCTACATGATCAAGATCATCTTTGTGCAATCATACATGTTGTGTTTGTTGGGATCCGATGAGTATTGGTACTATGTCAAGTTGATGTGCTGAATATATATCTTTATGTTATCTCTATGTTGTTTATGATCTTGCATGCTTTCCGTTGCTAGTAGCTATCTTGGCCGAGTAGATGCTAGTGACTCCAAGAGGGAGTATTTATGCTCGATAGTTGGGTTCATGCCTCTATTTAATCTGGGGGAGTGACAGAATCCTCTAAGGTTGTAGATGTGTTGTTGCCACTAGGGAGAAAACAACATTCTTGTGTCCAAGGACATTTGCTTTGTTTACTTTACGCACTTTGCTTAATGCAGTTATCCATTGTTCGCAACTTAATACTCAAGGGATACTCGGACGACTCCCCGCGAGTGGATTATTAGTCATAGAAGCAGTTGGATTACAGTCTATGTATTTTGTCGTAATGCCCAGAGTGAATCGCATAGTGATCCTCATGACATATGTACATTATCTTTATTCTATCAATTGCCCAACTGTAATTTGTTTACCCAGCATGTTGTTATTTATCTTATGGAGAGACACCGCTAGTGAACTGTGAACCCTGGTCCAATTTCCTTTACATTGTTATACCGTTTTACTTTTACTCGCACTTATTACTTTTACTTGCATACTATTATCCTTTTACCACTCGATACGCTCAATCCTTTGTTTACAGCAAACCGGTGAGATTGACAACCTCATTGTAAGTTGGGAGAAAAGTTCTTGGTTGTGTTGTGTGCAGGTTTCACGTTGCTGCTAGGTGAAGACACACCAACAATATTTATGGCGCCATTATCCGGAGTGTCGCGAAGCTAGCAGGCATCACCTTCTGAAGTTTGGCTTTCTCCTACTGGTTCGATAAACCTTGGTTTCACAACTGAGGGAAGACTTGCTACTGTGCTCATCATACCTTCCTCTTGGGGTTCCCAACGGGCTGTACTTACACGCCATCAAGCAAAGTTTTCTGGCGCCATTACCGGGGAGGAAGAAGACTTCTGCAAGGGGAGTCTCTCACGCACAATCTTTTACTTTGTTTTTGTTTTATTTTATTTTACTTTTGCTTGCATCTTTTTATCAAAAATACAAAAAATTATTTCCTTTTATAGTTGTTATTTTTGTTGGTCTGTTATTGTCTTGCTTTATCATGCTTTCTATCAATGGTTGGTTTCTTTGAAACTAAATCTTTTTGGCAAGGTGGGTTCACGGAAGAGCAACAAAAGAATTATGAGGAACACCGCTTGTCACAAAAAGGGAAACACTTATGGGAACAAATTGATAAATTGTATATCATTGCTAGAAATGTGTGCTCTACTTATAATGTTACTTATTGCTTTGATAAATCTTGTTGCTGTAGGAGGTATAAACACCTCCCTTTTCAGTATGAGTATAATGATGATGTTACCATATCTTCTTATATTAATGGAAATTATGACTTTTATAATTTCAGAAAAAATTGAAGAATTTATTGCTTGGAAGGGTGCATTCGAACTTGCTTATTTGCTTGAAAATACTGTTGATGCACCTTATAAATATGAGGTTTATGATATACTTATATTTTGCCTTGATAATTACAAGGAAGAAAATGGCTACATTCTTAAATATCTTAATATATGCTCTCCAACGGAAGAGACTAATGCCTTGAAGGAGCCTATGGAAGAAGAAATTGCTGAAACTGGAAGCTCATTGGATGAAAAAGAGGAGGAGAGTGATGATCAAGAGGAGGAAGAATGGAGTTACCCATATCTACCTCCCAATAAGAGTAACTCTTTAACTAATACCTTATTTGATCGCCCTCCATGCTTAACAAAGGAGGGTGAGTGTGATATTTATATTGTTGAGTTTGTTCATGATGCTACTGAAAATTATTATGAGAGAGGAAAATATGGTTGTTGGAATTCTCATGTTACTAAAAGACCTCTCTTTATATTGAAAGTTCCAAAGTTGCTCTTGTTTTATCTACCCATACTTGTTACTATGTGCTTCATTGATTTATTTTCTTACAAGATTCCTATGCATAGGAAGTGGGTTAAACTTAAATGTGTTTTATATTTGCTCCTTGATGCTCTCTTTTGCTTCAATTCATATTTCTTATGTGAGCATCTTCTTAAATTACTGAGCCTAGCTCAAAGGCGTTAAAGAAAAGCACTCTTGGGAGATAACCCAATGTTTTATTTTCAGTACTTTTTATTTTATTTGAGTCTTGGAAGTTATTACTACTGTAATGACCTCTCCTTATCATTTTTATTTCATTTTTGTGCCAAGAAGAACCTCTAATTTGAGGGAGGTAAGATTTGGGGAAGTTGCTGTCCTGAAACAGATTTCTGCGCTGCACCGTACAAATTCGTGAAAATTCTCAGAATATCTTTTTGATCTGAAATTTCTTGATCATATGCCCCAGGTTATATCCAAACTTTCATTAGTTTTGCACTTTTCGATTTGAGCAACAGAAGGTCCTCGAAAAATTCAACCTTTGTCAGCTTTTCTGTTTTGACAGATTTCTGCCACTATTTGTGTTTACCTCTCGATCGCTTTCTTTTTGAGTTCTTTTGATCACGGAACTTTTGAGGAAATTGCTACAGTAGTATATGTTTTATATGTGGTGATTTTGAGTTTGAAACTGAACCAAAAAGGGTTGATTTACTATTATGTTGATGCTAACGTTGCTAATAGAATTGTGTGAAGTTTTGTATGAAGGAAGTTTTCAAGTGTAGGGATTGGAGAATGATGAGATGAGACGAAGAATGGACAAAAGCTCAAGCTTGGGGATGCCCATGTCACCCCAAGAAATATCCAAGAGGTACAAGCGTCAAAGCTTGGAGATGCCCCCGAGGCACCCCTTCTTCATCGGCAAAAATCAGGTCACCTTTCAACACACTATATTTTTATTGCTTCATATTCTATGCATTTTTCTTGGAGTGTATTTACTTTTGCTTTCAGTTTTCTTTTGTTTTATTTGCTACAATAAATGGTTGGACCCCAACAAATTTCTTGTGGAGGAGATTTACTTTGTTTTTCATTGCCAAGAACACTCTAGTTTTCACTCTTATCGTTCAACGAGTGTTCTCTTTTTATAGAACTACATTTAGCTTTCATTTTTTTGCCTTGATTTTTGTTTAGATCTTGTTTTATCTTTGCATCAAGGTGTATTTAGACCACTGGTCTATGTTGGTTTTCATCAAAAGAGTTGTCTCAAAAAGGTTTGAATGGCGTTGGAAAAGAGAAAAAAGTTTCATGCAAAAAAAGTGGTACAAAAAAGAGCTTGTTTAGACTGTGGCTTAGAATTTTTCATGCCATGCTTGATGTCGTTTTGATAGTATGCTTAGTAGCTTTTGTTGTAGCATGACTTGTCTCAAATGACTGAGATTGCTTAATGAGCCTTTGAAAAAAATCATGCGTTGTTTTTATTATATGGAAGCATTTATTTGGTTTTCTCCTTGATGCTTTATTTGGGTTGACTTGGCGCATACTTACACCATGTTTGACTCTTACAAAGTCGCCATAAGCCTTTATGATCATTTGGTTTTTGACTTGTGATGCCATTTTATGCTTCTTTTAATGATGTTTTGTCGCTATGCATGATTATGGCCGTTATTGCTCTCTTAGTTGGTCGCTCCCAGTCTTTTGCTAGCCCTCATTTTGTACTGAGTATGAGCTCTACTCGTACATCCAACTCCCAAAAACCAAGTTTGCCTATGAGTCCACTATAAATTCCTATGCATGGTATTTGCAAGCCATTCCAAGTAAATTTTCATGTGCTACCTTTCAAAAACCTTCAAAATACTTCTCATTTTGTGACACTGTTTTCAGCTCATGGGGACGTAGTGGTCGGATTTGCTATCTTCCATATGGTTTTATTCCAAAAAAAGAGGAAAAGGAAAAGAAAAAAGGCACTCCTCCATGGTATGTGAATGTTGGTGGGCACCCGATGGAATCGGTTAGCCATGGTTTGTGAAAGGAAAAAAGGTGGGGAGGAGTGCCAAGCTTTATAAAAGAGCACCAATGTGCCAATCTCTCTCTCAAAAAATTGCTCATTTTTGTATGGAAGATAGTAACAACCCCATTGCTAGCCGTTGACAAAGACAACCACCTCTCAAAACCAATTTTTATCTCTCTGTTTTACAAATGAAATGCTCTAGCACATATTTAATCACTGCTTCCCTCTGCGAAGGGTCTTTCTTTTACTTTTTATGTTGAGTCTTCACCTTCTACCTTTATGCACCGTCTAAGAGAGCATAGTTGCCATTCTGAGTTTAATGTGCATAGTCCCAAAGTTTATCATTGATTGATTCATGATTATGGTTTTTTTTGTTCTTAAATTATTTGTATCTAGTCGCCCTCTTAAACTTGAAGGTGTCCTATGCATTTATGTTTTGCTATTCCATGAAGGACAAGCTGAAAACCATTTTCTATGTTTTCCACATGATTTGAACACACGTTTGACTTTCACTGTTTCATTATTCATGATCTTTCGTTTGTGTTTCTTTTCATGTTACTATGTCGCCCGAGGAAATGATCTTCACTTTCAAATAAAAGAGTGAGGAGTGTTTCAAATAAGCTTGGTCTAGAATTTATGATTGGCATGGAAAAACTGAACCGAAAATGACTTAGAGTTTGCTTCTTAGTAGCTTTTACTTTGGTCTTGCTCTTTGTTATAGATATGCTTTGGATGCTATAGCAGAAGGAGATTTCCTTCATTGTGATGGAGATCAAGCTTTCAATATTATAAAAAAGTTGATTACAATTTATAGCATGCCAACTGATTTTGATTCCTCTCTTGTGAGCATTTTTGCTAGACTTAATACTCTTGAGACTCACACTGCTTGTTTGGGTAATTGCTATAGCACTTTGCGCGAGCATTTTGATTATGTGCCAACAAATTCTGAACCATCGAGTTGGTTCCCTATGGTGAAAATCACCATTAGTGGTGAAACTTATCATGCTCATTGTGATATTATGTCTGAATTTTGTCTTATACGAAAGGATGTTTATGAATCTTTGAGTCTTTGGAAACTTTCTGAGGGGGAGAAGAAATTTCTCTTACTAATAATGCCACTATATTTCCCATTAGAATAGCTGAAGAAGTATATACAAAATTCCTAGGAAGAATGGTATCTACTGATTATCTTGTTATTGAATGTGTAGGAAAAGGACAAATCACGCATGGAAGGTCTCTACTAAAGCTCCTGGGCGCCATTATAGATGTGGGAAAAGGCACTATAAGATTTATATCTCCACCTTGCAATAATCACGTCTTTCCTAGAGTTAAGAGCAAAGGTAAGAAAGGAAGACGTAAGGCATCCGTTGATCCTAATACCTCATTTGATAATACTTGATTTCCACTTTCTGCGCCTAGCTCAAAGGCGTTAAAGAAAAGCACTCTTGGGAGATAACACAATGTTTTCTTTTCAATACTTTTTATTTTATTTGAGTCTTGGAAGTTATTACTACTGTAATAACCGCTCCTTATCATTTTTATTTCATTTTTGTGCCAAGAAGAACCTCTAATTTGAGGGAGGTAAGATTTGGGGAAGTTGCTGTCCTGAAACAGATTTCTGCGCTGCACCGTAAAAATTCCTGAAAATTCTCGAAATATCTTTTTGATCTGAAATTTGTTGTGCATATGCCCCAGGTTATATCCAAACTTTCATTAGTTTTGCACTTTTCGATTTGAGCAACAGAAGGTCCTCGAAAAATTCGACCTTTGTCAGCTGTTCAGTTTTGACAGATTTCTGCCACTATTTGTGTTTGCCTCTCGATCGCTTTCTTTTTGAGTTCTTTTGATCACGGAACTTTTGAGGAAATTGCTACAGTAGTATATGCTTTATATGTGGTGTTTTTTAGTTGAAACCTGAACCAAAAAGGGTTGATCTACTATTATGTTTATGCTAACGTTGCTAATAGAATTGTGTGAAGTTTTGTATGAAGGAAGTTTTCAAGTGTAGGGATTGGAGAATGATGAGATGAGATGAAGAATGGACAAAAGCTCAAGCCTGGGAATACCCATGTCACCCCAAGAAATATCCAAGAGGTACAAGCGTCAAAGCTTGGGGATGCCCCCGAGGCACCCCTTCTTCATCGGCAAAAATCAGGTCACCTTTCAACACACTATATTTTTATGGCTTCATATTATATGCGTTTTTCTTGGAGCGTCTTTACTTTTGCTTTCAGTATTCTTTTGTTTTGTTTGCTGCAATAAATGGTTGGACCCCAACAAAATTTTTTTGGAGGAGATATACTTCGTTTTTCATTGTCAAGAACACTCTATTTTTCACTCTTATCGTTCAACGAGTGTTCTCTTTTTCTAGAACTATGTTTAGCTTTCATTTTTCGCCTTGATTTTTGTTCAGACCTTGTTTTATCTTTGCATCAAGGTGTATTTAGACCACTGGTATATGTTGGTTTTCATCAAAAGAGTTGTCTCAAAAAGGGTTGAATGGTGTTGGAAAAGAGAAAAAGTTTCATGCAAAAAAGTGGTACAAAAAAGGAGCTTGTTTAGACTGCGGCTTAGACTTTTTCATGCCATGCTTGATTTTGTTTTGATAGTATGCTTAGTGGTTTTTGCTGTAGCATGACTTGTCTCAAATTACTGAGATTGCTTAATGAGCCTTTGAAAAAAATCATGCATTGTTTTATTTTATGGAAGCATTAATTTGGTTTTCTCCTTGATGCTTTATTTGGGTTGACTTGGCGCATGCTTACAACATGTTTGACTCTTACAAAGTCGCCATAAGCCTCTATGATCATTTGGTTTTTGACTTGTGATGCCATTTTATGCTTCTCTTAATGATGTTTTGTCGCTATGCATGATTATGGCCATTATTGCTCTCTTAGTTGGTCGCTCCCTGTCTTTTGCTAGCCCTCATTTTATACTGAGTATGAGCTCTACTCGTGCATCCAACTCCCAAAAACCAAGTTATTCCAATGTGTCCATCATACATACCTATTAGCAATTTGCTATTCCAAGTACATTTGACTTGCTTTTATCTATCCTTTGAATTAAACTCTTTTGGTGTTATGTGAAAATTAGTCAATAAAGCTCTCACGAACCTGATGGCACACTTTACTTTTCTCGCTTTGAAATTTTTGACATTGTGGCTCTTTTATGTTGACGTTATGCTTGCAAGTCGTAAGTTGGGAATTATCCAAACCATGCCATCATGGGGAAAGCTTTCAACATTGCACTTCTCTTATTTGAGTTGATGTCGTGATCTTTTGTTTATGGATACTCGCGATGTGAAACAAGTTGGGAATCTTGCGGGATCATGAAGTTTGTATATGTGTTAGAGAAACGCCTGGGCCGCTAATCTAAGCCATGCATCATTCATGGTGGAAATTTACAGCATGCCCATAGTGGACATTCAACGATGCATCTCAAAATAAAAAGCTATACCAATGGTAAATAAAAGAGATGCCGAGGTGTTCATTGTCTATTTGTCCTGTCATTTTGATGTGGGCTTGTTCCATGTCATCGGGCAAGGAGGTACCCCGTTGGCGGTTCTCAATGATACGTGTATACTTACAATGAAAAGAGCTTGCTTGGGACCCTAAGTCGAGTAGCATGAGGTTTGGGTATTCGTACTTCATGGGACATGAGGTTTCAACTTATGATTTGTCAAGCATATGCTCATAATTGTTCTCGCATTAACTTTAACCATTCAAGATGCCTATAATGGGGGCAATGAGAGCTCAAAGCTAGTAAGTACCATAATTTTTGAAGGTTTGTAAAACTTGCAATCACTGCTTCCCTCTGCGAAGGGCCTTTCTTTTACTTTTATGTTGAGTCTCCACCTTCTACCTTTATGCACCGTCTAAGAGAGCATAGTTGCCATTCTGAGTTTAATGTGCATAGTCCCAAAATTTATTATTGACGGATTCATGATTATGGTTTTGCTTGTTCTTAAATTATTTGTATCTAGTCGCCCTCTTAAACTTGAAGGTGTCCTATGCATTTATGTTTTGCTATTCCATGAAGGACAAGATGAAAACCATTTGCTATGTTTTCTATATGATTGGAACACACGTTCGACTTTCATTGTTTCATTATTCATGATCTTTCGTTTGTGTTTCTTTTCATGTTATAACATGGTTCCTAAGTTTTTATTGTCAAGATTATGTCTTTTATGCCCATGTTTTAAGTTCTTTGATCCCAGCACTCAATGCTTACATAGATGATCAAGATTGTGATGGCGCATGTCACCTAAAAAATTATTCTTTTGTTATCACTTACCTACTCGAGGACGAGCAGGAGTTAAGCTTGGGGATGCTTGATACGTCTCAAACGTATCTATAATTTTTGATGCTCCATGCTAGTTTATACACCATTTGCTTTGAGTTTTGTTACACTTCGTGGCGTTTTTATGCATTTTCCGGAACTAACCTATTAACAAGATGCCACAGTGTCAGTTCCCTGTTTTATGCTGTTTTTGTGTTTCAGAAAAGTTACACAGGAAATATTCTCGGAATTGGACGAAACAAAAGCCGAACCTCCTATTTTTACCGAAGCTTCGCGAAGACCGACGATGAGACGGAGGGGGGCCAGGAGCCAGGCTCACCACAGGGGGGCGCGGCCCAGCCCCTGGCTGCGCTGACCCATGGTGAGGCCAGCTGGCCCCACCTCCGATGATGCCCTTTTGCCTATAAAGTCCCCTCGATGGGAAAAACCTAAAGGACGGATCTCTTTTCCATGAAACATACAGCAAGCCACCGCCGTCGCGAGATTGGGAGGATCCAGGAGCTCTTCCCGGCACCTTGCCGGAGAGTGGAATCCCGGCCAGAGGCCTTCTCCACCACCATGGTCGCCTCTAGAGTGATGTGTGAGTAGTCTACCTTGGACTACGGGTCAATAGCAGTAGCTAGATGGTTGTCTCCTCCACCATGTGCTTCATGTTTAGATCTTGTGAGCTGCCCTACATGATCAAGATCATCTTTATGTAATCATACATGTTATGTTTGTTGGGATCCGATGAGTATTGGCACTATGTTAAGTTGATGTGCTGAATATATATCTTATGTTATCTCTATGATGTTTATGATCTTGCATGCTTTCCGTTGCTAGTAGCTATCTTGGCCGAGTAGATGCTAGTGACTCCAAGAGGGAGTATTTATGCTCGATAGTTGGGTTCATGCCTCTATTTAATCTGGGGGAGTGACAGAAACCTCTAAGGTTGTAGATGTGTTGTTGGTACTAGGGAGAAAACAACATTCTTGTGTCCAAGGACATTTGCTTTGTTTACATTACGCACTTTGCTTAATGCAATTATCTGTTGTTCGCAACTTAATACTCAAGGGGTCCTCGAATGATTCCGCTCGAGTGGATTTTTAGTCATAGATGCAGTTGGATTACGGTCTATGTATTTTAGTCATCATGACATATGTACGTTATCTTTACTCTATCAATTGCCCAACTGTAATTTGTTTACCCAGCATGTTATTATTTATGTTATGGAGAGACACCACTAGTGAACTGTGGACCCCAGTCCAATTTCCTTTACATTACTTTACCGTTTTACTATTACTCACTCTGTTTACTTTACTTGCATTACTATTATCCTTTTACCACTCGATACGCTCAATCCTTTGTTCACAGCAAACCGGTGAGATTGACAACCTCATCGAAGTTGGGAGCAAAGTTCTTGGTTGTGTTGTGTGCAGGTTTCACGTTGCTGCTGGTGAAAAGCTACACGCCGACAAGCAGTTATCTGGCGCCCTTGTCCGGAGTGTCGCAAAGCTAGCAAGCATCACCTTCTGAAGCATGGCTTTCTCCTACTGGTTCGATTAAACCTTGGTTTCATAACTGAAAGAAACTTATTGATGTGCTCATCATACCTTCCTCTTGGGGTTCCCAACTGGGTGCCTTAACATCGCACCATCACCCTACATGATCAAGATCATCTTTGTGTAATCATACATGTTGTGTTTGTTGGGATCCGATGAGTATTGTTACTATGTCAAGTTGATGTGCTCAATATATATCTTTATGTTATCTCTATTTTGTTTATAATCTTGCATGCTTTCCGTTGCTAGTAGCTATCTTGGTCGAGTAGATGCTAGTGACTCCAAGAGGGAGTATTTATGCTCGATAGTTGGATTCATGCCTCTATTTAATCTAGGGGAGTGACAGAAACCTCTAAGGTTGTAGATGTGATGTTGCCACTAGGGAGAAAACAACATTCTTGTGTCCAAGGACATTTGCTTTATTTACTTTACGCACTTTGCTTAATGTAGTTATCCGTTGTTCGCAACTTAATACTCAAGGGGTACTCGGATGACTCCCGACGAGTGGATTATTAGTCATAAATGCAGTTGGATTACGGTCTATGTATTTTGTCGTAATGCCCAGAGTGAATCTCATAGTGATCTTCATGACATATGTATGTTATCTTTATTCTATCAATTGCCCAACTATAATTTGTTTACCCAGCATGTTGTTATATATCTTATGGAGAGACAACGCTAGTGAACTGTGAACCCTGGTCCAATTTCCTTTATATTGTTATACCGTTTTACTTTTACTCACACTGTTTACTTTTACTTGCATACTATTAACCTTTTACCACTCGATACGCTCAATCCTTTATTTATAGCAAACTGATACGTTGTAAACATATTTATAATTTTTGATGCTCCATGCTTGTTTTACACCAATTGTTATATATTATGTCTACACTTTGTGGCACTTTTATGATTTATTTAGACTAACCTACTAATAGTTACAAAAGTGCACAATGTTCTTGTTTTACACTTTGATGTGTAGGAATTACCAAGAATACAAGTGGAAACCTCGTTGGAGTCAAATTGGGACTTTTCAGAAATCTGTGCCAGAACTCTTTTCGAAGATGGTCACGTTAAGGGTCGAATACGGTATCAAATGGAAAACTCTTCTACTACAAAGTTGTAGGGAATTTCACGGCGAATGTTCTGGATATAAACTTCATCTGATTCTGAGTCCGAACGGCCGAGATAAGCCCGCTCCATTGCGGCCCAAGATGGGGAGACGGGAATCCGAGAGACTATATAAAGGGAGGAACCCTAGCTCGTGAGAGACACCTCCACCCACGAATTTGCAGCCACCAGAGCCACGTTTTCGCCTCCCCCATGGATTCCATCTCCATGGGGGAGGGCTCCCATGAAGCCATGAAGGAAGGGGGCTAAGGGGCGGCGCTCCCCCATGATGCCGGCGGCGGGGGAGTCCCCCGCGCCGGTGCCGGTGCCGCTGCCGCCCGCGCCCCTCGCTGCCCATCTCCGTCATCTTCACCGCTATCTCCATCACCAACTCTTCCTATTATGCAGTGGTTCATCCTCCCACACACCTCTATACTGTCCTATGTAAACATGGTGTTTGATGCTCTAATATTCATCCTATGATCTATGTCATGTTTGCATAGTTTATTTGTTTTTAGATTGATTTGTTGAATGTCTTTGGTTCATTAGAGTTGTATGTTGATATGGTACTATCCTTTGGTGTCCATTGTATTTATGCGCGCATGAATTAAACATCTTAGGGTTAGTAGTATGTGCAAAAGGAAGGTGGTAATTCTGCCGGAGTGATAGAAACCTAAGGACGCAAACCGGAACGTTGCACGTATGGGAGTAAGAGGACCATTAACTTAAGGCTATGGTTGGGGAAACCTTAATGCATTATTAGTATTTGCAGATACTTACTAACAATCCAATCATATAGTACTTGTAATTCCAAGTAGTGAAGTGCATGTATATTTAGCCTCTCCCACATAGAAAACTGCATCGAAGACAATGAACCCGATTTATTCACTAATTGAACTTAGACAAAGCCACCACTATTACCACCACTTTTCCACACTCATGGTACTGTTAGTTTTTGGTTACTTAGTATATTTTATTGCTGCAGCACTAACAATTACTTTCTTGTATTTATTATCTTGCAAAGCTATCTCTCATACCCGTATTGTTACTCTAGTTTTATTTCCTAGATAATGCAAACGTTTAGTGTGCGTAGAGTTGTATCAGTGGTTGATAGAACTTGAGAGAACATTTATCCTACTTTTAGCTCCTCGTTGGGTTCGACACTCTTACTTATTGAAAAGGCTACACACGATCCCCTATACTTGTGGGATATCAAGACCTTTTCTGGCGCCGTTGCCGGGGAGCAATAGCGTGTGGGTGAATATTCTTGTGTGCACTTATTTGCTTTATCTCTAAGTAGTTTTTACTTCCAGTTTTAAGTTGTTCTCTATCTTAGTATGGATAGGGAATGCGAATTACAAAAAAAAAGTAGTTGTACTTGTTACCTAAAAACGTTTTCAAAAAGGAAAGTGATTGGAAAGATGAGTAATGGTTAAGTGGGGGTCGACCTTGAACACTTGTGTTCATGCCTATGAAACCAAAACAAATCTTTCCATGAAAGCTTTTTAGTTAAAAACTTGTACATATTGTGTATATTGTATATATTGTACATATTCCTTTATACCATAAAAGTAAATTAATAATTGTAGTTCCTAGTTACTTGGAAGTTGATAGTTTTGCTTTGCTGTCCAAAAACAGATTTTCTGTGCTTCACCGTATAAAATGTTTAAAATCACCAGAACGTGATTTTGACCTGAAATTTCTTGAGTACAAAGTAATGCTTATTATGTTTCTTTCATTAGAATAACTTTTTTTTATTTGAGTTACGTAGCTGTCTCAAAAAAAAATTAATTTTCACCGACTGTTCTGTTTAGACAGATTTCTGTGCTTCACTATAAAAAATCGTGAAAAATCTCAGAATAGTGTTTTGATCTGAAATTTTTTGTGCATAAACCTGAGATTATGATCTGTCTTTCTTTAGTTTGGAGTTTTTCGATTTGAGCTACCTAACTATCTCGTTGAGTGTCATCCTTATAGACTGTTCAGTTTTGACAGATTATCATGCTTATTTAGTATTGTGCTTATACTCAATGTTTATAATCTTTATTTGATCGATAAATGTTATAAATTGGTTAGTATACAGTAGGTAATCTCAAATTAAACTTGTCAAAGCTTGAACATTAGTGGATTTTATTTAATGAGTACTAACCCTACTAATGAGTTTTGTAAAGTTTAATGTGGATGTAGCTTATAAGTTCTAATCAATATGGTGATATGAGATGAACAAGAAGACACAAGAGCTCAAGCTTGGGGATGTTTAGGTGCATTCCAAGAACATGTCCTAGAAGATACAATCATCTAAGCCTGGGGATGCCCGAGTCATCCCCGTATTCATCAACTAACATGAGGTTGTCTCCTTCATACTCTATATTACGCATCCACATGATATGTATTATGTTAACTTGTATTATAATTGCTTTTATATGTCTCGGTTTTATATTCTTTAATTTTATTATGCTCTTTATTTTGTTTTTATTGCTTCTTTACTTTCACTTATAAATTGAAAACAACAAAAATAGTTCCTTTTGTTTTGCTTCTTTGTTTGGTTCTCTATTTTGTGCCTAGCTGAAAGGCGTTAAAGAAAAGCACTCTTGGGAGATAACCCATGTTTTCTTTCAGTACTTTTTCTTTTATTTGAGTCTTGGAAGTTATTACTACTGTAATGACCTCTCCTTATCATTTTTATTTCGTTGTTGTGCCAAGAAGAACCTCTAATTTGAGGGAGGTAAGATTTGGGGAAGTTGCTGTGTTGAAACAGATTTCGGTGCTACACCGTTCAAATTCATGAAAATTCTCAGAATATCTTTTTGACCTGCGATTTCTTGTGCATATGCCCCAGGTTATATCCAAACTTTCATTAGTTTTGCACTTTTCGATTTGAGCAACAGAAAGTCCTCGAAAAAATCAACCTTTGTCAACTGTTCTGTTGTGATAGATTTCTGCCACTATTTGTGTTTGCCTCTCGATCGCTTTCTTTTTGAGTTCTTTTGATCGCAGAGCTTTTGAGGAAGTTGCTACAGTAGTATATGCTTAATATGTGGTGTTTTTGAGTTAAAAACTGAACCAAAAAGGGTTGATCTACTATTATGCTTATGCTAACGTTGCTAATAGAATTGTGTTAAGTTTTGTATGAAGGAAGTTTTCAAGTGTAGGGATTGGAGAATGATGAGATGAGATGAAGAATGGACAAAAGCTCAAGCTTGGGGATGCCCATGTCACCCCAAGAAATATCCAAGAGGTACAAGCGTCAAAGCTTGGGGATGCCCCCGAGGCACCCCTTCTTCATCGGCAAAAATCAGGTCACCTTTCAACACACTATATTTTTATTGCTTCATGCACTATGAGTTTTTCTTGGAGCATCTTTACTTTTTGCTTTCAGTTTTGTTTTGTTTTGTTTACTGCAATAAATGGTTGGACCCCAACAAATTTCTTTTGGAGGAGATGTACTCGCTTTTCATTTGCCAAGAACACTCTAGTTTTCACTCTTATCGTTCAATGAGTGTTCTCTTTTTCTAGAACTGCGTTTAGCTTTTGTTTTTCGCCTTGATTTTTGTTCAGATCTTGTTATATCTTTGCATCAAGGTGTATTTGGACCTCTGGTCTATGTTGGTATTCATCAAAAGAGTTGTTTCAAAAAGGTTCGAATGGTATTGGAAAAGAGAAAAAGTTCCATGCAAAAAAGTGGTACAAAAAGGAGCTTGTTTAGACTGCGGCTTAGACTTTTTCATGCCATGCTTGATGTCATTTTGATAGTATGCTTAGTGATTTTTGCTGTAGCATGACTTGTCTCAAATGACTAAGATTGCTTAATGAGCCTTTGAAAAAATCATGCGTTGTTTTTATTATGTGGAAGCATTTATTTGGTTTTCGCCTTGATGCTTTATTTGGGTTGACTTGGCGCATGCTTACAACATGTTTGACTCTTACAAAGTCTCCATAAGCCTCTATGATCATTTGGTTTTTGACTTGTGATGCTATTTTATGCTTCTTTTAATGATGTTTTGTCGCTATGCATGATTATGGCCGTTATTGCTCTCTTAGTTGGTCGCTCCGAGTCTTTTGATAGCCTTCATTTTGTACTGAGTATGAGCTCTACTCATGCATCCATCTCCCAAAAACCAAGTTATTCCAATGTGTCCACTATAAATTCCTATGCATGGTATTTGCAAGCCATTCCAAGTAAATTTTCATGTGCTACCTTTCAAAACACCTTTAAAATACTTCTCATTTTGTGACACTACTTTCAGCTCATGGGGACGTAGTGGTCGGATTTGCTATCTTCCATATTGTTTTATTCCAAAAAGAAAAAAAAAGAGAAAAAAGAAAAGTAAAAAGGCACTCCTTCATGGTATGTGAATGTTGGTGGGCACCCGATGAAATCGGTTAGCCATGGTTTGTGAAGGGAAAAAAGGTGGGGAGAAGTGCCAAGCTTTATAAAAGAGCACAAAAGTGCCAATCTCTCTCTCAAAAACTTGCTCATTTTTGTATGGAAGATAGTAAGAGCCCCATTGCCAGTCGTTGACAAAGACAACCACCTCTCAAAACCAAATTTTTATCTCTCTGATTTACAAATGAAAAGCTCTAGCACATGTTTAATCACTGCTTCCCTCTACGAAGGGCCTTTCTTTTACTTTTATATTGAGTCTCCACCTTCTACCTTTATGCACCATCTAAGAGAGCATAGTTGCCATTCTGAGTTTAAAGTGCATAGTCCAAAAGTTTATCATTCATTGATTTATGATTATGGTTTCACTTGTTCTTAAATTATTTATATCTAGTCGCCCTTTTAAACTTGAAGGTGTCCTATGCATTTATGCATTTATGTTTTGCTATTCCATGAAGGACAAGTTGAAAACTACTTGTTATGTTTTTCCATATGATTTGAACACACGTTTGACTTTCATTGTTTCATTATTCATGATCTTTTGTTTGTGTTTCTTTTCATGTTATAACATGGTTGCTAAGTTTTTATTGTCAAGATTATGTCTCTTATGTCCATGTTTTAAGTTCTTTAATCCCAGCACTCAATGCTTTACTTAGATGATCAAGATTGTGATGGTGCATGTCACCTCAAAAATTATTCTTTTGTTATCACTTACTTACTCAAGGACGAGCAGGAGTTAAGCTTGGGGATGTTGATACGTTGCAAACATATATATAATTTTTGATGCTCCATGTTTGTTTTACACTAATTGCTATATGTTATGTCTGCACTTTGTGGCATTTTTATGATTTATTTGGAGTAACCTACTAATAGTTGCAAAAGTGCACAATGTTCTTGTTTTACACTTTGATGTGTAGGAATTACCAAGAATACAAGTGGAAACCTCGTTGGAGTCAAATTGGGACTTTCCAGAAATATATGTCAGAACTCTTTTCGAAGATGGTCATGTTAAGAATCGAAGACGGCGTCAAACGGAAAACTCTTCAACTACAAAGTTGTAGGGAATTTCACGGCGAACGTTCTGGACATAAAATTTACCTGATTCCGATTCCGGACGGCCGAGATAAGCCCGCTCCATTGCGGCCCAAGATGGGGAGACAGGAATCCGAGAGACTATATAAAGGGAGGAACTCTAGCTCGTGAGAGACACCTCCACCCACGAATTTGCAGCCACCAGAGCCACGTTTTCGCCTCCCCCATGGATCCCATCTCTATGGGGGAGGGCTCCCATGAAGCCATGAAGGAAGGGGGCTAAGGGGCGGCGCTCCCCCATGATGCCGGCGGCGGGGGAGTCCCCCGCGCCACCATCAGCGCCGCTGCCGCCCGCACCCCTTGTTGCCTATCTCCGTCATCTTCACCGCTATCTCCATCACCAAATCCTCCTATTATGCAGTGGTTCATCCTCCCACACACCTCTGTACCGTCCTATGTAAACATGGTGTTTGATGCTATAATATTCATCCTATGATCTATGTCATGTTTGCATAGTTTATTTGTTCTTAGATTGATTTGTTGAATGTCTTTGGTTCATTAGAGTTGTATGTTGATATGGTACTGTCCTTTGGTGTCCATTGTATTTATGCGCGCATGGATTAAACATCTTAGGGTTAGTGGTATGTGCAAAAGGAAGGGGTAGTTCTGCCGGAGTGACAGAAACCTGAGGACGCGAACCGGAAAGTTGCACGTATGGGAGTAAGAGGACCATTAACTTAAGGCTATGGTTGGGGAAACCTTAATGCATTGTTAGTATTTGTGGATGCTTGCTAACAATCCAATCATATAGTACTTATAATTCCAAGTAGTGAAGTGCATGTATATTTAGCCTCTCCCACATAGAAAACTGCATTGAAGACAATGAACCCGATTTATTCACTAATTGAACTTAGGCAAAGCCAGCACTATTACCACCACTTTTCCACACTCATGGTATTGTTAGTTTTTGGTTACTTAGTATATTTTATTGCTGCAGCACTAACAATTACTTTCTTGTATTTATTATCTTGCAAAGCTATCTCTCATACCTGTATTGTTACTCTAGTTTTATTTCCTAGATAATGCAAACGTTTAGTATGCGTAGAGTTATATCAGTGGTTGATAGAACTTGAGAGAACATTTATCCTACCTTTAGCTCCTCGTTGGGTTAGACACTCTTACTTATCGAAAAGGCTACACACGATCCCCTATACTTGTGGGATATCACAAACTGGTGAGATTGACAACCTCATCGTAAGTTGGGAGCAAAGTTCTTGGTTGTGTTGTGTGCAGGTTTCACGTTGCTGCTAGGTGAAGACACACTAACAATATTTCTGGTGCCATTGTCCGGAGTGTCACGAAGCTAGCAGGCATTACCTTCTGAAGTTTGGCTTTCTCCTACTGGTTCGATAAACCTTGGTTTCACAACTGAGGGAAGACTTGCTACTGTGCTTATCATACCTTCCTCTTGGGGTTCCCAACGGGCTGTACTTACACGCCATCAAGGCGCCATATATAAATTGTCCGGAGCTGTCGTGAAGCTAGCGAGCATCAACCATCGGAAGTTGGTTCTTTCTCCTACTGGTTCGATAAACCTTGGTTTCATACTGAGGGAAGACTTGTTGTTGTGCTCATCATACCTTCCTGTTGGGGTTCCCAACTGGGCGGACATCTACACGCCATCAAGCAATTTTTCTGGCGCCGTTGCTGGTGAGAAAGAGGATTTTTGCATGGGGAGTCTCTTGCTTCCAATCTTTTAATTTGTTATTGTTTTGCTTTATTTTATTTTTACTTCATCTTTTATCAAAAATACAAAAAAATTAGTTCCTTTGATAGGTGTTATTTCGTTACTTTTACTTTTAGTTCATTATGTTGTTCCCTAAGTATGCTCTGGAGGACCTTACAGTAGGTAGTGGTTCTATAATTGGGAAAGGTAACATTGAGGAGTTCTTTAATCATGTTAGTATGCATAAAGATGTTGAGGATAGATCTTTAGCCGATCTTGCTCCTAGTTATGAAGTAGCTGCTGCTTATTTAGTTCACATGTTGGGGGCTAGGTTTGTTAACCTTAATCCTTTTATGCAACAAATGTTTCTTAAGCTTCATGATATCGAAGACTCCGAAAAGAAAGATTTTATTTTGGAGACTTCGCATAGAGAATTTAGAGATGTTGTTATAGAAGCTAGGAAAGTTTTTGAGCGTTTTAATATGCTTGGCTCACGTGTAGAGGTTGTTGGTACAAACAAGGAAGAAATCAAAGTACCGATACGTTGCAAACTCGTAGGATATATTGCATGAAGCTTTGGAAAAGAATTTTGATTGGATTGTTCCTGAAAACCCTTTTGATGAAAGTAGTGAACCCAAGAGTGTTCATAAGGGATATTCAAAAAATTATTTGGATACAATATGATTCATTGTTGAAAGGACTTCTGCAATTGATCTTAATGCCTCATTTGAAAATACTTGATTTCCACTTTCTGTGCCTAGCTCAAAGACGTTAAAGAAAAGCACTCTTGGGAGATAACCCAATGTTTTGTTTTCAGTACTTTTTCTTTTATTTGAGTCTTGGAAGTTATTACTACTGTAATGACCTCTCCTTATCATTTTTATTTCATTTTTGTGACAAGAAGAACCTCTAATTTGAGGAAGGTAAGATTTGGGGAAGTTGCTGTCCTGAAACATATTTCTGCACTGCACCGTAAAAATTCGTGAAAATTCTCAGAATATCTTTTTGATCTGTGATTTCTTGTGCGCATGCCCCAGGTTATTTCCAAACTTTTATTAGTTTTGCACTTTTCAATTTGAGCAACAGAAGGTCCTCCGAAAAATCGATCTTTGTCAGCTGTTCTGTTTTGACAGATTTCTGCCACTATTTGTGTTTGCCTCTCGATCGCTTTCTTTTTGAGTTCTTTTGATCATGGAAATTTTGAGAAAATTGCTACAGTAGCTTATGCTTTAATGGATGGTATATTTGAGTTTGAAACTGAACCAAAAGAGTAGATTTATTATTATGCTTATACTAATGTTGTTAATAGAATTGTGTGAAGTTTTGTATGAAGGAAGTTTTCATGTGTAGGGAAAGGAGAGTGATGAGATGAGATGAAGTATGGACAAAAACTCAAGCTCGGGGATGCCCATGTCACCCCAAGAAATATCCAAGAGGTACAAGCGTCAAAGCTTGGGGATGCCCCGAGGCACCCCTTCTTCATCGGCAAAAAGCAGGTCACCTTTCAAGGCCCTATATTTTTATTGCTTCACATTCTATGCTTTTTTTGAGTGTCTTTACTTTCGCTTTCAGTTTTATTTTGTTTTGTTTGCTGCAATAAATAGTTGGAGCCCAACAAATTTCTTTTGGAGAAGACACACTCCGTTTTTCATTGCCAAGAACACTCTAGTTTTCACTCTTATCGTTCAATGAGTGTTCTCTTTTTCTAGTACTGCGTTTAGCTTTCGTTTTTCACCTTGATTTTTGTTCAGATTTTATTATATATTTGTACCAAGGTGCATTTAGACCACTGGTCTATGTTGGTTTTCATCAAAAGAGTTTTTTCAAAAAGGTTTGAATGGTGTTGGAAAAGAGAAAAAGTTTCATGACTATAGTGGTACAAATGGGAGCTTGTTTAGACTGCGGCTTAGACTTTTGCATGTCATGCTTGATGTCATTTTGATAGTATGCTTATTAGTTTTTGCTGTGGCATGACTTGTCTCAAATGACTGAGATTGCTTAATAAGCCTTTGAAAAAATCATGCGTTGTTTTTATTATATGCGAGTATGTTATTGCGGTTTTCTCCTTTGATGCTTTATTTGGGTTGACTTGGCACATGCTTACAACATGTTTGACTTTACCTAGTCACCATAAGCCTCTATGATCATTTGGTTTTTGACTTGTGATACCACTTTATGCTTCAGTTAATGATATTTTGTCGCTATGCATGACTATGGCCGTTATTGCTCTCTTAGTTGGTCGCTCCCAGTCTTTTGCTAGCCTTCATTTTGTACTAAGAGGAAATACTTCTCGTGCATCCAACTCCCAAAAACCAAGTTTTCCAATGTGTCCACCATACATACCTATTAGCAATTTGCTATTCTAAGTACATTCGACTTGCTTTTATCCATCCTTCAAATTAAACTTTTTGGGGTTATGTGAAAATTAGTCAGTAAAGCTCTCACGAACCTGACGGCACACTTTACTTTTCTGCTTTTGATAATTTTGACCATTGTGGCTCTCTTATGTTGACGTTATGCTTGCAAGTTGTAAGTTGGAGGTTAGCCCAACCATGCCGTCATGGGGCAAGCTTTCAACATCGCACTTTCTCTCATTTAGTTGATATCGTGATCTTTTGTTTATGTATACTCGCGATGTGAAATAAGTTGGAAACTTGTGAGCTCATGGAATTTGTATATGTGTTAGAGAAATGCCTGGGCCGCTAATCTAAGCCATGCATCATTCATGGTGGAAATTTACAGCATGCCCATAGTGGACATTCGACGACGCATCTCACAATAAAAAGTTATACCAATGGTAAATAAAAGAGATGCTGAGGTGTTCATTGTCTGTTTGTCTTGTCATTTTGATGTGGGCTTGTTCCATGTCATCGGGCAAGAGGTACCCCGTTGGCGTTCTCGATGATACATGTATGCTTACAATTACAAGAACTTGCTTGGGACCTAAGTCGAGTAGCATGAGGTTTGGGTATTCGTACTTCATGGGACATGAGATTTTCAACTTATGATTTGTTAAGCATATGCTTCATAATTGTACTCGCATTAACCTTAACCACTCAAGATGCCTATGATGGGGGCAATGAGAGCTCAAAGCTAGTAAGTATCATAATTTTTGGAGGTTTATAAAACTTGCAATCACTGCTTCCCTCTGCGAAGGGCCTTTCTTTTACTTTTATGTTGAGTCTCCACCTTCTACCTTTATGCACCGTCTAAGAGAGCATAGTAGTCATTCTGAGTTTAATGTGCATAGTCCCAAAATTTATTATTGACTGATTCATGATTATGGTTTTGCTTGTTCTTAAATTATTTGTATCTAGTCACCCTCTTAAACTTGAAGGTGTCCTATGCATTTATGTTTTTATATTCCATGAAGGACAAGCTGAAAACCACTTTGCTATGTTTTTCTATATGGTTGAAACACACACTTGACTTTCAATGCTTCATTACTCATGATCTTTTGTTTGTGTCACTCTTCATGTTATAACATGGTTGCTAAGTTTTATTGTCGAGATTATGTCTCTTATGCCCATGTTTTAAGTACTTTGATCTCATCACTCAATGCTTTACATCGTTGATCAAGATTGTGTTGGTGCATGTCACCTAAAAAATTATTGTTTTTTTATCACTTACCTACTCGAGGATGAGCAGGAGTTAAGCTTGGGGATGCCTGATACGTCTCGAACGTATCTATAATTTTTGATGCTCCATGCTTGTTTATACACCATTTGCTTTGTGCTTTGTTACACTTCGTGGCATTTTTATGCATTTTCCAGAACTAACCTACTAACGCGATACCACAGTGCCAGTTCCCTGTTTTCTGCTATTTTTATGTTTTAGAAAAGCTACACAGGAAATATTCTCAGAATTGGACGAAACAAAAGCTGAAGTTCCTATTTTTCCCGAAGCGTGACAGAGTCCAAAGCTGAGACGGAGGGGAGCCAGGAGGCGGCCACACCACCCCATGGCGCAGACCACCCAAAGGTCGCACCAGGGCATGGTGTGGGCCCCTGATCCACCTCCTGACGCCACCCTTCCGCCTATATATTTCCCTCGATGGGAAACCTAAAGGGCCCGATCAATTTTCCTTGAAACATACTGCAAGCCGCCGTTGTCGTCGATGCAAGATCGGGAGGGTCCAGAAGCTCTTCCCGGCACCCTGTCGGAGAGGAGAATCACCGCCGGAGGTCTTCTTCATCACCATGCCTGCCTCCAGAGTGATGTGTGAGTAGTCTACCTTGGACTACGGGTCCATAGCAGTAGCTAGATGGTTGTCATCTCCTCCATGTGCTTCATGTTTAGATCTTGTGAGCTGCCTATCATGATCAAGATCATCGTTGTGTAATTCTACATGTTGTGTTTGTTGGGATCCGATGAATATTGATACTATGTCAAGTTGATTTGCTGAATTATTATCTTTATGTTATCTCTATGTTGTTTATGATCTTGCATGCTCTCCGTTGCTAGTAGATATCTTGGCCGAGTAGATGCTAGTGACTCCAAGAGGGAGTATTTATGCTCAATAGTGGGTTCATGCCTCTAGTAATCTGGGGGAGTGACAGAAACCTCTAAGGTTGTAGATGTGCTGTTGCTACTAGGGAGAAAACAACAATCTTGTGTTCAAGGACATTTGTATTGTTTACATTACACACTTTGCTTAAAGCGATAATCTGTTGCTTGCAACTTAATACCCAACGGTTGCTCGGATGACATCCGGTGGGTGGATTATTAGTCATAGATGCAGTTGGATTACGGTCTATGTATTATGTTGTAATTCCCAAGTGAATCTCATAGTGATCCTCATGACATTTGTATGCTTGCTTTATTCTATCAATTGCCCAACTATAATTTGTTTACCCAGCATGTTATTTATCTTATGGAGAGACACCACTAGTGAACTGTGGACCCCGGTCCATTCTTTTACATTGTTATTACTGTTTACCATTTACTCGCTTTATTTACATTTTTGCAAACTACTATCTTTTACCACTCGATACGCTTAATCCTTTGTTTACAGCAAACTGGTGAAATTGACAACCTCACTGTAAGTTGGGATAAAGTACTTTGTTGTGTTGCGTGCAGGTGATACGTCTCAAATGTATCTATAATTTTTGATGCTCCATGCTTGTTCATACACCATTTGCTTTGTGTTTTGTTACACTTCGTGGTGTTTTTATGCATTTTCCGGAACTAACCTACTAACGAGACGCCACAGTGCCAGTTCTCTATTTTCTGCTGTTTTTGTGTTTCAGAAAAGCTACACAGGAAATATTCTCAGAATTGGACGAAACAAAAGCCGAACCTCCTATTTTTCCAGAACACAAGTCAAAGTCCAAAGCAGAGATGGAGGGGGGCCAGGACCTGGCCGCACCCTAGGGCGGCGTGGCCAGGCCCTAGGCCGCGCCACCAGGGGGTGATCCCCCTGGTCCACCTCCTGTCGCCGCCCTTCCGCCTATATATTCCCCTCGACGGGAAAAACCTAAACACCCAATCAATTTTCCATGAAACCTACTGCAAGCCGCCGCCATCGTCGATGCGAGATCGGGAGGGTCAAGAAGCTCTTCCCGGCACCCTGCCGGAGGCCTTCTTCATCACCATGGTCGCCTCCGGAGTGATGTGTGAGTAGTCTACCTTGGACTACGGGTCCATAGCAGTAGCTAGATGGTCGTCTTCTCCACCATGTGCTTCATGTTTAGATCTTGTGAGCTGCCTATCATGATCAAGATCATCTTTGTGTAATTCTACATGTTGTGTTTGTTGGGATCCGATGAGTATTGGTACTATGTCAAGTTGATGCGCTGAATTATTATCTTTATGTTATCTCTATGTTGTTTATGATCTTGCATGCTCTCCGTTGCTAGTAGATATCTTGGCCGAGTAGATGCTAGTGACTCCAAGAGGGGGTATTTATGCTCGATAGTGGGTTTATGCCTCTAGTAATCTGGGGGAGTGACAGAAACCTCTAAAGTTGTAGATGTGTTGTTGCCACTAGGGAGAAAACAATATTCTTGTGTTCAAGGACATTTGCATTCTTTACATTACGCACTTTGCTTAATGCAGTTATCTGTTGTTCACAACTTAATACTCAATGGGTGCTCGGATGATACCTCGAGAGTGGATTATTAGTCATAGATGCAGTTGGATTACGGTCTATGTATTTTGTCGTATTACCCAGAGTGAATCTCATAGTGATCCTCATGACATATGTATGCTATCTTTATTCTATCAATTGCCCAACTGTAATTTGTTTACCCAACATGTTGTTATTTATCTTATGGAGAGACACCACTAGTGAACTATGGACCCTAGTCCAATTCCTTTTACATTGCTATTACCGTTTTACTTTTACTAGTTGAATGCCCGTGCGTTGCCATGGTTCCTCAAATTTCTTTACTCAACATATGTAAATATAATAATGCACGTGAAATTCATGTATTTAGAAACCAGATCAAATCTATTATTCGATGATGTATGCATAAAAATAACCGATCTGAGTCAATGTCTCTTATTAACTACTCCCTTGGTCCTATAATATAAAATGTTATTACAATTAATAAACTTCTATAGTGATTATAATAACAAATTTATAAAATGGGACAGATGAAGTAAGATTTATTCCCTAACACATTTAAAATAGGGCTCCAATCACCAAACTGGACAAACAGTTTGTCCAATCAAACACACTTTCCCCCATTCGTTGTTCATTCATACTCCCGCCATAGCCGCAACCTAGGAATTATCTTCAGGTAAGAGCTCAACTCTTTCGTTTGTCACACAACCACCCCTAAGTCCCTAGCCCATTGATCATGTTGCCATCGAGTTTATGCCAATCCGATATTGTCTCCCGTGCTATCGTAACGGCTAGGAGATTTGCTACAAAGGATCGAGCATGCATAGTCGGCCATACTCGAGCAAGGTTCGCGTTGAACTGTGTCATTAGCATTAGTAGTTGTATCCAAGTATTGGTGGGGCGACCTCAGGAGGACAAAGTAGTTGCTCCACACATGGTGGAGGATTGCTATGAGTTTATTACATACATTCTAAAAAAAGGCCTTATAATTACTATACTCCCAAAATATGCACGGTTGCCTGACATTAGCTACATCTGATGCACCTAAAATATGTGCATGAAGCTACAATGAAATAAAAAATAACGTTCATATTTCTATTGGGCCCCATCCTATTGAACCGTACATTAAGAATAAATACTAATCTGGGTTTACAATCACAATGATTTTAAGATCACTGTTTGTCTATACAATTCACAAAAATCAGTTTGTTTTCATTATTTGGAACCTTGCGTATTTTTTCATTCTTTCTCCAAGATCGTATCCTCACTTCTAGGGAAGAGAAACAAAATAAACATTTAGAAACATAGGTTAATAAACGGAATGGTTGGCGTTCGTGTGTACAATGAGAATTATTTGCCTCCAAAGGCATCCCAATTGATCTACATGGAGAAAAGTGTTTATATGAATTGGAAACTACGATAAATCAAGGCATATCTGCAAGAGCAAGAGTTTGATTATATACATGCAAATGAGCTCACATGACTACATGCGGATATGTAGTGACCTAGGGGGATAAATACCAAGAGCATTATCTATGTGTGCACAATAGGTCTACAATTGTAAGGTTTAGAATCATATAAGATAGCATGATGCTGCTACATATTCAGTAGTAAGATCCATTGAAAAGCTAATCTCAATGGTTTGAATTTATGTAAGCAGCATCATGCTATCTTATATGATTCTAAACCTTACAATTGTAGACCTATTATGCACACATAGATAATGCTCTTGGCATTTATCCCCCTAGGCCCTAGGTCACTACATATCCGCATGTAGTCATGTGAGCTCAAATAATCTACATCACAACTCAACGAAAACGGCATATCCATGTGAAGAAAACCCTCCGCTTTGTCCTTTCCATCAACCCCCGGTAAAATTTCCGCAGCGCATCACCCCTTCCACTTGCACAGTTTGCAAATATGGAGACAACTTGTTAGTAGTAAAAAAATATCTAATTGGCAGAGAATGCTTGACTGCACTTTTTCTTTTCAAACTTGAAATTTTCTAAATCGAGACTTCCAAATTTCCTGATCTCAGTTCACATTTTATCACTTGTAAAATTCCGGATCTCAATTCACATTTTATCACTTCCAAATTTCCTGATCTTAGTTCACATTTTATCTTAATACCAAGTTTTTGTATGCTAATCATTTAATCAGAAAATAGCAGAACAAAAAATCATTTCCTTTTATTCTGCTGAAAGAGGCATTGAACTTTATTAGATGATTTCTCCTTTCAAATTTATTCGCAAAGTAAATTGACCTGATGACGTTGTCAAAATTTGACCAATCCTTAGAACATCAGCAGGGACATGTACCATGAAAAGTATACTGAAATGCTGACCATATTTATGTGAGCTGAACCCCAAAATTGCAATAGACTTTTTTTTCCTTAGGAGTTAGGAATTATAAACGAAGGTAAACAACTTTCTTCAGTATATTTGCACATATAGGTGATTAGAAATACAAAGACAAAATACAATTTCTATAAAAAGAAATTTAATTCAAGGACTCATAGATTAGCTTACAATAGGCAGAGGGAATTTAGCCGATCATTCAGCTATACATACCTTTCAGCTTTTACGTGTGTCCAATCTCGGAACTGAAATCCTCTGTATCAAAGAAAAAGATTAGCTCTTCTGTACAAAGCTTTAACAAATCTTTTATGAACGGCGTGGATGACTCCCTCGTGCTTCATTGAACTAATCTGGGTTTGATTGGGTAGCAAATGCAGAAACCAAAATCCTAGGTAGAGAAAATCAAAGAAATAACGAGAAAAGGAACATCAGAACGCTGCCAACGATCGGATCGTGCGAGGCCCTGAAGGAGTTCGCGGAATACCGTGTTGCTCCTAGCGAGCAGCAAGGATTTATGTGGTTGTATAATCTGTAAATTAATTGACTTATAGGAAAAGAAAGATCCCGCCTCTGTCATCAGATGAAAGTAGCCCACGACTGTGGTCATGCAAGCACCACACCCACCTATTTCCGGCACTCCAGCAGCTTGTTCCGTTAATCGCCAGACCCTCACCTGAAGACCAAGCCGTCCACTCAAATCGGGACCTGTAGCTCCAGCTCGCGGCGAGAAGCTCGCTATGTCCTCCCCTTCCATCTCCTTGACGGCCAGGTTGGCTAGCATGTAAGCCGCCAGGACTTCGTCTTGATCGGATCCATCGATCGATTGGCGATGGTCGACTCGCGAAGATTGTGCTGGAGTATATATGGCAGGCGTAGGTGCACCTCGACGTGGACTCTTATTTAGAGCGAGGTCCAAAGACTCTTAATATGATACGAAATTGACTAACACCGAGGGACAGAGGGAGGCGACACCGATTGGACAGCGTGGTTGAGAAAACGATTCGGTCTATGTGGGATGAAAGACGTATTTTAGGTGGATTGAAAGCGTACTTGCGAGCCATGGACCATACCTCTAGCAATATTATTAGTAGAGATTCGCTTTATTTACATTCTTACAAATTATTACCTTTTACGACTCGATACGCTCAATCCTTTGTTTACAGCAAACCGGTGAGATTGACAACCTCATCGTAAGTTGGGACAAAGTACTTGGTTGTGTTGTGTGCAGGTTCCACGTTGCTGCTGGTGAAAAGCTACATGCCGACAAGTTATCTGGCTCCATTGTCCAGAGTGTCGCAAAGCTAGCGGGCATCAACCTTCGGAAGTTTGGTTCTTTCTCCTACTGGTTCGATGAACCTTGGTTTCACAACTGAGGGAAACTTTTTGCTGTGCTCATCATAACCTTCTCTTGGGGTTTTCCAACAAGTTTTCTGGTGTCAAGTAGACACCAGCGAAACAACAATCAGCAGGTTCCACATTGCTGCTGGTGCAAAGCTACGCCCTGGACCAGGCGCCATATATAAATTGTCCGGAGCTGTCACGAAGCTAGCGAGCATCAACCTTCGAAAGTTGTTTATTTTTCCTACTGGTTCGATAAACCTTGGTTTCATACTGAGGGAAGACTTGCTGCTGTGCTCATCATACCATCCTCTTGGGGTTCCCAACTGGGCGGACATCTACACGCCATCAGTTCTACAATCAGGTTTTATTGGCCTACCCTTTTTAGAGATGCTAGAAAGTTTATTTTATCTTGTGATGAATGCCAAAGAGTTGGTAATATTTCTAGACGCAATGAAATGCCTATGAATTATTCTCTTGTTATTGAACCATTTGTTTTTTGGGGATTTGACTTTATGGGCCCTTTTCCTCCTTCAGAAGGTTATACTCATATACTTGTTGATGTTGATTATGTTACTAAGTGGGTAGAAGCTATACCTATGAAGAGTGTCGATGGTGAGACCTCGTTAAAGATGCTTAAGGATGTTATTTTTCCTAGGTTTGGTGTGCCTAGATATCTTATGACTGATGGAGGTTCTCATTTTATTCATGGCGGTTTTAGGAAGACTCTTGCTAGATATGACGTTAATCATAGAATTGCTTATGCTTATCATCCCCAAACTAGTGGTCAAGTGGAGCTATCGAATAGAGAGATCAAGTCTATCTTGCAGAAGACTGTTAATAGATCTAGGAAAAACTAGGCTAACAAGTTAAACGATGCTTTATGGGCTTATAGAACTGCTTATAAGAACCCCATGGCATGTCTCCTTACAAAATGGTTTACGGAAAAGCGTGTCACTTGCCTTTAGAATTAGAACACAAAGCTTTTTGGGCAGTGAAAGAGCTTAATAGGGATTTTAAACTTGCCGATAAGAAAAGGTTACTTGATTTGAGTTCCTTAGATGAGTGGAGGAGTGAAGCTTATGAGAATGCCAGACTTTTTAAAGAGAAAGTCAAGCAATGGCATGATAGGAGAATTCTTAAGAGGGAATTTCATGTTGGTGAGAAAGTTCTATTGTATAGGTCTCGTCTCAGATTTTTTGCAGGAAAATTACTCTCGAAATGGGAAGGACCCTTTATTATTGAAGAGGTGTATCGTTCAGGTGCGATAAAGATTGCTTCATTAAGAGATAACACTACACAAGTGGTGAATGGGCAAAGACTCAAGCATTATATTTTCAGAGATTCTTATAATGAAGATATCGATGTTATTCAAGTGGTGACTCCGGAAGAATTCCTCAAAGAACATATGCAGGAAACTGCAGTGTCCATTTTTGAATAGGTAACAGTTCTAGTCAGAAAAGGTCCGCGTTAGACTTTTCTGCTCATACTTTTGTTGTTTTTATTAAATATGAAAAATCACGAGACGAAAATGAGTTGGAAACGGAGCCTGGAGGCTCCACAGCACTGGTGGAATGGGCCCCCTGCTGGCCGCGCCACCCTGTGGTGTGTTCGCCTCGGAGCTCGTTTCCGTCCCGGTTTCCTCCTGTGCCTTCGTTTCGTTGTTAAACTTTCACCTATATGACCCCCCAGATTGCCCGAGGTCTATATATCATGTTCTCGTTGTGTTTTTGTTTTGATCTGTTTCTGTCAGGAGTTGTTCTCAGTTTTAGAGGCAGCATGGCCTCCGCCAACAACAACAAGGAGAAGACGCCTTCAGAAGATGATCACCAAGACCTCAAGTTGAAGGAAGAGGTCGAGAGTGAAGCCAGAGAAGAAGAATTAGAAGAAGATCAGCGTCTGTGCACTCGCTTTGTCGTTGCAAGCATTGGAGTGGTGACAAACCCTAACCAGTTCAAGAGGAGCGCATGGATAAGCACTGGAGGGGGTGTTCCACGCCACACCTTAGCTCCACAGACATCTTCTTCAAGCAACAACCCCTTTCATACTCTAATACATGAGCGTCAATTCCAAAGGGTGCCTAAATCAAGATTACCCTCTAGATGGTATATAGATCATTCTAATAGTGCAGGGAAAGGAAGCTTCAAGTGTGAAGAAGAGTGGGGAAATAATTCCAAGAGCTGGGATTCACAGTCTGACATGTTCATGAGCCGTATTGAGCATAATTCAAAGATGATTTGTAATCTCACCTACAAGATTGATGAGTTGAAGGAACTGATTGAGAAGCTTATTAAAGACTCACCACCACCACCAAAGGAGTAATTCGTCATTGGTATTGGCATCCCCTTGGTTTGTTCCAAGCTTGGGGGAGTGCCGCGGTATCACATCATTACCTTTTACCCATTTACTTTTCAAGTAGAGTCATATCATGAATAGAGAAGTTATCATGTAGGATAGTTTGCAGTGTGGAAGTATCCTCCTTTAGTTGGTTATCTATGTATCCCTTGTTGTGAGTTGCGGTTATGAAATATTAATGAGAAGTCTTATCATTTACTTTCTATACACTTTATTTTAGTTTACAATTTTTCTTATATGATTAGTCTTGTTGATTAGTATTGGTATCACTTTGGGAGCATGAGTAAATCTAGTTGGTTTTGGCAAACTTATCAATGGTCAGTAGCAGCAATACTTTGAGGCTTGAGTAGAAAAGAGGGAAATACATGTAGATACATCATTTCAGCTTTCCTTCATGATTGGCTCATAAGCATCAGTATTCTCAAGTTAAAATCGTTTATACTTTCAAGGAAGTTTGCATGATTATTTTCTATCACATGTATGTTTGTTTGTTTCATACAACTCATATGCTTGCTACCCATCCTTGCTAGCCAAAAACCTGTACTGAGAGGGAATACTTCTCGTGCATCCAATTCCCAAAAACCAAGTTACTTCCAAAGAGTCCACTATAAATTTCTATGCATGGTATTTCAAGTCATTCCAAGTAAATTTTCATGTGCTACCTTTCAAAAACTTCAAATACTTCTCATTTTGTGACACTGTTTTTAGCTCATGAGGACGTAGTGGTTGAGTTTGTTATCTTCCATACTACATTGAGTACCCCTCGACTTGCATGCTTCATCTACTCGTCACTAATTTTGGAAGGGTGGAGGAGTGCCAAACTATAAAAGAGCACAATTGTGCCAATTATTCAAACATTTCAGAACCGCTCTCACTTTTTTAGTATGGAAGATGGCAAGAACTCCGTTGTTAGTCGTTGACAAAAACAACCACCTCTCAAAACAATTTTTATCTCTGTTTTTACAAATGAAAAGCTCTAGCACATGTTTAATCCCTGCTTCCCTCTGTGAAGGGCCTATCTTTTACTTTTATGTTGAGTCAACCTATTCCCCTCTATCTCAAGCAAGCATTTGAGTTGTTGTGTTTCAACCATCCATATGTTGATTTATTCAATTATGTTTCATGTCTTCCTTTGTTTAGTATGATGTCTTTATCTGAAAGAATATAACTTTGAAAGCTATCTATGACTGTAAAGACATTGTTATGATTGAGCATGTGATTTTTGCTTTGTAAGCTCTGATATAAAAGGCTCCGATCGAAATATAAGTACAATCTGTTTATTGTTCTTTGACCAAGAACAAAGGTTTGCCATCACCAATCATGATTTACCTTGTGCATCTTTATTGTGATTCCCTTTGCTTATTGCAAGTCAAGTTATATGAAGGGAAGTTGCTATCAATTTTGACTTGTGCCTTGGTAAGTGTGATGCTTCTTGTTCGTATTTTGTTTATCGACACTTCACTCCATAAACCTGTGGTCATGTTTACCGAGTTCAGTTTTTGCTTGGGGACAAGTGAGGTCTAAGCTTGGGGGGTTGATACGTCCATTTTACATCACTATTTTATATCATAATTTACTGTTATTCATTGATATATTTCATATTTAGAGATGATACTTATGTTGTTTCCTCTGTTTTCACATGTTTAATGATTATTGGAGAGATTGCTGCCGGAGTCAGGATTCTGCGGGAAAAAGGACCTCAAGACACCATATTTCTGAAGATCAGCAATTCCAGGAAAATACCCAGAAGTTCATATTTCATCGGAAGACAGAAGTAGCCAAAAGGAGAGGGCGAGGTGAGCTGCCAGGGGCCCACACCACCAGGTGGCATGGGCCAGCCCTAGGCCGCACCACCCGGTGGTGTGGCCGCCCTGGCCCACCTCTCCCAGCACCCCCTCGTGTATATCGTCTCCCCGAAAAACCTAAGACAGGAGGGGGGATCAGAGATAGTCTGTGTCGCCTCTGCGGGGCGGAAAACACAAGTAGAGAGAAAGCTCTCCGGCAGTCAGAAATCTGCCGGGGAAATTCCTTCCTAGAGAGGGGAGATCATCGCCATCGTCATCGCCATCGAGCTGGGCTTCATCGGGATCATCATCTTCATCACCATCATCACCAGCACCCTCATCATCTTCATCACCACGCCATCCCGCTGTAACATCTTGGGTTGAATCTTGTCCAATTCTTAGGGGAAACTTTCCCGGTGTTGATTACTCTTGTAGTTGATGCTATTGAGTGGAACCGTTGAATTAAGGTTTATGTTCAGATTGTTATTTACCATTATTTCACCTCTGGTCATGATCCATATGATGTCTTGTGAGTAGTTCGTTTAGTTCTTGAGGACATGGGAGAAGTCAAGATGTTAGTAGTGAAACTATGTTGAGTAATATTTAATGGTTTGATATATTTATATTGTGGTGCTATTCTACTAGTGGTGTCATGTGAACGTCGACTACATGATTACTTCACCTTTATGGGCCTAGTGGAATGCATTGTGTATTTGGCTACTAATTGTGGGGTTGCCGGAGCGACAGAAACCTAAACCCCCGTTAGGAAACCATTGCACCAGGGAGTGTAGGATCTCAGAGTTTAAGGCTGTGGTTAGATTTGTCTTAATTACTTTCTTGTAGTTGCAGATGCTTGCAAGGGGTGTAATCACAAGTGTGTATTAGTCCAAGTTGGGGTAGTGCACTAGCATAGGTTCACCCCCATAACACTTATCAAACCAATGAAGATTACTTAGCTGCATGAAGCGAAAGCACTTGACAGAAACTCCTGTGTGTCCTCAGGAACGTTTGGTAATCATAAGTTACACAATCAGCTTGTCCTTTGCTCTAAAAAGGATTGGGCTGCTCGCAGCAATTATTATTATTGTCTTTTATTTACTCATACTTTATTTACTTGCATTACCAAATACCCTTGAAAACCCGTTTGCTAGTATTTACAGTGAATCCTTGATCAAAACTGCTTGTCAACACCTTCTGCTCCTCGTTGGGTTCGACACTCTTATTTATCGAAAGTAATACGATACACCCCCTATACTTGTGGGTCATCACTATGGCTTGTTCATTTCCTTCTTCATATACTTCATCTTCCACGCTTATGTTTTCATCATCTTCTTCCTGCAAAATATTAGTACTTTTCATGGCATCAAGAGTTATCTCTTTATATTTAATAACATAAGAATTATCACTAAATTCATTTATGTAGATTTGGAGGATAGCATCCAGGTGCCCTTTCATTACACGAGCCTCATGACTAGTTTCAAAATTTTCATTAATAAGAGAGTCTAACTCACGACCTTCAATATAAGCAATATACTTCTCAACTTGTTCTATATCATGGCACAAAATTCTACTCTTCCAATACGAAGCAATTATAAGATCACTATTATGTTTGCATTGAAAATGAGAGTGTTTATAGCATTCCCTAGTGCAGCATGTCACATCATGTAATTCACATAAATCAACAGCTAAATATTTGATATGTTTGAGCAATTCATCCATTCTTTCTCCTTCTTTGGTAATTGATATTCATTGTAAGCTTCCATAATCTCAAGATACTCATCAACCATAGAGATACTAGGAAGTCACCCCATGTTTTGGCATGCAAATTCAAAGACTACACTATTTTTTGGATTTTATGCATATAAGTAATAACAAAAAGAACTAAAAAGACAAAAACAAGAAAAAGAGAACCGCTTTGCAAATCTAAAAGAACGAGAAGACTCACAGTGGTGCAACCTCCCCAAGCTTAGGTTATTGCATGGCGCTCGAAGATGATCTTGCGTCGGAGAATTGCCTTCGCTCATGGAAGCTCGCTGACAAGGGTATGAATACCAAGGCCCACAATGTTGGTACCCCTGAGGCCTGTTTGGGTAGTAGCCCATGAAAGCTAGGCTCAAGATAGAAAATGAAGCATAGCCATAGTCTAAATATGAAATCGTATTGTAATCCGTCTTGTATAGACTAATTTGTATAAAACGCGACTGGATCCTCGAGACCTGGCCACCTATAAATAGGGGCCAAGAGAGGCCCGTCAGGGACACATCGAGATTGAGCTTGTAAACCACACTTTGTCTCAATAAACATCAAGTTCCGCCTTGTTTGTCTGAATCTTTACCTTCGAGTTCATCCAACACCCTCTTCCCCCGATCCTAAGTCCTTCATCTAGCACATTTGTAGAGTTTAACCCTCGTCAATTGGCGCCATCCGTGGGGACCTTGGGCATTGGAATCATGAATTCGACGGCTTTTTTGCCTTCATCCAAAAGCGACTCAAAGATCGACGGAAACCAGATCACCTTTGGAGTTGTGAATGCTTTCCTTTGTTCCATGGCAAAGGCGCCAGAAAATAGTCTTGATGACACTAAGCAATGTGCCACTTTGTTGGGACTCTAAGTGCAGAGTGTTGTCGTAAGAGTAAATTTTTCTCACGAGGAAACTTGGGGTTTATATAGAACTCTCGGAGAACAGTCAAAAAAGCTCTATTCGTTCTCGTCAAGCAACCTACAAAACAATTTCCTTATCTTATGTCTCCAACTCCACTGAGTGCTTGTCAAGCACAATGTGTGAATATAAGTAAAATAAATATGAAGATGCAATAAAATAAATATGATGCGTGCAAGGTAAACTAAGCTAATATGCAACTAGAATAATGCGGTAAAGGTGTTTTTGGGTTTTGTATGTTAATGCAAGGAAGTAAATGTGTTTTTGTATTTTCGGAATAATTTAATGCTAAAAATAAAAGTGCGAATAAAAGTGTCGGAAAGGTGTTTCATATGATTAAAATTGGTCTGGGGTTCATGGGTTCACTTGTCTACTCTCTCATAAAGTTGTGGTGGCATTAAGCATAAGATAGATGACCGAAACTGAAAGGAATATGCCCGAGAGGCAATAATAAAATTGTTATTATATTATTCCGTGTTCATAATAGATGTTTATTTCTCATGCTAGAATTGTATTAATCGGAAACATTAATACTTGTGTGATTAATAAACTAAAAGGGTTCCTAGTAAAGCCTCTCTTTTATACTAGCTCGTTAATTAACCGATGATCAAGGTTTCCTGATCATGAACATTGGATGTTGTTAATAACGGGGTCATATCATTAGAAGAATGATGTGATGAACACTCACACCCATAGTACGAATAGCAATACGATCAAGTCATCAAGTTCTTTGCTATATCAAACTCATACGAAATAGTTCTAATCCTCAGACCATGAGATCATGTTAATCACTGATACCGGAAGAGTGCTTTGATGATATCAAACGTCACACCGTCACAGGGTGATTATAAAGGTTGATTTGGGTATTCTGAAAGTGTTAGTTGAGGCTCATGGATCAAGAGTGGAATTTGTCCGACCCGATGACGGGAAGATATTCTCTGGGCCCTTCTCGGTGATATTGCATTAGAATCGCTTGCAAGCATGTGACTAGGTCACAGGAATGCATTATCACGGAACGAGTAAAGAGACTTGTCGGGAACGAGATCGAACTAGGTATGGTTGATACCAAATGATCGGATCTCGGACAAGTAATAATATCGCGAGACAAAAGGAATTAACTATATTCGTTACTGGTTCACACGATCACTAGTTCATCGTTGAGTAAGTGGGAGTCATCATGGATTTCCAGATCCCGCTGTTGATTATTGACCGGAGAGGAGTCTCGATCATGTCCACGTTATTCATGAACCGTAGGGTGACACACTTAAGGTTCGCCGTCGTTTTTGAGTGGATACGATACTCCGATCGAATTACAGGACAACATAAGGGTTGTTTCAGAAAAGCACCGAAACTATTTCGGGATATCGAAATAACTCAAGGGTGTATTTGTTAATGTTTGTTAATTGAATTAATTAACAAATATTAAAGAAATAAAAATGTTTTATTAAATCAATAAGTGTGAATTTTAATTAGCATGAATGTCATGCAAAATTAAAATGGGGGTTACCTCATGTTGATGAGGGGGTTACCACCATGAAGAGAATGAAGAGGGGGTTACCACCATGAAGAGGAGGAGGGCCTCCTTGGCCGGCCACCCCTTGGGGGCTGCCCCTCCTCCCCTATATAAACCCCTCCCTCTCCTCCATGTGACACACTTCTTGATCCTCCTCTCCCTCGCATAGTTGCTGCCCAATATCCGTCTCACCTTAGCAAAGCTCTGCCGGAATTGTAGTTCGTAGTTCATACACTTGGAGAAGTGTGTGGAGGAGTGTCCGGCGGATCCCTTCTTCCGCTGCCCCGCTGGACCGAGGGCGTGGAGGAGTCGACGACGAGCTGTACGTGTGACCGAGCACGGGGGCGCTGCCACTTGTGGCGCCGTGTACACGATCTTGTGATCGTCAAGCGAACCACTACGTCGACTACGTCAAGTGAACAACTACGTCGACTACGTGCGTCTTCATCGACTCTCCATCGTCAACGTTTGTGCGGGAACGTAATCCCCTCTTACGGTCATCGAGGGTTAGTCTCCGTTGCTACCACCTCGTAGAGTATCTTGGCTAGTTTATGTGTTCTTGCATAAGAAATTTTTTGTTTTCTATGCTACGAACCCATCAGTGGTATCAGAGCCATATCTATGCGTAGTTGGTATGCACGGCTAGAACACATGTGGATGTGGGCGTTGATGATCATGTTATTGCAATTTTTGTGTATTTTGGATCATAGTGGCATAGTGGGATTGAATCTGCCCGAGACTAACCTTACGTGACCGCGTTCACGAGACTTGTCCCACACTTGACATGCTTCGGCATATGTGGCTTTGCGGGTGTATGTTTCTCCCACTATAGTTATGATCTATTTTACAAATAGTTGTTAATACTATTTTTTATCATCGTTGTGGTTTCATGTTCGTAGGTAAGAACGGTTCTTCCTAGAAAGCCCCAAACCACATAAAATATGCAAGACAAATTAGAAACGTCTAACTTGTTTTTGCAGGGCATGTGATGTGATATGGTTAAATTGTTTATATTACAAATTGTATGCGATGATCCTTTTTGTAAGTTATAAACAACCGGCAGGAGCCATATGGTTGTCTTTACATTTAAATGGCCTGCGTGCCGAATATATATATCCAAGTGATATATTGTAATGGAGGAAGACAACCAAGGTGGCGCGCCATGGACCTTGGTGCTACGCCGGTGGAATGATGGAGATCATACCATGACGCACAAGATGGAGATCGAATACATGAAGGACCATATCATATCACATTATATATGCATGTGATATTTATCCTTTTATGCATCTTATTCTGCTTAGATTTGATCGCGCGGTAGCATTATAAGATGATCCCTCTCACATAAATATCAAGATAAAAATGTGTTCTCCCATAACATGCACCGTCAAGAAAGTTTGTCGTTTTGAGACACCTCGTGATGATCGGGTGTGATAGACTCTACGTTCACATACGACGGGTGTAAGACAGTTTTACACACGCAAATGTTATGGTTCTACTTGGCGAGCCTAGCATGTACAGACATGGCCTCGGAACACGAACCGAAAGGTTAAGCATGAGTCATATGGTTGATATGATGAACATGGTGATGTTCGCCTTTGAAACTATACCGTTGCACATGATGATCGGTTGCGGTATAGTGGATTTGGTTCGTGTAGTCACTTAAGAAAACTAGGAGGGATGTTGTTTTTAAGTGGGAGTTCACGTAGAATTTGATTTAACCTGAACTCATTCTATTATGAACTTAGTCTAAATCAACTTTGCAAATAACTTGTAGATCATGGCACCACCGGCTCTAAATTTCAATGCGTTCATGGAGAAAGAAAAACTAGCCACCAACGGTAGCAACTTCACCAACTGGGCACTTAACTTGAGGATCCTCCTCAATGCCTCTCAAAAGGGCTATGTGCTTGAGGCACCGCTAGGTAACCCGCCTGCAGAAGATGCTCCCGATGAAGAGAAAAATGTTTTTCTGACTCGTAAGGAGGACCACAGTTTAGTTCATTGCGGCATACTGTATAGACTTGGGTCGGAGCTGCGAAAACATTTCGAGAACAGCAACGCTTATGATACAATGGGAGAGTTGAAACTGATCTTCGACTCCCATACTGACGTAGAGAGTTATGATGCTTCAGAAAAGTTCTTTAGCTGCATGATGGAAGAGAACAGCTCCGTTAGTGAGCACGTACTCAAAATGTCTGGGTACGCTGATAAGCTCATCTCTTTGGGAATAATGATTCCCAATGAGTTGGGAATACATCGGGTTCTCCAATCTCTCCCACCTAGCTTCAAAGGCTTTGTGATGAACTACAACATGCAGGGCATGAGGAAGTCTCTCCCCGAACTTCTCTCAATGCTTAAGACTGCAGAAGTAGAGATCAAAAAGGAACATCAAGTGTTGATGGTCAATAAGACCACTAGTTTCAAGAAAGGTAGAAAGGATAATAAGTCCAAGGGTAGAAACAAGAAGGACGACAAATCTGCTGCCGGTTCTGAGAGCAAACCCAAGGCTGGTCCTAAACCTGAAACTGAGTGCTTCTACTGCAAGGAAACGGGGCACTGGAAGCGCAACTGCCCAAAGTATCTGGCGGATAAGAAGAACGGGAAGATTAACAAAGGTATATATGATATACATGTTATTGATGTGTACCTTACTAGTAGTCGCAATAGCACCTGGGTATTTGATACTGGTTCGGTTGCTCACATATGTAACTCGAAACAGGGGCTAAAGAATAAGTGGCAACTTGCGAAGGATGAGGTCACGATGTGCGTCGGCAATGGATCAAAAGTTGATGTGATCGCCGTCGGGACGCTGCCTCTACATTTACCATCTGGATTAGTTTTAAACCTGAATAAATGTTATTTGGTGCCTGCGTTGAGCATGAACATTATTTCTGGATCTTGTTTAATGCGAGACAATTATTCATTCCAGTCTGAGAACAATGGTTGTTCGATTTATATGAATAATATCTTTTATGGACATGCATCTGAGAAAAAAGGTTTATTTCTTTTGAATCTTGATAGTAATGAAACACATATTCATAACGTGAATGCCAAAAGAATTAAGTCAAATGATGATATGGCCGCATACATGTGGCATTGCCGTTTAGGTCATATTGGTGTTAAACGCATGAAGAAGCTTCATTTGGATGGACTTCCGGAATCACTTGATTATGAATCATTTGAGACATGCGAGCCATGTCTTATGGGCAAGATGACTAGAACGCCGTTTTCCGGTTCAATGGAACGGGCGACAGACTTATTGGAAATCATACATACAGATGTATGTGGACCTATGAGTGTGTCGGCGCGTGGTGGATATCGTTATTTTGTTACTTTCACTGATGACTTAAGTAGATATGGGTATATTTACTTAATGAAACACAAGTCTGAAACGTTTGAAAAGTTCAAAGAATTTCAGAGTGAAGTAGAAAACCATCGTAACAGAAAGATTAAATTTCTACGATCTGATCGTGGAGGAGAATATCTTAGTTATGAGTTTGGCACACATATGAGAGAATGTGGAATAGTTTCACAACTCACTCCCGCTGGAACGCCACAACAAAATGGTGTATCCGAACATCGTAACCGTACTTTATTGGATATGGTTCGGTCTATGATGTCTCTTACCGATCTGCCACTATCTTTTTGGGGTTATGCGCTAGAAACAGCCGCTTTCACTTTAAATAGGGCTCCATCTAAATCCGTTGAAACGACACCGTATGAATTATGGTTTGGAAACAAACCTAAGCTGTCATTTCTAAAAGTTTGGGGATGCGATATTTATGTGAAGAAACTTCAGCCTAATAAACTCGAACCCAAAGCGGAAAAATGTGTCTTCATAGGATACCCTAAAGAAACAATTGGGTACACCTTCTATCACAGATCCGAAGGCAAAGTGTTTGTTGCTAAGAACGGATCCTTTTTGGAGAAGGAGTTTCTCTCGAAAGGTGTGAATAGTAGGAAGGTAGAACTCGATGAGGTTATTGAACCTCCTCTTCATGAATTGGCGAGTGGCGCAGCGCCGGAAACCGTTCCGGTGGTGACTTCACCAAATGAAGTGGGAGCTAATGATGAAGATCATGAAACTCCAAAAGAGGATACTACCGAACCTCGTAGGTCGACAAGAACACGCGCCACTCCTGAATGGTACGGTGATCTTGTCGTAAATGCCATTGTTGAGAACGATGACACTGCGACGTATGATGAAGCGATGATGAGCCCAGATTCCAACAAATGGCATGAAGCCATGAAATCCGAAATGGAATCCATGTATGAAAACCAAGTATGGACTTTGGTGGAACTTCCCAATGACCGAAAGGCCGTTGAGAATAAATGGATTTTCAAGAAGAAAACAGACGCTGATGGTAATGTGACCATCTATAAAGCACGACTTGTCGCAGAAGGTTTCCGACAAATTCAAGGAATTAACTACGATGAGACTTTCTCACCCGTAGCGATGCTAAAGTCTGTTAGGATTATGTTAGCAATTGCTGCATTTTCGATTACGAAATTTGGTAGATGGATGTGAAAACCGCGTTCCTTAATGGTAACATTGAGGAAGAGTTGTACATGATACATCCCAAGGGTTTTGTTGATCCTAAGGATGTTGACAAGGTATGCAAGTGACGAAGGAATGACAAACGGGCCCCCGATATTCGCCTACCTGGTTTTCGGTCCAGGAAAGGTCTCTCTCGGAAGGCTCTTGAGGCCCGTCAAGGCAGCGGTCTAGCGTGACCCAGGAGCTAAACTTGGCATGCAAGCAAAGACCCGAAGAATTAGAATTGGATTAGGTTTCGTCTGTTGGAGTATCAATCCGATCTGTATCGGGTTTGAGGAACCATCCCGGGACCCAGCCTCCGCATATAAAAGGCTGGGAGGGAGGCCTCAAAACCCTAGACGCTTTTCCACCCACCTCACGCCGGAGCGCTCAACAACACCGAGCTCTCTGTTTTGGCTAGATCCAATCTACGCCGCCATTGTAACCTCATCGTCAAAGCCACCCCATCAATACAAAGTCAGACAAGCAGGACGTAGGCCTTTTACCTTTCGAGGGGGCCGAACCTGGGTAAACCCTGTGTTCCTTTGCTTTCGTCTGATCGCCGTCGAGTTCGCCAGGTCCCCAATACGCTTCCTAGATCGAAAGCCCTTCGACATGGGCATTGCCGGGGATAAACCTCGTCAATTGGCGCCGACCGTGGGGACGACGGGATCTGGATCAACGGATTCGCCGGCTCCATCATCAACCACCACCAAGAACGACATCGACACCGTCGTCGCCATCGCTGCGCCGACCGACGTCACCGCCAAGATCGACATCAAAACCATCGTCGGCATCGCTGTGCCGGCCGACGTCACCCCCAAGATCGGCATCGACACCATTGCCGGCATCGCTGTGTCGGCCGTCGTCGACGCTCGCTCGGCGGAACAGGAGGTCGATGCTGCCGACTCGATCGTCGTCGACAACATTTCGCCCAGCGCTGCCAAGCCCACTCCAGCGGCGAACGTCATCGACCCCATCTCAAGCGCGACAGGAGCAGCGTTCGGAGGCTATGACATGGCCTTCGGACTGTTCAACTTCCACGTGGACAGCAACGGAGCGATGGAACTACTCTCCATTGGTGAATCGGCTCCACTCATGGCCGAAGCGGCAACACCACCAGTCGTCGGGGGCAAACCCTCGACAAGTGCGCCACTAGCACCATCGGAGGAGGAACCGAAGCTGAAAACTTCGACCCCATCAGTCGGGTCGAACGATTTCGAAGATCCACCTCCATCCCCGACCACCGCATACTGCGTCGATTGCGACGCATACCACTACGTGGGCGCCAGAGATTTCTCATACCACGAGATCGCCGGCTGTGAAGATCCTCGGGGGGGGGGGGGGCACAGCAGCTGTCTACTCGACGATATCTGAGTGCGATCGGGCTCTCAACGCCCTCACGCTCCGCACCGCATCGTATGACCCTGACTACGTTGAAGGGTTATACTCGGACTACACATGCTCAGATGACGACGACGACGTCTACCCCGAAGCTAAGGGGAAAATCGGCAATTCAGCAAGCTCTGCCTCACACTGCGAATCTGCCGCATCTAGAGATGGCTATGTGGCTGATTATGATTCTGACTTCATGATCGAAGTCGGGCCCTACGTCGAAAGCGACGACGTCTACCCTCTAGCGCTGGGCGAATTCAGCGATGATTCGGCCCCGTGGACCGGGGGCCACTGCATGATGGCATCGCACGGCGACGGAAACGAGAACAGAGACAACGACGGCCGAAACCGGGCAGACAGCGGCCGCCAGGTGGTCACGCATGACCAAATCCGGTTCGCACGAAGGGTTTACGCGGGCGAGGCGAACTTTGGTCCCAACCCAAGCCCGAGTGATATGGCTGCGCTCTGGTTCGTTGTGCAGGAACAGAAGGACCAGATCAGTGCTGATAGGCGAGTACTAGAACGGCGCAGAGAGGAGGCCGATGCGTCCAGCAGAAGACGGGCCGAAAGATCGTCCCATTATTCATCAAGCGTCCAGCACAGATCAAGATCACGCACCCAGCCAGGGGCCGATATGCACAATATCACCCGAAATCTGGAGGCAGAGTTCAACGAGGCTGAATTGATGCCCAAGACCAAGGAGGCCGCGATCATGGCCGCGGCGGCATACATTGCCGCGAATGCATCCAACGGCGACGAGCATATGCGACACCTGAGAAATCTGGCACTCGAAGGAGTAAGGGTGCTCCAAGGCACGCCCAACTCAGGACATGACGCGACAGCAAGGAGAACCGCCCCACTGGCGGAGCAAGCCAGGCACCCAGCACCGGTGCCACCCGTAGCGCCTCGGACGCAAGCGGTCGAACCTCTCAACGGAGAGCTTCGGCATGGTCTGGCCCAGAACAGAGTCGACCAAGCGCGAGCGCGGCGCGAAGCGCGCCGCTTCGAGGGAGATCGCGAGGCGGAAACATTCGGCGGCACCAACGATGGACTGTGCGGGGCAGATTGCTTTAGCCTTTTAATCCGCTCCGCACCGTTGTCGAAGGGAATCAAGCTCAGTGACGGCATAGTCAAGTTCAACGGGCAGCACGACCCCCGAATTTGGCTCGATGATTTCATAACTGCTGTCAAAATCAGTGGCGGATCTAGAGACAACGCCCTCCAGTTGCTGTCGCTGTATCTAAAGGATAACGCGAGGGCATGGTTGAATAATCTCGCCCCAGATAGCATCCGCTCCTGGGAAGAATTTCGGCAAGCGTTCATCGCCAACTTCCGAGGCACTTCACGATGACCTACGTCGTTCGAAGAACTACGCCTATGCGTGCAGAGAACTAGAGAAAACCTGAGATCATACATCTCACGGTGGATCAGCCTCCGGAACACGACGGAAAAAATCTTGCCCGAAAGGTCCATCGATGCCTTTCGCGACGGCCTCTTCCGACGCGATTTCAAGGAAGAGCTTGGACGCTGCAAGCCAAGGACCGTCGACCATCTCATGAGCCTGGCGAATGAATGGGCCGATGGCGAAGACTCCATCGCGGCTCCCAAAAGCCGCCGTCGATCAGCAGAACGCGATGTCGACGCGAAAGACCAGTTCCACTCCGGGTCCCGAAAAAAGGGTCGTCGGAACCGCTATGACAACACGGAGAATACAGACATGGTAGCAGCAGGTTACGTACACGAAGATCATGAAGACAACCGCGACTTACCGCGACAAGGAAACAATTACCATGGTAGCAGCAGCAGAAGTGCCGGCCGTGACTCGAAGCCAAGCAAGGAGTGGCGTCGACGACAGCCACAGCTGTCGGCGGAGGAGATGCTTGATAGCGGATGCCCAAGGCATACATATCTCGACAAGGACGGAGTACGAAGACCGGCACACCTCCTCATCGAATGTAGAGAGTTTCTTCGCCTCAACCGTGCACTCCAAGAGAGGATGGGCACCGAGCAGCCAGTGGCGGGGGCGATAGCCTACAACGCTCCACCACCGCCGCCTAACCCACCAACGAACGTCGTACAGCAGGGCCACTAGGCCGCCACGATCCAGCAAGTCGAGCCGCGACAGCTGGCCAACGAGGAAGAAGAGTTCCCGCCGCCGAAAGGTTTCGTGCCCATGATTCAGAGAGGGCGCCTGATGAATAAAGTCCAGCGGAAGCGCGCAAGAGAAGTATTTCACGCCGAACACGCGCCACCTGCCACTCCCGAATATCTGAACTGGTCCGAACATCCAATCGGTTTCGACAGGTCAGATCATCCGCCGAAGATCCCACGCCCGGGACACCATGCCTTGGTTCTCGAAGCGCAGATAGGGGGTTTCACCTCAAAAAAGGTGTTCATGGACGGAGGCAGCAGCTTGAACCTCATCTACGCAGACACGCTGCGAAAAATCAGGATCCCGCTAAACAATCTCCTGCCCACGGAGACCTCCTTCCACGGAATCGTCCCAGGGAGGCCGACGTACCCGTTAGGGGCGATACATCTCGATGTCATCTTCGGCACGCCTGCAAATTTCAGAAAGGAGAAGATCGAATTCGAGGTCGTCGACTGGCCCTCGCAGTACCACGCCATCCTCGGACGACCAGCGTTCGCCTGGTTCATGGCGGTACCGCACTACGCTTACCTCAAGCTGTGGATGCCCGCAAACAGAGGACCACTGACGATCAGCAGCAGCTTCGCCCGATCCGAAAACTGCGACAAGGATTTCAACACCATGTCCCAAACCTTCAGGGTGCACGAGGAGCTGCACCATATTCGGGAAGCCACTGTGATGGACATCGATCCACCGGCGCAGCAGAACGCCCCAGAGCTGTCGTTCGATGCCACCAAGGATACCCGAGAGCACCAGATCCACCCGACGGATCCAACCAAGATGGCGCGGGTGTCGAACTCCCTCTCTCCCGCATAGGAAAGCGCGCTCGTCGAGTTCCTCCGTGAGCACTAGAGGATGTTCGCTTGGTGTCCAGCAGATATGCCAGGCATCCCCAGGGAACTCGCCGAGCACGAGCTCAAGATCTTTCCCAACACGAAACCGGTCAAGCAGTCTATGCGCCGGTATAATCCAGAGAAGGCCAAGTCGATGGGCGAAGAAATCAACCGCCTCCTCGAAGCCAAGTTCATCAGAGAGATCAAGGAAGCTACGTGGCTCTCGCCACCGGTCATGGTGGAGAAGAAGGACACCAAGGTCTACAGGATGTGCATCGACTTCACGGCCTTAAATAAGCACTGCCCTAAGGACTACTTCCCCCTGCCCCGAATCGACCAGATCATCGATTCCACGGCAGGATGCGAGCGCCTTTCGTTCCTCGACGCCTACTCCGGGTACAACTAGGTACGGCTGAAAGCAGAAGACAAAGACAAGACGGCGTTCATCACCCCGCACGGGGTATACTGCTACATGACGATGCCCTTCGGGCTCAAGAACGCCGGAGCCACCTATCAACGGTGCATGCAGGCGTGCCTAAAGGAGCAAATTGGCCGCAACATCGAGGTCTACGTAGACGACATTGTCATCAAGACCGCGAAGGTAGACAGCCTGCTCGATGACCTTCGAGAAACCTTCGCCAACCTCGACAGATACAGCATCAAGCTCAACCCGAAGAAATGCTCTTTCGGGGTACCCACCGGTCAACTACTGGGTTACCTCATCTCTGAGAGAGGAATCGAAGGTAACCCAGAGAAGATATAGGCCATCGTCAACATGCAGCCTCCAAGGACGCTTCGACATGTCCAACAGTTGACAGGTCGACTCGCAGCGCTTAGCCGCTTCATCATCAAGCTCGGCGAAAAAACACTTCCTTTTTATCGGCTGCTTCGGAAAACAGACAACTTCAGGTGGACCGAAGAGGCGCAAACCACGTTCGACGACCTCAAACGTCGCCTGTCGACCTCCCCAGTTCTCGTCACACCTCGAGAGAAAGAGCCGATGTTGCTATACATCGCGGCCACGAATCAGGTGGTCAGCTCAGTACTCGTGGTCGAACGCGTGGAAGAAGGCAAGGAGCATGGGGTACAGAGGCCTGTGTACTACCTAAGCGAAGTCTTATCTCCGACCAAGCAAAGATACCCCCATTATCAGAAGCTAGCATACGCTATCTATATGACGGGGAAGAAGTTGCCGCACTACTTCGAGTGCCACTCCATCGTAGTGGTTGCCTTGAATCCAGTTTCTAGCATCCTCAACAACCCAGATGCCACAGGGCGTGTATCGCTATGGGGAATCACGCTGGGGCCCTGGGAGATCACGTACCAGCGCCAGTCCGCAATCAAGTCCCAAGTCCTACCGGATTTCATAGCCAAATGGACGGAAGCTCAGATGCCCGAACTCCCAGATCTGTCGAACAGCTGGACCATATTTGTCGACGGATCCAAGTGGGTTTTGGGAGCAGGAGCAGGAGTGGTTCTCGTATCACCACAAGGTGACAGGATGCGCTATGTTCTCCGCATGTGTTTCCCTAATCCTTCGAACAACGAGGCAGAGTACGAAGCCGTTCTTCACGGTATGCGCATGGCAAAAGCCTGTGGGGCTACCCGCATCAAGATCCATGGAGACTCAAACCTTATCGCCCAGCAAGTCATGAAGGAGTGCGACGCAACCTGTGCAAACATGATTGCATATCGAGCTATGTACGATAAGCTCAAAGGCGAGTTCGAGGGCTGTGAAGTGACGCACATCGGCAGAGAAAGCAATGAAGAGGCAGACAACCTGGCCAACGTCGGGTCGAGGTGCCTCCCAATACCACCCGGAGTCTACTTCGAAGAGATATTCGAGCGCTCCGTCAAGATCAAACCAGTGACCGACCCGGCGTTAGCAACACGCTCGGGGGCTCGGCAGGCCAGCACCGCCCCAGCAACAGGAACGGAAGATCTCCCGAAAGACGCGGGCACAGTCATGCTCGTCGAAGCAACATGGACAAAGCCATATCTGGCCTACCTGTTGCGGGGCGAGCTTCCAGAAGACCCTATCCATCGCCGCCAAGTCATGCGGCGCTCCAAGGCCTTCACGATAATCAACGGGGAGCTCTACAAGCGCAGCACCACAGGAGTGCTCCAGCGGTGCATAGCGCAGGAAGATGGAATCGCTCTCCTTCGAGAAATCCATGAAGGAATCTGTGGGCACCACGCTTGCAGCTGAACCCTCGTGGCCAAGGCTTTTCGGTCAGGATTCTACTGGCTATCCGCCCTCTACGACACCAGGAACATCGTCCAGCACTGCGAAGCATGCCAGTTATTCGCCACCAAACCTCATGCACATGCGTCCGAACTGCACACCATCCCTGTGGCCTGGCCCTTCGCACAGTGGGGGCTCGATCAAGTGGGGCCTCTCCCCAAATCGTCCCGAGGAGGTCATACCTACCTACTGGTCGCAGTGGACAAGTTTTCCAAATGGATAGAAGCTGTTCCGGTCACCAACCAAGAGGCGACCACAGCGGTCAAGTTCTTCGAGTCCATAGTCTACCGATACGGCGTCCCGAACAGCATTATCACCGACAACGACACCAACTTCACTTCGGGCGAATTCCAGGACTTCGCCAAAAACCTCGGCATCAAGCTCAAGTACGCTTCGGTAGCGCACCCCAAGTCCAATGGCCAGGTCGAAAAAGCCAACGGACTTGTATGCGGAGGCCTGAAGAAGCGACTGCTTCGACCTCTCAAACGCGCAGCAGGCGCCTGGGTCGAGGAACTGCCTTCGGTGCTCTGGAGCCTGCGAACAACACCAAATTCTTCGACGGGCTATACACCTTTCTTCCTGCTTTTTGGAGCAGAAGCTGTGCTACCTACCGATGTGCGCTACAGCGCGCCCCGCGTGGTCGCCTACGTCGAGGAAGATGCGGACAAGGCATTGGCGGACGCTCAAGATCTACTAGACGAAGCTCGAGATGTCGCCCTCATTCGTTCAGCGGTTTATCAGCAGAGCCTCCGCAACTACCACAGCAGGCGGGTGCACGGACGCTCATTCGAGCCGGGCAACCTTGTGCTCTGCCTCAAGCAGACAAGCACGTCGAAGCTGGAGCCACCATGGGAAGGCCCGTACCTCGTCCATGAGGTCATCCCAGGGGGGGCATACCGCCTACGCAACCCGAAAACGGGGAAAGACATAGAGAACCCGTGGAACTCCGCGCAGCTGCGCCGCTTCTACCCCTAGCTAGCAAAGCTGTTTCTCCTCCCCCTCTCTACTATGTAATCAAGCGTCGGCAGCAGTCCACGCCCAACACTGTGCCTTCGGCACCAAGCAATAAAGTTCAAATTCTTCACTTCATGAATCGACATCTGTGTATGCTTAAGCTCGGGGGCTTCACCCACGCTCGGGGGCTTCGCCTTTCAACCCACGCTCGGGGGCTTCGCCTTTCGACCCGCGCTCGGGGGCTTCGCCTTTCGACCCACGCTCGGGGGCTTCGCCTTTTGACCCACGCTCGGGGGCTTCATCCACGCTCGGGGGCTTCGCCTTTCGACCCACTCTCGGGGGCTTCACCCACGCTCGGGGGCTTCGCCTTTCGACCCACGCTCGGGGGCTTCGCCTTTCGACCCGCGCTCGGGGGCTTCGCCTTTCGACCCACGCTCGGGGGCTTCGCCTTTCGACCCACGCTCGGGGGCTTTACCCACGCTCGGGGGCTTCGCCTTTCGACCCACGCTCGGGGGCTTCACCCACGGTCGGGGGCTTCGCCTTTCGATCCACGCTCGGAGGCTTCGCCCTTCGACCTACGCTCGGGGGCTTCACCCTCCTGACCTACGTTCGGGGACTTCGCTTTTTTCGCCCCAGACAAACAAGATATACATATACAATATACACAACATGGAATTACAGACGCAGCCACAGGGCTAGTTCATGGCGCCGCGACGCCTTGGTTTGCTCTCTGACGATCACTTTCGGTGATAATCTGTCGAGCAATACAGTCGGTTGTGCCTCTACAAGCAGCATAGTGGTGCTCCATATCGAAGCGACCACTGGGAGACGGAGGAGGTGTCTTCAGAAGCTCCAGGTCGACCTCAGGATAGTGAGCATGTACGAATGCAAGGGCGACCACGGCCCCGCAGCGCAAATGCTCCCGGACGAAGGAGTACACGGCGCTTCCGTTCTCAAACCGTTCGAGCAGCGCCGGCAGACCTTCGGGTTGTTTATTCAAAGGAAACATCACCTCGTGCACCAGAGCAAGTGCGCCTCGGCTCGTCTCAGCCAATACTTCGGCTTGGGCGATCCTGTCTTGAAGAAGTGTCAACCTCATCGCCTTCGACCGGTCTGCCCAGAAATTGTCAGCAATCGAATTGGCATGTGTCTGGGCAGCGATAAGATGCGCATTCACACGTCGGGCTTCAGCCGCGCTGTCGAGGCACACATCCGCAGAAGAAAGACGAAGATTAAATTCGACAAAATTGAACAGCGAAGCAAAGGACACCGAAAACTCACATTTTAGAGCCTTCCCCAAGTTCTCGATTTCGTCAAGCAGAAACTTCTCGGCATCGGCAGCCAGTGACGCCTTCGACAGAGCAACATCGACCTTAGCTGTAACTACCTTCAGCTGACGCTGCATGCTTTGGAGTTGGTCGCGCAGGGAACGAATCAGAGTCAATTCGCTCGAAGAAGGCGCCCTCCGCTCAACGGCACCAGAGGTACTACCAACAGTTTCATACTCAACAGGCCAGGCACTAGAGGTCGTGGACGGCTCCTGCATAAGAGGCCTAGCATCACATACAAGCATCGGCAACCAAATGACAAGTAAATTAACAGAACAGAAGAACAAGTTTTACAGCAGAAAGGGGGTCCTAATCAGAGTCAAAGCCCTCGGCGTGGTACCACAAAAGTTAATTACAGAGGTGAGGCAGGAGCACTACTCGCACTACGCTGAGCTACCAGCCTTGCTAGACGGTGCGCCAGACACGCCACGTTTTCGAGCCCTCGCCGCCACGCGTTTCTCGTTCCTCTCGGCCAAGAAGCTCGTCATCCGGGCAGCCAGATCACGAGCACGAGCAACATAACTCCTGGCGGACTTGTCGCGTCCGTCCTTGTCTTTTGGATAGGTGCTTGTGATCTTGTCAGCATCGAATTCCACATCGTGCATCATCATCATGGAGAAGACAGACTCTGAGCCGATAGTTACCTGTCGGCGAACCGCGGCAACTAACGGGTGTTCGCCGTCTGCCTTCACCGCCAGAGCTTCGAGGATCCCCGCAATGGTGTCGCTGACCGAATCAGGGATAGACATATCCCGAACGCGAACAAGCGTCGATCGCACCCTCGCCAGGAGGTTGCCAACCTCACGACTCAGGCGCTCGGCGAGGCCGACGCTGGATTCGAGTCCAGCAGGCTCCTTCATAGCTCCGGCGTCTAATTCGGCAGCGGCTACAAGAAGAAACACCCCGCCAGGTCAACAATAGGACCCTTTGGCACAAAATCTAATTTAGACGAGGTCGAAGACTCACCACGCAAAGCATCGAGCGAAGATTGCAGATGCTGCTGCATGTCTTTTTACCTCGTTTCGGCCTCTACGCGACGCGTCCTGGCAAGCTCCCGAGCCTTGGTCGACTCGGCCTTTAGCTGGGCGACCTCGTCGGCTAGCTCAGCGGTCTTGGCCTTCAGTCCCAAATTTTCTGCCGCAAGGTCATCCAGCTGCGCCTTCAAGGACGTCTTGTCAGCTGCAGCCTGTGTGGCGATCCCTGACCATTCGGGAAAGAGCAGTGTTACGGATAAAAAAGTCAAGGTTACAATCAGAATGGGAAGTTAAGGAAGAAAAGGCTGTACTCACGTCGAATGTCCTCGAGCTGCTCGGACAGTTTTCGGTTTTCTTCTTCCAAGGCGAAGAAGCTCCTACAAACTTTTGATAGATCCCTAACAATGGGCTAAAGAAGGCAACAAGAGATCAACCTTCGCGTCATCGTTCGGAGGGCAAGCCTAAGTGTAAACACTTAGGCTCACCCTCGGGGGCTACTGATGTTCAATCACACGAAATGCAAGTTTGGAATCTTCAGACTTACATGATTGTTAGGACCGGAAGGTTCGCCAGACGAAGAAACGAGGACGAACTCGTGCTCCATCATTTTCTTCTTCGAAGAGGTCGAAGGCTTCGTAAGAATGGCTTCGGGGGCGGCGACATCGGCGGCTTTCTCCTGCGAGTCCACTGTCTCTTCGAGGGCGTCATCATGGGGCTGGACTCGATATTGGTCCTGGTCTCCCGGACACGTCGATGTCCCTTCGGAAGAAGATCTGAAGCAAATACGGATGTCAATACAAATAGACGGATTCGAAGCAAGTTCACAGGATGCATGAGTTCTACAAGGAAAACTTACGACGCGTCAATCCCGAATTTTGGAATGATCTTCTTCTCTGTTCGAGGAGGAGGACGGCGGCTCAAAGGCGAGGCAGGAATCGCGCTGTTGCCGTCATCGCCCGAAGTGAAACGGGTGTCATCGAAGTCTTCCGAGTCCTCGACAACATCTGTAGTTCGATGCCTTTTCGGGGCTCTCGATGGAGATGGAGCAGCGGAGGTCGATTCCTCCGGTACTTCGATAAAATCGCGCCCCGGATACTCGCCCATCTCGGGCTGGGGCGGATAGCATCGAGCCACTTCGATTACCTGTGCATGGATATAAAATGCGTTCAATACTGGTTGATACAGCTATGGAAGCAAAGTGGAGTCCGATCAAGATCAGAATCGTACCTCGGTACGGGGAAAGGCCTTGCTGAAGGCCACCGCGCCGAAGATTTTCGGCACGGGATTCTTCTTCTTAATGTTCGTGACAGTGCGCACGCACTCGTCGATCTCGGCCTCGCGCAGCTCATCTTGGGAGATGCGGGTCGAATCCCGAGGGTCGCTGTAGTCCCACATACAGTGGGCTCGAGCAGCAAGGGGCTGGATTCGGCGCTCGATGAAGGTTCGGATGAGCTGGATGCCCAAAAGCTCTTTCTTCGGAGTAGCTCGGAGCTACTGGATCTTCTCCATCAGCGGCTCTGTAATCTTCATCTCCTCATCAGAAAGGTCATGCTTCCAAGACACGCGAGGTCGGAGGGTACCAGTAGGTCGAAATTCCTTGAGTCCGAAACTTTCGTCGTCGAAGGATTTGTCCTTGGCATAGTACCACTTCGTCCTCCAGCCGGGATTGTTTTTGGGCGTTTGGAGGTTGAAGTATTCTATGTCCGGGCGCACCTGGCAGCCGAAACCACCGGTCTGGAATGGTAGAGGGCGCCGAATAGCGAAAATTCGGCGCCACAGCGCCCAATGGGGTTCAATCCCCAGGAAACATTCACAGAGCGTGATAAAGCACGCAATGTGGAGGATGGTATTGGGATTCAGATCATGAAGCTGAATCCCATAAGCAAAAAGAAGACCGCGGAGGAAAGGATGCGGAGGAAGAGACAAACCATGCAGCAAAAAGGCAATAAAAATTACCCGGAATCCAGGAGGAGGCCGGGGAATGATCTCAGGGCCGGCGGCAAGCGACTCCGCCGGTGTGTTCTTCAGGAGGCCCATCTTCTCGGCCTGGGACAGCTCCCTGTCCCCGACTGACGAGGTTTATCCCCGGCAATGCCCATGTCGAAGGGCTTTCGATCTAGGAAGCGTATTGGGGACCTGGCGAACTCGACGGCGATCAGACAAAAGCAAAGGAACACAGGGTTTACCTAGGTTCAGCCCCCTCGAAAGGTAAAAGGCCTACGTCCTGCTTGTCTGACTTTGTATTGATGGGGTGGCTTTGACGATGAGGTTACAATGGCGGCGTAGATTGGATCTAGCCAAAACAGAGAGCTCGGTGTTGTTGAGCGCTCCGGCGTGAGGTGGGTGGAAAAGCGTCTAGGGTTTTGAGGCCTCCCTCCCAGCCTTTTATATGCGAAGGCTGGGTCCTGTGATGGTTCCTCAAACCCGATATAGATCGGATCGATACTCCAACAGACGAAACCTAATCCAATTCTAATTCTTCGGGTCTTTGCTTGCATGCCAAGTTTAGCTCCTGGGTCACGCTAGACCGCTGCCTTGACGGGCCTCAAGAGCCTTCCGAGAGAGACCTTTCCTGGACCAAAAACCAGGTAGGCGAATATCGGGGGGCCGTTTGTCATTCCTTCATCACCGACCTTGGTCTGGACCCAATGGCCAACGGCGGAGCCGTCGGCATCGGCCGTCTTGGCCTTCTTGGCAGCGGCGCCAGTGGCGGCACCGGCGGCGGTAGAGCTCCTCTTGCCCATGGGCTCGGTGCGCAGCGGGAGCTGTGGAAATGGGTGCAGGCGGAGGAGGCAACTGTTGTGAGGCGCAAGGAGGAAGACGGTGGCGGCGGAGTAGGGTGAACTGGTTACCCCGCCGCTGTTATTTATTTCTCCTCTGGAAATCTACGCCAGATCTTAGCCGTCCGCGACGAAGTGGAAACGACCAAGCCGATCCAGCCGTCCACGTGTCAGCGCGTGGGAGCCGCGGCGTCCACTACGCACGGTAATCAAGGAAACCGTGCCGGTTATTTCTCACTCACGTGTGGGACGTGCGGTCAAACACTGTCAATGGCCGGGACGTGCGGCCGGAGGGCCCACTATACGTCTAGTCCTGTCAGGATCAGGCCATTCCTGCAGAGGATGGCGTGACAACTCGAGGGAGCATATCGTCAGCAATGACGCATTTCTTCGGGCGAGCTGACCTCTTTCGACTCGAAGGGCGAATCTAACAAGGGTTTTTTCGGGCATTAAAGGTACATGCCGCTTGTAGTCAGATGATTTCTCGACCGAACTTTCCTGGGGGTTTTGGTACTCCTTCTTCTTGTGTTGCCCAAACATACTGAAGGTTTTTCGGCGACTCTGTTTTTGCTTCGAATTGGGTTTTTCGAGTTATTCGAGGCCGGACTTCGGTCCCTCGAATCGTCTTTTTCGGGCCAGCAGTGCCTTCGAGTTATTTGAGGCCGGACTTCAGTCCCTCGAATTATCTTTTTTCGGGCCAGCAGTGCCTTCGAGTTATTCGAGGCCGGACTTCAGTCCCTCGAATTATCTTTTTTCGGGCCAGCAGTGCCTTCGAGTTATTCGAGGCCGGACTTCAGTCCCTCGAATTATCTTTTTTCGGGCCAGCAGTGCCTTCGAGTTATTCGAGGCCGGACTTCAGTCCCTCGAATTATCTTTTTTCGGGCCAGCAGTGCCTTCGAGTTATTCGAGGCCGGACTTCAGTCCCTCGAATTATCTTTTTTCGGGCCAGCAGTGCCTTCGAGTTATTCGAGGCCGGACTTCAGTCCCTCGAATTATCTTTTTTCGGGCCAGCAGTAGGCCGGACTTCAGTCCCTCGAATTATCTTTTTTCGGACCAACAGTGCCTTCGAGTTATTCGAGGCCGGACTTCAGTCCCTCGAATTATCTTTTTTCGGGCCAGCAGTGCCTTCGAGTTATTCGAGGCCGGACTTCAGTCCCTCGAATTGTCTTTTTTCGGGCCAGCAGTGCCTTCAAGTTATTCGAGGCCGGACTTCGGTCCCTCGAATCGTCTTTTTCGGGCCAGCAGCGCCTTCAAGCTATTCGAGGTTGGGCTTCGGTCCCTCGAATTGTTTTAGACGGTCTAGCGATACCTTTTAAAATGTTTGAGCTTGAATCACAGACCCTCGGAACGCATCCCTAGGCCGCCTGCGTCTTCATCATGTTCGGATAAGGGCTGATGCCTTTTCGAGCCTTCCTTTTGGGCTATCAACGCTCCTCATTCAACATGCCCGAATCTTGGTGGCCATATACCAGTTCGGATGCCGTATGTCAAATACGAAGGTAAGTCCACAGTTAGCAACACTGGATGGCCCGGTATTCGTATCAAAGGCGCTCTGCCGAAAATTTTCCATACCTACGGTATGAAGTTTGCACCGATGGACGCATCGGGTGCCTCACAATGAACTGGGCTCCGACCTGGTAAGTCCGACGCGGCTCGGGTCGGGGTAGCGCCAGCCCACGCGGGTTCGAGTCGGGGGACTCGAATCTGAGTAAGCTAACCGAATGTTTTTGCGGCTATGCAATTAACTGAGACCCGGTGTGAGTCTCAGGCCGGTTATGCGCATCCCTCTGCAAACCCGACTTAGCACTTTCGAGGCTCCGAATGAGCGTAGCTCGAAAATTTCATATCTAACAAGTGTATCGCAATAGACATCAAAGTTCTTGGTGATATCGGGCATTGTTAGGACAGGAGCGGTCACCAATCGCTTCTTGAGCTCTTGAAAACTCTCTTCACACTTAGGGGTCCATTCAAACTTCTTGTCCTTCTTCAACAATTGGGTCATTGGTCTGGCAATGCTTGAAAACCCTTCAACAAATTTGCGGTAATATCCCGCTAATCCGAGAAAACCTCTAACTTCAGTTTGAGTGGTAGGGGCTTCCCATTCCATGACCGATTTGATCTTCTTTGGGTCTACTGATATTCCTCCAGCTGACAACACATGGCCTAAGAATCCAACTTCCTTCAACCAGAACTCACATTTACTGAACTTGGCATATAGCTGATGCTTTCTCAGAGTCTCTAAGATCAATCTCAAATGGGTTGCATGCTCTTCTTCAGACTTGGAGTAGATAAGAATGTCATCAATGAAAACAACAACAAACTTATCCAAAAACTCCATGAAAACCTTATTCATGAGGTTCATGAAATAAGCAGGGGCATTGGTTAATCCAAATGACATTACGGTGTACTCATACAATCCGTAACGGGTAGTGAAGGCTGTCTTGGGTATATCAGTTGCACGGATCTTCAGTTGATGGTATCCAGTTCTAAGATCTATCTTCGAGAAAACTCGAGCTCCGGTTAATTGATCAAACAGATCTTCTATCTTAGGAAGAGGATACTTATTTTTGATGGTCACATCATTTAGCTTGCGGTAATCAGTGCACAGTCGGCTGGAACCGTCACTTTTATCCACAAACAAGATAGGTGATCTCCACGCAGATGAACTTGGCTGAATCAATCCCTTACTCAAAAGGTCATCCAATTGTTTCTTCAACTCCACTAGTTTAGCTGGGTTCATACGATAGGGTCGTTGGGCTATAGATCCAGTTCCGGCGATAAGTTCGATGATAAACTCAATATCCCGATCCGGTGGCATTCCGGGTAGCTCGTCGGGAAAAACATCCGGGTATTCACAGACGATGGGAACTTGATCTAGAGTTGGTCCTGAGATACTCTTATGACATCGGGTGGTTTGGGTCGGTTTTACGGACACATGCTTTACTACACTCCCAGAGCTACTTTTCATGGTGATGGTCTTCTTGGCACAATCTATTACTCCTTGATGGGCAGACATCCAATTCATACCAAGAACTACTTCCAAACCTTTAGTTCCCAATACTATCAAATTGGCTAAGAAAGCTATTCCATGAATTTCTATGGGAACTGCCAAACAGTTCCACTCAGCCCTTGTTGTTGACCCAGGTATTTGTACTAACATGGCATGTTTCATGGGTGTGGGTTGAAGTCCACTTTTATCAACAAATAACTTAGTGACAAATGAGTGTGAAGCTCCAGAATCAAACAGGACTCTTGCAGGGACTGAGTTAACAGGGAACATACCAAGCACAACGTCGGTTGCTTCCTGAGCTTCTTCAACATTCATGTGATTCAGACGGCCTCGAGGGTGAGGCTGGTTCCTTGGTGGATAGTTCCTGCCATTTCCGACACGGCGCTGTTGCTGAGCCGGAGCGGTGGTCTTGGATGCATCATTCAGCTTCTTGGGGCACTCATTGGAGTAGTGCCCTTTGAGTCCGCACTCATAACAGGTAACACCAGACTTGTCACCAGGCTTGGGCAGCACAGAGGCGCCATTTGGCCTAGGGGTATTGGTGTTGAAGTTGTTGCCACTCGGTCTTGGAGGTGCACGGTTGAAGTTGTTGCCGGGCGGGCGGTTGGGATAGTTGGGACGTGGAGCAGGCGCAGATGGCCTCATAGGTTTAGGGGCGAAACCCATAGGTGGATTTCCTCTTGGCTTCTGCGAGTTGCTTGAGTTGCCTTGATACATCATACGGCGCTTGCGGTTCTCTGCAGCTTGCTTGAGTTTGCCTTCCATCTGAATGGCAGAATCAACCAATGACTCCAGGTCGGCAAAGTGAATGCTGACCAAGACACATTGCATCTCATCATGAAGTCCATCCATAAACCTCTCTTGCTTCTTCTCAGTGGTGTTAGTGTCATCTGGGGCATACCTAGACAAGGTAAGGAACTTGTCACGGTAGTCAACCACAGATAGGGAACCTTGCTTCAGATTTCTGAACTCATCTCTCATCCTTTTAACCAATCCCAAAGGAACATGGGCTTTGCTAAACTTGCTCTTGAACTCCTCCCAAGGCATCATATACCCTGGGGCTTGCATTGCACGAGTGCTATCCCACCAAGCTCTTGCGGCTCCCGCAAGATAGTGGGTGGTGTATAAGACCTTCTCATTTTCACCAACTTCGGCGACTGCCAAATTGTTCTCCATAGTGCGAAGCCAGTCATCGGCATCTAAGGGTTCTTCCGACTTAGTGAACATAGGAGGGTTGGTGTTTTGGAAACTTCTTAACTTGGATCGGTGATCACCATGGCCATTGTTTTCTCCTTCACCATGGCCATTTCCATTGCCATTGTTGTGGTTCATTGCCATTTGGGTTAGTTGTTGAAGAGTGGCCAAGTTAGCTTGGCGCTCAGCTCGGGCTGCTTCCCGGTCTTCCATGATCAACCTTAGCAGTTCGGCCATTTCCGGGTTTGGGGGTGGGGGTGCTCGCGGCATCTGAAGATAAGGTGCGTAAGACAAGAGGGAAAAACTAATTTGCTAAGATTTAAATGTAACATGGATGATGCAATTTTTGTCTTACTAAGGCCTTAAGGGCCAAATTCATATTTCATTCAACAAGCATCAAACATATCATACATACGAGTTCACACATTACAAATGGTTTGCATCCAACCATTGCGACTCGTCTACTAGAGAGGGGGATACAACTCACACCTACACGCAGTGACTCAAAGTAACTCATAACTAGATAACACGGGGACCTCCAACTCTAAACATCGGGCTCCTCGGGGTCTTCCTCCTCATCATCCACAATGAATCCATTCTCCTCAGGATCCTCCTCATCATCAAGGTCCTCCATGAAGTCATCCTCGTCACTAATGAGGGCATTATCCTCCTTGCGGAGATCAATGCCTTCCTCCTCACCAAGGTGGTCCTCTAGACTCTCAATGTACTCAGTCAGCTCAGCCACATTGGCCTTCAACTCCTCAATGGTGTGATCCCTCTCATCGCACTGGCGGCGAAGACTCTTGCGATCCCTCGCAAGAATCCTGATAGTGCTCCTTGCCTCCACCAGTGCAAAGTGCTCAAGGTTGGCCTTGGTACGGGCACGATCGGCCTCCTGCTGAGTGGAGTACAGCAAGAAGTCCATGTGATCGATGTAGGTACTCGGCTCATTTTGCCCTGGCATGTTTGCGGGACGCCCGTCCGCATCACGCCAAGCAAAGTTCCTAAAGCGCTCTCCCTGGACCTCCTCAACATGCAGTCCGCACAAGCGAGCGTGCATCTCCTGCATACCTCGGACCAAACCATCGGCCCAAGTGTTCTCCACAAGCTCAAACTTGATCCTTGGAGAACTCAAATCTCCCTTCTTGCCACGGCAACTGGCCCTGACAAGCCACCGTAGCTCTCCATCTAGGTGCTCATTGAGCACGGCTCCCTTGAACTCCGGATACAGACGGTTCAGGAACAAGGTCAGGGTGGTGAGGTCGCGCTCGAAACAAAGGCTGCCACCATGGCCCAACTGGTACTGCTCAGTGAATACCGGTGCCATCTACACAATTTTAGATTAGACTAAGTTAGTGCTCAACTCAAGTGTGCAAAATTTTAAGTAGGTAAAAACTGAAGCATGTACAAAACTTTGTAAATAGAGAGGAAAAGACTAAGCAATTTCAAACCATTACTTATATCTTTTGCTTTTGTAAAGGTTTCATTTAACGCCCATTCTAACTAAGGTCTCCTATGGTCAGCCTAGGCTCTGATACCAACTTGTGACGACCCCGAATTTATCACAAATTCGAAGTGCCCGTTATGCATTCCACCACAATCCCAGAATCATTGTTGTGATACACATAACGTAGTTGGTAACCAGTTCCATAGACATTACAATACGATGATTCAAATACAATGGTCATAGAGACCAAGTTCACATTACAATACAATATAGCAGCGGAAATAACGTCTTCGGGTCCATGCCTTCACCCTACAGGCAATGGCGACTCAGTAGAAGATCTTAGTTCTGATACTCCTCTTCATACCCTTCCTCCGGATACTCTTCCCCATAGTCTGGCCAAGTTGATAGCCAGGGACACAACCGTGAGTACATTGGATGCACTCGCAAACCATCTTACAAATGAAATGATGAAGTAGATATGCCAGGTTGATATGGTGGACTAAGCACTAAGTTTAGTTTGCAAAAGCTAGTTTTGTTTCCCAAGAATATTCATTGGTAGAAAAGAAGTTTAGTTCTCTAAGTTTAATCTAAGGGAACTTCAAGTGTGTCAATATCAAGGTCAAGTCAAGTCATGTCCTTCACCAAGTTCACCATAAGTTATTATCATTCTTGACAAAAGTCAAGTACAGTTTGCCAACTGTCCATAACCGAGGACGCGGCTATTCGAATAGTTTGAAAACCTCTGCAGAGGGGTACACTTTACCCACAAGATTCGATACATCTGCTGGGAGAGATCCACGGATCGTCATACACAAAGTATGCGAGGTACAGATAATCAAACAAACTCTTTCACTTGTCTACTTTAGTATAGGATCCTCCCTATGAGTCCAGATACAGAATGGAACTCATAGTTTTTCCGGCTACAGAGTGCTGTATCTTGGACTCCCATAGCCTGTGGTATCCTCCCTCACAGCTATGGCTAGTCCCGGCTTCAGAAGCGTCCCGGGGGAGGGATTCACGCTTCTATAAGTTCAAATGAGGTCTCCCATACTAAAGAAAACAAACTACGGACTAAGCCCCTTCCCATTTAGGGGTAATGTGGTCGTACGATAAAGGTTGGCTCACATGGTACATCACTTATTATCATTTAGCAAATACATTCCATAGTCTTTAGTCAAGATTACTTTCCTTCACAAAACCATCATGTAGGAGGGATCTCCATTTCAAGTTTTCAAGTTCAAGTCACCAAGTTCAAATGGGGTTCCCTTTAGAGATGGCCTCAATTTTATTAGCGACTAAGCAGCTATATTGAGTGATGATACCACTAAGCTAGGGTTGGATAAACTCAGCTTGATGCTCTTGCTAAGCAAGGTATCACTATACTTCTATCATTCTACTCTAGCAATTCAATCATGCAATTTACTTAAAACAAGTAGAATGCAATAGTAAAACTGGGCACTTGGAGTATGATTCAAAAGATGGCTTGCCTTGGTTGGCAAAGTATCCGGGGTATTCTTCTTCTTCTTGATAATATTCCCCCTCAATAATGAATAAACACAAAGCACATCATCACTACACAATGCTAACAACACACCAAGCACACATACTTGTTTTCAAACAATAGCCTTCCTATTGGATTTTATTTGAATTATGTTGCAAGTTTTCTTCCAAGTTTGCATTGAGTGTGTAAGTTAAATTTTCTACCATATGCCATGTGTGGTTCACTTTTTAGGTATGGTATGAAACTAGGTATTAGGGCTAGTTTAAAGGAGGATTGACTAATTATGTGAATTGGTAATGAGGGCAAGTTAGGTCTAAGGGTATAATAGAAATCTATCATTTTATGTTACCCATTAAGATTGGATTAAGGTCTAATTGATATCACTAACTAGGTTTGAGTGGGTTAAGGTTGACCAAACAGTAGGGGAGGTGATTAGTGAGTTCACAAATCAAATTTCATAATTTTAGGAGGTTTAATTAATTTTCTAGAAATGTTCTATGATTAATAAAGCTATGGTCACACTATTCTTATTTATTTAAATTCCTAGCTCAAATTGAATTCTAACCAGTTCTATAGTGTAGAGCATTTCATAAGCTTTCCAACGCATATTTATTTGCTAGAAATGGATTTGTAAATCTCTTGGAATTAAAGTTTGAAAAACATATCTGAAACTAATTTGAATTAATTCGAAATAGGCGGGAAAATGAATAAAACGTTTCAGACCGAATTCGACAGAGCTGGGCCGATTTCAAATGAAACCCGAACGGGCCGGCCCAGAAAACGATTCGCACGGGCGGGAAAGAAATAAAACTGAACCTGACAGGGGGTCCCACCCGTCAGGTCACTTAACTTCCCCGAACCGGTACGCTACCGATCGATCCAGATCTAACGGCTCACAGCCATCGTGCTCGACGGAGAGGGGCGGAGCTCACCTGCGAGCAGTGAAGACGACGACGGCGACGGCGGCGTGCGTAGAGGAAGAAGAACTCGACGGCGAGGGGTGGAAACGACTCCGGCGAGGCTCCTCCTCCGATTCCTAGCGGCGGCTTGCACCAGGGAGGTCGAACACGGCGGCGCTCTCCGCGTCCAGTACCTCGCCGGCGGGGACGGCGACGTCGAACGAGAGCGAGCGGGGTGAAGTGAGCGTGTCTGGGAGGTAGCTGGGGACGGTGTGCGTTCAGTCGTTTGATCGGCGGGGGCTTTTATAGGCCGGAGCGACGAGGGCGAGGGCGTCCAGTAGCTCGCCAGTGCGGGGGCCCTGGGCGCGTGCGTCGAGCGACACTGAGCACGGCTGCCTTGCTCGCGTGCTGGGGGGTTGTTGTCTCGGCCGCGGAGTGCTGTGGGTCGGTGCTGGCGAGGGCACGGTGGTCGGCGACATGCAGAGAGCTGGGGAAGAAGAGAGGGGGGGTCCTGGGTGCTGTCTCCTCTTCTCCTCCCTTTCTCACGGCTTGGGTCGGGGCAGAGGGAGCTGGGGTCGACCGCGGAGGTGTCCAGCAGCATGGCGACAGGGTTTGAGCGAGGAAGAACAGTGCAGCTCACAGTGATCAAGATTTGCTCGATTTTCATCTTCCAGGTGTTCGACGAATTGCCCGCAAGAAATTCAAATTCAAATTCTTGAAATTTTCCACTTTGGGTGATCAACATATTGGCTAAGGTTTCCAGTCATATTTTTGTTACAAAGAAATGTTGAGTTTTGCAGAAATCTTATTTTGAATTTGAAGTTTGGTCACTGATTCAGATTCAAAGTTTGACAGAAGTTTGAGTGATGTTCTGATTTGAATTTTGGGTAGCAACCTTTTGGTTGAGTTAGTATGCAACTTGGTCAAGCTCAACTAACTGGCCAAACACCAAGTTGAGTGACAGATTTCTTATTCTAAAGGCTCAAAGTAGGGTAGTCAATCAGATTTCCTAGATCATCTTATTCTTCTCTTTTTATTTCTTTCTTTTGTTTCTTGCTTCCTTGGTTCTTATAATTTGTCTCAATTGCTTCTGTTGGTTAACTTAGAATTAACTAACCATTGCACAACCAAAAATAACACACATGAAATCATAAAACACATGTAATAGGAAATACATGCATACATGCAATAATGGATAAAAAGTTTTATCTTGGTCCAAAATTTGGTACTTTAATTAATAGAAAGTGGATTACAATTTTCTGAGTTGTTACAATGAAGGAGTTCATATCCGAACTGGGTGTGGTTCCAAGTGCATTGGATCCAATGGTTATCTATTGTGACAACAATGGTGCCATAGCCAATACTCAGGAGCCAAGGTCTCACAAGAAATTCAAGCATGTAAAACACCGATTTCACTCCATCCGTGAGCATGTCACGGATGGTGATGTAAAGATTTGCAAAGTACACACGGATCTGAATGTGGCAGATCCGCTGACTAAAGCTCTCCCCAAGGCAAAACATGATCAGCACCAGAACTCAATGGGTGTTAGATTCATCACTATGTAATCTAGATTATTGACTCTAGTGCAAGTGGGAGACTGAAAGGAATATGCCCGAGAGGCAATAATAAAGTTGTTATTATATTATTCCGTGTTCATAATAGATGTTTATTTCTCATGCTAGAATTGTATTAATCGGAAACATTAATACTTGTGTGATTAATAAACTAAAAGGGTTCCTAGTAAAGCCTCTCTTTTATACTAGCTCGTTGATTAACCGATGATCAAGGTTTCCTGATCATGAACATTGGATGTTGTTAATAACGGGGTCATATCATTAGAAGAATGATGTGATGAACACTCACACCCATAGTACGAATAGCAATACGATCAAGTCATCAAGTTCTTTGCTATATCAAACTCATACGAAATAGTTCTAATCCTCAGACCATGAGATCATGTTAATCACTGATACCAGAAGAGTGCTTTGATGATATCAAACGTCACACCGTCACAGGGTGATTATAAAGGTTGATTTGGTTATTCTGAAAGTGTTAGTTGAGGCTCATGGATCAAGAGTGGAATTTGTCCGACCCGATGACGGGAAGATATTCTCTGGGCCCTTCTCGGTGATATTGCATTAGAATCGCTTGCAAGCATGTGACTAGGTCACAGGAATGCATTATCACGGAACGAGTAAAGAGACTTGTCGGGAACGAGATCGAACTAGGTATGGTTGATACCAAATGATCGGATCTCGGACAAGTAATAATATCGCGAGACAAAAGGAATTAACTGTATTCGTTACTGGTTCACACGATCACTAGTTCATCGTTGAGTAAGTGGGAGTCATCATGGATTTCCAGATCCCGCTGTTGATTATTGATCGGAGAGGAGTCTCGATCATGTCCACGTTATTCACGAACCGTAGGGTGACACACTTAAGGTTCGCCGTCGTTTTTGAGTGGATATGATACTCCGATCGAATTACAGGACAGCATAAGGGTTGTTTCAGAAAAGCACCGAAACTGTTTCGGGATATCGAAATAACTCAAGGGTGTATTTGTTAATGTTTGTTAATTGAATTAATTAACAAATATTAAAGAAATAAAAATGTTTTATTAAATCAATAAGTGTGAATTTTAATTAGCATGAATGTCATGCAAAATTAAAATGGGGGTTACCTCATGTTGATGAGGGGGTTACCACCATGAAGGGAATGAAAAGGGGGTTACCACCATGAAGAGGAGGAGGGCCTCCTTGGCCGGCCACCCCTTGGGGGCTGCCCCTCCTCCCCTATATAAACCCCTCCCTCTCCTCCATGTGACACACTTCTTGATCCTCCTCTCCCTCGCATAGTTGCTGCCCAATATCCGTCTCAGCTTAGCGAAGCTCTGCCGGAATTGTAGTTCGTAGTTCATACACTTGGAGAAGTGTGTGGAGGAGTGTCCGGCGGATCCCTTCTTCCGCTGCCCCGCTGGACCGAGGGCGTGGAGGAGTCGACGACGAGCTGTACGTGTGACCGAGCACGGGGGCGCTGCCACTTGTGGCGCCGTGTACACGATCTTGTGATCGTCAAGCGAACCACTACGTCGACTACGTCAAGTGAACAACTACGTCGACTACGTGCGTCTTCATCGACTCTCCATCGTCAACGTTTGTGCGGGAACGTAATCCCCGCTTACGGTCATCGAGGGTTAGTCTCCGTTGCTACCACCTCGTAGAGTATCTTGACTAGTTTATGTGTTCTTGCGTAGGATTTTTTTTTGTTTTGTATGCTACGAACCCATCAGAAACATCAACATGATGTTTATTATATTAACTTGATAATATTCATATGAGCATCACGTCCTAATTTAAAGATGATGCAGCACATCTTACTTATACCCCACTAGATAGGAATACACTTCAAGCAATCTAGCATTGAGAATTAACAGAGTATAGCCTTATGTACTTTGACATGATGTTGAATATCAAATATGCTATCGCTTAGACATATTACAATAGAACTATGCATATGAATGTCACTCGGGATTCTCAGATGTCACTAAAAAATTATAACACATGCATTCTTTTTATTCCCAGTGAGGTAACAGTGGAAAGGTAAAACACCATAGCAAATCATGATGTCACTATCCAATCATTGCTACCTAGTTACTCCATCTAATACACACCATCCCCCTCTCGCGCTCTCGCATACATGTTGGATCAAAATAAGTAATAAAGAATGGGATAATAATATGCATATACTCATACAGCAAGAACATAATAACATATCACATCGCATAGATCATCCAATAAAATAAAGATCCACCACATAGGAATTACATAATATGTGCTATAATCATGTTCGGCAGCTCATATGGCATCTAAACATTGAAGCATAAGAGAGAAATAGATCAAGCTACTGCCACAAACCCATAGTCCAGAGGTGGACTACTCCCTCTTCATGACGGTGTCGATGGTGTTGATGTCGGAGAGATGGAGAAGCATCTGAGGGCGACTCCAGTAGCATTTCCCCCTCCAATCTTCGCTGGAATAGCCTCTATTTCTGTGTTTCATGTTTCTCCGCCGCCTCCTCTCAGGAACGCCGAGGGGAGGGGGTCTTTATATAGGCATTTTTAGGTCAAGCTGAGCGTTAGGAGATGAAGATGGATGGCATCAGAGCCTCGAGGTCCAAACAGACATGGGTGGCGCGATCTGGCCTGATGGGCGCGCCACCTGTTATCGTTTGGCCGTCGTAGCCCACCTTGTTGACTTCTTGTGGTCCAGAAGGTTCTCATGTTAAAATATTAATGCCCGAAATATCCCAGGTCAATTTGAGTTTGGGAAGGTTCCTGAAACGTAAAAATACACAAAATAGGGTTTTCTGTTGTGCGGAGTTATAACCAAAATAAGGGGGGTCGATGGGAAATCTCCATAAATCATTGAAAATCATGATTATAACAACTAATAACATTATAATATGTAGGAATATGCATCAATAAACTACAAAGTTCATGCATGTATTTTGCATGCATTATCGCACCATCGTGGTCGCTGAAGAACTCTGGCGTCGACGGGGAGGCCGAGCTCGAGATGTACGGGCTCGCGGTGCTGGCGTCGGCAGTCAATGTGGCAACATGCATCACATTTGCAACCCAAGACCTCTTCTCTCCCTATACCAGCCGCCGATCTCTCCGCATCGTCGCCTCATGCTTGCGCCGCACACAGTCCGCCTTCCCATTCCTCTTAGGTCCATGAATTTGGCTTCTTCTTCACCGGCGGCGCCTTCCATGGCTTTGAGAAGGTCACCTTCACCCCGCTCTTGGTTGCGGCCTTGCCCGACTGCTTGACTGCCGTCTTGTTGACCACCTTCTTCGCCGCGACATTGGGATTTTTTTTGGCAACATCTTGCTGGCGGCGGCGGACTGGTTGGGAGAAATTGGCGGTGGCGCGCTGGGTGAGAGAGATTAGTGTGTGGGAGAAGAACGAGGCGGCGGGAGGCAGGAAGAACCGCGGGAGAGAGAAAATGAAAGAAGCGGTGGGAGGAAAGTGGCTGCATAAATGTTTTCCCCTGTGTGAATGACAATGGTGGCCTGCCACTCGCAGTCGTGCCTTTTGTTCCATCCGACGCCCTCGCAGCGTCCTCTGTGTAGCGGGGATGGGCTCGGGCCCCAAGACACCATTTTGGGCCACGCCGGATCGAAAGAAGCTTTAGGGCGCGCGGCTAGGGCGGTGAAACGTCTGGCACGCCCGAATCATTGTGGAGGACGGTTTGGAGGACACAGTTGGAGATACTCTCAAGGATTTTGGAGTGTTGAAATCATTTGAAACTTCACTTCATAGATCATTTGTAAGGTTGCAAGGGATTTCTCACGTAAACCACAAAAATAGGGCCTAGTTCAAATTAAACAAATTTTATAAAACAATCTACAACTAGCATAACTGATTTTGACATGAAGCGGGCGATCAGGCGCCGCTCTACATGCATAATCATTTGATTTATAGAGTGAGTCGCATAGGTTGCTTCCTAAAATATTGTAAGTCATCTAAAACCTAGTTATAATTCTAACTTAACTAAATATTAATATGCTCTAAATAGATTATACAAAATGCACATATCACTAATCCAAATTTCTCTTACATGTGTAGAGTCTTTTGGGTACATTTGAACATTGGAGCATTCATAGTCCATATATATGGAGCCTTAATAGTGTCTAGGGAGTATCTTTTGGGTGCATTGGGATATAATTGATAGTTGCAACTTCAATTCTCTCTAGAGGAGTTCTAGTTATGTGTTGACATGTCTCATATTTGCCACCTATGAACATGTGCATGTGTTATGATGCACTGGATCCATCTTCTTACATGAATTATGAAAGGTACATTTTCTCTATGTGTTGCTTATACTTGTTGATGTGCATGCTAAAATTTCCAATTAGGCTCGTATCTTGCTAGGCATCAAAAAAATTCTAGACCTGTCACTAGTGAGGGGCATCACCAAAAACAACCGCGTGAATAAATCCATGGTAAACAATGCCCTTATGTTCCAACCCATGTCCAGCGAGTTTAATGTCCACAAGTACCTAGATGAATGGATACAATTTCCAGCCTTACTCACAAAGGTAGGATGCGAGAATTTTGACAAACCTATTGCGAGTAATTATTTAAGACATACTTGTCAATGTGTCTTTATTTATGATTTATTTATTGTCGTGGATGTTTTAAAATATCCGATTGAATAATGGAAAATATACTAGGAGACGTCACACAACCTTGGCTTCCATGCAGTGGCATATTATTTATTATGCTTTCCCCTGTGGGAAAGATGACATGTATGCATGTAGGTATCTCACACCTCATGCTGACATCATTCTATTAATTGATAAACATAAAAAATTTAAAATGATTTATCTTCTAAGCCATTAATTTGATTAGTGATCTATTTTCATAGATGGGTTTGTCTTAACGAGGGCTTCAAAACTAGATCCCATGTTGTCATGTTTCGACAATTTTTTCTGCCACATCAATTGCCAGAATACGTTACCACAGTTGCCCGATTAACAACAAACAACTACCATGATAATTGTGTATAGGGTATATGATATTTTACATGTTTTTAAACATCCAAATAATTTGGCAATATGTGTCAACAATTTGGTGACTGTTGGAAAATAAATTACTTTTGGCCCAGTGACTAAGTAGTGCATATTCAACGATATGTGTCAACAATATGAAAAGTATCGACAACCAAGTTATTTTTTAATCTGGCAGATAAGTAGTGATAATATGACAAGTAAATGATAATGACCCGACATTTGCCGACGAAAAAATTCATTAAAACATATCAATATTGAATTTAGTTTTGAAGATCTCGTTGCGAGAAAGCTAACAGTGAAAACCGACCGTCAATCGGGTTAACGATTCGAGAGATAAAACTTTTTAAAATTGGAATTTAATGGAATCTTGACTGACATCTAGTGTGTTGCATGCACGAGAGAGATTGAGGGATACCGCTGCGCTGCACGAGTTGGCACAAATGCGGTGCCGCTCGATGCCACTACTCCTTGTATTTTAAAATATAAAATATTTTATATTTTTTCTGATATATATGAATCTAGATATCTTTTAGTGTATACGATTTATTCATTCTGCTCTCCTATATATTAAAAATGTTTAAATATATAGTATCCGAAAAAAGCTCAAATGTAAAAGGAGGGACCGAGGGAGTACATGTCTTCTATTTTTGTCGAATTAACCCAACATAGCATCTTCTACCATGTAAATGGGCTCTTCGCAAAATAAAAAACCATGTAAATGGGCCTGGGAGACCGTGCTAAACTTAGAAAGCTTGCTCACGGGCTGTCTGAGCCTGAGCAGTTAGCCGGCCACTACACTAACGGCCCAGATGTCTAGGGTTTCCACGTCTACGCCGCCGCACAAGTATAAACGAGCGACCAAAACCCTCGTCCATTCTTCCCCAGCGCCGCCTCGTCCCCTCTAAGCTGCAGCGCCGCCCCGCGTCGACCGAAAAATCACAGATGGCGCTGACGTCGAAGATGGCTCTGGGCATCAAGCGCGCGTCGCGGTCGAACTCCTACCACCGCCGCGGGCTGTGGGCCATCAAGGCCAAGAACGGCGGCGCCTTCCCCAAGGCCGAGAAGCCAGCCGCCGTTGCCGAACCCAAGTTCTACCCCGCCGACGACGTCAAGCCACGCACCGCCAGCACCCGCAAGCCCAAACCCACCAAGCTGAGGTCCGTCCCTTCCCGGCAACGCCGCACGACTGACCTCTGCATCTCCCGATCCCGCGAGGAGTTTCTAAGCGGTGCGATTTTGTTGCTGCAGGTCGACCATCACACCTGGTACGGTGCTGATCCTGCTCGCGGGGAGGTACATGGGGAAGCGCGTCGTGTTCCTTAAGCAGCTCAAGTCAGGCCTGCTGCTCATCACCGGTAAACTTCGTTGCTTCATGTGCTATGATACCGTAACGAATCTGTTGGCATCCCCTGACAGAAGAGTAGATCTATTGGTCGGTCGATGGTTGTTGATTATAAACAAGGTTGTAGGCTGGATATATTTATTTGTGGATGGTTGCATTGTGGAATTCCTGGAAGTTCTGTGCCTGTTTAATCGTCGACCTAAATCTGGTGGTGCAGATGTTGTATTGAAGAGTAACTAGTGTACAGTTTTGTCTGGTATAGATTGATTGCGAGTTTCTTTGTGCCTAGTGAAGTGCTTTTGGAATGTTCACACGATTCATTGTGTCGATAGTGTGATGTTAACAGTTTAGAAGTGCCCTTTGAACTTAATATCTTTCCTAATTCGGTCGTGGACACTAGGGATGCAAAACTATCTGAATCTCTTCTGTAGTGTACCTGTTGGTGTCAGCCAGGGGATGCAAAGGCAATTTTGGGCTAGTATATTTTTGTTCAGAGGACTGGATTAGGATTGAGGATTTGTTTAGTATATTTATTTGCTTTTTCAGTTGATTTGCAATGTAAGCCAATTCAAGTTCTATTGTGGGATGCTTAGTCATCAACAAGTGAACTTTCAGTTCCAGTGCAAATTGCAACCAAACAGTCACTGTCAATTCAAGTTCACTGTCAGTTATATTGTCATTTTATTATCTAATTTCAAATGTGGCTATTCTCTCCAGGACCTTTCAAGATCAACGGAGTGCCAATCCGGCGTGTGAACCAGTCTTATGTCATTGCCACATCCACAAAGTTGGACATCTCTAAGGTCAATGTGGCAAAGTTCGATGACAAGTACTTCGCTAGGGAGAAGAAGACTAGGGCAAAGAAGACCGAGGGAGAGCTATTTGAGACGGAGAAGGAGGTATACATACATGCACATTCATTCTTTGTTGCATACCCTTGTATCATCAATCTTGTTCGCCTAGTTACTTTGTCTCTTCTCTGTAAACCTGTAGGCAACCAAGAACCTGCCTGACTTCAAGAAGGATGACCAGAAAGCCATCGATGCTGAGTTGATCAAGGCTGTTGAGGCTGTCCCTGACCTTAAGAACTATCTCAGTGCCCGGTTCTCCCTCAGGGATGGCGACAAGCCCCATGAGATGTCCTTCTAAGTTAGTTGGTACAAGTTTCAAATCCTGTGGATCTCTTTTTTGTCTAGTGTGCTGTTCTGTACTCCGGAATTTTGTGCGCCCGGTTAGTGAACCATTGATTTCTACCGAAGTCTGCCTGTCAAATATTATGAGAAGATTACGACAAGTACTTTCCTTTTTGGTGGTTTATTGTGGCATTTTGTGCTGTTTGGTGTCATTCAGTTTTTTTAAATGTTTAGTCTGCTGATTGTTGTGCAAAATACTACCGCTGTCTCAAAAAGGATGTTGAAGATGTGTCTAAATTTGGATGTATCTATATACTATTCTGTTTAGATACATCTGAATTTAAATTTTGACAAATCTGTGACATCCTTTTTGGATGGAAGGAGTACGTTTTGGGCCAGGTTTGTAGCACTGGTTATTCTTCATGTGATTGCTTATTTCGTGTATACAACTCGGAATTGCTTCATTTATGATTGGTGTACTGAGCCTCTGCCAGTACCAGTAACTGGTGAAGCTACCATTGAACAATCTAGCCTGCCTATTTGTCTTTCTTCCAAATCGTAGGAGGTCGGTAAGCGAGGTGACCTATACAGGTCCTCCGGGGGGAAGTTGAGGGTTGAAACAAAGAAGATCCTCCGGAGTGGAAGTCGAGGGTTGAAACAAACAAGATTGGTGTATCGCTCATTTATATGATTAGTGGAGGCAGCCCTGTTTACAGTTGCTGGAGCAGCTCTGAATGCACTAATACCGTTGATAAGTTTACACTGTGGTTGTAGGGTGGCCATCTGTTACAGACTCTTGCCAGCTGTAGAAGCGCGGAACATTTCGTTTTCACGTGCCGTGATATGATGCACAGTTTCCGGAAGCTAGCTCGCGGGAGAAAAATAGTACTCCCAGCATTGATGTGACTGACTGACTGAAGGCGATATGGGCTATTGCAAACTTACTGTTATGCTGGATTTGCGAATTGCTTAAGATATGGAATCAAAATACCTTGCAAGTGCCCCTTCCTAATTAGTTTTATTGATATCCATTTGGCTCAATACGTTCCATAAAGTGGAACTAATTTTACTAATAATTCCGTACAATACTTTGAACATACTAGCTACATAACAACAATTGCAAGAAGTTTCTACATATAAACAACTTCGTTTGTGGCCAAATGGGTTATGATAATAAATCATAATGTCAACACAACTAATAATTAGCTAGTGGCATGATGTTCTCATTGTGCAAGTAAGACAGTCTCCCCGACGAGGCCCCCGACAGATTTTTTTCATCCGGACGGCGTTATTCGGTTCAGCCGCGCCCCCGGTTCCTCGTTTTCCCCCGGATTTGGGCTTTCATCCATCCGGAGAGCCCAGGCCATCCCCGGCTTTCCGAGGCGCGCTCGGGGACTCCGGACGAAACAAAAACGCGCGAAACGTCGAGTGGGCCCGCGGTGTCGGCCACAGTTAGGGTAGTTTTCCGCCATTAATTTCGTTTCCCTCCAAAATGCGCCGCATATACCCATTTCCCCGCCGAAATTTCCCACAGTTGCAGCTCCTCTTCTCTTCCACCACCATGCCGCCGAAGAGGATCGCCGATGATGGCGCGCCGAAGGCGAGGAAGCCGCGGGCCCCCAAAAAGAGGCCGCTGGGTATGACAAACGCGGCGTGGGCGGCGGATGTGGAGCGCCGGCAGACCGAAATGCGCGGCAGGGCGGAGAGGGAGAAGAAGCTCGCGGCGAAGAGGGCGGCGGCGGCGGCAGACGAGCAAGTGAGGCTGGTCTCCATGGCCATGGGACAGCCGCGCGTCGGCCAATTCCCCGGTCCATGGCCAACCCAAGGTACGATCGACTCTCCTTCCACCTACTCGCCGGCGTCTTCACCCATGTTCCAGGACAGCTACGTCCCCGACATGTCGAGGTTCACCCCGTCGCCGCCGGAGTACGACGCTGCGATGTACGAGGGCATCTCACCTGCCCTGCGCCGAGGGCCGCTCTCCTTCTCCAACGGGATGCTGCCGCCGAATGATGGCGTGATGCACGACATGATCACGTCGGGCTCCATGGCGGCGGCGTCGAGCCCGGGTTTCTTCACACAAGAGGAGGCAAGGGCGACGGAAGCCGTGGCGGCGGCGCGGGGTGGCGGCGTCGACGATCACGGGTTCGGAGACGGCACCCAAGACGTCGACGAAGAAGAAGAGGAGCAGGCCGACCTCGACGAGGAGGACGACGCGCCTGAGCCCACGCCGACGTCGAAGGGGAGAAAGAAAAGGAAGAAGAACTCGACACTGTCAGAGCCGCGGATCAAATGGACGGGCAAAGAAGAGGAGTGCCTCGCCGAAGCTTGGAAGATCGTTTCCATGAACGGCATTATCGGCGCCAATCAGAACTATGACATATATTGGCAGCGGGTCAAGTTGGCGTTCGACGAGCGCAAAATTGTCGATCCCTACTTCAACAAGACGGTGATGATCCGCGGCATACAGGAGGAGATCGAAGCTCGCCTGGTGAGCGGCGCCGGCTTCGAGGCCAAGGTAATGTTCACTCGCTGTGCCTTCCGTCGAGCATGGTTCGCCGAGTTTTCATTTTGATTCGACGGCCTGTCTTTGCAGATGCGGCGGGCGTTCGATATGTACAGCGACGACACCGACGGCCAGACGTTCAAGTACCTCAACGTCTTCGCCCGCATCGAGAGCTGCGAGAAGTGGGCGGACGTACGCCGGAACCTCGCCAAGAACAAGGACGAGCAGTACAACCCCGACGCTCCAGCCCATGCCGCGTCGGTGGGCCGCCCCAAGCCCGGTTGTAGTCTAGTTTCTATTTCGATCGCCGGATTGTGGCTGATCCGATCGCCGAACTATTGGGCGATGCTTTTGTGTAGGCTGGAAGACGATTTTTTAAAACTATCCGCGCTGATGGGCGAATGCCGAGGTGCCGACTGGGAAAATGACGCCACCCACGCCCTAATTACATCCAATCCGGCGTTTCTTTCGTCCGGATTTCGGCCCGGGGGCCTCAAACGGCTGGAGATGCTCTAAGAATGGGTACATTGGGTGATGGGAGATTGCGCTTGACATGGCGGTGAATTACTCTAATCCCATTTGTTCGATTGTTCCACTGGCTTTTGCCAATTTTGGTGCTTGCCACTAAAACAGGCAAGAGCGGGCAGGTCAAATGGGTTATAATAATCCATCATAATGTCAACACAAATTATAATTAGCTGGTTTATGCCTAATTACTTAATGCACCTTACTGGCTTTGTGGTTCATGTTGAACATGGCACAAGAGTACAAGGAAGAAAATTTTCATTGCAATCTTATTTTTGATTACATATATTGACCCACATTCTATACACTGCCAACTGGTACTAGGGTTGCAACTTGCAAGAGGGATCCCGGCCGCTTAGAATAGCTTCTAGGCCAACTCCAAATTCAAAAGCCATATCCGCATTAAGAGATTAGAACTGCTTCTAGGCCAACTTTATTTATACTAGGGAGTCATTATTTAAGCGGTATCGCGCTTCTGCATCTCTAAGTGCTGAAGCAGTATCGTCAAAGAAGAAGAAGAGAATTACAAACGGTGAAGCTAGGTACATACGTTTATTCGTTTATTACTAGTATATCTGGTCGATAACCACGTATAGAAGCTAGGTATTTGAGCTGAATGGATCTTAACGCTGCTGGCGTCGGCTTGTGTAGGGCCCGGTGAACTTGGGGCCGCCGGAGCCGGCCTGGCGCTGGAAGTTGAAGTACTTGGCGGCGACGGGCGCGCCGAGGTTGTAGCAGCGGGCGAAGCTGCGGGTGTTGAAGTTGTGGCGCATCGACGGCGCGTACACCGTGCCCCGGCCGAGCTGCCGGAACAGCACCACCACCATGCGGTGGATCCCCGTCGCCGGCGCCGGGCTCTCGTAGCACACCACCTCCCGGCCTGCGCGCACAAAATTCAGGTCAAAACTAGTGTGTCCCCAAACTGAGACTAAACTGTTCATGCAAATCAAGCCCATATACACACACACAAACTAGCTAGATGTTGCATTCCCAGAATCAGGAGTAGTGTGCTCACCGTATGTGTCGTCCGTTGATGCTGGGATATCAGTCACCATCCTACATGGAGCATGGACATAAATAAGTCGGTCGATAGTTAGCATCTGTGCATATGTGCTGGAATGCATACAAATTGGGGAAATGGCTTTATTTGTACATGCATACAGTCCTGAAATGCATACATTTATATGTCGGTTGACACGCGTTCCACATGCACACATTCGTGCATGCATTATATATTATCAGTATATATATATATATATATATATATATATATATATATATATATATATATATCCACCGTTAGGTGCCATGCATATGCATATGATGATATATATTGCCTATGAGCAAGACATCAAGAGCTACAATCAGTCCCTGGCTGCAATAAGCTAGCTAGCATGGTTCCTACGATAATAAGCTAGCCATGCAGGGTGCTCTCACCAGTGCAGATATTCCCTCAAGGTCGGATTGCTAGGGTTTGGAGCATCAGGATCCACCATGACCTGTATCATCGCATTCACAAATTACAGTTAAGCAATGAAGATAACTCATAAATAACATGTAAATCAAGAGATGGTCGGGCTTACTAGGGTATATGTCACGCTACTATCGTCGCCTCCAATCTCGACCGTCGGCCTGCTCGCTACCGCCGGTGAGCGAAACTCCATGCCGTTGATGATGGGCCTACCGTCATAGAGTACAGTCATACCAACGGTGGTACGAAAGGGGTCTAACACTTCTCCGATCACTCGTCCGGTAACCAAGGAGTCATTTGACATTTTTCTAGTGTGTATATATATGAATGTATGACAAGTAGTGTATATATATGGCTACTGTATGTGTGTTGATGTCTAGCTTCGCTGTAATGGCTGGGCTTGGTACAAGGATACAAATGTAGGTACACACTCAGGTGTGGTATTTATAGTAGTAGCTAGCATCACAAAAAAAAGTAGTAGCTAGCTAGCCATGAGAAGAGAAAAACCGGCCACCATGCATCTCACATGCACATGCAATCCTTGTCATCGTTCCATCTCTGCCCTTGATAGCAATTTTCTCTCGAGAAATTTGACCGGTCCGGCATGATAATTTCAGTCAATGTCTTTCTAGCTAGAACGACGTACGTAGTAAAGCTAGCTAGCTTACCTTTGGATAATTATTATTGGGAGACCGGCAATATACAGATCTACAGTTCGATGTGCAAACATATTATGTGGCATTTATATTGAAGTATAAATGTATTACCTAGTCTCTTTATTATATCGGTATTTTTAGTTGCATTGGCTAGCATGCAGTATTATATGGTATCAGAGCTAAGACTAGTCACAATGCATAGTATCATATATTAGTATCATGCATATGAGACTACAATATGATATCACCCCTACAATGCTTAGTATCATATGATAGTATCATAGTTGTATCATATTTAATGTTTTATAGAATCTCAAGGTAAATATGTGAACATGACTTATTTGCTAGTACATTTTGTTGTTTTGCGTGTCATGATACAGTATCATAATATGATACCATTCTCATCTCTCTCTTCATTAAATATTGTGTCACATCAGATTTTTGCTTACGTGGCATGCATGATACTAGCTATGATACTTTCATTGTGACTAGCCTAAGAGATCTTGAATTCAAGACCCGGCTAGCATAATATGAAATAAAAATATTGCAAACCCACCTTTGGTTCACGTTTAGGCCTAAGGGAGTCACACATAAGAGAGAGTGCTAAAGTAAATGTATTGCCTAGTCTCTTCCATCACATCGATCTTTTGATCGTATTGGCTAGAGTATGCAGTTTTACAATTTGTGTCATATTTTTCTTAAATAAGCACGCGGAGAACCTGTTGTGGCGAAGGTGATGGCTAGCCAGATGTCATTGTTTCTCTAAGCTTTGAAAGGTCATTTATCGTTAGGGTAGACAAATGTTGACATGTCCCTATTTTTCCTCAATATTCAATATAGATTCTAAATATATCAAACAAAACTTTTTTTTGGCGTGCTCATTAAAGAAAAATATACTGAAAGGTTGAGATGATTTGTGTGCCAAGTCTACGTCAACATTTTCCTTGGAGTTACACAAACAGGTACTAAGAACCAACCATTGATTGAGTGAGTGGGTGACTGAAACCCCATATTTGATGTTTTGTATGCCTTATGAAGGTGGATTATTTCTTAGAGTGAAAATTTCCACCATTTAGCCCCTAATTATGTATTTGTGACATTAATTACCCCGTCGAGTGAAAATCCATCTAGATTACCTCCTTTAAAAGCTTTGGGCCCTCTTCTGATGTGTGTCCATAAGACAAGGTGCGAGGTGATGGCTGTGCTTTGAAATTGCCGATGATGCCCTCCGATCTTTGTATATATAGCATCAAATCGACGTAACATGTCAGTTCTATCTAACATAAACAAGCTAAATGGTTATCCTAGATGGGATAATTTGGTAGAGATTCCACTAAGTGGGGTAATATGTGGCACAAATGCACATCTGCCTGGTAAAAAATGGAATTCAATCTATTTTTAGTGGTATGAAACTCTGTGCGTGTGGACACATCTATGTTGTACTTGATATATGTTCCTGAAAAAAAGAAGAAGATACTCTCTCCGATCGGAAATAAGTGTCGTTTGTACTAAGTCACTGACACTTATTTTCGATCGGAGGGAGTACCACCTAGCTCTTAATATGATAAATGGTATCTTACAATGCATATATTAGCCAACTTCTCTAACTTGGACTATTATTATCTTAACAATATCGGATTGCTAAAAAGGATTAAGACATATAATCACATTCATAGTTGAGGAATTTTTTCTGTAGTATTTCATAACCATTCACCGACATATTTACATGTGAAGTATCGCACTAGAGATAGTTTTGTATGTGAGACTGATCATACGTGATCTAATAGGGGATTTACACCAGTTGCCACACACCAGTTCTTCTTGCCCCGAATTTAGGTTGAATTTGTGAAATATTAGAGAAATCAACCGTCAGTTTGCAGCTGATGCGATGCGAAGTTGTGAAATCTAGTTAGTTAACTAAATGGCTACCAAGTTCAGTGTAGTTTTGGTGTAGGTCGTTTAAAAACTTCTTTTGCTGCCATACCTAGAAATAAAAAAGAATAAGAACAACAGATACTCTACCTCGAAACCATGTGGTGGAGAGCTAGCCTAGATATGAGCTGATCACGCTCGCCAAGCTTTTCATTATTTTATATATAGTGCAGACATACTTGTAGAGACAAGCTCATTATCTCTGTGGACGGCAGGCCGAACTGAGTCGCAATTCAAGATGGAATGCATTTGTGTGGAAGTTACACGAAACACGTCGATTTGATCAAGTTATGTGGCAATCCGGTATGCTCTGGCATGTGGCAATCAAAGGGGAAATATCCCAATTTGCCAAACTTGATTCTGTTTCCACCGGATAATGAAGCGACGCTGACAGCGCAAGAGCCAGATTCAATAAAGCACAAGAGATAGACATATACCTTGCTCCTCCGTTCTGGAGTAGTTTCATCACGTGCTGCTGCTTTTCTACTTCATTTCGTTTTCTGCTTTGTTGGTCCCTGCAATCGGATCGTTCGGGATGGCAGCCGCATAGACTCGTTGTGACTCGATTCTGACCGCCGTTTTTTCTTCTCGCTTCCTTTCTGTTTCATGGGATGACCCGCAGAAACCGACCGTGTGTGTAATTTGGAAACATCGACGCAGCCGTACTTTGACATTTATGGGGTGTTTTGCCACATTTCGTTGTCTGGACTAGCGGTTACATGTGGTCAACTTCTTAAGAAATCGACGGCATAGCCAGCGAGTTTTTCTTAATAGAGAGAATACATTAACATAAAAATATAACAATTATATCTGGTCTCTGCATTAACATAATGTTAAGAAATCGGCTCAAAGTCCTCCATTGTTCAGTACAATCAATGAAGGCTAGATCTAAGATTTGGCTTGTTTTACGGTACCTTTTATTTGCTATGGGAGAGGGACAAGTATCAAATAATTGAAAGGCTGTTATTGTCCGATGTAAATTAAGCCCGGATGGCCCATTAGATGTAATTAGTAGTAGGAGTAGAAAAAAATGTGGACAAGGCGATGGAATCCTCTTCGATCCCTCACATCGACGACGACGACGAGGTGGACCCCTGCGCCACCGCCGTGTTCACCTCGTAGAAGCTGGCGCCGCTGCCGCCGCGTTCACGGGGTCACGACCTTCCTCGATGACGTGCACTGTCAGGTCGAGACGGAGGCCCAAGCACTCGTACAACCACGGTGGTGGCGCGAAGAGAGGCAACGGAGAGAGCGGCGGCGTCCACGGGCGGCTGCGCCAAGGATGGGATTAGGGCGTACGAGGAGAGACGGATGCAACATGGTCTTGGCGGTGCGGCTGCATGGAAGCTTGATGAAGTCCGGCTGCGCAGCCAGAGCGGCGCCAACCGACGAGGAGAAAGTCGAATCGGTCGCTGAGGCTTGGGATGTGCCGGGTGCCCGGGTCGCTCTGGCGCTGGGGCAGCTTCACGGGGACGGACCGACAGAGGCGAGTTCGGGGAGGCGGCCACAGGGTGGAACCAGCAGGAGGTAGTCGAGCGCGGGGATACATCGGCGTGATGGCCATGGCTGGCGCTGCGGGCGAGCTAGGAAGGGAGGGCGGCTAGGGCGTGAGAGCGGCCGGAGACGTTCGGCGTGGTCCATAAGGATGCCAGTACATGGAGGAGGCCGGGCCGCAGAGGCTTGCTGCGGATCGTCGAAGTTTCGTCGGTGGCCGCGATGACCCTTTGCTCAGCGGCGCCGAGTCCGTCGTACACGGCAGCGCGTGCGGTGCCGTCATCGGGGTTGAGATGGGATTATAGATTTTGGAAAGACAGACCATACCGGTCTGGGGTACTTTATCGGGCCGGGCCTATCTCGTGAATGTGCCTAATTTTCGCGTTGCGGGGTGACAAGTATGAACGATATTTGTGGACGTTTTGGCACCAGTATGAATGTCTATGAACCATTGGATCGATGAGAATGAATGGCCAATATTTATTTGAGGGTACCATAAAACTCCTCCTAAGATTTTCATACTGACACATACTTAATACTTGAAGAGCACTAGTGCACCACCACAAAATGAAGTCACGCTATGTTTGCTGCCCCCACTTGACGAGAAAAGTGTTGCAATTCATCGATTATAATATTCACTGTTGCACTGCACACTTATGCAAAACCTACTGTGAAGCATCATCTTCTCCCAATCCAAGATCCTCGCCTCCTCCATCACTAAGCGGATCCAAACCCAAACAAGCAATTGAGATCCTGGCCCTTAAAGCACAACCACCAATCCGCCTTGGGAAGCACCATGGCAATCATAGTTGATGTGCCCAATGATGTTGATGAAAAGCGTCTTTTCGTGATGCCTAGGCTCACAGACATCGATGACATGCACCCGAGGCAGGCTAGGACACCAATAAGACCAGTACACATGTAGAGTTGATGACTAGGATTTCCTGCACCATCCAGGGTTAATGTAGTACTTACTAAAAAAATATTATCTTCCATAGATAACAAGAGCGTTGCGCCTTGGAATCCACATGGCCCCGCATCTACGTTGTCACAATACACAACCATGTTTCATACCCAAATCATGGTTTGGAAAGTTGCTACAAATTTACTGTAATCAACCAGGAGGTTTATAACCACGAACTTTAGAACAAGAATTAAACAACAACTGAAAGTAACTAATACCAAAAGTAAACATTAAAGGGCGAACAAGCAAGAGAGAACTAATGTAATAATCACTCAAGCAAAGTGGTGCACAAGTGATGGCTCTCTAGATGCTATGTGTCATAGTTTACTATAAATTTTTGCGGTCCCTCACATACAAATGTCTCTTTGCTACTACTGCATAGACAAATCAATTGTCCTTCTCTCATTGCAAGTATGAAACAAGTAATAGAAGATATTAAGATCATAAAGATCAGATCAAAGGCATTTAACTCTATGGACTGTCGTGCTCCTAGGTAAGTGCTTCTCCTCATAAGGTATCAATGGTTATCACTGAAGATCAAATGATTAACAACAAGGTACCTATCTATGTCATGTAAGGTCTAGGTGACGAGGGTTAACTCGGCAAATGTCCTAGATGAAGGACTTAGGATCGGGGGAAAAGGGCGTCGGATGAACTCGAAGGTAAAGATCAGTCAAACAAGGCGAGGTTTGGCGTGTGTTGAGAATAAGCGTGGTACTCAATTGGCGCAATCTCAATCTGTCCCTGGCCGGCCTCTCCTGGCCCTATATATAGGTGACCAGGTCTCGAGGATCCGGTCGGGTTCAATACAAATTATAGTGTCTGTATACGATGTCATCTCGTATTTCGACTACATCTATGCTTAGGCCTCCCTTGATGGGTTCGTAGCATAGAAAACAAAAATTTTCCTACGCAAGAACACATAAACTAGCCAAGATACTCTACGAGGTGGTAGCAACGGAGACTAACCCTCGATGACCGTAAGCGGGGATTACGTTCCCGCACAAACGTTGACGATGGAGAGTCGATGAAGACGCACGTAGTCGACGTAGTTGTTCACTTGACGTAGTCGGCGTAGTGGTTCGCTTGACGATCACAAGATCGTGTACACGGCGCAACAAGTGGCAGCGCCCCCGTGCTCGGTCACACGTACAGCTCGTCGTCGACTCCTCCACGCCCTCGGTCCAGCGGGGCAGCGGAAGAAGGGATCCGCCGGACACTCCTCCACACACTTCTCCAAGTGTATGAACTACGAACTACAATTCCGGCAGAGCTTCGCTAAGCTGAGACGGATATTGGGCAGCAACTATGCGAGGGAGAGGAGGATCAAGAAGTGTGTCACATGGAGGAGAGGGAGGGGTTTATATAGGGGAGGAGGGGCAGCCCCCAAGGGGTGGCCGGCCAAGGAGGCCCTCCTCCTCTTCATGGTGGTAACACCCTCTTCATTCCCTTCATGGTGGTAACCCCCTCATCAACATGAGGTAACCCCCATTTTAATTTTGCATGACATTCATGCTAATTAAAATTCACACTTATTGATTTAATAAAACATTTTTATTTCTTTAATTTTTGATAATTCATTCAATTAACAAACATTAACAAATACACCCTTGAGTTATTTTGATATCTCGAAACAGTTTCGGTGCTTTTCTGAAACAACCCTTATGCTGTCCTGTAATTCGATCGGAGTATCATATCCACTCAAAAACGATGGCGAACCTTAAGTGTGTCACCCTACAGTTCGTGAATAACGTGGACATGATCGAGACTCCTCTCCGATCAATAATCAACAGCGGGATCTGGAAATCCATGATGACTCCCACTTACTCAACGATGAACTAGTGATCGTGTGAACCAGTAACGAATATAGTTAATTCCTTTTGTCTCGCGATATTATTACTTGTCCGAAATCCGATCATTTGGTATCAACCATACCTAGTTCGATCTCGTTCCCGACAAGTCTCTTTACTCGTTCCGTGATAATGCATTCCTGTGACCTAGTCACATGCTTGCAAGCGATTCTAATGCAATATCACCGAGAAGGGCCCAGAGAATATCTTCCCGCCATCGGGTCGGACAAATTCCACTCTTGATCCATGAGCCTCAACTAACACTTTCAGAATACCCAAATCAACCTTTATAATCACCCTGTGACGGTGTGACGTTTGATATCATCAAAGCACTCTTCCGGTATCAGTGATTAACATGATCTCATGGTCTGAGGATTAGAACTATTTCGTATGAGTTTGATATAGCAAAGAACTTGATGACTTGATCGTATTGCTATTCGTACTATGGGTGTGAGTGTTCATCACATCATTCTTCTAATGATATGACCCCGTTATTAACAACATCCAATGTTCATGATCAGGAAACCTTGATCATCGGTTAATCAACGAGCTAGTATAAAAGAGAGGCTTTACTAGGAACCCTTTTAGTTTATTAATCACACAAGTATTAATGTTTCCGATTAATACAATTCTAGCATGAGAAATAAACATCTATTATGAACACGGAATAATATAATAACAACTTTATTATTGCCTCTCGGGCATATTCCTTTCAGTCTCCCACTTGCACTAGAGTCAATAATCTAGATTACATAGTGATGAATCTAACACTCATTGAGTTCTGGTGCTGATCATGTTTTGCCTTGGGGAGAGCTTTAGTCAGCGGATCTGCCACATTCAGATCCGTGTGTACTTTGCAAATCTTTACATCACCATCCGTGATATGCTCACGGATGGAGTGAAATCGGCGTTTTACATCCTTGAATTTCTTGTGAGACCTTGGCTCCTGAGTATTGGCTATGGCACCATTGTTGTCACAATAGATAACCATTGGATCCAATGCACTCGGAACCACACCCAGTTCGGATATGAACTCCTTCATCCAAACTGCTTCTTCTGCCGCTTCTGAAGCAGCAATGTATTCCGCCTCTGTAGTTGATCTCGCCATCACGCTTTGCTTGGAACTCCTCCAGCTTACCGCTCCTCCATTCATAACAAATACGTACCCGGATTGAGACTTAGAGTCATCCGGGTCAGTGTCGAAGCTAGCATCGACGTAACAACTTGTGACGAGCTCTTCTTCACCGCCATATACGAGAAACATATCCTTAGTCCTTCGTAAGTACTTAAAGATATTCTTGACCGCCGTCCAGTGTTCCAAACCTGGATCAGATTGGTACCTACTAGTCAAACTAATAGCATGTGCCACATCCGGTCTTGTACATAACATGGCATACATGATAGAGCCTATGGCAGAGGCATAGGGAATCTTATTCATTTCTTCTCTATCTTCAGCTGTAGCCGGACCTTGAGTCTTACTCAATATCTTTCCTTGCAACATAGGTAAGAACCCTTTCTTACTATCTTCCATTCTAAACCTCTTTAGAATCTTGTCAAGGTATGTACTTTGTGATAGCCCAATTAAGCGTCTCGATCTATCTCTATAGATTTTGATGCCTAAAATATACGCCGCTTCACCAAGGTCTTTCATTGAAAACTTACTGTTTAAGTAATCTTTTACGCTCTTCAAAAGTTCCGTATCATTTCCAATCAGCAATATGTCATCCACATATAATATTAGAAATGCTACAGAGCTCCCACTCACTTTCTTGTAAATACAAGTTTCTCCATAAGTTTTGACAAATCCAAACCCGTTGATAACTTTGTCAAAACAGAGATTCCAACTTCGGGATGCTTGCTTCAGTCCATAAATGTATCGCTGAAGCTTGCATACCTTGTCAGCATCCTTAGGATCAACAAAACCCTTGGGATGTATCATGTACAACTCTTCCTCAATGTTACCATTAAGGAACGCGGTTTTCACATCCATCTGCCAAATTTCGTAATCGAAAAATGCAGCAATTGCTAACATAATCCTAACAGACTTTAGCATCGCTACGGGTGAGAAAGTCTCATCGTAGTCAATTCCTTGAATTTGTCGGAAACCTTTTGCAGCAAGTCATGCTTTATAGACGGTCACATTACCATCAGCGTCTGTTTTCTTCTTGAAAATCCATTTATTCTCAACGGCCTTTCGGTCATTGGGAAGTTCCACCAAAGTCCATACTTGGTTTTCATACATGGATTCCATTTCGGATTTCATGGCTTCATGCCATTTGTTGGAATCTGGGCTCATCATCGCTTCATCATACGTCGTAGGGTCATCGTTCTCAACAATGGCATTTACGACAAGATCACCGTACCATTCAGGAGCGGCACGTGTTCTTGTCGACCTACGAGGTTCGGTAGTATCCTCTTTTGGAGTTTCATGATCTTCATCATTAGCTCCCACTTCATTTGGTGAAGTCACCACCGGAACGGTTTCTGGCGTTGCGCCACTCGCCAATTCATGAAGAGGAGGTTCAATAACCTCATCGAGTTCTACCTTCCTACTATTCACACCTTTCGAGAGAAACTCCTTCTCCAAAAAGAATCCGTTCTTAGCAACAAACACTTTGCCTTCGGATCTGTGATAGAAGGTGTACCCAATTGTTTCTTTAGGGTATCCTATGAAGACACATTTTTCCGCTTTGGGTTCGAGTTTATCAGGCTGAAGTTTCTTCACATAAACATCGCATCCCCAAACTTTTAGAAATGACAGCTTAGGTTTGTTTCCAAACCATAATTCATACGGTATCGTTTCAACGGATTTAGATGGAGCCCTATTTAAAGTGAAAGCGGCTGTTTCTAGCGCATAACCCCAAAAAGATAGTGGCAGATCGGTAAGAGACATCATAGACCGAACCATATCCAATAAAGTACGGTTACGACGTTCGGATACACCATTTCGTTGTGGCGTTCCAGCGGGAGTGAGTTGTGAAACTATTCCACATTCTCTCATATGTATGCCAAACTTGTAACTAAGATATTCTCCTCCACGATCAGATCGTAGAAATTTAATCTTTCTGTTACGATGATTTTCTACTTCACTCTGAAATTCTTTGAACTTTTCAAACGTTTCAGACTTGTGTTTCATTAAGTAAATATACCCATATCTACTTAAGTCATCAGTGAAAGTAACAAAATAACGATATCCACCATGCGCCGGCACACTCATAGGTCCACATACATCAGTATGTATGATTTCCAATAAGTCTGTCGCCCGTTCCATTGAACCGGAAAACGGCGTTCTAGTCATCTTGCCCAAAAGACATGGCTCGCATGTCTCAAATGATTCATAATCAAGTGATTCCAGAAGTCCATCCAAATGAAGCTTCTTCATGCGTTTAACACCAATATGACCTAAACGGCAATGCCACATGTATGCGGCCATATCATCATTTGACTTAATTCTTTTGGCATTCACGTTATGAATATGTGTTTCATTACTATCAAGATTCAAAAGAAATAAACCTTTCTTCTCATGTGCATGTCCATAAAAGATATTATTCATATAAATCGAACAACCATTGTTCTCAGACTGGATTGAATAATTGTCTCGCATTAAACAAGATCCAGAAATAATGTTCATGCTCAACGCAGGCACCAAATAACATTTATTCAGGTTTAAAACTAATCCAGATGGTAAATGTAGAGGCAGCGTCCCGACGGCGATCACATCAACTTTTGATCCATTGCCGACGCACATCGTGACCTCATCCTTCGCAAGTTGCCGCTTATTCTTTAGCCCCTGTTTCGAGTTACATATGTGAGCAACCGAACCGGTATCAAATACCCAGGTGCTATTGTGACTACTAGTAAGGTACACATCAATAACATGTATATCATATATACCTTTATTAATCTTCCCGTTCTTCTTATCCGCCAGATACTTTGGGCAGTTGCGCTTCCAGTGCCCCGTTTCCTTGCAGTAGAAACACTCAGTTTCAGGTTTCGGACCAGCCTTGGGTTTCCTCTCAGAACCGGCAACAGATTTGCCGTCCTTCTTGTTTCTACCCTTGGACTTATTATCCTTTCTACCTTTCTTGAAACTAGTGGTCTTATTGACCATCAACACTTGATGTTCCTTTTTGATCTCCACTTCTGCAGTCTTAAGCATTGAGAGAAGCTCGGGGAGAGACTTCCTCATGCCCTGCATGTTGTAGTTCATCACAAAGCCTTTGAAGCTAGGTGGGAGAGATTGGAGAACCCGATGTATTCCCAACTCATTGGGAATCGTTATTCCCAAAGAGATGAGCTTATCGGCGTACCCAGACATTTTGAGTACGTGCTCGCTAACGGAGCTGTTCTCTTCCATCATGCAGCTAAAGAACTTTTCTGAAGCATCATAACTCTCCACGGCAGTATGGGAGTCGAAGATCAATTTCAACTCTCCCATTGTATCATAAGCGTTGCTGTTCTCGAAACGTTTTCGCAGCTCCGGCTCAAGTCCATACAGTATGCCGCAATGAACTAAACTGTGGTCCTCCTTACGAGTCAGAAAAACATTTTTCTCTTCATCGAGAGCATCTTCTGCAGGCGGGTTACCTAGCGGTGCCTCAAGCACATAGCCCTTTTGAGAGGCATTGAGGAGGATCCTCAAGTTAAGTGCCCAGTTGGTGAAGTTGCTACCGTTGGTGGCTAGTTTTTCTTTCTCCATGAACGCATTGAAATTCAGAGCAGGTGGTGCCATGATCTACAAATTATTTGCAAAGTTAACTTAGACTAAGTTCATAATAGAATGAGTTCAGGTTAAATCAAATTCTACGTGAACTCCCACTTAAAAACAACATCCCTCCTAGTTTTCTTAAGTGACTACACGAACCAAATCCACTATACCGCAACCGATCATCACGTGCAACGGTATAGTTTCAAAGGCGAACATCACCATGTTCATCATATCAACCATATGACTCATGCTTAACCTTTCGGTTCGTGTTCCGAGGCCATGTCTGTACATGCTAGGCTCGCCAAGTAGAACCATAACATTTGCGTGTGTAAAACTGTCTTACACCCGTCGTATGTGAACGTAGAGTCTATCACACCCGATCATCACGAGGTGTCTCAAAACGACGAACTTTCTTGACGGTGCATGTTATGGGAGAACACATTTTTATCTTGATATTTATGTGAGAGGGATCATCTTATAATGCTACCGCGTGATCAAATCTAAGCAGAATAAGATGCATAAAAGGATAAACATCACATACATATATAATGTGATATGATATGGTCCTTCACGCATTCGATCTCCATCTTGTGCGTCATGGTATGATCTCCATCATTCCACCGGCGTAGCACCAAGGTCCATGGCGCGCCACCTTGGTTGTCTTCCTCCATTACAATATATCACTTGGATATATATATTCGGCACGCAGGCCATTTAAATGTAAAGACAACCATATGGCTCCTGCCGGTTGTTTATAACTTACAAAAAGGATCATCGCATACAATTTGTAACATAAACAATTTAACCATATCACATCATATGCCCTGCAAAAATAAGTTAGACGTTTCTAATTTGTCTTGCATATTTTACGTGGTTTGGGGCTTTCTAGGAAGAACCGTTCTTACCTACGAACATGAAACCACAACGGTGATAAAAAATATTATTAACAACTATTTGTAAAATAGATCATAACTATAGTGGGAGAAACGTACACCCGCAAAGCCACATATGCCGAAGCATGTCAAGTGTGGGACAAGTCTCGTGAACGCGGTCACGTAAGGTTAGTCTCGGGCAGCTTCAATCCCACTATGCCACTATGATCCAAAATACAAAAAACTGCAATAACATGATCATCAACGCCCACATCCACATGTGTTCTAGCCGTGCATACCAACTACGCATAGATATGGCTCTGATACCACTGATGGGTTCGTAGCATAGAAAACAAAAATTTTCCTACGCAAGAACACATAAACTAGCCAAGATACTCTACGAGGTGGTAGCAACGGAGACTAACCCTCGATGACCGTAAGCGGGGATTACGTTCCCGCACAAACGTTGACGATGGAGAGTCGATGAAGACGCACGTAGTCGACGTAGTTGTTCACTTGACGTAGTCGACGTAGTGGTTCGTTTGACGATCACAAGATCGTGTACACGGCGCCACAAGTGGCAGCGCCCCCGTGCTCGGTCACACGTACAGCTCGTCGTCGACTCCTCCACGCCCTCGGTCCAGCGGGGCAGCGGAAGAAGGGATCCGCCGGACACTCCTCCACACACTTCTCCAAGTGTATGAACTACGAACTACAATTCCGGCAGAGCTTCGCTAAGCTGAGACGGATATTGGGCAGCAACTATGCGAGGGAGAGGAGGATCAAGAAGTGTGTCACATGGAGGAGAGGGAGGGGTTTATATAGGGGAGGAGGGATAGCCCCCAAGGGGTGGCCGGCCAAGGAGGCCCTCCTCCTCTTCATGGTGGTAACCCCCTCTTCATTCCCTTCATGGTGGTAACCCCCTCATCAACATGAGGTAACCCCCATTTTAATTTTCCATGACATTCATGCTAATTAAAATTCACACTTATTGATTTAATAAAACATTTTTATTTCTTTAATATTTGTTAATTAATTCAATTAACAAACATTAACAAATACACCCTTGAGTTATTTCGATATCCCGAAACAGTTTTGATGCTTTTCTGAAACAACCCTTATGCTGTCCTGTAATTCGATCGGAGTATCGTATCCAGTCAAAAACGACGGCGAACCTTAAGTGTGTCACCCTACGGTTCGTGAATAACGTGGACATGATCGAGACTCCTCTCCGATCAATAATCAACAGCGGGATCTAGAAATCCATGATGACTCCCACTTACTCAACGATGAACTAGTGATCGTGTGAACCAGTAACGAATATAGTTAATTCCTTTTGTCTCGTGATATTATTACTTGTCCGAGATCCGATCATTTGGTATCAACCATACCTAGTTCGATCTCGTTCCCGACAAGTCTCTTTACTCATTCCGTGATAATGCATTCATGTGACCTAGTCACATGCTTGCAAGCGATTCTAATGCAATATCACCGAGAAGGGCCCAGAGAATATCTTCCCATCATCGGGTCGGACAAATTCCACTCTTGATCCATGAGCCTCAACTAACACTTTCAGAATACCCAAATCAACCTTTATAATCACCCTGTGACGGTGTGACGTTTGATATCATCAAAGCACTCTTCCAGTATCAGTGATTAACATGATCTCATGGTCTGAGGATTAGAACTATTTCGTATGAGTTTGATATAGCAAAGAACTTGATGACTTGATCGTATTGCTATTCGTACTATGGGTGTGAGTGTTCATCACATCATTCTTCTAATGATATGACCCCGTTATTAACAACATCCAATGTTCATGATCAGGAAACCTTGATCATCGGTTAATCAACAAGCTAGTATAAAAGAGAGGCTTTACTAGGAACCCTTTTAGTTTATTAATCACACAAGTATTAATGTTTCCGATTAATACAATTCTAGCATGAGAAATAAACATCTATTATGAACACAGAATAATATAATAACAACTTTATTATTGCCTCTCGGGCATATTCCTTTCATCCCTAACGGGCACCAGGGGTACCAAGATAATGGGCCTTACTAGCTGTACCCTTGTCAGTAGCCCCTGAGATTCTACCAGAATTGTAGATTCGGGTTGAATCTCAAATCTTTATATCTTCGACTTGATCAATCTCCGACTTCTTCTTTTTCCCTGTATTCATTTAAACAATTCATATTATTTACTTCTCAAGGGGATTTTGGTTAACAAGCCTGGCATCTCTGACGGATCAGGAGACCAGCTAACTGCCTGCAGACACTTGTTACCTACTTCAAACTCAAGCCCCTGGTCTTGAATCCGGTACCTGGTGTAACCCAGTCTTTTTCCGCATTTAGGACTTACAAAGACAGGATTCCAGTAGTTCTCAGGGTACCCAATGCGTCCACCAGGATTTTCTTCGCATCATGGATACGGAAATTCACTAGCAGAGCGCATTCATATGCGTATACTAGGCCATGCAGGACGGATCCTGAGGTCTTACCTTCATGATCTTTACGACCATGGCATTCAAGCTTTTTATCGCGATGACGCAGCTTGAGAATCATGAGTTTATCGTGAGCCTTGTTTGGTTGTTCCAATACCCAAAATCTTAGGGTTGTTTTTCTTATACTAGTCGCGGATCCCTCCCGATGGGAGTGAAGCAGAGAATTTATGTCGACAATGAAGTCGATGATTCTGCTGGTTAGTAATCCATATTCCCTATCATCATCGGGTGCACGACCAGTGCTCCCGATGAGAGTAGCCCCCGAGGCTATAGTCGAAAGTTTTTCGAGTATAGGCTCAAAGATATTGCTTTCTCTTCTTTTCAGCTTCTTCTGCTTGCTTTTATTTCATCAGGTGCGCGACCAGCACTCCTGATGGGAGTAGCCCCCGAGGCTATAAAGGGGTGCCTGAAACCTTTTATAGACTCAAATACCTCCTTTACACATCTTTTCTTTTCCTTCTGAAACTAAATAAATCTTCCTTCTACCTTTTTACTTTTCACCATATTATTTTTCCTCTCTCCTTGATGGAACCTTTGAGGCCCGTAATTTATTTGGACTTTTAGTTCGCAAAGGCCCATTAAAGGTAGCTTATAAGTAAAGGCCCCTCCTTCACTAGGGAAAACCCTAACCTGCCACTATGGATATTCTCCGCCGCATCATCTTCTCCCCAAATCAGTTAGGGTTTCCTTCGTGCTTGCTCGTCATTCGATCAAGAGATCTCCATGGATGACACCAGCGTTATCAATCTAGACACCGGTGTCGTGGTGGAGAAGCGTGGGCATGGCCATCCTCGCGGCAGCAAGAACAAGCCCAAAGAAGCTTCCATGGCGATTTCATCTTCTTACGCATGATTCTTTCAAAGGCACATTAAGCAATCTCAGTCATTTGAGACAAGTCATGCTACAGAAAGAACCACTAAGCATATAATCAAAGCGACATCAAGCATGACATGCAAAAGTTTAAGCCACAGTCTAAACAAGCTCCCATTTGTACCACTATAGGCATGAAACTTTTTTCTCTTTTCCAACACCAATCAATCTTTTTGAAACAACTCTTAAAGATGAAAACCAACATAGACCAGAGGTCTAAATACACCTAGCTACAAAGAACTAACAAGTTCTGAACAAAAATCAAGGTGAAAAATGAAAGGTAAATGCAGTACTAGAAAAAGAGAACACTTGTTGAACGAAAAGAGTGAAAACTAGAGTATTCTTGGCAATGAAAAGTGGAGTGCGTCTTCTCCAATGAAAACTAGAGTGTTCTTGGCATCTCGTTAATAGGTTAGTTCTAGAAAATACATAAAAACGCCACGAAGTGTAACAAAACACAAAGCAAATGGTGCATAAACAAGCATGGAGCATCAAAAATTATAGATACGTTTGAGACGTATCACATATCTAAAGTTTGGAATGAGGTTTCTGTCATCTCCAGCATACCTCCCCTTATCTTTACTCAAGAGTGTAGCCCTATGAGCCTATAAAAGTGAAGTAATGCATAGTCGATGTTCATATATTACCATCATATAACCACATCAAAGCATAAAATTTGACCTAATACACATAGCATATTATATATAAATCATGGGTAAGTCACCATAAGCCCCCGGGAACACAGGGAACTACTCACAATGATGAAACATGGTGATGTTTAGTGGCATAATGAATACAACACAATCTTATAACTTCACCACAAACAATCTCATGCCCTAAGCACAAACATGCATAAGGTTCAACAAAACTATCTAGGGTTTCGATCTACACAAACTATGAGGGGAATAGTGTCGATCTTAGAGGTGGTGACGATGATGATGGTGAAGATGTTGATGAATGAACCCCCTATGCCTGGGGACAGTTGATGGCATCCATGGCGTCAATTTCCCCTTGAAGACGACCACGAAGTAGAAGCATCTGCCCTCTTTTGGAGAATAAGAGGACATTTGGCTCTATCGCCGCCTAATAAAGATATGTGAAAACTATGGCGTAGGTTTTTCCTTGAAAGCCGAGACTCTCGTAGGAGGGGGTGAGGCAACACTTAAGGCGACCAGAAGGTGGCCCCACTTGTGGGCCACTTGGTGGACCCTATTTTGGGCCTCAGAGCTCGCCACGTGGACCCCTCGGTGCTGGCGCTCTTCATTTTCTAGAAAAACACGCTATTGATTTTTCCTGAATTAATTGAGCTCTATAAGGTATCTAAAACAACAAAATACGAAAACGGTTTTCTACCTCCCAGGATAAATAACAATGCAAAGAGGTTTTGGAAGAAAATCCCGCAAGTCATCTAAAATATATCAAATAACTCAAGATCAATGCAAATAACAATAGAAATTGAACTAAATAACCTAAATATGATGATACAAAACACACATATATCACCAAATTGGTATTGGAACCTCCCTTAGCACCTCGTGCTTATGTGTATTTTTCTCTCCCTCCATCTCTTCCACATCAAGATACCCAATGAGATCGAGGATGAAATACTCCTGTCTTTGATGCTTCAGAGATGTAGCAAAGTTTCTCCATGGTGGAGGAAGCTTGGCAATTATGTCTCTGGCAATAAACTTGTCCGATAACACATAAGTGAAGTGTTCAAGTACCTTAGCAAGTGATTATATTTTTTGTGCTTGCTCAACAACGGAGCGCTCATCCACCATCTTATAGTTATAGAATTTTTCCATGACATACAACTCATTACCATCGTCCAAGACCTCCCAACTTGGCCTTGAGCACATCCTACATGTCCGTGCCATTATAATATGGAACATACGGGTCAACAATGTTTTCCCCAAGAACACTTAGAAGTGTCGTCCTAAAGAGGTTATCGACTTTCTCAAAATCCTCCTCATGTGTAGTCTCCCTTAGGTTTGCCCTTTGTGGCGTAGCAGTTTATAGTTTGGAACCAAAGAACTGTTCTGATGCGCCACCTCTTGAAGTGTACACCCTTGAAAGGAGGCAGCTTCATAGATGCAACAAAGGCAGCATGTGTAAATGGCTTATAATAAGGTTTTTGAATTGTTGGAAATATGAACAATTTATCATGATTTCTAATCCATAAAGACAGTACAATGAAGATAAAACTAAATATGTGTTCTTGTAGACAAGATGAACAAAACATATCTAGCATATCTATAAATTGTAGTAGAAGCTTGTAGAAAAGTGAGATGAACACGTACGGTTGTGTTGGTGTTACCTCCCATGTCGCTAAAAAGGTCGTCGTTGTCGGGGAAGTTGTAGTTGGCGTCTGTGTTGAAGAAGAAGCAAGTAGTTGTGCAAGAGCGCTCCACAAAATCCGGAGGCATACTATCCCGAACCGTGGTGCATGCCGCAGACCAGGATATGGAAGACTTGATCGGCGATGCATTGCTCTAGAACAGGGTGGCAAGCGCATAGGCAATGTTGTGTGTTGTTGTGTCTCTCGGAGAGGAGCGATCTTCTGTGCAACCATTAAAATTCCACTCATGCATAACAAAAAGATATCATGGGTCAAGGCTCAATCCACGAGGGTGATGCGCATCGTGGCGGGGCAGGCGACGAAGGAGGAGTGCATGTACGAGTCCTTTTCTCGTGCTCATACAATAATGAAAAGAGCTCTCATTATAAAGTGGTCCAACTCCTCGTAAATTAGCAATGTGATATTAAAGTTTGTCCCAACTTTTGCCATTCATGTATATGACAAAAGTCTCAACTTTTGCCATACATGAATGGGCCAATTAGGACTCAGGAATTTTCAGGAATTATGAAAAAAACTAAGTGGGCCATATAGACCAGATCACAACAGGAGCACCACGTCCATGCCGTCGTCCAAACTACCGTTAGCTAGAACAGCGCCATCAGACAGATACCGTCCTGAGCAGATGTTTTATTCTCCCGACGAGTCCTCCTAGGATTTGATGAACAGTCTCAGGAGTTACCGCACAACGAGGAACACGAATGAATCATACATCCAAGGAAAGGAACCTATGCATTCACTCAGCGTAAAAAAAGAACCTATCTGCATTGGTTGATCTAGCACGCGTCCTGATCCATCGAAAATTCCCTTGAGCAAAACGCGCGTGAGCATTGCTTGTGTGATGGTGGCCGTCGCGGCACTCGCAATCTCACCCAACACCGACGGACAACACATATGTAACGGCTGGGGGCGATGTGGTCCAACAGGTAAAAAACGAAGCCTGTGGATCCAGATGAACGATTAGGATTGATGCTTGGATGCTCCCTCTCAGAAAAAGAGAGAGTCAAGAATCGATGCAATTCCAATCAGATCCACCAAATTAGACGAACGCCATTCCTGTCCCGGATGATATGTGCGAACAACTGGGTGATCTTTGTCTGAGGGGCATGGACGGAACAGCCAGCTTAACGAGCACGAGCCCTACGAGAATTCGGCGGGGGAAAAGATGAGAAAATGATGCCCACTTCTCCTTAACGAGCACGAGCCCTAATAGAATTCGGCGCTCCTGTTGCAGTGATGCTGATGTACGTAAAATCAAGTTACATCCGGTAGCTTCAAGAACATGGCATACACGTTCTTTGCTTTGTCGTAGGATTTGGAGCTGTCGATAATTACGCGAGCGGCGTGGCAATAGCTTTGCACACGAACGTAAGGTGATTGGTGAGTGGGTAAACTTCAAAGCTTTTCTGAGTCTCCTTTCGGCCTCTCGGTCGTAGTATATCTGAAAACATATATATGCCGTACCTCAAAGCCGCATCTGGCTCTCGCTAACGTAGCTACCACGCCCTGAGCTAGTACCCCGGTATACAGATTCCTTACTTACCACAGTGAGAAAGTCCCTCAGTCTTACCGGCTAGTGCATCAGGGCAGGGTTCGAGCCTCACATCTTATCTTATATCTTATACTCCCTCCGTTTAGAAATATAAGATGTTTTAGCTTTGTGAAGTGAGTGTATCTAGACATCTTTTAGTGTATAGGTTCACTCGAATCTATACACTAAAAGATGTCTAGATACATTAGCTTCACAAAGCTAAAACATCTTATATTTCTAAACGGAGGGAGTATTTACTAATTGGAGGCACCGTAGGAAGCTCCACGTTAATCCTAGAGGTTATTAAATAGTGTCCATCCAATTAACCGATGATCAATCTAAAACCGTTGGATAATGTGTCCGTATCCTCCACGCAACGAGTTGACGATATGAATTGTGACTCCTATTTTCCTGTCGTCCTTCCCCGTCTCGCTCGTCTCGCTAGGGCATGTAATACAGCAGCCTTTTGCAATTTCGTTGTGATGTCGCAGAAGCGACTATGTTAACAATCGCCCAATAAATTTTGTAGCGTCAGGTGCAAGGTCGATCCATGGGAAAATTCGCCACCGACTCTCTATAGTTACATGCCTACATGGGCGGCGATCGGCAGCAGCGACCAAGCGTGCTAGATCAATCTGCTAATAGTCTGGCTGATCTCAGGTACAGATTGCACTTCTTCTCCTAATCAGATCCATAAGCTGCACACTATGGTAATTGTCTCACGGCACCAGCTGATTCCAACCATGTTGATCTCCCGCTAATTGCTGGTGTTACCCCACGGTGAAATCATATATCCTTTACTAGGATTATTATACGATTGAAACTATAGTAAGAAGACCTCTCCATGGTTTACCTAGGTTAATTTATATTAAATTATTTTTCCTTAACGGTGTTTCAATCTTCAAATATTACCTAAACTTTATCTACCCATGTCCTCCGTGATGCATATTTTCATGCATGCTTTTTCCAAAAATTACCTGCAGCCAGATTGCAAGGAGCAATATATACGTGCGGACGGTCATTTTCCTGAAGATCTATAGATAAAATAGTCATGATCATCTACTCCAAGAATATATACTGTAAAAGGTCCAGAGGTAACTACCATTCCATTTGACACATATTCTTTACTAGAATTATACGATTGAATCTTTAGTAAGAGTTCCTCTCCATGGTTTACCCAGATTCATTTATCTAGGATTATTATTTTTCCTTTAGGACCCGCTTGGCATGTCGTATATTAGTCAAAACCCAGGGAGAAATTCACGGACTTGTGATGCCCACGCTAGAATTACGCTGTCAATGGAAAACCCGGGACAGACGGTATATTTATAAGACGTTCCAAGCGAGGCCTTACGGTGTTTCAAAATTCAGATATCTACTCATGTTCTTCGTGTTGCATCCCTGCATGCATTTTCATACATTATTAGCATGCACCTTGCAAGGACAAATATATACGCGAGGATGGTCATTTTCCTGAAGATCTAGAGATAATAGTCATGATGATAATCTAGGAAGTATGAAGAGACAAGAATACTATAAAAGGTGTCTAGAAGTAACGACCTATCCATTTGACACATCTTAGGTTGAGATAAAGAAAACCATTCAAGGAGTTCAAGCCTTAGATATTTCTTCTTCATGCTAATGAGATTATTGTAAGTAGGCCTCGCTTTGAAGCATAGTTTTAAAAACTAAACCAGTTCGGTTGTTTGACCAAAAAAAGTCTAAACTGAAGCCCTCACTGGTTTTTTAAGAGTCACTGGTTCAACTAATTAAAAACCAAAAAATGCATAAAAATAATGTGTTTTTGCGAGATTATGATCCTAAAACCTAGAGCCTTGCTCCAAATACCCCGCGTAAGGCCTAATACCACACTTACTACACTTAGTTTGTGATCTACTATAAAAGCAAACACAAAATATATGACTCGATGCTAATTTTTTTCAAAATTAACTTAATTATTTATTAAATTTGATGGTTTGTTTTCGCTATTGAACCAGCTGAGCCACCGGTTGAACCAGTAAACCCGTGAGCCAGTCACCTCACCGGTTCACTCACCGGTTCGGTTTTTTAAACTATGATTTGAAGGAGGCAGATCAACTCGCTCATGTGGGAGAGGTGTGTGAACAGAACAATGTTTTATTCATGATGATGAAAGGAAATTGGTCCGGATCTACAAGAAAATATGATCGGTGATGCTCTACAGAGGTGGACTAGGAACGGCCTGCGCTTGGTGAGATTCAAAACCATTTTATTCTTTCATCACTCAATATTTTTTAAAAGTTATCCATTGGCAAGATTATTATGAATAAATTTATATCTTTCTTTATAGTTATTTCGTATTACAGGTTTTAATAATTATTGATTGACTGATATAAATCCTCACATTTGAGTGGCAACTTTAGAAAGACCTGGCGTGCGTATACGAATGATCTGTGGATTAACGCCAGTAGGTTTCATTATCAAATAGTTGTTCGTACACATCTATATTTCATCACACTAAACTTGAGAATCAGCATATATAACTTCATCTTTCTGGTACGGTTTTAGTTTTGCAAGTACATCCAAAATTACTATACGTAGGGTGTGTGATGTAGGTTATCAGGTCATAATTATATAAAGCTTTGAGATATGACTCATGATGAAATTGTACTAATTACTAGCCCGTGCAGTAGCACGGGTTGACGACTAGTCTCACTTAATTAAAAAACCACAGGGGGTTCCTCCTCCTGGGGTCTAGTTTTTTTACTTACCAGAGTCACCATAGACGCCATGTGAGGGAGCTTCGAGCTCTGATCGAAACGTACACAGACGAAGAACCGATCCAGAAGATGCGTTGTCAATGTGTGGACACGCAAACAGTGCAAGTTTACCAACATGTGGACGTCCTAGTTCAAATACTACTGACCTCGATGACGGAACTCCACAATCAGAAAGTGACTTCTACGTTCTTCAATCTCATTTAGAACGCACATGCAGCTTTTTTTCGATAAAGGAAATATATTAATATCAAGCTGATATAAAAATACATCCAGCCTCTGCAACAACATAATGTTTAGCACAAATCCAAACATTAAGGATGCACACAGCCCAAAAAAGAGAATTTTAAAAAAAATGTAGCTAGAAATGCCCGCATCTTGCTTTATCTTCTAAGCTCTTCGATCAAAAATTCAAAATTACTGAACAATTGGATCGCACACATTCCTGGAGATCGGCTCTCCAAGCTCGTGTTTGATGTTTCTGTTTAGTGAGAGAGAGCAAACATGGAGAAACCAACTTTAGATAATATTTCTCTAACATGTTGGACAGAGTGGACTAGCCATTTTGGCTGGACGAAGCTCCGGCCCTTGATAATCATGGTTGTTAACAAATGATTAGGCATATTTATCAGTTTTATTAGATTATACTATTGATTAGCCCAATGGTAGGAGTCGTGTTGGTAACACTACCTCCGTTCGAAAACAAATGACTCGGTTTTATTTAGATAGGATATATATGCATAAATGCATCCATATCTAGAAAAAAGTTTGTCGCTTATTTTCGGACGGAGGAGTAGTTAGTTTTTTTTTTGAAATGGGGAGTAGTTAGTTTGTTGGGAAGCTCTTTGATCAAAATGGTAAGTACACATCGTTTTGCCCCATTCGAGCACAACCAAAAAGTTACCTAGACATTTTTTTTTCGTTGCATTAGGACGATGTGTATTTATCATTTCACAATATTTCAAAAGCAAATTCCACAAAACAAGTTGAAACAAAAACGAGATCTGTGACATAAAATGTAACCACATAATACTATTCGTTGAGACAAACGATCTCAGATTAGGCTATAATGACCCGAAAAGTAGCAACGATTCAGGACTCGATTGCAAATAGGAAAATTGAATTACATGCATTTAAAATTTGTGAAAAATTTAAAACTTTGATTTTAGAAGGTATGAGTGATTGAAATAGAACTCTAGTGTTGAGTTTTGACTTAGGTCAACACCGGGAATTGAAATTCAAATTTCAATATGAATTCATATTTTCAAATTTAGGAAACTCAAATTTGAATTATTTTGAGTGGAATCTAGAGATTCAATATCCATTATTTTAATTGTATGATTCACTACTAACTTAATGGTTATGAGCTCAAAATGGAGGTTTGACTTATTCAAACTTGAGTTCATATTTCCAAAAATAAATAAAATAAGGAATAAATAACAAAATATAATAATATCACCAAATAGTAATAAACAAAAATAGAATTTTATTTCTTATATCAAAGGTATTGTTACAATATTTGGTACAAGGAATAAACGAATATATTACATTAGGACTAAAACCCTAATACAAACTAAATAAAAAGAAAATAAAAGAAAACCTAAAAGAAATCTAATCATCATCTTCTTATCTTGATCTTCTTCTAATCCTGCACACAAAACAAGCAAAGGATCTTGGCAGATCCAAATGTTAGATTTAAAATCCATTTTATTTAGAATCCAAATTTCAAGTTTAGGAACTTGTCCTAAACGTTGTGTTGAGGCAAGGCAAAAGAAATAAACTTAAAATGTAAGAAAGATGTCAGAACTAGATGGCAAGCCAAAGCCAAATAGGAACCAGAACCAGTAGTGTCAACATGGACCAAGACCAAGTGTAGTATCGAGTAGATGGTCCAAAACCAGAAAATAGACAAAGACCAAGTGTAGTATTTGTTGTTCTGTCAATCATCAAGGAAGCACCAGACCAAGATCAAGCATAGCATCCAAGTAGAAGTTCTACTAGCCAATAGCCAGTAGCATAGCAGACCAGTAGATCAAACAAGCAAAAATAGGAATAATAAACAGAGTTTAGAACCACAAAAATACCTCAACCCTGGATTCTTGGAAAAGAATTCAAGCATGATGAACACTGCACAGTTCATCACACACGTCACAGAAATCATATAGAACAAATATAAGAAATCATTAGTTACTGTCAGCAAACCAAGGAATGAAATCAAATTCCAAAACCCTAAAAATTGTAGAAACTGACTTAGGAAATTACCAAAATAGCCCCAAACCGTCATGCCAGATTAGGCATATGACTATATATTGAATCCATGCTAGAAACCAAACTAGAGAGACGGTATAAACACCTTAGTCACTAGTTGCTTGGCACATAGGTGTCAGCAGCAGCACAACCTTAGAGACCTATAAATAGGATCCCAAAACCCACCTTGAAGATCACAAATCCTCACAAAGCTCATAAGAAACACTCTTAGGCCAGAGGTAGAGAGAAAGAGCTAAAGAAACACCTTGAGGCCAAAGGCTCAAGAAGAGGAAATCCAAACACACCAACTGGTGTGAAGGAGAAGATCTAAATGAGCCATTGGAGCAAGAACTGGAGCTAGGAGGAGAAGAACTACAACAAATCTTCATCAAGCACACTTAGTAGACTACAAATGTTATAGCTAAAACCCTAGGAGTAGTAGTAGTAGTGAGAGGGAGTGGTAACTACTTTCCAGAACACTAAGCCCCTGCTAGGTATTCTCCAACAAAGGAGAATAGCCTCCGTATGCTCAAAGGCCTGGCACAACAAACCACTAGAGGACCTTACCATAGTCTTAGTAGAAGTAACAGTAGTGAACTTGATCATTGATACGTCTCCAATGTATCTATAATTTTTGATGCTCCATGCTTGTTTTTACACCATTTGCCTACTGTTTCGTTACACTTCGTGGCACTTTTATGCATTTTCCGGAACTAACCTACTAACAAGTCGCCATAGTGCCAGTTCCCTGTTTTCTGCTGTTTTTGTGTTTCAGAAGTGATACATAGGAAATATTCTCAGAATTGGACGAAACAAGTTCCTGAAGTCTTATTTTGTCCGGGAGCTTCCAGTTATCCGAAGAGAAGAAGGAGAGGGGCCACAGGCCGCCCTCACGCAGGGCTGGCGCGGCCCAGCCCCTGGCCGCGCTGCCCTGGCGTGAGGAGGCCTGGGGCCACCTCTGACATCGCCCCTTCGCCTATAAAGACCCCCCGACGGGAAAAACCTAAGGACCCGATCAATTTTCCAGAACACATCGCGATCCGCCGCCGCCATCGACCCGAAGATCGGGAGGGTCCAGAAGCTCTTCCCGGCACCCTGCCGGAGAGGGGAATCGCCACCGGAGGTCTTCATCATCACCATGCTTGCCTCCGGAGCGAAGAGTGAGTAGTCTACCTTGGACTATGGGTCCATAGCAGTAGCTAGATGGTTGTCTTCTCCACCATGTGCTTCATGTTTAGATCTCATGAGCTGCCCTACATGATTGAGATCACCGTTATGTAATTCTACATGTTTGGTTTGTTGGGATCCGATGAATATTGGTGTTATGATTGAGTTGCTATACTGAATATTATCTTTTGTTATCTCTATGTTATTTATGATCTTGCATGCTCTCCGTTGTTAGTAGCTATCTTGGCCGAGTAGTTGCTAGTGACTCCAAGAGGGGGTATTGATGCTCGATAGTGGGTTCATGCCTCTATTTAACCTGGGGGAGTGACAGAAACCTCTAAGGTTGTAGATGTGCTGTTGCTACTAGGGAGAAAACAACATTCATATGCTCAAGGGCATATGCTTTGTTTACATTACACACTTTGCTTAATGCAATTATGTGTTGTTCGCAACTTAATACTTGTGGAGTTCTCGGATTGATTCGACACAAGTGGATTATTAGTCATAGATGCAGTTGGATGGCGGTCTATGTATTTTGTTGTAATGCCCAGAGTAAATCTCATAGTGATCTTCTTGACATATCACGTTTATCTTTATTCTATCAATTGCCCAACTGTAATTTGTTTACCCAGCATGTGTTATTTATCTTATGGAGAGACACCACTAGTGAACTGTGGACCCCGGTCCTATTTCCACCATATTGCTATCACCTGTTTACTTTACTCGCACTGTTTACTTTACTCGCATACTATTATCACTTTCCACTCGATACGCTCATAACCTTTGTTTCAAGCAAACCGGTGAGATTGACAACCTCATCGCAAGTTGGGAACAAAGTACTTGGTTGTGTTGTGTGCAAGTTCCGCGTTGCAGCTAGCAAGCAAAGCTTGGACGAGGCGCCATATATAAATTGTCCAAAGCTGTCGCAAACTAGCAAGCATCACCTTCAGTCGTTATTGTCCCTTCTCTCCTGATCGACATACCTTGGTTTCTTAACTGAGGGAAAACTAGCTGCTATAATCATCACACCTTCCTCTTGGGGTTCCCAACGGGCTGGTTGTTCACCACACACAAGGACCATCAACTGCATATTCCATGTCAACTTGGCATTAGCAGCCTCTTTTCTGGCGCCGTTGCCGGGGAGATTGGAAGACTTCTGCGAGGGGAGTTTTTGCACGCACATCCTTTACTTTGTTATTGTTTTGCTTTACTTTATTTATTTTACCTGCATCGTTTTATATAAAAAACCCAAAAAAATTAGAATCCTTGGTAGTTGTTTTTACTTGTTTACTTTCGTTTTGCTGAAATGGCCAATCCTGAAAACACCAAGTTGTGTGACTTTACTAGCACGAACAATAGTGATTTTATCTGCACTCCTATTGCACCACCTGCTCCTGCTGCAAACTTTTATGAGATTAAGCCTGCTTTGTTGAACCTTGTTATGAAAGAGCAATTCTCTGGTGCTAGTACTGAAGATGCTGCAGCTCATCTCAACAATTTTGTTGAGCTATGTGAGATGCAGAAATATAAGGATGTAGAAAGTGATATTATTAAGCTCAAGTTGTTTCCTTTTTCTTTGAGAGGAAAAGCTAAAGATTGGTTGCTGTCTTTGACTAAGAATAGTATTGATTCATGGGCTAAGTGCAAGGATGCTTTTATTGGTAGATACTATCCTCCTGGTAAGATTATATCTCTGTGTAGCAATATTATGAAATTTACTCAGTTTGATAATGAACATGTTGCTCAATCTTGGGAAAGAATGAAATCTATGATAAAGAATTGCCCCACTCATGGACTGACTACTTGGATGATTGTCCAAACTTTTTATGCAGGACTGAATTTTTCTTCGAGGAACCTATTGGATTCAGCTGCTGGAGGCACTTTTATGTCCCTTACCTTGGGTGCCGCAACAAAGCTACTCGACAACATGATGGTAAATTTTTCCGAATGGCACACCGAGAGAGCTCCACAAGGTAAGAAGGTAAATTCTGTTGAGGAAACCTCTTCCTTGAATGATAAGATTGATACCATTATGGCTATGCTTGCTAATGATAGGACTCATGTTGATCCTCATAATGTTCCTTTAGCCTCTCTGGTTGCTCAAGAAGAGCATGTTGATGTGAATTTCATTAGAAATAATAATTTTAACAACAATGCTTATAGGAACAATTTTGCTAGTAACAATTATAGGCCGTATCCTTATACCAATGGTAATGGTTATGGTAACTCTTATGGTAATTCCTACAACAACACTAGGGCCGCGCCCTCCGAGCTTGAGGTAATGCTCAAGGACTTCATCGGTAAGCAAACTGCTTTTAACAAGTCTGTTGAGGAAAAGTTAGGCAAAATTGATATTCTTGCTTCTAAAGTTGATAGCCTTGCTCATGATGTTGAACTTCTGAAATTAAAAGTGTTGCCTAATGATGTGAAAGAAAACAATGTTTTTGCTACTGCTAACGCTATTCAAGTTGGAATTGATGAAAATATTAGATTGTTAGCGGAATTGCATGCCAGGTGGGAAAGAGAAGATGAGATAGCTAGAGATATGAAGGTATGTACTATTACTACCTCTAATGATGTTTCTCCTAATGCTAGCAATCCTCTTACTTTGATTGGGGTAGAGAAAACTCCCACTCCTTGTGTTAAAAAGCCTAAAACTGCCAAAACTTTTTCTCAAAAGAGTGCTGAAATTTTTCGGAGTGTGGGAGATGATAGCTCTATTTCTTTTAATGATTTTGATGTTGATGGCTGCAATATATCTGAAGTTATTTTGTTCTTGCAAAAGCTTGCTTTGACTCCTAATGCTAGTTCTTTAAATGTTGCTTTTACTAAGCATATTACCAATGCTCTCATAAAAATTAGGGACGAAAAGTTCAAGCAAAAAGCCTCTATTCCCAAGAAGTTAGAAGATGGTTGGGAACCCATCATTGATATGCATGTTAATGGTTTTGATTGCCATGCTTTATGTGATCTAGGTGCTAGTATTTCTATCATGCCTAGAAAGATTTATGACATGCTTGATTTACCACCGCTTGAAAAATGTTATTTTGATGTTCCTATTGCTGATGTTGCTAAGAAGAAACCTTTGGGAAGGATTAATGATGTTCTTATTGTGGTTAACAATAACCTTGTTCCCGTTGATTTTCTTGTTATGGACGTTGAATGCCATGCTTCATGTCCTATTATTTTGGGAAGACCTTTTCTTCGAACTGTAGGTGCCATCATTGATATGAGAGAAGGCACTATCAAATATCAATTCCCACTCAAGAAAGGTATGGAACACTTCCCTAGGAAAAGGAAGAAATTACTTTTTGACTCTATTCTTAGAGCAAATTATGAGCTTGATGCTTCATCACTTGATATTACTTGATTCGCAATTTTCTGCGCCTAGCTCAAAGGCGTTAAAGCAAAGCACTCTTGGGAGATAACCCAATGTTTCTTTTCAGTACTTTTTCTTTTATTTGAGTCTTGGAAGTCATTACTACTGTAATGACCGCTCCTTATCTTGTTTATTTCGTTTTTGTGCCAAGAGAAGCCTCTAATTCGAGTGAGGTAAAGATTTGGGGATGTTGCTGTCCTGAAACTGTTTTCGGTGCTGCACCGTAAACATTCGTATAAATTCTCTGTATATCTTTTGGACCTGCGCTTTCTTGTGCATATGCCCCAGGTTATATCCAAACTTTCATTAGTTGAACACTTTTTGATTTGAGCAACAGAAAACCCCTCAAAAATTTGGCCTTTGTCAGCTGTTCTGTTTTGACAGATTTCTGCCAATATTTGTGTTTGCCGCTTTATCGCTTTCTTTTGAGTTCTTTTGATCATGGAACTTTAGGGGAAGTTGCTACAGTAGTATTTGCTATATATTTGGTGGTTTTGAGTTGAAACCTGAAGCAAAAAGAGGTTGATTATATGTTATGCTACACTAATGTTGCTAATAGATTTGTGTTTAGTTTTGTATGAAGGAAGTTTTCAAGTGTAGGGATTGGAGAATGATGAGATGAGTTGAAGAATGGACAAAAGCTCAAGCTTGGGGATGCCCATGCATCACCCCAAGAAATATCCAAGAAGTACAAGCGTCAAAGCTTGGGGATGCCCCCGAGGCACCCCTTCTTCATCGGCAAAAATCAGGTCACCTTTCAAAACACTATATTTTTATTGCTTCATGCACTATGTGTTTTTCTTGGAGCGTCAGTTGTTTTAGTTTTCTTAGTTAGTTTAGTTTTGTTTGCTGCAATAAATGGTTGGACCCCAACAAATTTCCTTTGGAGAAGTTGCCTTGTTTTCATTTGCCAAGAACACTCTGTTTTTCATTCTTACAATTTCACCGGGTGTTCTTCTTTTTCTGCTACTGCTTTTGGTTTTCGTTTTCGCCTTGATTTTTGTTCAGACCTTGTCATATCTTTTCATCAAGGTGTATTTTTGCCTATGATCTTTATTGGTTTTCATCAAAAGAGGTGTCTTTAAAAATTTCAAATGGTGTTGGAAAAGAGAAAAAGCTTTGTGCAAAAAAGTGGTACAAGAAGGAGCTTGTGTAGACTGCGGCTTAGCCTTTTTCATGTCATGCTTGATGTCTTTTTGATAGTATGCTTAGTGGTTTTGCTGTAGCAGGACTTGTCTCAAATAACTGAGATTGCTTAATGAGCCTTTGAAAAAATCATGCGTTGTTTTTATTGTATGGAAGCATTATTTTGGTTTTCTCCTTGATGCTTTATTTGGGTTGACTTGGCGCATGCTCACACATGTTAGACTCTTACAAAGTCGCCAATAGCCTCTATGATCATTTAGTTTTTGACTTTTGATGCCATCTTATGCTTCTTTTAATGTCGCTTTGTCACTTTGCATGATTATGGCCATTATTGCTCTCTTAGTTGGTCGCTCCCAGTCTTTTGCTAGCCCTCGCCTTGTACTGAGTATGAGCTCTACTCGTGCATCCAACTCCTAAAATCCAAAGTTTTCCAAAGTGTCCACCATACATACCTACTAGCAATTTGCTATTCCAAGTAAATTTGACTTGCTTTTATTTTCTCTTCAAATTAAACTCTTACCAGTGTTATGCGAAATTCGGTCAGTAAAGCTCTCACGAACCGGAAGGCACACTTTACTTTTTCCTGTTCTTAAAAATTTGACATTGTGGTCTCTTATGTTGAGTTGTTATGCTTGCAAGTTGTAAGTTGGAGACTAGCCCAGCCATGCAGTCATGGGCAAGCTTTCAACATTGCACTTCTTATTTGAGTTGATATCGTGATCTTTTGTTTATGGATGCCCGCGGTGTGAAATGAATTGGGAATCTTGTGGGGATCATGGAGTTTGTATATGTATTAGGGAAACGCCAGGCCGCTAATCTAAGCCATGCATAATTCATGGTGGAAATTTGCAGCATACCCATGGTGAACATTCGACGACGCATCTCACAATAAAAAGCTAAACAAATGGCAAATAAAAGAGATGTCGAGGTGTTCATTGTCTGATTGTCCTGTCATTTTGATGTGGGCTTGTTCCATGTCATCGGGCACGGAGGTACCCCATTGGCGGTTCTCAATGATATGCATATATTTACAATGACAAGAGCCTTGCTTGGGACTCTAAGTAAAGTAGCATGAGGTTTGGGTACTCGTATTCATGGGACACGAGGTTTTCAACTTATGATTTGTCAAGCATATGCATCATAATTGTTCTCGCATTAACTTTAACCATTCAAGATGCTTATGATGGGGGCAATGAGAGCTCAAAGCCGGTAAGTACCATAATTTTTGAAGGTTATAAAACTTGCAATCACTGCTTCCCTCTGCGAAGGGCCTTTCTTCTACTTTTATGTTGAGTCACCACCTTCTTTCTTTATGCACCATTAAGAGATCATAGTTGTCATTCTTAGTATAATATGCATTGTCCCAAAGTTCATTGATTGATTCATATTGTTGGTTTCACTTGTTCTCAAATTATTTGTATCTAGTCGCCCTCTTAAACTTGAAGGTGTCCTATGCATTTATGTTTTGCTCTCTTTGAAGGACAAGCTGAAAACCATTTGTATGTTTTTCCTTATGATTTGAACACACGTTTGACTTTCATTGTTTCATTTTCATGATCTTTTGTTTATGTTCATTTGCATGTTTACAACATGGTTGCTAAGTTCTTATTGTCAAGATTATATCTTCATGCCCATGTTTTAAGTTCTTATGATCCCAGCTCACAAATGCTTACATATGTGATCAAGATTGTGTAGGTGCATGTCACCTCAAAAATTATTCTTTTGTTATCACTTACCTACTCGAGGACGAGCAGGAGTTAAGCTTGGGGATGCTTGATACGTCTCCAACGTATCTATAATTTTTGATGCTCCATGCTTATTTTTACACCATTTGCCTACTATTTCGTTACACATCGTGGCACTTTTATGCATTTTCCGGAACTAACCTACTAACAAGTCGCCACAGTGCCAGTTCCCTATTTTCTGCTGTTTTTGTGTTTCGGAAGTGATACACAGGAAATATTCTCGGAATTGGACGAAACAAGTTCCTGAAGTCTTATTTTGTTCGGGAGCTTCCAGTTATCCGAAGAGAAGAAGGAGAGGGGCCACAGGCCACCCTCACGTAGGGCTGGCGCGGCCCAGCCCCTGGCCGCGCCGCCCTGGCGTGAGGAGGCCTGGGGCCACCTCTGACATTGCCCCTTCGCCTATAAAGACCCCCCGACGGGAAAAACCTAAGGACCCGATCAATTTTCCAGAACACATCGCGATCCGCCGCCGCCGTCGACCCGAAGATCGGGAGGGTCCAGAAGCTCTTCCCGGCACCCTGCCGGAGAGGGGAATCGCCACCGGAGGTCTTCTTCATCGCCATGCTTGCCTCTGGAGCGATGAGTGAGTAGTCTACCTTGGACTATGGGTCCATAGCAGTAGCTAGATGGTTGTCTTCTCCACCATGTGCTTCATGTTTAGATCTCATGAGCTGCCCTACATGATTGAGATCACCGTTATGTAATTCTACATGTTTGGTTTGTTGGGATCCGATGAATATTGGTGTTATGGTTGAGTTGCTATACTGAATATTATCTTTTGTTATCTCTATGTTGTTTATGATCTTGCATGCTCTCCGTTGTTAGTAGCTATCTTGGCCGAGTAGTTGCTAGTGACTCCAAGAGGGGGTATTTATGCTCGATAGTGGGTTCATGCCTCTATTTAACCTGGGGGAGTGACAGAAACCTCTAAGGTTGTAGATGTGCTGTTGCTACTAGGGAGAAAACAACATTCATATGCTCAAGGGCATATGCTTTGTTTACATTACACACTTTGCTTAATGCAATTATGTGTTGTTCACAACTTAATACTTGTGGAGTTTTCGGATTGATTCGCCACAAGTGGATTATTTGTCATAGATGCAGTTGGATGGCGGTCTATGTATTTTGTTGTAATGCCCAGAGTAAATCTCATAGTGATCTTCTTGACATATCACGTTTATCTTTATTCTATCAATTGCCCAACTGTAATTTGTTTACCCAGCATGTGTTATTTATCTTATGGAGAGACACCACTAGTGAACTGTGGACCCCGGTCCTATTTCCACCATATTGCTATCACCTGTTTACTTTACTCGCACTGTTTACTTTACTCGCATACTATTATCACTTTCCACTCGATACGCTCATAACCTTTGTTTCAAGCAAACCGGTGAGATTGACAACCTCATCGCAAGTTGGGAACAAAGTACTTGGTTGTGTTGTGTGCAGGTTCCGCGTTGCAGCTAGCAAGCAAAGCTTGGATGAGGCGCCATATATAAATTGTCCGAAGCTGTCGCAAACTAGCAAGCATCACCTTCAGTCGTTATTGTCCCTTCTCTCCTGATCGACATACCTTGGTTTCTTAACTGAGGGAAAACTAGCTGCTATACTCATCACACCTTCCTCTTGGGGTTCCCAACAGGCTGGTTGTTCACCACGCACAAGGACCATCAACTGCATATTCCATGTCAACTTGGCATTAGCAATCATGCAACTGACAGTGCATGCACAAGTTCATATAGAAGTAGCAGATATAGTTAAAGAACGCTTAATAAAACTATACAAACATACACATGCAATCTGTGAATTATGGATGCTTAGCACATTCATAAGTAACAGCTACACAACTATGTAGAACTAACTAGGAAATAAACATGTTAAGTGAAAACACAATAGTTAACTGAAGAACATGACAGTAGCTTAACTGAAGAAATGACAGTCACAGTTAACTGAACATGGCAGTAGCAGTAGATTCAGAGATCATGAGCAAGCAAGCATGATCACGTCGAGTACTAGTAGCTAATAAAACCTACTAGAACCTACTAGAACACCCTAGAACCTACTAAAAACTACCTAAAGGACCAAAACCATGCATCACTGTTAACTGACGAAACTAAAGAATTACTAAAATCTTCAGAAGAAATCAAACAACATGCATTCAAGCTAGATAAGCATAGGATAGATCCCAGGAGTAGAACAAACACTAGATTAGCACCTAAGCAAGCTAGAATAGTACTGAAACCCTAGGAACTAAGAACTGACAGAGGCAAACCCTAGATAGCAAGCTAGCAATAGAGATTAGAGTAGAAGGAGTAGAAGAGAGAGAGAGAGGGAGAGAGAGGGTACTTACCTGCACCTGCCAAAGGTCAAAGTAGAGGACGTAGAGGTGGTAGATGAGCACCCCAGGACTAGCCATAGTCCTAGGAGCGCCGGAGAACTCGCTGGAGTTAAGCACGACTTCAAAGCCGAAACCCTAGATCCACTCCAGGATCAAATCGAGCCGTCAAGGACGCAATCGAGGAGAATCTTTGGATAGGATGGTAGAGCGGAGTGAGGTGATCCGATTGAGCACTAGAGCGTCGCCGGAGCTGGTCGGAGTTGGCCAGAACAGCGAGGCGATGACGAGGGCGACATGGTTGCCATAGCGAGGAGAGGGTGAGGCCAAGCGAGTGAGAGAGAGAGGGTGGGCCGAGTTGGTTCAGTTCAAACTGAACCAGTACGTGGTTTGACTACTTTGGTCTAACCAGTGGGCCTAGGGGTATTTTAGTCTTTTCAATTTTTTTTAAAATGCAATAATAGGAAATAAAGCCATAGGAACCTCAGAAAAATAAAATAAAAATATTTTTGAACTCAGAAAAATAAAAGTAACTTAGCTAACATATTCATAGGAATAATTGAAATCCTTTTATTTTTGATAAATTTTGAATTAAAGAAATCAAGTTAAAACTTGATAATTCAAAACAAGTGTTATTTAAGTATTTTGAGTGAGCAAATTAAATTCTTATAGATATATGAAAATTCTAAAGGAATTTTAAAACATTCCTAAAACAGTAGTATCACCTTTGATTATTCTTTTCCAATATACACTTTGTCGAAATCCCGCTGTATGAACACAATTTGTTACAACCTTCTGATGATTCAAAATCCTTCCATGCTACTCTTGAGTATGCTGGTTGACAGATGGAGAATTCGCTATACAGCTGGTTGGTCGTTTCATTGTGTGACAAAGAAAGTGTATAAGAAGAAAGGATCAATGAAAATTGATAGTACTATTGGAACAATAAAGTTTGAATAATTGATTGTAAAACCAACACACCAAAAAGGAATAAAATAAATCACCGGTGAAAACATTGCATAGCATATAGTTGCATTAGGAGTGATTTCAACTTTTGAAGTTTTTCTTAAGAATTGATTGTTAATCCAGGGCCCAAGGGCAAGGGTCAAGTAGAACCTTCGAATTGCATTATCTTGCAATCATCAAGCAAGTTCACCCTTGCACTTAGTAAATTTTTGTATAAACCTTTAAAAAAGAAATCACCTACACAAAACAAATTACTGTTTTAAAAATAAATTGAATCACAATTGGTGGGCAATGAAATCATGGTTTGATACATGACAAAGTCATGTTGGTGGAGATTTCAATGTACCGGGGAAGTCACCTAGGAATTAATAACAAAAATTAGTTAGTGATTCCGAAGCGCCGTACAACCCGCGCTGACCATAGATCTTGGAATGGGATGAGCAAATTAAATATTTCTCCATAGTTCCATATATCTTCAGACGACTAGGTCGGGCTATGTTCCCGCGAGGAACTACAGTGGGTGGGAGCCCGTAACATCCCCATCTTGTGCGGCAGGATAATGATTTTAGTGTCTCAGTAGGGATGGCATCTGATCACGGTCGTCGACTGGTTCAATGCAAAAGGGTAGATTACTGAGTTAGGTAGTGATCGACATGACTTGGAGAAACTTGGTAACCGGCCTCACGCCAAAGGAAGTGTGACTAGGGCAATAAGGCCAAGGACGTTTGTGGGAAAAGTAGCGCACCTCTCGAGAGTGTAAAAATGTGACATGTTACTCCCTATCCTAGGAAAGGATTGCGAACGTAGCGAGGAAAGGAACTAAACAAAAGTTCTAACAACCCGTGAAGACTGATGAATTTAGATTTTAATAAAACTCTAAAACTTACCTTTTCTAGAAAATTGTTTTTGAAAGCCAAACCTTGGATAAAAATCTATGGTTACATAGCACACATCACTTTTTAGAACTTGCTGAGTATATTTGTATTCAATCTATTATCTCAACCCTTTCTAGACTTTGAACTGTACAATACCGAGGAAACCAAAGCTAACCAATAGGAGGAGGAGGAGGAGGTATAGTACGAAGGGAAAATTTTGTTTTTGCCACACTAGTTTTTGCCCATTTTACTTTTGCCACTCTAAATTTTGACATTTTTCTTTTGCTCCGCCAGTTCTTGGTAATGTATCACTTTTGCCCCATGTGGGGCAAAACCAAAATAAAAATGATGAGTTTTTGTTTTGCTTTTGCCCCTTTTGTTGTTGTTTCGGTTTCGGTTTTGCCCCTCAAAGGGACAGAATAGGGCAAAAGCAAAATGTCAAAACTTAGAATGGCAAAAGCAAAATGGAAAAAAAACTAGTGTGGAAAAACAAAATTTTCCCATAGTACGAAGAGCCAAATCTTTCAGGAGGAATAGAAGGCATAGATTACATAATAGAATATGGAGTGAACAATGAGGACATCGATGAAGAAGCATAAACATAGGATAGAATAGATGAGATTCACAACATAGACTTACCTAAATAAAGTTGTGAAGCTCTGATGGTACTTAGCTTAGTAGTACCATTGATCAGAAGATTAGCTAGTTTGAATTTAAATTTGAATTTGAATCCTCAATGGACCAATGAAGATCTTGAAACCTTTATATATTATTGGTTGTTAAGTATGAACATGAAAAGTTGTGGACCCGCAATATTTCTGTTGTACCACTCTGAGGGATGTAATATTTGAGAATCGGTACTTCGTAAGTGTTATGTCAACGACTTGTACACTACAACATGCAGTGGTGTACTGGGCCACCGCATAGGCTACCTTGCTAATATGGCAAGGACAGAACATTGTACTACCACTTGGTTAGGTTCTAGGCTCGATGATATTTCCCAGATCCTTGAGCTCGATCGCCTTGCAATTGCTTATGAGCAATAAAGTTCTCTTTACCCCCACAATTTTTTGTTTCATTATGTGTGGATAGAGTTTGAGCATGGATTTTAGAAAATTATTTGTTGCCTCGATACACTAAAACTATAAGATTTTTACAAGCATATTTGGTTGTGCTCCATGACTAGATATGTTTTTGATAAGCATATTTCAGAGATGGACATCGTTAATCTCAAATTCCTCCTTCTATGCTTTGAGGAGATGTCAGGACTCAGAATAAACTTTGATAAAAGCGAGGTGGTGATTCTCGGGTACGCTCCGGAGGATCAACAGAGGATAGCCGACAACCTAAATTGTAGGCTATCCTCTTTTCCCATCACCTACATAGGGATGCCGATCCGGGAAACGAGGATTCTCATCAAGGATCTGGACCCTTTGGTAGGGCGAGTTAGGACGAAGGGTGAGCCATGGCGTGGGAGATTCACCTCTAAGGGTAGCAAGAATGTTCTCATTGATTCTTGCCTATCTAGCCCGCCTATGCATATTATGGGGCTATACTTACTACCGAAGGGAGTGCATGACACCTTTGATAAGGAACTATCGTGCTTCTTCTGGAAGGATATGACTGGCCGCCAGAAATATCACATGGTAAAATGGGCGGATATCTGTGCCCCCAAGGAGCATGGGGGCATAGGCATTTTAGCATCACGCCGCTTTAATAAGGCATTGATGCTTAAATGGGTGTGGCGTATTCATAGGGGTGAGGGGGGTCTGGTGCGTAGACCAGTTGGGAACCCCAAGAGTAAGGTGTGATGAGCACAACAGTAAGTTTTCCCTCAGTTATGAAACCAAAGTTTAATCGACCAGTAGGAGAAAGAAACCACTTCCGAAGGTTGTTGCTAGCTGACTTTGGCAATGGCTCCAGAGAACTTGTTTACGGCGCCTGTCTGGGGCGTAGCTTTGGTGCCAGCAGCAACGTGGAACCTGCACACAACACAACCAAAGTACTTTGCCCCAACTTGCAGTGAGGTTGTCAATCTCACTGGTTTACTGAAAACAAAGGATTAAATGTATCGTGTGGAAAATGATATTTGTTTGCAGTAAGTAAATAAATAATGCTTGCAGAAACTAAATGGTGCTTGCAGTAGAAAGTAATATATATAAAAGAATGGACCGAGGTCCACAGTTCACTAGAGGTGTCTCTCCATAAAGATAAATAACATGCTGGGTAAACAAATTACAGTTGGGCAATTGACAAAATAAAGAATGCATAGCAATGCATGTACATGTCATTAAGATCACTATGAGATTCACTTGAGCATTACAACATAATACATAGTCCGTAATCCAACTGCATCTATGGCTAATAATCCACCCACATGATATCATCCGAATAACCCTTGGGTATTAAGTTGCAAGCAACAGATTATCGCCTTAAGCAAAGTGTGTAATGTAAACAATACAAATGTCCTTGAACAAGAGATTGTTGTTTTCTCCCCAGTAGCAACAACACATCTACAACCTTAGAAGTTATTGTCACTCTCCCAGATTACTAGAGGCATGAACCCACTATCGAGCATAAATACTCCCTCTTGGAGTCACTAGCATTTACTCGGCCAAGATATCTACTAGCAACGGAGAGCATGCGAGATCATAAATAACATAGACATGATAAATCAACAATCAACTTGACATAGTAATCAATATTCATCGGATCCCAACAAACACAACATGTAGAATTACATAACGATGATCTTGATCATGATAGGCAGCTCACAAGATCTAGACATGAAGCACATGGAGGAAAAGACAACCATCTTGCTACTGCTATGGACGCATAGTCCAAGGTAGACTACTCACGCATCACTCTGGAGGCTGGCATGGTGATGAAGAAGGTCTCCGGTGATGATTCCCCTCTCCGACAGGGAGTCGGGAAGAGCTTCTGGACCCTCCCAATCTCGGGATGAGGACGGCGGTGGCTTGTAGTATGTTTCGTGGAGAAGTGTTCATCCCCTTAGGGTTTTCCCATCGAAGGGAATTTATAGGCGGAAGGGCGATGTCAGGGGGTGGACCAGGGGTCCACACCACCTGGTGGCGCGGCCAAGGAGTGGCCCGCGCCACCCTATGGTGCGGCTGCCCTCTGCCCCCGCCCCGTCTCTCCTTTTGACTCCGTCTTCGTGTCAGGTAAATAGGAACTTCGGCTTTCGTTTCGTCCAATTCTGAGAATATTTCCTGTGTAACTTTTCTGAAACACAAAAACAGCAGAAAATAGGGAACTGGCACTGTGGCATCTCATTAATAGGTTAGTTCCAGAAAATGCATAAAAATGCCACGAAGTGTAACCAAAATACAAAGCAATTGGTGTAAAACAAGCATGGAGCATCAAAAATTATAGATACGTTTACGACGTACCAAGCATCCCCAAGCTTAACTCATGCTCGTCCTCGAGTAGGTAAGTGATAACAAAACAATAACTTTTGAGTTGACATGCACCAACACAATCTTGATCAACTTAAGATAAAGCATTGCATGCTGAGATCAAAGTACTCTAAACATGGGCATAAGAGATATAATTCTAACCATAGAACTTAGCAACCATGTTACAACATGAAAAGTAACACAAACAAAATATCATGAGTAATAATGCATTGAAAGGTGTATGTTTGTTTGAAGCGTGTAGAAAACATAGCAAAGTGGTATTCAACTTGTCCCTCATGGAGTAGCAAAACATAAATGCATAGGACACCTTCAAAGTTCAAGAGGGTGACTAAATACAAATAATTTGAGAACAAGCATTACCATAATTATGAATCAATCAATAATAAATTTTGGGACCATGCACATTATACTCAAAATGACAACTATGCTCTCTTAATCGGTGCATAAAAGGTAGAAGATGAAGACACAACATAAAAGTAAAAGAAATGCCCTTCGCAGAGGGAAGCAGGGTTTTAACATGTGCTAGAGCTTTTCATTTGTAAAACAGAGATAAAAATTGTTTTAAGAGGTGGTTGTTCCTGTCAACGATTGGCAATGGGGTTCTTGCTATCTTTCATACTAAACAAGTTGAGAGCGGTTCCAAGTTCTTGAATAATTGGCATATACATGCTCTTTTATAAAGTTTGGCACTCCTCCCCACCTTTCCTTTCACAAACCATGGGTAACTAAATCCTTCGGATGCCTGCCAACAATCACATACCATGGAGGAGTGCCTTTTTTTAGAGGTTACAATGGTCTGACCAGCTAATACGTCTCAAACGTATCTACAATTTTTTATGCTCCATGCTTGTTTATACACCATTTGCTTGTGTTTTATTTACACATTGTGGCAATTTTATGCATTTTCTGGAACTAACCTATTAACGAGATGCCATAGTGTCAGTTCCCTGTTTTCTGCTGTTTTTGTGTTTCAGAAAAGTTATACAGGAAATATTCTCGAAATTGGAAGAAACAAAAGCTGAAGTCCCTAATCACCTGACATGAAGACGGAGTCCAAAGGAGAGCAGGAGACGGACCAGAGGCCAGCCGCACCTACTGGTGGTGCGGGCCAGCCCTAGGCCGCGCCACCATGGGGTGTGACCGCCTGGTCCACCCCCTGACATCGCCCTTCCGCCTATTTAATCCCCTTGACGGGAAAACCCTAGGGCCCCAAACTCTTTTCCAGAAAACATACTGCAAGCTGCTGCCATCGTCGACGCGAGATCGGGAGGGTCCAGAAGCTCTTCCCGGCACCCTGCCGAAGAGGGGAATCACCACCAGAGGCCTTCTTCATCACCATGCCTGCCTCCGGAGTGATGTGTGAGTAGTCTACCTTAGACTATGGGTCCATAGAAGCAACTAGATTGATCTCTTCTCCTCCATGTGCTTCATGTTTAATTCTTGTGAGCTGCCTATCATGATCAAGATCATCGTTATGTAATTCTACATGTTGTGTTTGTTGGGATCCGATGAATATTGAGTACTATGTCAAGTTGATTTGTGATTTATCATCTCTATGTTGTTTATGATCTTGCATGCTCTCCATTGCTAGTAGATATCTTGGCCGAGTAGATGCCAGTGACTCCAAGAGGGAGTATTTATGCTCGATAGTGGGTTCATGCCTCTAGTAATCTGGGAGAGTGACAGTAACTTCTAAGGTTGTAGATGTGTTGTTGCTACTAGGGAGAAAACAACAATCTTGTGTTCAAGGACATTTGTATTGTTTACATTACACACTTTCCTTAAGGCGATAATCTGTTGCTTGCAACTTAATATCCAACGGTTGTTCGGATGATATCCGGCGGGTGGATTATTAGTCATAGATGCAGTTGGATTACGGTCTATGTATTATGTTGTAATGCCCAAGTGAATCTCATAGTGATCCTCATGACATGTACATGCATTGCTTGCATTCTTTATTCTGTCAATTGCCCAACTGTAATTTGTTTACCCAGCATGTTATTTATCTTTATGGAGAGACACCTCTAGTGAACTGTGGACCCCGGTCCATTCTTTTACATTTATATTACCGTTTACTTACTACAAGCATTATTTACTTTCTTGCAAACAAATATCTTTTACCACATGATACGTTTAATCCTTTGTTTACAGCAAACCGATGAGATTGACAACCTCACTGCTAATTGGGGCAAAGTACTTTGGTTGTGTTGTGTGTAGGTTCCACGTTGCTGTTGGTGCCAGAGCTACGCCCAGATAGGCACCATAACCATATTGGCTGGAGTCGTCGCCAAGCCAGCAAGCATCAACCTTCGGAAGTGGTTTATTTCTCCTATTGGTTCGATTAAACCTTGGTTTCATACTGAGGAACACTTGCCACTGTGCTCATCATACCTTCCTCTTGGGGTTCCCAACTGGGTGGCTAGCACCGCCAATCACTAGCTCTCTTGCAAAATTAGTAACAAGCAGATGAAGCATGCAAGTAGAGGGGTACTTAATTCAATATGGAAGATAGCAAACCCGACCACTACGTCCTCATGAGCTAAAAACCGTGTCACAAAATGAGAAGTATTTGAAGGTTTTGAAAGGTAGCACATGAAAATTTGCTTGGAATGGTTTGAAATACCATGCATAGAAATTTGTAGTGGACTCTTTGGAAAAACTTTGGTTTTTGGGAGTTGGATGCACGAGTAGAGCTCATACTCACTACAGATGAAGGCTAGCAAAAGACTGGGAGCGACCAACTAAGAGAGCAATAACGGCCATAATCATGCATAGCGACAAAACATTATTAACCAAAGCATAAAGTGATATCACAAGTCAAAAACCAAATGATCATAGAGGCTTGAGGCGACTGGTTTAAAGTCATAACATGGTGTAAGCATGCGCCAAGTCAACCCAAATAAAGCATTAAAGGAGAATACTGCAATAATATGCTTCTATAAGATAAAAACAACGCATGATTCTTTCGATGGCACATTAAGCACTCTCAGTTATTTGAGACAAGTCATGCTACAACAATAACTACTAAGCATATAATCAAAATAATATCAAGCATGACATGCTAAAGTCTAAGCAACAGTCTAAACAAGCTCCCTTTTTGCACCACTATAAGCATGAAACATTCTACTCTTTTCCAACACCAATCAACCTATTTGAAACAACTCTCAAAGATGAAAAGCAACAAAGACCAGAGGTCTAAACACACCTAGCTACAAAGAACTAACAAGTTCTGAACAAGAACGAAGGCAAAAAATAAAAGCTAAACGCAGTACTAGAAAAAGAGAACACTCATTGAACGATAAAAGTGAAAACTAGAGTATTCTAGGCAATGAAAACGGAGTGTGTCTTCTCCAAGAGAAATATGTTGGGGTCCAACCATTTATGGCAGCAAACAAAACAAAAGAAAACTGAAAGCAAAAATAAAGACGCTCCAAGAAAAACACATAGCATATGAAGCAATAAAAATATAGTGTCTTGAAAGATGACCTGATATTTTTGTTGATGAAGAAGGGGTGCCATGGGGCATCCCCAAGCTTTGACGCTTGTACTTCTTGGATATTTCTTGGGGTGACATTGGCATCCCCAAGCTTCAGCTTTTGTCCATACTTCATCTCATCTCATCATTGTCCTTTCCCTACACTTGAAAACTTCCTTCATACAAAACTTCACACAATTCTCATTAGCAACATTAGTTTATGCAAGATAGTAAATTCACTTTTGGTTCAGTTTCAACTCAAATATAACACATATTAACACATAAGAAACTGTAGCAACTTCCTCAAAAGTTCTGTGATCAAAAGAACTAAAAAAGAAAGAGATCAAGAGGCAAATGCAAATAGTGGCAGAAATCTGTCAAAACAGAACAGCTGGTAAAGATCAATTTTTTTAAAAAAACTTCTGTTGCCCAAATCGAAAAGTGCAAAACTAATGGAAGTTAGATAATAACCTAGGGCATGTGCACAAGAAATTCCAGATAAAAATAACGTTCAGGAAATTTTCATAAAATTTTACGATGAAGCGCAGAAATCTATTTCACGACAGCAACTTCCCCAAATCTTACCTTCCTCCAAATAGAGGTTCTTCTTGGCACAAAAATGAAATAAAAAAGATAAGTAGAGGTCATTACAGTAGTAATAACTTCCAAGACTCAACAAAAAGAAAAAGTACTGAAAAGAAAACATTGGGTTATCTCCCAAGAGTGCCTTTCTTTAACGCCTTTGAGCTAGGCGCAGAAAGTGAGAATCAAGTATTTTCAAATGAAAGAGCATTAACATCATAATTTGCTCTAAGAATATAATCAAAAGGTAACTTCTTTCTCTTTCTAGGAAAGTGTTCCATACCTTTCTTAAGTGGGAATTGATATCTAATGGTGCCTTCTTTCATATCAATAATAGCACCAACAGTTCTAAGAAAAGGTCTTCCCAAAATAATAGGACAAGAAGCATTGCATTCAATATCCAAAACAAGGAAATCAACGGGAACAAGGTTATTGTTAACCATAATAAGAAAATTATTAATCCTCCCCAAAGGTTTCTTCTTAGCAACATCAGCAAGAGGAACATCAAAATAACAATTTTCTAATGGTGGTAAACCAAGCATATCATAAATTTTTCTAGGCATAACAGAAATACTTGCACCAAGATCACATAAAGCATTACAATCAAAATCATTCACATTCATCTTAATGATGGGCTCCCAACCATCTTCTAACTTTCTAGGAATAGAAACTTTTCGTTTCAACTTATCCTCTCTAATTTGCATGAGAGCACTAGTAATATGTTTTGTAAAAGCCACATTCATAGAACTAGCATTAGTACTTTTAGCAAGATTTTGCAAGAAAAAAATTACTTCAGAAATATTGCAACCATGAACATCAAAATCATTACTATCAAAGGTAGTAGGAATATCGTCTCCCATACTCTAAAAAATTTCAGCACTTTTATTAGAAAAAATTTCCGTTGTTTTAGGCAATTTCGCACAAGGAGTAGGGGTTTTTTCTTCACCAATCAAAGTAGGAGGAGTGCTAGCATTTGAAACAACATCACTAGTGGTGATAATAGTACAAACTTTAGTCATATTTCTAGCAATCACATCTTCTCTTTCCCACCAAGCATGCAATTCTGCTAACATCCTAACATTATTATCAATCTTAACTTGAATGGCATCAAAGTCTTGCTTTCTTTCACATCATGGGGCAAAACCATTAACTTCAGCAGTTCAACATCAAGAGCAAGGCTATCAACTTTAGAAGCAAGAACATTGATTTTACCAAACTTTTCCTCAACAGACTTATTAAAAGCAGTTTGTTTACTAATAAAGTCCCTAAGCATGACTTCAAGATCAGAGGGCGCGCTCCTATTATTGTTGGAGGAACTACCATGAGAATTACCATAACCATTACCATTAGTAGAAGGATACGGCCTATAATTGTTGCAACCAAATTTTTTCCTATAAGCATTGTTGTTGAAATTATTATTTCTAATGAAGTTCACATCAACATGCTCTTCTTGAGCAACCAAGGAGGCTAAAGGAACATTATTAGGATCAACATGAACTCTAACATTAACAAGCATAGCCATAATGGTATTGATCTTATCACTCAAGGAAGAGGTTTCTTCAACAGAATTTACCTTCTTACCTCCTGGAGCTCTCTCGGTGTGCCATTCAGAATAATTTACCATCATATTATCAAGGAGCTTTGTTGCGGCGCCCAAGGTGATGGACATAAAAGTACCTCCAGCAGCTGAATCCAGAAGGTTTCTTGAAGAAAAATTTAGTCCTGCATAAAAGGTTTGGATAATCATCCAAGTAGTCAGTCCATGAGTGGGACAATTCTTTACCAAAGATTTCATTCTTTCCCAAGCTTGAGCAACATGTTCATTATCAAACTGTTTAAACTTCATAATGTCACTTCTCAAAGATATAATCTTAGCAGGAGGATAATATTTTCCAATAAAAGCATCTTTGCACTTAACCCAAGAATCAATACTATTTCTAGGCAAAGATAGCAACCAATCCTTAGCTCTTCCTCTCAAAGAGAAAGGAAACAACTTAAGCTTAATAATATCTCCATCTACATCCTTATACTTTTTCATCTCACAGAACTCAACAAAATTGTTGAGGTGAGCAACATCATCATCAGTTGTAGCACCAGAAAATTGCTCTTTCGTAACAAGATTCAACAAAGCAGGTTTAATTTCATACAAATTTGCCTCAGGAGCAGGTGGCGCAATAGGAGTGCAGATGAAATCATTGTTGTTTGTGCTAGTAAAGTCACACAACTTGGTATTCTCAGGAGTACTCATTCTAGCAAGACTAAAACAGATAAACAAAAATAACAACTATAAAAGGAACTAAATTTTTTTGTATTTTTGATAAAAAGATGCAAACAAAAATAAAGTAAAGAAACTAAGCAAAACAATAACAAAGTAAAAAGATTGGAAGTGAGAGAATCCCCTTGCAGAAATCCTCTTTCTCCTCGGCAACGGCGCTAGAAAACTTGTTGGTGCATAGACCAGTTGGGAACCCCAAGAGTAAGGTGTGATGAGCACAACGGTAAGTTTTCCCTCAGTTATGAAAGCAAAGTTTAATCGACCAGTAGGAGAAAGAAACCACTTCCGAAGGTTGTTGCTAGCTGACTTTGGCAACGGCTCTAGACAACTTGTTTATGGCGCCTGTCTAGGGCGTAGCTTCGGCGCTAGCAGCAACGTGGAACCTACACACAACACAACCAAAGTACTTTGCCCCAACTTGCAGTGAGGTTGTCAATCTCACTGGTTTACTGAAAACAAAGGATTAAACATATCATGTTTAAAATGATATTTGTTTGCAGAAAGTAAACGGTGCTTGCAGTAGAAAGTAATATATGTAAAAGAATGGACCGGGGTCCACAGTTCACTAGAGGTGTCTCTCCATAAAGATAAATAAAACATGCTGGGTAAACAAATTACGGTTGGGCAATTGACAAAATAAAGAATGCATAGCAATGCATGTACATGTCATGAAGATCACTATGAGATTCACTTGGGCATTACAACATAATACATAGACCGTAATCCAACAACATCTATGACTAATAATCCACCCGCAGGATATCATCTGAACAACCCTTGGGCATTAAGTTGCAAGCAACAGATTATTGCCTTAAGCAAAGTGTGTAATGTAAACAATACAAATGTCCTTGAACAAGAGATTGTTGTTTTATCCCTAGTAGCAACAACACATCTACAACCTTAGAAGTTATTGTCACTCTCCTAGATTACTAGAGGCATGAACCCACTATCGAGCATAAATACTCCCTCTTGGAGTCACTAGCATCTACTCGGCCAAGATATGTACTAGCAACGGAGAGCATGCAAGATTATAAATAACATAGACATGATAAATCAATAATCAACTTGACATAGTACTCAATATTTATGGGATCCCAACAAACACAACATGTAGAATTACATAACGATGATCTTGATCATGATAGGCAGCTCACAAGATCTAGACATGAAGCACATGAGGAAAAGACAACCATCTAGCTACTGCTATGGACCCATAGTCCAAGATAGACTACTCACGCATCACTCTGGAGGCTGGCATGGTGATGAAGAAGGCCTCCGTTGATGATTCCCCTCTCCAGCAGGGTGCCGGGAAGAGCTTCTGGACCCTCCCGATCTCGGGACGATGACGGTGGCGGCTTGCAGTATGTTTCGTGGAAAAGTGTTCGGGTCCTTAGGGTTTTCCCATCAAAGGGAATTTATAGGCGGAAGGGCGATGTCAGGGGGTGGACCAGGGGTCCACACCATCTGGTGGCGCGGCCAGGGGGTGGCTCGCGCCACCCTATGGTGCGGCTGCCCTCTAGCCCCCCTTCGTCTCTCCTTGGGACTCCGTCTTCGTGTCAGGTAAATAGGAACTTCGGCTTTCGTTTCGTCCAATTCCAAGAATATTTCCTGTGTAACTTTTCTGAAACACAAAAACAGCAAAAAAATATGGAACTGGCACTATGGCATCTCGTTAATAGGTTATTTCTAAAAAATGCATAAAAATGCCACGAAGTGTAAACAAAACACAAAGCAATTGGTGTAAAACAAGCATGGAGCATAAAAAATTATAGATACGTTTACGACGTATCACGGTCTTTGGCTACGCTTGATCAATGCCAAATATCTTCGAGGCCGCCCCCTCTTGGCTTGTGATCATTGTGAGGGTTCCCAGTTTTGGCACGCCATCTAGAATCTCAAGTAGGAGATCCGTCTAGGGATCTCCTTCTCCATTTGCAATGGAGAAGGCACCTTATCCTGGCTCGATCCATGGATGGGAGAGCAACCCTTGCGGGTGGCATATCCCAGCCTATTTGCGATCTGTGCTGACCCTATGCTACTGGTTACCTCGGCCGTGCATGAGGGGACATGGAATGTTGCGTTCCGCAGAACCTTTGGCATGGAGGAGGCCGCTGCATGGGCTGAGCTTAGAGCCAGACTTCCCCCTCTCTCTCTACTTCTTTGGATAGTGTTGCTTGGAGATTGACCCCTTCGGGGATCTTCTCGGTTAGTTCAGCATATAGGGCCCTATTTAGAGGGCCCTCCCTACCTTGGACGACTCCGCTTTGGAAGGTTCCTCTACCCCTGGAAACAAATATCTTTGTATGGCAACTACTACGTGATCGTTTGCCTTCACGGGTCGAGGTGGCCATGAGACATGGGACGGGGGACGGGTTGTGTCCATTATGCGGGATCCCCGAGATGGGAACCCACATAATGTTCACCTGTCCTGCTGCCCAGTTTCTGTGCTTTGTCCAGGAGGCCCTGGGTCCTGCTTGGCAGGCCCGGGACCTTGGCGAGTTCCTAGAAACCCAGGCGAACCAAACTGGGATGAGGCGCCGCCTCTTTTGGTTCATGTTCACCGCGATGTCTTGGACCTTATGGACTACCCGTAATAAGATGGCTATTGAGAGAATATTCCCTCGTCGTGCCTCTGACTCGGTGTTCAAAATGTTGGCTTCCTTGCAGCTGTGGTACCCGTTGTGTAGATAGCGGGACCGGGAGCGGGTGGACGGCATGCTACGGGCCCTGCTAGAGGCGGCCCGCCATCTCTCCATGCCGCCGGTCTGACGAGCGTCACCACATCTTGGGGCTCGCTCGTCCTTTTGTTTTATGTTGGGCATGTTTGTGTTGTTGCCCCAGCGCTTTCGTTTTCCTATGCTAGAACTTGTTGGTGAACCTTGTATGGATGTTGTTGCTTTATTTATAAAGCGGGACGAAAGCCTATTTCGAGGACTAGATATGTTTTGATAGCTTATTGACTAAGCTAAGTTTTATCCATAAGCTTCAAAACAAAATTGACACTACGGTATGGTCAAAGGTAATGCTACCGGATTAAACTGAGCATATTAATACTCCTCACCACCTGCAAGCGATCAGACGCGATCACAACATGTTGTAACCATAAGTCCATCAATCTATTGTGGTGGAGTGTCATCTCTTTGGTGGGTAGATTTGCTGGAGTGATATTTTTGTTTGATAAATATAAAACTGAGTTTGCTTCATTAATAGGCCCACTAATTGACTTCATTCGTTATGGACTGGTATCAACATTAAGTCCTAGGCAAGGACCTAATTTTAATAGTTGGTGCGGTATCAACAAAAATGGCTCAATTACATAGTAGTTCCTCCATTATTGCCAAAAAGTGTAATATGTGATATATTTTATTACCTGCTACCTATATTGAGGAATAAGAAGGAATCCAACAACTTTGAAACTGAAGGACAGGGTGGACCTCCACATGGTGAACAAAACTACAAAAACCTAAAGTTATGGCCTTCTTGTCCTTCTTCCTCTAATCCGCTGACATTGATATGTTGATCTAAAAGAATGTATAAATAAGCCTTTGGCATGACCGAAGATAAATCTTTATGTTAGGTGTTTGTATTTCATTAGACAGTTATAGGAATGAAATTATCCTCAGCTTCTAGGGAACTTTTCTTATTCATGATGTTGCTTTTGATGGTTCTCATCTTTGCACTCGTGTTTACACAAGAGAACCGAATCCAAGTTAGTGAATATCATGATTTTGGCTGACATAGTAGTTATTACCGTTGCAATTTAGGTTTAAATATATTTGTTTTTTATCTTTTTGCTCGAAGAATGCATAAAACTCATGTTATTTTGGATTTCAGAGCTTTATCCCTAGCTACTGAAGGACCACATAACCTTTCTAGTTATGAATAGCGTATAGAACCCATGGGGGGCTTGGCTACAATTACAAATGCGCTATTCCATGCTAACATGTTGGGCAACATGAACCTATGATGAGCCAAAGAGGTAGTGAAGTTAATGTCCCGTTGGGTGCTCGACCAAAGGAAAATTGGAACTTCTCATGCTCTTACATTGTCCATAAGCCGGTGTCACAACATCACTGCTCACGCTTTACTCATGCACACATCTATTTCATTATTCATTCTTGGTATCTTCGGTAGTCGAAGCAGAAAGATCATTTTATGGTTGCACGCACCCTGATTGAGGGGTGGCCAAGGAGGTTTTTACTAGCATTTCATACATCTTTGGGTTCATGATTCGTTGTCTCTTTTGTCATTGAAGAATGGTACTTGATAAAAAATCATGATTCGTTGATTTGGATTTAATGTATCTTTATTATGCATGACCAAATGCAATTTTTTTGTCTATCATCTTACGCCACACTTATAAAATAATAAAAGATTTTCTTATCAAATAAATATAACGTGGTTTTTGGGCTTCTTGATATTCAAAATCAACGTAACCGGGAATTCCGCCAGCATGAGTAGCATGTGCGTCTTGCACACGGAAGCTAGTAGAATTGTCGTATTTCTTAAAGGGAAAGTAGAATGCTCCCTAATATTACACATCCTATTATATGGGAATAAACGGACGCTCACAAAATAAAGGGATCTCCTATATATCGCCTCAAGCATGTGCGATTCGGTCCCGCCCGCGCGCTCGCCCGCATGGACCGCACCAAATCGGGCCCAATAACATGTACTCCCTCCGTACCAATTTAAGTGATGTGGGGTCTATTCATTTTACATTTTACATAAACGTCATTTTCTTATAAATCCTTTTGCAATGCTCCCCCGATCCAAAACTCTGAAGTAACCATCTTCCTTTGCGTCGGGGACACCGCCCGGTGACCGGCGGCTGGGTTGACGCTGGTCCGGTGACCACGCTCCGCAGCTCCTCGGCGAGAGCGTCCAATCCCTCCCTTGTACACCTCCTCGATCCGCCCTCATCAATCTCCCCCTTGTCCGTCGCTGCTCCGACGCTCCTGGGCGAGTGCGTCCGCCCCGTCGCTGCCCCTATCCACCTCCTCGCCATCCGCCGCTCCTCGGCGAGGGTTTCCTCTCTGCTGCTCCTGTAATATACCAGGATTTGAGGTTATAAAATAGAGGCAACAGATGTGTGCATTGCATTTCATGCATATAAAATCCGGGTAATTTTCACGCGTTTAAATAAAACATATCAAAGTGATTGGAGTTTCACTTGAGTTGATGGAATTGAAGTAGCTCATCAACTAGAGCGCGATAAACTTCAATATGACCTTTGTTAACATCCTTGTTTTGGGTAGTGATAGTCACAACAACTAAAAGAGAGTTAAGTGAGGTAAAACTAAAATGCATGACACACCATTTTAGGACCAAATATCTGCTCACACCTAGATCATCATGGTATTCTATAAACCCTACTTCTTTTATGCTTAAGAAGTCAACACAAGTCTTATTCTTAAATCATGATCTATTCTATATTCTTATGTCCTAATCTAGTGAGTCCACATATGAGAAGTGGAAAGGTCAACTCAATGCCAGTTTGATTATAAGATCCGCCTTAACTCTAGGTGAGATAACTTAAGAACATTAGAGCTATTCCTATAAAGGCCAACTAGGAGACTTTAGACATTACTCAAATTCTAATTAGGACAAGTCATTTGGTATAGGGGAGATCACATCATAAACCCTAATTCTGGTCTAGACTAGAACCATCCTTAGGAGGTATAGCCAATACCTAGACTTATAGAGTTATGAAGAGGAGTAGATCCTCTGTGAATAACACAAAGGGGAGACTATATCCTTAAATTCAGAAGGTAGGTACAACCAAGAGATAATCCTTGATAAAGGGGAGAAGCTTAAAGACAATGATAAACCACTAGGTAGAACATGAAATAAACTAATGCAGTACTTAGTCCTAGTAGTCAACCTCTAGGGTAAAACACTGATTAAATCAGCTAGACCTCCAGGAAGAATATTGGTGGTAGTATTGATCTTCAAAGCTTGAGAAGGAGTTGATGAAGGAAATAGTATGATCATGTCAATTACATGATTATGCTTGTTGTTGAAGATAAGTAGGTTAGTTATGAAATCTATTCTGATAAGTAGATATCATCCTAAGACCTAGAGTGGAGTAGGAACTCAACTGGAGCATATCTCACTCAGGAGATACCCATCTTATGGAAGCCACATGAGAAACATTGATCCATGTACAAGTTTCCTTTAAGTAAAGCATTTGGTTATAGGTGGAGGTTAGCACAAGACTTAGCCTAGAATCTTATTTAGGCTAGAGCCTACATCACATGCATCACATTCTAGGGGTAAGTACTATCTTCTTTAAAGAGAGTATAACCATCTATTTAAAATTCCATGCCTTTTGTCTATTCATCTGGAACTCCAATACAAAGTTATTAATCTAACTTATGCATCACCAGGTGATCATAAGAAATACTGTTCTTGATATTTTAGTACCAAACATGAAGATTGTAAAGAAACCTTTCTTGCGAAATACAAAATATCCTTTAAGAACTCTAAATCAACATTCAAGAACCCATTAATGACTCTGAATGTGTACTTAGGACAATTTTGTGTCATTAGGAAATAATGGTATCTATGGATTATGTTCCTTTGGAACATTTCCAATTAAGGAGCCAAGTAATAGTCTTAGTCCATGATTCTTTTATAAATGAATAGAAAACTAATGTTCTATAAATCGCTAGGATGTCAAGGCCTTAGCAAAATATTTGAAGACTCAAGTAATACTGCTTGAAAACAATCTTGTTAAGATCCTAATTAAAATCCTAGTAACATCGTCCATGTGCCAATGCACATATTAATACTCTTTAATATAAATTCAAATCTCCTTGGTGTCCTCTATGTATACTTGAGTATAAATCTTAAGTAAACCTGCAAACCAGATTATTCTATTCAAAATGGAATCCTAAATGGAATCCAAAAATACAAAACAGAAAATAAAGGAAGCTAGAAAAAAAAAGAAAAAAAAGGTCCGGCCAGTGACCGAAGCCCACTGGCACGGCCCAATCGCCAGCCCACCAGCAGTCGTCCACTTACCGGTTCGTCATCGTCTTCCTCGGGATGAGAAGCAGCTCGGTGGAGCTTCCCCGAGCACTCGATCCACCGCCAGTAGCTGGACACTCTGGATGAAGGCCGCCGCCTCCCTGGCGTCTATAAGAAGCCCTGCCGCCGCCAGAAAACCATAGCTACTTGCTCCGTTTCCTCCCTCATTGTTTTACAATCGCCTGCGGAAACCCTAGCTCCGGCCGAGTTTTCTCGCAGTCGCTAGAGGCCGTTCGAAGCCCCGCCGTTCAGCTCTAGTGATCCGGCTCGATGAGGGATGCATCCTGGCCAAAGGAATTGGGCCAATTCATCCTCAATCACCAGGAATCCACCGTTCCCTTCCATAGCACCTCGCCGTAATCGGCGAAATTGAGCTCGCCTCCGTCAACCCTCGACATCTCCGAGCAGTCCATCAGCTCCATGGTGAGCTTGCGCATCTTTGGAGCTCTCTACTGCATCATTTGGACCACCGTAGCTCGATTGCGTCGTAGACCACCGTCCGCCGCCGCAGTTGATGCTCACTGGAGTAACTCCGGTGACCATTTGGAGGGGGCGCCGCCATATTTTAGTATGACCTGATGTCCTGGTTCAAGTAGAACCGCTCGCGCATCCGCAGGGGCCCTCGAATATTGCCGTCGTCGCCGATTTCTCACCGGCGGTGAGCTCCTAGACCGATCAAGAATGTTGACTCGGTCAACTACCAACATGGCAGGTGACTTGGCACAGGCCCACCAATCAGTGGCTTAGGCTAGGGTGCGCTGCGGTAGAAAAAGTAGTCTCTGTTTACTAAGAATTTCAGAAAAAGATTGAAAACTTAGAAAATTCATATCCTATTTATTTTAAATCAGAAAAATACAAATAATATATCAAAATGTTCAGAAAAACAAAATTTATCCATTTACTTTATAATATTGCATACTTGTGTGAAATAATTTTTAACCAAATTTAAAACTTGTTTAAGTACTATTTGAATTTTTAATTCAAACTCAACCTTTATAATTCAAACACAATTTTCAAATACCAAATAAAATTGTGACAACTTATACAATGTTATTCCAATTAATATTTTGTTATTATTGAATATGAATCCTAAAACTTTACTATTAGGATTTTAATCCCTGAAAATGATTTTCCTAAAACAAATTTAATATGGCAAAATTTGGGAAAAATCATAAACTTGAAAAAGAATTATTTCCTAACTCTAACCTTGTTTCCCCAATGTTTGTTTCATTGAAAGTTATTCTAAAAACTTATAGGACAATTTTAGAACATCTAACATTTGACTTAAATCCTAAAAAATTATTTTCTTAAATGATAAGAAATTAGGATAAACCTTAATCAGGGATTAATTTGCGTTAGACTTCATTCTCAACTGTAATCCACTAACTGATCTTGCTTACTTAAGACTCATATTCTATTATAAGAAGTGCCTGAATCACATTGTTGATCATTAGAAACTGAATCTCAAACTTTAGCAATTAACACTAAATGGAATTGTGCTAGTCTTGCCATACATCTTAATTCAACCATGATTGGTTATATTTGATGATCTATTTTCATATGGTATACCTTAGTCAACTAACTATTTGCAACACCTTTGTTGTAACTTAAAAACTATTACCTTCCGGTCATCACCTAATCACCATTCCTTAAAGTAATAAAAAATAACCATTAAGGATTATGTTCTTCAAAAGTAATTCTTTTTAAGAACATACCAGATAAGCATCACACCAATTTCTATGCCCTAAATTTAGCAATGGCCTATGCATGTTAAGATTATTAACAACCCTGGAATCAACCATGATTGGATTACCCGAGCACTACTGGCTCATGACTAACCATTTGGGTGCCTATGCTAGTTTAGATTGTTATCAATTATAGAAACAACTATTTATGGTATCAACAATCTAAACTACCTTGAATGTCCATGCTTCACTAAAACCCTTTTAACATTGAATGAAACTTAGCTTGTTCTCTTGGTATGCTCATCTATTAACTACTCTCTGGTTATGATAACATCATGCTAACCCCTAGAACACTAAACCTAAGATGTAGTGCTTCTAATCAATAATAAACATGTTCTTCAAATGTTATTCTTTCAAAAGACATTGAAAGTAAGTAACCAACTATTCCATTAAGCTTGAACATATATAACTCTATTTGTGTCTTAAGATTGTTGTCAACCATAAGACTAACTGTGTATTCCTATCAAATAAGAATTACTTCAGCTTTGCTTGTCCATAACCAACTACTTGATTGCTAATAACAAGATACCACTTAAAAGTGTTACTTTCAAGTTTTCACCAATTGCTATACCTATACTCTGCAATAACTCTTGTTTTAAGCTTTATTCTATTACTTTGAAAGTTTGTCAGTCATTCAAAAATCCTTAACAACCTTGTTGTGGAGTGAATCTAAAATTGCAACTCATTATAATCATCACAACCTTATATACTAAACCATCGGGGTTAGGTTACGCTTAGAGCGATGCATAGAATACATGATGCATATCATGCTGCAGTTCTTTTAACATCATCTTTACCAGATGATGGTACTATTTCAGTATTTGGATTTCTTACGTATCAAAGACCTTGACTTTCATAATCTTACAGTCAAAAAGGCAAGTTCACTCTTGCTCATATCTCTTGATTATCTTTATCAAATTACTTGCAAATATACCTGTGGTATTACTACTGCATCAAAAGCAAAAGGTTCTCCTTTTATAATTAATATGACTAGCTAGTTATCGACGCGAGTGGTGGTAACCTAGGATGGCTGGCAGGTGGAACCATGGTAAGATTGTTGTGGTGGAGGTTCCACTTGCATGGGAAAGTAAACCCTAGGAGTAATAACCAATGCCGCCGTTATTTTTGCGTCGTAAAAACCGTGTCGTCCAAGAGACTTGGAATGGGACGGGAAAGTCATCTGTATCTTCTCTCGTTCGCATGTCAACGGACACTTCAGCTACCGTTCGCCGTATGTCTTGCGAGAATATGTGCACATGGGTGGGACCCCTTAGTTCCCATGGCCACTGGTGTCTATGATGGTCCGCAAGGGGCGCCTAGGTACTTCATCATTGGGGGTGAATATCAGGGGCTAAACCTTCTTGCGTGAATTGGGTGGGCATGCGTTGTGCGGAGAAGGCAGTGAATGGCTTGGATCAATGACTGGGCCCCACACCAAGGAAGTGTGGACGAGCTCATGACTCGGTTGTGCAACAAGGCTTTGATCTCTTTTGGAAGGACACACTTCTGCAGAGTGTAAAAGGATATAACATGTTACCCCTTGTTCTGGGAAGGAGCTACGAACGCTGCAGGAAAGGTGCTCTCAAGGCACTAGTACCCTGTGTTGGCTGTCGGGCATAGTTTTCAGAATAAAAACAATCTCCTGAAGAAATGTTTACAAAAACTTGCATTGCCGAATGACTCTTGGGTCTAAGGCTATAGTTAGTGCATCAAACACCTTATTACCTATATGAACTTGTTGAGTAACGCTCGTTAATCACCCCACTCCCTCGTAACCCTTGCTTAGATTGAAGGAAACTCAAAGTGATAACCTCAAGACATTAAAGATGAAGATGAAGCATTCTACCAACGTCATGATTATCCGCGGAGTCTACAATTGTGCGAAGCTTGGTGGAAAACTAGAATAGGGTTAGAAAGGAACCAGTTTCCTAATCCTAGAACCTAAGTAGTTAGAGTAACTCTATATTTGAGTAGTAAGCCAAATGCATTAGTTGTAGTTTAGTTTAGTCTTCCTTGTTTCTTTCTCGTTTGTAGTCGCCAGGACTAAACCTCTACCTGTTGAGGAGGTTCTAAAGATCTTCTGTATGCTAAAAATTGTAATCCTTTGGACATACTGTGGACCTGCGATGTTTCTATTGTACCACTCTGATGGATGTAATACAAGTGAGACGGTATTTCATTAGTGTTATGTCAACGACTTGCATACTACATACGCAGTGGTATGCTGGGTCACCGCAGCTAGTATCAGAGCAAACGCTTTGACCCTAGGATTAAAACCCTTTAATTGGAGACCTGTAGGTTTGGTAGTGACTATAGGAAGCCATCTTATCTAAACCAATTCTTCTTATGACTTGGGATGGATATTCAACAAAAGAATAATCCTGACACACTCAAGTCAAATTTCTTACCTATTTTTCCTAACTGAAGTTAGATATCTTGTTCCATACCTAGTAGATATGACATCACTAGAGCCTTACATAAAGGATGGAAGTAGATCACATTTGGTATACAATACATGGTAGTCCAAAGAGAGGATATAACCGGAACGGGAACTATCCTATTGGAAGAAGTATACCAAGGGCATTTGGTTAAGCTTGAGTCATCTGAAACTGTAGTAGGATGATGTTAAGTGATTTAGGGAAGCTATATGAGGTTGTAGCACCTCAGGTTTAGTCATGTATGTGGATACTCAAGAATGCCATATACAAGTAAGAGGTACAGACAGTGTAAGTACTTTAACCATGTTAGATTCACCTGAGAAGCTTTACATGATGGAGTAGAACTTTATAATAAACCAGCAATTTGAAGCTGTGGAGGAAGATGCTCAAGGAAAATGGTTAATGAAGTGTTCTAAACCAGGGTAACTAGGTTAAGTGTACCTAAACCATAGTCTTTAGTCAGTGAAGATTATCAAAGCACAATGGAGAAGCCCTATTAAATTCATGGAGTTGTGTGAACCAGGTTTAGAGAAGTTTGTACAATGAATAGGAATGTTAGTAGTTTTGAGGGACATTGTGAAATTCGTCTTCAATAGGACGGAAGGTAAGCTAGAAGTAGTAGTCCTAATGGACAATAGATCAACTACAACGACTCCCAAAACCCTTTGCTCAAATTTATTCGATTGCAATTGGGCAATTGGAGTAAATATTGAGACAAAGAGTAGTAGTCCACCACTATGTGCATATAGCACGATATAAACCTATATTATTTGGTGCTATAAGGTACACATCTAAGCCTGAATATTAGAGATGTTTTACTTACTTTCTATCTCACAGGCTTATGATGATGTATGTTGCCTACACAAATTTGGATTTTCTTGGATTTATTTGTGACTAGATCTATACATGAAGTTGGACTTTGATGTGCATGTGCATGTTGCATCATCGAGTTATTACTTGATGTTATAGTTCTAGAGGGTTAAGGGATTCGTGTGAGGGAGAGACGAATTCTGAAGGCAATCAAGCCAGAAGATGAAGAATCACCAAATAAAGGAAGGAAAATGAAGGAAACTTCCGTGATACTTCGAACAAAGGATCAACTACACTTAGCTTTCTAACCATTTTGGAAGTAGTGCTCTAGATTAGGAGAAGTTCAGAGCAAACAGATTGATGGAGATTGGAATTTAGTAATACTCTAGGTCTTAAAACACTAGAGGTAACCCTAGATTAGTGAGTAGAACCGCTAATTAGGTACCCGCAGTTGAGTTTAAGGTACTTGATCTCGTTGTTATGCAGCCTTGGTTATGCTTAGTACATCACGGCTTGATTGAGGTGTTGTAATACCGATGATCCATTCCGGTATTGCCTGCTGCTTTATTCAGCCTGGGAGTGGTAACCCCAGTAACCCTCGTTGATAGCGTGACTAAGACACATAACATTTCTGTATAACATTGATCCCTAGTCCCAAAATCTTGAATTGCTGATTGGTGGTTAAGACATTAGCAATGCCTTTCCTTATCTTAGAGTTGTAATCTTTATCTACGGATTAAGACTTGTGAAGATTCATGTCAACAATGATCCGTTGAGACCATTGGTTCGTTTATGGCCCTGTTACTTCATATTTTTGATTTAACTTATACAATTGCCTATCGTGGATGTCCCCCGGTACAAGAGAAACTCTGCCGGATTTCTCCCGTGGCTTTGTATCTAACCTACCGTAGGAATAAGGATAGATAGCGATGGGAAAACCCAATTCTCATCAACCTTTAGAATTTTTGGGTAAGTACATATATCCAAAGGTGGCATAAAGCACCCTACCTAAAGAATTAATCGAAGACTTTGTATCGGATATCAACAATTGTGTGGGGTACTCCGCATATTTCTTTGAGAAAACCCTAGAAAAACGTAGTAGTAGACTCATTGTGTTAGAAGAACTACTAGTAGGTGGGTCTAAACTAAGATGATATTGGCCTTATGTATAAGGTGGTCTGGGGCACTATTTTAATAGTAGTCTCGAAAGGCCATAACACCGGAAGTTGAAGTTCATACCTCGATAAAGCAAGTAGATCTTAAATTGAGAAAGTGGAGTATTCAGTACTCCTAAGGGAGAGGAGTTCAGGAAAGGCAAACATGTTGAAAGTGGGAGAAATATGTCGGAAAATTAAATTCTTTCCAAGAATTGTCGTAACCTTATGGAGTTCGACAAGGGAGTGAGATGATTTTGACCATAATCACACCAAGTATGAGCCACAGCTGGTATCATGAACCGCAGCTGGAGAAGTTTGAGATTAGAGTTAACCATAATCTTGAACCTGGAAGACCAAATAAGATCTATAAAGATGGATCAGAAAACTTGAATGGACACACTACATGTGTTTAATCCATTCTTAGGTGGTAAAACCAAGAGTCAATTAGGAAGATTTGTTGGAACAATTAGTAGGACCCTATAAGCCATAGAAGGTGTTGAAAATATGGATAATCCAAGAGAATGTCCAAGAAGAGACCAAGATGGATGGAATTCAAGTGACTATTGTTCGGAGTTAGACAATAGAAGTTTCGAGGAACACTCTGGACAAAGGATACCATCTATATCCCAATTAGTTGGTGAAGGAACTTCAAGACATATGATACCAACAAAAAGTTCGTCGAACAACATACGAGAGAAAAAACTTTGGGAAGAAGTTTAGTTTAAGGGGGGAGACTGTAATATCCCAGGATTTGAGGTTATAAAATAGAGGCAACAGATGTGTGCATTGCATTTCATGCATATAAAATCCGGGTAATTTTCGCGCGTTTTAATAAAACATATCAAAGTGATTGGAGTTTCACTTGAGTTGATGGAATTGAAGTAGCTCATCAACTAGAGCGCGATAAACTTCAATATGACCTTTGTTAAAATCCTTGTTTTGGGTAGTGATAGTCACAACAACTAAAAGAGAGTTAAGTGAGGTAAAACTAAAATGCTTAACACACCATTTTAGGACCAAATATCTACTCACACCTAGATCATCATGGTATTCTATAAACCCTACTTCTTTTATGCTTAAGAAGTCAACACAAGTCTTATTCTTAAATCATGATCTATTCTATATTCTTATGTCCTAATCTAGTGAGTCCACATATGAGAAGTGGAAAGGTTAACTCAATGCCAGTTTGATTATAAGATCTGCCTTAACTCTAGGTGACGAGGGTATGACCCCTCGGTCCTCGATATTTGCCTACCTGGTTCCTGCCAAGGAAGAAGCCCGCTCGAAGGATACACGAAGCCCACAAGGCCCAGCACTCCGACTTGGAGTAGAAGGCGAAAACTACTTGTAAACCCTAACTGGCTGCATACATAAAGCCACCAAGGGCGCTCCCCTAGAGGAGGGGATTCGCATAGCCTACAACACAATCTCACATAGGCTAGCCACGTCATCTCCTTCCACCTCCGCCAAATTGCATCTGCGCGCCATTGTAACAGCTCCACATATACCAGCAATACAAGATCAGACAAGCAGGATGTAGGTCTTTACCCTCCAGGGGGCCGAACCTGGGTAAATTCGTGTGCACCCTCTGTTTCTGTCTGAAGCTGTCGAATCCGCCAAGCGCCCCAATACTCTCCCTAGATCGAAAGCCCCTAAATATGGGCATTGCCGAGTTAGAACCTCGTCACTAGGTGAGATAACTTAAGAACATTAGAGCCATTCCTATAAAGGCCAACTAGGAGACTTTAGACATTACTCAAATTCTAATTAGGACAAGTCATTTGGTATAGGGGAGATCACATCATAAACCCTAATTCTGGTCTAGACTAGAACCATCCTTAGGAGGTATAGCCAATACCTAGACTTATAGAGTTATGAAGAGGAGTAGATCCTATGTGAATAACACAAAGGGGAGACTATATCCTTAAACTCAGAAGGTAGGTACAACCAAGAGATAATCCTTGATAAAGGGGAGAAGCTTAAAGACAATGATAAACCACTAGGTAGAACATGAAATATAACTAATGCAGTACTTAGTCCTAGTAGTCAACCTCTAGGGTAAAACACTGATTAAATCAGCTAGACCTCCAGGAAGAATATTGGTGGTAGTATTGATCTTCAAAGCTTGAGAAGGAGTTGATGAAGGAAATAGTATGATCATGTCAATTACATGATTATGCTTGTTGTTGAAGATAAGTAGGTTAGTTATGAAACCTATTCTGATAAGTAGATATCATCCTAAGACCTAGGGTGGAGTAGGAACTCAACTGGAGCATATCTCACTCAGGAGATACCCATCTTATGGAAGCCACATGAGAAACATTGATCCATGTACAAGTTTCCTTTAAGTAAAGCATTTGGTTATAGGTGGAGGTTAGCACAAGACTTAGCCTAGAATCTTATTTAGGCTAGAGCCTACATCACATGCATCACATTCTAGGGGTAAGTACTATCTTCTTTAAAGAGAGTATAACCATCTATTTAAAATTCCATGCCTTTTGTCTATTCATCTGGAACTCCAATACAAAGTTAGTAATCTAACTTATGCATCACCAGGTGATCATAAGAAATACTATTCTTGATATTTTAGTACCAAACATGAAGATTGTAAAGAAACCTTTCTTGTGAAATACAAAATATCCTTTAAGAACTCTAAATCAATATTCAAGAACCCATTAATGACTCTGATTGTGTACTTAGGACAATTTTGTGTCATTAGGAAATAATGGTATCTATGGATTATGTTCCTTTGGAACATTTCCAATTAAGGAGCCAAGTAATAGTCTTAGTCCATGATTCTTTTATAAATGAATAGAAAACTAATGTTCTATAAATCGCTAGGATGTCAAGGCCTTAGCAAAATATTTGAAGACTCAATTAATACTGCTTGAAAACAATCTTGTTAAGATCCTAATTAAAATCCTAGTAACATCGTCCATGTGACAATGCACATATTAATACTCTTTAATATAAATTCAAATCTCCTTGGTGTCCTCTATGTATACTTGAGTATAAATCTTAAGTAAACCTGCAAAGCAGATTATTCTATTCAAAATGGAATCCTAAATGGAATCCAAAATACAAAACAAAAAATATAGGAAGCTAGAAAAAAAAAGAGAAAGAGGTCCGGCCAGTGACCGAAGCCCACTGGCACGGCCAAATCGCCAGCCCACCTGCAGTCGTCCACTTACCGGTTCGTCATCGTCTTCCTCGGAACGAGAAGCAGCTCGGTGGAGCTTCCCCGAGCACTCGATCCACCGCCAGCAGCTGGACGCTCTGGATGAAGGCCGCCGCCTCCCTGGCGTCTATAAGAAGCCCTGCCACCGCCGAAAAACCCTAGCTACTTGCTCCATTTCCTCCCTCGTTTTTTTACAGTCGCCTGCGGAAACCCTAGCTCCGGTTGAGTTTTCTCGCCGTCGCTAGAGGCCGTTCGAAGCCCCGCTGTTCAGCTCTAGTGATCCGGCTCGATCAGGGATGCATCCTGGCCAAAGGAATTGGGCCAATTCATCCTCAATCACCGAGAATCCACCGTTCCCTTCCACAGCACCTCGCCAGAATCGGCGAAATCGAGCTCGCCTCCGTCAACCCTTGACATCTCCGAGCAGTCCATCAGCTCCACGGTGAGCTTGCGCATCTTTGGAGCTCTCTACTGCATCATTTGGACCACCGTAGCTCGATTGCGTCATAGACCACCGTCCGCCGCCGCAGTTGATGCTCACCGGAGTATCTCCGGTGACCATTTGGAGGGGGCGCCACCATATTTTGGTATGACCTGATGTCCTGGTTCGAGTAGAACCGCTCGCGCATCCGCATGGGCCCTCGAGCATCGTCGCCGTTGCTGATTTCTCACCGGCGGTGAGCTCCTGGACCGGTCAAGAATTTTGACTCTGTCAGCTGCCAATGTGGCAGGTGACTTGGCATAGGCCCACCAATCAGTGGCTTAGGCTAGGGTGTGCTGCGGTAGAAAAAGTTGTCTCTGTTTACTAAGAATTTCAGAAAAAGATTGAAAACTTAGAAAATTCATATCCTATTTATTTTAAATCAGAAAAATACAAATAATATATCAAAATGTTTAGAAAAAACAAAATTTATCCATTTACTTTATAATATTGCATACTTGTGTGAAATAATTTTTAACCAAATTTAAAAACTTGTTTAAGTACTATTTGAATTTTTAATTCAAACTCAACCTTTATAATTCAAACACAATTTTCAAATACCAAATAAAATTGTGACAACTTATACAATGTTATTCCAATTAATATTTTGTTATTATTGAATATGAATCCTAAAACTTTACTATTAGGATTTTAATCCCTAAAAATGATTTTCCTAAAACAAATTTAATATGGCAAAATTTGGGAAAAATCATAAACTTGAAAAAGAATTATTTCCTAACTCTAACCTTGTTTCCCCAATGTTTGTTTCATTGAAAGTTATTCTGAAAACTTATAGGACAATTTTAGAACATCTAACATTTGACTTAAATCCTAAAAATTATTTTCTTAAATGATAAGAAATTAGGATAAACCTTAATTAGGGATTAATTTGCGTTAGACTTCATTCTCAACAGTAATCCACTAACTGAATCTTGCTTACTTAAGACTCATATTCCATTATAAGAAGTGCCTGAATCACATTATTGATCATTAGAAACTGAATCTCAAACTTTAGCAATTAAAACTAAATGGAATTGTGCTAGTCTTGCCATACATCTTAATTCAACCATGATTGGTTATATTTGATGATCTATTTTCATATGGTATACCTTAGTCAACTAACTATTTGCAACACCTTTGTTGTAACTTAAAAACTGTTACCTTCCGGTCATCACCTAATCACCATTCCTTAAAGTAATAAAAAATAACCATTAAGGATTGTGTTCTTCAAAAGTAATTCTTTTTAAGAACATACCAGATAAGCATCACACCAATTTCTATGCCCTAAATTTAGCAATGACCTATGCATGTTAAGATTATTAACAACCCTGGAATCAACCATGATTGGATTACCTGAGCACTACTGGCTCATGACTAACTATTTGGGTGCCTATGCTAGTTTATATTGTTATCAATTATAGAAACAACTATTTATGGTATTAACAATCTAAACTACCTTGAATGTCCATGCTTCACTAAAACCCTTTTAACATTGAATGAAACTTAGCTTGTTCTCTTGGTATGCTCATCTATTAACTACTCTCTGGTTATGATAAAATCATGCTAACCCCTAGAACACTAAACCTAAGATGTAGTGCTTCTAATCAATAATAAACATGTTCTTCAATTGTTATTCTTTCAAAAGACATTGAAAGTAAGTAACCAACTATTCCATTAAGCTTGAACATATATAACTCTATTTGTGTCTTAAGATTGTTGTCAACCATAAGACTAACTGTGTATTCCTATCAAATAAGAATTACTTCAGCTTTGCTTGTCCATAACCAACTACTTGATTGCTAATAACAAGATACCACTTAAAAGTGTTACTTTCAAGTTTTCACCTATTTATATACCTATATTCTGCAATAACTCTTGTTTTAAGCTTTATTCTATTATTTTGAAAGTTTGTCAGTCATTCAAAAATCCTTAACAACCTTGTTGTGGAGTGAATCTAAAATTAAAACTCATTATAAAGAAATCATCACAACCTTATATACTAAACCATCGGGGTTAGGTTACGCTTAGAGCGATGCATAGCATACATGATGCATATCATGCTGCAGTTCTTTTAACATCATCTTTACCAGATGATGGTGCTATTTCAGTATTTGGATTTCTTACGTATCGAAGACCTTGACTTTCATAATCTTGTAGTCAAAAAGGCAAGTTCACTCTTGCTCATATCTCTTGATTATCTTTATCAAATTACTTACAAATATACCTATGGTATTACTACTGCATCAAAAGCAAAAGGTTCTCCTTTTATAATTAATATGACTAGCTGGTTATCGACCCGTGTGGTGGTAACCTAGGATGGCTGGCAGGTGGAACCATGGTAAGATTGTTGTGGTGGAGGTTCCACTTGCACGGGAAAGTAAACCCTAGGAGTAATAACCAATGCCGCAGTTATTTTTGGGCCGTAAAAACCGTGTCGTCCAAGAGACTTGGAATGGGACGGGAAAGTCATCTGTATCTTCTCTCGTTCGCATGTCAACGGACACCTCAGCTACCGTTCGCCGTATATCTTGCGAGAATACGTGCACATGGGTGGGACCCCTTAGTGCCCACGGCCACTGGTGTCTATGATAGTCCGCAAGGGGCACCTAGGTACTTCATCGTTGGGGGTGAATATCAGGGGCTAAACCTGCTTGCCTGAATTGGGTGGGCATGCGTTGTGCGGAGAAGGCAGTGAATGGCTTGGATCAATGACTAGGCCACACACCAAGGAAGTGTGGACGAGCTTATGACTCGGTTGTGCAACAAGGCTTTGATCTCTTTTGGAAGGACACACCTCTGCAGAGTGTAAAAGGATGTGAAATGTTACCCCTTGTTCCGGGAAGGAGCTGCGAACGCTGCAGGAAAGGTGCTCTCAAGGCACTAGTACTCTGTGTTGGCTGTCGGGCATAGTTTTCAGAATAAAAACAATCTCCTGAAGAAATCTTTACAAAAACTTGCATTGTCGAATGACTCTTGGGTCTAAGGTTGTAGTTAGTGCATCAAACACCTTATTACCTATATGAACTTGCTGAGTAATGCTCGTTACTCACCTCACTCCCTCGTAACCCTTGCTTAGATTGAAGGCAACTCAAAGTGATAACCTCAAGACATTAAAGATGAAGATGAAGCATTCTACCAACGTCATGATTATCATCGGAGTCTACAATTGTGCGAAGCTTGGTGGAAAACTAGAATGGGGTTAGAAAGGAACCAGTTTCCTAATCCTAGAACCTAAGTAGTTAGAGTAACTCTATATTTGAGTAGTAAGCCAAATGCATTAGTTGTAGTTTAGTTTAGTCTTTCTTGTTTCTTTCTCGTTTGTATTCGCCAGGACTAAACCTCTACCTGTTGAGGAGGTTCTAAAGATCTTTTGTATGCTAAAAATTGTAATCCTTTGGACATACCGTGGACCTGCGATGTTTCTGTTGTGCCACTCTGATGAATGTAATACAAGTGAGACGGTGTTTTATTAGTGTTATGTCAATAACTTGTATACTACACATGCAGTGGTATGCTGGGTCACCGCAGCTCCGCCCCTCCACCGCATCTGGCAGCCCGATGTAACCAACGCGCAATAACCCACCTCCCATTCGTCTCCACTTTCTTCCGCTCATGGAGCAGCAGGAAGTTATTGGCTGAGAGATTGAAAGTTATTGGCGGAGGGATCGAGGAAGGAGTGGGTGCCGGAGCGGTGGTCGGCGGCGCGGCGACAGTGGCAGACGAAATGGGGATTGGAGGAGGACGATGCGGTGCGAATGGGGAGGAGGACTACAGGCTGATGTTCCAAAATGCTTTAGGGCGTTTTTGCAAAACTTACGCCACATCACTTAAATCAGGACGGAGGGAGTAATAGTTTATTTTCCCTTTTTTATTTTTTTATTTTTTTAATCTAAATATTTTCTAGACCCAAAACATTTTAAAAACAAAATAATTCTAAAAGCTGAACAAATATTCAAAATCAAACAATATTCAAAAACTGAACAATTTTCGAATTTGAACATTTTTAAATTTGTACATTTTTTTTGAATTTGAACAATTTTTAGTTAGAATTTTTTCGAATTTGCACAAATTTGAGAAAATTTCAACATTTAAATTTGTTCAAGTTTTTCTAAATTAAAATGTGTTTGCATTTAAAAATGTTTAGAAAAAACAAACCACAAAACCCAAAAAAAAAACGTGAAACCAAAAAGAAAACAACTAGAAACCGCGTAAAAACAGTAAATCGTTTATTAATTGGCCCAGCCAATTGCGCGCGACGCTGCCGGTGCGGAGCATTGCTGCACGCTTAAGGCGATATATAGTAAGTTCGCAAAATAAAGGTAACCCAATAAAACAAGAGATAACCCGTGACGGCCTGACAGCGCCGCAGCCCATCACTCCACGAGTACCTAACTGGAAGGCCAGGAGTGGCAGCCCACAAAAGTGTGTAGGAACTGTCAGCAACGGCGCAAGTAAAACCCACCACACAGAGCAGCCGTCTCCAGTCTCAGCCGCTTCTCGTCGCGGTCACCCGCGACCGCACCGCAACGCACCGGCAGCTTCCTCCTCCTCCTCCAGTCCCTCCCACGCATTTGAAACCCTCCCTCGTCGCATTACCTCCACGGCTACCCCCATTCCCCCGACCCAGCTCCTCCCGCCCGCCCGCCTCCTCGGCGGGGCGGAACCCTGGATCCCGGAGCCCTCGACGAAGAGGGTTTCGTCCTCGCCGGAGACCCGCTTCTCGACGCCAGCAGCAGCACCACCAGGTCCACCACCACCACCCTCGTCCACGAGGTCTACACCTCCACGCGCGTCTGCGTCAGGTAACCGATCGCCCCCACTTCCCCGTTTGCTTTTTCGCTGCGTCACGCGCTGGCTCCGGCTCCGAGATAGGTCTGCTTTGGGGCAGCATACGCGACCAATTTCCGGCTGGATTCGCGGATTCAGCTGCGGGATCCTGTTCCTCGCACTACGATCTAGTGCGCGTTTGTGTAGGCGATTGGCTGCGAGATTTTGTTTCCGATTTTGCTGTGGGTTTGTGGAGTCGGTGGTGCACGCAATGTGTTTGCTCATGGGTATACCTCACGCGTCAAGGGGGCGAGTAATAATTAGCTAGTTTTGCAGGTGCAATTGGTCGCGCTGTTGCTATGGTTCCATTGGTAAAGTGGCTCTGCTGTTGAGCTTATTATGGTGCCTAATCTGTGAGCTGTTGCTGTAAACGTTAGATTCTGAAGGATGCGGTGCAATTTTTTCGTGCAGAATGATCATATATTGTGTCTGCTCGGTTCTGCATCGTTAGGTGCTCCGGATGCTAGCTTAATCTGAAGTGATACTACTCCCGACCCAAAACTTGAAACAAAATTACGATGTTAGCTTATATTTGAAGTATACTCACTGCCTTCACTGTTGAGATCATGAGAGTAAAATTGGACATGTGAACGAACTATCACCTATTTGAATTTTGAAGCTGGTTGGATCATGCATTTAGCTGCTATATAAATTTGGATTCTTATCTTAGGCTGTGATTTCTTAGTTCCTGCCTCCTGCAAGAGTTAATGGATCCCGATTAATACTTAGGAGAAAAATGTTGTGGTACGCATAAATAGTTCTAAATGCATATTCCTTTTATGCATCATTGAACTCATGTCTCTGTTATGGAGTAGTAGAGAGAATTTGTAGAAGTCCTTACTCCTTAGTGACCATAAATGCTAGTACCTACTTAGCAGTCTTTGGTGCCGCTACCGCTGTTATCACAGTGGATTTGACTGAGTACACCTCCAAAAGTATTATAAGTACTCAGCAGCTCTAAGAAAGATTTTCTACTTGATTAAGCTTACAAAATCAGTGGAATAGGTAGCCGGGTTGCAATATAGATGAAATGAGACATTATGTCTGCCTTATATATCTGTTATTCCAGTATATGTTTCTCCTGTCCTGTGTCGTTTTATATCTATTTTGAAGGTGATTATAAGTGCGCAGGTAGGTACTGTGATATTTTGATCTATTTTGCACATAACTGACTGGCAAATATGAATTAGCAAAATGCATGAAGGCTTGTTGAATTCCCTTTTACTTATGCACCGGAAGTTTCAGATAGGATTTTCGGTGGCACTGTTTAATTACCTGTTCATTGAAATCCGTGTTTCTGGTTATGAAGTCATCATCACAAGCTGCTTTTCTAAGAGTGAATATATGAGTGTTAAGTTAATGACACTTATAACAGAAGGGTTTTAAACAGCAATCGTTTGAAACCTGAAACTCATAAATACTATAACAAATGTGATACAAAGTCACTTGAAGAATATTCAGAGAACGTTATAACTGCACCTTCTCTGACCTTTTAGAATCCATTTTATGCTTATTTGTTGATGGAGTTTAACGGGCAAATAAGGATTCTTAGGATTTCTGTTCAAAATACCTTTGTCATCTCTGATCTGTGCTGTGTAGGCCAATTCAGTGTTGTCAAACGTGAGGTCATGTGTAATTGAAGTAATAGAAACTGTGTGCTGCACTCTAATGAAAGCATGTTTGTTTTCGCATTTTCATTTTGATTATGTTGTTTGCAGCTATTGTATTTCCAGTTGAAAATCTCTAATGGTTGCGAAATTCATGTATCGTTATACAGTATGGTATCATGGTATCACTGGTAACTGTATGATAACTGTAAAATTTATATAGTCAAAACTAATACTCTAAAAGATATGGCATTGTGTTGTACAAATGCATGCGTGGTTGTACATGCCAGCAAGTTAAAACAGTATATAGAGTTATTTATGCATTTACTTTGTGATTGTTTGCAGTAATCATGCATTTTGGTGCTTCTTAGCCTCTGATGTCTTATCTGTTTCCATTGGATTTAGTGTTGTATTGCAGAAAACATTATATCAGTATGTTCAGTTTGTCTAGTGCATGTCATATATATGTGTTTCTACCTGCAGGTTTTTTCTGAAGCACAGAATGAAGTGCAACGCTTGCTGGCGGGACTTGGAAGGGCAAGCCATATCAACAACATGTGGCCATCTTCTATGTACGCCTGCAATCTCTTATCTCTTTCTGTTTGATCCAGTTCTAACTGTAAAGAAGTTGAGTTTCATATGTTCTGCTGCTACTGCAGTGCCTTATTTTAATTGATACCTCCTGTGCAGGTACAGAGGATGCAAAGAAAATACTCAGTAATGATGGTGCATGTCCGATTTGTGATCAAGTGCTTTCAAAATCGTTAGTTGTTAACTCTTGATATAACATTTGTTATCTTTTGTGCAAGCTACATTTCTCTTGTCCTGCATCAGTTATAGTACCTAATGATGCAGGAATACCTATGAAAGATCATATCTCATGCGTATTTCACATTCTATATTTTCTCCTAATTAGAACCTTAACTACGTATATCACTTCTTAACATTTTACTGAGGATTTTTATCAGTTTTCACATCTGAGGTTAAAATTAGCATCAATCTTGTACTATGCTGATATATCTAAACTTCATATTTTGTCATTTATCAGCCATATGAAGCCTATCGACATAAATCCAGGAGATGAGTGGACGAACGTAAGTATCCCTTTGAATTTGATTCAGAATTACATATTTAGTATATTTTCCTGTAATTCATCTGTTCTGATAACTTCATTCGCTACCTCAGATGGCGATGACTGGAGTTTCTCCACAGACACGTATCCTTAAATTTTTCACCGGGCCAACAGTAAGATTATTCTTATGCTGTTTTGTTGAACAATGTTGCTGTCTGCTATATGAAATGTAGTGCCTGATTAACCTCCCGTTTTAGTTTTCCAGTAATTTGAACAACCTAAAATTAAAAAAAGGAAGTTGCTGAAGTGACTTAATAATGTCAATTTATACCACTATTTTGCATGGTTTATTCTTTTGTTACTATACTATGGTAATCATTTAGCTTTTCCTTCAACATGATACAAATCAGTTATGAAAAGTGCATACAAGAGTGTCATGTTTTATATTGGACAAAAGGACCTGGAGATGCAATACAAGATGAACAGAATTGTTGGTCAATGTAGGCAAAAGTGTGAACTTATGCAGGCAAAGTTCAGTGAGAAACTGGAAGAAGTGCATACTGCATACCAGAAGATGGCCAAAAGATGCCAGATGATGGAACAAGAGATTGAGAACTTGACGAGGGATAAGCAGGAGCTGCAAGAAAAATTTGCAGAGAAATCAAGGTTAGTCTAGTGCGCCGATGTTTTTATTATTGGACAAAGTTCTGCTTCATGCAAGATGTATGAACTGATTGCACTTCCCTTTCCAGGCAGAAGAGGAAGCTTGACGAGATGTATGATCAGCTGAGGAACGAGTATGAGTCGGTAAAACGTTCAGCCATTCAACCAGCAAACAACTACTTCCCAAGAGCTCAGCAAGACATGTTCTCGGGCATGCCCAACATATTGGACGGTGCTGACCCTCTGAGACAAGGTAATTTATGGCATCATGTACTTGAATCAGTCTATCACTTATGCGCAATAAAGCATTTGATCCAAATACTTTGCCTTTTGAGAGGTTATTGAGGTAGCTTCTTTTGCTATACATCCAGCCAGGAATGTGTTATACGAAATATTTTGGCTTTCTACAAGCTATTAAGATGCTTTAGCTCTCCACAAAAACAGCTCATTCACTGGTTGCAGGATCGATTGATCCTCCTGAAACCCCAGGGCGCAGAGACGAGGGGTGGGCTGCACAACCAAGGCAAAGACCCCAGACCTCTAGTCCATTTGAGCTGTCTGCAGGATCTCCTGGTCATACTGCAGCACCTCCAATGGATATGAGACCCAGACAGCCGCCACGGTCCGTGTTTGGAGCTAACATGAACAATTCCTCTGCAGCTCTGCGAAATATGATAATCTCACCAGTCAAGCGTCCTCAGCTTTCCCGTAACCGTCCACAGATGTTCACGTAAGTTTCTCCTTCTTGGTACTGTCCCTTTTGCTCATGATATATATAAGGGTTAATTATGAAATGGAAGTTAGTCTGCAATCGGCTGTAGAGCTAATAGTTTCAAGTGTAACATTAAATACCTGTATCTGTCCCTGTACTGTACTGTATGTACTTACTGCTGAAACTTCGATATGTCAGGTTGTAGAGCTGAGGAGACGTTCTGCTTCCGAATCTGTCTTAATCTTGTCATGGAAGTGAGGAAATGTTCAGTGTAAATGCTGTAAGATCAATCTGTTTCACTCCCACCCTTTTGTTTTGCCGTGTCGTCTGGCGTACAAGTGTTCTAGGAGATCAGTCGGTCACATAGTTGTGTCCTAGATATATGATATTAACGTAATCAAGAATATAAGTGCACTTCTTCCTGATTGCAGTTACATGTGTAACCAAGTTTCGGACGCATGTTCTGTGATTCTGAAATAATCACCCTGTAATTTACTACTACGCCTGTGGATCAGCCGCACGTTATTGTATAGTCTGATTCAACTTCTCAGTGTGCCAACTAACCTGGTCCGTACTCCAGGATTTTGTTCTCTAATTGGAAAGCACAAGACATTTGGTCTCTATCGTGTCGTGTATCTTTGGTATGGCTCCACCTCAGCGTGGTCCTTCATGTCGTGTATGCCTATTTTAGTTTTAGCCAGCTCCCAAAGTCATACCTCTTATGGCCTTTGTGCCTACTTGTATGAATTTTAAGTGCCAGATTTATGCCATACTGGCAGCCTGATGAGGGTGTTTTGTTAAATAATCTTGGGGTGGATTTTATTATGCCTTTACGGTCCAACCTTGCTGGAACTTCGTCGTTGGCCCTGTATGCTTTGCTTGCACAGCGTTCGCTGACCGACAGGTGTTGCCTGTCGATGACACGCTGCTTTTGATTCGATTGTGCCGAGCGTTGCCTGGAGATCTTTAGTCCAGTTTGTGGTTAGAGCCGAGCGGGAGAAAAAAAAAATCATTTTCCCCGCAAAAAAAAAAGAGCCGAGCGGGAGAATAGTGCGTGCGAATGTGCGATTTTGTAGGGGTACCTTGTAAACAAGTTTTGAACGTTCTTTATTTTTTTATAAAAATCGAAAATCATATTTTCAAGTTTCAAAAAATTGTGAAAAAATATTCGGATGTAGCCAACTATTTATCCTACAAACGTGCAAAAATTCATATTTAAATACTTTATTTTTTTGGCAACACAAAAATGACAAACATATAGATCTATTATGTATGTTTTTCAAATCTACAAATGTTACCATAATTTGTCATTTTTGTGTAGCCCATAATATAACGAATTTTGTATTAAATTTTGCATGCTTTTAGGTTACGTCATTGACTATGTCTAAATTTATTTTTATAATTTTTCAAGATTTAAAAATATAATTTTTTTTTAAATGAACGAATCACTGAAGCCCAGGAGCTAAAAACACTTTTGGACTATATATATGTACACCTGATTTCAAGTTTTAAAAAACAAGTAAGTGGGAGGCAATGTTGGAATTTTCGTGTTCTACTCATAAGGAAAGTTATTGTATTCAGGTGGAAGATTTACGCCCCGCGATCCTCCGGTCTCATCGCACGACGCGTGTCCCTGAACCCAAAGAGAAAACAAGCGGGCCCCACCTTATGTCACTGCGTCTTCCTGCACCGCACCTTTATATCCCCTTTTCTTTTCTTCCTCACCGAGAGAGAGAGAGTCATGGGTTTCCTCGCACGACACTGCCGCATATATAGCTCTTCGCCCTAGGCCACAGCGCCGCCGTTTCCTAGGCCGACGCGGCCCCGTTAGCCCAGGCTGCACCGTCGTCATTGCCCCAAGCTGTCGTCGTCGCCGAGCCGACCCCTACCAGGGCCCCCACCGCTCCTACATTTCCCCCGCCCGCCATGACAGGCACGCCGCGGCCCCTCGTCCTCGACGTTGTGTGCTTCGAGGAAGCCTACGCCGCCGTCACCCCCGCTTTTAGATAGAGTTGTTGTCTACCTTCCGGTGCTGCGGCGGTGCGGTGCTGCCTACCTCGTCGGAGTTTTTCTCTGCGATGCTACAATAGAAGATTTTTGTGACTACATTTGGTATATATTTTTGCATCATTAGAACATTTTTTTGCCACAATTACTCTGCGGATTTGCATCGTAACAGTCATCGGAGGACTTCATTGGAATTTTTCTTTTGCTCCGATGCTACATTAGTACAATAAATTGCTTCGACGTTCGGCAAGGTTTTCGGCAAAATGACTTCGTCGAAAAAAAATTGCTACGATATTTCAATAGTACAAAAAAATTGCTCCGACGTCTTCGGTAAGGTCTTCGACGAGATCCATATCGGAGCAGTTTTTTTTTCGTCGAACCATTTTATGCTCAATAAAGCAAAAGTGAGGTTTATTTTTGCTTTCATATAATCAATTGTGGAATTCGTTTTTGCTTCATTTAAACAATTTTTTATGGAATTTAGGTGTCAATATTTTTTGCACTATTTATACAAAAATTTTGCTACTGTTTTCTTGCGCTATGAAGCAAATACAGGATACGAGGGATCCACTATGAAGCAAATGCAGAAAGACTAACGATAAATTTTTTGCTACTGTTTTCTTGCGCTATGAAGCAAATACAGGATACGAGGGATCCACTATGAAGCAAATGCAGAAAGACTAACGATCCCTTCCTACTCATAATAACGTGCACATCACACTTCATACATAAGTCTCGAGGTGCATGTCTACATTTTTCCGAATTTTCTCTCGACTTGCAGGCTTACAATGTGTACAAGAAAAGCAGCGATCTTCTCATCTGAATACAAGAACTTATTAAGCGCGCGCCTGTATAGCCGGATGCCCCCCCACAAGTCGGGCGCACACCGAAAGGAGAACCTGGCTGGTAGCAGCCAGGTATACTAGCCTACTACCTAGCTTTCCTTTCCTTTCTTTACAGAGAGCAGAGAGCGGTTCGGGACGGACGGGGGCAATTCGCCACAAAATACGTACACAAATCGGTCGGCGAAGCCCCGTTCGCCAGCAGCCGAACCAGCCAAAAACAGAAAGCAGTTAGCGCTCACGCAGAGTCAGTAGGCGCCGCTGCTGTCCACGGGGAACGCGTACGGCGGCGGGTCCCCGGCGTCCACCTGCACGTCGCTGAAGCCGTCGCCGCCGGTGTAGAAGCCGGTGAAGTCGACGCTGGGCTCCGGCACGTACACCTCCTGGCCGACGTCGTAGAACAGCCCGTCGTGCCGCGCGGCGACGCCGTTCGCGCCGCCGTCGACGGGCGTCCTCCTGCCGAGCTGCTGGTCGAGCAGCAGCCGCGGCCTCTTGACCTCCGCGCCGCCCTCGTCCCGTCCGCCGTCGCCGCCGCGGGGGCTGCTCGAGCCGTTGCTGCCGCTGTTGGCGACGAGTCGGCGCAGCACGTCCGGGTCGCCGACGACCTTGAGGAGGAAGGCGAGCATCTGCTTGGGCCTGCGCTCCGTCTCCTGCACCCGGCGCCACATGACCGCCACGCGGTCCTCGATGGCCTTCTGCTCCTGCTTGAGCCGGATGACCTCCATGGCCACCATCGTGCTGCTGCTGTCCTCGTCGTCCTCGACGCTGGCGCAGCTGGCGGAGCCGTCGTCCTTGCGCTTGCCGCTGCTGCTCCGCCGCACGATCTGGCGGAGCAGGTGCTTCTGCCCCCGCAGGAAGGACACGTGCGCGAACTCCCATCTGTCCGGATCGACCTTCCGGAATCCCTGGTAGAATCCGATCAGAAATTACAGGTTAATTACGGGAATGAAATTTAGTTCTTCATATTACTGTCAGTTAACTCAATACCGCTATCTAGTTTTCCCTTCATCAGGGAATGAAAATTCCCCAAACTCAAATTCGAGAGAGAGCAAGCACAGGTACGTACGTATGTGTTGAGCTGCCTGACGAAGCTTGAGAAGTTGGAGTGCTTGAAGTGCGCGGGGAGGAGCGTCTGCGAGAAGACGAAGGGGTCGGCGACGACGAAGCTGTTGCTGCCCCGCCCCCAGGCGATGACGCCGTCCGTGGACGGGTCGTCCACCATCCGGTACGTCTTGGCCACGAACGGCGCCACGCCGGCCGGACCACCGCCGCTCCCCGACTCCATGCCGCCGCCGCTCATCATATCTCAGCGACAGCAAGAGGATACTGAACGTACTTGTGTCTTGCTATTTGTGGCACAGCAGCTGCGAGAGGGGGAAAGCGATAGGGTGCGGCGGGAGTGGGAGCCCAGGATAGGAACTGGAGGATGCGTGTGGAGGCGAGCTATATACGGGGGCTGGACGGGACAGGTGCCAAGTAAGTGCGGACGCGTGTCTGTTCACGGGAGCCTACCGTGGCGCGCTCTGAGGCCACATGATTTCGTAGGCTGCACAGCCGCTGAGTCGACCTGAAAAGCGTCCGGGGAAGAAAGAAAAGCGTGTATATTTCACTTTCCTTCCCTTGGTTGCCCTTTCCCCTGGCCCTATGGGTGGGGGACGAAATCGTAGCCTCGTGGATCGCTGGGAGCAGGAGCGATGCCATGCCAGGATGGGAAATCTGGGACGGGCGATCTCGCTGTCGGATTGGCTAGTTTATTATTATTACGGTGCCCCCGATTAGTTTCTTCTTTGGTTTTTGCCTCGGGGAGGGCGATGGCCGGGGTAGGGTTGCGATTTGCGGTTTGGCATGACACCTTGCACTCGGTCCTAGCAGTACGTGGCTCTAGAGATTAACACAATTTGTATTATATTTGTTAAAATAAGGATCTAGAGATTAACACATGACCTATACACCAAGACGTAGGGTATATACAACAGCTTAATATAAATTAGATCTAAATTGTATATATTTGATTTTGATTGTTTGCGTCAGGGCTGTAGATAGAAAATGTTCTGTCATCACATCACAGTGTACGCCCTTTGGCTGGAACCGACCGACCGGGGCAACACTTGGTCGCACCGCATTGCTTCGCCCCGGGCACCGTACGGCGCGGTCTGGTCCGCGACGCGGGGAGCGGCCATTGGGTGAGTGAGGTGTGCACGCGGCCAAGCCGAGGCCGAGGCCGAGGCCGAGGCCGAATGGACGATCCGTACAAGTGGCCTCGCTTGCCGAGCCCCCATCGGCGACCGCCACGCGTGCCTGGGCGTCCTCGCCGTGGCACCGTGCATGCAGCGCGCGACCTGTCCCCGTGTACGCGCGTCCCGCCCTGTCACGTTTGTTTACGTTGCTGCAGGGACCGGCCGGCGTCCCTATCGCGGGCTCGGGGCAGATGGACGTATAGGTGGGCGTATCTTATCCTGGCCCCTGTTTACTCGGCCGGTGTCCCCCGTGGGGACAGGGCGCACGTGGTGACTCATCCAACTAATGACGCTCGCCACTGGTACAAATTAACTAGTAGTAGCACAATAGGCGCGTTAGGATGAGACCCGTAATCTTAATCTCGTTTTGCTGGGAGAGTTGGCAATTTTGTGTGGACGACTTGTAATTGACTTATAACGGGCTGTATAATCTGGCGTTCCATAACTCGTTTGCAGCGCGGTGTTGGGGCGACCTTAACTGGAGGCTGCATTTTGCGGCGCGCCCGACGCAGGCGCAAATAACGTACATACCAATATGCAATAAAAAAAACCAAATAAATCAGCAATAAAATGACTTTAGCAAATTTCAAATCTAAGACATAGTTCAACCTATTAAAATAGCATAGTCCAAATTTACATAAATTTACATCTCATAAATGCAAACGCATCATCACTCAACATCTTTATAGTTATCTTAATTTTTTTGCTTCTTCTCCATTGGCATCATGACTCAAAGAAGGTATTGGAGACTTCATAGAGGCCACAAATACTCTCATTGGTGCTCCTATAGCTCCATAGACACTATGTGGCATAGCCTGAGAACGATGTTCGCATCAGAAATCATACACACAACACATAAAACATCACAATAACACAATCACTTAAAACGACGAAGAAGAAGACAAGTTCAAGCAACACGGTCCACTGGCGCCAATACCACCACTAGCTGAAGCATGCATCAAGATATGCTTGCCTTCTTTTAATAATTTTGGCTATCCTCATATCTCACCACTCTCTTGTGTAGGCATCCATGGTCTCGGCATTGAGCTATGTCATTGTCTCTTCTCCTCAAGTGTCATTCTCCTCTCCTCCAAAGCTGTCTTGCGCTTCTCATCTTCTCGGATTGCTTCTCACCTTGTGAGCTTCATTGCATTTTTCTTGTCGGCCATGATCATCTTTGCTTTCAATGTCTTAATCGTCGTTGCTTACTTTGACTTCACCATTTCATCAATCTTGTGTGGCACTATTGATGCTTTGGCTTCAAGCTTTAGCTTCTCCTTTGCCTTGTTATTTCCATCTGGCTTCTTCTTGTTCCCTCTCCATTCTCCTCATCACTAGCATCATCCAGGTGATGCAATCTCCCTTCTTCGATGGTAATTCTTACTCGCTCAACGTCCAACAATATTAAAGTGTAAATAGTTTTCCCTTGGAGCCGATCATTGCTTTGTACCTATCCACTGCAACACGTTCCTGTAGTCACAAAATGCTTGCATTTGTTAGCAACACAACTACAAAGTAAACGAATTTGTGTATAAAAATCAATGCGAAATGAAATGCACTCACAGAAGTGGGTTTATTTACTTACGATGTCAACGCGTTTACGGGATCTGCTCTTGCACGGGAATTTCTGAGTGCAGTAGCTGTTGGCGGTTCCCTAGGAAGAATTGTGCACGTGCACCAGCTAGCTGCCCCCGTACGATTGGCGCTGCGACCGAGCCCTGTACTACTGCACCGCTCGCTGTCCTGGGCTGGACCCCGGCGCTCTTGGCGGCACGTGAGCTCAGGAAACCGTGACGCGTCACAAGCAACGCCCAACGGGTCTCCCATGGTGGCGACAGGTGGCTCCCGGCCTCGCGCGCCCCGTCGTCTCTCCGTTGGCCGTTGCCCCGAGTGAGACTTTCTCGCTGCCTGGCGGCTGCCGGAGTGCGCTTGGCGATCACTCTGTTGTCAAACTTCGGCATATGTCCGTTAAAAAAAACTTCGCATTTGTTAGTCGGTTAGGGCGCTTTGGTAGCTTGGGCGTCACTTGGCACGCTGAAAATGAAAATGACCTGTTTGTATTCCTGGGCTCCGCGTTGTCGCACCGCATGATTCTTAAAGCACCTCAGGTCTAGCTTGAGAGGAACGGTCGAATCGGCCATTTTCGTGGAGCATTGCCCATTTTTTTCAATGGCCGCACGAGTAGAGAAGGAGAGAAAATGTTGGAGAACTAGGCACAATTTCCATAGTTAATTCCAGAATATTAAACATAACAATACCAGCTACTACCACATGTAACTCGAACATACTAGATGTACTAAACAGCAAGATGAACGAAAACAAGTAGCAGCCAAACATGTACTCGCAGAACATGATGAACAGACGAACAACAGTAGACCACATGTACCGTTCGCTTGCAGATGTAGTCGCAGCAGTAACGTTGTTGATGACAACGTTGGAGAAGACCGGTCGAAGCAGACGGCGATGAAGACGGCGGTAGGCTGCACTGCCCGACTTGGATGGAAGACCGCCCGACTTGGATGGAAGACAACCCGGCGGTAGGTTTCCCAAAAACCTAATTCGTCCTCTCCCGTATAGGATCGCAAAGGCGAGTGGTTCCGGAGACCTGCTCTCCCGTTCGCCGGTGCACGCCGGCGCTCGGGATGAGGTAGACTACGGAGGTGGCGCAAGCAGCGAGAGGTGACAAAACCCTAGATCAGTTTCAGGATGTGTGCGGCGGTAGCCGGGCAAGAGTTTATATAGGCGGCGCAGAGGAGAAACCCTAGGCAACGTGGGCCACGCCCACGTCGCACGCCCGAGTCGGTTACAGCAGCCCAGGATCCGGGAGCGACCCGAACCGGCTAGCTGTGACGCGTCCATCAAGGACTCGGTCAAACGTTCAGTTTTCCTGTGCAGCAAAAAGATAAGCTCGGCTCCGAGGCTCAATTCCGCAAACCGCGGCGCGCGCGCGTCGAGACGAGACGAGCGAGCGAGAAGGAGGAGGAGCGCGCGTGTGGCACTTCTCTTCTCACTCACTTACCAAGTGGTGCAACACCCCACCTTATATGTTGGTCTACATCTCTCCCAACTTTTCATGTGGGACTAAACTTAGCTCCCACCCCTTGCCTTTGTGCAGCCAACAATTTGGGCTGCATGTCACATGGGCTTACACACATGGGCTTTGAGATTTCTAGGAATTTCTGAAATCTATTATGGGCTCATATGAAAAGGCCCAATATTTCAACAATCCCCCACCAGATCTCAAATGCCCATTTAGAGATTTGCCAAACCTCACTACTTGTTTATATACCAGTGTTTCAGCAGAGACTGTTAAGTTGAACTTCCGCTTAGAACCTTAAGCTACGTCTATTAGCAACTTGAACAATGGACTACGCCTTGAATTGTAAGTTTTGTGTGTCAAGATTTCACTCAAAGTCATAACCAGTACATGGCTGCCAGTAGCCTACCCCGCGGGTTGGAGCATATGCGTCGTACTCCATGGTCTCTTCATGAGTTTACTAGAGATCACCCGAATCTCATAGACTGCGACGTTTAACAGTCGGACTCATATAAGTGTGTTCTTTCAAGAATGCTCTGTAGGACAGCATCTTTGCTAATCATAGCCAACAGAAACACATTAAGGCATGTTGCCAACCTGCCTTACAGATTTTGAGAGTTTTGCATCTTCACATAGAGAGGGTTACAGAATACTCTCCTCAGTTAAACCACTAGCTTGTTTTCCCAGGTCCTAATTCACGGGATCTCCGATCACAAAGGTTGGGTTACCACTATGGCATAACATCTATGGGTCTTAAACCCATCTCCCTCAATGCACTATCTATCACATTGTGTGATAGTCCCTTAGTAAAGGGATCTGCCAGGTTTTTGTCTGTTTGAATATACGTAACAGTTATTACTCCGGAGTTTCACAATTTCCTGACAGACTTCAAACGTCTTTTAACGTGTCTTGATGACTTCGCGTTATCCTTAGAATTGTTCACTTTGACAATAACTGTTTGATTGTCACAATTCAAGAGGATGGCCGGCACAGGTTTTTCAACCACCGGCAAGTCCATCAAGAGCTCACGCAACCATTCTGACTCTACAGTGGCTGTGTCTAACGCAGTAAGTTCTGCTTCCATAGTTGACCTCGTCAATATGGTTTATCTACATGACCTCCATGATACGGCGCCACCTCCAAAGGTAAACACATATCCACTAGTGGCTTTGATATCATCTACATCAGAGATCCAATTTGCGTCACTATATCCTTCAAGTACAGCAGGGTGCCCTGAATAGTGAATCCCGTAACTCATTATACCACATAGATAGCGCATGACCCTTTGAAGTGCATGCCAATGATCAATACCCGGGTTTGACATGAACCTACTCAACTTGCTCACAGCAAAAGAGATGTCAGGTCTTGTCGCGCTTGCTAAGTACATGAGTGAACCAACGATCTGAGAATATCTCAGTTGATCTGTTGGTTCATTCTTGTTCTTACGTAATATCACACTGGGATCATAAGGTGTTCGAGAAGACTTGCCATCAATAAAGCCAAACCGGCTCAAGATCTTCTCAACATAGTGGGATTGCGATAAAGTAATCCCACTCTCGTTCTTATTTAGCTTGATGTTCAGGATCACATCAGCTTCTCCCAGATCTTTCATATCAAAGCACTTTGACAAGAAAGACTTGACCTCATGTATTACTTTCATGTTTGTACCAAAGATGAGAATATCATCAACGTACAAACACAATATAACACCTTCGCCCCCACCATGGCGATAGTAAACGCACTTGTCAACCTCATTAACGACAAAGCCAACATAAGTTAAAATTCTGTCAAACTTCTCATGCCATTGCTTAGGTGCTTGTTTCAGGCCATATAAAGATTTTAGCAACTTGCACACCTTTGTCTCTTCACCTTTTACCACAAATCCATCAGGCTGATCCATATAGATTTCCTCTTCCAACTCTCCATTGAGGAAAGCTGTCTTTACGTCCATTTGATGAACGATAAGACCATAAGAGGCAGCCATGAAAAGTAGAACTCGAATGGTGGTTAGTCTTGCGACAGGTGAATAGGTGTCAAAGTAATCTTCGCCTTCTCTGTGTGTGTAGCCTTTTGCTACAAGTCTCACCTTGTACTTCTCAATAGTACCATCAGGCCTTAGCTTCTTCTTGAACACCCACTTGCAGCCCACAGGCTTATAGCCATGGGGGCGCTCTGATAATTCCCATGTTCCATTAGAAAGAATCGAGTCCATATCATTTTGGACATCTTTTTTCCAATCATCTGCATCTGGTGATGCATATGCCTCAGCAATGGACTTGGGAGTATCATCCACAAGGTACACAATGAAATCGTCACCGAAGGACTTTGCAGTCCTCCCTCTCTTGCTCCTTGTAGGAGCTTCATTGTCATCCTTCTCATGAACGTTCTCAAAAATGTTCTCATGTGGTTGCTCAAAATAATCATCAGATGCACTAGATTCAGGAATTATCTCAGAAGAAAATCTAGCAGTGCTATGCATATCTTTCATAGGAAACATATTCTCAAAAAATGTTGCATCACGAGATTCTATTATAGTGTCAACATGCATATCAGGTACCTCGGATTTAACTACTAAAAATCTATAACCAATGCTCCGCTGAGCATAACCTAGAAAGATACAATCCACAATCTTTGGTCCAAGTTTGCGTTTCTTTGGGATGGGAATGTTGACCTTTGCCAAGCATCCCCAAGTGCGCAAATACGAAAGTGATGGCTTTCTCCCAACCCACTCCTCATAAGGGGGTTTCTCTTTAGGGGGACTTCTTTTCAGCTTCTAAGATGGCTTCGAGGTGGTAGACAGCTGAAGCCTAAAAGAACTGTCCAGCTTCAGATCAGCTTATTTCCACCGAGAAGCTACGATTATGTGTATACCGAGAAACTGGTATCGACCTGTTTCTGGGCGGCTTCCCGAGCTTCCCCGTGAAAAACCGAAGCGGTACAGAGCTTTGCCCTTTTTCTTCCTTCTATTTACAGCAGAATGCCACGCTAGAGGATAACGTTTGGGCTAATAAACAAACAGGTGACTTTTCCCAGGCACGACCGCATCGCATCCTGCATGGCGCGTATGAACTCGAGACTTTGTTCCGCGCAGCCGCCGCACCGCTCCACCACCGCTGATCCTGCCATCGCCCCGCCGCTCCGGCAGCGCAAACCCGCGTCCGACCCTGCCTCATCCCCCAGCCTCTCGGGCTTCCGATCTGCTCGCCGCCGGCTTGGATAGGAGCTCGCCGTCGCCCTCCTAATCTTCTCTGTCTCCCTGTCAGTATCTCCCAACGAAAGGCTGCCGACCAAGCAAAGTTCTCCTTCTCTGACTGATTCATACGTGAGGAGATATGCAAATCCATTACGTATTACAAGCTTTTATTACTACTGTGTAGAATAATTTAGATATGCTGATTATCAAATTTAGAAGATGTACGAATTTCTTGATTCTTTCTCAGCTTATTTTCGTGACTAAACTGTTATAAAAATATGGTATACTCACTTATCTAACTATATATCAAATTAGGGGCATCATCGACATTACACAACTCAACACCACAAATTTCATAAGCCCAAAAGAAGGGGAAGAACAGTTTCTACTGGCTTCTCCCCACTGGAGTTTCTCCACACCGAAATCTATAAGTCGGCTTCTCTATAAGCATAAGCCCAAAAGAACTCGGCCTTATTCTTGTTAGGAACTCTATTCAGGACATGACATGCAGTCAACAAAGCCTCCCCCCACCATGCCTTCGATAAACCAGCAGTGTCGAGCATGGAATTCACCAAGTCAGACAGCATGCGGTTTTTCCTCTCGGCCACCCCATTAGATTGGGGCGAGTAGGGAGGCGTCCTCTCATGAATAATACCGTGTTCCTCACAGAATTCGTCAAAGATTTTAGGAAAATACTCTCCACCACGATCTGACCTAAGACGCTTGATCTTTCTCTCTAGTTGATTTTCAACTTTGGCCTTATAAATTTTAAAGTAGTCTAAAGCTTCATCTTTAGTTCGCAACAAGTAAACATAGCAAAATCTAGTTGCATCATCAATCAATTTCATGAAATATCTCTTTTTACCTTTTGTCAACACACCATTCATCTCGCATAGATCAGAATGTATGAGTTCTAGAGGTGCCAAGTTTCTCTCCTCGGCCGCCGTATGAGGCTTACAAGGTTGCTTCGATTGCACACAACTATGGCACTTAGAACCTTTGGCAATGGTGAATTTCGGAATTAAACTCATGCTGGATAACCGAGACATCAAACCAAAATTAATGTGACATAAACGAGAATGCCAAACACTGGTATCATCATTAACACCTCCACAAATATGGTTCACGGATTTATTACAGAAATCTGAAAGTGAAAAGCGGAACAAGCCTCCGCACTCATAGCCTTTTCCAATAAATTGTCCATGCTTGGAAACGACTACCTTATTCGACTCTAAAACAACCTTAAATCCATCTCTGCAGAGAAGGGAACCGCTAACAAGATTCTTGTTCATAGAAGGGATATACTGCACGTTCCTCAGCTGCACGATCTTCCCCGAAGTGAACTTCAGATCTACCGTGCCAACACCACGAACAGAAGCATGTGACCCATTGTCCATTAGGACGGAGGAATCCCGTGCGGCCTGGTAAGAAGTGAACATAGAGATATCAGCACACATATGAACGTTAGCACCCGTATCAATCCACCAAGAGGGAGATTGAAATACCGAAATAACAGTAAATAGATTACCATACCCATCAATATTGCAAGCAGTCACGACGTTGACATTCTTGGCTCTTTTCCCTCTGCGGTCTGTGCGTTCTGGGCAGTCCTTGGAAAAGTGGCCGGGCTCTCCACAAGTGAAACAAGTCAGATCACTCCTGTCCCTGTTCGGCTTCTTCTTCTTGAAGGCTGTAGTCTTCACAGGCTTGTTGAAAGAGGGCTTGAAGTTCCCTTTGTTCTTGCCTGAGGATTTGCCTTTCTGCTGCACAAAGTTAGCAGTAGCATGACCCTCTCCTTTCTCAGTAGTATCCTTAGCACGAGCCTTCTCCTCAACATCAAGGGACGCTATCAGATTTTCAACTGATATCTCCTGTCTCTTGTGTTTGAGAGCTGTGGCGAAGTTCCTCCATGAAGGGGGCAACTTAGCGATAATGCAACCCGCCACAAACTTGTCGGGTAAGGCACACTTAAGGAGTTCGAGCTCTTTGGCAATGCACTATATCTCATGAGCTTGTTGAACCACAGGAAGGTCCTTAGTCATCTTAAAATCATGAAAGCTCTCCATGATGTATAGTTCACTGCCAGCATCTACAGCACCAAACTTGGCGTCCAGTGCGTCCCAGAGCTCTTTCCCGTCTTTTATGTGCATAAACACATCACACAGACGGTCAACAAGAATGCTCAGAATGCATCCCACAAAGATAGTATTGGCTTCCTCGAACTTTTTCTGATCATTCTCAGACATAGTTCCTTCAGGTTTGCCTTTACTAATCTGGAACACTTTCATCGTGGTCAGCCAAAGCTCAGCTTTGTACTGCCACCTCTTGAAGTGCACACTGGTAAATTTATCCGCCCTCAGTGCATCGGTAAAACCAGCCATTGATAATTCAGGAAATTGCCTACAATTAGGTTTTTGGTTTGTAGGAGAATTAGGCACAATTTTCATAGTTAATTCCAGAATATTAAACATAACAATACTAGCTACTACCACATGTAACTCGAACATACTAGATGTACTAAACAGCAAGATGAACAGAAATAAGTAGCAGCTAAACATGTACTCGCAGAACATGATGAACAGACGAACAACAGTAGACCGCACGTACCGTTCGCTTGCAGATGTAGTCGCAGCAGTAACGTTGTTGATGACAACGTTGGAGAAGACCGGTCGAAGCAGACGGCGATGAAGACGGCGGTAGGCTGCACCGCCCGACTTGGATGCAAGACGACCCGTGATGAAGAGCTTGAGCAGTCGCGCAGAGCGCTTCCCAAAAACCTAATTTGCCCTCTCCCGTACAGGATCGCAAAGGCGAGTGGTTCCGGAGATCTGCTCTCCCGTTCGCCGGTGCACGCCGGCGCTCGGGATGAGGTAGACTACGGAGGTGGCGCAAGCAGCGAGAGGTGGCAAAACCCTAGATCGGTTTCAGGATGTGTGCGGCGGTAGCCGGGCAAGAGTTTATATAGGCGGCGCAGAGGAGAAACTCTAGGCAACGTGGGCCACGCCCATGTCGCACGCCCGAGTCGGTTACAGCAGCCCACGATCCGGGAGCGACCCGAACCGGCTAGCTGTGACGCGTTGATGGGGCCAAGTCGATGGTGTATGAAATTAAATGACCGGCCAGTTGGAAAACCCCAAGAGAAGGTTTTGATGAATATAGCAGCAAGTTTTCCCTCAGCTAAGAAACCAAGGTATGTCGATTAGGAGAAGAGCAGACAATACGACTGAAGGTGATGCGGACTGGCTTAGCGACAGCTTCAGACAATTTATATATGGCGCCTCGTCCAAGCTTTGATTTGCGAGCAGCAATGTGGAACCTGCACACAACACAACCAAATACTTTATTCCCAACTTGCGATGAGGTTGTCAATCTCACCGGTTTTCTTGAAACAAAGGGTATGAGCGTATCGAGTGGAAAGTGATAATAGTATGCGAGTAAAGTAAACAGTGCGAGTAAAGTAAACAGGTGATAGCAATATGATGGAAATAGGACCGGTGACGAGGGTTAACTCGACAAATGTCCTAGATGAAGGACTTAGGATCGGGGAGATAGGGCGTCGGATGAACTCGAAGGTAAAGTGAGTCGAAATAGGTGTATGTCGAAAGTAAACTTGGATGTTTGACCTGGCTTGCTTTCAATCTGCCCTACACCGTCCCCTCCTGGCCCCTATATATAGGTGGCCAGGTCTCGAGGATCGGGTAGGGTACGATACAGATTACAATATTGACATACGGTAAGAACTCGCATTCGACTATCATTACAATTGGGCCTAGCTTATCGGGCCTCAGGGGTACTCAGCTAGCGGGCTCTATTAACTATACCCTTGTCAGTAGCCCCTGAGATTCTACCAGAATTCTAGATTCAGGTTGAATCTCTAATCTTCAAATCTTCGACTTGACCAATTCTTCGACTTCTTCTCATCTTCAAATCTTCGACTTAGTCTTTTCGACTTATTTGCATGATATTCTTTCGCAAGGGGTTTTGATGAGCAAACCTGACAACTCTGACGGATCAAGAGGTCAGTTAACTGCCGGAACAGATACTTGTCACCTACTTCAAATTCAATCCCCTTGGACTTGAATTTGGGATACCGGTCAAACCCACTCTTTTGTCTCATTTAGGACTTACAAAGAATGAATCCCAGTGGCTCTCAAGGTACCCAGTGCGTCCACCAGGATTTTCTTCGCGTCGTAGACACGGATACATACCAGCAGAGCGCATCCATGTGCGTATACCAGGCCACACAGGACGGATCCCGGGGTCTTACCTTCGCGATAACTCGCGGCATTCGAGTTTCGTTGCGATAACGTAACTCGAGAATCTTTATATTTCACAGCCAAGTTTCTGACTGATAAAACCAAAGAATTTTGGATTTTAAATTGATCTTCTTCGCTTCCGATGGGAGTAATCTCTCTTCAGTTTTATCGACTATGTAGTCTCCTTCTGCATCTCCAGTATTGATTATCTTATCCTCTATCGGGTGCGTGCTCAGCGCTCCTGATGGGAGTAGCCCCCGAGGCTATGTTTGGCTACTTGTAGTCAAGCATAGGCTCAAAGTTCGGCTCCTCTTTTCTTCTGTGAACGTCTCACTGTTGGCGAGCCCCCGAGTCCAAGTCGAGGTTTTCATATCGTGCGACCATGGTCTCCTTTTCTTATTTTTCTTCTTTGATATTATCGTCTGCTGTGCGCAGAATTTAACTCCTGCTGTAAAATACGTTTACGGGCTTTGTTGTAGCACGGGGGCCCAATAACACGTGCTTATAAATAAGGCACCTGCTGGTTAAGGTAAATAACCCTAATCAGATTCTTCCTCCGCCGCATCATCTTCCCTCTCCATCTAGGGTTTTCCGAGGTTTCTCCCTTGTTCTCATGGCTGATGCTGAAGGTTCTCGTCTGACCCTTGGCTCCCCGGTGGCGCCACGAGGTCGGGGTCGCCCTCGTGGAAGTAAGAACAAGAACACCCCGCCGGCCGCCGCAGGAACTTCTTTGGATGCTCCGGCTAAGCGTCGTCCCGGCCGCCCACCTGGTAGCAAGAACAAGCCCAAAGTGACTGGCGCTGCTCCAGGTCCAATCGCTCCTCCTCCTGCTGCTCCTGCTGCGCCTCCCCGAATCTTTTCCTTCCTCTGCATTGCCATGGCGCAGTGCCGTGAGATTCAGCGCCTGCCGCTGAATTTTACCAAGTTCATGGATGGCCGCGAACTGCGAGAGGCGGTTCTCCGTGAACAGTCTGGCAGTGGCATCCCATACGAGGTGGAGGTGTGGTATGATGGCGACGGCGAGCAGTACTTTAAGGGCGGCTGGTCACAATTTGCAGAGGACCACGACATCCATCAAGGCTTCTTCATGGCCTTCGACTTCCACATCGGCACGTCAAAGTTTGACGTGAAGATCTACGACGGCACCCTTTGCCAGAAGAAGTATGAAGCTGAAGTCCACTTCCATTAGGACTTGTTTTTTATGTAATTTCATTTGATAATGTCCTTGCTACCATGTTTATCTGTAATGAATATTCGCACTTGGTGTCGATGTTTTTGCTAGTACCAGGAAAACAAATCATTGTTCTGAGGTATACTTTGCCATCTATCGGGTTCTTTGCGAACCAATTTATAAGAATAATATCGGGTTCCTTTGCGAACCAAGTTGTTTCAATATTTATCGGGTTGCCTGTACAACCTTATAGTGAAAAAAGTCTTCCAAGTCGCGATAAGAATTCCTTTCGTACGACCCGAGGGTTGAAGCCCCCAAGGCGAAGAAATAATAATTGTACAATTTTGTCGAGTTCAACCCAAAGAACCTGACCTGTGGCCTCATGTTCTAGGTATAGAAGGTTAACTCGAATTTATTAATGCCACTATATGCACTCTATGCGTAAAAACGCCGTAGCTGCTCTGCATTCCATGGGTTGCTCTCATCCTTCTCGGTCTTCTTGTCTTGTAGTCGATATGCTCCTCCAGGTATTACTTCAGTGACGATATAAGGTCCCACCCAAGGGGACTCCAACTTGCCGTGGCTATCTTGCCTGAGTCGCAAAACTAGGTCTCCCACCACGAAGGATCGTGGACGAACTCGACTACTATGGTAGTTTCGTAAACTCTGTTGATACTGTGTAGCCCTTTCTAATGCTTTATCTCTTGCTTCATCTAATGCATCGACATCATCCTGCAATGCTTCTGTTGATGTTGTCTCGTCATATGCTGTCACTCTTGGAGCCTCGTGTGTAACCTCGACTGGAAGCACGGCTTCTGCGCCATGAACCAAGAAGAAAGGAGTTTCTTGAGTTGCTGCATTAGGCGTAGTTCTTAGACTCCAGAGAACGGAGGGCAATTCTTCTACCCAGGCGCTCTTGGCTTTCTCGAGAGGCGCTAGGAGCCTCTTTTTTATCCCACTACATATCAGGCCATTAGCTTTTTCGACTTGCCCGTTTGTCTTCGGGTGCGCCACCGATGCGAATTTTAGCTTGATTCCTAATCCTTCGCAGTAACTCTTGAATTCCTTTGAAGTGAAATTCGTCCCGTTGTCTGTGATGATGCTGTGTGGCACACCAAAACGAAAACCTATGGACTTGATGAAGTTGATTGCTGCTGTAGAATCTTGAGTTGTCACCGGGGCCGCTTCCACCTATTTGGTGAATTTATCAACGGCCACTAGCATGTAGACATGCCCTCCTGGCCAGGATTTGTGCAACTTTCCCACCATATCGAGGCCCCATTGTGCAAAAGGCCAAGATAGTGGTATTGTTTGCAGTTCCGCTGCTGGTGCGTGCGGTCTAGATGCAAACCTTTGACATGCTTCACACTTTCGAACTATATCTTTTGCGTCCTCGATGGCTGTTAGCCAATAGAATCCTGCTCGGAAAGCTTTTGCTGCTATTGCTCTGCTGCTAGCATGATGGCCGCATACTCCACCATGTATGTCTTGTAGTATTTTTTGTCCTTCTTGGGGCGTTACACAACGCTGCAAAACGCCAGTAATACTTTTCTTGTATAATTTCCCCTGTAACACGACAAACGCTTTCGATCTTCGAGTTATCTTCTTGGCCTCCACTGCATCTTCTGGTAACTTTTTATTTATCATGTATGCAAGATATGGCTGCATCCATGTTTCTTCTATCATCATGACCTCTTCTGGCTCTAATGTAGCCCCCGAGCCTCCTGTAGTAGTCAAACTTTTTCCACTTTTTATTGATCTTTCTACTATTTCCTCCCAAAATACTCCAGATGGCACAGGTAAACACTGTGACCCGATATTTGCTAAATTGTCGGCTTCTTCATTGCTGTTCCTGCTTACGTGCGAGACTTCGCATCCATCGAACATTCCTTCGAGATAATGGTACAAATTTTTATAGGCCAGCATGTTGTCATTGATTGTGTCACATCTGTTCATAACTTGCTGGACAACAAGGTTGGAATCTTCGAATATTTTTAGGCGAGTTGCTCCACATGCTTTAGCCATCTTCATTCTGTGCAGCAAAGCCTCGTACTTTGCTTCATTGTTAGAAGGCATCTATTGCTCGTTCGTCGGAGACTTCCTCTGCTGAGTTTTTGATTATACTCCAGCGTTGTATATAAGAACGTAGCGTTTCGCCTTTCCTCTGCATACATGCTTTAACTTCCTCCAGTGATGCTGGGCGCTTGTAGGTGGAACAAAAAATTCTTGTGAATTGACTTTCGAGTTCCCCCCAACTTCCAATGGATTCGTCGGGTAGGGTATTTAACCAGGACCGTGCGGCGCCGGTGAGGTGCAGTTGCAAACTTTGCATTGCAGTCGCCTTTGTTCTCACTAATATCTGTACTGCCTGCAGATAATCTGATAGCCATAAGGTAGGTTCTAGCGACCCGTCATACTTATTCTGGTCATGTGGTAATTTGAATCCTTTGGGTACCCGCGTTTTGCGAACCCTACGGGTAAAGCACAACGCACCCATATCTTTATCGTCGTCCTCGTAATTCTCTTTCCTCCAAGCATGTCGCGATTTATTTACTCGAGCTTGTGCTATTATACTTCTTGCGTCCTCCTTCCTTTTCTGCCGCTTTTTCTCTTCTGATGATTCGCTATGTTCGTCATCTGTGAAATTGTATCTGAACTTTTCCTTTTGACTTCCCTTGGAATTTGTCGACTTCATCTTTGGACCATATTCCCTGATCTTTCCTTCTACTATTCCAAGACTTCGTATTGCTGCTCGATGCATATCTTCTCGTGGGTCCCTAGGTTCTGGTCTTGTAGCTAGTAAATACGCTTGCGCTGCTACTAATGCTGCCTCTGGCGTTTTTTGTATGAAGTCATCTTCCTCCTCTTCTGGATGCGGGGTAGGACTCCTTGAGTACCCTTCCTCTCTGTTGCGTGCTGTCGCCCCTCTGTTGTGTTTTGGGTCTCCGCGCCTTTCTCTGCTGTATTCTGAATATTCACTATAGTCTTCCCAGTATTCTTCCCTTGATATACTGTTGTTGTCTTGAAAAATCATGTTTCTTTCCTCCCTTAGTTTCTTCCTGTGTTGGTACAATGCATACTGATACCCCATTAGAACTTCTCTTCTCGATCCTTCGGGTACTTCTGTACCATGATTAATAGCTGATTTGATCATTCTCCATTCACCAGCCGAGACATGGACCTTCTTCTTTTCCTTTTTGTTGTGATCTTTCATTTTGTCGACTTGCCTGTCGACCTTTTTACTTCCTTCGCTGTTGTTTCCTTCTTCTGCTTCAGTGATAATGACGCATAGCTGATGTACTTTGGAGACGCCGCTGCTTTCCACGGCGAAGTCCTTTCCGTTGTTGTGCGTCTGACACGCTTTCTCTTCTGAGTCGAAATTTTCCCGAATTTTGTCGCCTTTTGTAATTGATACTTTTTCTGAGCTGACCGGCGAGTTTACCTCATTGGAAGAGCCTTCTGATGATTCCAATGTTTCCTCTGCTTCAGGCTCGTTTGCCGACGGATTTGGTTTCGTCGAATCCGAGAGGCGAGACGAACCCGATGGCCCGACAATGATGCTCAAACTTCCAATGGTTAACTCCATCTCTTGAGTTCCGTCGAGTTCTGTACTGCTGTTGGCTAAAAGCGAAAAAGCCGTCGAATTCATGATTCCAACGCCCTCGATCCCCACGGTCGGCGCCAATTGACGAGGGTTAACTCGACAAATGTCCTAGATGAAGGACTTAGGATCGGGGAGATAGGGCGTCGGATGAACTCGAAGGTAAAGTTAGTCGAAATAGGTGTATGTCGAAAGTAAACTTGGATGTTTGACCTAGCTTGCTTTCAATCTGCCCTACACCGTCCCCTCCTGGCCCCTATATATAGGTGGCCAGGTCTCGAGGATCGGGTAGGGTACGATACAGATTACAATATCGACATACGGTAAGAACTCGTATTCGACTATCATTACAATTGGGCCTAGCTTATCGGGCCTCAGGGGTACTCAGCTAGCGGGCTCTATTAACTATACCCTTGTCAACCGGGGTCCACAGTTCACTAGTGGTGTCTCTCTATAAGATAAATAACACATGCTGGGTAAACAAATTACAGTTGGGCAATTGATAGAATAAAGATAAACGTGATATGTCAAGAAGATCACTATGCGATTTACTCTGGGCATTACAACAAAATACATAGACCGCCATCCAACTGCATCTATGACTAATAATCCACTCCCGGGGATATCATCCGAACACCCCATGAGTATTAAGTTGCGAACAACAGATAATTGCATTAAGCAAAGTGTGTAATGTAAACAAAGCATATGCCCTCGAGCATATGAATGTTGTTTTCTCCCTAGTAGCAGCAGCACATCTACAACCTTAGAGGTTTCTGTCACTCCCCCAGATTAAAAAGAGGCATGAACCCACTATCGAGCATAAATACCCCCTCTTGGAGTCACTAGCAACTACTCGGCCAAGATAGCTACTAACAACGGAGAGCATGCAAGATCATAAACAACATAGAGATAACGTAAGATATATTTCAGTATAGCAACTCAATCATAACACCAATATCCATCGGATCCCAACAAACCAAACATGTAGAATTACATAACAGTGATCTCAATCATGTAGGGCAGCTCATGATATCTAAACATGAAGCACATGGTGGAGGAGACAACCATCTAGCTACTGCTATGGACCCATAGTCCAAGGTAGACTACTCACTCATTGCTCCGGAGGCAAGCGTGGCGATAAAGAAGACCTCCGGTGGCGATTCCCCTCTCCGGCAGGGTGCCGGGAAGAGCTTCTGGACCCTCCCGATCTTCGGGTCGACGGCGGCGGCGGATCGCGATGTGTTCTGGAAAATTGATCGGGTCCTTGGGTTTTTTCCGTCGGGGGGTCTTTATAGGCGAAGGGGCGTCGTCAGAGGTGGCCCGAGGCACCCTCACACATAGGGGGCGTGGCCAGGGGCTGGGCCGCGCCGCCCTGGTGTGTGGGGCCCTCGTGGCCCCCCTCCGACTTCTCTTCGGATCTCTGGAAGCTTCCGGGAAAAATAAGACTTCAGGAACTTGTTTCGTCCAATTCCGAGAATATTTCCTGTGTAGCTTTTCGGAAACACAAAAACAGCAGAAAATAGGGAACTGGCACTGTGGCGACTTGTTAGTAGGTTAGTTCCGGAAAATGCATAAAAGTGCCACGAAGTGTAACGAAACAATAGGCAAATGGTGTAAAAACAAGCATGGAGCATAAAAAATTATAGATACGTTGGAGACGTATCAAGCATCCCCAAGCTTAACTCCTGCTCGTTCTCGAGTAGGTAAGTGATAACAAAAAAATAATTTTTGAGGTGACATGCACCTATACAATCTTGATCATATATGTAAGCGTTGTGCGCTAGGATCAAAAGAACTTAAAACATGGGCATGAAAGATATAATCTTGATAGAAGAAACTTAGCAACCATGTTATAACATGAAAAAGAACACAAATGAAAGATCATGAATATGAAACAATGAAAGTCAAACGTGTGTTCAAATCATAAGGAAAAACGTACAAATGGTTTTCAGCTTGTCCTTCATGAGAGAGCAAAACATAAATGCATAGGACACCTTCAAGTTTAAGAGGGCGACTAGATACAAATAATTTAAGAACAAGTGAAACCAACAATATGAATCAATCAATGAAAACTTTGGGATAATGCATATTATACTAAGAATGACAACTATGCTCTCTAAATGGTGCATAAAGATAGAAGGTGGTGACTCAACATAAAAGTAAAAGAAAGGCCCTTCGCAGAGGGAAGCAATGTTTGCAAGTTTTATAGACCTTCCAAAATTATGTTACTTACCGGCTTTGAGCTCTCATTGCCCCCATCATAAGCATCTTGAATAGTTAGAGTTAATGCGAGAACAATTATGATGCATATGCTTGACAAATCATAAGTTGAAAACCTCGTGTCCCGTGAATACGAGTACCCAAACCTTGTGCTACTCAACTTAGAGTCCCAAGCAAGGCTCTTGTCATTGTAAGTATATATGTATCATTGAGAACCGCCAACGGGGTACCTCCGTGCCCGATGACATAGAACAAGCCCACATCAAAATGACAGGACAATCAGACAATAAACACCTCGACATCTCTTTTATTTACCATTTGTTTAGCTTTTTATTTTGAGATGCATCGTCGAATATCCACTATGGGTATGCTACAAATTTCCACCATGAATTATGCATGGCTTAGATTGGCGGCCCAGGCGTTTCTCTAACACATATACAAACTCCATGATCCCCACAAGATTCCCAATTCATTTCACACCGCGGGCATCCATAAACAAAAGATCACGATATCAACTCAAATAAGAAGTGCAATGTTGATAGCTTGCCCCATGACAGCATGGTTGGGCTAGTATCCAACTTACAACTTGCAAGCATAACAACTCAACATAAGAGACCACAATGTCAAATTTTTAAGAACAAGAAAAAGTAAAGTGTGCCTTCCGGTTCGTGAGAGCTTTACTGACCAATTTTCGCATAACACCGGTAAGAGTTTAATTTGAAGAGAAAATAAAAGCAAGTCAAATGTACTTGGAATAGCAAATTGCTAATAGGTATGTATGGTGGACACTTTGGAAAACTTGGTTTTTAGGAGTTGGATGCACGAGTAGAGCTCATACTCAGTACAAGGCGAGGGCTAGCAAAAGACTGGGAGCGACCAACTAAGAGAGTAATAATGGCCATAATCATGCAAAGCGACAAAGCGACATTAAAAGAAGCATAAGATAGCATCAAAAGTCAAAAACTAAATGATCATAGAGGCTATTGACGACTTTGTATGAGTCTAACATGTGTGAGCATGCGCCAAGTCAACCCAAATAAAGCATCAAGGAGAAAACCAAAATAATGCTTCCAAACAATAAAAACAACGCATGATTTTTTCAAAGGCTCATTAAGCAATCTCATTTATTTGTGACAAGTCATGCTACAGCAAAACCACTAAGCATACTATCAAAAAGACATCAAGCATGACATGAAAAAGCCTAAGCCGCAGTCTACACAAGCTCCTTCTTGTACCACTTTTTTGCATAAAGCTTTTTCTCTTTTCCAACACCATTTGAAATTTTTTAAGACACCTCTTTTGATGAAAACCAATAAAGATCAGAGGCAAAAATACACCTTGATGAAAAGGTATAAGAATATCTAAACGCAAATCAAGGCGAAAACGAAAACCAAAAGCAGTAGCAGAAAAAGAAGAATACTCGGTTTTTGATAAGAGTGAAAACTAGAGCGTTCTTGGCAAATGAAAAGCAAGGCAACTTCTCCAAAGGAAATTTGTTGGGGTCCAACCATTTATTGCAGCAAACAAAACTAAACTAACTAAGAAAACTAAAACAACTGACGCTCCAAGAAAAACACATAGGGCATGAAGCAATAAAAATATAGTGTCTTGAAAGGTGACCTGATTTTTGCCGATGAAGAAGTGGTGCCTCGGGGGCATCCCCAAGCTTTGACGCTTATACTTCTTGGATATTTCTTGGGGTGATGCATGGGCATCCCCAAGCTTGAGCTTTTGTCCATTCTTCAACTCATCTCATCATTCTCCAATCCCTACACTTGAAAACTTCCTTCATACAAAACTAAACACAAATCTATTAGCAACATTAGTGTAGCATAACATATAGTCAACCTCTTTTTGCTTCAGGTTTCAACCCAAAACCACCACATATAAAGTATATACTACTGTAGCAACTTCCCCAAAAGTTCTGTGATCAAATGAACTAAAAAAGAAAGCGATAAAGCGGCAAAAACGAATAGTGGCAGAAATCTATCAAAACAGAACAGCTGACAAAGGTCGAATTTTTGAGGGGTTTTCTGTTGCTCAAATAAAAAAGTGTTCAACTAATGAAAGTTTGGATATAACCTGGGGCATATGTACAAGAAATTGCAGGTCCAAAAGATATACAGAGAAGTTTCATGAATTTTTACGGTGCAGCACCGAAAACAGTTTCAGGACAGCAACATCCCCAAATCTTTACCTCACTCGAATTAGAGGCTTCTCTTGGCACAACAACAAAATAAAAAGGATAAGGAGAGGTCATTAAAGTAGTAATGACTTCCAAGACTCAAATAAAAGAAAAGTACTGAAAATAAAACATTGGGTTATCTCCCAAGAGTGCTTTTCTTTAACGCCTTTGAGCTAGGAGCAGAAAATTGCGAATCAAGTAATAATGAAAGAGGCATCCGGATCCACTATAGGAATCTTTTCAACAATGAAGGAAGATGTGTCCAAATGAGTTTTTGAAGATCCTTTATGATCACTTTTTGGTACACTGCTTTCATCAAAAAAGTTTTCAGGACAAATCCAACTAATTTTTTTATCCCAAGCATCATGAATTCCTACAAGTTTATAAGGTATTGGCACTCTAAAATCTTCATTGGGTGTACCAACAACCGCTACAGGTGAGCCAAGCTTATTAAATTTCTTAAAAACTTTCGTAGCCTCAATTGCAACATCTTTAAATTCTATGCGCAAAGTTTCCAAGATAAAAGCTTTCTTTTCGGGATCCTCAATTTCATGAAGCTTAAGGAACATGTATTGCAAAAAAGGATTAAGGCTAGCAAACCTAGCTTCTAACATGTGAACTAAATAAGTAGAAGCAATTTCATAACTAGGAGCTAGCTCAACCAAAGATTTTTCCTCAACTTCTTTATGCATACTAATGTGATTAAAGAACTCCTCAATGTTATCTTTCCCAATAATTGAACCACTACCTACTGAGAGGTCCTCCAAAACATACTTAGGGAACAACATAATGAACTAAAAGTAAAGAAATAACAACTACCAAGGATTCTAATTTTTTTGGGTTTTTGATATAAAACGATGCAAGTAAAAATAAAGTAAAGCAAAACTTAAAACAAAGTAAAGGATGTGTGTGCGAAAAACTCCCCTTGCAGAGGTCTTCCACTCTTCCCCGGCAACGGCGCCAGAAAACTTGATGGGGCCAAGTCGATGGTGTATGAAATTAAATGACCGGCCAGTTGGAAAACCCCAAGAGAAGGTTTTGATGAATATAGTAGCAAGTTTTCCCTCAGTTAAGAAACCAAGGTATATCGATCAGGAGAAGAGCAGACAATACGACTGAAGGTGATGCGGACTGGCTTAGCGACAGCTTCGGACAATTTATATATGGCGCCTCGTCCAAGCTTTGCTTTGTGAGCAGCAACGTGGAACCTGCACACAACACAACCAAATACTTTGTTCCTAACTTGCGATGAGGTTGTCAATCTCACCGGCTAGCTGTGACGCGTCCATCAAGGACTCGGTCAAACGTTCAGTTTTCCTGTGCAGCAAAAAGATAAGCTCGGCTCCGAGGCTCAATTCCGCAAACCGCGGCGCGCGCGCGCGTCGTGACGTGACGAGACGAGCGAGGAGGAGGAGGAGGAGCGCGCGTGTGGCACTTCTCTTCTCACTCACTTACCAAGTGGTGCAACACCCCACCTTATATGTTGGTCTACATCTCTCCCAACTTTCCATGTGGGACTAAACTTAGCTCCCACCCCTTGCATTTGTGCAGCTAACAACTTGGGCTGCATGTCACATGGGCTTACACACATGGGCTTTGAGATTTCTAGGAATTTCTGAAATCTATTATGGGCTCATATGAAAAGGCCCAATATTTCAACAGAAAACGCCGCGTCCCTTCAAACTAGCAGTAGATTTCGATGCTTTCATTGTTAATTGCAGACTAGCACGTAGGGCTTTTGATGTCACGGTTAGGATTTGTATAGATATGGTTGTTGTCGCTCGCATGCACAAATGCCCTTCTTGAAATTAGAGAATCCTGCATACAACAATGAAAACAGGCCGATTATTACAACCATGCCGATGATTAGAGCAGTACACTTCATAAATGATGTGGGATGTTGAACATTTATCGACTGCTAAGCTATAACCTCAGTTATATTTCTCAATACTTGCTAAATATGTTTGATTATTTTATTGTCTTATGTGTGCATACTTCCTATGAGACCATAAAATTTGACTAGCCAATGATTAAATTGATTTGCACATTATAAGCTATGGAAGCTTTCCAACATAGGCCCTTGCAAAACCAAACTTTATTTGCATGATCCTGGGTTGGAGGGCATTTCGGCTGTGTTTGGGAGGGCTCCACTTCACTCCACCTCTAAACTCCACTCCGCCTAAGGTGCTTTGGAGTGGGAAAATATGTTTGGGAGAGAAATTAGCTCCAGATCCAAATTACTGAGAGTGTGTTATAAAATGTCCAGAATATCCTCTTATTTTATTTCCTTTTTGCGTGTTGATCAGGTAGTATCTTTCACCGTTGGAATAAAATATCCACCACTAAAACAAGAAAATACCATCTATTCACCATATATATAGTTAAATTATATACTTTTTTTTGTAGGTAATTAAATTATATACTTATATCAACATAAGCCGTTAACCGTACCATCCATCCACCATGTACAGATCGCATATATCAACATAAATCTATTCTCCATATATTGACCAATGCATATACAACAGAAATAGCAAAAGAAATCAATCGTATGGATATGTGGAAAGCAAGCTTTTCCGACGATGGATTGATCTGATGGGTAGACGAATTCAACTAGGACACGCAGGCCGCATGCGAGCTGCATATTGTACATACAAATTCGCAAGGAAGATTGACTGCTCGTGTTGAAGCCTTGAAGATACGTAGATATACTGCTGCATCTGCGACCTCCTGTTGCATCTAGTGGAGTTTATCGGGGGAACAAACGGTCGCCGTCGTCTGTGCTTGCGGCGCTAAGTCGCTGCAAGGACGGGAATCAAGTACTGGGTCGTAGGGGATGAGACTAGGGGTCGGGGACGGAGGGGGAGATGGGAATCAAATTTGGGGGTTGGACTAGGAGGTGGGCTCCAAGACGGCCGGCCGAAGGTCGCCAGATATGGTGGTGGTGGTTAACCTACTCGCCACAGGCCATGGGAAGAAGATAAATCAGGCGAGACGGAAAAACGATTCGGTTGGATGACTTACCAGTGGCATCGTGGGTAATTTCATAGGCAAGCAAGGTGAAGCGAAGCAGGTGAAGCACCCCTTCCGCTACTCCACGAAAATGAACTCGGGGACATCGTAGCTTGACTCCACCAAATTACCAGAGTTTGGGTGTTTGGGGTAGCTTCACCTGCTCCACCTCTAAATTGGTGGACTGGAGCTGTCCCAAACACACCTCATAGCTAATGAATACATCTCTTGTATATGAGAAGCTGCATGTGTTTGTGTTTAGTAATGATTATAATGTGCCAAAGCAAATTACACCACAGTGCTACTCTTGAACCCTGTACACGGCATATAAAACGTTCCTTGTGCTGTGTCTTAGGTTGAATAGCATCAACCGTGGTGTTGACTGCGGTTTCAGTTATGAGGCCTTGAACTAAATGCATTCTTGTCTGTGTTGATTTTATGCCAATGATTACAATGTAGCACAATGCAAGGCAAGGATTGTCCACGCACCTAGGCGTCTATGCAAGCCGACTGCTTGCACACTACACTAGGTGTGTGTGGATATGCTTTGAACTTTTATGTGAACCTAAATATGAGGCATTGTTTGTTATTTATTCCTCTGAGCCTATGATGATCTGCCACACTCATAGTTGTAGGCTGGAGTGGCTGGAACCAGATCATGTGCACACACTACACTCATAGGGTGTGTAATCATTTGGCTCCAGTCGCCCCAGCACTACCGACATGTGTGAACCATGTCTGAGTCTATCTTGTTTCATATGTAGGACAAGATCACCCAGAGTACACCTACCGTGGTTGCCGGACAGGGTTCCAGCAAAAGGCCACGTGGAAGGCCAGCCAACGTAGGCCATTTCCATGAAGAGGTTGGTCCGGAGCACTTAATCTGGATCATCTTACAACCGATGTTGGACGTGCTCTAGATCCCTTCTAAGTTCGTCGAAAGCTTTGGACCCATCCTAGGCAAGATCCTAGTCGTCACCAACACAGGGTGTAAATGGAGGATGATGACCAAGTTCGACGGCCCGAAGGCCATCAACAATCAGGGGTGGGCAGCCTTTGCCATTTCCTACAACCTGAAGGTTGACTACTTCCTCACCTTCCACAAGGAAGCTCCTCGAGTCTACCGAGTCATGATATTTGAATACACCTGCACTGAGGCCATGACAAGGTTTCCGGACCATGGCAACGCCACCAGGTTGGTCGTCTAGGAGGAAGATGTCTGAAGGTTGTCTACGTCCTGAACTATGGTAGTATCGTGTCTGAACTTGTGTCATGTCTGTTTTGACTTATGGTTGTGTCCATTATGAACTATGGAAGTGTCTATGAACTTGTGTTCTGTAGTTATGAACTATGGAGCCCTTGTCGACGTGTTCTTAAGTGTGGATTATGCATCAGTTTGGTAACCTCACCATAGGTGAGTAGAGGTTACCAGACTCAGTGTCGAGCAACCAAGCAAACAACGGGCTCCTGTTTTTGAGCTACTCCATGGGATGCAAACTAGCCAACCAAACAACCTTCATCTAAATCTCTAGTGAGCCCCAAAATTTCTTTGCGACCTACCAAATGAATCCCAAATATAGCTTGTGGCTCATTCCAAACGGGTCATGGACTTTGAAGCTTGGCCTCGGGAAGCCCTAGAATCGGGAGGTAACCAAACACGACCTTATAATGGCAGAGCGTGGTTCAGAATCGGTGCAGGCGCTCTCTGGTTTCTCTCACCTAACAAGAGCCATGCCTTTCTATATCAAATCTGTAATTGGAATATGAGTTAAATATACAGAGCGACACCCTGCAACTTGTTATGGCTATCCTCACAAATTCATAAAAGGTAGTGGTTCTTAAACTTATTTTAAGAGAAATTGTTAATTAGATTTGTCTGTGTAGAACGATAGAGAGGGAGAGAGATTATCTGTCGTCGTGGTGAAACAACATATGCCATAGGATGGCTTAAATGGGGGCCGAACTAGATGCTGGTGGATTCGGGAGAGGGGAACGAGCTAAAAAGCACGACAGAAAGAGACACTGATCTACCCAGGTTCGGGGCTCTCGTAAGGAGATAACACCCCTACTCCTGCTCTACTGGTTGTATATTTGGGTTGATGTAGTACACAACAATGGTGCCTCCAAGCTCTCTGCTAGAGAAGGAAGATGAACTGCTAAGTGTAGGAACACAGAGTGACCAACCCTTTACCAGGGCTCCCTATGCCACCTTATATAGTGGTGGCCAGGGTTACAACGGTCATACAAGACCACAAGACACGGGCTACACTCCAAACAGGAGCTGGTGACGATGGCAGAGACCCTTGACTTTGCCCCTGATTGCTCTCGATGGGACGCCATATCCCTGTACCTTGTACCTCTTGAACTGTGGCCTTACCTCTGTGCAGTGAGCTCGTACTTGTGCACAGTGAGGGTAGGTAACCTCCACTGTGCACCCTGCCATCTTACTCTGCTACCATGCTTGGATGTTTTCTTCCTTGATTGTAGGGATATGACACCTTGGTTGACTTAAGTATCCCGGATATGACCGTTGGCCATACCCAGGACATATATGCCGGACCAACGACCTACGAGGGTTGGGTAATCCGGCCTCCCCTGCTCCTGCACAACACACCAAATGGTTAGGCCGGCATATCTAAGTATATGCCGGCACACATATACCAGTATTCCGGCTATACCGGCATATCCAAGTATTAGCCGGGATACACACATATGCCGGCCTGGCCGATGCTCTTATATTCCGGCCAGGCCCTTTCTTGATAACCCGGCATAAGTCAACCATAGACTTTGTGTCTTTCTAGTCTCTTGACCCTACCGGGGGTTATCCCCCCGACACTAGTCCCCGAAGCTGCCGAGGTTCCCCAGTCATAGCTGTGGAGCCTCGACAGGTTCAACATACCTTTCTTCATTATGTCCCGGTGATCAGATTATATCCCGGCCTCTGTTCCTGTTCCAAAACTTATTCCGGCCGGTCCCGAGGGTATTCCGGTCGGAACTTATACATCGGGCAGTTAATCCGACATATAGACGAGTCTTCCTCGAGAAGCCATGCCTGACAGCTTTGCATCGAAACTTGTAACTGTCCTGCCACCTCGAACGGTCACCCACGATGTGACGGTTCACAGTGCAGTTACTCCTCGCCATCATTGCGTCATGGCACGGTTACCGGAACCGCCGCCCCACTCTGTGCCGCCACGTGGCAACTCTCTGCAGGAACGGTCGGGGGAGTGGAGCACTACCCACGATCCCCACGACCCTGCCTCTTCGGTATAAATATGGGGTGGGGGTAAACTTGCTCTTTTTACCCCCGCCACAGTGCCTTCTTCCTCTTCTGCTCTCCTGCCCCTTGCGCTTCGCCGCCGGACCGAGGGACAGAGAAGGAGCGCCGCTGACGACCCGCTCTACTCCGGCGCCGACGCCCGACGATGCACGGCATCACCATTGACGACGCCGCCGCCGCCGCCTCTTCTCTCTGCAGCATTGCAGGGAGATTGGATCTTCTTCTGTACGCTCGCCGTCGTCGTTCTTTCGCCGTCGGCCAAACTCCGGTGAGTTCCTCTCTCCCTCTGTTCTTCCTCTTTGATGCTTCTTCATAGCTTCGCATTGGTAGCCATATCCGCATAGATCTAGTGCAGTTCCTCTCTGGATTCGACTAGCATTGCTAACAGCGCTCACAGGTGTTCTTCCTTAGAATTTTTACCCTTATTTGTTTCCTGTTTTAACTGGCTCGGTAGATCTTTGATTTCTGCTAACCTTGGGGAGAGTGGTATGCCGGAGAGACTAACCTCCCTCTTTTCTCCGGCCTTGATAGGAATAACATCACGGGACTCCGGCTGTCACGCCTTGTCCCGGCCACTAAGATGGCATCTTCAAGCATGACGGGCACCTCGGCCTCTGAGGAAGATACCTCGGCCCGAGCCCAAGGACGCTCCGGCTGGGAGGGGTCGGAGGTTACTCCGGCCGACATATCCTGGGTCACCTCCACCAGGAGAGCCCCGGAGGGCGTAGCATGCCGGCTACCAGCAGGAGAAACTGTGCCGGCACCTGAACCTGGCGAACGCGTCGTCTTCATCGCCCACTTCGAGCGTGGCTTCGGCCTGCCAGCATCGGACTTCTTCCGGGACTTCCTCAACACCTACGACCTACAACCTCATCATATCCCGGCCAATGCCGTGATGATCCTCTCCGCCTTCGCTGCTTTTTGCGAGGGCTATGCCGGCATAGAGCCCCTTACTCAAGGCTGGGCGAAGTACTTCCAACTGCGGAAGCAAGTCGTCCAAGAGCCGCCCCGGAGCAAGGACGACCCGCCGGAGATGGCCCAGGAAAAGAAGGACCGCCCCATGACCCTCTGCGGCGCGGCCACCATCATGTCCCGAAAGGGCTCGGACTTCCCCAAGGTGGAGCTCCTGGAATCTTGCAAGAAGTGGCAGAAAAGCTTCTTCTACGTCAAGAACACCACCGACGAGGATCTGCTCAACCTGCCGCCATTTGTGGACGAGCCACCCTTGGCTATGACGAACTGGACCTACAACCCGAAGAACTCGGTGATGCCGGTGAATGCGCTTCACCGGGTTAAGGGCGAGCTCCGGGATGCCGGTCTTACTCCTCAGGACCTGGTGGCCTGCTATATAAGCCGGCGCGTCTCCCCTCTGCAGCGCCGGTCGCACAAGATCTGCCAGATGAGCGGGCCAATGGACCCCACCCGGCACTCCACACACGAGCTGACTCCGGCCGACATTCTGCGCCGGATTAAGGATGTCTGCAAGTCCTCTCAGGCCACTTTTGCCTGGGGGCTAGAACCATACAGCCGGGATAGGCCCGCCCCAACGGTAAACCATCTTATCCGATACATAAAGTCCATGTCCGGCACATAGATACTTAAGCCGACACATGTCTGTTTGCCGACACATATCATATTGATCCGACATACCTCTTCCACCGGCATATTTCCTTGTCTGAATACTTGACTTTGCTGTTTATACAGAAATTCAGCTTTCAAGCCATGGAGAACTCTCGGATCAAGATCGCGGCGGACCGCACTGTTGCGGATGTTGAAGATCCGGATCATTGGGATAAGCTTCCCAGGAGCACCCGTGCTGCAGCTGCCATGGGTAAGGGCTCTTCATCCCGGCATTATACTCAAGACCGGAGTGAGATTGATTCTGACGAGGAGATCCTGCTGTACTATGACCCGATGCCACTTGCATATGCCTTTCCAGAAACACCTATTGCTTACGAGTTTCCAATGCCGTCCTCAGCTATCCCGGACGATATGGTTATCGATGCCGCCCCTCTGAACCAGGGACCTCCTTCCACCGGCGGACGTGCCGGCCGGAAGCGAGGGGTGAAGCCCCAGCCCGACACACCTCAGAAGTCGAAGAGGCAGAAGGTCGGCGTGCCCATACTGAAGAAACCGAGACCTGTCGCCGCGGGGTAAGTTCCTTCTGCTTGTTTCATTTCCGACATATCTCTTGCTTGCATTATTGACTTGGCGTTTTTTCTCTTTCAGAGCTCCTCTTGCGCCGGAACAAGCTTCTGGCTCGAGTGGCGACCCGAAAGTTACCAAGCCCGCGGCCACTGCTACCTCTGACATACCCTCTGCCAGCCACACGACCTCCCCGGCGCCGGCATCCTCGCCTGCGCCCGACAAGACCTCCTCCCCGGCGAAGGACGTTCCTCCGCCGGAACAAGACACCTCTGCCCCCGACGTCCACATGGACTCGGGGGCTCAACAGGAACCTCCGGCTCCTGATGTCCACATGGACACAGGAGCCCACCAAGAAGCACCAGACTCCGGCGCGCCCACCAGCGACGCCGGCACAACTGAAGACGCCGGAGCAGACATCAAGGGTAAAGGCCCTTTAGTGCCGGAAGTCCGGACTATTCCGGATCCTGCCTCTGCTGGCCAAGATGCACCGGCCGCGCCGGAACAGCCCGTGCCCAAAACTCCTTCTGCTGAAACGACTCCTGCACCGGCCAAGACCACGGCGCCGGCCAAGACCTCTGCCCCGGCCAAGTCCGGCACATTGAAGATCCAGCCGACCAAGTCCGGCACTCCATCCGCCGCCACTGCTCCTCCTAAGGCAGCGCCTCGGACCAGCTCTGCTCTGGCCCTGCATCTTGGCAGGGCAGCAGCCCGGCCTGGCTACCGGCGCAACTTCTTTGACACGCCAGAACTTGAGGGCATCATCCCCCTGGTGACAAAGAGTGACCAAAGCCTCGGGTCTCTCACGGAGCATTGCACCAAGTGGAACGACGCCGGCAGCATGGACACCGCGGACTCCAGCAGCAAGAAGAAGGCCGAAGCCGCGGCTACTGGCAGCCCAGCAGATATCCTGGCCGCGAAGCCCCTACCGATCGCCTGCGAGCTCCTCAGCCTCCAGCAGAGACTTCACCGATTGGCCGATGCCACCAACGTAAGTCCTTTCTACCTATACACATATCCCCAGTCCCCGAAAATGTCGGCTGTCCGGGATACGGACATCCGGGATTTTCTCATAGTCTTTTAGCTAGCTTCTTTTGAATTAACTGCCGACATATGAGCTCGATCCGAGCTTCAAATCCTAGTCACCGAGGGCCGGGATAGGTGCGCAGCACCTGTGCCGGGTCTTTAGCAATTTCACATCTCAATTATCTTTCAAATCCTCTCGACCGAGATATAAGCTCGTTTCGAGCTTCAAATCCTAGTCACCGAGGGCCGGGATAGGTGCGCAGCACCTGTGCCGGGTCTTCAGCAATTTCTCATCTCAATTATCTTTCAAATCCTCTCGACCGAGATATAAGCTCGTTTCGAGCTTCAAATCCTAGTCACCGAGGGCCGGGATAGGTGCGCAGCACCTGTGCCGGGTCTTCAGTAGAATGATCACTTGATAGAATTTTCAACTTAATTTCCATGCCGAATTTCTCTGCTGATATTTTAAATCCGGGCACTTTTGCAGCGCATGAACAACACCCGGGCCGACCTGTATCATGACTTGGTATGCGAGCATCGGAAGTTATCCGACGAGCATAGCAAGCTTCAGCTGGAGCTGTCCCAGAAAGGTAATTTCAGCCGACATACCTTGCCCCTTCTCAATAGACCTCTGGCCGGCATATCTTAATATGCCGACACCTAATCTTTGTCCGACATTTCGCAGCTGGTGCCGAAGCCCAAGTCACCGAGCTTACCAAGAGAGTGAAGGAACTGACAGGTATGCCGGATCCCCTTAATCTTCAACTAATCCTTCTGTACTTCAAATCCTTTAATGTTTTCACTGTTTTCTTTCTTCAAATCCTTGTTTTGACTTCAAATCTTTTCAGACGAGAAAGCTGCACTGGAGGCACGCCACCAGGACTGTGTGTCCTCGGTGGATGTAGCCAAGCAACTGGACGACCGAGATGCTGCTCACAAGGCCGAGATAGAGCAGCTGAAGGGCCGGATCACCGAGCTTCTGGACGAAAAGGAACAGAGGGAGGGCCTACTGAAGAAAACCCAGTCCCTGCTTGTCACCTCCGAGACTGATGCCTCCAACGCCCACGCTGAACTGGATAGCTTGAAGGAGCAGGCCACCAAATGGGAGGTTACAGTTGCACAGCTGAATGCCGACCTTGCCAGTAAGCTTCAAATCCTTTCCCTTTATCCTTCCCGACATAGTGTAATTCTCTCCGGCATATTCTCCTTTTGCTAACATTGTTTCTATTCTTCAGACATGTTTCCCGCTTCCGTCGAAGACGTTGAGAGGGCTTTGCAGTTGGATCGAGAAAACCGGGGTGTTCCGGTTGACTCGCCCAACTGGGACATGTCGGAGCAGCTGTTGGCTCTGCAGTCCCGGAAGAACGCCATGACGCTCTACACTGAAGAACTCTTCTATGGCGCCCAGGAGGCATTCTCTGCCCTCTGGCCGGGACAAAGGACTCCCACTGATCCCGTCGACCTCGGCAACGATCTGCAGCTGGCCAAGGTTCGCCTCCGGGAGTGGCGAGATTCCGGCGCAAGGGTTGGAGCTGACGAAGCTCTCAGCTACTTCTTGTCCTGGTATGAAAAGGCTGACTTGGAGACTTTGCGCACTGTGCGCGAAGGATCCATCTGGACCACGGATCCGGAACATATCCGGCGCCGGCGAGAGTTGGCCCACAGCTATGTGGACTATGCCGACACCGACGCCTTCGTCCGGGACATCCGCGAGCCGGAGAAGAAGGGCGATGCCGGGACATCCGCCGCTGCTGAGGGCTCCGACTCCAGCCAGGATGAAGAGGAAGCTGAAGAGGCCGGCACTGATGCTCCGGAACAGGCATCTGCCCCGGGCGGAGGTGATGGCTCCATTCCATCTGCTGGGTCCGGCACTCCTGAAGCCGACATCTCCACCGCCACTGCTCCACCAGCCGGCGCCTCTGCTTCTGCCGCTGCTCCTTGACTTTGCAGCACAAACACTTTAAGTTTTATCAGATCCCCGGTATGCCGGGTGCAGATGTAATATACACGTTTAATTTCCTTTGGTTTGCTACCTGAACAAGTTTTATCTTGGTTTGCTTGTTTCTAATGCCGGATCATCTTTTGGCTAAGTCACCGAGTTGTTTTCCTGTTTCCTCAAGTTCACAACCTTGGCTACTTGTCTACCTTAATTGGCTTTCGACGTATGAGTCTCAAGGTTGCTTCATTGATCATACAGTACTTTAACTTTGAAACTTAGACTTCAAATCATCCGACACTTTTAATTTTAACTTTAGCTTTAACGAGAATGTCGGTTCGCTTGCTTTACATTTCCTTAGCCATTTTCCATGTGTAGACAATCTCCGGCATCTACTCTTGCTAGCCATGAAGCCGGGTTTCGGACAGCAGCTGAGTCGAAGAGTGGCCTTTGGTGCCGACACATTACTAGGCCGACATAGGAAACATTCAAATCAAGCCAGCCGGCATATAGCAAAAAACTGTAAATAAACAAACAGCATATCTCGGGGGCAGTGCCCGCTCTCTTCGGGATGCCGGCATTTCACTCACTAGTCTTGTGCCGGCATAAAGTGCCGGCACCCAAAGCAAAATATGGAAATACATACATTGTGCTGCTCAGGAGTAAAAGGGGCGCAGTAGAGCTATGTTCCATGGCCTCTTGGTTTCTTCTCCGGACCTGTCCGCCTTATTCTTCTTGGGGTCCTGCGCATCTATAAGATAATAGGCATCATTGTGCAGAGCTCTGCTCACAATGAATGGCCCCTCCAATGGAGGAGTTAACTTATGCCGGCCTTCTGTTCCTTGCTTTAGCCGGAGTACTAGATCTCCCTCTTGAAATCTCCTTGGATTTACCTTCTGCGCATGATAGCGTCTGAGGTTCTGCTGATACACTGTTGTTCTTGACAGAGTTATTTCCCTTGCTTCCTCTAGCAGATCAACATCATTTTCTCTGGCTTCTTTAGCCTCTTCCTCAGTATATAGCACTATTCTTGGTGCATCATGTATTACATCTGTTGGAAGCACAGCTTCTGCTCCATACACCAGGAAAAATGGTGTGTAGCCTGTTGATCTATTCGGAGTTGTTCTTAAACTCCACAGCACTGCTGGCAGCTCATCTAGCCAACATCCCGGAGTTTTCTCCAGGGGCTCTATCAGCCGGGGTTTTATGCCGGATAATACTAGCCCATTCGATCTCTCTACTTGGCCATTGGCACAAGGGTGGGCAACCGACGCAACGTCCAGCCGGATTCCCACTTCCTCACAAAATCTGGCAAATGGCCCTTGGGCAAAGTTTGACCCATTGTCAGTGATGATGCTATGAGGAACACCATATCTCAAGATTATATCCTTTAAGAATTTCACTGCTGTGTGACCATCACACTTGCTTATGGGCTTCACTTCAATCCACTTGGTGAACTTGTCCACCATGACCAGGATATGGGTCATCTTCCCTCTGGCCGGCTTAAAAGCCCCGACCATATCCAGGCCCCAAACAGCAAAGGGCCAGGTTATTGGGATAGTTTTCAGGGCAGATGCCGGCTGATGAATCTGGTGGGCATATCTTTGACACCCATTACATTTCCGGACCAAGTTTTCTGCCTCTTGCAGTGCCGTTGGCCAATAGAAGCCATGCCGGAATACCTTTGCCACCAATGCCCTGGACGAAGCATGGTGACCACACTCCCCCTGGTGAATTTCCCGGAGCATCTCCAGACCCTCCGCAGATTCGACACATCTCTGCAATACTCTGGTGGTACTTCTCTTGTATATTTCTTTGTTGATGATGGTATACGCTTTGGATCTCCTTATAACCCGGCGGGCCTCGGTTTCATCGGCCGGCACTTGACCATTCACCATGAAGTTCATGATAGGACGTGCCCATGAGGGCACTTCCCTGACAGTGAACACTGCCTGATCTATTTCCATCATTTCGACCGACACATAATCGATCTCCATGGGCTGCGAAGTCCCCAGGACTGAAGAATCAGTCCCCGGGTATGCCAGAGCAGTCCCCGGGTATACCGGCACAACCTCTTGGCACATTTTACCCTTGCCTTTAGTTTTGCTCCGGAATACTGTACTAACAGCATATGCCGGCCCAGTCCCCGGGACTGAGGAAACAGTCCCCGGGTTATCCGTCCTGGCTCCGACATCTATCTCCATTGGAACTGCTTCGTCTGGACCTGGCGGGACATAAATGGAGGATGACTCCGGCGAGGGTTTGATCGATGGCTTCCTCAGATGCTCCAGCGAAATGCCGGGCGGGATTGAATCTCGGAAAGACCCCAGCTTGGATAATGCATCGGCTGCATCGTTCTGAGCCCGGAGAACATGCCGGAACTCACAACCTTCAAAGTAACCACTTAACTGCTGCACCAGGAAACGGTATGATGCCATGTTAGCATCATGCGCGTCCCATATGCCGGAACACTGCTGAATCACTAAGTCAGAATCACCGAAGCACATAATCCGGCGAATTCCTATGTCCTTAGACACCTTCAGGCCATGCACAAGTGCCTCATATTCCGCCACATTATTTGATGCTGCAAAGTGAATCTGCAGGACGTATCTCAGCTGGTCATTCTTTGGTGAACTGAGAACTATGCCGGCACCCAAGCCATGGATTGTCTTGGACCCATCGAAATGCATCCTCCAATAATTTGCATCTGGCAATGGTGGCTCATACTGTATCTTGGCCCAGTCAATAAAGAAATCAGCCAAGACCTGGGACTTGATTGTATCCCTCTTATCGTACTGCGGTGTATATGGTGAAAGCTCTATTGCCCACTTTGCTATCCGGCCGCTGGCATCTTTGTTGCTTATAATTTCCGAGATAGGGGCCTCGGCCACTACCCGGATTGGATGCTCTTGGAAGTAATGCTTGAGCTTCTTGGCCGCCATATAGACATAATAGGTCATCTTCTGATAGTGGGGGTAGTTTTGCTTTGAGGTGGAGAGGACTTCACTCAGATAATATACCGGCCGCTGCACGGTTTTGCCTCCTTCCTCTCGCTCTACTACCACCACAGCACTGACAACTCGGTTGGTTGCCGCTATATAGAGCAACATTGGCTCCCGGGGCATCGGAGACGCTAATACCGGCGCTGTTGACAACAACTGTTTCAATTCCTTGAAAGCTGCATCTGCTTGCGTTGTCCAGACAAATGTGTCGGACTTTTTCATCAACTGATATAACGGCAGAGCTTTCTCTCCCAGCCGGCTTATGAAGTGGCTCAGGGATGCGAGGCACCCAGTGAACTTCTGTACTTCCCTCAAATTTGTCGGCGGCTTCATCCATTCTATGGCACGAATCTTGCCGGGATTCACCTCAATACCCCGGCTGGAAACAAGGAAACCGAGCAACTTGCCCGCCGGCACACCAAAGGTGCACTTAGCCGGATTCAACTTCATCCGGAATCTCCTCAGGTTCCCAAAGGTTTCCCGGAGATCATCTATGAGAGTCTTGCTCTCCTTGGTTTTTATGACGATATCATCGACATATACCTGCACATTTTTATCTATCTGATCGTGCAAACACTTTTGCATACACCTTTGGTAAGTTGCGCCGGCATTTCTTAAACCGAACGGCATAGTGAGATAGCAATAAGCCCCGTACGGGGTAATAAAGGATGTCTTTATTTGATCTGGCTCATACAAGGGGATCTGGTGGAAACCAGAATAGGCATCTACGAAAGATAACAGTTCACATCCGGCTGTGGAATCAATCACTTGATCGATCCGAGGCAGCGGGAATGGATCTTTAGGACATGCCTTGTTCAAGTTGGTGTAATCAACACACATCCGCCATACTTTCACTATGGTAGGCTCATCTTTCTTCTTTTCCACCAAAACCGGATTAGACACCCAATCCGGATGAAGTACTTCCTTGATAAAGCCAGAGGCCAAGAGCCTGGCCACTTCGTCCCAAATGGCTTTCCTTCTGTCGCCGGCATTCCGCCGGAGCGGCTGCTTCACCGGCTTAGCATCCGGTCTCACATGCAATGCGTGCTCAGCCAGCTCCCTCGGCACACCTTGCAAGTCCGAAGTAGACCATGCAAAGATATCCCGATTCTCACGGAGGAAGCTGATGAGCTCGCTTTCCTATTTGGGATCCAAACTTGCCCCTACGAGGGCATGGCGCTCCGGGAAAGCTTCATCCAGAGGCACCTTTTTGACTTCCTTACTCACTTGAAAAGAAACGCTGCCACCGGGATTTGTCATGCCCGGCATAGATTTGCCGACCACGACCGTCTCAGCAATCTCCACTGCTCGCTTGAGCCTCTTCCTCTCCTCTGCAATGATCAGAGTCTCGGCCAGATTAGATCCGGCGGTGGCACATGCCATCGAACGCTTGTAATCACCAATGATGGTGATCACTCCTTTGGGTCCCGGCATCTTCATCTTCAGATACGCCACATGCGTAGAGGCCATGAATTTTGCCAGTGCCGGCCTACCCAGCAAAGCATGGTAGGGGCTCTCCAGATCAACCACCTCGAACATGAGGTTTTCCACCCTGCAGTTATCCCGGCTGCCAAACATGACATCCATCCGGATCTTGCCCATCGGCGCACACGAAAGTCCCGGCACAATGCCGTGGAACGTGGTCTTGCTCGGTTCCAGCATATTTTCCTTGATTCCCAGCTTCTCCATCGTATCCCGATACATGATGTTGATGCTGCTTCCATTATCAATGAGGACCTTGCTGAATCTCACGTTATTAGCCGGCCCGACGAATGTCGGATCCATCACCAGAGCATATCCGCCGGGATTTGGCATGATCCGGGGATGATCTGCCCTGTCCCAACCAACAGCCTGGTCAGACCAGTACATCAGCTTTGGCACAGCCGACATAACGGCATTCACCTCCAGACACGGCCGGTATAAGCTCTGCTTGTCTGTTCTCTCGGTCTCAAAGACCATATAGCTCTGATCATACTCCTTGTACTCATTCCGGCCCGCTCCTGGGCCTCCGGCGTTATATTCCGGATTATAGCTCTGGTCAACTTGATTTACGCCGGCATTTCCGGCGTTGCTCTGATTCCCGGGATTAACCGGCCTAGGTGGGACTGCAATCGTATTGGCACCTGTCAACGGCGATGGAGCTGCCGGGACAGAGGGTCTAGCCGGTCCCCAGGGACCTGCACGACCTGCTAATATGTCGTCCAGCCACGAACAGTTCCTTGTCAAATGGTTTGCCGGCTTACCCGGCTGGAATGTGTGAAACACACAAGGTTTGTCCATGGCCAAACCTACTGTATACTTTGGATATTGCTTCTTCTGGCCGGCACTTCCGCCGGCATTCTTGTTGGTCCAGACATTCTTCTTCTGGAACCGTTGTGCTTGCTGCTGCGGCTGCTGCTGAGGCTGCTGATAGTCCTCATATCTCGGACGCTGGCTACTGCCGGCGCCCCCTTGCTCTTCCTCCACAGCTGCAACTTGTGCTGCCCCATACCGGTGATCCGGCCTTTCATCTCTTCTCTTGTTCCGGTTATCAGTGCGATAATATTGCCCTGATCTCCCGGCATTGCTGGTATTCCCCTGGGTTTGCCCCTGTCCTTGTGAATCGAGACTGGGCTGCATGGGATCTCCGAGAGCATAACTATCAGCGATCTTGATTGTTTCGGCCAGCGTGGCCGGCATTTGCCTCTGAAGCTTTTGCCACAGCATGGTGCCATGCCGGCACCCATGAGCGAACCACATGATGGCCTGCTGCTCATTGATTCCTTCGCAGGAATTGCGCAACGTGCACCACCTGGTCAGATAGTCACGGTCAGTCTCATTCACTCCTTGCCGGCAGTTAGCCAGCTGCTGCGGACGGTTGGGCCTCTTGTATGTACTGGTAAAGTTCGACACAAACTGCTCTTCGAAATCAATCCAGCCGTTGATACTCCCGGCCGGCAAATTATTCAGCCATATCCTAGCTGGACCTTCCAACATCTGCGGCACATATCGTACCGCCCATCTGAGGTTTCCTCCGGCGATGTTCACCGCCGTGGAGTAATCCTCCAACCAATCTTCCGGCTTCGTACTGCCATTATATGTCCTCGCGCCACGCGCGAGCTGGAAGAAGTAAGGCACCGGCTCCCCCATAATCCGGGGTCCGAAACACATAGGGCCCAGAGCTCCTTGCCTCTCCACCAACTCTGATTGGTGGATCTTGTCCAGCTTGAAACGTGCATCATTGGCTGCCAAGGACCGAGGTCCAAGCCGGGATGCTATTGGGCCTGCGATCATCTGCTGCTGCTGCTCCGGCTGGCACTGATCAGCTTGCTGACCGGGCTGATCTTGCTGCTGATATCCCGCCCTGGCAAGGGCGGAATTGCCGTCATCCTCTCGATGTCCCGGATGGCCTGCACCCTGCTGCTGCGCTGCACCTCCGGCGCCCTGCTGCTGACGCCGGGCTGCACTGTTACTCCGGCCACCACCGGCCGCGCCTGCTTCATGCCCGGCTGGCACACTCTGGCCGGGCTTCTTGCTGCCGACATACTTGTCAGCTTGGCCGACATTCTTCTGCACCATCGCCTGCTTTCCGGCGACAGCCGGATCGTAGACCTGGATCTGCTTGTCCCGGCGGCCAGAGGTCACACTTCCGGCACGCCGGGCGCTGGGATGCGGGGACGAGGCTTGGCCCCTCGACCTCGCGCCGGCACCTCCCGCCGACACAATGTACTGAGACGCCCCGGCACCCGGGTTTGCCTTCTTAAAGGCCTCCTGCTGCTTTGTAGCTTCAGACAAAAGTTGGTTAAGCCGGGCTTGCTGCTCACGCAGTGCTTCGCCGGATAAACAAGATAAATCCTTGGCTACCTCGGCCGCCGCTCTAAGGTTCTTTACTGGCGAACTATAGACTACCTTAGGCACAGTACTAGTTGCGGTATGACTCTTATCTCTAGCATCTTTTCCTATCTCAGCATTAAGATTTCTGCCTCTAGTTCTAACCTCTTCTATCCGGCTAGGCCGGATTACTACAGGAGTAAAACCATGGGCTGCCTCATACTCACGGAGTTGCCGGTTAAACCGTTCGCGCTCCTGATTCATGGCCAGGGCCTCGTCGACGAGGGCCTGACGAGATCCCTCCAGGACCTCCCTTGTTTGCTCCGGATCAACGCCGGATCGCACCGGCTCGAGAAGCCGGTCGATGATGGGAAGAAGAACCTCGCCCCTAGCCGGCACACCGGAAGTGCCGGCCAGGTTCTCCGCACGCTCCAACGGAGGACGCGCCGACCTCTTGACCTTCGGCGGCTCCGGAGGAGAAGCTCCGGCCGCTGCTGCTTTGCCGGCATCTTCCGCCGGCGGCACGGATGTGCCGGCCATCATCACCTCAGCCGGCTCTACTGAGCGAGCGCTACGCCCAGCGTGAGCCAGCCGATGTGACGGAGGATCCGACGCCACCAGCACCTCCTTCCTGCAAATTCTCTCAGTCCCCACGTACACCTCGTGGGAACCGAAAGACATAATCCGGCCATCCCTGGGGAACGGCCGGCCACCGAGACAACCGGCGTTGTCACTGACGAAACTGAGCGAGCCTAGCCTCTGGACGAGGCCAGAGACCACGCGCACTCCCGAAGCTGCTATCACAGACCCCGTCCGAATGAACACTCGCCCAGCATATCGATCTGCCCCACGGTGGGCGCCAAATGTCGTCGTGGTGAAACAACATATGCCATAGGATGGCTTAAATGGGGGCCGAACTAGATGCTGGTGGATTCGGGAGAGGGGAACGAGCTAAAAAGCACGACAGAAAGAGACACTGATCTACCCAGGTTCGGGGCTCTCGTAAGGAGATAACACCCCTACTCCTGCTCTACTGGTTGTATATTTGGGTTGATGTAGTACACAACAATGGTGCCTCCAAGCTCTCTGCTAGAGAAGGAAGATGAACTGCTAAGTGTAGGAACACAGAGTGACCAACCCTTTACCAGGGCTCCCTATGCCACCTTATATAGTGGTGGCCAGGGTTACAATGGTCATACAAGACCACAAGACACGGGCTACACTCCAAACAGGAGCTGGTGACGATGGCAGAGACCCTTGACTTTGCCCCTGATTGCTCTCGATGGGACGTCATATCCCTGTACCTTGTACCTCTTGAACTGTGGCCTTACCTCTGTGCGGTGAGCTCGTACTTGTGCACAGTGAGGGTAGGTAACCTCCACTGTGCACCCTGCCATCTTACTCTGCTACCATGCTTGGATGTTTTCTTCCTTGATTGTAGGGATATGACACCTTGGTTGACTTAAGTATCCCGGATATGACCGTTGGCCATACCCAGGACATATATGCCGGACCAACGACCTACGAGGGTCGGGTAATCCGGCCTCCCCTGCTCCTGCACAACACACCAAATGGTTAGGCCGGCATATCTAAGTATATGCCGGCACACATATACCAGTATTCCGGCTATACCGGCATATCCAAGTATTAGCCGGGATACACACATATGCCGGCCTGGCCAATGCTCTTATATTCCGGCCAGGCCCTTTCTTGATAACCCGGCATAAGTCAACCATAGACTTTGTGTCTTTCTAGTCTCTTGACCCTACCGGGGGTTATCCCCCCGACATTATCTTAATGTGATGTATGATTTTATTGAGCCTCTCCGGCGATTTTTATAGTAGTACAGACTTGAAGGCTAAGAAGACTCTTCTAGAGATAAGGCAGGAGATTAACTATAATTTCTATACAAAATCCCGTAATATCTATAACTGCCTAGTACATCTCTAACAGTCTGAATTAGACAAGTTTTTAAGCCATTATACCCTATTTTGCATGTTTGTTGGGGCTATTTGCACACACAAGAGAAGTTATTACGGTCATTACACCTAATTGATATTTTTTGGGTGACCCATGTATTTATCTCGTAGAATTTGAATAAACCCATGGCTTCCACTTATCCATACGTTGTGCATTCTTTCGTCAAACAAAAATAGGGTGTGCATATTCTATATCTCGACATGACGAATGACGCTCCTCCTGTCAAAGAAAGCGGCGACTGCAAATTTGAACTATCAACTTGTTCCATTTATTTAGTCATGTCACGTCATCTGAACCTCTTTTAGCAACTAAATAACCAATTTGGCGTGTGGACAGGGGACGCGCAGGGCGTGCTAAATTCGGCGAAACACCTCTGAGTTGCTTCTTTTGGTAGGCAGTACCAGGGGGCGGAGACAACCAAATTAAAAGTTTTAACTAAAAGAAAAAGAGCAGCTCACCTGCGCTCATCAGTGCTGAGGGAATAACAAAGATATACTCCCTCTGTTTTAAAATATAAGATGTTTTAGGTTTGTGAAACAAATGTATCTAGACACCTTTTAGTATGTATATTCGAGTGAACCTACATACTAAAAGATGTTTAGATACACTTGCTTTATCTATACCTAATAATAAAGGGAGCAAGGGTTCCATGGTTTGGTTTTTCTGTTTTTCTATTTCCGATTTTACCCTCTCGCCTGGATCACATATTACCCACCAATGCCACTGGTAAAGAAAAGTAACGGTTCGCTTAAAAAATTGCCCCTCTCGATCCCCTTTGTTTGCCGGCGTTCTTCTGCCGCCGCTCGATAGCCGGCCACCGCAGATGCGTCTCGCAGCTCGCCGACTACTGCGCTGAATCCCTCCATTTCTAGGGTAGAGAAGGGATGCGTGAGTAAGGGGGCGCTGCTTGAGGCCTGTAGGCTGGATGGAGGCGATCTGGGGGGAAGAAGTGTGTCTATGGCTTGTGTCCTACGCTCCTAGCTAGCAGGTGCCACTCGGTGGGCGCGTACAGGTACAGATTTTCTAACGGAGTAGTAGGCTTTGGGATAAAGGTAAGATATACCAGTATATACATGAGGTATCACGCTTCTTTTTTCGTGGAGCACACACGTAGCAGTACAGTACAAGTAAGATCCGTGGAAACGACCAAGAAGAAGATGAGAAAAAATTGGAGTGATAGCACGCCAAGATATTTTACGTGTAAGACCCTAGATTTGACAAAGGTTACATCTAGGTTCAATGAGGCCCTCAAGTGCAACGCCTCTAATTCTTAAACCCAGCCTTTCAGCTGCTTAAGAAAACGCCAGCCATCACCGCACGAAAAAGGTACACAATAGTAAGTCATTTACGTCTAGCTCTACGAGATTAGTATTTTAAGTTTTAAATACTCTTTCGTTGATATGGTTCAGACACATATATTGTGCGGTGACCAAACTCATTGCTTTAGGTATGGCCCCATTGTCATCAGATGCTATATCCTAGCCACCGTCAACAATGACAAGAACGATAAGCAACAACAACATGGATGGGATGTAGTGTTTAAATGGATGGCAAGAATCTATGAAAGGATCACACGGGCGACTAGAGGGGGGGGGGGTGAATAGGCGCTACACAAAATTTTACCTTTTTCAATTTTAGGCTTGACACAAAGTAAATTCTCTAGATGTGCAACTAGGTGAATTTCCTAAGTGGCAAGCAAGCAAGTGAACAAGTAAGCAAGTAAGCAAGTAAGCGAGTTCGGGTAAGAAATAACCAAGGAGCGGAGACCGGAGACACAAGGATGTATTCCCGTAGTTCCTTCCCTTTGAGGGGAAGTACGTCTACGTTGGAGAGGTGTGGTGACACGGAGTCGACCAACGCCACGGAGGCTCACCTTATTCTCCGGTGAGCAAGCCACGGAGGCTAGCTCGTTCCACTAAGCGGTGGTATTGGGGGAACTCACCGAATCCCTTACACGGAGATTGGGGCACACATCCACAACTGAATTGGAGGCTCCCAAGAAAGCCACGGAGGCTAGAATCCACAAAGACTAGAGAAATCTCGAATCAAACCACCTAGTGTTTCCAAAGAACCACTAGGAGAAAATCCCTCAAGCAAAAGGAGGGGAAAAAGAAATTCCTTCGGTGGAGATGTAGATCGGGATCTCCTCCTTCGATCCTCCAAAGATCTAAGACTTTGAGTGGTTGAGGGTGGAGATCTTGCAGTGGGGTTGGCTCCAAATAGTGTCTTCTTCTTGATGAGGACGAGCAAGCTGGAGAAGAAGAGGGGAGGGGGTATAAATACCCCTTCCCGAATGTATCCGTTGCAGCCTCCAGGGACCGGATTATCCGGCCCAAACTTGAACCGGATAATCCGGCCCCCGGATAATCCGGCCCACTTTTGGACAAAAATCCGGCCAATAATCCGGCCAAGAATCTGGGTGACGCGCACTCTGGAACTTTTGGTCCTTAGCCATTTTCACCGGGGGCGGATAATCCGGCCCACTTTTGGACAAAAATCCGGCCAATAATCCGCCCATGGATCTGGGTGACGCGCACCCTGGAACTTCTGGTCCTTAGCCATTTTCATCGGGGGGCGGATAATCCGGCCCACTTTTGGACAAAAATCCGGCCAATAATCCGCCCATGGATCTGGGTGACGCGCACCCTGGAACTTCTGGTCCTTAGCCATTTTCACGAGTGCCCGGATTATCCGGCCCAGTTTTGGCCTAAAAATCCGGCCAGTCTTCCTGCACAAAAACTTTGGTAAAATGTCCTGGTGTTGTCAACTAACACACAAAACTAGGGAGGCTAGAAAATGCCCTAACAATCTCCCCCTTTTTGGTGTTAGATGACAACACTAAGATTTACAATAGTAGGATCAAAAAAATAAGGGAGCTCCCCCTAAAGATATGCAAGAGTACAAATGAAGCTCCCTTTAGAGATAAGCAATATAACAAGATTGACAATAGCAATATGAGCAAGACACTTTAAGCAAACAGACTTTAAACAAGTTCCACACACAATAGATCAAACCTAAAGAAGATTCACCAAGCACACGATAACAATAGTTCGACGAAAAGTTCATAAGCAAGAAAACTGAAACTGAAAAGCAGCTCCCACCAAAGCATCCCAACGAGAAGTCCTACTACTACAACTTCTCCCCCTTTGACATCAAGACACCAAAAAGGGACAAGAGCAAACTACACGCCCCAAGAAGTTATTCAAAGTCGTCGTCGTCCTCGTCCTCCTCGTCCTCGTCCTCCTCCTCTTCATCATCTTCTTCGAACTCACCTTCCTCATCCTCTTCCATGTCCTCTTCATCTTCATCTCCATCAACACAAGTGGTGCGACCAACATAGAGAGCCTTCTCCAGCGTGCCCCAATCAAAGGTCTCGGAATGCCACTTGTTGTAGGCAATGGGAGGAGCAGGAGGAGGAAGAGCAGCTTGGTCCCCACTGAGCTTATGAAGAATCTCTCGCTGAGTATCAAGAATGGTCTTGCGCTCACAATAGGCTTCATAGTTCTCACGATGTATCTCCACCTTCATGCAAAGAACATGCTTCTGAAACCAGCTCAACTTCCTCACCTTCTTGGGCACATCATGGGACACAAACTTGCCCCTTGGCACACTAGAACGAGCATCTCTCATGAAGGAATCGGGACCCATGGGAGCTGGAGCTGAAAACGGCTTCACATAGAGCTTCTTGACCTTGTGAGACACACACTGACTGCTGAAATCCTGACCTTTGCAAGTGTCAATGATGAGCTTCATGATGAAAGGAGCATACGGAAGAGAACCCTTGCTGACCATAGCATCGTACATCTCATTGAAGATGAAGTCCATCACGTCAAGGGTGAAATCTGCATCCGGGTCGGTAGACGTGGCACAAGTATGAGAAAAGATAAGGAGATCCACCAAGGAGCTCCTAATAGCATCATTGTTCCCTCCACTTGGAGCAATGTTCTCCCTGAAGATGCGCACTAGAAGATCATACGGATACCTCAGACCAGCAGCTAGACCAGGAACACCACCAGGTTCATACAAATCACAAAGCAGATTCTTGTCGGCAGGAAGCGGAGTGTGAACCCGGTGACCAACAGGATTCGTCGGGCCATTAAAAGGAAAACCCAACAGAGAAGCAAACCGGACGAAGGAAGACTGACAGAACTGAGTCCCGGTCATCCACTTGAAAGTCCTGGCATCATCAGCTTCAAAGGCCAAGGTAGCATAAAACTGCAGAATGAGCTGAGGATCATAATCACACTGAACAGTCAACAAACCAGAGATGCCAAGCCTCTCCACAACCTGAATAGCTGGAACAAAATACTCCTTCGTCTTCAAGAAAGTGAGATCAAGGGGATGCATCGGACGAATAGGCTTACTCATGCGAGCAAAGATATCCTGATAGATGTACAGCTGCTCTGGACACCAGAAACGACGGTCTTCAATGTGAGTTGCCCTCTGCTGAGTGGCGTACCAATCTTTCTGCCTCAGGGCAGAGTAGGAACTCTGACTCATCTGCTTGTAGTTGACACGAGGTTCCTTTCCCTTGTTGGATCGAGCAGCTCTCTTAGCAGTCCTCTCAGCTGCCTTAGCATCCTTGGCTGCCTTCACTTTCCTGACCACAGCACGCTGTTTTGTCCGGATGGACACCTCATCTTCCAAAATACCCTCATCATTGTAATGGAAGTAGCGAGGACGACTCCTCTTGGCTGGACCGGCACCTGTGAAGAGAATAGGTAGGGAGCATGGTGATGAGGATGCACACAAGTTCCAGGAACATACACTAGGGTGATGAACATAGCAGAGGAACGCATGACATTGATGAACAAGAGAAGAGAAACTTACGACAGCATATAACAGGCCGGATTATCCGGTCCAGAACTGGGCCGGATAATCCGCCCCCTGACAGAAATTTCTCAAATCTTGCCCTAACAAGTCAAAATCGTAGATCGGCTAGGTGCATCACTAAAGTATATCACAAGGCCTAAGGAGAGATCAAAGGGAACAACTAAACTCCAAGAACTAGGCAAAAATAAATCTCACAAGAGCTTCACCACTAGGGCTAGGAGATGCGAAATTTACCCTCATCCATTGGAGGAACTGCTTGGAGGAACTTGTTCCCGAGAAGGAGGAGAACACGAGCCTTGAAGATCGGCCGGATCCGGCGGCCGGGGAGGCGCCGGCGAGCAAGAGGAGAGGCAGGCGGCGGCGGTGGAGAGAGAGGGGGTGCGGAGGTGGAAGAACTGCCAAAGTGGCCAGTTCACCCCGCGCCCCCCTTTTATATGGACTGACCGCCGGACCGGATTATCCGGCCCAAACTCGGACCGGATATTCCGGGCCCCGGATAATCCGGCCCAGAAGTGGCCCGGATAATCCGGCCTGGAACTCCTTTTGCTCAGGAAATTTGTGGCAGAAAACTGAACTTGTGTGCATGGAGAGAATGTTCATAGATGAGATGGGCTTAGGTTAGAGAGCAAACAGGGAGTGGTTCTCGGCACTTGAAGTTGCAAAAACGCAAGAAAACATCGAAAGACCAACCCAAGTGCCTTCCCATATCAAGAACATCACAAGAAAAACTTAAACCAAACTCAAGAGATTTTCAAGGAATCAACTCTTCAAAAGAAGAGGTCGGTGGCCGAAACCACCATATATGAGTGTTTTGGCATTGAACCGCGAAGATATATCTTGAGTCCATAACCAATACTCATCATTGAAGCTCACATATCACAAAATGATATTAAGAGAATGATTTCATCACTATCGGCATAATGGGGGGAGGGATAGCCCAATGAATTAGGACCGCACTCCCCCTATATCCATGCCCACATCTAGATTAGAACACGTGCTAACGTATGGGAATGAGTGCACACTAACAAGCCACATTGCAAGAATCAATGATATTCAATTCATGCCTCAACTCTCGGAATCTTGCTTCATCAAGGGGCTTCGTGAAGATGTCGGCGAGTTGATCATTTGTACCTACATAAGACAAGTTAATATCACCTCGATTGACGTGGTCTCGGATGAAGTGATGCCGAATCTCAATATGCTTCGTCTTGTTGTGTTGAACCGGATTATGAGCAATCTTGATGGCACTCTCGTTGTCACACAAGAGTGGAACCTTGTCGCAATGAACTCCATAGTCCTTCAATGTTTGCCGCATCCAAAGGAGTTGAGCACAACCACTTGCCGCGGACACGTACTCGGCTTCGGCGGTGGAGAGAGACACACAATTTTGCTTCTTGGAAGACCAACTAACCAAGGACCTACCAAGGAGTTGGCAAGTCCCGGAAGTTGACTTCCTATCAACTTTGTCTCCCGCCCAATCCGAGTCCGTGTACCCAACAAGCTCGAAGCTTGATCCCTTCGGGTACCAAAGGCCGAAAGTTGGAGTATGAATCAAATATCGGAAGATTCTTTTCACGGCCATTAAATGACTTTCCTTTGGGGCGGCTTGATAACGTGCACAAATTCCCACACTAAGCATGATATCGGGTCTAGATGCGCAAAGATAAAGAAGCGAACCAATCATCGAACGGTAAAGCTTTTGATCCACTTCCTTACCACTAGGATCGAGATCAAGAGTAACCTTTGTCGGCATGGGGGTTTTAGCTCCTTTAACCCCGGAATCCATGTTGAATTTCTTAAGCATGTCTTGGATGTACTTGGCTTGATTGATGAATGTCCCTCCTCGCAATTGCCGAATCTCAAAGCCAAGAAAGAATTTCAACTCTCCCATCATGGACATCTCGAATTTGTCTGTCATTAGCTTTGCAAATTCATCATTGAAGAGCTTGTTAGAAGAGCCAAAAATAATATCGTCTACATAAATTTGGCATATGAAAAGCTCCCCGTTGACTTTCTTAGTAAAAAGAGTTGGGTCGATGAGCCCAATTTCAAACCCACGGTCTAACAACAACTCCTTAAGGTGCTTGTACCACGCGCGTGGGGCTTGTTTAAGGCCATAGAGCGCCTTATCGAGTTTGTAGACATGGGTCGGGAAATGGGGATCTTCAAACCCCGGGGGTTGCTTCACATAGACCAATTCATGTAGAGGACCGTTGAGAAAAGCACTCTTCACATCCATTTGATATAACTTAAAGTTGAAGTGAGAAGCATAAGCAAGAAGGATACGGATTGACTCGAGACGAGCCACGGGAGCGTAGGTCTCCCCATAGTCGATTCCTTCCACTTGAGAGTACCCTTGAGCAACCAAGCGAGCCTTGTTCCTCACAACGATCCCATTGGCATCTTGTTTGTTCTTGAACACCCACTTGGTTCCAATGACATTTCGGCACTCCTTGGGCTTCTCCACCAAAGTCCAAACTTCATTGCGCTTGAAGTTGTTGAGTTCTTCGTGCATGGCTTCCACCCAATCCGGGTCTTCAAGTGCCTCAAATACCTTTTGAGGTTCCACACAAGAGACGAAGGCATGATGGATGCTAAAGTTGGCTAATTGTCTCCTTGTGGAAACTCCTTTTCTCACACTTTCAATCACACTATCCAAAGTATGACTCCCTTTGCGAAGAGCTTCTTCCACTTTCCTTGCACGGCGAGCTTGAGCTTCTTCAAAAGACTCTTGAGAAGCCACTTGGTCATCACCACTATTTTGGTCCTCGCCTTGACCTTCAACTTGAGCTTGATCAACATCATGAGCATGCTCAACATCTTGAGCTTGGCCTTGATCTACCATTGGTGAGAAATCACCACCGTCCACTTGGTCTTGATCTTGGCCTTGCTCGCTTGAATGAGGGTCTAATGCTTGTCTTTGGTTAGCATCTATCGGTCCTTGAGGAGCTTGTGAAGGTGAAGGCTCCACTTGAGTAGAGCATAGTCCTTCTCCTTCGGCCAAAAGGTGTCCCTCAATGGGTATGAGATAACCCACACCCATTCTTCTTATGGCTTGGGGAGGTATTTCGTCACCTACATCACAAACACCACTTTGCTCCACACGGGAGCCGTCATTCTCGTCGAATCTCACGTTAGAAACTTCAACAACACGAGCGGACTCTTTGTCAAAGATTCTAAAAGCATGAGATTCGGCGGCATAACCAACAAAGATACCCTCAAGAGCTTTAGAGTCAAATTTGGACAAATGAACACCCTTTCTAAGATAGAAGCACTTACAACCGAATACTCGAAAGTATTTGATGTTAGGCTTGTTGCCGGTGAGGATCTCATAAGGAGTCTTGTTCAAGCCCTTGCGAAGATATAGCCGGTTGGAAGCATGACAAGCGGTATTGATAGCTTCGGCCCAAAAGTTATACGGAGACTTAAACTCCGCTAACATTGTCCTAGCCATGTCCATCAAGGTTCGGTTCTTCCGCTCGGCTACACCATTTTGTTGCGGAGTGTAGGGGGAGGAGTATTGATGTTGAATTCCCTCATCACTCAAGAATTCGTTGACGGTGTAGTTCTTGAACTCCGTCCCGTTATCACTCCGGATCATCAAGATATCTTGGCCATATTGACGCTCCACTTCCTTGACGAAGTCCATGACGGTTTGTTGGGTCTCGTATTTGTGCTTGAAGAAGTAGACCCAAGTATATCTTGAATAGTCATCAACAATCACCAAGCAATACTTCTTCCCTCCTAGACTTGCATGAGATGGAGGGCCAAAGAGGTCCATGTGAAGGAGCTCTAAGACCCTCTTAGAAGAAATGATCGTCTTGCTAGGATGAGGAAGTTCATGCATCTTTCCTTCAATGCAAGCTCTACACACACGATCTTTGGCAAATGTTAGATCGGTTAGTCCTAGGATGTGGTTACCTTTGTGGAGTCTTTGCAAAGTTCTCATATTGACGTGGCCTAGCCGGCGATGCCATAGCCATCCCACGTCAACTTTAGCCATTAGGCAAGTTGCGGCTTTAGTGACCTTCTCCGAGAAGTCAATCACATATAAGCCGTTTTCAACATGCCCAACAAAAGCTACTTTAAGAGACTTGCTCCACAAAAGAACCACAATCCCAACATCAAAGAAAGTTGCAAAGCCCATATCGGCAAGTTGAGCTACGGAAAGTAAATTGTAAGAGAGAGACTCAACAAGCATGACATTTTCCACGGAAACATCTTGAGATATAACAACTTTACCAAGACCCAATACCTTTGACCTTGAGGAATCTCCATAGGTGACGTAGCCCGCACTAGAAGAACCGGTGCGAAGCTCCTTCACCAACTCTTTGCTTCCGGACATATGATTGGTAGCACCGCTATCAATTATCCATTGTCCCGCACCGGAAGCAAAGCCCTACAAGAGGTCAAGCTTTGTTTTTAGGTACCCATTTTTCAATGGGTCCTCTTTTGTTAGTGACAAGGGTCTTAGGAACCCAAATAGACCAAGCAATGCATTCATTAGGTGAGCCAACAAATTTAGCATAAACATGTCCATCATAAGCACGACGAAGAACATAAGAGGGGTTATATTTTCCCGCAAAGTCGTTGTGGTTAGGCATTGCCCTCTTGGCATTCCCAACTACCTCCCTCACAAGCTCCCCCTCCTCCTCATAAACATTGCCATCCTCATCAAAGCACATGTCATATGGGATGTGCTTCTTAGGAGGAGGAGTGGGCACAAGAAATTGCGTCTTCTTGTTGTTCTTCTTCTTGTTCTTTTTCTTGTTCCTCTTCTTGTTGGACTTGGGAATGAAACCAAGCCCGGTCTTGTCACCATGTTGCTTTTGAGCACTCAAAAGCTCGTCAAGTCTTGTGTCACCTTTGGGGGCATCTTTCTCATAAAGAGGGTTAGAGTAACAAGTACTTGCAACAAAGGTGCTAGAAGATAACTTGGTTGCTTCTTTAGCAATCATAACATTTAGTTTCTCATTTTGCAACCTAAGTTCATTAGCTACTGATTGAGCAATATCACGATCATTCTTAAGTCTAGCAATGTCCAAGTTATAGGATTCTTCAAGACCTAACTTGGATGCCTCAAGTGCCATCCTTAGATCTTGCTCAACCTCAAGAGATTGATTGAGAGTTGCAATTTCATCGGCATACTCACGAGCATGCCCTTCTAGCTCAAAGATGCGTTCCTCATTTTTATCATTAAGTTGAAGAGACTCATTATATTGATTTAGGAGAATCTCAAATTGAGCTTTGGTCTCCCCATGCAAGGTTGACATGAAGGTGTCAAAATCATTAGGCTCATCCTTATCACTACTAGTATCAACACAATCCATCAAAGATAAGCTTCTAGGTATGATGGGTATGAAAGTCGGTGATACCTTTGTAGCGTGAGCCATAAGACATGTTCCCTTGGAGTTGAAGCGCTTGGACTCGTTTGCGGAAGCGAAGAGGGATGGTGAAGAGATGGGCTTGGCGATGGCGATGGCGGCCCTTCCTACTTCTTCATTATCACTTGCATCATCACCGGATGGGTATTCTTCTTGAGTCGTCAAGGCATGTATTGGAACGGCTTTCTTCTTATCAAAGTTCCTTGGTGGGTAAGACTTGGCCTTCATCTCCTTGCGAATGAGTCTTCCATTGTGATCTTTCACTCTTTGATAGGGACAATCCGCGATGAAGTGGTGTTGATTCCCACAATTGTAGCATGTCCTCACTCTACTTGCGGCCTTAGGTTTGGAGGGACTTGATGACTTCCACTTCTTCATGAAAGCCCGTTGAGCAAGAGCCATGTGTTCGGCATGAGCATACTTCATGTCTTCGGGACTTCCACTCATAGACTCTTCCTCTTCCATCAAACTTGCTTCTTCATGAAGAGAAACTTTTGCCTTCAAAGCAAGGTTGGGTGCACGCACACCACGTGCACGAGCTAGAGCATCATCCGCATTCTTCTCGGAGATCTTCCTTGCCACAATCTCTTGCAAGATGTCATGAGCGGTCATCTTCCTAAAGTTGGCATCTCCCTTGATTGAGTTCATCGTATCCTTGAAGAAGGGCAAGAGGGCTTGGACAAATTTCCTCTTCATCCATCTCCCATCACATTGAGTGGAGCCGAGGTCGACTAGCTTCACTTGGAGTGCCGAGAGACGCCGATGAAGTTCTTCGGGAGATTCACCATCAAGCATAGCAAAGTTGTCCGCTTCATTAGATGCCTCATCAAACTTGGACTCTTGGATACTCTCATTGCCGATGAAGAGGTTGGTGAGAGCATCCCAAGCTTCCTTGGCGGAAGAGATGTTCCGAACAAAGGCCTTGTCCTTCTCGGAGAGTGACATGTGAATGAGGTGCAAGGCGGAGGCATTGAGCTGCTTGTCGATTTGCTCCCAAGGTAGCAAGTTGGTCAAGTCCTTGGAAGTTGGATGATAACCTTGCTCAATGATCCTCCAAAGCTCAATAGACACGAAATTGATGTGAGAGCGCATGTTATCTTGCCAATTGGCAAAGCTAGAAGCATCAAGTTGTGGCGGTGGGCCGCATGAGGCAAGGTGTGGCATTTGAAGGTGCCTTCCGGAGACATAGCTTGTAGGATGTGGAACCTCCGTGCTATGTCCCCGAGAGGTGTCATCTTTCTTGGGGCGATCCTCGTTGTTCTCATTCCCATCCTTCTCCGGATCATCCTCGCTTAAGGATGGTTTATCCTTACCCGAGGTGTCAACCGGAGTTGGTGGAGTGGTACTTGATGTTCCACTAGTGAGAGCATCAAGTTGAGATTTTTGGCTTTCCATGGCTGCCATCATAGCATCCATGCGAGTCATTATGTTATTAAGATCCCCCTTAGTGGCGGGTTCCTCGTCGCCCATGATCTCTTAGGCGGTTAAGCCCAATCAAAGAGCACTAGGCTCTGATACCAATTGAAAGGATCACACGGGCGACTAGAGGGGGGGTGAATAGGCGCTACACAAAATTTTACCTTTTTCAATTTTAGGCTTGACACAAAGTAAATTCTCTAGATGTGCAACTAGGTGAATTTCCTAAGTGGCAAGCAAGCAAGTGAACAAGTAAGCAAGTAAGCAAGTAAGTGAGTTCGGGTAAGAAATAACCAAGGAGCGGAGACCGGAGACACAAGGATGTATTCCCGTAGTTCCTTCCCTTTGAGGGGAAGTACGTCTACGTTGGAGAGGTGTGGTGACACGGAGTCGACCAACGCCACGGAGGCTCACCTTATTCTCCGGTGAGCAAGCCACGGAGGCTAGCTCGTTCCACTAAGCGGTGGTATTGGGGGAACTCACCGAATCCCTTACACGGAGATTGGGGCACACATCCACAACTGAATTGGAGGCTCCCAAGAAAGCCACGGAGGCTAGAATCCACAAAGACTAGAGAAATCTCGAATCAAACCACCTAGTGTTTCCAAAGAACCACTAGGAGAAAATCCCTCAAGCAAAAGGAGGGGAAAAAGAAATTCCTTCGGTGGAGATGTAGATCGGGATCTCCTCCTTCGATCCTCCAAAGATCTAAGACTTTGAGTGGTTGAGGGTGGAGATCTTGCAGTGGGGTTGGCTCCAAATAGTGTCTTCTTCTTGATGAGGACGAGCAAGCTGGAGAAGAAGAGGGGAGGGGGTATAAATACCCATTCCCGAATGTATCCGTTGCAGCCTCCAGGGACCGGATTATCCGGCCCAAACTTGAACCGGATAATCCGGCCCCCGGATAATCCGGCCCACTTTTGGACAAAAATCCGGCCAATAATCCGGCCAAGAATCTGGGTGACGCGCACTCTGGAACTTTTGGTCCTTAGCCATTTTCACCGGGGGCGGATAATCCGGCCCACTTTTGGACAAAAATCCGGCCAATAATCCGCCCATGGATCTGGGTGACGCGCACCCTGGAACTTCTGGTCCTTAGCCATTTTCATCGGGGGGCGGATAATCCGGCCCACTTTTGGACAAAAATCCGGCCAATAATCCGCCCATGGATCTGGGTGACGCGCACCCTGGAACTTCTGGTCCTTAGCCATTTTCACGAGTGCCCGGATTATCCGGCCCAGTTTTGGCCTAAAAATCCGGCCAGTCTTCCTGCACAAAAACTTTGGTAAAATGTCCTGGTGTTGTCAACTAACACACAAAACTAGGGAGGCTAGAAAATGCCCTAACAATCTAGATTGCAGGATGGGAGTGGAGGAGGGGATGTTTGAAACCAAACAAACTTATAATGTTTTTTATCCCGATGCAACGCACGGGCATGCTTCCTAGTAAAGCTAAAACATCTTATATTTTGAAACGGAGGGAGTATATGGCGATTAAAATGGCAGGGGCGGTAGCTCGGTGCCGATCGCTGGTTGGTCCGGGCGAATTGTATTTTGGCCTCTCTCTTTCCTGATTTGGCTCGGCGAGAGCGATTCGCCACCGCGGGGTCGCCGGCGATTCGGCAACGGCTACGTCCGTAGTACTCACTCCACTGACAAGTGTCGTACTGCCGTTTACGATATTGACATTTGACAGACAAGTTTAGCTATGAATTTGTAATGCAATGCAATTTCATCGGTAACGATCGTTCTTTGACTCGCTTGTATCACACCGCCCAAGCCCGTTCCAAACCTACCTGTTGTTTCTGCTCACCGCCCTCCTCCTAACGCCATGGTGCACGTGGACTACCTGATCGTTAGCGCATCTCCAGCCGTTCCCCCGACTCGGCCCCCGGACGCCGTTTATTATATCCAGACGGCGATATTCGGCCCAGCCGCGCCCCCGGTTCCTCGTTTTCACCCGGATTTGGGCTTTCATCCATCCGGCGAGCCCAGGCCATCCCCGGCTTTCCGAGACGCGCTCGGGGACTCCGGACGAAACAAAAACGCGTGAAACGGTGAGCGGGCCCGCGGTGTCGGCGAGAGAAAGGGTAGTTCCCCACCATTAATTTCGTTTCCCTCCAAAATGCGCCGCATATACCCCTTTTCCCCGCCGAAATCCCCCACATTTGCAGCTCCTCCTCTTCTCGTCCACCCCCATGCCGCCGAAGAGGATCGCCGACGACGGCGCGCCGAAGGCGAGGAAGCCGCGGGCCCCAAAAGAGAGGCCGCCGGGCATGACAAACGCGGCGTGGGCGGCGGATGTGGCGCGCCGGGAGACCGAAACTCGCGGTAGGGCGGAGAGGGAGAAGAAGTTCGCGGCGAAGAGGGCGGCGGCGGCGGCGGCGGCGGCGGCGGAAGAGCAGGCTGGAAACAGATGCTCGCCAACCAGGGCACCCGGATCGCCTTGCTCCAGACAACATCCGCGGCGAAGAAGAGGAACACCGACCTGGCGTTCCTGATCGGTGGCAACGACACTGCGATGGACGAGGAGACGAGGGCTTGGTACGACGCTCATCACCAAGCCATCCTCCACCCTCCGTCGACTGCGTCGTCCTCCCCTTCGACGATGTCCACTCCGGCGAACGAAACTGCGCCGCCCGAGGAGGCGCAGGAAGGCACCGCCGATGAGCCTATTCTAGTCTAGTCTAGTTTATGTTTCGATCGCCGAATTGTGGCTGATCTGATCGCCGAACTTTGTGCGATGCTTTTATGTAGCGGGCGGGAAGACGCTATTTTGAAACTATATCCGCGAAAGCCGGGGTGCGACTGGAACAAATCTCCCACCCACGCCCGTTTTACATCCAATCCGGGCGAAAATATCGCCGGATTTCGGCCCGGGGGCCTCAAACGACTGGAGATGCTCTTATGCATGGGAGGCTCGAGGTGAAAAACCACAGAGCTCCATTTTCCTCAAAAATGCTACTCCCTCCAAATTTCCTCTTCCACGATTTGTGGACACTTTTGCGCGTAAATTCGTCGGTTGATTTGACTTTCATGTTAGAAAACTTTTGTATGGGGAAAAATTAAAGGTATTTTTCCCATTTAATTTGATGTGCCACATTTTATTCGACTTTCATGTTAGAAAATTGCGGTCGACGTGGAAGGTAAGTACGATGCCAACTCGGAAGCATATATCTTCTTTGTGTTTTCTCCAATATTGCTAGCTTTAGAGTCACCCGTTTATTGACGACATTTTTTTTATAACAAAACTCACTACAAGAACAATACCCGTACAACAACGTATACGCTCCAACGATATATGCAAGCGTTGGAAGTCTCGTGAGGCTGCAACGCATGCAGTCTGATCGGCCCACTTAACCTTATCTTTAGGAATTGGCATAACTGCCATCAATCTCATCCCATATCTCCATCCACATCCCGTCCAGCCGCCCTCTCACTTCCACTTCCCCTGCCCCACCAGATCCATCTCCATATCCTTGCGAGAACACCTCAACCTCCATGATCTCAAATTCTCAAGCCCCTTGTGCCAGGAATTGAGGGGAAGGCCTCGTGGAATGCTGGACTGGTGGTTCAAGTCAATAGAGAGGGGACGATGACAATTGTGCCGGTCGCTCAGCCTAGGCGGCTGCAGCGCGGCATGCAGGTACGATTCATTGACCTTGATCTAAATAACATCACGTATTAGTTAGATGCTTAGAATTATTCATGGGTGCCTTAATCCAGTATTAATTAGAGGTGGTAGATTTGCAGATGGCGGCAATTCTTTTTTTGCTTTCCCCCAATATCTCAGATCTCAGATCTGTATTGAGTGGTAACTATTGACATGTTGAAGCGGTTAATGGCTTGCTACACAATTTTCCATGGCATCAATGTGATCGATGACATCAAAGGCAGGCTACGCACAGACTTCATACGCACATGTGTATATTACTGCCTCCTGTCGTTCATTACTGCTTCTATTACTATATATGTATCTAAAAAATTCAGACAAGTTGACATCATCGGATACTTACTATCATCATTCTTAACATGCAGAGTATATTGGTTGGTTTCAGCAATCTGCTACTGGACCAGATCCTCTAACTTAAAGGAGCAAGTTGGAGAAGGTAGTCTAACTTTGCTTCTTTCAAACCATATGATTTAGTCTAAAATTATTTAAATTAATTTGCATAAAAATTTCTGTTATGCATTAAGACTAACTACATATGGACAAAATTATGATGCAATAAAATGTAGTTTAATTTTATCTACAGTAATTACCTATAGTAATTAATAACACTTCATAATAGAATGATTAAGCTGAATTTCTCTAACTTTCCTTCCTTGTTTTCTCTGACATTGCTCTTGCACGTTAGAGGAGTCGGTTCCTCTGCTACTCTCTCTGGCCTAATAGGATGTTGAAAATTTGTCAAAATTTGAATGTATCTAGACGTGATTTACCGTATAGATATATTCAAATTTAGATAAATAGTTGACTTCTTTTTAGGGATGGACGGAGTATTTAATTTCATGGGCTTACCATGAGTGAAAATATCAGGGACTTGGATCGTTTGAGCTTTAGCCATTAGAGCAAGTACAATAAGGTCCAGTCAGCAGGCTATAAGAATTAAAATAGTATATTTGTGCTTAGTTGGAGGTGAGAGAAGAGGAAAGAGAAGGAGAGTGGGTTCTCATGCAAGAGCCAGCTCTAACATGTGCTCCTAGGCACTTTGAGAGAATGAAATGTGGACCACATATTGATAAAGTAGTATAATTTTATAATACTATTGTACATACTAGCTCTAAGTTGACTATAGATGATATGGCACTAGGCTTATAGCCAGTAGCTGACTACACTATTGAAATTGCTCTTATGTGTGCCGATTTAACAATTGTACTCTAGGAAACAATGTACAAACACAACTGGCCAAATATCCGTCAAATGTGTGGTCTACGTTCTCCAACACTGACTGATTCTATTTTTTTATTTGTCTGCTCAGAGTGGTAGCATGTGCGTGCCAATGAATTTTCTCAACTTGGAAATCAAGGGAGCTAGGTCTTCTAAACCTTTGTAAGCTCGTATCTTATTTAACATAGGTTTACAGGTTACTAGGTAAAGATGTAGTTTTACTTTCTGAAATACTAACACAATGCAAATTATATCAGGCCATTCATTCAAATAAAAAATGGAAAGAAGTTGATGAACATGTCAGCTCAATGGGTGCAACAGGATTAATTATTCGTGGCCTCCAACCTTTGTATGTTCCTCGTTTAATTTAATTGCGCTCTCAACCCAATTTTCTCTACTGTAAGTTAATGATGTCATTTCTTTGTTGCTGCAGATTGCTCATGCATTGCTACGGTTGCAAGGTCAAGAATGGGGTTACTACTAGATAGTTTCACTTTATTTTTTGTGTGTGTCATTTTGAGGGTCAATGGTTCATACAATATTTTTTATGGCTGCGATGTTGATTGTAAGGTTGAGCATCGGCTACTACTAAATAGTTCACATCTTGTAATCCTTGGATCATGTTCTTCTCAATGCAATATAGTCATTAATATATGATTCTTCTCAGTTTATACATTGTAGCTCCTATGCACTCTCCACATCAGCCAAGTAATTCTAGATGGCAATATAATAAAATGTCCTGAAAATTATTTTGTGTAGGGTTAGCACCAACGCATATAAAGTGTTGTTACGCTCTAACTCAATACGTTGCTACCTTACAACGCTTTTTCATAGTGTTTACCAACGCATGTATATATGTTGTTGTAGAGCCTAGCAACGCCACCAACGGCAACGCATACTGAATCCGTTGGTATAAACCTTTGCAACACTTATATGAGCATATGGCAACGCATCGATGCGTTGCTGTAGGGGGGTTCCTGTTGTAGTGACTGTCTAATTTTATTTGAAAAAGAAGAAAAGAACTGGTCTGTTCATTAGTGAGGAACCAGTCAAAAACCATATAAATTTGACAATATCGTCATGAAACATAACCATATTAGGCACAACCACTGATCAACCTGGCCACATGCCAATAGGCGGCCAAACACACAAACAGAAGACTACTCCAACTTTGACGACGAGCTTCGGAAGAAGAATATGCTAGGCTTGCCGCCGACCGAGTTCTCAGCCTTCTGCAATTTGCCCGTCACCGTTTCCGCATGGACACACTCCACCGCAGCTCCGACTTCACATCAACACGACAAAGCACAAAAGAAGTCACTGAACACGTCGAAACCCGACTAACGAAGCCCGAGTCGCACCTAAAATCCACTCGCCGCATCATCGTTACCAAACTGCCCGCAACGCCCCTGGCCAGCAAGCTTGGCCACAAGCCCTCCTTCTCTGGTCTCCAAGCAAAAGACGACTCCGAGATGATGTCCCCATGGAGGAGAAATACACAAACAACGCCTCCATCGCCTGATCTCGAGGATCTAAGATTTCCCTCCGAAGTAGCAACCGCGGTAGATACGGATGCACGGACTCCTCGACGACGCCTCCAACAAAGTCTTGATACTCATAGGCATCACCATCGCCGGTTCCAGCAGAGCAGGAACGAGAACTTCTTCTAGAGCTGCAAGCGAAACCCATTCGAACCGGCTGACTTCCTCCTCAGCCAACACTGACCACCTCCCCTACCAAGTAACATTGCAGCTCACCTGTGAGCCGACCTCAGCAGAGTGAAGATGCCCATCAGCATCTTCATCGTTGCCCATGCAGCCAAAGAGCACCCTTTGGAGCCGCCGCTCGGCCAACGAGCCCCCACCACCGCGTGCGAAAGGCTGGCCAGCCACGTCCGAGCCGCCGCCACCACCACGCCAGGCCATCGCACACACTTCCACCACCACCGCATGCCCCGAGTGTGCGCCCTCCACATAGTTGCACGTTGGGCGCCACCACCACCTGCCCGGGGCCATCGTCCCGGCGTGCGACCTACAGCCCCCCCCCCCCCCCCCCCCCTCCTGTGAGATGAGACCTGCCACTACCGCGGCAAGCGCGATGTGCCCCGTGGGGGCAGGACACACATGGTGACTCATCCAACAGAGTGACGCTCGGCACTGGAAATAAACTAGCACGAGAGGCGCCTCAGGCAAAGGTCTGTAATCCTAATTTTGTTCGTAATGCAAGCGAGACTACTTTGGTGTTGCGGCATTGGCAATGGCTCACGAATGGCAGGAAGCTAGCTAAGTAGCTAAGTCGTGAGGGACCCATGTTCTCGCCATTGGTTATGGTCCTCCTAGTGCATGGGGCATGCGTTTGGAAGATTGATGGCTGGCTCGGTGGCACATTACTGCACTATGGTGCTACATGACTTAATCATCGGTGAACCCCAGCCAACGTCTTGCTCATGGGCGGATGCAGCATGTAATGCGGGGGGGCAGCTGCCCTCACTCAAATTTTTGAACCTTTGTAATTTTCCTAGCTTAATAATGATTTGTCCCCACTTAGCAACAAATTTTGGCTCACTTAGCATCACTTTGACCCTCCTAGATTTTTTTCCTGCATCCGCCCATGGTCTTGCTCTCTCTTTGCCCTGCTGATTGATGGGGGTATCCGGCAGCGAGGCGTTCGTTCTGGCTGTGATGCCATATGGTTCTCTTATGCCCCTTTCCCAGTCTGTGAAAGATAGATAGGCGACCCTTGAAGTTGTTCAAGTGTTTTGTTGCCCTCATTTACTATTTTTTGTTGTAACAATCTTATATCTTATATATTTACTAATTGGAGGCACCGTAGGAGACACCACGTTAACTCTGAGCAAAAAGGTCTTAAGAGTCGTTAGATTTAGGTCTCGCATAATACAAGCCGTCAAATTGTCGTCGGAAAGCCTTTCGGGTCTGTTAGTTTCGTGTGTTCACAAAATAGTTCTAGCGATAAAAAAAACTCAGCCCTTCCTTTAGTCTTTCGGCCGCCGCCGTTTCCTCTCCGCTCGGCCGTCCCCTGGATCGTGCTGACCTCCGGTACGTAAGCCACCAATGTTCGTTCACCTCTCCATCTACGTGTCCTACTAGAGTTGTTTCGGCGGTCCGATTAGATCGCCGGGGCGTCGCCGTTTCCTCTCCGTCCGGAGTGCCCTCGATGCTGCTGATCTCCCTTACAGCCGCTGCCGTTCAACTCTGCATCAGCGTGTCCTGTTAGACTTGCTTCAGCGTTCTAATACGACCCCACCACCAGCCACCAGAACCTATGTCGCTCTGCCAGAAGACACCAAGAACCACCACCGCGTGAAAGATATATTTCTTTTGGCACGCGGCCTCAGTTCATTCAGATATGGGCATCTGATTGGTGAATTTTCCTTGGCTTTGGAGCTTAAAATATTACTATAACTATGCAGATATGGTAGCACATGAGGCTGCAGAGTTTACAAAAGCCTAAGAGCTGAATCGTTTCAGGAATTGTAAGTTGTTTCCATGATCTTTTCGCTTGCAGGTGATATACCCATGGTATGGTTTCAATGTGTCTTCCCTGGAATTTACGTATTGTCGTTATTTGTCAATTTGATAAATTTGAGACCAGTAGCTATTGTTAGGTGAAAAGAGTAGCAAGATAAAAGGTTCAGGAATCAAATTTGGTTGTCACCTGCGATTAAGCAGTAAAATCTGCATGTTCTCACTTAGTTGTTCCATGAATGTTTAGCAATAAAATAATTGCACTTATGCTACTGTGATTTATATATTATTTTATTAGCTGCTCGATGAATAGTGTCTTTCTTATAATACCTATTTCTCAAGCATGTTTTTTTTATAATAGTGTTTTGGCTGCTAGAATTTACATTACGATGTCAAAGTCGTTCGCTAAAGTTTCTCCAATTCAGTCAATAATGACCATAATGGATGCTCTCTTTTCTAAGGTCTGATTTGTTCAGGTATCTGCTCTCTTATAAGGTCGATAATGAGATTTGTAGAATCAATTTATTTCTTACTATTGATGGTTTGTATGCCTATTAATGGTGAAATATTAAATAAAAATCTGAAGTATAGTTCTCCTATTAATGGTTTGTATGCCTGAATCGCATTCATGTTGAAATTTAGTTAGATTTTTCTGTTTCAATTTTACACTAAACAGTATTCAGAATTATATATCTAAAGAACTGATACATGAGATCAAAGCATGTTCAAGTTAAGAACAGATTCATATTTTTATGTAAGAGAATAATTTGTTTTTCTTATGTACGCATGAAAAAAGGGAACAAAGAGGTAATTTTTTAGGTAGTTTTATATAGACGGCATACTATAATTGAGATCAACCTTTTTCAAATTTATGAGCAGATTCATATTTTCATATCAAGAAAATAATTCGACTATGGGCCCAATAGTTTTACCTCCCAAAATACAATACCTCAGTGTTGTGCTTGCTGCTTTTATAGGCGTTTCTTGCAGAGTGAGATATTTGCACGTTCTATTTTCTAACATAATTTTTTTTTGACATCCAGGCAGTGCGCTCGAGGATATCATTAGAATCTTTCCTGTCATCAGATTTGTTAATACATGCCTACATATGCATTACTCACATATTAGAAAATAGTCATAACATAACAATGGGGGTCGCAACAGCATCAGAAACGAACTGTTCATGAATGAGGTAATGAAGTGAACATAAAAAGAAATAGAATGTTTGTTCGATTTATGTGATTTCACTCATATATGTTTCTATCAACAGCAGATTGTGGTGCATGCAATCCTTTTGTATACATAAAAAGGATTAGACAAACTTTGATTTGTACCCATATTAAAGATTTCCTTCCACTAATTTGTGTGTAGTATATATTCAGAAGAGATAGTGACATTGAATATAGTGTGACTCAATTAAGTCAATGATTCATCTCCATAGAAAATGTGAGTAACATAATGTGGATAGCAATGAACTAATATTCTGAGTTGTGTTTATTCTAAAAAATCTAGCCCGTGTAGTTGCACGGATTGATGACTAGTTATCCATCATAGCTGATGTACACCCGTTTGGGTGGATTTGGAGCAATATATTTAGGTGACGAGTCCCCCCCCCCCCCCCCCCCCCCCCCATCTCGAACTTTTTAAAAGAAATGAAAGAAACCCATAACACTGGCTGGAGTACTGGACGACCTGGAATTGTCTTACGGAGTACTGGACGACCTGGAATTGTCTTACGCAGCAAATTCAAAATTAGCTATTGGAGATGATCTACGTAGAATTCTGCACGTGCACCAGTTAGCTACTTAGGGCATCTTCAGCGGGCCGACGCAAACGACCACCCCGCGTCCGAACACGTCCGCGTGGATAGAAAAATGGGTAAATCGCCACCCAGCGGGCTGACGCAAACTGACAGGGGTGGTCCGGCCGACTCATTCCTGGCCCAAATGTGGGAGAGAGATGGGTCAGCGAGGACAAGCGAGCGGTCCGCGCACGCGTCCGCGCGTGTTCGGCCGACCCCACCTGGCAGCCAGACAACGTCGAGCCGTCTTCTCCACCGCTGGTACTGGCTAGTCTGCGCCGCCGCTTTGGCCTCGTCCAGCGCGTCCTCAGCGAGGCATTCATGCCGCTCCTTGCCGTCTGCACTGGCCATCAATGTCGACGCCTCGATGATCGCGCAAGGCGGCGAGCAGCGAGCGGCTAACAGCACGCGTCCAACGCCTTTATAAGGCACCCCCTCTCACGCCACGGCCACACAGACCCGCCGCCGCAGCCCCCCACATCTTATGAGCACGCCATGAAAGGCCGCTGGCCTTTCAGCCGGAAGACCAAGCACGAGGGCGAGGCCTCCGGATCGGGCTCGGGCTCGAGGGACCGGCATCAAATGCCACCGCCGCCTCTACCGCGCCCACCACCGCCACCTCGCCGCGCCCGAAACATGGCCAGGGCACCGCGCGGCCCGCGGGACCGCGTCTACGTACCGGTCAGGTTGGCCCGCTGGTTCTACGCCAGGGACAATTCTGTGCCCTGGCCGGACGTCAACTTGCCGGCGCGGTGGCACCTCAACAGCCGACGCGTACCCGTGTCGCCCGTCCCGCGCGACAGAGTGGAGCGCGTGCGGGAGATACGGCGGCGGCGTGGCCTCCCCCCATGCACCTGCGGTGCGACCCCACCTTCGACATCGGGTCGCTGAACTGGGACAGCTTCTCCCGGTGGGAGCTACGCCCAGACAGGCGCGCCGGCTACCTCGGCGACGTCGACTAGGACCCCAACTGGGCGCCCGTCATGTCCTCCTCCAACGACGAGGACGACGACGACGAGGACGAGGAGGACGACAATGACGACCGCGTGCCTGTCCAGCCACCGCCTCCACCTTCTCCTCCTCGTGTCAGCGCCGAGGTCTCCGGTCAAATCTACAATGGTCGGGTGATCCGCGACGACATGGACGACATGGTCAACCATGTCGTCTACCACTACTTCCAGGCCGCCGACCGTGGCAAGGCCTTCGAGCTCCCTTCCGAGCTCACCAAGGAGGAGGAGCTCGCCGTCGCGGTCCTCATCAGCCAGGAGGAGGAGAGGAGGGCGTTCCCGGAGCTCGCCGATGCCCTGGCGCTCTCGGTGGTGCCACCTCCATCGCCTGGGCCGCCGCGCACTCCACCGGCCAGGCCACGTCGGGAGGCCAGGGCCGAGCCCTGGGACGCCTGGCCTGGGGCTGCACTTGGGTGGCCGACGGGCGCGCCGCCTATCATGGGCTGGGCTCCCGGGACGCCGACTCCCCTGCCAGGGCCTCCACCGCCGCTCATAGCCAACTGGCCGTGGTCGCAGGGGCCCTTCATCGACCTCTCCGGCGATGACGACGACGAGTAGGCCCTGCCGGCGACTCCACAATCCTAGCTTAGGCTAGGGTTTTATCTTTTATATATTTTTCTTTTTTAATATGTAAAATATCTATATTAATGGAAGAATGGCCCACCTATTAGGGCAAAAAAATAAATATGTGTCGGCCCGTTGGGTTGTCTCCCACCTATTCGGACAGACACATTTTCAATATCCATAACCCGACGCAAACGGATCAATTCGGACTAGTTATCTTTACTATTAAAGCGAAAAGTGGTGTCCGATGTCACACTTTCAGTTTCCGATTTTGCCCTCAGATAAGACATCAAATTACCCATCAGTGCTATTATCATCCCTTTTTCATCTCTATCTCAACAAACCACCGTCGTCCCGCAGCGTATCCCCTAATCACCCGTACATGCCTTCCGTGATTAACCTGCAAATTTCAACGACCAACTGAAAGGACGAGATGTCGCCTAGAGGGGGGGGTGAATAGGCGTTTTAAAAACAATTATGGAATTGGCTTGAAGGAATGCGGAATTAAACTAACGTTTATTTTCTTCAAGCACAAGACCTAAATATGCTAGGCTCAACTAAGTGCAACAACAACAACTAGATATAAGCAAGATAGCACAAGATATAATTCACAAGTGATAAACAAGATATAAGTACTTCAAGCACGATGGCTATCACAAGGAAATAAACTCGGGTACAGAGATAACCGAGGCACGCGGAGACGAATATGTATCCCGATGTTCACTTACATAAAGTAAGCTAACCACCATTGGAGAGATGCGGGTAACCACGAAGGCTCCCGAACGCCACGAAGGCTCACCTTCTTCTCCGAGTCCCCCACGAAGCTAGGGACCCCTTCTTATGGTTAGCTTTTCCTCCACTCCGGAGATGGCAAGCTCCACAACCACTTCACAACTCCCACGAAGGGGAAACCCGGGCCTCTTCACAATCTTCCACGAAGAGGACACCGTGGCACAACCACCGAGCCAACTAGGAGGTCACCCTCCAAGAGTAACAAGCTCACGATCTCTCACTCGAACAAATCGTAATGGAGAGCTCAACACTATGCAAGGATGCAAAGCAAGAACACAAGAGGAAGTGCTCAAATCCTTCTCTCCCAAATCCCACCAAGGCAACAAATGCTATGGAGGAGTTAGAGAGGAAGAACAAGGGTGGAGGTCAACCAATGACTCCAAGATCTAGATCCCAAAGGTTCCCCTCACTTAGAGGAGGAATGAGTTGGTGGAGATTGTAGATCTAGATCTCCTCTTCCAAATCCCTCAAAAAGATGCAAGAATCATAGGAGGGATGGAGGAGGAAGAAGGCTCTTGAAGGTCAACAATGGAGGTCAATTTCGTGCTCTAGAACCTAAGGGAACCGTTGGAGAAGAAGCCCCCTTTTATAGGGCACGAAAATTGCCCGTTACAGAGTTTTCGGGGCGCTCCGGAGCAGAGCCCGGAGCAGCTCCGGACTACACTCCGGAGTAAGTATATTGGCACTGCTCAGCACGGAGCAGAGCCCGGAGCTACTCCGGATTTGGAAAACTGCAGAAACACTCATACGAAAAACGCGATAACTTTTGCATCCGAACTCCGTTTTTAGCAAACTTGGACTTTTTGAAAAGCTTAGAAAAAGTACTACAACTTTATGCAGAGAAACACCAAGAAATGTCAAGATGAAAAACACCAAATGTGGAGAGGTGTGAAACCTCCCAAAGTGAAGAACCGATAAAACTCTTCAACTCGAAAACGCAATAGACGATGCATTTGGATTCCGTTTTCGATGAACTTGGACTTGTTGGAAAGCTAGCAACAAGCACAAGAACCTCACATGGAGAAACACCAAGAAGCAACAAACTAGGAAGATGCAAAGTATGCAAAGGATTGAGCTCCCTATGACGATGTGATCAAGTTACCCAACCGAAAGCCCCTCTTGATAGTGCGGCTATCTATCCTATAACCCGGTCTCCCAACAAACACCTTGAGACCGGTAAAAGGAAAACCTAGCAAGGACATACCTTTGCCTTGAGCATCCCGCTTGATCTTGATGATGATGCTTCATGCTCTCATCAAGCCGGAATGCTTCACTTGATCATTGTTGCTTCGTGAAGACTTTAATTTGCTCCCCCATAAACCATTATGGGATAGCTTTGTTAACACTCATCTTCATAAGTCCATTATCACCAAATGGATGACAAGCCTCAAACATATGATCTTCTTGAGATGCTTATCTTGAACTTTCACAACTCAACCTTGATAATGAACATCATTTGATTTCATTCTCCCATGGGCCATATTGAATCCTTATTTTGATGTAAGCCCATGGGAAGATACTTGATTCCACTATTCTCTCTTCATCTTGGTCAACCTTGTATCTACTCATGCTCTATCGAATCTCTCTTAAGATGCATAGGGAATTCTTCATTTGATTGCATGCTCTAAGTCTTGGTCAACCATGGGTCAACTCATGAGACCATCGTGACCTCGACATAGAACCATAACTTGAATTCTTCTCATGTAACCAAACTCTCAAGATCTTGAGACTCCTTGGCTTAGTACATAAGCTAGAGCATGGATTACTTGAGTTCTACACAAGAACAACATCTTTATTTCTTCTTCTTGATCATATTGAATTCATCTCTTCTTGTTCAATGATCTTGATGCCAATACTTAAGATATATTGTTATCTTCATGGCATCCAAGCCTTGAATCCAACACACGGACTTCAAGCAATTCCTATGAACAATTCCTTCATAAAAAGCTCAATGAGAATATTAGTCCATAGGGATTGTCATTAATTACCAAAAACACACTTAGGGGCAATTGACCCTTACACCAACGCGGCGGCCGCCGAAAATGAGGGCATCGCCTAGCGACCCGGACAACAACGGCCGCTGCAGCCGAGGGCCTCACGCAGTCGCGCGGAGGTGATGCGGACGTGAGCCTGAGCGGCAGCGCAGCCGAGGTCCTCTCTCAACGGCATCCAGCAGATCATGGCCGGAGGGGGTGCTCCCTGGCGGAGGAGCCCGGAGTGGGGGCTGTGCTGGCGGTGTGCTCAAAGAGAGAGAGAGAGAGAGAGAGAGAGGAAAGGAGCGGTGCTTGAAAAAAGGTCATCTCCTGCCGTGCCATGCGCATCGCCCAAGCTAGCTCACCGCGCGCCGCCCGGAGCCGCCACGCCTGCGCTGACGCCTGATGCCCTAGCCGCCCCGGCTCGCCTCCACAGAGATCTTCCCGAGCGCCGCGCGCACTGGCCGGCCACGACCTCCTCCCGAGCACCGTCGCTACATGGCTGCTCCGTGCAGCGAGCCAGCGAGTGGACACCTAGAAGGTTGATGGCCACCACATGTTCGACGGATTTCCCCTTCCTGGTCTCTCTCTCTCTCTCTCTCTCTCTCTCTCTCTCTCTCTCTCTCTCTCTCTCTCTCTCTTTCACGAGCCCTTCCTGCTCCATACTCGTACAATCCCCTTCATCCATACATGAACAAATTTCGTTTTGGTTTTGTTAGATTTAACGTTGACATATGTGCAAATCTCATCCAGATTGAACCATTGAAGTGGAGCACGCAAAGCTATGGACGTTCGCGAAGAAGGGTCATGAAACAGTTCGGATCATCTGATGTAAGTATGTGAGATAACATCTTCCTGATCTCTCAAATTCGTCAGCAGGCCCGCTGGTGTAGCAGAAAGCGTAACAAGGTATTGTGATGAGTCTGATCTAGCTGTTGGTAGTGAAACATATATACGACCTGCAAACTCATCCATGCCAGACTATGAGTATGACATGAAGAAAGCTAACTGGAAAATCTTTGCTTTTAACACGCTGGTTTGTGCATTAGTAAAAAATAGGTGTGGTAAATGATGGTATTCTATGTTAAAGAATGAAGATGGTCTTCCATATTATCAGGCTTGCAGGGGAGGCCGTCAGTTTGATTAGCTGATTACAGGTTTCGCTTTATCGACACTGCCCAATAGGCTGATTGTTGGTATCTCATTGCCGAAAGAAATCTATGGTAATGAAGTTGTGAAATCCTACAGAGCCTAATTTGGGTACACACTTCTCTTTCAGCTTCAATCTTGGGCTGCTAAAGGAATAACTGCCACACATAAGAACCGAGTCGTTTCATTTGTACAACATCAAGTAGTCATGTTTCTAATCGAGATAAAAAATGCAAGAGATTTTCCCCATATTCATTTATTTGTTTTCCTTATTGAAAAAGTGTATTCTTAATGTTCAAGTTATTTTCCATGAACCTCCTGTGAAATTTACATCAGAAGTAATTTAAGTAATACATCTCATTTGAAAAAGGGTCTATCATTATCTGATGGACTTAAAGTTTACAATGACATTTACTTCGAATGCAAATGATCTTCTTTCCAATAATGTCTGAAAAAATGATATAGCTTTTCTGAATTATCCCATGGGCCATTGTTTACAGCAACACTTACCCAGCGAGCAACCAAAGTGGTTACAGGGAAGAGCAGCGGGTGATACCAATTTCATTAAAACCATCTTCTTTGATTTTTTTTGCTTTTGCGTAGGTCTGCACATTCTTTGGCGGAGGAGCCCTTAGGGGGAAAGGTAGGGCAGATATTTGCTAAGAAGTATTCGTACGCATCTCTAGCTTCGGTGGTAGATTAAGGTTTTCCAATTCGTCGATGGTAAGTTCCTCTTAAATTTAGGGCACTTTCTTGGAGAGGAAAGAGAAGTGAAGATTCCACGGAAGCCGTCCGTGCCGAGGACAAACGTGGGTACGTGGCCGAGGCCGCCCTCGGTGTGGAGCTTGCTGGTATGATTTTTGTCAATGAAAATTGTGTTCACTTAGGGCGTGTTTGGTAGCCCGGGCCAACCCAACAATTCCCATCTCAGCAGAGATTTTATCAAAATTGGTTGTTTGGTATCCCGGTTCTCCCATGTGGGCACTGCCCGACTGGCCCGAAAAAGGCCTCTCAGCCCTGCCCGGTTGAGAAGCCGAAATCGAGCTTCACAGTTGGGCAGGGCTGGCCTCGGCCGAGAAACCCCCGCGCGCCGCTCAGCTGAGCCGAAATCCAACAGGGGTCAACACGACCCAACCTCATTTCTCCCCTCTCGACAATGCTCTCGCTCGACCCGCACCTACCGCCGCCTCCTCGACGTCGGGCGCCGCCGCCTCCTCGACGCTGGATGCTGCCGCCTCGACGCCGGCTGCCACTGCCTCGACGCCTGCCGCCGCGCTGGACCAGGACCGAGCGCCAGTGAAGCTCCCTCGCCTCTGGTCTCTCCTCGACGAGACCAACGCCGGCCATCGGTCTCCTCGACAAGACCAGGACGGAGCACCGCACGCCACCACCTCCTCGACACTGGCCCGCCCCTGGTCTCTCCTCGACGAGACCAACGCCGGCCCGCCCCTGGCCTCCTCCGCCTCTGGCCTCCACGACGCCAGCCCCAGCCCGATCTCAAAATTGCAGCACGCCAGCCACGGCCCGATCTGCACCGCAGCACGCCGGCCCCGGCTTGATCTGCACCGCAGGACATCTCCCTAGCCCCCGATCTGCACGGCGACCAGCTCGCCGGACTCGACTCCCACCGGCGGCGGCGCCCAGCTCCATTACCGGCGGTGGTGATCTGCACGGAGGACCTGATTGCTTTTAAAATTTCTAGCCAGGGTCTTGTGTGTAATAAAGTTGGACTTGTGTGCAGTTTCATATTCTGTTAGAGGGTCTTCTATGTAAGAAACCAGATCTAGCACATATCTGAACATAAACAAGCCACCAAACAACATCTTGGCTCAGCATGGGTGAACACATACGAGCTACCAAACACGCTGAAATATCTCAGCGCAGCTCGGCTAACATGAGCTTATATGAGGTGAGAAAGACACTCTGAGATGACACGGGCTACCAAACACACCCTTAGAGTATTTCAAATCGTTCTGCAACTGAAACACCACATGCTGATATTCCGAGGCATTTGCTTCCAGTTATGTTTCTGTTTTGCAATCAGTTTCATTGGAAGGATCATGTGATGACTGTAGTCTATCATAACTTCAGATGTCTTCTCACTCCCAACAGGCAAGTGCGAGTAGCCGAGTTCTGAAGGAGGTAGCAGAAGGACTCCATAATGGACAAGTTGTGTCATACGTTGCCGTGTAAGCGAATTTCATCGGTTGGTTTACTTATGTGATTCGATTTTCATTTGCTAGAGCCTAGCACCCTGCGCACATATATTTGCACTTTCAAAATTTACTTCAGTTCATTCAAGAAATCTCAATAGGAAAGCCAATAGTCCAACCTATACAACTTTCTTGTGTAATATGTAAGTCATATCACAATTTTTTGTGCATCTAAAAATGGAACCTAGCTGTAAGATTTGTGACCAAGAAGTAAATAGATAATTATTGTTTTCATCCTTTTTCTTGGTAGTTTGTTAAATTTTTTGCTCTCGTTGCAAAGGAGCTTTGTGACTTGCTCAGCAGGTTGGATGTTCTTATTCCGGGATTTGGAAGGGCGATTGCTTGCCTCCTAACAGGGACAAAAATTAAGGGTAAAAGCAAGAAGGTGAGTGATTGTCGTCAAACCGGCACTCGGAAGGATAAGTCGCTTAGGTGCAAAGACAAGAAGAGTGGTGATACAGGGAAGGCATCCGCAGCTGCTTGATGGATTATCTCCAGTTTCTTGGCTTGTCCCTGGTTTGGGTCATTCTATGGCTTGGGTGTTGCGTGTTACCTGGTGTCGAGGGACTGAGTGTTCTCTTCGACAATCTGATGCGTGGTTCAAGGGTTAGGGTAGTGGTTGTTATGTGTTGGGAGAGTTTTTCAATTGTCCGATGCGAGGTCTTCCTGATGTGGGTTCCTTGTTTTGGGCCTGTTTGTACTGGTTTTAGCTCGGTTTTCCATAAATTAACTGGGCAATTCTCTTCTTCTTAATTAATAGATAGAGGCAAAGCTTTTGCCTCCGTTTCAAAAAAAAAAAATCTAACTTCACTGACTAACGATTATGTTAATATTCAACAAATACAAGAAGGTGGTGACAGCATCACACTATCTGAACTAGCATGGATAGATCTCTTGCAAGAGCCATTCAAAGACATCAAGTCGAGGTCAGCTAGCTTAAGTGTATTTCTGTTGTCTTTGTGTCGATGGTGTAACAAGGCAGTTAATGCCGCAATCAGCTAGGGAAAAAAACATGATAATGTATGTACTGAAAATCTGCGATGGGAGAAAAATCCTTATGGTTGTATATATATATGGGATGCATGTATATTATTAATGGACTTGATTTTATGATAAATTTATTTTCTTACGCTATTTGTGTTGTGGATAGGAAGGTCGCCACAAAACACCATGAGAATAGAAAATTTTACTTTTTAGTTATAGTATATATTATAAAATATGGATGAGTGTAACATAGAGGTGGGGAAGGGGAGATATTTAGGGTATCTTCTAGATTTTAAATAAACATAGGACAACCATCTTTTAAGTTATTCCTCAGAAATGTTGTTTTGAGGCTCACACCTGGCCTTCCCTATAGTATTATTGGCATCGCCACATGTTTTTCTTCTATTATATTATAAAAATTAGGGTAAGGCATATGTGCAACTGTATGTCATTTAAGTTGGAGGACAAAGTTTCGCGCCGACACGGAGCAATGCAATATGGAACATGAAGTTTGAAGTGAGCTTAACACATGGCAGCAACAGAGCCGGATGCCACGCCATTATTAATATGAGAGTGTAGAAGAGAGTGAAAACAACCCTTGTCTTATAGTAATTATGTATTTCTATTTAATATTTATTATTGCATCATGCACAATGGCCTATTAAATCTATACTATTAAAGGGAAAACGGTGTCCGGTGTTATACTTTTAGTTCCAATTTTGTCCTTAATAAAAAAAGATTCGTAACATTTAGTTCCGCAACTCCTCCCCGTAATCGCTGGCGAGCTCCCTATAAATAGTGTTAATCCCTCCTTATCTCATCTACAAAGCAACCAACCTCCTCGTATCGAGGGAGGCTAACTGTGCTCGGATCCACCACATCCCATGGCAATCACGAAAAAACCAGTGACCCGGGGACGCACGCAATAAAAATCAGTCGGACGTTGGACCAATTCCGGCTCAGACTCTAACTCTGTCGATGGAGAACAACCTCGAAAACCGTGCGACTTGCTCCCGCCCGCCCCTGCCACGGAACTACAGCGCCTGCCAAAAGTATCTCATCCATATGGTTTTGCCGCCACTGGCCAAGACTTCCCAGAATCAAATCTGAGAGAGGTCTGGAAGAAATTGGTTAAGCACAAAAATGGAAACCCCACAACGAATAGACACGTTTGGTGGCACTGTTTTTGTCGGAGGAGGAGTACTAGCCTACTTGGCCGGCTATGTAACTTGCCTTGCGAGGAAGAAGCAGCAGCACCTAGAGAGAACTTAAGATGCCTCTAGGAAGATGAAGATAAGAGAACTTGTGGTGGAGGCTGGTGGTTTAAATCGTTTTGGTACCACGTACTAATGTACCAGAGAAAATAATTCTATTCAACAATTAGAGTGGCAGGTGGACCTATCTTTTCAACAGGAGTATAAAGCGGCAACTTTGTTTTGGATGTCTGTGTATATGAGTATAAAAGATGCCCAAGCTATTTGGTGTGTGAAAAATTATACAACATCTCACCAATACTGAATCAAAGTACTACAATTGTGCAATCATACTTTTCCGTTTAATTACCATAGCTGAATGTTCCCTTTTTACATATGTCTATTTCTTTTTTTTTTCTTATCCTTGTGGTAATTGGCTAGGTAGATTAAACCACGTGACCCTTTCAAATTTTGTACATAATTGTCAATTTATTAGAATAATATACAACCTTAATTTAAAGCTGAGCATATAGTTGCCAATAGAAGAACAATGCAGAGAGATTACAAATAGAGAGGTTGTTGTTACTACAAATACAAGACAATGCACCGAGGATAGAGGTGACTACAACTGCAGATTAAGACAATAACGAGATGGTAGTTGAAATTGGTTATCCTCTAAGATCATTTTGATAATGATGTTTTTTTAAATGGAAGGCTCAATGACCCCAACTTTGAATTAACAAAGCCAACACGCCCAACATTACAAGGTGACTTACAACGAACTGATGGGGTTGCCAGCTATAGATCACAGACCAAAAATAACAGAAGATATAGAAAATAACAGAGGAACAAAACATCCTAACTAAGACTAGGAAGAGAGCTTGCACCATAGGAGAAGGCAGAAACTTCTGTTGAACAGGCACGGCCCTGGAGCAGACCAAACCGAAGACCTCCCTTGCAGAGACAAGGCACACCTATGGCCGGGGGAACACAGAAATCTCCAGGACTTGAGCTTCTGAAGGGGTGGGCTGGAAATAGACGCATCCAAGAAGGGAGCGGCGCCCATGAGCGTCGCCGTTACCTGAAACGGCATAAGCCTTGCTGAGCTTTCGCCCAAGCCCAACCACCACCCCCAAGACACCACCTTGACACTCCTTTTACCAATTTTCCCACGACATGAGGGAGAAATTATTGGCATCTCCCGTGGCAACTCCCGTGAAACTAAAGACCCTGAAGCACGACCGAGCCCCAACGGTGAGGCACGCAAGTCGTGCACGGAGGTGGAGGCCGGCCACAGGGGAAAGGACGAACATTTGGTGGCGCCTTCAAGAAGTAGAATGGCGCTAGAGGCGTCGTCGCCACCCGCAAGGCCGAGGCTGTGCATGGCTTTCGCCGATGTACCATCCACCTGCCAAGCAACAACCACCACCATAGAGATCGGGAAGAGGACGCAGAGGCAAACACTGCCAACATCACCCCCGAAGTGTTGCCGGCCCGGGGAGATGAGTTGTCCCACACCCTAGAGCACCTACGCCACGATCATCACCAGCACCACCCACTGGCCTTGCCATACCACCACAGATCGGCTTCCAGACCGCAGCATTGCAGAGCACTCCGCTTATGGCAATACGGAGCTGCGGCGAGAGAAGTGTGCAACCGTCGGCCACACCACGTCGCCCGCGCGACCGTAGCAAAGCGCCAACTCACCTGCGACCACTGCCCACCCCTAAAACAAGGTCGCCCACCAAGCCCAGGGCCGTCGCCCCGGCATCCAGAGGCCCCGTCCGACCGCACCAACAGTCGCTGCCGGCCACCAGATGAGGGCCCCCGAGAGACCAAGCGCCATGCTTGGTCCGAGCAGGGTCATGGACAACCGTAGCTGTCCACCGCCCCCATCTTCGGCAGCTTCGTGAATCATGGCAGCACGGGGAAAGCGGGCCGGCGCCATCCCTGAGAGGCAGACCCCTCCCTGCTCTCTTGCGAAGGGCCGAGTGGCGCGAGATCCTCGCCACCCCTTCATCGACGCCGCGCAGACTTGTCCGGCAGCCGCCTCTGGGGAGGACGAGGGGAAGAAGGGAGAGAGGGAGGCCGGCGGCGTGGATCTAGGTTTTCGCCCCCCGGTCGCCTGGAGGGGGCGACGCGAGGGGGAACGTCACCTTGTGGTTCCTCCATCCCTACGTTCTGTACTCTTTGATAATGATGTTGCACATGAAAAAAAGTAAAGGGGAAAGGCACCATATTTATATGGTGAAAAAGTTAGCAATACAAGCTCAAGCCCCTTTCAAAAAAAATCTCAAGTCTCAATGGACACGAAATAACAATCTTTTATTTATTTTATTTTCTTGACCCATTGCAACGCACGGGTATTATACTAGTAGATACTAAAATGAGTCGGCTCAGTGCAGATGCTCTGTCCTAGCCTTGGACCGGTCGCTGTCCTCGGCTGGTCCTCGGCTTCTCTTGGCGGCACGTGAGATCGGGCACTACGACGCGTCGCAACCAACCAACGGCCAACGGGTCTCCCACTCTCCCTTCCCCGCGTCACGTGGCGGGCGACCGGTGGCTCGCGTGCCCCGCTTCTCCCTGGGCCGTTGCTTTCGTGGTTCAGAGCAACTCGCGCGGCCTGTAAATTAGGGATGGTGAGCACTGGAAACGTGATTTGCGGTTTGAAAATATGTCGCACAGATTAGATCCTGCAGAATGTGATAATGTAACAGCATAATGTTATACCGTTCTGTTTTGTGGGGCTTGGTCTGCGTGACACATGCGAGATTTCAAATGTAAATCGTAAACACGAGGTATTGCAATTTATCGGCTTCAACAGTTTATATGCGATAGTATGTAATCGTTCAACAGCTAAAATAATAAGCGTTGAATCTACGCAATCAGACACTCAACATGTTGTAGGAGCACTCGGCAAGACAACAGAATCATCACGATGCGGATCGATGCAAGATCAAGCATGACCGGCCCTCACTGTATAATCAACAATACCGCCATGGCCTCCACTCGATCGCCGGACGAGACATAGCCGTTATTTTTCTTCTTCTTTGCAAGATCTCCATGCATGCCAAATCTCACCACTCCCTTGTGTATTAATTCATGATGGATGAATCCATCATCGTCGACTTATCCTCAATCCATTGGCAATACCATTTCCTTTGATCGGTGCAGGTCACAACCCATTCAACATCACCACAATTGAATAAAAAAAATGAAATAATTCATACCTTGCGTGGTGGGCGAAATCTCTGCCGCTGGCCGGAGCTCCCTTCAGGGCATATTCAATGCTGAGCGCTTGTTGAGGCGCCTGAGGGGAGAAAGGAACGAATATTAATCCTAGCGTCCGATAGAGGAGTCCATGGTTTCAACGCAGGGCCTCCAGTTTGAGGCGCTTGTTGTTCCAACCACACGGGTCCGATTTCCCTGCCGCGGGCCAATTCATAATGAAGCGCCGGGCGCATCTTTTTGCGTCGACGCTCGCAACTAAGCGCCTATCGCCCGGGATCGAACGAGGCAACTGCCGATCGGCCGGGAACAAATTCCTAGCACCCGCAGATAAGAGTCCCCGTTGTACATGCCCTCATGGCTACGGTAATTGCCGCTAAAGACAGCTTTTTTGGACGCTTCTTCGTGACTCCTGCACAGCCGGCTTCTTTGGCCTCGCCTTAGGCACAGGTGGACTGGTCGGTTTCACCATCGGGGTCAATGATGCCGCAGGTTCCAGACGGGGGGAGGGGGGCAGTGCAAACAGGCTGACATGCATGCCCTGCCGCTTCAGTTTGGCGGCACCACCGAACGAGCGTGGGCTTGCCGGCCGTTGTGGGGGTGGCTCCTCGAGATCCAGGAGCTAAATTTGCTGACCCCATAATTTTTTTTGTTCGTAGGATTTTTTAACCTAACCCATAAATAATTGAATGTGAAAAAATAAGTACTCCCTCCGGTCTCAAAAGGATGTCGGAGATTTGTCTAAATATGGATGTATGTAGACACTATAAAATATGAGACATCTTTTTAGGGCCAGAGGGAGTAGTAAAGTGGCAAACTCGATCGCGCCGAGCAGAATTGGTTGCTCCCTGGCGGCTGCAGCATGCAGGCTGTCTTGGTGCTCCGTCGACGCGCGATCATCTTTCGCCCATCCCATAAGCACTGCCAGCTTGTGCATACGTTACTTATTAATTGGAGAGTCTTGGAGAGTTTGGTTCAGAAACCGTGCAACCACTCTCGGTTTCTCTTGGCCATGCATATGCGTTTCGTGAACATGTATATTTCCACACAAAAATTAGGGTGTGCATTTTCTATGTCTGATCTAAACAAATAGAATCCGAACAATTTGTGTTCAAACCGCATTTGGCTGCTAAAAGCCCTATGGCCTCTGGCGGCAACTCGATCGCGCCGAGCGAGACTTTTCTTGCTGCCTGGCTGGGTGCTCCGTCGACGCACGCTCGCTCAACATCGCCCATCCCATCATCTCTGTTGCCAGAGTTGTGCATTACGTTAGTTTATTATAATTGCAGAGCGTGGTTCAGAATCAGCACAACCGCTCTCCGGTTTCTCTCGGACATGCGTTTCCTCATATTACTCCACACAAACATGTATAGTATTCCCTCCGACCCATATTACTCTTCTTTAATACAGAAGTATCTATAACTAAAATATGTCTAGATACATTCATGCTAACAAAGAGTATTATGGGTCGGAGGAGTAGTTCCAGTTATCCATACGGGCATACGGCGCGCATTTCTTTCGTCAAAAATAATATTCCAATAGGGTGTGCATTTTCTATGTCTCGACATGACGGATGACGCTCTCCTCCTGTCAAAAAAGCCGCAAGAATAATTTTAAACTATCAACTTGTTCCATTTCTTTACTTTATTCATGTCACGTCATCTGAACCTCATTTAGCAACTTAAACTACCAATCTAACGTGTGGACAGGGGACGCACAGCGCGTTCTAAATTCGGTGAAACACCTCTCAGTTTCTTCTTTGGGTAGGCACTACCAGGGGCCGGGGACAAAACATAAAGATTAACTATCAAGAATAGCAGCTCAGCTCCGCTCATCAGTGCTGGCGGAATCACAAGATATGGCGATTAAAATGGCAGGCGGTAGCGCGGTGCCGATCGCTGGTTGGTTCACCACGAATTGTATTTTGGCCTTTCTCTTTCCTGATTTGGCTATGGCGAGAGCGACGCGCGACCGCCGGCGATACGGTAATGGCGACGTCGCGTCATCGGCGGTTCCCGGGGTGTACGTGGCGACGAGCAGCGTGCGTCCGGTGGCAACTGGTCCGGGCAAAGTCAAGCGTGGCGTCGACGTCGTCGTTTGTATATTGTTGTTCTCGTAGATCTCGCCCTAGTTTTCTTCTGGCCTTGGATTCCTGAGCCGGCGGGGGGAAAGATGATACGCTCGCTGTTCCGAGAGACTAATAATTTTGAGGTAATTGCACCACTCATACAACAATTTATCTTTTAGATGCAGTTTCATATAAGAACTTGCAAAATGTATTCATATATGCAGTACACAAACTTGCATATCAGGTACAAAGTCATACAAAAACGCTATAAGGCTGACACCTGGCGTCACCATGCTGGAAGAAGGCACGTTCCAGCTTTGTACATTTTGCAGAAAACCCCATGTGTTTCTTTAAAACATGAAAAGGCCCCCTCCGTGAATACAAGAGGAAATCCCAAATCCTCTCCTCCGGGCATCATGCGCCGCCATGTGGCCGAGCAGGAACTCGAGGGCGAGATGCACCAGGACAATTTCTGGGTTGTCAACCCTTTGCCTCTATGACTTCAGCGTATTGTCCCATCGAGCAACACTACCTGACGTGCTGTCGTCGCTTGAAGCTTCACCGGCTCAGAACAAGGCGCCGGAACCCAGCTGCCGCCTCCATGACACCTTGAAGTGCGATGGCACCGGGTGGGACGTGCAACGCCCCATCAGGTCTTGTTTACTTCTAGGGTATTTAAAGGGATGGGAGGGGATTATTTCGTATCCCAAAATTTTCCCAATAGGTTGTTTACTAGTTTGGGTTTCGAGGGGATAATTTCGGGATATCTCTACAAATTCCCTCCACTCTAGTGTATTTTTGGCTAGATTAAAAACTCTCTATCATGATAGAGTATTTTTTGGGAAGAGTATTTGAGGGAATTTAAGAGTATTAGGTGAACACTAAATCCCCACATATCCCCACATCTTTCAGGGGTGAATATACCGAAGAAGTAAACAAGGCCTCAAGGAGCAGCGGCGTCTGGCGCCAGCATCAGCGGCTACGGACAGAGTTCAGCGTTAACGAGCAGCAGCTTCCGGCGCAAGAGGAGGCCAACAGGAGCTCTGTCGGCGGCAAGAAGAAGTGGACAAGCCAGGGAAAATCAACGAGAATCCCAGCAGCGAAAGGAGGACGAAAAATAAGACATACAGGAGTCCCAAAAAGCAGAAGAAGCACCTCATGGAATTGGGCAAGGAAGCGAAATCTCAGGCAGAAAGAACTTACAGTACATCGAAGTTAACCATACCCTGTTATAAGATCCTTTCTGAAATTCACTTGCAATCGTCTTTAATATTGTCTCCCCACTCACAATGTCAATAATATATTAAGAAGAACTTAGTATTTAGTTAGAATTTGGTTTCAGTGTTCCATCTTCAGAAATTATCACAGACCATCCCAAACTAAGCAAATAACACATGTCAGTGTTGGTACTTCAAGATAATTTAGTCTTAGTTGATCAACATTTTTAGCCGTATTCAGTATATATAGTTAGATAGCTGCACTGCATTCTGGTCAACCATTAGTCATGATTTGTTGTTAGCTGCAAGTATAAATAATGATCTTGCATTGTTAACCACAGGACACCTACAAGAATGTGCTCACAAAAATAGTTAGAATCTAGGATCAACAAGACGATGAATCGATTAACTACACTGATGATAGAAACCATGAGATCGATGAACATATCTCGCTAAAAAGGACATACTTTTTCTTGTTTGACGGTGGCAATAATAGTAGAGGTATTCTTACATGCACATCGATATATACCAGATATGGGTAGAGGGAGGCAAGTTCAAAATGCCTTGATAGCTGCAGAAATATATAGAGAGTTCATCCTACTAGCTGACTTTCTCACTATTTGTATGGACTACCTTTGTTCCGTTGCGAATTAATGCAATCTTTCATGTCTGTGTTTGTTCCTGAAAGGCTAAAATAGCTGCCTCGTTCTGACTGGACACAGGAACAATTTTTGCTGGCAAGCAATAGAGTTAAGGTGAAGATAGGAATAGACTCTGTGGCACACAATGATGGCAAGCAGGCAATAGCTATTGGTGGTGATAGCGGTCAGGCCAGCAAGCGTGCGGATGTCACCGTCGTCCATGACAGCGAGAAGAGGACAACAAGGAAGAGCAGCTTCCGCATCTGCAAGTCACATGGCGCATTCCTGTGGCCAAGCATGAGGACAGGCACGGACATCAGCGCGGGAGGCAGAAGCGACATCAGCATCACTGCCGGAACCCCCCCCCCCCCCCCCCCCCGCAGCGGCAACTGCATTGATATCGGGATGGTGTTCCCGCCGTCGTCACGAGCCTCAGTTGAGGTGTTGATCGAGTCGCCGCTGGACGAGCACGGGATGGTCGGGGACTACTTCTGTCTTCACCTCACCCTTGAGCAATCCTTCGCCGGCCTCACCTTGCGCCATATGGTTAGTGCAGACACTTTTGCTTTCGCTATTAGTCCGACCGTCGGCGGTCGCCCAGCTTGCCGGCTAGGGATTTGGTCGGAAGAGAGGATTTGGGATCAGGGCCGGCGCTGACCCATGGCAGGGTTGGCCAGCCGCCTAGGGCCCAGGCCATGCGGGGCCTAGAATCACAAATATTTCTTTACAAATATGGTTTATATTGGGCCTAAGAAAAAATATTTAGTACTGAAAGGCTAAAAGCAAATGACATCGATCACGGTAGGACGCTTCGCCTAGCGTACCTGGGTACCTGTGCGAATTGCTTCGAGTCCTCAACGCCTCGTCCTTCATGCGCAGACGGGAGACCATCCGCCAAACAGTGCTCCATTGCCCCCACATCACTCCGATCGGCAACCGGAGCTAGCTGTAGTAGCCAGCGTTGATCTATCCAGCCAGTCCCTGAGTGCTCCTGCTTCAATGCTCCAACGCACGCCTGACGTCGGCACACGTGCCCCTCTTCCTCTGTAAGTCCCTCTCATCCAATTCTTTATCATCTGATCTATGATGCAATCCCTCAATTAGGGATCAAACAATTTTATGCAAATTTCTTTAGCATTGAAGCATAATTGTCAATAGAGTCATTGTAATTTGATTTTTATATGAGGTAATCAAACTAGTAAGAAATACTTACTATTTTGCTATCTTTTTATTGTTTCTATCGTACGTGCAATTATTTATATAGACATCTTAGACTAAGAATGAATGCTAAGATTTTGACTTTATAATTTTTATAAGTAAAAGTAATATATATTACTCCCTTCGATCGGAAATAACTGTCGGGCACTTAGTAAAAAATTTGTACTAAGCTAGTACAAGATTGCCGACGGTTATTTCTGATCGGAGCTAGGGAGTAGGAGTTAGAGGGGCCTTTTTTCGACTTTGCCCAAGGGCCCCAAAAAATATAGAGCCGGCCCTGTTTGGGATTCCCTCTTCTATTCATGAAGGGGGGCCTTTTTGTAAAATGTTCAGAGTAGGAGCGTGCCTTCTTCCAACTCGGCAACGCCAAGTGTCAGTCTTGCAACGTTTTTGTATGACTTTGCACCTGAGATGCAAGTTTATGTACTGCGGGAACACATTTTATAAGTTTTTGTATGAAAATGCATCTAAAGGACAGGTTGTTGTATGAGTGATGCTATTACCCCTTTCTTTATTATAATTTGAGTCTTGGAGAGCTTGGTTAAGAATGAGTGCAACCGCTCTCGGGTTTCTCTCACCGAACGACGGCCATGCGTTTCCTCAACATGTATACTTCCACTTATCCATACGGTGTGCATTCTTTCCACACAAAAATTAGGGTACGCATTTTCTATGTGTCCACATGACGGATGACGCTCCTCCTGAGTCCTGTCAAAGAAAGCGGCCAGTACAATTTTGAACTATCAACTTGTTCTTTTTCTTTAGTCATGTACTAGTTGTCACGTCATGTATACTTATTCTCTAAACCTCTTTTACAGCAGCTAAATATAACCAATCTGAGTATCTAACGTGTGGACAGGGGACGCACAGGGCGTACTAAATTCGGCGAAACACCTCTCAGTTGTTTCTTTTGGTGGTAGGCACTACGCTACGCTCGGGAGACAAAACAAAAAGATAAACTAACAAAAAGAGCAGTTCACCTCTGCTAATCAGTCATCGGTGCTGGGCGAATCAGAAGACGATATTGGCGATAAAAATGGCAGGCGGCAGCTCGGTGCCGATCCCTGGTTGGTCCGGAGGAATTGTATTTTGGCCTTTCTCTTTCCTGATTTAGCTTGGCGAGAGCGACGCCCGACCGCCGGCGATAGTCATCGGCAGTTCCCGGGGGTACGTGGCGACCGGCCGCGCCCGGTGGTCCTGCCAATGTCAAGCGTGGCAGCGACGTCGCCGTTTGTATATTTGTTGTTTTCGTTGTAGATCTCGCCGTAGTTTTCTACAGGCTTTGGATTCTGGAACAGGCGGGGAGAAAGACGATGCTACGCTCGCTGTTACGTACTCCGTACAGTACTACTCACTCCACTCACAAAGTACCTACCGTTTAGTATATTGACGTGGTTACTGACAGAGGGATTTTGCTACTAGTATGAATTTGAAATGTATAACTACGATTTCATCTGTAACGATCGTTATCGACTAGAGCTCTCGTCTTACAACAACTAGTGTCAAACTTCGGAAACCCGTTCTGCTCATCACCCTCCTGCTCCTCCAGTCCTTCTAATTAAGGTTGTGGTGAAAGGTGACTGCTCACTATGCAACGGAGGCTCGACATGAAAACGTACCAGTACTACGGAAGTCCATTTTAACTTGTACTGGTGGGATGCCGTGCGTTGCTACGGACCACTTAGGTACTTTTCTTGCGTCCCATATATGATATAATACGCATAATTTCTAGGTATAGAAATAAATAGACACATGATATTGCAAAAACAATAAGATGTCTTTGATTAAATATAATTTGACAAAGTCTATAATTCAACATCATATGCGCAAAAGCAACAACCGAACAATTATCTACTATTGAGATTCTACTTAGCTTGTATCCGGATACAACTTCTATCACACCAAAGAGTCGGCACATTACACTTTGTCTCGTTTATTATGTCAATCGCACGGTTTGCCTTCGGTCATGTCGCTCGCTCGTGTTGTCGTCTGACGAGGTTCTACCCTGGCAATATCCATACTTGAGGGCTTTCGATTCATAAGAGGAGAGAGCGGGATCCGGCAAACTCGATGGTGGTCGGATAATCGACAGGGGCACACGAAGTTTTACCCAAGTTCACATCCCCTCGGCGGAGGATCGCTACATCCTGCTAGCAATCTAGTATAATAGCACATGGTGTTTACAGGGAGCCGTCGTAGGCGGAGTTGTGTCTATCTAATCTGTTGTATGCTATGAGATGTGATACGGATTGTTTGGCCCGATCTTTCACGATGCACCTCCTGATCCAATAGATATGATAAGATCTTCCAATCACGTGAGCAATACACGTAACCTGAAGATGGAGAACGTCAATCCTGCGAGCAACTCGTCGATGTAGACGAACCTCACGCCGAATAGATGAATCCAACGAGCAACGCGGTGATGAACAACGAGCCTCACGCAGCAGCACGACAATACTTGAATAATAAGCACCTTCACGCAAAACAATATATTGGATAACTAGACGAACGTCGGAGACGCCGTCTAAATACGCCAACCCTGAAGGGATGGAACACACGTGGGAACACAATGTTCTACATAATTTTCAGCCTCCTTAACCCTAGCCGTCCAGCCTCCTTATATAGACGACCAGAAAACTATTGGGCTTGGACAGGCCCAAACCTAAAATATAAAATAAAACCCTAATTGGCCCACAATGTGACCAGGCTAAGAAATAACATGAACAGATACAAATTAATGACATAGCCTTAGACTTAATTATCACATATCGTAGGTCGTCCTGGCGTGCCAATATCCTCATCATCCTCCCCTTCTTGGAAAGGCGTTGTCCTCAACGCCGGAGGGTCTTCTCGTAAAACATGGCATCAAATTTGCAATATCGCCACTGTCCATCTTCAAGCCTTGCCAGCCTACCACACCACATCCTCCCTCTCGGCTAGCTTGACTTGCCCTTGGCGCCACTTTCATTGTCGGCACCACCAACCTGGTTGAGACACAAACAATCATCGGAATGCAGTCTCGAAACACATAAGCAAATCACCCAAAACGGACAGGACATACTCCTACACACTGAGGGTCCAAATGAGCTGAATATACCCGCAGACGCAAACTGAATTTTCATAGCAAACAAAGCACATCATCCAAAACAAACAGGACAAATTCCTGTACGCCAAGGATCCAAATGGACTGAATCTGCCACCTCTTTAGAATGGCTAACCGTGTCTCTATTTTCTTTTAATATCCAAACCACACGCAGAATTGCACCAAAACTGAACCGGAATGTAGAACCAATGCAATCTGGTCTGTCCTTTTATTGTTCCAGTATTTTTTTTCTTTACCGCCACCACCAAACCAACTGAGTCGACCAGAACACTGCATGTTGCGAAGTTTACTTTTACGGTTTTACCAGCGTCCACCAACTTTTCTCTTCCTTTGCTGTTAACAAGTCACGTAGCAAAATCAGACCTGAATACACGTATCCAATCCAATCTGCCATATTTGTTTCCTTTCTTGCGCATGAAACAGAACAGATCCGAGATTTCCGATCTGAATTCCACGCGAGAATCAATCTGGAAGGAGTCTCGATGCTGGAGTATTTCCAAAGACGCGTTGCCCTCAATGGTAACTCCTGGAATTTTGTGTCCACTTCAAAACCAACCGATCGATCTGCACATATTTCTTTCCTTTGATAGCCCGCAACTCCCACATACAATTCAGCCTGATATTTCCTTTTCTTTTTGTTTAGCTTTCCCAAGTCACATCGCAGAGAATCGATCTGGACGTGCGTACCAACCAATCTCGCTGGTACTTCCGAAACTCAGATCGATCAAAGAACTAAGTAACCAACAGAACGACCGCCACTACTCGCCACCGTGCGGATAAAACAACCAACAGATCTTGCGATCAGCCTGTCGATAGAACCTCTACACCGTGATCAACGATGTGCTCTGATACCAAGATGATACGGATTGTTTGGCCTGATCTTTCACGATGCATCTCCTGATCCAATAGATATGATAAGATATTCCAATCACGTGAGCCATACACGTAACCTGAAGATGGGGAACGTCAATCCTGCGAGCAACTGGTCGATGTAGACGAACCTCACGCCGAATAGATGAATCCAACGAGCAACTCGGTGATAAACAACGAGCCTCACGCAGCAGCACGACAATACTTGAATAACAAGCACCTTCACGCAAAACAATATATTGGATAACTAGACGAATGTCGGAGACGCCGTCTCAATACGCCAACCCCGGAGCGATGGAACACACGCGGGAACACAATGTTCTACATAATTTTCAGCCTCCTTAACCCTAGCCGCCCAGCCTCCTTATATAGACGGCCAGAAAACTATTGGGCTTGGACAGGCCCAAACCCAAAATATAAAATAAAACCCTAATTGGCCCACAATGTGACCAGGCTAAGAAATAACATGAACAGATACAAATTAATGACACAGCCTTAGACTTAATTATCACATATTGTAGGTCGTCCTGGCGTGCCAATATCCTCATCAAGATGTGTCTCTAGGGGGTGCCCCTGGTGGCTTTATATATGCAGCCAGTTAGGGTTTACAAAGAGTTTCTTGCCTTCTACTCCAAGTCGGCATGTTGGGCCTTGCGGGCTTCGTGTATCCTTCGAGTAGGCTTTTTCCTTGGCCGATAGCGGGTATGCTAAAGGTGAGGACTCAATGGGTCATGTCCTCGTCAGTAGCCCCCGAGTGTCTAGTCGAATCGTAGAGTCGGGTAGAGACTCAAATCTTGCCTTAAAGTCGCAGTCTTGGATGTCATGTGGCAGAACACAAAATGAAGTTGACACGGCGGTGGAGTCCCCGCGGCGGTGGAGTCGCATGGTGGCTGAATCACCGTGATGATGGAGTCGGGCGCTTGCTGTTCCGTGGATCATTAGGGGCGATGTCGTTATTGAGCCCCCGAGCTTTTGGTCATTGTAGGCGAAGAGGTTGGTGTCGCTGGCACGTAGATGACAGGAGTCGAATACCACAGATCGGAGTCGACGCGACGTAAAGTCATTGGTGTCGGGCCGAAAGGTGTCGATGGTGCAAACTGGAGTCAATGCAGTGTAAGGTCATCGGCGTCGAGCCAAAAGGTGTCAACGGCAGCTCCCGAGCATGTTGCTAACGTCGGGTGCGAAAAGAGTGAATGCTAAGGTTAGCATGTAAGCGTAGCCCCCGAGCGTGTTGCTAGCATCGGGTTGTAAGGTGTAGCCCCCAAGCATGTTGCCAACGTCGGGTGAATGCATGAGCAAAAATAGTGAGACCCAGAAGTGTATCAGGTGCAGGCGTGGTACCCGACGCGTCCGTCGGAATACACAATGCGTCCATACATATGGAAATTATCTCAGCAGAGCGCGTATAGCTGTGTTACCGGGCCAATAGTATTGATAACCGTGGGCTTAATGCGTTCGTAGGTATGGAAATTATCTCAGCAGTATGTATATAGCTGCGTTGTCGGGCCAACAGTTGTAATATCCCAGCACGTAGGACAACTTCGGGGTAGAATAGAGGGCTTTTGTGCATAGCATCTGAAATTACGGGATTTTTTCGCGCTTTTATCACTAAAACCTAAGAGTGACCGAATCTCTCTTTGAGAGGGGATGGTAAACTCTTGGAGTGTGAAAGAAATCGACATGACCTCTTTTAATCTATTGCTTGTGGGAAGTGATGAAGTTGAATAACTAAAACCTAAGAGTATATTTGAATTCAAAACTTAATTTTGAATTAATAAATTGAATTTGAACTCAAAGAACACATTTAGAAAGGATAAATAGTCTTAATAATAAAAATTAGCACTTTATTGATTTATCACACAATATACATTGTCTTTACAAAGTTTAGAGAATAAAAGAATATTACAAGTGGATCACATAAATAGAAAGTTACAATCAGGAACCAAAAATAAAAGAAGAAATAAAAACAAATTACAAGAATGAATCTAGATGATATTCTAAACTACTCTAATCTTCATTCTTTCTTTTCTTTCTTCTCTATTCTTCTTATTACCTGCAAACAAAGTAAAAACAAAGGAGAATTGCCAAAAAGGCAGTAATACAAGTGGCAGTGACAATTTAAAGGGAAATACTGTTGATAATCATCAAGCAGTCAAGCTTATCAACATGAGTCACCATCAAAATATCTAACAGGGACCAAACTGGCTGGGCAAGCAAGCCAGCTAACAAGCTGCTCAATCACCAAGTGCATGTAGGGAGGTGTCAAGGCACCAGAGCTCAAGAGAAAGTATAAAAGGGTCACTGTGAGTGAAACTGGTCGACCAAGAACCCTAGTCGACCAGCAACACCACCAGCACAGCCACACCAGCACAGCAACACCACCAGCACAGATCACACACATCACTGTGAGCAATCACAACCAGCACCACTCACATAATTCTCCCTGCTCATGAGCTGAGCATCAAGGGGTGAATTCACATCACCAAACCAAAACCAATAGCCAAAGACAGTAAACATGATTACTTAAGCAAGAATAGGAGCAGCAAGGAGCAGGCCAAGCACCAAGGAGGTGCAGGGCAGGCAAGGAGGGGAGCCAAGCATAAGGAGGTGCAGGGCAAGCCACCTGGGGAGGAGCAGAGCAAGTACCAGGGGCAATTGATCAAGCTCAAGCAAGAGCATCACCAACATCACCACCAGCCACTCATAAAAGCTAGCACAGGACCAAGGTATACTTACAAATTGCATACCATGAACCAAATCATAGTAAGAATCAAGATTCTTGCATAAACAAAATCAACAGCAAGAAAGAAACCACACACCACCAAACCCTTCTACCAAGTGCAACACTTAGGAGGTTTTGGGGTTTGTCTCCTCAGACCTACAGAGAGATGCTCTGTATAATCTTCATAGGAAGATTTAGTTAACTGAAAAACAAATATTCATGCACCATCAAGATTAGAGCCTCAGACCATGCATCATTGGCTAGGACTAAAATCATCATATAGATCTGTTCTTATCAGTAATATAGTTTGGCCAATATGATGATTTAGCCACTAATGAGAAGCCACCAAAGCATGCACCAGCATCACAGAAACAACAGCCATCCAGTTACTTATCAAGAAAACAATTGTGCACCTCACAGGGAGGTATCACAATCAAACTTAATAAATATCAGTTACTTACTATTATTTAGATAACATGCTATAGGAAGCAAAGCAAAGCCACTAGCAGTGTAATATTCAAGCATGATTGCTTGATGCAAACAAATCATCACTGAAACATATTTTAGTTCATATAAATCAACAAAAGATTATCTTTGGACAAGTCCTAGCAAGCTTAAGCTCAGCATGCCATGCCATCATGAAATCAATCATCAGCATAAATATGAACTGGCAGCAGTGAACAAGCACTGACTGCACACCATCACAAATACTCTAGCAAGAACAACCACAACATGATTTAACTGACAGCAGTTAACACTGCAGTTCAAAAAGCATCATATGAACACTGGATAGCAAGCACACCAATAGATTATCAAGCTAACATCACATATATATTGGATAGCAAGCTAACTGAATCTTGGATATTCTGTTAAGAAACTCTTAACTGAATATTTCACTGAAACTAACAGTAACAGTAGGCATACAGTGGATGAACAAGATAATCATCAGAGAGAGGCAAGCTAACTGAATTCAGTTAAGAAATTCTTAACTGAAGCATGTTCTGAAGATTAACAGTAGCAGCATACAGAGGCCAACATAGGAAGTGCAGGGTCTAGACACAAGATCAAGCACGACACAGTAGCAGTAGGCAAGCATGCCTGGCTCGCTGGCCAGGCCACCAAGACATGAACACAAAGACAGAGGAAGAAGGAGGAGGACTCACAGGTGAGCTCGCAGAGGAGCTAAGAGGAAGACCATGGCGGCGACACCGTCGGCGCAGCCACGGTTGTGGCGGCGATGCCACCATCCAGTGGGCTACGGCGACGGCGGAGCAGCACCGTGCCCACGGCCAAGCGGCCCAGCATAGCACCGCGCCTGGGGAAGACGCCGGGGTTGTAGACATGCCGTTGAACCGGCGAGGCGGCGGAGACACCACTGCAAGCGCCGAGGAAGGAGGGCAGAAGACACAGCGAGATCGAGCCGGAGCAGATCGAGCCATGGGGGCGAGATCGACTGGGCGACGCTCGGAGGCGATAGCTATGAACAGCGGCGAAGCCGATGAATCACCACGGTCAAGTGGAAGAGCTTGACGAGGCAGAGCAAATGCCCCACAAGGCAACGGCGGAGCTCGCCGGAGCTCGCCGAAATCGAGCGACGAAGTCGCCGGCGATTCGCAATCGCTAGAGAGGAAGGGATTAGGGTTAGGTCGAGCGGGTGAGAGAGAGTGAGAGGGCGGCCGACTAGGCCGGGCTGGTCCGGTCTAGCCTATTAGGGTTGACCTGACCAGTGGGCCCAGGCTGTCAGCCTTTTCTATTTGTTTTTAATAGCTAAAAATCTAGAAAAAACCCTAATCTGATTAAAACAAATCCAAAAAAATATCTAAAATTAACTAAAAGTAGAAAATAACTATTTTTAGTCTTTCTAGTAATTTTGAACTCATTTGAAAAATAAAATAATCATATGAGTTAATTGTTCAAAAAGAAAAGGAGTTAATTAATTTTTCTGAAAATATTAAAAACTTTCTAGTCATTCAAGAAAAATCTAGTAAAGTCTTAACTCTTTAAAATAAATTCCATTCAAGAATATTTGATGAATATCCTTGAATGAAATTACCATTAACATATATTCCTTAAAATCATAAAAAGAATATATAAAAGCTAGCAAATGAATAGATCACTTTAGGGGGGTATAAATTAAACACACACCATAAAGCATGCATTTTTTGAATATTTAACCATTGCCCTTACCGGACAATGATGCTGTTTTCCAGAACCCAAGGTCCTGGGTCACTTCAACAAATCCAACTGCACTACCTTGCAGTTTGCAGGCAAGTTCACTCTTGCTCATATCTCTTGCTTAATTTTAGCAAATTACTTGTGAATATACCAGTGGTATTATTATTGCATTTAAAAGCAAAAGGTTCTGTCTTCATAATTAATATGAAGTAGTGGTTTCGACCGGAATGGTTGTTGCCCTAGGATGGTGGGTAGTGGGACCATGGTATGAGTATGGTGGAGGTCCCACTGCAACTGGAAAGTTCACCTAGGACTAATAACAAATATCCCCAGTGATTCTAGCACCATAAATAATGGTCAACCATGAGGTCTGGAATGGGACAGAGAAGTCAGCTGTATCTTTTCCCTCTCGCATGCCAATGGATCAGTAGCGAGGGTTGTCTTGTCTAGGCTACTATAGAGTAAAGGGGGGAAATGCGTTTCCTGCCGGTCTACCTATAGTATAGGGGGGACAGACTAGCTAATTGATCTATGATGAATTGTAAGAGTCATCCGGATCGGTCTACCCATATTGTATAGGAGCGGGTATTTGGGTCCGGAATGGTCTACCTATGGGAGCGTCCATAGTGTAAAGAGGAGGACCAGTGCGTCAATCGGTCTACATATGTGGTATAGGGGAGGATGGACTTACAAATGGGTGGGTCTGCGGGGTCACAGAGAAGAACGGTGATTGGCTTGGATCATCAACTGGGCCCCATACAAAAGAAGTATGGACGGGAAGGTACGCCCGGTTGTGCAGCAAAGTGTTGATCTCTCATGGGTACAAGTGACCACCTCTGCAGAGTGTACAAAAAGTATCAAGATACTCCCTGTTCCGGGAAGGAGCTACGAACACGGCAGGAAAGGAGCCCATCAAAGCTCTAATCAACCTGTGAAGACTGACGGACATAATTCTTTTAAATAAAAGCAACCTTTGAAGAAATGATTATAAAAACTGCATTTGACCTAAGACTTTTGAGTCTATGGTTGTAGCTAGTGCATCAAACACCTCTATCCTGTTAAATGAACTTGTTGGGTAACGCTCGTTACTCACCCTATTCCCTCTTAACCCTTGCTTAGACTCGGAGGGCCAGAACGAGGAAACTGAAGGAGCATCGGAGGACTACAAGGAAGTCTACTACAAAGAGCCGGACCTTTTCGGTGGAGTCGAAGGCATGGATTACACCATCGCCTATGGGAACAATGAAAGAACCGAGGAGGAGGTCGACAACTAGTAGTTTAGAGTAGTAGCTTGAGTCGCACCGAACCTTATAGAATAAAGTGACTTAAGTTAGTTATCATGTTTAGTCTACTTCTGTTAGTCCTAGTTAAGGTTTGTAGCATCAGAGTAGAACCTACTAGTGTTCCTCTTTGGACCGAGGAGGAACTGGAGTCCTTTGTAAGTTTGTGGCTTGTAATATTAAGTGCTTGAATAAAGACCGCTATGTTTCTATTGTACCACTCTGAGGGATGTAATATTTGTGAAATGGTACTTCACGAGTGTTATGTCAACGACTTGCATACTACAACATGCAGTGGTATGCTGGGTCACCACAACAGTGTTGTAAACTGTGGACTTAATGCATCCGTAGGTACGGAAATTATCTCAGAAAATTCTACATGGTCATGTGCTCTGATCCGATCTGGCACTGAAGTGATCGTAGATTCACCTTTTACGGAGATCAAGGATATCGATGTCCAGCCGACTACAAGTCGCTACTGAGGAGGTCGAGCAAGCCGCATGGCAGACTGCCACCGCCATCGATTTGTTGACGTAGATCGGCCGATGCGATCTACTCGACGTTGATTGGTGAGGAATCCAGCGACGTTGATTGGTGAGGAATCCGGCGACGTTCTTAAAGATGATGAAGAAGCCAGCGAGCCCGTAGATCCAGATCCCGTCGTCCCCATGGTCGGTGCCAATTGATGAGGTTCTACCCTGGCAATACCTATGCTTGGGGGCTTTTGATTCATGAGAGGAGAGAGTGGGATCCAGCGAACCCGACGGCGGTCGGATAACTGAGAGGGGCGCACAAAGTTTTACCTAGATTCACATCCTCTCGGCGGAGGATCGCTACATCCTGCTAGCAATCTAGTATAATAGCACATGGTGTTTACAGGGAGCCGTCGTAGGTGGAGTTGTGTCTATCTAATCTATTGTATGCTATGAGATGTGTCTCTAGGGGTGCGCCTGGTGGCTTTATATATGCAGCCAGTTAGGGTTTACAAAGAGTTTCTTGCCTTCTACTCCAAGTCGGTGTGTTGGGCCTTGTGGACTTCGTGTATCCTTCGAGTAGGCTTTTTCTTTGGCTAATAGCGGGTATGCTAAAGGCGAAGACCCGATGGGTCATGTCCTCGTCATCGTCCGTTCCAATTAGCCGACTTAATCAGAGTGAGCTCCGTGATTGTCAGTACTCCCTGTTCCTAAATAAATTTGCCCCAGTTTCCCCATGGGCCCATCTCTATGCATTGCTATTGTAGACATTTGTATTCACTTCAATGCCTAAACCTTTGTTCGGGCATTTGCTCAACAACAAAAGATCTCTACTCCAGGCTTAAATAGAAAATAAAACCAAACTAGCAGCAATGTATCATGTTTGTGAATACAACACGCACATTGAATGGGAAGGCACAATGTTTTTTAATAAATAAGGTTGGCATGTGATAGTCTCAAGATTCTTTGTACCTGACCACACAAATATCCTAGTAAGGTATACCCATGTGATAATTAATATTAAATTGGCATACCATCATGGCTATGTGAAATGAAGATTGGAGCATACAATGATGGATAATTCTACAAATGTTTACTTCAGTTTAAGACCAAAGTTCATGACTCATTAGAAAACTGTCTGAAACAAGAACAGAAGTATGACCAATAAGGCACATACCCTACTTATCCATCCAAATGAATCGGTTGTAGCTGTACTGTAGTATTCATATAACCCAAGTATTGTCGACATGTAGAAAACCAAGGGAAATAGCATGCGATTTTGAAATCAGCAACAAACACTAAGTTTGAGTTAACTCTACCTGCATAATTGACAATCCAAGGCATGGATAAATAGCCAGTTGATCCTGCAAAGTCAATACAACTTCATACTGCACACTGCACTTGATATGAATGCCCCTAAATAGATGTGTATCATAGCAAAGTTGAGACGATTTTAGTTAAATATATATCATTCAAAATAAAGTATTTTAAATTTTACTACCACTGGCATGCACCATATATTCTTTTATAGTGACTTTTACGGTATTAGGCCAGCAGGCACTTGAATAAATGCACCATATATGCACCCTTGACCATAACAACAGCTAGGCGCCCCCGCTGCCGCACTGAAGCTAATCTATGCCCGCCGGCGCCTGGAGCCGCCACCACTCCACCCTGGCACTGGAGCCGGCTCCGCCTCAAACGGCCGAACCTGATACCAATTATCACTTGCTCCCAACTCAATCTCATATCGCCTTCATGTCATTCGATTGATCCCAGCCTCCCAAGCTCCAACTTGTGAGGGGTCTTTTCTTAGCCATGGTGACTTTGAGATTTCTCAAATCTCTCCTTTCTTAGTGAAATTGCCTTGCTCGTTGTGTAATATTGTTTGTTCCTTGCACTATTTTAGGATGTGCCACCGGCAGATAATCAAGCCAACAGGCCTTTGTAGAACTATGTGGACATTATAGAGTCCACTGCACGAGGTGGAAGAAATGTACGATTCAGATGCAAGTTCTATACACATAAATACAATGGAAGCTATGCTAGAGTTAAAGCACATGTGCTTAAGATGTCATGTAGGGGGATCAGAGCGTCTCCAAGTATGACAGATTCTACTGTTCGATAGCTTCAAAATGAGGTTGCAGCAGCTGAAGAACACTAGAATCATGTTTAGAGTGGATTGCCATGTTTCTATCATCTAATGAAGTTATTAGAATTTCTTGATTAGCTGCTGTTATTTGTGAACTGGTATTAATCATGTGAAAATATCATTAGTTTTAGTATTTTCAATAAGTTATATAATAGTATAATGCATACAAACGCATCCTCGCTTCCATGTTTTTGGAAATTTGACGTATCGAGGTAACGCATATGGATGCGCTTGATATGTTGATTTTTTCGAAATGGGGCAGCCCCAGCCTCTACATCAAAGTGATGCATATGTCTTTTATTTATTTAGTGTCCGAAGACAACACAAGTAACAAGTTTTACAAATCACGGGTCACACAGCGTGGCCACGTGAATGACCCAACGAAAGATGATACAAGAGCGGTGATGCATTTATGAATAAAGTCTATTATGCGACCGCCAACCACACCGGCTGAATAAATCCCGAGCCATCATCTCCAAACGGTTGCACCCAAAATCCATCGCCTCCCGCTGCTTCTCTTGTTGGAGATAAGACCACATATGGATCTAGTGGGTACCATAGGAATAACCTCCAAGAAAGAGTTTTTTTTATTTGTTAAACACATAGTCATTTCTAGTGTTCCAGTGCCCAAATCACAGCGCATACACCCACTCTAATCTGAATAAGATCTTTCTTCGGGATACCCTTGAGCCAATTTCTAAAGAGATGTGGTGACCCCGCATACCACTGCATGTGTAGTATGCAAGTCGTTAACATAACACCAATGAAACACCGTCTCACTAGTATTACATCGATCAGAGTGGTACAACAGAAACATCGCAGGTCCAAGGTATGTCTATAGGATTACAATTTTTAGCATACAAAAGATCTTCAGAACCTCCTCAACAGGTAGAGGTTTAGTCCCGGCGACTACAAATGAGAATAATACATTGAAGACTAAGCTAGAGCTACACTAATGCAGTTGGCTTTCTACAAAACTACTCTAGCTACTTAGGTTCTAGGATTAGGGAATTGGGTCCCTTCTATTCCTATTCTAGTTTTCCTCCAAGCTTAGTGTAGTTGTTGACTTCATTGATAATTCTGACATTGGTTGAGGTCTTCATCTTTATCTTTAGTGTCTCGAGGTTGCCTCCAATCTAAGCAAGGGTTAAGAGGGAGTGGGGTGAGTAACGAGCGTTACCCACCAAGTTCATATAAAGAATAAGGTGTTTTATGCACTATCTACAGCCTTAGACTCAAGAGTCGTTTGGCAATGCAAGTTTTCGTAAACATTTCTTCAAGAGGTTGCTTTTATTCAGAAGAACTATGTCCGTCAGCCTTCACAGGTTGATTAGAGCTTCGATGGGCTCCTTTCCTGCCATGTTCGCAGCTCCTTCCCAGAACAGGGAGTATCCAAATACTTTCTTACACTCTGCAGAGGTGGTCACTTGTACCCATGAGAGATCAAAGTCTTGCTGCACATCCGAGTTGCATGCTCGTCCACACTTCCTTTGTATGGGGCCCAGTCTTGTGATCCAAGCCAATCACCGTTCTTCTCCGCGACCCCGCAGACCCACCCTTTTGTAAGTCCATCCTCCCCTATACACATATGCAGACCGATTGGCGCACTGGTCCTCCCCTTTAGACTATGGACGCTCCCATAGGTAGACCGATCCGGACCCAGATGCCCGCTCCTATACAATATGGGTAGACCAATCCGGATGACCGTTACAATCCATCATATATCAATTAGCCAGCTTGTCCCCCCTATACTATAGGCAGCCCGGCAGGAAACGCATTTCCCCCACTATGCACTGTAGTAGCACGCGCAAGACAACACTCGACTACTAATCCGTTGGCATGCGAGAGGAAAAATATACAGCTAACTTCTCCGTCCCATTCCAGATCTCATGGTTGACCATAATTTACGGCGCTAGAATCACTGGCGACATTTGTTATTAAGTCCTAGGGTTCACTTTCCCGAACAAATGGAACCTCCACCACAACAATCATACCATGGTTCCATTTGCCAGCCATCCTAGGTTACCACCACTCGGGTTGATAACCAGCTAATCATATTAATTATGAAAAGAGGACCTTTTGCTTTTCAATGCAGTAATTATCATACCACTGGTATATTTGCAAGTAATTTGCTAAAAGTAATCAAGAGATATGAGCAAGAGTGAACTTGCCTTTCTGACTGCAAGATTATGCGAGTCAGGGTCTTTGATACGATAGAAATCCCAATTCTAAAATAGTAATCATCATCCGGTAGGGATGATGTTAGAAATCTGCAGCATGATATGCATAAGATATGATATGCATCAGTCTAAGCGTAACCTAACCCCGATGATTTGTTATCGTTGAGTGAGGGTGATTTCTTTATGATGTGTTGCACTTTTAAATCACACCATAACATGGTTGTTAAGCATTTTAGGTTAGATCACTATCAGGTGCTATTAAAAGAATAAGACTTTAACAAGAGCTATTGTTTTAGGGTGTTATAATCATTCCTTGCTACAAGAGAATGATGGTTAATGGTGAAAACATGAAGGTAACACTTTTAAGTTGTATTTTATAATTAGCAAGCACTTGGTTGATCATGGATATGCAAAGTCAAAGTAAAGTATACACATAGTAATAGCTAAGTAGTTCTAGGGTTGACAACAATCTTAATCTAACCAGGTAATTGTTATCAGAAAGCATATAGTTTGGTGAAATGCTTACTTGATATGTTCTTAAAAGAATAACTTTTGAAGAACACATCTCATAATGAACATTTAGTATAAAATTACCTTTTAGTGGTCATTTACTTTATAGGAAGGTTGAAGTGATTAATAAAACACAAGTTCCTTTATTATTAGCTAGTAGGGTTTGAATCACAATTTTAAATGATTCTTAAAATTGAGTTAGCAGTTATGAAACAATTGTTAATCAATAGATTATAGTTAAAAATAGAGTCTAAACTCAAGTTGATGCTTATTTAAGAGTTATCCTAATTTCTTATCATTTAAGAAAATAGTTTTAGGATTTAAGTCAAATTTTAATGATTTAAAATTGACCTAGAAGTTTTAAATTTAACTTCTACTAAGACAATAGTTGAAATAACAATATTAGAGTTAAGAAATAATTCTGATACAAGTTTATGATTTTTCCCAAATTTTACTACATTAAATTTGTTTTAGAAAAATCATTTTAAGAATTAAAATCCTAATAGTAAAATTTTAGGATTAAGATTTAGTAATAACAAAATATTAACTGGAATAACAATATTGAAGTAGTCAAATTTTTAATTGGTATTTGAAAACTTGGTTTGAATTATTATAATTGGATTTGAATTTAAAATGCAAATACTACTTAAACAAGTTTTCAAATTTAGTTCAAAATTATTTCACACAAGCATGCAAGATTATAATTGAAATAGATAGATTATATTTTTGTGATCATTTTGGTATATTACTTATATTTTTCTGATTTAATATGGATTAGATATGAATTTCCTAAGTATTGGTTATTTTCTGGAATTGATAGTTGACTGGGATTACTTTTTGTACCCGCAGATGACCTAGACTTAGACACTGACCAGTGGGGTCAAGGCTGAGTCAACAGCCACGCAGGCAGAAGTCTTGGTCAAATAGACTGACTAGTGGGGCCCGTGGTTTGGTCAATGCCATGTAGGCAGGGCCGAGTCAAGAAGTTGACTGGGAGCAAATCACCACCGGCGATCGCCGGAGATGGTGATTCCTGCCCCCCTGGATTTCGTGTGTGGGTGAAATAGAACCAGTACAACACGCCGAGTTTGTTAGTGCAAGCGCCGCTCAGAAATGGTCACCGGAGATGGCTCTGGCGAGCTTCACTGTAGCGGCGCATGACGGTGAACTACGGGAACCAAGCTACAGACTACGAAAGGATGAGCTAAATGGTTCCAGAGGTGCGCAAGATCAACCTGAGTCTGATGAACTGATCAATTGGGTCGATGATGATCGGAGATGAGCGAAGCTTCGCGGATTTCGGCGATGTCTGGGAGAAGGGAACAGCTCGATTCGGCCTAACCCGAGCTTCCCTGGATGCGTGACTCCTCCAGCAAGATCAATACGGCGAGGCGCTTCTCCTGGGACACTCCATAGCCTCCGGGATGACCTCCATCGACGACTCTTTGCAGGTCTCCGGCGAGATCCTACGGCTGGGTGGTGAAGATAGAGAAGGAAGGAGAGGGAACGAGGGGGCGGTGAAGGAAAAGTGCGACATGACGGACCTCCCAGGGTATTTATAGGGCTCAAGGTGATCTTATCGTCAACGAGGACGTGGAGCACGCCGGCGTCGTGTCGACCATGCAGAAGGGAGGAAGAGGAAGATGATGACCTCTTCTTCTGACGGGTGGGTCCCGCCTATCGGTCTAAGACCGAACCGGTATCCAAGCCGGGCCCCAGATGGGCTGGCTAGCTGGGCCGGCTTGATGGGCTGCGGTCAGGTACGCTTCTCTCTCTATTTTTTCTCTGCTTGATTCTTTTTCTTTTTCATCTGTTTTCTATTTGCTGATTTTTATTTGAATTTGATTCTGTTTTGCAGGTTTTCATTTGTTTGAACTTTGTCCAATATTTTGATAGGTTATTTAATATTATGTAATGGTGTATTAGGCAATGTTTAGGTGCATTAGCACATAACTATAATGTATATATTATTTGAGTTTAGGTAGGGATTGATGTCTACGCACGCGTCTGTTCTTGTAGACAGTGTTGGGCCTCCAAGTGCAGAGGTTTGTAGAACAGCAGCAAGTTTCCCTTAAGTGGATCACCCAAGGTTTATCGAACTCAGGGAGGAAGAGGTCAAAGCTATCCCTCTCAAGAAACCCTGCAATTACGATACAGAAAGTCTCTTGTGTCCCCAACACACCCAATACACTTGTCAGATGTATAGGTGCACTAGTTCGGCGAAGAGATAGTGAAATACAAGTGGTATAGATGATTATAGGTAGTAAATGCAATCTGGAATAAAAATGGCAGCAAGCAAACATGTAACAAAACAGCAAGTAAACGATGTGCAAAGCTTGGAAACAAGGCCTAGGGATCATACTTTCACTAGTGGACACACTCCCAACAAATATAACATGATTGAACAAATAAACAACTTCTCTTCACTATGGTACTCTGAATTACTCTCCTATTGAACAACACTAATCATTGCGTAGTGGCTACAGAAGCACCCCTTAAAGTTCATCAAGTACTTGACAAACACCACTCATAGAGATATCCAAATCAGATCACAATTCAAGATAGATATTATTGCAACTTAGACCAAGTAGTAACACGGTGCACACACTGTCAACATTACACCATGAAAGGAGGAATATATCACTTCAATACTATCATAGCAATAATTATTCTCATAATCCATAAAAGATCACAATCGCAGCCTAGACCAAGTACCACCATGATGCACGCACTGTCACCGTTACACCATGGCAGGAGGAATAGATTACTTTAATAACACACTAGAGTACACATAATATCTGAATAATAACATCTACTTGTTCAACACGATACAAAGCTCACGATCACATAAAGATCACATCATGGGAGAGAGAGGTGAACCACAGAGCTACCGGTAGAGCCCTCAGCCCCGGAGGTGAACTACTCCCTCCTCATCATAGGAGACGGCAAGGTTGATAGAGATGGCGGTGAGGTCGATGGAGACGGCGGAGACGGCGATGGAGACCGATGGAGATGGCTCCGGGGGCACTTCCCCGTCCCGGCAGGGTGCCGGAACAGAGACTTCTGTCCCCCGAAATTCGTCGGCGGCGGCGACGGAGCTACGGAACTGTTCTGGAAATTTCGCCGACTCCCCTAGGGTTTTCCGTCCCGAGGCTTCTTATAGGCGAAGGGGCGATGTCAGGGGTGGCCCCAGGCCTCCTCACACTAGGGTGGCGCGGCCAGGGCCTAGCCCGCGCCAGCCCTATGTGAGGGTGGCCTGTGGCCCCTCTCCTTCCTCTCTTAGGATGTCTGGATGCTCCCGGGAAAAATAAGACTTCAGGAACTTGTTTCGTCCAATTCCGAGAATATTTCCTGTGTATCACTTCTGAAACACAAAAACAACAGAAAATAGGGAACTGGCACTGTGGCACTTGTTAATAGGTTAGTTCCGGAAAATGCATAAAAGTGCCACGAAGTGTAACGAAACAGTAGGCAAATGGTGTAAAAACAAGCATGGAGCATCAAAAATTATAGATACGTTGGAGACATATCAGCATCCCCAAGCTTAACTCCTGCTTGTCCTCGAGTAGGTAAGTGATAACAAAAGAAATAATTTTTGAGGTGACATGCACCTACACAATCTCGATCATATATGTAAGCGTTGTGAGCTGGGATCAAAAGAACTTAAAACATGGGCATGAAAGATATAATCTTGACAATAAAGAACTTAGCAATCATGTTATATCATGAAAATGAACACAAACAAAAGATCATGAAAATGAAACAATGAAAGTCAAACGTGTGTTCAAATCATAAGGAAAAACATACAAATGGTTTTCAGCTTGTCCTTCATGGAGAGCAAAACAAATGCATAGGACACCTTCAAGTTTAAGAGGGTGACTAGATACAAATAATTTAAGAACAAGTGAAACCAACAATATGAATCGATCAATGAAAACTTTGGGACAATGCATATTATACTCAGAATGACAACTATGCTCTCTTAATGGTGCATAAAGGTAGAAGGTGGAGACTCAACATAAAAGTAAAAGAAAGGCCCTTCGCAGAGGGAAGCAGTGATTAAACATGTGTTAGAGCTTTTCATTTGTAAAACAGAGAGATAAAAATTGGTTTTGAGAGGTGGTTGTCTTTGTCAACGACTGGCAATGGGGTTCTTACTATCTTCCATACAAAAATGAAGCAAGTTTTTGAGAGAGAGAGAGATTAGCACTTTTGTGCTCTTTTATAAAGCTTGGCACTCCTCCCCACCTTTTTTTATTTCACAAACCATGGCTAACCGATTCCATCGGGTGCCCGCCAACATTCACATTCCATGGAGGAGTGCCTTTTTTCTTTCTTTTTTTCTCTTTTTTTTCTTTTTGGAATAAGCAATATGGAAGATAGCAAATCCGACCACTACGTCCCCATGAGCTAAAAACAGTGTCACAAAATGAGAAGTATTTTGAAGGGTTTTTGAAAGATAGCACATTAAAATTTACTTAGAATGGCTTACAAATACCATGCATAGGAATTTATAGTGGACACAATGGCAAACTTGGTTTTTGGGAGTTGGATGCACGAGTAGAGCTCATACTCAGTACAAAATGAGGGCTAGCAAAAGACTGGGAGCGACCAACTAAGAGAGCAATAACTGCCATAATCATGCAAAGCGACAAAGCAACATTAAAAGAGGCATAAGATGGCATCAAAAGTCAAAAACTAAATGATCATAGAGGCTATTGGCGACTTTGTAAGAGTCTAACATGTGTGAGCATGCGCCAAGTCAACCCAAATAAAGCATCAAGGAGAAAACCAAAATAATGCTTCCATACAATAAAAACAACGCATGATTTTTTTTTCAAAGGCTCATTAAGCAATCTCAGTTATTTGAGACAAGTCATGCTACAGCAAAACCACTAAGCATACTATCAAAAAGACATCAAGCATGACATGAAAAAGCCTAAGCCGCAGTCTATACAAGCTCCTCCTTGTACCACTTTTTTGCACAAAGCTTTTTCTCTTTTCCAACACCATTTGAAATTTTTATAAACACCTCTTTTGATGAAAACCAATAAAGATCAGAGGCAAAAATACACCTTGATGAAAAGATATGACAAGGTCTGAACGCAAATCAAGGCAAAAACAAAAACCAAAAGCAGTAGCAGAAAAAGAGAACACTCATTGAAACGATAAGAGTGAAAAACAGAGTGTTCTTGGCAAATGAAAAACGAGTTCATCTCCTCCAAAAGAAACATAATGTGATCTAACCATTTATTACAGCAAACAAAACAAAACTAACTAAGAAAACTAAAACAACTGACGCTCCAAGAAAACGCATAGTGCATGAAGCAATAAAAATATAGTGTCTTGAAAGGTGACCTGATTTTTGCCGATGAAGAAGGGGTGCCTCGGGGGCATCCCCAAGCTTTGAGGCTTGTACTTCTTGAATATTTCTTGGGGTGATGTATGGGCATCCCCAAGCTTGAGCTTTTGTCCATTCTTCATCTCATCTCATCATTCTCCAATCCCTACACTTGAAAACTTCCTTCATACAAAACTAAACACAATTCTATTAGCAACATTAGTGTAAGCATAGCATTGAATCAACCCTTTTTGCTTCAGGTTTCAACCTAAAACCACCACATATATAGCATATACTACTGTAGCAACCTCCCCAAAAGTTCCATGATCAAAATAACTCAAAAGAAAGCGATAAAGTGGCAAACACAAATATTGGCAGAAATCTGTCAAAACTGAACAGCTGACAAAGGTCGAATTTTTGAGGGGTTTTCTGTTGCTCAAATCAAAAAGTGTTCAACTAACAAAAGTTTGGATATAACCTGGGGCATATGCACAAGAAATCGAAGGTCCAAAAGATATACAGAGAATTTATACGAATTTTTACGGTGCAGCACCGAAAACAGTTTCAGGACAGCAACATCCCCAAATCTTACCTCACTCAAATTAGAGGCTTCTCTTGGCACAAAAACGAAATAAAAAGGATAAGGAGAGGTTATTACAGTAGTAATAACTTCCAAGACTCAAATAAAATAAAAAGTAATGAAAATAAAAACATTGGGTTATCTCCCAAGAGTGCTTTTCTTTAACGCCTTTGAGCTAGGCGCAGTAATTTGCAAAGATGCTCATGTAGGCGCCATATAAGAGCTTGAGGCAAAGGCGCCATATAGGAGCTTGAAAGCAATAGAGAGCATCAAAAAGCAAGTATGGAACACATTTAAATCTAAACCACTTCCTATGCATAGGAATCTTGTAAGAAAATAAATCAACGAGGCACATAGTAGCAAGCATGGATAGATAAAACAAGTGCCACTTCAAGATTTGCAACATAAAGAGGGGAAACTTAATATTATTAAGATCCTTCAAAACATATTTCCCTCTCTCATAATAACTTTCAGTAGCATCATGAATAGAATTAACAATATAACTGTCACATAAAGGATCTCTATCATGAGCCACATGCATAAAAGAATTAATACTCCCCACATGAACAATAGTAGTAGGAGCAGATTCAATAGAATAATTATTCTCATCACCATAATCATAAAAAACAGAAGGCATATTGTAATCATAACTATTTTTCTCCTCAAAAGTAGGTGAACTGAAAATATTATACTCATCATCATAAACTAGAGGCTTAGTATCATCACAAGATAGAGAACAGCTATTTCGCAAAGCATATTCTTCAAACATATCATCATAAGAAGGAACATCACATATGGGAGATAAAATATCATCAGAGCAAATTTTCTCCACTAAAGCTGGGGAACTAAAAATATCATGCTTAACAAAACCAGCTTCCCCAAGCTTAGACTTTTCTATAGAATTAGTAATAACAGTGTTCAAAGCATTCATACTAACAAAACTATTAGCATGTGAATTAAGCTCCAAAGGTTTTTCAATTTTCTCTTCAAACACTTCATATCTAAACTCAGGAAAAAGACTAAAGAACTCATTGTTTTCCATTAAGCCTAACTAGTGAAAATAAAAACAAGAAACAAAAAGATGTAATTGCAGAATCTAAAGGAAATAACTCCGAGCACTCACACAGGAGGATGCGAGTACCTTTTACCTTACCTCCCCGGCAACGGCGCCAGAAAAGAGCTTGATGTCTACGCACGCGTCTGTTCTTGTAGACAGTGTTGGGCCTCCAAGTGCAGAGGTTTGTAGAACAGCAGTAAGTTTCCCTTAAGTGGATCACCCAAGGTTTATCGAACTCAGGGAGGAAGAGGTCAAAGCTATCCCTCTCAAGCAACCCTGCAATTACGATACAGAAAGTCTCTTGTGTCCCCAACACACCCAATACACTTGTCAGATGTATAGGTGCACTAGTTCGGCGAAGAGATAGTGAAATACAAGTGGTATAGATGATTATAGGTAGTAAATGCAATCTGGAATAAAAATGGCAGCAAGCAAACATGTAACAAAATAGCAAGTAAACGATGTGCAAAGCTTGGAAACAAGGCCTAGGGATCATACTTTCACTAGTGGACACACTCCCAACAAATATAACATGATTGAACAAATAAACAACTTCTCTTCACTATGGTACTCTGAATTACTCTCCTATTGAACAACACTAATCATTGCGTAGTGGCTACAGAAGCACCCCTTAAAGTTCATCAAGTACTTGACAAACACCACTCATAGAGATATCCAAATCAGATCACAATTCAAGATAGATATTATTGCAACTTAGACCAAGTACTAACACGGTGCACACACTGTCAACATTACACCATGAAAGGAGGAATAGATCACTTCAATACTATCATAGCAATAATTATTCTCATAATCCATAAAAGATCACAATCGCAGCCTAGACCAAGTACCACCATGATGCACGCACTGTCACCATTACACCATGGCAGGAGGAATAAATTACTTTAATAACACACTAGAGTACACATAATATCTGAATAATAACATCTACTTGTTCAACATGATACAAAGCTCACGATCACATAAAGATCACATCATGGGAGAGAGAGGTGAACCACATAGCTACCGGTAGAGCCCTCAGCCCCGGGGGTGAACTACTCCCTCCTCATCATAGGAGACAACAAGGTTGATGGAGATGGCGGTGAGGTCGATGGAGACGGCGGAGACGGCGATGGAGACCGGTGGAGATGGCTCCGGGGGCACTTCCCCATCCCGGCAGGGTGCCGGAACAGAGACTTCTGTCCCCCAAAATTCGTCGGCGGCGGCGGCGGAGCTACGGAACTGTTCTGGAAATTTCGCCGACTCCCCTAGGGTTTTTCGTCCCGAGGCTTCTTATAGGCGAAGGGGCGATGTCAGGGGTGGCCCCAGGCCTCCTCACACTAGGGTGCCGTGGCTAGGGCCTAGGCCAAGCCAGCCCTATGTGAGGGTGGCCTGTGGCCCCTCTCCTTCCTCTCTTCGGATGTCTGGATGCTCCCGGGAAAAATAAGACTTCAGGAACTTGTTTCATCCAATTCCGAGAATATTTCCTGTGTATCACTTCTGAAACACAAAAACAGCAGAAAACAGGGAACTGGCACTGTGGCACTTGTTAATAGGTTAGTTCCGGAAAATGCATAAAAGTGCCACGAAGTATAACGAAACAGTAGGCAAATGGTGTAAAAACAAGCATGGAGCATCAAAAATTATAGATACGTTGGAGACGTATTAGGGATTTTAATAGGAATGAATTCAAATACTATTATTAGAATGTCCAGAACTTTGATCAAGTCTTGGACAGTTACTAGTAATATGCAGAAGCACTAATTTGCAGTGATATGGTAGGACAATACTAATAGTTATGTTGAATTTAACATTAAGGTGTGTACCCTATAACATGGTTTTATGTTTCTCCTCATCTTTATAAACGATAGTTGAGTTTAGAATTAAAGATGCAATCAATTATGTGGGTTGATCACCAAATAAAGGACTTGGTTGATCACTAATCAATTATTGTTTGGATGCAACTCTTGGATTTAGAGATAATCAAATGATTAGAGGGTTTTGCTGATGATATTTCTCTACACTATCTGGTCATGGTTGGTGGTCTGGTGCTAGATGATCTAGTTCATCTCCTATGATACTTACTGGTTGAGATACATACATGCAGGTGTTCATTTAAATGAAAGGGGTGCTTTTCTTAAGGTGGTGTTCTGGCAGTTAATTCCACACATGCTCTTGCAAAGGATATGGTATCTAGTTAATTTGGCTATATGCAAAGATGCATCTCAAATAATATATAAGTGAGGTATTAGAGTGTATACTAATTTATCTTAGCATACAAGGCTATATAAGCATTCACACAATTAACTATTGGTGTGTTCACTAACTAATGGCAGCTAAAGATAATGTTCTAACCTTTGTTATGCAAGTGTAGGTGTATCAATATTATGCATATGTTGATAGTAATTTCTTGGTACAGACATATGCATGATATGAATAGCTATTCTACATTTTCTGGGTTTGATTTGCTTCCTAGTAAATTTATTTGTTTGTTCTTGGTGCTCATATGATTATTTAGATGTATGTGATATGCCCCTGGACCATGTATATGTTTTTAGTAAATTATTTCAGATCAGAGGCATATATTTCTCTTGCTTATGGTGAGTGCTTCCCTTTTCCCAATAACTACACTCCTCTCCTCTCATACTAGACCAACCTGGTGGTCTTGTGAAGCTTGTTCTTCAGGAAATCTGATTAACCTGCATCTTGTGGCATGCCTGCACCTCCTAGCTGCTTGACCTAATTCCTAATTGAACTAAGTAACCATTTGGTCTTGGTCTTACTAGTTTGGTTCTTGTGGTTGTGCTGGTGGTGGTGAATCCTGCCCTGTTGCTCAACTCATGAGCAGGGTGGATTGTGTGGTGGTGTTACTGGTGTGATGGTGGTATTTCTTGGCCCTAACCAATGTATGATAAGGCCCAAATTCGTTGGTCATCTCATACCATGATTCTATGGTGTCAAATGGATGCCATGGGGTTCCTTTTATAGCATTTTGAGGCCCTCCACAAGTTGACACCTCAAGTGGTGACTCTTGTTTTAGCAAGGTGAGTAAGCTACTTGTTGTCAAGCTCTCATGTATGAGCATTACTTGGGGTTCAAGTAAAGGAAGATATTTTCAAGTGGATAACTATGAACATTACTTGGGGTTCAAGTAAAGGAAGATATTTTCAAGTGGATAACTATGAACATTACTTGGGTTTCAAGTATAGGAAGATATTTTGAAGTGGATAACTATCCTAGGTGGCATGATGATTATCCTCTATTAATCTTTATTTTGGACAGCCAAGTGGCATTTGGCACTAAATGGATTTGTGGCTGAATCAATTCATATTCTTATACATATTTGTAATTTACAATTGAATTGTTATCAATTGATGTTGTATTAATTGTTTGGAAGTTTAACATCCAAAGTTCATATTTGAAATGATCCTATTATTGTGAATTATGCACATTGTCCTATCTTATGTGTTCCTATTATCAGTTGTGCTCAAAATATCCAAAGTTAGCAAAGGTCATGTTCAAACTTCAAGTGATTTGATTTGCTTTCACCAGGGCATGATCATAAGAGTTTCAAAATGGTCATAGTTATTTTTATTCAAATAATTTGAACTATTTAAGGTAATGTAAATGAGTTTAGTTTTGTTATATCTCATATAGTTAAAAAGTTATGATTTAAATAAGAATGGGTGGCTTTTATGCACTTTAGACCTTGTGGTTTATCAATTTTGGTAACAAGTTTAAGAGTGAATTAAATTATACCCAGAAGTACTGTCTAATTATTTAAGTATTTAAACTCTATTGTAAACTCCTCTAATCAACTTGGTACTAGGTTAGACTTTCCCTCTTCTGAAGCTTCTGAATTATACCCTATGGTTCTATCTCAAGAGATAGGAATGATATTGGATTTGATTTAGACTCTCTCCTTGTTCTGGAGCTACATAGACTTAGATGGGAAAGATTATGATAATCAAGATATGAAAACAAAGTAGATTAAGAGTCAAGGTAAGACTTGTGTTGTCTTCCTTTAAGCTAGGAATGGCTTCAATGATTTGGGTTTAAGAAATACCATGGTGATCATGGTAGAATTGGTTATAAGGTCCTAAAATGATGTGTTAACATATTAATCCTACCTCACATTCATCTCCTTTGATTGTTGTTATTATCTCTACCCAAAACAAGGTTGTTAACAAAGGTCATGTTGAAGTTTATCGCACTTCAGTCGATGAGCTACTTCAGTTCCATCAACTCAAGAGAAGCTTCAATCACTTTGACAAGTTTTATTTAAAAGCGCGAAAATTTCCCAGATTTTCTATGCATGAATGCAATGCACACTTCTGTGTTCTCTCTATTTCTAGCCTCACATCCTGGGATGTTACAGACTCTTCCCCTTAAAATCAACTTCGTCCTCGAAGTTCGAACTCTCTTATGTTTGGGCTGAGCTTATCCTTGGTAACATTTAGCTTGCAACTCCTTCTCCAACTGATTGGATATAGATGATATCCTTTGTTCAGAGTATCACTTAAATCCTCTTTCCCCGGCTCTGAACAATTGTTACTTGAATGAGTCTTATGTTGTCTTCCAACATTCTTGGGAAATCCAATAGTCTTCGGCTCCTTAGTTTACTTAGTTTTACAAGCTGTTTTGGTGAGGTCTCCATAGTGGGGTATCAACCTTCTACTTTGAGTCTAGTTATAGGTTATAGAATAAGGTTTCAGGGAGCTCAAGATAATACTTAAGAGGTCCTTTAAGGCATAGGTACTCCTAAAGATTTAGTTTCGAGGAATGAGTTAGACTCATTTAGTCTATCCCCCTAGGGTTTTGGTTTACCTTCGTAAGTTTAATCTTGGTCCTCTATGCTTGAAAAGTTCAACTGTGGTTATACCAATGGTGGTTCATGGTCCATAATTGTCTAACTCCTTCACTGCCCTCCCAATGGAGCTACAGTGAATCTTAGGGAAGTCTCGTTCAATTATACTTCATCCCACTTCCATCATCTTTGGTTTCTCCCCAATTTCTACTTCTTAAAAGTATTAATTACTCCTTTGGTCAAGTCTAAGGTCTAGTTGTTGCTCCCATGAGGTATAAACCTCAACTTCCATTCTGATGAACTTCCGAGGCAAGTATCAATACAGTACCTCGACATCACCTTATGGAAATAAGGCTAATCTCATCTTAGTCTAGACCTCCTTCATACTCCAACTGATTTGGTCTAGTTCTTCCAACTTGAGGCTTACTCTCCCCCTTCGGCTTTCCTAATGGTCTCTCGAAGAAATCTGCGGTGTACCCACACAATTGTGGATATCCGGTATGAATTCTTCAATTCTGTGTTTAGGTAGGGCTTCTATTCCACTTTTGGAGGTACGTACATCCCAAAGTTCTAAAGGTTGATGAGAATTGGGTTTTCCCATCGCTATCCATCCTAATTCAGACCGGAGGGTATCTATACAAAGCCACGGGAGAAATCCGGCAGAGTTTCTCTTGTACCGGAGGACATCCACGACAGGCAGTTGTATATATTGGTTCTATCTCAAGAGATAGGAATGATATTGGATTTGATTTAGACTCTCTCCTTGTTCTGGAGCTACATAGACTTAGATGGGAAAGATTATGATAATCAAGATATGAAAACAAAGTAGATTAAGAGTCAAGGTAAGACTTGTGTTGTCTTCCTTTAAGCTAGGAATGGCTTCAATGATTTGGGTTTAAGAAATACCATGGTGATCATGGTAGAATTGGTTATAAGGTCATAAAATGATGTGTTAACATATTAATCCTACCTCACATTCATCTCCTTTGATTGTTGTTATTATCTCTACCCAAAACAAGGTTGTTAACAAAGGTCATGTTGAAGTTTATCGCACTTCAGTCGATGAGCTACTTCAGTTCCATCAACTCAAGAGAAGCTTCAATCACTTTGACAAGTTTTATTTAAAAGCGCGAAAATTTCCCAGATTTTCTATGCATGAATGCAATGCACACTTCTGTGTTCTCTCTATTTCTAGCCTCACATCCTGGGATGTTACAAGAGATTAGTCACATTCTTAGGTGGGCTTAACCAAAAGTCATATGAATTATGCGTCACATTACCTTAGCTAACGAGCATTCAAAAAAAAAGATGTTGTATGGATTTCTTGTTATCACAAAAACAACAATTTTCATTACCGGCCCACTGTCTCTTAATCGGATTGTCTTTTGTTAAAATTATCTTCCGATGTAGAAACCACATAAAAACCTTTATTTTTAGTGATACCTTTATTTTTCAAATATACTTTTTAAGTATTTTGTATCATCATCTAGCAGATCTAAGTACATGGATTTTATAGTGAATGCCCCAGAAGGTGTTAAACCCCACACAAAAACATTCTTATCATCATTGAGTTGGAACGACATTAATCGCTGCACTAGTTGCAAGATTTAATCTCCTAGACAGCTTAACCTTTTATGTTCATGGTGCTATGTACAGTTTACTCAATCTTTAATGATGAAACTCACATGAGTAACCTTTTTCCCTTTTTGTCAAATTTTACGGATATTTGTGCATTTATGGTTGAAAAGATGTATGTGGTCACAATGTAATAATGTTGCTTACAGAAGTCACTGCACATTAGGACATCTTTTTTTACCTTCTTGAGTGACTGAATTTGAAGATCTTGAGGAAATTGTGCGCTCTTCACTGGAAATCTAGAACTGAGAACTAATGTTGCTCTGTTGCTTTTGTGCATTCTCCATTCTTCCTGTGACCTTTAAGACCATATCTAGAGATATCTCCTAAATTTTCATGGAAATAGGGAGGAAATATCTCATTTGACTCAAACTCCATGAAATGTGAGGCCACTCCCCGAAGAGATGCCGTACTGGCATGCATCCACCGACACAATAACACCATTATTTTCATGTCACTGTATATGCTTTGGACTAAACATGTAACGGAGTTGCTAACGTACCTCTGGCGAATGAGGCACGTCGATTAGATTCTGGAGACATACCTCTCAAACCAATTGAATTGCCCCTGCCCTTATTTAGTTGATAAAATTGGGACTCAAAATAATAGAATTCCAAGTAATACACGTGGAAATCACGAAGACCGAAAGTAGCGGAACAGTACTGTAGTGATTAGAGAACCGTTTCGAACCCAGCTTAACCTTCACTCATTGTTGAGGACGTCGCTCGGAGCAACAGCAGCAGCGCCCGGCACGGTCGCGTAGACGTCCAGCTCCAGCACCATGTGGTACCGCGACTCCATCTTGGCCGTCCGCCACAGGACGTGCCCCGTGGCCTTCCGGAACGCGCCCGTGCCGCCGGTGACCGCGAGCTCCCTGACCGCCGCGGAGACGTCGTCCCGGCCCACCACTGCGATGGTGCTGCCGTTGTAGGCGCCGCCCGTGAGCTCCACAGTCATGGACACCATGAGCGCGGGCTCCTTCAGGCCCGCCAGCATGTACGAGCCCTGGGCGCGCCCGACGGCACGCGACGCCGCGTCGGGCCCCTCCGTCAGCGCGTCGTCGATCACCGTCGTGTCGCCGAAGTGCGCGCCCGGCATGGACGGGTGCGCCGGGCCGGGTCCCTTCACGAGCTGCACCGCCGTCTGCCCCGGCCCGCCGGTGATGTCGTGCATGTAGAAGTGCAAGTGGACCTGCTTGCTCCGCGCGGCTGCCGGCGCGGTTGCCAGGGCGACGGTCAGAGAGACGAGGAAGAGGACGCGAGACATGGATGGCATTGTCGTGAGCGCCATTGTAGAATGTATCATGTGGAACGATGAACTGCAGTATGGACTGCTAGAGCTGTATATAAACGGTTCCTGCTGATACGAGGTGACTGCGTTACGCTTAGCTAAACGAGTACTACCACTAATTTCAACTTTTTCGTCTCGATCTCCCATTCCGTTCAGAAAGGGTTGGGCTAGCGCTGCCAATGGTCTGAAAGATTGCCTGCGAGCATAATCGGTAAATAATCCCTGTATGGTTAGCGTAGAAGGTATGCATGACCAGGGTCTCTCTGAATCTCCTGCCAGGTTGCTGCTAAGCCACTTCAAGCTAACAGTCTAACTACCAAATGTCAGAGGAGCACCTTTCATTTCCCCATTTTTCATCTCGCTTTTCGAGATTGAATTTTCTGAGCAGGCTCTCAGCTACACCCCCTATCTGAGCTGTTAATAGGCGCATCAAGATCCGTGCTGGCCTGATTTTTGCCCTCTCAAACAACTTCTCTTTTTTGTACCTCTCACTCTATACAACTTTTGAATCTGAAACTTGGCAGTTCACTGAAATGTTTGAAATAGAATTTAGGAAAAATATTTCTGAATTTTTATGACATTTTATATATAATTTTTTAGACAAATTTTGTTGAATTTTAAATATTTGAAAATTTTAAACTTCACAAAAAAATTATGAATTATTTTTCCCACAATCTAGTTGCAATACTACAGTGACCTGCAAAGTTTGAAGTCCATATGTTTTATAGTTTAGGAGATACAAAAAAGACAAATCCCAAAAAGTAAGGGGGGGGGGGGGTAGGTGTCATGGTGCTCAGTCAAGTTTTTTCCTTTTCATCTCCCGAGTCCCGATCGACAAGGCGAGAATCCCCTCCCCCTCATCTCGCTTGGTTGGAGTCGTCGGCCAAAGAAGAGGTAGAAAGGAGCTCGAGTATCGCCAGTGCCTCTTTGTCAATCCATGTAGCTTAACGGCAGCTTGTTTTGTTCCTTTTGAGAAACTAATGCGGTCTCCCAAATCCAAAAATCCCACCTAAATGTAGTGAAAAAATCCCCCCCCCCCCCCCCCCCCCCCCCCCCCCCCAAAGTAACATAGACACAACATATACTCCCTATGTGCCATAATTCTTGACGTGACTATAGTTTAAATTTGAACAAATGTGAACTATAGTCACATAAAAAAAATGGAACGGTGAGACTATCAAACATCTAACAAAATATAAAATCTAAATGAAACAGAAAACGAAAAAAAAAGCTAGTAATTCAGTATGGGCTGTGATTTTGACCCATTAACAACATTGGTGCCAAAATTTTCCTTTTTATTTCTCTAGCTAGGGACAGATTTTAGATTTACAAGTTCGTGACATAACAAATAAGCATTTTGTTCACAAATTTTAGCAGCATTTTTAAATGAAGTAAATTGGAGTATTGGATACATTCTCGTCATGTGTTCGTATGTATTTATTTTTACTCACCCATGTATGCATTATTAACTATGCATACAAGTGTGCGTGTTGTGTTTGTATTTTGGTACTATGCAAAATTTGAATTCAGATCATTAATATGTTGTCGGGTTTGTTTCTAGTAGCTACTATGTGATAGTAGTATGAAATTCATGACTAGACCCCTTCACCATTAGTCCATAACGGCACCATTGGACTGGCTACCTCACAGCCTGGCGGCAATCTCAGTAGTTTAAAAAAAAAAGTTGGTGAAACTGACACTAAACGGGATCTAGCACTCATGTCATGTGCATGTTATATCACATTTCCCCACATGACATTGCCACCATCGAAAGTCAATCTAGAACATGGAAGTTGCCTGACCTTCAAGTCTGATCCTTGTTCTTTATGCTATCAAGATGTGGGTGGGGGAAAAAAGGTAAAGTGATATCATTTTTCTAGAAGCATTTAAGGTGATACAAAAGGAGAGGAAGGAAAAGACGATTCCTTCCAGCTACTAGATGAAAATAATGGCTGAATCGTTTTGACTGGAAACTCCTGGAAAAACATATGTCACTACCTTATTAATGTTTTGCTCATGACTAAAGTCTTGGTTCAGGCTTGGATGGTTGCCAAAATATATTAGCATGATCATGCTCCTTAGCCTACTGTAGTTCATTTTTCCTGCCAAAGTTGATCAAAACGTGGACAGCCAAAACCTTAGTCCTTTCTCCTTTGGTGGAGTTGGCCTGGACTCAAACACAACACACCGGTATGGAGCAACAACACAAAGGAACAAAGCTTAAATTGTTTAAGTGTTTCTCAAAATGCTTTGGTCAGCACAGGACGCATGGTCATCCATACAAGCATCAGCGGATTAAAGAGTATAAAGATACTGGAGATTCTTTTCTGGACAAAACAAACATGGTACACGCACATTGAAGAATTTATAACTCATCGAGTAGGTCACTACAACAAACCAGGCAAATATTTTGCTATCACAAGAAATTGTCCACTATATAGTTCAAACGATGCTGTGAATCTATAAGAGAGAGATGGTGTGCAGTATCATAAAACATCTAATGAATGGCGGCAGAATGGCTCCTAAAGTCTTACGGTGCTTGGTATTTCTATGTTCCCTGTTTTGGACTCAATTTGCTGGGACCTTCCTGTTGGGCTCAAAAACATACTTGATCAATGAGTCTTTGATTGATAGCAGTTCAGGGAATTCTCTACTCAGCTTTGTCGCATCCATCTCATTGTTGCTCCGAGGTGCGACAATGACCTTGGCCTGTTCTTCCAGCGTGAAGTTTGACCACTTGTAGCTGGGGTCAATGTACTTCTTATACATCTCCAAGATCTCGTTGTGGCTAACTACACCAGGATTGGTGAAGTTCCAGATGCCCCGCAAGTTCCTTTTAGCCATCTCAACTGAGATTGGCAAAAGCTCGTCCAACACAGTCATGCTGTTTGGGATGTTTACCACTTTGTCATAACGGCTGATCTTTGTGATAAAGTTTCGGGGATTGTTGAGGTCAGACGATATTGGCATCCGGACTCGCAGAGTGCAGACATTCTCATACTCCTTCAACAGTTCCTCGACCTGCATTGTCCAGAAAAAAAATCAGAGGTTTATTCCATTAATTGCATCTTGAATTTACAAATATAATATCACCACACAACAATGCAAGGTAAAAAACAGTAACCATTTCAAAGGGAGTTACCATTGCTTTGGTCTTTGAGTAGAATGAACCAGTAAAGTTTGGTGTATCCTCTTCTTTGAAGCCGATGCCTGACCCTTCAGGATGATTTGCATCATATTCAAATATGCATCCAGTCGCATAGTTCATCACCAATAACTCATGCTCCCTACACACATCAGCTAGAGTCAAGGTGCCCGCAACATTGGTGCGTATGGTTTCCGGCTTGTGAGACTCACACCAATCCACATTGGGTCTGCCAGTAACACCAGCAGCATTGAAGACATGTGTTGGCTTAACAGATTGGATATCAAGGACAATTGAAGATCGCTCTTCCAAGCGACCTTTTCCATATTCGTATGGAATTCCTTGCTTCTCGCATATTTTACCAAGAAGTCCACCAATCCATCCTGTCCGGCCATATATCAAGAACTTGAGAGAATGAGTTTTGGAAGAACCTTTTGATGTTGGAGTCACCATCTTGGTCTGGTTGTTGGTAAACAGATTTAGCATTCCTTTAACTTCCTCAGAGCCCTCAGACCCAGGCATCATCAATGTCCTCGGATGAGGCAACAATGCACCAGCAACATCACCCCAATAGTCAGAATTAGCTACATACCATTCCATTGTCTTCCTCAAGCCCTCATCCCATCTTGTGCGCTCAGACCACCCAAGACTCTTAAGCTTCTCATCATCCAAGAAGTACCTCTGATCATTGAAAGGCCTATTATCGACATACTGGATAACTTTATCAGCTTCAAGATTGAAAAGGTTGCAGACATCCTTTGCCACATCAGTGACCGTCCTCTCTTTCTTCGTTCCAATGTTGTAAACATGTCCAACTTCTCCACGATGAAGAATGACCTCAAAAGCCTCGGCAACATCCTCACAATAGAGGTAGCTCCGGACATTGGATCCATCACCATGAATTGGGAGGGGCTTTCCTCTCAGAGCCAAAAGAATGAACTTGGGGATAAGCTTCTCAGGAAACTGGTTAGGACCATACACATTATTTCCCCGGGTTGTGATAACTGGCAGACCATAGGATCTCCCATAAGCCATAACAAGCATCTCTGCTCCGGCTTTGGTGGCTGAATATGGGTTTGTGGGGAGCAGCTGTGAGGCCTCATGGTTGCCAACCACTGCGTCCTCATCTGTCTCCCCATAGACCTCATCAGTGCTAACGTGGATGAACCTCCTGATCTGGCCGCCAGTGACCTTGCAAGCTTCAAGAAGAACATGAGTACCATAAATGTTGTTCTTGGTGAATTCAAAAGAGTTCCCAAATGAATTGTCAACATGTGTCTGGGCTGCAAAGTGCATAATAGTATCAATGTTCTCTGTGACCAGGAGGTAGTTGACAAGATCAGCGCTTGCAATATCGCCCTTGACAAACTTGAAGTTTGGTGAGGAGCTGGCAGGGAGCAGGTTCTTCAGATTAGAGCAGTAGTCAAGCTTGTCAAGGACGACAATCTTGTAATCAGGATAGTTCCGAACAATGCGGTTTGTGACATGGGAAGCGATGAACCCAGCAGCCCCCGTAATGAGGATGCTCTTAGGTGTGTAGGGTGTAGCCATTTCCAGTGGACTGTAAAAGCAATTAACAATATTAGGCGAGATATAAATTAGGAGTATAATATTTTGAACAGTGGGAACATATAATATCAGAAACTGAACCAAGCTCCTCAAAAAATAATTGGACCAGGAAAGTCTGTCTCGGGGTCACAACGTAAACAGGCACCTGAATCAATTTCGCAGAGACGAGTCCAAGATGTAAACACAAGCTCGAACATAAAAATGTGGGGTTTAAAAAGATGTGGTGAAATGCAATCATGCAAATCTCAGAGCTCAAGGTGGAATTTACGAGCGCACATCAAGTATCGGTATCGGATATTATTTCCCATCCACTTGAACAAAAGTGTGACTGATTTCTGTTTTTTAGAACAAGACAGTGTGACTGAGATTGATCAAGATCATGCCATCCTTATTTACAAACAACAAAGTACTGGAACCACAACACGTTGCACTTGCATTTCCAAGAGAAGAAACACGGGAGTTGTTTTGAGATAAACTCAAATATTCATGCTACCCTATAAAACCACAGTACAGCACCAATACTCACAGTAACAACATTTTAGACGAAATACTGTAACAATAATTGAGCCGACAAATCATAGAACACACTAGATAAAAGAAAGAAACGTGCACCAAATCTTAATTATCTACCTACTCCTACTTAACTTGTTTAGAAGGAGATCTGGGCCTGTTTTGCATAGTTAGCACTCCACGTGTCAATTGTCCCCAAAGTATGGTCGAGAAAGCGAGTACTAAACTTGGTCAAACATACTAGTACTTGTATTACTGAATCTCAGGAAGAGGCGGAATAAATTTGGATCTCAGACCGATCTACAGACGAATGGGTGCCTAATTGAAAACAAAAAACGAAAAACTACACGGTAGTGAATTATGGGCAACTGGGGGTAAGATGCGATCCGTGATCGCGAAGATAGGATCGGATGGGAGTTAAGTGTCCCCTGAGCACCGCATCTTGGCGGTACATCTGAGCAGCGGCATCTGGTACTAAACCGTTGCGACAGAACTGGAAGAGAGGGGAGATTGGGGAATGCCCTCCTGAGCACGCAAGGCACCCGATCCGGGCTGGGCAGAGAAGCAAACACCTGCCACGCATTGCGAGATGGCCGCGCTACTCACCTCAGTTAGCAGCGGCGGCAGCGGCGGCTGGCCGGCGGTCGATCGGAGGCTGCGGCCGGCGAGAACGCGGGAGGTGTGCGAGAGAGAGAGATAGAGAGAGAGTATGGTTTGCGAGGATGAGGAGAGATGTTTAAGGGGGGGAAGAGGAGAGACGGGAGACGTACCGTACTCAGCACGCGGCGCGGTGTGAGGGGAGGAATTGTGGTGGCGTGGCGTCGGTCGACGGAGGGGATGGGGAGGTTTCCCCTTCAATAAATGGAGGAGTGGTGGTGGTGGTGGCGGTGGCGGTGCGCGTGAGAGGGAGATGCAGTCGGCGGAAAGCACGGCCGGGGAGGTGGTGGGAAGATGACGGCGTGAGCTGCCTGGCAAATCTCACGACTCAAAGAGACGACTTTGATTTTCTGCATCTCTCGAAAGAACGAAACGCGTTTCGTAGCCCATTTGGCTCCCGAGCCAGATGGTTAGAAATGAATTTCTACCATCCACAAATCCATCGTGTACCAATGTATGGGGGATTCATGCAACTCGTTTTTTTTTTTGCCTGTGCACGACAAATATTGATGAAAAGTAGTTTTATAGAAACAAAAGAAAATATGACCTAACTAAAATATACAACCTTCATTAGATAAAACAAGGCATATAAAATAGTCCGAAGTCAACATTTTCTGAATTTGACTAAGTTCAGAGACAAAAATATGAACATCTACGTTACCAAATCTATATCAATAGATGCACCATACGATGTATTTTCTTAGTGTATCTATCAAGCATTATTAAATATTTATATTTGTGTGTATATCTTCACCCAAACTTTGTATGCTTTGGTTTTCGACTAAAATATACACCTTGTCTTTTGGAATGGACGTAGTACCACGAAGAAACATGATGTAATATTTTTTTAACATGCCAAACTTTGACAAAAAATATAAAATATCGCACAAATCTGAAGGCACCAACGACGACGGATACATGCGCGCTATATCCCATGCATGGTAGAAAACCCACCTTTGATTCATCGAACATAGATTTCACATGTGTAAGTAGCCGATTTCTTAGACATGCACAAGGAATTTGTTTAGTTCTTTTAAGCAAGTAATTCTTCATTGGGCGCAACTGGGAAAGCGAGGCCAACTAGCCACCGATGCAGTGGGAGAGGTCACGGCCCCCACTGTTCTCTCTCTCTCTCTCGCGTGCGCGCGCCCACTCACTCTTCTCTCCAATTCTCTCTCCATCGACAACAATGACGTCATCTTCCTCCTATACGGCGGTGGCAGTTGCGTGGATTCCCTCTTCTGTAGTAGAGGAAATAACATCGACTCCATATTCGGTGGTGGCAAGAGGTAATTAATCTCCAAATGTTGTGTTATGATGATGATGTGTTTAAATCCAATGTTCGTCGCTTCTTAGACATGTTTATGATAATTTAGTTCTGGTCTAGGGTAATCCATTTTTGTCGACTACACCAGATTGCATGCAAGATTTAGGGTTAGATCCTACAAGTGGGGGGAGTGGGAGGTCATGTGTTCGACTAGTTGTGTACCTCACATTTCTTTTTCTATGATTCCCAACCTTCCCTCACCCCGTGAAGAGTCACTACTCCTCCCTCTTTCTAGTTCCTAACGCTTTTTTCCCACGTGCCTCACCTATAAATGTTTCCTCAACATCTACAACTATCTCTTGCATAAAATTCACTCCCTCCAACTCACATCCTTCGTACCCCATGTCCTTCTCGGTTCGTTGTCACCCATCGTGGAAGTATTTCTCGGCTACTCATCGATTGACGAGGTTGGACGTCATGTCACTTCCTGTCTGAGGGTTTAATAAGATTGATATGATACTCATAGCAACAAGTTTGCAACTTCTTTTCTAGAAGCTCATATCCAAAAAAAACTGCTTGGTCTAGAGCAATCTGGGGATGGGTGACCGACCGGGAAGTTCTTTCGGGGCGCGCACGAGCAAGGACAAAGTACGCATGATAGACTAGTGTTGGTATGTAGGAACAGTCTAAAGATCCTAGAGAGCTGCCAAGGGTAATATACCTGGCCACGGGGTGGTTAGGGTTTAATTCATGTTATCTTTAACTGTGTTCAAAGTTTTCTATGATACCAAGTTTTATTAAGGTGAAATGTTGTTATTATCTTGTTTAGTTTGATTTCCATCTCTCATTTGCAAGCATAAGAAAACATCAAAGTAACAATCTAGGTCCCTCAAGCATAATTGTAGATGATGGGATGTGATCAACACAATCAAGGAAGGAAACACAACATCAGGTGCAATTCAAATGTGTGGGGTCCCACCTCTAAGATTTTTTGTCGGTCCCAACAGTCGAGTATTATCTTTTTAGAACAAGATCCTAGTAGAGGGCAACTTGTTCTCCATCCTCGGTGGCAATGGCGGAAAGTAATCCCCAAAACCTTGTCTAGGAGTGGTTACGTCAATGTTGATCAATTCTTAGAAATTTTTACCACTTTATTTCTTATCAAGGGTTTTAATCTTACTTGTGCATACTAGGATTTTATATGCAAGTAGGGTTGTTCCCTATTGAGGGTCTTGTGTTCGACTCCTAGTTGTGTGACTATTTTTTTTCCTTTTTTTCCCAGCTATGTGATTTTGGTGAGAAATAAAATATCGGTCAAGAGACCGATCTTTGAAAGCTCGATCCTGAACATAATTTTGTGAATCAAATCGCCTTCGAGTTGTCGGTGTTGGCGAATGTCAAGGGTAGTCAAAGTAGTAAATTTCCACCGCTGAGTATCTCGACTATGTGGTTCTCGTTTTGTACAGGTTGGTAGTTGATGTTGCAATATTAAGCATTTTAGTGGAAGTGGTCTGTCTATCCCTACTTAGAACGCATCGATCGGAATCACCCTTGGAAATCACGTTTAATTTATTGATCGGTACCAAACCATAGTTTATTGTGCAATTTCTTACAAGGGTAGAGATCAAAGTTCAATAATTTGATAACATAGTAAACAAGTGAATACAAGCGTCTCTAAAAAGTCGTCATACCAACATTATATTTAGGTTTGAAAATCTCGTTGCAACGAAGCAAGCGGTGAAAACATATTGTCAATTAGGTACACATCGAGAAGATAAAAGATTCTGAAAGCTTGAGAGCGAGAAAAATTTGTGTCCATGTCATGTCATATCAAGTTGCCAGGTTTGGAGGAGTCTGTACGAGAGTGCAGACATGGATACCTCCACGTGTTAGTCTTGTTCTTCTTTCAAAAGCAACAATCAACCGTTTCTAACGGTGTTTACAAATTGCACTGCATGTCGCTAGCTATATCACACATTTGTAGTTTGCATATAAAAATTAAGTGAATAATTTGTTGCGTTTTCACAAAACAAATGGACATAGCCGTGTTCCTATGTTTTAATAAAAAAATGCAAACACAAATATTGTCCTGAAATCTTATTCAACACAAGTCAAGACAGACTTACAAAATGCAAACAGAGTCAGCATTGTGACTAGAATCTACCGAGTCACTGGCAGCACAACGTTATATGGTAATACATCAGTTGTTTAATATAAGATGTTTGACAGTTCAAACTAAACAGTGAAGACGAGTTATATTTGACTTTTGTAGGTAACACACAACCAGGTATAGATCAGTAAAACAATAAAAGACCTAATGTATCCAAGTCAAGACAGGCTTAGAAAGAGCAAACACATGCCACATTGCGTCTAGAATCTACGGAGTCGCTGCCAGCACGACATTCAGTTGCTTAAGACATTTCACAATGTAAATTAAACTGTGAAAACATGTTATACTTGAAAATGGAGGGAGTACTTTTTGTAAATAACACACAACCACCTATACATCACTAAAACAATAAAGAACTACTCGATCCATTGCGAATAGAACACTTGCTGATCTCTGCCTCTCGTAGTCTGGCGGTGGAGATGTGGCACTGCCTACTTCTACGCACCGACAAAACCGATAACTCTGATTTAATAATAACACGAGCAACCCAGCGCCCCTCCATTCTAAAAAAGAAGAAGAGTAAATTAAGGGTCCTTTTTATTTGCGTGTTGGATGTATATCCTCTTCTCAAATTTGCAGTACACGCAAGGGATTTGGTGGCGCCCATGAGTTGGCCAACAGTATGCATCGTCACAAAGGAGAAAAAGTTCAGGGCCAGGCCCTGTTTTAAAGTTCAAACTGCGCACCGAATCAAATCAAATATCCGTCCTGCAGTTGTCGGTGTTGGCAATTGGCAAATATCAGTAAAATTTACACCGCGGGGTAGGTGGGCTGTGTGGCTCTCGTTTTGCCTAGGCGGGTATAGATGGCATCGATCGAGTCATCGAGACCGCTCGCGTGGATCAGGTTTGGTCTGTTGGTCGGTAGCAGGCACCGGCGTTGTGAACATTACAAGTTCAGATCAAACTGGTCCTGGTCTGCAAATCCTTATTCGATTATTTCATCCTCGTACCATTTTGTAGGTGTGCTAGTACGATCCTTGGTACACCTGTGAAACTTTGACGGCATGGTGAATCCGGAAGCAGCGCAATGCAGTAAGCCAGTCTTTAACGACCACGGGCCAACCTTGCTTGACACAGACTCGGCCGAAACCGGGATGTGGCCAAAGGCAAGGTGTCTAGCGGCGATGCTCGCTGTCACACCTACTCTAGTTCCTAAGAGGCTTCTGTTGTAATTAATTTCTTGGAGTTGCCCACTTTTAGTCTGCACATAATCTCATATTCCATTGATCCATCGGGACACGAGGCTTTTGTGTTTTTTAAACAAAAAATGGCGATTTTTCTACATGGGAAGCACAAGCAAAAAACAAATATCATATGATTTAGTAAACATATAATACTATTACGTTCTGTGTGTATTATAGCTTATTATTTTTGCACGATTTACATAATATGTACAGTAGTTTAGCTAAACATTCCGTCTCTCTCCAAATAGTCTAGCTAAGAGGAAATGGTAGCATTTGCGCAACCCTAGTAAACATGTAAAATGGGACTCAAAAACGGAGAAGAAAAGAAGTTTTGTTGTGCCTGCTGCCACTATTTGGATCCACCCTGAGTCAAAATAGATAAATAAAAACATCAAATCAAGTGGAAAATCTACACTCGATAGGTAAGTTTCTCGAAACAGGCTTTTGTTATGCTATATTAATATAGCAACACACCATACAACAAACGATAGAACCAAAACAAAGAAAATGTTGGAGCAATAGCAAAGACATGCCCAAAAGAAAAAAAAAGTTTGAAGAGAAGAAACAAAATGGGGACTAAGGCGGATCGAAGCTGATGCCCGATCCTAGGATTTTCCTAGGCAGACGGAAGGAAATGGACCAAGGATAGCCACGACGCCCTCTATGAAGGAAAGCTGTCACGCACAAGCAGCACCGCGTCGGTGTCGGATGAGCCGACAAGGGCTTCTCCCAAAAAACCCATCCACAACCCTCCAACAGTCTGTTGCACATGAGCCTGTAAGGTCGAAGCCTCACCACCACTAGACTCGGCGCCCACCAGCACACGCCACCATCGTTGTCTCCCTGGTGCAACTGTTAGGAGTCCTGCAAGATGGAGGCAAAAGGCACATCTTGACATAGGGTCAGCAACACCGCGGTCATGCGGGAGAGAACAACCTCCACCGTCAAAGGTGGTAGCCAACCGGATGCGACAACATGCATACCAGTCCCAAATGGGTCCAGCCAAGCCCAGCAGGCCCATAAAGCCCACATGGAGGTGCACTAGTCCCAAGATGGTCCGGCCGGGACCCGAGCGGGCTCATAATGACCGCCACCGTATTGTAGAAGGCCGACCGCCGGTGCCGCCATCCCTAGCCTAAACCTTGCCTAGGCCTTGATGGCTTGTAAGTAACAGCCCGTTGGGAACCCCAAGAGGAAGGTATGATGAGCACAACAGCAAGTCTTCCCTCAGTTGTAAAACTAAGGTTTATTGAACCAGTAGGAGAAAGCCAAACTTCAGAAGGTGATGCTTGCTAGCTTCATGACACTCCAGACAATGGCGCCAGAAATATTGCTGGTGCGTCTTCACCTAGCAGCAACGTGAAACCTGCACACAACACAACCAAGAACTTTGCTCCCAACTAGAGGCATGAACCCAACTATCGAGCATAAATACTCCCTCTTGGAGTCACTAGCATCTACTCGGCCAAGATAGCTACTAGCAACAGAAAGCATGCAAGATCATAAACAACATAGAGATAACATAGATATATAATTCAGCACATCAACTTAATATAGTACCAATACTCATCGGATCCCAACAAACACAACATGTATGATTACATAAAGATGATCCTGATCATGTAGGGCAGCTCACAAGATCTAAACATGAAGCACATGGCAGATGAGACAACCATCTAGCAACTGCTATGGACCCATAGTCCAAGGTAGACTACTCATCCATCACTCTGAAGGCGACCATGGTGGTGGAGAAGGCCTCCGGCAGGGATTCCCCTCTTCGGCAGGGTGCCAGGAAGAGCTCCTGGATCCTCCCGATCTCGCGACGGCGACAGTGGCGGCTTGCAGTATGTTTCGTGGAAAAGAGATCCGTCCCCTAGGTTTTTCCCGTCGAGGGGAACTTATAGGTGAAAGGGCAGCGTCAGAGGGTGGGCCACCTAGCCTCACCATGTGGTGGCGCGGCCAGGGGCTGGGCCGCGCCACCATATGGTGAGCCTGGCCCTTGGCCTCCCTCCGTCTCATCTTCGGTCTTCGTGAAGCTTCGGTAAAAATAGGAGGTTCGGCTTTTGTTTCATCCAATTCTGAGAATATTTCCTGTGTAACTTTTCTAAAACACAAAAACAGCAGAAAATAGGGAACTGGCACTGTGGCATCTTGTTAATAGGTTAGTTCCAGAAAATGCATAAAAACACCACAAAGTGTAACAAAACACAAAGCAAATGGTGTATAAACAAGCATGGAGCATCAAAAATTATAGATACGTTTGAGACGTATCAAGCATCCCCAAGCTTAACTCCTGCTCGTCCTCGAGTAGGTAAGTGATAACAAAACAATAATTTTTGAGGTGACATGCACCAGCACAATCTTGATCATCTATGTAAAGCATTGAGTGCTGGGATCAAAGAACTTGAAACATGGGCATAAGAGAAATAATCTTGACAATAAAAACTTAGCAACCATGTTATAACATGAAAAGAAACACAAACGAAAGATCATGAATAATGAAACAATGAAAGTCAAACGTGTGTTCAAATCATATGGAAAAACATAGCAAATGGTTTTCAGCTTGGCCTTCATAGAATAGCAAAACATAAATGCATAGGACACCTACAAGTTTAAGAGGGCGACTAGATACAAATGATTTAAGAACAAGTGAAACCATAATCATGTATCAATCAATGATAAACTTTGGGACTATGCACATTAAACTCAGAATGGCAACTATGCTCTCTTAGACAGTGCATAAAGGTAGAAGGTGGAGACTCAACATAAAAATAAAAGAAAGCCCCTTCGCAGAGGGAAGCAGGGATTAAACATGTGCTAGAGCTTTTCATTTGTAAAACAGAGAGATAAAAATTGGTTTTGAGAGGTGGTTGTCTTTGTCAACAACTGGCAATGGGGTTCTTACTATCTTCCATACAAAAATGAAGCAAGTTTTTGAGAGAGAGATTGGCACTTTGGTGCTCTTTTATAAAGCTTGACACTCCTTCCCACCTTTTTCCTTTCACAAACCATGGCTAACCGATTCCATCGGGTACCCACCAACATTCACATACCATGGAGGAGTGCCTTTTTTCTTTTCTTTTTTTTTGAATAAGACAATATGGAAGATAGCAAATCCGACCACTACGTCCCCATGAGCTGAAAATAGTGTCACAAAATGAGAAGTGTTTTGAAGGTTTTTTGAAAGGTAGCACATGAAAATTTACTTGGAATGGCTTGCAAATACCATGCATAGGAATTTATAGTGGACACATTGGAATAACTTGGTTTTTGGGAGTCGGATGCACTAGTAGAGCTCATACTCAGTACAAAATGAGGCCTAGCAAAAGACTGGGAGCGACCAACTAAGAGAGCAATAACGGCCATAATCATGCAAAGCGACAAAACATCATTTAAAGAAGCATAAAATAGCATCACAAGTCAAAAAACCAAATGATCATAAAGGCCTATGGCGACTTTGTAAGAGTCAAACATGTTGTAAGCATGCGCCAAGTCAACCCAAATAAAGCAACAAGGAGAAAACCAAATAAATGCTTCCACATAATAAAAACAACGCATGATTTTTTTCAAAGGCTCATTAAGCAATCTCAGTCATTTGAGACAAGTCATGCTACAGCAAGAACTACTAAGCATACTATCAAAACGACATCAAGCATGGCATGCAAAATTCTAAGCCGCGGTCTAAACAAGCTCCTTTTTGTACCACTTTTTTGCATGAAATTTTTTCTCTTTTCCAACACCATTCAAACCATTTTGAAACAACTCTTTTGATGAATACCAACATAGACCAGAGGCCCAAATACACCTTGATGCAAAGATAAAAACAAGATCTGAACAAAAATTAAGGCAAAAAAACGAAAGCTAAATGCAGTTCTAGAAAAAGAGAACACTCGTTGAACGATAAGAGTGAAAATAGAGTGTTCTTGGCAAATGAAAAGCAAGGTACATCTCCTCCAAAATAAATTTGTTGGGGTCCAACCATTTATTGCAGCAAACAAAACAAAATAAAACTGAAAGCAAAAGTAAAGACACTCCAAGAAAAACGCATAGTGTATGAAGCAATAAAAATATAGTGTGTTGAAAGGTGACCTGATTTTTGCCGATGAAGATGGGGTGCCTCGGGGGCATCCCCAAGCTTTGACGCTTGTACCTCTTGGATATTTATTAAGGTGATATGGGCATCCCCAAGCTTGAGCTTTTGTCCATACTTCATCTCATCTCATCATTCTCCAATCCCTACGCTTGAAAACTTCCTTCATACAAAACTTCACATAATTTTATTAGCAACATTAGCATAAACATAATAGTAAATTAACCCTTTTTGGTTCAGGATTCAACTCAAAAACACCACATATAAAGCATATACTACTGTAGCAACTTCCTCAAAAGTTCCGTGATCAAAAGAACTCAAAAAGAAAGCGATCGAGAGACAAACACAAATAGTGGCAGAAATCTGTCAAAACAGAATGGCTGACAAAGGTCGATTTTTTCGAGGACCTTCTGTTGCTCAAATCGAAAAGTGCAGAACTAATGAAAGTTTGGATATAACCTGGGGCATATGCACAAGAAATTGCAGGTCAAAAGATATTCTGAGAATTTTCACGAATTTTTACGGTGTAGCACCGAAATCTGTTTCAGGACAGCAACTTCCCCAAATCTTACCTCCCACAAATTAGAGGTTCTCCTTGGCACAACAACAAAATAAAAATGATAAGGAGAGGTTATTACAGTAGTAATAACTTCCAAGACTCAAATAAAAGAAAAAGTACTGAAGAGAAAACAATGGGTTATCTCCCAAGAGTGCTTTTCTTTAACGCCTTTGAGCTAGGCGCAGAAAGGTGGAAATCAAATATTATCAAATGAAGCATTAAGATCAACTGTTTCCTCAAGAGCACCACTTACCACACTAGGCACTTTAGAAGTTCCCGAAGATGATTCAACCTGCAAGTCACTCTTAGTTGAACTAAAAGTCTTACCAATCTTTAAAACATGCTGCTGTTTAGGCACAGACACCTTGGGAACATACATAAATTTTTTCTCTTTTCCAACAAAAGCTTTCTCCTTCTTAAATTTAAGAGAAGAGAAAATTGAACTTAAAGTTTCCATAGACTCTTCTAGTTTACCAATCCTAAGGTTTTGACTATCAAGAGTAGTACTAGCCTCTAAAACGGTGATTCTCTTACCGATACTTTCTATCGATTGATTAACCTGGCTAGCGTTATCAAGGATATTTGGCAAACTTTTTTCTAAAGAGCTAAGTTTTTCTAAAAGCTCATCCAAAGTGACCTCAGTTTTAACAACATGGATAGGTGGTACTCCTACTAAACTTTCAATTAAAGTGCATGCTTCAAGAGCGGGAGTACCCAGAAAATTACCTCCTGCAAGAGTATCAAGAACGTGCCTATTCCAACTAGATATACCAACATAAAAATTTCTAAGGAGGATCATGGTAGAATGCTTCTTCGTATACCTATGATGAGCATTGCTAATTCGGTACCAAGCATCTTTCAAACTCTCTCCCCCCTGTTGCTTAAAAGTACGAACTTCAACTTCAGGATTACTCATTCTAGCAAGACTAAAAAGCAGATAAGTAAAAGTAACAACTATAAGGGAACTAAATTTTTTGTATTTTTGATAAAACGATGTAAGCAAAAATAAAATAAAGCAAAACAAAAACAAAGTAAAAGATTATGCGTGAGAGACTCCCCTTGCAGAAGTATTCTTCCTCCCCGGCAACTGCGCCAGAAAAAATGCTTGATGGCTTGTAAGTAACAGCCCGTTGGGAACCCCAAGAGGAAGGTATGATGAGCACAGCAGCAAGTCTTCCCTCAGTTGTGAAACCAAGGTTTATCGAACCAGTAGGAGAAAGCCAACCTTCAGAAGGTGATGCTTGCTAGCTTCATGACACTCCAGACAATGGCGCCAGAAATATTGCTGGTGCGTCTTCACCTAGCAGCAACGTGAAACCTACACACAACACAACCAAGAACTTTGCTCCCAACTTACGATGAGGTTGTCAATCTCACCGGTTTGCTATAAACAAAGGATTGAGAGTATCGAGTGGTAAAAGGATAATAGTATGCAAGAAAGTAAACAGTGCGAGTAATAGTAAAACAGTATAGCAATGTAAAGGAAATTGGACTGGGGTCCACAGTTCACTAGTGGTGTCTCTCCATAAAATAAGTAACACATGCTGGGTAAACAAATTACAGTTGGGCAATTGATAGAGCAAAGATAACGTACATATGTCATGAGGATCACTATGAGATTCACTCTGGGCATTACGACAAAATACATAGACCGCCATCTAACTGCATCTATGACTCAAAATCCACTCGCGGGGAGTCATCCGAGAACCCCTTGAGTATTAAGTTGTGAACAATAGATAATTGCATTAAGCAAAGTGCGTAATGTAAATAAAGCAAATATCCTTGGACACAAGAATATTGTTTTCTCCCAAGTGGCAACAACACATCTATAAACTTAGAGGTTTTTGTCACTCCCCCAGATTACTAGAAGCATGAACCCAACTATCGAGCATAAATACTCCCTCTTGGAGTCACTAGCATCTACTCGGCCAAGATAGCTACTAGCAACGGAAAGCATGCAAGATCATAAACAACATAGAGGTAACATAAAGATATATAATTCAGCACATCAACTTAACATTGTACCAATACTCATCGGATCCCAACAAACACAACATGTATGATTACATAAAGATGATCCTCATCATGTAGGGCAGCTCACAAGATCTAAACATGAAGCACATGGCGGAGGAGACAACCATCTAGCTACTGCTATGTACCTGTAGTCCAAGGTAGACTACTCACACATCACTCCAGAGGCGACCATGGTGGTGGAGAAGGCCTCCGGCAGGGTGCCGGGAAGAGCTCCTGGATCCTCCCGATCTCGCGACAGCGATGGCGGTGGCTTGCAGTATGTTTCGTGGAAAAGAGATCTGTCCCCTAGGTTTTTCCCGTCGAGGGGAACTTATAGGCGAAAGGGCAGCGTCAGAGGGTGGGTGCGGTGACCCAGCATACCACTGCATGTTGTAGTATGCAAGTCGTTGACATAACACTTGCAGAACATCACTCCGCAAGTATTACATCCCTCAGAGTGGTACAACAGAAACATAGCGGGGCCAAATACAAACATTCATTTATTATTACAAACCAAAGTCGTGCTGAAAAGGAAATGCTCCCGTAAGAGAACATCTCAGTGCTTAGTGTTAATACAACAAAACGATAAAAGATCCAAATAATTAAACACTTGAGGAACTCAATAGCTTATTTATGCCTAACGCTGCTCGGTTCCTTGATCTCGAGTCTAAAACTACTAGTTAGAGTGTTCTTCAATGTGACTCCTAGTCTGATGCGGCTCCGTGGTGGATGATGTATTCCATGCCTCCAACTCCTCGAGACAAAGCGGGTTCCTTATGGAAGATATCCTTCTGGCTTCCGATGGCATTTGGCGTTGCTTCAACTAAGTCTTCACAGTCTAGCAAGGGTTTAAGAGAGTGGGGTGAGTAACGAGCGTTACCCAGCAAGTTTCTTTAGAAAGAAGTTGTGTGATATGCACTAACTACAGCCATGGACCCAAAAGAGTCGTAGGCCAATGCAAGGTTTTATCAAAGTTTCTTGAAAGATTGCTTTTACTTATGAAAACTATGCCCAACAGCCAACACAGGGTATTAGTGCCTCGAGAGCACCTTTCCTGCCGCGTTCGCAGCTCCTTCCTGGAACAAGGGGTAACATGTCACATCTTTTTACACTCTGCAGAGGTGTGTCCTTCCAAAAGAGATCAAAGCCTTGCTGCACAACCGGGCGTACATTCCCATCCACACTTCCTTGATGTGGGGCCCAGTCATTGATCCAAGCCATTCACTGCCTTCTCCGCACAACGCATGCCCACCCCAACTCTGCCAAGAGGGTAAAACCCCGATATTCACCCCTCACGATGAAGTACCCAGGGGCCTCTTGCAGACCATCCTAGACATCAGAACCGTGGTAACTGAGGGGTCCCACCCATGTGCATGTAATCTCGCAAGATATACGACGTACGGTAGCTGAAAAATGCCCGTTGACATCCGAACGAGAGAAGATACAGATGACTTTCCCGTCCCATTCCAAGTCTTCTAGACGACACGGTTTTTGCGACACAAGAATAACTGTGGCATTGGTAGTTAGTCCTAGGTTTACTTTCCCGTGCAAGTGGAACCTCCACCACCACAATCTTACCGTGGTTCCACTTGCCAGCCTTCCTAGGTTATCACCACTGGTCGATAACCACTAGTCATATTACTTATGAAAATAGGTTTTCCATCCTTTTTGAAATGTTAGAGTTAAAAGTCAACACTTTGCAAATAGTTTCAAAACCGGTGCAACCAAGAGATATGAGCAAGATAAACTTGCCTTGTAACTGAAAAGTAGTAGAGTCGGATGCTTTGTGGTGCTCCTGGTCTCCTTGTTCTATAAAACACCATCATTGTCTGGTAAGGACAATGTTTAAAGAAGCAAATGGATGCTATGATGCAATGTTATGCAATGCATGATGATTCATTGATTTTGTTTACTTATTTGTGTGTTTTACCCAATACTTGTTATTATTTGTGTGTTTCACCCAAGACTTTGCATTTAAAGAACTCATCTCAGGTATCATAGCAATTTGAAATTGTAAAACATTGGTTAGAGTTGTTTGAAAAGAAAAGGAATTAGTTTAATAAAGAAAAGACTTAAATTTTATTTTGTTAATTAAAAATTAAGAATTTTGGAATTTGAGAATAAAAGAATAATACTTTTTGAATTTATTTGATTTGAAATAAAAGTTTATTTTATCAATCAAATAGTCATTTCATTTTAAAATAAAGAATTGTTTCCTAAAGTTTAATTTAATAAAATATGAATTTGATTTGGATTTGAAATTATAAAGAAAACAGAATTTATAACTCTTTTAATTAAAATTAAAGAAATTAAAAGAAAAAGAAAAAGAATAGGACATGGTCTTGGCCTAGAGGCCAAACCAGCCCATCTAGCCTACTGGCCCAACAAGGCCCGGGTCTGGGTCGGTCAAACCGACCCAGCCCACGCTGCTCACTCTCACTCTCTCCCCCTCTCTCTCCCGAGCTCCTCTCTGGCGAGACCCTAATCGCCCCGCCGTCGCCTGGCGATTTCGGCCGACTCTGGCGAGCTCCGCCGCCGCCACCTTGGGCGAACTGCTCTCCTCCGCGCCCTCTTCCATCTCCACCAAAAGGATTCATCGGCCGCCTCCTCTCCGAGGAGATCCGTGGCAGGATCTCACTCGGGAATTCGCCTCTCTGTCACCACTGAACTCGACACCTCGCCGGCTTCTCCCTGGTGCCTGCGGTGCTTCTCCGAGGTGGTCCTGGCATGTGTGTGCATGCCGGTGGAAGCGCCAAGTGCGGTGCTCCCGGTGGTGCTGTGGTGAAGACTCCCTCGGGTAGCCTCTGGTCGGCCGCGCGGGCACTGCCCCGCCATGCCGTCCAGACAAGCGCTTGGGCGTATGGTGAGTGTGTTCTTCTTCCCTCTACCCCTCTCTTCTCTTCTCTGGCCACGGTCTCTGGCCATCTGGCCATGACCAGTGAGTCAAGCTCACAAGCAAAGCTTTGTGATGCTGCTATCTGATGCTAGTTTGTGGGATAGATTGAATTGCTGCTGTGATTGCAAGCTTGTATTTCATCCAAACCTAACTTCCTCTATCAGTGAAGTTTACTGACAGAAGTGTTGCTCTGAACTCTGCCCTGTTGCAATGTTCAGTTAACTCCTGTAGTTTGTTGTGTCAGCTCATGATTTATTCGATGCCATGATATCAAAGTTGTATGTGTGTATAACTAAAATCCTAAATTTAGTTATGTGTCTATGCTTGATCAGGTGGTGAATTTGCTGTGCCTAAGTTTCTCTGTCAGAGTGTTTAACTGACAGAGGTGTTAGTCTGAATCTTTTGCCTATTTGCAAAATTCAGTTATGAACTGATAGTTAAACTAATGATTCCTAGCTGAATAGCCTAGGAAGATGATTTGATCAATATTCCTCTGGTTCTAATTGGGTGCTGTGATGGCTATGATTTATGCCCTAGGCTGTGCCTATGATGCTCTGTTAGCAAAGATTCAGTTATGTTAACTGAATTCCATCACCTAGCTACTGCTACTATTGATTTGTTGATTCCTGGTAGAAACTATGGAAGATGATGCAGTTGAAATTCTCTATGATGGCTCTCAGATTCTATGGTGGTGTGTTGTGTTGAGGTGCATGACCTTGTGGTCATGTGCTCAGCAACCAAATCTTGAACTGGCTAACTGTTGGTGAAACTTACCTTGTTTACAGGCCAGTGATGCTAGTCTGAGGCCACTCACAATCTTGTGAGATGACTTGCTTCTAGGGTTTTGAGATTTGATAGTTGTATTGGTATTGTTGTGTGTCTGAGGTGCATATCCTATTGGATATGTGCCCAGCACAACCTGATCATGTGCATGCTATTTCTGTTGCTTAGCTATACTTGCCAGTGAAGTTCTAACTGAGGCTATTACCCTGGTAATCTCTGTTTGGCTTTACTATTGATTCCCTGTGATGAGCTTGGCAAAGCATCTCTTTGCCAAACTGAGGGCTTTTCATAAATACTACACATGCCCAAATCATGTTCTAGTGGTGATATGATGTGCAAGTGTTCTACCTGTTGCCTGAAGTTTTGCAGCTAAGATGTTGTTATCAGCTGCTACTACTTGCTGGTGGTGATGGCTTGCTCCTTGCTTGCCATCTCCTCCTGGTTCAGCTCCTGGGCTTGTCCTTCTCCTCCTGGACTTGCTGCTGGTTGCTTGTCCTCCTCCTGGACTTGCTGCTGGTTGCTTGTCCTTCTCCTCATGGGCTTGATCTTGAGCTTCAATTCATCTCCATGATTTTGTTGGATGATTTCTAATGTATTTGTGGTGCTGTGAAAGAACTATGGTGTTCTTTGTGTTGGTTCCCTGCTGGTCGAATGGGAGCTGTTTGCTATTGCCGTGCTCATCTAGCCAGCTGCTGGCTTAGCAAGCTGTTGTGGTGCTGCCAGCACTGCTTCTTAGTCCTGTGACTGAGCTGCTTGTGTGTTGTGTGCTTGGTTGCCTCACTGTGCTTGATCTCATCCTACTACTGGTCGTGCTGTGCATCTGCTTGGTACCCAAATGCTTTGTACCCAAGTTAATAAAAAGAACAGATACTATACTTGGTCATTTATACTCAATGATGCTATTGGCAATATAATTGCCCAATGTCTGAGAGTAATATCATCTAACCCTAACATTTCTCCTTTTTGATCATTGTCTGTTTTGCAGGTTAGAGTTTCAAGTTCCAAGTGAAGACCTTGAAGAATAAGTAGATAGTTTCTAGGATTTAGTTTTCTTTTATTTACACTTATGTAATATTCTTTTTACTTTACCAATATGTTAAGACATTGTAAATGTGTTTAATATTAATAAAGTAATAGTTTAGTTTGCTTTATTTACTTATTCCATTTCTATTATCCAACTCAATTTATTATTGAGTTATATTTTATTAATGATTATTTATTCTAGTTTAATAATATTCAAAAATAAAATGAAATTCCAAATTCACTTAAACAACAACATCAAGAGATCATAGCAAAGCTCATAGCATTCTAATAACCTCTAACCCTAAATATTATTAGATAGAAGCTTTGCTCTCTCAGGTTTTTGAATTTGCAAAAAATTTACTCAGATTTTAAATGCATGAATGCACAAAGGTCCTATTTCTACCCTTCGTTTGATCCTAAATGCTGGGATATTAGAGTGGGCCACCTGGCCTCACCATGTGGTGGCGCGGCCAGGGGCTGTGTAATATCCCAGGATTAGAGGTTGTAAAATAGAGACAACAGATGTGTGCATTGCATTTCATGCATAGAAAATCCGGGTAATTTTCGCGCATTTAAATAAAACAGATCAAAGTGATTGGAGTTTCACTTGAGTTGATGTAATTGAAGTAGTTCATCAACTAGAGCGCGATAAACTTCAACATGACCTTTGCTAAAACCTTGTTTTGGGTAGAGAGAGCAACATAAGTTATAAGAGAGTTAAGTAAGGTAAAACTAAAATGCTTGACACATCATTTTAGGACCAAATATCTACTCATAACTAGATCATCATGGTATTCTTTAAACCCTACTTCTTTCATGCTATAGAAGTCAAAATAAGTCTTATTCTTAAAACATGATCTATTCTGTATTCTTATATCCTAATCTAGTGAGTCCAATTATGGGTAGTGGAAAGGTTAATTCAATGACAGTTTGATTATAAGATTTGCCTTAACTCTAGGTGAGATAGCTTAAGAACATTAGAGCCATTCCTATAAAGGCCAACTAGGAGACCTTAGACATTATTCAAATTCTAATTAGGACAAGTCATTTGATATAGGGGTGATCACATCATAAACCCTAATTCTGGTCTAGACTAGAACCATCTTTAGAAGTTAACCTTAGGATAATGTATTGGTTGGACCCACTAGATATCAAGGAGAAGTATTGGTAGTAGTATTGATCTCAATACTTTGAGAAGGAGTTTATGAAGGAAGTGTAGATGCTCAGACTATGGGAGTTGATGAAGGAAATAAAAGGGATTTATTATGGGAGTTGATGAAGGAAATAGTATGACTATGTCAAGTACATGATCATGCTTGCTGTTGAAGATAATTAGGTTAGTATGAAACCTTGTCTGATAAGCAGATATCATCCTAAAACCAAGTGTGGAGTAGAAGCTCAACTTAAGCACATCTTAATTAGGAGATGACCATCTCGTTAAAGCTATATGAGATATCTTGATCTGTGTACAAGTTGTATTGAGTGAATCATCTGGATATAGGTTGAGCAGATCCTAAGCCTTGACCTAGAAACTTGTTTAGTCTATAGAGCCTTTGTTGCATTGATCACATCTTAGAGGGAACACTATTTCCTGGTTGAGTGTGATAGCATTCTATCCAATTCCATAACCTCTTATTCAATTACTTGGGGATTCATTCCGAACTAGTATTCTAACTTATGCAACACTTGTGATCCTAAGCAAACCATACAATCTTGTTATACCATTAACCAAACAATTGTCTCCATATAACAATTCCATGACATTGAGTAGCATAGTAGTGTTAAGCATAAAATCATGTCCTTTCATCAAAGTCTAAATAAGAAGAGGATAAGGGACACCTTAAGAAATTAAAGTAAACAATCAAGGTTACTACTATTGACCTTGGAGTAGCCTTAGGACAACTTGTATGCTATCAAGAAAATAGGAAACCCAATGGTAGAAATAGTTTATATGATAATTGTCCTTCCATACAAGTACAAATTATGGGTTCTACATAAGCACTGCAATAATTTATTCAAATCTAGGAAGTATAACTAAAGCCTCAAATGTGTGGTAGTTAAAATATATGCACATTAAGACTCATATTCAAGTCTTACATGTGTCAATGCCATATAAAAATCCTTTGAAAATAATATAATGAACTAGTAAGGTGTTAGTTGTATTTCACAATAATTCTTGAATTCAAAAACCTAGCAAAATATTTCAAATACTCCACAAAAGCTAATTGGAAATATCCCAGCAAGATTCTCAATAAAACCCCAATGATGTGTATTATATTTTATGTGCAAATGCACATATAAAATTTATCTAATGCTATGTGTTGGATTAGAAGTGTCATACTCATATTTGATAAGTAATTTCAAACTCATAATCCTGCAAACTAAGTCACTAGTTTAAAAATCTGCAAATCAAAATAGAAAATTTGAGTTAGAAATGAAAACAGAAAACAGAAAAAAAAGAAAAAAAAGAAGCAGAAAAAAAAAGAGAAAACGTCTTACCTGACCCAGCCCAACAACTCTGGTCCAATAGCAGCCCGACCCAACGTACCCCTTCGGGTCGTCATCTTCCCCGAGCTCGAAAGCAGCTCGGTGGAGCTTTCCCCGTCGACCGATCCACCGCTGGAGTTCCAACGCTCCCGATGAAGACCGTCGCCCTCTGTCCCTATAAGAGGTGTGTCTCCGCTGTGGATAAGCCCTAGGAACCCTAGCTCTTCCTCCCCGAGGTTCTTCTCATCGCCGACCGAAACCCTAGCTCCGGCCGATGTTCGTCATCGTCGCTTGAGGTCACCCGAGGCCTCCCCGTCTAGTCCTGGAGCTCCGCTTCGATGCCTTGGGTCTCCTGGAGGGTTGAATCGAGGAGGGAAGGTCTCAATCGGCGGATTTCCACCATTTCCCTTTGCAGCAAACTCGCCGGAATCGGCGAGGTTGAGGTCACCTCCGTCCGCGATTCACCCCGGCGATCACCTTGGAAGCACCCAGGTGAGAATCCGAGTCTCTTGAGCATCTTACCGAGTTGTAGGAGTAGCCGTAGCTCACAAACGCCGTAGGCCGCGCCGTGCGCCGCCGCAGCACATGGTCGCCGGCGTAACTCCGGTCACCATCTCGAGCGGAGCCGTCACCAAATTGGTCCCTACGTTCTACTGAATCTTTTTAGCCTATCCGTGCGTCCGGGGAAGTCTCCGATCGTCGCCGTCGTCGCCGTTTGCCTCACCGGCGATGAGCCCTGTGCGTGGTCAACCGTGCTGACCCGGTCAATGCCACCGGGGCAGCTGACGTGGCCCTGGCCCACTAGTCAGTGAGTTGATCTAGGTCTGAATCGGTACAAAAAGTTCTGCGGGTTAATCAGAAATTCCAAAAAATCATAGGAACTTAGAAAATTCATATATAATTCATTAAAAATTAGAAAAATGTAAATAATATACCAGAATGATCACAAAAACAAAATCTATCTGTTTGCATGGAAACATTGCATGCTTATATGTAATAATTTTGAACTAAATTTGGAAGCATGTTTAAGTAGGATTTGAGATGTGGATTCAAATCAAATTAAAAATTGTCAAACCTTTTTTCTAAATATCACAAACATGTTTGAACATTTAAATAATTTGTGTTTAGACTTTATTTCCAACTTTACCATTTGTATTTAAAACCCTAAAACTAATTTCCTAAATAATGTAAAAACTAAAATTTAGGAAAAATCTTGAATAAATAAAAACTTGTGTATTAGAATTATTTCTTAATTCCAAATTGTTTTCATCCATTGTTTTATTAAGACAAAATATAAAATCCATTAAATAAAATATTAACCACTTAAAACTGATTCAAACCCTAAAATCTAGGAGTAGAAATAATTAGGTTTTCCAAATTATTTTTGAATACTAATAGAAACCTACAGTGAACTTTCAATTCTATAACCCATTAAGGGATATGTTCTTCAAAAGTTATTCTTTTGGAGTACACATAAAACTTAAGTTCTAACTACTTTTTAGTATTAAATTCAATAACACCTTAAGAGATATGTTCTTCAAAAGTAATTCGTTTGAAGTACATATAACTTAAGTACCTACCATTTCTTTTAATACTAAAACTAATAACTATCATAGTGTGCTAGTCTAGCCATAGTTCCTAATTCAACCATGAGTGGTTAATTTGATACTCTATTTCAACATAGTATATTCTAATCAACCAGCTATTTGCAAAACCTTTGTTGCAACTTTAAAACTAGTACCTTCCTGACATTACCTAATCACCATTCCTCTTAGTAATAAAAATATCCATTTAGGATTGTGTTCTTCAAAAGTAATTCTTTTAAGAACATACCAGATAAGCATCACACCAATTTCTATACCCTAAATCCAGCAATGACTTATGCATGTTAAGAGTATTAACAACTCTAGAATCAACTATGATTTGTTCCCTTCAATTCTACATATTCATGACTTACTATTGGAGTGTGAACCAGAATTATGCTTCACTAAAACTCTTCCAATGTTGAATAAACTTTAACTAGTTTCTTTGTTATGATCCACTTTATAACTACTCTTTAATTAAGATAGAGCTATGCTAAACCCTAGAACACTAAACCTTAGGTGTAGTGTTTCTAATCAATAATAAACATGTTCTTCAAATATTATTCTTTCAAAAGCCATTGAAAGTAAGTAACCAACTATTCCATTAAGCCTTAGCAAATAACTTCTATTTGGTATTAAGATTGTTGTCAACCCTAAGATTAACTGGGTATTCTTATCAAATATGTATTACTTTAGCTTTGCTTGTCCATAACCAACTACTTGATTGCTAATAATAAGTTGCCACTTAAAAGTGTTACTTTCAAGTTCTCACCTATTGTTGTACTAGTCTTTTGAAATAGCTCTTGTTTTAAGTTTTAGTCTATTACTTTGAAGGTTTGATAGGCAATCTAAAATCCTTAACAACCTTGTTGTGGAGTGAATCTAAAAGTGCAACTCATTATAAAGAAATCATCACAACCTTGTATACTAAATCATCGGGGTTAGGATACGCTTAGAGCGATGCATAGCATACAATTTGCATATCATGCTGCAGTTCTTTAACATCATCTTTACCAGATGATGGTGCTACTTCAATATTTGGATTTCCTACGTATCGAAGACCTTGACTTGCATAATCTTGCGGTCAAAAAGGCAAGTTTATCTTGCTCATATCTCTTGATTGCACTGGTTTTGAAACTTGTTGCAATGTGTTGACTTCAAACTCTAACATTTCAAAAGGGATGGAAAACCTATTTTCATAAGTAATATGACTAGTGGTTATCGACCAGTGGTGATAACCTAGGAGGGCTGGCAGGTGGAACCACGGTAAGATTGTGGTGGTGGAGGTTCCACTTGCACGGGAAAGTAAACCTAGGACTAACTACCAATGCCACAGTTATTCTTGTGCCGTAAAAACCGTGTCATCCAAGAGACTTGGAATGGGACGGGAAAGTCAGCTGTATCTTCTCTCGTTCGCATGTCAACGGGCAGCCAGTTGCCGGTCGCAGTAGGTCTTGCGGGACTACTTGCATATGGGTGGGACACCTAAGTTCTCACGGCACTGGTGTCTATGATGGTCCGCCAGAGGCGCCTAGGTACTTCATCGTTGGGGGTGAATATCAGGGGCATAACCTGCTCGCGTGAATTGGGTGGGCATGCGTTGTGCGGAGAAGGCAGTGATTGGCTTGCATCAATGACTGGGCCCCACACCAAGGAAGTGTGGACGAGCTCATGACTCGGTTGTGCAACAAGGCTTTGATATCTTTTGGAAGGACACACCTCTACAGAGAGTAAAATGATGTGACATGTTACCCCTTGTTCCGGGAAGGAGCTGCGAACGCGGCAGGAAAGGTGCTCTCAAGACACTAATACCCTGTGTTGGCTGTTCGGCATAGTTTTCATAAGTAAAAGCAATCTTTCAAGAAACTTTGATAAAACCTTGCATTGGCCTATGACTCTTTTGGGTCCATGGCTTTAGTTAGTGCATATCACACAACTTCTTTCTAAAGAAACTTGCTGGGTAACGCTCGTTACTCACCCCAATCTCTTAAACCCTTGCTAGACTTTGAAGAATTAGATTGAAGGCAACCCAAGGAGACAACCACAAGACATTGAAGATGAAGATGAAGCATTCTACCAATGTCATGATTATCAGTGGAGCCTTCAATTGTATGAAGCTTGGAAGAAAAACTAGAATAGGATTAGAAAGGAACCAATTTCCTATTCCTAGAACCTAAGTAGCTAGGATATTTCTCTAGCTAACCAACTGCATTAGTTGTAGTTTAGTTTAGTCTTCCTTGTTCCTTTCTCGTTTGTAATCGCCAGGACTAAACCTCTACCTATTGAGGAGGTTCTGAAGATCTTCTGTATGCTGAAATTGTAATCCTATAGACATACCGTGGACCTGCGATGTTTCTGTTGTACCACTCTGATGGATGTAATACTAGTGAGACGGTGTTTCATTGGTGTTATGTCAACGACTTGCATACTACACATGCAGTGGTATGCTGGGTTACCACAGCTGGTATCAGAGCAAACGCTTTGACCCTAGGATTAAACCCCTTTAATAGGAGACCTGTAGGTTTGGTAGTGAATATATGAAGCCATCTTATCTGAACCAAATCTTCTTATGACTTGGGATGGATATTCAACAAAAGAATAATCCTGACACACTTGAGTCAAATGTTCTTACCTGTATTCTCAAGTGAAGTTAGACATCTTGTTCCATACCTAGTTGTTATGACCTCATTAGAGCCTTGCATAAAGGTTGGAAGTAGATCACATTTGGTATACAATACATGGTAGTCCAAAGAGAGGATACAACCAGAATGGGAACTATCCTATTGGAAGAAGGATACCAAGGGCAATTTATTAAACTTAAGTCATCCAAAATTGTAGTAGGGTGATGTTAAGTGGTGAAGTGAAGCTATATGAGGTAGTAGGACCTTAGGTTTTAGTCCTGTATATGGATACTCAAGAATGCCATATACAAGTAAGAGGTACAGACCGTGTAAGTGTTTTAATCATGTTAGATTCACCTGAGAATCTTTGCATGATGGAGTAGAACTTTGTAGTAGACCAGCAATTTCAAGATGAGGAGGTAGATGCTCAAGAAGATTGGTGAATGAAGTATTCTCAACTATGGTAACTAGGTCTAGTGTACCAAAAACCACAGACTTTAGTCAGAGAAGACCTATATAAGTCAGGGAGTTGTGTGAACCATGTCTGGTGAAGAAGTACAATGCTCATGAATACATGAAGTTTTGAGAGATCATGAGAGATTCGTCTTCAATAGGATAGAAGGTAAGCTAGAAGTGGCAATCCTAAAGGAATATGAATCCGTTAGAATGGTTTCCAAACCCTTTTCTCAAATTTATTCGTTCACAATTGGGCAAATGGAGTAAATATTGAGATAAAGAGTATTAGTCCACCACTACGTGCATTATAGCGCAATATAAACCTATATTATTTGGTACTATAAGGTACACATCTAAGCCTGAAATCTTGAGATGTTTTGCTTAATACTATCTCACAGGCTTATGATGATGTATGTTGCCAGCACAATTTTGGATTTTCTTGGATTTTATTGTGTGACTAGATCTATGCATGAAGTTTGACTTTGATGTGCAAGTGCATGTTGCATTATCAAGTCCTTACTTGATGTTATAGTTCTAGATGGTTAAGGTATTCGTGTGAGGGAGAGACGAATTCCTATGACAATCCAGCCAAAAGATGAAGAATCATCAGATAAAGGAAGCCAAAAGAAGGAAAGCTTCAGTGATACTTCGAAGGAAGATTAGAAGGATCCACAGCTAGTTTAATAAAACAACAAAAAAGTTGGAATTTAGTAGTACTCTAAGTCTTAAAACACTAGAGGTAACTCTAGGTTATAGAGTAGAACCACTAATTAGGTAACCGCAATTGAGTTTAAGGTATTTGAGCTCGTTGTTATGCAGCCTTGGTTATGCTTAGTACATCACGGGTTGATTGAGGTGTTGTGATACCGATGATCCATTCCGGTATTGCCTGCTGCTTTATTCAGCCTGGGAGTGGTAACCCCAGTAACCCTCGTTGATAGCGTGACTAAGACACATAACATTTCTGTATAACATTGATCCCTAGTTCCGAAATCTTGAATTGTAGATTGGTGGTTAAGACGTTAGCAATGCCTTTCCTTGTCGAAGAGATGTAGTCTTTGTCTACGGACTAAGGCTTGTGAGGATTCGTGCTAACGATGATCTGTTGAGACCATTGGATTGTTTATAGCCCTGTTACTTCATATTTCGTTCAAATTATACAATTGCCTGTCGTGGATGTCCTCCGGTACAAGAGAAACTCTGCCAGATTTCTCCCGTGGCTTTGTATCTAGCCTACCGTTTGAATTAGGATAGATAACGATGGGAAAACCCAATTCTCGTCCATCTTTAGAACTTTTGGGTAAAAACATACATCCAAAAGTGGAATAGAACACCCCACCTAAAGGCTTTACCGAAGAATTCGTACCGGTTATGTAACACCCCACTTTTGTTGCCCAAGATGAAAGCTTTACTTAAGTACTTTTTGTGGGTAAAAAAAAAACTTTTGCTCAGCAATGTATGTGTGCCCTATGAATGCATGATTGCATGTGTGTGCTAACATGTGTATTTTCATATGAGTAGGTATGAGCATGATTTCATGTGTGTGCAAGAGTTTATGCCATGATTTCATGTGAGAGTGTTTGATTGATTTAAATCTTGTTTTCTTTTTCAACACATGTGTTTTCAACTAGAGAAGTGTGCTATGATTCCATGCAGCATATTTTGATCCTAGCTCATAATTGTGCGCACCAAAAGTTCTAAGCATAGATCATGTGTGAAATCATCTCTCCTTCCTTTTCATTTTCTTTTATTTTTGCTCTTTTATTTGGAAATAGGAGTTTCTCCAAAACCCTAGCATATCTAGTTCAAAAATTTCTAAACTTGGGTCTTGTGCACCTGAGCACTTTAGACACCACTGGAAACTATTCAAACTCAATTTTCAAATCTATTTGGAGGATTCAAATTTCAAATTTGAATTTCGGCCATGAAGACACTAACCCATGTTTCACTCTCCTTCCTTCTTATTCTTTTTGCAAACCGACCAAGGGGAGGGAGAAGGTCTGCTGGGGGATTTCCTTTTTGAGTCCAGGGATTTGCAAACCCTTTCCTTTTGTCATTTATAGCTTGGACTCGAGGGAGGAGAGGAGCCCGAGGCCGACACTGCCAGAACCCTTCCCTCTCCCTCTGTTCTTCAACCAGGCACCGCCCTCGACCCCCAGTAGCTGCACGCCGCACTGCTGACACCCTAGAAGCAGCCCCACCTTGCAGAGACCCCGAGCCAGCACCCCACGCCGCCCTGGCCGTCGCCATGCCCACCGAGGACACCCCAGCCGAGCCTGCACGCCACCGTCCACCTCCCGCGACGTCACCTCGCCACCAGGCCTGTCTCGAACCGTTGAACCAATTCCCTGAAATGGAATCACTCGAGCGTGTCCGTGCGAGCCGTCCCGACCACGCCGCCATGTGCCAGTTTGGACGCCCAGTCCACGCAGAGCGCGCAGCGGCGTTCCCGTGCACCCCGACCTCGCCTGGCCTCGCACTGCACGCACGCTAAGACGACATCGAGTCCCAGTCACGACGCCACCCTTGCCCTGCACTGCAACGCACCGACGCGCCCCCGCCACGCCCCGTTTTGCCAGCCACATCACTGAACCCTCGCCGTTTTTGACCGCACCAGATAACCACCGACACCGCAGACCACATGCCTAGACTCAGCCTACAATGCCGCTCCGAGACACCGCCCTCGGCGTCCAATGCCACCCGACGGGTGCACCATGCACCAAGGACCCGAAGCCCCGTATAAAACCCCCAGCCCCCTCTGGAAGCCACCCCCTTCCTTTCATTTGCTCCATTTCACTCCCTCTCACCTGTAGGAGCTCATCACCGCGCAGCCGAGACGAAGGGCTCGCCGGAGAACGCGAGTTCCTCGGTTAGATCGTCGACTGGTCGTGGTGAAGTTTGCAGACGCCTTAGCATCTCCCTTGTTCTCTCTGGCTCATGAGCATGTCTCCATCCCCTAGATCTAACCTTCCCCTGTTTCTGGACCAGGACTCGACGTGGCAGCCGACTTCGCCGACCATCGCAGGAACCCATCGGGACGTCGTCGACACCATCGTGAGCGCCATCTCCTCTGCATGCACATCCCCGGGCTGCACATCCTCTCCTGGACCCCTCCGCCTCCGATCTAGCCACCGCCGTCCCCCAGCCACCCTTCGGTAAGCCCGCCTCGCCGGAACCCTAGCCAGCAGCGTCGCCCGCGCCCATAGCCGTTATCGCGCGAGGAAGACGAGCCGCGCGCCATCCGATCTGGATCAGACGGCAGCGTACCCGTTCGGCTAAGCCAGCCCGGGCAGGCCGCCGGGATTGGGCCGGCCTGGCTCAGATCCGTCGCCCCCGGCCCGGCTTCTTTTTTTCAGAGAATTGTTTTCTCTTTTCTGAAAATCCCTGCAAGTTTAGAAATTCATAGAAATTATTTTATGCACCCAAATTTAGTGAATCCAATTTCTATACGCTCCTGAAGTTAATGTCTACCTGGATGTACTGCATGCATGAATTGTTGAAGCTTAGATATTATCTGAGGATTATTATTGGTAGATCTATTGATTTTCACCATTATTTGCAAATATGAGGTTCTGTTTGCTTAAAATTGGTGAAACCAATTTTCACTGACAGCCTACTGATTCTCTGATTTATAGAAACTAGTTTCACTATTTTAGGAAGTGTGAATTGTTTGCAGTAATTAATTTGGTGATATCAATGTTCTGCAGTAATTGATTTATTGTGATTAATATATTATTTATTTTGGAATGATTCCACTTCTGGTGTGTTGTGCATTTGATTAGCTTTCCAGAATGGTCTCTGTTAGAATGTTTGGGCTTACAGATTATTTTAGGGTATTGTTTTGCTATTCTAGTGATTTCTAGATTTGATAAATCTTTAATAAATTACCTCTCTACTATTTAATTTCAATTCCAGTGATGATGGTTCTGTTATATTGTGGGTTGTCAGTAGGTATGATGGTGCCATGTTTTGATTGTATCTTGATGCATGCAAGTGTTTGCTTATGAATGAGTGTTTCCATACAACTAGGATTTGCTTGATATAATGTTGATGTCTATTTTTGTTTATAAAATAGATATTGTTCTATTATCTAAACTTGTTTGCTTCTGTTACTCAAATGCTTGAGTGTGTGATGTTGTTTGAGTGAACTTCATGTATGCATGAATTCTTATTGTATGTGTGTCTTCGTTTCTTTTTCCGGCGATAGAATCGAACGACGACTGTGCGGAGGAGGGAGAAGTGTTTAAGTACCAGGAGGAGGGTGACCAGGGACAAGCCAATCAAGGCAAGTCATCTACTTGTTGCATATCTGAATCCTAATATGTCACTATGCATTGCTCTACTCTTGCTTCCATTACTATGCATTGTTTTCTTATATTGCTATTTCCCTTATGTAGCAATAGTTGGCGACTTAGCTCCACAAGTCGATTTGCTATCATCTCTAAGGATGACACCTTTGACACCTACTCAATACCCTGAAATATAGAGACTCGATGATTAGCATCGAAGTCTTTGGGAAACACTTGTAGTGGAGCCAAAAACTCTAGGATTGGGAATACTTCCTCTGGAAAGATTTGCGAAAATGTTTTCGAACACCTTGGAGTAGTTGCTACTCCATTGAGATGTTTACAAATGATTTTATAAACATGGAGCTAGACTTGGGAGGTGTAGAAATGGGTGGATTTCTGAAAAGTGGCATTGTGTATAAGTGTTCGCCAAACCAATTACTCCCGTGCAACACATTACCCGGTATGGGACGGGCTTAGTCTGAAGTCTATGTGCTTTAGTGCGGGGAGCCTCATACTATATAGGGGTTTGCAGGACCCCGGAATCCGGGTTGCCGCTAGTTTATGGGCAATAGTAAATCGGGATCCCTCGGGATTTATCCGGCCGGAAGACACTTGGGTTCTCCCGCCATGGCGCCGGAGTGACACTCTGAAGGAGGTACTGCTGGGGCGTGTGATACGTCTCAAACGTATCTATAATTTTTGATGCTCCATGCTTGTTTTTACACCATTTGGCTATTGTTTCGTTACACTTAGTGGCATTTTTATGCATTTTCCAGAACTAACCTATTAACGAAGTGCCACAGTGCCAGTTTCCTATTTTCTGCTGTTTTTGTGTTTTAGAGTTATACACAGGAAATATTCTCGGAATTGGACGAAACAAGTTCCTGAAGTCTTATTTTACCCGGAAGCTTCCAGAGATCCGAAGGAGAGTAGGAGGTGAGGGACCAGGGGCCCACACACAGGGGTGGCGCGGCCAGCCCCTGGCCCGCGCCACCGCCTTGTGAGGCCACCTAGCCCCTCTTCTGACAACGCCCCTTCGCCTATAAATACCCCTCGACGAGAAAAACCTAAGGGCCCGATCAGTTTTCCAGAACACGTCGCGATACGCCGCCGCCGTCGACCCGAAGATCGGGAGGGTCCAGAAGCTCTTCCCGGCACCCTGCCGGAGAGGGGAATCGCCACCGGAGGTCTTCTTCATCGCCATGCTTGCCTCCGGAGCGATGAGTGAGTAGTCTACCTTGGACTATGGGTCCATAGCAGTAGCTAGATGGTTGTCTTCTCCATTATGTGCTTCATGTTTAGATCTCATGAGCTGCCATACATGATTGAGATCACCGTTATGTAATTCTACATGTTTGATTTGTTGGGATCCGATGAATATTGGTGTTTATGATTAAGTTGCTGTACTGAATATTATCTTTTGTTATCTCTATGTTGTTTATGATCTTGCATGCTCTCCGTTGTTAGTAGCTATCTTGGCCAAGTAGTTGCTAGTGACTCCAAGAGGGGGTATTTATGCTCGATAGTGGGTTCATGTCTCTATTTCACCTGGGGGAGTGACATAAACCTCTAAGGTGGTAGATGTGCTGTTGCTACTAGGGAGAAAACAACATTCATATGCTCAAGGGCATATGATTTGTTTACATTACACACTTTGCTTAATGCAATTATCTGTTGTTCGCAACTTAATACTTCTAGGGTGTTCGGATTGATATCCCCGGGAGTGGATTATTAGTCATAGATGCAGTTGGATGGCGGTCTATGTATTTTGTTGTAATGCCCAGAGTAAATCTCATAGTGATCTTCTTGACATATCATGTTTATCTTTATTCTATCAATTGCCCAACTGTAATTTGTTTACCCAGCATGTGTTATTTTATCTATGGAGAGACACCACTAGTGAACTGTGGACCCCGGTCCTATTTACATCATATTGCAATCACCTGTTTACTTTTCTCGTACTGTTTACTTTACTAGCATACTCTACTGTTTTCCACTCGATACGCTCATAACCTTGTTTCAAGCAAACCGGTGAGATTGACAACCTCATCGCAAGTTGGGAACAAAGTATTTGTTTGTGTGTGTGTAGGTTCCACAACACCTTCAGTCGTCATTGTCTCTCCTCTTCTGATCGATAAACCTTGGTATCTTAACTGAGGGAAAACTAGCCGCTACACTCATCATACCTTCCTCTTGGGGTTCCCAACGGGCTGGTCATTCACCACGCACAAGGACTTACTGCTCCCACGTCAACTACACGCCACAGCTCTTTTCTGGCGTCATCAGCGAGTAGCAGCGTGCCGGGGAGGTAAACTCCACAGGGTAGGCACCCGTACTAAGGTAGATAGGTGGAGGGCTTCGATCGATTATCCGAACCCCGCATACTTGTGTATGACGGTCCGTGGTGGTATCCCGGCGGATTTATCGAATGGTGTGGGTAAAGTGTACAACCTCTGCAGAGTGTAATCTATTCGAATAGCCGCGTCCTCAGTCATGGACGGTTGGAATGGCCATACTTAACCTGTGTCAGGTTTTGGTTTTATAAAAGGGTTTTTCTGGAAAAATGGAGTTTTGTGCCGGACGGAGTACTTGGAGGGTACGGCCGTGGCACGGGAAGTGGTTCGGAGTACTCGGAGGGTACTGCCGACGACTTGAGGTGGTCATGTTTGATTGGCCACCGATCTTACCTTTCAACGGAGTTCCCCCTTTCCTAGAGATTTTACTAAAAGCTTATAAAAGTTTTCTTTAATAAGGATATAGAAATGTCATGGGACATACTATATCGACACGAGAAGTTAGTAGAAGATAGTCACTGAAAACTAAACCAACCCTTGCTACAGCCATATAGCATGTGAATGTTCTCTCTTAGATGGTTTGCGGGTACAATTCCATAATGTACTCACGCCTTTGTCCCTGGCTATTAACTTGGCCAGACTTTGGAGATGATTATGAAGAAGATGATGAAGAGTACGACGACGCTGGTGCGAACTAGGACTCGTTTCCCGGTCAGTCGCCTGTAGGGTAGTAGGCCTGACTTGGGTCACTACGCTGCGTGTATCCGCTGCTACCTATGTTGAAGTGTGTCCGTTGAACTTGCCCTGCGAGGCATTAGTATTCAGCCAAGAGGCTATGTAAGACTTAACGACTTATTTATGTAATGGATGTTGTACTCTGTAATGCCAACTCTGTTATGTGGATTCATGACGGTCTTCCTAGGATCATGAATTGTATGCATAATGGGAATCCCGGGTGGTAAGCCGGGGTCCCCACAGGTTATTCATAATTGTGTGGGTACACCACAGATTTTTCGAGAAACCATCAGGAAGATGTTGTAGTAAGACCGACCAAGACTTATAGTTTAACCCTGGAACCCAAATGGTTAGAAGATAATATGTTCAAAGACCATTACAAAAGTCTAAGCGGAGAGTCCAGGGAACTTAAAAGTGTTGAAAGTTGGATGAAGTATGTCGGAAGTAGATTCTTTCCAATATTTGTCGTAACCTTATGGAGTTCGGCAAAGGAGTGGGATAATTTTGACCCTAATCACACCAAGTATGAACCACAGCTGGTATCATGAACCACAGCTGAAGGAGATTGAGATTAGAGTTAACCATAATCTGGAACCTAGAAGACCAAATAAGATCTATAAAGTTGGATCAGAAAACTGGAATGAATTCACTACATGTGTTGAATCCGTTCTTAGGTGGTAAAAGCAAGAGCCAATTAGGAAGATATGTTGGAACAACTAGTAGGACCCTATAAGTCATAGAAGGTGTTGAAAACATGGAATATTCAAGAGAATGACCAAGAAGAGACCAAGATAGATGGAATTCAAGTGGCTATTGCTCAGAGTCAGACAACAGAAGATTCGAGGAACACTCTGGACAATGGGTACCATCTATATCCCAATTAGATGGTGAAGGAACTTCAAGACCTATGATACCAACAACAAGTTCATCCAACAACATACGAGAGTGAAAACTTCGGGACGAAGTTTAGTTTAAGGGGGGGAGACTGTAATATCCCAGGATTAGAGGTTGTAAAATAGAGACAACAGATGTGTGCATTGCATTTCATGCATAGAAAATCCGGGTAATTTTCGCGCGTTTAAATAAAACAGATCAAAGTGATTGGAGTTTCACTTGAGTTGATGTAATTGAAGTAGTTCATCAACTAGAGCGCGATAAACTTCAACATGACCTTTGCTAAAACCTTGTTTTGGGTAGAGAGAGCAACATAAGTTATAAGAGAGTTAAGTAAGGTAAAACTAAAATGCTTGACACATCATTTTAGGACCAAATATCTACTCATAACTAGATCATCATGGTATTCTTTAAACCCTACTTCTTTCATGCTATAGAAGTCAAAATAAGTCTTATTCTTAAAACATGATCTATTCTGTATTCTTATATCCTAATCTAGTGAGTCCAATTATGGGTAGTGGAAAGGTTAATTCAATGACAGTTTGATTATAAGATTTGCCTTAACTCTAGGTGAGATAGCTTAAGAACATTAGAGCCATTCCTATAAAGGCCAACTAGGAGACCTTAGACATTATTCAAATTCTAATTAGGACAAGTCATTTGATATAGGGGTGATCACATCATAAACCCTAATTCTGGTCTAGACTAGAACCATCTTTAGAAGTTAACCTTAGGATAATGTATTGGTTGGACCCACTAGATATCAAGGAGAAGTATTGGTAGTAGTATTGATATCAATACTTTGAGAAGGAGTTTATGAAGGAAGTGTAGATGCTCAGACTATGGGAGTTGATGAAGGAAATAAAAGGGATTTATTATGGGAGTTGATGAAGGAAATAGTATGACTATGTCAAGTACATGATCATGCTTGCTGTTGAAGATAATTAGGTTAGTATGAAACCTTGTCTGATAAGCAGATATCATCCTAAAACCAAGTGTGGAGTAGAAGCTCAACTTAAGCACATCTCAATTAGGAGATGACCATCTCGTTAAAGCTATATGAGATATCTTGATCTGTGTACAAGTTGTATTGAGTGAATCATCTGGATATAGGTTGAGCAGATCCTAAGCCTTGACCTAGAAACTTGTTTAGTCTATAGAGCCTTTGTTGCATTGATCACATCTTAGAGGGAACACTATTTCCTGGTTGAGTGTGATAGCATTCTATCCAATTCCATAACCTCTTATTCAATTACTTGGGGATTCATTCCGAACTAGTATTCTAACTTATGCAACACTTGTGATCCTAAGAAAACCATACAATCTTGTTATACCATTAACCAAACAATTGTTTCCACATAACAATTCCATGACATTGAGTAGCATAGTAGTGTTAAGCATAAAATCATGTCCTTTCATCAAAGTCTAAATAAGAAGAGGATAAGGGACACCTTAAGAAATTAAAGTAAACAATCAAGGTTACTACTATTGACCTTGGAGTAGCCTTAGGACAACTTGTATGCTATCAAGAAAATAGGAAACCCAATGGTAGAAATAGTTTATATGATAATTGTCCTTCCATACAAGTACAAATTATGGGTTCTACATAAGCACTGCAATAATTTATTCAAATCTAGGAAGTATAACTAAAGCCTCAAATGTGTGGTAGTTAAAATATATGCACATTAAGACTCATATTCAAGTCTTACATGTGTCAATGCCATATAAAAATCCTTTGAAAATAATATAATGAACTAGTAAGGTGTTAGTTGTATTTCACAATAATTCTTGAATTCAAAAACCTAGCAAAATATTTCAAATACTCCACAAAAGCTAATTGGAAATATCCCAGCAAGATTCTCAATAAAACCCCAATGATGTGTATTATATTTTATGTGCAAATGCACATATAAAATTTATCTAATGCTATGTGTTGGATTAGAAGTGTCATACTCATATTTGATAAGTAATTTCAAACTCATAATCCTGCAAACTAAGTCACTAGTTTAAAAATCTGCAAATCAAAATAGAAAATTTGAGTTAGAAATGAAAACAGAAAACAGAAAAAAAAGAAAAAAAAGAAGCAGAAAAAAAAGAGAAAACGTCTTACCTAACCCGGCCCAACAACTCTGGTCCAATAGCAGCCCGACCCAACGTACCCCTTCGGGTCGTCATCTTCCCCGAGCTCGAAAGCAGCTCGGTGGAGCTTTCCCCGTCGACCGATCCACCGCTGGAGTTCCAACGCTCCCGATGAAGACCGTCGCCCTCTGTCCCTATAAGAGGTGTGTCTCCGCTGTGGATAAGCCCTAGGAACCCTAGCTCTTCCTCCCCGAGGTTCTTCTCATCGCCGACCGAAACCCTAGCTCCGGCCGATGTCCATCATCGTCGCTTGAGGTCACCCGAGGCCTCCCCGTCTAGTCCTGGAGCTCCGCTTCGACGCCTTGGGTCTCCTGGAGGGTTGAATCGAGGAGGGAAGGTCTCAATCGGTGGATTTCCACCGTTGCCCTTTGCAGCAAACTCGCCGGAATCGGCGAGGTTGAGGTCACCTCCGTCCGCGATTCACCCCGGAGATCACCTTGGAAGCACCCAGGTGAGAATCCGAGTCTCCTGAGCATCTTACCGAGTTGTAGGAGTCGTCGTAGCTCGCAAACCCCGTAGGCCGCGCCGTGCGCCGCCGTAGCACATGGTCGCCGACATAACTCCGGTCACCATCTCGAGCGGAGCCGTCACCAAATTGCTCCCTACGTTCTACTGAATCTTTTTAGCCTATCCGTGCGTCCGGGGAAGTCTCCGATCGTCGCCGTCGTCGCCGTTTACCTCACCGGCGGTGAGCCCTGTGCGTGGTCAACCATGCTGACCCGGTCAATGCCACCGGGGCAGCTGACGTGGCCCTGGCCCACTAGTCAGTGAGTTGATCTAGGTCTGAATCGGTACAAAAAGTTCTGCGGGTTAATCAGAAATTCCAGAAAATCATAGGAACTTAGAAAATTCATATCTAATTCATTAAAAATTAGAAAAATGTAAATAATATACCAAAATGATCACAAAAACAAAATCTATCTGTTTGCATGGAAACATTGCATGCTTATATGTAATAATTTTGAACTAAATTTGGAAGCATGTTTAAGTAGGATTTGAGATGTGGATTCAAATCAAATTAAAAATTGTCAAACCTTTTTTCTAAATATCACAAACATGTTTGAACATTTAAATAATTTGTGTTTAGACTTTATTTCCAACTTTACCATTTGTATTTAAAACCCTAAAACTAATTTCCTAAATAATGTAAAAACTAAAATTTAGGAAAAATCTTGAATAAATAAAAACTTGTGTATTAGAATTATTTCTTAATTCCAAATTGTTTTCATCCATTGTTTTATTAAGACAAAATATAAAATCCATTAAATAAAATATTAACCACTTAAAACTGATTCAAACCCTAAAATCTAGGAGTAGAAATAATTAGGTTTTCCAAATTATTTTTGAATACTAATAGAAACCTACAGTGAACTTTCAATTCTATAACCCATTAAGGGATATGTTCTTCAAAAGTTATTCTTTTGGAGTACACATAAAACTTAAGTTCTAACTACTTTTTAGTATTAAATTCAATAACACCTTAAGAGATATGTTCTTCAAAAGTAATTCGTTTGAAGTACATATAACTTAAGTACCTACCATTTCTTTTAGTACTAAAACTAATAACTATCATAGTGTGCTAGTCTAGCCATAGTTCCTAATTCAACCATGAGTGGTTAATTTGATACTCTATTTCAACATAGTATATTCTAATCAACCAGCTATTTGCAAAACCTTTGTTGCAACTTTAGAACTAGTACCTTCCTGACATTACCTAATCACCATTCCTCTTAGTAATAAAAATATCCATTTAGGATTGTGTTCTTCAAAAGTAATTCTTTTAAGAACATACCAGATAAGCATCACACCAATTTCTATACCCTAAATCCAGCAATGACTTATGCATGTTAAGAGTATTAACAACTCTAGAATCAACTATGATTTGTTCCCTTCAATGCTACATATTCATGACTTACTATTGGAGTGTGAACCAGAATTATGCTTCACTAAAACTCTTCCAATGTTGAATAAACTTTAACTGGTTTCTTTGTTATGATCCACTTTATAACTACTCTTTAATTAAGATAGAGCTATGCTAAACCCTAGAACACTAAACCTTAGGTGTAGTATTTCTAATCAATAATAAACATGTTCTTCAAATATTATTCTTTCAAAAGCCATTGAAAGTAAGTAACCAACTATTCCATTAAGCCTTAGCAAATAACTTCTATTTGGTATTAAGATTGTTGTCAACCCTAAGATTAACTGGGTATTCTTATCAAATATGTATTACTTCAGCTTTGCTTGTCCATAACCAACTACTTGATTGCTAATAATAAGTTGCCACTTCAAAGTGTTACTTTCAAGTTCTCACCTATTGTTGTATTAGTCTTTTGAAATAGCTCTTGTTTTAAGTTTTAGTCTATTACTTTGAAGGTTTGACAGGCAATCTAAAATCCTTAACAACCTTGTTGTGGAGTGAATCTAAAAGTGCAACTCATTATAAAGAAATCATCACAACCTTGTATACTAAATCATCGGGGTTAGGATACGCTTAGAGCGATGCATAGCATACAATTTGCATATCATGCTGCAGTTCTGTAACATCATCTTTACCAGATGATGGCGCTACTTCAATATTTGGATTTCCTACGTATCGAAGACCTTGACTTGCATAATCTTGCGGTCAAAAAGGCAAGTTTATCTTGCTCATATCTCTTGATTGCACTGGTTTTGAAACTTCTTGCAAAGTGTTGACTTCAAACTCTAACATTTCAAAAGGGATGGAAAACCTATTTTCATAAGTAATATGACTAGTGGTTATCGACCAGTGGTGATAACCTAGGAGGGCTGGCAGGTGGAACCATGGTAAGATTGTGGTGGTGGAGGTTCCACTTGCACGGGAAAGTAAACCTAGGACTAACTACCAATGCCACAGTTATTCTTGTGCCGTAAAAACCGTGTCATCCAAGAGACTTGGAATGGGTCGGGAAAGTCAGATGTATCTTCTCTCGTTCGCATGTCAACGGGCAGCCAGTTGCCGGTCGCAGTAGGTCTTGCGGGACTACTTGCATATGGGTGGGACACCTAAGTTCTCACGGCACTGGTGTCTATGATGGTCCGCCAGAGGCGCCTAGGTACTTCATCGTTGGGGGTGAATATCAGGGGCATAACCTGCTCACGTGAATTGGGTGGGCATGCGTTGTGCGGAGAAGGCAGTGATTGGCTTGGATCAATGACTGGGCCCCACACCAAGGAAGTGTGGACGAGCTCATGACTCGGTTGTGCAACAAGGCTTTGATCTCTTTTGGAAGGACACACCTCTGCAGAGAGTAAAATGATGTGACATGTTACCCCTTGTTCCGGGAACGAGCTGCGAACGCGGCAGGAAAGGTGCTCTCAAGGCACTAATACCCTATGTTGGCTGTTGGGCATAGTTTTCATAAGTAAAAGCAATCTTTCAAGAAACTTTGATAAAACCTTGCATTGGCCTACGACTCTTTTGGGTCCATGGCTTTAGTTAGTGCATATCACACAACTTCTTTCTAAAGAAACTTGCTGGGTAACGCTCGTTACTCACCCCAATCTCTTAAACCCTTGCTAGACTTTGAAGAATTAGATTGAAGGCAACCCAAGGAGACAACCACAAGACATTAAAGATGAAGATGAAGCATTCTACCAATGTCATGATTATCAGTGGAGCCTTCAATTGTATGAAGCTTGGAAGAAAAACTAGAATAGGATTAGAAAGGAACCAATTTCCTATTCCTAGAACCTAAGTAGCTAGGATATTTCTCTAGCTAACCAACTGCATTAGTTGTAGTTTAGTTTAGTCTTCCTTGTTCCTTTCTCGTTTGTAATCGCCAGGACTAAACCTCTACCTATTGAGGAGGTTCTGAAGATCTTCTGTATGCTAAAATTGTAATCCTATAGACATACCGTGGACCTGCGATGTTTCTGTTGTACTACTCTGATGGATGTAATACTAGTGAGACGGTGTTTCATTGGTGTTATGTCAACGACTTGCATACTACACATGCAGTGGTATGCTGGGTCACCACAGGCTGGGATGCGCCACCATATGGTGAGCCTGGCCCCTGTCCCCCCTCCGTCTCATCTTCGGTCTTCGCGAAGCTTTGGTAAAAATAGGAGGTTCAGCTTTTGTTTCGTCCAATTCCGAGTGTGTAACTTTTCTGAAACACAAAAATAGCAGAAAACAGGGAACTGGCACTGTGGCATCTTGTTAATATGTTAGTTCCGGAAAATGCATAAAAACGCCACGAAGTCTAACAAAACACAAAGCAAATGGTGTATAAACAAGCATGGAGCATAAAAAATTATAGATACGTTTGAGACGTATCAGGCCACCATCTCCAGGGAGCACCATCGACGAGCAGGTAGGTCGGCCCGCTGCCCCCAAATGAGGCCCGTAGAGCTTAGATCTGTGGCGAGTGAGCGTCGCCCGACAACTCCCGCATTGCATCGCCGCCACCGAGGTGAAGGCACCCTGCGTCATCGTCGAATCTTGAACACCGCCGAACCTGCGCCTCCCGAAGCGCACCACCACCAAACTGGAGCCTGCCCCGTCAGGTCCTCCTAGTGCACGGGTGAAGAAGATCTGCTGCCTCCGACACCGCACGGGCTCTACCCGGCAGCACCCACCGCCGCCGGTGGGACAGGAGGAGGCACGAGGAGTAGAATTTAGAGTTTGCCCTAGTCGCCTACGGGAAGGCAACAAGAGCGAGAAGAGGGTTTCTTAAAAAAACAAGGCAAAAGCTTTGCCTATCTCATTAATTAATAAGACAAGATACCAATATAATTAATGAGAAATCGAACTAAAACTGGTACAATAGGGGCCAAGGCCACACGACACACCACTCCAATGAAAATAGATAGACTACCACCAAAGCTAGAGATAAAACATCATGACTGCTATAGGAGAAGCAGACACGGGATACTGCAACAAACATGAAGAAGGACCTTCTGGTGTATCTTCGAAACAACTATCCTACCACTAGATAGATAAGTTAACATGTTAGTCGCTGAATTCTTACTCTCATCGAGGGAGAGGATGACACTAGGAGTTGGGGCAATTTTCTGGTTTATTTCTCACACCATCACACAATGCCATACCAACCTGAGGGGTTGGGGATACATATTCATAGGCTACTAGCCAGCCAAGCATATGCTAAAATTCTTACTCTCATCGAGGGAGAGGACGACACTAGGAGTTGGGGCAATTTTTTGGTTTATTTCTCACACCATCACACAATACCATACCAACCTGAGGGGTTAGGGATACATATTTATAGGCTACTAGCCAGCCAGACATATGCTAAAATGTTGTCCTAGATGCTAGTCTAAGATGCTAAGATGTTGTCCTAAAAGCCAGTCAAGGATGCTGTCCTAACAGCCAGTCCTTGATGGGCAGCAAAACCACCATGCAGCCACAAGGACACAGCCCCATAAATACCTCCGTATAGAGACTTATCCATCATTCTCCCCCTAAGTCTTGTGGAAAAGTTGAACCATCCCGACCCTGGAGCAGAGTTCAAGGAACTTGATCCTCCCAAGAGGCTTGGTGAGAAAGTCTGCAAGCTGATCCTTGGTGTTGATGTAGCTCGCCTTGATGCTCCCTTCATCCAAGCAGCCTCGATGAAGTGGTGCCTCACCCAAATGTGCTTGCTCCATTGGTGGAAAACAAGGTTCTTTCCAGAGCCAGAGCGGACTTGCTGTCCACCCTGAGCTCCACCGCTCTAGTGTCTTGGCCGAGGAGATCACCAAGTAGTCGAGCGAGCTAGAGTGCCTGAGTGGAAAGCGGTGGAGGCCGCTATGTACTCGGCCTCACAGCTAGATAAGGCCACTACCTGCTGCTTGGATCGACTACCAGCTCACGAGGACCTTGCCGAGGAAGAAAAGGATCCCGCTCGTGCTCTTGGTGGTGTCGATGTCGCCGGCGTGGTTGCTATCGCTGTACCCGATGAAGTGTGCCGCCCCAGGACACCTAGGGTAGTGGAGGCCGTGGTCGAGAGTCCCTACAACGTAGCAGATGATCCTCTTCACAACCTGCTGGTGCTCCATCGTCGGTCGCTGCATGAACTGACTAACGTAGCCGACGGAGAATGCCAAGTCCAGCCGTGTGTGGGCGAGGTAGCGAAGGCTCCCCACAAGATGCCGGTACTATGTGGCATCCACTTCCTCTATCGTGCTGTCGCGGGTCAGCTCCAGCCTCTCCTCCATCGGAGTGAGAGCTGGGTTGTAGTCGATGAGCCCAGCTAGCTCAACGATGCGCTTGGCGTAGGTGGTCTGTTGAAGTGTGATCCCGGAGTCATCCTAGTGCACCTCGATTGCCAGGTAGAAGGAGAGGGGCCCCAGATCACTCATCTGGAAGGTGGCCTTCATCTCTTCCTTAAACACCGCCACCTCCCCACATCCTTGGTGCCGATGATCACCAAGTCGTCGACATAGAAGCCCACCAGCGGGGCAGTGGCAGGGCTTCCTCCACTGCCCCGCTGGTAGACGTCCGCCCTCGTGCGGGCTTTGCTCAAAGCCCATCCCCTTTAGCATTTAATCCAACTTGGCATTCCATGCCCTCGATGCCTGTCGTAAGCCATAGATGGCCTTAAGCAATCAGAGCACCTTGCCCTCCTTGTCGAGGATTGCAAATCCCAGCGACTGATGCACATAGACCTCCTCCTTCAAGTCGCCGTTAAGGAATGCCGACTTGATATCCATGTGATGGACACGCCAGCCCTCCTGGGCTGCTAGCGCGAGGAGGAGTCGCACTGTCACGGGAGCGAAGGCGTCGTCGAAGTCGGCCCCCTTTGGCTGCATGAAGCCTCGTGCCACCAAGTGAGCCTTGTGCTTGACGATGGCGCCGGGTTCATCCCTCTTCAGCTTGAACACCCACTTAAGGGTGATCGCGTGGTGACTGATACGTCTCAAACGTATCTATAATTTTTGATGCTCCATGCTTGTTTTTACACCATTTGCCTATTGTTTCGTTACACTTAGTGGCACTTTTATGCATTTTCCGGAACTAACCTATTAACGAGTTGCCACAGTGCCAGTTCCCTGTTTTCTACTGTTTTTGTGTTTCAGAGTGATACACAGGAAATATTCTCGGAATTGGACGAAACCACATCCTGAAGTCTTATTTTACCCGGAAGCTTCCAGAGATCCGAAGAGGAGTAGGAGGGGGGCCACCAGGGCCCCACACGCAGGGGCGGCGCGGCCAGCCCCCTGACCGCGCGGGGCCCGCGTGAGGGAGCCTGGCTCCCCCTCTGACATCACCCCTTCGCCTATAAAGACCCCCCGACGAGAAAAACCTAAGGACCCGATCAGTTTTCCAGAACACATCGCGATCCGCCGCCGCCGTCGACCCGAAGATCGGGAGGGTCCAGAAGCTCTTCCCGGCACCCTGCCGGAGAGGGGAATCGCCACCGGAGGTCTTCTTCATCGCCATGCTTGCCTCCGGAGCGATGAGTGAGTAGTCTACCTTGGACTATGGGTCCATAGCAGTAGCTAGATGGTTGTCTTCTCCACCATGTGCTTCATGTTTAGATCTCATGAGCTGCCCTACATGATTGAGATCACCGTTATGTAATTCTACATGTTTGGTTTGTTGGGATCCGATGAATATTGGTGTTTATGATTAAGTTGCTGTACTGAATATTATCTTTTGTTATCTCTATGTTGTTTATGATCTTGCATGCTCTCCGTTGTTAGTAGCTATCTTGGCCGAGTAGTTGCTAGTGGCTCCAAGAGGGGGTATTTATGCTCGATAGTGGGTTCATGCCTCTATTTCACCTGGGGGAGTGACAGAAACCTCTAAGGTGGTAGATGTGTTGTTGCTACTAGGGAGAAAACAACATTCATATGCTCAAGGGCATATGCTTTGTTTACATTACACACTTTGCTTAATGCAATTATCTGTTGTTCGCAACTTAATACTTCTAGGGTGTTCGGATTGATATCCCCGGGAGTGGATTATTAGTCATAGATGCAGTTGGATGGCGGTCTATGTATTTTGTTGTAATGCCCAGAGTAAATCTCATAGTGATCTTCTTGACATATCACATTATCTCTATTCTATCAATTGCCCAACTGTAATTTGTTTACCCAGCATGTGTTATTTTATCTTATGGAGAGACACCACTAGTGAACTGTGGACCCCGGTCCTATTTACATCATATTGCTATCACCTGTTTACTTTACTCGCACTGTTTACTTTACTCGCATACTATATTGTTTTCCACTCGATACGCTCATAACCTTTGTTTCAAGCAAACCGGTGAGATTGACAACCTCATCGCAAGTTGGGGACAAAGTATTTGTTTGTGTGTGTGCAGGTTCCGCATCACCTTCAGTCGTCATTGTCTCTCCTCTCCTGACCGATATTAAACCTTGGTTTCTTAACTGAGGGAAAACTAGCTGCTATACTCATCATACCTTCCTCTTGGGGTTCCCAACGGGCTGGTTATTCACCACGCACAAGGACATTCTACTCCCACGTCAACCACACGCCATCAGCTTCTTTTCTGGCGCCATCAACCGGTAGCAGCTTCTTTTCTGGCGCCGTTGCTGGGGAGGAAGAGAAGACTTCTGCGAGGGGAGTTTTTCACACACACATTCTTTACTTTGTTATTGTTTTGTTTTGCTTTACTTTATTTATTTTACCTGCATTGCTTTATATCAAAAACCCAAAAAAATTAGAATCCTTGGTAGTTGTTTTTACTTGTTTACTTTCGTTTTGCTGAAATGGCCAATCCTGAAAATACCAAGTTGTGTGACTTTACTAGCACAAACAATAGTGATTTTATCTGCACTCCTATTGCACCACCTATTCTTGCTGCAAACTTTTATGAGATTAAGCCTGCTTTGTTGAACCTTGTTATGAAAGAGCAATTCTCTGGTGCTAGTACTGAAGATGCTGCAGCTCATCTCAACGGTTTTGTTGAGCTATGTGAGATGCAGAAATATAAGGATGTTGATAGTGATATTATTAAGCTCAAGTTGTTTCCTTTTTCTTTGAGAGGAAAAGCTAAAGATTGGTTGCTGTCTTTGACTAAGAATAGTATTGATTCATGGGCTAAGTGCAAGGATGCTTTTATTGGTAGATACTATCCTCCTGCTAAGATTATAGCTTTGCGTAGCAATATTATGAAGTTTACTCAGTTTGATAATGAACATGTTGCTCGGGCTTGAGAAAGAATGAAATCTATGATAAAGAATTGCCCCACTCATGGACTGACTACTTGGATGATTATCCAAACTTTTTATGCAGGACTGAATTTTTCTTCAAGGAACCTACTTGATTCAGCTGCTGGAGGCACTTTTATGTCCCTTACCTTGGGCGCCGCATCTAAGCTACTCGACAACATGATGGTAAATTATTCCGAATGGCACACCAAGAGAGCTCCACAAGGTAAGAAGGTAAATTCTGTTGAGGAAACCTCTTCCTTGAATGATAAGATTGATACCATTATGGCTATGCTTGCTAATGCTAGGACTCATGTTGATCCTAATAATGTTCCTTTAGCCTCTCTGGTTGCTCAAGAAGAGCATGTTGATGTGAATTTCATTAGAAACAATAATTTTAACAACAATGCTTATAGGAACAATTTTGCTAGTAACAATTATAGGCCGTATCCTTCTACTAATGGTAATGGTTATGGTAATTCCTTCAACAACACTAGGGCCGTGCCCTCCGAGCTTGAGGTAATGCTCAAGGACTTCATCGGTAAGCAAACTGCTTTTAACAAGTCTGTTGAGGAAAAGTTAGGCAAAATTGATATTCTTGCTTCTAAAGTTGATAGCCTTGCTCATGATGTTGAACTTCTGAAATTAAAAGTGTTTCCTAATAATGTGAAAGAGAGCAATGTTGTTGCTACCGCTAATGCTATTCAAGTTGGAATTGATGAAAATATTAGATTGTTAGCGGAATTGCATGCCAGGTGGGAAAGAGAAGATGAGATGGCTAGAAAGATGAAGGTATGTACTATTACTACCTCTAATGATGTTGCTCCTACTGCTAGCAATCCTCTCACTTTGATTGGTGTAGAGAAAACTCCCACTCCTTGTGTTAAAAAGCCTAAAACTGCCAAAACTTTTTCTCAAAAGAGTGCTGAAATTTTTTGGAGTGTGGGAGATTATAGCTCTATTTCTTTTAATTATTTTGATGTTGATGGCTGCAATATATCTGAAGTAATTTTGTTCTTGCAAAATCTTGCTTTGACTCCCAATGCTAGTTCTTTAAATATTGTTTTTACTAAGCATATTACCAATGCTCTCATAAAGATTAGGGATGAAAAGTTGAAGCAAAAAGCCTCTGTTCCCAAGAAGTTAGAAGATGGTTGGGAACCCATCATTGATATGCATGTTAATGGTTATGATTGCCATGCTTTATGTGATCTAGGTGCTAGTATTTCTATCATGCCTAGAAAGATTTATGACATGCTTGATTTACCACCGCTTGAAAAATGTTATTTTGATGTTCCTATTGCTGATGTTGCTAAGAAGAAACCTTTGGGAAGAATTAATGATGTTCTTATTGTGGTTAACAATAACCTTGTTCCCGTTGATTTTTTTGTTATGGACGTTGAATGCCATGCTTCATGTCCTATTATTTTGGGAAGACCATTTTCTTCGAACTGTAGGTGCCATCATTGATATGAGGGAAGGCACTATCAAATATCAATTCCCACTAAAGAAAGGTATGGAACACTTCCCTAGGAAAAGAAAGAAATTGCTTTTTGACTCTATTCTTAGAGAAAATTATGAGCTTGATGCTTCATCTCTTGATATTACTTGATTCGCAATTTTCTGCGCCTAGCTCAAAGGCGTTAAAGAAAAGCACTCTTGGGAGATAACCCAATGTTTTCTTTTCAGTACTTTTTCTTTTATTTGAGTCTTGAAAGTCATTACTACTATAATGACCGCTCCTTATCTTGTTTATTTCGTTTTTGTGCCAAGAGAAGCCTCTAATTTGGGTGAGGTAAAGATTTGGGGATGTTGCTGTCCTGAAACTGTTTTCGGTGCTGCACCGTAAAAATTCGTGAAAATTCTTTGTTTATCTTTTGTACCTGCGATTTCTTGTGCTTATGCCCCAGGTTATATCCAAACTTTTGTTAGTTGAACACTTTTTGATTTGAGCAACATAAAATCCCTCAAAAATTCGACCTTTGTCAGCTGTTCAGTTTTGACAGATTTCTGCCAATATTTGTGTTTGCCACTTTATCGCTTTCTTTTGAGTTCTTTTGATCACGGAACTTTTGGGGAGGTTGCTACAGTAGTATCTGCTATATATGTGGTGGTTTTGAGTTGAAACCTGAAGCAAATAAAGGATTGATTATATGTTATGCTTGCACTAATGTTGCTAATAGATTTGTGTTTAGTTTTGTATGAAGGAAGTTTTCAAGTGTAGGGATTGGAGAATGATGAGATGAGTTGAAGAATGGACAAAAGCTCAAGCTTGGGGATGCCCATGCATCACCTCAAGAAATATCCAAGAAGTACAAGCGTCAAAGCTTGGGGATGCCCCCGAGGCACCCCTTCTTCATCGGCAAAAATCAGGTCACCTTTCAAAACACTATATTTTTATTGCTTCATGCACTATGTGTTTTTCTTGGAGCGTCAGTTGTTTTAGTTTTTTTAGTTGGTTTAGTTTGTTTGTTTGCTGCAATAAATGGTTGGACCCCAACAAATTTCTTTTGGAGAAGTTGCCTTGCTTTTCATTTGCCAAGAACGCTCTAGTTTTCACTCTTATCGTTTATCGAGTGTTCTTCTTTTTCTGCTACTACTTTTGGTTTTCGTTTTCGCCTTGATTTGCGTTCAGACCTTGTCATATCTTTTCATCAAGGTGTATTTTTGCCTCTGATCTTTATTGGTTTTCATCAAAAGAGGTGTTTATAAAAATTTCAAATGGTGTTGGAAAAGAGAAAAAGCTTTGTGCAAAATAGTGGTACAAGAAGGAGCTTGTGTAGACTGCGGCTTAGGCTTTTTCATGTCATGCTTGATGTCTTTTTGATAGTACGCTTAGTGGTTTTGCTGTAGCATGACTTGTCTCAAATAACTGAGATTGCTTAATGAGCCTTTGAAAAAATCATGCGTTGTTTTTATTGTATGGAAGCATTATTTTGGTTTTCTCCTTGATGCTTTATTTGGGTTGACTTGGCGCATGCTCACACATGTTAGACTCTTACAAAGTCGCCAATAGCCTTCATGATCATTTAGTTTTTGACTTTTGATGCCATCTTATGCTTCTTTTAATGTCGCTTTGTCGCTTTGCATGATTATGGCCATTATTGCTCTCTTAGTTGGTCGCTCCCAGTCTTTTGCTAGCCCTCGCCTTGTACTGAGTATGAGCTCTACTCGTGCATCCAACTCCTAAAAGCCAAAGTTTTCCAAAGTGTCCACCATACATACCTACTAGCAATTTGCTATTCCAAGTAAATTTGACTTGCTTTTATTTTCTCTTCAAATTAAACTCTTACCAGTGTTATGCGAAATTCGGTTAGTAAAGCTCTCACGAACCGGAAGGCACACTTTACTTTTTCCTGTTCTTAAAAATTTGACATTGTGGTCTCTTATGTTGAGTTGTTATGCTTGCAAGTTGTAAGTTGGATTCTAGCCCAGCCATGCTGTCATGGGGCAAGCTTTCAACATTGCACTTCTTATTTGAGTTGATATCGTGATCTTTTGTTTATGGATGCCCGCGGTGTGAAATGAATTGGGAATCTTGTAGGGATCATGGAGTTTGTATATGTGTTAGGGAAACGCCGGGCCGCCAATCTAAGCCATGCATAATTCATGGTGGAAATTTGCAGCATACCCATGGTGAACATTCGACGACGCATCTCATAATAAAAAGCTAAACAAAAGGCAAATAAAAGAGATGTCGAGGTGTTCATTGTCTGCTTGTCCTGTCATTTTGGTGTGGGCTTATTCCATGTCATCGGGCACGGAGGTACCCCATTGGCGGTTCTCAATGATATGCATATACTTACAATGACAAGAGCCTTGCTTGGGACTCTAAGTAAAGTAGCATGAGGTTTGGGTACTCGTATTCACGGGGCACGAGGTTTTCAACTTATGATTTGTCAAGCATATGCATCATAATTGTTCTCGCATTAACTTTAACCATTCAAGATGCTTATGATGGGGGCAATGAGAGCTCAAAGCCGGTAAGTACCATAATTTTTGAAGGTTATAAAACTTGCAATCACTGCTTCCCTCTGCGAAGGGCCTTTCTTTTACTTTTATGTTGAGTCACCACCTTCTTTCTTTATGCACCATTAAGAGAGCATAGTTGTCATTCTTAGTATAATATGCATTGTCCCAAAGTTCATTGATTGATTCATATTGTTGGTTTCACTTGTTCTTAAATTATTTGTATCTAGTCGCCCTCTTAAACTTGAAGGTGTCCTATGCATTTATGTTTTGCTCTCTTTGAAGGACAAGCTAAAAACCATTTGTATGTTTTTCCTTATGATTTGAACACACGTTTGACTTTCATTGTTTCATTTTCATGATCTTTTGTTTGTGTTCATTTGCATGTTTACAACATGGTTGCTAAGTTCTTATTGTCAAGATTATATCTTCATGCCCATGTTTTAAGTTCTTATGATCCCAGCTCATCAATGCTTACATATATGATCAAGATTGTGTAGGTGCATGTCACCTCAAAAATTATTCTTTTGTTATCACTTACCTACTCGAGGACGAGCATGAGTTAAGCTTGGGGATGCTTGATACGTCTCAAACGTATCTATAATTTTTGATGCTCCATGCTTGTTTTTACACCATTTGCCTATTGTTTCGTTACACTTAGTGGCACTTTTATGCATTTTCCGGAACTAACCTATTAACGAGTTGCCACAATGCCAGTTCCCTGTTTTCTGCTGTTTTTGTGTTTCAGAGTGATACACAGGAAATATTCTCGGAATTGGACGAAACCACATCCTGAAGTCTTATTTTACCTGGAAGCTTCTAGAGATCCGAAGAGGAGTAGGAGGGGGGCCACCAGGGCCCCACACGTAGGGGCGGCGCGGCCAGCCCCCTGGCCGCGCGGGGCCCGCGTGAGGGAGCCTGGCTCCCCCTCTGACATCACCCCTTCGCCTATAAAGACCCCCCGACGAGAAAAACCTAAGGACCCGATCAGTTTTCTAGAACACATCGCGATCCACCGCCGCCGTCGACCCGAAGATCGGGAGGGTCCAGAAGCTCTTCCCGGCACCCTGCCGGAGAGAGGAATCGCCACCGGAGGTCTTCTTCATCGCCATGCTTGCCTCCAGAGCGATGAGTGAGTAGTCTACCTTGGACTATGGGTCCATAGCAGTAGCTAGATGGCTGTCTTCTCCACCATGTGCTTCATGTTTAGATCTTATGAGCTGCCCTATATGATTGAGATCACCGTTATGTAATTCTACATGTTTGGTTTGTTGGGATCCGATGAATATTGGTGTTTATGATTAAGTTGTTGTACTGAATATTATCTTTTGTTATCTCTATGTTGTTTATGATCTTGCATGCTCTCCGTTGTTAGTAGCTATCTTGGCCGAGTAGTTGCTAGTGACTCCAAGAGGGGGTATTTATGCTCGATAGTGGGTTCATGCCTCTATTTCACCTGGGGGAGTGACATAAACCTGTAAGGTGGTAGATGTGCTGTTGCTACTAGGGAGAAAACAATATTCATATGCTCAAGGGCATATGCTTTGTTTACATTACACACTTTGCTTAATGCAATTATCTGTTGTTCGCAACTTAATACTTCTAGGGTGTTCGGATTGATATCCCCGGGAGTGGATTATTAGTCATAGATGCAGTTGGATTGCGGTCTATGTATTTTGTTGTAATGCCCAAAGTAAATCTCATAGTGATCTTCTTGACATATCACGTTATCTCTATTCTATCAATTGCCCAACTGTAATTTGTTTACCCAGCATGTGTTATTTTATCTTATAGAGAGACACCACTAGTGAACTGTGGACCCCGGTCCTATTTACATCATATTGCTATCACCTGTTTACTTTACTCGCACTGTTTACTTTACTCGCATACTATATTGTTTTCCACTCGATATGCTCATAACCTTTGTTTCAAGCAAACCGGTGAGATTGACAACCTCATCGCAAGTTGGGGACAAAGTATTTGTTTGTGTGTGTGCAGGTTCCGCATCACCTTCAGTCGTCATTGTCTCTCCTCTCCTGATCGATATTAAACCTTGGTTTCTTAACTGAGGGAAAACTAGCTGCTATACGCATCATACCTTCCTCTTGGGGTTCCCAACGGGCTGGTTATTCACCACACACAAGGACATTCTGCTCCCACGTCAACCACACGCCATCAGCTTCTTTTCTGGCGCCATCAACCGATAGCAGTGACTATGTAGGAGGTCAGCAAGCTCCCAGGTGCGGTTTTTCTCGACCGCATCCATCTCCAACTGCATCGCGGCGTGCCATGTTGCGTCTCTCTCGGCCTCTGCAAAAGACCGAGGCTTGCCGTCATCACATGCAAGGTCCAACTGCTCCTCCAGGTCATGTGACTCCAGTCCTGGCACCGGTTGGTCGCCGAGAAGGTCGTCCATCGTACGGTACCGCAGCGGCTTGCCATCATAATACACGTCAATGCGCTCCTCGTCGTGAAAGGGTGGGGAAGCGAACTCCACCGGGTTGTGATCAACGTGAGCTTGTGCTAGAGTAGACGTGCCCAGAGGAGTGGCTGTCGGTGCTGAAGTACGTGGCGTTGCTGGTTGTGGTTGAGTCTGTCACGCCCCAAACTAGGGCCTGGACGGCACGACAGTCGCCACATACTTAAGGATCATGTGTTGTAGCCCCATAAAGACTAGAGACTTGTCATCATAACAAACAATATCTTCTGTAGGCACGAACAAGCATGGATGATTGATGGGCCCTCAAAAGAGAAAATAGCGCGCGATCGAGGCAGCGAGGACGCCGCTCCCTGCAGACTCCATTGCTCGGATACACAGCGATCTTTACCGGCATACAGACACAGCTGAACGCTCGTGCTGCTCTGAATCCAGCGGCACGCTTCAGTTCAGCTGCCCATCCTCCCTTGGCCCTTGGAGGCTCCTCGCTGGTGTGTTTCCGCTCGGACCTGCCTGCGTTGTCCAACCACACAACAAATCCGAGGCAAAAGCACCCACCCCACCTTCATGTGCTCCACATCGAATCATCGTCGATCATCACGAGCAGAGTTTGGCAGCTCACACGAACAGCGACTACACATCGTACACTGACGAAAAATTACAAAATGAAGAGGTGATCAACCTAACTCTGTTGACAGGCGTTGGAGCCAAAGAAAGAAAAACTGAGTGCGCCGTGCAGCCAACACTATCAACATGTATAGGATGTTAGTCGCAGACCAGATCTGTGTTCAGATTTTACTTTTCACATCGCCATATTGCCAACACAGTGGTCTAGCTGACGGATCAGATTGTGTAGAATATACTCCGGAGCTTGTCGTTATGGTCTTTCTTACACCCTTCAATCGAAAATAAGTGTCGGTTATTTCGTATAAATCTTGTTCGTTCATTATACCGACTTACTAGCCCACAGCCATTTTGAGAAAAACTTTAACTATTAATCTTATTAACAAAATATATCAATATATGCCAAAAAAAAATTGGATGTTCTTTTAAAAGTAGACCAATCACTGTTTGGTGGACCTTTCAGGATGAACATGTTGGAGCTGTTTGTTCTCTTGATGACTCTATCCTTGCTTATGACCACTTTTTTCGTAAGGGTGTTCTTTGCTCCAAAGGACTACAAATGAAACCCACATAGAATATTCAGACAACCTCCAACTAGAGATGACAAAGGGTCTGCTTCCCACTGGGAAGTGCCTTCTCATCTCCGTCACCATATAACAATTGGGGAGTCTTTTTTCCCATCCTCGTCCTCAGCAGGTTTGGGGCGGAGATCGGGTTCCATATTACGAAGCTAAATGTAAATAATCTTCCTATAACTTTATGCCTGTTTATTTTGTTACATGACAATAAGTAAAAAGTTTAATATGTATGTGGTAAGATAACAACAAATTAGTAGCATATGTTAAATATTATTAAAATATACTACACTAGTGACAATAGTATAACATATTACATATAAAGTGTATCAATTTTAATGCAAATACAAGTACATAGCGGGGCTAGTGGGGAAGGGGATGGGGAGAACTTTCTATCCCCATCCCCATTTATAATATCGGGGATCGAAGTTCCCCATACCCGTCCCCTAATAGATAAATTCCCCACGGGTTTATGGGGAACGGGCTCCTATTGACGTCCCTACCTCCAATTCGTTCAAACTTATGGAAATAAATGTTGAAGTTGTAGTGTTTTACTCCTGATTTGAAGCAGCTCATTTTCTTGCTCTGTAAGCCCTTGATGTGTTACGAAACAGCAATAAGTATGAGGCGTGATCTGATCTGTGGTCTAAATATGAGGAAGTATGATGTGCGATCTGTGGTCTACACTTTTGAAAACAAGCATATTCAGTCGTACATAACCTGTGCTTGCTTGGCGCGGGATATTTTGAGTCGTTGTATTTTCCCCCTTAAACTCAATGAACCATCTGAATATCTGATGTACGTTATACTTGGTTTCCTCACAGGTACAGGTACATAGCGGGGCTAGTGGGGAACGGGGATGGGGAGTACTTTTTATCTCCATCCCCATTTATAATATCGGGGATCAAAGTTCTTTATATCCGTTTCCTAATAGATAAATTCCCCACGGGTTTGTGGGAAACGGACCCCTATTAACGTCCCTACCTCCAACTCGCTCAAACTTATGGAAATAAATGTTGAAGTTGTAGTGCTTTACTCCTGATTTGAAGCAGCTCATTTTCTTGCTCTGTAAGCCCTTGATGTATTACGAAACAGCAACAAGTATGAGGCGTGATCTGATCTGTGGTCTAAATATGAGGAAGTATGATGTGCGGTCTGTGGTCTACACTTCTGAAAACAAGCATGTTCAGTCGTATATAACCTGTGCTTGCTTGGCGCGGGATATTTTGAGTCGTTGTATTTCCCCCCTTAAACTCAATGAACCATCTGAATATCTGATGTACGTTATACTTGGTTTCATTTCAAACCTTTTCTCCATGGAATTTGTTATATTGCGGTTGGCAACTATTGGTGGTTCGAAATTGTGTTACTTAGAAAGGTTTATTTGAGCAGAAAGCTTTCTTAACATTGGTATTGCTGATTCTGACTTCTAAATATTTGTGGGTAAATGATGCATATCAAATTGGGGGGAAAAAAATAAGTTGCCTCGCTCCAAACCACACATTCCTCGCCCTTTTTGCCTCCCCCATCACTCTATGACTTCATAAATCTTGTTAGGGATGCATTCGGGATTTCTAATTCAAAAATTTGGTCTCAAAATTTGAACTAAAACGTTCAAATGAACTAGAAGGTGGATAATTGTTGGGATCCTGCTTGACACCTCATCTTGCTTCACTTGTGTGCCCCCTCCCTTCTGCCTCAGGATGTCCATCCTTGCCCTAGATTAGGGCCGCAGGCCTGTAGTGCTGCATCATGGAGGAAATAGCACATAACACCACATGTTGGTGTTTGTTTTGCAAAGAACCACAACATGCCTTTGTTTTTGCGGAGAACACCACATTTGTTGTAATCACTTGCACAAAACACATAACCAATTATTAACAACTTTAATGGCCAATTAATCTCCATCGTTGACTGAATTGGCCTGTTTTGAGCACATTTCTTTATAAAAGTTGTACTTTAAAAACTTATTTATATAAATTTATGTAATGCTAGTTACTTATTGCATCTATCCAAACATCAAACTGATGTAATTTTAAGCAGTCTAATATTAAGAAGCACAACGTATAACAAAGTTTGCACCCATTTAAATGATGAATTACATTATTTGAAGGTACACTTAATCATGATGTTCTTCTTTTCTTTGTCTCATGATGTTTCTTTGGAAATATATATAGCATTACATTAATGAACAGCCTTTAGAAATCAACGATCTATATAATTTTATTGTAAAAGAAATACACATGATTGTTTAAACATGTGATGTATATATGTTCACTTCTAAGATTACTTATTGAAAAATATTACACATATTTTTTATTTTACCATATTTCTTGCACTCTAAAATACTCCACACTCTTGAATGCATAGGTTATATACTGGTTGGTTAAGAAAAAAATATTGATTATTAAAACTGTTAACGTTGTGTTATGTGTTTTTTGCAAGTGATTACAACAAAATATGGTGTTCTCTGCAAAAATAAACACATGCTGTAGTTCTGTGCAAAACAAGCACCAACATGTGGTGTTATATGTTATTTCCTCTGCATCATGACATCTAACCGAATTTGATTTTTTTTGCCACCTAGCTCCTAGAGACGCTGGGACTGTAAACGGGCCCGATTCAGCGAATATGGTGAAATGTTAATGATATGCTGATTTCTGATGTTGCATATGTTTTTTTTTTGACATATTGCAAACTGCTCGTTTTGCTACAATCACTTTGGGTGTCCCGTGCAAGGAAGAAAGACATTTCTCAGTCACAGACCATATGCCAAGTTGCCAACAGTCTCGTACCTACACTATTTTTCTCTCACTGGGACAAAATAGAAAATATGTCTTCAACAAATGCTCCAGATACCTATATGGTTGTACCTGAACATAACTTACAAAATCCAGAGTTAGTTGGCAGATTCAGGACATGGAAGTGCCACCTCCCACCATGCAGATGCATGTAAAAGCATGTCAACCACTCAATCTTGATTCACAGCAACAGACAAATATGTCGCGTTCATAAAACAACACACATCTGGTACGGATCCTAGCACATATCATTAATCAAAGCCCCTTCAAATTAAGGCATGTTCTTCCAGTTGCCTTGATTCTTCTTCCGATCAGCCTATTATCATATTGTAAAGTCTAGCCAGTCACAAAGGTTTTTGCACGCTTCTACAGTATGTTTCGTCCAGTGAGATCTAGAGAAAATCACGTGTTTCTTACATAATCTGCCCACATCTTCTCTGCAATATCATCTCTTAAAGCCTTCCCTGCGTCGTATTGACTGTTCAACGCTGCAACATCATTTCCATACGCATCATCCCCGCTGGGGAGAGCCACAATCTTACGGGTTGAGACTGGGACTGTCTGGTTACTTGAAAATTCTCCGTGGTCATCCCCTTGCCTCTGAATTATATTGTGCAACACCACTGCTGCTGCTGGAATCTTCAGCTGAGTCCCAAACCGGTAAAATGTTGCGACATTTAGGATTGGAAACCTCATCTTCAGTATACGTATGGCACACCTAATATGGTTACGCAGGTATGCATGACGAAGATTGAATAACTCCTTATAGTTTCCTGGTTGGCAATTTCTCTGCTCCTGCTCTTCAATATGGTAAGGGACCCCGCTATACGGAGCAAGAAAACAAGGCGTGTTTGGATAACCCCCATCTACCAAATAATATTTGCCTCCTGGAACTTGAAATCCAGATTCAACAGCAGAATACAAGACCGCTGCATCAGATGCAGATCCTTCATGACCACAGGACACATGGACGAAATTCAAATCAAAATCGCAAGCAAGCATCACATTTTGAGTAAGGGATCCTTCTCTGTTTCGATATGGAGCCGCTTCCCTATCTGATATTGTCATAGGGACATGGATCCCGTCAATTGCCCCTATGCAGTTCTGCAAGAGAAAAGCTCTCCCATGTAATTGACATGTAACAGAAAAGCATACAAGTCACACAAAAATACAACTATAAATTAAATTTACCTCAAAGTAAGGCCCATAATGTGGATCAGATAATATCTTCCCATGAGTCTTAGTTGAAGGATGCTTCACAAAATCATGTTTCACTGAGACGATTGTATCAAAGCATGCCTTGATATGTCTATGAATAGTCTCTCTGCTGCGCTCAAATCTACCACTCAATTTATCAAAATTAGCATTTCGTGAGAGCATGTACACAAACATGCCAATTTGCTCTTCGACAGAAACACCTCTGGTATTCCGCAGAAGATGTTTTGACCTAACATATCTTGAGAAGTCACGGAGAATATGAGGCTCGATTTGGAGTTTCTCGTAGCCCTGACCTCGGTCATCTTCAAGAACTTCACATATCCATTCTGTGTCACTGCGCATTGGTGTACTTTGTGTTTCATAACCAATGGAGGCTAGGTATAAAGCTGGGAAAACAAATAGCATCATCTCATCATCTTCCTCCGATTCACTCAGCTCTTCAGGATCCATTTTTCCAAAATCTAACATTCAGAAAGATAAAATTTAAATCAAAAACTGGCAAGCAAAACATATTTCTACAGAAAATGGACAAAAAGGTGTTGGAAAATAATAATCATGAAATGGCCATGAAAGTAGCATAAATGTTGGTATTAGCTTGACCAAGAAACTCCCCACAGAAACTTTGTTACCTTATTTCATATGAAGGAATAAAAGGTTTTGCCAGTGCTACTCTATAAGACAAAGAGCTGATAACTCATATTTCACATTTTCACTCTCACAATTTATGATCTAAAACACATAAACAAATGTTCTAGCAGTTGCTCATGCTTACTAATCAAGAGATTCCTGTTTGAAAGGCATACAGTGTGCCGATCCCTGTTCTTATTTCTTTGAAAATAATACGAGGTGAATATTACAGCGATAAACTCATTTCTGTTGTCTAGCTATAGTAGTGCAGAACTAGCAACAGTAATCGACTATGTAAATATGTAACGTATGAGGCAGCAGATAAGATTACACATCAGCAAAAATAAATCTAACAGAAGTACATAGATCCCTTTTCGAGGAATCAACCCTCATGTAACTACTTAACGAATAATAACAGATCAGTCATCAGTAACATGCTATAGCCTATAGCCGCATCAAGCATTAGTGACAGTAATCCGAAGTAGAGAAGCATATACTCTATTAGAGCGAAGTGTTCCTGCGGATCAGGGAGGCGTCGGGCGCTACCTGAGATGCCGGAGGTGACGGAACCGAGGTAGCCCAAGCTACCGCCGGCAAGGAGGGAGAGCGACGGATTCGATACGGACGGAGGAGCTCTCCTCACCGTAGAGGACGTGTGTTCACGGGGAGAGGGCAAAACTCACATCCAACGAGGCAGCCGGCCGCCGGTCGCTGCAATCCCGCCGCAGACGACCGCCGTCGGCGAGGAAAGGAATCCTCGCAGAACCCTTCGTACCGGGCCGGCTACGATGCAGCCCAGCCGAGGATAACGGGCTTTTCTTCCACTTCCCTCAACACTTCGTTCCCCTCTGTCGAAATATAAGTCAGCTCGGTCGGAGTACTACTTGGGTCATTCCCACGCTTAAACCTCACAAACCCTCAAAACCCTAATCCCATCCGCCGCCGCCATGGGCTCCGCTTCCGCCGCCATGGGCTCCGCTTCCGCCGCCTCGCTCCCGATCTCCGCCGGCGCCGGCGAGAACCTGGTCCTCATCCTCGACTACGGGTCGCAGTACACCCACCTCATCACCCGCCGCGTCCGGCAGCTCGGGGTCCTCTCCCTGTGCGTCTCCGGCACCGCCCCGCTCTCCTCCCTCGCCGGGCTACGTCCCCGCGCCGTCATACTCTCCGGCGGGCCCCACTCCGTCCACGCGCCGGGCGCGCCCTCCTTCCCCGAGGGGTTCCTCGGCTTCGCCGCCGACGCGGGCGCGCACGTCCTGGGCGTCTGCTACGGGATGCAGCTCCTCGTGCAGTCCCTCGGCGGCAAAGTCGAGCCCGGCGAGCGGCAGGAGTACGGCGATATGGAGGTAGAGGTGACCACGCCGTCGGCGGCTCTTTATGGTGAGGGGGAGGTGGGAAAGCGACAGACGGTGTGGATGAGCCATGGCGACGAGGTGGTCAGGCTGCCTGAGGGGTTCAAGGTCGTGTCACGCAGTGTGCAGGGCGCGATTGCGGCCATCGAGCATCGGGAGAAGCGCTACTATGGGCTACAGTACCACCCGGAGGTAGTTATTATTTCATTTTGGATTGATGGAGACAGTGGATGGAGATGCATTAAAAACTAAGATATAAATTCTGTCAATTACGTTTCTTCATTACCATCTTTTGTGAGATAGGAGTATTCGTTTTGTAAATTAAGCTATACATTAGTTAAGAGAATTTCTTCGACTAGAAGGAAAGAGTTGCTTCGTTATTTGAGATTCTAGATGAAGTTAGAGGATTGCATTTTTTATAAGAAAATTCGAGATACATAGGAAGCTTGACATACATGTCTGTATGGTCATTTGTATGGTTCTAGCTGGTATCTTTTGTAGCGGAGTACTGAAGTTTGTTGAAATAGTTTTTTTTTTTTTAGAAAACAGGGAACGCTCCCCGGTTCCATTATGAATAACGAAACCACAGCGTCTTTACACCAAACTCACGCAACCCAGTTCAACAGTAGCAAAGTCTTTGGAACCAAGAACCTAAAGCCTCTAGGCTATTACAAACCAGGTAGCAAGTGCCCAGCGACACCTCTACACAAAACATGAAGTAAACATAACAAAGTTCCAGCTCTCAACTCAGGAGCAGCTTCAGCACCCTGCCAACGCCAGTGGCATTCAACCCATCACCACATGCACGGACTCATCATCAGGGTGAGCCTGCAAGTACGCCATCGAGGCACGGCCGCCGTGCTGAGCTCCAGCCGCCGCCGAACTCCAGGAAGTAATCCATCCAAAGGATTTGCAGATCACCCCGGCATCAGTTCCAGCGGACTCCTGAGTTTTTGAGTCAACATCTCTACAAATTGATCCACCTTTGTCCAAACCTGGTCCTTGAATGGTGTCTTCCAGCTTCTTAGATAAGATAATGCTAGATACCACACCTGTTTCATGTTTAACCATGTTTTTCTGTTAAACACAATGTTATTTCTATTATTCCAAATGCTCCAAAGGATAGCAGATGAAACAAAATTAAACTGTAAATGCCTAGTATTACAGAGCCATCTGGAAGCAATGCTCAAAAAATCAGTAACTCTAATTCCAAACACCTCAAAGACCAAGTCCCAGAGCAGCTCAGAAATTAGACATTCAAAGAAGAGGTGTTTAACAGATTCTATCTCCTTACAAAGACTACATTCCAGGGGTTTTGGCATTCCTCTTTTCCTAAGATTATCTCTAGTCATCACTTTGTTTTGAGAGAAGAGCCATAAAAACACCTGAACCCTAGGAGGATTTTTTAACTTCCAAACACAAGGCAAGAAGATATGTTTCACTCCCCTAAAATTAACCAAAGCATACATAGATTGTGAAGAATAGACCCCATTAGACTCAAACTGCCAGATCAGTTGGTCTTCTGAGTCAGTGAATGAAATGGAACTAGCAATCACTAAATTCTCCTGCCACTGGACTAACAACTCAGCAGTAAAAGTTCTCCTAAATGTACATCTTAACTGTGAACCATCCCACAGTTCCTCAATAGTTTTTGTCTGCTGATTAACTATATAGTAAATGTCCCAATATTGTGTGGCTAGTGGGGAGTTGCCAAACCAAACATCTTCCCAAAATTTTATAAGTTTGCCATTTCCAACATGCCACTTATATCCACATCTAACTGCTTGAGTAGCCCACATAACCCCTTTCCAGAAAATGGAAGGGTGAGTATCCTGACACCATAAAATATTTGGTTGTCTAGTATGATACTTTGCATCAACAATTTTCTTCCAAATACTACCCTCAGCTTTGATGTACCTCTTGACCCGGGATCCCAACAGGCACAGATTGAGATCTTTCAAATTTGGAATACCTAACCCACCAAATTCTTTCTTCATACAAATTGATGGCCAGTTAGCCAAATGAATTTTCCTATTACCTTCCTCATCACTCCAGAGGCAATTAGACAGAGAGTGTTAATCAACTTCAGTGCCCATTTTGGGAATTTGAAAAAGGAAAGCATATAAATGGGTATACTAGCCAGAACTGTTTGAATCAGCAATCTCCTAGCCTCTAGTGAAAGTAATTTACCCCTCCAGCCAGATAGCCTTTTAAGCAAACTATCCACTAAAGGCTGCAGTTCTTCCCTTTTAAGTTTGTTATTCAGATTAGACAATTACCATATCACTGTGAGGAAAAAGCGATTTGTAGGGCCCATAGAACGGGTTCAATACACTGCAGAATCGATTCAATGTGTCAGATATAAAAAGTGGACCATCTTTCTTTGTTCAACTCATATAGCAGTTTAAAGTATCAATTAAGTAATGGGAATCACTCTTGGCCGTGCAAAGGGGCTTGTGCAGCACAGGAGAGATGTAACTTTTTATTCTGTTTTGTGCTAACTGCGGGGAACTATGAGCTGTGGCAGTTACTTCCTCTAGCAGTTCTCCTGGGAAAGTAGAAGTTTAATCCTCCACAAACTTATCTGTTTTTGGGTAGAGAATGATTCAATGGTTGAGTAGGGCGCCTACGTTTACACCTAAAGTTAATGTTTGGGGGATTTGTATAGAATGGTTTTTGTATTTAGTAGATTATTTTTGTTCTTATCAAATTGTCATATATATCATGCGTTGCTTTGTAGTGTGTATGGAAGTACATACACATGCTTCTTCATAAAACTAATTGTATGTTAGCATCGTTGTCATAAACTTTGCAATCTTCTGCTTGTGCTAGGTGACGCATTCGCCCCAAGGAATGGAAACACTGCGCCGCTTTCTTTCTGATGTTTGCGGGATTAAAGCTGACTGGAAGATGCAAGATGTGCTGGATGAGGAAATTAAGACCATCCAAAGTATGGTTCGGCCTGATGAACATGTGATTTGTGCGTTATCAGGAGGAGTTGATTCAACAGTTGCAGCCACTCTTGTTCATAACGCGATAGGGGATAGGCTTCATTGTGTTTTTGTGGACAATGGTCTATTGAGATTCAAGGAGAAGGAACGAGTAATGTCAACCTTTGATAGTGACTTGCACCTTCCAGTCACATGTATTGATGCCTCGGAGCAATTTCTTAGCAAGTTAAAAGGAGTTAAAGACCCAGAGATGAAAAGGAAGATTATTGGCAAGGAATTCATAGCTGTCTTTGACGAATTTGCTCAGATGCTAGAACAGAAGATAGGGAAAAGACCTGAATATTTAGTTCAAGGAACATTATACCCTGATGTGATTGAATCATGCCCACCTCCTGGGAGTGGGAGGACACATTCCCACACCATCAAAAGCCATCACAATGTAGGTGGCCTTCCTGCAAACATGAAGTTGAAGCTCATTGAACCACTGAAGCTCCTATTCAAGGACGAGGTGCGGAAGTTGGGAAGTATCTTAAATGTCCCAGAGTCATTCTTAAAGCGACACCCATTTCCTGGGCCTGGTCTTGCTGTACGTGTCCTAGGTGATGTTACAGAAGGCAATGCTTTGGAGGTTCTACGTCAGGTGGATGAGATATTTGTTCAAGCCATTAAAGATGCAGGCCTCTATGATAAAATTTGGCAAGCTTTTGCTGTATTTTTGCCTGTCCAAACAGTTGGGGTCCAGGGTGACCAGAGAACTCACTCCAATGCTGTTGCTTTACGGGCAATTACCAGTGAGGATGGCATGACTGCAGATTGGTATTATTTTGAACGCCAGTTCCTGGTAGATGTGGTGAAGAAGATCTGCAATAATGTGCGAGGCGTTAACCGTGTTTGTCAGGACATAACATCAAAACCACCTGCCACGGTGGAGTGGGAATAGGATGGTGTAGTAACAGACTGGGGATTGGAAACTATGCTCTGATGCTGCAACAGTGGCGTGGGAATTGCCACGGTGGAGTACTAGATCATTGTCTAGGGCCTTAAGATTAAAACCTTTGTCTCGAAAGATGATTTGAAACAGCACTTACAACTGTGCCGTCTATTCATAAAATATACTTCCTCCGTCCCTTAATATAAGGTCTTTTTTGCAACCAATATACTCCTATATTGGTTGTAATAACATCTTAGACTAAGGGACGAGGGAGTATGTAGTGCAATTTTTCGCCAATCGTTGGCGAGCCGCAGGTGGAGGAATCTTGCACCAAAATTTCCGACCATTGTTCCTGTGAGAAGTTCTTTTTTTGTGAGGAAAAGATAAGTCGTGATATCGTTCCCCATTCATTTCTAGCCATCTCATCTTTTTTTTTTTAATTATACGTTTGTACTTATGGATGATTCTGGGTGTACTGGAATGATCGTGGGAAAATCTGATCTACTTAAGAGCAATTTATGCAATTTATCTGGAGTAGTCTTCAGATGCATGCTTGGGAAATTTGCATCTACGATTGTTTTAATATGTTTACATTGTTCTTTGGTGAAATGAGAGAAACTGATACACCCATCTGTTCAGCATGAGAACCACTATGTTCCAGGGAATCGGCTTTGTGACATTGCACAGATGTGTCAAATGAAAATATCCCATTGCAAGAAAATAAGTGGGGCCCAGGGGCCCTTGTTAGTGAGACACCGATGGTTTTTGTTAACATAGATGATCATCTTAGAGTTTGCAGGCAATTTGGCAATTAGTTCTCAACTGTGGTTAACTTTTGAAGTTACTGATCCCAGGATATTCTTAATTCGTTATGCTTCATGTTCAAGCAAACCTGAATTATACCATGGGTTTATACATTGTTGAACTTAGTCTAAGTTACTTAAAGCTCAGAACTCATTATTTAAGGGAGAAACACTACGTAGACTGAATTTTTCTGATGTTTGAATAGATTTTCTTTTCCAGTGAACTAACACTTAGGGTTCCGTTTGACATCCAAATTGAATCTTCTGAAAAAACTGCTGAAGTGATTAACTCATCTTCGAAGTTCTTGGGTTTATTTGGTCCCTTGTTTTATAAGTTCTGTTTATGGTTTAGTGTTGCATACTTGGACAAGTTATCAAGAAAATAAACGTAATTAGTTTTCTTATGGTAGTAATTACTCCGACAGTTCTGTGGAAAGAAGCTGTATCTGCTTTTGTCAGGCCTTTTGGGGTTCAGGAGCAAGATAAGGTCTTTATAAGTGTGAAATTTTGGGTAGGGACAACCGATGCATTTGTTGAGGTTGAAAAGCAGTAATTCAAAGCTGTTACTATAAAGCTTAGGAATAATTACGTTTTTGTTAATTGTTATACTACTTTGTCAGTTTTCCAGCCCTTAGCTAGGCAAGTTTGACCATTTCATATTTTGATTGCCACAGTTTGGGTTTGTCATTGTTTCTTAGCCATGCATCCCACCTGCCTTCTACCCATTGTTCTGCCAAAACTTGCCAATAATTTGTTACACAGATTTTATTGCCGCACTTTTGCACAAGCAGTAGCTAATCAAACATGTCAGAAATACAAAAACACATTCGACATTAATATTACATGATCTAGTCTGGTGTTCGAGTAGCACTGGTCTGGCTTTCGAAACTACTCGCCTTTTGTGCTGTTCAGAGTAAAACATAGTTTTTCTATGTGCTAATGCTCCAGCATAGCAACATTCTCTGATTTAAGCAACTGAAAATCGATTGATGTATTACATTAAAAATGTCTTAAATAGTAATATTACATGATAAACCAACAAAATATTAGAAACATATCAAGCCACAAGATATCATCAATCGAGAAAAATACATAGGAGCACGAAATTAAGTCAAGAGATATTCAGGACTAAAACTTGTAGTGGGATTCATTTGCCTTCTTGAAGATCCCAGCCTGGGCAGAAGCAGCACCGTCAGAGGTCACGGCGACGACGATGCAATCCTTCACCTGCTGGGTGGTAAAAGGAAATTTCTTGTTCACAATGGAGTTGAGGTATGCAGCTGCTCCTTCACGTATCAGGGCACCGATACCATCAGTTCTTGTGTTTGAGAGTGCGTCATGCAGAGTTCCTAGCTTCTTGCCAACAATCATACTGCATGCGGCACCAAATGTCTGGCCGATGTTGCCTAGAGACCCGATAGCTGCAATTATAGCATCAGGGTGGCCCTTCCAGTAGCTGCATTTCAGGCAAAATGAAGCCATCTTAGTATCATTGCTTTGTGGTGTTTGTTGATTATGTTATGCATTCATTCTAGCTCTTACTCGCAGGATCCAACGAGTTCATGCTTCTTTGGAATTGTAGGGACATCATGGGAAGGTGTACTCGGGGTGCTCGGTGTAGTGCCATAAGATGGCGTCGGTGTCGCGCCGTAACTTGGCGTCGGTGTAGCACCGTAAGTTGGCGTCGGTGTTGGTGCTGGTTTGTAGCCTCCTCCTGACCCATGTGTGGGAGTTGGGGAGCCCCCATCTGGTAAGATATACATAATTCCAACTATTATGACTGTGAATTGGTATTGCATCTATGAGGAATCACCTTGATAGATGCAGAATTGGTATTGCATCTATGAGGAATCACCTTGATAGATGCAGTGCAGTATTACTGCATGAAGTAAATAAATACAGTGCAACACAGAATGGATGGGGTTAAACATACAGTTGGGCGCAGAGGAGTAGGTCTTGCGTTCATCCAACTCCCCCAGGCTCCTGCATGAGCTCAGTGAAACAAGCCCCACCAAGACAACACTGATCAGAAGAACCTTCCCACCCATCTTGCTGTCTCTCAGTGTGTGCAGAGAATGACAGAACTGAACTGGTAGTGATGCTTGGGTTGATGAGCTAAAGGGTCTCTGGATGCCTATATATACACACATGACACTTGAGAACGACACTCTACAGTTGCATCGATATGCTATTGTATGCATTGATCTGTATATGTTCATCACACTGTTAGTAGTTGGCGATCAATTAATGATTTCGATTCGTCCAGCTAGCTCGGCATGAGTGACGGTGATCTGCCCGGCCTCTCTGAATTCGGCGCGATCAAGTTCCCAATGTGAGTATTTGTAACCGAATTTCCTTGTCTGAAATTTTGCTAGTTTCCTCATACTGGTGGATGGTAGGGAACACTGATCCTTGGAGTGAGGCCGTCACTTTAATATCGTCCCTGTGTCTTGGACAGGCTTCCTTTCCTTCCACACCGAATGTGGTTCTTTCCTGTTGCTGAAATTTAATTGGGATCGGCGCTTGCCACCTACTCAATGTACTTAACGACGATGCATCGAGCTGTATTTCATGCCCTACCTCCAGAATCAAATTTGCCAAACATGGTGTGATATGCTTCTTTGGTGCTGTTAGAATGTGGAGGCCATTTTACTCTGACAGTTATTTGTATTATTACTGAAGCTTCTTTTTTGGTCCAAGTTGTATCTGCTCTTGCTACAAGTCAAGTGCTTCAGGTAACTTACGCAGAACTGATTTGCACTGCAAATCTGAATATTTTGGGCATTTCCTCTTCAGATGAATGTCAACAAAAGAAGTTCTGTTTATTTCCACAGAATTTGTGCTGCGAAATTCTCTGTTTTTCTGCTCCTTATGATGGCATCTAATCAGTGTCGGTGCATATCTTTACTTTTTGTGCGGAGTATTAGTCACAGCAGAAGACTGTCGTACACCTCAACTAAAAAAAGAAGTACTAAATGGAAGCCATGACGGAATGATAATGCTGCAGTAGTCATTCATCAACAGCACACATGCTGTGTTAGCATGGTGTCCTTACTCCCATATATGCTATGGCGTCTCACATTTTACTACTGTATATTACAAATTTACAAGCGACACACCACGGTCGTGGTATCTTTTCGTAAACTCTCAGTTGCCTTGTTCCATGCTATTTTCCTTGCTTGTTTTTTGCTCAGCACGCGAAAGAGATGAAAAATGTATCTGGGGTGTTCCTGTTCAGAACTCGATCTACATTTATCACATATGCAAAATGACTGGGCAACATATAGCACGCATGTCCTGGTCTTCAGATTGAAATCTCTGTCGATGCAATTTGTATATTTAACTCCAGTTGGAGTTACAGTTGAGGAACCAATAATAGAAGAATGGACCGAGATCCTCTACTTGCGCAAGAGGCGATTGGCCCTGATCACTGAAGCTCCATGTGACCTCTCGTGCATTTGCCGGACAGAGGTTTGGAGGGCCAGCAAAGGTAGCGGTAGCCAGGAATCTCACACTCAAATGGCTGCCATTTTCAAAGGGTACTGTTGTTTCGGTGATCTTCTTTTTACTGTTGTATGATGATTGTTGATGTCCTTGAAGGTTGGTAAACACATGTTCAAACATATTCATCACTCGCGTTTCATTTCCACTTTGGGGAAAAAAGGTGAAGTGCTACCTGTGAATCTTTCTTTTTTACCATGATTGTAAGCATGGATCAGTTACTTCTATTAAAGGTACTAGAAGAGTAGAAGACTCGTCCAGCTCTCAGCAATTGGAGAGACTGGGTCGTTGGATATGGCCAGTTTTCACTATATCTCACTTGTTTTTTTTCTTAAAGACACTGATTGTTGGGATCGTGTTCTACTGACCCCATCGTATAGCTTCAGTGCTCTGTTTAGTTTCGGTAGAGATGAATTTCAGGGACAGATGAACATGAAAACCTAGCGATTCACCCATGGAGCAAAAATCTCTCTCCCTCCCCCTTCGCCACAACAACCCCTCATCATGCGTCCTCACTGTTGAAAATATAGCATAGGCTATATTTATGTGACAACTTAGATGATACAAACAAATCTGCTATGCTAGTATTAATGTGACGGCCTTGCTCCAGGGTCCAGTGTTCCCTACCATCCACCAGTATGAGGCAGCTAGCCAGATAAGGAATTCTGAAAAACTCACAGTGGGAGCTTTGATCACCCTAAATTCAGAGAGGCCGAGCGCCGAGCAGTCGCCGAGCTAGCTGGACGCAGTGGCGGAGCTGCTGTATAACAATTGGGTTCAAATGAACCCAATAAAATTTCTAAATTGTTCATTAGTCTACTCTGTGTCACTGCTTATGAATGAAGATTACACGGTAAATAAGAGAACTGAACCCAATGGCTAAACACTCGAGCTTCGCCACTGGCTGGACGAATCAAGATCATTAACTGGTCGCCAGCTACTAACAGTGTGATGAACATATACAGATCCATGCATACAATAGCATATCGACGCAGCTGTAGAGTGCCATTCTGATGTATATATAGGCATCCAGAGACCCTTCAGGCTTCAGTTCATCAACTCAAGCATCACTACCGCTTCAACTGCCTATTCTCTGCACACACTAAGAGCCAGCAAGATGGGTGGCAAGGTTCTTCTGATCAGTGCTGTCTTGGTGGGGCTTGTTTCACTGAGCTCATGCAGGAGCCTGGGGGAGTTGAATGAACAGAAGACCTACTCTTCTGCACCCCACTGTATATTTTTAACCCCATCCCTTGTCAGTGACCCAAAGTTAGGGTAGACTAAGTTAGAGGACCCCGTTCCCCTTCTGTGTTGCATTGTATTCATTACATCATACAGTAGTACTGCACTGCATCTATCAAGGTGATTGTTGGTAGCTGCAATGCTAATTCACAGTCATAAAAGTTGAAAATCTATATATCTTACCAGATGGGGGTTCCCCAACTCCCACACAAGGGTCAGGAGGAAACTACAAACCAACACCGACACTGACACCAACGCCAACTTACGGCGCTACACCGACGCCAACTTACGGCACTACACCGAGCACCCCAAGTACACCTTCCCATGATGCCCCTGAAATTCCAAAGAAGCATGAAATCATTGGTTCCTGCGAGTAAGAGCTAGAATGAGCACATACTGTAAGCATCAACATCACAAAGCAATGGTACTAAAATGGTTTCATTTTACCTGAAATGCAGCTACTGGAAGGGCCACCCAGATGCCATAATTGCAGCTATTGGCTCGCTGGGCAACATCGGCCAGACATTTGGTGCTGCATGCAGTGTGATCGTTGGCAAGAAGCTAGGAAATCTGCACGATGCACTCTCAAACACAAGAACTGATGGTATTGGTGCCCTGATACGTGAAGGAGCAGCTGCATACCTCAACTCCATTGTGAACAAGAAATTTCCTTTCAACACCCAGCAGGTGAAGGATTGCATCATCGTTGCAGTGACCTCTGATGGTGCTGCTTCTGACCAGGCTGGGATCTTCAAGAAGGCAAATGAATCCCACTACAAGTTTTAGTCCTGGATATCTCTTGGTTAAATTTCTCGCTCCTGTGTAATTTTCTCGATTGATGCGATCTTGTGGCTTGATATATTTCTAATACTTTGTTGGTATATCATGTAATATTACTTTTTAAGATATTTTGAATGTAATACATCCATCAATTTTTTATTCCTTGAATCAAAGAATGTTGATATCATGAAGCATTAGCACAGAGAAAGACTATACTTTACTCTGAACAGCACAAAAGGTTCAAACACCAAACCATTGCTACTCGGATTCTCATTATAAGAAGTTTATAAATGTCGAATGTGTTTTTGTATTCCGGACATGTTTGCTTAGCTACTTCTTGTGCCAAGGAGCACTTTAATATAACAAATTTTTTGGCAAGTTTTGGCAGAACACTGGGTAGAAGACAGGTGGGCTGCATGCTTAAGAAAAAGTGGCAAGCCCAAACTATGGCAAATAAAATATGATTTTTTTAAACTTGCCTACCTATGGGTTGGAGAACTCACAAACTAGTCTAACAATTGACATAAATTAATTTTTCCTAAGCTCCATTGTAAAAGCCATTGAATCTTGCTCTTCAGAGCCAACAAATCCATCGGTTTCCCCTGCTCCCTAAAATTCATAGTTAAAGACCTTAGAATCTTGCTCTTGACCCCAAAAGGCCTATGACAAAAGCAGATGTAGCCTCTGGCAAAAGAACAGACTATAATTATTCTCCCATAAAAAAACTAATTAAAATTATTCTGATATCTGGATAACTCATCCAAGTATCCAACACTAGCCCATATACAAAACTTCACATGAAACAAGGGGTTGATGAGTTATCACTTTAGCCATTTTCCAGAAGTATCAGTTTGGATATCAAAAGGAAAGCCTAAACGTAGATTTACAGGAAAACATTTTAATTCAAACATCAGACAGATAGTGTACATTTCGTGTCCCATAAATAATGAGTTATGAGCTCTGAATTCAACAATGAATATAACCGTGCACGTCATGATTTATTCAGGTTTGCTTGAACGTGAAGCATACTGAATTAAGAATACCTTGGAATCAGCAACTTCAAAAGTTAATCACAGTTGACAACTAATTACCTGATAAATAATTTCCTCGAAGAAAAACGTCAGCCCTACTTGCCGTTCACATCATTACACATGTTGATTTTTTACATAAAACACGTAGTATGTCAATAAATCACAGTATCATGGTAATTTTCTGAGAACTTCTTAAAGGGAGTTCATCCTTGTATGTCCTAACTGCTCGCAAACTCTAAGATGATCACCTATGTTGTCAAAAAGTATTGGTGCCTCACTAACAAGTGCCCCTAGGCCCCACTAACAGATGGGTACATCAATTTCCCCTGTTTCACCTAAGAACCTTCAAATATAAATATCTTTGAACAATCCTAGACGCAGATGTCCCAAGGATACATCTGAAGACTACCCCAGATGCATTGTTCTCAAGTAGTAGATCAGTTCTGCACCAGATCATTCCAGTACACTTAGTAATTTAAAAACTAAGATGAGGTAGCTACAAATGAAGGGGCGGGACATCAAGGACTTCTGACAGGAACAAAAGGTCGGAAATTGAGGTAAAGTGTACCGGTAGGTGTCAGGTAACTAACAGTATCTGAATATTGACTTATGTATAGGAATTTAGTAACATTACCATCTGAATGTTGACTTCATATGCAGATGTCTGTGCTGAACTGCTAATTGATAATTTACCAACGAAATGACACTATCCACTTATATGCAGGATAATATTGCAAGTAAGAGAGTACATCAGTATTGAAAAAACTACAATGGCCATTTCTTCGGCTGTGCTACTTGGAGCAGAGCACCAAGTACTCGTAGAAACATTGGCTACTGACTTTTCTAGTGATTGCCTAGGCAGGACGCTGTTGTACTTACATCCATACAGAAAAAAAGGCATTTTACTCAGTACAAACATTTGCCATAATACACTGTTAGTTGGTCAGGACCAGACACTATGATATTGAAACACAAAATATCAAACTGAAGTTACAAGAAATGTGGCTGGACCTATAAAAATCCTTGCTCACGAGTCACGAAGGGCCAATTTATCCAAAGTTGTTTCTTTTTATAAAGTTTTGAAACATTTGTGTTATAAGTTACAATAATGAGGACAGTGGACATGTTTGCTTGTTACAGCAATGGCCACAATGGCAGAGAGGATTTATCATACTTAGAAACTACAAGTGGGTATGGTAAATTACAAGGTAGTATGAAAATAAGCCCTACAAGAATATCACTATAGTGCAACTTGTAAAAATCAGCAACATTCCATGATTACAACATCAGATTAGTCATCAATTACCGTAGGAATAAAGCGCCCTCAGACCTTGTGATCCATATGGGACTCAAACCATTCGAAGATCTCTCCATTCTTCAGGCTGGTAAATTCGTGGTATGCATATGCAATATTCAGCTCCTCCGTGACATGCCTCTCCAGCGAGAAGCCCTCCGGCAAGACCTTGGCCTCCTCTGCCGCCTCCTTCCACGGAGTGCTCCTCCCATCTCTCTTCAGAAAACCCTTGTCATCCAGGAACGACTTGTGGCGAAGCACGTCCATAATCCCATCGGCGACCATCCGAGTCAACCCCGGAATCCTCGCGGCCAGGAACTCCGCGCTCACCGCAAAGGCGTCGCACTGGACCTCCCGCACATCGACGTGCTTTGACTTGAGCTGGCCTATGCTCGCCGCCACCATCTGCGCCCTCTCGGCGTCCTTGGGCATGTGCACGAACATCGCCGGCGGGTACCCGGCCGGGATTTCGTGCATCGCGGCGAACACGCCCTCGGCGATCATGATGGCCACGCTGCTGAACCTGACCTTGGCCGCTAGCGCGGACACGAAGTACCCGCCCGACGACGCGCCGATGCCGACGAGCGGGAGGCCGCCGAGCTCGGGGTGCTGCTCCTTGACCCACCAACCGATGATGGACTCGACGGCGGCGAGCTCGCTGCCGTCGGCGGCGTCGAGGGACCAGCACTGGGCGCGGCTGGACACGGCGAGGACGGCGTAGCCGCGGCGGAGCGCCTCGCGCGTGAAGCGGCGCTCCTCGGGGAGCCCCGCGCAGCGCGGGCAGGCAGGGGACGCATCGAAGAAGTCGGTGGCTCGGATGGTGCAGCCGGGGGCGACGAACACGGCGGCGCGCGGCGGGCCCGGCGGCAGCTGCCACAGCACCTCGTTGCCGCTCCTGCGCTCGACGCGCGGGTCCAGGCGAATGGCGGTGTCCCCGGTCAGCGGCGGGGCGGGAGGGGCGCGGGGGAGGAAGACGGCGGTGGCGAGGAGGAATAGCGCGCAGGAGGCGGCGACCAGGACGACGGGCCTGCGCGGTTGCTGGATCCTGGCGAGGAGGTTGTTCATCGTGCGGGCGATCAGGAACCGGCTCCTCTGACGGTGAGAAGGAAAGTCAGGGAGAAGTAGGAAGCAAAGTCAGGGTATATTGGTATTAAGTTTCTAATTCTGTACTAACCTCAGTACTGTATATGATTACTGTAGCATAAATTGTCTAAATAATTTTTTTGCACCCTAATTTTGATGGCAGGTAATAACAGTCAATTCATATCCTAAATTTGCATTATATAAATTAATTTGAATTAAATTAGAGACAAAATAGTATGAATTTGAAGAAGGAAAGTTAGGGTACTGTAGCTTACCTAACTTTCCTTCTCACCGCCAGATGATCCAGTCCCGGGCGATCAGCCTTGCGCTAATGGAGATTCGGGGAGAGGTTTGGTTTCAGTGAGCCGCTGAGTTGACTTGTCTCAACAGAGGGGAACGAACGGAAGCAGGACTTGGAAGAAATGCCCGTTAGCTACGTTTGGGCTGCCTGTAAAAGGCCCATGTGATAAGCTGGACCGGGCTAACCTGGAGCAGCATCTTAGAACGGCCCGGTATGACGAGTTGCCCTGCGACGATTTTAGTGACCCTATTCAACAACGCGGATCCTATATGCCGCTCAACGCAGCACGTACTACCCGCGCCGCACACCCTCCAGCATCTCTGTGTGGGGCGTGGGTCGGGTCCCTTAGTGGCAGCGGCACAAGAGAAGAGGAAGACGGTGGCCATCGGAGAAGAGGAAGACAGTGATGGCACCTCACCGGAGAGAGGGGCCTCGTGACTGGTCGTGGCGTTGTCGGTGCAGGTGAGGAATAACACTTAGGATTTAGGGCTCAGGTGGTGTGCGACTATGGAGTTATGGTTTGGGTGCCCGGAAGGTGCCAGAGTCGGAGGACTGGGGTGGTGGTGGACCGGTGGTGGGGCAAATCGAGGAGGGCGAGTTGGCGCCAAGGGGTTTAGCCAGCGATGGAGGCGGAGGCACCAAGAAAGAAGAATAAGCACGACATGGGAAAAAAGAAGAAGAAGAAGAAGAAGAAGAAGAAGAAGAAGGAAACAAGGCGGACGGCGGCCTAATACATGCAGCCGCGAGACGCGCGGGGTGCGGCGCCTGTACGGCGCACCGCTTTGAGTGGCATACAAGCCCCAATTCAACGGGACCTCTTGTATGCCGATTCAAGAGGCGCTCACAAGTTGCGTCTCCTGCATGACAGGAGCTATGTGTCTGCCCACTAGACGGGCTTCGTTAGGTTGTTCGCAATTTATCATTTTCTATTACTTTTTTCTTGGTTTTCTTTTCCTCTTTTTCTATTTGAAGCAAAACAAAAAATTCTTATTAAAAAAACATACTTTTTAAAATTTAATATTTTTCAAAATATGATATATTTTTTTATAATTTGAGCATCTTTTCAATTTGACCGCTTTTTAAATTCAAGCAAAAATTCAAAATATGAACAATTTTTAAAAATATGAACAATTTTCAAAATCTAAACATTTTTCAAAATATGAGCATTTTTTAAATTTAAACAAATTTTTAAATCTAAAAAATTGCGAATATCATCAAGTAAACCGGAATGGGAAACAAAAACCAAGATAGAAAATAGAAAAAAAAAACTGAATGGAAAACCAAGAAAAACCAAAAGAAATCAAAAGTGAACCTGGCGACCGAGTTGGGTCAGGCCCAAGTGCTCGCTGGGGCGCAAGTTGGGTGGGCGCGAGTCAGAAGCGATGCAACAAGCGGCGTGTAGGGTTTGCGCTACTAAACGCATGTGAGGTGACGGCGGCCGGCCACCGGAGAAGACAAGGGTGAGAAGCCAAAGATGATGACTACTAGTAAGGTGAGGAAGAGTCCTCACCATATCTGGCGATGACACGACACGCCGTGGTGACAGGGGCGAGGAATAAAACTTAGGGTTTAGGGTGCGGTGCTTATGGGGTGGCCAACACTATCGAAGGAGGTGGTGAGGGGCTAAAAGGGAAGCCGGGGTTGGAAATAGCCAGGTTGCATTCATGGCTAGAGCATGGAGGTGCGCTGAGGTGTGGCGGGAACAGTGTTTTTAGGTGATTTCTTATAACATTCCGTCATTTAGGACCAAACACGGGGTAGAAGTTGGAATTTGTGCATTTGCATCTAACATTGAGGGATTTTTCGCACGATTAAAACTAAAATACAAGGGAATCAATATCTCTCTTATTCTGTTGAGTTACAGTTAGTCAACATTGAGAGTGATAGATTTTGACATAACCTTTGTTGATTTCTTTGTTTTGGGCAATAATTTAAATTGACATTTAGTTTTGTAATATTTAAATTCACACAAGATTTGAATTACAAAATAAATAAAAAATTGAGGTAATCAAGAATAAAGAATTCTTATCTTTATTACTTAAATAATAATACAACATCTTTACAATTTCCAATAATGGAAATAAAAGAATAATTGCAAGATTAAAAGAAGAAAAAACCTAGACTAATATTCTATCTTGTTCTTCTTCTCAATCTTGTGACCTGCAAAAGAAATTGAAGGAAATATGCCCTAGAGGAAAATAATAAATGGTTTATTTGCATATTTTATTTAGTTCATGATAAGTTCAATATTGTACTATAACTGTGTCAGTCGGATAACACTGATATACGTGTGGTATTAAACAACCAGTGTCCCTAGTAAGCCTCTATTACTAGCTCATGGTCAATTGATGATCAGTTTCTCGATCATGTGACAAATACGTCTAATTGATAATGAGGTTCATGCCATTGTGTAAATGACATGATGGACTTACCCAACTTTATTATGTAACACGATCATGTCACGATGTTCATGTTGCGATAATAAGAAGCTTTGTAACCTAAATCCTTAGACCGTGAGATCATGTTACATCACTACTTCCGGAGGAAGCTTTTGATTGCATCAACCGTCACGACCTTGACAGGGTGACTAAAAAGGTGTCTTTCGGGTTTTCTAATGGAGTATGTTGAGGTGTGTGCATCAAGAGCGGGATTTGTTCTTCCGTGTGACGGAAAGATACTCTGGCCCACTCTATGAGATTTCATCCAATGTTGCAACATATGACTAGGTCACGAGGATGGAATATCACGGAACGAGTAAATGGCAATGCCGGTAACGAGATTGAACTAGGTATGGAGATACCGACGATCAAGTCTCGGATGTTGCAAGTATCGCAAAACCAAAGGGAATAGGACATCAACATTTACAGTTCAACGACAAAAGTCCTTCGTGAATGCACAGGGATCATCATGGATATCCAGATCTAATTGATGATCATTTACCGGAGAAGTGTCTTAGTAATGTCTGGAGTATTCACGAACCATAGGGTAATACACTTAAGGGTTCGATGACATGTGAGATGTTTTTTTTTCGTATATCTGGAATTGTAAAAGTGTTGACAGGAGGAAGTCGAAAAAGTTCTGCGGAAATCCAAAAGTTGTTCAGAGTGTTCCAAAAGGAGTTTTGGAGCTACGGGGAATTTAATAATAAAGTAACTGATATTAATATTGAATTAATATTAATAAACATTATTTAATTAATTAAAAGGCAGCCCACCCTAAATGGGCCCCTCTCGGAGGGGATCCCATTAAAGCCTAGGGCGCCCCCCTTACTGGATTAAGGGCTAGGGCGCCATGGGCTTGGCCCATAGGCTAGGCCGGCTAGGGTTAGAGTTTTGGGGGTAGATGGGGTGCCCTAGGGATGTCCGCTGGCCTCCCTGGAACCACCTTGGCCGCCCCCTAGATGCCTTGGTGGGGGGTAAGGTCTCCCCCTCCCTCCTATATAAGGAGCCCCCTGGAGGAGAGTTGGACACACGTGGATTGAGGGAGCTCCTTGGAATAGCTCTCCTCTCCCCCTCATGTGCCACCCCTCTCCCATCTCTGTCTCTCGTGTGGATCCCCAAAGGGCTGAGTAGGAGCAAGGGTGACTCCACCGCTGATACGTCTCAAATGTATCTATAATTTTTTATGCTCCATGCTTATTTTTACACCATTTGCTTAGTGTTTCGTTACACTTCGTGGCATTTTTATGCATTTTCCGAAACTAACCTATTAACGAGATGCTAGAGTGCCAGTTCCCTATTTTCTGCTGTTTTTGTGTTTCAGAAAAGTTACACAGGAAATATTCTCAGAATTGGACGAAACAAAAGCCAAACATCCAGAAATTTACCGAAGCTTCCAGAGAACCGAAGAGGAGACGGAGAGGGGCCATAGGCCGGCCACACAGTAGGGCAGCCCGGCCCAGGCCCTGGCCGCGCCCCCTATGTGTGAGGCCGCCTCGGTCCACTTCTGATGCTGCCCCTTCGCCTATAAAGACCCCCCGACGGGAAAAACCTAAGTACCCGATCAATTTTCCAGAAACACATCGCGATCCACTACCGTCATCGACCCGAGATCGGGAGGGTCTAGAAGCTCTTCCCGGCACCCTGCCGGAGAGGGGAATCACCACCGGAGGTCTTATTCATTGCCATGCTTACCTCCGGCGCGATGAGTGAGTAGTCTACCTTGGACTATGAGTCCATAGCAGTAGCTAGATGGTTGTCTTCTCCACCATGTGCTTCATGTTTAGATCTCGTGGGCTACCTTACATGATCGAGATCACCGTTATGTAATTCTACATGTTGTGTTTGTTAGGATCCGATGAATATTGGTGTTATGGTTGAGCTGATGTGCTGAATATTATCTTATGTTATCTCTATGTTGTTTATGATCTTGCATGCTCTCCGTTGTTAGTAGCTATCTTGGCCGAGTAGATACTAGTGACTCCAAGAGGGGGTATTTATGCTCGATAGTTGGGTTCATGCCTCTATCTAATCTGGGGGAGTGACAGAAACCTCTAAGGTTATAGATGTGCTGTTACCACTAGGGAGAAAATAACATTCTTATGTCCAAGGACATATGCTTTGTTTACATTACACACTTTGCTTAATGCAGTTATCTGTTGTTCGCAACTTAATACTTGTGGGGTTCTCGGATTGATTCCTCGCGAGTGGATTATTAGTCATAGATGCAGTTGGATGGCGGTCTATGTATTTTGTTGTAATGCCCAGAGTAAATCTCATAGTGATCCTCTCGACATATGCACATTATCTTTATTCTATCAATTGCCCAACTGTAATTTGTTTACCCAGCATGTGTTATTTTATCTTATGGAGAGACACCACTAGTGAACTGTGGACCCCGGTCCTATTTCCTTTATATTGCTATCACCTGTTTACTTTACTCGCACTGTTTACTTTACTCGCATACTACTACTGTTTTCCACTCGATACGCGCATTCCTTTGTTTACAGCAAACCGGTGAGATTGACAACATCATCGTAAGTTGGGAGCAAAGTATTTGGTTGTGTTGTGTGTAGGTTTCGCGTTGCTACTAGTTGAAGGCGTGTCAACAAGTGTCGTAAACGGCGCCCTTGTTGGAGCGTCATGAAGCTAGCAAGCATCACCTTCTTGAGTTTGGCTTTTTCCTGGATTCGACATACCTTGGTTTCTTACTGAGGGAAAACTTGCTGCTTTACTCATCATACCTTCCTCTTGGGGTTCCCAACTGGACGGTGATTCACATCAACCGTGCCGCAACAAGCAACAAATTTTATGGCGCCGTTGCCGGGGAAAAAGAAGACTTCTGCAAGGGGTGTTTCGCATGCACATCCTTTACCTTGTTTTAAGTTTCGCTTTACTTTATTTTTACTTGTTTCGTTTTATCAAAAATATAAAAAAATAGTTTCCTTTATAGTTGTTTATTATGTCTAGTTTAGTTGTTACTACTATGTCGCCCGGGGATATGATTTTCACTTTCAAGCAAAAGAGTGAGGAAAGTTTCAAGGAAGCTTGGTCTAGAATTTATGATTGGCATGGAAAAACTGAACCGAAAATGACTTTGAGTTTGCTTCTTAGTTGCTTTTACTTTGGACTTGCTCTTCGTTATAGATATGCTTTGGATGCTACTGCAGAAGGAGATTCCCTTCATTGTGATGGTGATCAAGCCTTCAATATTATAAAAAAGTTGATTACAATTTATAGCATGCCAACTGATTTTGATTCCTCTCTTGTGAGCATTTTTAATAGACTTGATACTCTTGAGACTCATACTGCTTGTTTGAATGATTGCTATAATACTTTGCGCCAGCATTTTGATTATGTGCCAACAAATTCCGAACCTTCGATTTGGTATCCTACGGTAAAAATCACCATTGGTGGTGAAACTTGTCATGCTTGTTGTGATATTATGTCTGAATTTTGTCTTATGCCAAAGGATGTTTATGAATCTCTGAGTCTTTGGAAGCTTTCTGAGGGGGGAGAAGAAATTTCTCTTACTAATAATGCCACTATATTTCCCGTTGGAATAGCTGAAGGAGTTTATACAAAAGTCCTAGGAAGAATGGTATCTACTGATTATCTTGTTATTGAATGTGTAGGAAAAGGACAAATCACACTTGGAAGGTCTCTACTGAAGCTCCTGGGCGCCGTTATAGATGTGGGAAAAGGCAATATAAGATTCATCTCTCCACCTTGCAATAGTCACGTCTTTCCTAGAGTCAAGAGCAAAGGTAAGAAAGGAAGACTTAAGGCACCCGTTGACCCTAATGCTTCATCACTTGATATTACTTGATTCGCACTTTCTGCGCCTAGCTCAAAGGCGTTAAAGAAAAGCACTCTTGGGAGATAACCCAATGTTTTACTTTCAGTTATTTTTCTTTTATTTGAGTCTTGGAAGTTATTACTACTGTAATGACCTCTCCTTATCATTTTTATTTCGTTTTTGTGCCAAGAGAAGCCTCTAATTTGAGTGAGATAAGATTTGGGGATGTTGTTGTCCTGAAACAGATTTCGGTGCTGCACCGTAAAAATTCGTGAAAATTATCAGTATATATTTTGAACCTGCGATTTCTTGTGCATATGGCCCAGGTTATATCCAAACTTTCATTAGTTTAACACTTTTTGATTTGAGCAACAGAAAACCCTCTAAAAATTTGACCTTTGTCAGCTGTTCTATTTTGACAGATTTCTGCCAATATTTGTGTTTGCCGCTCGATCGCTTTCTTTTTGAGTTTTTTTTATCACGGAACTTTTGGGGAAGTTGCTACAGTAGTATATGCTTTATATGTGGTGGTTTTGAGTTCAAACCTGAAGCAAAAAAGGGTTAATTCATTGTTATGCTTACACTAATGTTGCTAATAGAATTGTGTTGAGTTTTGTATGAAGGAAGTTTTCAAGTGTAGGGATTGGAGAATGATGAGATGAGTTGAAGAATGGACAAAAACTCAAGCTTGGGGATACCCACGCACCCTAATAAATATCCAAGAGGTACAAGCATCAAAGCTTGGGGATGCCCCCGAGGCACCCCTTCTTCATCGGCAAAAATCAGGTCACCTTTCAACACACTATATTTTTATTGCTTCATGCAATATGCATTTTTCTTGGAGCGCCAGTTGCTTTAGTTTTAAGTTTTGTTTTGTTTTGTTTGCTGCAATAAATGGTTGGACCCCAAAAATTTTCTTTTGGAGAAGTTGCTTTGCTTTTCATTTGCCAAGAACACTCCTTTTTTCACTCTTATCGTTCAACGAGTGTTCTCTTTTTCTAGAACTGCGTTTAGTTCTCGTTTTTCGCCTTGATTTGTGTTCAGATCTTGTTATATCTTTACATCAAGGTGTATTTTGACCTCTGGTCCATGTTGGTTTTCATCAAAAGAGTTATTTCAAAAAAGATTCGAATGGTGTTGGAAAAGAGAAAAAGCTTTATGCAAAAAAGTGGTACAAAAAGGAGCTTGTGTAGACTGCGGCCTAGGCTTTTGCATGTGGTGCTTGATGTCTTTCTGATAGTATGCTTAGTGGTTTTGCTGTATCATGACTTGTCTCAAATGACTGAGATTGCTTAATGAGCCTTTAAAAAATCATGCATTGTTTTAATTATTTGGAAGCATTATTTTGGTTTTCTCCTTGATGCTTTATTTGGGTTGACTTGGCGCATGCTCACACATGTTAGACTCATACAAAGTCGCTATAAGCCTCTATGATCATTTAGTTTTTGACTTTTGATGCCATCTTATGCTTCTTTTAATGTCGCTTTGTCGCTTTGCATGATTATGGCCATTATTGCTCTCTTAGTTGGTCGCTCTCAGTCTTTTGCTAGACCTCATTTTGTACTGAGTATGAGCTCTACTCATGCATCCAACTCCTAAAAACCAAGTTGTTTCAAAGTGTCCACCATACATACCTATTACCAATTTGCTATTCCAAAGTACATTTGACTTGCTTTTATCTATCCTTCAAATTAAACTCTTTTTGGTGTTATGAGAAAATTGGTCAGTAAAGCTCTCACGAACCTGATGGCACACTTTACTTTTCTCGTTTTAAAATTTTGACATTGTGGATCTCTTATGTTGAGTTGTTATGCTTGCAAGTTGTAAGTTGGAAATTAGCCCAGCCATGCCGTCATGGGGCAAGCTTTCAACATTGCACTATCTTTCAATTGAGTTGATATCGTGATCTTTTGTTTATGGATACTCGTGATGTGAAATAAGTTGGGAATCTTGTGGGATCATAGAGTTTTTATATGTGTTAGGGAAACGCCTGGGCCGCTAATCTAAGCCATGCATAATTCATGGTGGAAATTTACAGCATGCCCATAGTGGACATTCGACGACGCATCTCACAATAAAAAGCTATACCAATGGTAAATAAAATAGATGTCGAGGTGTTTATTGTCTGTTTGTCTTGTCATTTTGATGTGGGCTTGTTCCATGTCATCGGGCAGGAGGTACCCCGTTGGTGGTTCTCGATGATACACATATATTTACAATGACAAGAGCTTGCTTGGGACTCTAAGTCGAGTAGCATGAGGTTTGGGTATTCGTACTTTATGGGACACGAGGTTTTCAACTTATGATTTGTCAAGCATATGCTTCATAATTGTACTCGCATTAACTCTAACCATTCAAGATGCCTATGATGGGGGCAATGAGAGCTCAAAGCTAGTAAGTACCATAATTTTTGAAGGTTTATAAAACTCGCAATCACTGCTTCCCTCCGTGAAGGGCCTTTCTTTTACTTTTATGTTGAGTCACCACCTTCTATCTTTATGCACCGTCTAAGAGAGCATAGTTGTCATTCTTAGTATAATGTGCATTGTCCCAAAGTTTTCATTGATTGATTTATGATGTTGGTTTCACTTGTTGACGAGGGGTTAACTCGACAAATGTCCTAGATGAAGGACTTAGGATCGAGGAGATAGGGCGTCGGATGAACTCGAAGGTAAAGTTAGTCGAAATAGGTGTGTATCGAAAGTAAACTTGGGTGTTCAACCTGGCTTGCTTTCAATCTGCCCCACACCGTCCCCTCCTGGCCCCTATATATAGATGGCCAGGTCTCGAGGATCGGGTAGGGTACGATACAGATTACAATATCGACATACAGTAAGAACTCGTATTCGACTATCATTACAATTGGGCCTAGCTTAACGGGCCTCAGGGGTACACAACTAACGGGCTCTATTAGCTATACCCTTGTCAGTAGCCCCTGAGATTCTACCAGAATTGCAGATTCAGGTTGAATCTCTAATCTTTAAATCTTCGACTTGATCAATTCTTCGTCTTCTTCATATCTTCAAATCTTCGACTTGGTCTTTCGACTTATGTTTCATGGTAATTTGCTCGCAAGGGGTTTTGATGAATAAGCCTGACAACTCTGACGGATCAAGAGGTCAGTTAACTGCCGGAACAGATACTTGTCACCTACTTCAAATTCAATCCCCTTAGATTTGAATTTGGGATACCGGTCAAACCCACTCTTTTGCCGCATTTAGGACTTACAAAGAATGAATCCCAGTGGTTCTCAGGGTACCCAGTGCATCCACCAGGATTTTCTTCGTGTCGTAGACACGGATACATACCAACAGAGCGCATCCATGTGCGTATACCAGGCCACACAGGACGGATCCCGGGGTCTTACCTTCGTGACAAGTCACGGCATTCAAGTTCCGTTGCGATAACGCAACTCGAGAATCTTATGTCGCAGTCAAATTTTGACTGAAAATATTCGGGTTTCTACAACCATAAAACTCGCTCCCGATGGGAGTAACACTCCTACACTTCTCCAATCTCTAATGCTTTACCAATAAATATCGTCGGGTGCGCGCTCAGCGCTCCCGATGGGAGTAGCCCCCGAGGCTATAGTCGAAAAAAGAGTTTTTCGAGTATAGGCTCAAGAGATAATGTAGCTCTTCATACTTCAACTCGAAACACTTCAACTTCGGGGTTCTTCAATTCGAGATACTTCAACTTCGAGGTTCTTCAATTCGAGATACTTTCTTTTTAAGAACACCTTGTCGGATGAATATGAATCCACCACTTTAGTGAAGAGTTCTATTCGATATTTTTCGCAAGTAACAGCCCCCAAGGCTATAAAAAATCCTTCACAAATGATCCTTTTTATCAATTCTGCATTTGTCGGCGCCATCCTGTTTCCTTTATATATATTTTTTATGACGTCAATGAAGACGTAGCTCTTCATCAGTGCGAACCGTTTTATGGGTAATACTGTAACTTTCACAATTTTTTGACCGTTTAGTGGGCTGCACGATTTTTGACCATTGGTGGGCTGCCGTTTCCGATCTTTGCGCCACGTCTCAGCCCACGATCCTTCTCCCAGAAGATATATAAATGGTATAGTGGGGAATCGTACTGTTTACCAGCTCGTTCCATCCGCCGCCTCCATTGCTAATCTCCTCCGTCTCTTCCTCTCTTGCGGAGCCCCCAAGCGCGCTTTGTGATGGATGCGCGTGAAACATCTGGCCACTAAGAGCACCATGGCAAAAAACTTCTGCCACCAACTGGGTGCGCTCCACCATCACCAAGAAGGAGGTGGAGAAGGCCACGGCGGACGGCCTCATCACCGCCCAGGATTCCATCCAATTTCCCAGCACTGAGCGGATCCCGAAGCCCCCGAGCGGTTACCGGGTAATGTTCCTTGCTTTCCTCCTCCGCGGTTTGTCCCTTCCTGCCCACGAGTTTCTCCGTGGGCTGCTATTTGTCTATGGTGTGCAGCTCCATCAGCTCACACCAAATTCCCTTCTTCACATTGCTTGCTTCGTGACGCTCTGCGAGTCATTCTTGGGCATTGAGCCCCACTTCCTTCTCTGGAGATCAATCTTTCGACTCCGCCCCAATGTTTCTCTGGCAAGGAAACCCGAACTAGGCGGAGCCGTCGTTTCTGTGCGTCCTGAAGCACAATATTTTGAATTTTCCATGGCCGTGTCTGTCCAAGGATGGAGGACGAAGTGGTTCTATATCAAGGACCGCAAATCCTCGCCTGAAGACGAATTCGGCCTGCCTCCTTTTGATGCTTCCCAGGAGGTAAAGAAATTGGCATCTTGGGACACACTCCCCTCAGATGCAGAAGTAGAAGAAATTCTTCCTCTTCTTTCCCGCATTAAGGCTTTAAAAGGAGGTCAAGGGGGTGCTCTGTCGGGTATGCAACTCATGGCATTTTTTATTCAACGTCGAGTTCAACCTCTACAACACCGCCTCACCAAACTTTGGAATTACTCCGGCTTGGAGGATCCTACTCGCATATCTGAAGATCTGATATCAAAAGAAGATGTCGACAAGCGAGTCCGGAGTCTTACCAAGCTCACCAAGGAACATGCAGTTGCCGATTTGACTGCTGATTTCTTCGACTCCGTGCGCCTTCTTCCTGAGGTATGTATCTCCGCGTCCACTGTTTGTCAAATTTTGCTTGGTTTCGACTTGCGTCATTTTGTTTTTGCCTTTGCATTCTGCTGACATATTTATATGCAGGGTCACCAATTCCTTGTTTCTCGTCCTCCTCTGCCAGAGGCAGGGCCCCTCCCGGCTGATCTAGCCTCCTTTGCATCTGAAGCCCCCGAGGCTGACGAAAGTCAGGACGGAGATGATGTCGAAGAATCAGAAGAGGAAACTAGCTCGTCGACATCGCCTCCTCCTGTACTAGCTGAAGATGCTGGTGTCGATAAGAAAAGGAAGCGTGTCGACGAAATTGCTTCATCAAGTTCTGCAGCGGCTGGTAAAGCCCCCGTTCTTGCAGAAGATATGGAGTACTTCGACATGCTTGCATCGTAAGTATTGTAGTCGAGTTCTTCAATTGCATTGTTCTTGCCTTGTTGTCATAACTTATACTTGTCATGCAGTGATGATGAAGAACCACCAACATATGCGACAGCTGCTCCACCACCTTCTCCTGTGGCGATTGATGAGCCTATCGAACCAAATGTTGCACCGAGGGCTACCAGGTCCGGTGTGAAGAAGGTTCCTCAAGCCCGATACCCTAAACGCTCAAAGAGGGCCAAAGAAGTCGAAGTTTCTCTGGAACCCCATGCACCTACGGTTTCCTCTGATGACATGAGCAATTCTTCTTTACTTTCTTTCCTTTCATGCACTTCTACTCTTACACACTTCTTTTCTCAGGCTTTAGTGAAGAGATTTATTGCCTTGGGCACGGAGTGTGCAGGGTACCTAAAGGTCGCGAGAGCTTCCGAAGGTACAATCTTGATGTCCAGTCATTACTTTTCTTCCGTGCTTTTTCTTTTCCCACTTATCTAACTCCCTTTCGTCTTCTTTTGTAGCTGTCTTAGCAACAGCCAATGCTCGAATCGCGTCGCTGGAAGCGGAGCTCAATGCTTCGCGAAAAGCTTATGATGTGGCAGCCGCTGCTAAAGCGGATGCTGAGAAGTCGCAGAAGGCTGCGCTTGGCAAGGCGAAGAAGGCTGAAAAAGCTTTAGCCGAAGCCAACAAGGAGCATGCTCAACGAGAGCAAGCCGTGGCGGAGCGTCTTCACACCATGTCTACTGCCGCTGAAAGTAAGTGCTTCGCCTTGTCTTTCTGTTTTCGTCTTCTGTTGCACTGGTGTATTTGTTGACACTTGTCTCTTCTTTTCTTTTCTATTGCTCAGAATTCACCGGGGTATCTCCGTCGTCCTTGCAAACGGACGATGATCCTCTTATGGATGCAGTTAACCTACTCGAAGAAAACTGGATATCTATCGAGGAGACTTTTGAGTTGGTTAGCCGCGTTTTATCACGGCTGTTTGTCGGCTTGTGGCCGAAGAAAAGGGCGGCAATCCCGAAGGACAATCTGACTGAACTTGCCAAGTCCTTCGATACCACTGAAGACCCCACTCTCCAGCTGAAAGGGCTGTCCATTAAGCGCGACGCCGAGGGTGCTATTGCACTTTCTCTTGCGCACGGTACAGACTTCAACTGGGGGAGGGTTAGCTCCCCCCATGGCCACACTCGTGACGAGATGAAGGTGTTTTTCGAGAAGGCGAAGAAGTTGGCACCTGCGTTGTTGACAACGATTTCTCCTTCGGCGGCATCTGCTGTGCCTGCTGTACCACCTCCAGCGGCGAAAGATCCAGTGCCACCGTCGACTTCTAGCGAGGAACTGGCCGCGCCCCCTTCTTCCACGGAGCACAATGCTGAGGTGGCGTAGACTCAGCTTCTTTGTAGCTATTTTAGTTTTCTCCTTTTGAATGTAAATACTTCAATTAAGTGCAACCCGAGAACCTTAGCCATAGGGTTGTGCTCTTATGTAAATATATCCTCTTCATATGAAGTTTTATGCTGCCTTTCTGAAATTGTTTCTCCTTTCTTTTCTTTTGTAGTCGATGAATGTTCATGATCCTTTGACTCATGGTTCTGCTCCTTCCTCTGCCCGTGGGTTTGATCCTCAGATTTCGTTGACTCCTAGTCGATGCAATCAATGCGCAGAATATTCTTCGAGGATTTCTAACCTTGAGGTTCGCTTGACTTCAGCCAAACGCCAAGCTCAGATGGCGTTTGATAGAGCTAGCAAAACTTCTGCCCTGACGAAGCAGGTGTCGATTCTTGGCGATGAAGTGTCCAGTTTGACGGCGAAGATTCTGCATCAGGAAGAATGCAACTCTTTTATTCTTGGTATTGTTGAATCCGCCTGTGAAATGTTGCGCTGTAAGTTTCCCCCTGGACTTATCTTATTTGCTTCTTGCTCCACTACTATTTTTGTGACATCCTTTGCCCTTGTAGGCACTTGCTTGGATTTCGCTGCTGAAGATCGTCGGGTTACCGAGCGTAGTGCGACTCTAGAAAAAATGTCCGTAGGTGTTGAAAACTTATGGTCTGATCCTCGATGCCGAAGTGCTGTTGTGTTGCTTCAGGACCGTGCCCAGCACATTGGCGAGGCGGTGGATGGCTGCAAGAGAGCTCTCGTAACTATGCACTCAGTCATGCTTCCTCGCAATCCTCTGCCTGCTACTTTCCCATTGCTCCTTGACGTTTTTAGATCCAGCCAGTGAATCCACCGTTTGATAGAACTGAATTTAGTGGCAGGTGCTAATTTTGCTCTCGGATGGATACATAAGTGGCAGCCAAGACTCAACTATAGTTCAATGTCGCTGAGCTATCCTCCTGGTGGGGCAAGCCTTCAAGTACACTTAGAGAGTACCTTGCAGCCTGCCCGTCGAATTATAGCCAGGTTGCTGCAGGAAGACTCCGCGTTCTTCCGCGAGTTTCACTACTTGGACCCTTTAGGCGTAGATGATTCTGACAACCCGATGCTGTGAGTTGTGTGTGGAACGCGAGAGTTTATTTATTTCGCGACTATATGTCTGAAATTTATTCTCAGGGCGTTATTGTATGATTCGTGCGTTTGCCACACTTTCTCTTTGAAAGACTCGTAAACTCGAATATGAGGAACGCTTTTGTCTTTATTTATACTTGTAATATAGGATACATGGGGTGACCCAAGAGATCCGGCCTGTGACCTGTGTTCTGGATCTAGAGGGCATTGCCCCTGGTATAACTCGTGGCTTTTACAGCCTTTATTGTTCTACTCTATTGTCTTATGATGCTCTTGTCGTCGTGGCTTTTCCTTTTTCCTCTGCGCCTGTTTCTTCTCCTGATGCTCCTACTCGTGGTTTCTTTGCTTCGGGCTCCGCGACGCATCCTTCGAGTAGCTTGACGCCTTCTGTAGTCGCGCTTTTTGCCTTTTCTGCATGGTTGGCTATTACGCCAAAATTTTGTGCCATCTTGTGGAATTCCCTGTCGCAGAGATCTGAAACTTCAAAACTTCCTTTCACTGTAATTATTCCTCTTGGTCCTGGCATTTTAAGTACCAAATATGTATAGTGAGGCACTGCCATAAATCGCGAAAACGCGGGTCGTCCGAGGATCGCGTGATATTGCGATGGCCAATCCATGACTTCGAAGTCTAGCTTTTCTCTTCTATAATTTTGTCGGTTGCCGAAGCAAACATTGAGTGCTATTCGACCCATCGGGTAATTGGCACTCCCTGGTACGATTCCATGGAAGGAACAATCTATTGGCTTCAGGAACTCTAGTGATATATGCATTGCTCGAAGTGTTTTCGCGTATATCAAGTTAATTCCACTCCTTGCATCCATGAATATTCTGTCGACATCATACGCGCCGATTTGAGCTTTGAGTACCAAAGGCGCATTTCCCGGCCGAGGTACTATTATAGGGTGATCTTCTCTGTTGAACTCTATTGGTTGCTCCGACCAGTGCAGATATTCCGTTGCAGCTGGAGGTGATATGACTGCTAAGTTGACTTGTCGAGTTATGCTCTTCTCTTCTTTGTTCGACTTGGGTACAGGTTGTATCATTGATATGATGTGTCCTTTTGATGGTACATACCCTTCGTCGTCGTCTTGTCCCTGGTCTTGCTGGTCTTGTCCTTGAGGCGCTCCATTGTTTCCTTGCTGCTTTGTCGGAGGATTGTTGCTTCCTTCGAATCCTTGTCGCCTTGCTTTGGTTTGCTTGTTTATTGCTGCTTCTTGCAATTTTAAGAATGTTGTGCAGTCTTTCATTGCGTGCCTTGATACTCGTTTCCCGTCGACGAACGCTGAGTGTATATGACAAGGCCCGTTGAGCATATCTTCTGGTGATGGGTTGTACTCTCTAGATTCCCTTATAGGGAACTTCTTATAGTCCTCCTTTCCGTAGCTTCTATATCCCGAGCTTCTGCGATCATTTCCTTGATAGCTATTGTCTTTATATCCTGCGGCGACTTGGCTATGCGAGCCGTAGGTGTCGTAGTTTCGGGATCGTCTCCTTTGACTTCCATATCTGTTTTTTCTGTCGTCCTCTGGAGATCGCGTCCGCTTGTTGTTGCACGCATCTTCTCCATCTGCAAACCTGTTTGCTGTATCCATGAGGTCTGACACTGTTTTCGGCTTGATTCTACCCATCTCTTCGACTAGGTCTCTTCGCCTTAATCCGATGATGAACGCGTCTATTGCTCTTTCGTCTGAAACTTCGACTGCTGAATTTTTGATGAGGCTCCATCTTTGGATGTATGCCCGTAGTGTTTCGTCGCGTTGCTGTACGCACGCTTTGACTTTTTCTATTGATGCTGGCCGTTTGTATGTCGACCTGAAGTTGCTTGTAAATTGCTTTGTGAGGTCTTCCCAGCTTCCAATGGATTCTTTCTCTAGTTTGCTCAACCATGACCTTGCTGCGCCGGTGAGGTGTAGTTGCAAACTTTGCATTGCTGTTTCTTTGGTTCCTCCTAATATTTGAACTGCTTGTATGTAATCTGCGAGCCACGATTGTGGTTCTTGTGATCCATCGTACTTTTGCTGATCATGAGGTAGCTTGAATCCCTTGGGAACTGGAGTGGTGCGAACCCTGCGGGTAAAACACGATGCCCCCATCTCTTTTTCGTCGTCTTCATAGTCGCGCCTTTCGTTTGGGGATCGTGATCTTCGAGTTCCCCCATGATGTTTTGGTGATGGCGATCGAGATCGGTGTTTGCTGCTTCTATGCCGAGGACTATTGTGACGGCGAGGTGACCTTGCTTTGTGTATTTCCTTGTGATGATGTGCTTCTTCTCCTTTTGCTGAGAGCTTGTGACCCACCATGTTGAGTCCGTTCAATGCTGCTCAATGCATGTGCTCCCTAGGATCTCCTGGACTTGGTCGAGTTGTGAGCAGATATGCTTGCGCTGCTACTAATGCTGCTTCAGGGGTTTTCGGTAGGATGTTCCCCTGCTCGTTGACCGATAGGAAGGACGAGTCGAGGTTTTTCGAGATACTTTGCCTATCAGAATACTCGAGGTTGTCATACCTTGAGCCGTGTCGATGATTTTTCCTTGCGTTGCTGTATGATGCGTCACTTCGTGCTTTGCGAGCAGCTTCACTAGCTGCAATGGCTGAATCTTTTCTTCTTTGTATCTCTATTTTCTCCTTTGCTAATTGCTTGGCCTGCTGCCTTAGGGCGTAGTGATACCCCAAAAGCATGTCTTTGCTAGAATTTGATGGTATTGGCGTGCCCTGTTCTGCGGCTTGTCTTATTATCCTCCATTCGTCGACTGATAGTCGAATTTTTTCCCTACTTGCGAGGGATTCTGGTGTTTGCCCTTCTGCTAGGTGATTTGCTCCTCTGTCGATATTTGCTGGGTTGAGTACTGGATTGTCGTTTTCGTCGAATTCTTCTGAGTTATCTCCTATAATGGCGAGCACCTGGCATTGTTTGCCGATGTTACCCTTAAAGCGTGAGAAGATCGAGTTACTATCCTCAGAAAGCTCTAATCCTATCTTCCATGTATCTGTTGACTTATCTGCAGTATCGTCGAGGCAGATCGTGAGATCTTCGAGTTGGACTTCCACGTCAAAATTTTCCTTTTCTTCGTTGTCCTCTGCGATCTTTCCTTTTTGCACTTCCTCTGGGCTGACCGGCGAGTTTACCTCGCTGGAAGAACCTTCGGAATATTCCATTACTGCTGTTGTCTTGAGCTCACTTGCCGACAGATCTTGTTTCGTCGGATCTGAGAGGCGAGATGAACCCGACGGTCCGATGAGGATGTTTAAGCTTCCGATTGTCAACTCCATCTCTTGCTTTTCGTCGATTTCTGTACTGCTGTTGGCTACAAGCGAAAAAGCCGTCGAATTCATGATTCCAACGCCCAAAGTCCCCACGGTCGGCGCCAATTGACGAGGGGTTAACTCGACAAATGTCCTAGATGAAGGACTTAGGATCGAGGAGATAGGGCGTCGGATGAACTCGAAGGTAAAGTTAGTCGAAATAGGTGTGTATCGAAAGTAAACTTGGGTGTTCAACCTGGCTTGCTTTCAATCTGCCCCACACTGTCCCCTCCTGGCCCCTATATATAGATGGCCAGGTCTCGAGGATTGGGTAGGGTACGATACAGATTACAATATCGACATACGGTAAGAACTCGTATTCGACTATCATTACAATTGGGCCTAGCTTAACGGGCCTCAGGGGTACACAACTAACGGGCTCTATTAGCTATACCCTTGTCACTTGTTCTTAAATTATTTGTATCTAGTCGCCCTCTTAAACTTGAAGGTGTCCTATGCATTTATGTTTTGCTCTCTCATGAAGGACAAGCTGAAAACTATTTGTATGTTTTTCCATATGATTTGAACACATGTTTGACTTTCATTGTTTCATTTTCATGATCTTTTGTTTGTGTTCTTTTTCATGTTATAACATGGTTGCTAAGTTTCTTCTATCAAGATTATATCTTTCATGCCCATGTTTTAAGTTCTTTGATCCCAGCGCACAACGCTTACATATATGGTCAAGATTGTGTAGGTGCATGTCACCTCAAAAATTATTTCTTTTGTTATCACTTACCTACTCGAGGACGAGCAGGAGTTAAGCTTGGGGATGCTGATACGTCTCAAACGTATCTATAATTTTTGATGCTCCATGCTTGTTTTTACACCATTTGCTTAGTGTTTCGTTACACTTCGTGGTGTTTTTATGCATTTTCCGGAACTAACCCATTAACGAGATGCCACAGTGGCAGTTTCCTGTTTTCTGCTGTTTTTGTGTTTCAAAAAAGTTACACAGGAAATATTCTCAGAATTGGACGAAACAAAAGCCAAACATCCAAAAATTTACCAAAGCTTCCAGAGAACCGAAGAGGAGACGGAGAGGGGCCACAGGCTGGCCACACAGTAGGGTGGCACGGCCCAGGCCCTGGCCACGCCCCCTATGTGTGAGGCCGCCTCGGTCCACTTCTGACGCTGCCCCTTCGCCTATAAAGACCCCCCGACGGGAAAAACCTAAGTACCCGATCAATTTTCCAGAAACACATCGCGATCCGCTGCCGTCATGGACCCGAGATCGGGAGGGTCCAGAAGCTCTTCCCGGCACCCTGTCGGAGAGGGGAATCGCCACCGGAGGTCTTCTTCATCGCCATGCTTGCCTCCAGCGCGATGAGTGAGTAGTCTACCTTGGACTATGGGTCCATAGCAGTAGCTAGATGGTTGTCTTCTCCACCATGTGCTTCATGTTTAGATCTCGTGAGCTGCCTTACATGATCGAGATCACCGTTATGTAATTCTACATGTTGTGTTTGTTGGGATCCGATGAATATTGGTGTTATGATTGAGTTGATGTGCTGAATATTATCTTATGTTATCTCTATGTTGTTTATGATCTTGCATGCTCTCTGTTGTTAGTAGCTATCTTGGCCGAGTAGATACTAGTGACTCCAAGAGGGGGTATTTATGCTCGATAGTTGGGTTCATGCCTCTATCTAATCTGGGGGAGTGACAGAAACCTCTAAGGTTGTAGATGTGCTGTTGCCACTAGGGAGAAAACAACATTCTTATGTCCAAGGACATCTGCTTTGTTTACATTACACACTTTGCTTAATGCAGTTATCTGTTGTTCGCAACTTAATACTTGTGGGGTTCTTAGATTGATTCCTCGCGAGTGGATTATTAGTCATAGATGCAGTTGGATGGCGGTCTATGTATTTTGTTGTAATGCCTAGAGTAAATCTCATAGTGATCCTCTCGATATATGCACGTTATCTTTATTCTATCAATTGCCCAACTGTAATTTGTTTACCCAGCATGTGTTATTTTATCTTATGGAGAGACACCACTAGTGAACTGTGGACCCCGGTCCTATTTCCTTTACATTGCTATCACCTGTTTACTTTACTCGCACTGTTTACTTTACTCGCATACTACTACTGTTTTCCACTCGATACGCTCATTCCTTTGCTTACAGCAAACCGGTGAGATTGACAATCTTATCGTAAGTTGGGAGCAAAGTATTTGGTTGTGTTGTGTGCAGGTTCCGCGTTGCTGCTAGTTGAAGGCGTGTCAACAAGTGTCGTAAACGGCGCCCTTGTTGGAGTGTCATGAAGCTAGCAAGCATCACCTTCTTGAGTTTGGCTTTTTCCTGGATTCGACATACCTTGGTTTCTTACTGAGGGAAAACTTGCTGCTTTACTCATCATACCTTCCTCTTGGGGTTCCCAACTGGACGGTGATTCACATCAACCGTGCCGCAACAAGCAACCGCTGCACGGTGAAGTGTTGCGGGAATTCCGATCGGATCCAAACTAATATACTTCTGCAATCTCGGCTAGATCCGAGATCTGCACGGAGTCATCATTCACCGTATGTGTACGAGTACTACGAGGTGTCGCACGTGTGGCACTAAGTCGTTGCGCCGATGCTATCGCACTGGTGTCGTGGCATCAAGATCTTCACGACCTTGAGGTCAGCTACGTTGTCTTCATCATCCACGCTTGTGCGGGAGCATAATCCCCACGTTTGGTCTACGAGGGTACGTCGCTGAATCTCTATTAAGCGTTACAGCATTACTACTAGATAGATCTTGGGCAATTCGGGGTTGCGTAGGCAATAATTTTTTTTGTTATTTGCAACGAACCTCAATAGTGGTATCAGAGCCAGATCTATGTGTAGTATGCTTGTACGGTTAGAACACATAGCAATATGTGGGCGTTGATCATCTTATTGTTACCCTCCAATGTGTATTTGCTTATATCTGTGGCATAGTTGGATTGAAGCGGCATGTGACCGACCTTACGCGTACTCTTACGCGAGACTGGTTCCACAGTTGACGTACGACTTGTATCTTTCAAGTGGCTAGTCGGATGTCTATTTATCCAACTATAGTGGATATGGCATCTACAACGAAGGGCCCTTAACGGGGACTCAAAGCAACAATGTGTTAATCAACGTTGTGGTTTCATGTTCGTAGGTAAGAAATGGTTCTTGTGCGAAAGCCCTAGAAACCACGTAAAACATGCAAAGATAAAGTAGAAGCGTCTAACTTTGTTTTGCAGTGGAGCGTGTGATGTGATATGGTAAATATAGTAAGTTATGCGATACTAACTGCGGCTTCACGATGATGGTGCCGTAGACTTGGCGTGGTACTGGTGGAAGTATTGAGATCATGCCGGATCGCTCGATGGAGATCAAGCGCATCGATGAAGAACCATATCATATCATGCATTATTTACATTTGATGTTATTGTGTGATTCTTATTTGTGCTAGTATTTAGATACACGATGGTAGCATAGAATAAGAAAACCCCTAATCAAATACCAAAGAAAATGTGTTCTCCCTTACGTGTGCAATCGTCAACAAAGTTCTTCAGTGTGAAGTCGGCCATGATGATCGGGGGCTATACATATCTAAGTTCGCATACGGCATGGGTACAAGCCATGTATGTCCCACATAATACACTAAGGTTGGTTTGGCGAGCCTAGCATGTGTAGACATGGCCTATGGAACACAGAGACCGAAAGGTTGAGCATGGGTGATAGTGGTGCTAGCCGCCCAGTTAACCCCAAGAGGAAGGTATGATGAGCATAGCGGCAAGTTTTCCCTCAGTATGAAACCAAGGTTTAATCGACCAGTAGGAGAAAGAAATCACTTCTGGAGGTTGATGCTAGATGGCTTTGGCGACTGCTCCAGACAATTTGTTTATGGTGCCTATCTGGGGCGTAGCTTTGGCGCCAGCAGCAACGTGGAACTGCACACAACACAACCAAAGTACTTTGCCCCAACTTGCAGTGAGGTTGTCAATCTCACTGGTTTGCTGTAAACAAAGGATTAAATGTATCGTGTGGTAAAATATATTTGTTTGCAAGAAAGTAAATAATGCTTGTAGAAAGTAAACGGTAATATGAATGTAAAAGAATGGACCAGGGTCCACAGTTCACTAGAGGTGTCTCTCCATAAAGATAAATAACATGTTGGGTAAACAAATTATAGTTGGGCAATTGACAGAATTACAATGCAAGCAATGCATGTACATGTCATGAGGATCACTATGAGATTTACTTGGGCATTACAACATAATACATAGACCATAATCCAACTACATCTATGACTAATAATCCACTCGTCGGATATCATCCGACCAACCATTGGGTATTAAGTTGCAAGCAACAGATTATCGCCTTAAGCAAAGTGTGTAATCTAAACAATACAAATTTCCTTGAACACAAGATTGTTATTTTCTCCCTATTAGAAACAACACATCTACAACCTTAGAAGTTGTTGTCATGTCGGGGGGATGACCCCCGGTAGGGTCAAGAGACTAGAAAGATATAAGGAATGTGGTTGACTTTATGTCGGTTGACCAAAGTTGGGTCTGGCTGGAATATAAGAGCATCGGCCAGACCGACATATAAGGTGTATCCCAGCCAGTGTTCAGATATGTCGGTATAACCGGGATACTTGATGAGGAGTGCTGGCATTTGTATAGATATGCCGGCCTAACCTAGTTGATATATTGTGCAGGAACAGGGGAGGTCGGATTACCCGACCTTCATAGGTCGTTGGTCCGGCACATAGGTCCAGGATATGGCCAACGGTTATATCCGGGATATAGAAGTCAACCAAGGTGTCATATCCCTACAATCAAGGAAGGAAACATCCAAGCATGGAAGCAGACTATGATGACGGGGTGCACAGTGGAGGTTTACCAACCATCACTGTGAAAAGTACAGTCCTTGACATCACAGTGGTAAGGTCACAGTCGAAGAGGTACAAGGTACAGGGATGCTGAGTCCCATCGAGAGCAATCAGGGGCCAAGTCAAGGGTGGCAGGCATCGTCAACTTGTCCTATTTGGACTGTAGTCTATGTCATCTGCTTGGTGATGACCATTGTAACCCTGGCCACCATTATATAAGGTGGCACAGGGAGCCCTAGCCGAGGGTTGGTCTCTCTCTACACTCTCAGTTGATAGTTCATCTTCCTCCTCTCGCAGAGAGCTTGGAAGAGCCATTGTTGTGTACTCCATCGATCTAGATATACAACCAGTAGAGCAGGAGTAGGGGTGTTATCTCCTTACGAGAGCCCCGAACCTGGGTAGATCTGTGTTCCTTTCTGTCGTGCTTCTTAGCTCGCTCCCCTCTCCCGAATCCTCCAGCATTTAGTTCGGCCCCCATTTAAGCCATCCCATGGCATATGTTGTTTCACCACGACGACATTTGGCGCCCATCGTGGGGCGGATCGATATGCTGGGCGGAGTGTTCATTCGGACGGGGTCCATGATAGCAGCATCGGGAGTGCGCGTGGTCTCTGGCCTCGTCCAGAGGCTAGGCTCGCTTAGCTTCATCAGTGACAACGCCGGATGTCGCGGCGGCAGGCCGTTCCCCAGGGATGGCAGGATCATGTCTTTCGGTTCCCACGAGGTGTACGTGGGGACTGAGAGTTTTTGCAGGGAAAAGGTGCTGGTGGCGGCGGATCCTCCGTCGCATCGGCTGGCTCACGCTGGGCATAGCGCTCGCCCAGTAGAGTCGGCCGAGGTGATGATGGCCGGCACATCCGTGCCATCGGCGGATGGTGCCGGCAAAGGTGCAGCAGCAGCAGCAGATACTCCACCAGAGCCGCCGAAGGCCAAGAGGTCGGCGCGTCCTCCGTTGGAGCATGTAGAGAACCTGACCGGCACTTCCGGCGTGCCAGCTAAGGTCCAGCCCCTTCTCCCCATCATCGATCGGCTTCTCGAGCCGGTGCGATCTAGCGATGATCTGAAGCAGACAAGGGAGGTCCTGGAGGGATCTCGTCAGCCCTCGTCGATGAGGCCCTGGCCATGCATCAGGAGCACGAGCGATTCAACCGGCAACTCCGTGAGTATGAGGCTGCCCATGGTTTTACTCCAGTGGTAACCCGGCCTAGCCGGATAGAGGAGGTTAGAACTGGAGGTAGAGAACTTAACACGGAGCTAGATAAAGGTGCTAGAGCTAAGAGTCATAGTGCAACTAGTACTCTACCTAAGGTGATATATAGCTCACCAGTAAAGAACCTTAGGGCTGCAGCAGAAGTAGCTAAAGATTTATCCTGTTTATCCAGCGAAGCACTGCATGAGCAGCAAGCCCGGCTTAACCAACTTTTGTCTGAAGCTACCAAGTAGCAGGAGGCCTTTAAGAAGGCAAACCCAGGTGCCGGGGCATCCCAGTACGTTGCGTCGGTAGGAGGTGCCGGCGCGAGGTCGAGGGGCCAAGCCTCATCCCCGCATCCCAGCGCTCGGCGTGCCAGAAGTGTGACTTCTGGCCGCCGGGACAAGCAGATCCAGGTGTATGATCCGGCGATTGCCGGAAAACAAGTAATAGTTCAGAAGAATGCCAGTGAAGCTGACAAGAATGTCGGCAACAAGAATGTCAGCCAGAATGTGCCGGCCGGGCAAGGAGCGCGCTCGGCCGGTGGTGGCCGGAGTAACAGAGCTGCCCGGCGTCAGCAGCAGGGCGCCGGGAATGCGGTGCAGCAACAAGGAGCTGGTCAACCGAGACATCGGGAAGATGATGGAAATTCCGCCCTTGCGAGGATGGGATATCAACAGCAGCAGCAGCAGTACCAGCAAGGCCAACAGTATGAGCAGTACCAGCCAGAGCAGCAGCAGCAAAAAATGATTACAGGCCCAATTGCCTCTCGGCTAGGACCTCGGTCCTTGGCCGCGGATGATGCGCGCTTCAAGCTGGATAGAATTTACTAGACAGAGTTGGTAGAGAGACAAGGAGCCCCGGGTCCTATGTGCTTTGGACCCTGGATTATGGGTGAGCCAGCACCTTACTATTTCCAGCTCGCGCGTGGCGCGAGGACATATAACGGCAGTACAAAGCCAGAAGATTGGTTGGAGGACTACTCCACTGCAGTAAACATAGCCGGAGGAAACCTCAGATGGGCGGTACGATATGTACCGCAGATGCTAGAAGGACCAGCCAGGATATGGCTGAATAATTTGCCGGCCGGAAGTATCAACGGCTGGGTTGATTTTGAAGAGCAATTTGTGTCAAACTTCACCAGTACCTACAAGAGACCCAATCGCCCACAACAGCTAGCTAACTGCCGGCAAGGAGAATATGAGACCGACCGTGACTACCTGACCAGGTGGTGCACGTTGCGCAATTCCTGCGAAGGAGTTGTGGAGATGCAAGCCATCATGTGGTTTGCTCACGGGTGTCGGCATGGCACCATGTTATGGCACAAGCTACAGAGAGATATGCCAGCCACTTTGGCCGAGACCATCAAGATTGCCAACAGTTATGCCTTGGGAGACCCCATGCAGCCCACCCTTGATTCACAAGGACAAGGGCAGACTCAGAGGAACAACATCAACAATGCCGGTGGATCTGGGCAGTTCTATCGCTCCGATAACCGGAACAAGAGGAGAGATGATAGGCGAGACTATAGGTACGGTTTGTCCCAAGTGGCGGCCGTAGAAGAAGAGCAAGGGGGCGCCGGCAGTAGCCAGCGTCCGAGATATGAGAACTATCAGCAGCCTCAGCAACAAGCGCAGCCATTCCAGAAGAGGAATGTGTGGATGAACAAGAATGCCGGCGGCGGCGCCGGCCAGAAAAAGCAATGGCCGAAGTATACAGTAGGTTTGGCCATGGACAAGCCATGTGTGTTTCACACATTTCAGCCGGGTAAGCCGACGAATCATTTGACCAGAAACTGTTCATGGCTGGACGACATATTGGCAGGTCATGCAGGTCCCTTTGGACCAGCTAGGCCATCTGTCCCGGCAGCTCCATCATCGCTGACAGGTGCAAATACAGTTGTAGTCCCGCCCAGGCCGGTTAATCCTGGAAATCAGAACAATGCCAGAAATGCCGGCGTAAATCAAGTTGATCAGAGCTACAATCCAGAGTATTATGCCGGCGGCCCAGCAGCAGGCTAGAATGAGTACAAGGAGCATGATCAGAGCTACATGGTCTTTGAGACCGAAAGGACAGACAAGCAGAGTTTATACCGGCGCAGCTTGGAGGTGAATGCCGTTATGTCGGTAGTCCCAAAGTTGATGTACTGGTCTGACCAGGCCATTGGATTGGATAGGGCAGATCATCCCAAGATCATGCCAAACCCCGGCGGGTATGCTCTGGTGATGGATCCAACATTTGTCGGGCTGGCTAACAATGTGAGGTTCAACAAGGTCCTCATTGACAATGGGAGCAGCATCAACATCATGTATCGGGATACGATGCAGAAGCTGGGCATCAAGGAGCATATGCTGGAGCCAAGCAAGACCACATTCCACGGCATTGTGCCGGGACTTTCATGTGCGCTGATGGGCAAGATCCAGATAGATGTCATGTTTGGCAACCGAGATAACTGCAAAGTGGAGAACCTCCTGTTTGTGGTGGTGGATCTGGATAGCCCTTACCATGCGTTGCTGGGTAGGCCGGCACTGGCGAAGTTCATGGCCTCTACGCATGTGGCGTATCTGAAGATGAAGATGCCGGGGCCCAGAGGAGTGATTACCATCATTGGTGATTATAAGTGCTCGATGGCATGTGCCACAGCCGGATCTAATCTGGCCGAGACTCTGATCATTGCAGAGGAAAAGAAGAGGCTCAAGCGAGCAGTAGAGATTGCTGAAACAGTCGTGGCCGACAAACCATTGCCGGGCATGACAAACCCAAGTGGCGGCACTTCTTTTCAAGTGGCCAAGGAAGTCAAGAAGGTGCCTCTGGATGAGATTTTCCCGGAGCGCAATGCCCTCATCGGCGCAGGTTTGGACCCCAAATAGGAAAGCGAGCTCATCAGCTTCCTCCGTGGGAATCGGGATATCTTTGCATGGTCTACTTCAGACCTGCAAGGTGTGCCGAGGGAGCTGGCTGAGAACGCACTGCATGTAAGACCGGATGCTAAGCCGGTGAAGCAGCTGCTCTGGCGGAATGCAGATGATAGAAGGAAAGCAATTTGGGAGGAAGTGGCCAGGCTCCTAGCTTCCGGCTTTATCAAGGAAGTACTGCATCTAGATTGGGTGTCTAATCCGGTTTTAGTGGAAAAGAAGAAGGATGAGCCCGCCATAGTAAAGATATGGCGGATGTGTGTTGATTACACCAACTTGAACAAGGCATGTCCTAAAGATCCATTCCCGCTCCCTCGGACCGATCAAGTGATTGATTCCACAGCTGGATGTGAACTGTTATCATTCGTAGATGCCTATTCTGGTTTCCACCAGATCCCTTTGTATGAGCCGGATCAAATAAAGACATCCTTTATTACCCCATACGGGGCTTATTGCTATCTCACCATGCCGTTCGGTTTAAGAAATGCCGGCGCAACTTACCAGAGGTGTATGCAAAAGTGTTTGCACGACCAAATAGATAAAAATGTGCAGGTATATGTCGACGATGTCGTCATAAAGACCAAGGAGAGCAAGACTCTCAGAGATGATCTCTGGGAAACCTTTGCAAACCTGAGGAGGTTTCGGATGAAGTTGAATCCGGCTAAATGCACCTTTGGTGTGCCGGCAGGCAAGTTACTCAGTTTCCTGGTTTCCAGCCGGGGTATTGAGGTAAATCTTGGCAAGATTCGTGCCATAGAAAGAATGAAGCCGTCGACAAATCTGAAGGAAGTGCAGAAGTTCACTGGGTGCCTTGCATCCCTGAGCCGTTTCATAAGCCGGCTGGGAGAGAAAGCTTTGCCGTTATATCGGTTGATGAAGAAGTCTGACAGATTTGTCTGGACGACGCAAGCAGATGCAGCTTTCAAGGAGTTGAAACAGATGTTGTCAACAACGCCGGTATTGGCATCTCCAATGCCCAGTGAGCCGATGTTGCTCTATATAGCGGTGACCAACAGAGTTGTCAGTGCAGTGGTGGTAGTAGAGCGAGAGGAAGGAGGCAAAACCGTGCAGCAGCCGATATATTATTTAAGTGAAGTCCTTTCCACCTCAAAGCAAAACTACCCCCATTATCAGAAGATGACATATGGTGTCTATATGGCGGCCAAGAAGCTCAAGCATTATTTCTAGGAGCATCCAATTCGGGTGGTGGCCGAGGCGCCTATCTCAGAAATCATAAGCAACAAAGATGCCAGCGGCCGAATAGCCAAGTGGGCGATAGAGCTTTCACCATATACACCTCAGTATGATAAGAGGGATACGATCAAGTCCCAGGTGTTGGCCGAGTTCTTCATTGATTGGGCCGAGATACAGTATGAGCCACCATTGCCAGATGCAAATTATTGGAGAATGCATTTCGATGGGTCCAAGACAATACATGGCTTGGGTGCCGGCATAGTGCTCAGTTCACGCAAGAATGACCAGTTGAGATATGTTCTGCAGATTCACTTTGCAGCATCGAATAATGTGGCGGAGTATGAGGCACTTGTGCATGGCCTGAAGGTGTCCAAGGACATAGGCATTTGCCGGATTATGTGTTTCGGTGATTCAGATTTGGTGATTCAGCAGTGCTCCGGCATATGGGATGCGCATGATGCAAATATGGGATCCTACCGTTTCCTGGTGCAGCAGTTGAGTGGTTACTTCGAGGGTTGTGAGTTCCGGCATGTCCCCCGGGCTCAGAACGAAGCGGCTGATATATTGTCCAAGTTAGGATCTTCCAGAGAGTCAATCCCTCCCGGCATTTCGCTGGAGCATCTGAGGAAGCAATCAATCAAGCCCTCGCCGGAGTCATCGTCCATATATGTTCCGCCGAGCCCAGAAGACGCAGTTCCGATGGAGATAGATGCCGGAGCCAGTTCAGATAACCCGGGGACTGCTCTCTCAGTCCCGGGGACTGGGCCGACATATGCAGTGAGTGCAGTATTCTGGAGCAGAGATAAAGGCAAGGGCAAAATGTACCAAGAGATTGTGCCGGTATACCCAGGGACTGCTCCGGCATACCCGGGGACTGATCCTTCAGTCCCAGGGACTTCGCAGCCCATGGAGGTCGATTATGTGTCGGTCGAAATGATGGAGATAGACCAGGCAGTGTTCACTATCAAGGAAGTGCCCTCATGGGCACGTCCCATAATGGATTTCTTGGTCAATGGCCAAGTACCGGCGGATGAAACTGAGGCACGCCGGGTTACGAGGAGATCCAAAGGATATACCATCATAAACAAGGAGATATACAAGAGAAGTGCCACCGGTGTGCTGCAGAGATGTGTTGAATCTGCTGAAGGCCTGGAGATGCTCCGGGAAATTCATCAGGGGGAATGTGGTCACCACACTTCATCCAGAGCATTAGTGGCAAAAGTGTTCTGGCATGGATTTTACTGGCCGACGGCACTACAAGAGGCAGAAGACTTGGTCTGGAAATGCAATGGGTGTCAAATGTATGCCCACTAGATTCATCAGCGGGCATCAGCATTGAAGACTATCCCGATAACCTGGCCCTTTGCTGTTTGGGGCCTGGATATGGTCGGGGCTTTTAAGCCGGCAAGGGGAAAGATGACCCATATTCTGGTCATGGTGGATAAGTTCACCAAATGGATTGAAGTGAAGCCCATAAGCAAGTGTGATGGCCACACAGCAGTGAAATTCTTAAAAGATATAATCTTGAGATATGGTGTTCCTCATAGCATCATCACTGACAATGGGTCAAACTTTGCCCAAGGGCCATTTGCCAGATATTGTGAGGAGGTAGGAATCCGGCTAGACATTGCGTCGGTCGCTCACCCTTGTACCAATGGCCAAGTGGAGAGATCAAATGGACTAGTATTATCCGGCATAAAACCCCGGTTGATAGAGCCACTGGAGAAAACTCTGGGATGTTGGCTAGATGAATTGCCGGCAGTAATTTGGAGTTTGAGGACAACTCCGAATAGGTCAACAGGCTATACGCCATTTTTCCTTGTGTATGGAGCAGAAGCTGTGCTTCCAACATATGTAATACATGATGCAACAAGAGTGGTGCTATATACTGAGGAAGAGGCTAAAGAAGCCAGAGAAAATGATGTTGATCTGCTAGAAGAAGCAAGAGAGATAACACTGTCAAGAACAGCAGTATATCAGCAGAACCTCAGACGCTATCATGCGCAGAAGGTGAATCCAAGGAGATTCCAAGAGGGAGATCTAGTGCTCCGGCTAAGGCAAGGCACAGCGGGCCGGCATAAGCTAACTCCTCCATGGGAGGGGCCATTCATTGTGAGCAGAGCTCTGCACAATGATGCCTATTATCTTATAGATGCGCAGGCCCCCAAGAAGGACAAGGTGGACATGTCCGGAGAAGAAACCAAGCGACCATGGAACATAGCTCTACTCCGTCCCTTTTACTCCTGAGCAGCATAATGTATGTATTTCCATTTTGCTTTTAGTGCCGGCATAATGTGTCGGCACAAGACTAATGAATGAAATGTCGGCATCCCGAAGAGATCGGGCAGTACCTCCGAGATATATTGTTGTCAATTTTCAGCTTTTTATTTATGTGCCGGCTGGCTTGATTTGAATGTTTCCTATGTCGGCCTAGTAATGTGTCGGCACCAAAGGCCGCTCTTCGACTTAGCTGTTGTCCGAAACCCAGCTTCATGGCTAGCAAGAGTAGATGCCGGAGATTGTCTACACATGGAAAACGGCTAAGGAAGGATAAAGCAAGCGAACTGACAGTTATTTTACTGCATAAGTTAAAACTGGATATGACGGATGATTTGAAGTCTAAGTTTCAAAGTTTAAGTACTGTATGTTTAATAAAGCAACCTTGAGACTCATACGTCAAAAGCCGAATAAGGTAGACAAGTAGCCAAGGTTGTGGAGTTAAGGAAACAGGAAAGCAAACTCGGTGACTTAGCCAAAAGATGATCCGGTATTCATAAACAAGCAAACCAAATTAAAACTTGTTCAGGTAGCAAACCAAAGGGAAATAGAGTATATATTACAACTGCACCCGGCATACTGGAGATCTAATAAAGCTTAAAGTTTTTGATGATGCAAAGTTCAAGAGGCAGGAGTGGAAGCAGAGCCGCCGGCAGGTGGAGCTGTAGCAGTGGAGATGTCGGCTTCCGGAGTGCCGGATCCAGCAGAAGGAATGGAGCCGTCGCCTTCGGCCGGGGCAGAACCCTGCTCTGGAGCTTCGGTGTGGGCATCTTCGGTTTCTTCTTCGTCTTGGCTGGAATCGGAGCCCTCAGCATCTGCAGCATCCTTGGCATCGTCCACCTTCTTCTCCGGCACGCGGATGTCCCGGACGAAGGCCTCGGTGTCGGCATAGTCCACATAGCTGTTAGCTAGCTCCTGGCGATGGCGAATATACTCTGGGTCTGTGGTCCACACAGATCCTTCGCGCACAGAGCGCAAAGTCTCCAAGTCAACCTTTTCATACCAGGAGAGGAAGTAAGTGAGAGCTTCGTCAGCTCCCACCCTTGCGCCGGAGTCCCGCCATTCCTTGAGGCGAACCTTGGAAAGCTGCAAGTCACTGCCGAGATCAAGAGGGTCAGTGGGTGTCCTTTGTCCCAGCCAGAGGGCGGAGTGTGCTTCCTGGGCACCAAGGAAGAGATTTTCAGTATAGGATGTCATGGCATTCTTCCGGGCATCCAGGGCGAGCAGCTGCTCCGACATGTCCCGGCTGGATGAGTCAACCGAAACACCCCGGTTCACCCGATCCACCTGCAAAGCCTTCTCAACGTCTTCGACGGAAGCAGGGAACATGCCTGAAAGATGGGAAAATGTTAGAAACAGGGATATGTGTCGGCATAAAGGTTATGCCGGAAAAGATCATTATGTGTCGGCCAAGGTGTGTCGGGCAGGAGAGGATTTGAAGCTTACTGGCGAGATCGACGTTGAGCCGGGCAATATCAACTTCCCACTTGGTGGCCTGCTCCTTCAGATGCTGCAGTTCAAGTCTGGCCCCGGCGGCATCAGCTTCTGAGGTAGCAAGCAGCCCCTGGACTTTTTTAAGTTGGCCGTCCCTCTCCTCCTTTTCGTCCAGGCGCTCAGCAATCTGGCCCTTCAGTTGCTCCACCTCAGCCTTGTGGGCGACATCCCTTTCGTCCAACCGCTTGGCCACATCCACTGAGGACACACAGTCCCGGTGGCGTGCTTCCAGTGCAGTTTTTTTCATCTGCGAGGATTTGAGGTTAAAAGGATTTAAAGTTAGAAGAGTAAAAGTGAATATAAAGGTAGAGAACAATCAGCAGGATTTGAAGTACAAAATGCTTAGTTGAAGATTAGCAGGATTCGGCATACCTGTAAGCTCTTTCACCCTCTTAAGAAGCTCGGTGACTTGTTCTTCAGTGCCAGCTGAAGAATGTCGGCACAAGGTTATGTGTCGGCAAGAATAGTATTGCGAAGTAAAAAAGAGGAAAGGCATCCGGCATATAGCGATATGTCGGCGAAGTTTACCTTTCTTGGACAGCTCCAGCCGAAGCTTGCTATGCTCGTCGGATAGCTTCCGATGCTCGCATACCAAGTCATGATACATGTCGGCGCGTGCATTGTTCATGCGCTGCAAAAGTTTTGGGATTTGAAATGTTATGAAGAAAGTCTAGCATATCAGTTAAGTTGGAGATTCTACCAAGTGTTCATTTTTTGAAGACCCGGCACAGGTGCTGCGCACCTGTCCTGGCCCTCGGTGACTAGGATTTGAAGCTCGGATCGAGCTTATATGCCGGACGGTTGGATTTGAAAAACAGCTAAGTGCAAAAGAATATTTGAAAATCCCGGATGTCCATATCCCGGACAGTCGACATTTTCGGGGACTGGGGATATATAAGGAGAATACTTACATTGGTGGCGTCGGCCAAAAGGTGAAGCCTCTGCTGGATGCTGAGAAGCTCGCTGGCAATATGAATGGGCTTGGAGGCCAGTATAGCAGCAGGATTGCCAGTGGCCAGAGCTTCGGCTGATTTCTTCTTCCTGGAGCTAGCAGTGTCCATATAGTCATCGTCATTCCACTTGATGCCGTGCTCCTTGAGAGATCCAAGGCTTTTGTCACTTTTGGTCAGCAGAGAGACGCGGCCTTCAAGTTCAGGCGTCTGGAAGAAGCTGGGTCGGGCTGCTGCCTTGCCAAAGTGGAGTGTCATGGCAGAGCTGGAAGGCGCGGGTTTAGCGGGTGCCGGCGCAGTTGCAGCAGACTATGTCCCGGTCTTGATGATTTGCTTCATCTTGAGAGTGCCGGACTTGGCCGGGACAACGGTCTTGGCTGGGGCAGCGGTCTTTTCAGCAATTGGAGTTTTGGGTGCTGGTTGTTCCGGCGCGGCCGGTGTAGCTTGTCCAGTAGATGCAGGTGCCGGGTCAGTCTGGACCTCTGGCACTTCCGGGGCTTTCCCTTTCTCTATGCCAACGCTCTTGTCGCCTGCGCCGGCATCTTCAGTAGTCTCGGCGCCGCTGGCAGGCGCGCCGGTGTCGGGGGCATCTGGTTGGGCCCCTGTGTCCATGTGGACATCAGAGGCAGAAGGGTCCTGTTGAGCCCCCGAGTCCATGAAGTCGGGGGCAGAATTGTCTTGTTCCGGCGGAGGATCATCCTTCGCCGGGGAAGAGGCCTTTTCCGGCGCAGGCGAAGATGCCGGCGCTGGAGAGGTGGTGTGGCCGGCAGACTGTATGTCGGGGTGTGCAGCGGCCGCCGACTTATCAAAATTAGGGCTGGCACTTGAGCTGGAGGCATGTTCCGGCGCAAGAGGAGCCCTGAAAGAGAGAAAACACCAAGTTAATAATCGAAAGGAGAAATATGTAGGAAATAATATAAAGGGAAGAAACTTACCCCGAGGCAACGGGTCTCTGCCTCTTGGGCTGGGGTACGCTGATCTTCTGCCTCTTCTGTGTCGGGTCAGGCTGGGATTTCACCCCGCACTTCCGGCCGATGCGTACGCCGGTAGAGGGAGGTCCCTGATTCAAAGGAGCAGCGTCGACGACTTCCTCGTCCGGGATAGCTGAGGATGGCATAGCGTAAGCAAGAGGTGTGGAAGGAAGAGCATAAGCAAGAGGTGTTGGGCAGATAAACATCTGGCAATTGTCATCAGAGTCATCCTCACTCCAGTCTCGAGTGGAATGCCAGGATGAGGAGGCCTTACCCGCGGCAGAGGCGGCGCGGGTGTTCTTGGGCAGTTTGTCCTCATGATCCGGATCTTTGGGATCCGGAGCAGTATGGTCAGCAGCTATCTTGATGCGGGAGTTCTCCATGTCTTGGAAACTGAATTCCTGCATAAGACAGAGCAAAGTAATCAGGAACAAGAGATATATCGGCAATAGAAAAGATCAAACATAGATATATCGGCAAGAACAGTATGAAGGGCTGAACAGTTGTATGTCGGCTAAGGAGGATTACTGTCGGGGCGGGGCGGTCCCGGCTGTAAGGCTCGAGCCCCTAGGCAAAAGTCACTTGCGAAGACTTGCATATATCTTTAACCCACCGCAGAATGTCGGCGGGGCTCAGCTCGTGTGTGGAATGTCGAGTGGGGTCCATGGGCCCGCTCATCTGACATATCTTATGGGACCGGCGCTGGAGCGGAGAGACGCGCCGGCTAATAAAGCAAGCCACTAGGTCCTGAGGTGTGAGGCCGGCATCCCGCAGTTTGCCCTTGACCCGGTGGAGAGCATTAACCGGCCCCACTGTGGTCTTCGGGTTGTAGGTCCAGTTCTTCATCCCGGTAGGTGGCTTGTCCACGTATGGCGGCAGGTTGAGCAGATCCACATCTGTTGTGTTCTTCACGTAGAAGAAACTCTTCTGCCATTTTTTACAAGACTCGAGCAGTTCTATCTTGGGGAAGTCTGAACCCTTCTGAGACATGATGGTGGCCGCGCCACATTTGGTCATGGGGTGGTCCTTTTTCTCCTGAGCAGTCTCCGGCGGGTCATCCTTGCTCCGGGGTTCTTGAATGACCTGCTTGCGCAGCTGGAAGTATTTCGCCCAAGCTTGGGAAAAGGGCTCTATGCCGGCAAAACCCTCGCAGAAGGCAGCAAAGGCAGACAAGATCATCACCGCGTTTGCCGGCAGATGATGGGGCTGCAAGTCATAAGTATCCAGGAGGTCCCGGAAGAAGTCAGATGTCGGCAGACCGAAGCCTCTCTCAAAGTGAGAGATGAAGACGACGCATTCGCCGCATTCAGGTGCCGGCACGATCTCTCCCGCAGGTAGCTGGCATGCTACGCCGGCCGGGACTCTTCTCGTTGTGGTGATCCAGGATATGTCGGCCGGGGTCACCTCTGACCCCTCACAGCCGGAACATCCTTGCACCTAGGCCGGGTTATCTTCCTCCGGCGCTGAAGTGGCCGTCATACTAGATGAAGCCATCTTGGTGGCCGGGACAAGGCGTGAGAGCCGGAGTCCCGTGATGTTAGTCCTATCAGAAGCAGAGTAAAGGGGGAGGTTAGTCTCTCTGGCATACCAATCTCACACAAGTTAGCAGGAAGAGAAGATCTAACAGCGCAGTTAAAATCAGAAATAACTATAGGTAAATTCCTACGGGAAGAACACCTATGAACTTCCTGGGAAGATTACCAGCAATGCTAACCGAACCAGCAAGATGTTAAGCAGAGTAACTAAAGGAGATCTAAGCAAATAGGGTTACCAGTGCAAAGCTACAAAGAGGCATGAAGAAGGAAGAAGTCAGAAGGGAGAAGAACTTACCGGAGCTCGTGCGGTGGCAATGGAACGACGGCGAGTGTGCAGATGAAGATCCAATCTCCCCTGACAGTGTTCGGGAGAGGAAGAGGACCGGCGGCGTCGAGGGTGAAGAGGTCGATCGACGGTGAGAATCCGCGCCGGCGTGAAGGAGGACCACGGCGGCGCGAGTTTTCTGTGCAGTTGGTTCGACGGAGGAAAGCTTGAGGAGAGGGCGCAGAGGAAGAAGAAGGAGTGGGGGTAAAAATAAAAGAATTACCCCTGCTCCCCTATTTATATCGTGGGGCTGCGGTCGTGGGCGCGGTGGTAGTGATCCACTACCTCGACCGTTACTGCGACCATCGCCATGTGGTGGCACCTCGTGGGGCGGCGGTTCCTGTAACCGTGCCACTAGGCCAGTTATAGGCAGTAATTGCACTATGAACCGTCACTTCATGTGACCATTCGTGGTGGCAGAGCAGTTGCAAGTTTCGATGGAAACTGTCGGACTTGGCTTCTCAAGGAAGATTTAGTTATGTGCCGGCATGACCGTGCGTGAAATGAATCCCGTCTGGAATACCTTCGGGACCGGCCGGATTAACTTTTAGAGAAGAAGAGGAGCAGGCATATAGTATGGTCGCCGGCGTATATTCAAGAGCCAGGATATAAGAAAATAAATATTATGTTGAACCTGCCAAGGCCCCTCAGTTAAGACTGGGGGACCTCGACAGCTTCGAGGACTAGTGTCGGGGGGATGACCCCCGGTAGGGTCAAGAGACTAGAAAGATATAAGGAATGTGGTTGACTTTATGTCAGTTGACCAAAGTTGGGTCTGGCCGGAATATAAGAGCATCGGCCAGACCGACATATAAGGTGTATCCCGGCCAGTGTTCAGATATGTCGGTATAACCGGGATACTTGATGAGGAGTGCTGGCATATGTATAGATATGCCGGCCTAACCTAGTTGATATATTGTGCAGGAACAGGGGAGGCCGGATTACCCGACCTTCATAGGTCGTTGGTCCGGCACATAGGTCCAGGATATGGCCAACGGTTATATCCGGGATATAGAAGTCAACCAAGGTGTCATATCCCTACAATCAAGGAAGGAAACATCCAAGCATGGAAGCAGACTATGATGACGGGATGCACAGTGGAGGTTTACCAACCATCACTGTGCAAAGTACAGTCCTTGACATCACAGTGGTAAGGTCACAGTCGAAGAGATACAAGGTACAGGGATGCTGAGTCCCATCGAGAGCAATCAGGTGCCAAGTCAAGGGTGGCAGGCATCATCGGCTTGTCCTATTTGGACTGTAGTCTATGTCATCTGCTTGGTGATGACCGTTGTAACCCTGGCCACCATTATATAAGGTGGCACAAGGAGCCCTAGCCGAGGGTTGGTCTCTCTCTACTCTCTCAGTTGATAGTTCATCTTCCTCCTCTCGCAGAGAGCTTGGAAGAGCCATTGTTGTATACTCCATCGATCCAGATATACAACCAGTAGAGCAGGAGTAGGGGTGTTATCTCCTTATGAGAGCCCCAAACCTGGGTAGATCTGTGTTCCTTTCTATCGTGCTTCTTAGCTCGCTCCCCTCTCCCGAATCCTCCAGCATTTAGTTCGGCCCCCATTTAAGCCATCCCATGGCATATGTTGTTTCACCAGGACGACATGTCACTCTCCCAGATTACTAGAGGCATGAACCCACTATCGAGTATAAATACTCCCTCTTGGAGTCACTAGCATCTACTCGGCCAAGATATCTACTAGCAACTGAGAGCATGCAAGATCATAAACAACATAGAGATGATAAATCAATAAATCAACTTGACATAGTACTCAATATTCATCGGATCCCAACAAACACAACATGTAGAATTACATAACGATGATCTTGATCATGATAGGCAGCTCACAAGATCTAAACATGAAGCACATGGAGGAGAAGACATCCATCTAGCTACTTCTATGGACCCATAGTCCAAGGTAGACTACTCACACATCACTCCGGAGGCAGGCATGGTGATGAAGAAGGCCTTCGGTGGTGATTCCCCTCTCCGGCAGGGTGCCGGGAAGAGCTTCTGGACCCTCCTGATCTTGCGTCGATGACAGCGGCGGCTTGCAGTATGTTTTCTGGAAAAGAGTTTAGGTCCCTAGGGTTTTCTTGTCGAGGGGATTAAATAGGCGGAAGGGCGATGTCTGGAGGTGGACCAGGCGGTCACACCCCCTGGTGGCGCGGCCTAGGGGTAGCCCGCGCCACCACCAGGTGTGGTCGGCCCCTGATCCATCTCCTGCTCTCCTTTGGACTCCGCCTTCATGTCACGTAATTAGGGACTTTAGCTTTTGTTTTGTCTAATTCCGAGAATATTTCCTGTGTAACTTTTCTGAAACACAAAAATAGCAGAAAACAGAGAACTGGCACTATGGCATCTTGTTAATAGGTTAGTTTCGGAAAATGCATAAAAATGTCACGAAGTGTAAACAAAACACAAAGCAAATGGTGCATAAACAAGCATGGAGCATCAAAAATTATAGATACGTTTGAGACGTACCAAGCATCCCCAAGCTTAACTCCTGCTCGTCCTCGAGTAGGTAAGTGATAACAAAACAATAATTTTTGAGGTGACATGCACCAACACAATCTTGATCAAAATGATGTAAAGAATTGAGTGATGAGATCAAAGTACTCTAAACATGGGCATAAAATATATAATCTTGACAATAGAACTTAGCAACCATGTTATAACATGAAAAGTAACACAAACAAAAGATCACGAGTAATAATGCATTGAAAGTCAATTGTTTGTTTCGAGCATATAGAAAAACATAGCAAAGTAGTATTTAGCTTGTCCCTCATGGAGTAGCAAAACATAAATGCATAGGACACATTCAAGTTTAAGAGGGTGACTAGATACAAATAATTTGAGAACAAGCAATACCATAATCATGAATCAATCAATAATAAATTTTGGGACCATGCACATTATACTCAGAATGACAACTATGCTCTCTTAGATGGTGCATAAAGGTAGAAGGTGAAGACTGAACATAAAAGTAAAAGAAAGGTCCTTCGCAAATGGAAGCAGAGATTTAGCATGTGCTAGAGCTTTTCATTTGTAAAACAGCGATAAAAATTGTTTTGAGAGGTGGTTGTTCTTTGGCAACGACTGGCAATGGGGTTCTTGCTATTTTCCATACTAAACAAGTTGAGAGAAATTGGCACATTTCGGCTATTTTATAAAGCTTGGCACTCCTCCCCACTTTTCCTGTCACAAACCATGGCTAACTGAATCATTCGGGTGCCCACCAACTTTCACATACAACGGAGGAGTGCCTTATTTCTTTTTTTCTTTTTTTTTTCTTTTTTTAAAGGTTACAATATGCAAGATAGCAAATGCGACCACTACGTCCTCATGAGCTGAAAACAGTGTCACAAAATGAGAAGTATTTTGAAGGTTTTTTGAAAGGTAGCACATGAAAATTTACTTGGAATGGCTTGAAAATACCATGCATAGAAATTTATAGTGGACTCTTTGAAATAACTTGGTTTTTGGTGGTTGGATGCACGAGAAGTATTCCCTCTTAGTACAGATGAAGGCTAGCACAAGACTGGGAGCGACCAACTAAGAGAGCAATAACGACCATAATCATGCATAGCGACAAAACATTATTAACCAAAGCATAAAGTGGTATCACAAGTCAAAAACCAAATGATCATAGAGGATTGAGGCGACTGGTTTGTAGTCAAACATGGTGTGAGAATGCGCCAAGTCAACCCAAATAAAGCATCAAAGGAGAATACCACAATATTATGCTCCCACATAATAAAAACAACGCATGATTCTTTCAAAGGCACATTAAGCAATCTCAGTCATTTGAGACAAGTCATTCTACAGCAAAAACTACTAAGCATATAATCAAAATAACATCAAGCATGACATGCAGAAGTCTAAGCCACAGTCTAAACAAACTCCCATTTGTACCACTATAAGCATGAAACTTTTTACTCTTTTCCAACACCAAGCAACCTTTTTGAAACAACTCTCAAAGATGAAAATCAACATAGACCAAAGGTCTAAACACACCTAGCTACAAAGAACTAACAAGTTTTGAACAAAAATCAAGGCAAAAAATGAAAGCTCAACGCAGTACTAGAAAAAGAGGCAATGAAAACAGAGTGTGTCTTCTCCAAGAGAAATATGTTGGGGTCCAACCATTTATTGCACCAAAAAAAAACTGAAAGTGAAAATAAAGATGCTCCAAGAAAAACGCATAAAATACGAAGCAATAAAAAATATAGTGTCTTAAAAGATGACCTGATATTTTGTCGATGAAGAAGGGGTGCCTCGGGGCATCCCCAAGCTTTGACGCTTGTACTTCTTAGATATTTATTGGGGTGACATGGGCATCCCCAAGCTTGAGCTTTTGTCCATACTTCATCTCATCTCATCATTCTCCTTTCCCTAAACTTGAAAACTTCCTTCATACAAAACTTCACACAATTCTTATTAGCAACATTAGTGTATGCAAGATAGTAAATCCACTCTTTGGTTCAGTTTCAACTCAAGTATAGCACCCATTAAAACATAAGATATTGTAGCAACTCTCTCAAAAGTTCCATGATCAAAAGAACTCAAAAAGAAAGAGATCAAAAGGCAAATGCAAATAGTGGCAGAAATCTGTCGAAACAAAACAGCTGGTAAAGATCAATTTTTTGAAAATCTTTTTTTGAAAGGGGATTTTTTTCGAAAATCTTCTGTTGCTCAAATCGAAAAGTGCAAAACTAATGAAAGTTAGACAATAACCTGGGGCATGTGTACAAGAAATCGTAGATCAAAAAGACATTCTGAGAATTTTCATGAATTTTTATGGTATAGCGCAAAAATCTGTTTCAGGACAGCCACTTCCCCAAATCTTACCTTTCTCCTATTAGAGGTTCTTCTTGGCACAAAAACGAAATAAAAATGATAAGGAGAGGTCATTATAGTATTAATAACTTCCAAGACTCAACAAAAAGAAAAAGGTACTGAAAAGAAATTGGGTTATTTTCCAAGAGTGCTTTTCTTGAACGCCTTTGAGCTAGGCGCAAAAAGTAAGAATCAAGTATTTTCAAGTGATGAAGCATCAAGTTCATAATTTTCTTGAAGGATAGAGTCAAAAAGTAACTTCTTTCTCTTCCTAGGGAAGTGTTCCATACCTTTATTGAGTGGGAATTGATATTTAATGGTGCCTTCTTTCATATCAATAATAGCACCAACAGTTCTAAGAAAAGGTCTTCCCAAAATAATAGGACAAGAAGCATTGCATTCAATATTCAAAACAAGAAAATAAATGGGAATAAGGTTATTGTTGACCATAATAAGAACATCATTAATCCTTCCCAAAGGTTTCTTCTTAGCAACATCGGCAAGAGGAACATCAAAATAACAATTTTCAAGCGGTGGTAAACCAAGCATATCATAATTTTTTCTAGGCATAATAGAAATACTTGCACCAAGATCACATAAAGCATTACAATCAAAATCATTCACATTCATCTCAACGATGGGCTCCCAACCATCTTAGTAAATATAATCTAAAATAAATATCGTTGCGAGCAAACATGTAACAGAACTGAATGTAAACGGTGTTTCAATGCTTAGAAACAAGGCCTAGGGATCATACTTTCACTAGTGGACACTCTCAACAAAGATAACATAATTGAACACATAAATATATATCTTCACTATGCTACTCTAAACTATTCTCCGATGGATAACGAACACTAATCATGTGTAGGGCTACGAAGCACTCCTCAAAGTTTGCATTTCCCCAAACTAGATTGGCCCACACTATCACCTTGAGCGCACTAGATGGTTCCAACAAACACCAACAATTCATAGATACACTAGCCAAAGAGACACACATAATGTGCACACTGTCATCCTTCACATCATGGTACAAGGTGTCTCCAGAAATTACAATAATAAAGTACTGGAGTAGCATAATATATGAAGAATAGCATCTACCAATTCAACTAGATACAAAGCTCACGATCACATATAGATCACATCATGGGAGAGAGAGGTGAACCACATAGCTACCAGTAGAGCCCTCAGCCCCGGGGGAGAACTACTCCCTCCTCATCATGGGAGACAGCAACATCGATGGAGATGGCGGTGAAGTCGATGGAGATGGCGGTGGAGGCGATGGAGTCGATGGAGATGGCTCCGGGGGCACTTCCCAGTCCCGGCAGGGTGCCAGAAGAAAGACTTTTGTCCCCCAAAATTGGTCTTCGACGGCGGCGGCGCTGTGGAACTTTATTGGGAAAAACACCAATTGATTTAGGGTTTTCGCGTCGGAGGCTTCTTATAGGCAAAGGGGCAATGTCAGAGGGCAGCCAAGGGCCCCATACCTGGTGGTGGCGCGGCCAGGGGCACCTGCGCCACCCTATGGTGTGCCAGCCTCCTGGCCCCCCTCCGGCTCTCCTTCGGACTTCGTCTCGTGTCGGGAAAAATAGGAGGTTTGGGCTTCGTTTCGTCCAATTCCGAGAATATTTCCTGTGTAACTTTTCTGAAACACAAAAACAGCAGAAAACAGGGAACTGGCACTGTGGCATCTTGTTAATAGGTTAGTTCCGTAAAACGCATAAAAACGCCACGAAGTGTAAACAAAACACAAAGCAAATGGTGTAATACAAGCATGGAGCATCAAAAAATATAGATACGTTTGAGACGTATCACGTGGCACCGCAAGACGGTGGACGAGTCACGGCCGTTAGGTCACTGCGTCTGACGAATAGGGCCCACTGCCTGTAGGGCAATAAAAGAGCCGTTCGCTCCCTATCGGCTCATTCCCCTCTCCTCCTAGCTCCTTCTCTGCTGTCGCCAAATCGCCGACGTCGCCGCCGTCTCGCCGGAGATCTCCCTTGGGCACCATGGTTTCTTGGGGTGATGGTGAAGAATCCTCCACCAAGATCAGCTCTGATGACAGCGAGGTAAGTGCCCTGCACCTCCGAATCTAGGGTTATGGTTAGCTCAAGATTTGGGAATTTCTTGAGTGTTAGGAGAGCTTCTCTGATGTCCCAAGTACTTAACCTAGATCATGCACACAATCTATGACTCGGACTACTGCGAGTCAGATGATGGAGTTCCAGCAAAACAATGCAAGCATAGAGCTGTTGCTGGAAAACTTGTAGCATTTGAAGGCTCTTACACAGGCAGGAGGTATCTTGGATATGATGTGGAGGTGTGTATGGTTATAATAAAGCAATAATAGATTGTGATATGTGTGTAATATCCAACTTGGCATTCATTCATCACTTTTTTTGATATAGGAAGGAGATAGGTGTGACTATGTGCACTGGATAGATCCAGAGTGGCCAGCAAGCTTGCAGAAAGCTTGGAGAACACTCTGGGAGATGCATGGAGAACAGAAGAGAGGCAGAATGAGTGATTCACTTAACTACATGGAACAGAAATACAACCTACAGGATGAGATAGGCAAGTTGCACAAGGATCTCAGGAGGACTCAAGATGAACTGTAGACAGTTGTGGAGGAGAAGCAGCTGGCACTGGCATTGAAGGCAAAGGCAGAACAAGCACTTCTTGAAGCAAGGGTTGAGACTGGGCAGAAGAAGATCACAGATGCACACCATTCTAACATGCACAAGGTTCTGAGAATTAAAGCAGAGAAAGATAGAGACCACTTGAAGGGGGAAAAGAGAAGCTGGAATACATCATTGTAGACTTCATGAAGTAGAAGGAACAGAATAGGGCAAGGCTAAAGAAGATCATTGACCTTTGTGAGATGTAGGGTGCACTGTGGTGTTGAACCCTACAAGCTTTAATCATGTATCAGGAGGCCTCTATGTATCTGTGATGTTGAACTTGTGCTATATGCACATTTAGTTGTAATGGTGCACTCTGAATTTTTAGCTATGGGTTGTAATGAATTATTGATGCTTGCAGATTACTATTGATCTAAATTATTAGCTATTTTGTTGAATGTTTGATATGTGTGCTGGATGCTTTCCATTTATTTTGGACCTTTTGTTGCTTGTTTGATATGTGTGCTAGATGGTATTATTTATTTTGCAAAGTTGACACAAGTTGATGTTGAATGGACGCATAGGTCTCAACACTCGATATCGAGACCTTTTGGTTAGAATGAAAAATGAAAGAATAGGTCTCGACACTCGATGTCGAGACCTCTAGGTTAGATTAAAGAATGTAAGCATAGGTCTCGACACTCGATGTCGTGACCTCTAGGTTAGAATAAAAATGAAAGCATAGGTCTCGACACTCAATGTCGAGACCTCTAGGTTAGAATAAAAATGATAGCATAGGTCTCGACACTCAATGTCGAGACCTCTAGGTTAGAATAAAAATGATAGCATAGGTCTCGACACTCGATGTCGAGACCTCTAGGTTAGAACAAAAATGAATGCATTGGTCTCGACACTCGATGTCGAGACCTCTAGGTTAGAAATTAAACATCCAGTAACATTACACCAAAATAGCATCAGGTTTGCATAAGCAACATCCAAATAGCATCAGGTTTGCACAAACAACATCCAGATAGCATCAGGTTTGCATAAAGTCGAGCATATCACAGATTCTTGTCATATTACACCAAAAAGATCACAGCTTCAGCACCAAAGTTTGTGCAACATTACAGCTACAGGTCAAACTACACCAAAATGATCATGCTTCAGCACCAAAGTTTGTGCAAGATTATAGACAACATCATGTTAACCTACAGTGATTCTTCATGACAGCCACCACCTGCAAAATGTGCTAGAGGTGGAACATTTGCATCCCTTCCCACAGAAGCATTGGCACCTGCAATTACATAGGACCAAAATCCAGTTGTAGGTGCCCCTGTTGCAGAAGTAGATGTTGCCCCTTGACCAGTAGGACTTGGTTGTCCTCTTGGTGGTGCCCCTTGAGTAGTAGTACTTGGTTGTCCTCTAGGTGGTGCCTCTGAAGCAGGTGGTGCACTGGCAGCAGCACCAGAGGAAGGCCCTGCATCATCAGGCATGGTTTTTCTGGCCTACAACAAATGTTAATTGGTTGAGTGCGTTGGAAGCAAATGTAAATTTCAATCAGAAAAGCTAGAAAGTAAATGTAAATTTCAATCAGAAAAATATAATACTTTGTGGCTATTTTCCTGATGGCAAGGTCAGGCCTCAAAGGTTGAGAGCAGTTTGTATATATGTGGCCTTGCACTTTGTAGTTACCACAGGTGATAGTGGCCATCCTTGATGTTTCTTTAGGCTTTGGTGGTTCAAATTTTCCTCTCCTCCTCTTCTCATGCCTCCTACCCTTTTGATGATCTTTAAAGCCTGGTGGCATGATGTCTTCAGTGTTTGTCTTTGTCCAGCCATGCTAGCCTAGCATAGGAGAGAAAACATGGTTGTAGCTGTCCATGTACATTGGTTTCTTGAAGAAATCAGAGACAAAACCCTATGGGTGGCCTTTGGCTTTGTAGATAGCACTAACTGCATGATTGCAAGGTAGTCCAGTGAGATCCCATTTCCTACAAGAACATTTCCTATTATCCAAGTTAACTTCATAACTTTTTTCACCACTCTTGAATGCCACAAACCAACATCTGCCCTACTGGAGATACATTTCCTTGCATAAGGCTTCATGAGTTCTAGCTTCTCTGCATAATATGGAGTGATTTCCCAGCTAGAACTCCTGCCTCCCTCTCTCTTAGAATCAAACTTCATCATTTGCTTGTCATATATGCCAACAAGCATGGTTACTATGGGCTTGTTTCTCACATCCAGAATATACCTGTTGAAAACCTCACTTAAATTGTTCACCACTAAATCTGTCTTGCAATTGGTGTCCATTGCCCATCTTGCCCATGAGCTCACAGGGATTTTGGATAACCAAGCCCAATCTAGCTGACACTGTTTCTTCATCTCCTCCATGGCTAGGTCAAACCTATGCTTTGTGTAGGCATAGGAGGCACTGTCCAAGCATTTCTTCAGATCTTCTCCTCTGAAACCTGCAGTCTGGAAGTTGGCATATATATGCCTGAGGCAAAACCTATGGGGACTGTTAGGGAAAATTGTGCTAACAGCTTTAAGGAGGCCTTTTTGCCTGTCAGACATCATGGTATAATACCCAAACTTCCCCTGCTCTCCACCCAAAGCTTCCTTTAGCTGACTCAAAAACCACTGCCAATTCTCTGTATCTTCCTTAGCAACATAGCCCAGGCAATAGGAAAGATGTTATTGTTGCCATCTCTTCCAGTAGCTGCCAAAATTTGTGCACCAGTTGTCAGTTTGATAAAGCAGCCATCCAGGCCAATGAATGGCCTACATCCATCTAAAAATCCCTGCTTTGCTGCATTGACACAGAAAAATAGGCCATGAAACCTTGGCTTGTCCGATATGAAAACTTGCTGGCCTATATTGATTGCTTCTTGCTCTTCCTCTGTTGGTCCAGTGACAGTTGTGACAACACACCTAGAGCCAGGGTTTTTATCTATAACTGTTTGCAAATAGTCTCTAATCCTGTGGTACTGCTTCTTGTGATCACCTAGAACCATCTGGATGGCTTTAGTTCTTGCCATGTAGGCCATTCTCTTTGGAACATCAACACCAAAGTCAACCTTAGCTTTGTCCTGCAGAGAAGTAATGCCTGTGTTGGGATCAGACTTGAACTCCCGGACATATGCATTGCTAAGCCATTTACAATTCACCCTAGTGCTTACTGGTTCTGTAGGGCATGAGTGCACAAGTTGCATTTTCTTAATGCAGAAAGTTTGCTCATGCTTTATCCTGGAAGCAGTCATGTAGAACTAACAATTGTACTTATCTTTCTTCTCCTCCTCACACCAGACAATAATCCTATCAGGGTTGTTCCTATGATAATGAAAGTTTCTTGTATGTACAATATGCAGCCTACACAATGCCTGCCTGAACTGGTACACATCTCTGAAGTAGAGTCTAATCTGAAATTGTCCCTCAGGATTCTCTGTATTTTCATCATACCACCCTTGGTAACTACTTCTTTGCTCTGCTCTTCCTTCCCTTGGACAGTGAAAATGGCAGTGGCTCATGTCCATCATCATCTTCCTCTGCCAGAAACCCTTCTTGACCTTCATCATCAGATGGTGCCCAATCTAGCTATACTTCTTGCTCAATCTGTGAATGTGATCTGAGAGTTGGGCCCTACTTCTTTACCTTCTTCTTCATTGGTGCCTCTGCTTCAGAACTCTCATTCTCATCACATGGACTGGTGAAAAGGTCCTCCACATTAGTGTCTCCCTCATACTTGTCAATTGGATCTTCCATCTGTTCCTTCTTCTTCTTCTTCTCTGCAACATATTTCTTCATTTCCTCCTCTTCTTGCTTCCTCATGGCAGCTGCTTTAACTGGGTCATACTGGCATGGAAACATCCAGCCATCACTTCCATCTGATGCATCTTCATTTTCAGCATTATTTTCCTCACCAATATGTGTGTCCCAAGGATCAAAATTCACACTCTTCTGGGTCTGCAAAGGCACTTCACAGTCCAATTTTTGAGTGTTCTTCTATGGAGAAACAACAATGGCTTGCTTCCTCTTATCCCTCATAACAGTCAACACCAATTTCCTGGAGCTGTCATATTTCCTGAGCATTTCTTCCACCTTATAGTTACTGTCCAGAATTTCTAGACCATCCAGTCCCTCCCCTTCATCTTTCACATAGTACATTGAATCACACAGCCCATATCCTTCCTTCTCCATCAATCCCAGAAGTGACAGATACTTAATATCACACCTATGCATAGTTGTATGCACAAATTTTGCTCCATCGCATTGAATGTAGAGATCCCACATCTTTGCATTCTCCCTAAATTGAATGAAAAGCAAGAAATCAACATGCATTCTACATTTTCCCGCATTTTCCCCATCTAATTTACAAAGAGAATGAGATAGAAATTTTACCCGCAGTCCGAGATGTAGTGGCTGAGCGGGTTGCCGGTGAAGACGCTGGTCGCTGTCATCTCTGTGCAAGAAGGCGCTGGAGCTTCATCGGGCTCTGGCTCGGAGAAATCCTGCTCGCCATCTTTAGGGAGGGACAAATCAACGTAGCCCATGTTGAATCCGGGGCCAAACAGTACTTGCTGGACGAAACGGCCATCGTTGCCGCCGTCGCCACCACCACCTCCGCCGCCTCCATCACCAGCTCCGGCCGAATCACCGCCATCGCCACCGCCTGTGTCCATCTTGCTTCAGTGAAAGGTGAGGCGCGGGAGAATAACTCAGACTGCCTGATTTGCCCCTCCTAACAAAAACCTAATGGTCGTGACTCGTCCACCATCTCGCGGTGCCATGTCATACCGACAGGTGGGCCATACTAGTCAGAACGGTTGTTAAAACTCTAAAACACGCAGATCAGAGCAATCTGTCATAGCTGAACCGCAAAACTGGTATTTACGTGTCACAAAAACCAAAAGTGGTAGCTAGCTGACACATTTGGCACATATGTGGTAGTTTCTTGTCATTTTCTCCATGTTATTAGAACAATACATACCTATGAACTATGAAGAAAAGATGGTGGACCTAAATGCGAGAAATGACTTGGATTCATGAAATCATATTAAGTAAAGTTGTTACTTAACTCTAAGTTACATTTAAGATTGCAAAGTAAAATTACTTGGTCTTATTAAGTAAATATGTTACTTAATCTTCCTAAATAATGCAAGATTATAAGGAAGAAATTAAACTTCTAAAGACGGACATAAAAAGCTCGATTTGTCACAAAAGTGTATTTCTGACAAATTCAATAAGTTGACTACAACATGTAGCGATGCTTAAGTATTTTAGGTAATTGAAACCACTAGGTTATCAAAATTGCAAGTTCTTAATTTTTTTTAAGAAAAGGCAAAGTTGTATGGACCTTTTTGAAATTAATATCTCCCAACTGGAAATCTCGATTTGATATATGATCAAAGGATTTTGGAATTGTCCAAAATATCGAGAAAACCTATGATTTACATTAAACTGAGAGGAAGCTAAATTGAATAGTTTTCTCATCATTATATGTACAAGACATATTTTTTAGTGGGAGCTATGAAAGCTTTCTCAACTTATATGTGAAAGATATATTTTTGAGTGGGAGCTATGAAAGCTTTCTCAACTTATATGTGACAGACATATTTTTGAGTGGGAGCTTGACAAACATTCTTATATGTAGATGACATATTATGAATGGACTAGTTGGTATTAAAAAATACTAATAAGTAGTATTAATAGATAAATGAAAACATTGATATCTATCGAGATAGATTGATATGTTAATTAAGTCTGAATGTTTTCTTAGTCAAAATTCTGAAAGTACAGAATGAAACAAGTGAGAGAGGAAACTCTTGGATGACTAAATGGCTAAGTAAAATATTGAGTTGGAACTCGGTACTATAATGGTGGCTGATAGATGTGCCACATTGTGAACATCATCTAAAACCATATATGTACATGACATAATGTGACCCAAGTTCTTGGATAGAAGAACAAGTTCTAGATTGATTTGAGAATCATTGAACGAAAGATAAGTTTGAAGAACTAGTTCTGGAATGATTTGATAATCGTTGAACAAAAGTTCATCCTTAGGTTCCAGGTAGAACTAAGGACATATTTCTAAAGGAAAGTAAGATTGGCCGCAAGTGCGGGTTTAATGGGTTTGGAAATTTGCAAAATGAAAGGCTTAGATAAATTGAAGCATGATTGAATCTACATAAATTGAAAAGTTAAAGGCTACTTGAAAGTGGCAAATATAATGTTATGGCTTAGAAAGTTTGTCTTCCAGATGAGTGTGTTTCTGGTATACATGGCGACAGAGAAAGTTCATCTGTGACTGATCGAATGCCATTGCAAACACTAGAATACAAAGTCTCACTCTTCTGCCAAAAACATATATACTTTAACAACATCATTTGATGATGGGATAATTTTAAACTACTTGACAAGTTGCAAAGAATATAAAGGTCTGAGTTGTACAGATCATAGAAACACTCTCTCACGAGCAAGCATGATCAAGAACACATAAGACTGATATGATATCATGATTAAATGCAATTGCATTATTTGTACTCTAGTGCAAGTGGGAGACTGAAGGAAATATGCCATAGAGGAAAATAATAAATGGTTTATTTGCATATTTCATTTGGTTCATGATAAGTTTAATATTGTGCTATAACTGTGTTAGTCGGATAACACTGATACACTTATGGTATTAAACCAACAGGGGCCCTAGTAAATGCCATGATGGTCTTACCCAACTGATGATCAGTTTTCGGATCATGTGACAAATACGTCTAATTGACAATGAGGTTCATGCCATTGTGTAAATGCCATGATGGTCTTACCCAACTTTATTATGTAACACAATCATGCCATGATGTTTATGTTGCGATAATAAGAAGCGTTGTAACCTAAATCCTTAGACTGTGAGATCATGTTAAATCACTACTTATGGAGGAAGCTTTGATTGCATCAACCGTCACGACCTTGACCAGGTGACCGAAAAGGTGTCTTTGGGGTTTTCCAATGGAGTATGTTGAGGCGTGTGCATCAAAAGCGGGATTTGTTCTTCCGCGTGACAGAAATATACTCTAGGCCCACTCGGTGAGATTTCATCCAATGTTGCAACATGTGACTAGGTCACTGGGATGGAATATCACGAAACGAGTAAATAGCAATATCGGTAACGAGATTGAACTAGGTATGGAGATACAGATGATCAAGTCTCGGATGTTGCAAGTATCACAGAAACAAATAGGACATCGACATTTACGGTTCAATGACAAAAGTCCTTCGTGAATGCACAGAGATCATCACATATATCCAAATCTGATTGATGATCATTTACCGGAGAAGGGTCTCGGTAATGTCTAGAGTATTCCCGAACCGTAGGGTAATACACTTAAGGGTTCAATGACATGTGAGATGTTTTTTTGGTAAATCTAGAATTGTCAAACTCCTGCTCGTCCTTGAGTAGGTAAGTGATAACAAAACAATAATTTTTGAGGTGACATGCACCAACACAATCAAACGATGTAAAGCATTGAGTGCTGAGATCAAAGTACTCTAATCATGGGCATAAAAGACATAATCTTGACAATAAAACTTAGCAACCATGTTATAACATGAAAAGTAACACAAACAAAAGATCATGAGTAATAATGCATTAAAAGTCTAGTGTGTGTTTCGAGCATATAGAAAAACATAGCAAAGTGGTTTTCATCTTGTCCTTCATGGAGTAGCAAAACATAAATGCATAGGACACCTTCAAGTTTAAGAGGGTGACTAGATACAAATAATTTAAGAACAAGCAAAACCATAATCATGAATCAATCAATAATAAATTTTGGGACCATGCACATTATACTCAGAATGACAACTATGCTCTTTTAGACGGTGCATAAAGGTAGAAAGTGAAGAGTCAATAAAGTAAAAGAAAGGCCCTTCGCAGAGGGAAGCAGGGATTAAACATGTGCTAGAGCTTTTCATTTGTAAAACAGAGATAAAAAGAGATGTGGTTGTTCTTGTCAACGACTAGCAATGGGGCTCTTACTATCTTCCATACTAAGCAAGTTTTGAGAGAGATTGGCACATTTGTGCTCTTTTATAAAGCTTGGCACTCCTTCCCCACTTTTCCTTTCACAAACCATGGCTAACCGATTCCATCGGGTGCCCACCAACTTTCACATACCATGGAGGAGTGCCTTTTTTCTTTTATTTTTTATTTTTTTTGAAATATAACAATATGGAAGATAGCAAATCCGACCACTACGTTCCCATGAGCTGAAAATAGTGTCACAAAATGAGAAGTATTTTGAAGGTTTTTTTTGAAAGGTAGCACATGAAAATTTACTTGGAATGGCTTGCAAATACCATGCATAGGAATTTATAGTGGACTCTTTGGAATAAACTTGGTTTTTGGTAGTTGGATGCATGAGAAGTATTCCCTCTTAGTACAGATGAACGCTATTAAAAGACTGGGAGCGACCAACTAAGAGAGCAATAACGGCCATAATCATGCATAGCGACAAAACATTATTAACCAAAGCATAAAGTGGTATCACAAGTCAAAAACCAAATGATCATAGAGGCTAGATGCGACTTGTTAAAGTCAAACATGGTGTAAGCATGCGCCAAGTGAACTCAAATAAAGCATCAAAGGAGAAAACCACAATGATATGCTCCCATATAATAAAAACAACGCATGATTCTTTCAAAGGCACATTAAGCAATCTCAGTCATTTGAGACAAGTCATACTACAGCAAAAACTACTAAGCATACTATCAAAATAACAACAAGCATGACATGTAAAAGTCTAAGCCGCAGTCTAAACAAGCTCCCATTTGTACCACTATAGGCATGAAACTTTTTTTTCTCTTTTCCAACTCCAATCAACCTTTTTGAATCAACTCTTAAAGATGAGAACCATCATAGATCAGAGGTCTAAATACACCTTGATACAAAGAAATAACAAGTTCTGAACAAAAGGCGAAAAACGAAAGCTAAACGCAGTACTAGAAAAAGAGAGCACTCGTTGAACGAAAAGAGTGAAAACTAGAGTGTTCTTGGCAATGAAAAACGGAGTGCATCTTCTCCAAAATAAATATGTTGGGGTCCAACCATTTATTTCAGCAAACAAAACAAAAGAAAATTGAAAGCAAAAGTAAATACGCTCCAAGAAAAACGCATAGAATACGAAGCAATAAAAATATAGTGTCTTGAAAGATGACCTGATTTTTGTCGATAAAGATGGGGTGCCTCGGGGCATCCCCAAGCTTTGACGCTTGTACCTCTTGGATATTTATTGGGGTGACATGGGCATCCCAAAGCTTGAGCTTTTGTCCATACTTCATCTCATCTCATCATTCTCCTTTTCCTACACTTGAAAACTTCGTTCATACAAAACTTCACACAATTCTTATTAGCAACATTAGTGTAAGCACGATAGTAAATCTATTTTTTTGGTTCAGTTTCAACTCAAGCAAAGCACCCATTAAAGCATAATCTACTGTAGCAACTTCCTCAATAGTTCCGTGATCAAAAGAACTAAAAAAAGTGATCAAGAGGCAAACACAAATAGTGGCAGAATCTGTCAAAACAGAACAGCTGGTAAAGATCGATTTTTTTGAAAATCTTCTGTTGCTCAAATCAAAAAGTGCAAAACTAATGAAAGTTAGACAACAACCTAGGGCATGTGCACAAGAAATCGAAGATCAAAAAGATGTTCTGAGAATTTTCACGAATTTTTACGGTACAACACAGAATTCTGTTTCAGGACAACAACTTCCCCAAATCTTACCTTCCTCCAATTAGAGGTTCTTCTTGGCACAAAAACGAAAATAAAAAAGATAAGGAGAGGTCATTACAGTAGTAATAACTTCCAAGACTTAACAAAAAGAAAAATTACTGAAAAGAAAACATTGGGTTATCTCCCAAGAGTGCTTTTCTTTAACGCCTTTGAGCTAGGCACAGAAAGTGGAAATCAAGTAATTTCAAGCGATGAAGCATCAAGTTCATAATTTGCTCTAAGAATAGAGTCAAAAAAAGTAATTTATTTCTCTTTCTAGGGAAGTGTTCCATACCTTTCTTGAGTAGGAATTGATATTTAATGGTGCCTTCCTTCATATCAATAATGGCACCAACAGTTCTAAGAAAAGGTCTTCCCAAAATAATAGGACAAGAAGCATTGCATTCAACATCCAAAACAAGGAAATCAACGGGAACAAGGTTATTGTTAACCATAATAAGAACATCATTAATCCTTCCCAAAGGTTTTTTCTTAGCAACATCAGCAAGAGGAACATCAAAATAACAATTTTCAAGCGATGGTAAACCAAGCATATCATAATTTTTTTTAGGCATAATAGAAATACTTGCACCAAGATCACATAAAGCATGACAATCAAAATCATTCACATTCATCTTAATGATGGGCTCCCAACCATCTTCTAACTTTTTGGGAATAAAAACCTTTTGTTTCAACTTTTCCTCCCTAATTTGCATGAGAGCATTCGTAATATGCTTTGTAAAAGCAACATTCATAGAACTAGCATTAGGACTTAAAGCAAGATTTTGCAAGAACAAAATTAATTAAGAAATATTGCAACCATCAACATCAAAATCATTAAAGGTAGTAGAGCTATTGTCTCCCATACTCCGAATTTTTTTAGCACTTTTATTAGAAAAAGTTTCTGCAGTTTTAGTCTTTTTAACACAAGGAGTAGGAATTTTATCTACACCAATCACTCTATCATTAAAAGAAGGAGGCTTGCTAGCATTTGAAACAACATCACTAGTGATGGTAATAGTACAAACCTTCATATTTCTAGCCATCTCATATTCTCTTTCCCACCTAGCATGCAATTCTGCTAACATCCTAACATTATCATCAATTATAACTTGAATGGCATTCAAAGTCTTGCTTTCTTTCACATCATGAGGCAAAACCTTTAGTTTCAGAAGTTCAACATCAAGAGAAAGGCTATCAACTTTAGAAGCAAGAACATCGATTTTACTCAACTTTTCCTCAACGGACTTATTAAAAGCAGTTTGTTTACTAATGAAGTCTTTGAGCATGACTTCAAGATCGGAGGGCGCGCCCCTAGTGTTGTTGGAGGAATTGCCATAAGAGTTGCCATAACCATTACCATTGGTAGAAGGATACGGCCTATAGTTGTTGCTAGCAAAATTGTTCCTATAAGCACTATTGTTGAAATTATTATTTCTAATGAAGTTCACATCAACATGCTCTTCTTGAGCAACCAAAGAGGCCAAAGGAACATTATTGGGATCAATATGAGCTCTACCATTAGCAAGCATAGCCATAATAGTATCAATCTTATCACTCAAGGAAGATGTTTCTTCAATAGAATTTACCTTCTTACCTTGTGGAGCTCTCTCGGTGTGCCACTCAGAATAATTTATCATCATATTATCAAGAAGCTTCATTGTGGTGCCCAAGGTGATGGACATAAAAGTACCTCCAACAGCTAAATCCAAGAGATTTCTTGAAGAAAAATTTAGTCCTGCATAAAAGGTTTGGATAATCATCCAAGTAGTCAGTCCATGAGTGGGACAATTCTTTATTAAAGATTTCATTCTTTCCCAAGCTTGAGCAACATGTTCATTATCAAACTGTCTAAACTTCATAATATCACTTCTCAAAGCTATAATCTTAGTAGGAGGATAATATTTCCCAATAAAAGCATCCTTACACTTAACCCAAGAATCAATATTATTTCTAGGCAAAGATAGCAACCAATCCTTGGCTCTTCCTCTTAAAGAGAAAGGAAACAACTTAAGCTTAATAATATCACCATCTACATCCTTATACTTTTGCATCTGACATAGCTCAACAAAATTGTTGAGATGAGGTGCAGCATCATCAGTACTAACACCAGCAAATTACTCTTTCATAACAAGATTCAACAAAGCAGGTTTAATCTCATAAAAATTTGCCTCAGTAGCAGGTGGCGCAATAGGAGTGCAGATAAAATCATTGTTATTGGTGCTAGCAAAATCACACAACTTGGTGTTCTCAGGAGTACCCATTATAGCAAAACTAAAAGCAGACAAGCAAAAATAACAACTATAAAGGAACTATTTTTTTTGTATTTTTGATAAAAAGATGCAAGCAAAAATAAAGTAAAGCAAAACAATAACAAAGTAAAATATTGGAAGCGAGAGACTCCCCTTGCAGAAATCCTCTTTCTCCCCGACAACGGCACCAAAAAAATTGCTTGATAGTGCGTTGTAGGCACCTAGTTGGGAACCCCAAGAGGAAGGTATGATGAGCACAGCAACAAGTCTTCCCTCAGTATGAAACCAAGGTTTATCGAACCAGTAGGAGAAAGAACCAACTTCCGAAGGTTGATGCTAGCTGGCTTGGTGATTGCTCCAGACAATTTATATATGGTGCCTTATCTGGGGCATAGCTTTGCACCAGCAGCAACGTAGAACCTGCACACAACACAACCAAAGTACTTTGCCCCAACTTACAGTGAGGATGTCAATCTCACCGGTTTGCTGTAAACAAAGGATTAAACGTATCATGTGGTAAAAGATAGTAGTTTGCGAGAAAGTAAATAGTGCATGTAAAAGTAAACGGTAATATGAATGTAAAAGAATGGACCAGGGTCCACAGTTCACTAGAGGTGTCTCTCCATAAAGATAAATAACATGCTGGGTAAACAAATTACAGTTGGGCAATTGACAGAATAAAGAAAGCATGCACATGTCATGAGGATCACTATGAGATTCACTTGGGCATTACAACATAATACATAGACCGTAATCCAACTGCATCTATGACTAATAATCCACCCACCGGGTATCATCCGAACAACCGTTGGGTATTAAGTTGCAAGCAAGAGATTATCGCCTTAAACAAAGTGTGTAAAGTAAACAATACAAATGTCCTTAGACACAAGATTGTTGTTTTCTCCCTAGTAGCAACAACACATCTACAACTTTAGAGGTTGTTGTCACTCCCCCAAGTTACCAGAGGCATGAACCCACTATCGAGCATAAATACTCCCTCTTGGAGTCACTAGCATCTACTCGGCCAAGATATCTACTAGCAACGGAGAGCATGCAAGATCATAAACAACATAGAGATGATAAATCACAAATCAACTTGACATAGTACTCAATATTTTTCGGATCCCAACAAACACAACATGTAGAATTATATAACGATGATCTTGATCATGATAGGCAGCTCACAAGATCTAAACATGAAGCACATGGAGGAGAAGACATCCATCTAGCTACTGCTATGGACCCGTAGTCCAAGGTAGACTACTCACACATCACTCTGGAGGTAGGCATGGTGATGAAGAAGGCCTCCAGTGGTGATTCCCCTCTCCGGCAGGGTGCCGGGAAGAGCTTCTGGACCCTCCCGATCTCGCGTCGACAATGGCGGCGGCTTGCAGTATGTTTTCTGGAAAATTGATCGGGTCCTTAGGGTTTTCTCGTCGAGGAGAATATATAGGCGGAAGGGCGATGTCAGGAGGTGGACCAAGGGCACACACCATGCCCCAATGCGGCCAGGGGGTGGCCCGCGCCATGGGGGGTGTGGCCGCCCTCTGGCCCCCCTCCGTCTCTGCTTTGGACTCCGTCTCGTGTTGGAAAAATAGGAACTTCGGCTTTTGTTTCATCCAATTCTGAGAATATTTCCTATGTAACTTTTCTGAAACACAAAAACAGCAGAAAACATGGAACTAGCACTGTGGCATCTCGTTAATAGGTTAGTTCCGGAAAATGCATAAAAATGCCACGAAGTGTAACAAAACACAAAGCAAATGGTGCGTAAACAAGCATGGAGCATAAAAAATTATAGATACATTTGAGACGTATCATACCCCCTCACGCCTGTATAAAGAAAAGGGGGGTTCGGGTCGCGGCTGTGCCAAACCTAGCCGCAGGCCCCTTCTCCCCTCCTCCTCTAGAGTCGCTTGGCGAAGCCATGCAGGAAATTCACCACAACCACCACCATGTAGTTGTGCTACCAGATCCGATCTCATCTATCTTCCCCTCATCTTTCTAGACCAAGAAGGAGGAGATCTTTATCGAGCCGTACGTGTGCACATCTCGAAGGTGTCATTCGTGTGGTGTTGGATCAAATCGAATAGCGAAGAAAGTAAGACTACGCCAACCATGTTATCTTGAACGTTTCAGTTGTGTGATCTACAGGGGTACATAGATCTAAATCTTCCTCTCGTTACTAGCATCTCCGTAGATTGGATCTTGGTTCGTTTTCTCTTTGGAGGAAAAAATTCTATGTTGCGAAGGATCACAAGGCCTTTCTCTTGCCTCTGTATATGGAACAACTACAACAGGCATGAGGGAAGGTCAAAAGTTAAAGTTATCACCAAGGAAGCAAAGGAAAGATAGAAACGACTTACGAAGGGCATTGTATGCGGCGTGACCCAAAACCGTCAAGGGGTAGTCATCCGACACCTCCATGTGCAGGCCTAACCAATTCACGAGCTCGTATTCATGGAGCACTTGAGAAGACTCCCAGTGGGATCGCTGCAGTCAATCTGGTAGCAAAGCTTGTGCGCTCGTTCCCGAAGGGGTTTGAACTAGCGAGCTTGCCAGAATGTTAGAAGCTCTTCCGGGCTAGACCGTCGTCGATCAATACTCTCAGCCGATTGCTCATATCCTTGGTCACCTCCATGTAATCAAAAGAGGGGGAATTTTTTTGAAATGGGGAAGCCCCAGCCTCTACATCAAAGTGATGCATATGGACTTTATTAAATATATTTATTGTCTGTAGACTATAGTAGTATCACAGTTTTACAAATCACTGATCAGCTAGTGTGGCCACGTGAATGAGCCAGCGGAATATGAAACAAAAAGAGTGATACATTTATGGGACAATTTTGTTATGTGATTGCCACCCACACTGGCTGAATAAATCCCGAGCTACCGTCTCCAAACGGTTGCACACAGAATCCATCGCCTCCCGCTGCTCCTCTTGTTGGAGATAAGACCACATACAGATCTAGTCGGTAACCAGTCGTATTTAGGTGGGGCTAATCTGAAAGTAACATGAATTATGCGCCAGATAACTTTAGCAAGAGGACATTCAAAATAAATGGTGTATGGATTCTTTGTTATCACAAAAACAACACTTTTCATTGCTTATCCAGTGCCTTTTTTATCAAATTGTCTTTGGTCAAAATTACCTTTCGGTGTAGAAACCACATAAAAACCTTGATCTTCAATGGTACCTTCATTTTCCAAATGTACTTCTTCAAATATTTTGTATCATCGTCTAAAAAATCTAAGTACATGGACTTGACGGTAAAAACTCCATTGGTCATCAAACCCCACACAAAAACATGTTTTTCGTTATTGAGTTGGACCACCATTAGTCGCTGCACTAGTTGCAACCATAACCTCCACCGGTTCTTTGTTAAAGTACGTCAAAAATTTATGTTTAGTGGAGTTTTATTCAGCACATTGGCAATGGTAACTTGTTTGCGGTGCACAATGTTATAGAGAGAGGGGTATTGCTCAGCTAACTACTTGTTCCCTAGCCAAGTATCCTCCCAAAATCTAGTATCGTCTACATTGCCAACTGTGAATGATCCGCTATTGAGGAAATCCTCTTTTACTTTCATTAGAACCTTCCAAAATGGTGAATCAGTGGGTTTCAAGGTTACCTCGGCTAGAGATTTGGAGTGCAAATATTTATTCCTCAAAAGTTCTTGCCATACGCCTCCTCATTTAATAGTTTAAAAAGCCATTTGCTTAGAAGACACTTGTTTTTTAATTCAAGTACCTCAATTCCCAGCCCCCCTCGGTCCTTAGGTCGACAAATTATGTTCCATTTAGTGACTCTATAATTTCTTTTGTGCCCATCACTTTGCCAGAAAAACTGTGATCTAAAAAAATCTAGTCTTTTTGCGCACCCCTACCGGGACCTCAAAGAAAGACAACAGAAACATCGGTAAGTTTGTTACAACCAAGTTAATAAGTATAAGTCGATCTCCATAGGACACTAGTTTGCCGAACCAACTACTTGATTTAGTCTCAAAATGATCTTCAGTTGGTTTCCACTCCCCATTCTTTGCACCACTTGGGGTCAAAACCTTTCATTCTAAGAGCTTATTGAAGGAAATCCCATTTTACCTTATCATATGCTTTTTCGAAATCAATTTTTAATAGAATCCCATCCATCTTCTTCCTATGCAACTCGTGAATTGTTTCATGCAATACAACTACTCCCTCAAGAATGTGGCGCCCAAACATAAAGGCGGTCTGAGTTGGTCTGACTACTGTGTGCGCCACCTCTGCCACTCTATTAGTTCCCACCTTGGTGAAAACTTTGAAGCTAACATTTAGAAGACAAACCGGTCGATACTATGGGATTTGGATTGCATTCTCTTTTTTGGGCAGCAAGATAATTGTACCAAAATTCAAATGAAACAAATGAAGCTGCCCTCTTTGAAAAGCAAAGAACATTTCCATCAAATCAGATTTAATTGTTTCCTAAAACATCTGATAAAATTCTGCGAGGAAACCATCCGATACCGGAGCCTTATTTTCTCCATAAAGAAGAGGGGGAATTGGCCCAATTATTCTGGCTCTCCAGGACAAAGGGCGAGAAGGGCTCGAGACCAAACCCAAGACTCACCGACAAATCATCAGAGTAGAAGAAGAAGCTATCCCATCATAGAGGCTTCGGCTTTAGCTGTAGGTCGGGTAAGAACAATGGCCGGGGCACGCAGGAGACGATGCCGTAGCCTGTCGTTGCACGACCATCCGTGTGCATTCCCCCACCATTTGGATCGCGCCCCATTACAAATCCGTACATCAACAAACCATAAACTCATTTTTCAGCACCCTTATCTCTACGTAGGTAGGTACGTCATTTTAAATTTGCCCCTCAAGTTGACACAATTTACAATCCTATGCCACCACTGAGTAAACTGACCGGTTCAATTTTTCTTTTCCCCTCCCTGTCTTCGTGCTCACCTGTCCGCGCACCCATGCCCGCCTCTAGGCCTTCAAACCTCGTCCACATGCTCCCGCTGCGCGTGGCAGTGGCCGTGGGAAGTTGTATCTGTTGTGGCCGCCGTGGGAGGGGCTTCCCCGAGCGGACTTGCCTCCGCCTTCCCCATTTGATAGTAAATCTTCGCGAGGCAGGTGCCGGCAATCTGGCATGGAGCAGCATCAATAGCGTCCCCAAATAGGATGGGGAGGAGGAGGCAAGTTATGGGCTGGGAGAGAGAAGCTACAGATACAGGGCTACTCTGACGGCGCAAGGTAGAGAGATAGCGAGGAGGATGGAGCGCTCAGGTCATAGGTTGCTACCCTAGGATACCGGTGGGCGGTGGCTTGGTTTGGCCTTGGGCTTAGGTGGGCTGCCACCGAGCCAGCTTGTTTTATCCATTAAAAATTTACTGAATCATGCTGAGCACAAAATCCGCTTGTAAAATATTTATTTACTACCCCGATTTGTTGTGCATTAAAATTCCTTTTCCTCCGAATTTTAAACATGGAGTTGGAGGGTTTGTGGATTTTAGGTTTCAGCCATGCATGCTGTGCGCACGAGAAAAACACAGACCGATCAAAAAAACTGCGAACCAAGCGGTCTCTCAGAAATAATTACGACCCATATTTTTGTCTGTTCTGGCTAATATCGAGCAAACCAAGCGAGCCATAATAGAAGGTAATTGCAACACAATAAAGGAACCTTTGCATAGTAATAATTTCACTTGTTGTTATGAAAAAAATAGTACTACGTACAAAACGATTCATTTTTCTGTTTCTATATTATTTCCGTTTTTAATCGACAGTTCAGGGTGGATTAATTTTGGGTTTTCTTTTAGAATATTATTTAATCTACACAATGTGCCATGTGATTCGATGTCAAGAAGGGTGGCTGTGAACCGACCCATACATGCATGTCCATCATCGCTAGATATTGTCGTCCACCATCCATGCTCTCACATCAACTAGATAGTGACATTGTACAATGTACGTGATAACTGTGATGGCCTTCGGTCCTCCCTGCCTGGTATCGGAAATCCAAACATGGAGCATTTCGTTGATTAAATGCCTAAGCAATCATGCACAACTCGGTCAAGTGCACATGTTTAGTTAAACAGCCCGTAGCAACGCACGAACATTCCAACCCGCAGTCCACAATACGGAGGCAGACCACGTGGAGGGGCCAGCTGCGATGACCCAGCATACCACTGCATGTGTAGTATGCAAGTCGTTGACATAACATTAATGAAACACCGTCTCACTAGTATTACATCCATCAGAGTGGTACAACAAAAACATCACAGGTCCATGGTATGTCTATAGGATTACAATTTTCAGCATACAAAAGATCTTCAGAACCTCCTCAACCGATAGAGGTTTAGTCCTGGCGACTACAAACGAGAAAGAATCAAGGAAGACTAAACTAAACTACAACTAATGCATTTGGCTTGCTACTCAAATATAGAGTTTCTCTAGCTACTTAGGTTCTAGGATTAGAAAACGGGTTCTTTTCTAACCCCATTGTAGTTTTTCTCCAGGCTTCATACAATTGTAGGCTCCGCTGATAATCATGACGTTGGCAGAATGCTTCATCTTCAATGTCTTGAGGTTGCCTCCTTGAGTTGCCTTCCATCTAATTCTTCATAGTCTAGTAAGGGTTTAAGAGATTGGGGTGAGTAACGAGCATTACCCAGCAAGTTTCTTTAGAAAGAAGTTGTGTGATATGCACTAACTAAAGCCATGGACCCGAAAGAGTCGTAGGCCAATGCACGGTTTTATCAAAGTTTCTTGAAGGATTGCTTTTACTTATGAAAACTATGCCCAACAGCCAACACAGGGTATTAGTGCCTTGAGAGCACCTTTCCTGCGGTGTTCGCAGCTCCTTCCCGGAACAAGGGGTAACATGTCACATCCTTTTACACTCTGCAGAGGTGTGTCCTTCCAAAAGAGATCAAAGCCTTGTTGCACAACCGAGTAGCTTGCTCCACACTTCCTTGATGTGGGGCCCAGTCATTGATCCAAGCCAATCACTGCCTTCTCCGCACAACGCATGCCCACCCAATTCACGCAAGCAGGTTGTGCCCCTGATATTCACCCCCAACGATAAAGTACCTAGGCGTCCCTTGCGGACCATCATAGACACCAGTGCCGTGTGAACTTAGTTGTCCCACCCATATGCAAGTAGTCTCCCAAGATCTACCGCGACCGGCAACTGGCTGCCCGTTGACATGCGAACGAGAGAAGATACAGCTGACTTTCCCGTCCCATTCCAAGTCTCTTGGACGACATGGTTTTTATGGCGCTAGAATAACTGTGGCATTGGTAGTTAATCCTAGGTTTACTTTCCCGTACAAGTGGAACCTCCACCACCACAATCTTACCGTGGTTCCACCTGCCAGCCTTCCTAGGTTATCACCACTGGTTGATAACCACTAGTCATATTACTTATGAAAATAGATTTTTCCATCCTTTTTGAAATGTTAGAGTTTGAAGTCAAGACTTTGCAAGTAGTTTCAAAACCAGTGCAACCAAGAGATATGAGCAAGATAAACTTGCCTTTTTGACTGCAAGATTATGCAAGTCAAGGTCTTCGATACGTAGGAAATCCAAATATTGAAGTAGCACCATCATCTGGTAAAGATGATGTTAAAAGAACTGCAGCATGATATGCAAATTATATGCTATGCATCGCTCTAAGCGTATCCTAACCCCAATGGTTTAGTATAAAAAGTTGTGATGACTTCTTTATACTGAGTTGCACTTTTAGATTCACTCCACAACAAGGTTGTTAAGGATTTTAGATTGACTGACAAACTTTTAAAGTAATAGAATAAAGCTTCATACAAGAGTTATTGCAAAAGACTATTATAGCAATGAGTGAAAACTTGAAAGTAACACTTTTAAGTGGTATCATATTTTTAGCAAACAAGTAGTTAGTTAGGGACAAGCAAAGTGGAAGTAATTCTTATTTGATGAGAATACCTAGTTGATCTTAGGGTTGACAACAATCTTAACACAAAATAGAGTTATTTATGTTCAAGCTTAATGGAATGATTTGTTACTTTAAATGTCCCTTGAAAGAATAACATTTGAAGAACATGTTTATGAATGATTAGAAGCACTACACCTAGGGTTTAGTGTTCTAGGGTTTAGCATAGCTCTATCATAATCAAAGAGTAGTTATTAGGTGGAGCATAATAAAGAAACAAGTTAAAGTTTATTCAACATTGGAAGAGTTTTAGTGAAGCATGTTTATGTTTCACACTCAATTAGTAAGTCATGAACAAGTAGTGTTGAAGGAAACAAATCATAGTTGATTCTAGAGTTGTTAATATTCTTAACATGCATAGGTCATTGCTAGGTTTAGGGTATAGAAATTGGTGTGATGCTTATCTGGTATGTTCTTATAAAGAATTACTTTTGAAGAACACAATCCTAAATGGATATTTTTAGTACTTAAAGGAATGGTGATTAGGTGATGTCATGAAGGTAATAATTTTTAAGTTGCAACGAAGGTGTTGCAAATAGTTAGTGGACTAAGGTATACCATGTTGAAATAGATCATCAAGAATAACCAATCATGGTTGAATTAAGGTGTATGGCAAGACTAACACAATTCTATTTAGTATTAATTGCTAAAGTTTAAGATTCAGTTTCTAATGATCAACAATGTGATTCAGGCACTTCTTATAATGGAATATGAGTCTTAAGTAAGCAAGATTCAGTTAGTGGATTATGGTTGAGAATGAAGTCTAACACAAATTAATCTCTAATTAAGATTTATCCTAATTCCTTCTCATTTAAGAAAATAATTTTTAGGATTTAAGTCAAATGTTAGATGTTCTAAAATTGCCCTATAAGTTTTCAAAATAACTTTCAATGAAACAAACATTGGGAAACAAGGTTAGAGTTAGGAAATAATTCTTATTCAATTTTATGATTTTTCCCAAATTTACAATTTTAAATTTGTTTTTAGGAAAATCATTTTAGGGATTAAAATCCTAATAGTAAAGTATATGATTTACATTTTTGAAATAATGGAATATTAATTGAAATTAACTTTGTTGAAGTTGTCAAAGTTTTATTTGGTATTAGAAAATTTTGTTTACATTATTTTAGTTGGATTTAAATTCAAAGTTCAAATACTACTTAATCAAGTTTTCAAATTTAGTTCAAAATTATTTCACACAAGTATTCAAGATTATAACTTAAATAGATAGATTTTGTTTTTGTGAACATTTTGATATATAATTTGTATTTTTCTAATTTTATTTGAATCAGATATGAATTTTCTAAGGTTTTACTATTCTCTGCAGTTATTTAACATGAGATACTACATGTACCGATTCAACCCTATGAGCATGCTACTGACATCTGGGCCAGCAGCCACGTTGGCTGCCACATAGACGTGGACCGAGTCACATTTGACTGGGCACTAGCTCACCACCGGCGATCGCCGGAGATGAGGGATTCGGACACCCTGGACGGCATGACGTAGTGGTTTTGAACCGGGGTGATGCTGCAAACCAAATAGTGGCGGTGCTAACAATACATGACCACCGGAGCCATCTCCGGCGAGCACTTCCGCGGCGGTGCACGGGGACCAAGTCACTTCACGAGCTACGGACCGTGTGGGGATGCAGAGAATGGCTCAAAATATGCGCATGCTCACCTAGATGCTGTTGGAGCAGACGACAGCCGCGATTGTCGGCGGAGACGGGCGCAGTTTCACCGATTCCGGCAAGCTACTGCAGAGGAGAACGACCAAATTCGCTAGCCTCTGGGATCCTCTCCATGATTCCACGCATCTGGATGATCTACAGAACGAGGCGGTCCTCCTGGAGTACACCAAAGACTCGGGGATGGTCTCTTACGACGGCGGCTTGCCAAACTCCGGCGAGATCTTTCGGGACAGTGTGAAGAACAAGGAGGGTTTGAGAGAGATTGAAGAGGAAGAAATGAAATAGTGGTTCACGGCGGAGCTCCGAGCCCTTTTGTAGAGAGCGGCAGGGTCGTTTACGTCTTCTCCTTGCCGGCGATGGTTCGGATGTGGCGGAGGTGTGACTACACGCTTCGGGCGTGAATCACCGAGCTCCGACTGGCAGTGGACGAGGAGTGGATGAGGACTACAATGTGGCAGCCAGCGGCTTCGACGGTGGTCAGCACATGCGGCCGAGACGTGAAGCTTCCCCGTCGCGCTGTCAGGCATGCACGACGTGAGGTTGAAGACGACGCTCTCCCGACGTTGACTAGTCGAAGAGGTAAGCGGGCGAGATGGTCGTGGGCTGATTCTTGGGCCGGATCGGTCCACTGGTGTTTTCCTATTTTTTTTCTACTCTCTTTCTTTTTCATTTTCTGTTTTGCTATTTCCTGTTTTGGATTGCTAAGTAAAACTTGAATATGTTTTGCAGGTTCAAGTATTTGCCAGAGTCAAATCTAGGATTCTGGGTACTTCATATGTATGTAACAAACAACATTATATATGTGCCTTAGCACATACATTATTAGACTTTGTTATGATTGGATTATGATTTTAATAGTGATGGTTTTAAATGCTTACATTTGAGTTTTTAAAATTATTGGGCTAAGGCTTAGATGTCTTCCTAGTGATACATAGGAACACTAATCTACACAACATTTTTTACTAGGGTTGGACTTTACTTTAGGTTTATGATCTATATAACATGATTTTATGTTCACCATAGTATTCTATTGGCTTGAAAATGTACTATGGACTATTCCAGTGCATTAGTGGTTTATTGATTCTATGTTTTGGATTACTTGAGTATATACTTCTTATCTCTAAAAGCAAGATTTGCTTGAGATTAAAATCAAGATACACATCAACACATGAATTGATTACTAGGTAAAGGTTCTGGTTCAGCTCTAAGATTAGTTGTTGGAACTCAATTTCTTGGCTTGAGGATATGACATGATTTCAAGAGTAGCTTATGATCACAATATGATGCATAAGTTGGAAGGTTGCTTGGGTATGAATACCCCAAGTAAATGAATAAGAGGTTATGGGATTGGATAGAATGCTATTACACTCATCAAGGAAATAGTGTTCCCTCTAAGCTATGACCAATGCAACAAAGTCTCTATAGACTAACCAAGTTTCTAGGTCAAGGATTAAGATCTGCTCAACCTATATCCAGATGATTACTCAATGGGATCTTATGCACAGAGCAAAGTTTCTCTTCTAACTTTACAAGATGGTTATCTCCTAATTGAGATGTGCTTAAGTTGGTCTTCCACTCCACACTTGGTTTTAGGATGATATCTGCTTATCAGACAAGGTCTCATACTAACCTAATTAGCTTCATCAGCAAGCATAATCATGTACTTGACATGATCATACTATTTCCTTCATCAACTCCCATAATAAATCCATTTTATTTCCTTCATTAACTCCCATAGTCTGTGCATCTAAACTTCCTTCATAAACTCCTTCTCAAAGTATTGAGATCCATACTACTACCAATACTCCTCCTTGATATCTAGTGGGTCCAACCAATACATTATCCTAAGGTTAACTTCTAAGTCTAGGATACTTCACTACTCATAATTCATATTCCTATTATAGTTCATCCTGGTCTTTATTCTACTCCTAACTAGGGATAAACTCTTGGTTGTACCCGCCTTCTGAGATTAAGAATATAATCTCCCTCTTGGTGTTATTCACATAGGAGCTACTACCTCTTCATAAATCCACAAGTCTGGGTATTGGTTACTTCCTAAGTATGGTTCTAGTCTAGACCAGAATTAGGGTTTATGAGATGATCACCCCCTATATCAAAAGACTTGTCCTAATTAGAATTTGAATAATGTCTAAAGTCTCCTAGTTGGCCTTTATAGGAATGGCTCTATTGTTCATAAGTTATCTCACCTAGAGTTTAGGCAAATCTTATAATCAAACTGGCATTGAGTTAACCTTTCCACTTCTCACATTTGGACTCACTAGATTAGGACATAAGAATAAAGAATAGATCATGATTTAAGAATCAGACTTGTGTTGACTTCTTTAGCATGAAATAAGTAGGGTTTAAAGAATACCATGATGATCTTGGTGTGAGTAGATATCTGGTCCTAAAATGGTGTGTCAAGCATTTTAGTTTTACCTCACTTAACTCTCTTTTAGTTGTTGTAAATATCACTACCCAAAACAAGGTTTTAGCAAAGGTCATGCTGAAGTTTGTCGCGCTCTAGTTGATGAGCTACTACAATTCCATCAACTCAAGTGAAACTCCAATCACTTTAATATGTTTTATTTAAACGCACAAAAATTACCTGGATTTTCTATGCATGAAATGCAATGCACACATCTGTTGCCTCTATTTTATAACCTCTAATCCTGGGATATTACAGTCTCCCCCCCTTAAACTAAACTTCGTCCCAAAGTTTTCGCTCACGTACGTTGTTGGACGAACTTGTTGTTGGTATCATATGTCTTGAAGTTCCTTCACCAACTAATTGGGATATAGATGGTATACTTTGTCCAGAGTGTTCCTCGAATCTTCTATTGCCTAACTCCGAACAATAGTCACTTGAATTCCATCATCTTGGTCTCTTCTTGGTCATTCTCTTGGATTATCCATGTTTGCAACACTTTCTATGGCTTATAGGTTTCTACTAATTGTTCCTACGAATCTTCCTAATTGACTCTTGGTTTTACCACCTAAGAACGGATTAAACACATGTAGTGTGTCTATTCAAGTTTTCTGATCCATCTTTATAGATCTTATTTGGTCTTCTAGGTTCAAGATTATGGTTAACTCTAATCTCAAACTTCTCCAGCTGCGGTTCATGATACCAGCTGTGGTTCATACTTGGTGTGATTAGAGTCAAAATCATCTAACTCCTTTGTCAGACCCATAAGGTTACGACAAATCTTGGAAATAATTTACTTCCGACATACTTCATCCAACTTTCAACACTTTTAAGTTTCCTGGACTCTCCCCTTATACCTTTGTGATGGACTTTGAACATATTATCTTCTAACCGTTAGAAGTCCATGGTTAAACTATAAATCTTAGTCGGTCTTTCTACTACGTCTTTCTAATGGTTTTTCAAAGAAATCTGCGGTGTACCCACACTATTGTGGATATCCGGTATGAATTCTTCGATTAAGTATCTAGGTAGGGTGTTCTATTCCACTTCTGGATGTTTGTACTTACCCATGAGTTCTAAAGATTGACGAGAATTGGGTTTTCCCATCATTATCTATCCTAATTCAAAAGGTAAGGTCCATACAAAGCCACGGGAGAAATCCGGCAGAGTTTCTCTTGAACCGGAGGACATCCACGACAGGCAATTGTATAAGTTGATCAAAAATATGAAATAACAGGGCCATAAATGAACTAATGGTCTCAACGGATCATTGTTGACACGAGTCTTTACAAGTCTTAGTCCGTAGACAAGGACTACAACTCTAAGATAAGGAAAGGTATTGCTAACGTCTTAACCACCAATTAACAATTCAAGATTTTGGGACTAGAGATCAAAGTTATACAGAAATGTTATGTGTCTCAGTCATGCTATCAACGAGGGTTACTGGGGTTACCACTCCCAGGCTGAATAAAGCAGCAGGCAATACTGATGTCTACACACGCTTCTGTTCTTGTAGACAGTGTTGGGCCTCCAAGTGCAGAGGTTTGTAGAGCAGCAGCAAGTTTCCCTTAAGTGGATCACCCAAGGTTTATCGAACTCAGGGAGGAAGAGGTCAAAGCTATCCCTCTCAAGCAACCCTGCAATTACGATACAGAAAGTCTCTTGTGTCCCCAACACACCCAATACACTTGTCAGATGTATAGGTGCACTAGTTCGGCGAAGAGATAGTGAAATACAAGCGGTAGTGATGATTATAAGTAGTAACTATGATATGAAATAAGTATCGTTGCGAGCAAACATGTAACAAAACAGAAAGTAAACGGTGTGCAATGCTTGGAAACAAGGCCTAGGGATCATACTTTCACTAGTGGACACACTCCCAACAAATATAACATGATTGAACAAATAAACAACTTTTCTTCACTATGGTACTCTGAATTACTCTCCTATTGAATAACACTAATCATTGCGTAGTGGCTACAGAAGCACCCTTAAAGTTCATCAAGTACTTGACAAACACCACTCATAGAGATATCCAAATCAAATCACAACTCAAGATAGATATTATTGCAACTTAGACCAAGTACTAACACGGTGCACACACTGTCAACATTACACCATGAAAGGAGGAATAGATCACTTCAATACTATCATAGCGATAATTATTCTCATAATCCATAAGAGATCACAATCGTAGCCTAGACCAAGTACCACCATGATGCACGCACTGTCACCGTTACACCATGGCAGGAGGAATAGATTACTTTAATAACATCACTAGAGTACACATAATATCTGAATAATAACATCTACTTGTTCAACATGATACAAAGCTCACGATCACATAAAGATCACATCATGGGAGAGAGAGGTGAACCACATAGCTACCGGTAGAGCCCTCAGCCCCGGGGGAGAACTACTCCCTCCTCATCATAGGAGACAGCAAGGTTGATGGAGATGGCGGTGAGGTCGATGGAGACGGCGGAGACGGCGATGGAGACCGATGGAGATGGCTCCGGGGGCACTTCCCCATCCCGGCAGGGTGCCGGAACAGAGACTTCTGTCCCCCGAAATTTGGCTTCGATGGCGGCGGCGCTGCGGAACTGTTCTGGAAATTTCGCCGAGTCTTTTAGGGTTTTCCGTCCCGAGGCTTCTTATAGGCAAAGGGGCGTCGTCAGGGGACAGCCAGGGGCTCCTCACATCAGGGTGGCACGGCCAGGGCCTGGGCCGTGCCACCTATGTGTGAGGCCGGCCTCTGGCCCCCCTCCGACTCTCTTTCGGTCTTCGGGAAGCTTCTGGGAAAAATAAGACTTCTGGAACTTGTTTCGTCCAATTCCGAGAATATTTCCTGTGTAGCTTTTCTGAAATACAAAAACAGCAGAAAACAGGGAACTGGCACTGTGGCATCTTGTCAATAGGTTAGTTCCGGAAATCGCATAAAAACGCCACGAAGTGTAACAAAATACAAGACAAATGGTGCAAAAACAAGCATGGAGCATTAAAAATTATAGGTACGTTTGAGATGTATCAAATACCGGAATGGATCATCGGTATTACAACACCTCAATCAACCCGTGATGTACTAAGCATAACCAATGCTGCATAACAACGAGCTCAAATACCTTAAACTCAATTGTCGTTACCTAATTAGTGGTTCTACTCAATAATCTAAAGTTACCTCTAGTATTTTAAGAACTAGAGTACTACTACTAAATTCCAATACTTCATCTTACTACCACTTCATGATGCTTTCATGAAGATCACTTGCTAGCTTTCTTCTTTTGGCTTCCATTATCTTGTGATACTTCATCTTTTGGCTTGATTGCCTTCGGAATTCGCCTCTCCTTCACACGAATCCCTTAACCCTCTAGAACTATAACATCAAGTAAGGACTTGATAATGCAACATGCACTTGCACAACAAAGTCATACTTCATGCATAGATCTAGTCACACAATAAAATCCAAGAAAATCCAAATTTGTGCAGGCAACATACATCATCATAAGCCTGTGAGTAAAACATCTCTAGAATTCAGGCTTAGATGTGTACCTTATAGCACCAAATAATATAGGTTTATATTGTGCTATATTGCACGTAGTGGTGGACTACTACTCTTTGTCTCAATACTTATCTTAATTGCCCATTTGCAATCGAATAAATTTGAGCAAAGGGGTTTGGAAACCATTCTAACGGATCCAGATTCCTTTAGGACTACTTCTTCTAACTTACCTTCCATTCTATTGAAGACTAATCTCACGTGATCTCACAAAAGTTCTGGCATTCCTATACCTCGTACACACTTCACTAAAAATGGTTCACCCAACTCCATGAATTTATAGGGCTTCTCCATTGTGCTTTGATCAAACTTCTCCGACTAAAGACTATGGTCCTGTCATACTTGACCTAGTTACCATTGTTGAGAATACTTCATTCACCAATCTTCTTGAGCATCTACCTCCTCAGCTTGAAATTGCTGGTCTACTACAAAGTTCTACTCCTTCATGTGAAGATTCTCAAGTGAATCCAACATGATTAAGGTTTTTATACTGCCAATACATCTTACTTGTATATGGCATTCTTGAGTATCCATATACAAGACTAAAACCTGAGGCCTACTACCTCCTATAGTCTCACTTTATTACTTAACATCATCCTACAACAATTTCAGATGACTTAAGTTTAACAAATTGCCCTTGGTATACTTCTTCCAATAGGATAGTTCCCATTCCGGTTGTATCCTCTCTTTGGACTACCATGAATTGTATACCAAATATAATCCACTTCCATCCTTTATATAAGGCTCTAATGATGTCATATCTACTAGGTATGGAACAAGATATCTAACTTCACTTAGGAAAAATAGGTAAGAATTTTGACTCGAGTGGGTCAGGATTATTCTTTTGTTGAATATCCATCCCAAGTCATAAGAAGAATTGGTTTAGATAAGATGGCTTCCTATAATCACTACCAAACCTACAGGTCTCCTATTAAAGGGTTTTAATCCTAGGGTCAAAGTGTTTGCTCTGATACCAGCTGCGATGACCCAGCATACCACTGCATGTGTAGTATGCAAGTCGTTGACATAACACTAATGAAACACCATCTCACTAGTATTACATCCATCAGAGTGGTACAACAGAAACATCGCAGGTCCACGGTATGTCTATAGGATTACAATTTTCAGCATACAAAAGATCTTTAGAACCTCCTCAACCGGTAGAGGTTTAGTCCTGGCGACTACAAACGAGAAAGAATCAAGGAAGACTAAACTAAACTACAACTAATGCATTTGGCTTGCTACTCAAATATAGAGTTTCTCTAGCTACTTAGGTTCTAGGATTAGGAAACTGGTTCCTTTCTAACCCTATTCTAGTTTTTCTCTAGGCTTCATACAATTGTAGGCTCCGCTGATAATCATGACGTTGGTAGAATGCTTCATCTTCAATGTCTTGAGGTTGCCTCCTTGAGTTGCCTTCCATCTAATTCTTCATAGTCTAGCAAGGGTTTAAGAGATTGGGGTGAGTAACGAGCGTTACCCAGCAAGTTTCTTTAGAAAGAAGTTGTGTGATATGCACTAACTAAAGCCATGGACCCGAAAGAGTCGTAGGCCAATGCAAGATTTTATCAAAGTTTCTTGAAGGATTGCTTTTACTTATGAAAACTATGCCCAACAGCCAACACAGGGTATTAGTGCCTTGAGAGCACCTTTCCTGCGGCGTTCGCAGCTCCTTCCCGGAACAAGGGGTAACATGTCACATCCTTTTACACTCTGCAGAGGTGTGTCCTTCCAAAAGAGATCAAAGCCTTGTTGCACAACCAAGTAGCTTGCTCATCCACACTTCCTTGATGTGGGGCACAGTCATTGATCCAAGCCAATCACTGCCTTCTCCGCACAACGCATGCCCACCCAATTCACGCAAGCAGGTTGTGCCCCTGATATTCACCCCCAACGATGAAGTACCTAGGCATCCCTTGCGGACCATCATAGACACCAGTGCCGTGAGAACTTAGGTGTCCCACCCATATGCAAGTAGTCTCACATGATCTACCACGACCGGCAACTGGCTGCCCGTTGACATGCGAACGAGAGAAGATACAGCTGACTTTCCTGTCCCATTCCAAGTCTCTTGGACGACACGGTTTTTACGGCGCTAGAATAACTGTGGCATTGGTAGTTAATCCTAGGTTTACTTTCCCGTACAAGTGGAACCTCCACCACCACAATCTTACCGTGGTTCCACCTGCCAGCCTTCCTAGGTTAGCACCACTGGTTGATAACCACTAGTCATATTACTTATGAAAATAGATTTTTCCATCCTTTTTGAAATGTTAGAGTTTGAAGTCAAGACTTTGCAAGTAGTTTCAAAACCAGTGCAACCAAGAGACATGACCAAGATAAACTTGCCTTTTTGACTGCAAGATTATGCAAGTCAAGGTCTTCGATACGTAGGAAATCCAAATATTGAAGTAGCACCATCATCTGGTAAAGATGATGTTAAAAGAACTGCAGCATGATATGCAAATTATATGCTATGCATCGCTCTAAGCGTATCCTAACCCCAATGGTTTAGTATAAAAAGTTGTGATGACTTCTTTATACTGAGTTGCACTTTTAGATTCACTCCACAACAAGGTTGTTAAGGATTTTAGATTGACTGACAAACTTTTAAAGTAATAGAATAAAGCTTCATACAAGAGTTATTGCAAAAGACTATTATAGCAATGAGTGAAAACTTGAAAGTAACACTTTTAAGTGGTATCATATTTTTAGCAAACAAGTAGTTGGTTAGGGACAAGCAAAGTGGAAGTAATTCTTATTTGATGAGAATACCTAGTTGATCTTAGGGTTGACAACAATCTTAACACAAAATAGAGTTATTTATGTTCAAGCTTAATGGAATGATTTGTTACTTTAAATGTCCCTTGAAAGAATAACATTTGAAGAACATGTTTATGAATGATTAGAAGCACTACACCTAGGGTTTAGTGTTCTAGGGTTTAGCATAGCTCTATCATAATCAAAGAGTAGTTATTAGGTGCAGCATAATAAAGAAACAAGTTAAAGTTTATTCAACATTGGAAGAGTTTTAGTGAAGCATGTTTATGTTTCACACTCAATTAGTAAGTCATGAACAAGTAGTGTTGAAGGAAACAAATCATAGTTGATTCTAGAGTTGTTAATATTCTTAACATGCATAGGTCATTGCTAGGTTTAGGGTATAGAAATTGGTGTGATGCTTATCTGGTATGTTCTTAAAAAGAATTACTTTTGAAGAACACAATCCTAAATGGATATTTTTAGTACTTAAAGGAATGGTGATTAGGTGATGTCAGGAAGGTAATAATTTTTAAGTTGCAACAAAGGTGTTGCAAATAGTTAGTGGACTAAGGTATACCATGTTGAAATAGATCATCAAGAATAACCAATCATGGTTGAATTAAGGTGTATGACAAGACTAACACAATTCCATTTAGTATTAATTGCTAAAGTTTAAGATTCAGTTTCTAATGATCAACAATGTGATTCAGGCACTTCTTATAATGGAATATGAGTCTTAAGTAAGCAAGATTCGGTTAGTGGATTATGGTTGAGAATGAAGTCTAACACAAATTAATCTCTAATTAAGATTTATCCTAATTCCTTCTCATTTAAGAAAATAATTTTTAGGATTTAAGTCAAATGTTATATGTTCTAAAATTGTCCTATAAGTTTTCAAAATAACTTTCAATGAAACAAACATTGGGAAACAAGGTTAGAGTTAGGAAATAATTCTTATTCAATTTTATGATTTTCCCAAATTTACAATTTTAAATTTGTTTTTTAGGAAAATCATTTTAGGGATTAAAATCCTAATAGTAAAGTATATGATTTACATTTTTGAAATAATGGAATATTAATTGAAATTAACTTTGTTGAAGTTGTCAAAGTTTTATTTGGTATTAGAAAATTTTGTTTAAATTATTTTAGTTGGATTTAAATTCAAAGTTCAAATACTACTTAATCAAGTTTTCAAATTTAGTTCAAAATTATTTCACACAAGTATTCAAGATTATAACTTAAATAGATAGATTTTGTTTTTGTGAACATTTTGATATATAATTTGTATTTTTTGATTTTATTTAAATCAGGTATGAATTTTCTAAGGTTTTACTATTCTCTGCAGTTATTTAACAGGAGATACTACATGTACCGATTCAACCCTATGAGCATGCTATTGACATCTGGGCCAGCAGCCACGTTGGCTGCCACGTAGACGTGGACCGAGTCACGTTTGACTGGGCACTAGCTCACCGCCGGCGATCGCCGGAGATGAGGGATTCGGACACCCTGGACGGCGTGACGTAGTGGTTTCCAACCGGGGTGATGCTGNAAGCATAATCATGTACTTGACATGATCATACTATTTCCTTTGTCAACTCCCATAATAAATCTATTTTATTTCCTTCATTAACTCCCATAGTCTGTGCATCTAAACTTCCTTCATAAACTCCTTCTCAAAGTATTGAGATCCATACTACTACCAATACTCCTCCTTGATATCTAGTGGGTCCAACCAATACATTATCCTAAGGTTAACTTCTAAGTCTAGGATACTTCACTACTCATAATTCACATTCCTATTATAGTTCATCCTGGTCTTTATTCTACTCCTAACTAGGGATAAACTCTTGGTTGTACCTGCCTTCTGAGATTAAGAATATAATCTCCCTCTTGGTGTTATTCACATAGGAGCTACTACCTCTTCATAAATCCACAAGTCTGGGTATTGGTTACTTCCTAAGTATGGTTCTAGTCTAGACCAGAATTAGGGTTTATGAGATGATCACCCCCTATATCAAAAGACTTGTCCTAATTAGAATTTAAATAATGTCTAAAGTCTCCTAGTTGGCCTTTATAGGAATGGCTCTAATGTTCATAAGTTATCTCACCTAGAGTTTAGGAAAATCTTATAATCAAACTGGCATTGAGTTAACCTTTCCACTTCTCACATTTGGACTCACTAGATTAGGACATAAGAATAAAGAATAGATCATGATTTAAGAATCAGACTTGTGTTGACTTCTTTAGCATGAAAGAAGTAGGGTTTAAAGAATACCATGATGATCTTGGTGTGAGTAGATATCTGGCCCTAAAATGGTGTGTCAAGCATTTTAGTTTTACCTCACTTAACTCTCTTTTAGTTGTTGTAAATATCACTACCCAAAACAAGGTTTTAGCAAAGGTCATGTTGAAGTTTGTCGCGCTCTAGTTGATGAGCTACTACAATTCCATCAACTCAAGTGAAACTCCAATTACTTTAATATGTTTTATTTAAACGCGCGAAAATTACCTGGATTTTCTATGCATGAAATGCAATGCACACATCTGTTGCCTCTATTTTATAACCTCTAATCCTGGGATATTACACCTGCCGGCCGGACCAAAGGGGGAGCAACGCCCACGTGCGAGATGCATGGGAGCGAGCAACACACTACGAGCGGCGTAAACGGCCGTTCATCGGGCGGCGTAAACGGCCGTTCGTGGTCGAGCTCGTGCAGGCGAGGGAGGCGGGCCAAGACGGGCGACAGGGAGCCGCGAGGAGAGGGAAATACGCGAGGCTGGCGCGTGCTTGGGCTGAGCTATGGGGAAGAGGGCGGTGAGTGAGCGGCGGCCCGCGGCCGGCTCGGGTCGTGCGGCTCTGGAGTGTGTGAGGAAGAGGGAGGAAAGAGCGAGATAGAGAGAGGCGACTGACGATGGAAGACAGTTGTGTTACGTGCCTAGATGCAGTTAGGGTTGGGGAAGGCATCGGCTTGGCTAGGTCTTGTTGGGCTGCTTCTCCCTTTAGATTTTCTTTATTTTTAGAAAAAAGTAATACAGAGTAATAGAAAAGGAGGCCAGGGAGAAAGAAAAGGACAAACAAAATAGTACTAGAATATTGCCAACAATTGATTCGCGATTGTGCACGATACAGAATATTACAGATCATTTCCTTTGTGTTTCCTGGATATGTATTTAACATTCTCGAATGTGCCAACCCCTTCATTGTTCTATCTAAATTGTTAAATGCTTAGCGTTGATTCGAGACTTAGAGCATCTCCAATAGCGCTGCCCTGATGCCGCCCTGCCCTGCCCACTGCTGTGTGGTCGTTGCTGTTGAAGTGTATAAGTGAATTGCTTAGCCCTTTCCATCAGTTCGGACTTTTGGTTGCGTTGGCTAGTGCATGAAGCTTGACATGGTATCAGAGCCCAGGGTCTCGAGTTCGAGTCCTGGTTTTCGCAATTTATTGTAAAATTGTTGTTGCCCCCCTTTGTGTCCACGTGTTGACTTTCTCTTCTCCCGTTTGTGTCCACGTGTTGATTTTCTCTTCTCCTGTCTGTGTCCACGTGTTGACTTTCTCTTCTCCCGTCACACGTGAGTGGGGGTGTTGAAGTGTATAAGTGAATTGCCTAGCCCTTTCCATCAGTTCGGACTTTTGGTTGCGTTGGCTAGTGCATGAAGCTTGACAGTTGCCATTGTCGCGTTCTGCCCCTGCCGCCGCTGCCTGCCCTGCCCGCCGTCGCTTTAGAGAAATTTGAGAGGATTTTCGGGGATTAAGACTAGGTAAACACCGTCTCTAAATTTAGTTTTTTTGTCCGTGGGATGCTTCAAACGGCACGCCGGGCATGATTTGGGACAACCGACTAAAGATGCTCTTAATGCATGGGCATATTTATTCGAAAACCATCCTAGGCCGAGTGAAAGCCAATGTAAATATGTAATTTCACAAAGTAGGAGAAAATACCCGTGTGGACAACAACGAAGATGCATCCTTGTCATGCCTTGGTGGTTTTATGTTTTACTAGAGAGAGGGGGAGGGAGAGAGCAAAAATATTAACATTTGCGTCAACGCAATAATATACTCCCCCGACCCATATTACTTTTCGTTAGTATGGATGTATCTATTAATAAAATGTGTCTAGGTACATCTATATTAGCGAAGAGTAATATGAGTCCGAGAGAGTAGACAAATTGAGAACCCGTAGCAACGCACGGGTATTCAGCTAGTATACTTTTAAGGGGCTGATATTTACGGGATCTGTTACAATTGCTAGCTCTAGATCATTAGCCAAGCCATGATTGCCTTTGCTCCACAACGAAAACAGCTGTAAATCCCAACATCGGTTAGACTAGTCACAATACATAGTATCATATACTAGTATCATACATATGATACTACTATATGATATCACTTCTACAATGCATAGTATCGTAGAGTAGTATCATTGTTGTATCATACTTAACTAGCAGGGTGACCCGCGCATTTGCGCGGCTAGATTTGGTATTGCTTTGTTTGGCGGTTATTTTCCACATGAGAAATAACACAATTAAATTATTCCCTAAGCTTTTCAATTTTGGTTAGAGAAATCTATGAAATAGAGTCAGGTTAATGGTAAGGAATCTGGTGTGTCACAATGGTGGATTGGAGTAATCTATCCATAACATATTGTATCGTCCATTTATATTCACCAAAGAAGTTGAAATCATCTCCTTCTCTCTCTCAGATACACACACACACTTTCTCTCTCCATAATTTTTATCATATCGACATTTATACCAATCTATTTTGCACATACTTAGGAACTCGCAGATCTGCAATATCCTAGGATATATGATTTGCCGAGACAACATTGCTCTGCGTCCTTCACACTCTACATAATATTTGATATTTTCCGGAAACACACATGAGCGACTGTCGGTTAATGCATGCATGACTTGATGTTTTTTCTAAAGTTGTTTTTATACTCTCATATCTATGCATACAAACAACATTCACATTTGATGCACTTGACTTGGTCACGATATTTTTCATTTCGTACTCCTCTACATTATGCATGTATTTCTGTGAATAATCAAATTTCTAAACTATTTAGTTTCATATTTCATAGTACTGCAATTTCTAGTGTTCATTTATATTTATTGACTTCTATATATACATGTAAAAGAACAAATTTCCAAATTTGATTTAGCTTCTGCTCCACATTATTCCAACTGCTGATTTTCATATAAAATGCACTTTAATATGTGTCCAAATAAACAGAATTGTAAAAACTTCATGTGTTTCTTATTCAACTTGATTATATAAATAGACTTTTATTTTAAATCAATCTTAAAATCATATAGAACATATTTTAAAATTCAGCTCTTCATGCCATTAATAAGAAGTACGTTAAAAACAAATAGTTACTCTCTCTTTCATAATAAGCCTTTTGTATATATTTTTTATGCATTCATCAGATCGTTTGGATGCACTAATCATGCACCGCATGTTAGCGCATGAAGTTGGCAGAACCTGTTTGAGTCAACTTGATGGATTGAGTAGATAGAGATAATTACGTACTCTCTCTTTCATAATAAACCTACTAGGAAGAGTTGGCGCGACGGCACGTCGCGCCCGTACGCTAAGAGTACGAAAAGTGATTTTAAAGTAATGGTTAAGTGGTTACCATTTCTTATTGGCTTAAAGGAAGTAAATTCATTTTGTATTATTATTTATAGATTTGTAAAGGTAAGATAAAATAAAGTATGCAGCAAAATAGTGTGTTGCAATGTTAGAAATCGTGTACAGAAAAACCATAATCAACGCTTCGGATCAGACCCCGAGAGTACAAAATAACCATGAACTTAAGTTGCAAGCCCTCATAATGAACCTTTAAAGGAAAAAAAACCTTCAGTAATAGCTTGCCTCCCGTTTCACACGGTGAGGAAAATATCGATCCCTTTCCTATGGCTTGCACCGTCCAAACAACGACTGCATCGACGTTCAATCCGGCCGCCATTGCTAAATTCCGCTTGCCTCCCCTCCGCCTGTCGGCTCTAGCCACAGTAGTGCTCGATTACAGCGGTCGTTGCCTCCATCTCCATGATTGATCCAGATCTCCATCGACCACCGCCGAAGACGACGCTAGCGGCACCGCTGTGCTGCACTCCTCTAGCAGCAATGCCGTCCTACCCTCCTCTAGCGGCAAGGATCCCGCACGGCATGGTACAGTTGTGGCGGACTGGCGGTAGCATGGCCGTACGGCATGGTAGTCCGCAGGCGGTAGCGACTCCCTCAAGATGGAGGGTCAACGCTGCCGGGACACTCGGGAGAATGCCTTGGTAAGTGGGCGCTAAAGAGGACGCCATTGTGGAGCCAGCAGACCTGAAGACCATGGCCGGGTGGAGCGGAGTGCCGGGAACATTGAGAAATTCATGTTGACCGTCCTCCCTCTTGTACCCGGCAACCGCTAGCAGGGGCTGATCCATGTCCGCCGTGCACGTGCACGCTCTGGCTTATCATGTACAATGGTAAACGCTTAGGTGAGCGCTTAACGTAATAAAAATAAAGAGTAGAAATTCGGAATTATGGCTAAGCGCCCTAGTGTGCAACGCAGAGTCGCTTAGTCGGTCGCTTCCAAAATTAAAAAAAAGAAGGATAGCGTCCTGCCTCTCCATCGCGAGGCCTTGGGACTGCCGCTTGCGAGACCGACAGGCGTACCGCACATCGCCTCTTCAGTCCTCATTCCCAGTTCTCCGACTCCAGTGCTCTGAGCCTTTGACCGACCTCCGACCTCGACCTCCGCCCAAATCAGTCGAGCAGGCAGCAATTTCATCCATACGACGGCGAGGGCCCGATTTTAATCTTGGAGGAGAATCCATGGCCATGGAGGTAGAGGAGATGGCACTGCCTTGAATATCCCAATCCTCATCTCTGCCATGGATCGCTGGAGGTGCTCGGGTAGCTCCTGTGGGGCGAGGCCACCAAGCCGGTCATCTCCGCCATGGATCATTGGAGGTTTCCGCGCAGCTCTTGTGGGCGAGGCCACCAAGCCCGCTCCGCGGCGACCCGGACGCCAGGCATGGTCAATCTGCTCAGTCGTCCTGGTATGGATAGATGGTTGATTTCCCTTTTTCCCCTACTAATTGGAAAATAGCATACAGATCTTGTTAGCCTTCTGCCGATATCTAGTTCTATGAGTGATTTTTTCTGCGCTATCAATCGTAATATGGGCTATTGAAAATCTAACATCTATATTTGGGTTGCAGTCTACAAAACCAGTGCAGAAAGGATCGGATTGAGCTGGATTCGGTTACTAAACCGTTAAGGAGTCGGTTGACTCCCCAGGTTTGTTTCTCCTAGCGGCCTAGCGCCTGGGTTAGCGCCGGCCGCTCCTTGAAACAGATTGCTCGAGAATAAAAAGATCTAAGCCTCGACTCAACAATTTACGCCGACGCCAGCTAGAATCCCGAGATCCACCGGGAATCGATCGAAACGGCCAGGAAAAAGATCCTAAGCGCCCGCTCTAAGAGCCCCATTGTACATGCCCTCACACATGCCCGCGCGGCACTCTCCGAGTTTCTTACTCGCCGACAGGCATTATGTCCAGCCGTCCAGGTACGACGCCATCTTCATGTTCCTGTTCACATCCCGCTTGTGCTAGCTACTCTAATTCTCTTCTTCACAGCACAACATTTTGGTCAGTATGCTAGAACGTGTAAACCCAAATAAACTTAGTGGATTGTGTCAACAATTGTGAAGTGCGGAGCTAGTTCAGCAGATCCTTGCGTTCGCCCTTTTTTTAGTACCAAAAGTTTGCTCGAATGGGTACATGAAAGACGACTGCAAGAAGCCAAGAAGGCTTTCTTGCTAGATTGCATGACCATTGAGAAATATATATGGATAATAAAGTACAACAATATGCTGCTCCGGAATGAATCACATGACCTTTTGATTTGCTTTATAAGTATGTATGTGCTTTTTAGATAGCCTGCAAAGTGGAATGTGCATCGCTATAAGTAGTATTACTGAGAGGAGAGATTTTCAAATCTGCCTGACTGCTGGGAGAAAGTACTACTTCCGAAGTAGACGCCTATAACATCTGCAAATGTTCATGCCAAATCTTGCATCAGTTGAAAGAAGCAAAGAACACAACAATATCATATTTAGTAGAATACTGCTGCAGTGCTTGCTAAGCTGGATAATTATACATGAAGTTCTACTTTTTTCTTTGGCCAGAGCAAAGAGTCTGGTCTGTTGGCTCGCTTTTCGTGCCATGGGAGTTCTGCCAGTCTAATATATAACACTAATCTCCAAGACTGAACAAAATTATTTGCACGCTCATCAGGTCGTTTTTCTGTGGCTAAATATGCAGAACATAAAATGTAATCTAGATTACCTCTCAGGAAGAGCAAGCATAATTGCATCTTTGTCCGTGAGGATTGTGCCGCTGTCACAGTCACCGCCATATTTGAAGTGTTTGGCTCAATATCTGTTGTGCTGCCTGTGAACTTATACCTGCATATATAGGCGGTTCTTTAGCAAGCATATATATTGCATATACCGGGCACATGATTATCTACATTATGCTTTCAGTTTATCTGCATAGAGATTCTCTTAACTTAGATACGGATTGTCAGTGAGTGTGGATTTTTATGCTCTATCTTCAAAGTAATGCTATCTATAGTGTATGTTATACCTTCCATCCTTCAAGTAAACATGTCTCCTTAATTCTTGTTTCGGCTTTGATGAGATAAGATCCATTAACCTAGTACATCCGATTGGCGTGCAGGCCACCTTCTCTTGTGTTGGCTTACACTATCAACTTAGCCTTAGTGCACATTACGTGTGATCGATTAACAACTTTTTTAATAATTAGTTGCACCATAAGCTGAAATTTACTGCAGGTTGTGCTATGTTGAGGAAAACAGAATATATAGCGGCAACTAACAAAAGAAGATGAACAGGCCGGGCTAATTTCATGCATTTTATGTGCAGGTGATAATGGCCTTATGCCCAATTAGCAAGTGACGCTGCAATATACTGAAAGGTAAAGTTGGTCGAGTACAGTGCAGTAGAACGTGGAGTAAACATTGGTAGATAATTCAATGAGTTGAGATGATAAATATTGGTATAGTTTTCATTATCTGAAGGTTGAGTAAATACTGACAAATAATTAAATGAGACCGTCAGGCTAAGTGCATGGATTTCATGTGTAGGTAAATTTGGAGGGATCAACCATCTCAATGTTCAGAAGGTACCAGTTGGTCAACGACAATGAATCCCAATTCATCCACATTTTTTGCTTGATCCTTGTTCTCCCAGATCTGCAAGACACGCACAACAACATTTCTCGAAGACCCTCGAGGTGAGAAATCTTTCTCCAAGACTGCCTGCATTGCTAGTCTCCCAGCTTTCTGCAACATAGCATGTGTTCACTTCTATGGTCCATACCTGCATGTAAAAGTAAAATCATGGACCATCTTAAGATGCTCAAGTGGTAGCTTATGTGTTGTGCCATCCAGCGTACAACATAAGAAAGAACATACCAGGTTTTCCAGTTCATGTCGTAAGCATGCAGTTTCCTTCCTAAACATCTCTTGCTAGGACCATTGTCCATCAATGCACATACTGATTGACAATGACCGGTCGATTCTTAGTATTCAATGAAAACTCAAGCAGTTAAAGCATCTTTTTTAAGCTGTTAACACGGTTTGAATAGGTGGAACACTGGTCACTCTCTTAAATTGAGATCAGGTAATAAGTTGTTCTATAGTAGCAATTAAAGTCTTGAAATATTCGAGAATATATTTCTTTAAAATAGTAAGATATTACCTACTTTGAATTATTAGATATGATAGTGGACAGAGCTGGCTTAAACATTCATTCTCCAAGAGTTTTAATGAAAGTATTGGGACCTACAAATGAAATAGATAAGTTATTAAGAAAGCAAACTAAAGAGCCATATCCTCACACCGTAACGTTAGGTGACCAACTCGAATAATCTAACTACTGAAGTTGCTCTTTGATGCCATTAGAGATCTAGAATCTCGTTGGCAGGCATATTTATAATTGACATATCTGTTGGATATTTATTCTTCTCTCAATTGTGTTCTTGTGAATTTTTTTCTTTCCACTACTCAAAACTTGAGGTCACAAAAGAAGTATCAGCTTGTAGGTGAAGCATTGAATTTCTAAGAAAATCTATGATCAATATACAGCAGCTTGCAATATAGAACACATGTAGCTCAAAATATTGTACTGTCGCAGGCTCAGCTGGAACACGGCGGCCGCGAAGGAGATGAGGTAGAGGTCCTAGAGAAAGCTACCAGCGTCCTGGCGGTTGGCCGTTGTCGGTGCGGAGATTAAACTCGCCGAGCATGTAGTAATTGAAGTTCACCGGTTCGTAGGAAGAGGTGAGTTCAACATGTGTATGCGCCTCCTCTTTTTCCTGCACATGCACAAAGAAAGCTCCAATTCATCAGTAATAACCCTGACAAATCGGTTTCATAATTTTTTGCAGAATCAAAGTGCAGGCTCGAGCCTTAGGGAGCTTGCTCGGGATGGAGAAAACATCACAGAGTTCCTCCACCAGCCGTGTCGAAGAGATGGTCGCCGCCGCTATCAACATACTGGCTTCCACGACGGCGGCTGAAGGAGTAGGGCCTCGCACCCCAGGACGTCGCTCCACTCGATAACGGGCAAGATTGAGCAGCTGTGGCACAAGTCTGACAGCGAGTCCAGCTGGCTGCTACGGGGATGGAAACCCCCACCACCGTCGACGGGGTGCTCCGGATCCTCACCTGGCTCGTGGCATCTGCTTCGCCACTGCCGCAACCTCCAGCCCATGCTTGCAGGCGCCATGCTCCTGCTCACCACCGCTGTGCCCATCAGCACTTGGTGAGGGGGAACATGGGAGAGAGGCTGGAGGTTAAATCAGATGTATGGGGATTTGAGAAGAAAGGGAAGATATATTGAAGATGTGAAGAAAGAAGAACTGGGAGGCTTCCATAAAAGGGGTGACATGGGGCAACGTGGGAAGGAGTAAGCATGGTTGAGCATCTTCTAGAAAAGCCTATCAGGAGGAGTACTTGTACGTGTAAAAAATATTCGAAACACTGTAGATGGCACTGTAGATGCATCTACAGTAACAGAACACTAGCGTGGCATAGCTATTGGTTCTCTAGGAGGCTTCCATAAAAGGGGTGACATGGGGCAACGTGGGAAGGAGTAAGGCCCCCTTCTTTTCAGCTTATTTTCCAGATTCTCCCAGAAGCTACCCTCCACCAGCTTCTCCTAGAATCTCGTTTCTAAAATTTGCACAACAATCTAGATAAGTATTGGGAAGACTATTCTAGATTGTTGTGAAAATTTTAGAAACGAGATTCTGGGAGAAGCTGGTGGAGGGTAGCTTCTGGGAGAATCTGGAAAATAAGCTGAAAAGAAGGGCCCTAAGTATGGTTGAGCATCTTCTAGAAAAGCCTATCAGGAGGAGTAGGAGGAGTACGTGTACGTGTAAGAAAAATTTGAAACACTGTAGATGGCACTGTAGATGGCGCTGTAGATGCATCTACAGTAACAGAACACTAACGTGGCATAGCTATTGGTTCTCTAAAACTTCCAACTTTTATATATGTATAGATAGTGAGTGGCATAGCTATTGGTTCTCTAAAACTTCCAACTTTTATATATGTATAGATAGTGAATACATGCACCGCATGTTAGCTCAAGAAGATGACCAAACCTGTTTGAGTCGACTATAGAATAGATTGAGCAGTCCGTCTAAACATCTTGTTCATGGAATGCGACCCTAAACAGTAGTCCACAATTGTGATCGGAAATTCAGCAAAACCCGAACTGATGCAAACCACGGTGGTGCGCTGCCGGTCGCCAATCTATACTGTTGTGTTACGCTCTGGTTGCTCGTCATGGTTGACATGGATAGTAACCATCGCATGCTAGCTGTTCTGAGTTGCGGTGCCTCTTCCGATCGCTATCGGGCTTGCCGTAGACGCGACTGTATACTCAGGGCATTGTGTGTTCCGACCTTCGCCGCCGCGAGATCGTCAAACAGTCTCAGCACCATCGTCGAGCGTATCTAAGGTTTCGTAGGACAATTCATGCTTGCATCTCCATATCCGCTCGTTGGCCAGTACTAGGCAGGATCTACAACTCCTCATCGACAATCTGCAAACGGGATGGCGTATATACTGGGATACAACTGCCAACGGTTCAGGTTAAGCAGACAGATATATTGGCCTTTTTCTAAACGGTGTTGCATGCGGGTACGTCTGCGTGGAGTAATAGTATCCTTGTCCTTCTAAAGGATGTTGTATCCGCGTACGTTTCAGCTTTACGGGTTGTATTCGAAAGCAATTTGAACTTCCCTGGTTAACGCATGGCATATGTTTTTGCAATCTTACGTCTTCTTTTAATCTGAGGCGTTCGTTCTATTGCTTCAATTTTTGACTAATCTAGCCCGTTCATTGTTTGTATAAAATCTCAAGATAAATATGTGTACATGATGTATTTTATAATAGACTTTTTAGTTTTGCATGTCATGACACATTATCATATTATGATATGACTCTCACCTCTCTCTTTATTAATTGATGTGCCACATCAGATTTTTGCCAATGTGACATACATAATATTAACTATGATACTCCCATTGTAACTAGTTTTATATGGATAGTATCATGCAAAATTTGATTGTAGATAGAAAGGCATGGTATCCGCTGTTCCGTATTGAAGCAAAAGACAGTAGAAAAGAAGAAGCAAAAGACACAGAGCATCAGCTTTTCCCCCTGCGAGTACGTGCAAGTCTCCAAAGTTACCGCACTTTCCTCCACCGTCCAAATCCCCCGAAAAGAGAAACAAGAAAAAGAAATGGAAAACCGCAAGCTTTTAGCACGGAGACGGCGAAACAGAGCCGGTGGCCGGTGGCCGGTGGGTACCGCGAATACAGAGCAGCACAGAGAAAAGACGATACAGAGCACTGTTGTCCTTTCACCCTCGTTCCCAGCCCACAGCTTCCCCTGTGTACTTTGACTGCCCCTTTGACCGGGCCGGCCCACCCGGCCCGCTCCACTCCACTCGCCAGATATTTCTCCGTGCGATCTACGCAGAAAGATAACGCTGGCGACCATTCGCATACCCACTGAGAACCCGGGCCCACCTGTCTTCCACAGCGCGGTGCCCCACCGTCAGCCATCTCCGGCGCGTCGCATCCCGGCCTTCTAGGGTTTTGTCGACCCGCCTCCCACCGAACCGCTATAAAACCCCGCCCGCCCCTGCGGCTACGCCCCTCACAGCAACACCTCCTCCTCCCCACCGCCGCCACAACAGATCTAGGGTTTTTCGGGTTCTCAGGCGGCGGCGCAAGATGGCCGAGAGGGTGACTGGGACCGTCAAGTGGTTCAACACCACCAAGGGGTTCGGCTTCATCACCCCGGAGGGCGGCGGCGAGGACCTCTTCGTCCACCAGTCCGCCATCAAGTCCGACGGCTTCCGCAGCCTCAACGAGAACGACACCGTCGAGTTCGAGATCTCCTCCGGCGACGACGGCCGCACCAAGGCCGAGAACGTCACCGCGCCCGGAGGCGGCGCGTTGGCCGGCGGCCCCCGTCCCGGCGGCGATGACCGCGGCTACGGAGGCGGCGGCGGCGGCTACGGTGGTGGTGGCGGCGGCTACGGTGGCGGCCGAGACCGCTATGGAGGAGGCGGTGGTTATGGAGGTGGTGGCGGCGGCGGCCGTGGGAGTGGCTGCTACAAGTGCGGCGAGGAGGGCCATATCTCCAGGGACTGCTCTCAGGGCGGCGGCGGTGGCGGCGGCTACGGTGGTGGCGGTGGCGGCTACGGAGGTGGCGGTGGCGGCTACGGAGGTGGCGGTGGCAGCCGTGCGTGCTACAAGTGTGGCGAGGAGGGCCACATCTCCAGGGACTGCTCTCAGGGCGGCGGCGGCGGCGGTGGCTACGGAGGTGGTGGCGGCGGTGGTCGCGGAGGCGGCGGCGGCGGCGGCTGCTTCTCCTGCGGCGAGTCTGGCCATTTCTCCCGCGAGTGCCCCAGCAAGGGCAACTAGGCGCTGCAACGCGTCAGATCTACCTGCCATGTTTTATTTCGCTCGTCTTCATACCTCCTCCTAATCTGCAGCAAGTCATACCCATCAGTAGTGGTTGCCGTAGTATTTACTTTTGTTGCTCGTCGAATGAATTGGTGAACTGTAGTCGCAGCGAGCCCTGGCTCATGTGCGCAACGACAAAAAATTGATCTGAAAAAGTTCCGATAAGTTATCTATCAGTATGTTTTCCTGTGTTGCTTGGTGAATGGTAGTCGCAGTTGAGCCCTCGCTCAAATGAGCAAAAGCAAAATTTTGATCTGGAGAATCTGAAAAATGTTGACTATTACTACTATGCAAATGTACATATGCTGAGATTCAGGCTTTGCAACAGGGTAGATATTCTTGTTGTATTGAATTGCAATGGAGCGATACCCATTCGGTGGCTTCAGCATTTGAGAGCTTTGTTCTTACGCCATCTGTAGTTAACTTCGAGAATATATGCTCCATATTTTTGTTGAATAGCATCTTATTCTGAAATCTATATATTATTCGATTTGTTTGATTGTTCAAGCATTCTTAACTTTATTCTTATTCTTTTTCTTATACTCCGTCGAAATACTGCTAGCCTGTACGGCTGTACTACTCCGTTCCTCTTTGGCAGGCCGGCCGATTTACATCCAACGCCTAAACGCACCTCTCCAAATGCTATTGACGCCGAGAAATCACACTGTTTCGTTGTTCTTATCTACAGTTCCTATTCTGAATTTCCGTCTTTGTTTTTTGCGAATAAGTTCAGAGTTACTGACACTCATTTATGAACAAGAACGTGTTGCTGTTGCATGCTTCAAGTTCCAATAGAGCATCTGCAACAATGCCCAATAATAGAGCACTGCATTTTGGTTTTTGGGCGCCCAATTTAGGGTTTTTGGTCAACACGAACAAATAGTTCATCAATTCTTAAAAAATAATTAATCAAATCTTACACAAATGGATCAGCAAGTAGCACTCAGACCAACAAACAAACATTCAAATAGTTCAACATATTAAGATGAAACTAGCACCTTTGTTAACATTCCACTTCCACCACTTCTCGAGGTTATTTTGAAGATTGTTATACACTTCGGTAAGATTGTTATACACTTCGGTATTTCAAATGGCATGATAGGTGCTAATAAAGCGCGCCTCCCTATCTTCTCTCCTTTGCACACGCATGGGATGTCCCATTAGGTCTTAGCCATGCTTGTTCTTAAAGACCACACAAACGTCCATGACGTATTGAAGAATATCTTGATCCCAAAATCTAGCGATCCTCTCACAATAGTAAATTAGGCTTGCAAAATTGCAAATGCTCTCTAAACCTCTTTCCTAGCTGCCGCATGTGTATTATGAAAATCAACCTTTTTCTTACCTTTGGGTTTGGCAACTGGCTTCTTAAATGTGCACCACCTTGGGTAGGTACCATCGGCAAGGTAGTAGACGTAGTCGTACTTGTGGATGTTTGCTTCAAAACCCATCGGTGTACCTTCACCCAATGCTATATGTGTCATCAGTGGTAGCCGTTGGAGGACACTGATATCATTGTAAGAACCGAACATCCCAAAGAAAGCATGCCAAATCCAAGTCTCATGGTCGACCAACTTCAAGAATGATTGTGCTATGTTTTTTTGTACCCTTGGAACTGTCCATGCCATGCTGCATGACAGTTCTTCCAACTCCAATACATGCAATCAATTGAACTAAGCATACGTGGAAATCCATGATTTTTGTTGTACTCTAAAATCCTATGCATGTATTGAATATTGGGAGCACTCAAGTACTCTTCACCAAACACTCGAACCACTGCTACTACAAAGCGATTGACATGTTTGATGGCTTGACACTCACCCATGCACTAAGTGGTCATCAACAAGATCTGCCGGAATATCATATGCCAACATGCGTAATACAACGGTGACCTTTTGGATGGTGCTATGGCCAAGTTCTCTAACATAATTCCTCCTTTGCTAGAAGAACCGACCGTACTTTGTCACACTTTCGCGATGTGTTCAAATAATTTGATTCCCATCCTAAACGGCCCCGAAAGTAGCGCTCGGGGAAAGTGGGTGACGAAGGAATGACAAACGGGCCCCCGATATTCGCCTACCTAGTTTTCGGTCCAGGAAGGGTCTCCCTTGAAAGACTCTTGAGGCCCATCAAGGCAGCGGTCTAGCGTGGCCCAGGAGCTAAACTTGGCGTGCAAGTAAGGACCCAAAGAATTAAAGTTAGATTAGGTTTCGTACCGATCCAATCTGTACTTGGTTTTGAGAGACAATCCTGAGACCCGGCCTTCGCATATAAAAGGCTGGGAGGGAGATCTCGAAACCCTAGACGCTTTTCCACCCACCTCACGCCGGAGCGCTCGACGACTTAGAGCTCTCTGGTTCGGCTAGATCCAATCTACGCCACCATTGTAACCCCATCATCAAAGCCACCCCGTTAATACAAAGTCAGACAAGCAGGACGTAGGCCTTTTACCTTCCGAGGGGGCCGAACCTGGGTAAATTCCCGTGTTCCTTTGCTTTCGTCTGATCGCCGTCGAGTTCGCCAGGTCCCCAATACGCTTCCTAGATCGAAAGCCCTTTGACATGGGCATTGCCGGGGATAAACCTCGTCAATTGGCGCCGACCGTGGGGACGACGGGATCTGGATCCACGGATTCGCCGGCTCCATCACCAACCACCACCAAGACCGACATCGACACCGTCATCGGCACCGCTGCGCCGACCAACCTCGACACCACCTCCAAGATTGACGTCGACACCATCGCCGACATCGCTGTGCCGGCCATCGCCAACGCCAACCCCAACCCGGCGGAATCAGAAGTCGACGTCGTCGATTCGATCGTCATCGACAATGTTTCGCCAAGCACCACCGAGTTCACTCCGGCGGCGAACGTCATCGACCCCACCTCAGGCACGACAGGAACAGTGCCCGGAGGCTATGACATGGCCTTCGGATTGTTCAACTTCCATGTGGACAGCAACGGGGCGATGGAACTACTCTCCATCGGCGAATCGGCTCCGCTCGTGGCCGAAACGACTACACCACCAGCCGTCGGGGGCAAACCCTCGACAAGCGCACTACTAGCGCCATCGGAGGAGGAACCAAAGCTGAAAACTTCGACCCCATCAGTCAGGTCGAACGATTTCGAGGATCCACCTCCATCCCCGACCACCGCATACTGCATCGATTGCGACGCATACCACTACGTGGGCGCCGGAGATTTCTCATCCCATGAAATCGCCAGCTGTGAAGATCCTCGGGGGAGGGAGGGGCACGGCAGCTGTCTACCCGACGATATCTGAGTGCGATCGGGCTCTCAACGCCCACACACTCCGCACCGCACCATATGACCCCGACTACGTCGAAGGGTTATACTCGGACTACACATGTTCAGATGACGATGACGACGTTGATACGTCTCAAACGTATCTATAATTTTTGATGCTCCATGCTTGTTTTTGCACCATTTGCCTTGTGTTTTGTTACACTTCGTGGCGTTTTTATGCGATTTCCGGAACTAACCTATTGACAAGATGCCACAGTGCCAGTTCCCCGTTTTCTGTTGTTTTTGTGTTTCAGAAAAGCTACACAGGAAATATTCTCGGAATTGGACGAAACAAAAGCCAAAAGTCTTATTTTTCCCGGAAACTTCCTGAAGACCGAAAGAGAGCCGGAGGGGGGCCAGAGGCTGCCCTCACACATAGGTGGCGCGGCCCAGGCCCTGGCCGCGCCACCCTGGTGTGAGGAGCCCCTGGCTGCCCCCTGACGACGCCCCTTCGCCTATATAAAGCCTCGTGACGGAAAACCCTAGGGGAGTCGGCAAAATTTCCAGAATAGTTCCGCATCGCCGCCACCGTCGAAGACAAATTTCGGGGGACAGAAGTCTTTGTTCCGGCACCCTGCCGGGACGGGTAAGTGCCCCCGGAGCCATCTCCATCGGTCTCCATCGCCGTCTCCGCCGTCTCCATCGACCTCACCGCCATCTCCATCAACCTTGTTGTCTCCTATGATGAGGAGGGAGTAGTTCATCCCCGGGGCTGAGGGCTCTACCGGTAGCTATGTGGTTCACCTCTCTCTCCCATGATGTGATCTTTATGTGATCGTGAGCTTTGTATCATGTTGAACAAGTAGATGTTATTATTCAGATATTATGTGTACTCTAGTGATGTTATTAAAGTAATCTATTCCTCCTACCATGGTGTAACGGTGACAGTGCGTGCATCATGGTGGTACTTGGTCTAGGCTACGATTGTGATCTCTTATGGATTATGAGAATAATTATCGCTAGGATAGTATTGAAGTGATCTTTTCCTCCTTTCATGGTGTAATGTTGACAGTGTGTGCACCGTGTTAGTACTTGGTCTAAGTTGCAATAATATCTATCTTGAGTTGTGATTTGATTTGGATATCTCTATGAGTGGTGTTTGTCAAGTACTTGATGAACTTTAAGGGGTACTTCTGTAGCCACTACGCAATGATTAGTGTTATTCAATAGGAGAGTAATTCAGAGTACCATAGTGAAGAGAAGTTATTTATTTGTTCAATCATGTTATATTGTTGGGAGTGTGTCCACTAGTGAAAGTATGATCCCTAGGCCTTGTTTCCAAGCATTGCACACCGTTTACTTGCTGTTTTGTTACATGTTTGCTCGCAGCGATACTTATTTCATATCACAGTTACTACTTATAATCATCACTACCGCTTGTATTTCACTATCTCTTCGCCGAACTAGTGCACCTATACATCTGACAAGTGTATTGGGTGTGTTGGGGACACAAGAGACTTTCTGTATCGTAATTGCAGGGTTGCTTGAGAGGGATAGCTTTGACCTCTTCCTCCCTGAGTTCGATAAACCTTGGGTGATCCACTTAAGGGAAACTTGCTGCTGTTCTACAAACCTCTGCACTTGGAGGCCCAACACTGTCTACAAGAACAGAAGCGTGCGTAGACATCAAGCTCTTTTCTGGCGCCGTTGCCGGGGAGGTAAGGTAAAAGGTACTCGCATCTTCCTATGTGAGTGCTCGAAGTTATTTCCTTTAGATTCTGCAATTACATCTTTTTGTTTCTTGTTTTTATTTTCACTAGTTAGGCTTAATGGAAAACAAAGAGTTATGTAGTCTTTTTCCTGAGTTTAGATATGAAGTGTTTGAAGAGAAAATTGAAAAACCTTTGGAGCTTAATTTGCATGCTAATAGTGTTGTTAGTATGAATGCTTTGAACACCGTTGTTGCTAATGCTATAGAAAAGTCTAAGCTTGGGGAAGCTGGTTTTGTTAAGCATGATATTTTTAGTTCCCCAACTTTAGTGGAGAAAATTTGCTTTGATGATATTTTATCTCCCATATGTGATGTTCCTTCTTATAATGATATGTTTGAAGAATATGCTTTGCGAAATAGTTGCTCTCTAGCTTGTGATGATACTAAACCTCTAGTTTATGATGGCTATGATGATGAGTATAATATTTCCAGTTCACCTACTATTGAGGATAAAATTAGTTATGATTACAATATGCCTCCTATTTATGATGATTATGGTGATGAGAATAATTATTCTGTAGAATCTGCTCCTACTACTATTGTTCCTGTGGTGAGTATTAATTCTTTTATGCATGTGGCTCATGATAGGGATGCTTTATGTGATAGTTATATTGTTAGTTCTATTCATGATGCTACTGAAAGTTATTATGAGAGAGGGAAACATGGTTTGATGGATCTCAACAATATTGAGTTTCCCCTCTTTATGTTGCAATTCTTGAAGTTGTACTTGTTTTGCCTTCCTATGCTTTTTGCTTTGCGCTTTCATGACTTGTCTTTCTACAAGACTATTTTTCATAGGATGTGGTTTAGATTTAAATGTGTTCCATACTTGCTTTTTTATGCTCTCTATTGCTTTAAGTTCCTATATGGCGCCTTTGCCTCAAGCTCTTATATGGCGCCCACATGAGCATCTTTGCAAATTACTGCGCCTAGCTCAAAGGCGTTAAAGAAAAGCACTCTTGGGAGATAACCCATTGTTTATTTTTCAGTACTTTTTCTTTTATTTGAGTCTTGGAAGTTATTACTACTGTAATAATCGCTCCTTATCCTTTTTATTTGTTTTTGTGCCAAGAGAAGCCTCTAATTTGAGTGAGGTAAGATTTGGGATGTTACTGTCCTGAAACTGTTTTCGGTGCTGCACCGTAAAAATTCGTATAAATTCTCTGTATATATTTTGGACCTGTGATTTCTTGTGCATATGCCCCAGGTTATATTCAAACTTTCGTTAGTTGAACGTTTTTTGATTTTAGCAACAGAAAACCCCTCAAAAATTCGGCCTTTGTCAGCTGTTCAGTTTTGACAGATTTCTGCCAATATTTGTGTTTGCCACTTTATCGCTTTCTTTTGAGTTCTTTTAATCATGGAACTTTTGGAGAAGTTGCTACAGTAGTATATGCTTTATATGTGGTGGTTTTGAGTTGAAACCTGAAGCAAAAAGGGTTGATTATATGCTATGCTTACACTAATGTTGCTAATAGAATTGTGTTTAGTTTTGTATGAAGGAAGTTTTCAAGTGTAGGGATTGGAGAATGATGAGATGAGTTGAAGAATGGACAAAAGCTCAAGCTTGGGGATGCCCATGCATCACCCCAATAAATATCCAAGAAGTAGAAGCGTCAAAGCTTGGGGATGCCCCCGAGGCACCCCCTTCTTCATCGGCAAAAATTAGGTCACCTTTCAAGACACTATATTTTGATTGCTTCATGCACTATGCGTTTTTCTTGGAGCGTCAGTTGTTTTAGTTTTCTTTGTTAGTTTAGTTTTGTTTGCTGCAATAAACGGTTTGATCACATCATGTTGTTTTGGAGAGAGACTTATTCCGCTTTTTATTTGCCAAGAACACTCCGTTTTTCACTCTTATTGTTTCAACGAGTGTTCTTCTTTTTCCGCTACTGCTTTAGGTTTTCATTTTCGCCTTGATTTGCGTTCAGACCTTGTCATATCTCTTCATCAAGGTGTATTTTTGCCTCTGATCTTTATTGGTTTTCATCAAAAGAGGTGTTTATAAAATTTTCAAATGGTGTTGGAAAAGAGAAAAAGCTTTATGCAAAAAAGTGGTACAAGAAGGAGCTTGTGTAGACTGCGGCTTAGGCTTTTTCATGTCATGCTTGATGTATTTTTGATAGTATGCTTAGTGGTTTTGCTGTAGCATGACTTGTCTCAAATAACTGAGATTGCATAATGAGCCTTTGAAAAAATCATGCGTTGTTTTTATTGTATGGAAGCATTATTTTGGTTTTCTCCTTGATGCTTTATTTGGGTTGACTTGGCGCATGCTCACACATGTTAGACTCTTACAAAGTCGCCAATAGCCTCTATTTTAGTTTTTGACTTTTGATGCCATCTTATGCTTCTTTTAATGTCGCTTTGCATGATTATGGCCATTATTGCTCTCTTAGTTGGTCGCTCCCAGTCTTTTGCTAGCCCTCGCCTTGTACTGAGTATGAGCTCTACTCGTGCATCCAACTCCTAAAAGCCAAAGTTTTCCATTGTGTCCACCATACATACCTACTAGCAATTTGCTATTCCAAGTAAATTTGACTTGCTTTTATTTTCTCTTCAAATTAAACTCTTATCACTGTTATGCGAAATTCGGTCAGTAAAGCTCTCACGAACCGGAAGGCACACTTTACTTTTTCCTGTTCTTAAAAATTTGACATTGTGGTCTCTTATGTTGAGTTGTTATGCTTGCAAGTTGTAAGTTGGAGACTAGCCCAGCCATGCAGTCATGGGCAAGCTTTCAACATTGCACTTCTTATTAGAGTTGATATCGTGATCTTTTGTTTATGGATGCCCGCGGTGTGAAATGAATTGGGAATCTTGTGGGGATCATGGAGTTTGTATATGTGTTAGGGAAACGCCGGGCCGCTAATCTAAGCCATGCATAATTCATGGTGGAAATTTGCAGCATACCCATGGTGAACATCCGACGACGCATCTCACAATAAAAAGCTAAACAAATGGCAAATAAAAGAGATGTCGAGGTGTTCATTGTCTGCTTGTCCTGTCATTTTGGTGTGGGCTTGTTCCATGTCATCGGGCACAGAGGTACCCCATTGGCGGTTCTCAATGATATGCATATACTTACAATGACAAGAGCCTTGCTTGGGACTCTAAGTAAAGTAGCATGAGGTTTGGGTACTCGTATTCATGGGGCACGAGGTTTTCAACTTATGATTTGTCAAGCATATGCATCATAATTGTTCTCGCATTAACTTTAACCATTCAAGATGCTTATGATGGGGGCAATGAGAGCTCAAAGCCGGTAAGTACCATAATTTTTGAAGGTTATAATACTTGCAATCACTGCTTCCCTCTGCGAAGGGCCTTTCTTCTAATTTTATGTTGTTTCACCACCTTCCATCTTTATGCACCATAAGAGAGCATAGTTGTCATTCTGAGTGTAATGTGCATTGTCCCAAAGTTTTCATTGATTGATTCATGACTATGGTTTCACTTGTTCTCAAAATACTTGTATCTAGTCGCCCTCTTAAACTTGAAGGTGTCCTATGCATTTATGTTTTGCTCTCCATGAAGGACAAGCTGAAAACCATTTGTATGTTTTTCCTTATGATTTGAACACACGTTTGACTTTCATTGTTTCATTATTCATGATCTTTTGTTTGTGTTCTTTTTCATGTTATAACATGATTGCTAAGTTTCTTATTGTCAAGACTATGTCTTTCATGCCCATGTTTTAAGTTCTTTTGATCTCAGCTCACAACGCTTACATATATGATCAAGATTGTGTAGGTGCATGTCACCTCAAAAATTATTTCTTTTGTTATCACTTACCTACTCGAGGACGAGCATGAGTTAAGCTTGGGGATGCTTGATACGTCTCAAACGTATCTATAATTTTTGATGCTCTATGCTTGTTTTTGCACCATTTGCCTTGTGTTTTGTTACACTTCGTGGCGTTTTTATGCGATTTCCGGAACTAACCTATTGACAAGATGCCACAGTGCCAGTTCCCTGTTTTCTGCTGTTTCTGTGTTTCAGAAAAGCTACACAGGAAATATTCTCGGAATTGGACGAAACAAAAGCCAGAAGTCTTATTTTTCCCGGAAGCTTCCCGAAGACCGAAAGAGAGCCGGAGGGGGGCCAGAGGCTGCCCCCTGGCCGCGCCACCCTGGTGTGAGGAGCCCCTGGCTGCCCCCTGACAACGCCCCTTCGCCTATATAAAGCCTCGGGACGGAAAACCCTAGGGGAGTCGGCGATATTTCCAGAACAGTTCCGCATCGCCGTCGCCGTCGAAGACAAATTTCAGGGGACAGAAGTCTCTGTTCCGGTACCCTGCCGGGACGGGGAAGTGCCCCCGGAGCCATCTCCATTGGTCTCCATCGCCGTCTCCGCCGTCTCCATCGACCTCACCGCCATCTCCATCAACCTTGCTGTCTCCTATGATGAGGAGGGAGTAGTTCATCCCCGGGGCTGAGGGCTCTACCGGTAGCTATGTGGTTCACCTCTCTCTCCCATGATGTGATATTTATGTGATCGTGAGATTTGTATCATGTTGAACAAGTAGATGTTATTATTCAGATATTATGTGTACTCTAGTGATGTTATTAAAGTAATCTATTCCTCCTGCCATGGTGTAACGGTGACAGTGCATGCATCATGGTGGTACTTGGTCTAGGCTACGATTGTGATCTCTTATGGATTATGAGAATAATTATCGCTATGATAGTATTGAAGTGATCTTTTCCTCCTTTCATGGTGTAATGTTGACAGTGTGTGCACCATGTTAGTACTTGGTCTAAGTTGCAATAATATCTCTATGAGTGGTGTTTGTCAAGTACTTGATGAACTTTAAGGGGTGCTTCTGTAGCCACTACGCAATGATTAGTGTTATTCAATAGGAGAGTAATTCAGAGTACCATAGTGAAGAGAAGTTATTTATTTGTTCAATCATGTTATATTGTTGGGAGTGTGTCCACTAGTGAAAGTATGATCCCTAGGCCTTGTTTCCAAGCATTGCACACCGTTTACTTCCTGTTTTGTTACATGTTTGCTCGCAGCAATACTTATTTCATATCACAGTTACTACTTATAATCATCACTACCGCTTGTATTTCACTATCTCTTCGCCGAACTAGTGCACCTATACATCTGACAAGTGTATTGGGTGTGTTGGGGACACAAGAGACTTTCTGTATCGTAATTGCAGGGTTGCTTGAGAGGGATAGCTTTGACCTCTTCCTCCCTGAGTTCGATAAACCTTGGGTGATCCACTTAAGGGAAACTTGCTGCTGTTCTACAAACCTCTGCACTTGGAGGCCCAACACTGTCTACAAGAACAGAAGCGTGCGTAGACATCAAGCTCTTTTTTGGCGCCGTTGCCGGGGATCGAACCCGGGTCACCCGCGTGACAGGCGGGAATACTTAAGTATGATATTTTTAGTCCCCCAGCTTTAGTGGAGAAGGTCTATTCTGATAATATTTTATCTCCCATATGTGATGTTTCTAGTGATGCTTGTGCTCCTCATCCTTTTAAAATACCTACGAAGATTGTTGAACATGTTAGGGATAACTGCTATTTAGGAGATGGAACTGTCCATCCTGGTGACCATTTGCTTTTTATACATGAATTATGCGAGTTGTTCCAGTGTGCAAGTATTTCAATGAACCAAGTTAAGAAGAAGCTATTCTCTTTTTCACTGAAAGGCAGAGCTGAGGAATGGTATAAAACATTGAAGGATGGCTGATCTATTGATTGGGAGGAAATTGAACCTCTCTTTTATTCTAAATTCTATCCTTCTAGTCAGGTTTATAAAGATAGGAATTACATTTATAATTTTCATCCGCATGAGGGAGAAAGCATTGCCCAAGTTTGGGGAAGATTGAAGTTACTAATGCATAAATGTCCTATTCATGATCTTCCCCGTAATATTGTTATTAATAATTTTTATGCAAGGCTTTCAGGACATTACAAGGATTATCTAGATGCATGCTTTGATGGGTCTTTCACAAGCAAGGATGTTGACACCAAGTGGGGTCTACTTGAGATAATTCAAAACAATATTGAAGGTTGGGATAGCGACAAAGGTAAAGGATCAGGTATGAATTACGAGTTTGATTGCATTAAGTCTTTCGCTGAAACTGCTAATTTTCAAGAGCTTAGTGCTAAATATGGTCTTGATCCTCAAATTATGGTTGATTGCTTTAAAGCCTTTGCTTCCCATATGAATGTTCCTAAAGGAAATGGGGACATGTATCATGAACCTTTTAAGGACACTTGCATAGAAAGTGATATTGTTATTGATGATTGCAATAAACATGCTCAAACTTCTAAAAGTCCTATTTCTTATAAGCATGTTAATTTTTGTGGAGTACATAGACCTTGTGAACAGAGTTACAACAAGGAAGATTATTGCATCACCCACGCAAATGAAGAAACCAGTATGTGGCTCAAGGATCTAGATGTGCTTGGTGAAAGGGTTTGTGAGCTTTATCCTTTTCTTTGTGAATTTTGCGGTGAAAAGGGTCACTTTAATTTTCAATGCCCAATCAATCGAACGAGTACCGCAAATTTGTATTGTGATGATAAGATTACTCTCAATCAGCATGATGAGCTTACCTTGTTTTTGAATTGTGAAGAGATATCTAGAAAGATTTCTTTGGTTGATATGAGAGATGCTGATATTAATAGTACCCTTCGTGGTTGTCGTCTCTATTGTGCTAAAGATTGCCTCGCAAATACTTACTTACAAGATCTTATAAAATATGATGTTTTGCCAAGCTATGACAGGACTAATAGATGTTTCAATCTTATTAATAGAGAGGAGGAATCCTCCAAAGTTTCTTCTGTTGTTCCTGTCAGCAAACCAGATTATGTGGAGAAGATGCCTTTCCCTCCTAGAGAATATGTGGAGAAGATGCCCTTCAAGTCTCTCCCTCCTAAAGGAGAGAGTAAGAGTATGAAGAAGAAGAAGAAGAAGAGGAGTAAGAGGCGAGAGGACACGGTATCTTTCCCTAAGCGTTATGATCCTGCTATAGATTATGATAATTCTGATTGGGATGATGTTCCTATGCCTATTACTTATGTTAGTGATCATGATTGGGAAAAGCATTCTACTTTTGATATTGAAAATCTTTTTGGTACCAATTCTAAGGTTAATAATTGTTGTACCATTAGTGCTATCCATGTTCCTTCTTAAGATGATATGTTTGATGAATATGCTTTGCGACATAGTAGTTCTCTATCTTGTGATGATACTAAGCCTCTAGTTTATGATGATGGGTATAATATTTTCAGTTCACCTACTATTGAGGATAAAACAAGGTATGACTACAATATGCCTCCTATTTTTGATGATTATGGTGATGAGAGTAATTATTCTGTTGAATATGCTCCTACTACTATTGTTCATGTGGGGAGTATTAATCCTTTTATGCATGTGGCTCATGATAGGGATGCTTTACGTGATAGTTATATTGTTAATTCTATTCATGATACTACTGGAAGTTATTATGAGAGAGGGAAACATGGTTTGATGGATCTCAACAATATTGAGTTTCCCCTCTTTATGTTGCAATTCTTGAAGTTGTACTTGTTTTGCCTTCCTATGCTTTTTGCTTTGCGCTTTTATGACTTGTCTCTTTACAAGACTATTTTTCATAGGAAGTGGTTTAGATTTAAATGTGTTCCATACTTTCTTTTTGATGCTCTCTATTGCTTTAAGTTTCTATATGGCGCCTTTGCCTCAAGCTCTTATATGGCGCCCACATGAGCATCTTTGCAAATTACTGCGCCTAGCTCAAAGGCGTTAAAGAAAAGCACTCTTGGGAGATAACCCATTGTTTATTTTTCAGTACTTTTTCTTTTATTTGAGTCTTGGAAGTTATTACTACTGTAGTTGTCGATGGATTTCGTGTCGCAAGAACACGGGGTACCACGCGACGGACCCAAGGATTCGAACGCAGGGGGCTGAACGTGTGAGATCTTGGATCGCAATGAAACACGGTGACGGAAGCCTCGATTGTCGAACGCGCTACGCACTGCAGAGAGGGAGACCGAGCTTTACCCAGGTTCAGGGCCCTCGTGGTGAGGTAAAACCCCTACTTCCTGCCTTCTTGTATTGCGACGCGACACCTCGCGAGGAGTACAAGGCCTTCGTTACAAAGCTCTAGTTGGCCAGAGGTTGAAGAACCTGCGTGCCCAACTAGCAGCTTGAAGAAGATGAAGACTTGATTGGATCCGATTCCCCCCTCGTCCCCTCTAAGGGGTGGCCTCTCCCTCCTTTTATAGCGCCAAGGTCCTCCTTCCCCTTATCTTCTTGGGGAAGGGGTTGCCACACACGGCCAAGGAGGGAGGACAGCTGTAGACTATGCTCTTCTGTAGACTTGGTCTTCGTAGGGTAGTGGCGCCGGTCCACAGGAGTGGGTGGAGGAGGCTGACGTCCTCCTCTGGCGCCCTGCACCGTCCATGCTATATTTAGGGGGGTGGCCAACTGCCACTGTGCCGCTTTGGGCAGGCACAGAGAAAGTTGGTCTCCTCCCTGTCGGGGGGTAGCGTGGGCGGTACGCGGTCTTCTGCCCGTTAGCTTCTTGCTCTGCACGCCAATCGTGCTGAGCTGGCGTAGGCGGGCGTCCTCTCCTCACCAGCAGGGGCTCGTGAGGAGGTCTTCCGGTCCTTAGCCATTTCTGTCGTCGTTCTCCTCACGAGGCGCCTCCTCGTGAGGGTCTTCTCCGACTTGGGTTGCTGATTGTCCCCAGGGCTGAAGATGGGCCGATGACGGGGCCCAGGAGCAGGTGGACCGGGATACCCCGGTATCCAGAACACCGACAGTAGCCCCCGGGAGCCCGGCCCATGAACGCACCCTCCTGAGGAAGCGAAGGGTCGGGGGCCCCCGAAGCTGCTGGGCCCTCCAACGGCACGCGTCAACCGTGCGGTCAGAGGACCATGTGAAGAAGCGGAGATCGCGGGCACGTGGCACCCCCGCAACTGGCAGAGCGAAGCGGCGCGGGGGTCGTGCGTAGTGGGGCAACGGGCGTTTTTTGAACCGTCGCGTCAAGGCCGACGCTTCGGAAACCGCGCCCTGGCTGCCCCCTGAAAAGCTTGGCAGAGAAGGCCCCTTCCTCCTCTCCCACAACACACCGCCGCCGCCACCTCCCCACTGAAGATCTTGCGCATCCAAATCCTCCTAGCCTCCAATATTCTCGCCGCAACCCATCCCTGCCCAGAGCCATGGCCCCGCGCAGAGCCGTTGGGGCGGCGAGGTCTTCCACTGCGGTGCCGCGGCCGGCGGCGCCCCTGCTCGACTCCCAAATCAAGAGCAGCCGCGAGCTCCAGACCGTCCGGGAGATGGTCGGGAGCAGGAGCAATGAGTGGGGCGCCACCCGCATCTGGCACGGCCGCGCGCCGAGGGACACCCTGCCCCCGACGGCGCAGCCCTTCTTCCTCTTCTCCGTCTTCGCCGGCCTGCTGCCGCCGTTCTCCCCCTTCTTCCTGGCGATCTTGGAGACTTACGGGATCCAGGCCATCCACCTCCATCCCAAATCCGTCACCTTGCTGGCTGTCTTCGCCTACGCCCGCGAGGCCTGGATCGGCATCAAGCCGTCGGTGGCGTACTTTCGCCACCTCTTCTCCCTCCGGTCCTCTGGACTGAACCAGAGTTCCGGATGCGTCTCCTTCATCGCCACCGCTGGAACGGAGGGCGACTTCATCGACTTGAAGTGGATGAAGAAGGTTGAAGACTTTCGGAGCCGCTGGTTCTTCGTCGACATCCTTGAAGAATCGGAGCTCTTCCTCGTCACGGGGATCCCTCCCGTCAAGCTCACCACCTGGGCCAGCGAGGCCCTGCCGGAGGAAGCCCTGAAGACGCTCCGCCCGCGGATCCGAGATCTCCGGAAGGCCGGTGTTACAGGGACCATGGTCGGGGTGGAGTTTGTCACCCGACGCATCGCCCCCCTGCAGGACCACCGCCGGGAGATCTGGAGGCACAGGTCCGGAGACGACCTCAGGCTCCACATCGGCGAGCTCAACGCCGACGCTCGGGAGGAGGTAATAAGAGCCTTCTTCTCTTCTGCTGCCATCCCCGCCATCCCGCGCAATGCCCTCCCGATCTATTGCCTGGGCGCTCGGGAGATCAGTCGCGCTACGGCGGGGGTCTTGAAGTTCAATGCCTGGGGTCCGTTCCTTGCCGATGGCGTCGTGCCTGGTCCCTTCCCGAGCGCGCCAGCGGCAAGCTTGGAGCAGGACTCGGCAGCTCGGGGAGCGGGGCCCTCGGCCTCAGGAGACGACGGCGACAGCGATGACGACGCGGAGTCCGGTGGGCGGCTGGTCCGCCGGAGGCGTCCTGAGGGCACCGTGGTGCTCTCAGATTCCTCCTCCGACGACTCCTCCTCGCCAGACCAGCCCACCGGGGAAGATGCCGACGCGTCCTCCTCACGAGACCTGGAGGAAGAGGGGCGCCGAGCCCGCCTGGAAGCGGAGCGCCGCTCCAAGTTCAACGATGAACGCGCCAGCCGGAATCCCGAGGCCGGGACCTCCCGAGGGAAGAAACCGGCGGGCGAATCCTCCGCGCCCCCGCCCCCACCTCCCTCCCTCCCGAGCAAAAGAGGATGGGTGGAGCGGGACGCCTCGTGAGTATTCCTGCACAAAGATCTTACCTTTCTCTGACCTCATTCTTCCCCTTCCTCTCCAGGGATGGCGAGGAGAAGAAGGATGAGAAGAAGAGGAGGAAGAAGAGGAAGACCAGCCAGACCACGCCGGGTCCTGACCCGGCTGCCACAGCCACACCGACGACGCCGCCGCGTGCCGCCGGAGAAGAAGAGGATCGTGCGTCCGCGGACGCACAATCCGCCCCGGGAGCCACCGCGGCTCCCAGCACGACCGAGCCCCCTAGCGCAGGGGGCACACCAGAGACTACGGGGGCAGCTCCTGCTGCCCCCTCTGTAGCCAGCACTTCCACTACTCCGGAGGCACCTCCGGCAAGAACCGCCGCACCGCCCAGCTCGGGAACAGCCCCTGAGCCCAGCGGCGAGAAGAGGACGACTTCCACCGCGCCGGAGCCCTCCAGGGCTACCTCGCCTCCCCTGCCGGAGATACTGGGGAGGCCCGCGAGGATCGCCGCCGAGCCCCACGCCGCAGACCCATGGGCGAGGGTGCTCATGGCTGCCACCGGCGCCCTCCGCGACGAGGTTGCCAGGGCGCGCTCTGCCGAGGAGGCGCGCATCGAGGAGGGCTGGGCCCTCCTACACCAAGCCACAGAGAGATGCCGCCTCCTGGACCAGCGCGCCGCCGAGCGCCGCGAGCGGGCGAGGAAGGAGGCGGAGGAGATCCGCGCCAGCGCGGTCGAGGAGGCCGAGGAAGCTCTGGCGAACGCCAGGGAATCGGCGAGGGGAGTCCTGGCCAGGACGCACGAAGAGACCATGAAGATTGTCTCCGAAGCGCGCCAGAAGATTCCCCCCACCGTCGGGCCTCCCAACCCAGCCTTGGCTGGGGAGGAGGCCAAGCGGGCGGCTCAGCACCTCCTGGACCAGGCCAGGACGAACGCCGACGGCCTTCTCGCCAACGCCCAGCGGAGGCTGGAAGAGGTCGAGGACCGGGAGGCCCTCCTCCACGCTCGTGAGGAGAGCGCGGACTCCCGGGCGGAGAGCCTGAGCCTGCAAGAGGCTGGGCTCGCCGTCCGAGAAGCAGAGGCTCGCGAGCGCGAGCGGGGACTTCGCCTCCGAGAGGAGCAGCTCTAAACCCTCGAGGATCGGCTCAACAGGGAGCAGGAGGCCCTGGAGAGCCGGGAGGTGACGACCAGCCAGACCACCGCCGAGCTGGCTCGGCAGCAGGAGGCGCTGAACCAGCGCGAGGCTGCCCTCCAGGCGAAGATGGACCACATGCTGAACCAGCGACGGGTCAACATGGAGCAGGAGTTCGAGCGGAAGCGCAAAGAGACCACCGAGGCGTGCCACGCAGACTTCCGCTCCAAAAACGACGCCGCCCTCCTGATGTACAAGCAGAAGCGCGAGGCCCTGGAACGCCGGGTCCACGACATGGAGGTCGAGCTGAAGGGAGCGTAGGAGGTGCGCCAGGGCGCCGAGCGCGCCCTTGCTGAAGCTGATGCCACCATCGCCTCGCTCCGGCGTGACGTGCAGAGGCTGGAGGAGGAGAACTCGGCGCCGGCTCTGCAAGGCATGGAGATGGCCGGAGTGCTCCAGGAGCTCAGGGACGCTGAAGAGGAGGCAAACGTGCTGCGGAGGCAGCGAGTGCAGATGTTCCGCGGGTTCTCAGCCCGCATCATGGCGGCGGCGCACCGCCTGGGCATCCACGGGCTGAACCTGCCCACCATCCCCGAGGACGACGGGTCGATCCTGCGCTTCTTCAGCCAGCTGGCCGAGGAGCTGGACGGCGCATCGGCGAAGGTCCTGGAGCTCATCGACGCCGAGTGCCGGGAGCTGCTGGAGCTCGCGGGAACGAGGATCTTCTCCAACATCCAGCGCCTCCGCCCCGACCTCAACCTGGAAGAAGTACTGCGGAGGCCGCCGCCCCCGCCGCCCGGAGCTCCTGACCGCGCGGCGGAAGCCAGGGCAGGGCGGTTGAACTTCGCCCTCCGACGGCTGCAGGCCCTGTACGCCCGCCCTGGAGCGTCCTCCCCGAGCTCCTCTAGCGGCGAGGCCTCCGGCTCCACAGAATCCGGCAGCGAAGAGGCGACGGACTCCAGCGAGGGGACGTCCTCAAGCTCCAGCGATGGCGCCGACGACGACGGGGGCGACGCAGCGGTCGCCCAGTAAGCTTCTCTTAGACCTTCCCCAGAAGAACTAGGTTAGCTGCACACTTTGCAGCTGTCAGACACTGCCCTGCTGGGCCAGTTTAAGTTGTAATCGTACTTAAGGCGTTGATCGCCAACTGGTCCTTATTTGCACCCTTGCACATATTTCCTTGTCTCGCCTTTGTCTGGGGAATGCTCTACGCCGTTCGGGGGCCAGCCTCCGAGCGGGACAGCAACCTAATGCTTAGTATGCAGCTCGTGGTGCAAGGCTAGCGGGCACTGGCGCTCCAGAGGTGACTGTAATGGCATACAGGACTATCTCCCTGCAGCCCCCCAGGCGTCCAAGCACAACAAAGGCGATCCCAGGAGAAGAGACACAAGGCCGCAGACAGGGACAACAGGAAACTTAGAGAAATCTACACAAATTGTGCGACTCTCACGTGCTCATGCGCCTTCGTGCGAGTGTCGCTCGAGAGGAGAGAGCACCATGGATCGTATGAGGTGACTGTAGCGGGTCCCTTCCCGAGTCAGAGCTCGATCCGTTCTGGGTTTTGCGGGCCTGCTGTTTTCCGGGCGAAGGCCCCAGCGCGGACACCGTGCTCCGGCTCTTTCTCGAAAGGCAGTCGAGCGAAAACTCACGTTCGCGTTAAGCCGCAGTTAGCCGATCTCGCGAGGTCGGTGAGACCAGAACTCACGATTTCCAGCAATTTCTACAGATTAGAAAGGATTAATGGCGAGTGAAGCTGCTGTTACACTTTGTTCCTTGCGCAGATGAAGTCCTCCGTTTCCTCGGCGAAGGCAAGAGGGTGACGACTCTTAAGCCCCCTTGCCCTATCCTCACGCTCCTGGGGACGGGGCCATCGAGGACGGCGTAGGCCTACGCGTCCCCTGGCTCAGGTCCCAGGGATGCGTATCTGTCGAGGAAGCGCTCGCAGAGGTCCCTCCAGGACGAGATGGACCTTGGCAGTAGCCCACAGAGCCACCGGCGAGACTTTCCCTTTGTAGCCATCATGAACCAATTGGCCATGACACGCCCATCGCCCCCTGCCGCCCGAACACTGGCCGCATATTGCCGAAGGAACTCCACGGGATCGGAGGTCCCATCGTAACGCGCGTCAGTGTCCGGCTTAAAGCGAGGTGGCCATGCCGCATGACGAAGGGGCCCGACGAGCGCCGCGAAGCCCCCAAAGCCGATGTCGCCGACCTCTGGCTCGCCCTCTCCGATGGCCTCCAGGCCATCGAGGACCTGGAGACGCTCTCGGCGACGACTTGCGTAGACAGCACGAAGGCGAAGACGGTGGTGACGATCGTCACCCATGTCGACGCAGATCTTGAAGAAAACACACCACAGCCCCCTACCTGGCGCGCCAAATGTCGATGGATTTCGTGTCGCAAGAACACGGGGTACCACGCGACGGACCCAAGGATTCGAACGCAGGGGGCTGAACGTGTGAGATCTTGGATCGCAACGAAACACGGTGACGGAAGCCTCGATTGTCGAATGCGCTATGCACTGCAGAGAGGGAGACCGAGCTTTACCCAGGTTCAGGGCCCTCGTGGTGAGGTAAAACCCCTACTTCCTGCCTTCTTGTATTGCGACGCGACACCTCGCGAGGAGTACAAGGCCTTGGTTACAAAGCTCTAGTTGGCCAGAGGTTGAAGAACCTGCGTGCCCAACTAGCAGCTTGAAGAAGATGAAGACTTGATTGGATCCAATTCCCCCCCTCGTCCCCTCTAAGGGGTGGCCTCTCCCTCCTTTTATAGCGCCAAGGTCCTCCTTCCCCTTATCTTCTTGGGGAAGGGGTTGCCACACACGGCCAAGGAGGGAGGACAGCTGTAGACTATGCTCTTCTGTAGACTTGGTCTTCGTAGGGTAGTGGCGCCGGTCCACAGGAGTGGGTGGAGGAGGCTGACGTCCTCCTCTGGCGCCCTGCACTGTCCATGCTATATTTAGGGGGGTGGCCAACTGCCACTGTGCCGCTTTGGGCAGGCACAGAGAAAGTTGGTCTCCTCCCTGTCGGGGGTAGCGTGGGCGGTACGCGGTCTTCTGCCCGTTAGCTTCTTGCTCTGCACGCCAATCGTGCTGAGCTGGCGTAGGCGGGCGTCCTCTCCTCACCAGCAGGGGCTCGTGAGGAGGTCTTCCGGTCCTTAGCCGTTTCTGTCGTCGTTCTCCTCACGAGGCGCCTCCTCGTGAGGGTCTTCTCCGACTTGGGTTGCTGATTGTCCCCAGGGCTGAAGATGGGCCGATGACGGGGCCCAGGAGCAGGTGGACCGGGATACCCCGGTATCCAGAACACCGATAGTAATAACCGCTACTTATCCTTTTTATTTCGTTTTTGTGCCAAGAGAAGCCTCTAATTTGAGTGAGGTAAGATTTGGGGATGTTGCTGTCCTAAAACTGTTTTCGGTGCTGCACCGTAAATATTCGTATAAATTATCTGTATATCTTTTGGACCTGTGATTTCTTGTGCATATGACCCAGGTTATATCCAAACTTTCGTTAGTTGAACACTTTTTGATTTGAGCAACAGAAAACCCCTCAAAAATTCGGCCTTTGTCAGCTGTTCAGTTTTGACAGATTTCTGCCAATATTTGTGTTTGCCACTTTATCGCTTTCTTTTGAGTTCTTTTGATCATGGAACTTTTGGAGAAGTTGCTACAGTAGTATATGCTTTATATGTGGTGGTTTTGAGTTGAAACCTGAAGCAAAAAGGGTTGATTACATGCTATGCTTACACTAATGTTGCTAATAGAATTGTGTTTAGTTTTGTATGAAGGAAGTTTTCAAGTGTAGGGATTGGAGAATGATGAGATGAGTTGAAGAATGGACAAAAGCTCAAGCTTGGGGATGCCCATGGATCACCCCAAGAAATATCCAAGAAGTACAAGCGTCAAAGCTTGGGGATGCCCCCGAGGCACCCCCTTCTTCATCGGCAAAAATCAGGTCACCTGTCAAGACACTATATTTTGATTGCTTCATGCACTATGCGTTTTTCTTGGAGCGTCAGTTGTTTTAGTTTTCTTTGTTAGTTTAGTTTTGTTTGCTGCAATAAACGGTTTGATCACATCATGTTGTTTTGGAGAGAGACTTATTCCGCTTTTTATTTGCCAAGAACACTCCGTTTTTCACTCTTATTGTTTCAACGAGTGTTCTTCTTTTTCCGCTACTGCTTTAGGTTTTCGTTTTCGCCTTGATTTGCGTTCAGACCTTGTCATATCTCTTCATCAAGGTGTATTTTTGCCTCTGATCTTTATTGGTTTTCATCAAAAGAGGTGTTTATAAAATTTTCAAATGGTGTTGGAAAAGAGAAAAAGCTTTATGCAAAAAAGTGGTACAAGAAGGAGCTTGTGTAGACTGCGGCTTAGGCTTTTTCATGTCATGCTTGATGTCTTTTTGATAGTATGCTTAGTGGTTTTGCTATAGCATGACTTGTCTCAAATAACTGAGATTGCTTAATGAGCCTTTGAAAAAATCATGCGTTGTTTTTTATTGTATGGAAGCATTATTTTGGTTTTCTCCTTGATGCTTTATTTGGGATGACTTGGCGCATGCTCACACATGTTAGACTCTTACAAAGTCGCCAATAGCCTTCATGATCATTTAGTTTTTGACTTTTGATGCCATCTTATGCTTCTTTTAATGTCGCTTTGTCGCTTTGCATGATTATGGCCATTATTGCTCTCTTAGTTGGTCGCTCCTAGTCTTTTGCTAGCCCTCGCCTTGTACTGAGTATGAGCTCTACTTGTGCATCCAACTCCTAAAAGCCAAAGTTTTCCATTGTGTCCACCATACATATCTACTAGCAATTTGCTATTCCAAGTAAATTTGACTTGCTTTTATTTTCTCTTCAAATTAAACTCTTATCAGTGTTATGCGAAATTCGGTCAGTAAAGCTCTCACGAACCGGAAGGCACACTTTACTTTTTCCTGTTCTTAAAAATTTGACATTGTGGTCTCTTATGTTGAGTTGTTATGCTTGCAAGTTGTAAGTTGGAGACTAGCCCATCCATGCAGTCATGGGCAAGCTTTCAACATTGCACTTCTTATTTGAGTTGATATCGTGATCTTTTGTTTATGGATGCCCGCGGTGTGAAATGAATTGGGAATCTTGTGGGGATCATGGAGTTTGTATATGTGTTAGGGAAACACCGGGCCGCTAATCTAAGCCATGCATAATTCATGGTGGAAATTTGCAGCATACCCATGGTGAACATTCGACGACGCATCTCACAATAAAAAGCTAAACAAATGGCAAATAAAAGAGATGTCGAGGTGTTCATTGTCTGCTTGTCCTGTCATTTTGGTGTGGGCTTGTTCCATGTCATCGGGCATGGAGGTACCCCATTGGCGGTTCTCAATGATATGCATATACTTACAATGACAAGAGCCTTGCTTGGGACTCTAAGTAAAGTAGCATGAGGTTTGGGTACTCGTATTCACGGGGCACGAGGTTTTCAACTTATGATTTGTCAAGCATATGCATCATAATTGTTCTCGCATTAACTTTAACCATTCAAGATGCTTATAATGGGGGCAATGAGAGCTCAAAGCCGGTAAGTACCATAATTTTTGAAGGTTATAAAACTTGCAATCACTGCTTCCCTCTGCGAAGGACCTTTCTTCTACTTTTATGTTGAGTCACCACCTTCTATCTTTATGCACCATAAGAGAGCATAGTTGTCATTCTGAGTGTAATGTGCATTGTCCCAAAGTTTTCATTGATTGATTCATGACTATGGTTTCACTTGTTCTCAAATTACTTGTATCTAGTCGCCCCCTTAAACTTGAAGGTGTCCTATGCATTTATGTTTTGCTCTCCATGAAGGACAAGCTGAAAACCATTTGCATGTTTTTTCTTATGATTTGAACACACGTTTGACTTTCATTGTTTCATTATTCATGATCTTTTGTTTGTGTTCTTTTTCATGTTATAACATGATTGCTAAGTTTCTTATTGTCAAGACTATGTCTTTCATGCCCATGTTTTAAGTTCTTTTGATCTCAGCTCACAACGCTTACATATATGATCAAGATTGTGTAGGTGCATGTCACCTCAAAAATTATTTTTTTTGTTATCACTTACCTACTCGAGGACGAGCAGGTGTTAAGCTTGGGGATGCTTGATACGTCTCAAACGTATCTATAATTTTTGATGCTCCATGCTTGTTTTTGCACCATTTGCCTTGTGTTTTGTTACACTTCGTGGCGTTTTTATGCGATTTCCGGAACTAACCTATTGACAAGATGCCACAGTGCCAGTTCCCTATTTTCTGCTGTTTCTGTGTTTCAGAAAAGCTACACAGGAAATATTGTCGGAATTGGACGAAACAAAAGCCAGAAGTCTTATTTTTCCCGGAAGCTTCCCGAAGACCGAAAGAGAGCCGGAGGGGGGCCAGAGGCCGCCCTCACACATAGGTGGCGCGGCCCAGGCCCTGGCCGCGCCACCCTGGTGTGAGGAGCCCCTGGCTGCCCCCTGACGACGCCCCTTCGCCTATATAAAGCCTCGGGACGGAAAACCCTAGGGGAGTCGGCGAAATTTCCAGAACAGTTCCGCATCACCGCCACCGTCGAAGACAAATTTCGAGGGACAGAAGTCTCTGTTCCGGCACCCTGCCGGGACGGGGAAGTGCCCCCGGAGCCATCTCCATTGGTCTCCATCGCCGTCTCCGCCGTCTCCATCGACCTCACCGCCATCTCCATCAACCTTGCTGTCTTCTATGATGAGGAGGGAGTAGTTCATCCCCGGGGCTGAGGGCTCTACCGGTAGCTATGTGGTTCACCTCTCTCTCCCATGATGTGATGTTTATGTGATCGTGAGCTTTGTATCATGTTGAACAAGTAGATGTTATTATTCAGATATTATGTGTACTCTAGTGATGTTATTAAAGTAATCTATTCCTCCTGCCATGGTGTAACGGTGACAGTGCGTGCATCATGGTGGTACTTGGTCTAGGCTACGATTGTGATCTCTTATGGATTATGAGAATAATTATCGCTATGATAGTATTGAAGTGATCTTTTCCTCCTTTCATGGTGTAATGTTGACACTGTGTGCACCGTGTTAGTACTTGGTCTAAGTTGCAATAATATCTATCTTGAGTTGTGATTTGATTTGGATATCTCTATGAGTGGTGTTTGTCAAGTACTTGATGAACTTTAAGGGGTGCTTCTGTAGCCACTACGCAATAATTTGTGTTATTCAATAGGAGAGTAATTCAGAGTACCATAGTGAAGAGAAGTTATTTATTTGTTCAATCATGTTATATTGTTGGGAGTGTGTCCACTAGTGAAAGTATGATCCCTAGGCCTTGTTTCCAAGCATTGCACACCGTTTACTTCCTGTTTTGTTACATGTTTGCTCACAGCGATACTTATTTCATATCACAGTTACTACTTATAATCATCACTACCGCTTGTATTTCACTATCTCTTCGCCGAACTAGTGCACCTATACATCTGACAAGTGTATTGGGTGTGTTGGGGACACAAGAGACTTTCTGTATCGTAATTGCAGGGTTGCTTGAGAGGGATAGCTTTGACCTCTTCCTCCCTGAGTTCGATAAACCTTGGGTGCTTCAAGGCACGCCTGACTCAGGACATGACGCGACAGCAAGGAGAACCGCCCCACCGGCGGAGCAAGCCAGGCACCCAGCACCGGTGCCCGCCATAGCGCCTCGGACGCAAGTGGTCGAACCCCTCAACGGGGAGCTTCGGCATGGTCTGGCCCAGAACAGAGTCGACCAAGGGCGAGCGCGGCGCGAGGCACACCACTTCGAGGGAGAACGTGAGGCGGAAACGTTTGGTGGCGCCAACGATGGACTATGCAGAGCAGAATGCTTTAGCCTTCTGATCCGCTCCGCACCGTTGCCGAAGGGAATCAAGCTCAGTGACGGCATAGTCAAGTTCAACGGGCAGCAGGATCCCCGAATTTGGCTCGATGACTTCATAACCGCTGTCAAAATCAGCGGCAGATCTAGGGACAACGCCCTCCAGTTGTTGTCGCTGCACTTGAAGGATAACGCAAGGGCATGGCTGAATAATCTCACCCCAGATAGTATACGCTCTTGGGAAGAGTTTCGGCAAGCGTTCATCGCCAACTTCCGAGGCACTTCACGATGACCTACGTCATTCGAAGAACTATGCCTATGCGTGCAGAGAACTGGAGAAAACCTGAGGTAATACATCTCACGGTGGATCAGCCTCCGGAACACGACGGAAAACATCTCACCCGAAAGGGCCATCGATGCCTTTCGAGACGGCCTCTTTCGACGCGACTTCAAGGAAGAGCTTGGTCGCTGCAAGCCGAAGACCGTCGACCACCTCATGAGCTTGGCGAACTAATGGGCCGATAGCGAAGACTCCATCGCAGCTCCCAGAAGCCGCCGTCGATCAGCAGAACGCGACGTCAACGCGAAAGACCAGTTCCACTCCGGATCCCGAAAGAAAGGTCATCAGAACCGCTACGATGACACGGAGAACACAGACATGGTAGCAGCAGGCTACGTGAACGAAGATCGTGAAGACAACTGCGACTTACCGCGACGAGGAAACAATTACCATGGCAGCAGCAGCAGAAGTACCAGTCGTGACTCGAAGCCAAGTAAGGAGTGGCGCCGACGACAGCCACATCTGTCGGCAGAGGAGATGCTTGATAGCGGATGCCCAAGGCATACGTACCTCGACAAGGACGGAGTACGAATACCTGTGCACCTCCTCATCGAGTGTAGAGAATTCCTTCGTCTCAACCGGGCACTTCAGGAGAGGATGGGCACCGAGCAGCCAGTGGCGGGGGCGATATCCTTCAATGCTCCACCACCACCGCCTAACCCACCAGCGAACATCGTACAACAGGGCCACCAGGCCGCCACGATCCAGCAAGTCGAGTCGCGACAGCCGGCCAACGAGGAAGAAGAGTTCCCGCCGCCAAGAGGTTTCGTGCCCATGATTCAGAGGGGGCGCCCGACGAATAAAGTTCAGCGGAAGCGCGCAAGAGAAGTGTTTCACGCCGAACACGCGCCACCGGCCACTCCCGAATACCTGAACTGGTCCGAACATCCGATCGGTTTCGACAGGTCAGATCATCCACCAAAGATCCCACGCCCGGGACACCATGCCTTGGTTCTCGAGGCACAGATAGGGGGTTTCACCTCGAAGAAGGTGTTCATGGACGGAGGTAGCAGCTTGAACCTCATCTACGCAGATACACTGCGGAAGATCAAGATCCCGATAAACAATCTCCTGCCAACAGAGACTTCCTTCCACGGAATCGTCCCAGGGAAGCCGACGTACCCATTGGGGGCGATACATCTCGACATCATCTTCGACACGCCAGCAAACTTCAGAAAGGAAAAGATCGAATTTGAGGTCGTCAACTGGCCCTCGCAGTACCACGCCATCCTCGGACGACCAGCGTTCGCTCGATTCATGGCGGTACCGCACTACGCTTACCTCAAGCTGCGGATGCCTGCAAACAGAGGACCGCTGACGATCAGCGGCAGCTTCGCCCGATCCGAAAACTGCGACAAGGACTTCAACACCATGTCCCAGACCTTCGGGGTGCACGAGGAGCTGCACCATATTCGGGAAGCCACTGTGATGGACATCGATCCACCGGCGCAGCAGAACGCCCTAGAACTGTCATTCGATGCCACCAAGGACACCCGAGAGCACCAGATCCACCCGACGGATCCAACCAAGATGGCGCGGGTGTCAAACTCCCTCTCTCCTGCATAGGAAAGCGCGCTCGTCGAGTTCCTCCGTGAGCACTGGAGGATGTTTGCCTGGTGTCCAACAGATATGCCAGGCATCCCCAGGGAACTCGCCGAGCACGAGCTTAAGATCTTTCCCAACACAAAACTGGTCAAGCAGTCTATGCGCCGGTATAATCCAGAGAAGGCCAAGTCGATGGGCGAGGAAATCAACCGCCTCCTCGAAGCCAAGTTCATTAGAGAGATCAAGGAAGCCGCGTGGCTCTCGCCACCGGTCATGGTGGAGCAGAAGGACACCAAGATCTACAGGATGTGCATCGACTTCACGGCCCTAAACAAGCACTGCCCGAAGGACTACTTCCCCCTGCCCCGAATCGACCAGATCATCGACTCCACGGCAGGATGCGAACGCCTTTCTCCGCCTACTCCGGGTATAATTAGATACGGCTGAAGGTAGAAGATGAAGACAAGACGGCGTTCATCACCCCACACGGGGTATACTGCTACATGACGATGCCCTTCGGGCTCAAGAATGCCGGAGCCACCTATCAATGGTGCATGCAGGCGTGCCTGAAGGAACAAATTGGCCGCAATATCGAGGTCTATGTCGACGACATTGTCATCAAGACCGTGAAAGCAGATAGCCTGCTCGATGACCTTCGAGAAACCTTCGCCAACCTCGACAGATATAGCATCAAGCTTAACCCGAAGAAGTGCTCTTTCGGGGTACCCACCGGCCAACTGTTGGGCTACCTCATCTTCGAGAGAGGGATCGAAGGCAACCTAGAGAAGATACAGGCCATCATCAACATGTGGCCTCTAAGGACGCTTCGACATGTCCAACAGTTGACAGGTCGACTCGCAGCGCTTAGCCGCTTCATCAGCAAGCTTGGTGAAAAAGCACTCCCTTTTTATCAGCTGCTCCGGAAAACAGACAACTTCATGTGGACCGAAGAGGCGCAAGCCGCGTTCGACGACCTCAAACATCGTCTGTCGACCTCCCCAGTTCTCGTCACACCCCGAGAGAAAGAGCCGATGTTGCTGTACATCGCGGCTACGAATCAAGTTGTCAGCTTAGTACTTGTGGTCGAACGCGCGGAGGAAGGCAAGGAGCACGGAGTACAGAGGCCCGTGTACTACTTGAGCAAAGTTTTATCTCCGACCAAGCAAAGATACCCCCATTATCAGAAGCTAGCATACGCTATCTACATGACGAGGAAGAAATTGCCGCACTACTTCAAATGCCACTCCATCATAGTGGTGGCCTCGAATCCAGTTTCCAGCATCCTCAACAACCCAGACGCCACAGGGCGTGTGTCGCTATGGGGAATCACGCTGGGGCCTTGGGAGATCACATACCAGCGCCAGTCCGCAATCAAGTCCCAAGTCCTACCGGATTTCATAGCCGAATGGACGGAAGCTCAGATGCCCGAACTCCCAGACCTGTCGAACAGCTGGACCATATTCGTCGACGGGTCCAAGCGGGTTTCGGGAGCAGGAGCAGGTGTGGTTCTCATATCACCACAGGGGGACATGATGCGATATGTTCTCCGCATGCGTTTCTCAAACCCCTCGAACAACAAGGCAGAGTACGAAGCCGTTCTCAATGGCATGCGCATGGCCAAAGCCTGCGGGGCCACCCGCATTAAGATCCATGGAGATTCGAACCTTATCGCCCAGCAAGTCATGAAGGAGTGCGACGCAACCTGTGCAAACATGATTGCATATTGCGCCATGTACGATAAGCTCGAAGGCGAATTCGAGGGTTGCGACGTGACGCACATCGGTAGGGAAAGCAACGAAGAGGCAGACAACCTGGCCAATATCGGGTCAAGGTGCCTCCCAATACCGCCCGGAGTCTTCTTCGAAGAGATATTCGAGCGCTCCGTCAATATCAAACCAGTGACCGACCCGGCGTTAGCAACACGCTCGGGGGCTAGGCAGGCCAGCACCGCCCCAGCATGGACGAAGCCATACTTGGCCTACCTGATGCGGGGCGAGCTCCCAGAAGATCCAATCGATCGCCGACAAGTCATGCGGCATTTCAAGGCCTTCACGATAATCAACGGGGAGCTCTACAAGCGCAACACCACAGGGGTGCTCCAACGGTGCATAGCGCAGGAAGACGGAATCACTCTCCTTTGAGAAATCCATGAAGGAACCTGTGGGCACCACGCTTGCAGCCGAACCCTCGTGGCCAAAGCTTTTCGGTCAGGATTCTACTGGCTATCCGCCCTCTACGATGCCAGGAACATCGTCCAGCACTGCGAGCCATGCCAGCTATTCGCCACCAAGCCTCATGCACCTGCGTACGAACTGCACACCATCCCTGTGGCCTGGCCCTTCGCACAATGGGGGCTCGATCAAGTGGGGCCTCTCCCCAAATCGTCCCGAGGAGGTCATACCTACCTGCTAGTCGCAGTGGACAAGTTCTCCAAGTGGATAGAGGCTGTCCCGGTCACCAACCAAGAGGCGACCACGGCGGTCAAGTTCTTCGAGTCCATTGTCTACCGGCACGGCGTCCCGAATAGCATTATCACTGACAACGGCACCAACTTCACTTCGGGCGAATTCCAGGACTTCGCCAAAAACCTCGGCATTAAGCTCAAGTATGCTTCGGTGGCGCACCCCAAGTCTAATGGCCAGGTCGAAAAAGCCAACGGACTTGTATGCGGAGGCCTGAAGAAGCGACTACTTCGACCCCTCAAACGTGCAGCAGGCGCCTGGGTCGAGGAACTGCCTTCGGTGCTCTGGAGCTTGCGAACGACACCAAATTCTTCGACGGGCTATACACCTTTCTTCCTGCTCTTCGGAGCAGAAGCAGTGCTACCCACGGATGTGCACTACAGCGCGCCTCGTGTGGTCGCCTACGTCGAGGAAGATGCGGACAAGGCGTTAGCAGACGCCCAAGATCTACTAGACGAAGCTCGAGATGTCGCCCTTGTTCGGTCGGCGGTTTATCAGCAGAGCCTCCGCAACTACCACAGCAGGCGGGTACGCGGACGCTCATTCGAGCCGGGCAACCTTGTGCTCCGCCTCAAACAGACAAGCACGTCGAAGCTGGAGCCACCATGGGAAGGCCCGTACCTCGTCCACGAGGTCATCCCAGGAGGGGCATACCGCCTACGCAACCCGAAAACGGGGAAAGACGTAGAGAACCCGTGGAACGCCGCGCAGCTGCGCCGCTTCTATCCTTAGCTAGCAAAGCTGTCTCCTCCACCCCCTCTACTATGTAATCAAGCGTCGGCAGCAGTCCGCGCCCAACATTGTGCCTTCGGCACCAGGCAATAAAGTTCAAGTTCCTCATTTCATGAATCGACATCTGTGTATACTCACGCTCGGGGGCTTTGCCTTTCGACCCATGCTCGGGGGCTTTGCCTTTCGATCCACGCTCGAGGGTTTCGCCCACGCTTGGGGGCTTCGCCTTTCGACCCATGCTCGGGGGTTTCGCCCTCTCGACCTACGCTCGGGGGCTTCGCCCTCTCGACCTACGCTCGGGGGCTTCGCCCTCTCGACCTACGCTCGGGGGTTTCGCCCTCTCGACCCACGCTCGGGGGTTTCGCCCTCTCGACCCACGCTCGGGGGTTTCGCCCTCTCGACCTATGCCAGGGGGTTTCGCCCTCTCGACCCACGCTCGGGGGTTTCGCCCTCTCGACCCATGCTCGGGGGTTTCGCCCTCTCGACCTATGCCAGGGGGTTTCGCCCTCTCGACCCACGCTCGGGGGCTTTGCCCTCTCGACCCATGCTCGGGGGCTTCGCCCTCTCGACCCACGCTCGGGGGCTTCGCCCTCACGACCTACGCTCGGGGGCTTCGCCCTCTCGACCCACGCTCGGGGGCTTCGCCCTCTCGACCTACGCTTGGGGGCTTCGCCCTCTCAACCCACGCTCGGGGGCTTCGCCCTCTCGGCCTACGATCGGGGGCTTCGCCCTATGCTTGGGGTCTTCGCCCTCTTGACCTACGCTCGGGGGCTTCGCCCTCTCGACCTACGATCAGCAGCTTCGCTTTTTCGCCCCAGACAAACAAGAAAAAAAGACACACATATATATACACAAAGCAGAGGTACAGATACAGCCACAGGGCTAGTTCATGGCGCCGCGGCGCCCTGGTTTGCTCTCTGACGATCACTTTCGGTGATAATCTGTTGAGCGATACAGTCGGATGTGCCTCTGCAAGCAGCATAGTGGTGCTCCATATCAATGCGACCACTGGGGGACGGAGGAAGCGTCTTCAGAAGCTCCAGGTCGACCTTAGGATAATGAGCACGCACAAAAGCAAGGGCGACCACGGCTCCGCAGCGCAAATGCTCTCGGACAAAGGAGTACACAGCATTTCCATTCTTGAATCGGTCGAGCAGCGCCGGCAGATCTTCGGGCTGGTTGTTCAAAGGGAACATCGCCTCGTGCACCAGAGCGAGGGCGCTTCGGCTCATCTCAGCCAACACTCCAGCTTGAGCGATCATGTTTTGAAGAAGTGTCAGCTTCATCACTTTCGACCGATCGGCCCAGAAGTTGCCGGCAACCGAATTGGCGTGTTTTTTAGCAGCAAGAAGGTGCGCATTCACACGTCGGGCTTCAGCGGCATTGTCCAGGCACACATCTGCAAAAAGAGGTAGGAAATCAAATTTTGCGGGCTCAAATCACAATGCACAACGAAAGAGCTCGAAAGACTTACACTTCAAGGATTTCCCAAGATTGTCGATCTCCTCGAGAAGGAATTTTTCGCCATCCTGCGCATGTGATGCTTAGGACAGAGCGACATCGACCTTTGCTGAAACTACCTCAACTGTTGCTGCGTATTCCTAAGTTGGTCACGCAAGGACCGAATTAAGGTCAATTCGCCCGTGGAAGGCGCCCTCCTCTCAGTGGCACTGGAAGAACTAGCAATTGTCTCGTAAGAAACAGGCCAGGCACCCGACGGCATGGACGCATCCTGCACAAGGCGACCTCGGTCACGAATAGCAATCGACAGTCAAGGAAGCAGACACATAATAGGATAACAAAGCGAGCGCTGCAAAGTTACAGCAGGGGATGCACCCGCATTAAAACGACATGGTTCAACATAGCATCATGATACTAATTACAGATGCATGACAGGCATCACCAGCACTACGCTTAGCTACCAGGGGCCTTGCTGGATTGGGCGCCAGAAGTTCTGCGCCTTCGAGCCCGCGCTGCCGCTCGCTAATCGTTCCTTTCGGCCAGGAAGCTAGTCAACCGAGCAGCCAAGTCGCGTGCTCGAGCAACATAGCCCTTGGCCGACTTGTCACGTCCGTCAGCATCCTTCGGGTATGTGCTGGTGACCTTCTCGGCATCGAACTGCACCTCGTGCATCATCATCAGAGAGAAGACAGAGTCAGAACCGATAGTTACCTATCGGCGCACGGCGGCAACTAACGGGTCTTCACCATCTGGCTTCACCGCCAGGGCTTCGAGGATCCCAGCCACGGTATCGCTGACCAAATCGGGGATGGATATGTCCCGAACACGGATAAGCGTAGACCGCACCTTCGCCAGGAAGCTGCAGACTTCCCGACTTAGGCGCTCGGCGGTACCAACACTGGACTCTAGACCAGCAGGCTGCTTCATAGCCCCGGCATCCAACTCCGCAGTATCTGCAAGATATCACAAGTTCTTCAGTTAAGAGAAGCAATTCTTCGCCATTGCAAAACCCAATCAAGGGATGTCGAAGATTCACCGCGCAGAGCATCGAGTGAGGTCTAAAGCCGCTGCTGCAAGTCCTTCTCCCTAGATTCGGCATCTAGACGACTCTTTTTTGCGCGCTCTTGAGCTTCGGACGATTCGGCCTTTAAACGGGCAATTTCGTCGGCTAGCTCGGCGGCCTTAGCCTTCAGGCTCGAATTTTCCGCAGCAAGATCGTCCAGCTGAGTCTTCAGGGACGTCTTGTCAGCAGCAGCCTATGATCCGATCCCTGATCATTTAAAGATGTCGTAAGGAGGCGAAGCAAAATAGCCCACAGAGCAAAGAGGCAACAAGTCAAGTAACAGTACTTACGTCAAAAGTCGTCGACCTGGGCGTTCAGTCGTCTGTTTTCTTCCTCCAGTGCAAGAAAGTTCTTGCACACCTTCGATAAGTCCCTAACAACGGGCTGCGCGAGAGGAGGCAAGGATAAACTCTAAGAAATATTGTTAGGAGGGTGAACCCAAGTGTAAACACTTCGACTCACCCTCGGGGGCTACTGATAGGAAAATATACGAGGCATAAAAGCTGGAAATTTCAGACTTACATGGCTTTTCGAGCTGGAAGGCTCGCCGGAGGAAGTAATCAAGACGAATTCAAGTTCGCCCACCTTTTTCTTCACAGGAGATGGAGGCTTCAAGGGGTCGACCTCGGGGGCGGCATCTCCAGCTGCTCTCTCCTGCGAATCCGCGGTGTGCTCGAGGGAGTCGTCGTGGGGCCGAATGCGATATTGGTCGCGATCCCCTTGGCTAGCCGAGGTCTCCTCGGTTGACGATCTGAAGCAAGCATCGAAGTCAATACATCATGGCCATTTCGAAGCAAAGCTGTACGATGCAAAGGAAACTCATGAGGCATCGATTCCGAATTTCGGAAGGACCCTTCTTCCCACTCGAGGAGGAAGACGGCTGCTCAAAGGCATTGCGGGGATCACGCTGTCGTCGTCATCACCCGAGGAGAGATGGGTATCATCGAGATCTTCTGAGTCTTCGACGACATCCGCGATCGGTTGTTTCTTCGGGGCTCTCGGCGGCGATGGAGCGGCACAGGTCGATCCCTCCGGCACTTTGGTGAAATCGCGCCCTGGATACTCACCCATTTCGGGCTGGGGCGGATAGCATCGGGCCACTTCGATTACCTATACAAGAAGTGCAATCACGTTCAACACTAATCAATACAGTTGCGGAACAAAAGTAATACTCGACCAAGATAAGAAACATACCTCGGTGCGGGGAAAGGCCTTGCTGAAGGCCACCGCGCCAAAGACTTTCGGCACGGGCGACTTCTTCTTGATGTTTGTGACGGCGCGCACGCACTCGTCGATCTCGGCCTCGCGCAGCTCATCTGAAGAAATACGGGTCGAATCCCGTCGGTCGCTGTAGTCCCACATGAAGTGGGCTCGAGCGGCGAGGGGCTGGATTCAACGCTCCATGAAGGTCTGAATAAGTTGGAGGCCCGAAAGCTCCTTCTTCGGAGTGGATCATAGCTGCTCGATTTTCTTCATCAGCGGCTCCGTAATCTTCATCTCCTCCTCTGAAAGATCATGCCTCCAGGACACTCGGGATCGAAGTACGGAGGTGGTCTGGAACTCCTCAAGCCCGAAAGTTTCGCCGTCAGAAGACTTGTCCTTGGCGTAGAACCACTTTGTCCTCCAGCCGGGATTGTTTTCGGGCGTTTGGAGAGAGAAGTAGGGGACATCCGGGCGCACCTGACAGCTGAAGCCGCCGGTCTGGAATTGCAGAGGGCGAAGAATAACGAAAATTCGGTGCCACAGCGCCCAGTGGGGTTCAATCCCCAGGAAACATTCACAAAGCGTGATGAAGCACGCAATGTGTAGGATGGTGTTGGGATTCAGATCATGGAGCTGAATCCCGTATGCAAAAAGAAGACCGCAGAGGAAAGGATGTGGGGGAAGGGATAAACCCCGCAGCAGGAAGGCAATGAATATTACCCAGAATCCAGGAGGAGGCCGGGGGACGATCTCAGGGCCGGCGGCGAGCGATTCCGCCGGCGTGTTCTTCAGGAGGCCCATCTTCTCGGCCTGGGACAGTTCCTTGTCCCCGACCTTGGTCTAGACCCAACGGCCGATGATGGAGCCGTCGGCGTCGGCTGTCTTGGCCTTCTTGGCGGCGGCGCCGGTCACGGCGCTGGCGGCGGAGGAGCTCCTCTTGCCCATGGCCTCGGTGCGCAACAAGAGTGGTGGAAATGAGGTGCAGGTGGAGGAAGCAACTGCTGTGAGGCGCAAGGAGGAAGATGGTGGCGGCGGAGTGGCGTGAATTGCTTACCCTTCCGCTGTCGTTTTATTATTAATCTTGGAAGTTACCGTCGATCTGGGCCATACGTTATGAAGTGGAAACGGCGGAGCAGATCTGGCCGTCCACGTGTCAACACCACAGGAGCCAAGGCGCTCCACTACGCATGGTAATCAAGGAAACTGTGCGGACTTTTTTCACCCACACGCGGGACGTGCGGTCAAACACGGTCAACAGCCGGGACGTGCGGCCGCTGGACCCACAGTGCGTCTAGTCTTGTCAGTGTCAGGCCATTCCGGCAGAGGATGGCATGACAACTCGAGGAAACCTGACGTCAGCACTGACGTGGCCCTCAGGGAAAGTTGATCTTGTTCGACCCGAGGGGCAAGGCTGGCGTGGATCTCTTCGAATTTCAGAGGTATGTGCATCAAGCGCCCAGAACATTTTTGGTGCTGAGTTTTTTCTTCGAGGTTTTCGTGCTTTCCTTGCAGTGCCCGAACGTGTGCAATGTTCTTTGGACAATTTTGGTTTTACTTGATGTTTTGAATGAGCTTCGGTCCCTCGAATTGTCTTTTTCGGGCCAGCAGTGCCTTCAAGCTATTCGAGTCTGGGCTTCGGTCCCTCGAATTATCTTCTTCGGGCCAGCAGTGCCTTCCAGTTATTCGAGGCTGGGTTTCGGTCCCTTGAAATTTCTTCTTCGGGACAGCAGTGCCTTCAAAGTATTCGAGCTTGAACTTCGATTCTTCGAGTCATCTCTTTCGAGCCGGCAGCGCCTCTACACTATTCGGGTATGGGTGTCCGAACCCTCAAAATGCATCTCTAGATCGATGGCGCCTTCATTTTGTTCGGATATGGGCTGATGCCCTTTCGAACCCTTCTTTTGGGCTATCAACGCTCCTCAATCAACATGCCCAAATCTTGGTGGCAATATACCAGTTTGGATGCCGTATGTCAAATACAAAGGTAAGTCCTCGATTTGCAACACCAGATGGCCCGGTATTCATATCAAATGCGCTCTGCCAGAAATTTTCCATACCTACGGTATGAAGTTTGCACCGATGGACGCATCAGGTGCCTCACAATGAACTAGGCTCTAACCTGGTAAGTCCAACGCGGCTCGGGTCGGGGTAGCGCCAGCCCACGCGGATTCGAGTCGGGGGTCTCGAATCTGAGTAAGCTAACCGAATGTTTTTGCGGCTATGCAATTAACTGAGACCTGGTGTGAGTCTCAGGCCGGTTATGCGCATCCCTCTGCAAACCCGACTTAGCACTTTCGAGGCTCCGAATGAGCATAGGTCGAAAATTTTATACCTAACACATGTATTACTCAAATATTCTCTATATACTTTTGCGGTTCCACGAGCCAGGCGCGCATATCGGGTGCGGCTAAGAAGATTTTTGGGTGGAGTCCCTGCCATAGTCTTCGGCTATCCCAGGCACTCGGGGGCTACTGACGAAGGAATGACAAACGGGCCCCCGATATTCGCCTACCTGGTTTTCGGTCCAGGAAGGGTCTCCCTTGAAAGACTCTTGAGGCCCATCAAGGCAGCGGTCTAGCGTGGCCCAGGAGCTAAACTTGGCGTGCAAGTAAGGACCCAAAGAATTCAAGTTAGATTAGGTTTCGTACCGATCCAATCTGTACTTAGTTTTGAGAGACAATCCTGAGACCTGGCCTTCGCATATAAAAGGCTGGGAGGGAGATCTCGAAATCCTAGACGCTTTTCCACCCACCTCACGCCGGAGCGCTCGACGACTTAGAGCTCTCTGGTTCGGCTAGATCCAATCTATGCCACCATTGTAACCCCATCATCAAAGCCACCCCGTCAATACAAAGTCAGACAAGCTGGACGTAGGCCTTTTACCTTCCGAGGGGGCCAAACCTGGGTAAATTCCCGTGTTCCTTTGCTTTCGTCTGATCGCCGTCGAGTTCGCCAGGTCCCCAATACGCTTCCAAGATCAAAAGCCCTTCGACATGGGCATTGCCGGGGATAAACCTTGTCAGTGGGATACTCCACGAAGTAGCTCCGCATCAACTTGTTGTGCCCTTCGATCCTCTCACTCGCAACCTCTGCCGACCAAAAACGAAAATACCATGCTTCGGCCTCTTGTTCGCTTGTAAAGCCAAAATCATGGCAATATCCTCTTCTTCGGAGAGGTATCATACTTCATGGGAGGTCAAATCATCGTAAGAAGAACTCAACTAGAAGAAAAATATTTTTTAGAACTAAATATAGCAAAAAATCATATAATAGGGGGTGAAAGGACATTTGTCCATTTCTACTTTTTTGATTAACGATGACATGACTATGCATTGTGTGAACTAATATTTGAAATGTATGCATACAGGGTTAAGTTCACAGGTGACGGGGTTTTCATGCACAAAAAGAAAGACGGTGGAATTGCCTGCCAGAAGCTGTACTAGTTCGGTCTGGCCGGACCCCTGGCCGGACCATCCGGCGGCAGACCGGGCCAGTCCGGCGGGGCCGCCGAACTGCTGTTCTGCAAGCGTTTTTAGCTAGTCGTCGAATCCGTCCGGCGGGCCGCCCGACATCCGGCCTGCAGTACGGTCCCGCTGGACTTACCGCAGGACTTACCGCCGAACCGTCCGGCCCAGAGGCTGGCGCCGCTGAACTTACCACCGGACCTTGTCTCGGGCAGCTTCTAACGGCCAGATTCCCACCCTCCTATAAATACCCCTTCTCCTAGCTGGGGTAGGGTTAGAACTTCACCTACCATTGTTCATCTTTGAAGCTCTCACCTAGCCCCATTGCAAAACACCAAATTCCATAGATCTCCCCTTCTAGCCAACCAAAGCTCTTGATCTTTGGAGGATTGAAGGAGGAGGCACCGATCTACATCTTCACCGAAGGAATTTCATTTCCCCCTCCATTTGCTTGGAGGATTTGTGCCTAGGGGATCTTGTGACCCTAGGTATTGTAATTGGTTGATTAACTCATATTTGTGGCGATTCTAGCCTCCGTGGCTTTCTTGGGAGCCTCCAAATTGAGTTGTGGATGCGTGCCCCAAGCACCGTGTAAGGGATTCGTGGTTCCCCCAATACTACCGCTTAGTCGAAACGAGCTAGCCTCCGTGGCTTGCTCACTGGAGAACAAGGTGAGCCTTTGTGGCGTTGGTAGACTCCGTGTCACCACACCTCTCCAACGTAGATGTACTTCCCCTCAAAAGGAAAGAACTACAGGAATACATCCTTGTGTCTCGGTCTCCACTCTTCAGTTATTTCTTTCCCTTACTTGTATCTTGTTAGTTACTTGTTTACTTGCATGCTTGCCACTCATAGGAAATTCACTTAGTTGCACATCTAGTGAATTTACTTTGTGTCAAGCCTTCAAATTGAAAAAGATTAAAAAAATTGACTTAGCGCCTATTCACCCCCCTCTAGTCGCCCATATCGATCCTTTCAATTGGTATCAGAGCAAGGGCTCTTTGATTGGGCTTTACCGCCTAAGAGATCATGGGCGAAGAGGAGCCCACCACTAAGGCGGATCTTAATAACCTAATGACACGAATGGATGCCATGATGGGTGTCATAGAAAGTCAAAAATCTCAACTCGATGCCCTCATTAGTGGGACGTCTAGTACCACTCCACCGACCCCGGTTGAAACCTCGGTTAAGCCCACCTTAAACGAGGATGATCCGGATGAGGATGGGGATGAGGGCGACGAGGAACCCCCCAAGGTAGATAACACCTCTAGGGGACATAGCTCGGAAATTCCACATCCTACAAGCTATGTCTCCGGGAGAGACCTCCAAATGCCACACCTTGCTTCTTGCGGCCCACCGCCACCACTTGATGATTCTAGCTTTGCCAATTGGCAAGATAACATGCGCTCTCACATAAACTTTGTGTCTATTGAGCTTTGGAGAATTATTGAGCAGGGATTTAATCCAACTTCCAAGGACTTGAACAACTTACTTCCATGGGAGATCATCGACAAGCAACTCAATGCCTCCGCCTTGCACCTCATCCACATGTCACTCTCCGAGAAGGACAAGGCATTTGTTTGATCAATCTCCCCCGCCAAGGAAGCTTGGGATGTTCTCACCAACCTCTTCATCGGGAACGAGAGCATTCAAGAATCCAAGTTTGACAAAGCCTCCAATGAAGCGGCAACTTTGCCATTCTTGATGGTGAAACTCCCGAAGAACTCCATAGGCGCATCTCGGCACTTCAAGTGAACCTAATTGATCTTGGCTCTACCCAATGTGATTGGAAGTGGATGAAGAGAAAGTTCATTCAAGCTCTCTTGCCCTTCTTCAAGGATACCATGAACTCAATCAAGGGAAATGCCAACTTCCAGAAGATGATCGCACATGATATCTTGCAAGAGATGGTTGCAAGAAAGATTTCTGAGAAGAATGCGGATGATGCTCTTGCATGAGCTTGTGGTGTTCATGCTCCTAACCTTTCTGTGAAGGCCAAAGTCACATATCATGAAGAATCAAGTTTGGTGGAAGAGGAAGAGATAATGAGTAGAAGTCCTGAGGACATGAAGTATGCTCATGCCGAGCACATGGCTCTTACTCAAAGGGCATTCTTGAAGAAGTGGAAGTCAACTAGCCCCTCCAAGCCCAAGGCTACAAGTAGAGTGAGGACTTGCTACAATTGTGGTAACCATAACCACTTCATTGCGGAGTGTCCTTATGAAAGAGTTGAAGATCACAATGGAAGACTTGTCCGCAAGGAAATAAAGTCCAAGTCTTACCCAAGGAACTCCGACAAGAAGAGAGACCTCCTAATTCACGCTTTGACAACTTAAGAAGAGTACCCCTCCGGGGATGATGCAAGTGATGATGAGGAAGTAGGAAGGGCCGCCATCGCTATTGCCAAACCTACCCTGTCATCATCCCTATTCGCTTCCGCAAATGAATCAAAGCGCACCAACCACAATGCGACGTGTCTCATGGCTCACGCTACAAAGGTATCACCTCCTCTCACACTCATCATACCTAAAAGCTTATCGTTGATGGATTGTGTTGAACAAAGTGGTGATAATGATGATCTAAATGAAATGGACATTTTCATGTCAACCTTGCATGGGCAGACCAAAGCTCGCTTTGAGATTCTCCTAGATTAATGTAATGAGGCCCTCCAAATAAATGATAAAAAATGATGAACACATTTCGAGCTAGAGGGCCATGCTCGTGACTATACCGATGAAATTGCTTCTCTTACTCAATCTCTTGAGGAAGAGCATGACCTAAGGGCGGCACTTGAGACATCCAAGTTGTGTCTTGAAGAATCTCACAATTTGGATATTGCTAAACTTAAAAGTGATCGTGATATTGCTCAATCCGTTGCTAATGAACCTAGGTTGCAAAATAAGAAACTAAATCTTATAATTGCTAATGAAGCAACCAAGTCTCTTTCTAGCACATTTGTTGCAAGTTCATGCTCAACTAACCCCTCTTGTGAGAAAGTTACCCTAAAAGGAAATGAGAAGCTTGATAAGCTTTTGAATGCTCAAAAGCAACATGGTGACAAGACGTGACTTGGATATGCCTCCAAGTCCAAGAAAAACATGAAGATGAAGAACAAGAAGAAGAGTGTCCCCGCACCTCCTCCCTCATTAAAGAAGCATGTTCCTAGTGAAATATGCTATGATGAGAATGGTAATGTTTTTGAGGAGGAGGCGAGGGAAGTTATTGGGAATGCCAAGAAGGCTATGCCTAATAATAATAACTTTGTGGGAAAATATAATCCTTCTTATGTTCTTTGTTGCGCACATGATGGGCATGTTTATGCTAAATTTGTTGGTGCATCAAATGAATACGTTGCATGGTCTATTTGGGCTCCAAAGACCCTTGTCACTAACAAGAGAGGACCCATTGAGAAATGGTGACCTAAAATCAAGACTTGATCTCTTGTAGGGCTTTGCTTCCGGTGGTGGTCAATGGATAATTGATAGTGGTGCTACCAATCATATGACCGGGAGCAAAGAAATGGTGAAGGAGCTCCGCACCGGTTCATCCCATGCGGGCTACGACACCTATGGGTATTCTTCAAGGTCAAAGGTATTGGGTCTTGGCAAGGTTGTTGTCTCTCACAATGTTACCGTGGAAGATGTCATGCTTGTTGAGTCCCTACTCCCTTTTATATAATCTTCTTTCCGTTGCTCAACTTGCTAATATGAGCTTTGCAACCTTCTTTGATGGAGGGATTGTGGTTCTTTTGTGGAGCAAGTCTCTTAATGTAGCTCATGTTGGGCATGTCGAAAATGGCTTATATGTGATCGACTTCTCAAAGGAGACCACTAAAGCCATGACTTGTCTCATGGCTAAAGTTAACTTGGGATGGCTTTGGCATCGCCGGCTAGGCCACGTCAATATGAGAACTTTGCAAAGTCTCCACAAAGGCAACCACATCCTAGGACTAACCAATCTAACCTTTTCAAAAGATCGTGTGTGTAGAGCTTGCATTGAAGGAAAGATGCATGAACTTCCTCATCCTAGCAAGACCATCATATCATCTAAGAGGGTCCTAGAGCTCCTTCACATGAATCTCTTTGGCCCTCCCACTTATGCAAGCCTTGGAGGAAAGAAGTATTGCTTGGTGATTGTCGATGACTATTCAAGATACACTTGGGTCTTCTTCTTAGTATACAAGCATGAGACTCAACAACCCGTCAAAGACTTCACCAATGAAGTGAAACGTCAATATGGTCAAGACATATTGATGATCCGAAGTGACAATGGCACCGAGTTCAAGAACTACACCTTGAATGATTTTCTTAGTGATGAGGGGATTTGTCATCAATACTCATCTCCCTACACTCCCCAACAAAATGGTGTAGCCGAGCGGAAGAACCGGAATCTCATTGATATGGCTAGGACCATGTTAGCGGAATTCAAGTCTCTGTATAACTTTTGGGCCGAAGCCATTAATACCGCGTTCATGCATCAAACCGGTTATATCTCCGCAAGGGCTTGAACAAGACACCTTATGAAATACTCATCGGAAAGAAGCCAAATATCAAGTACTTCTGGGTATTCGGTTGTAAGTGCTACTATCTTAAGAAAGGTGTCAATTTGTCCAAATTTGATACAAAACCTCTTGAGGGTACCTTTGTTGGCTATGCCGCCGAATCTCACGCCTTTAGAATCTTTGACAAAGACTCCGCTCGTGTTGTTGAAGTTTCTAACGTGAGATTCGACGAGAATGACGGCTCCCATGTGGAGCAACGTGGTGTTTTTGATGTAGGTGATGAAATACCTCCTCTTGCCATAAGAAGAATGGGTGTGGGACATCTCATACCCGTTGAGGAACACCTTTTGGCGGAAGGAGAATGACTATGCTCTACTGAAGTGGAGCCTTCACCCTCTCAAACACAACAAGCTCCACAAGGCCCTTTTGATGCTAGCCAAAGACAAGCTCAAGACCCTCAACCAAGTGAGCATGATCAAGATCAAGACCATGAGCATGGTGGTGATTCTTCACCAAGTGGTGATCAAGATCAAGCTCAAGATGAAGAGCAAGCTCAAGTTGAAGACCGAGATCATAATGAAGGTCAACGCGAGGACCAAAACCGTGGTGATGACCAAGTGGCCTCTCAAGAATCTCTTGAAGAAGCTCAAGCTCATCGTGCTATGAAGATAGCATCAACTCTCCGGAAAGGTAGCCACACCTTGGAGAGTGTGATTGGAAGTGTGCGGAAAGGGGTGTCCACGAGGAGGCAATTGGCAAACTTTAGTAGCCACCATGCCTATATCTCTTGTGCGGAACCCCAAAAGGTCTTTGAAGCGCTTGAAGACCCGGATTGGGTAGAAGCCATGCACGAAGAACTCAATAACTTTGAGCGCAACAAAGTATGGTCATTAGTGGAGAAGCCCAAGGATTGCCGCAATGTCATTGGAACCAAGTGGATCTTCAAGAACAAGCAAGATGCAAATGGGATTGTTGTAAGGAACAAGGCTCGTTTGGTTGCCCAAGGGTACTCTCAAATTGAAGGCATTGACTATGGAGAGACTTTTGCACCCGTGGATCGCCTTGAGTCCATCCGTATCCTTCTTGCTTATGCCTCACATCATAATTTTAAGTTGCAACAAATGGATGTGAAGAGTGCTTTCTTAAATGGTACTTTGCATGAGTTAGTATATGTAAAGCAACCCCCGGGTTTTGAGGATCCTAACTTTCCTAACCATGTCTACAAGCTCGATAAGGCACTCTATGGCCTTAAACAAGCCCCACGTGCGTGGTATGAGCATCTTAGAGAGCTTCTTGTAGACCGTGGGTTTGAGATAGGCCTCATTGATCCTACTCTTTTTACTAAGAAAGTTAACGGGGAGCTTTTCATATGCCAACTTTATGTAGATGACATCATTTTTGGTTCTTCTAACAAATCTTTCAATGATGAATTTGCAAGGCTAATGACCGACATATTTGAGATGTCTATGATGGGGGAGTTGAAATTCTTTCTTGGCTTTGAAGTGAAGCAATTAAAGGGAGGCACCTTTATTAATCAAGCCAATTACACCCAAGACATGCTCAAGAAATTCAAGATAGACTCCGGGGTTAAGGGAGCCAAGACTCCCATGCCTACAAAGGTTACTCTTGATCTCGATCCTAATGGTAAAGAAGTGGATCAAAAACTCTATCGCTCTATGATTGGTTCTTTGCTCTATCTTTGTGCATCTAGACCAGATATCATGCTTAGTGTGGGAATGTGTGCATGATATCAAGCCGCCCCTAAGGAAAGCCATTTAATGGCGGTCAAAAGAGTCTTTCAATATTTGATTGATACCCCAACTTTTGGCCTTTGGTACCCGAAGGGATCAAGCTTTGAGCTTCTTGGGTACTCGGACTCGGATTGGGCGGGAGACAAAGTGGATAGGAAGTCAACTTCCGGAGCTTGCCAATTTCTTGGTAGGTCTTCGGTTAGTTGGTCTTCCAAGAAGCAAAATTGTGTATCTCTCTCCACCGCCGAAACCGAGTATGTGGTGGCCGCGAGTTGTTGTGCTTAACTTCTTTGGATGAGGCAAACCATGGAGGATTATAGTATTCACTTCGACAAGGTGTCACTCTTGTGTGAAAATGAGAGTGCCATCAAGATCACTCATAATCCGGTTCAACACAACAAGACCAAGCACATCGAGATCTACCACCACTTCATCCGTGACCATGTCAACCGAGGTAAGATTAACCTATCATATATAGGTACACAAGACCAACTCGCCGACATTTTCACGAAGCCCCTTGATGAAGAAAGATTCCGAGAGTTGAGGCATGAATTGAATATCCTAGACTCTTGCAATATGGCTTGATCGTGTGCACTCATTCCGATAATATAGTGTGTTTCTCTAGTCTAGATGCGCATAGTTGAGGATAGTCATCATGTCAATTAAGGGCATGATGCATACTCAAGTGTGCGACATCATAAGACCACAAATGTCACTTGAGCCCAAGCATGTCTCTTCGCGGTTTCATGACATTGGTGGTCACATATAGGGGGAGAAATCCCCCACCCTTGCATGACTCCAAATCTTGTGTTTTGACGTTTTTTCTTCATGAGGCATGCAAGCTAAGTTGAATTTCTTGCAAACAAGTTTGTTGGTTGTTGATTTCTTCTGCACACCTTGTTTCTCAATTATACATGTCACATTCCTTTTTGAAGAAATTCCGTGCCTTTTTGCAAATCCTTCAGGTCTTTCGGCGGCCTGTCCAGCGAAACCGGACCTGGCGACGAACCGCCCGGCGGCCGGCCGGACCATTTCGGTGGACCCACCAAACTGGTATTCTGAATGCCAGTTCGGCGCCACGCCAAAATGGCCCGGCGGCCCGCCGGACAGTCCGGCCCCCTGTCCGGTCCCGCCGGATTGGCTGGCCTATTTAAATGCGTGGGGGGGGGGGGGTCCTTTCAAACAGTTTTCTTCTTCCTCCTCCCCCATGCCCGCCCCATCTCCATGGCCACCGCCTCCTCAAGTTTCTCCTCCCCCTAGTCTCTCCACCCAACCAAATCCTTCCAAATTTAGATCGGGTCTAGATCGGGTGTTTTGGAGGCCTTCCACCGAAGGCTTTTGCGTTTCGTCAACCGCATTGGGAGATTAGGACTTGTCCTCTTATTCAAGTGCATCATGTCTTCGGGTACCCCTTTTGATCTTCTCCTTCCTCTAGCCCTTGCCTTGCACTTGATTTGTTCATGCTATTGTATGAGTAGATCTAGGGTGTATCTAGGGTTAGATCTATTTTTGTCTAGGGATAGATTGGTTAGGGATTCGTCCTTATTGATGGCCTAGTTTTGTTCCTTGGCATCCTTGTTCCCTTAAAGTTTGTAGGCACAAGTTTTTGAGTCACGATTGAGTTTCGGTTGGACATTGTGGATCAACTCGCCGATTCGGCAGGCTGTCCGGCGGCCGCCGAACCTGGCGCCGGACCGCCCGGCGGCCGGCCGGACCATTTCGGCAGATCCGCCGAACTGGCATACTGAATGCCAGTTTGGCACCATGCTAAAATGGCCCGGCGGCCCGCCGGACAGTCCGGCCCCCAGTCCGGTCCCGCCGGACCTGGCACCGAACCATGATTCTCCAACTTTCTCTCAATCATGCACTTGTTCCTTCCCGACTTTGAGTTCCTTTTTCTGTGACATGTATCTTTATCTGGTGTTGCTTCTTTTTGCTTGCGTTTTCAGGCTCAGCATTCTGGACCGAAGACAGTGATTACCGCATTGAAGATCCAGAGGTTGCCTTAGATTTTGAGCTAAAAAAGAGGAAGTTAGCTGAGACTGGGGGACGTCCCCAGCGTCGTACCCGTCAGACAGGGAAGACATCGGCTGAAGATAGCAGTTCTGTGGCTGCAAGGCAGCATATGAGGACCAAGGTTGTTCAGCCTCGTGGGCCTCACCCATCCCGAAGGGGCAAGAGTGTCCATCGTGGCTCGGTGGATGTGGAGAAGGAAAAAGAGATCACAGAAAATATGGGATTAGCTCATATCAACACTTGGCGTCGCCTTTGGCAGGAGAACCCATACCGCTTTCATGAGAGGCAGTACACTGGCAGTGACAAGAAGTTCTAGACTGATTCTTGATGACCCACAACTATAGGGGATCGCAACAGTCTTCGAGGGAAGTAAAACCCAAATTTATTGATTCGACACAAGGGGAGCCAAAGAATATTTATAAGCCTTAATAGATGAGTTGTCAATTCAACTACACCTGGAAACAAACTTGCTCGCAGAGGTTTATCAGTAGCAACAGTTTTATAGTGGTGATAGTAGCAAAACAGTAACAACAATAGTAAAATAAAAGCGGTAATAGTAGCAATAGTAAACAGTAGGATTAAAGACTGTAGGCATAGGGATAGATGTACGGGCGTTGCATGGATAAGATAATTCATGAAATCAGTGAGACATGGGTAATTGCAGATAAATAATGATAGAGCATCTTAGTACTAAAAAATCATAGGCATGTGTTCCGTATATAGTCGTACATTCTCGCAATGAGAAACTTGCACGACATCTTTTGTCCTACCAGCCTGTTGCAGCAGGGCCTCAAGGGAAACTACTGGTAATTAAGATACTCCTTTTAATAAATTACCAGAGCAAAGCATTAACACTTGGTGAACACATGTGATCCTCACATCATAGCCACCCCCTCCGGTTATCCCAATTGCTATCACTTTGGGGCCTCGGGTTCCAGAAAACAATATGTGTAAACAACTTGCAGGTAAGATCATAAATAACAAGTATCATCATAAAATAATAACAAGTTCAGATCTAAGATCATGGCACTCGGGCCCAAAGTGACAAGCATTAAGCACAACAAGTTGCAACAATGTCATAAGCACTAATAAAAGATACTAGGCACTATGCCCTAACAATCTCATAGCAAATTACATTAATGGTCTCATCCAATCCCTACCATCCCCTACGCCTACAGCGGGAATTACTCACACATGGATGGGGGAGTCATGGATGGTTGATGGAGAGACGTCGGTGATGATGGTGATGAAGATCTCCTCCAAATCCCTATCCCGGCAGGGTGCCAGAACGGAGTTTCTGGTTCTGAATCGCGGTTTCTGATGGCGGCGGTGCAGCGGAAGCCTATCTGGGAAAAACGCCGAACCCCTGCTCCTTTCAGCTCAGAGGGTATTGATACGTCTCAAACGTATCTATAATTTTTGATGCTCCATGCTTGTTTTTACACCATTTGCCTATTGTTTCGTTACACTTAGTGGCATTTTTATGCATTTTCCGGAACTAACCTATTAACGAAGTGCCACAGTGCCAGTTCCCTGTTTTCTGCTGTTTTTGTGTTTCAGAGTGATACACAGGAAATATTCTCGGAATTGGACGAAACAAGTTCCTGAAGTCTTATTTTACCCGGAAGCTTCCAGAGATCCGAAGGAGAGTAGGAGGTGAGGGACCAGGGGCCCACACACAGGGGTGGCGCGGCCAGCCCCTGGCCCGCGCCACCGCCTTGTGAGGCCACCTGGCCCCTCTTCTGACAACGCCCCTTTTCCTATAAATACCCCCCGACGAGAAAAACCTAAGGACCTGATCAGATTTCCAGAACACATCGCGATACGCCGCCGCCGTCGACCCGAAGATCGGGAGGGTCCAGAAGCTCTTCCCGGCACCCTGCCGGAGAGGGGAATCGCCACCGGAGGTCTTCTTCATCGCCATGCTTGCCTCCGGAGCGATGACTGAGTAGTCTACCTTGGACTATGGGTCCATAGCAGTAGCTAGATGGTTGTCTTCTCCACTATGTGCTTCATGTTTAGATCTCATGAGCTGCCATACATGATTGAGATCACCGTTATGTAATTCTACATGTTTGGTTTGTTGGGATCCGATGAATATTGGTGTTTATGATTAAGTTGCTGTACTGAATATTATCTTTTGTTATCTCTATGTTGTTTATGATCTTGCATGCTCTCCGTTGTTAGTAGCTATCTTGGCCAAGTAGTTGCTAGTGACTCCAAGAGGGGGTATTTATGCTCGATAGTGGGTTCATGTCTCTATTTCACCTGGGGGAGTGACAGCAACCTCTAAGGTGGTAGATGTGCTGTTGCTACTAGGGAGAAAACAACATTCATATGCTCAAGGGCATATGCTTTGTTTACATTACACACTTTGCTTAATGCAATTATCTGTTGTTCGCAACTTAATACTTCTAGGGTGTTCGGATTGATATCCCCGGGAGTGGATTATTAGTCATAGATGCAGTTGGATGGCGGTCTATGTATTTTGTTGTAATGCCCAGAGTAAATCTCATAGTGATCTTCTTGACATATCACGTTATCTTTATTCTATCAATTGCCCAACTGTAATTTGTTTACCCAGCATGTCTTATTTTATCTATGGAGAGACACCACTAGTGAACTGTGGACCCCGGTCCTATTTACATCATATTGCAATCACCTGTTTACTTTTCTCGTACTGTTTACTTTACTAGCATACTCTACTGTTTTCCACTCGATACGCTCATAACCTTGTTTCAAGCAAACCGGTGAGATTGACAACCTCATCGCAAGTTGGGAACAAAGTATTTGTTTGTGTGTATGCAGGTTCCACAACACCTTCAGTCGTCATTGTCTCTCCTCTCCTGTTCGATAAACCTTGGTTTCTTAACTGAGGGAAAACTTGCCGCTACACTCATCATACCTTCCTCTTGGGGTTCCCAACGGGCTGGTCATCACCACACACAAGGACTTACTGCTCCCACGTCAACTATACGCCACAGCTCTTTTCTGGCGTCATCACCGAGTAGCAGGTATATGTAGGCGGAAGGAGGGGTCGAGGCGACGACCGAGCTGGCCTCACCATAGGTGGGCGCGGCCAGGGCTGGGCCGCGCCCCTGGTGGTGAGCCCAGCTCCCTACCTCTCTTCGTCTCCTCTTCTGGCTCCATGGGTCTTCTGGTAAAATAGGATTTTTGCAATATTTTCCAGGATTTTTCCTGAAAGTCGGATTTCTGCACAAAAACAAGACACCGGGGCAATTCTGCTAAAAACAGCGTTAGTCCGTGTTAGTTGTATTCAAAACACACAAATTAGAGGAGAAACAATAGCAAAAGTGTTCGGGAAAGTAGATACGTTTTGGACGTATCAACTCCCCCCAAGCTTAGCTATTTGCTTGTCCTCAAGCAATTTAGTTAACAACTGAAAGCGATAAAAGAAACTTTCACGAACACATTTGCTTCATATGATGTATATATACTCACTATATGATCAAGTACTCAGGCAATTCATAATAAGAAATATGCAACTAATGCTACCTCATAGTCAAGCAAGCTATGAAAGAGTGCCAATGCACTAATAACAAGTAACATGAACATAAGAAGCTACAAGATTGTAATGCTCATAAATGATATGGAAGAGTGGTATCCCGCTTGCCTTTATTTGTGGAGCAAAACATAAATGTTGAGGCACCTCTGAAGTTCAAGGGAAGACTAGAAGTAAAAATATCAAAGATACAAGCATCAAAGTTATACCACAATTAACCGTGTTCTGGGACAAGCACATTACACTAAGAATAACAACTATGCTCTCAAGAAGGTGCTTAAAGTTAGAAGATGAAGACTCAACATAAAAGTGAAAGAAAGGCCCTTCGCAGAGGGAAGCAGTGATTTAACATGTGCTAGAGCTTTTCATTTGTAAAACAGAGATAAAAATTTATTTTGACAGGTGGTTGTTTCATGTCAACGACTGGCAATGGGTACTTGCTATCTTCCATACTAAACAAGTGAGAGCGGTTCCGAGTTCTTTGAAAATTTGGCACATTGGTGCTCTTTTATAAAGCTTTGGCACTCCTCTCCACCTTTTTTCCTTTCTCAAACCATCGCTAACCGATTCCATCGGGTGCCCACCAACTTTCACATACCATGGAGGAGTGCCCCTTTTTTTCTTTTTTAGATTAGATTATAGTGCTCTGACCAGCTCCCTTGCAAAATTAATGACGAGCAGATGAAGCTGCCTAGTCGAGGGGTACTTAATTTAATATGGAAGATTGCAATTCTGACCACTACGTCCTCATGAGCTAAAAACAGTGGCACAAAATGAGAAGTAGTTAAAAGTTTTGAAAGGTAGCACATGAAAAATTACTTGGAATGGCTTGCAAATACCATGCATAGGAATTTATAGTGGACTCTTTTGGGATTACTTGGTTTTTAGGAGTTGGATGCACGAGAAGTATTCCCTCTTAGTACAAGTGAAGGCTAGCAAAAGAGTGGGAAGCGACAATCGAGAGAGCAATAGCTGTCATAATCATGCTTGCGACAAAACAAAATTAATATAGGCATAAAAATGATACAAGAACTCTGAGGCAAAGTAAATCATCGAGGCTTAATTGACTTTTTGTTCAGTCATATGCATGCTTGAGCATGTGCCAAGTCAATTTAAATGCAACTTTCAGAGGAGGATACCACAATAACATACCATATTATGAATAAAACACTACAAGCAAGCGTCTACATGACATGCTACAAACTATTAGTAAATTGGAACTAATCATATGAGAGCAAGAACTACAAAGCATCCATTAGATAACATATACCTTACATGAACCGACTAAGCATGTCCACATAGATGAGTATATGTACAAAAATGAAAACAAATAGAGTTCATACCAGCCTCTTACGACATCTCGGATTGTCATATGTCGTCATTATTGCCTTCCACTTGTGTGGCTTGAATAATATGAAGTGAATACCAAGCTCCAATGGAGTCACGGGAGACTGAACTCTGCAACAAACTTTACAAAACCAAAGAAGAACAACAAATATTTTTGGGGTTTTCGAATTTTGAAACAAGAACAGAAGGAAAAAAGCAAACAAAGCAAAATATTTTTGGATTTTTCAAACATCAAACCAAAAATAGCAAGTAAAGCGAACCGAAGCTAGAAAACTAAAAGACAAACTAAGAGAAACAATGGAAATATTTTTGGTCTTTTTGTGTTTTGGAAAGTAAACAATAGAACAAGAACAATAGAGAAAAGAAAGCGAAACATGGATATACAAAGTACCGACAAAATATTATATGTAGATGAGTGAATCGTCGGCGTACCTCCCCCCAAGCTTAGGCTTTTGGCCTAAGTGGAGATCAATCCCAGCTCGGCCATGAAGTGGCATCCCCAAAATATGACGAAGAAGCACCTTTGTCCTGATATGAGCTCGAGGGCGCCCCGGTGTGGTATGCGGCGTAGTGATCGGCCGATGCCTCCTCTTCGTCCTGGTCCACCACGCCGTGCTGAACGTGGAATCTGAGCAACCTAAGCTGCTTGTCCAACTCCTCCTTCAAGCGTGACCATGGCCTCCTGTGAATAGTGAACAAACTGGACTGTGGTAAGGGAATTTCCCTTTCCTCTCCATCAGTGAATAACATTCTATAAACTAATTTCCCTGCACATGAGTTAGCAGTAACAAAGTGATGGAGCTTCGTGGCAGCAAGATCGAGCCTCTGCGGAGCCAACAATATATCATGAGGAGCAATAGGAAGTCCTAGAGCAACAACGATGCGCGCAGCAATAATGCCCCCATAAATAGGTCCCCTAGCGGCTAGGCGACGAGCAATAAGAGCACCGAGGTTATACTTTTTGCTAACATCAAGAGCGGTAGCTAGAAAAGCTAAATGATAGTTAGAGATATTGCTAGTATTCCCCCTACCAAGAATACTAGTGGCAAGATAGTAAGTAAAATATCTAATAGCTGGGAGTTGAATGTTTCTTATCTTGCCACGCTGCGTGGTGCGGTCATCATCATTAGTTACCCCTCGGTAGAGCTCCAACAAATCAGCGGGCTGTTGTAGCATCTTCTTTGCTGTCCCAAACATGGGAATACCTAAAATAACACAAAACTTCTCCAAAGACATGGTGATAGACTTATCATAGATCTTAAATGCAATGGAAGGCTTGAAATGAGAGTTAGTGGATTTAAAGCTTTCAACGAAAATCTTTGTGAGAATAGCATATTGATTACTCTCATCCATCATGTATGTAGTCAATCCAACCCTGTCAATAAGGAGTAAGAAATCCTCAAGAATCCCTGCATCACTCAAAAAGTTAGCACAAGGGAAGGTGGATGGATGCGCATCTCCACGTCTCCCTCAATGTTTGGTGACATAAGATCTTCATTGTAGGATATCCTATATTGAGCAGTAGATCTTGAAGGCCTTGATGACCTTGGTGCTTCTCTTTCAAAGACTTCTCCATAGGTGTAGTTGTCCATTTCCCTTCTCTGAAATTTTTAACAAACCTCATAAAAAATGATTTTGAAACAAACAAATGTAGGGAACTACTATAGGGAGTTACTAGAGGACTAACATGCATCAAAATAACATTTATAATCAATAGAACAAGCATGCAAACTCATTTCACCTGTCACCTATAGAGCTAAAATACTCAAGAAATACTCCACTAAACAAAATTCTACTTGGACAATCGAAGGAGTCACATACCAGAGAACAAATGCTCCAAATCTCAGCAACAATGATGGGCTGAGCAAGGAGATCGAAAAATCGAGATGGAGAGCAGCAAGAACTTGGGTTTGAGCTGGGGTGTCGTGATTTTGCGGGAGAGAGAAAGAGGTGGGGATGAAGAGATAAGTGAGAGGCCAGGGGGCCCTCCTCACCATAGGTGGGCGTGGCTAGGCTTGGGCCGCGCCCCCTGTTGGTGAGGTGGCGTGGTAGGTCCCCCTCAGGTCTCCCAGGTGCCTCTCTGCCCCATTTTTGACATAAAAATTTAAAAAGATTTTTCTGGAATTTTTTGAGAAACTTTATTTTCGAGGGTTTTTCAGAAATTGACAAGAGATTAAAAGCTCGGGAAAATGAAGATGGAATGATTGCAAGCAAATCAAAACCAAGCATACAGCAGCTCTAAGATACTCTAATCATGCAACTAACAAAGGGAACAAAAATGGTGCAAGTAAATATGAGTGAGGTAAAGTAAATGCGGTGAAAACATAGTTTTATTCATTTGAAAACTGCTTTGTTAACAAGGTTGATCAGGTCTTGTTACCAAACCACTTTTCCTATGAAGCAAAACTTTGCATTTCACTATATGATTATGTTACCTCGACCTTGATAGGCATAGTCCCAATCATGACAATTTTATATTCTTCCTTGGGCTTTCGCTCTGAACAAATAATCTGACCAACTCTGATGGTCTCAACATTCTTGATTGAATTTAGAGCATTCTTTCTATCAATCTTCTTGGGAAAATAGACTGTGTACTCTTTGTCATTGACATTAAAAGTTACTTTTCCTTGATTGCAATTAATAACCGCACCTGCAGTGTTTAGAAAAGGTCTCCCAAGAATAATAGACATATTATCATCTTCGGGCATTTCCAACACAACAAAATCAGTTAATATCAAACAACTGTTAGCAACTTGTATAGGAATATTTTCACATATACCAATAGGAATAGTAGTAGACGTATCAGCCATTTGCAAATATATATCAGTTGATACCAATTTTTCTAGATCAAGTCTCTTATTAAGAGAAAAAGGCATGACACTAACTCCAGCTCCCAAATCACATAAAGCAGTTCTAACATAGTTATTTTTAATGGAGCAAGGAATAGTTGGTATACCTGGATCTCCAAGCTTCTCCGGAACTTTACCATCAAAAGAATAATTAGCAAGTAAAGTGGAAATTTCCTCATTAGGAATCTTCCTTTTTTAGTAACAATATCTTTCATATACTTTGAATAAGGAGGATTTTTAATAGCATCAGTTAAAGGAATTTGCAAAAATAAAGGTCTCATCCATTCACAAAACCTGTTGTAGTGTTCTTCTTCCTTGGATTTATGTTTCTTACCAGGAAAAGGCATTTTTTCTGCACCCAAGGTTCTCTCCCATTACCATGCTTGTTGGCAATGAAGTCTTCCTTAGCGTACCTTGCATTCTTAGCAAGCTTTTCTGGTTCCTCTTCAACTTCTTCTTTATCAGAAGCATTACCTGGTTCAGTTTCAGCATCAGAAATAGAAATACTGTTAGGATCTTTACCTATTTCAGAAGATTCTGCAACTGCTTTATGCTTCTTCTTCTTCTTCTTGGAAGGAATATCATCTCTTGAAGTGCGTTGAGAATCTTGCTCGATCCTCTTAGGATGTCCTTCAGGATATAAGGGGTCTTGAGTGGTAGCACCTCCTCTTGTGCGTATTTCACATGCTTGTTATTCTCTTGAAGCATTAACTAGCAAATCTTTTTGCACCTTGGTAAGCTAATCAATTTGAGTCTGAACCATTTGAAAATGCTTAACAAGCATCTTCACATCATTGGAAGTTCTCTCCACAATATCCTGCAACTTGTTAATAGCTCAAGAATTTTCCAACAAATGATTCTGCACCCTTCTATTAAAATTATCTTGCTTAACAATAAAATTATCAAACTCATCTAAGCATTGATTAGGAGGTTTAGAGTAAGGAATATCTCTATCATCAATGCATTGGAGAGAGTGTACCTCAATAGTAGATGAGTGAGGGATTGACTTACATAATTCTTCTATAGGAGGTAAATTCTTCACATATTCAGATTTAATCCCTTTCTCCTTAAGAGATTTCTTTGCTTCCCTTATAACTTCATCATTTAATTCAATCATTCCTCTCTTCTTTGGTGTTGGCTCTGGAGTTGGCGCTGGTGTTGGTGTTGGTGTTGACTCAGGCATAGTCCAATCATCATGATTTCGGCTTATTTTAACCATTAGTTCTTTAGCTTCAGTCGGAGTTCTTTACCTGAAAACACAACCAGCACAACTATCCAGATATGTCTTAGATTCATCAGTTAGTCCATTATAAAATATATCAAGGAGTTCATTTTTAGGCAATGGCTCTTTAGGCAATGCTCTAATTAAAGAACAAAACCTTGCCCAAGATTTAGGCAATATCTCTCCTTTTCCCGGTTCAAAGTCAAAGATTTTCTGCACAGCAGCATGTTGAGCACTAGCAGGAAAATATTTCTAAAAGAAAGCATTAACCAAAGCAATAGGACTACCAATAGATCCAGGAGACAAATTATTAAACCAAGTTTTAGCTGCACCTTTCAACGAAAAAGGGAAAATCTTAGCAACAAAGTAAGTGCGAAGCTTAATATCATCAGAAAACAAATTACTCAAAGTAGAAAGCTCATTCATATGTGCCATAGCACTTTCACCTTCAGTACCACAAAAAGGGTCTTTCTCAACAATAGATATGTAAGATAAATCTAAAGAGAAATCATAATCCTTATCTCTAATATTTATGGGAGAAGCAGCAAACTTAGCATCAGGAGATAATTTATATCTAACAGCACGTCTCGCTAGAAGTTCCTTAACAACATTAGCATCACGAGTGGCATGAGTTTCAGCAATAAAATCATCGTCAAGCTCAATGTAAGTGTCATCATGATCATCACTAGGGCATTCCCTAGACTCAGGTGAACTAACAGGTGTAACAGTAGTGTTCCCCAATTGCTTAGTCCTAGCAATTGTAGCATCTAAAAAGGAACCTAACGAACCACTCTCATCAAGCACAGTAGAAGCATCATCTAAATTATCAGTAGCATTTTCAAACTCAGCAGAAGAAGTAGTAGTAGCATGTGCATGTGGTGGTGTAAGCAACTTACTCATAACAGATGTCGAATCAAGAGCAACGGAGGTGTTCAGAGTCGTACCTCTTCTTGTAGTGGATGGCAATATAGGAACTTTTCCATCACGAGGTTTACCCATGATGAATAGCTTGCAACGAACAATATGAATTCCAAGTGAACTTACAAATAAAGCTATGCTCCCCGGCAACGGCGCCAGAAAATAGTCTTGATGACCCACAAGTATAGGGGATCGCAACAGTCTTCGAGGGAAGTAAAACCCAAATTTATTGATTCAACACAAGGGGAGCCAAAGAATATTTATAAGCCTTAACAGATGAGTTGTCAATTCAGCTGCACCTGTAAACAGACTTGCTCGCAGAGGTTTATCAGTAGCAACAGTTTTATAGTGGTGATAGTAGCAAAATAGTAACAGCAATAGTAAAATAAAAGCAGTAATAGTAGCAATAGTAAATAGTAGGATTAAAGACTGTAGGCATAGGGATAGATGTACGGGCGTTGCATGGATAAGATAATTCATGAAATCAGAGAGACATGGGCAATTGCAGATAAATAATGATAGAGCATCCTAGTACTAAACAATCATAGGCATGTGTTCCATTTTATAGTCGTACGTGCTCGCAATGAAAAACTTGCATGACATCTTTTGTCCTACCAGCCTGTTGCAGCAGGGCCTCAAGGGAAACTACTGGTAATTAAGGTACTCCTTTTAATAAAGTACCAGAGCAAAGCATTAACACTCGGTGAACACATGTGATCCTCACATCATAGCCACCCCCTCCGGTTATCCCAATTTCTGTCACTTTGGGGCCTCGGGTTCCGGACAACAATATGTGTAAACAACTTGCAGGTAAGATCATAAATAACAAGTATCATCATAAAACAATAACAAGTTCAGATCTGAGATCATGGCACTCGGGCCCAAAGTGACAAGCATTAAGCACAACAAGTTGCAACAATGTCATAAGCACTAATAAAAGATACTAGGCACTATGCCCTAACAATCTCATAGCAAATTACATGAATGATCTCATCCAATCCCTACCACCCCCTTCACCTACAGCGGGAATTACTCACACATGGATGGGGGAGTCATGGATGGTTGATGGAGAGACTTCGGTGATGATGGTGATGAAGATCTCCTCCAAATCCCCGTCCCGGCAGGGTGCCAGAATGAAGTTTCTCGTTCTGAATCGCGGTTTCTGATGGCGGCGGCGCATCGGAAGTCTATCTGGGAAAAAGAACAAACCCCCGCTCCTTTCAGGTCAGAGGGTATATATAGGCGGAAGGAGGGGTTGAGGCGATGGCCGAGCTGGCCTCACCACAGGTGGGCGCGGCCAGGGCTGGGCTGCGCCCCCTGGTGGTGAGCCCAGCTTCCTGCCTCTCTTCGTCTCCTCTTCTGGCTCTGTGGGTATTCTGGTAAAATAGGATTTTTGCAATATTTTCTGGGACTTTTCCTGAAAGTCGGATTTCTGCACAAAAACAAGAGACCAGGGCAATTCTGCTGAAAACAGCGTTAGTCCGCGTTAGTTGTATTCAAAACATATAAATTAGAGGAGAAACAATAGCAAAAGTGTTTGGGAAAGTAGATACGTTTCGGACGTATCAATTCTGAGCGAGCCATGTGGGATGATTACTATGATGCATCTGAGCACATGAAGAGTGGGTTCTATGTGGTGCCTAAATCTCTCAAAACCGAGCACTTTCAGCAGTTTGTCTCCAGGGACTTTTGCTTCATTAATAAGGCTCTTCTCAAGATGGATATCTTTGACCTTGTCACTCTATCGGAGCCTATTCAGCCTTTGGTGGTACGTCAGTTTAGTTGCACCGTTCACTTCCATAATGATCCTGAGGAGTCTTTCTCTTGGATGACTGGCCAAGATGTTCTCACCACCAACTTTGCTGATTTCTATGAGGCTTTGGGCTATGGTGGTGGTAGGGCACGTAGGTTCAAGATTCACTCTGAGGGGCCCTTTCCCACGGAGATGATCTCTCGCATTTGCTATCCTGATGAGCCATCCCAACCTGCTCCTGCCATTTCAGGGATGTACTACTACTACAACGCTCTTGCCAAGCCCTTTCGTCAGAATCTTATGAGTAAGGCTGGGGATGATGCGAGTGTCAGGGGCTATCACCGGAATCTACTTTACTATTGCCAGCCCGAGAAGCTTCGAAAGATTGATGGATGTGACTTCATCTTTCAGGAAATCAAGCGTTCCACCTTGAAGCGCATGACTCCTAACTACTGCCAGTTTGTTCAGCGTTTGATCAACAGACAGCCTAGGGCTCAGACTAGTCAGGTGCGTGGAAATATTATTGATATGGAAACCTTCTCTGTGGGTTTCCATGGCTCCTTTGAAGAGGCTCCGAGTTTGCTCCATGCTAGGGTTGGAGGTCGCTCCATGGATGCTCCTGATCCTCACCGTGCCTCAGGTTCTGGATCTAGCCATCATCATCACCATCACCACCATCGCCACCGTAGGTCCTCTCGCAAGAAGGGCCTTGCTGCCTTCTCCAAGAACTTGTGAGAAATGTGTCGCAGCTCCTATGATGTGGCTCACAAGAGCATGGAGATGAGTCAGGAGACTCGGAAGAGGCAGAATGACTTCTTGGCTGCTAGGGGAGGTGCTGTTCCTCCTAGTGGAACCGAGTTGGATCCGGTCCTGTATGTCAACTACGTCATGCCACCTCTTGATGATGACATGTTCACCGGCGTTGAAGACTTTGAAGATTTTGAGCCACCCTCTGAGCCAGAAGATTTTGATGAAGATGAAGGTGCCCGTGGAGAAGAAGAAGGCGACGACTCTCCTATTCTGAGTGATGATTTTTGAGCGCTAGCATCTTCTACTCTCTTGTCCCTTTTTGGTGTTTCGATGCCAAAGGGGGAGAAGAGTGTAGAGTCTCTAGGAATAACGTCGTGTGACACAAGCCTAGCTTCATTTTCTTTGGTTCTTATGTGGCTTGTGTCCATTTGCGCTTTTAGTTGCTGTTTTTATCTCTCGAACTCCTTGAACCTTATTTCATGTGTGGACAAGTGTGTACCTTAATTATGCACCTTATTTATGTGTTTGGATATGTTTATGCTTGCGTATATTCTTAGCTATCCATGTTATTATCTTGTCCATACCATGCTTGGTTCCTAAAGATGGTGGGGGAGCTCCTCATGGTTTAAATATTGCACCTTGCATTCCAAAAGCAAATTCAACCATGTGCATATGTTATGAGGGAGCACTCTCACTATTCCTTAGTTCTTTGAGTTATATTATCTTGCTATATCATTCCTATGTGACTCTATCATAGTTTGTCATCGTAAATCAAAAAGGGGGAGATTGAAAGGACATTTGTCCGTTTCTACTTTTTTGATTATCGATGACATGACTATGCATTGTGTGAACTAATATTTGAAATGTATGCATACAGGGTTAAGTTCACAGGTGACGGGGTTTTCATGCACAAAAATAAATACGGTGGAATTGCCTGCCAGAAGCTGTCTTGGTTCGGTCTGGCCGGACCCCTGGCCGGACCATCTGGCGGCAGACCGGGCCAGTCCCGCGGGGCCGCCGAACTGCTGTTCTGCAAGCGTTTTTGGCTGGTCGCCGAATCCGTCCAGCGGGCCGCCGGACATCCGGCCTGCACTCCGATCCCACCGGACTTACCGCCAGACCGTCCGACCCAGAGGCCGGCACCGCCGAACTTACCGCCGGACCTTGTCTCGGGCAGCTTCCAACAGCCAGATTCCCACCCTCCTGTAAATACCGCTTCTCCTAGCTGGGGTAGGGTTAGAACTTCACCTACCATTGTTCATTTTTGAAGCTCTCACCTACCCCCATTGCAAAACACCAAATTCCATAGATCTCCCCTTATAGCCAACCAAAGCTCTTGATCTTTGGAGGATTGAAGGAGGAGGCACCGATCTACATCTTCACCGAAGGAATTTCATTTCCCCCTCCATTTGCTTGGAGGATTTGCGACTAGGGGATCTTGTGACCCTAGGTATTGTAATTGGTTGATTAACTCATCTTTGTGGTGATTCTAGCCTCCGTGGCTTTCTTGGGAGCCTCCAAATTGAGTTGTGGATGCATGCCCCAAGCTCCGTGTAAGGGATTCGTGGTTCCCCCAATACCACCGCTTAGTGGAAGCGAGCTAGCCCCCGTGGCTTGCTCACCAGAGAACAAGGTGAGCCTTTGTGGCATTGGTAGACTCCGTGTCACCACACCTTTCCAATGTAGACGTACTTCCCCTCAAAAGGAAGGAACTACGGGAATACATCCTTGTGTCTTGGTCTCCACTCTTTGGTTATTTCTTTCCCTTACTTGTATCTTGTTAGTTACTTATTTACTTGCATGCTTGCCACTCATAGGAAATTCACTTAGTTGCACATCTAGTGAATTTACTTTGTGTCAAGCCTTAAAATTGAAAAAGATTAAAAAATTGACTTAGCGCCTATTCACCCTCCCCTCTAGTCACCCGTATCGATCCTTTCAGGGGGCATGGAAACAATGACATACCTTGCAAAAAATTTGTCGAACTCCTTTTGTGCAAGGTGGTGCTCGTCGATTGTAGTAGGTCACGGTGGACTTTCGGTCACCGTGGGTCGAATTGAAGCTCAGTCAGGTTGAATCTAAGCCCTATTATTGGGCATATGTTGGAGATGCTCTTAGAGAATCTCAAGCGACGCTCCTGATAGGGCGACGACTACTTTTTTGGGCTCACACCGGCACCCCAACAAGTCGCAGACATTTTTTTGAGCCCAGTAAAACAATTGGCACTCCCACACTGGCGATACCCACAAAGACCGGTATGGAATTGCCAACACCAAGCGTCACGTCAGTTTTTGCCTGCGGGATTGCCCCGGTAATCACATAGAAATCGATCTTCCCTTGTCCCCCCTCACATCGTCCCTGAATCATTGACTCAAAAAACTTCCTCTATTTTCCTCCCACTGTACCTATACTTACCCCACCAATGACCGCCGACTAACTGCCGCCTTGATTCGAATGGAACCGTCTACCACCACGAATGACATGCTTCAGGAGAAATCTGGAGGTGTTCCATGCTTCTGCCAAGCCCCAATCTTCTACCGCCGCTAGAGCATGCCATTGTTTGATATATGCACTAGAGGAAAATAATAAAGGGTTTATATTGATATATCATTAGTTCATAATAAGTTTAATACTATGCTATAACTGTGTCAATTGGAAACATTGATACACGTGTGGTATTGAACAAACCATTCCCTAGTAAACCTCCAATTACTAGTTCATTGGTCAACTAATGATTGAGGTTTCTAGATGATGTGACATTTATGTCAATTAACAATGAGATCATGTCATCAGGTGAATGCCATGATGGACATACCCAATGTTGTGATAAAAATAAGCATTGTAAACATAATCCTTAGACTGCAACATCATATTTAATCACTACTTCCGGAGGCTGCCTTGACTGCACCAAGCACCACTCTGTAGCAAGGTGACTGAAAAAGTGTCTATCAGGCAGTCCAATGGAGTATGTAGAGGCGTATGCATCAAGAGCGGGACTTGTTCTTCTGTGTGACAGAAAGATATTCTAGGCCCACTCAGTGAGATTGCATCCAAAGTTGCACAACATGTGAGTAGGTCACAAGGATGGAATATCAAGGGAACGAGTTAAGTACCACATCTCGGTAACAAGATTGAACGAGGTATGGTGACATCGATGATCAAATTTCGGACATTGCAAGTATCACAGAAACAAAGGGAATATGACATCAACGTTTATGGTTCAACGACAAAACATCTTTGTGAATGCACAAAGGCCATTACGGGCATCCAGGTCCTGATGATGATCATTCACCGGAGAGGTGTCTCGGTGATGTCTGGAGTATTCTCGAACCGTAGGGCAACACACTTAAGGGATCAATAATGTTATAAGATGGTTTTGGTATATTCAGAAACATCGGAGTGTTGAAAAGAGAGAGACCAAAAAGTTTGGTGTTGATCCGAAAGATGATCGGAGGGTTTCAGAAGGAGTTTTAGAGCAACGGGAATTAAATAATAAGTAATTAATATTAATTATAATTATTAATTTAATTTAAGAGTTGCAACCCACCTTAATGGGCCCCTCCTAGAGGGGAGCCCATTAAGCCCTAGGTGCCCCCTTATTGGATAAGGGGTGGGTGGGGTGCCCTAGGGTTTGGGCCGGCTAGGGTTTCCCTGGCCACCGACCCTAGCCCCCCTAGCCGCTTCCCTCTCCCAATGTATGCCTTGGTGGATGGGTAAGGGTGCATCCCTCCCCCTATATAAAGAGGGGGCCCCAGGAGAGAAGAGCACACAATCCCACAAGCCACGTGGAGCTCTCTTCTCTCCCTGTGCGCTGCCATCCACCTCTCTCTTGCCTCTCTGTCTGGCGCGGCTCCCCAAAGGGCTGCATAGGAGTGAAGTCAACACCACCGTTGCACACCATAGTTTCATGACACTAAGCAAGTGTGCCAATTCATTGGGACTCCAAGTGCAGACTGTTGTAGCAAGAGAATTTTCCCCACAAGGGTGACTCGGGGTTTAATTTCAAACTTTCGTGGAACAGTCGAAAAGGCTCCAATTATCCTTGTCAAGCAACCTGCAAAACAAGGTCTTTGCCTTGTGTCCCCAATTCCACCATGTGGTTATCAAGCACAAGTTTTGGTATTAGAACAGAATAAATAAATAAATAACAAGACAATAATTAACTGAAAGTAAACTAAAACTAGTAAATAAACTAAAGCTGTAAAAGAAATTTGTTTTGAGTTTTGTATAAGATTGCATAAAGTAAAAGTATTTTTGGTATTTTCGGATTTAATAAAAGCTAAAATTGCAAAAGCGAGTACAATCAGCTGAAAGGTGTTTCTAATGGTTTAAAATGGATTGGGGTTTATGGGTTCACTTGTCTACTCTCTCATAAAGGTGTGGTAGCATTAAGCACAAGATAGATAACCAAGATATCGATGAGATTTATAATGTTTCTTATATGCATGCATATGGGCATCACATCCTAACATAAAGATGATACTACACATCTTACTTATACTCCACTAGAAAGGAATAAACTTCATGCAATCTAGTATTAAGAATTAATAGAGTATAGCCTTAGGTACTTTGACATGATGGTGAATAAAAAATGTGCTACCGTGCATGAACATATTACAATGGATCGATATCCATGAATGTAAGCAAGGATTCTCAGCTGTCACTAAAAACTATAGCACATGCATTCTTTTTCTCCCCAGTGAGGTAACAACAGAATTGGTAAACACCATAGTAGCTATGAAATTGCTGTCATAATCCACTACTGCTACCAAGTTACTCCATCTAATACACACCATCCCCCACACATGATCTCGCATACAAGTTTTATCAGAACAAGTAATAAAGAACGGGGTAACAATATGCATCTATTCATAGATCAAGAACAAGATAAAGGTTCACATCTCATAGATCATCCAAGAAAATAAGGATCCACCATATAGGAATTACATAATATGGCCATATTCATGTTAGGCATCTCATATGGCATCTAATCAACATAGCACAAGAGAGATAGATCAAGCTACTGCCACAAACCCATAGTCCAGAGGTGGAATACTCCCTCTTCATCATGGTGGCGGTGTTAGTGATGTTGGAGAGGTTAGAGAAACAACCGAGGACGGCTTTGGCATTGTTTCCCCCCTCCAATCTTCGTAGGTACAACCTCTATTTTGTGGTTTCGTGTTTCTCTGCCGCCTCCTTGAGGGAACGCCTCAGAGGGTATTTACATAGGACTTTTTAGGTCAAGACAATCAATTTGGGACAAAGACGGACAACATTGGTGCCTCAATGTCTAAACAGACCTGGGTGGCACAGCCTGGCTAGGGCCCCGTGCCACCTGGTCTCGTTTGAGCATCGTGGGCCCTCTCATGTGCTTCTTCATATCATTTTGTTGCTCTAGGAAAAATAATCATGTCAGAAAAAGCCTCACTTTGTTTGAGTTCTGAAAGGTCCCTAAACATAAAAATAGTCAACATCTAAATATATTGGAATATGCAACAATAAACTACAAAGTTCATGCACGAATTTTGCATGCATCATCATGCTGCGTAGTTTCCGAATCCGATCCAAACAGATCTAGTTCCGCAAGCTCTGCTGGATCGGAGTCCCGGAGGTCATTGTTGATCTTCGTATGTGTGCAAGTACTACGAGGTGATGCACATGTGGCACTGAAGTCATTGCGCCAGGATATTCACGACCTTGAGGTTGGCTACGTCGGCTTCATCATCAAGGCTTGTGCTGGAGCGTAATCTCTGCGTTTTGTCTGGTATATCACCAAAGCCCTAATCATCACTACATTACTAATAGATAGATCTTATGTAATTCAGGGTTGCGTAGCTATAAGTTTTGTTTTGTTTTTAGCATCGTACCCCAATAGTGGTATTAAAGTCCGATCTATGCATAGTATGCTTGTACGATTAGAACACACGATGATAGTGTGGACACCACTTTAGTATTTGTTTTCCTTCTACGCATTTTATTCATGACTGCGACATTGTTTGATGAAGCGGCATGGACCGACCTTAACGTACTCTTACGTGAGACTGGTTTCGCACTTGACATATGGCCTGTACCATATATGCGGCTGGCGGGTGTCAGTCTCTCTTACTTTAGTGGTCACATCATTTGCAGACGGGGGCCTCCCAGAGGGGATCATAGAAACATTTACTTGAATGGTGTTGTGGTTCAATATTCGTAGGTAAGAAATGGTTCTTGTGCGAAAGCCCTAGAAGCCATGTAAAACATGCAAAAGATAAAGTAGAGGCGTCGAACTTTGTTTTAGAGAGGGGCTTGTGATGTGATATGTTTGAAACGGTGAGGTTATATTATACTAACTTGCAGCTTCATGAAGATGGCGCCGTGGACTCAGTGCCATACCGGTGGAAAAGATGGAGATCGCACCGGATCGCTCGATGGAGATCAAGCGCGTCGATGAAGGACCATATCATATCACGCATTGGTTTACATTTGATGTTATTGTGTGAATCTTATTTGTGTGCTAGTATTTAGATACGCGGCGGTAGCAAAATAAGATAATCACTAATTAAATACCAAAAGTGTGTTCTCCCTTAGTGTGCAACATTAAGAAAGCTCCCCGTTATGAACCAGCCATGACGACCGGGGGCTAAACATATTGACATTTGCAAATAATGGGTGCAAGCCATGTATGCACAATCAAATACACTAAGGTTAATTTTACGAGCCTAGCATATACAAACATAGCCTTAGAACACGGAGACCAAAAGGTCTAGCACGGGTCTCACGAATGGTGTGATTGACACTACGTTGTCTACCTTTGAAACTATATCGCTGACTGTGACCGTCGGGGGTGGTGTAGTGGATGGGGGCTGTGTAATAACTAGAACACTTTAGGGATGTCGTTCTAAGTGGGAGATCTCTTAAATAAAATTTGATTAATAAATTGAACTCATTTTGTGAATATAGTATTTATATCTTTGCAAAATTTGTGTAGACCATGTATCAAATCGACTATGGATCTTTTGTGCATGAAGAAAAACTTAAAAGTGACATGTCAAACTTTCCTGGTTGGTACTAACGCCCGAGGATGGTCTTCATACAAAATGACTTGCTTCATGTGATAGAAGAACCGTAGAAGAAGCACGAAGATATGATGCAAACACTGATAATTACGATGAGTATCATGATAATCGTGACATTGCCTTAGCAGTCCACATCATGATGGTCGCCTCCATGGAACAGCATATACATTCGCACTATCAGAACCACAATCCATTTGCGATGGTTGGTGCGTTAAATACATTCTTTGCACCTCAAGTGAGGAGGATGAGTTATGAGTGTCTGAGTGAGTTCCTCACGACCAAGATGGAGGAGAACACTTGCTTTGAAATTCACTTGACCAACATGCATAGGGTCCATAGGCGCCTAATCGACGAATTGAATTATCTGATGACTAATGAACTCACGATAGACGTGGTGTTTCTCTCGCACTCACCAAGCTACAAGGAATTCATCAAAAGTTATGTGATCACTGGTTATGATGACATCACTTTTTATCAGTGCATTGTGCAATTGAAGCATCTAAAAGTAGATCCCATTGCAGGAGAGGTCGTCAACCTAGCAGGTATATTTGATATACAATGTTATAAATATTTCATAAATACTTATTGCAGTTTTAAGTATATGATAATAGTTCCAGTTTTTTGGAAAACATGACCTGCAGAATGAAGTGTTCACGGAGGTGATCATGGAGCATGATGATGACATACACGATTTTGATGACTGGTGCCAATCTACCTAAGCATTTATCTTCAAGTTTAGGATTTGAATAAAGTCTTTGTAATAATTTTGAGAAAGGACCTTGTTAGTGTGTCTCACATTTTGTGAGACAAGTTATTCATATGTAATAAACAAGTTCATCGTTTCATCACGATGAATAAAGTCTTTTATGGTCATGTATTATTATGGATGAGTATTCTCATTAATTATTGTTGATATTATTGCGAGCATTTATAAAATATTAATTTTTTCATTATATTTTCCATGCTTAATAATGATTTAACACCAATCTTTTATGCAATACTTAATGCGTGTGGTACTTTCATATCGATGAAACTTAATGTGTTTTTGATATTTGATCGTTTACACATGTGATCCATACCTCATTTAATAAAATGACTAAACACTTAGGTTAAAGTGTAGAATGCATAATTATTGAATATTATGCATATTGATGTGTAGTATTTCATAAAAATACTGGAACATTATTTTGTAAATACTTTATTGTAAATTTAGTAATTATTTGAATTGCTAAATAAAACATGAATCTAGAATTATTTAAGGTGTTCAAAGATTTTTAGAATGAAGAAAGGTTTAAAACTAAGTTCCTGTGATTTGATCAAATCGACAAAGTTTAGAGTTATGATATGACATAAAAGTTTTATAAAAATTTTAAACTAATAAACAATGTCCTAAACACTTCAAATCATTGAAGGTTTGCACGTTAATCATACTTGGTCGGGCATTATTTGAAAAATAAATTATCTGCCATGGCATTAACATTTTATCATTGAAAGTAGCGTGTTAAAATAGAAAACACTCAATTTTAAATAAATAGGAAACCATATAAATAATACTATATGAGTTATAGTATGATTCATATAAATTTTGTGTTATATGCATGATAATTTGAAATTAATATGAATATTTTTATGCACTGTGTCCTTATGTGCAATATGGACGCATCTTCCATAAACCAAAAGTGCAAAACTTGTATTGCAAAGTTTTGTTGCATTCTAGACAAATAGTATTCTCGATAAGGGTGTTAAAAGGAAGAAAATAAAAGATCAATTAGAAGTTATTGAATTTATCCTAATAATGTTAGAGTAGCGCAATGGAATATCTTTGAAAGCAAAATTCTATATTGGAAGGAAGAAAATTATGTCCTTTATTAAAGAAAATAGGATTCATGAATAATCTTATGCCTAGTCACAAAATGTCATTCGTGATTTACTTATCATGTTATCAGAACAAGACATACCTACAAATTACGAAGAAAAGTTGCTAGACCCAAATGCAAGAAATGACTTAGAGTCATGAAATCCTATATTAAGTTACAATTAATATTGCAAAGTAGTAGTACTTGATCTTATTAAGTAAAGTTATTACTTAATCTTCCCGATTAATACAAAATTATAAGGAAGAAATGAAACTTCAAAAGAAGGACATAAAATCTTGATTTTTCACAAAAGTTGTTTTGACAAATTCAAAGAGTTGACTATGATAAGTAGCAAAGATTGAGTCCATTAGGTAATTGAAACCATTAGGTTGTCAAAATTAGCAAGTTCTTAAAATTCATTTAAGAACAGGCAAAGTTTTGTAAACCATTTGGAAATCGGTATCTCATAATTAGGAAATTTCGATTTGATATGTGATCAAAGGATTTTGAAGTTATCCAAAATATCAAGAAGACCTACTATTTATAATAAACTGAGTGGGAACTAAAATAAAAGTTTCCTGAATCTTATATGTGACTGACATATTTGAGTGGGAGCTATGAGAGTCTTTTGATATTATATGTGATTGACATATTTGAGTGGGAGCTTGACAAACATTCTTATATGTGAATGACATATTATGAATGGATTAGTTGGTATCATAGATATTAATAAACATTATTAATAAATGAAGACATTGACATCTATTGAGATAGATTAAATAACATTAAGTCAGAATGTTTCTTAGTCAAAATTCTGAACAAGTACAAAATGGAACAGGTCAAAGAGAAAGGTATTGACAAATGAATAAGTGAAACATTGAGTTAAAACTCAGTGCTATAACAGTGGTTGATAGATGTGCCACGTCGATTACGTAATCTAAAAGCCATGTTATGTACACGACATAATGTGACCCGAGTTCTTAGAACATGTTCTAGAATGATTCAAGAATCGTTGAACGGAGGATAAGTTGATCCTAGAAAAGGTTAAGGGTATATTTATAAAAGAAAGTTAGAGTTCACTAAGTTAGGAATTTGAAATTTTCTGGCAGGATTATTATTGGTAGCAAGGTTCGGCATCATATCCTCGATAGAATCTACATAAATTAAAAGTTAAAAGCTACTTGGTAAGTGGCAAGTATGTTGTTATGGCTTGGAAAGTTTTTTCTTCTAGATGAGTGTGTTTCTAGTATGCATGGCTATGTGAAAGTTCGCTTGACTGATCAAATGCCATTACAAACACTTGAATACGAAGTCTCACTCTTCTGCCAAACACATACTTAATAAGATATCATTTAATGATGAAATAATGTCATATTAGGTGACAAGTTGCAAAGAAAATAAAAGTTCTAAGATGTACAGATCATTAAAACAACCTCTCTCATGAGCAAGCACGATCAAAAGCGCATATGACTGATAAAGTGTCACGATTAGTAACAAAATGTGATTGAATTAGTTCTACTCAAGTGCAAGTGGGAGACCGTTGGATATAATATAGTGGGTTTATATGCATATACAATTAGTTCATAATTAGTTCAATACTATGATATAACTATATCAATTGGAAACATTGGTACACATGTGGTGTTGAACAAACCAGAGTCCCTAGTAAACCTCTAATTACTAGTTCATTGGTCATCTATCGAGGTTTCCAGATCAAGTGACATTTATGTCAATTGACAATGAGATCATGTCATCAGGTGAATACCATGATGGACATACCCAATATTAGTATTGCAACACGATCGTGTCACGATGTTCATGTTGCGATAATAAGAAGCATTGTAACCTAATCCTTAGACCGTGATATCATATTTAATCAGTACCTCTGGAGGCTGCCTTACTGCACCAACCATCACTCTGCAGCAAGGCGACTAAAAAAGTGTCTATTAGGTATTCCAATGGAGTATTTAGAGGCGTATGCATCAAGAGCGGGATTTGTTCTTCCACATGACGGAAAGATACTCTAGGCCCACTTGGTGAGATTGCATCCAAAGCTGCGCAGCATGTGACTAGGTCACGAGGATGGAATACCACGAGAAAGAATAAAGTAGCACATGTCGGTAACGATATTGAACGAGGTATGGTGGCACCGATGATCAGATCTCGGACATTGCAGGTATCACAGAAAGAAAGGGAATAGGACATTGGAGTTTACGGTTCAATGATAAAAAATCTCCATGAATGCACAGGGGTCATTATGGGCATCTAGGTCCCGCTGATGATCATTCACCGGAGAGGTGTCTCGATAATGTCTGGAGTGTTCTCTAACCGTAGGGTAACACACTTAAGGGATCAATGATGTTATAAGATGGTTTTGATATATTCGGGAACATCAGAGTGTTGATAAGAGAGAGACAGAATGTTGATCCGAAAGATGATCGGAGGGTTCAAGAAGGAGTTTCGGAGCAATGGGAATTAAATAATAAGTAATTAGTATTAATTAATTGAATCAATAGTAAATAGGTTTAATTATTTAATTTAAAAGGTGCAACCCAGTTAATGGTCCCCTCTCGTAGGTGAGACATTAAGCCCTAGGCGCCCCCCTTATTAGCTAAGGGGTGGGTGGGGTGCCCTAGGTTTGGGCTGGCTAGGGATTCCTTGGCCGCCGGCCCTAGCCCCCCCAGCCACCGCCCTCTTCCCTTGGCTGCCGCCTTGGCTACCTTGGTGGAGCGGTAAGGGTGCATCCCTCCCCCGATATAAAGAGGTGGCCCAGGAGAGAAGAGCACACAATCCCATGAGCTGTCCTCTCTCCCTGTGTGCCGCCCTCCACCTCTCTCTCCAGCATGGCTCCTCGAAGGGCTATGTAGGAGCGAAGGCAACACCACAGTTGCACGCTGTCGTTCCATGGAGTTTCCAGATCTGATCCATACAAATCTACTTCCACAATCTCTGCTGGATCGGAGTCCCAGAGGTCATTGTTGATCACCGTACGTGTGCGAGTACTACGAGGTGCTGCACGTGTGGCATTGAAGTCATTGCACTAGGATTTTCATGGCCTTGAGGTCGGCTACGTTGGCTTCATCATCAACGCTTATGCGGAAGCGTAATCCCCACATTCAGTCTGGTATGTTACAGAAGCCCCAATCGTTAAAGCATTACTAATATATAGATCTTGGGTAATTCATGGGTGCATAGCTATTTTTGTTTTGTTTTTAGCATCATACCCCAACATCCATCGATTTCTCTTCTACAGCCTCACGCATTATCTCCGACCTTAGAGAACAACCAGTGGCAGCTGGCATCATCGATTTCCCGCCTTTCCACAATGTGTTTGTTGATTTGAAAGGCGGAAGCAATGGACATCAATGATGAGATGATGATCGAGCTGTTTGATCTAGTTGAGATTATAGGGGGGTTTTTCTAGTCGTCTCCACAGGGATCAACACAAATGAGACTATTTCCTAATTTCCAGAAGCTAAGCAGAAAAGTGGGGTTTTTGGTGTTGTAAACAGAAAAGCAACAGGAGGTTTTAGGTTGGAAGTTTTTAACATAACAAATCCCATGTTTCTTGTTTGTCAGGCAAGGAAACAAAGGACAAACGAGCAAGTGAGGCAGGGAAGTTTTAACATAACAAATCCAATGTTTCTTGTTTGTCAGGCAAGGAAACAAAGGACAAACGAGCAAGTGAGGCAGGGAAGTTTTAACATAACAAATCCAATGTTTCTTGTTTGTCAGGCAAGGAAACAAAGGACAAACGAGCAAGTGAGGCAGGGATGCATTTTTGGGACTAGATGCAGAGGCTAGTCTTGCACCTAACAGATCAGGCAGATGCAACACAGAAATCACAGTAATCTTGGAGTTTACAATGGAGTGTGTCACTCAAACCATAGCAAAGATCCAGGACAAGGTTCAAACCGTTTTACAGTGCAAGATCAACACAAATCAGATCACAGAGCATGGGGGAAAGGAAGAGAGGTTGTTGTTGGTCACCGAAGGCTTGCCGTGGAAGAGAAATTGGAGAAGGCAGAGATGTTGCTGTCGTGGCAGAGAATGAAGAGGGATGAGGAAGAGCTTGGCCTTCAGATCCTTCGAGCCTTGTCCATCTTGACGTTCTTGGAGGTGTTCTTGGTGGTGTTCATGGTGTTCTTGCTTGCGCCGTCGATCTGTTCTTTTTTCAGCAGAGGAGTAGAGGGAAAAGTGGGGTGGAAAAGGTGAAGGTTTTCGGTGTGTTGGACTATGGAGGAGGAAGGTTTTTGGTGGAGTGGTGGATGGATGGAGTGGTTGTGTGGCGATTGATGGATGCGGGGATGGGATGGTGTATATGCTGAAGCGTAGAGGAGTAGAGGGAAAAAGGTGGCGGCAGCTGCTAGTCTGCTTTTCCGTTTTTCTTGTCCATTTGTGCCGTGGCAGCCTGTTTCTGCCGTTGGCTTCTTTCTTGCTCCTCAAGATGTACTCTTCCTTTCCTGGTGGCTTGGTCTGATGTTTGAATTGCTCTGACTTGTAGAATTAAGTGCCTTGGCGCACTGATCTGTGACAAAGGATCAAATGATGTAAAATGTTGGTGCAACACTGGTAGAAACGAGGTAAAACAGACAAGTTTTATGGTTGCAAGGTTCAGATATATGTGTAAATCTTAGAGTGATCAAAACCCCCAGACCAAAACCTTTGCTTGTCCTCAAGTAAAGAATGGTGCATTGTACCAAACAAAATGTAACAGAGCATGATGAGGGACATTGCTGACTCAATGCAGATAAATCTTGCAATTGCCAATTCAAAAACAAGTTTCACAAGAGAATTTGAGTATGTCTAGATCAAACAACATGGACACATGAGTATAAAGTAATTGACTCTGAAATTGAAAACTCAAGATCCAGTACATAGCCCAATATGTAATGCAAAATTAGTGCTTCACCTATTACAGTTCCCAGGAACATAATAGGCTAATGCATAGACAAGTTAGTCAGTTAGTAACTTAGCTTGATGGGTCAACTTAGTTAGTGCTTCACACACTACAATCCCAGGATCATAGGTGCTAGTGCTTTGGATATTTACAACAAGTTTTACTTAGCATCATCAGGTTAGTGCTTCACACACCACAATCCAGAGATCATGGTTGCTAATGCTAAACTTTTTCCTTTCTGTTAATATGTTAGTATGTTAGTATGTTAGTGCTTCACAAGTCACAATCCAGAGATCATGTTTGCTAATGCAAAAAATGCAACAGATGCAATTGGTTAGGGGCTAAGAAATGGATCATGAACTTCATTCTTAGGGCAATTAACAAATATACTGATGTTTCACAGGTTCTTTGAGTAGAGACATACAAAAGTTCTAAAGTGGAACTAGGCTCTGAACAAAGCATTTTCAAGAGTTATAAGCAGATTCAAAGCAAAGTTCTTCATAGCGTGCAAAGTGATATTTTCAGGTCCAAGCAAGCGAAATTGATTCATTCCTTAACAAAGTACTTTCACACACGATCAACCAACAGTATAGTATATTCTGATTCAGATTTTAACAAATGTGTGGAAATGGAAAGTGTTCACCTGGTGGTTTTCCTGCTTCTCTGCCTTGTCAATCAACAGCAATCTTTCTCCTCATCCAAGTTATCACTGAAACAACAAAAAGAAACAAACACACAAGGCAAAAACATAAAAAGGTGAAAGGGAAATATATGATACAAGGGATACCAGGTTTCCTCCTGGAAGAGAGCTTGTTTAAAGTCACTAGCTTGACTATAGCTTCATCATCACTGGTTTGCATGGGTAGAGGATGCATTGGAGCCATCCTCTGATTCATCATCTTCTTCAACTTGGTTTTCAATCAAATCTCCAATCCTGTAGTGCTTCAACCTCTGGCCATTTACTTTGAATGTTCCCTCAGCTGAGCTATAAACCTCAAAGGTACCATGGCCGAGGTCTCTCTTGATCACACAAGGGCCAAACCATCTGGACTTGAACTTTCCAGAGAATAAGTGTAACTTGGAATCATACACCAGCACTGACTGCCCTTCCTTGAATTCCCTTCTCAGAATGTGGGAGTCATGCCATTTCTTGGTCTTCTCCTTGTAAATCTTTGCACTTTCATAGGAATCATTCCTGAGCTCTTCAAGCTCACACAACTGCAGTTTCCTCATGTTTCCTGCTTTGCCAATGTCCAAGTTCAGCTTCCTGATTGCCCAATGCGCTCTGTGCTCCAATTCGACTGGCAGATGGCAAGCCTTGCCATAGACAATTCTGAAAGGTGACATGCCAATGGGTGTCTTGTATGCTGTCCTGTAAGCCCACAAAGTGTCGGGCAATTTCATTGACCAATCTCCTCTGGTCTTGGACACAACTTTCTCCAAGATTTGCTTGATTTCCCTGTTTGACAACTCCACTTGGCCATTGGCCTGCGGATGATAAGGAGTTGTCACTCTGTGATTCTTCACTCCATACTTGGTCAGAAGCTTCTCAAACTGGTCATTGTTGAAGTGAGCACCACCATCACTGATTACAACTCTTGGCACTCCAAATCTTGGGAAAATGACAGTCTTGAACATTCTACAAACTGCCTTGGCATCAGCATTAACAGTGGGAATGGCTTCAACCCATTTTGACACATAGTCAACAACAACTAAAATATGCTTGTAGCCTTGAGAAGATGGCAAGGGTCCAACAAAATCAACTCCCCAAACATCAAACAATTCCACTTCCAAGATTCCTGTTTGGGGCATTTCATTTCTCTTTGACATCTTTCCTGCTCTTTGACAAGGATTACACTTCATTATGTACTCATGAACATCTCTGAACATACTTGGCCAAAAGAAGCCAGCTTGCAAAATCTTGGCTTGAGTCTTGAACACTCCAGCATGTCCTCCATACAATCCTGAATGGCATTGGAACATCACATCACTTTTTTCATCAGAGGGAACACACCTTCTCACAATGCCGTCAGCACAATGTTTGTACAGAAAAGGTTCATCCCAATAGTAACTCTTGACATCATGGAGGAATTTTTTCTTTTGCTGGTAGGAGAGATCTGCTGGCACAATATCACAAGCTAGGAAGTTCACAAAGTCAGCATACCAAGGTGAAGTGGCACTGACTGCCATGAGCTGTTCTCCTGGCATCAAGTCTTGAATCTCTCTGTTTTCATCAATGTTGATTCTGGACAAGTGATCAGCAACTGAGTTCTCTGACCCTTTCTTGTCTCTAATTTCTATGTCAAACTCTTGGAGCAGAAGGATCCATCTGATGAGCCTTGGTTTAGCATCCTTTTTGCTCACTAAATATCTAATTGCTGCATGGTCTGTGTAGACAATGCACTTGTGTCCAACCAGGTATGGTCTAAACTTATCAAATGAGAACACAACAGCAAGCAGCTCCTTCTCTGTGGTGGTGTAATTGATCTGAGCATCATCCAAAGTCTTGCTTGCATAATGTATAACATGTACAGCTTTGTCTTTCCTCTGGCCAAGGACTGCTCCAACAGCAAAGTCACTTGCATCACACATAAGTTCAAATGGCAGTGTCCAGTCAGGAGGTTGAACAACAGGGGCTGTGATGAGAGCATCTTTCAATTGGTTGAATGCTTGCAAACAAGTGTCATCAAACACAAACTTCACTTCATGATTCAGGAGATTGGTGAGTGGCTTGGCAAGATAGGAGAAGTTCTTGATAAACCTCCTGTAGAAGCCAGCATGGCCCAGGAAGCTTTGAATTTCCTTCACATTTTCAGGAGGAGGTAGCTTGGCAATCACATCTACCTTTGCCTTGTCCACCTCAATTCCTCTAGCAGACACAAGGTGGCCCAACACAATGCCTTCAGAGACAAGGAAGTGACATTTTTCCCAGTTCAGAATCAAATTTTGCTCAGAGCATCTGTGAAGGACTAAGGTGAGGTTCTTCAAGCAGGCTTCGAAGTCTTTTCCATACACAGTGAAATCATCCATGAAAACTTCCATAATCTTCTCAATGTAATCAGAAAATATGGACATCATGCATCTCTGGAAGGTGCCTGGAGCATTGCAAAGGCCAAATGGTAGCCTTTTGTAAGCAAAGGTTCCATATGGGCAGGTGAATGTGGTCTTGTCTTGGTTAGAAGGGTGGATTGGAATCTGCAGAAATCCAGAGTAACCATCAAGGTAGCAGTAGTACTTCTGGCCAGCAAGTCTCTCTAGCATCTGGTCCATGAATGGCAGAGGGAAGTGATCTTTTCTTGTAGCTTTGTTCAATTTTCTGAAGTCATTCACCATCCTCCATCCTGTAACAGGTCTTGTGGTCATGAGCCTTCCTTCTTCATTTTCAACAACAGTGTAGCCACCTTTCTTGGGCACAATGTGGATAGGACTCACCCACTCACTGTCAGAGATGGGGTATATCATTCCAGCCTTTAACAATTTCAGAACTTCCTTCTTTACTACATCTTGCATAGCAGGGTTTAGTCTCCTCTGTCCTTCTCTTGTTGGCTTGCTGCCTTCTTCTAAGTGGATCCTGTGAGAACACACTTTCTCACTAATGCCAATGATGTCATCAATGGAATATCCAATGACATTCTTGTACAGCTTCAGAATAGACAGAAGACTTTCTTCTTGCTCACTTGAAAGGGCAGAACTAATAATCACAGGGTGTAACTTTTCCTTCTCCAAGAATGAGTATTTCAGATGGGAAGGCAATTCTTTGAGCTCCACAACAGAATGGTGAGCTAGATGAGCTGGTTCTCTTGCACTTGACACAGGTACAATTTCACAAATTTTCACTTCACAGAGCTGCTGTACGTTGGTGGTTTCAGCAGTAACAAAGACTTGAGCTTCAGGCTCTTCTTGCTCAGGTTCTGGCAAAGTTTCTAGCACACTTCTTTCAACAATATCAATGGAATGGCAATGTTCAGGAACATTGGGTAAGTGAGTGGCATGTTTCATGCTGAATTCAGCTTGCTCTGATCCAAATTGTAATTTGAGGGTTCCACCTTTGACATCAATGATGGCACCAGCAGTTGCCAAGAATGGCCTGCCTAGAATCATTGATTCAGCATTGTCTTCCATCTCTAGCACAACAAAGTCCACAGGATATGCAAAGTTGCCAACTTGGACTGGCACATCTTCAAGGACTCCTACTGGTTTTCTCAGGGTTCTATCAGCAAGTTGAAGTGTCATTGGGGTAGGCTTCAACGTTCCCAGCTGCTGAATCTGGCTTGCAGCAGAGGGTAACACACTCACAGAGGAACCTAAGTCACAAAGGGCTGTGAAGGTTTTTCTTCCCACTACACAGGGAATGCTAAAACTTCTAGGGTCTTGTAGCTTCTTGGGCATGTGGTTCAAGATCACAGCACTGCAATCTTCTGTCAAGGCTACTAACTCAGGGCTGTCCAAACTCCTCTTCCTTGTGATCAGATCTTTGAAAAACTTTGCATATAGGGGAATGTGCAACACTGCATCTAAGATGGGGATGGTGATTTGCACTTCCTTCATGGTCTCAAGGAATTTAGAGTATTGCTTCTCCTCCTTGGTCTTGTCCAATCTCTCTAGAAATGGCACTTTCATCAACAAAGGCTTCTCTGTTGGTTCTGTGGCAGAGATCTGTGCCTTGGCAGGGTTTTCTGTCTGGGCAGGCTATCCTGTTGATTTTTCCTGCCTTGGCAGAACAATTTCTGGAGGTGTTTGTTGCTGCACGGTGGGTCTTCTCTGTGGAGCAACATAAGTGACATTTGGTGGGGTTTTGAGTAAGGGTTCAGTGTTCACCCCACTCCTAGTGGTGACTGCATCAATAACTTCAGTAGTGGAAAGGGCACCACACTGTTTTGGGTTTTTCTCTGCTTGGGCTGGCAATTTTCCTTCAGCTTGTTTTCCAATGTTGTTGGTCTGGATTCCAGCAGTGAGTTGCTGCATAGTCTTGTAGAAAAGTTCGGATTGCATTTTCATAGTTTCTTGCATTCCACTGAACATTTCCTTCTGTAGCTTCATCATTTCTCCAAGCTCAGATTGGCTGCTACTGCTGGATGAAGTAGTTTGCTGATGTACTGGGTGGTGTTGTTGTTGTGGGTGTTGCACTTGACCTTGGGGTCTGAAATTTTGTTGTCCAGGCTGATGGTAACTCTGCTGGGATGCTTGGGCATAGTGCTGCTGCCCTGGTGCTGGGTAACTTTGCTGATTATTGCTCTTGTAAGAAAGGTTGGGGTGGTTTCTCCAAGAGGGGTTGTAACTTTGGGAATATGGCCCTTTATTCTGGGCATAGTTCACCTCTGATATCATGGCTTCAGGAGGTGCAGACAAGGTACATTCCATGAGAGAATGGCCTTCTTTTCCACAAATTGCACAGGCAGAAGTAACTTGGTTGACAGGAACCAAAGCTTGGCTGTTTCTTTCTGTCATGAGCTGGGCAAGCTGAGTTGTTAAACTCTCCAACTTGGCTTCCAAAGCATTCTGGCCACTTGACTGAATCTGCAGCTGATTGTTGGGGTGGACAGCTCTTTCATTTGTCCATGAGAAGTTGTGTGATGCCATGCTCTCAATCAACTCAGTAGCTTCATCAAGGGTCTTGTTCATGATTCCACCTCCAGCAGCTGAGTCAACAAATGATCTGGTTTGCTCTGTCAAACCCTTGTAGAAGGTTTGCAAGATGAGCCATTGCTCCTGGCCATGGTTGGGACACATCCTGATGAGACCTTGGTATCTCTGCCAAGTATCATACAGGCTTTCTCCTTCATATTGCACAAATCTTGTTATCTTGTCTCTGCACTCAGCTGCTTTGGTTGGAGGGAAATATCTCTCAAAGAAGGCTTGAAGAACATGTTCCCATGTGTCTCTGCAGTGAATAGGAAGAGAGTGGAACCAAACTTTTGCAAGTCCAGACAGTGAGAAGGGAAACAATTGCATCCTGATGGCTTCAGGAGTGACACCATTGTGCTTCAAAGTGTTGCAGTACTCCAGAAAGTTTCTGATATGCTCATGGGGGCTCTCCAAAGCCGAACCTTTGAAGGGATTATGTTGCACCATATTGATCAGAGCTGGCTTGATTTCCCAGTTGTTTGCTTGTATTGCAGGCATAATCACATCTGCATTGTTGATCTGGTCCTTGGGAATCCACAAATCTCTCAACTTCTTATCACCCATGCTGAAATCTGAGGATGACGATTCCAAATCTGAGGCAGAGGTTTCCAAATCTTCAGCAGAAACTTCAGAAGCTGCTCTCTTTCTTGCAAACAAAGTCCTCTCTGGCTCAGGATCAAATGGGGCTAGTGGAGAATCTTCAGAGGACTGCATCAACTGAATTCCCACGGAGATTGGATGAAATCATTGTTCTACACACAATCACAGACAAGAACTTGATCAAGGGTTAGAGAACTAAATCCCCTAATAAAAGTTCTAAGCTTGATCACAGACAAGTCATTAAAACAGACAATCAAAGATTGCAAATTGGAACAAGTATTTACACAGCTTAGTCTACTGTAATCTAAGGAAACAATCAAAAGTTGATCCCCGGCAATGGCGCCAATTTTGATCTAGTTGAGATTATAGGGGGGTTTTTCTAGTCGTCTCCACAGGGATCAACACAAATGAGACTATTTCCTAATTTCCAGAAGCTAAGCAGAAAAGTGGGGTTTTTGGTGTTGTAAACAGAAAAGCAACAGGAGGTTTTAGGTTGGAAGTTTTTAACATAACAAATCCCATGTTTCTTGTTTGTCAGGCAAGGAAACAAAGGACAAACGAGCAAGTGAGGCAGGGAAGTTTTAACATAACAAATCCAATGTTTCTTGTTTGTCAGGCAAGGAAACAAAGGACAAACGAGCAAGTGAGGCAGGGAAGTTTTAACATAACAAATCCAATGTTTCTTGTTTGTCAGGCAAGGAAACAAAGGACAAACGAGCAAGTGAGGCAGGGATGCATTTTTGGGACTAGATGCAGAGGCTAGTCTTGCACCTAACAGATCAGGCAGATGCAACACAGAAATCACAGTAATCTTGGAGTTTACAATGGAGTGTGTCACTCAAACCATAGCAAAGATCCAGGACAAGGTTCAAACCGTTTTACAGTGCAAGATCAACACAAATCAGATCACAGAGCATGGGGGAAAGGAAGAGAGGTTGTTGTTGGTCACCGAAGGCTTGCCGTGGAAGAGAAATTGGAGAAGGCAGAGATGTTGCTGTCGTGGCAGAGAATGAAGAGGGATGAGGAAGAGCTTGGCCTTCAGATCCTTCGAGCCTTGTCCATCTTGACGTTCTTGGAGGTGTTCTTGGTGGTGTTCATGGTGTTCTTGCTTGCGCCATCGATCTGTTCTTTTTTCAGCAGAGGAGTAGAGGGAAAAGTGGGGTGGAAAAGGTGAAGGTTTTCGGTGTGTTGGACTATGGAGGAGGAAGGTTTTTGGTGGAGTGGTGGATGGATGGAGTGGTTGTGTGGCGATTGATGGATGCGGGGATGGGATGGTGTATATGCTGAAGCGTAGAGGAGTAGAGGGAAAAAGGTGGCGGCAGCTGCTAGTCTGCTTTTCCGTTTTTCTTGTCCATTTGTGCCGTGGCAGCCTGTTTCTGCCGTTGGCTTCTTTCTTGCTCCTCAAGATGTACTCTTCCTTTCCTGGTGGCTTGGTCTGATGTTTGAATTGCTCTGACTTGTAGAATTAAGTGCCTTGGCGCACTGATCTGTGACAAAGGATCAAATGATGTAAAATGTTGGTGCAACACTGGTAGAAACGAGGTAAAACAGACAAGTTTTATGGTTGCAAGGTTCAGATATATGTGTAAATCTTAGAGTGATCACTGTTTATGCAAGATGAAGCCGGAGCAGCCACTGATCAAGAACAATGTATGATGGCGTTGACTACTCTTCTTTGCTACCGAAAGTAGCTCAACGCCATGCCTCATCATGGTGGCTCGAGGGTTGGCAATGTGTTGAACAAGGATCAACATCGTCAAGCGGGTGCTCTGTTGCTTGATTCTGACTACTTTGCAGAAAACACATAATATACCCCCAAATAATTCCAGTGGCACTTTAATATGAACAAGGAGCTGCTCATGTGCATTGTGTTCGGCATCAGAGAGTCCGACGACTACTTCATGTGCAAGAAAGACTCCACCGGATTGTGGGGAATGTCATCGGTTTAAAAATGCATAGCTTCCATGCAGTGTATTGCATATGGAGCACCTCTGAATATTGCAGACGACTATCTATGCATGTTAGGGACCACATGATTTGATAGCGTCTACAGGTTTTGCCGGACAGATGGTAGTGTTTGGACCAGCCTATCTGAGAGCACCAAATGAAGAAGAGACAACTCGAATCCTGACACAAAATGCAACAAGAGGATTTTCTGGTATGCTTGGCAACATCGATTTTATACATTGGGCTTTGAAGAATTGCTCATTTTCTTGTCATACCGTAGAGTGCACTGTGATACTTGAAGCTTTGGCTAATTAGGAGCTCTGGATTTTGCATGCTTTCTTTGGCATGGCGGGAGCTCACAATGGCATCAATGTACTGCAGCTATCTCCGATGTTTGCAAGACTGATTGAGGGACACGCTCCAGTGGTTAACTTTGAAATCAATGGTCATCCATACACCAAAGGGTACTACCTCGTCAATGGTATATATCCCCATGGTCAAAATGTGTGAAGACAATTCCCGATCCACATACGGAGAAAAAAAATTCTCACTTCACTAAGTGTCAGGAGGCTTGTCGAAAGGATGTCGAGCGGGTATTTGGTGTGCTCCAACAAAAGTTTTGCTATTGTCAGGTATCCTACTATCACCTGGTCAGAATCTCAGACGTGAGAGGTCACAAACTGTCATGTGATCAAGCACAACATAATTATGGAGAGTGAGCGAGATGCACCTGTGGTTGATGACCAGCCGTGTGATCCCCAAGGTCCTCTTTCCCAACTTACTCAGGTGCCAACCGAGTTTGCTCTCATCGCCATGCATCAAGAAATCTACAACACAGATGTTCATACTCAACTTCAAAATGATCATGTGGAGTATTTGTCAGCGATTAAAGGAAACACCCACTAATTATAGAACAAGTTTAATTCTTTTTATTATTGAATTGTTGTATGAAACTATTTATGTGTTTAAACTATGAAATATGGTTTGAATTATTGTTTTAAAATTAGTATATATTGCTATTTGTCAAAAAACAACAAATCTCATTCATTTGGGGGCCAACTATATTGGGAGCGCCGGTGCAGGACCATGCCCCAGGAGCATGTGTCGGCATCCCCCAAATCAAACTGTCTATTATTTGGGGAGCGCCCGGTGGAGATGCAGTTATGCGTTCTAAATTTTGCAACCCGCTGTTTGACTCATCGCTTTATAAAATGAAAGAATGAGAAAACAGATACCGGTTCAGATGGTTTTGTGCATGCGTTGATCTATACAGTCTCCTCGGGCCTTCTCTAAAACCTATACGTCTCCAAACTGATCTGATATTAGTTGATCAGATGGCCTGTTCGCTTTTTAGACTTTAGTTTAAAAGCCAAAAAAAACATCTAAATATGTGCTTTTGGATTTTCCGCGTTTGACCGGAGAATGTTGTATGATGATATAAACCAAAATCCAAAATTAAAATGATCTACTTAGATATTTTTGTGTCTTATAAGCCTAAAGTTAAAAGCAAAAATTAAGTCTAACAAAACATCCCGGTAAATAAGCTCGATGATGAGACCGTGCTTCTCCACAACACGTTTTCAGATTGAAATTCCTGGTCGCGAGCCTTCATGCAAGAGAGCGCTTCCAGAAGAAAGAATGAAGGAGCTCGGTACTCTTGTCACTTTGATATATCAGAGTCTCTAAAAACAGAGGAAGAATGCAAGGAGTTTTGAAAACATCAATCAGCAATACTTGGTGCTGGAGTTAGCTAGCCGTACCATGGATGAATCCAGAATGTGGCTTAGGGTGAGAGGTGTCCGTATATCAAGGAACCCTGGCTCTATAGATTTTAGCAGTGCTTGGCTAGGTGTGTTCCAAGCTTCTCATGCATGCCAACAAAGAATACAACCTGGACCTTGTCGTTGACGAGGAAGCTGAGAGCCACCATAAGAGAGTACTCGGTGAAGCCTACAATGTCGATGACTGACTTGTAGAGGTCAACATTCATGTCAGTAGGCTTGTTGTCCCCAATGGTCTGTGCGATATCGTTGGCGGTGTCAGCCATATTGGCGAAGACCATGATCTTATCGACAGCAGGGCTGCCCCTCTTCCTCTTACTTGCAGCAGGTGCCGTGACATCAACATGCCTCTCACGGCCATCAAGGATGTTGGTGTCAGACTCCTATGTGTCTGCATAGTCCGGTGAAGGTGTACTGAGGGGCTCACTTGAGCACATGGAAAACTTTTTCAGCAGCCAGACCGTAGGAGAAGATAGTCCACATCTCACTATAGTTCATGATTGGCTTGTTGACAAGCTCAACGTCCTTTGAGTGATCCTAAGACTGGAAGAGATTTTTATTATCGTCGTAGGCGTGTAGTCCTCTACCCAAGGAGTCAAGTGGTATCCGAGCAAGGTTGAAGGTTGCATATCGTTGACCTAGAGGTGAAGCTGTGGCAGATTGGATCGGTGTTTCGCGGAACTCGTCAAAAGGTGAGTAGCGATTGGAGATCCTAGGGTGCAGCAGCCTTCGTCCTTAGGCGGAATTTACGTCTGATTCATCCTGTAAGCAATCGGTAGAAGCTGTATCAGATCAGTATTGGTTTGGAGACGGCGGAGGCCGATGCTGGAAACAGATCGATCTTGGCGTGTTTTATTTCGTGGCCGCGATCAGAAACAGCAGGCAGATTCGTGGAGAAGTTTTGTGCTTGAGTTCTAAATCGGGTCGGTCTCTACGGGAGATGCGACGATTGAAGAAGAAAGGCATCGGCGTGGCAGCAGTGCGATCCATCACGGCGGCGCAGGCGCGTGGCCGCCCAATCCCGTGGCGCGTGAGGCGCTCGTGTTCGTAACTCGTACGCCGTGCGGGGCTAATAGGTCGATCCTGTTCGCATGCCAGGCATGGGCCTAAGGCCACGTGCGATGCATGTAGTAGCACAAAAGAAGTTACGGATGATGAGATTTGTTATGTGACAAGAAAAAAAAAATCTATAACATTGGTATGTTCGGTGCATGTGGTGGTGCATGTGGTGGCAACTGAAAAAGAAAAAGGAGCATTGGGAGTTGTGAGATGCATGTTGGTGCACTAAGCGATTTCTTTGTAATTCGATGCTTAGTTTACACAGTGTTTTACCAGAAGATTGGCGACGTGTAGTAGTGCGTCGTGCAAGATTATGTATCAAGAGGCCTCAATAGTTCACGATAGTGGTCGAGTTGATATGGCGGGAGCATGGTTGCAGTCAATATGTTTGGCTAGATCGGACTGGACGGTATACAGAATACGGTGAAGATCGGCGACAATGACGTAGGAGCGTGAGCAGTGGCGAACCTTGACCATAATTATTGGAGGGGCCAAAAGATATTTTATAGCGGTTGAGGGGGCTAATTTAAATTATTTTGCTTTTTACATGCTGAAAAATGATAAATACTATGTAGTATAGTGTAAATTGTAATTTAGTTGGGGGTGGGGGGGGGGGGGCATGGCCCTTTTTTCCTACACTAAGGTCCGCCAGTGAGCGTGAGGGCTAATGCTGTCCGAATTCTGTGGTGTGGAAACACGTGGCGCATGCCCGAGGGGTGCGTGTTTCGACATGGCGATGCCGCAGGGTTGATTCAAGATGACTACCAATGAGAGCTTGAAGTCAACGGGGCACGGGTGGACTGATCATCCATGGAGTCATGTTGAAGGTGGAGCTGGAGTCTCGCAGAAGATTCCGCTCGTGCCGATGGAGGGGCTACGGTGTAAGGATCTAGAGAATCGAAGCCTATTTCAACGGGACGCGAGAGGCACATTGTTCGGACTAGAGCTCAGGGTTCGAGAGATGGGTGGGACTCGGCATCGGTCAGGTATGAGTGATGATTATCTGCAGTGGGGCCTGGGATGGTGTGGGTTAGCTACTCGATGGATCTTGGCCAAGATTGCGGATGCTTGATGCGGTGATAATGGCGAGGCGTGCGGAAAGCACGGGACACAACGACAGACTAGGGCATAGACGGTCAGATAGTTGGGTTGACATGTATGCAGGGGTGCTGAAGCAGTGTTAGCGAGTACCAGGTTGAAGTTGGTGACTAGGTCTATCGAGACTAACGTCAAGTGATGGACAAGAGTCAACCATAAAGAATCTGAGAAAGTGTGGATGAGACGATTGTGAATTTGACTCAAGGTGATTCAGAGGCGATGGTGAAATTCCTTCCAGTTATATAGCTTTCACGCAGATCAGTGGTCGGTGTGTGATAGTGTTGAAAAGGAAGAAGGGATTACAGTTGCAGGTGGAGTCACGTGGAGGCTGGGAGTAGCAGTGGAGCTCACGGAAGACATCTCGAGTCCAGAATACATGGAAGTTTGATGCTTAGATGAACTTAAGGTGGCGGACAATATTCACCAAGGTAGAGTTTGTTGTGTTTATGTCAAATATTGTGTACGAGTTGGGTTACACATAGATTTGAGTTGTATTAGGTGTGGACAGTGTGGACATTTTACGAGTAGGGTTCGAGTCGGACTCTAGTAGCATAGGCTTGTCATATAATGAGGGGGGCACCATATATTGTAACCTATGACAACTTGACAGCAGCAGGAGCGCAAGGGGAGCCGACAGCTTGTGACGGCGACCAAGGGGGCTGATGTTGCAATTTCATGGGGAGGAGCGCCCGTAGTCATGTCCCGCAGATGTAGGCATTGATCGCTAAACTGCATTACCAAATCTCGGCATCGTTCATCGTGCTGTGATTGCTTGTCCTTAGTAGATCGACTGTGCGCCTACGACGATAACAATTTTTTTTAGTCTCTCATGATAGCGATTGATAATATGTGAAACAAAAGCACAAGAGATTGTGCTAATCGTGATGTGGCCTTGATTGTGCTCATTCTCCAAGATAATTGTGCATGTATCCTCACACCATTGAGCTCCGCTAAGGTCTCTTAGCCTGTTACCTGGAGCCACTTTCTCAGGTGGTTGTACACCTAAGTTGAGGTTGCCTCAGCTCCAAGATGCTCAAACAAAGTCTTTGCAATGACAGTCAGATGAATCTTGTTGAAGCCCTTGTCAGTCCGGACGTCGGTCTTGATAAGCTTGCACTTCTTCACTTGGACAAAGATGGACATGAAGGAAAGCCAATCATGGTTTTGTTCATTTGCGCATTTTGTTCCTTCAAATGCCTTGCAATCACCGTTGAAGTTGTGCTCTTCACCAGGCTCTGCATGAGGTCCTCTATGATGGGTTCACATGGCACAAATGGAGACACATCTGCATCTTGAGAGTTTGATGGAGAATCATCCACATACGGTTGTGAGTCACCAACGGGAACTAAAGTCTGGCTTAATTAAGTTGTCAGTAATCAATTCCTACATTCATTGCGCATGATGGATTAATATAAATACATGGAGATCTATTTGAACACAAGATTCATAAAGAAGAAGAACCACACCTGAAAGATCATATCGAGCCCCATGTGTGGTTTTCATAATTAATGACAATCCCTATGGACTAATGGTTGCATTGAGTTATATGTGTAGGACTTGTCCATAGACAATGCTTGAACCATTTGTTGGATTCGAGGTTTTAAGAAGAAGATTATGTGTTGACCAAGGTGTTATTCAAGGAGTGATCCAAATATTGGTCTTAAGGGAGTTGAGCTTATGTCAAGTGTGTCTTGAAGAATAAGATTGAGTGAGCTCTCATGTGTATCCTCAAGACACCATCTTTATGGAGGAAGAAGAATTGGCTCGAAGCGCAAGTTCGAGATGAGCAACTAGAAGAGAACATATGCTTGAAGCTTGCCATCTATATTGTGATCATGGATATGTGAAGATATGCTTAAAGAGAGTCTCTTCCATAGTGGAGTATGGGGGAGCAATCCGCAAGACTTCACCAAGCAAGCTCAATCAAGAAAGGTGGTCCAACTTGAGAAGACCAAGATCGTCATTATCCACCTCAAGTGGAATTCTAAAGGCAAAGGTATGATAGTGTTAGGGTTTCTTTCTTACCGGTCTCATGGTGTTAGTTGTGAGACCAGGTTATAGGATCGGTAGCCGTACTATCAAGAGGGGCTCTCGAGTGAGTAACTTAATTATATCGTTTGGAGAGAGCTCAAACCTTTGCATACTTGGCATCATATTTCTTGGTTATTATTTGGGTTTTATCCATGTGAGGTTCTAGAGCTTGTGGTTATTTCCATGACAAGCTCTAGCTCATCAAAAACGGATTTCGCATGAAACTCTTATCACATTTTTGTTGTTTCGAGGTTTTACCGGTTCATCTTTATAGCTAAGTCAAACCTTTTATCATTTGGTTTCATCCTCCTTTATTAGACTATGATGTTTCTATGGATGAAGTTGTAAAGCTCGTTGTGGTGATTCCAATGAGCCCAAGATCATCGAAAACGGAGTCCGGATGCAAAAGTTATGGCAGTTTTTGTATCGATGTCCTCTTCTAGGCCGAATAATCCGGGCTGGGAGGGGGGCGGATTATTTGAATAATCCGGCCCTCGAATTTCTGCTAAGGACTTTTGGGCGCATCACCCAGCAAGGAGGGTGGATTTTTGGGCAGATTTTTGCCCCGGGGGCCGGATAATCCGGCCTAAAATCCTGCAACGGCCATATTTCGTGGGGGGGGGGGGGTATAAATACCCCTTCTTCCTCCTTGGGCTGAGCACGTTTTGGGCTTCTCTCTCCTCCATTGTTGACCTTGAATAGCTTGCCCTTCCTCCTCCATTCCTCCCATGATTCTTGCATATTTTTGAGGGAAAAGAGAGGAGATCTAAATCTATATTTTCACCAATCACTTTCTCCTCTTTGTGAGGGGAACCCATTGGATCTAGATCTTGGAGTTCTTTGTGGATTTCCTTTGTTCTTCCTCTGATATCTCTCCATAGCATTAGTTGCTTTGGTAGGATTTGAGTGAGAAGGATTTGAGCACTTTGTGTGTTCTTGCCATTGCATAGGTTGCATCGGTTTGAGTTCTCCCCGGAGATTCGAGTAAGTGAAAGTTTGTGAGCTTATTACTCTTGGGTTCTTGGAACCCTAGACGGCTTTGTGGCTTTGTGGTGCCTTGGTGGCTATCCTTGGGAGCCTCCAATTAAGTTGTGGATGTGTGCCCCAAGATTTGTGTAAAGGCCTGGTTCCGCCTTGAGGAACCCCTTAGTGGAAGAGTGAGCTAGGCCTTTGTGGCGCAAGCTCACACCGGAGAATAGGGTGAGGCCCTTGTGGTGTTGGTTAGGCCTTTGTGGCGATACCACACCCCTCCAACGAGACATACTCCCTTTCAAGGTAGGAACTCGGGAATACTTCATCGTCTCCGCGTGCCTCAGTTATTTCTATACCCGAGCTCTTTACTTATGCACTTTATATTGTGATAGCCTTCGTGCTTGAAGTCATATATCTTATTATCACCTTGTTACTTGTATTGCTTAGCATAAGTTGTTGGTGCACATAGGTGAGCCTAGTTTATTTAGGTTTTGTATGCTTGACAAAATAAACGCTAGTTTAATTCCTCTTTTGTTCAAGCCATTCGTAAAAATTGATATCGCCTATTCACCCCCCTCTAGGCGACATCTGTATCCTTTCAATTGGTATCAGAGCCCGGTCTCTCATTTTAGGCTTCACCGCCTTGAGAGCAAAGATGTCGGCTAGGAGATTAGTGCATAATAACACTTTTATATTCAATGGCACAAACTATGATACTTGGAAAATTCACATGCTTAATTATTTTTGGGTCATGGACCCAATTATGGAGAAAATTGTGGATATGGGTTTTTCTCCTCCAAAGTATTCTCAAAATCTATCTTTAGAAGATGAGAAAAACTTGTATCTCAATGCTCAAGCTACTCATGTGATTGTTAATGCTTTGAGCGATGTAGTTATCTTCTCTATCATGCCTTTTTGGAGCGCTCATGAGATATGGACAAAGCTTCAAGAAAAATATGGTGTGTCCAAGATTATTGAGAATGATTGTATTCCTTCCACTTCCGGGCACGGTGAACTTTCATCCACTTCACCAAAGTGTGGCCAGACACAAGGTAATGATATGGTGAGTGGTAACTTGCAATGGTGATAGTATGCTTACTTTTGATGATCCTTCATCTCTATCTCATTGCAATGCTTCATCTTTGGACTCAAACACTTGTAGCCCCATAAATGTTTTACATGCTTGTGTTGATAGTCCTTGCATATCATGTTTATGTTTCTTGAATAAATCTCATGATGATATGATTGCTTTGTCTAGTTGCCATAATATAAATGCTTCTATTTCCTCTAGTTATTGTGTGTCTAGCAATGTAGAGGAAACCAAAGATTCTATGGGTCAAGACAAGATCTTGAATGGAGCTTCAAGTAATTCATCATTATCATCTCATGTCACCCACCTATGCCTTATGGCTAGGGGTTCAAAGGTATCCCCTACTTTGGAACCCAATTCCTCTTGTGTTGATGTGGATGAGGATAATGATGATCAAGAGGATGAAAATATATATGAAGAGGAGGATAGCATAAGAAGGGAAGGTGAGATTATCTATAATGCTTTTCCCAATGATATGAAGGTTCGCTCCCTTCTTGTTAAAATTGTTTCTAGTGCTATTGAGAGCCAAAAAATCATTGAAGAAAAATGTAGGCTCAAAAGAGAGTATGCTAATGATATTGGCTCCTTAGAAAATTCTCTTGAAGAAGAGCAAGAGCTTCGGGTTTCTCTTGAGGAGAAGCTTGAATCCATTGAGGAGTCATGTAATGAAATAATTTCTAAACTCACTAACGAACGTGACCTTGCTCTTGCCAAGTTATCTTCTCCTATTGGTAATGATAATGATGCATCTGCTACTAACTCTACTTCTTGTGAAGCATCTATTTTGAAGGAGAATGTTGAGCTAAGGGCTCAACTTGAATTGCTAACTAGCAAGTATGGGAAATTGGAAGAAATTCATGAAAAGCTATCTAGCTCTAATGAGGATCTTCTAGTGTCCCATGCTCGCCTAAAGTTAGCTCATGAGGCTATATCTACAAAGGTAACATCTTGTGAGCCTTATGTGGGCACTAGCACTATTTCCCAAAATGCTATATTGCCATGTGCTAGTACTATTAATTCATCCACTCATACTATTTCTACATCTAGTGATGAATTACCCTCCTTGCCTTGTTGCTCTAACAATATAGCCTCTACTTCCACTAGTACTTGTGTTGTCACTAACCATGTATAGGAAATCAAAGAGCTCAAGGCCCAAGTTACTTCGTTGAAGAAAGACTTGGAAAAACGTCATGAAGGGAAGTCCACACTCAATAAGATCTTGAGTGTGCAAAAATCCCCCAATGACAAGAGTGGACTTGGATTTATCTCTAACTACAAGAAGAAGTCCAAAATATATAAGAAGAAGAAGGGCCAAGAACAAGTCAAGAATTTTGCCAAGATTGTTTGCTTCAAGTGCAAAATTGAAGGGCACCATGTTAGATCTTGCCCTTTGAAGAAAAAGGCACTTAGTGAGAAGCAACAAGGGAAGCGGCCTCAAGTTCAAGCCCTTGCTCAACCTCAAGTTGAAGAAAGGCCACTTCCCAAGAAAAATCAAGCTAATGCTCCCCTTGTGGAGAAATCAAGTGAGAAGAAGGTGAAGAAAAGAACTTGCTACGTATGCCATGAGAAGGGTCACCTATCTTCTTCATGCACTAGTGGTAACTCATCCAACCCTATCATAATTGAAGATGCTTATTCACTTTGCAAAGATAAGGTTGGCAATGTGTTTGTCAAATTTGTTGGCGCTCAAAGTGGTGTCAAGAAAAGAACCATTTGGGTTGCCAAACCTGTTGTTTCTAACTTCTTAGGACCCAACTTGGTTGGGGACCAACAAGCCATTACTTGAACAATAGGTGTTGTTGGAGGGCATTGGAGACTTGGCCATATCATGAAGAATTAAGGGATCTTCATCAATTATATTTTCTCAAGTCAAGTCAAGTGGATTATCTTGTGTCTATCATATATCCAATGTTCCTCCTTGTGGTAACATGTATTCAACTTATCTACATTGAAAGTTACTCGCCCCTTTGCATGTGTTGGGTTTTGTATCTTGCATGTGTTTGTATATGTTGTGCTTCCTACTTGATTCATTTTGAGTAATCAAGTATGTGCATATTGCTTTGCACACCATGTACGGTTGTTCTTGTTGAGCCTTTTGCATATTTTTTGTATCTTGTTGGCTCTTGTGAGAGATTAATGGTTCATCCCATTTTGGGAGAGTGATATGCTTTGGCGCTTCACAATCCTAAAAATGTGTGTACATGAGGAATACCACTTAGTGTTGATATTTAAATATTGTCTCGTCTCTATGGGGTATGTCATTCTCATGAGAAATTCAAATTCTATAATGTCCATTAATCATCTCTTATTGGATTTTATTTACCTCTTGTGAAAAGAAATGCTTTATCACATTATGGGGGAGTAATATGCTTTGTGCATACTACAAACCAATAAAATGTGTAGATTTGAGGTTGTGTCACATAGTGTTGATATTGTAAATTATCTTGCTTCTATGTGGCATGTTTGCTCAAACAAGTTCCAATTTGCCAAATTATTTTATTGCTCTTGTTTTGGATCTTGTTTGTGAGATACTTTCTTGATAGGGTTTTCCTAAAATGTGGAATGCTACATCAAAGTTGGAAAACCATTTGCTTCAAGTTATCTTAATCATTGCTTTGCGTGATTGTTTAACTATTTGAGTCTATCAAGAATATCTTCTTTAACATGGTGTTTAATTCTTATCCTTTTCCATATGCTTCTTTGTTGTGAAGATGATCTTGGATTTATATGTAAACTACCACCGGGAAATAAATCCAAATACCTCTTGTTCTTGGACAATTGGTACTCTATCATGTGGCACATATATATTGATCATCTTTACATTGGCTATTGCTTTTAATTGCCTTATCTCTAGCCAAAAATGTATTTGTTTTAGCTCCCATTGTTTTCCGTGACTTTTGTTATTCCATTTGATTTTGTTGAATTTGTTTTGTGTTATTCCTATGTAGGTAGATGTGATGATCCCACTTGTGTGCATTTTATATTCAAATGCAAAATCATAAATAATGCACTAATCTTGGGGGAGCTCTCCTATATTGGTTATAACACACTCTTTGTGCTTATTTCAATTGGTATTGGTTTTTGTTGGAAGACAAATCTTTTCTTTTTGGTACTTAGTGTGCCATCATAAAAAGTGTGGAGAGTTTGGCTTGTTTGTTTGAACCTTGATCTCTTTGGGAGTTGGTGATCTCATTCCTTGTTATTTATTTCTTACTCTTAAAATGAGGTATGTCTTTGAGCATATGTGTTTTAGTTATGCTTTATGCTCATTGGCTTTTGCTTGGTTCACTAGTTGAACTTTGGAGTCAATCTCATGTTGATTTGATTCTTTGATATAATTTAGACAACCTTTTGTAGCTTCACAATTGTGTGTGCTCGCTTGTCCTTCTTGGTGTTTTGTCAAAATTGTATCTCCTTTGGCTCTTGAAAGTCTTGTGCATGCATATTTACTAAATGTATACTTTATGGCATGCTTTGCTTTCTTTGATCAAATATATAGGAGAAGCTCCATCAAATCCTAAATCGGCTAAGATGTGCATGAAATTCAATTTCATATATATATATATATGCACATATTTATGTGGAGTTTGTCCTATATGTTGTAGTCTCTAACTTCTTTGGACCCAATGGGTTTGGGGACCATCTTATACTTGAAATTTGTTTTAGGTACATGGAGATATATTGGTGCTTGTCTCAATAATAAAGATGAAGTGGTGACTAAATGATAATTTGAGGCAAGCTAGGATTATTGAAGAACTTCTATCTATTAGATCCTACCATTAATATCTCGGTAACAAGTATCTTTTTATGCATACTTTTCTAGCGTCCAACCTTGTGTAGGTTGTTTCTTGGCATGGATATCTTTATTTGAAAATCATGTGGTTCTTGCAAGGATTCTAATAAAACCTCTTTATTGCAAATGTGAGCAAGTTGAGATGAGGACATATTATTGGGAACATATAAAAATCATGCTCATGATTCTCCTATCCCATATATGTCAACTTAGCAATCTTTTTGCATATCAATTCCTCAATAAGCTCACATGTGCAATATTGATGAAATTGCAAATTTATTTCTTCCGTTTGGTATCCTTCGTTATGATACTTGTTGTTTTTATCAAAGCATCCCAACTATCTTCTTTCCCTTGTTGATATTTGCGATGTCTTTGACATATTGGTGGTTGAAGTTCATCAATATACAATAAGATAAAGTGATCCTTTGATCATGCTTTAAAAGCAAAAATCTCATTGGTATATTGCATGACTTCATTTTGGATATCATGTTCTATTCTTACTATCTATTTTGTGTGTACATGTTTTTTTGTAATAATTATCTTTGTGATGTTGTCTACTTAGAAACTTATACACATGAGAGATGATATCTCCTTATTTGATATCTTATTTGTGTGTGTTGGGATGGAATGCTAAGCAATATCATTCATTGAAGACTATGTGGATGCTCTATGCTTATCCTTGTGTTAGTCTTATAATATTCTTTGGCATTCCTATCACACATTCCTTTGGTTGAGCCTTTTAATATATCGTCCCTTGCTTGTTGCTCAACCATTTGTTTGATGCAAGTATTAAGCTTAATTTCTTCTCTATGATCTCTTGCAAATGTTTGCGTTTTAAATGTTATTGAGGGAGTGAGGATTCCATGTTGTGCAAATTGTATTCAAATGCAAACATTCCAATTTTTGCACGTACCTTGGGGAGCTTCCTCATTTAATTTAAAGCACTATTTTTTGGTTATCATAATATTTGATTTCACTTGGTATCATTTTTGTTTTGAATAATATTGAGGGAGTGATGATTCCATGTTTGTGCACCTTATACTTCAAGTCAAATAGAATATTTTGTGCACACACCTTGGGGAGCTACCTCATATTATTTAGAGCACCCTTTTGGTCTTATCATAACATCTTTATTCAATTTGTTCTTTGGATCGATTGATTAATCTTTTCATTTGTTGAAGTTTATCCATTGTGTTATCTTATTTTGTTTGCAATCTTTGATACTAAATATAGTTTGATTTCCTTCATAAATTTGCCTTTGTATATGTGCATGTGTTTTCACTCATTTATTTTGGATATGCACACCGTTTTGGAGGAACTCTCACTATATTGGCCTTCTAAGCTTTTTTCGCCCATTTTGGCAATGGATGCCAATAGGGGAGAAGTTTCGAGGGTTTAAAGGGAATTGGGTTTTATGCTTTGGTTTTATTTTTTAAGCATTTGCCTTGCATGCTTTGCATCATTGTGTGTTGCTTTGCATGGTTGAGTATATAGCGGAAACTCCACCAACAACCTTGGTTGGCAATATATGCAATGAAATCAAGATCATTCACGCATGCATAGATTGTGGGGGATTTTGCTCTATATATAGTGGTTCTACTAACAGCACATACTTTTGTAGTATTTGATGTTAGTACAACCATTGTGGTTCTTTGAATTCATTATATAAACCCTCTCAAAGAGATTCTCATCAATTACCAAAATGGGGGAGATTGAAAGATCATATCGAGCCCCATGTGTGGTTTTGGTAATTAATGACAATCCCTATGGACTAATGGTTGCATTGAGTTATATGTGTAGGACTTGTCCATAGACAATGCTTGAACCATTTGTTGGATTCAAGGTTTTAAGAAGAAGATTATGTGTTGACCAAGGTGTTATTCAAGGAGTGATCCAAATATTGGTCTTAAGGGAGTTGAGCTTATGTCAAGTGTGTCTTGAAGAATAAGATTGAGTGAGCTCTCATGTATATCCTCAAGACACCATCTTTATGGAGGAAGAAGAATTGGCTCGAAGCGCAAGTTCAAGATGAGCAACTAGAAGAGAACATATGCTTGAAGCTTGCCATCTATATTGTGATCATGGATATGTGAAGATATGCTTAAAGAGAGTCTCTTCCATAGTGGAGTATGGGGGAGCAATCCGCAAGACTTCACCAAGCAAGCTCAATCAAGAAAGGTGGTCCAACTTGAGAAGACCAAGATCGTCATTATCCACCTCAAGTGGAATTCTAAAGGCAAAGGTATGATAGTGTTAGGGTTTCTTTCTTACCGGTCTCATGGTGTTAGTTGTGAGACCAGGTTATAGGATCGGTAGCCGTACTATCAAGAGGGGCTCTCGAGTGAGTAACTTAATTATATCGTTTGGAGAGAGCTCAAACCTTTGCATACTTGGCATCATATTTCTTGGTTATTATTTGGGTTTTATCCATGTGAGGTTCTAGAGCTTGTGGTTATTTCCATGACAAGCTCTAGCTCATCAAAAACGGATTTCGCATGAAACTCTTATCGCGTTTTTGTTGTTTGGAGGTTTTACCGGTTCATCTTTATAGCTAAGTCAATCCTTTTATCATTTGGTTTCATCCTCCTTTGTTGGACTATGATGTTTCTATGGATGAAGTTTTAGAGCTTGCTGTGGTGATTCCAACGAGCCCAAGATCATCGAAAACGGAGTCCAGATGCAAAAGTTATGGCAGTTTTTGTATCGATGTCCTCTTCCAGGCCGGATAATCTGGGCTGGGAGGGGGGGTGGATTATTTGAATAATCCGGCCCTCGAATTTCTGCTAAGAACTTTTGGGCACGTCACCCAGTAAGGGGGCGGTTTTTTGGGCGGATTTTTGCCCCGGGGCCCAGATAATCCGGCCTAAAATCCTGCAACGGCCATATTTTGTGTGTGTGGGGGGGGGGTATAAATACCCCTTCTTCCTCCTTGGGCTGAGCACGTTTTGGGCTTCTCTCTCCTCCATTGTTTCCTTGAATAGCTTGCCCTTCCTCCTCCATTCCTCCCATGATTCTTGCATATTTTTGAGGGAAAAGAGAGAGGAGATCTAGATCTATATTTTCACCAATCACTTTCTCCTCTTTGTGAGGGAAACCCATTGGATCTAGATCTTGGAGTTCTTTGTGGATTTCCTTTATTCTTCCTCTCATATCTCTCCATAGCATTAGTTGCTTTGGTAGGATTTGAGTGAGAAGGATTTGAGCACTTTGTGTGTTCTTGCCATTGCATAGGTTGCATCGGTTTGAGTTCTCCCCGGAGATTCGAGTAAGTGAAAGTTTGTGAGCTTATTACTCTTGGGTTCTTGGAACCCTAGACGGCTTTGTGGCTTTGTGGTGCCTTGGTGGCTATCCTTGGGAGCCTCCAATTAAGTTGTGGATGTGTGCCCCAAGATTTGTGTAAAGGCCCGGTTCTGCCTTGAGGAACCCCTTAGTGGAAGAGTGAGCTAGGCCTTTGTGGCGCAAGCTCACACTGGAGAATAGGGTGAGGCCTTTGTGGCGTTGGTTAGGCCTTTGTGGCGATACCAAACCCCTCCAACGAGACGTACTCCCTTTCAAGGGAGGAACTCAGGAATACTTCATCGTCTCCGCGTGCCTCGGTTATTTCTATACCCGAGCTCTTTACTTATGCACTTTACATTGTGATAGCCTTCGTGCTTGAAGTCATATATCTTGCTATCACCTTGTTACTTGTATTGCTTAGCATAAGTTGTTGGTGCACATAGGTGAGCCTAGTTTATTTAGGTTTTGTGTGCTTAACAAAATAAATGCTAGTTTAATTCCGCTTTTGTTCAAGCCATTCGTAAAATTTGATATCGCCTATTCACCCCCCCCCCTCTAGGCGACATCTGTGTCCTTTCAACACCCAGTACACATGTTAGACAATTGGTCAAACCGCAAGCAGTACACGTGCTCATGCTCAACAGAGAACTACTACATCCAGTACACACATCTCTACCATAAACAATCTCTTGAGAATAAGGATTATTGTATTTACAAATGGTTTGCAATTCGTCAGAATTGTGCTCCAACATGTTTAACATTGGGATGAAATTAGTGGCGGAGCAGGAGCTAACACTTTCCTAAAGGACAAGATACTCATATAATAAACAATGTAAAATATAGGCATTAATGTTGAGACCACATACCTGCGCTTGTGTTAAAGAAAAATATAGATGTTAATTCACGTGAGATACGATTGCAAATAATTCCCTAGACACTTCTCACCAAAATAACTCGCTAAACAATAGTCACACTAGGGTAGCGTATTTTCAAAACATGGATACATACGATCCTCTTATGCGGAATCATTAAAATTCGACAACTCAATTAATAAAAAGAATAAAATGTTAACATACGAATTTATAGAAATTATGTTTGTTAACTACATCGAAAATTATGGTTATTTGTAAGGAACACCCCCACCCCCCGCACGCGCACTCAACCAAAATGCGTATATACATAACATTGTGCTATACAACATACTTTACTTGCTACCAAAGATTCATCTTGGAATTCTTGCCTCAACTTGGTAATCTGGTGTTTGGCTGTTTGGATTTGGGGAATGAAAAGAAGTCTTATAAAAGAATAGGCGATTAGGTAACATTAACACTTTGTATGAATGCATAGAAATGATTTCTGGAATTGAATTGAGTGAGAATTTCAAATTCAGGGTGGAAAGAAAATAACTTATAATTCGAATTCTATTGTTTGGGTGGCTGGAATTTGCTGTTGAAATCATAGAGTGCTACTTATTTACAATTTCTGTTTGGATGTATAAACCATGGAATTGGATTTGTTTAAGTTTGGACAATATAAAGTTATGTACATATATACATAGGTTATGTTACTAGGTTAAAACTCGACTTTGCTTGGAAAACTCTTCTTTTTATGTAGTTTGACTAGAAGGCTGCGACAACGAGGACATGAGGAATATACAGCTTGTAATATGGATTCACAGCGCACGGGCGCCAATTGCTGTCAAATGGTTCAGAATCTTAGTACAACTTGCTAGATCCCTCAAGTTTGGGGATTGAAAGGACACGAATGTCGCCTAGAGAGGGGGGGGGTGAATAGGCGATTTAAAACTTTTACGAGTGGCTTGACAAATGTGGAATAAAACTAACGTTTAATTTGCGAAGCATACAAAACCTAGAAAGACTAGGCTCACCTATGTGCACCAACAACCTATGCTAAACAAGATAAGTAACTATGTGATGGCAAGATATATAAGACTTCAAGCACGATGGCTATCACAAAGTAAAGGAGCTCGGATATAGAAATAACCGAGGCACGCGGAGACGATGATGTATCCCGAAGTTCACACCCTTGTAGATGCTAATCTCCATTGGAGCGGTGTGGAGGCACAAGGCTCACCAAATGCCACAGAGGCTCACCGTAATCTCCTCGAGACCTCCCACCAAGATGGAAGACCCGATCACTATGGGACACTTGAGGGCGGTCACCGAACCCGTACAAAGCTTGGGGCAATCTCCACAACTCAACTGGAGGCTCCCAAGAATCGCCACTGAGGCACCACAAAGCTTGGGAAGATCTCCACAACTTAATTGGAGGTCCCCAAGAAATTGCCATGGAGGCACCACAAAGCTTGGGAAGATCTCCACAACTCAATTGGAGGTCCCCAAGTAACCACTAAGCCACTAAGAAATCTAGGGTTCTAAGAACCCAAGAGTAATAAGCTCACGAACTTTCACTCCGAATCTCCGAGGAGAACTCAAATTGATGCAACCGATGCAATGGCAAGAACACACAAAGTGCACAAGTCCTTCTCTCCCAAATCCCACCAAAGCAACTAATGCTATGGGGGAAGATGAGAGGAAGAACAAAGGAGGAGAACACCAAGAACTCCAGGATCTAGATCCCAATAGATTACCTCACTTAGAGGAGATATTGTTTGGTGGAGATGTGGATCTAGATCTCCCCTCTCTTTTCCCTCAAAAAAATTCAACAAGCATGAGAGGAATAGAGAGTAGGGAAAGCTTCTGCGAAGTCAACAATGGAGGAGAGAGAGTGTGGGAGAAGCTACAGCCCAAGGGGGGAGAAGGAGACCTTTTATAGTACTCTCGAAAACATGACCGTTGCGACCCGAGCGGTAGTACTGCTGCCCCAAGCGGTAGTACTGCTCGACTAAAAAGCTGCACGAAAACAAGGTAGAAAAAACAGCGAGCGGTAGTACTGCTGCCCCAAGCGGTACTACCTCTTAGCATAATCAACTTTACTACAAGCGGAAAATGCTAAGCGGTAGTAGACCGGTACTTTGGAGTGGTAGTACCGCTCGGGCGGTACTACTGCTCGTACGGGCGGTACTTCCGCTGCTCCAAAAACTACAAAGAAACCCGGTACGAAAACTTCAAGAACTTTTCCATTCGGACTCCATTTTTGATGATCTTGGACTCGTTGGAATCACAACGACGAGCTCTACAACTTTATGCTGAGAAACATCATAGCCCAAACACGGAAGGTAAAACCAAATAATGATAGGTTTGACCTATCTAAAAAGGACGAACCGGTAAAACCTTCAATACCAAAAATGCAATAAGTTTTTCATCCAAAAACCGTTTAATGAGCTTGGTATTGCCATGAAGATAACCACAAGCTCTAAAACCTCACATAGAGAAAAGCCAAATAAGAACCAAGAAAGATGATGGCAAGTATGCAAAGGTTTGAGCTCTCTCCGAACGATAAGATTAAGTTACTCACTTGAGAGCCCCTCTCAATAGTACGGCTATCGATCCTAAAACCCGTTCTCCCAAACACTATGAGACCGGGAAGAAAGAAACCCTATCAAGATCATACCTTTGCCTTGGGCATTCCACTTGAGCTAGAAGATGATGGTCTTGACTCTCTCAAGATGGAACACCTTACTTGATCATGCTTGCTAGCACTTGCTTGATGAAGACAACTCCAAATACTCCCCCATACTCCATTATGGGAGATCCCTGCTCCGTCTTTCTATTGACTTGAACTTCTTTTCTTGAAACTTCAGGAGGCCGGTAGTACCGCCGCACCCAGTAGCAGTACTGGCCATGTCTTCATCTTTAGCCGAAGAGGAGGCCAGCGGTACGACCGTCCCACTACCGGTTCGCTACCACTTAATGAAACTTGCATTAGTGCAAGCGATTCTCACTAAGCGGTAGTGGCCCGGTACTTCTAGGCGGTAGTACCGGCGGCCCGATTCATGAGCTCCGCCATAGGAGCGGTAGTACCAGTCAGCCCAGCGGTACTACCTCTTAACTGAAGATGATATAATTGGCCTTGGATATTACTTTGGTCATCGCTAAATCTTCTTTATTGTCTTCTTATTACAACCTTGAAGCCAAAAAATGGTTCAATCATTGTCTACAGACAAGTCCTACAGATATAACTCAATGCAAATATTAGTCCATAGGGATTGTCATTAATTACCAAAACCACACATGGGGGCACATGCTCTTTCAGTCTTCCCCATTTTGGTAATTGATGACAATATCTTTGAGAGGTTTTATAAAATGAATTTAAAGAACCAAGCTGGCTGTACTAACATCAAATACCACAAAAGTATGTGATATTAGTAGAACCACCATATATAGAGCAAACTCCCCCACAATCTATGCATGTGTGAATGAACTTGAATTTCATTGCATATATTGCCAACCATTGTTGTTGGTGAGTTTCCACTATATACTCAACCATGCAAAGCATGCAAGGCAAATGCTCAAGAACAAAAACAAAGCGTAAGGCCCAATTCCCTTCAAATCCTTGAAACTTCTCCCCCATTGGCATCCATTGCCAAAATGGGTGGAAATGCTTAGAAGGCCAATATAGTGAGAGTCCCTCCATAAAATGTGCAAACCCAAAAACCAAAGCTCGGAGGAAATGAACCTATATTGAGGATCAAAGATTCCAAACAAAATAAGATGACAAGATGGTTAAACTTCCAACAAATGAAGATAGCAATTAAAAGATCCAAATAGAAAATCAAATAAAGATAAAATGAGAAGACCAAAACAATGCTCTAAATAATATGAAGAAGCTCCCCAAGGTTTGTTCACAAAATATTTTATTTGAATTAAAGTATAAGGTGCACAAATATGGAATCATCACTCCCTCAATATTATTCAAAACAAAATAATACCAAGTGAAATCAAATACTATGATAACTGGAAAATGGTGCTTTAAATGGAATGAGGAAGCTCCCCAAGGTACATGCAAAAAATTAGAATGTTTGTATTTGAATACAATTTGCACAACATGGAATCCTCACTCCCTCAATACCATTTAAAACGCAACCATTTACAAGAGATCATAGAAAGAAATTAAGCTTAACACTTGCATCAAAGAAATGGTTGAGCAACAAGCAAGAGACGACATATTAAAATGCTCAACCAACGGAATGTGTGAGAGAAATGACAAAGCATATTATAAGACTAATACAAGGATGAGCATAGGGCATCCAAATAGTCTTCAATGAATGGTATTGCTTAGCATTCCATCCCAACACACAAGGTTTAAATAAGATATCAAATAAGGAGATATCATCTCTCATGTGTATAAGTTTCTAAGTAGACAACATCAAAAAGATAATTATCAACATGTACACATAAAATAGATACAAAGAATATAACATGATATCCAAACAAGTTCATGCAATATACCAATGAGATTTTTTGCTTTTAAAGCATGGCAAAGGCTCAATTTATCTTATTGCATATTGAAGATCTTCAACCCCAAATATGTCAAAGACATCACAAATATCAACAAGAGAAAGTAGATAGTTGGGATGCTTTGAGAAAAGCAACAAGTATCACAAAGAAGGATACCAAAAGAAAGAACTAAATTTGCACTTTCATCAATATTGCACGTGTGAGGAACTTGAGAAATTGATATGCAATAAAATTGCTATCTAGACATATTTGGGAAGGGTGAATCATGAGCATGATTTTATATATACCCCATAATATGCACTCATCTCAACTTACTCACATTTTCAATAAAGAGGTTTCATTAAGATATTTATAAACTAGCCATGAAATGACCCACACAAGGTTAGATGATGGAAAAGTATGCATGAATAAGATACTTGTTATCGAGATATCATTGGAAGGATGTAGTAGATAGGAGTTCTTCAATAATCCTAGATTGCCTCAAATTATCAACTAGTCACCGCTTCATCCTTATTATTGAGACAAGCACCAATATATCTCTCATGTACCTAAAACATATTCAAGAACAATATGGTCCCCAAACTCATTGGGCCTAAAGTAGTTAGAGACACTACAATATATAGGACAAGCTCCACATAAATATGCTCATATAGATATGAACTTGAATTTCATGCACATCTTAGCCGATTTAGGATTTATTGGAGTTTACCCTATATATTGGATCAAAGAAAGCAAAGCATGCCATATAATATGTAGTAAGTAAATATGCATGCTAAATACTTTCAAGAGACAAAAGGAGATACAATTTGGACAAAACACCAAGAAGACTAAGAAGTCACACAAAGGTGTGAAAACCCAAAAGTTGTCCAAATTATATCAAAGAAGCAATTCAACACAAGATTGACTCCAAAGTCCACCAAGTGAACAAAGCAAACGCCAATGAGCATAAGGGATCACTAAAACACACATGCTCAATGACTTATCTCATTTTAATAATATAGAACAAAATCAAGAAAAGAGATAGCCATTCTCCCAAAGAGAGCAAGGTTCCAACAAACAAACCAAACTCTCCACCCTTTTTATGATGGCACACTAAGTACCAAAAACAAAAGATTTGTCTTCCAACAATAACCAATACCAATCGAAATAAGCAACAAGAGTATGTTATAGCAAATATAGGAGAGCTCCCCCAAGATTAGTGCATTATTTATGATTTTGCATTTCAATACAAAATGGACACAAATGGGATCATCATCTCTACCTACATTAAGAATAACACAAAACAAGTTCAACAAAATCAAATGGAATCACAAGAGTCAAGGAAGACAATGGGAATTAAAACAAATACATTTCTTGGCAAGAGATAAGGCAATTAAAAGCAATAGCCAATGTAAAAATGATAAATAATTTATATTCCACATGATAGAATACCATTTGTCCATGGACAAGAGGTATTTGGAATTATTTCCCCGGTGGTAGTTTACACATAAGTCCAAGATCATCTTCACAAAAAGAAGCATAGGAAAAGATAAGAATTAGAACACCATGCTTAGAAAGATTCTTGGTTGCTTCAAAAACATCAAACAAATACGCAAAGCAATGATTAGGATAACTTGAAACAAATGGTTTTCCAACTTTGATGTAGAATTCCACATTTTAGGAAAATCCTACCAAGAAAGTATCTCACAAACAAGATCCAAAGCAAGATCAATAAAACAATTTGGCAAATTGAAACTTGTTTGAGCAAACATGCCACATAGAAGCAAGATAATTTACATTATCAACACTATGTGACACAACCTCAAATAAACACATTTTATTGATTTAGAGTATGCACAAAGCATATTACTCCTCCATAGTGTGATAAAGCATTTATTTTCACAAGAGGCAAATGAAATCCAACATGAGATAATTAATGGACATTATAGAATTTGAATTTCTCATGAGCATGACATACCACATAGAGACTAGATAATTTCAAATATCAACGCTAAGTGGTATTCCTCATGTACACACATTTTTAGGATTGTGAAGTGCCAAAGCATATCACTCCCCAAGATGGGATGATCCATTAATCTCTCACAAGAGCCAACAAGGCACAGACAATATGTCATGGGGATGACTATCTGGGTAGGCCAAGGGCAGAACAATCTGCCGGCTGATGTCCCAAGGATCGCCGCGACATCCGGCCGAGGAGGCCGGCTTCGACCAAAGAGCCGGCTGCGCTAGCAGCCGGCTAAGATCTTCTCCACCGAAGGCTCAAGCCGGCGAAGATGACGAAGCCTTTAACCATCGCTTTATTAAAAGTTGCAGTGGCCCGACAGGAGCGGCAGAGGCTGGAGACCAGAGTGAAACCAGCCACGCACGGCCTCCAACAACCGCACCAAGCAAACCTCCTCTCCACGAAAGGATCCGAGGCAAGCCGGGGGCATATACCCTGGATATGCCGGTCCAGGGGACAAAGGCACTTTATAAAGTAGCCTGCGCCTAGGCAGAGGGACAGAGAAGAGCGGGATCCACGCCAGGGCCGCAACCACGGGGAAGCTGGCAGCCGGGCAGCCGTACAACACTCTGTAACCAGGCCCCTGCCTATATAAGGGGGCCTAGACCCTTAGAATAGGGGATCAAACACTTCTTCTTCTTCCTCTATACAACACAGCTCAAGGAGCACTGTAAGCCACCGTGTGCTCATAATAAAGACTAAGGCAGGACGTAGAGGTTTTACCTTCGGCGAGGAGGGCCCTGAACCTGGGTAAGTGTTGTGTCATCACTTGCCCAATCTCGAGCCGAACCCATTGCTATTTTCCGACGAGCCCCTCTAATAAGCCATCCCTATGGCTACTGTCCTCAAAATACCATGACAGCGCCCACCATGGGGCAACATGCGGTAGCGACCAGAGTGAAGTTCCAGCCGGGATCCCCATCGACTCTCGGCGAGAAGGTCGCATCTAGCCTCGTCTAGAGGTTTGGCACCTTCGACTGCATCAGCGACAACCTCGACTGCTTCGAGGACGGATTCGGCGACAGCAGATCCTTCCTCGACATCACCGGCCACCACTTCTACATCGCCAAGGCGTTCCCGGAGGAGGTAACCGACGTGCTTGACCCTCTCTGTGACGCAGGCTTGAGCTGCAGTGAAAGTAGCGATCTTGGTGCTATGGTCGAGGTGCTGACCCTAGAGGATGGGGATGGAGCTAGCCTACCACGCACCACGCGCCCGCCGCTTGAGCGCCCTCCTCTGCCGGAGCAAGACCCTCCAGAGCGAGACATCCTGGACTCCGCCATCATGGACATGCGTGCACCCCTTGACCTCACCGCCGACCCTACCAAGATCACCGAAAACTTGGAACAAGCTTGCATCGCCCTCCTCGACAGGGCGGTCGGCATCAAAGACACCCGCCGGCGCGCGAACTCCACACTCTGCGAGTACAACACCGTGCAAGGCTACACGCCGGCTGGGAATGGGCCTAGCCGAGCCGGACAAGTACGTCAGCGAGGCCGAGATCTAGGCATGGAGCTGAACCGAGCAGCACCCTCCGCAAGATCGCCTCTGGTCATCGCCAAGCAAACTTACAGTACGCCTACCAAGAACCTCTGTGCTGCTCGCTACATAACGTTCGAGTTAACCGGCTTGCAAGGCGAGGAATTGCGGGAGAAGCAGGCTCGACTCCAAGAACTCTTGAACACCGCCGACCTGCAACAGCAAGCGATGGAGCCGGACGGGGAGGTCAGCAGCACGTGGCGCGACCACTGCCTTGTCATAGCCGGCCAAAACAAGCCTTAGGTGCAACAAGCTTCATCGCCCAACCAAGGCCGAGCGGAGCACAGCCAGAGCAACCGAGCTCCTGGCAAGAGTGGTGGAAACCAGCGCACCCAGCACTCCGGCTATCATAGCCGGCAGCCTCGCGATCCGGCTGAGGTTACAAGCAAGCCACGCAACCCCCCTCGGCCTGACGCTGTGGAGCCGGCACGGGGCAAGGTCGTGGCGCATGTCGGGCTGCCTCCTAGAGCCGGGCAATGCGCTCAAGGTCCCCAGCCGGCTCGCTCGCACGTGAGCCAGAGGATTGGCGAACATATCGATCCCCCGAAGGATGACGCTCGCCACCGGCTCAACCAGCTGGCGGACTCCAAGCTCGACAAGGAGGAGTCCTCGTCGGGACTAGTTTGTTTCGATCTGCGCATCCGCAACGAACCTTTTGCGCCAAAGTTCGCGCTCCTGCGGGACATGCCCAAGTACACCAGAGCAATAAAACCGGAGGACTGGCTGTCTAACTATGCCATCGCTGTCGACATTGCGGGCGACAAAAAGAGGCTGGCGGTGCACTACGTGCTGCTCAAGCTCCAAGGATCTGCAAGGACATGGCTCAACAGCCTGCCGACTCTACAGATCAACTCGTGGTTCGATTTCAAGGAAACATTTGTCAAGAACTTCACCGGGACATACAAGCGACCTCCCCGCCCTTGGCAACTGGCCCTCTGCAAGCAAGGCCCAGACAAGCCAGATCATTACTACCTCATGAGGTGGTCAGAGCTGCGCAACTCGTGCGAGGGAGTATGTGAAGAGCAAGCCATTGGATACTTCACCGATGGATGTAGAGAAGGGTCCCTGATGAAACACAAGCTCAATAGGGCTGAGCCAAAGACCATGGCAGAATTCATGGCGATAGCAGACAAGTACGCATCGGCCGACTCTGCGGCCAGGGTGCAGTTTGCTGAGTCAAGGCCGGCTGTAGGGCAATCCCAGCCGGCATCCGGCCAGGGCGGGCATCACAACCGCGACCGTCACGGCAGAGGAAAGATGAGCGCCATGACAACAAGTACGGCTCGAAGCAAGTGGTCGTAGTCCAAGGAAGCCTGGGGGCTACGGGCGGGAGTTAGAGGCGCAAGAGCGACAAGTTCAACAAATACAAGTACACCATCGAGGTGATGTTGGACTAGCCATGCAAGTTCCACAGTGTCTTAGGCAAGCCGGCAGGACACACCATGCGCCAGTGTAGTTTCACCAGAGACTTGAAGCGAGGGAACCACCAGCTGCCGGGGCCACCGCCAGGCCTGCCGGCTGAAGGGCAAGGAAATCAGAACCGTGACCGGCAGTCGGCTAAGGCAGCTGGAGACTAGCCTGAAGAGGCCAACGTCAAGCAGTACCACATCTTCACCACTCAGAAAGATGACGCAAAGGACGATTACTGGTTTGGTGTCGAGGTGAACGCGGTCATGCCGGCAGAGCCTCAATATATGCACTGGTCTGAAGCATCCATCACATGGGGACGCGAGGATCATCTGCCGCTCATGCCCAGACCCAGGGGCTACGCTCTGGTCTGGAACCCCATCATGTTCTCCGAGACGCACACTTGCCACTTCTCGCGCGTGCTCATTGACGGAGGCATCAACATTAACCTCTTGTACCGTACCTCAATGGAGAAGCTGGGAATCCTCACAGCTCAGCTAAATCCAACTAAGATGACCTTCCATGGCATCGTGCCAGGACACTCCTGCACGCCCATGGGAAGAATCCAGCTGGAGGTGCTGTTTGGAGAGAAGGACAACTTCCATCGTGAGCTGATCTGGTTCGAAGTGGTAGACCTCAACAGCCCATACCATGCGCTGCTTGGTCGCCCTACTCTTGCCAAGTTCATGGCAATCCCACACTACGCGTACCTCAAGATGAAGCTCCCCGGCACTCGTGGGGTGATCACCATCATAGGATGCTACAAGAAATCGATGGAGTGCGCTGATGACCCACAAGTATAGGGGATCGCAACAGTCTTCGAGGGAAGTAAAACCCAAATTTATTGATTCGACACAAGGGGAGCCAAAGAATATTTATAAGCCTTAACAGATGAGTTGTCAATTCAGCTGCACCTGGAAACAAACTTGTTCGCAGCGGTGTATCAGTAGCAATAGTTTTATAGTGGTGACAGTAGTGAAACAGTAACAACAGTAGTAGAATAAAAGCAGTAATAGTAGCAATAGTAAACAGTAGGATAAAATACTGTAGGCATAATTCATGAAATCAGTGAGACATGGGCATTGCAGATAAATAATGATAAAGCATCCTAGTACTAACAATCATAGGCATGTGTTCCGTATATAGTCGTACGTGCTCGAAATGAGAAACTTGCACGACATCTTTTGTCCTACCAGCCTGTTGCAGCAGGGCCTCAAGGGAAACTATTAGTAATTAAGGTACTCCTTTTAATAAAGTACCGGAGCAAAGCATTAACACTCGGTGAACACATGTGATCCTCACATCATAGCCATCCCCTTCGGTTATCCCAATTTCTGTCACTTTGGGGCCTCGGGTTCTGGACAACAATATGTGTATACAACTTGCAGGTAAGATCATAAATAACAAGTATCATCATAAAACAATAACAAGTTCAGATCTGAGATCATGGCACTCGGGCCCAAAGTGACAAGCATTAAGCACAACAAGTTGCAACAATGTCATAAGCACTAATAAAAGATACTAGGCACTATGCCCTAACAATATCATAGCAAATTACATGAATGATCTCATCCAATCCCTACCATCCCCTTCGCCTATAGCGGGAATTACTCACACATGGATGGGGGAGTCATGGATGGTTGATGGAGAGACGTCGGAGATGATGGTGATGAAGATCTCCTCCAAATCCCCGTCCCGGCAGGGTGACAGAACGGAGTTTCTGGTTCCGAATCGCGGTTTCTGATGGCGGCAGTGTAGCGGAAGTCTATCTGGGAAAAACGCTGAACCCCTGCTCCTTTCAGGTCAGAGGGCATATGTAGGCGGAAGGAGGGATCGAGGCGACGGCCGAGGCGGCCACACGACAGGTGGGCGTGGCCAGGCCTGGGTCGCGCCCCCTGGTTGTGTGGTGTCCTCCTGGCCCCTCTCCGTCTCATCTTCTGGCTCCGTGGGTCTTCTGGTGAAATAGGATTTCTGCAATATTTTCCCGAATTTTTACTGAAAGTTGGATTTCTGCACAAAAACGAGACACCAGAGCAATTCTGCTAAAAATAGCGTTAGTCCGCGTTAGTTGCATTCAAAACACACAAATTAGAGGAGAAACAATAGCAAAAGTGTTTGGGAAAGTAGATACGTTTTGGACGTATCAACTCCCCCCAAGTTTAGCTATTTGCTTGTCCTCAAGCAATTCAGTTAACAACTGAGAGCGATAAAAGAAACTTTTACGAACACATTTGCTTCATAAGATGTATATATATACTAACCATATGATCAAGTACTCAGGCAATTCATGATAAGAAATATGTAACTAATGCTACCACATAGTCAAGCAAGCTATGAAAGAGTGCCAATGCACTAATAACAAGTAACATGAAACATAAGAAGTTGCAAGATTGTAATGTTCATAAATGATATGGAAGAGTGGTATCCCGCTTGCCTTTATTTGTGGAGCAAAACATAAATGCTGAGGCACCTCTGAAGTTCAAGGGAAGACTAGAAGTAAAAATATCAAAGATACAAGCATCAATGTTATACCATAATTAACCATGTTCTGGGACAAGCACATTACACTAAGAATAACAGCTATGCTCTCAAGAAGGTGCTTAAAGTTAGAAGATGAAGACTCAACATAAAAGTAAAAGAAAGGCCCTTCGTAGAGGGAAGCAGTGATTGAACATGTGCTAGAGCTTTTCATTTGTAAAACAGAGACAAAAATTTATTTTGAGAGGTGGTTGTTTCATGTCAACGACTGGCAATGGGGACTTGCTATCTTCCATAATAAACAAGTGAGAGCGGTTCCGAGTTCTTTGAAAATTTGGCACATTGGTGCTCTTTTATAAAGCTTTGGCACTCCTCCCCACCTTTTTCCTTTCTCAAACCATGGCTAACAGATTCCATCGGGTGCCCACCAACATTCACATACCATGGAAGAGTGCCTTTTTTTCTTTTTTCAGAATTAGATTGCAATGGTCTGACCAGCTCTCATGCAAAATTAATGACGAGCAGATGAAGCTGCCTAGTCGAGGGGTACTTAATTTAATATGGAAGATAGCAATTCTGACCACTATGTCCTCATGAGCTAAAAACAGTGGCACAAAATGAGAAGTATTTGAAAGTTTTGAAAGGTAGCACATGAAAATTTACTTGGAATGGCTTGCAAATACCATGCATAGGAATTTATAGTGGACTCTTTCGTAGACTTGGTTTTTAGGAGTTGGATGCATGAGAAGTATTCCCTCTCAGTACAAGTGAAGGCTAGCAAAAGACTAGGAAGCGACAATCGAGAGAGCAATAACTGTCATAATCATGCTTGCGATAAAACAAAATTAATATAGGCATAAAAATGATACAAGAACTTTGAGGCAAAGTAAATCATCGAGGCTTAATTGACTTTTTGTTTAGTCATATGCATGCTTGAGCATGTGCCAAGTCGATTCAAATGAAACTTTCAGAGGAGGATACCACAATAATGTACCATATTATGAATAAAACAATGCAAGCAAGGGTCTACATGACATGCTACAAACTATTAGTAAACTGGAACTAATCATATGAGAGCAAGAACTACAAAGCATCCATTAGATAACATATACCTTACATGAACCGACTAAGCATGTCCACATAGATGAGTATATGTACAAAAATGAAAACAAATAGAGTTCATACCAGCCTCTTACCACATCTCTGGTTGTCATATGTCGTCATTATTGCCCTTCACTTGTGTGGCTTGAATAATATGAAGTGAATACCAAGCTCCAATGGAGTCACGGGAGACTGAACTCTGCAACAAACTTTACAAAACTGAAGAAGAACAACAAATATTTTTGGGTTTTCGATTTTTGAAACAAGGACAGAAGGAAATAGCAAACAAAGCAAAATATTTTTGGATTTTTCAAACATCAAACCAAAAATAGCAAGTAAAGCAAACCAAAGCCAGAAAACTAAAAGGGCAAACAAAGAGAAACAACGGAAATATTTTTGGTCTTTTTGTGTTTTGGAAAGTAGAAATAAGAACAAGAACAATGAAGAAAGCGAAACATGGATATACGAAGGACCGACTAAATATGATATGTAGATGAGTGAATCGTCGGCGTACCTCCCCCCAAGCTTAGGCTTTTGGCCTAAGTGGAGATCAATCCCAGCTCAGCCATGAAGTGGCGTCCCCAAAATATGACGAAGAAGCACCTTCGTCCTGATATGAGCTCGAGGACGCCCCGGTGTGGTACGTGGTGTAATGATAGGCCGGCTCCTCCTCTTCCTCTTGGTCCACGACACCATGCTGGACATTGAAGCCAAGCAACCTAAGCTGCTTGTCCAATTCCTCCTTCGAGCGTGACCATGGCCTGTTGTTAATACTGAACAAACTAGGCTGTGGCAAGGGAACTTCCCTTTCCTCTCCATCTGTAAATAACATTCTATAAACTAATTTCCCTGCACAAGAGTTAGCAGTAACAAAGTGATGGAGCTTCATGGCAGCAAGATCAAGCCTCTGTGGAGTCAACAATATATCATGAGGAGCAATAGGAAGTCTAAGAGCAGCAATAATGCGCGCAGCAATAATGCCTCCATAAATAGGTCTCCTAGAGGCTAGGCGACGAGCAATAAGAGCACCGAGGTTATACTTCTTGCTAACATCAAGAGCGGTAGCTAGAAAAGCTAAATGATAGTTGGAGATATTGCTAGTGTTCCCCCTACCAAGAATACTAGTGGCAAGATAGTAAGTAAAATATCTAATAGCTGGGAGTTGAATGTTTCTTATCTTGCCACGCTGTGCTGTGCGGTCATCATCGTTAGTCACTCCTCGGTAAAGCTCTAGCAAATCAGTGGGCTGATGAAGCATCTTTTTTGCCGTCCCAAACATGGGAATACCTAAAATATCACTAAAATTTTCCAAAGACATGGTGATAGACTTATCATAAATCTTAAATGCAATGGAAGGCTTGAAATGGAGTTAGTGAATTTAAAGCTTTCAACGAAAATCTTCGTGAGAATAGCATATTGATTACTCTCATCCATCATGTATGCAGTCAATCCAACCCTGTTAATAAGGAGTAAGAAATCCTCAAGAATGCCTGCATCACTCAAAAAGTTAGCACAAGGGAAGGTGGATGGATGCGCATCTCCATCGTCTCCCTCAAGATTTGGTGACATAAGATCTTCATTGTAGGATATCCTATATTGAGCAGTGGATCTTGAAGGCCTTGATGACCTTGGTGCTTCTCTTTCAAAGACTTCTCTATAGGTGTAGTTGTCCATGTCCCTTTTCTAATTTTTTTGACAAACCTCATAAAAAATGATTTTGAGACAAACACATGTAGGGAACTACTATAGGGAGTTACTAGAGGGCTAACATGCATCAAAATAACATTTCTAAGCAATAGAACAAGCATGCAAACTCATTTCACCTGTCACCTATAAAGCTAAAATACTCAAGAAATACTCCACTAAACAAAATTCTACTTGGACAATCAGAGGAGTCACATACCAGAGAACAAATGCTCCAAATCTCAGCAACAATGATGAGCTGAGCAAGGAGACGAAAAATCAAGAAGGAGAGCAGCAAGAACACGAGTTTGAGCTAGTGTGTCGTTGTTTTTCGAGAGAGAGAAAGAGCTGGGGAGGAAGAGATAAGTGAGAGGCTAGGGGGGCCCCACACAACAGGTGGGCGCGGCCAGGGCTGGGCCGCGCCCATTGGTTGTGTGGTGGCGTGGTAGGTCCCCCTGAGGTCTCCCAGGTGCCTCTCTGCCCCATTTTTTATATAAAAATTTAAAAAGATTTTTCTAGAATTTTTCAAAAAACTTTATTTTCGAGGATTTTTCAGAAAAACGATAAGAGAATAAAACTCGGGAAAAAAACGGTGGAGCGATAGAAAGCAAATCCAACTCAACCTTACAACAGCTCTAGGATACTATAAAATGAAACTAAATAGAGAGAGAAAAAAATGAACAAGTAAATATAAGTGAGGTAAAGTAAATGCGGTGAAAACGAAGTTTTGTTCATATAAAATCACTTTGTTAACAAGGTTGATCAAGTCTTGTTACCAAACTAACTTTATATGAGGCAAAACTTTGCATTTCACTATATGCTTATGTTACCTCGACCTTGATGGGCATAGTCCCAATCATAACAATTTTATATTCTTCCTTGGGCTTTATTCTTGATTGAATTTAGAGCATTCTTTCTATCAATCTTCTTGGGAAAATAGACCGTATACTCTTTATCATTGACATTAAAAGTTACTTTTCCTTGATTGCAATTAATAACCGCACCTGTAGTGTTTAGAAAAGGTCTTCCACGAATAATAGACATATTATCATCTTCAGGCATTTCCAACACAACAAAGTCAGTTAATATCAAACAACTGTTAGCAACTTGAACATGAACATTCTCACATATACCAATAGGAATAGTAGTAGACTTATCAGCCATTTGCAGAGATATATCAGTTGATACCAACTTTTGTAGATCAACTCTCTTGTAAAGAGAAAAAGGCATGACACTAACTCCGGCTCCCAAATCACATAAATCAGTTCTAACATAGTTATTTTTAATGGAGCAAGGAATAGTTGGTATACCTGGATCTCCAATCTTTTCTGGAACTTTACCATCAAAAGAATAGTTAGCAAGTAGAGTGAAAATTTCCTCATTAGGAATCTTCCTTTTATTAGTAACAATATCTTTCATATACTTTGCATAAGGAGGCATTCTAATATCATCAGTCAAAGGAATTTGCAAAAATAAAGGTCTCATCCATTCACAAAACCTGTTGTAGCGTTCTTCTTCCTTGGACTTGTATTTCTTACCAGGAAAATGCATTGGTTTCTGCACCCATGGTTCTCTCTCATTACCATGCTTGTTGGCAATGAAGTCTTCTTTGGTGTACTTTGCATTTTTATCAATCTTTTCTGGTTCCTCTTCAACTTCTTCTTTATTGGAAGCATCACCTGGTTCAGTTTCAGCATCAGAAATAGAAACACTATTAGGATCTTTACCTGCTTCAGAGGATTCTGCAACTGTTTTATGCTTCTTCTTCTTCTTCTTCTTGGAAGGAATATCATCTCTTGAAGTGCACTGAGAATCTTGCTCGATCCTCTTAGGATGTCATTCAGGATATAAGGGGTCTTGAGTGGTAGCACCTTCTCTTGTGCGTATCTCACATGCTTGTTTTTCTCTTGCGGCATTAACTAGCAAGTCTTTTTGCACCTTGGTAAGCTGATCAATTTGTGTCTGGACCATTTGAAAATGTTTAACAATTATCTTCACATCATTGGAGGTTCTCTCCACAATATCCTGAAACTTGTTAATAGCTCTGGAATTTTCCAACAAATGATTCTGCACCATTCTATTAAAATTATCTTGCTTAACAACAAAATTATCAAACTCATCTAAGCATTGATCAGGAGGTTTAGAGTAAGGAATATCTCTATCATCAAAGCGTTGGAGAGAGTGTACCTCAATAGTAGATGAGTGAGGAATTGGCTTACATAATTCTTCTATAGGAGGTAAATTCTTCACATCTTCGGATTTAATACATTTCTCCTTAAGAGATTTCTTGGCTTACCTCATAACTTCATCATTTAATTCAATCATTCCTCTCTTCTTTGGTGTTGGCTCTGGAACTGGCGCTGGTGTTGGTGTTGACTCAGCCATAGTCCAATCATCATGATTCCAGCTTATTTTAACCATTAGTTCTTCAGCTTCAGCCGAAGTTCTTTCCCTGAAAACACTACCAGCACAACTATCCAGATATGTCTTAGATTCATCAGTTAGTCCATTATAAAATATATCAAGGAGTTTATTTTTAGGGAATGGCTCCTTAGGCAATGCTCTAATTAAAGAACAAAACCTTGCCCAAGATTCAGGCAATATCTCTCCTTTTCCCTGTTCAAAGTCAAAGATTTTCTGCACAACAGCATGTTGAGCACTAGCAGAAAAATATTTCTGAAAGAAAGCATTAACCAAAGCAATAGGACTATTAAGAGATCCAGGAGACAAATTATTAAACCAAGTCTTAGCTGCACCTTTCAATGAAAAAGGGAAAATCTTAGCAACAAAGTAAGTGCGCAACTTAATATCATCAGAAAATACATTACTCAAAGTAGAAAGCTCATTCATATGGGTCATAGCACTTTCACCTTCAGTACCACAAAAAGGGTCTTTCTCAACAATAGATATGAAAGATAAATCTAAAGAGAAATCTTAATCCTTATCTCTTATATTTATGGGAGAAGCAGCAAACTTAGCATCGGGAGATAGATTATATCTAACAACACGTATTGCCAGAAGTTTCTTAACATCATTAGCATCACGAGTAGCATGAGCTTCGGCAACAAAATCATCATCAATCTCAATATAAGTGTCATCAAGATCATCACTAGGGCATTCCCTAGACTCAGGTGAACTAACAGGTGTAACAGTGGTGTTTCCCATCTTAGCTCTAGCAATTGTAGCATCTAAAAAGGAACCTAGTGAACCACTCTCATCAAGCACAGTAGAAGCATCATCTAAATTATCAATGGCATTTTCAAACTCAGCAGAAGAAGTAGCAGTAGCGTGTGCATGTGGTGGTGTAAGCAACTTACTCATAACAGATGGCGAATCAAGAGCAACAGAGGTGTTCAAAGTTGTACCTCTTCTTGTAGTGGATGGCAATATAGGAACTTTTCCATCACGAGGTTTACCCATGATGAAAGGATTGCAACAAACAATATGGATTCAAAGTGAACTTACAAATAAAGCTATGCTCCCCGACAACGGCGCCAGAAAATAGTCTTGATGACCCACAATTATAGGGGATCGCAACAGTCTTCAAGGGAAGTAAAACCCAAATTTATTGATTCGACACAAGGGGAGCCAAAGAATATTTATAAGCCTTAACAGATGAGTTGTCAATTCAGCTGCACCTGGAAACAGACTTGTTCGCAGCGATTTATCAGTAGCAACAGTTTTATAGTGGTGATAGTAGTGAAATTGTAACAGCAGTAGTAGAATAAAAGTAGTAATCGTAGCAATAGTAAACAGTAGGATAAAATACTGTAGGCATAGGAATGGATGTACGGGCGTTGCATGGATAAGATAATTCATGAAATCAGTGAGACATGGGCATTGAAGATAAATAATGATAAAGCATCCTAGTACTAACAATCATAGGCATATGTTCCGTATATAGTCGTACGTGCTCGCAATGAGAAACTTGCATGACATCTTTTGTCCTACCAGCCTGTTGCAGCAGTGCCTCAAGGGAAACTACTGGTAATTAAGGTACTCCTTTTAATAAATTACCGGAGCAAAGCATTAACACTCGGTGAACACATGTGATCCTCACATCATAGCCATCCCCTCCGGTTATCCCAATTTGTGTCACTATGGGGCCTCGGGTTCCGGACAACAATATGTGTATACAACTTGCAGGTAAGATCATAAATAACAAGTATCATCATAAAACAATAACAAGTTTAGATCTAAGATCATGGCACTCGGGCCCAAAATGACAAGCATTAAGCACAACAAGTTGCAACAATGTCATAAGCACTAATAAAAGATACTAGGCACTATGCCCTAACAATCTCATAGCAAATTACATGAATGATCTCATCCAATCCCTACCATCCCCTTCGCCTACAGCGGGAATTACTCACACATGGATGGGGGAGTCATGGATGGTTGATGGAGAGACGTCGGTGATGATGGTGATGAAGATCTCCTCCAAATCCCCGTCCCGGTAGGGTGCCAGAATGGAGTTTCTGGTTCCGAATCGCGGTTTCTGATGGCGGCGGCACAACGGAAGTCTATCTAGGAAAAATGCCGAACCCCTGCTCCTTTCAGGTCAGAGGGTATATGTAGGCGGAAGGAGGGGTCGAGGCGATGGCCGAGGTGGCCACACAATAGGTGGGCGCGACCAGGCCTGGGTCGCGCCCCCTGGTTGTGTGGTGGCCTCCTGGCCCCTCTTCGTCTCGTCTTCTGGCTCCATGGGTCTTCTGGTGAAATAGGAATTTTGCAATATTTTCCCGAATTTTTACTGAAAGTTGGATTTCTGCACAGAAACGAGACACCAGAGCAATTCTGCTGAAAACAACGTTAATCCGCGTTAGTTGCATTCAAAATACACAAATTAGAGGAGAAACAATAGCAAAAAGTGTTCGGGAAAGTAGATACGTTTTGTACGTATCATGCGCGAAAGCCAGCTCTAAACTCGCCGAAGCATTGGTTGTTGCTGAGGAGAAGCGCCAACTCCTTCAGCGAGTAGCACATACCCTACCTGGACAGCCGGCTCTGAGCTAGCCGGCCTCCAATCTCAAGCCGGCAAACGATGCCAAGAAGATCTTGCTGATACGTCTCAAACGTATCTATAATTTTTGATGCTGCATGCTTGTTTATGCACCATTTGCTTTGTGTTTCTTACACTTCGTGGCGTTTTTATGCATTTTCCAGAACTAACCTATTAACGAGATGCCACAGTGCCAGTTCCCTATTTTCTGCAGTTTTTGTGTTTCAGAAAAGCTACACAGGAAATATTCTCGGAATTAGACAAAACAAAAGCCGAAGTTCCTATTTTCCCGACGCGAGACGGAGTCCAAAGCTGAGACGGAGGGGGACCATGGGCCACCCACACCATGGGGTGGCGCGGGCCAGCCCCTGGCCATGCCACCAGGTGGTGGGGCCACCTAGCCCACCTCCTGACACTGCCCTTCCGCCTATATATTCCCCTCGATGAGAAAACCCTAAACACCTGATCAATTTTCCATGAAACATACTGTAAGCCACTGCCGTCATCGACGCGAGATCGGGAGGGTCCAGAAGCTCTTCCCGACACCCTACTGGAGAGGGGAATCACCGCCAGAGGCCTTCTTCATCACCATACCTGCCTTCGGAGTGATGTGTGAGTAGTCTACCTTGTACTACGGGTCCATAGAAGTAGCTGGATGGTTGTCATCTCCTCCATGTGCTTCATGTTTAGATCTTGTGAGCTGCCTATCCTGATCAAGATCATCGTTGTGTAATTCTATATGTTGTGTTTGTTGGGATCCGATGAATATTGGTAATTTGTCAAGCTGATCTATTGATTTATCATCTTTATGTTATATCTATCTTGTTTATGATCTTGCGTGCTCTCCGTTGCTAGTAGATATCTTGGCCGAGTAGATGCTAGTAACTCCAAGAGGGAGTATTTATGCTCGATAGTGGGTTCATGCATCTAGTAACTTGGGGGAGTGATAGAAACCTCTAAAGTTTTAGATGTGCTGTTGCTACTAGGGATGAAACAACAATCTTGTGTTCAAGGACATTTGTATTGTTTACATTATGCACTTTGCTTAAGGCGATAATCTGTTGCTTGCAACTTAATACCCAACGGTTGCTCGGATGACATCCGACGGGTGGATTATTAGTCATAGATGCAGTTGGTTACGGTCTATGTATTATGTTGTAATGCCCAAGTGAGTCTCATAGTGATCCTCATGATATTTGTACGCTTGCTTTATTCTATCAATTGCCCTACTGTAATTTGTTTACCCAACATGTTATTTATCTTATGGAGAGACACCTCTAGTAAAATGTGGACCCCGGTCCATTCTTTTACATTGTTATTACCGTTTACCATTTACTCGCTTTATTTACATTCTTGCAAACTACTATCTTTTACCACTCGATACGCTTAATCCTTTGTTTACAGCAAACCGGTGAGATTGACAACCTCACTGTAAGTTGGGGCAAAGTACTTGGTTGTGTTGTGTGCAGGTTCCACGTTACTGCTGGTGCAAAGCTACGCCCTGGACGAGGTGCCATATATAAATTGTCTGGAGCTGTCGCGAAGCTAGCAAGCATCAACCTTCAGAAGTTGGTTCTTTCTCCTACTGGTTCGATAAACCTTGGTTTCATACTGAGGGAAGACTTGTTGCTGTGCTCATGATACCTTCCTCTTGGGGTTCCTAACTGGGCGGTCATCTACACGCCATTAAGCAATTTTTCTGGCACCGTTGCCGGGGAGAAAGAGGATTTCTGCAAGGGGAGTCTCTCGCTTCCAATCTTTTACATTGTTATTGTTTTGCTTTATTTTATTTTTGCTTGCATCTTTTTATCAAAAATACAAAAAATTAGTTCCTTTATAGTTGTTATTTTTACTTGCCTGCTTTTAGTTTTGCAAGAATGGGTACTCCTGAGAACACCAAGTTGTGTGATTTTACTAGCACCAACAACAATGATTTTATCTGCACTCCTATTGCGCCACCTGCTCCTGAGGCAAATTTTTATGAGATTAAACCTGCTTTGTTGAATCTTGTTATGAAAGAGCAATTTTCTGGTGTTAGTACTGATGATGCTGCAGCTCATCTCAACAATTTTGTTGAGCTATGTGAGATGCAAAAGTACAAGGATGTAGATTGTGATATTATTAAGCTTAAGTTGCTTCCTTTCTCTTTAAGAGGACGAGCTAAGGATTGGTTGCTATCTTTGCCTAGAAATAGTATTGATTCTTGGGTTAAGTGTAAGGATGCTTTTATTGGAAAATATTATCCTCCTGCTAAGATTATAGCTTTGAGAAGTGATATTATGAAGTTTAGACAGTTTGATAATGAACATGTTGCTCAAGCTTGGAAAAGAATGAAATCTATGATAAAGAATTGTCCCACTCATGGACTGACTACTTGGATGATTATCCAAACCTTTTATGCAGGACTAAATTTTTCTTCAAGAAATCTCTTGGATTCAGCTACTGGAGGCACTTTTATGTCCATCACCTTGGGCGCCGCAACAAAGATTCTTGATAATATGATGGTAAATTATTCTGAGTGGCACACCGAGAGAGCTCCACAAGGTAAGAAGGTAAATTCTGTTGAGGAAACCTCTTCCTTGAGTGATAAGATTGATACTAATATGGCTATGCTTGTTAATGATAGATCTCATGTTGATCCTAATAATGTTCCTTTAGCCTCTTTGGTTGCTCAAGAAGAGCATGTTGATGTGAACTTCAGTAGAAATAATAATTTCAATAACAGTGTTTATAGGAACAATTTTGCTAGCTACAATTATAGGCCCTATCCTTCTACCAATGGTAATGGTTATGGCAACTCTTATGGTAATTCCTCCAACAACACTAGGGGCGCGCCCTCTAAGCTTGAAGTCATGCTCAAGGACTTCATTAGTAAACAAACTGCTTTTAATAAGTCTGTTGAGGAAAAGTTGGGTAAAATTGATGTTCTTGCTTCTAAAGTTGATAGCCTTGCTCTTGATGTTGAACTTCTGAAACTAAATTTTTTGCCTCATGATGTGAAGGAAAGCAAGACTTCGAATGCCATCCAGCTTAGAATTGATGAAAATGTTAGGATGTTAGCAGAATTGCATGCTAGGTGGGAAAGAGAAGACAAGATGACTAGAAATATGAAGGTTTGTACTATTACCACCTCTAGTGATGTTGTTTCAAATGCTAGCAATCCTCTTACTTTGATTGGTATAGAGAAAACTCCTACTCCTTGTGCGAAAAAGCCTAAAACTGCAAAAACTTTTTCTACAAAAAGTGCTGAATTTTTTTGGAGTATGGAAGACAATAGCTCTACTTCTTTAATGATTTTGATGTTGATGGTTGCAATATCTCTGAAGTTATTTTGTTCTTGCAAAAGCTTGCTTTAAGTCCTAATGCTAGTTCTATGAATGTTGCTTTTACAAAGCATATTACAAATGCTCTCATGAAAATTAGGGAAGAAAAGTTGAAACAAAAGATTTCTATTCCCAAGAAGTTAGAAGATGGTTGGGAGCCCACCATTGATATGAATGTGAATGATTTTGATTGTCATGCTTTATGTGATCTTGGTGCAAGCATTTCTATTATGCCTAGAAAGATTTTTGATATGCTTGGTGTACCACCGCTTGAAAATTGTTATTTTGATGTTCCTCTTGCTGATGTTGCTAAGAAGAAACCTTTGGGAAGGATTAATGATGTTCTTATTATGGTTAACAATAACCTTGTTCCCGTTAATTTCCTTGTTTTGGATGTTGAATGCAATGCTTCATGTCCTATTATTTTGGGAAGACCTTTTCTTAGAACTGTTGGTGCCATCATTGATATGAAGGAAGGCACCATTAAATGTCAATTCCCACTCAAGAAAGGTATGGAACACTTCCCTAGAAAGAGAAAGAAATTACTTTTTGGCTCTATTCTTAGAGCAAATTATGAACTTGATGCTTCATCGCTTGATATTTCTTGATTTCCACTTTCTGCGCCTAGCTCAAAGGCGTTAAAGAAAAGCACTCTTAGGAGATAACCCAATGTTTTCTTTTTAGTACTTTTTCTTTTTGTTGAGTCTTGGAATTTTTTACTACTGTAATGACCTCTCCTTATCATTTTTATTTCGTTTTTGTGCCAAGAAGAACCTCTAATTTGAGGAAGGTAAATTTTGGGAAAGTTGCTGTCCTGAAACAGATTTCTGCGCTGCACCATAAAAATTCGTGAAAATTCTCAGAATAACTTTTTGATCTGCGATTTATTTTGCACATGTCCCAGGTTATTTACAAACTTTTATTAGTTTTGCACTTTTCGATTTGAGCAACAGAAGGTCCTCCGAAAAATCAATCCTTGTCAGCTGTTCTGTTTTGACAGATTTTTGCCACTATTTGTGTTTGCCTCTCGATCGCTTTCTTTTTAAGTTCTTTTGATCACAAAACCTTTGAGGAAGTTGCTACAGTATCTTATGCTTTAATGCATGGTATATTTGAGTTTGAAACTGAACCAAAAGAGTAGATTTACTATCATGCTTATACTAATGTTGCTAATAGAATTGTGTGAAGTTTTATATGAAGGAAGTTTTCAAGTGTAGGGAAAGGAGAGTGATAGATGAGATGAATTATGGACAAAAGCTCAAGCTTGGGGATGCCCATGTAACCCCAAGAAATATCCAAGAGTTACAAGCATCAAAGCTTGGGGATGCCCCGAGGCACCCCTTCTTCATCGGCAAAATCAGGTCACCTTTCAAGACACTATATTTTTATTGCTTCATGCACTATGCGTTTTTCTTAGAGTGTCTTTAATTTTGCTTTCAGTTTTCTTTTGTTTTGTTTGCTGCAATAAATGGTTGGACCCCAACAAATTTCTTTTGTAGAAGACACACTCTGTTTTTCATTGCCAAGAGCACTCTACTTTTCACTCTTATCGTTCAACGAGTGTTCTCTTTTTCTAGTATTACATTTAGCTTTCATTTTTCGCCTTGATTTTTGTTCAGATCTTGTTATATCTTTGTATCAAGGTGTATGTAGACCACTGGTCTATGTTTGTATTCATATCAAAGAGTGGTTATAAAAAGATTGAATGGTGTTGGAAAAGAGAAAAAAGTTTCATGCCTATAGTGGTACAAATAGGAGCTTGTTTATACTGTGGCTTAGAATTTTGCATGTCATGCTTGATGTTGTTTTGATAGTATGCTTAGTAGTTTTTGCTGTAGCATGACTTGTCTCAAATGACTGAGATTGCTTAATGTGCCTTTGAAAGAATCATGCGTTGTTTTTATTATATGGGAGCATATTATTGTGGTTTTCTCCTTTGATGCTTTATTTGGGTTGACTTGGTGCATGCTTACAACATGTTTGACTCTAACAAGTCGCCATAAGCCTCTATGATCAGTTGGTTTTTGACTTGTGATACCACTTTATGCTTTGGTTAATGATGTTTTGTCGCTATGCATGATTATGACCGTTATTGCTCTCTTAGTTGGTCGCTCCCAGTCTTTTGCTAGCCTTCATTTTGTACTGAGAGGGAATACTTCTCGTGCATCCAACTCCCAAAACCCAAAGTTTTCCAATGTGTCCACCATATCTATCTATTAGCAATTTGCTATTCCAAGCACATTCGTCTTGCTTTTATCTATCCTTCAAATTAAACTTTTTGTGTTATGTGAAAATCAGTCAGTAAAGCTCTCACGAACCTGACAACACACTTTACTTTTCTTGCTTTTAATAAATTTGACCATTGTGGCTCTCTTATGTTGACGTTATGCTTGCAAGTTGTAAGTTGGAAGTTAGCCCAGCCATGCCGTCATGGGGCAAGCTTTCAACATTGCACTTTCTCTCATTTAGTTGATATCATGATCTTTTGTTTATGGATACCTACGATGTGAAATAAGTTGGAAACTTGTGAGCTCATGGAGTTTGTATATGTGTTAGAGAAACGCCTGGGCCGCTAATCTAAGCCATGCATCGTTCATGGTGGAAATTTACAACATGCCCATAGTGGACATTCGACAACGCATCTCAAAATAAAAAGCTATACCCATGGTAAATAAAAGAGATGCTGAGGTGTTCATTGTCTGTTTGTCTTGTCATTTTGATGTGGGCTTGTTCCATGTCATCGGGCAAGAGGTACCCCATTGGCGTTCTCGATGATACATGAATGCTTACAATGACAAGAACTTGCTTGGGACCTAAGTCGATTAGCATGAGGTTTGGGTATTCGTACTTCACGGGACATGAGATTTTGAACTTATGATTTGTTAAGCATATGCTTCATAATTCAAGATGCCTATGATGGGGGCAATGAGAGCTCAAAGCTAGTAAGTATCATAATTTTTTGGAGGTTTATAAAACTTGCAATCACTGCTTCCCTCTGCGAAGGGCCTTTCTTTTACTTTTATGTTGAGTCTCCACCTTCTACCTTTATGCACATTCTAAGAGAGCATAGTTGTCATTCTGAGTTTAATGTGCATAGTCCCAAAATTTATTATTGATTGATTCATGATTATGGTTTTGCTTGTTCTTAAATTATTTGTATCTAGTCGCCCTCTTAAACTTGAAGGTGTCCTATGCATTTATGTTTTGCTATTCCATGAAGGACAAGCTGAAAACCGCTTTACTATGTTTTCTATATGGTTGAAACTTACACTTGACTTTCAATGCTTCATTACTCATGATCTTTTGTTTGTGTTACTTTTCATGATATAACATGGTTGCTAAGTTTTATTGTCAAGATTATGTCTTTTATGCCCATGTTTAGAGTACTTTGATCTCAGCACTCAATGCTTTACATCGTTTGATCAAGATTGTATTGGTGCATGTCACCTCAAATTTTTTTTTATCACTTACCTAGGCGAGGACGAGCAGGAGTTAAGCTTGGGGATGCTTGATACGTCTCAAACATATCTATAATTTTTTATGCTCCATGCTTGTTTATGCACCATTTGCTTTGTGTTTTGTTACACTTCGTGGCGTTTTTATGCATTTTCCAGAACTAACCTATTAACAAGATGCCATAGTGCCAGTTCCCTGTTTTCTGTTGTTTTAGTGTTTCAGAAAAGCTACACAGGAAATATTCTCGGAATTGGACAAAACAAAAGCCAAAGTTCGTATTTTTCCCGATGCGAGACGGAGGGGGACCAGGGGCCGCCCACACCATGTGGTGGCGTGGGCCAGCCCCTGGCCGCGCCACCAGGTGGTGGGGCCACCTGGCCCACCTCCTGACGCCGCCCTTCCGCCTATATATTCCCCTCGATGGGAAAACCCTAAACACCCGATCAATTTTCCACGAAACATACTGTAAGCCGCCGCCGTCATCGACGCGAGATCGGGAGGGTCTAGAAGCTCTTCCCAGCACCCTGCCGGAGAGGGAAATCACCACCGGAGGCCTTCTTCATCACCATACCTGCCTCCGGAGTGATGTGCGAGTAGTCTACCTTGGACTACGAGTCCATAGCAGTAGCTAGATGGTTGCCATCTCCTCCATGTGCTTCATGTTTAGATCTTGTGAGCTGCCTATCATGATCAAGATCATCGTTGTGTAATTCTACATGTTGTCTTTGTTGGGATCTGATGAATATTGGTACTTTGTCAAGTTGATCTATTGATTTATCATCTTTATGTTATCTCTATGTTGCTTATGATCTTGCATGCTCTCCGTTGCTAGTAGATATCTTGGCCGACTAGATGCTAGTAACTCTAAGAGGGAGTATTTATGCTCGATAGTGGGTTCATGCCTCTAGTAACTTGGCGGAGTGACAGAAACCTCTAAAGTTGTAGATGTGCTGTTGCTACTAGGGAGAAAACAACAATCTTGTGTTCAAGGACATTTGTATTATTTACATTACGCACTTTGCTTAAGGCGATAATTTGTTGCTTGCAACTTAATACCCAACGGTTGCTCGGATGGCATCCGGTGGGTGGATTATTAGTCATAGATGCAGTTGGATTACAGTCTATGTATTATGTTGTAATGCCCAATTGAATCTCATAGTGATCCTCATGACATTTGTACGCTTGCTTTATTCTATCAATTGCCCTACTGTAATTTGTTTACCCAGCATGTTATTTATCTTATGGAGAGACACCTATAGTGAACTGTGGACCCCGGTCCATTCTTTTACATTGTTATTACCGTTTACCATTTACTCACTTTATTTACATTCTTCAAACTACTATCTTTTACCACTTGATACGCTTAATCCTTTGTTTACAGCAAACCGGTGAGATTGACAACCTCACTGTAAGTTGGGGCAAAGTACTTGATTGTGTTGTGTGCAGGTTCCACGTTGCTGCTGGTGCAAAGCTACGCCCTGGACGAGGCGCCATATATAAATTGTCCGGAGCTGTCGCGAAGCTAGCGAGCATCAACCTTCGAAAGTTGGTTCTTTCTCCTACTAGTTCAATAAACCTTGGTTTCATACTGAGGGAAGACTTATTGTTGTGCTCATCATACCTTCCTCTTGGGGTTCCCAACTGGGCGGTCATCTACACGCCATCACCCGCCAGAGGTGGACAAGATGGCTAAGGCCGGTGCTCCAGAGGTCGGCCTTTCCGCGAAGTAGGAAAGCGAGCCTACAAACCTCGCCCGCAAAAAAATCGAGATATCAAATCGTCTAAGCCCTTCGGTCCGCCAAGGCAAAAATATTGTATTCCGAACAAGTGTCGATGAATAAAAGAAAGCTGGATGGCATATGGCCGGTTTCCTGAAAAGTGCCTTGAGTATTTATTTATCTTTCTAGCGAATTCATCTGACTAAAAACCGGCTTCAAGCGGAAGCCGACTGTCCCAAACAATCGAATCTCTTGTCAGACGAATGAGTACTTCATGCAGATTGGACCCCGAGCCTAACCTCCTTCCCAGGCTCAGGATAGCCATCGGGGACAGAGGCGACAAGTCACCCACCTTGGAAAATCGCTAAGAGAAGAAAGCATAAACCCTGAAAACATCGTCGTTTACCTGAGTGTTAGGTGTATCGATTAATGATTGCGCGTAGGCTGGACTGAGCTAGGTCTCCCAAATACTGAAGTACTACTTCTCATCCCACAGCATGCTCCCACCCTAGACCGGCATTCGGCTGCCGGTCCAAGGGAGACCAACTGGCACAAGGCTGCCGGTTGGGGGTAGAAGAGCTGAAGGATGGGAAGATAAAGGAAAATGTTGAGGGGATCAGGCTAAGGCCAGTCCAGAAACAGTTAAAAATCGATATAACAGAAACTTGGGGCAAAACGGAGCCGACATGTGCAAATACGATGTTGTTAGATACAACATAAGTTCAGCACACGAATAAACAACGATAAAAAGCCTCGGCCCAGCTAAGGGTCAGTCGGGGCATCAACCGGCTCGGGAGGGGCACTATCGGTGGTCCTTGCTGCTAGCATGAAATCTTCACCATCGGGAGATGGTGGAATGGAGCTGCCAGTGATGTCCTCGGCTATCTTCTAGGATGCCTCCATGAAGCCAGGCACTTTGAAGTCCATACCATCTATGGCTTCATCACCGTCGCTTTCCCCTACGTCGAAGAGCTCGTCGGTGTTTGCACATTCCTCAATAGCACAGGCGCGCTGGCAAAGCTTGACCAGGTCGACGTTGCTCAAGCCGTCCTCACAGAGATGCTCCAGCTGGTCCAGGTTGATGCCCTGGTACCACGAGAGCACAAAGGACAGGGCCTGCTCGGCGGCGGCTCGGGCAGTGGACTCCTTCCAGACGTCGACCCGGTTAGACACGAACGACATCCACACAAGGAGCCGGTCGATAGTGTCAGGTTCCGCTTGCCTTGGCCATAGAGCCTGGAAGACAGAAGCAACAGTGATACGTCTAAAACGTATCTATAATTTTTGATGCTCCATGCTTATTTTTACACCATTTGCCTTGTGTTTCGTTACACTTCGTGGCATTTTTATGCAATTTCCAGAACTAACCTATTGACAAGATGCCACAGTGCCAGTTCCCTGTTTTCTGCTGTTTTTGTGTTTCAGAAAAGCTACACAGGAAATATTCTCGGAATTGGACGAAACAAGTTCCAGAAGTCTTATTTTTCCCGGAAGCTTCCAGAGAGCCGAAGAGAAGGCGGAGTGGGGCCACGAGGGCCCCACACACTAGGGCGGCACGGCCCAGGCCCTAGCCGCGCCCCCTATATGTGAGGAGCCCCTGGCAGCCCCCTGACGACGCCCCTTCGCCTATATAAAGCCTCGGGACGGAAAACCCTAGGGGAGTCGGCAATTTTCCAGAAAGAGTTCTGCAGTTCTGCCGCCGCCACCGACGAATTTCGGGGGACAGAAGTCTCTATTCCGGCACCCTGCCGGGACGGGGAAGTGCCCCTAGAGCCATCTCCATCGGTCTGCATCGCCGTCTCCGCCGTCTCCATCGACCTCACCGCCATCTCCATCAACCTTGTTGTCTCCTATGATGAGGAGGGAGTAGTTCAGCCCGGGGCTGAGGGCTCTACCGGTAGCTATGTGGTTCACCTCTCTCTCCCATGATGTGATCTCTATGTGATCGTGAGCTTTGTATCATGTTGAATAAGTAGATGCTACTCTTCGTCATTATGTGTACTCTAGTGGTGTTATTAAAGTAATCTATTCCTCCTGCCATGGTGTAACGGTGACAGTGTGTGCATCATGGTGGTACTTGGTCTAGGCTACGATTGTGATCTCTTATGGATTATGAGAATAATTATCACTATGATAGTATTGAAGTGATCTATTCCTCCTTTCATGGTGTAATGTTAACAGTGTGTGCACCGTGTTAGTACTTGGTCTAAGTTGCAATAATATTTATCTTGAGTTGTGATTTGAATTGGATATCTCTATGAGCGGTGTTTGTCAAGTACTTGATGAACTTTAAGGGGTGCTTCTGTAGCCACTACACAATGATTAGTGTTATTCAATAGGAGAGTAATTCAGAGTAGCATAGTGAAGAGAAGTTATTTATTTGTTCAATTATGTTATATTTTTTGGGAGTGTGTCCACTAGTGAAAGTATGATCCCTAGGCCTTGTTTCCAAGCTTTGCACACCGTTTACTCACTGTTTTGTTACTTGTTTGCTTGCTGCCATTTTTATTCCAGATTGTATTTACTACTTATAATCATCTATACCACTTGTATTTCACTATCTCTTCGCCGAACTAGTGCACCTATACATCTGACAAGTGTATTGGGTGTGTTGGGGACACAAGAGACTTTCTGTATCGTAATTGCAGGGTTGTTTGAGAGGGATAGCTTTGACCTCTTCCTCCCTGAGTTCGATAAACCTTGGGTGATCCACTTAAGGAAAACTTGCTGCTGCTCTACAAACCTCTGCACTTGGAGGCCCAACACTGTCTACAAGAACAGAAGCGTGTGTAGACATCAAGCTATTTTCTGGCGCCGTTGCCGGGGAGGTAAGGTAAAAGGTACTCGCATCCTCCTGTGTGAGTGTTTGGAGTTATTTCCTTTAGATTCTGCAATTACATCTTTTTGTTTCTTGTTTTTATTTTCACTAGTTAGGCTTAATGGAAAACAAAGAGTTCTTTAGTCTTTTTCCTGAGTTTAGATATGAAGTGTTTGAAGAGAAAATTGAAAAACCTTTGGAGCTTAATTTGCATGCTAATAGTGTTGTTAGTATGAATGCTTTGAACACCGTTATTGCTAATGCTATAGAAAAGTCTAAGCTTGGGGAAGCTGGTTTTGTTAAGCATGATATTATTACTTCCCCAGCTTTAGTGGAGAAAGTTTGCTCTGATGATATTTTATCTCCCCTATGTGATGTTCCTGTGCCTGTTACCTATGTTAGTGATTATGATTGGGAAAAGCACTCTACTTTTGATATTGAAAATATTTTTGGTACCAATTCGAAGGTTAATAATTGTTGTACCATTAGTACTATCCATGCTCCTTCTTATGATGATATGTTTGATGAGTATGCTTTGCGAAATAGTTGTTCTCTAGCTTGTGATGATACTAAACCTCTGGTTTATGATGGTTATGATGATGGGTATAATATTTTCAGTTCACCTACTTTTGAGGAGAAAATTAGTTATGATTACAATATGCCTCCTGTTTTTGATGATTATGGTGATGAGAATAATTATTCTATTGAATCTGCTCCTACTACGATTGTTCATGTGGGGAGTATTAATTCTTTTATGCATGTGGCTCATGATAGGGATGCTTTATGTGATAGTTATATTGTTAGTTTTATTCATGATGCTACTGAAAGTTATTATGAGAGAGGGAAACATGGTTTGATGGATCTCAACAATATTGAGTTTCCCCTCTTTATGTTGCAATTCTTGAAGTTGTACTTGTTTTGCCTTCCTATGCTTTTTGCTTTGCGCTTTCATGACTTGTCTCTTTACAAGACTATTTTTCATAGGAAATGGTTCAGATTTAAATGTCTTTCACATTTGCTTGTTGATGCTCTCTATTGCTTTAAGTTCCTATATGGCGCCTTTGCCTCAAGCTCTTATATGGCGCCCACATGAGCATCTTTGCAAATTACTGCGCCTAGCTCAAAGGCGTTAAAGAAAAGCACTCTTGAGAAATAACTCATTGTTTTATTTTCAGTACTTTTTCTTTTATTTGAGTCTTGGAAGTTATTACTACTGTAATGACCTCTCCTTATCCTTTTTATTTCGTTTTTGTGCCAAGAGAAGCTTCTAATTTGAGTGAGGTAAGATTTGGGGATGTTGCTGTCCTGAAACAGTTTTTGGTGCTGTACCGTAAAAATTCGTGAAAATTCTCTGTATATCTTTTGGACCTGCGATTTCTTGTGCATATGCCACAGGTTATATCCAAACTTTCATTAGTTGAACACTTTTTGATTTGAGCAACAGAAAACCCTCTAAAAATTCGACCTTTGTCAGCTATTCTGTTTTGACAGATTTCTGCCACTATGTGTTTGCCTCTCGATCACTTTCTTTTTGAGTTCTTTTGATCATGGAACTTTTGGGGAAGTTGCTACAGTAGTATATGCTATATATGTGGTGGTTTTGTGTTGAAATATGAAATGAAAAGGGTTGATTCAATGCTATGCTTACACTAATGTTGCTAATAGAATTGTGTTTAGTTTTGTATGAAGGAAGTTTTCAAGTGTAGGGATTGGAGAATGATGAGATGAGATGAAGAATGGACAAAAGCTCAAGCTTGGGGATGCCCATGCATCACCCCAATAAATATCCAAGAAGTACAAGCGTCAAAGCTTGGGGATGCCCCCGAGGCACCCCTTCTTCATCGGCAAAAATCAGGTCACCTTTCAAGACACTATATTTTTATTGCTTCATGCATTATGCGTTTTTCTTGGAGCGTCAGTTGCTATTGTTTTAAATTTTCTTTTGTTTTGTTTGCTGCAATAAATGGTTAGATCGCATCATGTTTCTTTTGGAGGAGATGAACTCGCTTTTCATTTGCCAAGAACACTCTAGTTTTCACTCTTATCGTTCAATGAGTGTTCTCTTTTTCTGCTACTGCGTTTAGCTTGCATTTTTCGCCTTGATTTGTGTTCAGATCTTGTTATATCTTTTCATCAAGGTGTATTTTGACCTCTGGTCTATGTTGGTTTTCATCAAAAGAGGTGTTTATAAAAAGTTTGAATGGTGTTGGAAAAGAGAAAAAGCTTTATGCAAAAAAAAAGTGGTACAAGAAGGAGCTTGTGTAGACTGCGGCTTAGGCTTTTGCATGTCGTGCTTGATGTCTTTTTGATAGTATGCTTAGTGGTTTTGCTGTAGCATGACTTGTCTCAAATAACTGAGATTGCTTAATGAGCCTTTGAAAAAATCATGCGTTGTTTTTATCGTTTGGAAGCATTATTTTGGTTTTCTCCTTGATGCTTTATTTGGGTTGACTTGGCGCATGCTCACACATGTTAGACTCATACAAAGTCGCCAAAAGCCTCTATGATCATTTAGTTTTTGACTTTTGATGCCATCTTATGCTTCTTTTAATGTCGCTTTGTCGCTTTGCATGATTATGGTCGTTATTGCTCTCTTAGTTGCTCGCTCCCAGTCTTTTGCTAGCCCTCGCCTTGTACTGAGTATGAGCTCTACTAGTGCATCCAACTCCTAAAAACCAAGTTTGCCAAAGTGTCCACCATACATACCGATTAGCAATTTGCTATTCCAAAGTACATTTGACTTGCTTTTATCTACTCTTCAAATTAAACTCTTACCAGTGTTATGCGAAAATTGGTCAGTAAAGCTCTCACGAATCGGAAGGCACACTTTATTTTTCTTGCTCTTAAAAATTTGACATTGTGGTCTCTTATGTTGAGTTGTTATGCTTGCAAGTTGTAAGTTGGAGACTAGCCCAGCCATGCAGTCATGTGCAAGCTTTCAACATTGCACTTCTTATTTGAGTTGATATCGTGATCTTTTGTTTATGGATGCCCGCGGTGTGAAATGAATTGGGAATCTTGCGGGTATCATGGAGTTTGTATATGTGTTAGGGAAACGCCTAGGCCGCCAATCTAAGCCATGCATAATTCATGGTAGAAATTTGCAGCATACCCATAGTGGACATTCGACGACGCATCTCAAAATAAAAAGCTAAACAAATGGTAAATAAAAGAGATGTCGAGGTGTTCATTGTCTGCTTGTCCTGTCATTTTGATGTGGGCTTGTTCCATGTCATCGGGCACGGAGGTACCCCGTTGGTGGTTCTCGATGATACGTATATACTTACAATGACAAGAGCCTTGCTTGGGACTCTAAGTAAAGTAGCATGAGGTTTGGGTACTCGTATTCACGGGACACGAGGTTTTCAACTTATGATTTGTCAAGCATATGCATCATAATTGTTCTCGCATTAAATTTAACCATTCAAGATGCTTATGATGGGGGCAATGAGAGCTCAAAGCCGGTAAGTACCATAATTTTTGAAGGTTTATAAAACTTGCAATCACTGCTTCCCTCCGCGAAGGGCCTTTCTTTTACTTTTATGTTGAGTCACCACCTTCTATCTTTATGCACCATTAAGAGAGCATAGTTGTCATTCTTAGTATAATGTGCATTGTCCCAAAGTTTTCATTGATTGATTCATATTGTTGGTTTCACTTGTTCTCAAATTATTTGTATCTAGTCGCCCTCTTAAACTTGAAGGTGTCCTATGCATTTATGTTTTGCTCTCCATGAAGGACAAGCTGAAAACCATTTGTATGTTTTTCCTTATGATTTGAACACACGTTTGACTTTCATTGTTTTATTTTCATGATCTTTTGTTTGTGTTCATTTTCATGTTATAACATGGTTGCTAAGTTTCTATTATCAAGATTATGTCTTTCATGCCCATGTTTTAAGTTCTTTGATCTCAGCACTCAATGCTTTACCTATATGATCAAAGTTGTGATGGTGCATGTCATCTCAAAAATTATTTATTTTGTTATCACTTACCTACTCGAGGACGAGCAGGAGTTACGCTTGGGGATGCTGATACGTCTAAAACGTATCTATAATTTTTGATGCTCCATGCTTGTTTTTACACCATTTGCCTTGTGTTTCATTACACTTCGTAGCGTTTTTATGCAATTTCTGGAACTAACCTATTGACAAGATGCCACAGTGCCAGTTCCCCGTTTTCTGCTGTTTTTGTGTTTCAGAAAAGCTACACAGGAAATATTCTCGGAATTGGACGAAACAAGTTCCAGAAGTCTTATTTTTCCCGGAAGCTTCCAGAGAGCCGAAGAGAAGGCGGAGTGGGGCCACGAGGGCCCCACACACCAGGGCGGCGCGGCCCTGGCCCTGGCCGCGCCCCCTATGTGTGAGGAGCCCTTGGAAGCCCCCTGACGACGCCCCTTCACCTATATAAAGCCTCGGGACGGAAAACCCTAGGGGAGTCGGCAATTTTCCAGAAAGAGTTTCGCAGTTCCGCCGCCGCCACCGACGAATTTCGGGGGACAGAAGTCTCTGTTCCGGCACCCTGCCGAGACGGGGAAGTGCCCCTGGAGCCATCTCCATCGGTCTCCATCGCCGTCTCCGCCGTCTCCATCGACCTCACCGCCATCTCCATCAACCTTGTTGTCTCCTATGATGAGGAGGGAGTAGTTCAGCCCGGGGCTGAGGGCTCTACCGGTAGCTATGTGGTTCACCTCTCTCTCCCATGATGTGATCTCTATGTGATCGTGAGCTTTGTATCATGTTGAATAAGTAGATGCTACTCTTCGTCATTATGTGTACTCTAGTGGTGTTATTAAAGTAATCTATTCCTCCTGCCATGGTGTAACGATGACAGTGTGTGCATCATGGTGGTACTTGGTCTAGGCTACGATTGTGATCTCTTATGGATTATGACAATAATTATCACTATGATAGTATTGAAGTGATCTATTCCTCCTTTCATGGTGTAATGTTGACAGTGTGTGCACCGTGTTAGTACTTGGTCTAAGTTGCAATAATATTTATCTTGAGTTGTGATTTGAATTGGATATCTCTATGAGCGGTGTTTGTCAAGTACTTGATGAACTTTAAGGGGTGCTTCTGTAGCCACTACGCAATGATTAGTGTTATTCAATAGGAGAGTAATTCAGAGTAGCATAGTGAAGAGAAGTTATTTATTTGTTCAATTATGTTATATTTGTTGGGAGTGTGTCCACTAGTGAAAGTATGATCCCTAGGCCTCGTTTCCAAGCTTTGCACACCGTTTACTCGCTATTTTGTTACTTGTTTGCTTGCTGCCATTTTTATTCCAGATTGTATTTACTACTTATAATCATCTATACCACTTGTATTTCACTATCTCTTCGCCGAACTAGTGCACCTGTACATCTGACAAGTGTATTGGGTGTGTTGGGGACACAAGAGACTTTCTGTATTGTAATTGCAGGGTTGTTTGAGAGGGATAGCTTTGAACTCTTCCTCCCTAAGTTCGATAAACCTTGGGTGATCCACTTAAGGGAAACTTGCTGCTGCTCTACAAACCTCTGCACTTGGAGGCCCAACACTGTCTACAAGAACAGAAGCGTGTGTAGACATCAAACAGCATTGCGCAGCTGTGACCCCAAAGCAGCCATGGGCTAGAGCCGGCCTTTGATCGACGCCATCAACTCCTCCGTGGAGAGCTCTGCCTTGGGATTCTTGTGGCGGACGATATGGTACTCCGCCTGACACTCTTCTACCGCAGCTACCGCAGCCTCAGCAGAGTCAAGGAAGGCCTCTGCAAGAGCGACAAGTAAGAAGGGAGAACGTGCAAAGGAATGAAAGCAGAAAAGCAGAAGAAGGGACGCACCATTGAGAGCATCCTCCATCCCCTGGAGGCCAGCGTGGATCTTGCGGTTTCGCGCACGCCAAACGCCAAGCTCGGCATCGTACTTATCATAGTCAGACTCCTGGAGATCAATTAACTCCTCGACCTTGGCGTCGCACTTCTCATTCTCGATGTCTTGCACCGTGCAGAGCGCATCCACCTTGGCATCATACTTCGCTGCGAAAATCTTCTTATCCTCGGCCAGCCGCTGTTCAAACTCCTGCCGCAACGTCAGCTCTGCTTCCTTGGCCTTTGCTAGCTCTGCCTCTTGTTTTGGGCCCTGCCGGCTTGAACCTGCAAGCCCTTGATACGCTCCTCATGCTCCTGATGAAGCCGGCCAACCTCACTGGCTGACACCGAGCTGGAAAGTCGAGCTTCGAGCGAGGAGATGCAGGAGGCGGCGCCTGCGGGCAGAAAATGTTAAAGGCAAAGCAGCAGCAGAAGTGCACGCCGAAGTTAGAAGAATCTAGGCTTACCCGATAGCCTCTCCAAGTCCTTCTTCAGGGTTTGATACTGGGACTTGCCGATACGATACTTCACCAGAAGCTTTTGGAAGACGCTGCCCCGAAGCTCGTTGATGCCCTAAGAATACAGAGAAATGATTTTTAGCGAGAGTCAGTTCCAAGCTAGCTGCCTCTATAGCTACCTCAAAACTTGGGGGCTGGTAGGAGGAGGAATCGGTCATAGAGCGACCGGCTCCAGCCCTCAGCCGGCAGGTCATCTAGGCGACAAAAGAATTTGAAGCTAAGACAAAGTTACTTACATTAACAGTCCTCTCTGCCTCGACGAACTGGAGGCCAGCATTTCCCAGTGACTCCTTGACAGTGGCGAACTGCTTGCTCAGTTCCGCCAAAGTCAAATTCCTGGCCCTGGTTTTGCTGGTTTCGCAAGAGCCGGCGCTGGAAGCAGTATCCGCCCATTCCTTCTGGAGCTGGCTGGCAGAGCTTTGGCTACCAACGCCGGACCCGGTCAAAGCCGTAAAGGTTTTTCATCCTGAAGCACTCTTGGTTGCCGCCCTAGGAGTAACGGAAGCTTCGTCGTGGTTGCCCTCCTCTGTTCGAGCAGCAGGAGTTTCCTGAGAAACCTTCTCAGGGTCAGCGTCAGCTCCAGCGTGAGGAGGATCGGCAGCCTTGTCAACCTCCATCTCAGGCACGGGCGTGCAAGTCTCTGTGGCTGGCACAGGTGCAACATCGGAGGAAGCTCGCACAACTGTCTCTGGGGGCACTAGTGTCTCTGCGCCAGCCGAAGCCTTCCCATTGCTTCTTCCATGATCTCGCGCAGTTCTCCCTAGCCAGCTTGGCCAGAAGATGCCTCAGCAGCGGCAATTTCTCCCGCCGCATTCCTATCAGTGGCGGTGCAAGGTGCAATGACTTCCGCCACAGTAACCTCCTTGATGATGGCCTCCTCCATCCGCACCGGTCTTGCCTCGGCTGCGGCATCTGCGTCGGCGACACCATCCTCTGCTGCTACCTCCTAGCGGGCAAGTCCCACCGCGTCTTCCTCGACCTCGTGGGTCCCCTCCTGCGAGGCGTAGTCCTTCTCCTCGGCGCAACTCTTGTTGCCACCATCGTCCCCCTGCGCACCCTCTTGCTGCGCGAGAGGGTGGAGGATGAAGGTTCAGTCCCCTCCGGCATCGTCGTTGGGAAGGGCTTCAGGAACCTATCTATGGAGATGGAAGCCCTGCAAGAAAGATGCCCCGCGTCAAGTGTGTCAGGGACGCGAGAGCAGGAAGTGGAAAGGAGGATGAAGGCGAGGATCTTACGCAGCCACCGTTGTAGCCTGGCGCTTGACCACCTTCTTCGCCTTGGGGGAAGAAGGTCCTTCACCGCTGGTTCGGTCCTCTTCTATTGCTGAGCCAGCTCAGGCGGAGCCGGTTGAGCTCTCTTCTTGGGGGCAGCTGTCCCGCCTCCAGGTTTCTTCGAGGCGGCCGGCTTTGGAGCAGCCGGCAGCCGCTCCGGGGAATCTGGCACGTCTACGACCGAAGAGATCTTACCTCCGGTAGCGGCCGCAGTGGCCACGTGAAGAGTTGTTGCCCCGAGGGTAGCAGATGGGTCTAGTTCATCATCATCATCTTCAGACCACTCTATTAAGGAGGAGGGACATGGGGACTTACTCGAGTGGCTGAGGGATTCGCCCTGCTCCTCCAGCTCCTCGCTCCCGTCGTCGTCATGAGTGGCGCCTGAGCCCTCAGGGGCGACACTGGAGCCATCGTCATCATCTTCATCATCGTCATCCCAGATGACCTCGTCGTCCGACTGCGCCTTGTCGGCGGCAAAGCTGGCCTGGCGCGTGGTTTGGTTCTCCGCGGTCTGCAGAGCAAACAAGTTATGCTCAAGCCGACAGGGCAACGCGTGCGAAGCTAGGCAGGAAGCTAGTCAACCAACCAGCGTCCTAATGTTGGGGAAGTGAAAAGCTAAGCCGGGGAAACATACCTCCGCTATCTGGTTGTTGCGGTCGTAAGGCTTCAAGCCCCACGCCCATTCGGCGAGAAGCTTGACTTTGGCTATCTTGTTCGCCTTTTGCGCCACCACTGCCGCTGATAGGGCCTTGGAGGAATGCCGAGTGGGATCTCTGTTGTATCCCAGGAAGCACATCTTGTGCGACCAATGCTGGAGGGGTGACACACGGGCGTCGAGGAAGGTGATCAAGAGGTCCGACGGCTTCAGGCTGCCCTCCGCTTGCAGAGCAACGATCCACCAAATAATGTTGGCCATGTCTGGGTCAGGGCCTGGAAGAGAGGTGCTCCAGTTGTCACGCTCGCCAGGTCCTCCCGCGTCAAAGGGAGGCAGATTGACAAGGTCGACGTCCTTCCCGAGGTTCTTCACATAGGAGCACTGCCATTTCTTACAAGACTCCTTCCATGTGAGCTTCGGGAATCCAACAGTCTTGCGGGCATAGAAGGAGGCCGCCCCGCACGTCACCTGAATTGAGTCCGCCATCTGGGTCTTGAAGTAAAGGAGCCGCCGGAACAGCTCAACGCTGGGCCAGATGCCCAGATACGCCTCATAGAGGGTGGCGAATGCGGATAGAGTCATCATCGCATTTGCCCCGATGTGATGCGGCTGTAGATGGAAATGATCCAAGAACTCCCGTATGAAGTTGCTGGCGGGCAACGCGAAGCCCCTTCGGAAGTGCTCGAAGAAGACTACCGCTTCTCCGGGCTTGGGCGCGGGCAACCTCTCACTGCTGGGAGGACGGCAACTCACAAGACCTTTGGATGGGATTACCTGACCTTGGCGCAGTAGCTCGATCCTCCTCTCCTTCACCCAGGATCCTTCCCAGGATCCCTTAGTCAAAGGGGCCGGGGTGGCGCCCCCGACTGATGCAACGCCCTTGCTTTCTGCCGAGGCACCTTCGGGGCCATCCTCGTCCGGATCTGGATGAATGGAATGGCGGCGGAGGGAATCTGGAACCCTAATCTGGTCCAGTGAAGGTTCCGAGCCAAGAAGATTTGGGGCAAGCAGGCGGCCAAGGGAAGGGGAGAAGCAAGCAACTGGTGACCCACGCCCACGAGCAGTCCCCCTATTTAAAAGGGGGAGGGCGGGCGCTAGCGGATCGGTTGCGCACCTCACCCACGATGTGCTGGCAGCCGCACCCTTCGTCACACGCCACATCGAAGCTCAACGATTGTAACCACCGCGGTTGCCACAAAAGATCAGGAAACCAGAGCCGATGGGACGTGACGCTGCGGCACGCGGACAAGTGGCGCCTGGGTCCAAGCCCCAAGGGATCAAGTCCCGTGGAGCCGGACGCCAGCTGGCGGTTATGAGGCGGCCCCAGCCGGTTTGGTCTGGGAGCCAGCACGTCCCAAGATGGCCGACGATACTTCGCGGAACTTAACCTCAAGCTCGACAACTTTCCAGCCGGATGAAAAGCCCTGGGACTTCGACGGATGTGAATAAACTTCAGCGAGGAAAAGAACCCGCCGAAGCCCCATGCTGTCCCATGAGACTTCGCCAGTTTTGGGGGCTAGTGTCGTGGGGATGACTATCTGGGTAGGCCAAGGGCAGAGCAACCTGCCGGCTGACGTCCCAAGGATCACCGCGATATCCGGCCGAGGAGTCCGGCTTCGACCGAAGAGTCGGCTGCGCCAGCAGCCGGCTGAGATCTTCTCCACCGAAGGCTCAAGCCGGCGAAGACGACGAAGCCTTTAACCATCGCTTTATTAAAAGTTGCAGGGGCCCAACATGAGCGGCAGAGGCTGGAGACCGGAGTGATGCCAGCCATGCACGGCCTCGAGCAACCGCACCAAGCAAACCTCCTCTCCACGAAAGGATCCGAGGCAAGCCGGGGGCATATACCCCGGATATGCCGGTCTAGGGGACAAAGGCACTTTATAAATTAGCCTGTGCCTAGGCAGAGGGATAGAGAAGAGCGAGACCCATGCCAGGGCCGCAGCCATGGGGAAGCCAGTAGCCGGGCAGCCGGACGACAATCTGTAACCAGGCCCCTGCCTATATAAGGAGGCCTGGACCCTTAGAATAGGGGATCGAACACTTCTTCTTCCTCTAGACAACACAACTCAAGGAGCACTGTAAGCCACCGTGTGCTCATAATAAATACTAAGGCAGGACATAGGGGTTTTACCTCCAGCGAGGAGGGCCCTGAACCTAGGTAAGTGATGTGTCGTCACTTGCCCAATCTTGAGCCGGACCCATCGCTGTTTTCTGATGAGCCCCTCTGATAAGCCATCCCTATGGCTACTGTCCTCAAAATACCACGACACAATATGCAAAAGTCTCAACAAGAACAACAATAGATGGTGTGCAAACCAACATGCACAAACTTGATTACTCAAAATAAAGCATGTAGGAAGCACAACATATACAAACACATGCAAGATACAAAACCCAACACATGCAAAGGGACGAGTAACTTTCAATGTAGGTAAGTAAGTACATGTTACCGCAAGGAGGAACATTGGATATATGATAGAAACAAGATAATCCAATTGACTTGACTTGAGACAATATAATTGACAAAGATCCCTTAATTCTTCATGATATAGCCAAGTCTCCAATGCCCTCTAATAACACCTATTGATCAAGTTTGAGTTTGATGGTCCCCAACCAAGTTGGGTCCTAAGACATTAGTCACAATAGGTTTGGTAACCCAAATAGTTCTTTTCTTGACACCTTTGAGTACCAATCTATTTGGAAAACACATTGCCAACCTTATCCTTGCAAAGTAAATAAGCATCATCAATTATGACAGGGTTGGATGAGTTACCCATAGTGCATGAAGAAGAAAGGTGACCCTTCTCACGACATATGTAACAAGTTCTTTTCTTCACCTTCTTCTCACTTGATTTCTCCACAATGGGAGCATTAGATTGATTATTCTTGGGAAGAGACCTTTCTTCAACTCAAGGTTGAGCATGGCCTTGAACTTGTGGCCGCTTCCCTTGTTGCTTCTCAACTAGTGCCTTCTTCTTCAAAGGGCAAGATCTAGCATGGTGCCCTTCAATTTTGCACTTGAAGCAAACAATCTTGGCCGGATCTTTAACTTGTACTTGGCCCTTATTATTCTTGAAACTCTTGGACTTCTTGTTGTTATTAGAGATAAAACCAAGTCCACTCTTGTCATTGGGGGATTTTTGCACACTCAACATATTGTCAGTTTCGACTTCCCTTCATGACTCTTTACCAAGTCTTTCTTCAAAGAAGTGACTTGGGCCTTGAGCTCTTTGATTTACTCTACATGGTTAGTAACATTACAAGTACTATAGGAAGTAGAAGCTTCATTCTTAGAGCAATAAGGCAAGGAAAGTAATTCATCACAAGATGTAGAAATATTATGAGTAGATGAATTACTAGAACTAGCACATGGCAATATGGCATTTTGAGAAGAAGTGCAAATGTCCACATGAGGATCACTAGATGTTACCTTTGAAATAATAGCCTCATGAGCTAACTTTAGCCTATCATGGGAGCTAGAGAGCTTTCCATGGCTTTCTTCCAATTTCCCATAATTACTAGTTAGCAAAGCAAGTTGAGCCCTTAGCTCAACATTCTCCTTCAAGATGGATGCTTTACAAGAAGTAGAGTTAGTAGCACAAGCATCATCACTAATGGAAAGAAGAGAAGGTAATTTAGTAAGCTCATTTAAATTTGAAGCTTTAAGTTGCTCATGTGACTCGGTGAAAATGATGGGCTCACTCGAAACAACCCTAGAGTCATTTTTAAGAAGCTCAAAATTCTCAAGGAGTTTAGCATAAGTAGCTACAAGCTCTTCATATTTAGTTTCAAAATCATTTGCCACCACAAGATTTCTATCATAAGATTTCTTTATTTTAGATAATTATAAAGTAGAGGTCTCCTCAAGAGATTCCTTGGTGGCTTGTTTTTCTTCTAGAGCTTCTTTTAGATTTGTGATCTCGTCCGCGTAATCACGGGCATTACCTTGCATTTTAAAGATGGTATTCTCATGCTCCTCAATAATTTTATTGCTCTCGGTGGCACTAGCCAAAATCTTATAGAAGTAAGAGCAAGCAATTTTATTCTTACGAATAGCATGAAAAAACATTTCACTCTTCTCAATTAAAGAGGCAAAGTCATCATCCTCTTCTTGATTATCCTCATCATCACCATCACTAGATATATTGGGTTCCAAAGTCGGAGTTACCTTTGAAGACCTAGTCATAAGGCAAGTGTGGGAGACAATAGAAGATGATGAAGAATAACTTGAAGCTCCAATTAAAACCTTGTCTTGGCCAATAGAATCTCTGAATTCCTCTACATTGTTAGACACACAAAAACTAGAGGAACTAGAGGCATTTATATCATGACAACAAGGAGTAACAAGCATATCATTATGAGATTTATTCAAGCAACAAGCAAATGATATGCAAGGACTATCAACACAAGCATGTAAAGAGTTTATGGTGCTAGAAGTGTTTAAGTCCAAAGATGAAGCATTGCAATGAGACAGAGATGAACGGTCAACACAAGTAAGCTTACTATCAACATTGCAATATTCATCACCATTGACCATAACGTTACCTTGTGTCTTGCCACACATTGGTGAAGTGGATGAGAGTTCATCACGACCGGAAGTGGAGGGAATACAATCATCCTCAATAATGTTGGATACATCATATTTTTCTTGAATCTTTGTCCAAAACTCATGAGCATTATAGAAAGGCATGATTGCATAAATAACTACATTGATCACAACATCAAAAATCACATTAGTAGCTCGAGAATTAAGATAAGAGTTTTTCTTCTCCTCTAAAGATAGATTTTGTAAATCCTTAGGAGGATAAAAACCCATATCTAAAATTCTCTCTATATTTGGTCCATAACACGAAAATGATTAAGCATGCAAATTTTCCATATATCATAATTAGTGCCATAAAACATGAAAGTGTCATTGTGCACTAATCCCCTAGCCAACATCTTTGCTCTCAAGGCGGTGAAGCCTAAAATGAGAGACCTCGCTGTGATACCAATTGAAAGGACACAAATGTCGCTTAGAGGGGGGGGTTAATAGGTGATTTAAAACTTTTACGAGTGGCTTGACAAATGCGGAATAAAACTAACGTTTAATTTTCCAAGCATACAAAACCTAGAAAGACTAGGCTCACCTATGTGCACCAACAACTTATGCTAAACAAGATAAGCAACTATGTGATGGCAAGATATATAAGACTTCAAGCACGATGGCTATCCCAAAGTAAATTGCATAAGTAAATGAGCTCGATTATATAAATAACCGGGGCACGCGGAGACGATGATGTATTCCGAAGTTCACACCTTTGCGGATGCTAATCTCCGTTGGAGCGGTGTGGAGGCACAAGGCTCCCCAAATGCCACAGAGGCTCACCGTAATCTCCCCGAGCCCTCCAACCAAGATGGAAGACCCGATCACTATGGGACACTTGAGGGCGGTCACCGAACCCGTACAAAGCTTGGGGCAATCTCCACAACTCAATTGGAGGCTCCCAAGAATCGCCACTGAGACACCACAAAGCTTGGGAAGATCTCCACAACTTAATTGGAGGTCCCCAAGAAATTGCCACGAGGCACCACAAAGCTTGGGAAGATCTCCACAACTCAACTGGAGGTCCCCAAGTAACCACTAAGCCACTAAGCCGTCTAGGGTTCCAAGAACCCAAGAGTAATAAGCTCATGAACTTTCACTCCAAATCTCCAAGGAGAACTCAAACTAATGCAACCGATACAATGGAAAGAATACATAAATTGCACAAGTCCTTCTCTCCCAAATCCCATCAAAGCAACTAATGCTATGGGGGAAGATGAGAGGAAGAACAAAGGAGGAGAACACCAAAAACTCCAAGATCTAGATACCAATAGATTCCCTCACTTAGAGGAGATATTGTTTGGTGGAGATGTGGATCTAGATCTCCTCTCTCTTTTCCCTCAAAAAGATTCAACAAGCATGGGAAGAATAGAGAGTAGGGAAAGCTTCTTCGAAGTCAACAATGGAGGAGAGAGAGTGTGGGAAAGCTACAGCCCAAGGGGGGAGAAGGGGACCTTTTATAGTCCTCTCCAAAACATGACCGTTGTGATCCGAGTGGTAGTACTGGTGCCCCAAGCGGTAGTACTGCTCGATTAAATAGCTGCATGAAAACAAGGTAGAAAAAACAGCGAGCGGTAGTACTGCTGCCCCAAGCGGTACTACCTCTTAGCATAATCAACTTTACTTCAAGCGGAAAATGCTAAGCGGTAGTAGACCGGTACTTTGGAGCGGTAGTACCGCTCGGGCGGTACTACTGCTCGTACGGGCGGTACTTCCGCTGCTCCAAAAACTACAAAGCAACCCGGTACGAAAACTTTAAGAACTTTTGCATTCAGATTCCGTTTTTGATGATCTTGGACTTGTTGGAATCACAATGACGAGCTCTAAAACTTTATGCTGAGAATCGTCATAGCCCAAACACAGAAGGTAAAACCAAATAATGATTGGTTTGACCTATCTAAAAAGGATGAACCGGAAAACCTTCAACACCAAAAACACAATAAGTTTTTTTTATCCAAAACCATTTTTAATGAGCTTGGTATTGCCATGAAGATAACCACAAGGTCTAAAACCTCGCATAGAGAAAATATAAATAATAACCAAGAAATATGATGTAAAGTATGCAAAGGTTTGAGCTCTCTCCGAACGATAAGATTAAGTTACTCACTTGAGAGCCCCTCTTGATAGTATGGCTATCGATCGTAAAACCCGGTCTCCCAAACACTATGAGACCGGGAAGAAAGAAACCCTATCAAGATCATACCTTTGACTTGCGCATTCCACTTGAGCTAGAAGATGGTTGTCTTGACTCCCTCAAGATGGAACAACCTTACTTGATCATGCTTGCTAGCACATGCTTGATGAAGACAACTCCAAATACTGCCCCACACTCCATTATGGGAGATCCTCGCTCCATCTTTCTGTTAACTTGAACTTCTTCGCTTGAAACTTTAGGAGCCCGGTAGTACCACTGCACCCAGCGGTAGTACCGGCCATGTCTTCATCTTTAGCCGAAGAGGAGGCCAGCGGTACTACTGGCCCACTACCGGTTCACTACCGCTTAAAAAACTTGTATTACTGCAACCGGTTCTCGCTAAGCGGTAGTGGCCCGGTACTTCTGGGCGGTAGTACCAGCGGCCCGATTCATGAGCTCCGCCACAGGAGCGATAGTACCGATCAGCCCAGCGGTACTACCGCTTAACTGAAGATGGTATAGTTGGCCTTGGATATTACTTTGGTCATCGCTAAATCTTCTTTATTGTCTTCTTATTACAACCTTGAAGCCAACCAATGGTTCTAGCATTGTCTACGGATAAGTCCTACAAATAAAACTCAATGCAAACATTAGTCCATCGGGATTGTCATTAATTATCAAAACCACACATGGGGCACCAACTCTTTCAGGGATCCATTTTAAAAATCAAAACCATCTAGTTTGGGGGATCTTATGGCATGTACAATGCTAGCCTCTTAGTTGGGCGCTTAAGTAGCCTAAAAATAATTTTTTTCCTAAATTATAAACACAAGCGCACGTAACTCCATCGCAAAGCACTAATCTGGGACGCTAAAATGGAGACTTAAGCGTCCGTTTGTGCACCGCTGATACGTCCAAAACGTATCTACTTTCCTGAACACTTTTGCTATTGTTTCTCCTCTAATTTGTGTGTTTTGAATACAACTAACATGGACTGACGCTGTTTTCAGCAGAATTGCTCCGGTGTCTCGTTTTTGTGCAGAAATCTAACTTTTAGTAAAAATTCGGGAAAAATCATCAAAAATCCTATTTCACCAGAAGACCCACGGAACCAGAAGACGGGATGGAGAGGAGGCTCGAGGGGCCCTCACACACAGGTGGCGCGGCCCAGCCCTGGCCGCGCCACCCTAGCGTGAGGAGGCCCCAGCAGCCCTCTCGACCTCCCCTCTCGCCTACATATACACCCTGACATAATAATATCAGGGAGATGGTGTTTTTCCCAGATAGACTTCCGCTGCGCCGCCGCCATCAGAAACCGCGATTCGGAACCAGAAACTCCGTTCTGGCACCCTGCCGGGACGGGGATTTGGAGGAGATCTTCATCGCCATCATCACCGATGCTCCTCCATCGACCATCCATGACTCCCCCATCCATGTGTGAGTAATTCCCCCGCTGTAGGTGAGGGGATGGCAGGGATTGGATGAGATCATTCATGTAATTTGATATGAGATTGTTAGGGCATAGTGCCTAGTATCTTTATTTAGTGCCTATGACATTGTTGCAACTTGTTGTGCTTAATGCATGTCACTTTGGGCCCGAGTGCCATGATTTCAGATCTGAACATGTTATTATTTCTATGATGATACTTGTTGTTTATGGTCGTACCTACAAGTTGTATACACATATTGTTGTCCGGAACCCGAGGCCCCAAAGTGACAGAAATTGGGATAACCGGAGGGGATGGCTATGATGTGAGGATCACATGTGTTCACCGAGTGCTAATGCTTTGCTCCGGTACTCTATTAAAAGGAGTACCTTAATTACCAGTAGTTTCCCTTGAGGCCCTGCTGCAACAGGCTGGTAGGACAAAAGATGTCGTGCAAGTTTCTCCTTGTGAGCACGTACGACTATATACGGAACACATGCCTATGATTGTTTGTACTAGGATGCTTTATCATTATTTATCTGCAATGCCCATGTCTCATTGATTTCATGAATTATCTTATCCATGCAACGCCCGTAATCCATCCCTATGCCTACAGTATTTGTTCCTACTGTTACTATTACCGCTGCTATTTTACTACTGCTGTTACTATTTCACTACTGTCACCACTATAAAACTGTTGCTACTGATAAATCACTGCGAGCAAGACTGTTTCCAGGTGCAGCTGAATTGACAACTCATCTATTAAGGCTTACATATATTCTTTGGCTCCCCTTGTGTCGAATCAATAAATTTGGGTAATACTTCCCTCGAAGACTGTTGCGATCCCCTATACTTGTGGGTCATCAAGACTATTTTCTGGCGCTGTTGCCGGGGAGCATAGCTTTATTTGTAATTTCACTTGGTATTCATATTGTTCGCTGCAATCCTTTCATTATGGGTAAACCTCGTGATGGAAAAGTTCCTATATTGCCATCCACTACAAGAAGAGGTATGACTCTCAACACCTCTGTTGCTCTTGATTCGCCATCTGTTATGAGTAAGTTGCTTACACCACCACACCCACACGCTACTGCTACTACTTCTTCTGAGATTGAAAATGCCACTGATAATTTAGATGATGCTTCTACTGTGCTTGATGAGAGTGGTTCACTAGGTTCCTTTTTAAATGCTACTATTGCTAGAGCTAAGTTGGGAAACACCACTGTTATACCTGTTAGTTCACCTGAGTCTAGGGAATGTCCTAGTGATGATTATGATGATGATGCTTATATTGAGCTTAATGATGATTTTATTGCTGAAGCACGTGCTGCTCGTAATGCTGGTAATGTTAGAGAACTTCTTGCAAGACGTTCTGTTAGATATAATTTGTCTCCTGATCCTAAGTTTGCTGCTTCTCCCATAAATATTAGAGACAAGGATTATGATTTCTCTTTGGATTTATCTTACATATCTATTGTTGAGAAAACTCCTTTTTGTGGTACTAAAGATGAGAGTGCTATGGGGCACATGAATGAGCTTTCTACTTTGAGTAATTTGTTTTCTGATGATATTAAGCTCCACACTTACTTTGTTGCTAAGATTTTTCCTTTCTCGTTGAAAGATGCACCTAAAACTTGGTTTAATAGCTTGTCTCCTGGATCTCTTACTAGTCCTATTGCTTTAGTTAATGCTTTCTTTCAGAAATATTTTCCTGCTAGTGTTCAACATGCTGCTGTGCAGAAAATCTTTGATTTTGAACAGGGAAAAGGAGAGATATTGCCTGAATCTTGGACAAGGTTTTGTTCTTTAATTAGAGCTTTGCCTAAAGAACCATTGCCTAAAAATGAACTCCTTGATATATTTTATAATGGACTAACGGATGAATCTAAGTCATATTTGGATAGTTGTGCTGGTTGTGTTTTCAGGGAAAGAACTCCGGCTGAAGCTGAAGAATTAATGGCTAAAATAAGCCGGAATCATGATGATTGGACTCTAGTTGAGCCAACACCAGCACCAACCCCTGCCCCATCTACAGAGCCTACGCCGAAGAAGAGAGGGATGATTGAATTAAATGATGAAGTTATGAGGGAAGCTAAGAAATCTCTTAAGGAGAAAGGTATTAAGGCCGAAGATGTGAAGAATTTACCTCCTATAGAAGAATTATGTAAGCCAATCCCTCACTCATCTACCATTGAGGTACACTCTCTCCAACGCTTTGATGAAAGAGATATTCCTTATTCTAAACCTCCTGATCAATGCTTAGATGAGTTTAATAATTTTATTGTTAAGCAAGAAAATTTTAATTGAATGGTGCATAATAACCTGTTGGAAAATTCTAGAGCTATTAACAAGTTGCAGGATATTGTGGAGAGAACCACCAATGATGTGAAGATACTTGTTAACTATTTTCAAATAGTTCAAATACAAATTGATCAGCTTACCAAGGTGCAAAAAGACTTGCTAGTTAATGCCGCAAGAGAGAAGCAAGCATGTGAAATACGCACAAGAAGTGGCGCTGCTACTCAAGATCCATTATATCCTGAAGGACATCCTAAGAGGGTCGAGCAAGATTCTCAACGAACTGCAAGTTATGATATTCCTTCTAAGAAGAAGAAGAAGAAGCATAAAACAACTACAGAATCATCTGATGCAGGTAAAGATCCTAACAGTGTTTCTATTTCTGATGCTGAAATTAAACCAGGAGATGCTTCCGATAAAGAAGAAGTTGAAGAAGAACCAGAAAAGATTGATAAAAGTGCAAAGTACACCAAAGAAGATTTCATTGCCAACAAGTATGGTAAAGAGAGAGAACCTTGGGTACAGAAACCAATGCCTTTTCCTTGTAAGAAACACAAGTCCAAGGAAGAAGAACACTACAACAGGTTTTGTGAATGGATGAGACCTTTATTTTTGCAAATTCCTTTGACTGATGCTATTAGAACGCCTCCTTATGCAAAGTATATGAAAGATATTGTCACTAACAAAAGGAAAATTCCTAGTGAGGAAATTTCCACACTACTTGCTAATTATTCTTTTGATGGTAAAGTTCCAGAGAAGCTTGGAGATCCAGGTATACCTACTATTCCTTGCTCCATTAAAAATAACTACGTTAGAACTGCTTTATGTGATTTGGGAGCTGGAGTTAGTGTCATGCCTTTTTCTCTTTATAAGAGACTTGATTTAGAAAATTTGGTATCAACTGATATATCTTTACAAATGGCTGATAAGTCTACTACTATTCCTATTGGTATATGTGAAAATGTTCCTGTTTAAGTTGCTAACAGTTGTTTAATATTAACTGACTTTGTTGTGTTGGAAATGCCTGAAGATGATAATATGTCTATTATTCTTGGGAGACCTTTTCTAAATACTGCAGGTGCTGTTATTAATTGCAATCAAGGAAAAGTCACTTTTAATGTCAATGATAAAGAGTACACGGTTTATTTTCCCAAGAAGATTGATAGGAAGAATGCTCTAAATTCAATCAAGCATGTTGAGACCATCAAAGTTGGTCAAATCATTTGTTCAGAGCGAAAGCCCAAGGAAGAATATAAAATTGTTATGATTGGGACTATACCTATCAAAGTTGAGGTAACATAAGCATTTTGTGAAGTGCAAAGTTTTGCCTCATATAAAGTTAGTTTGGTAACAAGACTTGATCAACCTTGTTAACAAAGTGATTTTATATGAACGAAACTTCGTTTTCACCGCATCCACTCCACCTCACTTGTATTTACTTTCATCAATTTTTTTCCTTCAGTTTAGTTAAATGATTAAGAGTATCTCAGAGCTGCTCATGCTTAGTTTTGATTTGCTTGAAATCATTTTATCCTCGTTTTTCTGAATTTTTATCGATATGCCAATTTCTGAAAAATTCTTGAAAATAAAGTTTCTCAACAAATTCTAGAAAATTCTTTATAAATTTTTATGTCAAAAATGGGGCAGAGAGACACCTGGGAGGCACCAGGAGGGGCTGCCACGCCACCTCACACATAGGTGGTGCGGCCCAGCCCTGGCCGCGCCACACAGGTGTGAGAGGGCCCCACCTGGCCCCTCACTTATCTCTTCCTCCCCTGCTCTTTCTCTCTCCCGAAAACAATGACACATCCAGCTCAAACCCGAGTTCTTGCTGTTCTTCACCTCGATTTTTCGATCTCCTTGCTCAGCCCAACATTTCTGCTGAAATTTGGAGCATTTGTTCTCCGGTATGTGACTCCTCCACTTGTCCAAATAGAATTTCTTTTGGTGGAATATTTCTTTAGTATTTTAGCATTGTAGGTGGCAGGATAAATGAGTATGCATGCTTGTTCTATTGCTTAGAATTGTTATTTTGATGCATGTTAGCTCTCTAGTAACCCACTATAGTAGTTTCCTACACTTGCTTGTCTTAAAATCACTTTTTATGAGTTTGTTAAAAAAAATCAGAGAAGGGAGATGGACAACTTCACATATGGAGAAGTGTTTGAAAGTGATGCACCAAGGTCATCAAGGCCCTCAAGATCCACTGCTCAATATAGGATGTCTTATAATGAGGATCTCATGTCACCAGACCTTGAAGGGGACGATGGAGATGCACATCCATCCACCTTCCCTTGTATTAACTTTTTGAGTGATGCAGGGATTCTTGATGATTTCTTGCTCCTTATTAATAGGGTTGGGTTGACTGCTTACATGACAGATGAAATTGACCAATATGCTATGCTTACAAAGACTTTCGTTGAAAGTTTTAAATTTACTAACGCTCATTTCAATCCTTCCATTGCATTTAAGATTTATGATAAGTCTATCACCATGCCTTTGGGGAGGTTTTGTTCTATTTTAGGTATTCCCATGTTTGGAATGGCCAAGAGGATACAAAATCACCCCGCTGAATTGTTGGAGCTTTACCGAGGGGTGACCAATGATGATGACCGCACCGCACAGCGTGGCAAGATAAGAAACATTCAGCTCCCAGCTATTAGATATTTTACTTACTATCTTGCAACTAGTGTACTTGGTAGAGAAAACACTAGCAATATCTCCAACTATCATTTAGCTTTTTTAGCTACCGCTCTTGATGTTAGTAGGAAGTATAACCTTGGTGCTATTATTGCTCGTCGCCTAGCCGCTAGGGGACCTATTTATGGAGGTATTATTGCCGCGCGCATTGTTGCTGAGCTAGGACTTTCTATTGCTCCTAATGATGTATTGTTGGCTCCACAGAGGCTTGATCTTGCTGCCATGAAACTCCATCATTTTGTTACTGCTAACTCTTGTGCTGGGAAATTAGTTTACAGGATGTTATTTATTGATGGAGAGGAAAGGGAAGTTCCCTTGCCTCGGCCTAACTTGTTCAGCATTCACGTGAGGCCATGGTCGCGCACGAAGGAGGAGTTGGACGATCAGCTTAGGTTGCTTGGTTTCAATATCCAACACGGTGCGGTGGTCCAGGAGGAAGAGGAGGAGCCGGCCTATCACTTCACCACGTACCACTCCGGGGCGTCCTCGAGCTCATATCAGGACGATGGTGCTTCTTTGTCACACTACGGAGGCGCCACCTCATGGCCGAGTTGGCCGAGTTGGGATTGATCTCCACTTAGGCCAAAAGCCTAAGCTTGGGGGGAGGTACGCCGACGATTCACTCATCTACATATCATATTTTGTCGGTCCTTTGTATATCCATGGTTCGCTTTCTCTAGTGTTCTCGTTCTTATTTCCACTTTTCCAAAACACAAAAAGACCAAAAATATTTCCGTTGTTTCTCTTTGTTTGTCTTTTTAGTTTGCTACCTTTGGTTTGCTTTACTTGCTATTTTCGGTTTGCCACTTGAAAAATCCAAAAATATTTCACTTTGTTCACTATTTCCTTTCATTCTTGTTTCAAAAATCGAAAACCCCAAAAATATTTGTTGTTCTTCTTCGGTTTTGTAAAGTTTGTTGCAGAGTTCAGTCTCCCGTTACTCCATTGGAGCTTGGTATTCACTTTATATTATTCAAGCCACACAAGTGAAGAGCAATAATGACGACATACGACAATCCGAGATGTGGTAAGAGGCTGGTATGAACTCTATTTGTTTTCATTTTTGTACATATACTCATCTATGTGGACATGCTTAGTCGGTTCATGTAAGGTATATGTTATCTAATGGATGCTTTGTAGTTCTTGCTCTCATATGATTAGTTTCAATTTACTAATAGTTTGTAGCATGTCATGTAGACGCTTGCATGCATTGTTTTATTCATAATATGGTATGTTATTGTGGTATCCACCTCTGAAAAGTTTCATTTGAATCGACTTGGCACATGCTCAAGCATGCATATGACTAAACAAAAAGTCAATTAAGCCTCGATGATCTAAATTGCCTCAGAGTTTTTGTATCATTTTTATGCCTATATTAATTTTGTTTTGTCGCAAGCATGATTATGATAGTTATTGCTCTCTTGATTGTCGCTTCCCAGTCTTTTGCTAGCCTTCACTTGTACTGAGTATGAGCTCTACTCATGCATCCAATTACCAAAAACCAAGTCTTCCAAAGAGTCCACTATAAATTCCTATGCATGGTATTTGAAAGCCATTCCAAGTAACTTTTCATGTGCTACCTTTCAAAACTTTCAACTACTTCTCATTTTGTGCCACTGTTTTTAGCTCATGGGGACATAGTGGTCAGAATTGCTATCTTCCATATTAAATTAAGTACCCCTTGACTAGGCAGCTTCATCTGCTCATCATTAATTTTGCATGAGAGCTGGTCAGACCATTATAATCTTAATTTAAAAAGAAAAGAAAAAGAGCACTCCTCCATGGTATGTGAAAGTTGGTGGGCACCCGATGGAATCGGCTAGCCATGGTTTGAGAAAGAAAAAAGGTGGGGAGGAGTGCCAAAGCTTTATAAAAGAGCACCAATGTGCCAAAAATTCAAAGAACTCGGAACCGCTCTCACTTGTTTATTATGGAAGATAGCAAGTCCCCATTGCTAGTCGTTGACATAGAACAACCACCTCTCAAAATAAATTTTTATCTCTGTTTTACAAATGAAAAGCTCTAGCACATGTTAAATCACTGCTTCCCTCTGCGAAGGGCCTTCCTCTTACTTTTATGTTGAGTCTTCACTTTCTAACTTTTAAGCACTTCTTGAGAGCATAGCTGTTATTCTTAGTGTAATGTGCTTGTCCCAGAACACGGTTAATTGTGGTATAACTTTGATGCTTGTACCTTTGATATTTCTACTTCTAGTCTTCTCTTGAACTTCAGAGGTGCCTCAGCATTTATGTTTTGCTCCACAAATAAAGGCAAGCGGGATACCACTCTTTCATATCATTTATGCATATTACAATCTTGTAGCTTCTTATGTACATGTTACTTGTTATTAGTGCATTGGCACTCTTTCATAGCTTGCTTGACTATGAGGTGACATTAGTTGCATATTTCTTATTATGAATTGCCTGAGTACTTGATCATGTAGTAAGTATATATACATCTATGAAGTAAATGTGTTCGTGAAAGTTTCTTTTATCGCTCTCAGTTGTTAACTGAATTGCTTGAGGACAAGCAAATAGCTAAGCTCGGGGGGAGTTGATACGTCCAAAACGTATCTACTTTCCCAAACACTTTTGCTATTGTTTCTCCTCTAATTTGTGTGTTTTGAATACAACTAACACGGACTGACGCTGTTTTCAGTAGAATTGCTCTGGTGTCTCGTTTTTGTGCAGAAATCCAACTTTTAGTAAAAATTCGGGAAAAATCAACAAAAATCCTATTTCACCAGAAGACCCACGGAGCCAGAAGACGGGACGGAGAGGAGGCTCGAGGGGCCCTCACACACAGGTGGCGCGGCCCAGCCCTGGCCGCGCCACCCTGGCGTGAGGAGGCCCCAGCAGCCCTCTCGACCTCCCTTACCGCCTACATATACCCCCTGACATAATAATATCGGGGAGACGGCGTTTTTCCCAGATAGACTTCTGCTGCGCCGCCGCCATCAGAAACCGCGATTCGGAACCAGAAACTCCGTTTTGGCACCCTGCCGGGATGGGGATTTGGAGGAGATCTTCATCGCCATCATCATCGACGCTCCTCCATCGACCATCCATGACTCCCCCATCCATGTGTGAGTAATTCCCCCGATGTAGGTGAGGGGATGGTAGGGATTGGATGAGATCATTCATGTAATTTGATATGAGATTGTTAGGGCATAGTGCCTATGACATTGTTGCAACTTGTTGTGCTTAATGCTTGTCACTTTGGGCCCGAGTGCCATGATTTCAGATCTGAACATGTTATTATTTCTATGATGATACTTATTGTTTAAGGTCTTGCGATCTTGCGATTGATTACGGGGAACGGAGTGGGTTAGAGAGAGATTGAAAGGAAGGAGAAGATCAAGCAGTTCATGGCGGAGCTCCCAGACATTTTATAGCGAGCAGTCGGGTCGTTCCCGTCTTTTCCCTTGCCGGCGACGTGGAACTCGCGGTGGCAGGCATGCCGAGGAAGAAGAAGCTGTTTTGCTGCTCCTCGCGTGGGCCCCACCTATCAGCGACCATACCGAAACGGTATGCTCACTGGGCTCTGGGTGAGCCGGTTGATGGGCTGCGCTGGTGGGCTTTGGCCCGCTAGAGGTTTTCTCTTTTTTCTACTTCTATTCTTTTTCCTTTTCATTTTCTATTTTTAGTTTTGGTTTGCTAATTGAGTTTGAATTCTGTTTTGCAGATTTGAACTTAGGAGTTTTTCAGGATTTTATATAGGGTGGTTCTTATCAAAGTACACTGTTTTAGGATAATTTTTATGTGTATTTGTATATAGGATTCTCTAGGTGTTATTATGATCTTTATAAGATTTTGATGGAGGTAAAATTTAAATACCACACTTTTGGTTTAGGTTATTTTCCTAAATCTTGAGTAATTCCCAAATGGAATGTAGTAGCATGATGATGTTGTCTGAAATATGGTAGATAAACAATGCCTAAGATTGTGTAGTAGTGTTGGATTTTGAACTGATATGTATATTATGGAGAACATAATTTTATGCTCACCATTAATTTATATTGGCTTCAAAATGTGCTAAGGCTATTATTAGTTTTTCTTTGTTTGAACAACTTAAAGGTATTTCTAATCTACCTATTGTAAGTACGAGGTAATGACTTGGTATTAAGATAAAGATGCACCTAATTATGTGGGTTGATCACCAAATAATGGACTTGGTTGATCACTGATCGATTATTGTTTGGATGCAACTCTTGGATTTTAAGATAACAAATGATTAGAGGGTTTTGCTGATGATATTTCCCTATACTATCTGGTCATGGGTGGTGGTCTGGTGCTAGATGATCTAGTTCATCTCCTATGATACTTGCTATTTGAGATACATACATGCACGTGTTCATTTAAATGAAAGGGGTGCTTTTCTTAATTTAGTAATCTGGCAATTAATTCCACACATGCTCTTGTAAAGGATATGGTATCTAGTTGATTTGGCTATATGCAAAATGTATCTCAAATAATATGTATGTAAGGTGTTAGAGTGTATACTAATTTATCTTAGCATGCTAGGCTATAAACATTCACATAATTAATTACTAGGGTGTACACTAACTAATGGCAGCTAAAGATAATGTTCTAACCTTTGTAATGCGAGTGTAGGTGTGTGAATAATATGCATGAGTTGATAGTGATTTCTTGGTACAGACATATGCATGATATGAATAGCTACTCTACATTTTCTGGGTCTGATTTGCTTCCTAGTAAATTTACTTGTTTGTTCTTGGTGCTCATATGATCATTTAGATGTATGTGATATGCCTCTGGATCATGTATATGTTTTTAGTAGATGATCTCTATTGATCTTGATGTGCCCAAGTGATCTAAAGATATGTTTCTGGACAGAATTAATTGTTGTCTAGCTACTCCATTGGTGTTCCATAACACCCCTCTCCTTTCCTCTCAAGTAGAAATGAGCAAGAATAGGATTCAATGATTCCTAGGCCTAGCCATTTATGATTTTAGATCAGAGGCATATATTTCTCTTGCTTATAGTGAGTTCTTCCCTTTTCCCACTAAGTACACTCCTCTTCTCTCATCCTAGACCAACCTGGTGGTCTTGTGAAGCTTGTTCTACGGGAAATCTGGCAACCTGCGTTTTGTGGCATGCCTGCACCTCCTAGCTGCTTCATCTTGGTCCTATCTAATGTATGGAGTGGCCCAATTTCGTTGGTTTTCTCATACCATGATTTTATGGGGTCAAATGGATGCCATGGGGTTCCTTTTATAGCATTTTGATGCCCACCACAAGTTGACACCTCAAGTGATGACTCTTGTTTGTGCAAGGTGACTAAGGTTCTTGGTTGTCATGCTCTCATGCATGAGCATTACTTGGGGTTCAAGTATAGGAAGATATTTTCAAGTGGATAACTATCCTAGGTGGAATGATGATTATCCTCTAATAATCTTTATTTTGGACAGCCAAGTGGCATTTGGCACTAAATGGACTTGTGGCTGAATCAATTCATATTCTTATACATATTTGTAAGTCATAATTGAATTGTTATCAATGGATATTGTATTAATTGTTTGGAAGTTTAACTTCCAAAGTTCATATTTGAAATGATCCTATTATTGTGAATTATGCATATTGTCATATCTTATTTGTTCCTATTATCAGTTGTGCTCAAAATATCCAAAGTTAGCAAAGGTCATGTTCAAATTTTAAATGATTTTATTTGATTTCACCAAGGCATGATCATAAGAGTTTCAAAATGATCATAATTATTTTTATTCAAATAGTTTGAACTATTTAATGTAATGTAAATGAGTTTAGTTTTGTTATATCTCATATAGTTGATAAGTTATGATTTAAATAAGAATGTGTGGCTTTTATGCACTCTAGACCTTGTGGTTTACCAATTTTTGTAACAAGTTTAAGAGTGAATTATATAATACCGAGACGTACTGGATAATTATTTAAGTGGTTAAATTCTATTGTAAACCCCTCTACCCAGAATAATAGTTTTAACAAATGTCATGTTGGAGTTTATCGCGCTTCAGTTGATGAGCTACTACAATTCCATCAACTAAAGTGAAACTTCAATGACTTTGACATGTTTTATTTAAAAGCACGAAAATTTCCCAGATTTTCTATGCATGAATGCAATGCCAGTTCCCTGTTTTCTGCTAATTTTGTGATACATCTCAAACGTATCTATAATTTTTGATGCTCCATGCTTATTTATACACCATTTGCTTTGTGTTTTGTTACACTTCGTGGCGTTTTTATACATTTTTCGGAACTAACCTATTACCAAGATGCCATAGTGCCAGTTCCCTGTTTTCTACTGTTTTTGTGTTTCAAAAAAGTTACACAGGAAATTTTCTCGGAATTGGACAAAACAAAAAGCCGAACCTCCTATTTTTACCGAAGCTTCACGAAGACCGAAGATGAGACGGAGGGGGGCTAGGAGCCAGGCTGACCACACGGGGGCGCGGCCCAGCCCCTGGCCGCGCCCACCCATGGTGAGGCCAGCTGGCCCCATATCTAATGATGCCCTTTCGCCTATAAAGTCCCCTCGACAGGAAAAACCTAAGGGACGGATCTCTTTTCCACGAAACATACTGCAAGCCGCCGTCGTTGTCGCGAGATCGGGAGGATCCAGGAGCTCTTGCCAGCACCCTGCCGGAGAGGGGAATCCCTGTCGGAGGCCTTCTCCACCACCATGGTCGCCTCCAGAGTGATGTGTGAGTAGTCTACCTTGGACTATGGGTGCATAGCAGTAGCTAGATGGTTGTCTCCTCCACCATGTGCTTCATGTTTAGATCTTGTGAGCTGCCCTACATGATCAAGATCATCTTTATGTAATCATACATGTTGTGTTTGTTGGGATCCAATGAGTATTGGTACTATGTTAAGTTGATGTGCTGAATTATATATCTTATGTTATCTCTATGTTGTTTATGATCTTGCATGATTTCTGTTGCTAGTAGCTATCTTGGCCGAGTAGATGCTAGTAACTCCAAGAGGGAGTATTTATGCTCGATAGTTGGGTTCATGCCTCTATTTAATCTGGGGAAGTGACAGAAACCTCTAAGGTTGTAGATGTGCTATTGCCACTAGGGAGAAAACAACATTCTTGTGTCCAAGGACATTTGCTTTATTTACATTATGCACTTTGCTTAATGCAATTATCTGTTGTTCGCAACTTAATACTCAAGGGGTCCTCGGATGATTCCCCGCGAGTGGATTTTTAGTCATAGATGCAGTTGGATGGCGGTCTATGTATTTTGTCGTAATGCCCAGAGTGAACCTCATAGTGATCCTCGTGACATATGAATGTTATCTTTACTCTATCAATTGCCCAACTGTAATTTGTTTACCCAGCATGTTATTATTTATGTTATGGAGAGACACCGCTAGTGAACTGTGGACCCGGTCCAATTTCCTTTACATTGCTTTACCGTTTTACTTTTACTCACACTGTTTACTTTTACTTGCATACTATTACCCTTTTACCACTCGATACGCTCAATCCTTTGTTCACAGCAAACCGGTGAGATTGACAACCTCATCGAAGTTGGGAGCAAAGTTCTTGGTTGTGTTGTGTGCAGGTTTCACGTTGCTGCTGGTGAAAAGCTACACGTCGACAAGCAGTTTATCTGGCGCCCTTGTCCAGAGTGTCACGAAGCTAGCAAGCATCACCTTCTGAAGTTTGGCTTTCTCCTACTGGTTCGATTAAACCTTGGTTTCATAACTGAGGGAAACTTGCTGCTGTGCTCATCATACCTTCCTCTTGGGGTTCCCAACTGGGTGCGTTAACATCGCACCATCAAAGCATTTTTCTGGCACCGTTGCCGGGGAGAAAGAAGACTTCTGCAAGGGGAGTCTCACATGCACAATCTTTTACTTTGTCTTTGTTTTGCTTCATTTTATTTTTACTTGCATCGTTTTATCAAAAATACAAAAAAATTAGTTCCTTTGATAGATTGCATTCCGTTACTTTTACTTTTAGTTCATTATGTTATTCCCTAAGTATGTTTTGGAGGACCTCTCAGTAGGTAGTGGTTCTATTATTGGGAAAGGTAACATTGAGGAGTTCTTTAATCATATTAGTATGCATAAAGATGTTGAGGATAGATCTTTGGCTGAGCTTGCTCCTAGTTATGAAGTTGATGCTGCTTATTTAGTTCACATGTTGGAGGCTAGGTTTGTTAACCTTAATCCTTTTATGGAACAAATGTTTCTTAAGCTTCATGATATTGAAGACTCCGAAAAGAAAGGTTTTATTTTGGAGACTTTGCGTAGAGAATTTAGAGATGTTGCTATTGAAGCAAGAAAAGTTTTTGAGTGTTTTAATATGCTTGGCTCGCCTGTTAATGTTGTTGGTACAACCAAAGAAGATATCAAAGTACCGATACCTAGCAAACTCTTAGGATTGCATGAAGCTTTGGAAATAATTTGGATTGGATTTGTCCTAAAAATCTTTTTAATGAATTGAGTGAACCAAAGCGTGATCACAAGGGGTCTTAAAAAACTTATTTGGATGCAATAAAATGTCTTGTTGAAAATACTTCTGCAATGGATCTTAATGCCTCATTTGAAAATACTTGATTTGCACTTTCTGCGCCTAGCTCAAAGGCGTTAAAGAAAAGCACTCTTGGGAGATAACCCAATGTTTTCTTTTCAGTACTTTTTCTTTTATTTGAGTCTTGGAAGTTATTACTACTGTAATGAACTCTCCTTATCATTTTTATTTCATTGTTGTGCCAAGAAGAACCTCTAATTTGAGGGAGGTAAGATTTGGGGAAGTTGCTGTCCTGAAACAGATTTCTGTGCTGCGCCGTAAATATTCGTGAAAATTCTAAGTATATCTTTTTGACCTATGATTTCTTGTGCATATGCCCCAGTTTATATCCAAACTTTCATTAGTTTTGCACTTTTTGATTTGATTAACAGAAGGTCCTCGAAAAAATTGACCTTTGACAGCTGTTCTGTTTTGACAGATTTCTGCCACTATTTGTGTTTGCCTCTCGATCGCTTTCTTTTTGAGTTCTTTTGATAATGGAACTTTTGGGGAAGTTGCTACAGTAGTATATGCTTTATATGTGGTGTTTTTGAGTTGAAACCTGAATCAAAAAGGGTTGATTTACTATTATGTTTATACTAACGTTGCTAATAGAATTGTGTGAAGTTTTGTGTGAAGGAAGTTTTCAAGTGTAGGGATTGGAGAATGATGAGATGAGATGAAGAATGGACAAAAGCTCAATCTTGGGGATGCCCATATCACCCCAATAAATATCCAAGAGGTACAAGCATCAAAGCTTGGGGATGCCCCCGAGGCACACCTTCTTCATCGGCAAAAATTAGGTCACCTTTCAACACACTATATTTTTATTGCTTCGTGCAATATGCATTTTTCTTGGAGCATCTTTACTTTTGCTTTCAGTTTTCTTTTGTTTTGTTTGCTGCAATAAATGGTTGGACCCCAACAAATTTCTTTTGGAGGAGATTTACTTGCTTTTCATTTGCCAAGAACACTCTATTTTTCACTCTTATCGTTCAACGAGTGTTCCCTTTTTCTAGAACTGCGTTTAGCTTTCGTTTTTCGCCTTGATTTTTGTTCAGATCTTGTTTTATCTTTGCATGAAGGTGTATTTGGATCTCTGGTCTATGTTGGTATTCATCAAAAGAGTTGTCTCAAAAAGGTTTGAATGGTGTTGGAAAAGAGAAAAAGTTTCATGCAAAACAGTGGTACAAAAAGGAGCTTGTTTAGACTGCGGCTTAGGCTTTTGCATGCCATGCTTGATGTCATTTTGATTGTATGCTTAGTGATTTTTACTGTAGCATTACTTGTCTCAAATGACTGAGATTGCTTAATGAGCCTTTGAAAACATCATGAGTTGTTTTATTATGTGGAAGCATTTATTTGGTTTTCTCCTTTGATGCTTTATTTGGGTTGACTTGGCGCATGCTTACAACATGTTTGACTCATACAAAGTCGCCATAAGCCTCTATGATCATTTGGTTTTTGACTTGTGATAATATTTTATGTTTCTCTTAATGATGTTTTGTCGCTATGCATGATTATGGCTGTTATTGCTCTCTTAGTTGGTCGCTCCCAGTCTTTTGCTAGCCCTCATTTTGTAATGAGTATGAGCTCTACTCGTGCATCCAACTCCCAAAAACCAAGTTATTCCAATGTGTCCACCATACATACCTATTAGCAATTTGCTATTCCAAGTACATTTGACTTGCTTTTATCTATCATTCAAATTAAACTCTTTTTTGTGTTATGCGAAAATTAGTCAGTAAAGCTCTCACGAACCTGATGGCACACTTTACTTTTCTCATTTTTAAAATTTTGACATTGTGGCTCTTTTATGTTGACGTTATGCTTGCAAGTTGTAAGTTGGAAATTAGCCAAACCATGCCGTCATGGAGAAAGCTTTCAACATTGCACTTCTCTTATTTGAGTTGATATCGTGATCTTTTGTTTATAGATACTCCCGATGTGAAATAAGTTGGGAATCTTGCAGGATCATGGAGTTTGTATATGTGTTAGAGAAACGCTGGGCCGCTAATCTAAGCCATGCATCATTCATGGTGGAAATTTATAGCATGCCCATAGTGGACATTCGACGATGTATCTCAAAATAAAAAGCTATACCAATGGTAAATAAAAGAGATGCCGAGGTGTTCATTGTCTGTTTGTCCGGTCATTTTGATGTGGGCTTGTTCCATGTCATCGGGCAAGGAGGTACCCCATTGGCGGTTCTTGATGATACGTGTATACTTACAATGACAAGAGCTTGCTTGGGACCCTAAGTCGAGTAGCATGAGGTTTGGGTATTCGTACTTCACGGGACACAAGGTTTTCAACTTATGATTTGTCAAGCATATGCTCATAAATGTTCTCGCATTAACTTTAACCATTCAAGATGCCTCTGATGGGGGCAATGAGAGCTCAAAGCTAGTAAGTACCATAATTTTTGAAGGTTTATAAAACTTGCAATCACTGCTTCCCTCTGCGAAGGGTCTTTCTTTTACTTTTATGTTGAGTCTCCACCTTCTACCTTTATGCACCATCTAAGAGAGCATAGTTGCCATTCTGAGTTTAATGTGCATTGTCCCGAAGTTATCATTGATTGATTCATGATTATGGTTTCACTTGTTCTTAAATTATTTGTATCTAGTCGCCCTTTTAAACTTGAAGGTGTCCTATGCATTTATGTTTGGCTATTCCATGAAGGACAAGCTGAAAACCATTTGCTATGTTTTCCATATGATTTGAACACACGTTTGACTTTCATTGTTTCATTATTCATGATCTTTCATTTGTGTTTCTTTTCATGTTATAACATGGTTTCTAATTTCTTATTGTCAGGATTATGTCTTTTATGGCCATGTTTTAAGTTCTTTGATCCCACTCAATGCTTACATATATGATCAAGATTGTGATGGTGCATGTCACCTCAATTTTTTTTTGTTATCACTTACCTACTCGAGGACGAGCAGGAGTTAAGCTTGGGGATTCTTGATACGTCTCAAACGTATCTATAATTTTTGATGCTCCATGCTTGTTTATACACCATTTGCTTTGTGTTTTGTTACACTTCGTGGCGTTTTTATGCATTTTCCGGAACTAACCTATTAACAAGGTGCCATTGTGCCAGTTCCCTGTTTTCTGCTGTTTTTGTGTTTCAGAAAAGTTACAGAGGAAATATTCTCGGAATTGGACAAAACAAAAGCCGACCCTCCTATTTTTACCAAAGATTCGCGAAGACCAAAGGTGATACGGAGGGGGGCCAGGAGCCTGGCTCTCCACAGGGGGGCGCGGCCCAGCCCCTGGCCGTGCCCACCCATGGTGAGGCCAGCTGGCCCCACCTCTGACGATGCCCTTTCACCTATAAAGTCCCCTCGATTGGAAAAACCTAAGGGATGGATCTCTTTTCCACGAAACATACTGCAAGAAGCCACCGTCGCCGTCACGAGATCGGGAGGATCCAGGAGCTCTTCCCGGCACCCTGCCGGAGGCCTTTTGCACCACCACGGTCGCCTCTAGAGTGATGTGTGAGTAGTCTACCTTGGACTATGGGTCCATAGCAGTAGCTAGATGTTTGTCTCCTCCACCATGTGCTTCATGTTTAGATGTTGTGAGCTGCCCTACATGATCAAGATCATCTTTATGTAATCATACATGTTGTGATTGTTGGGATTCGATGAGTATTGGTACTATGTTAAGTTGATGTGCTGAATTATATATCTTATGTTATCTCTATGTTGTTTATGATCTTGCATGCTTTCCGATGCTAGTAGCTATCTTGGCCGAGTAGATGCTAGTAACTCTAAGAGGGAGTATTTTTGCTCGATAGTTGGGTTCATGACTCTATTTAATCTGGGGGAGTGACAGGAACCTCTAAGGTTGTATATGTGCTGTTGCCACTAGGGAGAAAACAATATTCTTGTGTCCAAGGACATTTGCTTTGTTTACATTACGCACTTTGCTTAATGCAATTATCTGTTGTTTGCAACTTAATACTCAAGGGGCCCTCGGATGATTCCCCACGAGTGGATTTTTAGTCATAGATGCAGTTGGATGGCGGTCTATGTATTTTGTTGTAATGCCCAGAGTGAACCTCATAGTGATCCTCGTGACATATGTACGTTATCTTCACTCTATCAATTGTCCAACTGTAATTTGTTTACCCAGCATGTTATTATTTATCTTATTGAGAGACACCGCTAGTGAACTGTGGACCCCGGTCCAATTTCCTTTATATTGCTTTACCGTTTTACTTTTACTCGCATTGTTTACTTTTACTTGCACACAATTACCCTTTTACCACTCGATACGCTCAATCCTTTGTCCACACCAAACCGGTGAGATTGACAACCTCATCAAAGTTGGGAGCAAAGTTCTTGGTTGTGTTGTGTGCAGGTTTCACCTTGCTGCTGGTGAAAGGCTACATGCCGACAAGCAGTTTATCTGGCGCCCTTGTCCGGAGTGTCACGAAGCTAGCAAGCATCACCTTCTGAAGTTTGGGTTTCTCCTACTGGATCGATTAAACCTTGGTTTCATAACTGAGGGAAACTTGCTGTTGTGCTCATCATATCTTCCTCTTGGGGTTCCCAACTGGGTGCCTTAACATCGCGCCATCAGTGCCCTCTGAGCTTGAAGTCATGCTCAAGGACTTCATCGGTAAGCAAACTGCTTTTAACAAGTCTGTTGAGGAAAAGTTGGGCAAAATTGATACTCTTACTTCCAAAGTTGATAGCCTTGCTCTTGATGTTGAACTTCTGAAACTAAAAGTGTTGTCTAATGATGTGAAGGAAAATAATACTTTTGCTGCTACTAATGCCATCCAAGTTAGAATTGATGAAAATGTTTGGATGTTAGCAAAATTGCATGCCAGGTAGGAAAGAGAAGATGAGATGGCTAGAAAGATGAAGGTATGTACTATTACTACCTCTAATGATGTTGCTCCAAATCCTAGCAATCCTCTTACTTTGATTGGTGTAGAGAAAACTCCTACTCCTTGTGCTAAAAAGCCATAAACTGCAAAAACTTTTTCTACAAAAAGTGCTGAAATTTTTCGGAGTATGGGAGACGATAGCTCTATTTCTTTTAATGATTTTGATGTTGATGGCTGTAATATATCTGAAGTTATTTTGTTCTTGCAAAAGCTTGCTTTGAGTCCTAATGCTAGTTCTATCAATATTGCTTTTACAAATCATATTACAAATGGTCTCATGAAAATTAGGGAGGAAAAGTTGAAACAAAAGGCTTCTATTCCCAAGAAGTTAGAAGATGGTTGGGAGTCCATCATTGATATGCATGTTAATGGTTTTGATTGCCATGCTTTATGTGATCTAGGTGCTAGTATTTCTATTATGCCTAGAAAGATTTATGACAAGCTTGGTTTACCACCGCTTGAAAAGTGTTATTTTGATGTTCCTCTTGTTGATGTTACTAAGAAGAAAACTTTGGGAAGGATTAATGATGTTCTTATTATGGTTAACAATAACCTTGTTCCCGTTGATTTTCTTGTTATGGATGTTGAATACAATGCTTCATGTCCTATTATTTTGGGAAGACCTTTTCTTCGAACTGTATATGCCATCATTGATATGAAGGAAGGCACCATCAAATATCAATTCCCACTCAAGAAAGGTATGGAACACTTCCCTAGAAGAAGGAATAAATTACTTTTTGACTCTATTCTTAGAGCAAATTATGAACTTGATGCTTCATCGCTTGATATTACTTGATTTGCACTTTCTGCGCCTAGCTCAAAGGCGTTAAAGAAAAGCACTCTTAGGAGATAACCCAATGTTTTATTTTCAGTACTTTTTCTTTTATTTGAGTTTTTGAAGTTATTACTACTGTAATGACCTCTCTTTATCATTTTTATTTCGTTGTTGTGCCAAGAAGAACCTCTAATTTGAGGGAGGTAAGATTTGGGGAAGTTGCTGTCCTGAAACAGATTTCGGTGCTGCACCGAAAAAATTCGTGAAAATTCTCAGAATATCTTTTTGACCTGCGATTTCTTGTGCATATGCCCCAGGTTATATCCAAACTTTCATTAGTTTTGCACTTTTCGATTTGAGCAACAGAAGGTCCTCAAAAAAATCGACCTTTGTCAGCTATTCTGTTTTGACAGATTTCTGCCACTATTTGTGTTTGCCTCTCGATCGCTTTCTTTTTGACTTCTTTTGATCACGGAACTTTTGGGGAAGTTGCTACAGTAGTATATTCTTTATATGTGGTGTTTTTTAGTTTAAACCTGAACAAAAAGGTTTGATATACTATTATGTTTATACTACGTTGCTAATAGAATTGTGTGAAGTTTTGTATGAAGGAAGTTTTCAAGTGTAGGGATTGGAGAATGATGAGATGAGATGAAGAATGGACACAAGCTCAAGCTTGGGTATGCCCATGTCACCCCAAGAAATATCCAAGAAGTACAAGCGTCAAAGCTTGGGGATGCCCCCGAGGCACCCCTTCTTCATCGGCAAAAAATAGGTCACCTTTCAACACACTATATTTTTATTGCTTCATGCACTATGCGTTTTTCTTGGAGCGTCTTTACTTTTGCTTTCAGTTTTATTTTGTTTTGTTTTCTGCAATAAATGGTTGGACCCCAACAAATTTATTTTGGAGGAGATGTACTCTTTTTCATTTGCCAAGAGCATTCTATTTTTCACTCTTATCGTTCAACGAGTGTTCTCTTTTTTCTAGAACTGCGTTTAGCTTTCGTTTTTCGCCTTGATTTTTGTTCAGATCTTGTTTTATCTTTGCATCAAGGTGTATTTGGACATCTGGTCTATGTTGGTATTCATCAAAAGAGTTGTCTCAAAAAGGTTTGAATGGTGTTCGAAAATAGAAAAGTTTCATGCAAAACAGTGATACAAAAAGGAGCTTGTTTAGACTGCGGCTTAGGCTTTTGCATGCCATGCTTGATGTCGTTTTGATAGTATGCTTAATTATTTTTGCTGTAGCATGACTTGTCTCAAATGACTGAGATTGCTTAATGAGCCTTTGAAAAAATCATGCATTGTTTTATTATGTGGAAGCATTTATTTGGTTTTCTCCTTTGATGCTTTATTTGGGTTGACTTGGTGCATGCTTACAACATGTTTGACTCATACAAAGTCGCCATAAGCCTCTATGGTCATTTGGTTTTTGACTTGTGATGCCGTTTTATGCTTCTTTTAATGATGTTTTGTCGCTATGCATGATTATGGCCGTTATTGCTCTCTTAGTTGGTCGCTCCCAGTATTTTGCTAGCCCTCATTTTGTACTGAATATGAGCTCTACTCATGCATCCAACTCCCAAAAACCAAGTTATTCCAATGTGTCCACCATACATACCTATTAGCAATTTGCTATTCCAAGTACATTTGACTTGCTTTTATCTATCCTTTGAATTAAACTCTTTTGGGTGTTATGCGAAAATTAGTCAGTAAAGCTCTCACGAACCTGTAGGCACACTTTACTTTTCTCGCTTTTAAAATTTTGACATTGTGGCTCTTTTATGTTGACGTTATGCTTGCAAGTTGTAAGTTGGAAATTAGCCAAACCATGCCGTCATGGGGAAAGCTTTCAACATTGCACTTCTCTTATTTGAGTTGATATCGTGATCTTTTGTTTATGGATACTCGCAATGTGAAACAAGTTGGGAATCTTGCGGGATCAAGGAGTTTGTATATGTGTTAGAGAAACGCCTAGGCCTCTAATCTAAGCCATGCATTATTCATGGTGGAAATTTACAGCATGCCCATAGTGGACATTCGACGACGCATCTCACAGTAAAAAGCTATACCAATGGTAAATAAAAGAGATGCCGAGGTGTTCATTATCTGTTTGTCCTATCATTTTGATGTGGGCTTGTTCCATGTCATTGGGCAAGGAGGTACCCCGTTGGCGGTTCTCGATGATACGTGTATACTTACAATGACAAGAGCTTGCTTGGGACCCTAAGTCGAGTAGCATGAGGTTTGGGTATTCGTACTTCACGGGACACGAGGTTTTCAACTTATGATTTGTCAAGCATATGCTCATAATTGTTCTCGCATTAACTTTAACCATTCAAGATGCCTATCATGGGGCTAATGAGAGCTCAAAGCTAGTAAGTACTATAATTTTTGAAGGTTTATAAAACTTGCAATCACTGCTTCCCTTTGCGAAGGGTCTTTCTTTTACTTTTATGTTGAGTCTCCACCTTCTACCTTTATGCACCGTCTAAGAGAGCATAGTTTCCATTCTGAGTTTAATGTGCATTGTCCCAAAGTTATCATTGATTGATTCATGATTATGGTTTCACTTGTTCTTAAATTATTTGTATCTAGTCGCCCTCTTAAACTTGACGGTGTCCTATGCATTTATGTTTTGCTATTCCATGAAGGACAAGCTAAAAACCATTTGCTATGTTTTTATATGATTTGAACACATGTTTGACTTTCATTGTTTTATTATTCATGATCTTTCATTTGTGTTTCTTTTCATGTTATAACATGGTTTCTCAGTTTTAAGTTCTTTGATCCCAACACTCAATGCTTACATATATGATCAAGATTGTGATGGTGCATGTCACCTCAAAAATTATTCTTTTGTTATCACTTACCTACGTGAGGACGAGCAGGAGTTAAGCTTGGGGATGCTTGATACGTCTCAAATGTATCTATAATTTTTGATGCTCCATACTTGTTTATACACCATTTGCTTTGTGTTTTGTTACACTTCGTGGCATTTTTATGCATTTTCCGGAACTAACCTATTAACAAGATGCCACAGTGCCAGTTCCCTATTTTCTGCTGTTTTTGTGTTTCAGAAAAGTTACACAGGAAATATTCTCGGAATTGGACGAAACAAAAGCCGAACCTCCTAATTTTACCGAAGCTTCGCGAAGACCGAAGATGAGATGGAGGGGAGCTAGGATCCAGGCTCACCAAAGGGGGGCGCGGCCCAGCCCCTGGCCGCGCACACCCATGGTGAGAATAGCTGGCCCCACCTCTGACTCAACGGGAAAAACCTAAGGGACGGATCTCTTTTCCATGAAACATACTGCAAGCCGCCGCCATCATCGTCGCGAGATCGGGAGGATCCAGGAGCTCTTCTCGGCACCCTGCCGGAGGCCTTCGCCACCACCATGGTCGCCTCCAGAGTGATGTGTGAGTAGTCTACCTTGGACTAGGGATCCATAGCAGTAGCTAGATGGTTGTCTCCTCCACCATGTGCTTCATGTTTAGATCTTGTGAGCTGTCCTACATAATCAAGATCATCTTTATGTAATCATACATGTTGTGTTTGTTGGGATCCGATGAGTATTGGTACTATGTTAAGTTGATGTGCTAAATTATATATCTTATGTTATCTCTATGTTGTTTGTGATCTTGCATGCTTTCCGTTGCTAGTAGCTATCTTGGCCGAGTAGATGCTAGTAACTTCAAGAGGGAGTATTTATGCCCGATAGTTGGGTTCATGCCTCTATTTAATCTGGGGGAGTGACAGAAACCTCTAAGGTTGTAGATGTGTTGTTGCCACTAGAGAGAAAACAACATTCTTGTGTCCAAGACATTTGCTTTGTTTACATTACACACTTTGCTTAATGCAATTATCTATTGTTCGCAACTTAATACTCAAGGGGTCCTCGGATGATTCCCCGTGAGTGGATTTTAGGTCATAGATGCAGTTGGATGACGGTCTATGTATTTTGTCGTAATGCCCAGAGTGAACCTCATAGTGATCCTCGTGACATATGTATGTTATCTTTACTCTATCAATTGCCCAATTGTAATTTGTTTACCCAGCATGTTATTATTTATCTTATGGAGAGACACCGCTAGTGAACTGTGGACCCCGGTCCAATTTCCTTTACATTGCTTTACCGTTTTACTTTTACTCGCATTGTTTACTTTTACGTGCATACTAATACCCTTTTACCACTCAATACGCTCAATATTTTGTTCACAGCAAACCGGTGAGATTGACAACCTCATCGAAGTTGGGAGCAAAGTTCTTGGTTGTGTTGTGTGCAGGTTTCACGTTGCTGCTGGTGAAAAGCTACATGCCGACAAGCAGTTTATCTGGCGCCCTTGTCCGGAGTGTCACGAAGCTAGCAAGCATCACCTTCTGAAGTTTGGCTTTCTCCTACTGGTTCGATTAAACCTTGGTTTCATAACTGAGGGAAACTTGCTGCTGTGCTCATCGTACCTTCCTCTTGGGGTTCCCAACTGGGTGCCTTAACATTGCACCATCAGGAAGTGCCCCCGGAGCCATCTCCATCGACTCCATCGCCTCCACCGCCGTCTCCATCGACTTCACTGCCATCTCCATCAACATTGCTGTCTCCCATGATGAGGAGGGAGTAGTTCTCCCCTGGGGCTGAGGGCTCTACCGGTAGCTATGTGGTTCACCTCTCTCTCCCATGATGTGATCTATTTGTTATCATGAGCTTTGTATCTAGTTGAATTGGTAGATGCTATTCTTCATATATTATGCTACTCCAGTGCTTTATTATTGTAATCTCCGGAGACACCTTGTACCATGATGTGAAGGTGACAGTGCGCACATTATGTGTGTCTCTTTGGCTAGTGTCTCTATGAATTGTTGGTGTTTGTTGGAACCATCTAGCGCGCTCAAGGTGATAGTGTGGAGCAATCTAGTTTGGGGACATGCGAACTTTGAGGAGTGCTTCGTAGCCCTACACATGATTAGTGTTCGTTATCAGTCGGAGAATAGTTTAGAGTGGCATAGTGAAGATAGTATCTATGTGTTCAATTATGTTATCATTTTTGAGAGTGTCCACTAGTGAAAATGATCCCTAGGCCTTGTTTCTAAGCATTGAAACACCGTTTACATTCAGTTTTGTTACATGTTTGCTCGCAGCGATATTTATTTCAGATTACATTTACTACTTATAATCATCCATATTACTTGTATTTCACTATCTCTTCACTGAACTAGTGCACCTATACATCTGACAAGTGTATTGGGTGTGTTGGGGACACAAGAGACTTCATGTATCGTAATTGCAAGGCTGCTTGAGAGCGATAGCTTTGACCTCCTCCTCCCTGAGTTCGATAAACCTTGGGTGATCCACTTAAGGGAAACTTGCTACTGTTCTACTAACCTCTGCACTTGGAGGCCCAACACTGTCTACAAGAACAGACGCATGCGTAGATATCAAGCTCTTTTCTAGCGCCGTTGCCGGGGAGGTAAGGTAAAAGGTACTCGCATCCTCGTGTGTGGGTCCTCGAAGTTATTTCCTTTAGATTCTGCAATTATATCTTTTTGTTTCTTGTTTTTATTTTCACTAATTAGGCTTAATGGAAAACAAAGAGTTTTATAGTATTTTTCCTGAGTTAGGACATGAAGTGTTTAAAGAGAAATTTAGAAAACCTTTGGAGCTTTATTCGCATGCCAATAGCAATGTTATTTGTATGAATTCTTTGAACACCATTATTGGTAATGCTATAGAAAACTCTAAGCTTGGGGAAGCTGGTTTTGATAAGCATGATATTTTTAGTTCCCCAGCTTTAGTGGAGAAAATTTGCTCTGATGATATTTTATCTCCCATATGTGATAATTCTCATGATGTTTGTGATCCTCATCCTTTTAAAATACCTATGAAAGTTGTTGAACGTGCTATGAATAACTGCTATTTAGGAGATGGAACTGTCCATCCTGGTGATCATTTGCTCTTTATACATGAATTATGCGAGTTGTTCAAGTGTGCAGGTATTTCAACAAGTCAGGTTAAGAGGAAGCTATTCTCTTTATCACTAAAGGGCAGAGCTACAGAATTGTATAAGACGCTGAAGGATGGTCGATCTATTGATTGGGAGGAAATTGTACCTCTCTTTTATTCTAAATTCTATCCTTCTTGTGAGATTCATGAAGATATGAATTATATTTATAATTTTCATCCTCATGATGGAGAAAGCATTGCCCAAGCCTGGGGAAGATTGAGGTCACTAATGCTCAAGTGTCCCATTCATGATCTCCCTAGTAATATTGTTATTAATAATTTTTATGTAAGGCTTTCAGGATATTACAAGGACTATCTAGATGCCTGTTTTGAGGGGTCTTTCACAAGAAAGGAGGTTGACGCCAAGTGGGATCTGCTTGAAACAATTCAAAGCAATATCAAAGATTGGGATAGCAACAAAGGTAATGGATCAGGTATAAATTATGAGTATGATTGCATTAAGTCTTTTGCTGAAACTGCTGATTTTCAAGAGCTTAGTGCTAAATATGATCTTGATCCTCAATTTATGGTTGATTGCTTTAGAGCCTTTGCTTCCCATATTAATGTTCCCAAAGGAAATTGGGTTGTGTATCATGAACCTTTTAAAGACACTTGCATGGAAAGTGATATTGTTATTGATGATTGCAATAAACATGCTCAAACTTTTGAAAGTACTATTTCTTATAAGCATGTTAACTTTTCTGGAGCACTTAGACCTTGTGAACAGAATCACATCAGAGAAGAATATTGTATCCACCACAGGAATGAAGAAACTAGAATGTGGGACAGAGCTCTAAATGAGCTTGGTGAAAAGGTTTGTGCCCTCTATCCTTTTATTTGTGAACTTTGCTATAAAGTGGGTCATTTTAATTTTCAATGCTCAGGCCATGATAGTAGCCTTTCTAATCCAATGAGTACTGCAAGTTTGTATTGTGATGACAAGATCACCCCCAATCAGCATGATGAGCTTACTTTATTTTTGGGGTGTGAAGAGTTATCTAAAAAAACTTCTTTGGTAGATATGAGTGCTTTTGATATTAATAGCATCCTGCACGGTTGTCATCTTTATTGTGTTAAAGATTGCCTCGCAAATACTTACATACAAAATGTTATAAAAGATGATGCTTTACCCAAATATGACAAGACTAGTATGTGTTTTGTTCTTATTAATGAAAGGAGGAATCCTCCAAAGTTTCTTCTATCGTTTCTGTCAACAAACCAGGTTATGTGGAGAAGCTTCCTTTCAAGCCTCTCCCTCCTAAAGAAGTGAAGAAGAAGAAGAAGAGGAGTAAAAGGAGAGAGGAAACGATATCTTCCCCTAAGCATGTTTCTCCTATTATAGTTTTTGATGAATCTGAACTCGATGATGTTCCTATGCCTGTTACCTATAGTAGTGATCATGATTGGGAAAAGCACTCTACTTTTGATATTGAAAATCTTTTTGGTACCAATTTTGAAAATGTTGAGGGTAATAATTGTTGTACCATTAGTGCTATCCATGTTTCTTCCAATTATGATATGTTTACAAATGAACACTCTTTGGAGGATAGCTATTCTATTGCTTATGATGATTACAAGGATGAGTATGATATTTTTAGTCCACTTATTATTGAGGAGAAAACAAGGTATGATTACAATATGCCTCCTACTTTTGATGATTATGGTGATGAGAATAGTTATTTTGGTGAATTTGCTCCTACTACGATTGCTAAGAATGACTATGTTCATGTAGGGAGTATTAATTCTTTTATGCATATGGCTCATGATAAGGATGTTTTATGTGATAGTTATATTGTTAATTCTATTCATGACGCTACTGAAAGTTATTATGAGAGAGAGAAACATGGTTTGATGGATCTCAACAATATTAAGTTTCCCCTCTTTTTGTTGGAATTCTTGAAGTTGCACTTATTTTGCCTTCCTATGCTTGTTGCTTTGTGCTTTCATGACTTGTCTCTTTACAAGACACTTTTTCATAGGAAGTGGTTTAGATTTTTTTTTCGTATTTTCTTTTTGATGCTCTCTCTTGCTTCAAGTTCTTTCCGGTATCTATATGAGCATCTTCTCAAATTACTGCGCCTAGCTCAAAGGCGTTAAAGAAAAGCACTCTTAGGAGATAACCAATGTTTTCTTTTCAGTATTTTTTCTTTTTGTTGAGTCTTGGAAGTTATTACTACTGTAATGACCTCTCCTTTTCATTTTTATTTCGTTTTTGTGCCAAGAAGGACCTCTAATTGGAGGAAGCTAAGATTCGGGGAAGTTGCTGTCCTAAAACAGATTTCAGCGCTGCACCATAAAAATTCGTAAAAATTCTCAGAACGACTTTTTGATCTGCGATTTCTTGTGCACCTGCCCCAGGTTATTTTCAAACTTTTATTAGTTTTGCACTTTTCGATTTGAGCAACAGAAGGTCCTCGAAAAAATTGATCTTTGTCAGTTGTTCTATTTTGACAGATTTCTGCCACTATTTGTGTTTGCCTCTCGATCGCTTTCTTTTTGAGTTCTTTTGATCACAGAACTTTTGAGGAAGTTGCTACAGTATCTTATGTGTTAATATGTAGTGTGTTTGAGTTTGAAACTGAACCAAAAGAGTAGATTTACTATCATGCTTACACTAATGTTGCTAATAGAATTGTGTGAAGTTTTGTATGAAGGAAGTTTTCAAGTGCAGGGAAAGGAGAATGATGAGATGAGATGAAGAATGGACAAAAGCTCAAGCTTGGGGATGCCCATGTCACCCCAAGAAATATCCAAGAAATATCCAAGAAGTACAAGCGCCAAAGCTTGGCGATGCCCCGAGGCACCCCTTCTTCATCGGCAAAAATCAGGTCACCTGTAACGACCCGAAAAAAAATCCCCAATATTAGATAATTACTTGTTCTTTTTGTTTTTGCGTCATTGTGACATCATGCATCATTATGCATATCTCACCTTGCATGTTTTTATCAAATCTAAAATTATTTTAAATAAAAACCTTTTTTTAAATGTTATGTTTGCTTGTATGGTTTTATAATGAAACCCCCTCTCTCTTTTTTTATATTTATTTAAACTAAAACTAAACATATAAAATTTTCAAAGTTTGGAAATTGATTTTGAAAACAAAATCAAGTTTCTGAAAAATGTTTTAAAAATTCCTTGCCCTTTATTCTTCCTCTTTTCTTTTCTTTCTATCTCTCTCTCTTTTGTTCCCAGCAAATTCTGGTATTTTTGAACAAGACCGGCGCCCCAGCTATTCGGCCTCTCCAGCCCAACCTCTAGGAAGCAGCCCACCGACGCCTCCCTTCTTTTTGTCTTCTTCCTCGGCTGTACGGCACGAAATCCATCGGCGCCACGTACCCCCACCTGAAGGATGGCACGTCCATCGATCCTTCCCCTCCTCCTTAAAAAGCCACTCGGTGCCCTAGCCTGTAACCCTACCTTCTTTAACCCTACAGCGCCGCCGCCACTCTCTCCCACTCTCGTCGCTCTCTTCTCTTCATAGTTTGCACGAGAGGAAGCCTCCGCGTGCCTCAGACTCTGCTTGCTTCTCACGTCCTGGCGCGTGCTCACGCTTCAATCATGTTGGTTCCCGCGCGCATGAGCTGCCGCTCCGACGCTGCTTCGACCGTCAACCTGAGTACGCCACCGTCCAGTACCTCTTCATCGCCCTGCTCGACCACGACGACGTCGCCCCGCGCTCCGGCTCGACATCGACCTTGCCAGCGCGCCTCTCCGCAACGCCGTCCTCTGCCTCTGATGTTGCTCGTCCCCGGCCGCACCTGCACGCTCGTCAAAGTTCTGTAGCGCACATGTCCAGGAGCTCCGTCGCTCATCCGAACGTTCTCGCCAAGCTCTCCGGCCCTTCGTCTGCGTCATTCTTGTGCAAGGGATTGGAGCGATGTGGTCTAGAACAACGTCGGGGTCATCATCTTCAACCTCTGGTCGCTGCACGTCGCCGGCGAATTCGTAGCATCCGGTCCTCCTCCTTGTTCTCCGACCATGCACCAGAATTCTGGGTGAGCTCTAGGACCTTTTCGCGTTCTCCCCGACTGATTTCGTGCTCTGATCCGTCAGCACCGTTCGTACTGTGCGTGCAGACATGGACGTCGTGGTAACTGGTAACGAGCTCGTGCTCGTGCAGCCGTGCTGCTCTCCTTCAAGCCCCGACGCCAAGCTCCACTCCATCTTCTACTTGTTCCATCCTGGGTGTCCGCGCACTGATCGTATCGGCATGGACTTCGCCATGGTGTCCCGTCTCCGACTTCAAGCAGCGCAGCGATCTCGTGTATGGAGAGCACTTCCAGATCCCGCCATTTTCATCCAAAATGATGCGCACCTATTATTTTAACAAGATCTGATCGATGGTCAGTTGGTCTGTTCCTTCAGAAAGCTGCAGCGCATCTTCAGTTCGAATCCTATCAGAGGCAAAGCCTCACCTTTTTCTTTTTGTGTTGTTTTCCTGTGCAGCTGACAACCGGGCTCCGCCCGTCAGAATCTGTCTATGCCACTTCAGCAATCCCCCGCCATGTTAGCAAGTTCGGCCCCGCGAGTCATTGTCCCAGGCTAGGTGAGCCTCGGTTTCAGAAGTTTCGTCCGTTTTTTTTTCTGTTTTTCTAAAAATTCCTGCAAATATGCAAATCTTGCATAAATCATATCTTTTAAACCGTAACTCGGAATAAAAAGTATTTTATATGTTTTTGGATCAAAAAAATGCATAGAATCTGAATATGACATTCATATGCCTGTTTGCATCTTGCATCATGTCATGACGTGATAGTTTGCAATACACCTAATAAGTAACATATGAAGTAAATGGGATTTACCAAATATGGTTTCCCCACTTCATTTAATTTTGTGTAGCTCATCCATATCTTGTCTTTGCCATGCCAATCAATATTCAAAATGCCGTGTAGTAAAACAACTTGAACTATATGTGTGTGTCGGAATTCGGATTCCGCTTAAATTGGATAAGTTACATTGCATCATAATTGCCATGTCATGCATGCATGCTTCACATGATCATGCCGATTCTCTTGCCGTAGTAGTAAGTGTTGCATCCGTTGTTTGTTGTAGCGATTTGCTTCTTCTCGAATAGGACGCTTCGTGGTGATGTGAGCAACGACAAGTTCTTCGGGTGTTCATCGACCTTCTTTTCAGGCGAGCCCTTTTCTCTCTACCCATTTAACATTTTTGCTCTCGCTAGCTCTATATTCTAGCCTTGTGTCGCGATGCTTTTGTTCAAGTCACGTGTCCTATCTACCTGTTTATCCAAAGCAAAGCCATAGAACCTTTCATACATCCTATTACCCGTGTGCTTGTTTTCCGAGTTGGCCTTGCGAGTCGTAGGCTTCTTCAGGTTGTTGGAGTTGTTTTATCTTCTTGGGTTGGGAAGTTATCACATGCTCTACTTTATGGATATATGTTGTTGGAGATACTCATGGCTTACTTTAATGTTAATAATTAAAATTGAATTAAGCAGAGGCATCGGTGAGTCATTTTGCCAGTTTTTCGACGGCTCACTTGTGTCCCCTAGGACCCCGAGATCGCATGAACTGTTCTGAGACTGAGCGCTCTAACTAGACGTGGGTACATTTACGGGCCTCCCCTCGATCACTGCCGGAATCTACACACTTGTCCAGTGGCCACAACTAGTTTGAGGTTTTCCATTTGGGTTTTGCGTGCATGCAGCTCTTGTATCTTAACGGTCCGATTTATTTTGGGGGAAGCCCAAGAGTGCCTTGTAACCCCTTGTTTTGTTTCTGCATGCACGCATAGGATGTGGTACGTGCGTTTATCGCTGCTGAAGCGGGTCGTCTCCCCAGAGTGGAGCCGGGCCTCGGAAGCCGTAGACACAAACAACTAGGTCCGTCTCGGAGATTCGGCCGGACTCTCGATACGGGTTAAACTTAGTTAGGTGGCTTCCTGGACTTGTTTGTAGTGAAGGAGAGTGCGAGTCGTGACTATCCTAATGGCGCACCTGTTTTTATTAAGGGTGCAAGACCTGCCTAAAGGATTGATCGTGCGTTTGGGTACATTTGGGCACCCCTGCAGGGTTAAATCTTTTCGAAAAGCCGTGTCCGCGGTTATGGACGACTTGGAGCTGTACTACTCGATCATAGAACAACTTGCACCTGCTATTTTCAATACTAATAAACTTGTGTAGTAAGCTAGCACAACTACAACAATAAACCTGCAATAAAACTTGGTAACCGTGTGAGTGCCTTTGATACTTGCTTCTTCGTTTGGTCACGAGGAGGTGATGCATCGGCTGGGTTATGTTTGGTGTTAGTTTCTAGTTATTTACTTTTATGCGCTCTCTTATCTGATTCTACTTAGACGAAAGTTGTAGCGTGTCTCTGTAGTACTTTTGTTGCCGCTAAGTCCACCATATAGCCTGTAGGCGAGCACAGCTGAATTCCAGTCTCGCGAGTACGTGCCTCGGTACTCACCCTCGTTTTTTTTTCCTTTTTCTCTTTCTCCCTCCTTGTTCGGCAACCTTTGGCCCAACGCTTTTGACAGGTATGGGAGCAACGACGTTAGCAAGGTTACCCTTCCGGCTTGGCCTGGGCAGGGTTATGGACGCCATCGTTATCTTCTGGCCTCTTAGGCCCATTTGTATTCTTGTCCGTATTTGGATGCTATTTGCTTTATGTATGACTTGGATCTTTGTATGTATATTTGGATTCTTGACTCGTGGAGTCTTCGTGGTTATTATATATTGTTTTGTGGGTTTCACCGTGAACTTTTGTAACTGTTGCTACTTTAATTCCACCCGCATAATGTGTATGTTTCAATGTGCACATTATGTCTGGTGGGCGTTTCCAAAGCGACACCGTGCGTGTTGTGGCGTGATTGCTACGATACGCAAGGTGCTGATTTTGGGGCGTCACAAGTGGTATCAGAGCCACAGGTTTTGTCGATACCCACGTGTCCAGTCTGCCTGTAGGATAACCTTGCCAACAGACGTTGTGGAGTCTAGTGTCAAAACTATTTTTGTTAAAAATGCGTTGGATAGTTCTCAATAGGTCTGTATTTTTCTCCTTACCTTTATGCTTCTCTCCTCTTACCTTTGCGAGTTTTGAGTTCTCCCTCTTTTCTACTTTTCTGAGTTTTAGGTACCTACGTGGGTGGACGATCTCTAGCCTTTTATCCTAATAGGTACGATCTTTGGAAGGATCTCGATGAGAAGCACATCGTCGTCAACATTAGAAGAAACCTCTTGTTAGTGGTGTCGAGAAAAATAGATCCACGTTAAGGTCCGGGAATGTCAACATGAAGCGCGAAGACTCGATAGTTTCACCAACTCTTTCCCCCCCTACACGAGTGTGGATCTCGGGGCGAGATCCCTTGTTCGTGGTGTCGATTGTAACGACCCGAAAAAAAATCCCCAATATTAGATAATTACTTGTTCTTTTTGTTTTTGCGTCATTGTGACGTCATGCATCATTATGCATATCTCACCTTGCATGTTTTTATCAAATCTAAAATTATTTTAAATAAAAACCTTTTTTTTAAATGTTATGTTTGCTTGTATGGTTTTATAATGAAACCCCCTCTCTCTTTTTTTATATTTATTTAAACTAAAACTAAACATATAAAATTTTCAAAGTTTGGAAATTGATTTTGAAAACAAAATCAAGTTTCTGAAAAATGTTTTAAAAATTCCTTGCCCTTTATTCTTCCTCTTTTCTTTTCTTTCTATCTCTCTCTCTTTTGTTCCCAGCAAATTCTGGTATTTTTGAACAAGACCGGCGCCCCAGCTATTCGGCCTCTCCAGCCCAACCTCTAGGAAGCAGCCCACCGACGCCTCCCTTCTTTTTGTCTTCTTCCTCGGCTGTACGGCACGAAATCCATCGGCGCCACGTACCCCCACCTGAAGGATGGGACGTCCATCGATCCTTCCCCTCCTCCTTAAAAAGCCACTCGGTGCCCTAGCCTGTAACCCTACCTTCTTTAACCCTACAGCGCCGCCGCCACTCTCTCCCACTCTCGTCGCTCTCTTCTCTTCATAGTTTGCACGAGAGGAAGCCTCCGCGTGCCTCGGACTCTGCTTGCTTCTCACGTCCTGGCGCGTGCTCACGCTTCAATCATGTTGGTTCCCGCGCGCACGAGCTGCCGCTCCGACGCTGCTTCGACCGTCAACCTGAGTACGCCACCGTCCAGTACCTCTTCATCGCCCTGCTTGACCACGACGACGTCGCCCCGCGCTCCGGCTCGACATCGACCTTGCCAGCGCGCCTCTCCGCAACGCCGTCCTCTGCCTCTGATGCTGCTCGTCCCCGGCCGCACCTGCACGCTCGTCAAAGTTCTGCAGCGCACATGTCCAGGAGCTCCGTCGCTCATCCGAACGTTCTCGCCAAGCTCTCCGGCCCTTCGTCTGCGTCATTCTTGTGCAAGGGATTGGAGCGATGTGGTCTAGAACAACGTCGGGGTCATCATCTTCAACCTCTGGTCGCTGCACGTCGCCGGCGAATTCGTAGCATCCGGTCCTCCTCCTTGTTCTCCGACCATGCACCCGAATTCTGGGTGAGCTCTAGGACCTTTTCGCGTTCTCCCCGACTGATTTCGTGCTCTGATCCGTCAGCACCGTTCGTACTGTGCGTGCAGACATGGACGTCGTGGTAACTGGTAACGAGCTCGTGCTCGTGCAGCCGTGCTGCTCTCCTTCAAGCCCCGACGCCAAGCTCCACTCCATCTTCTACTTGTTCCATCATGGGTGTCCGCGCACTGATCGTATCGGCATGGACTTCGCCATGGTGTCCCGTCTCCGACTTCAAGCAGCGCAGCGATCTTGTGTATGGAGAGCACTTCCAGATCCCGCCATTTTCATCCAAAATGATGCGCACCTATTATTTTAACAAGATCTGATCGATGGTCAGTTGGTCTGTTCCTTCAGAAAGCTGCAGCGCATCTTCAGTTCGAATCCTATCAGAGGCAAAGCCTCACCTTTTTCTTTTTGTGTTGTTTTCCTGTGCAGCTGACAACCGGGCTCCGCCCGTCAGAATCTGTCTATGCCACTTCAGCAATCCCCCGCCATGTTAGCAAGTTCGGCCCCGCGAGTCATTGTCCCAGGCTAGGTGAGCCTCGGTTTCAGAAGTTTTGTCCGTTTTTTTTCTGTTTTTCTAAAAATTCCTGCAAATATGCAAATCTTGCATAAATCATATCTTTTAAACCGTAACTCGGAATAAAAAGTATTTTATATGTTTTTGGATCAAAAAAATGCATAGAATCTGAATATGACATTCATATGCCTGTTTGCATCTTGCATCATGTCATGACGTGATAGTTTGCAATACACCTAATAAGTAACATATGAAGTAAATGGGATTTACCAAATATGGTTTCCCCACTTCATTTAATTTTGTGTAGCTCATCCATATCTTGTCTTTGCCATGCCAATCAATATTCAAAATGCCGTGTAGTAAAACAACTTGAACTATATGTGTGTGTCGGAATTCGGATTCCGCTTAAATTGGATAAGTTACATTGCATCATAATTGCCATGTCATGCATGCATGCTTCACATGATCATGCCGATTCTCTTGCCGTAGTAGTAAGTGTTGCATCCGTTGTTTGTTGTAGCGATTTGCTTCTTCTCGAATAGGACGCTTCGTGGTGATGTGAGCAACGACAAGTTCTTCGGGTGTTCATCGACCTTCTTTTCAGGCGAGCCCTTTTCTCTCTACCCATTTAACATTTTTGCTCTCGCTAGCTCTATATTCTAGCCTTGTGTCGCGATGCTTTTGTTCAAGTCACGTGTCCTATCTACCTGTTTATCCAAAGCAAAGCCATAAAACCTTTCATACATCCTATTACCCGTGTGCTTGTTTTCCGAGTTGGCCTTGCGAGTCGTAGGCTTCTTCAGGTTGTTGGAGTTGTTTTATCTTCTTGGGTTGGGAAGTTATCACATGCTCTACTTTATGGATATATGTTGTTGGAGATACTCATGGCTTACTTTAATGTTAATAATTAAAATTGAATTAAGCAGAGGCATCGGTGAGTCATTTTGCCAGTTTTCCGACGGCTCACTTGTGTCCCCTAGGACCTCGAGATCGCATGAACTGTTCTGAGACTGAGCGCTCTAACCAGACGTGGGTACGTTTACGGGCCTCCCCTCGATCACTGCCGGAATCTACACACTTGTCCAGTGGCCACAACTAGTTTGAGGTTTTCCATTTGGGTTTTGCGTGCATGCAGCTCTTGTATCTTAACGGTCCGATTTATTTTGGGGGAAGCCCAAGAGTGCCTTGTAACCCCTTGTTTTGTTTCTGCATGCACGCATAGGATGTGGTACGTGCGTTTATCGCTGCTGAAGCGGGTCGTCTCCCCAGAGTGGAGCCGGGCCTCGGAAGCCATAGACACAAACAACTAGGTCCGTCTCGGAGATTCGGCCGGACTCTCGATACGGGTTAAACTTAGTTAGGTGGCTTCCTGGACTTGTTTGTAGTGAAGGAGAGTGCGAGTCGTGACTATCCTAATGGCGCACCTGTTTTTATTAAGGGTGCGAGACCTGCCTAAAGGATTGATCGTGCGTTTGGGTACATTTGGGCACCCCTGCAGGGTTAAATCTTTTCGAAAAGCCGTGTCCGCGGTTATGGACGACTTGGAGCTGTACTACTCGATCATAGAACAACTTGCACCTGCTATTTTCAATACTAATAAACTTGTGTAGTAAGCTAGCACAACTACAACAATAAACCTGCAATAAAACTTGGTAACCGTGTGAGTGCCTTTGATACTTGCTTCTTCGTTTGGTCACGAGGAGGTGATGCATCGGCTGGGTTATGTTTGGTGTTAGTTTCTAGTTATTTACTTTTATGCGCTCTCTTATCTGATTCTACTTAGACGAAAGTTGTAGCGTATCTCTTTAGTACTTTTGTTGCCGCTAAGTCCACCATATAGCCTGTAGGCGAGCACAGCTGAATTCCAGTCTCGCGAGTACATGCCTCGGTACTCACCCTCATTTTTTTTTCCTTTTTCTCTTTCTCCCTCCTTGTTCGGCAACCTTTGGCCCGACGCTTTTGACAGGTATGGGAGCAACGACGTTAGCAAGGTTACCCTTCCGGCTTGGCCTGGGCAGGGTTATGGACGCCATCGTTATCTTCTGGCCTCTTAGGCCCATTTGTATTCTTGTCCGTACTTGGATGCTATTTGCTTTATGTATGACTTGGATCTTTGTATGTATATTTGGATTCTTGACTCGTGGAGTCTTCGTGGTTATTATATATTGTTTTGTGGGTTCCACCGTGAACTTTTGTAACTGTTGCTACTTTAATTCCACCCGCATAATGTGTATGTTTCAATGTGCACATTATGTCTGGTGGGCGTTTCCAAAGCGACACCGTGCGTGTTGTGGCGTGATTGCTACGATACGCAAGGTGCTGATTTTGGGGCGTCACATCACCTTTCAAGACACTATATTTTTATTGCTTCGTATTCTATGCGTTTTTCTTGGAGCGTCTTTACTTTCATTTTCAGTTTTCTTTTGTTTTGTTTGCTACAATAAATAATTGGATCACATCATGTTTGTTTCAGAGAGAGACACGCTTTGTTTTCATTGCCAAGAACACTCTAGTTTTCACTCTTATCGTTCAATGAGTGTTCTCTTTTTCTAGTACTGCATTTAGCTTTTGTTTTTCGCCTTAATTTTTGTTAAGATCTTATTATATCTTTGTATCAAGGTTTATTTAGACCACTGGTCTATGTTGGTTTTCATCTTAAAGAATGGTTTCAAAAAGGTTGAATGGTGTTGGAAAAGAGAAAAAAAAAGCTTCGTGCCTATAGTGGTACAAATGGGAGCTTGTTTAGACTGTGGCTTAGACTTTTGCATGTCATGCTTGATGTTATTTTGATGGTATGCTTAGTAGTTTTTGCTATAGCGTGACTTGTCTCAAATGACTGAGATTGCTTAATGTGCCTTTGAAAGAATCATGCGCTGTTTTTGTTATATGGGAGCATATTATTGTGGTTTTCTCCTTTGATGCTTTATTTGGGTTGACTTGGCGCATGCTTACAACATGTTTGACTTTACCAAGTCGCCATAAGCCTCTATGATCACTTGGTTTTTGACTTGTGATACCAATTTATGCTTCGGTTAATGATGTTTTGTCGCTATGCATGATTATGGCCGTTATTGCTCTCTTAGTTGGTCGCTCCCAGTCTTTTGCTAGCCTTCATTTTGTACTTAGAGGGAATACTTCTCGTGTATCCAACTCCCAAAAACCAAAGTTTTCCAATATGTCCACCATACATACCTATTAGCAATTTGCTATTCCAAGTACATTTGACTTGCTTTTATCTATCCTTCAAATTAAAAAATTTGTGTTATGTGAAAATTAGTCACTAAAGCTCTCACGAACCTGACGGCACACTTTACTTTCTTTCTTTTAATAAATTTGACCATTGTGGCTCTCTTATGTTGATGTTATGCTTGCAAGTTTTAAGTTGGAAGTCAGCCCAGTCATGCTGTCATGGGGCAAGCTTTCAACATTGCACTTTCTCTCATTTAGTTGATATCGTGATCTTTTGTTTATGGATACCTGCGATGTGAAATTAGTTGGAAACTTGTGAGCTCATGGAGTTTGTGTATGTGTTAGAGAAATGTCTGGGCCGCTAATCCAAGCCATGCATCATTCATGGTGGAAATTTACAGCATGCCCATAGTGGACATTTGACGAAGCATCTCACAATAAAAAGCTATACCAATGGTAAATAAAAGAGATGCCGAGGTGTTCATTGTCTGTTTGTCTTGTCATTTTGATGTGGGCTTGTTCTATGTCATTGGGCAAGAGGTACCCCATTGGCGTTCTCGATGATACATGTATGCTTACAATGACAAGAACTTGCTTGGGACCTAAGTCGAGTAGCATGAGGTTTGGGTATTCGTACTTCACGGGACACGAGATTTTCAACTTATGATTTGTTAAGCATATGCTTCGTAATTGTACTCGCATTAACCTTAACCACTCAAGATGCCAATGATGGGGGCAATGAGAGCTCAAAGCTAGTAAGTATCATAATTTTTGGAGGTTTATAAAACTTGCAATCACTGCTTCCCTCTGCGAAGGGCCTTTCTTCTACTTTTATGTTGAGTCTCCACCTTCTACTTTTATGCACCGTCTAAGAGAGCATAGTTATCATTCTGAGTTTAATGTGCATAGTCCCAAAATTTATTATTGATTGATTCATGATTATGGTTTTTCTTTTTCTAAAATTATTTGTATCTAGTCGCCCTTTTAAACTTGAAGGTGTCCTATGAATTTATGTTTTGCTATTCCATGAAGGACAAGCTGAAAACCACTTTGCTATGTTTTTCTATATGCTCAAAACACACACTTGACTTTCAATGCATTATTATTCATGATCCTTTGTTTGTGTTACTTTTCATATTATAACTTGTTGCTAAGTTTTATTGTCAAGATTATGTCTTTTATGCCTATGTTTTAAGTACTTTGATCTCACCACTCAATGCTTGCATCGTTTGATCAAGATTGTGTTGGTGCATGTCACCTCAAAAATTATTGTTTTGTTATCACTTACCTACTCGAGGACGAGCAGGAGTTAAGCTTGGGGATGCTTGATATGTCTCAAACATATCTATAATTTTTGATGCTCCATGCTTGTTTATGCACCATTTGCTTTGTTATACTTCATGGCATTTTTATGCGTTTTCTGGAACTAACCTATTGACGAGATGCCATAGTGCCAGTTCCCATTTTTCTGCTATTTTTGTCTTTCAGAAAAGCTACATAGGAAATATTCTAGGAATTGGACGAAACGAAGCCCGAACCTCCTATTTTTCCAGACACAAGAAGAAGACCGAAGGAGAGCCGGAGGGGGGCCAGGGAGCAGCCACACCTAGGGCTGGCGCGCCCCCCTTGTCCACGCGAGGGGGTGGTGTGGGCCCCCTGGTCCACCTCTGACGCTGCCTCTCCGCCTATATAAAGCCTTCCGACTCCAAATCCTAAATCAATCGGCGTTTTCCCCAAAAAAGTTCCGCAGCGCCACCGCCGTTGAAGAACAATTTCGGGGGACAGAAGTCACTGTTTCGGCATCTTGCCGGGACAAGGAAGTGCCCCCGGAGCCTCTCCATCGACTCCATCGCCTCCACTACCATCTCCATCGACTTCACCGCCATCTCCATCAACATTGCTGTGTCCCATGATCAGGAGGGAGTAGTTCTCCCCCGGGGCTAAGGGCTCTACCGGTAGCTATGTGGTTCACCTCTCTCTCCCATGATGTGATCTATTTGTGATCATGAGCTTTGTATCTAGTTGAATTAGTAGATGTTATTCTTCACATATTATGCTACTCTAGTGCTTTATTATTGTAATCTCCGGAGACACCTTGTACTATGATGTGAAGGTGATAGTGTGCGCATTATGTGTGTCTCTTTGGCTAGTGTCTCTATGAATTGTTGGTGTTTGTTGGAACCATCTAGTGCGCTCAAGGTGATAGTGTGGAGCAAACTAGCTTGGGGACATGCGAACTTTGAGGAGTGCTTCGTAGCCCTACACATGATTAGTGTTCGTTATCCATCGGAGAATAGTTAGACTGGCATAGTGAATATAGTATCTATGTGTTCAATTATGTTATCTTTGTTGAGAGTGTCCACTAGTGAAAGTATGATCCCTAGGCCTTGTTTCTAAGCATTGAAATACCATTTACATTCAGTTTTGTGCAAAAAGTGGTACAAAAAGGATCATGCAAAAAGTGGTACAAAAAGGAGCTTGTTTAGACTGCGGCTTAGACTTTTGCATGCCATGCTTGATGTCATTTTGATAGTATGCCTAGTAGTTTTTGCTGTAGCATGACTTGTCTCAAATGACTGAGATTGCTTAAAGAGCCTTTGAAAAAATCATGCGTTGTTTTTATTATATGTAAGCATTTATTTGGTTTTCTCCTTGATGCTTTATTTGGGTTGACTTGGCACATGCTTACAACATGTTTGACTCTTACAAAGTCGCCATAAGCCTCTATGATCATTTGGTTTTTGACTTGTGATGCCATTTTATGCTTCTTTTAATGATGTTCTGTCGCTATGCATGATTATGGCCGTTATTGCTCTCTTAGTTGGTCACTCCCAGTCGTTTGCTAGCCCTCATTTTGTACTGAGTATGAGCTCTACTCGTGCATCCAACTCGCAAAAACTAAGTTATTCCAATGTGTCCATCATACATACCAATTAGCAATTTGCTATTCCAAGTACATTTGACTTGCTTTTATCTATCCTTCAAATTAAACTCTTTTTGGTGTTATGTGAAAATTAGTTCGCAAAGCTCTCACGAACCTGACGGCACACTTTACTTCTCTCGCTTTTAAAATTTTGACATTGTGGCTCTCTTATGTTGACGTTATGCTTGCAAGTTGTAAGTTAGAAATTAGCCCTGCCATGCCGTCATGGGGCAAGCTTTCAATATTGCACTTTCTCTCATTTGAGTTGATATCGTGATCTTTTGTTTATGGATACTCGCGATGTGAAATAAGTTGGGAATCTTGCGGGATCATGGAGTTTGTATATGTGTTAGAGAAACGCCTGGGCCGCTAATCTAAGCCATGCATCATTCATGGTGGAAATTTACAGCATGCCCATAGTGGACATTCGACGACGCATCTCACAGTAAAAAGCTATACCAATGGTAAATAAAAGAGATGCCGAGGTGTTCATTATCTGTTTGTCCTATCATTTTGATGTGGGCTTGTTCCATGTCATCGGGCAAGGAGGTACCCCGTTGGCGGTTCTCGATGATACGTGTATATTTACAATAACAAGAGCTTGCTTGGGACCTTAAGTCGAGTAGCATGTGGTTTGGGTATTTATACTTCATGGGACACGAGGTTTTCAACTTATGATTTGTCAAGCATATGCTCATAATTGTACTCGCATTAACTTTAACCATTTCAAGATGCCTATGATGGGGGCAATGAGAGCTCAAAGCTAGTAAGTACCATAATTTTTGAAGGTTTATAAAACTTGCAATCACTGCTTCCCTCTACGAAAGGCCTTTCTTTTACTTTTATATTGAGTCTCCACCTTCTACCTTTATGCACCGTCTAAGAGAGCATAGTTGCCATTCTGAGTTTAATGTGCATAGTCCATGAATTATTTGTATCTAGTCGCCCTCTTAAACTTAAAGGTGTCCTATGCATTTATGTTTTGCTATTCCATGAATGACAAGCTGAAAACCACTTGTTATGTTTTTCCATATGATTTGAACACACGTTTGATTTTCATTGTTTCATTATTCATGATCTTTCGTTTGTGTTTCTTTTCATGTTATAACATGGCTGCTAAGTTCTTATTGTCAAGATTATGTCTTTTATGCCCATGTTTTAAGTTCTTTGATCCCAGCACTCAATGCTTTACATAGATGATCAAGATTGTGATGGTTCATGTCACTTCAAAAATTAGTCTTTTTTTATCACTTACCTACTTGAGGACGAGCAGGAGTTAAGCTTGGGGATGCTTAATACGTCTCAAACGTTTCTATAATTTTTGATGCTCCATGCTTGTTTATACACCATTTGCTTTGTGTTTTGTTACACTTCGTGACGTTTTTATGCATTTTCCGGAACTAACCTATTAACAAGATGCCATAGTGCTAGTTCCCTGTTTTCTGTTGTTTTTGTGTTTCAGAAAAGTTACACAGAAAATATTCTTGGAATTGGACAAAACAAAAGCCGAACCTCCTATTTTTACCGAAGCTTCGCGAAGACCAAAGATGAGACTGAGGGGGCCAGGGGCCAGGCTCACCATATGGTGGCGCAGCCCAGCCCCTGGCCGCGCCACCATATGGTGAGGCCAGGTGGCCCACCTTCTGACGCTGCCCTTTCGCCTATAAAATCCCCTCGACGGGAAAAACCTAAAGGACAGATCGCTTTTCCTCGAAACATACTGCAAGCCGCCACTGTCGTCGAAGCGAGATCGGGTGGATCCAGGAGCTCTTCCCGGCACCCTGCCGGAGGCCTTCTACACCACCACGGTCGCCTCTAGAGTGATGTGTGAGTAGTCTACCTTGGACTACGGGCCCATAGCAGTAGCTAGATGGTTGTCTTCTCCACCATGTGCTTCATGTTTAGATCTTGTGAGCTGCCCTACATGATCAAGATCATCTTTATGTAATTCTACATGTTGTGTTTGTTGGGATCTGATGAGTATTGGTACTATGTCAAGTTGATGTGCTGAATATATATCTTTATGTTATCTCTATATTGTTTATGATCTTGCATGCTCTCCGTTGCTAGTAGATATCTTGGCCGAGTAGATGCTAGTGACTCCAAGAGGGAGTATTTATGCTCGGTAGTTGGGTTCATGCCTCTAGTAATCTGGGGGAGTGACAGAAACCTCTAAGGTTGTAGATGTGATGTTGCCACTAGGGAGAAAACAACATTCTTGTGTCCAAGGACATTTGCTTTGTTTACTTTACACACTTTGCTTAATGCAGTTATCCGTTGTTCGCAACTTAATACCCAATGTTTGCTCGGACGACATTCGGAGGGTGGATTTTTAGTCATAGATGCAGTTGGATGGCGGTCCATGTATTTTGTCGTAATGCCCAGAGTGAACCTCATAGTGATCCTCGTGACATATGTACGTTATCTTTATTCTATCAATTGCCCAACTATAATTTGTTTACCTAGCATGTTGTTATTTATCTTATGGAGAGACACCACTAGTGAACTGTGGACCCTGGTCCAATTTCCTTTACATTACTATACTGTTTTACTTTTACTCACACTATTTACTTTCTTGCATACTATTACCCTTTTACCACTCGATACGCTCAATCCTTTATTTACAGCAAACCGGTGAGATTGACAACCTCATCGTAAGTTGGGAGTAAAGTTCTTGGTTGTGTTGTGTGCAGGTTTCATGTTGCTGCTAGGTGAAGATGCACCAGCAATATTTCTGGCGCCATTGTCTTGAGTGTCACGAAGCTAGCAAGCATCACCTTCTGAAGTTTGGCTTTCTCCTACTGGTTCGATAAACCTTGGTTTCACAACTGAGGGAAGACTTGCTGCTGTGCTCATCATACCTTCCTCTTGGGGTTCCCAACGGGCTGTTACTTACAAGCCATCACCCGCATACCCACCCTTTTGTAGTTCCAACCTCGGAAACAATCCTCACCGGCCTCCTACCTTTAGGTAGTCCCGACCTTGATTGACACAATCCACGCCGGCCTCCTACCCGTAGGTAGTCCCGACCTCGATTTAACTTACACACGCCGATCTCCTACCCTTTGGTAGTTCCGACCTCGGTAGATATACCCCACGCCGGTGTACTACTCTTTGGTAGACTTCCGACCTCGGGCTCTCACGTTGGTCTCCTACAATTCATCATAGACCACCGATACACGTGGGCACTAGGGGGTCCCACCCATTACTGCAACCCAGCAGGATGCAACTACGGTATGGTGCGTCCATTGATATGCGAGAGGAAATTGGTACAACTGACTTCTCCATCCCATACCAGATCTTATGGTTGACCGTTATTTGCGGCGCTAGAATCACTAGCGACATTGGTTATTAGTTCCTAGGTGAACTTTCCAGTTGCAGTGGGACCTCCACCAATACTCATACCATGGTCCCACTGCCCACCATCCTAGGGTAACAACCACCATGGTTGCTAACCACTAATCAAATTGATTAAGAAAGCAAAACTTTTGCTTTAAATGAAACTAGCGTGATGACCCGCGCATTTGCGCGGCTAGACTAAATATATATAGATATGTGATATGCATTTATGTTAATTATATCTATCATTTTATATAATCGAGTTATTTTCCTATTACATAGATCATATCCACCTTAAGAATTAGAAAAAAAATCTATGCCTGGTTGAATTACCGTGAGAAGAAAATCTTAAAATCTCTTGATTTAGTTGTCCTTGCTCTTCGGAACTCATAATTCTTAGTGGCGGCTTTCTGATTTTCTAAAACATGGCCTTAGGACAGTAAAATACTTGACTTGATTTCTCTATTACAACATTTTTGTTACTAAAACATTATGTCTTAGTCACATTTTCCATGAATCTATATTTTTTGCGAACCATATATTTGTAACCATCAGCATAGCTTGGTTTTTATTATATTCTCATGTTATTTTTTTTCTAATTTTCTCGTCAATGGCATGAGCAACCTCATCACCAAGTTTAAATATTGGCCCACCGTTATTCTACTCTCGAAACCTGTCCTACATTTTTTCTAAACATTGTAGTTATGGACTCATTGGAACTCTTAACATGCTCCGTTAGTTCACCAGTTATATTCTGTTCTCCCAGGTCGTTTTTAGTGTATTATATTTTCTAGCGCAACCGGAACTACGTGTGTATAACTGACACACATGTTCAAATAGCTAACGTTGTTTCCCCCAAAATTTCTCACACATTTTATCACTTATTAATTGGACCAATATGTCTATTTTTCTTATTCGGTTTCCATCATGCATTGAACCCTGTTCTCCTATATGCATATATTTTGACTTCTCTAATCTATTGTATATGATGATCCACCACTAATTTGAGCATGCTTCAGCTCATCCCCGTGAAACTCATGTGGACGTTATGGTCTTTCACACATTTATGTTCAATGATCTAAGTAAACAGTGTAGGCATGTTGATTGTCTTAGGCATGCTAGATTGAAACACAACAATTAATTTTTTACTCAGATTTTATTATATACTTTGTTTCAGTTTTAATTTACATATAAATCAAAGGAATGATCTAATAAAAATTATCAATTGAAGGTTCATGGAATTCGTGAAGAACTTATAAAAATAAACTTTAATTTTAATTTTTGTTTTGCATACAAATAAACTTTTACCCTTTATATATGATCTACCTAGTGAAAACTACTTGTATCTTGTATACTCACCTAATTCCGTATCCATTAAGATAAGCTGCAGTACCTAAAAAAAGGATAAGCTGCAGGTTTTGTTTTGTACTTTGATGATCGTGTCCATCGTCTTGCATCCATGCATGATGCATCCGGCGTTGATTAATCGCTCTCACCAATCTAAGCATGTCTAGCAGATCGATGGTACCTTGTTCCTTGCATCCATCTGAGGAGGGGATCCTTAAAGATGCCGACGGGAATGGCGCCGTGTAGTAGTGGAGCTCGGCCAGCAACATCTCGTCCCAAGGCCTCCTGATTCATTATTAGCTTAGCTCGAGGTTCTGCTTCTAGCACTTCGATGATGATCGGCAGCCATGCACAACTTCGTCGTTAGTTAGCAATGCTTTCGCTCGCAATCTAGAGAATATCCGTCTGACCAGCCAAGCTTGCATCGATCCAAAGAGGGGATCCTTCAAGATATTGAGAATCATCATCCGGGAGGAGAAAATTTATTATGTCGTATATTTTCCATCAACGTCGCCCGGACAGCATCAAGTTTGAGTGGCCATCGATCCTAACTGCTATCACTTGGCCTTTCAGCGCCAACGCACGGCCGTTTGTCGCCATGGATAGCTCATCGTAGAACTCCTTGTATACTCAGAGGCCTTGCTGTCATTGCCCGGAACTCATCGGAGACTATACCGTGTCATTGCATGAGACCCTGCCTTTTGACGATTTACTCGACGACTTCTGCGATTGTTGTTCAGATCCCACAATTCATGTTTCTGCCGGTATTGGAAGACTTGGTTGACTTACGACGGAGTCGTCGTGCACAACTTTGTAGGCGTGATTGGAAAAGTCACTCCGTATATTTATGTGCGGCGAGCTGATTAAAATCAGCTGAGACGTGTAATTGCTATTCTCTTGATCCTTCATCTAATCAAACGTATATATGCTGGACACAACGATGTGTCTCTTTCTTTTTCCAACCGATCTGATTAAAATCAGCCAAGAGCCCGAGACGTGTCCTTGATATTCTCTTAATCCTTAATCTAATCAAACGTGTATATGCCGGACACATCGATGTGTATATTTCCTTTTCCAACCCGAATAGTTACCTGTTTTTTCTTTCAAATCTGAGCCGTCCCTTGTCCATGGTTATATCTGGGTTTAATCCTAGCCATCATTTGCTAGTTGTTTTAATAATATAATAGATAGTAATACCACAGGTATATTTGCAAGTAATTTGCTAAAGATAAACAATAGATATGAGCAAGAGTGAACTTGCCTTTTTGACTGCAAGATTATGCAAGTCAAGGTCTTCGATACGATAGAAATCCCATATCTGAAATAGCAATCATCATCTGATAGGGATGATGTTAGAAATCTGCAGCATGATATGCATAAGATATGCTATGCATCGCTCTAAGCATAACCTAACCCCGATGATTTGTTATCATTGAGTTATGGTGATTTCTTCATGATGTGTTGCACTTTAAACTCAGTTCACACACAAGGTTGTTAAGGATTTTAGGTTAACTGACAATCCTATATAAGTAAAAGAATAAAGTGTAACAAGAACAAGTTTATTGTTTTTAGGAGTTATCATCATTCTGAGCTACAGGATGATGATGATGAATAGTGGAGACATGAAAGTAGCAATTGTAAGTTACATCGATGATTAGCAATCAATTAGTTGATCATGAGCAAGCAATGTTGAAGTAATTCATATCAACAGAGTAATACCTAGTTATTGTTAGGGTTGACAACAATCTTAACATGCATAGGCAATTGTTTACTTCTAGGCATATGAATTGGTATAATGCTTAGTTAACATGTTCTTAAAAGAATAACTTTTGAAGAACATATTTCATAAAGGACATTTAGTACAAAATTACCTTTTATTGGTCAATTATTTTATAGGAAGGTTGAAGTGATTACTAAAACACAAGTTCCTTTATTATTAGTTGCTAGGGTTTGATTCACAATTTTAAATGATTCCTAGAGTTGATTTAGGTATTCCTAACACAGGTGTAAGTAAATGGATTATATTTGAAAGTAAATTATAAGCATAAATTTATATTTACTTAACATTTTTCCTAAATTTTAACATTTAGAAATATTTAAGAAAAATAGTTTTAGGTTTTTAACATGCTAATAGCAAAGTTTTTAATTAAGATCCTAAATTCATGAAAAAGCATTTGCAATAAGGTTGGTTGAACATGCAAACATTTATTTTCTATTTAGAAAATTATTGGGTTTCAAATTTGGTCCAAGAATTCCTATTTTAGAAAAGTACTTAATCACGTTTTATAATTTGAATCAGAATTATTTCACACATGTATAGGATATCACAGCACAAACAATTAGATCTTATTTTTGTGATCATTTTGATATATTATTTGTATTTTTCTGACTAGAGATGAAATAGTTATGAATTTTCCAGGTTTTTGATATTTTCTGATATTTCTAAATAGTGGACAATACTTTTTGTACCGAAGCTGAGACTAGCCCCAGACACTGACTGGTGGGGTCACAGCCAGGTCATATGCCACCTTGGCGACGACCTAGTCAAAGCTTGACTGGGAGCTGGAGTTCACCACCGGCGAGTCAACGGTCGACGACGGCGACGCTCGAGACATCCATGGACGCGCGTGTAACATGACAAAGAATCAGCAGGTGTAGGCAAACCAATCCGTGGTGGCGCCCCCATCATAAGGTCACCGGAGTGAGCTTCGGCGAGCTTCCCTGCGGCGGTGCTTGACGAGGATCTACGGGATCTTGCTACAGACAACAAAACGATGCACAGAAAGGCTCAGGAGGTGCGCAAGATTACCATGAAGGTGATGGACTGCTCGGTGAAGTCGAGGGTGGCCGGAGATGGGTGCATCGACAAGAATTCTGGAGAGGTCTGGCTAAGAGGAACGGCGAATCCCCAGCTCCTGGAGCTTCCTCTATTCAATTCCTCGCTCCCAGAGAATCAACACGATGAGACGCATCTCTCCAGATACTCCACGCACTCTGGGGTGGCCACCATCAGCAGCCCTGGGAGGAACTCTGGCAGATCTTGCGGTTGATTACAGGGAATGGAGTGGGTTAGAGAGAGATTGAACGGAAGGATAAGATCAAGCAGTTCACGGCGGAGCTCCCAGACATTTTATAGCGAGCGGCCGGGTCGTTCCCATCTTTTCCCTCGCCGGCGATGTGGAGCTCACGGTGGCAGGCATGCCGAGGAAGAAGAAGCTATTTTGCTTCTCCTCGCATGGGCCCCACCTGTCGGCGACCATACCGAAACAGTATGCTCACTGGGTTCTGGGTGAGCCGGTTGATGGGCTGCGCTGGTGGGCTTCGGTCCGCTGGAGGTTTTCCCTTTTTTCTACTTCTATTCTTTTTTCCTTTTCATTTTCTATTTTCTTTTTTGGTTTGCTAACTTGAGTTTGAATTCTGTTTTGCAGATTTGAACTTAGGAGTTTTTCAGGATTTTATATAGGGTGGTTCTTCTCAAAGTACACTGTATTAGGATAATTATTATGTGTATTTGTATATAGGATTCTCTAGGTGTTATTATGATCTTTATAAGATTTTGACGGAGGTAAAATTTAAATACCACACTTTTGGTTTAGGTTATTTTCCTAAATCTTGAGTAATTCCCAAATGGAATGTAGTAGCATGAACATGTTGTCTGAAATATGGTAGATAAACAATACCTAAGATTGTGTAGTAGTGTTGGATTTTGAATTGATATGCATATTATGGAGAACATAATTTTATGCTCACCATAAATTTAGTTTTTTTTTGGTTCGAACAACTTAAAGGTATTTATAATCTACCTATTGTAAGTAAGAGGTAATGACTTGGTATTAAGATAAAGATGCACCTAATTATGTGGGTTGATCACCAAATAATGGACTTGGTTGATCACTGATCGATTATTGTTTGGATGCAACTCTTGGATTTAGAGATAACAAATGATTAGAGGGTTTTGCTGATGATATTGCCCTATACTATCTGGTCATGGGTGGTGGTCTAGTGCTAGATGATCTAGTTCATCTCCTATGATACTTGCTGGTTGAGATACATACATGCACGTGTTCATTTAAATGAAAGGGGTGCTTTTCTTAATTTAGCAATCTGGCAATTAATTCCACACATGCTCTTGTAAAGGATATGGTATCTAGTTGATTTGGCTATATGCAAAAATGTATCTCAAATAATATGTATGTAAGGTGTTAGAGTGTATACTAATTTATCTTAGCATGCTAGGCTATATAAACATTCATATAATTAATTACTGGGGTGTAGACTAACTAATGGCAGCTAAAGATAATGTTCTAACCTTTGTTATGCAAGTGTAGGTGTGTGAATAATATGCATGAGTTGATAGTGATTTCTTGGTACACACATATGCATGATATGAATAGCTACTCTACATTTTCTGGGTCTGATTTGCTTCCTAGTAAATTTACTTGTTTGTTCTTGGTGCTCATATGATCATTTAGATGTATGTGATATGCCTCTGGATCATGTATATGTTTTTAGTAGATGATATCTATTGATCTTGATGTGCCCAAGTGATCTAAAGATATGTTTCTGGACAGAATTAGTTGTTGTCTAGCTACTCTATTGGTGTTCCACAACACCCCTCTCCTTTCCTCTCTAGTAGAAATGAGCAAGAATAGGATCCAATGATTCCTAGGCCTAGCCATTTATGATTTTAGATCAGAGGCATATATTTCTCTTGCTTATGGTGAGTACTTCCCTTTTCCCACTAAGTACACTCCTCTTCTCTCATCGTAGACCAACCTGGTGGTCTTGTGAAGCTTGTTCTTTGGGAAATCTGGTAACCTGCGTCTTGTGGCATGCCTGCACCTCCTAGCTACTTCATCTTGGTCCTATCTAATGTATGGAGTGGCCCAATTTCGTTGGTTTTCTCATACCATGATTTTATGGGGTCAAATGGATGCCATGGGGTTCCTTTATAGCATTTTGATGCCCACCACAAGTTGACACCTCAAGTGATGACTCTTGTTTGTGCAAGGTGAGTAAGGTGCTTGGTTGTCATGCTCTCATGCATGAGCATTACTTGGGGTTCAAGTATAGGAAGATATTTTCAAGTGGATAACTATCCTAGGTGGCATGATGATTATCCTCTAATAATCTTTATTTTGGACAGTCAAGTGGCATTTGGCACTAAATGGACTTTGTGCTGAATAAATTCATATTCTTATACATATTTGTAATTCATAATTGAATTATTATCAATGGATATTGTATTAATTTTTTGGAAGTTTAACTTCCAAAGTTCATATTTGAAATGATCCTATTATTGTGAATTATGCATATTGTCATATCTTATTTGTTCCTATTATCAGTTGTGCTCAAAATATCCAAAGTCATGTTCAAATTTTAAATAATTTTATTTGATTTCACCAAGGCATGATCATAAAATTTTCAAAATGATCATAGTTATTTTTATTCAAATAGTTTAAACTATTTAATGTAATGTAAATGAGTTTAGTTTTGTTATATCTCATATAGTTGATAAGTTATGATTTAAATAAGAATGTGTGGCTTTTATGCACTCTAGACCTTGTGGTTTACCAATTTTTGTAACAAGTTTAAGAGTGAATTATATAATACCCGGAAGTACTGGATAATTATTTAAGTGGTTAAATTCTATTGTAAACCCCTCTACCCAGAATAATAATTTTAACAAATATCATGTTGGAGTTTATCGCGCTTCAGTTGATGAGCTACTTCAATTCCATCAACTAAAGTGAAACTTCAATGACCTTGACAAGTTTTATTTAAAAGCGTGAAAATTCCCCAGATTTTATATGCATGAATGCAATGCATACTTCGGATTACTATTTATTTCTAGTCTCATATCCTAGGATGTTACATGAGGTTCTGCACAGTGCCCTTGGTGGCCCCTTCCCAAAAAAGCACCTGTTTTGACCCCTTCGACCGCTGAAAAAATGGAAAATGCATTTTTTATGTAGAAACCCAAAAAACACTAGTTACAAATGTTGTTGGCCTTGCAGAGATGCACATGTCCACCAAAAATGGGACCATGGTTCCATAGTTTGCTATGGAACTTGCACAATCCTTGGTCACCTGGCAAGAAGTCCAAGAGAACTCTTGCCTGGAAGCACCTCTTTGTGAAAGAGTTCACCTGTGAACCCTTGGCATGCCATGTTTGGTATTTTTCCCAGGTGCTACATCACACACCATGACTCCATGTAGTGTTTTTCCTTTTTTTGAATTTTTCTGAATTCCCTGAGCCCCCTTCGAGATCGAGGTCAAACTCGCACTGCCTTCGATGTCTGCCAGGTGGGTTGGGAACCCAAGTTTGGTGTTGATTCTAGGGTCCCACACCCTCAGGGCACAACCATGTATTTTTTCCCTATTTTTTGGGGGTGCGTTTCTTGTAGCCCTAGTGCAAAATTGGATTTAAATGGATTTAGGGCAAAAATAACTCATTATATGGCTGCACAGTGCACATCCAAGCTAGTGACGGATGCACATGATGATGATGTAAGGATGCCCCTTTTAGCCACTCAGACAATGGAAAATGCACAAGTATCATTGACTGCAGTCACTTCCATTCTCGGTCCTCTTCTCCCCCCTACTCAGCCCCCACCCCCACTAAGGCGGATCTGGATCTACCCCTCTTCTTGGTCCGCTGCTGTCGCCCTCGTTGACGTTCGTTCGAGCCACCGCCTTGGTCGCCATGACCCTCGGGGTAAGCTGCACCGCCCCAAGCTATGTGTTTGGTTTCGGATCTGTGAATGGCCATTTTCTATTTGATTCGATCGCTTTACGTAGGTTAATGTTGATTTTCTCTGGAACTCGTGGACGTGTAGGACCCCAGGGACGCGGATCATGCCCCGCGAACTTGCAAAGAACCCACATTTCGCCGTTTAGCATCGAGCTGTGAAGAACTTTGTCGCGTCCACACACTTGAGCCGCTCAAGTGCGTCGCCTTCGAGGTGACTGATACGGGGCGAAAATTCTACAAGTGCTCACTGCAGAATGTGAGTCCTTCTATGTGCACGTTAGCAATGGAAAAGCATCAAAGTTTAGTTCAGTTGGAGATAATATTGCCTTGTTTAAGTTGATCTATTGCCTTGTTCAGATAAGATTATGTGCTTCAGATTTTATCTTCAGACTTCTAACTACCATTTTGTGGGCATGTAATTACAGTGTTTCTTTTAGTTATACATAATATTTTAGTTACCCTTTGTACGATCTTTGTCCGCTACTATTGCTACTCGTGTGTAGGTTGCTTATGAATTACTTGCTTCACTGATTACTATCTTGCCACTTAGTACTATCTTTCATGTGTATTTGCGTATAAATTACTTGCTTCACTGAGTACTATCTTGGGTTTCTTAGTACTATCTTGTGTTACGTAGGGGCAGGGTGAAAGCTGAAATTTCCCCTTCTATTCTTCAGTTTATTGTTTGGATAGTAATTAAAAGCAATTGGATGCACATGACTAACTTGCTGCAAGTAATTAAATAATTGATGCGCATGACTAAATTGCTGCACACTTAGTATTATCTTGCTGCACTTAGTTCTTTCATGTGTAGTTGCATATGAATTACTTGCTGCATTGAGTCCTATCTTACGTTACGTAATGGCATCAGCATTTTTCATTTCTTTTTCTATAGGAAGAGAACAACCGTGGGTTTGTTTCTTGGGTAGGTCAAGAGTGGCCAGACACACTAAAGAATGCACTATCACGACTATGGGGATTGTACCATGCTAGCAATACTGCAAGAAGTGCTGACAAAATTAAGTTAGCTGAGCTAGAGAAGAAGAATTCTGCTCTATGCGCCGAGAAGGCTGTGCTAATGGAAGAAGCTGGTCAGCTGAAGGATAATTTGGAAATGCTGAAGAAAAATGTGGATGAATTGGAGAAAAAAAAGGAAGTTGCAGCGGGTGCTAACGTGCGCACATGATGTTGTAAGGATGTTGAACAGAGCGGGATGGAACGCCCAAACCGAGAAGGTGAAAAGGATCAAGGCAATCATCGATGAGCCATTGTTCGATGAAACGCCAAATGATGATGAGTTAGATAAGGACTTAGATGTTGACACGAACTGATCATTATTAGAGGTATCACAAGATTAGCGTAGTTAAGAACTATTTGCTATCTGCTATTTGCTCGATGCAATTAGCATGAACCTATTGTTAATGTTACCTACCATAACCAATGAGTCGCAATGATGAATTGCAAGTGCTATGTGCCATTTATTCATTTGTTTACCCATGAAAGGGAATTCCTCCATCTATGGCTACTGAACTAGTCGTCAAAGTAGATTCAGCGATGATGATGCAACTGAGATCTCTTGAGCATGCCTAGTGAACTAGTCAGACTGCGGCGTGTCTCGTCAATTTACTTGCCCTGTTAAATCCCGCTGCCCTGTGAAATCTCAGCCCACTGCTACAGACAACTTGCTACCACGCGTCTGTTGCTTGGGTTTTTCCACTGGCCACGAATCCTAACCCTTTTGACATGTGGCCCCATGTAGGCCCGAAACACTATTGACAAGTGGGGCCCCAGACACACGTCGGACCAAACCTTACCCAGACAAGTGGTGAAGGGTTTCGCAGCATAGAAAACAAAATTTTTCCTACGATGACGAACAAGAATAGCCAAGATCTGATCTACGAGATGCAAGACAATGAGCGAGAGAGATTAGATCTACATACCCTTGTAGATCGCACAGCGGAAACGTTCAGATGAATGTGGTCGGCGTAGTCATACTAGCGTCTCCTCCTCGCGATCCGATCTGATCCAAGCGCCACAACGGGCGGCGCCTCCGAGCGATGCACACGTACAGCGCAACGACGACTCCTCCTCCTTGATCCAGCAAGGTGTGGTGGAGTGGTAGATGAGATCGACAGCACGACGGCGTAGTGTCTATGGTGAAGAGTATCTGCGGGCAGGGCTTCGCCTACGCGCGCGAGGTGGAAGAAGAATAGGCAAAAGAACTAGTCAAACTAGAGCAAGAAAAAGACTACAAATAACAACGGTGGCGGCAGCTGAAACAATTTCCGGTCGATGATGAGCTCATCCGGCGGCTGCCTAACTTGCTATTTATAGGCGCTAAGCAGCCCTAGGATTGCGTGCCAGCTAGGAAAAAACGACCGGCCTTGTCTTGCGTCGAACGTAAGCAACGCGTGCGGCACACGGCCTCCTTGGCGAGCCAGCGAGCGCTCCCAGCCCGTCGATCCTGGGCAGACGCCCCTGCCCGCCTCTCTCCGATCGATCGAGCATCGATCGTTGCGAGGGCTCTCGAGCGGGAGCCTGGCGCGGGGCAACGGCCTGGCTGGCGACCGACCCAGCCGGCCCAGCCGGCATAGGGCGGCAGATAGTGTGCGCCGCACGGGGCGCGAAGCTATGCGGCCGGCCGGCCCAGCCGGCCCAGGTAAGCGTCCTGGCCTTTTTCTTTTCTTTTCTTTTTCTTTTTCTTTTTGTAGTTTGTCTAGATGGAGCTACTAAATAGGCCCATTAGCAAAACTTTGCATGGACTACATTTAGCCCTTATTTATTTTCAGTAAATAAATATATGTATAAATATTTATTAATTCAATTAATTAATAAATTATTAATCTTCTTCCCGGAACAATTCTGTAACTCTCTGAAACAATTTCCATAAATCCCAAAACTACCCTAGCGTCGATGAGCGTTAAGTGTGTGACCCTACGGGTTCGAAAATATGCGGACATGATCACCATCAATAATCAATAGCGGGATCTGGAAATCCATATTGACTCCCACATATTCAACGAAGATTATCGGTGAACCACGATGTCAGGATTCAATTAATCCCGTATACAAATTCCTTTGTCTCGCGATATTTTACTTGCCCGAGATTCGATCGTCGGCATCGCCATACCTAGTTCAATCTCGTTCACAGCAAGTACTTTTTACTCGTTCCGCAATCCAATATCACCCTGTGATTAAACTCATTAATCACGTGTTTGCAAACGGTGTATGATATTGATTATCGAGTGGGCCCGAAGTATATCTCTCCGACATGGGAGGGACAAATCCCAATCTCGATACATGTAACCCAACAAGTACTTTCCGATTACCTGAGAGACACCTTTATGATCACCCTCTCATAGGATGACGTTTGATGACCTCAAAGCTCTCTTCCGGTACCAGGGAGTGGCATTATCTCATGGTCTAAGGAATAGGATACTGCTATAGGAAAAGCTACACAATTGTGAACACAATGACACGATCTAATTGCTGTGCTTAATTTAGGTCTGTCCATCACATCATTCTCCTAATGACATGACCTCATTATTAATCAACAACTCATGTCTATGGTTAGGAAACCTTAACCATCATTAATCAATGAGCTAGTCTAGTAGAGGCATACTAGGGACACGGTGTTGTTCATAAACCACACAAGTATTAATGTTTCCGCTTAATACAATTCTAACATGGAATATAAACATTATCATGAACAAGAAATATGATAATAACAATATTATTATTGCCTCTAGGGCATATTTCCTTCAAGTGGGTCCCCATATGCTTCGGATGCTAAACCTGGACTAGTTTGTCTCACTCCTTTGTCTCATGGAGCAGGAGACCTCGATGAGAAGCATTTCAATGGTAAGATTTTGTTCTCTATTCCTTCCTCGTGTCAGACGAGAGCGGATTTATTCCCCCTTGCACGCTATCTCCTTTTTTAGACTGTCGCTCTGCTGCCTTTAGTCAAACAACGAGGGGACCCAACAACGAGACTCCTTAATTGCTGCCTGGCGGTAAACGTACCTACATTCTTACCCACGATAGCTGACTCTCACTGACAAGTGGGACAGAATACCGGGGCCCACGATGACACGTCGGGCAAGCACTCTCTCAGAATCAAAGCGACAGGGGCTCGCGTGGTTCAACTTCCAAAGCGCTAGACTTGCATTTACTTACGCGTCGTGTGAGGGGAACCAGTCGCGCACTATTTACCCCACGATCTCGCGGCCTGCAAAACAATTGGATCCCCAACTTCCTCTTCTCTCAGAAATGAAGTGACTGGGGCTCGCGTGGTTCAACTTCCAAAGCACTAGACTTGCATTTACTTACGTGGCGTGCAAGGGGAACCAGTCGTGCACTATTTACCCCATGATCTCGCGTCCTGCAAAACAATTGGATCCCCAACTTCCTCTTCTCCCGAGATAACCCCCTCCCCCCTCTCCTCCTACTCCTTGCGCCGCTGCTGTCATGGAATTCAACGGCAATGGCTTCGCCGACTACCACAAGGTCCCTGCTCATGGGGACACCGTCCTCACGGTGATGCACACCAACGACCCGAAAGAGGCGGCCAAGTTCATCGCCATGTTTGAGCGTTGGCTCGGCACCCCGAAGCAACTGCCGATCGTCGGCCTCGACCTCGAGTACACCAAGACCGGGCCTCCCCACACCGCCCTCCTGCAACTGTGCATGCACGATCACTGCCTAATCTGGCACGCATCCTTGGCAAGAAGGTACTGTCCTGAGCTCATAAACTTCCTGCACCGCCCTGGCATTTCCTTCGCCACTATGGACAAGCGCCAAGACATCAGTAAGCTTGATGCTATGGCCGTCCGCATACCAAACCACGTGGACATACAAGATCACTTCTTCATCGAGGGCACCAACAGCCGCGCCGGCACGACCGCGATGGCGGGGCTAATCATCGACCCCACCTATGCCGAGTACACGAACAACTTCCACAAGAGTCTGCACCACCACTGGCAGCGTAGGCATCTGGTGCCGTCGCAGATCCACTACGCATCAAAGGATGCGTATGTATGCTACTCCATGTATTGTAGCATTAGTATCATGAGAGCCCACCTGACTCCTTCCCCTCCAAACTGGCCACCATTGAGGGAGAATCTCATAATGCCATACTAGATTCATGTACTGTTCGTTCCTGCTATGTAAGTGCCCAAGGATCATCCTTATATATAATTTAGTAAGTGTGTTTCCCTATGTACTGAAGTGTATCTGTATAAGGGGTCGAAGATGCCCAGAGCGCGCCCATGCCTTCCGTTGATGTCCAGAGCGCGCTCTATGCGCGATCTGCCGGAGATGCCCAGACATGTCGCATGAGTGTCGTTGATGTCGAGAGCGAGGCCCTGACTTGCCCTCTCTAACATGTCCCTGACTTGCCCTCACTGCACGCGGGCCCCATCACATGGGGGACCCACCTGTCAATGACCCTCAAGTCATGTTTGGCAAGTTAGAGAATCCGCACGCGCCCGTCGTGTGCACCTTGTAAAATAATATATCATAAAAGCTCTATCATTGGATTCGATAAGGGATTTGGTGCAAATGGGCACCAATGCTCCATACACTTTCAGAATTTTTAAAAGTTCAAAATCTGAAACTTCTATGTATTCAACAAAATTGATGTCAAATACATAGAAAGATATATACAGAAGATGTGTATGCAAAAAGTCCTGTTAAAAAATATGTTGTATTTTGGAAGATATAAGAAGATAAATTTGTGAATGTAAATAGTGTTAAAATAGTAGTAAGAAAGTACATCTTTTTCTTAGGAATTTGTCTTTTTTTATATTTACCAAAGTATAAACTATATATATATTTCCATTTACTTAACGCCATAAATTTATGAGGCATAGACATATGAGGTTTTAAAAATTTCACAGATTTGAAAGGAATAGGTTCACTGCTGCCCATGTTCCAAAAACACTTTCCGATTGGATTCATATTTATAGGATGTTTCCAATGGTGTAGCCCTTTATTTTCAAACATATGAAATTTGTATTTCAAAGTTTCAAAAAAATCCGAAACAAAATTCTTGTGATAGGCAATGTTGAATGCTACAAACTGGTACAAATCTCAATATAAAATTCTTTATATTCTAGGCTACACAAAATGGTAAAATATAATAAAATTATATAGTGTTCAAACGTGTACTATGCACTATATAATATGTCAGATTTTGTCTTTTTTATGTAGAATAGAATATAAAGTATTTCATATTGAGATTTATACCGGTTTATTGCATTCAACATTGCCTATCACAAGAATTTTGTTTTGAATTTTTTTGAAACTTTAAAATACAAATTTCATGGCGTATAATTCATAATTTGTTGGAGAAAGATCAAGGTCAAACTTATTTTGAACTGTGTGCGTGCCTTGTACGGGGTTGCACCGGCGGACAGGAAGCCTGCAGCAATGAGGGTCCATGATGGAGATACAAAATTATTTCCCCTGTCCACTCCTTGTACAGTGAACCGCCGCCACCCCCTTCCCAACGCCAACTTTCAGTTATTACCTTGCTCTAGGCAGTTCATCGCCTCATTCCCCATCTTCTCCATACGACGGCTGCGGCCTCTCGTTTCTATCACATCGCCGCTTCTCATTTCCATCACATCGCCGCTGCCCGCATTTGCCGGCACAGGTCATGTCTGGATCTGGGTGGGATGAACCCCCGCGGGGGAAGCGTCAGCGTCCGATTCCAAAAAAGCTCATTGCTGATCGTTACCACAAATCCATGGGGTGGGGTAATCTCCACTTCCCATCAGTTGAGAACATAGTCGAGCGGGTCGACATCTTAAGCATTGCTCGCCTTGCTGTCGGCATGGTTGGCATGCGTCGTGCCATTCGAGGGACTCCGAATCTACCACTTCATGCGCCGGGCCTGCTCCACACCGACGAATTATGGTGGCCACATGATCACGATGCACAAGTAAGAGTAACTAAATTCAGTATTCCTAATATATATATATATATATTGATCTTCTGTCTGTTTATATTCTTGCAATCCACCGATCTCTCTGTCAAACACCTTGCATGCATCGACTTTTTAGATACAATAATTTCGAAAAATGTAGTTACTCCGCCCAGGACCCCTTTTTTGGTTACGGTTTACGGACTTAGTTTTCCATCTTGTATGTGTTTATGATATATTCAAGCATAGTTATCCTTCTGTCGAACATCTAGTCTGCACAACATTTTTTTGGCATTTTTTCCAAACAATGTTCTTGCAATCCAGTGAGTATTCTGTCGAATACCATGCAATGACTTTTAAATACCAAAAATTAGAATAATGCTGTATAACGGTTACTCTGCCTATGACCCCTCTTTTTGTAACGGTTTACCTATATAGTTTTCCATCTATTCAAGCATACTTTTCCTTCTGTCGAACACCTTAATTTGTACAAAGTTTCCAAACAAATTCAATTGTAGGGCATTCGCGCCCTCTTTATGCCGTTAAACAAGAAGACGGTTAAAGCACACGCGCATTGCAATGACTTCGATGGAAGAGGGCATTGGGTAGGAAGTCACAGTGACTGGATGGCATTAGTCACGGATAATGGCCTCCTGAAGATCCGCCACATGTACAGAGATGTGACTATTGATCTCCCATTACTGGCTCCTATTAGAGTTTTGCCCGCGCTTCCAACATGCGCGTTTTTGTACAAGCAGTGTGAGTTACAGCTTCTGAAGATACAGATTACCAAAACCTCGTACATGGAACAAGGCAGTGATCAGTGGCATTATGAAGCAATCTGATCTTTGACAAACTGATCGCCTATGTAGACAGGCCCCAAGACAATGACTGGGTCATCCTAAAAAATTACCACCTAGCACCTCGCAGGTATGTCGACGCCTGTGCATTTCGTCGATTCGGTGATCGGACAGAATTGTACCGCGTGTACGCGGTTACAAAACTACGAGGAGATGTTCTGGTTTGGGAATCACATACTTGGGGTGAGTTATGCCCTCTTCCTATCTGAATTTACAGTTAGTTCTACCTGCTTACTGCATTGTTGTATTGTGGCTTATCTTCTTCCGTACGCAGGCACAGATGAAGGCCCGCGTATAATACTAGCCCCGAACATCGAGGATGTGAATAATGTAGCTGCTCCTCAAGGCGATGCCGGTGCTGTACCTGCTGCTCAATGGGATCCAGTTGCAGGCGATGCGGCTGAAGGCGATGCCGGTGTTGTAGTTGTTGGCGATCCGGCTGAAGGAGATGCATTTCCTGCCAATCCGGATGAAGACGTTGATGAAGATGCAGATCAAGTAGTGGTTACTTCACGCCCTACCTGGTTCTTGGCACCCAATACCTATCATTATGGCAATTTCGATCTACTTTGGATTCAGATAGATGGTGATAGACACAGCAATGCTCCTGCACAGTATGAAGATGGGATACGGTTGAACACTTATCCTAGTCTACGGTGCTATGTTTTCGCAAGGCATCCCTTTAATCTTGGCCCGGAAGAAGACGATCATGTTGATGATCCAGTCACTACAACAAAATCATCACGTAAAGAGGTTATATATAAGACGCATTTGATTTCGTCTCTATGACGGGCGAGGGGCTCAACGTAGGGACGTTTCTTTAGACGTTTCATGTAACGTCTTAAATCCTTTAGTTATCAGAATCTAAATAAATATAATTATTACTTTGTGGGTATTTAGAGACAAATCTTGAGACGTTTCCAAATGCGTCCTAAACTGAGACTGTATTTTTTTTATTTAGTGAAAAATCACTACAGTCGTAATACGAGTATACGACTCTCGAGATACAAACTCGGCGTGTGAAATCACTACTTTGATAGTGTTGTCGCTTAAGAAAAATATTGCCGCTTGTTTTTCGTTCTGGCGCTAAACTTTGGTTGTTTTACCGCTTACTAGTAAGTGTGCACGTGCAACGCACGATTCTTAATAATGATAAATATACTTAAAATTCCACAAAAATCGATATACCTATTTGCAAATTTTAAATTTAACTCTGATTTGATGCAACATATATATGAATGAAAGAGATCTAGACTTTAGCAATTAGGTGACACCTTACAAACTGCAAATGCTTAAAGCAAAAAAAAAGGTCCGTCTCGTACTCTAAGCACACAACAAAATATCAGTTGCACATTAAGCTATAGTTCTAATAACAACAGCTAAAAAAAATGTCAAAGCCTTGGTGATTACCTGATTTGAGTTGATCTTATATACCCTGGTGTTTGTAAAGACAGTAGGAATAGCTTGTAGGAAAAAGTTCATTATATAGGCTTAATAGTATAGTAGAAAAGAGGCGTTCGTTATTAAATAGAATAGAAGCTGACATAATACGATCTCTTCAAGAAGCTAAAACGGCAATATTGAACTACCCCATTGAAGAACACGATCAATGGTTTTGAACATCTACAAAACAGTAGTTCAAAATCAAGGACTGGTCAGCATTATAATTCAATAGCAATTTTTACAAATGTTTTTAAATCATAGGCCCAACAAAATGCTTTAGCCATAGAGGAGTTACCATTTCTCGACCGAAATCAAACTATAGGACCATGATAAACGGCTTTCTGAATAACAACACTTTTCTTCACTTCCTCCCCTCTTTATAGTACAGGTCATGATCTACAGAAAAAAAATATAGATGAAGGTAATACACTGTATCAATTAGCACTGGTATGTTCAAGTTATATATGTGGGTACATGGTATTAATCGTGTACGTACAACACACGTGAAACCTTAGAATTTTTTCGATCATACTCATTTTAGATCAGAGACAAAAAACCTTAACTGAAGTTATATATTTTCAGGTCAGACGATCACTCACAAAACCAGATCATGTATTTTCAGGTAAGACGATACTCACAAAACCAGATCAGATCCAAAAATTTGAGTATCCCAAATGTCTGGGCTTGTACTTGTTCATAAAATTACCCAAGAAATGATTTGCATGTGCTAGTGAAATCTTGTCACCCTCATTACAATGTTCTGTAGAAATGGTAAGCAAACATTACAGAAAAATTCCTAAGATAGTGAAAACTGAACTTTCCTACGGTCCAGGCAGGGGACATAAAAATTGTACCATCCATTATATTATCTTGGAGAGGCTTTATAGTTTCTGCTCATCGAGCATATTTATTGTACAGTAGTTGTGCCCGGAAAATATTTAGATCAGAGACTACTTACTTTCTGAAGTGGATATTCTTCACACCTGCACGTTCTTGTACAGATTGCAGCCAAAACACCCCCTCTTCCTCCTCCTCCTCCTTCTCCTCCTCCGCCGCCGCACGATAAATCCCCTCCACATCCCGCTACAGCTTATCTGCCAGAAACAACAGCCCACAGATAGCAATCATTCATTTTCAAGACACTGGTGGGGCTTGAACAAATGCTTATAAATTAGAAAAAAATGATGTTTAATCCGAGAACCGTTGTACATATGCACCATTGCAATGTGACTGAATATAAGGCATATTTCATAATTAGCTTAGCTTGCACTAATAGGATCGTCTAATGCAACACTGTATCTGTTTGGTGATAAAAATGGTAAGACAACTACAGGTGGTCAAAGACTGAATGTATGGATACCCAGTGCATATTCATACAAGTCCGTTAAAGGATAAACATGTATTCTAATGTACATGTCAAAAGGGAACTCTATGTGTCGCCATTCTTCTTCAGCAGACCCTGCAATTCAGAATCGTCAACCGGCTGAGACATTTTCACAAACACCAGAGCACCAATCAGAAATATACAAATTAACAAAATCGTTCAAGCATCTGCACAACATCCAAAGATCAGCATAATAACAATAGCACCTCCCTACCTAGAATCAATAGAGCTTGATCTCATAGAGGTCCTTGTCATGATAAAATTTACCTTAACAGCTTCCTTGACTCTGTTGGATACGCTGTGCCGCCTCCTCATGTCCCGGACGTCACTCATGTAGTTGGAATGGGAAGTCTGAATACAATTTGATGATAAAAATTGATAGAAACAAAACAAGTGTGGCAAATAAGGTCTGAAGATAAATAGGATGAAAATGAAAATCTGAACACGTAAGCACCATCTCTCAACTCTGAAATAAAATTGAATGAAGCTTCAGTACCCACAAACGAACATGCTTGAAGGTTGGCTGATCCTCGCACACCCCAGAGAGGCGGAGAAGTATGTGGCCGATGCTTAAAAGAGATAGGAACCTGGAGGTGCCTCTGTGGGGCGCAGACCTGAGAGGTGGAGTTCGTGGAGTAGGCGGCGGCGTCCTGGTCGGCACATCCGTCGCAAGGAGTTGGGCGGCGACGCGTTGATCGCGAGGAGGTGGGCGGCAGCGTCCAGGCTGATGCATCCTATGCAAGCAGCGACCAATGGCGTCCAGACCGACGCCCCTCCGCCCATGAGCCATCGTCAAAGGGAGGGTCACGTGGTGGCCTGCACTGTGGCGGCGCGGGCACGTCTGTATAGCGGCGTGGAGCGCAGCGGCGGCGGCGGAGTGAAGGGATCGTGAGATCTTCAAGAAAAGGAGGGGTCGCACGAGGGTATTTCGTTAGCGCTGATTGCGGACGTGGGCGTGGGGAAAAAAATTCATAGGCGGAGCGGGGTTCCGGTTTCTCTCATACGGGATGAGTGCCGTCCGTCGTTGTAAATTGCCAAGCGTACCAAAGAGATGTGATTAAGCTAACGTAAGCTGTTAGATTGTGTTTAGTAGATCTGATCGTGTGGTTTTAGTTGATCTGTGTATGTTGTGGGGTGCGTTTAGGAGAATTTACGTTGGCTCTTTTATAAGTAGTATAGAAGTAGTATAGATATAGATATGTTGAGAAAAAAATCTGTAGTATATATTTTCCATCGCCTCCATCTTTTCTGAAAACGAAGGGGGGACCCTTGCCTGCATCTCTCCAACTGCCACGGCATGGATCCGCTCATAAGAGATCAGATCTGCACGATGCTCATCAAAGTTTGGATCTGTGGCCGTATGCCTCCCAGGTTAGTGATCCCTCAAATTCATCTCATTTAGATTATAATTTCTACCATTAGGTCAATCTAGGGCCGGCCGGTGAATGCGGCGCCACCGGTGCCGTGGCGGACGACGGCGAAGAGGTAGGGTTGCTGCCGCCTGCCAGGGATATGGTGAGTGTTCGTGTGCGATGGGTAGGGCTCTGGGGCAGAGTGTCCCGTAGATCCATCTCGTGCAAGCGCAGGCAGCCTCCCGCTTGCTGCCAATTCGCCGTTTGATTTACCTCTCTGGATCTGTATAAACTCTTAACTGTAAGTGGCAAGTGTTTGGGAAGCCTGTTTCATTAGGATATCTTTGAGCTATGTGAAATTGCTGGGTCATTTATATCGAGGAGTGTAGTGTTGAATCCATATTCAACAACATCCTTGGAGTCATTGCCGCTGGCACTGCTTGTACCGCCTCCCCTATCAACTAGCATCAGAAGAAACTGAGAAAATTAGCTTGTTCTTTGCTCAGAATCTAGTGCCATACAAGATCATTTGTAATTCAGTCATGAGGATGTTAACATGCAATTTTTAAAGACTCTTTTACCAGTCTGTACCTACACGTTATTGTTATTTTTTAAAATAAAACCTCTGCAATGCCGGTTTGATCATCTATTGATAATTTTTTGCATCACTGATGATCTCCATCGGTACTCACCCATGTCTGTTTTCTTAGATATATTTTCATGAAGATAATACAGAAAGCATTACTTTAGAATTGAGTTGACAATGTTCTAAGGCATATGGACATGATGCATGCTGTGAACTGGCATTACTGAGAAACACCACTCCTAATACTGTATACTATGTAAACATGTATTTACTACATATTACGGATGAGGGCGGTGAGATCCAGTCATCCATCGGTGAAGACAATATATAGAGCTTTACTTTGACACTACTTGGTGGATTACAATCTGCACCAAATTTTACTGCACAGATCCAAGCATAATTGTGTGTTGATAGTATACCTATCTGTTTTAATGTCTTGATAATTTTTTTGCATGTGACATGAATGCATAACGTAACCAAATTAAAGCGTTTCTATGTCTGCAGTTTTATAACCACAAACTTGTTAATTCAGTTTTTGCAATACAGAAAGGCTGACTAATTTTGCATTCTTTAGGAAAGACATTATGTCGAGTATATCTCGACGACTACGAAAGATCAATTTTTCTGAACATGATGCAGAAAATGTTTTACAGAGTTCTCCAGAGATCTATAATATATTACCAAGGATGCTTCATGAATCTACTATCCCAATTATAATTTGTAAGTTCTGATATTTTTTTTCTCCTTGTAACCCATATGGTAGTCTTTTGAAACCATTTATGTGTCATTGTGATATTCCTACAGGCACGACCTAATGGGGACATGCCACAAATGGTGGGGGTATTTCCAACTAAATTTTTGTCAACGTTAAATGGAGGAAATATTGTTATGAGGACTGATCAAAATGGTGTTCCAAATGAAAGGTTGGGTTCCATTCTGAGCATTTATCTTACTGAACAAGCAAGCACAAAATTTGACAAATTCCAAGAAAGCAGATGTATCATCTTTCAGTCAGCATACTAAAGTTTTTATTCGTTATGTTCAGTTCATATGATCTTCAGCTGCAGAAAGCAAATGATGAAAACTCCACTGAAGCGGATCAAGGTTCATCTTTCCCACACAATCAACCTAGCTAATAATAAGGTACTACCTCCATTCCGATGTAGTATGTTATGCCAACAAACTATCTAAACCAACATTGTTATGTTGTTTTCGGTTTCTTTCAAGTAATAGTGCCATTTTTCAAATGTTGTATGTCTTCGAGTTACAGGATAAATTTGAAGTCTGTTTTGGCAAACCGAAGAAATAAAAATAAAGTTGTAGCGATAGGATCTTTGATGAGTCAAGATAAACCATATGTGGTTGGAGGAAACATGCTTGGAGATGAACTTTGTGGAGTTTTTATTAACCGTCCTATACCGGTTGCGGATGAAAAAATTTCCTGGACCATAAGAAGATATTCAAACTATCACAGACGCTTTGGGTCATGTTATCGCTTGGCCTAACTTTTATATAAGTACATTTTCGTCTGCACAGGCATTACATTTCCTTGTCAGTTTTGATGCTTGCTTAATTATTTATTTATAACCCTTGTGCATTGTAGGTCAAAAGGAAGAAATCTAGTTCAAACAAGGCAAATAACAACCTGTATATTACATTCTCCTGATTTTTTATTTTAAGGGATTCATTTTATGGGAAAACTAAGGAAAAATCTGCAATGATTCGGCTTTAATAGTTATATCTAGTTATGTTATGGCTAGAGACCCAAGCATTTAACTAATGTTGCAATTTTGTACTTTACATTTGTTTCTAATAGGATAAGTTACTAGTACCATTCTTGCTCCTCCACTTGATATTTTACCATGCCTCTTCCTGTCTTCCATGTCTTCTCTGTAAGAAACATGCAATTATTGGTACTGCTGTACATCCCATGTACATGTAAGCAAAACCAACAGTCAAGTGGTCAGCATCTTGAGTACTCCACTGTGATTTCTAAGGAACTTCCTCTTGGAACCTTCAATTGAACTGATGTCAACAAGATTCAGCAAGTGGGGTTGTGAGTTGATATCTCCAGTTAAGTTGACGAGTTGAGCATAGAATTGCTAACCTGGCGACACAGGTACATAGGACATCTTCAAGTACATATTTGACAATGAAGATATTGCCAATATAGCAAGTCTGGCAACATCAGGTTCTAGATATTTGATCCCGCCACCAAAAGGATGCAAGTCGTAGCCGAGAATAGCAGATCTTTGTCTTGCAGGATTAGACTCAGTTCCATTTTTATTCAATCAGCCTTTTCCCCTGGAGATGGAAAATTCGTCACCTGTCCTTGTATTATCTTATTTCACGAAATTTCTCACTTGGGTCGTGGCATGCTTTTCAGGTTAATTTTGGAGCTAAATAGGCCTGAAATGGATAAAGATGTAGGTGACAAAGCATTTGTTTCTGCCTTGATAAATCTATGGAGGGATTTTACCATCAGTTTTTAGAGATAACTGGTGCTATATAGGATTTTTTATTATTTTTCATGTTCACGATCTTTCCCGATGTATCTATGAATTATGAATATGGATATTTGATTCAGTTCTGAAGTTCGATATTAATGAATTTATTTCTTTGCTCTATAATTTTCAATGCTACTGTTCGTTATAATGGTCCTGACTTATACAACAAGTACTTGCGTGAACCCAAATATGAAAAATAATAATCAATTTTCACTTAAATTTCCAAATTAAAATAAATTATGCCGGCACACATCCAAAATACAAGTAAAATAACGAATGTACATGTTGTCATGAATACCAACACGTAATGTGCACGGCCCTTGTATAATATACGCACGAATAAGACATCTCTGATATCAATTGAGATGCAAAATGGCGTGTCTATTAAAACGTCTCTACGTACTTAGACATGCTTTTGAGCGTCACTATGAAGCGTCTTTATGTACTTAGACACGCTTAGCAAGCGTCCTTATGTTACTTGAGACAGTGCATAAGAAGACGCTCCTATGATGTTTTATGAAAGCGGCTATACAACCCTCTAGAGATGAAATATCACGTCTCTAGCATTTAAACTTTGCGTCTCTATGTGCCTAACGTGTTGTAGAGTGTGGATCAGGCAGGATCATCTGCACGGGCTTTCAGTATTTCTTGGAATCAACCACCCAATCTTCCACCAACAACCCCCTGATGATGTTGCAAAAGCTGGTTCATCTGCTGGACAATGCATGTCCTTGTTCCAACGAGACTGTGTGTTTGCTGCTGATATCCCACAAGTATAGGGGATCGTGTGTAGCCTTTTCGATAAGTAAGAGTGTCGAACCCAACGAGGAGCTAAAGATAGGATAAATGTTCTCTCAAGTTCTATCAACCACTGATACAACTCTACGCACACTAAACGTTTGTATTATCTAGGAAATAAAACTAGTGCAACAATACGGGTATGAGAGATAGTTTTGCAAGATAATAAATACAAGAAAGTGAATGTTAGTGCTGCAGCAATAAAGTATACTAAGCAAACATAAAATAACAGTACCATGAGTGTGGAATAGTGGTGGTAATTGTGGTGGCTTTGTCCAAGATTAACTAGTGAAGATATCGAGTTCATTGTCTTTGATGCAGTTTTTTATGTGGGAAAGCTAAATCTACATGCACTCCGCTACTTGGGATTACAAGTACTTATGATTGGATTGTTAGCAAACATCCGTAACTACTAACAATGCATTAAGGTTTCCCCAACCATAGCCTTAAGCCAATGGTCCTCTTACTCCCATACGTGTAACGTTCCGGTTCGCGTCCTCAGGTTTTTGTCACTCCGGCAGAACTACCCCCTTCCTTTTGCACATACTACTAACCATAAGATGTTTAATCCATGCGCGCATAAATATAATGGACAATAAAGGATAGTACCATATCAACATACAACTCTAATGAACCAAAGACATTCAACAAATTAATCTAAGAACAAATAAACTATGGAAACATGACATAGATCATAGGATAAATATTATAGCATCAAACACCATGTTTACATAGGACGGTACAGAGGTGTGTGGGAGGATGAACCACTGCATATGTGATAGAGATAGCGGTGAAGATGGTGGAGAGGAGCAGCGAGGGCGCGGGCGGCGGCGGCGGCGCGGGAGACGGCGCGGGGGACTCCTTCCCCGCCGCCGGCACTTCATGGCTTCATGGGAGCCCTCCCCCATGGAGATGGGATCCATGGGGGAGGCGAAAACGTGGCTCTCGTGGCTGCAAATTCGTGGGTGGAGGTGTCTCCCACGAGCTAGGGTTCCTCCCTTTATATAGTCTCTCGGATTCCCGTCTCCCCATCTTAGGCCGCAATGGAGCGGGCTTATCTTGGCTGTCCGGACTCGGAATCAGGTGAATTTTATGTCCAGAACATTCGCCGTGAAATTCCCTAGAACTTTGTAGTTGAAGAGTTTTCTATTTGACGACGTCTTCGACCCGTAACGTGACCATCTTCGAAAAAAGTTCTGGCACAGATTTCTGGAAAGTCCCAATTTAACTGCAACAAGGTTTCCACTTGTATTTTTGGTAATTCCTACACATCAAAGTGTAAAACAAGAACATTGTGCACTTTTTCAACTATTAGCAGGTTAGTCCAAATAAATCATAAAAGTGCCACAAAGTATAGACAAAACATATAGTAATTGGTGTAAAACAAGCATGGAGCATCAAAAATTATAGATACGTTTGCAACGTATCAACATCCCCAAGCTTAACTCCTGCTCGTCCTCGAGTAGGTAAGTGATAACAAAAGAATAATTTTTGAGGTGACATGCACCATCACAATCTTGATCATCTAAGTAAAGCATTGAGTGCTGGGATCAAAGAACTTAAAACATGGGCATAAGAGACATAATCTTGACAATAAAAACTTAGCAACCATGTTATAACATGAAAAGAAACGCAAACGAAAGATCATGAATAATGAAACAATGAAAGTCAAACGTGTGTTCAAATCATATGGAAAAATATAACAAGTAGTTTTCAGTTTCTCCTTCATGGAATAGCAAAACATAAATGTATAGGACACCTTCAAGTTTAAAAGGGTGACTAGATACAAATAATTTAAGAACAAGTGAAACCATAATCATAAATCAATCAATAATAAACTTTAGGACTATGCACATTAAACTCAGAATGACAACTATGCTCTCTTAGATGGTGCATAAAGGTAGAAGGTGGAGACTCAACATAAAAGTAAAGAAAGACCCTTCGCAGAGGGAAGCAGTGATTAAACATGTGCTAGAGCTTTTCATTTGTAAAACAGAGAGATAAAAACTGGGTTTTGAGAGGTGGTTGTCTTTGTCAACGACTAGCAATGGGGTTCTTACTATCTTCCATACAAAAAGTAAGCAAGTTTTTGAGAGAGGGATTGGCACTTTGGTGCTCTTTTATAAAGCTTGGCACTCTTCCCCACCTTTTTTCCTTTCATAAACCATGGCTAACCGATTCCATCGGGTGCCCACCAACATTCACATACCATGGAGGAGTGCCTTTTTTTCTTTTTTTTTCTTTTTGGAATTTAGCAATATGGAAGATAGCAAATCCAACCACTACGTCCCCATGAGCTGAAAACAGTGTCACAAAACGAGAAGTGTTTTGAAGGTTTTTTGAAAGGTAGCACATGAAAATTTACTTGGAATGGCTTGCAAATACCATGCATAGGAATTTATAGTGGACACATTGGAATAACTTGGTTTTTGAGAGTTGGATGCACGAGTAGAGCTTATACTCAGTACAAAATGAGGGCTAGCAAAGATTGGGAGCGACCAACTAAGAGAGCAATAACGGCCATAATCATGCATAGCGACAAAACATTATTAAAAGAAGTATAAAATGGCATCATAAGTCAAAAACCAAATGATCATAGAGGCTAATGGCAACTTTGTAAGAGCCAAATATGTTGTAAGCATGCGCCAAGTCAACCCGAATAAAGCATCAAAGGAGAAAACCAAATAAATGTTTCCACATAATAAAAACAACGCATGATTTTTTCAAAGATTCATTAAGCAATCTCAGTCATTTGAGACAAGTCATGCTACAGCAAAAATCACTAAGCATACTATCAAAATGACATCAAGCATGGCATGCAAAAGTCTAAGCCACAGTCTAAACAAGCTCCTTTTTGTACCACTTTTTGCATGCAACTTTTTCTCTTTTCCAACACCATTTAAACCTTTTTGAAACAACTCTTTTGATGAATACCAACATATACCAGAGGTACAAATACACCTTGATGCAAAGATATAACAAGATCTGAACAAAAATCAAGGCGAAAAACGAAAGCTAAATGCAGTTCTAGAAAAAGAGAACACTCGTTGAATGATAAGAGTGAAAACTAGAGTGTTCTTGGCAAACGAAAAGCGAGTACATTTCCTCCAAAAGAAATTTGTTGGGGTCCAACCATTTATTGCAGAAAACAAAACAAAATAAAACTGAAAGCTAAAGTAAAGACGCTCCAAGAAAAACGCATAGTGCATGAAGCAATAAAAATATAGTGTTTTGAAAGGTGACCTGATTTTTGCCGATGAAGAAGGGGTGCCTCGGGGGCATCCCCAAGCTTTGACGCTTGTACCTCTTGGATATTTCTTGGGGGTTGCATTGGCATCCCCAAGCTTGAGCTTTTGTCCATTCTTCACCTCATCTCATCATTCTCCAATCCCTACACTTGAAAACTTCCTTCATACAAAACTCAACACAATTCTATTAGCAACATTAGTGTAAGCATAATAATGAATCAACCCTTTTTGGTTCAGGTTTCAACTCAAAAACACCACATATAAAGCACATACTACTGTAGCAACTTCCGCAAAAGTTCCGTGATCAAAAGAACTCAAAAAGAAAGCGATCGAGAGGCAAACACGAATAGTGGCAGAAATCTATCAAAACAGAACAGCTTACAAAGGTCGATTTATTCGAGGGTTTTCTGTTGCTCAAATCAAAAAGTGTAAAACTAATGAAAGTTTGGATATAATCTGGGTCATATGCACAAGAAATCGCAGGTCAAAAATATATACTGAGAATTTTCACAAATTTTTACGGTGCAGCACCGAAATCTATTTCAGGACAGCAACTTCCCCAAATCTTACCTCCCTCAAATTAGAGTTTTTTCTTGGCACAAAAACGAAATAAAAAGGATAAGGAGCGGTTATTACAGTAGTAATAACTTCCAAGACTCAAATAAAAGAAAACTTACTGAAAATAAAACAATGGGTTATCTCCCAAGAGTGCTTTTCTTTAACGTCTTTGAGCTAGGCGCAAAGTAGAGAACTAAACAAAGAAGCAAAACAAAAGGAACTATTTTTGTTGTTTTCAATTTATAAGTGAAAGTAAAGAAGCAATAAAAACAAAATAAAGAGCCTAATAAAATTAAAGAAGATAAAACCAAGACATATAAAAGCAATTAATATACAAGTTAACACAATACATATCATGTGGATGCGTAATATACAGTATGAAGGAGACAACCTCATGTTAGTTGATGAATAGGGGGATGACTCGGGCATCCCCAAGCTTAGATGATTGTATCTTCTTGGAAATATTCTTGGGATGCACCTAAACATCCCCAAGCTTGAGCTCTTCTGTCTTCTTGTTCATCTCATATCATCATATTGATTAGAACTTATAAGCTACATCCACATAAAACTTTACAAAACTCATTAGTAGGGTTAGTACTCATTAAGTAAAATCCACTCATGTTCAAGCATTGACAAGTTTCATAATATAAATTCAACATTAGCCACTATATATACTAAGGTATTCATGATTTCCGTCGTCCGTCGAAAAACTAATGAAACTAATAACACCAAGTACAATATTGAATAAACTAAGAAATCTGTCAAAACTGAACAGTCTGTAAAGATGACACTCAACGAGATAGTTAGGTAGCTCAAATTGAAAAACTCCAAACTAAAGAAAGACAGATCATAATCTTAGGTTTATGCACAAAAAATTTCAGATCAAAACACTATTCTGAGATTTTTCACGATTTTTTATAGTGAAGCACAGAAATCTGTCTAAACAGAACAGTCGGTGAAAATCAAATTTTTTGAGACAGCTATGTAACTCAAATCAGAAAAAGTTAGTCCAATGAAAGAAAGATAATAAGCATTACTTTGCACTCAAGAAATTTCAGGTCAATATCACGTTCTGGTGATTTTAAACATTTTATACGGTGAAGCACAGAAAATCTATTTTTGGACAGCAAAGCAAAATTATCAACTTCCAAGTAATTAGAAACTACAATTATCACTTTACTTTTACGGTACAGAGGAATATGTACAATATATACAATATACACAATATGTACAAGTTTTTAACTGAAAAGCTTCCATGGAAAGATTTGTTTCGGTTTCATAGGCATGAACACAAGTGTTCAAGGTCGACCCCCACTTAACCATTACTCATCTTTCCAATCACTTTCCTTTTTGAAAATATTTTTAGGTAATAAGTACAACTAATTTTTTTTGTAATTCGCATTCCCTATCCATATAAGAGAAAGAACAACTTAAAACTAGAAGTAAAAACTATTTAGAGATAAAGCAAACAAGTGCACACAAGAATATTCACACACACGCTATTGCTCTCTGGCAACGGCGCCAGAAAAGGTCTTGATATCCCACAAGTATAGGGGATCGTGTGTAGCCTTTTCGATAAGTAAGAGTGTCGAACCCAACGAGGAGCTAAAGGTAGGATAAATGTTTTCTCAAGTTCTATCAACCACTGATACAACTCTACGCACACTAAACGTTTGCATTATCTAGGAAATAAAACTAGTGCAACAATACGGGTATGAGAGATAGTTTTGCAAGATAATAAATACAAGAAAGTAAATATTAGTGCTGTAGCAATAAAGTATACTAAGCAAACATAAAATAACAGTACCATGAGTGTGGAATAGTGGTGGTAATTGTGGTGGCTTTGTCCAAGATTAACTAGTGAAGATATCGAGTTCATTATTTTTGATGCAGTTTTCTATGTGGGAGAGGCTAAATCTACATACGCTCCGCTACTTGAGATTACAAGTACTTATGATTGGATTGTTAGCAAATATCCGTAACTACTAACAATGCATTAAGGTTTCCCCAACCATAGCCTTAAGCTAATGGTCCTCTTACTCCCATACGTGCAACGTTCCGGTTCGCGTCCTTAGGTTTCTGTCACTCTGGCAGAACTACCCCCTTCCTTTTGCACATACTACTAATCCTAAGATGTTTAATCCATGCGCGCATAAATATAATGGACAATAAAGGATAGTACCATATCAACATACAACTCTAATGAACCAAAGACATTCAACAAATTAATCTAAGAACAAATAAACTATGGAAACATGACATAGATCATAGGATAAATATTATAGCATCAAACACCATGTTTACATAGGACGGTACAGAGGTGTGTGGGAGGATGAACCACTGCATATGTGATGGAGATAGCGGTGAAGATGGTGGAGAGGAGCAGCGAGGGCGCGGGCGGCGGCGGCGGCGCGGGAGATGGCGCGGGGGACTCCTTCCCCGCCGCCGGCATCATGGGGGAGCGCCGCCCCTTAGCCCCTTTCCTTCATGGCTTCAAGGGAGCCCTCCCCCATGGAGATGGGATCCATGGGGGAGGCGAAAACGTGGCTCTCGTGGCTGCAAATTCGTGGGTGGAGGTGTCTCCCACGAGCTAGGGTTCCTCTCTTTATATAGTCTCTCAGATTCCCGTCTCCCCATCTTGGGCCGCAATGGAGCGGGCTTATCTTGGCCGTCTGGATTCGGAATCGGGTGAATTTTATGTCGAGAACGTTCGCCGTGAAATTCGGGAGCTCCTATACTCCACCCTGATCGGTGCGAACCCCGCGCCGCACACCCCGATGGTTACTGGGCCCGGCCCATTAGACTGTTTCCGCGCGTTTTTTTTCCAGGACGTTCACGCCCTGGCTAGTCGTGGGCTTGGCCCATTTCTCGTTCGTCCGCTTTTTTGCTTTTTCTTCGCTGTTTGTTTTTTCGCTGTTTCTTTTTCACATTTCCTATTTCCATTGTTTTTTAAAATTTCTAAATCGGAATAAATAAAAAATCGGATCAAAATTCAAATTAGAACACATTTCAAAGTCGCAACAAATTTTAAATCGGGAATTTTTTTAAATCGGAATAATTTTCAAATTGAAACAAATTTAAAATTGAAACAATTTTCAAATTAGAACAAGTTTCTAGTTAAAACAAATTTCAAAATTAAAACAAATTTCAAGTTGGAACAAATTTCAAAATTTGAACGAAAATTGGATTTGAACAAATTTCAAAATTTATGAAATTTCCAATATTTGAACAAAAATCGAAATTTGAATGAATTTAAAAATTTGAACGAAAATCAATAAATTTGAATGAATTTCATAATTTAAACGAATTTCAAAATTTGAACAAATTTCGAAAATTTTAAAAAATTCGTAATTTGAATGCATTTCAAAATTTGAACAAAAAAAATCAGATCTGAACATTTTAAAAATGTTGCAAAAGAAAAAGAAAAAATAAGCTGAAAAGAAAAAGGGAAAAAGAAAACAGAGAAAAGAAAAAAGGAAAAAAAAATGAAAATAATAGCCGACCAGGTCGGCGCTAATGGGCCAGCCCACACCGCGCGCGGGGGTGTGCGGCGCGGTGCAAAGCGCCGACCTGATTGGAGCATAGGAATCACCGTGAAATTCCCTACAACTTTGTAATAGAAGAGTTTTCCGTTTGACGATGTCTTCGACCCGTAACGTGACCATCTTCGAAAAAAGTTCTGGCACAGATTTCTGGAAAGTCCCAATTTAACAGCAACAAGGTTTTCACTTGTATTTTTGGTAATTTCTACGCATCAAAGTGTAAAACAAGAACATTGTGCACTTTTGCAACTATTAGCAGGTTAGTCCAAATAAATCATAAAAGTGCCACAAAGTGTAGACAAAACATATAGTAATTGGTGTAAAACAAGCATGGAGCATCAAAAATTATAGATACGTTTGCAACGTATCAGCTACATACCATTGAGCCCATCCCACCCCCATCGGCTAGTGCCAGATTAGAGCCGTATACACGTCAATGGAGGAGCTCCGGCAATAGGATCACAACTGATATACCAAGCCTCTTATTACAATGAGTGGGAGGCGCTAATGTGGATCATCCCAACAATGCCCCGGGCTCCCGCAACTCATCCTTGGGCCGGAGGTTAGGGAGAGCCAAAAGACTAGTTATCTTGAAGTGTTCTACTTTTAAACTTAAGTTAAGGAACACTAGTATGATGATGTGTAAAGCCTCTGTGATTGATTATCTGTGTATGACCAAGCAATGGAATGATCTTTAGTTGTTTGGATTTGCTAAATTAACATATTTTGTTGTGTTATGATTATCTATATTTTGATGTTACTTAAATGCTAGGTACTGCCAATTCCCCCTTTAGCCTTCTCTGGAAGCTGTCATGTTCCCTCTGTTCTTTGCAAGATTCAGAAAATGCACCATTTTTTGGTGTTTTTTATGTGTTAGTTTTTGTGCAAAGCATTGATGTTCAGTTGGTGGATTTGCTAAATTGACATGATCTAAGTACTCCAGCATCAGAAAATAGTAAATTAGTGAATGATACACAGATAGTTGACATCGACTGATAGTTAACAGTACTGAACCTATATGTTGATCACACAAATTTTGTGCAGTGTTTAAGAACTGATTTGCTCAAGCATGGAAGGGCACCTGAGCCAGCAGTCAGACTAACTATCTACTTGGCAAGATAATATCTAGAAATGAGAGAAATATTCAAGGAATTGGTGTCCAGTAATATTTCACAGAAGTCATGGAACTACACAAGAACCACAAGCACCAGTAGATATTCATACAAGTCATAGAACTAGACAAGAAACACAACCAAAAGCAGAACAGTCTACTTGTCAAGAAGGAGAAGCAGATGAGGATACTTGGCAAAAAGATGCCACAGATAATGATATTTTTTATGCTACAGTTGACAGAAAGGTTGATGATCATAACTAAGTTCAGGAAATAGTAGAGCAAGAAGATGATGCTGGCCTGGAACATAATAATCTGCAATTCACTAGAGAGCAAGAGCAACATAATAGAATCCAGCGTATATATGCATATTCAAAGTGTATTCTTCATATATATGCAAATTCAGAGAGAATTCAGATTTTGCATACCTGTTACTTCTCCAGTACGAGAATTCAGGGGACTCTTAGCGCTGCTGGAATTGATGGAAGGCTAAGAACAACCTCCATTTCTCTAGTACGAAAACAACCTCCGCATGATAAGTGGCTTCCGCCCCAACTTCTCCAGCACGAGAACAGCCTCCTCCAGATCTTCCCAGTTCTCGATCCCGATCTTGCCAGATCCGCAGCGAGGAGAACCCGCTTTCAACCTCGCGGCGATGTCCTTTGCGCGGCGCCAGCAGCACTGTGGTACTCTAATATCTCGGTAGGCGAGCGGGAGCAGGAGCTTGAAGAACAATGGGGAGAGAAGAGAAAGGTTACGTTAACGAGGTACGCCACTTGGCAGCCATGGTGGCAAAGCAATAACGGGGTATCGTGCCAAGTGAGGCGCCGAGTCATCACCGTAACGGAGATATTTGTGTTCAAACGATTCCAACCGATATTATTTGGCCTATTTGAATTTGACTCAGAAATGACCCTCTCAAGTTACCAGTAGCGCACGGCCGAGGCATGCCCTACGGGTAATCCCTCCTTATAGTTGCTTAACTTACACTACTACGTACTGTATATATGTCCGTCCAGGCTAGCCTAGACATAGGACCGATGAGACTCTGCGCTACACTAGAGTTGGCCGGTCGCATTTCCCGCCGGGTAAACCGATTGATGCTAACACTATCCTCACCCAGCCATTAATACTGGCAATGGAGTTACGATGAAGCGATCAATCCTACTAGCTATACCTAGGTTTAGTTTATAGCTTGGATACATGTGATCAAACTGGAAAACAACACTATACTTGGCCATTACCTAGTAAAGCTTGTAGATCAGCTCGATCGCACTTGTGCGCGTGTCACCCAAAACTCAAAATAGTAGATCTATTTTGCACTTTGAAGGAGAACTCACGGACGTCACACACGGGTTTTGGTTACCCATAGCGCATGGCCCGTGAGTTGCGGGTACCACGCTGAATTACTCGTAGCGTATGGACTGGTACGCTACGGGTAATTTACTTACCCATAGCGCATTACCTATGCACTGCAGGTAACATGATCCGTGCGTCTCGGGTATTTTTTTGAAAATTCAAAAATAATAATACCCACAGCGCACTAGGCCGATGCGCTACAGGTAGCCATCACATAATTCTAAAAAAGGCGGCGCCACCGGCCGTCATGGAAAAGCTCGTCAGAGTAGTTTGTCGGAGGAGCTCGGGGAGGCGCTTGAGGAATGAGGAGGAGTTGGACGGGGAGGAGCTCATCAGAGTAGTTGGCCGGGGAGGAGCTCGGGGAGGAGCTCGTTGGAGGAGCTCGAGGAGGATCTCAGGGAAGATCTCATCGGAGGAGCTCAGGGAGGAGTTGGCCAGGGAGAAGCTTGGGGAGGAGTTCATGTGTGAGAGGGAGAGAGAGGTAGAAGAGAGGTGGGTGAAATAAGGAAGAACAATAGAAAGATAAGGACAAAGAGAGAGGGATCCGCGGTGAGTCTCCTCCCGGCCAATCAAATGACACCGTTTAAGATGTCATGGATTCCGTGCTTCTTTGGATATGCTGTGAGCCGTCAGATGTGCGTGTAGATTGGCACTTACCCGTAGCGCACCACGGTGGGATGCCCTACGGATAAGTGATGCCATTTCATATATTTTTTTGCACCCAAAACTAAGACATCTAAAAACTGCATCTTCCCTTTTGAATTTTGGGATTGTAAAAATTGTCGAAACGATCAGAGGTGATTGAAATCTGATATAACTTTTTGTGTAGATATGTTTTTATATAAAAAACTTTTTCATCCGACTTCGTATGGAAAAGTTATGACCGTTTTGTCGAGACATAAAGTTTTTTGTAAAAAAATATCAAAAATTAATTTTATTATTTTTCCTAATAAGAATCATGAAACGTAACTAAATCTCAAATTTTGAATTTTTCTAACTTTTTTATCATTTTCTTTTATTTTTTTCAAGACTGAAAAGGTGTCCGAAGGGGGGGGGGGGGGAGAGGGGAGGGTGTGGGAAATTTTTTAAGTTAGTTTACCCATAACGCACGGGCCATAATACCCGTAACCCGTAGCGTATGGAACCCGTGCACCACAAATAAGTCCTAAAATTTGATTTTCTTGAATATTTTTCCGCCCAACTTACCGGGCGAAGCATGCGCTGCGGATACTAAAATTACCCGCAGGGCATGCCTCGGCCGTGCGCTACTGGTAACTTGAGGAATGCCAGCCTTCGGGCCTACAAATACTCGTAGCGCACAACCAGACGTGGTGTGCTACAGGTAATTGACATAATCGTGATGCATAGTGCATGGTGGTGCGCTACAGGTAAATACCCATAGCCAGGGTTTTTTTCTCGTCCGAGATTTCCGAATTCTCGCCGGAAACCGTTTTTCTCGGACACCACCGAAAATTGCATATACCGTTCAAAAAAATTCGGTTCAGTTTGAATTTTCACTTCGTAATAAGCTTTAAAAGACTGCGTATACTACACAAAATATGTCTAATTTAGAGGCCTGTTGGCAAAGTGCCCGGGAGCAGTCACATGGGGTTGCGGGTTCGAATTCCGTTGTTGTCGTTTTTCTTTTTCTGTTCGGTGAAGTCTAAAAATAAGAAAAAACTGCACAACGTCGACAGTGAGATTTGAACCCAGTAACATTGGTTTATTGCGTTACGCTTCGACCACCAGGGCGATTAAACAATCACGTTAAAACTGGATATCAAATTTACTTGTTTTGACGTTAAAAAAATTCAAATTCAAAATTCGTTTGAATTATCTCGTCCAATAAATTCCCGAGATTTCGCGGTAACCGAAAATTTCGCTGCCCTCCAGTAAAAATAATTGACCGTGAAAAAAAACCTTGCCCACAGCGCACCACTTTTTAAATGCCCTACGGGTAGCTGACCTAACTATAGTTGTTTTGCTAGTAGTGAATCCATCACGTCGCTTTGATTTTGAATATGCACGTAGACGTAGGGGCAACGTTTACTTTCTGCATATATAGTTAGCCAAGTACTAGGCCATTCGATCTCTGTAAGGGTGTACAAAAGAAGAAAAGGAAGACTCACGTCCAATCCAGAATGGCTCACGGCGCACCCGGGCCGACCAGCTTTCTCTCTACACGGCCGAGCTCCATGTTCCTCGTCGTAGTCCTCGCCGTCTCGGCGGCAGCGTGCTTGAGCGTCGATGCCGCTCACGCCGGCCGCGGGAACCCCAGGCCGACCGCCAGCGGCGGCCGGTTCCTCGCATCGGTCATGGCCAGCCGGAGAATGAAGGGCGACGCGTGCCGCGCCAACGACTCCGGGGCGTGCGGAGCGCCGTCGGCGTCGGACGGGCGCCTCGAGTGCTGCGGCGGCGCGTGCACCGACGTGCTCTCCAGCCGGAGCAACTGCGGCGGGTGCGGGGCGCGGTGCTCGTTCGGACAGCTGTGCTGCGGCGGGCGGTGCGTCGACGTGGTGTACGACGGGGAGAACTGCGGCGCGTGCCGACGGGCCTGCCCCGCCGGGGTGCGTTGCGCTTATGGAATGTGCGGCTACGCTTGACAAGGTGCACGCTGTGCAACTGCAAGTCTGCAACACTTCTCGGATTTAGCTTAGGTATACAGTAGGTGTATTTTGCATGGAGGCACTTAAATCTGTGCCACATATATAGGAGCTAACTATGCATTTTAGACCGGAGAGAACTGTATGTGACCTGTTGGGATACTATGGCTGCATCCTGTGTTTCAATTTTTTTGCGCTGTACCCCACATTCCTCGTATTTCTGTTATTCTGAAAATATCATTCTTCCTCCAATCAATATTACTTGTCATATTTTTTATAAAAAATGGACGAACCTACACATCGAAACACGTCTAGATACGCGACCAAATTTGACAAAAGCTACGCCAAGTAATATTGATGGGAGGGAATATATATTTTGCTCCACCTCATATGGTTTTTGCATCAGCATGCAATTACAATATATTTGTGTTAATCGTTAATTGATTATTGAGATATCCTTCGCGATAAAATTTGTTATTGAAACAAGCGGTTTTTCGTTCCTCAGGCTCCAGCAAGGAGTGAACATCGGTCCCTCAACTATTAAACCTGACAAAATCGAGCCTCTAGTTTTGAACACCAAACATATTTGGTTCACACAGGCACCCAAAACAGGTTGCCTTGATGCGCATGGAGCTCCTTCAGCTGGTTGCCATCCACGTCGAGGTGGCGTCTCGCCCCTCTCTGTGACGAGGTGGCAAAACTCAAGTTGTTTTTGGCACGTGTTGGTGATTCTTTGGAGCCGACTGAGGCATGTATTTCTGGTGGCCTGGGGCTCACCCCACTAAGGATTTATTTTTGCTTGACTCCACAAAGCAGAAGTTGTATGTAGTTGAGAAATAACATTTCTACGGTTGTTTCTCTCCTAGTGGCAGTCCCAACCTGGCGCCGTATCCTGATGTGTCTGCTGGCTCTTAGAACGAGGGAATGGATGGGATGTTGGCCCCAGTGCTACAGACAACACCACATCTTCATGATTTATATGGGGAATCTTTTATGGTGCTTTCGTTAGAGCCGGACTCATACTTGGGGCCAGCCAAGACGCCCTTGCCACCGAATTAGCCCACCTCTGTGTTGGCGCATAGTTCCGAGGCTTTTTTTGCTGATGAGCTCCGTGGCTTGCTCGCTGGTTTAGAGGCGGTTAGCCCTGAATGTGTCAAGGAAATTATCTGCATCTTGGCGAGGGAGGCTTGAGAGAACATAATCAGGAAAATGGAGAAATCTCTCAGAAGGTATCTCTCTAGAGCAAAAAAAGGAAAAGGGACGTAGCATGGAAAGTTTGGGAAATTTCTTTTTTTTCGAAAAGGAGGACATCGCCCCAGCCTCTGCATCGATAGGATGCATTCTTGATTGATGAACCCTCTTTGGGTGTCTTTTTATGGCATGATGCTCGAGATGTTGTCAGTTCGCAGTTGTATTAGGTTGAAAGTGCTTGTTGGTGAAGGTTGCATGTTTAGTTTTTGTTTTCTTGTGGTTGTTGTAATGGTTTTTCCTAGCCGCTAATTAACTAGGCAATTATATTCTTTTTTATTTGTTATATTGGGGCAAAGCCTTTTCCCCCTTATAAAGGCATGTCGAGATCTCAGCTGACTTAGATTTCTCTGAATCTTACTCACGTGACATCATCTAAATCCCAGTTATAACCTAGCTGCAACTTATGTGCAGCCCATAGGCATCACGAATCTCGAAGCAAATTCAACGGTATGTATACTTTTTCTTAGTTACAAGCTAGGTGTAACTAAGAAAATCTAAGTTTTTTTCGATAAGGAGTATATATTAATATCAAGAAGATACCGATTACACTCAGCCAACAATACAGTGCCCTAGTGGCAATACGGATGCACACAACCAAAAAAAGAAGAAGAAGAATTACAGAAAAAAAGAGAAGACCCGCTACAGTGATAAGTTCCTTGTAACACCAGCAATAGCACCACCAAGACAGCACCAGAAATCCAACATCTTCAAAAGCGTCGCCCCCAAGAAGCTAGCAGCGCAAAAGGGCCATCATCGCCGAATCATAGATCTTAGGTTTTCACCTGAAGATTATCTCAGTTACAACCCATTTGTAATTAGAAAAAAATCTCAGTTACAACCCACTTGCAACTAGGTAATCTTAGTTGTAACGCACTTGCAACTAGGAAAAATCCCACTTACAATCTACTTGTTACTATCATATTAGCACGAACTGTGAGACAAATCCAATAGATATGCACGCGACTAAAATTTAGTTAAATCTCATGTTCTTAGAACTAGCAAAACCGTTTAAAAAATAGTATAGATGCTGGCTGGGCGTGATCTTGCCAGTTCCACGAGAGGTCGAAGATAGAAAAGGGAGAATTGTAGTTTATAGATTTTACATCGAAGAGGGATGAAATCTCTATGGATTAATTGGATATATGCCACTACAATTTCCGGCTATTTGAGAAATGCCACTACAACTTTCAACTTTTGAAAAATGCCACTGTAATTCTCTCTATGTTTCATAGACGCCATTATGCCCACTTAAAGATACATATAAGACAATATACACTTGTATTTCCTTGTACATATGTATACAGGGTGGCCCCCACTCAAATCAAGCTGACATGGTCCGACTCAACCAGGAAAGAACATGAATTTATTTTGAGATAAAATGAGATCCTTATTATATAGCTCCAGGTTCAACACTCATTATATAGGGTCATACTGTAGCTCAACGTGGCCAAGTAACATGCATACAGAAAACATTTGAATGGTTCAAATGACTATTTTATACGATTTTTTTTCGAGAACGCGCAGAAGATCTACGCGTCATTGCATTAAGGAAGGAAGATTATATAAGTTTAAAGAACATGCAATCGTGCATGACGCCGTATTGGTTTTCCAAAAAGAAAATTTTATCAAAAAATAAATGCATGTTTTCCCAAAAATAGTTATCCTAAGATTATCCCAAAATGAATTTATGATTTTCTCCGCTTGAGCAGGACCACGCCATCCTGATTCGGGTGGGTCTCACCTTGTATACGTATGTAGGACAGAAATACAAGTGTATATTGTCTGGTATATACCTTTAAATGGGCATAATGGCATCTATGGAATATAGAGAGAATTGCAATGGCGTTTTTCAAAAATTAAAAGTTGTAGTAGCGTTTCTCAAATAGTCATAAATTGCGGCCGAGTGAAAGATCTATATTTTCTTTAGTTGTCGGCAGATTGAAAGACTGCTACTGTCAGTAAATATTTGTTGACGGCCAATTAGACACACTCTCAAACAATTTTCATTCATAAGACTTACAAACTTCCAGCGCATACAAGCTCGATACGGAAACCAATCAGTACACACCAAGTATTTCAACCCATCGCTAAACAATATATTTCTTTTTGACCGCGTCAAAGTCATAGTAAGATTAACCTATGTTGGGGTCCGTCTTTATGCGGCGATTCCAGCACCACAGTGCACGTAGGTTCACGCGTTGACTGACAAAGACCGATAGCCAGATGGTCAAAACGTTAATTGCTTACGTAATTAGGATATTCTACAACACACAAATTCCATAGGATAAGTTCCTCCGGATACTGGGGTAGTAGCATAGTTTTAATTTCTGTCGGAGATTAAAGGGACGTTCCCTTTGTTCAGGAGTTGCCCTTAACTAGCGAGCATGGCCACGTACGGTTTCCTTGAGCCTTTGCACCATCCTCTCGATGCTACCCTGCTGCTCCCCAACCTGCAAGAACATCACAACTTGTTGATTAACTAATTCGAGATACAGCCACTGTTGATGTAATTTCGAGAAGGACAACTTGCAATGAGTAAATAAAATTCAAAAAAATTGCAATGAGTGTGTGTAAACGTCTACAATGGTTCACGATCGAGCTCACCAGGGTGTGGATGGTGTAGACGGCCTTGGCACCGACCACGGAGAAGTGCGCGTTCTGCACCTCGCCGCCGACCTCCTCCACAGCGCGCACGGCTCGGTGGAACGAGGCGCCGTCGCCGGTCGGGGCGCCGGTGACGAGGATGGCGTGCAGGCCGGAGCCCAGGTGCTGGACCGTCACCTCCGGCAAGGCGGCCGACGAGGACCCGGCGCTGGATCCCACGTTCTGCTGGGTCGTCCGGGCCGCCGTCAGCTGGCGCTTCCTCTCTCTGAGCTGCTCCACCCGCTCCGCCGTCCGGCTTATGTACGCCGCCGCCTCCCCAAGCCTTTCAGGCCTCGTCGCAGCTGGCTGCTATATACGCAAAAACAGTGGTAACTTGAGATGAGATGGGTGCACGCGCGTAAGATGAGAGAACTGCGATGCATGTGCACGAACTGCGGGAGAAGGCGCGCCGCCGGCGCCGACGAGCGTGTCGAGGCGGTAGTAGAGCGCGTTCATCTGATTGCGGCGGTTGCGCTCCACCGTCTTCCGTTCAGGCTTGCTGCCGACCGCCGTAGGACGAGGAGGCAGCGGCGGCGGCGGCATATCCATGATGGTTCGTAGACCGTCACGAGTTCACGAGTTCGTTGCTCGGGGTGTGTGTGTAACTCGTGCGGCCGTGCATGCTATATATATGGCTCGCTAACGGGTCGGATCTTAGTTTCACTGTGCTAGTCAATCGCCGGAGTCGCATCAAGTGGAGTACATCGAGGAGAATGGAGCATATGTGTTCGCTTTTTAGACCAAGGACCGTGACCATCCTTTTGTATGTAAGCTTAATGTGAGCGCCGCCAATTTAAGAATTAAATACTTTCTACAGTTCAAATTAACTGGCGCACCACATATAATGTAAGTAAGAGTGTGGAGCTATCTCCAAATTGATTGGAGTCAAGCTCAAGATATTCATGCTGCAGCCTTTGCTCCAAGAAATGATTTTGCAAAACCTTTTTTCATGGAGGTAGTGATCATTGCCTTATGGAACATTTGGAAGCAGAGGAATGGACAGATTTTTCGAAATGAGAAACCTTCCTTTTCTGGCTGGAGATGTAGCTTCCTACATGATATGTCCTTGCTTATGTATAGGATTAAAAGCAAGCACCTTGATAACCTGAAAGCCTGGATAGGCAGCTTATGTTAGTTATCTTGTACTTTGTTCTCAGTTTGTACAGGTAGGTTTTTTTCTTTCCTCTTTGTATATATTTGTACATTGTTGGGGGAGGAGTTGAAATAAAATGCTGTGGGGCTTTTGCCTCACAGTTTTCACGGTAAAAATAATAATCTGGACCGGAGGGAGTAATGAATTTGCTTATTTTATAACGACCGTGCGACCCCTCGGTAACATCGGCACAAGGGCGTGATACCTAGATAGCTAGCAATTAAAATGATGGCGCAAAACTGTTTCGTAAGTCATACATATACATTTGTAATACATTTGCTAAACCACACTGTTTGCTCTGCATGTCGTAAGAGGAGAGCTCAAGAAGTCTCACATTGATCTCACCAAATATCATTAACACCTTCTTGAAGATCATGAGAAGGTATACGTTAAGTTTCCCATTAGGAAGCAAGATCTTGAATCTCTCTACATTGTTCATGAGAAACTTAAGTTCGAGAATGAATATGGTACCGCTAAGTAAACTAGTGGAATTCACGAAAGCTTCAACACTCCTTGCTTAAAATGTTTTATCTAATGTAGAACCGAGATATCCACCGTGAGAAGGGGTGATAAAAGTTGAAGGAAACACATGAGGAAAAGAAACGGGAGAAGGGAAAACAAGTGCTCGGCCAAACATTAAATTTGTAATGAGTTATTAACATACTTCATGCAGTAATTTTCAGATGATGTTGTGCTATTAGGTAGATATTTAAATTTGTAGGAAATTTTGTACCCAAAGTAAACCTCCATAGAACTAATGACCACAGCATGTGACAAACAAAAGATCAATAACATTCTATTCATTTGTTCACCATGTGTAATTATAGAATTATTTACAATTTCTTCTTCATTATCTTATTATAAAAAATCCATTTAGGTAGCATTTGAATCTTATGTGATTCTCCTTCTTAGTCTCCTCACATGTCGTTGTTTAATTAGGTAGATATTTATATATTTGGAGGTGGCCTAGACTGGCAGCGCTCTCCTCTCCTCTCATGCCCTTCCCTTCCCGCATCTCCCCTCTCCTCGACCTAGATCGATTCCTCTCGCCACTGCTCCCCTCCGGCTGGATCTCTAGCTTGCTCTCTTCTGATGGGCGACCGGGCGGTGCGGCGCAACGCTCGTTTGGATGCGGCGCGCCGCCTGGAGGAGTCGTGCCTCGCGGAGGAGCACCGCCTGGAGGAGGAGCGCCGACACGAGGAGTACGTTCGTCGTCGTCAGGCGGAGATCCGAGACAAGCAAGTGCAGCGGTACTTCCTCCTCTACATGTGCCTTGGCTCGGAGCAAGTCAGATCGGCTATGGCGGAGCCTCGGGGATGGCGGCCGCCGATTCCAGATGGCGATCTGCTTCCTCTGATCAGGGAAATGGAAGCGGAGCTCGATCAGCGCCGGTGATTGCAGGTGAGACTGCTTCATCTTCTCGCTTCACGAGTTGGTGGGTTACCTACGCGCGCATGATTCTGGGGAGAAATTCCCCTTTCCTGGATGGGATCCTGTTGATCCGTCACGATTTGAAACTGGTTACCCTACTGGATGTTTCTGAACGTATCCTTGATTCGAGAGATGTTCTCCCTGGAGAAGTGTTCAATACGGGTGGTCCGGTCTCGATCGGGATTTTTTCGATTTGGATTCCCCTGGTGCCCTTGAGTCCTTCCTCGCTGTTTCCTGTGAGGTCTAATGGAGGGTCGCCGTGTTCCTCGTCGGAGTTAGCCGCCGGTGTGGTTGGATCGAAACCAAATTTCATTTCGACCCCTGGCTCGTTATTAGATGTGCACATGTGTCCTCAATCGGACGGTTCCCTTCCTGCGTGCCACAGACAGGTGGTCCCACCCTTGGATGAAACCCTAGCTCAGGGGGTACTTATCCCGCATCCGCCGCCCCCTGGTCCAATCTAGATTGCATTTTCCGTCACCTCTGGTCCTCTTCTCCAAACCCTAGCCACCATTCTCGCTCAGATTCCTTTGGCTAGTGGCTGGGCAGGTTGCGGGTGACCTGCGCACCTACTCTCAAGTCGCGGCGGGCATGGGAGACAGTGGCGGTCGTGGCTACAACAACGACCGTGGCGGCTACAACAGTGGTCGGGGGAAGATGGTTTGGCATCGCGAGGATGCGCCTCAAGCCTCTTCCAACTCTACCAGAACATCTGGCTCTGGAGATCATTGGGAGAAAGCTGCAAGAGATTCTGAGCTGCGCCGCCAGGAGGCGAACTCTTCTGCTGGTGGTACTGGGATATCCTCTGGTAACAAATCTGTGAACCCTGGCTTCAATTCTCGCCATGATGACTCCCTTTGTCTCAACTGCAACTCCAATGGACATTTCACTGCTAAGGGCATGTTTGTTTGGGCTATCTATGGCTGGCTGTGGAGGGAAAGCTGCTGTGTAGGGGAACCTGCTGTGTAGGGAAAGCTGCTGTTCTGAGTTTCATTGTTTGGCAATTTGGCTGGCTGTCTAGCTGTATGCTGAGAAATTGTTGAAAATACCCCAAAGTTTTAAGAACGTGTATAATTGCTAATGAAAACATCTAAGCGTATCTGTGACTAAAATACTATGAGTTCAAAATAGTTGGAACACACAAAATAATTGGAATATTTATTTTGAGAATACCATGACTGGCTATCTAGTTGTATTTTAAGTTATTCTGAACTATTTTTATGGAATATTTATTTTGAGAATAAGGCTAAAAATCAATGACCACAAATACCACTAGCTAGTCCTGTTAGCAGCTCCTGTTCACCATAGACCACATCCTGTACATCCAATTCGCGCCACCAGCGCTCCAGCAGGTTGATGCCCAGGCACACTATGACAAAGTCGACCAAAGCGGAGGTCAGCCCCGAACGAGGTAGACCGAGGAGGAGGTGAGCCCGCCTGGACGGGTTATTGTGGCGTGAATCGGGCGAGATCGGGCAGCTTCGTCGATCTGGGACGGCAGTGTTGGTGCGGGGGAAGGACGAGACGATCGATTCCGGCGGTGGGGAGCAGGTCTGGCGGCGTGGTGAGCAAAGAGGGGCGGCACAAATTGGCCGGAGTGGACAAGGGCTACAGGTCAACGGCAGCGCCGGCGATAGGAACGGGAGAAAAGAGAAAAGGAAACGATTCGCTTTGGGGATTGGGATGTTCCGCTCGGTGGCATTTTGATGTAATAAGGTCCAAACGATATGTCTTCATCAAAAAACGGTTCGCTGGTTAAACAGAAAGCTGCGGGAAGCACCTCCAAAGGTGCTTTCCCTAGTATGTCTATTTACTCTATGGCTTTGATGAAGCCCAAAGCCAAAGCTGACCCGTTTGTTTCATTTTATCAGCTTATTTTACTGGAAAGCCACAGGAAGCCCAAACAAACACCCCCTAAGTGTCCTACTATCTGATGTGAACGTTGTAGGAAGTTAGGACACATTTATCAGATTTGCCAGACAATTCTACCCTGGGAATGTATTCCTGCTATGTGTGGCTTCCAGTCTCTAGGCTTGGGGTTATTCTTTTTTCCGGACAACAGTTCTGAGAAACAGAGTAAGGAAAGGTCCAGTAGTGTGGTTATCACTGTCATTGAGGGAGCAGCTTCCTTTAGAGAAATTGAGCAGGAATTTAACCTGGTTTTTGGAGATGGATGGCGTTGTACTGCTAGACTCATTGGGCAAAATCAATTCATCATGAGATTCCCCAATCCTAGGGAAGTGGAAAGAGCTGTGTACTATGGATCCTCAATGAAGCTGAAAAGTGTGGATGCTACTGTCGGGTTGTCTACTTGGACTGCTTCCATTGGTTCCAAAGGCTGTCTTCAGAAAGCTTGGGTCAGAATCAGTACCATCCCTCTTGACATAAGAACTGAAGCAAACTGTTTCTATGTTGGTTCTCTAGTTGGTGTCTCCCTGGATCTGGACTCTGCTACTCTGCACAAGCCTGAGTTTGTTAAGGTTCTTATTGGATGTAGAGATGTGGAAAGAATTCCTCACATGGTAGAAGGGTGTTTGGGTGATAACTTCTATGACTTCTGCTATGAGATTGATAAGATTGTGGTTGCTGGTCCTCCTAGAGTTGATGATGCTACAAGGATGGGTGGTGCCTCTAGACCCCCTTCTCCTAAGAGAGCCACGACAGATTTTACTGAATCCAATACTGAGGAAACCTCTGAAGGTTTTGTTCAAGGCAGTCAGACTGAATCTGTTAGACACCTGACCAACTATGAATCCATCCCTGAGAATGAACCTGTTGAACAAGAATCAGAAGAGGACAACAATATTGGAGATGAGCTCTTGCTTGAAACTATTCATAGGGAGAATGAAGCTTCTACTAAAGTTGCTTCAAACAAATGGCTGATTCCTTGCCCTATTCTGAACTCCAACTCCATTTTCCAGGATATTTGCAAGAGTATGACCTTGGAAACTTTCAACTCTCTTCTATTTCCTTGTGAAAAATCTCCTATTGAGGAAGTTTGGCCCCCTCTACCTACTATCACTGATGTCACTGGAGATTTCCCTTCTCCTTTGGCTGGATCTCCCGATTACTTGGTTCAGTCTCCTGACTCTTCCCCTGATATTGTGCAAGATGACACATATGGACCAAGGTTTAGCTCCAGGCTCCAAGATTCTATCAATACTGACACTATGGAGAAGGCTTCAGGTCTTTCTAAGAAGAGGAACCTTGAAGGTAATCATGATTCTGCCCCAAACCCTTTAAATAATAATTCTTTTGCTGTGTTGTCTGATAATCAAATTGTGGCTAAAGCTAGTTTAATGGGAGTTAAGATTCCTAATGGGAATTTTGCTACTGTCAATTTAGTAAGAGATTTAGAACTTGCTAGGAATTCCTTGGTTTCCAGACAAAAGACTGCTAAACTTCCTTCTGGTGTTCTTTTTATTGAAAGCAATGAAGGCACCACTACTCCTTTATCTATGGATTGGATTTCCTCTGATGATAATGAGGATACTTCCTTTACTCTAGTTGAAAGCAGAAAAAAGAAAAAAAATGAGAAGGAAATCTACTGTTTCGGCTTCCAGACCTATAACTAGAAGTCAGAGAAATAAAAAAGCTAATTCTACTAACTGTGCCCTGTCCCCTGGCAAGGTTAGTAGAACTAGATCTAAACCTAAAAAGTTACAATGAAAGGTGTCTTTCTAAATATTAGAGGTGTGGGCAAGAAAGGAGCTATTTCCTGTGTGAAAGATCTCATGTATGATTACTGCCTTGACTTCATTGGGTTGCAAGAAACTATCAAAGAAGATTATGATAGAAGTTTTTTAGAAAATTAGACCCTGGTGACAGTTATTTCTGGAAATGGGTTCCCTGTGTTGGCAGATCTGGTGGTATCCTTTGTGGTGTTAAAAATGAATCATTGGAAGTAAGTGATTTCAAGGCTGGAAGATTCATGCTCCATTTTGTGCTTTGGGATAAGATGAAAAAGGTTTCCTGGTCCCTTTTAGTTGCCTATGGTCCTGCTCAGGAAGAGCAGAAAAATGATTTTCTGACTGAGCTGGCTGCTTTCTGTAATAATGTTTCCACTCCTTTCATTGTTGGTGGTGACTTCAATATTCTTAGGCATAGTGGAGAGAAAAATACTCCTTTTGTGCAAACTCATGCTTCTGACCTTTTTAATTCTATTATTCATACTCAGGGTTGAGAGAGATTTTCATGCATGGTGGTAAGTTTACTTGGTCAAATAACCATGCTTCTCCTACCCTTGAAAAGCTAGATAGAATTCTCATGTCTCTTGATTGGGAAGATTTGTTTCCTCTAGTCACTATCAGGAAACTTGTCAGAGAAGTCTCTGACCATAATGCTTTGCTTCTTGATACTGGTTCTCATGCTATTCCTGTGAATGCTTCTAGAGAATTTCGTTTTGACCTTTCCTGGTTTAAGAATGTGGAGTTCCTTCATTCTGTGGCCTTGGTCTTGAATAGAACTGTTCATAGTAATGATCCTATTGATATTCTTAACATTAAGTTGAAATGCTTTAAGAAATATTTCAAAGGTTGGGGGTCAAATTTATATGGTCACAATAAAAAACTGAAGAGAGAATTAAAAGAGGAACTTGTTAGCATTAACGCTCTTGAGGAGATGCATGATCTTCCTCCTGAGCTAAATTTAAGAAAAACTGATATCCATGTGAAGTTGTTTAACCTTTTTGCTGAGGAAGAGTTATTGTGGTACCAGAGGTCTCATGAGAAATGGCTTTTGGAAGGGGATTTGAATACAAGTTATTTTCATAGGGTGGCAAATGGTAGAAAAAGGAAAAATACAATGTTCTCTTTAAAATAAAATGATATTCTCATCGAAGGGACTAATAATCTCATTTCTCATGCAACTGCTTATTATAAGAATCTTTTTGGCCCTGCTCCTGGTAATATCCTGGACTTTGATACAAACATGTGGAAACCTCACGAGAAACTCTCAGAGGAGGAAAATTTGATTTTAACTAGACCCTTTTCTATGGAAGAAGTTAAGGTTGCCTTGTTCTCTATGGCCCCTAACAAAGCTCTTGGCCCTGACAATATTCCCATTGAATTTTACCAACATTGCTGGGACATTATTAAGTGGGATGTTATGAACCTTTTTCATGCCTTTCATGCTGGGTCCCTAGATATGGCTAGACTAAACTATGGAATTATTACTATTTTACCTAAAGTGTCTGGTGCTGATAAGATTACTAAGTATAGACCTATTTGTCTTCTTAGATGTATTTACAAGCTTATCACCAAAACCTTGACTTTGAGAATTGAGCCTTTTGCCTCTAAGTTGATTGGCAAAAATCAGAATGCCTTCATGAAAAAGAGGTGTATTGTAGATGGTATCATGCCTTTGCATGAGATTCTTCATCATTCCCATGTTAAAAAGCATATTGGGATTGTTCTGAAACTTGATCTTGAGAAGGCATTTGATAAAGTGAATTGGAAATTTCTTCTTAATTGTCTCAAAGCCATGGGTTTCTCTGATCTCCTTTGTTAGTGGATTGAAAAGATTCTTACTGATGGTACAGTTTCTGTCAAAATTAACAATAAAACTGGCCCTTATTTTAAGAGTGCTAAAGGGGTTAGGCAAGGTGATCCTCTGTCTCCTTTTCTTTTCAATGCTGTTGTTCAATGTCATGCTAAGATGGTGCTAGAAGCTCAACAGAATGGCCTCCTGGCTGGTTTAGCTCCTGATCTCATTGATAAAGGAGTGGCTATCATGCAGTATGCTGATGATATTGTACTTTGCATTTCTCATGATTCTGAGAAAGCTTTAAACCTGAAGTTGTTGTTGTATTTTTTGAGTTGATGTCTTGTCTTCAAATCAACTATCAGAAAAGTGAGATTTTCCTGGTGGGTGGGGACAATAATTGATGAGGTTCTACCCCGGCAATGCCCATGTTTGTGGGCTTTCGAGACATGGAGCGCTAGTGGGATCTGGCAAACTTGACAGCGATCAGACAAAAGCAGAAGAACACGAGGTTTTACGCAGGTTTGGCCCCCTTGGTAGGTTAATGACCTACGTCCTGCTTGTCTGACTTTTATTGATGGGGTGGCTACAATGGAGGTGTTACAATGGTGGCATAGATTGGATCTAGCCGAAGGTGGAGAGCTCTAATGTTTCGAGCGCTCCGGCGTGAGGTGGTGAAAAAGTGTCTAGCCACCTCGGGACCTCCCTCCCAGCCTTTTATATGCAAAGGCTGGGTCTCGGGATTGTCCCCCAAGCGAAGTACAGATAGAACCAGTTTTGAACAAACCCTAATCGAAACCTAATCCAACTTGGACTCTTCGAGTCTTTTCTTGTACACCAAGTATTGCTCCCGAGCCGCGTCAGGCCACTATCTTCATGGGCCTTGTGATCCCTTCGATAGTAATCCCTCCTGGGCCGAAAACCAGGTAGGCGAATATCAGAGGCCTATTTGTCATTCCTTTGTCAGTAGCCCCCGAGTGCCTGGGATAGTCAAAGACTATGACAGAGACTCTAATTCGACTCTTCTTGGTGGCACAGATTGCATTCGCCTTACCTGTAAAAGCATAAAGGCATAGCGAGTACACAAATGATGCATATAATGAGAGCTGCTGATTCGAGTAGTGCTCATTCTGAGCCTCGAAAATGCTTAGTTTGCTTGCTAGGGGGATTGGCATAACCGGCCTGAGACTGACGCCGGGTCTTTGTTAATTGCATAGCCGCAAAAACATTCGGTTAGCTTACTCAGATTCGAGTCCCCCGACTCGAACCAGCGTGGGCTGGCGCTACTTCGACCCGAGCCGCGTGTGGACTTACCAGGTCGAAGCCCAGTTCAATGTGAGGCACCCGATGCGTCCATCGGTGCAAACTTTATACCGTAGGTATGGAAAATTTCTTGGCAGAGCGCGCTTGATACGAATACCGGGCCATCTGGTGTTGCAAACCGTGGACTTACCTTCGTATTTGACATACGATATCCGAACTGGTATATTGCCACCAAGATTCGGGTATTTTGAGTGTATGTATAAGTATAGAGTTAGATTCAGGGGGCTAAAAACCACTCCCGAATCGAAATTGAGGCACTGTTGGCCCTGAGTCAGAAATAGCCTAGGGACTGAAGCCCATGGTTAGATACAGTGTCGATTGTGATTGTACGAACTGACGGAGTCATTATTCGAGTAAACTAGCGGCACTGTGGGCTAGAGTAAAGAAATAGTCGAAGAATCGATAGCCACGACTTGAATAATAAGAGGGCATTGCCAGCCAGAAGATAATTCGGGGGATTAGAATCCACCACTCGAATATCGACACACCACCACCTGCTTGAGTGCAGTAAGCGGGAAGAATCGATGCCATTAATTCAAAGAGCATGGAAGCACTGCTGGCCCGTGATAGATAATTCGAGAAAGAAAATCCACAACTCGAACACCAAAACCATATCGATTAAAGCAAAAAGATCCTTTCGAGTGGTCAGAAGGCTCCACTCGAAAGGCTCCCGGGCGAATTAAACTGAGGTCGCAAGCAAAGAGCAAAACCGCTCGAAAGGCGATGTTTGCATCCAAATAGCACGAAGAAGGCGAAAGATCTCCGAGAAACACCCAATACCAAGGAAGTTAGGCTTTCGAAAGTACATACCTCGAAAACATGAGGGCCAAAAATCGCGCTTATCCCTTCGGCCGAAAGAAAATTGCTCCGCAGGTGATGACATCAGTGATGACGCCTGGCTCCTTCGAGCTGTCCCGCGATCGTTTGCAGAGATAACCTAACATTGACAAGACCAGACGTCCGGTGGACCCTGTATACGTGCGTCCCGGCTGTTGACTGAATTTGACCGCATGTCCCTCGCATGGGTGAAAAAGTCCGTCAGGTCTCCTCAATTACTGTGCATAGTGGAGGCCGCGGCCCCCACGGTGCTGACACGTGGACGGCCAGATTCGTCCAGCCGCTTCCCCTTTGCAATGGACGGCTAGGATGGATCAATGATTTCCAGAAGTGGAATAAAAATAACAGCGGAGGGTAACTGTGCACCCCACTCAGCCGCCATCATCTTCGTCCTCGCGCTCAGCTCCCGTGACGCCTCCTTTTCATCTCCATTTCAGCAAAGCTTTGCTGAGCACCGCCTCCATGGGCAAGAGAGGCTCGACTGCGGCCGGCGCCGCCGCCGGCGCTACCACCAAGAAGGCCAAGACCGCGGACATCGACACCTCCGTCGTCGGTAACTGGGTCCAAACCAAGATTGGGGACAAGGAGTTGTCCAACGCCGAGAAGATTGGCATTCTCAAGAATGATCCGGCGGAGTCGCTCATCACCAGTCCGGAAATCATCCCCCTGCCGCCTCCAGGCTTCCGGGTAATTTTTCTTGCCTTCATGCTCCACGGGCTGTCGCTTCCCCCTCATCCTTTTCTTCGCGGCCTTCTCTTCGTGTATGGGATTTAGCTTCATGATCTGAATCCTAATACGATTCTGCACATTGTGTGTTTTATCACGCTATGTGAGTGCTTTTTGGGGATCGAGCCCCATTGGGCGCTTTGGCGCCGGATTTTCGCCATCCGGCACCCCCTGCGCTACCATACTGGCGGCTTTAGCTGCCAGGTGCGCCCGGACATCCCCTACTTTAATCTCCAGACACACGAAAACAACCCTGGCTGGAGGACGAAATGGTTTTATGCCAAGGATAAGTCCTCCGCCGGCGAAGACTTCGGACTTGAGGAATTTCGAGCCACCACAGTTCTTCGACCTCGTGTGTCTTGGAGGCACGAGCTTACTGACGAGGAAATGAAGATCACAGAGCCTTTGATGGAGAAGATCCAGCAGCTTCGGGCCACGCCCAAGAAAGAGCTTTCGGGCATCCAGCTCATTCGCACTTTCATAGAGCGTTGGGTCTAGCCGCTCGCTGCTCGGGCCCACTGCGTGTGGGACTACACCGACCGGCGAGACCCGACACGAATCTCTTCTGACGAGCTGAGGGAAGCGGAGATCGATGACAGTGTTCGCGCTGTCACCAACATAAAGAAGAAGGCGTTCGTGCCGAAAATCTTCGGCGCGGTGGCCTTTAGCAAATCTTTTCCCCGCACTGAGGTATATTCTTCGTCTTAGCCGAATATTTCTTCTCTACTGCAGTCTTGTTGACTAGGGTCGAAAGTAATGAAAGTGCTTGCTCAGGTTGTTAATGTAGCCCGGTGTTATCCGCCCCAGCCCGAAGACGGTGAATATCCTGGGCGCGATTTCACCGAGGTTCCGGAAGAATTGACTTCTGCTGCTCCATCGCCTTCGCGAGCATCGGCCAAGAAGAAACAGGTTGTGGAGACTGACATCATCAAAGATTCAGAAGATCTTGGCGACACCCACTTCTCTTCTAGTGATGATGATGACCGCGTGATTCCTGCCAAGCCTCTGGACAGCCGCCCTCCTCTTCGAGTTGGGAAGAAGATTCTTCCGAAATTTGGGCTCGACGCCTCGTAAGTTTGTCTATCGAACTTTTTCCGTGTATGATCTAGTCTTGGATTGACTGCGTTGTTTTGACTTCGACGCCTATTTCAGATCTTCAACCGAGGAGACTTCAGTGAGCCAGGGTGATCGTGATCGATACCAAGTTCGACCCCACGATTCCACCCTCGAGCAGATCGTGGACTCGCAGGAGAAAGCAGCTGGAGATGCCGCGCCGGGGGATCTCCCGAAGCCGTCGCCCCCTCCGAAGAAAAAGATGATCGAGCCCGAACTTGTTCTGGTCTCCTCCTCCAGCGAACCTTCCGGTCCCAAACGCCATGTAAGCCCGAAGATTCTAGTTTTACGATTCTGATATTTGCCTATCAGTAGCCCCCGAGGGTGAGTCTAAGTGTTTACACTTGGGCTTGCCCTCAAAACAATTATTCGAGATTCATCTTTGCTTCTGCTTGTTTAGCCTGTTGTCAGAGACTTATCGAAGGTGTGCAAGAACTTTCTTCCTCTGGAGGAAGAAAACCGTCGGTTATCAACACAGCTGGAAGATGTGCGCCGTAAGTGATGTCCTCTACCATCTGGCTTTTTGCTTTAGGACCTGTTACTTCTGTTCTTAGTCTGTTATCCCTCGAATGGGCAGGAATTGCGACTCAGGCGGTCGCCGACAAGACGTCACTAAAAGCTCAACTGGACGATCTTGCGGCCGAAAAATCTGTGTTGACGGCAAAAGCTGATGGGCTGGTCGACGAGGTTGCCCGGCTTAAAGCTGAATCGACCAAGGCTCAGGAGCTTGCCACTCAGCGTCGTCTGGAGGCTGAGTCTAAGGAGAAGGGCCTGCACCAATGCTTGCAGGCCGCCCTTGATACCTTGCGCGGTAAGCCTTTGCTATCTCTTTATTAAGTGATTCGTGTCGATTACTTCCAATCCTGACTAGGGATCTTGCTTCTTCGTGAAGCTGCTACCGAATTGGATGCCGGGGCGATGAAGGAGCCCGCTGGGCTCGAGTCGAGTGTTGGTAGCGCCGAACACCTCTGCCAGGAGGTGAGAGATCTCCTGGCGAAGGTGCGGCCGACACTTGACCGCGTTTGCGATGTCTCCATTCCTGAGTCGACCAGCAACACCATGGCCGGCATCCTCGAAGCCCTGGCGGTGAAGGCAGATGGCGAGGATCCTTTAGTTGCTGCGGTTCACTGACAGGTAACTATCGGCTCCGAGTCTGTCTTCTCTATGCTGATGATGCACGGGGTTGAGTTCGACGCCGACAAGGTCACGGGCACATACTCGAAGGACAAGGACGGGCGCGATATTGCTCCCAAGGCCTATCTTGAGGACGCCCGTAACTTTTCTGCCCGGATGACGAGCTTCCTGGCGGAAAGGAACGAAAAGAGGGCGGCAGCAAGGGCTCGTAAGTGTAGTGCATCAGGTGCACCTTCCAGCAAGGCCGCCGGTAGTTCGACTTAGTTTCTGATGAACTTGCTGTGTTTGTAATTGACAATGTCATGCCACTTCGGAGGTTGTGGCTAGCTTTTGAACATCGCTTATTGTAAAACTGCTGCTGTTATTTTGCCACTTCCCCTCGATGTACTTTGCACTTGTTTGCGTCTTGATTACCGATGACTGCTTGTGACTGGGGCCTCCTGTGCAGGGTACGTCCGCTGGCCCCGATGCCTGGCCTGTTTCGTATGAGATGGTCGCTAGCTCTTCCCGCGCCGTTGAAAGGAGAGTACCTTCCGCGAGCGAACTCTCTTTGATTCGATCCTTGTGTGACCAAATTAAGAACACTCAGCATCAGCTGAAGATAGTCACTGCCAAAGTCGACGTTGCTCTTTCCAAAGCTTCGCAGGCTACGGATGCCAAAAAGTTCCTTCTTGAGGAAATCGAGAACCTTGGAAAAGCCATGAAATGTGAGTCTTTCGAGCTCTTGATCTATTTTTGCTCCATGTTTGCTAGATGTGACATTCTCCCTGTTCCTGCAGATGTATGCCTTGACAGCGAAGCCGAAGCCCGGTGCATAAACGCGCATCTTCGTGCAGCTCAGACGCATGCTAATTCGATTGCTGATAACTTCTGGGCTGACCGATCGAAAGCGATGAAGCTGACAGTGCTCCAAGATCGGATCGCCCAAGCTGGAGTCCTGGCCGAAACGAGCCGCGCTGCCCTCGTGCGTGTGCACGAGGCGATGTTTCCTTTGAACAATCAGCCCGATGGACTCCCCGCGCTGCTTGGGATTCGAGAACGGCAAAGCTGTCTATTGCTTTGTTCACGAGCATCTCCGCTGCGGGGCTCTGGTCGCCCTTTCCTTCATGTGCACCCATTATCCCGAGGTCGACCTGGAACTGTTGAAGATTCTCCCTCCAACTCCCAGTGGCCGTTTTGACATGGATGCTCTCTATGCTGTTTGTAGAGAGACTGCCGATTGTATCGCTCGGCAGATCATCACCGAGAGTGATCGCCAGAGAGCAAATCAGGCTGGTTTGGTAACTTAGACTTTTAATATTGTTTGGAATGTATGCCTGTATCTTGGGAAGTTCTTCAGATGCTGTACGAATTTTGATGAGTCATGTAGGTCGACGGGTGGAGCGCCCGAGCGTAGGTCAAAGGGCGAAGCCCCCGAGCGTAGTTCGAAGGGCGAAGCCCCCGAGTGTGGGTCGAAGGGAGAAGCCCCCAAGTGTGGGTCGAAGGGCGATGCCCCTGAGCGTAGGTCGAAGGGTGAAGCCCCCGAGCGTGGGTCGAAGGGCGAAGCCCCCGAGCGTAGGTCGAAGGGTGAAGCCCCCGAGCATGGGTCAAAGGGCGAAGCCCCCGAGCGTAGGTCAAAGGGCAAATCCCCCGAGCGTGGGTCGAAGAGCGAAGCTCCCGAGCATAGGTCGAAGGGCGAAGCCCCCAAGCGTAGGTTGAGCAATTTTTTAAGGCTAAGCCCCCGAGCGTGGGTTGGACGACAATATGAGGAAACACACTTTATTGCTTGGCGCCGAGGGTGCAATGGTTGAGCGTGGTCTGCTGCCGATGCTTGGTTACAGAGAGAGAAGGGGGGAAGTATGCTGATTCTTAGGATAGAATCGATGCAACTGCTGTGCATTCCATGGGTTTTCGATGTCCACCCTTGTCTTGGGGTCACGAAGCTGATACGCGCCGCCTGGAATTGCTTTGTGGACGAGGTATGGGCCTTCCCATGGTGACTCCAGCTTCAATGTGCTTGTTTGCTTGAGATGAAGCACAAGATTGCCGGGCTCGAAGGACCATCTGCGTACCCGTCTGCTGTGGTACTTGCGGAGGTTTTGCTGATAAACTGTGGATCGGACGAGGGCTACGTCTCGCACTTCGTCCAGTAGGTTGCAGGCGTCTTCTAGCGCAATTTGCGCATCTTCTTTGCCATAGGCCTCAACACGAGGTGCGCCATATCGCACATCCGTAGGAAGCACCACTTCTGCCCCGAATAGCAGGAAGAACGGTGTGTAGCCAGTTGAAGCATTGGGCATTGTCCGCAGGCTCCAGAGCACCGAAGGTAGCTCCTCGACCCAAGTGCCTGCTGTGCGTTTGAGAGGTCGAAGGAGTCGCTTTTTGAGACCGCCGCAAACTAGCCCGTTAGCCTTTTCGACCTGGCCATTGGACTTGGGATGCGCCACCGATGCCTACTTTATCTTGATGCCGAGTTCTTTGGCGAACTATTGGAATTCGCCCGCGGTGAAGTTGGTGCCGTTGTCGGTGATGATGCTGTTTGGCACGCTGTATCGGTAGACGATAGACTCGAAAAACTTGACCGCCGTGGTCACTTCCTGATTGGTGACTGGGACGGCTTCGATCCACTTGGAGAACTTGTCGATGGTGACCAGTAGGTAAGTGTGGTTTCCTCGAGATGACTTGGGCAGAGGCCCTACTTGGTCTAGTCCCCATTGTGCAAAAGGCCACGCAATGGGTATGGTGCGCAGTTCCGATGCGGGCGCATGAAGCTTCGTGGAGAATCGCTGGCAAGCATCGCAATGTTGGACGATGTTCTTGGCGTCGTGGAGGGCCAAGAGCCAGTAGAACCCCAATCGAAAAGCCTTGGCGACGAGGGTTCGACTGTAGGCGTGATGCCCGCAGGTTCCTTCATGAATGTCCTGGAGGAGAGCGATTCCATCCTCTGGCGCTATGCACCATTGTAGAACTCCTATCGTGCTGCGCTTGTAGAGTTCCCCGTTGATTATCATGAAGGCCTTGGAGCGTCGTATGATTTGTCGGCGGTGGATCGTATCTTCCGGGAGTTCGCCTCAAGTCAGGTAGGCCAAATACGGTTTCATCCAAATCGCTTCGACGAGCATGACTTTGGCCATTTCCTCGAATAGGTCCTCTGTTCCCACTGCTGGGGTGGGACCTGGCTGCTTAGCCCCCGAGCGTGTTGCTAACGCCGGATCAATGGCTGGCTTGAGCTTGATGGAGCGCTCGAATATCTCCTTGAAAAAGGCTCCTGGTGGTATCGGCAAACACTTGGAGCCAATGTTGGCCAAGTTATCTGCATCTTCATTGCTTTCCCTGCCGATGTGCGTCACCTCGCACCCTTCGAAGTCGCCTTTGAGATTGTCGTACATTGCGCAATATGCGATCATGTTTGCACAGGTCGCGTCGCACTCCTTCATGACTTGCTGGGCGATGAGGTTCGAGTCTCTGTGGATCTTGATGCGAGTGGCGCCGCAGGCCTTCGCCATACGCATGCTGTGCAGAACAGCTTCGTATTCTGCTTCATTGTTTGAGGGGTTCGCGAAACACATATGTAGGACGTAGCGCATCTTGTCCCCCTGTGGCGATACGAGGACCACTCCAACTCCTGCTCCCAAAACTCGCTTGGACCCGTCGACATATATAGTCCAGCAGTTCGACGGGTCCGGGAGTTCGGGCATCTGTGCTTCTGTCCATCCGGCTAGGAAATCTGGCAGAACTTGCGACTTAATTGCTGACTGCCATTGATATGTGATCTCCCAGGGCCCGAGGGTGATTCCACATAGCGAAACACGTCCCGTGGCATCGGGGTTGTTAAGGATACTGGACACTGGGGTCGAAGCAACCACTATGATTGAGTGGCACTCGAAGTAATGTGGCAACTTTTTTCCCGTCATGTAGATGGCATATGCCAACTTCTGGTAATGTGGGTATCTTTGCTTGGTCGGGGACAGGACTTCACTGAGATAGTACACCGGCCTCTATACTCCGTGCTCCTTGCCATCCTCTACTCGCTCGACCACTAAAGCGGTACTGACAACTTGATTCGTGGCCGCTATGTAGAGCAACATCGGCTCTTTTTCTCGAGGAGTAACTAGGACCGGGGACGTCAAAAGGCGGCGCTTAAGGTCATCGAACGCGGCCTATGCCTCCTCTGTCCATGTGAAATTTTCTGTTTTTCGAAGTAGCCGATAGAAGGGAAGAGCCTTTTCGCCGAGCTTGCTTATAAAGCGGCTAAGTGCTGCTAGTCAACCTGTCAACTGCTGGACATGTCGAAGCGTCTTCGGCGGCTGCATGTTGATGATCGCTTGAATCTTCTCTGGATTGCCCTCGATTCCTCTTTTAGATATTAGGTAGCCCAGCAGCTGTCCTGTGGGCACCCCGAAGGAACACTTCTTCGGGTTGAGCTTGATGCTATAGCGGTCGAGGTTAGCGAAGGTTTCTCGCAGATCTTCGAGCAAACTGTCTGCCTTCGAGGACTTTATAACGATGTCGTCGACGTAGACTTCGATATTGCGGCCGATCTGCTCCTTCAAACACGCTTGCATACACCGTTGATAGGTGGCTCCGGCATTCTTGAGCCCGAAGAGCATCATCATGTAGCAGTATACCCCGTGTGGGGTTATGAACGCCGTCTTGTCCTCGTCCTTGACCTTTAACCTTATCTAGTTGTACCCAGAGTATGCATCGAGAAACGAGAGGCGCTCGCAGCCGGCGGTGGAGTCGATGATTTGGTTGATTCGAGGCAGAGGGAAGTAATCTTTCGGGCAGTGCTTGTTCAGCGCCATGAATTCGATGCACATCCTGTAGATCTTGGTGTCCTTCTTCTCTACCATGACCGGTGGTAAAAGCCAGGTGGCCTCCTTTATCTCTCTGATGAATTTCACCTCGAGGAGGCGATTTATCTCTTCGCCCATTGCTTAGGCCTTCTCTGGGTTGTAGCGATGCATTGACTGCTTGATCGGCTTGCGTTCAGAAAGATTTTTAGCTCATGCTCGGCGAGTTCCCTGGGGATCCCTGGCATATCTGCTGGACACTAGGCGAACATCCTCCAATGCTCATGGAGGAACTCGACAAGCGCGCTTTCCTATGCGGGGAGAGAGAATTCGACACCCGCGCGGTCTTGGTTGGATCCGTCGGGTGGATCTGATGCTCTCGAGTATCTTTGCTGGTGTCGAATAAGAGCTCTGGGGCGTTCTGCTGCGCCGGTGGATCGACGTCCATGTTGGTGCTCTCCCTGATATGGTTGAGCTCTTCATGTACTCCAAATGTCTGGGACATGCTGTTGAAGTCCTTGTCGCAGTTTTCCGAGCGGGCGAAGCTTCCGCTGATCATCAGTGGTCCTTTGTTTGCGGGCATCCGCAGCTTGAGGTAAGCATAATGCGGTACTGCCATGAATCAGGTAAACGCTGGTCGCCCGAGGATAGCGTGATATTGCGAGGGCCAATCGACCACTTCAAACTCAATTTTCTCCTTCCTAAAATTTGAGGGAGTGCCGAAAATAACGTCCAGGTGTATTGCCCCCAGCAGATACGTCAGCTTTCATGGGACTATTCCATGAAAGGACGTCTCTGTTGGCAAGAGGTTGTCCATCGGGATCTTGATCTTCCGCAATGTGTCTACATAGATGAGGTTCAAGCTGCTCCCTCCATCCATGAACACTTTCTTGGAGGTGAAACCTCCTATCCGCGCTTCGAGGACCATGGCGTGGTGTCCAGGGCGCGGGATCTTTGGTGGATGATATGACTGGGCAAAGCCGATCGGATGCTCTGACCAGTTTAGATATTCGGGCATGGCTGGCGGTGCGTGTTCGGCGTGGAATACCTCTCTTGCACGCTTCCGCTGGACTTTATTCGTTGGGCGCCCTCTCTGAATCATGGGCACGAAGCCTCGTGGTGGCGGGAACGCCTCTTCTTCGACGGCTGCCTGCCGTGGGTCGACTTGCTGGATCGTGGCGGCCTGATGGCCCTGTTGTGCCACGTTTGCCGGCGGGTTAGGCGGTGGTGGTGGAGCGTTGTAAGCTATCGCACCTGCCACCGGCTACTCGGTTTGCATCCTCTCCTGAAGTGCTCGACTGAGGCGAAGGAATTCCCTGCACTCAATGAGGAGATGAGCGGGTCTTCGCACTCCATCTTTATCGAGGTACGTGTGTCTTGTGCACCCCCCATCGAGCATCTCTTCTGCTGACAGCGGTGGCTGATGATGTCATCGGCGCCACTCCATTTTTGGCCTTGAATCGTGGTCAGCGCTCCTGCTACTACTGCCGTAGTAGTTATTCCCTCGTCATGGTCCGTCGCGATTATCGTCACGGTCCTCATTCACGTAGCCTGCCGCTACCATATCTGTGGCATCCGCGTCATCGTAACGGTTCCGACGACCTTTCTTTCGGGAGCTGGTGTGAAACTGATCTTTTGCATCGACGTCACGCTCCGCTGATCGGCGGCGGCTTCTAGGTGCCATGATGGAATCTTCTCCATCGGCCCACTCGTTCGCCAAGCTCATGAGATGGTCGACGGTCTTCGGCTTGCAGCGCCCTAGCTCCTCCTTGAAGTCGCGTCGGATGAGACCGTCCCGAAAGGCGTCGATGGCTCTCTCAGGCGAAATATTTTCCGCCGTGTTGCGGAGGCTGATCCATCGTGAGATGTATGACCTCAAATTTTCTCTGGTCCTCTGTACGCACAGGCGCAACTCTTCGAATGACGTGGGCCGTCGAGAGGTGCCTCGAAAGTTGGCGATGAACACTTGCCGAAACTCCTCCCAAGAGCGAATGCTATCCGGAGCAAGGTTGTTCAGCCACGCCCTTGCGTTGTCCTTCAAGTGCAGCGATAGCAGCTGGAGAGCGTTATCTCTAGATCCGCCGCCGATGGTGATGGCGGTCATGAAGTCATCGAGCCAAATTCGAGGGTCCTGCTGTCCATTGAACTTGACTACACTGTCGCTGAGCTTGATCCCGTTCGGCAATGGTGTGGAAGGGATCAGGAGGCTAAAGCACTCCGCTCCGCACAGCCCATCGTGATTGCCGCCAAACGCTTCCAGATCGCGTTCCTCCTCGAAGCGACGCGCATCGCGTCGTGCACGTCCGTTGTCGACCCTGTTCTGAGCCAAGCCGTGTTGAAGCTCCCCGTTGATAGGTTCCACCACTTGAGTCCTGGGCGCGACTGCTGGCGCTGCTGCTGGGTGTCTGGACTGTTCGACTGGCGGGATGGCTCTTCTTGGTATCGTTTCGCGCCCTTGGTTAGCTGTGCCTTGAAGCACCCTAACTCCTTCGAGCGCCAGATTCCGCAGATGCCTCATATGCTCGTCATCGTTGGCTGCGTTTGCAGCAATATACGTTGCTTTTGCCATGATCGCAGCTTCCTTGGTCTTGGGCAGCAGATCTGCTTCATTAAACTCTGCTTCCAAATTTCGGGCGACGTTGTGCATATCGGCCCCAGGCTGGATGTGCGACCGCGTCCTATGTTGGACACTCGACGAATAGTGAGACGATCGCTCGGCCTGCCTTCTGCTAGACGTGTCAACCTCATCTCTTCGTCGCTCCAAGATGCGCCTGTCGGCGCTAATCTGGTCCTTCTGCTCCTGGACGACGAATCGGAGCGCAGCTAGCTCCTGCGGGCTCGGATTAGGGCCCATATCTGCTTCACCCGCGTACACTCTCCTCGCATACCGGATCTGGTCTTGTGTTATGAACTGTCGACCGTTATTTGACCAGTTTCGACCGTCATTGGATCTGTGCTCGTTCCTGTCTCCATGCGATGCCATCATGCAGTGTCCTCCGAACGGTGGGATCGAGTCATCACTGATATCGCCCAATGCTGGAGGATAAATGTCGTCGTCTCCGATGTAAGATCTGAACTCGATCATGATGTCAGAGTTGTAATCGACCATGTATCCATTGCTTGATGCGATAGATTCGCTCGAGTATGAGCTATCCGAATTGCCTATCTTCCCCCTAGCTTCGGGGTAGACGTCATTGTCGTCTGAGCATGTGTAATCCGAGTACAACCCTTCGACATAATCAGGGTCATAGGGCGCAGTACGGAGCGTGAGGGCGTTGAGAGCCCGCTCGCATTCGGATATCGTCGGGTAGACAGTTGCAGTGCCTCCCCGAGGATCTTCAAAGCCGGCGATCTCGTGAGACAAGAAATCGCCGGCGCCCACATAGTGGTACGCGTCGCAATCGACGCAGTAGGTGGTGGTTGGGGATGGAGGTGGATCTTCGAAGTCGTTCGACCCTACTGATGGGGTCGAAATTTTCAGCCTTGGTTCCTCCTCCGATGGCGCTAGTGGTATGGTCGTCGAGGGATTGCCCTCGATAACCAGTGACGTGCTTGGAGCCGCTGCGGGCGGCGCCGAATCACTGATGGAAATCAGCTCAGCAACTCCGTCGTTGTCCACGTGGAAGTTGAACAGTCCGAAGGCCATGTCGAAGCCTCCAGTCACCGCCGAGGCTTCTCCTGCTGTAACAACTCACTTTTTGTAGACCAAAATTTAGACTTTGGTTAAATGCCTTATTTTGGGTAAATTAAAAACTTTGCTTTGTTGCAAGCTTGAATGATAGCATGTATGATTTCATGCAAGTGCTTGTGCATGTGTGTGTGATTGGCATGATTAAATTTTAGCACTTCCAACTCTTAGGCATATAACAACTAGAATTTGTGCTATGATTTTATGTGATGATTTTGGCACCTAGTGCTGGTTTGTGTAAACCAAAAGCCCTAGCTCAATTCTCTTGCTTGATCACACCACCCACCTATTTCTTTCTCTTTATTTTTGCACCTTTATTCAAAAAAAGGGACTTCATCAAAACCTCATTTCCACTTGTTCAAAAATTCTGAAAACTTGGTAGAATGATTTCTACCACTTGTAGATCACATCTTAGCAAACCACCACCATAACTTGGACCAGATTTTGAATTTTTTGAAATTCAAATGAATTTCGGCCAAATGATCCTTTTCTTCTTCTTCTCTTGTTTCTTCTTCTCTTTCTTTGCAAATCACCCAAGGTGACAACCCTGGCCGACCACCTCTCCCTCTCTCTCTGCCCTCTCTTCAAAACCCAGCTCTTAGCCCTTGTCTTTTTGCTCTTGGACACAAAGAAGGAGGGAGACCCGAGGTGATCTAGGGTAGATCCTCCCCCCTCTTTCTTTTCTCCCTCCACCGCCTCTAACCCCCAACCAACGCCCAACACCCCCACTCCAGCACCACCTCGACCCTACTCTGCAGAGAGACCAAGATCACACCTCACCTTGCCCTCTCCCTCTATCGCCGGCATGACCAGGACACATGCCCGTTGGTCTAAAGCTTCAGAGAGAAGCCATCGCCAGCCCCCGCGCCAGTAGGCCCCACTCGCCACCATCCAGCTCAACCAATCGACTCCTGCCGTCCAAAACGCTCATAGGCCTCGCCCTGGCCCTCGCTCCGCTCGTGCCCGGTGCGCTAGAGGACACCGAGAGTGGCATCAGCGTTCCCGCGCGCATGCTCCACCGTTTGCCTCGTGCCGCACACGACCGTGCACGGCATCGAGCGCACGTTGCAACGCCCCCACTGCCCCGCACCCTAGCCGACCCAGCTCGCCGCGCTGCGCGCCGTTTCACATGCTAATGTTCTGAAAACGCACCCGTCCCGACCAAACCACTTAGCCACCGACGCAGCCACCCCTAGCGCTGCACTCAGCTCACAACACCGTCCCAGAAATGCCGCCCCTCTCGCCCAACCGTGACCGACGAGGTGCACCCTGCACCGAGACCACCCCGACCATATAAAGCCCAACACTCCCTCTGGAGCTCTCCCCTGCCGCTCAGTTGCTTCCCCTCCACTCCCTCTCTCACTGTAGGACCTCGCCGCCATGGAAATCAGCTTCTCTCGCCGTTGCTGAACGCCCAAGCCGGAGAAGATCGTCGGCAACGGTGAAGGTTGATGTCGATCGGGGAAATCGTTTCCCTCTCCTTCTCTGTGCTCAAACCCCTTTCCCTCTCGAGATCCAGCTCACCCGCTCCTCGATCCCTTGTAGGAATCGCTGGCCATCGCCATCGCCGGCGACGCCAGGAGCTAGCCAAGACCACCGCGACCGAGACCACCTGCACGCCTCCCTCCTTCACGCATTCGAGCACCAGATGCCTCGCCATCACCTCTGCCGCCGATCACTACCCCTGCGTCACGCCGAGACCGCCCTGCTGCCCCTCGGTGAGCTCCGCCGCCCGTAAACCCTAGCCGGCGCTCTCTTCTCTCTCGCACGCATGCAGGCCGGGGAGGAAGACGACGCTGCATCATCCGATCTAAATTGGACGGCGGCTTACCGCTTCGGTGACGCCAGGCCCGGGCAGGCCAACGAATCTGGGCCGGCCTGGCTCGGATCCGCCGCCTCGGCCCATTTTTTTCTTCTGCAAATCTGTTTAATCATTGTGCAAATACCTGCTAGATTCAAAAATTTGTAGAAATAAATCTGTGAGTCCAAAAATTGTGTTTCAAATTTCTATGTGTTCCTGAGGTTACTGTCTACCTGGATGTTCTGCATGCATGATTTTTAGGAACTTAGGTATTATCTGTGAATTAATATTGGTAGATCTAGTGTTTTTCCATGTTAATTCCAATATATGAGTTTGGTATTATGAAATCTTGTGTTTCCAATTTTTAGTGATGCTCTGTGATGTTGTGAAGTTTCAGAACCTAGTTTTGCTATTTTAGGGATATTATATTGCCTGCAGTAATTATTTTAGTCTTATCCAAGAATTGCTTTGTTTTAATTATTGTGCATAATAGGTTTATTACTTTCAGATGATTCCACCTCTGGTGTGTTCTATATTGTTGTAGCTTTCCAAAATGGTCTCTGGTAGAATTTTAGTAGCTACATAAAGATTTAGGGAAATAAATTGCCTTTCTAGTGTTAAGTGAGATTAGGAAATTCATTTTATTTCACCAAAAGCTTCTTTTTGATTGATTCCAATTGGAGTGGTTCTGTAATGTTGTTAACTACCTGAATGTGTGCTGGTTGCCATGTCTTGCTACATGTGGATGCCTGCAAGTGGGTTGCTTAAGAATAGGGTTTATTTGTCAATAGGAATTGCTTTGCTATTATTTGGTTAATGATTTCTTTGTAGAAAATGTTATGGTTCAGATATCTGAACATGTTTGTTTCTGATACTCAATGTTTGAGTTGTGTGTTGCATGTATTGGGTGTGAATTATGTATGCATGTGTGCTTATTGTATGTTGTTGCTTTTTCTGGCGATAGAATCTAACGACGAGTGTGTGGAGGAGGGGGAGATCTTTGAGTATCAAGAGGAAGGAGATCAGGGACAAGCCACTCAAGGCAAGCCATCTACTTGTTGCATATCGGAATCCTACTATTACACCTTGCATTGCTTCACTCCTGTTTTTCTTATTATGCATTGTTTTTCTATATTGCTATTATTCTCTAGATAGCAATAGTTGGCGACTTAGCTCCACAAGTCGACTTGATATCATCCATAGAGATGACACCCCCTTGTGACCTATTTAACACCCCTCTCATTAGAGACTTGATGATTAGCATCAAAGTCTTTGGAAAACTTGTAGTGGAGCCAAAAACTCTAGGATTGGGAATACTCTCTGGAAAGATTTCGAAAATGTTTTCGAAAACCTTGGAGTAGTTGCTACTCCATTGAAATGTTTTCAAATGGTTTTATAAACATGGAGTTGGACATGGGAGATGAAGGAGTCGGTGGATTTCTGAAAAATGGCATTGTGTATAAGTGTTCGCCAAACCAATTACTCCCGTGCAACCACATTACCCCGGTATGGGACGGGGCTTAGTTTGAAGTTTATTTGCTTTAGTGCGGGGAGCCTCATACTATATAGGGGTTTGCAGCACCCCGGAATCCGGGTTACCGCTAGTTTGTGGGCAATAGTAAATCGGGATCCTTCAGGATTTATCCGGTCGGAAGACACTTGGGTTCTCCCGCTGTGGCGTCGGAGTTACACTCTGAAGGAGGTACTGCCGGGACGTTCCGGGGAGGTAAACTCCACAGGCTAGGCACCCGTACTAAGGTAGATAGATGGAGGGCTTTGATCGATTATCCGAACCCCGCATACTTGTGTATGACGGTCCGTGGTGGTATCCCGGTGGATTTATCGGATGGTGTGGGTAAAGTGTACAACCTCTGCAGAGTCTAATCTATTCGAATAGCCGAGTCCTTGGTCATGGACGGTTGGAATGGCCATACTTAACCTGTGTCAAGTTTTGGTTTTACAAAGTGTTTTTGGAAAAATGGAGTTTGTGCCGGACGAAGTACTTGGAGGGTACTGCCGTTGCACGGAAAAAGGGTTCGGAGTACTCGAAGGGTACTTCCGAGGAGAAGGAAATGGTCATGTGTGATTGACCATGATTGCCTCGGAGAAATCGATAACAGAGTTTCCCCCTTTTCTAGAGCTTTTCCTAAAAGTGTTTTACAAACTTTTCTTTAATAAGGATATAGAGATGTCGTATGACATGCTATATCGACAAGAGAAACTATGATATAGAGATGTCGTATGACATGCTATATCGACAAGAGAAACTATGATATAGAGATGTCGTATGACATGCTATATCGACAAGAGAAACTATGATATAGAGATGTCGTATGACATGCTATATCGACAAGAGAAACTATGATATAGAGATGTCGTATGACATGCTATATCGACAAGAGAAACTATGATATAGAGATGTCGTATGACATGCTATATCGACACGAGAAACTTTCTAGCATAAGACCACCTCAAACCAAGCCAACCCCCTTGCTACAGCCAAATTAGCATGTGAATACTCTTCTCTTAGATGGTTTGCAAGTACAATTCAAAATGTACTCACGGCTTTGTCCCTGGCTATTAACTTGGTCAGACTATGAAGATGACTATGAGGAGGACGATGGTGGTTACGACGACGCCGGTGCGAATTAGGATCGTTTCCCGGTCAGTCGCCTGTAGGGTAGTAGGCCTGACCTGGGTCAGCTACGCTGCGTGTATCCTGCTATCTACTAAGTACTAGTGTGTCAGTTGAACTTGCCCTGCATGGCTTTTATATTTGGCCAAGCGGCCTATGTAAGACTTTAAGACTCGCTATGTAATGGATGATGTAATCTGTAATGCCAACTCTGTTATGTGGATTCACAACGGTCTTCCTGGGATCGTGAATTGTATGCATAACGGGAATCCCGGGTGGTAAGCCGGGGTCCCCACAGAGTTGGTATCAGAGCCATCCTGACCTAAGGAGACCCTAGTTTAGCACGGGCATTAGATCGGACCAAAAAAACTATTTTCTAAAATGAAAAGAGATGGCTATATATATCTAAGGTAAATATATATTGCTCTCATCTCTTCCCTTATTCTCTAAGCATCTTTAATTACTTGCATTTTAATTCAAGTTTTACTTATGTATTAAAATTCTCCACACCTGGGTAAGTCATTAATTAAATCTACTCTAAAACTTGTGTAGATGGACGCTCCCATGGCACACCGTCAGGTTGGGACACACGACGAGATCGTTGTGTTCGAGCACGACCTAGTGGAGTTGGCAGCCCACCTTGGGCACCCGCGTCCCGAGGTGAGGGGCTACCGCCTCTTCGAGGAGGGTACCCGCGAGCTGGCATACCGTATCGTCTACCAGGTTCGCGGGAGGGAGGTTCTGCCAACGTCCGAGGAGTTCACCTTCGAGGTGATCGAGTGCACCTGGGGCGAGGGTGTGATGCGTGTTCTGCAGCACGCCATCTCACGCCTTGTCCACCTTCACGCCGCCGAGTTGGCGGGTACACGCTACAAGCACTACGGGAGGTGCGACGACGAGGGCTTTCCTATCGAGCCCCCTTTGCCGACCCCCTTCAGCCGCCACCTTACCCACACGGAGGTCCTTCTGCACCACTCCCAGGAGCAGTTGGACCATGTCCGTATGGTTGCCGACGAGCGTGGCTTGGAGTTGGCTGTCCTCCATGAGGACCTGCAGGCGGCCATCTTCTCTCGCCACCACCTCATAGCCGCGAAGAAGAGGATCGCAAAGAGGAACAGGAGCCTCAGGCGTCACATTCGTGACCTTCAGGACCAGCTTGCCGCTCTTGAGAGTCACATGTCCGAGCTAGAGGAGGAGACCGCCGAGCTCCGCAAGGAGAACAAGGCGGTACTTTGCCGCGAGGACGACCACCAGGAGGCCTTCGACGAGGAGCCCGCGAGCACCGACGACGACGACCGTGGTAGTGACAGCAGTGATGACCGCAACGCTATCATGGACTTCTACGCTCTTGAGACTCCCAGCGAGGAGGACCCTGAGGAGGTTGTCCCTCAAGTCAGCGGCGACGAGTAGGTTCCAGCGCCCTACCCCTCTCATGTAGGTTGGCGCGTAGTTGTTAGTTTATTCCCTTTTGCGTATTCGTGTTGCATGGTCTGTCTGGAACCATTTGGTACTTGTGTTGTATGAGACTATGTGGTAGGTGTGTGCCTGGAGTTGTCGGCACCCTTTTGCTTGTGTATATGTATGCCTGAACTTCCATGTGCATGTATGTTGTTGGAATGATGATGTGTGTGCCCTGCTATCATGTTATGCTCTTGAATGTTTGAAGTAATTATGTTGTATTGTGTTTGTTATTATCAACCGTTGCACACCTTGCTTCTTCCGTACTTGTTGTTGTTTCTCATCAAAACCTTTCTCTCCAGAATGGCTTCGGGAACTCATGGCTAGACTGGAGGCAATCCGCCCCCACCACCCGAGCCAAGCATGGCGCAAGCGCTGCGGCTCATGCTGGAAGAACGCGAAGCCGCACGCACTGAGCGTCAAGCCAACCTCGCCACCCTTCAGCACCTCGCGCAGATTGCCACCAACAACAACAACAATGGTGGTAATGGCGATGAGGAACCCCGAACCAAGCTTAGGAACTTCCAGAACTCCAACCCTCCGACCTTTGCCAAGTCCACCGAACCCCTGGACGCCGATGACTGGCTCCGCACCATCGAAAACAAGCTAGAATATGCCGGTGTTGGAGAGAATGAAAAGGTGCTCTACGCCACTCATTTTCTAGCAGGAGCAGTGGGTGCATGGTGGGAAAATGTCCGTGCCATGCAGCCCAAAGGCCAAGTAATGACTTGGGATGCTTTCAAGGCCAAGTTTCGCAAAGCCCACATTCCCACTGGACTCATCAAGATTATGCGCGACAAGTTCCTCAACCTCAAGCAGGGAGAGATGAGTGTCACCGAGTACCTCGACAAGTTCACTACTTGGGGAAGGTACGCCCCTAACGACATCGACACTGACGAGAAAAAGATAGAGCGCTTCCTAAATGGACTTCAGGAGGAGCTGCGAACTTATCTAGTAGCCGTACCATACAATGACCTGGAAGCCCTGGTGGATGCTGCTATCATGGTGGAAGACAAGAACAAAGCTGCCCGCGAAAGCCGCAAGAGAAGAATGATGAGTCAGGGTGGACCAAGCAACCAAAGGTCCCGCAGCATGCCCCCATCTAGGCCTGCGCCACCGCCACAGAGGTTTGCCTCTCAAGCCCTCAGGCTTAACAACCCCAACCGCCATTATTCCAGCAACCGTCCTGCAAGTGGGAACTCCTTAGGAGGGAACCGTAACACCTTCAACCCCATCAACCGTAGCCAAGGAAGTGGCTGCTACACTTGTGGCCAACCTGGATACTTCTCCAAGGAGTGTCCCCTGAAGAAGCCATCTGCGCCGAGCCTCAGCGCGCCAAGACCCACTCAGGGTCAAGGCCGTGGACCCACTGGGAAGACTCAGAAGAACTAAGCCAATGTTGCCAGAGGCCGCTTGAACCATGTCACTGCTGAAGAAGCTGTTGAAGCACCCGACATTGTTCTGGGTACGTTTCTTGTCAACTCCATCCCTACAAAAATGTTGTTTGATTCTGGTGCATCTCATTCCTTCGTGACCGAGAACTTTGTTACGAGAGGAAAGTTAGAACCAACCATGATGCCTAGAGCTATGCTAGTTCAGATCCCCGGGTCAGTCATCAAAACCAAGAGAAATTGCATAGATGTGTCGGTAGATATCCATGGGGTGTCATTCAAAGCCAATCTAATCATTTTAGGCACAAAGGGATTGGATGTGGTACTTGGAATGGACTGGATGTCCAAGTACCAGGGTCATATAGATTGCGCCCGGAAAGCTATAACCGTGACCAGCAGTGATGGAGTTCAGATTGAGCACATCGCCACCATGCCATCTCGCAAAGCTTACTATAAGAAGTCTATCGCTGGGCCGATGATGGCGCGGTGATGATGGTGCCAGAAAACTTGTTGGCATTTGTTGATGAAGTAAAAATGACCGGCCAGTTGGAAACCCCAAGAGAAGGTTTGATGAATATAGCAGCAAGTTTTCCCTCAGTTATGAAACCAAGGTAGTCTACTCACTCATCGCTCCGGAGGCAAGCATGGCGATGAAGAAGACCTCCGGTGGCGATTCCCCTCTCCGGCAGGGTGCCGGGAAGAGCTCTGGACCCTCCCGATCTTCGGGTCGACGGCGGCGGCGGATCACGATGTGTTCTAGAAAAGTGATCGGCTATTTAGGTTTTTCCTGTCGGGGGGTCTTAATAGGCGAAGGGGCGTCGTCAGAAGTGGACTAGGGGGCCCACACCACAGGCCGGCGCGGGCCAGGGGTGGACCGCGCCCCTGGTGGTGTGGCCACCCTCTGGTCCGGCTCCGTCTCCTCTTCGGTGTTCTGGAAGCTCCATGAAATATCTGGACGACTGGCTTTGGTTTCGTCCAATTCTGAGAATATTTCCCGTGTAACTTTTCTGAAACACAAAAACAGCAGAAAACAGGGAACTGGCACTGTGGCATCTCGTTAATAGGTTAGTTCCGGAAAATGCATAAAAATGCCACGAAGTGTAACGAAACACTAAACAAATGGTGTAAAAACAAGCATGGAGCATCAAAAATTATGGATACGTTGGAGACGTATCAGCATCCCCAAGCTTAACTCCTGCTCATCCTCGAGTAGGTAAGTGATAACAAAAGAAATAATTTTTGAGGTGACATGCACCTACACAATCTTGACCATATATGTAAGCGTTGTGCGCTGGGATCAAAAGAACTTAAAACATGGGCATGAAAGATATAATCTTGATAGAAGAAACTTAGCAACCATGTTATAACATAAAAATGAACACAAACAAAAGATCATGAAAATGAAAAAATGAAAGTCAAACATGTGTTCAAATCATAAGGAAAAACATACAGATGGTTTTCAGCTTGTCCTTCATGGAGAGCAAAACATAAATGCATAGGACACCTTCAAGTTTAAGAGGGCGACTAGATACAAGTAATTTAAGAACAAGTGAAACCAACAATATGAATCAATCAATGAAAACTTTGGGACAATGCACATTATACTCAGAATGACAACTATGCTCTCTTAATGGTGCATAAAGATAGAAGGGTGAGACTCAACATAAAAGTAAAAGAAAGGCCCTTCATGGAGGGAAGCAGTGATTGAAAGTTTTATAAACCTTCAAAAATTATGGTACTTACCGGCTTTGAGCTCTCATTGCCCCCATCATAAGCATCTTGAATGGTTAAAGTTAATGCGAGAACACTTATGCTACATATGCTTAACAAATCATAAGTTGAAAACCTCGTGTCCCGTGAAATACGAATACCCAAACCTCATGCTACTCGACTTAGAGTCCCAAGCAAGCTCTTGTCATTGTAAATATATGTTTATCATCGAGAACCGCCAATGGGATACCTCCATGCCCGATGACATGGAACAAGCCCATATCAAAATGATAGGACAAACAGACAATGAACACCTTGGCATCTCTTTTATTTACCATTGGTATAGCTTTTTATTGCGAGATGCGTCGTCGAATGTTCACTATGGGCATGCTGTAAATTTCCACCATGAATTATGCATGGCTTAGATTAGCGGCCCAGGCGTTTCCCTAACACATATAAAAACTCCATGATCCCGCAAGATTCCCAACTTATTTCACATCGCGAGTATCCATAAACAAAAGATCACGATATCAACTCAAATGAAAGATAGTGCAATGTTGAAAGCTTGTCCCATGACGGCATGGCTGGGCTAATTCCCAACTTACAACTTCCAAGCATAAAAACTCAACATAAGAGACCACAATGTCAAAATTTTAAAACGAGAAAAGTAAAGTGTGCCATCCGGTTCGTGAGAGCTTTACTGACCAATTTTCGCATAACACCAAAAAGAGTTTAATTTGAAGGATAGATAAAAGCAAGTCAAATGTACTTTGGAATAGCAAATTGCTAATAGGTATGTATGGTGGACACTTTGGAACAACTTGGTTTTTAGGAGTTGGATGCACAAGTAGAGCTCATACTCAGTACAAAATGAGGGCTAGCAAAAGATTGGGAGTGACCAACTAAGAGAGCAATAATGGCCATAATCATGCATAGCGACAAAGCGACATTAAAAGAAGCATAAGATGGTATCAAAAGTCAAAAACTAAATGATCATAGAGGCAATGGTGTAACATCCCAAGATTTTATTAAATTTTGGGGGAAAATTTTGATTTTGTTTTGCTTGAGATGATTGGAAATTCACAGGGAATTAAAACTTTTTGAGTCTGTTTGAAAGCTTTATTAGAAAACTATTTTAAACTTTCTATTATTTCTTGAAGAGTTTCTTTGGGAAAATAAAAGAAATTGAAATACTATTTTCTTGCCCTTATTCAAACCTATGCAAGCTTGCTTGCAAAGGAATGAATCACAAATGTGTTTTATTTAGTAAAGATGGTATTTTAAAGAACTAAGTTTGAAAGATAATTTCAAACATTATTTTATAAAGAATTCTTTCTTATTTCAAAGGATGTTATTATCAAACCCTAATTATTTTATGCAAGCAAAACCTTTAGGCTCAATTAAGATTTTTTTTATTAAAAACCTTGTTTTGGTTCTGAAAACATGTTTGATGTTGGTTTAAAACCTTGCTGTGAATTTTGTAAAATTTTAGAAACTGGTTTGAATGGATTTGAAGCATTTTTGCAAAAGATACAAAAGAAATAAGAAATCAGAAAAGATAAATTGGTAGAACAAAAAAATATAGTAGAAATGGACCAGGGAACCCATTCGGCCCAGAAACAGAAGTCGGCCCGCGGCCCATGTTCTTCCCCCCGAACCGGTACCCCCCTTTTTATTTCCTCCTCCCACCGACGGGTGGAGCCCACCTGTCAGACTGACTAGCCGACCCCACCGGTCAGGTCCTCCTTCAACCCTCGGAGCAGTTACCGGCCGTTTCTCCCCGAGACCCCGCGCCATTCCTCCACCTTTAATCCACTTTATTCCCTGCCCGTTTCGTCCCCATCCCGTGCCTATATAAAGCTCTCACCCTCCTCTCTATTTTCCCTCTCCCAATTTCACCAGAGACGCCGCCAGGCTGCCCAGATTGCTCGCCGAACCTCAGCGACATCTGCAGGAATCCCCGGCCAAATTCGCCACCTCCGGTGAGCCCCCGTCTCCCTCCTCTCCTCTACCCTCTTCACCTTGATCAGGCGCCCCTCCCTGACTCCTTTTCCCCGGCTTAACTGCAACAGATCGACGCAATCGACGACGGCCGAAGGTCATCGGCGCCAACGCCAAGTTCCAGTCGCCATCCTCTCCTTCCACGGGAAGCAATCAAGGGCGCGGTTCATGTTCCCGAGACCGCCTTGACGCGCTGAAGCTCGTCGTGTTAACGCCGCCACCCAGAACTCACCGGAAGTTCGCCGGAATTCAACCTCTGGTCGCACATCGCCGGAATCACGCCGGAACCCTAGCTTCAACCGGTGAGCACCTCTCCACTTTAAATCATAGCCGTCCGATTTAGATCTGACTGTCAGGATCCAATAACTTAACCGAACCGGCACAGTGCAATCTAGTCCATCCGATCCACTTTAGATCCGACGGCCGAAAACCCTGATCCGCTCGAAGAGGTACCAGCCAATCAGAATAGACCACGTGGCGAGCCCCGGTTCAAACAGAGTTTTAAAACAGAATTTGAAATCAGATTTAGTTCCAATCTTGCAAAATTCATATCTTTTGATCTGTAATTCGAAAAATAGCAAATAATATACCTTTGGAATCCTTAGAACATCTAGAATCCAGTAGTGCAATAAAACTTCATATTTTATGGGTTCAATTTGAAACTATTTTCAAATTAGAATCAAACCTTCTGTTAACCTAATTAATTCACATCTTTAGTTTTGTTGATCCAAAATTCACATTTTGGTAGTCATTGGAAAGCCCTTGATCTGTAGAACACATTAGGGCAATAAAAATCCAGACTTGAGACGTGCACTCAATGGCTAAGTTCAAATATGTGCAAAGCAGTAATTTGGACTTCATTTGAAATCTATAAGTGATTTTAAGTTGATTCCACTTGCAGTAGCTTTGTATTACTGCAAGCTATCCATTAGCATCACTCCCATAATTTCTCGAACCACTTCACAATTATTCAAATCCTAATATGAGAATTTGAGTAGTTCCTATATAGACAAATTCTATTTCTATTTCAATAATGTTTCTTTCTACATTAGCAAATCCTATAATCATACCTAGTCACCATTGATGTCTAAACAACATCATGATCAAGATCATATCTACTTAGACCTATCTTACATAGTACCCACTTATTCAAATTACAAATGTGTCATTTGAGTAAAGTGTGATACTTTCAATCTTAGTTTCTACATTGCTACTATGGTATTGAACAAATCAACATCATAGTGCTTAACCCAATCCCACGTACCCAATAGAAACCTTAAACCATAATCTCAAATGTTATCTACCTATACTCAATCCTCTATACACTTGATCCTGATCTCATGTATAGAACTATTCAATTAACAAATGAGTTAATTGAGTAAAAACGATATATCACAAACCCCTACCCAAGACTATGTGTAACTTATACCATTATGAATAAGTGTTGTCACACTTTATTCAGCGGTGTTTTGTTGCACTATTGTATACTCATGTGAATCCATCCACATGAGTCATCTCTGAACTCTACCTTTGCTTATGCCAAGCACAAGATTTATATCACTACATTGTACCTTGGAGGACCAATCCTTTCCAGTCATTTGATCTTGCCACTCAAGCTCTCAAAATCCATATCTCACAAATCCATAATTCTTTTGCCATATCTCTCTTATCACAGTATCTTAATAAATCCAAAATATAAAACAAACCCTTTTCAATTGTTTGTCTTGTTGTTTATGTTTGGATTGTATAGTGTGTTTATGTTGTGTTACCTCTATTGCTATAGATTGAATGGAGTGAACGTATCTTGTTGAGAGAAGTGAAAGAGTTTGAACTTCAAAAAGGCAAGTGACACACATATCCCCTACCTATTTTACTACTGCATTAGTGTTTTCCAGTAGTATGCATGATAGGATGATTTTCAAAGAAATCATGAAATGTTTAGAACCTAGTAGTGTATAACTATCCTTGAACCCCACCTGTTAGGATTGCAAGATTACCTTGGAAAATGATGCCATGCTTTATTGGTGTTTTACTCTGAAAATTAAACTACAACTTCAATGAACTACCTGGGTGGATTGGTGTGGCTTTGGGTGTGTTGAGTGCCTACTTAGGAGTCACATATCTTGGAAGTGAAAACCATGGTATGTGTTAGTGGCCTAAGTAGTATACTTGTGGTTTGCCACCCAGGAACAAAGAGGTTACTATGTCTTCCATGCTTAGATGTGCTTCCAGTGCAACCTTATGACATTATGGGCTCTGTCTTGATTGAGTACGATGTGAGGGTTCATCCATGGGTACTGACAGAGGGTGGTATTTTGGGAACGGTCAGATCCAGATGGTTGAATGCTCCTTCTGAAAGGTCTTGTCTCATTTTATGTATGGGCGTAAAATGAGTCTTAAGGTGAAAGTGCACAACCCCTGCAGGGTGTCAAACTAATCGATTAGCCGTGTCCCCGGTTATGGACAACTTGAGTCTCTAGACATGGAATGTACGGAAGAATCTCATCACCTTTTTAAAATAATTAAAACTTGTGTAGAAAGTGGGGATGCCTCAGGGCTACATGCCTGGCAGTGAAAACCATGTATGTGGTGGTGACCTGAGGGATTAACCTGGTTTTGTAGTGAGACTACCCGGGGCTACATACTGGCAGTGAAAACCATGTATGTGGTGGTGACCTGAGGGATTAACCTGGAATTGTAGAGTGACTACCCGGGGCTACATACTGGCAGTGAAAACCATGTATGTGGTGGTGACCTGAGGTATTAACCAAGTTTTGTAGAGTGACTACCCAGGGCTACATACTGGCAGTGAAAACCATGTATGTGGTGGTGACCTGAGGTATTAACCAAGTTTTGTAGAGTGACTACCCGAGGCTACATACTGGCAGTGAAAACCATGTATGTGGTGGTGACCTAGGAGTTATCTTGATATTAGAGAAAAATCAGAATGCTTTAAAATGTTTTGGTTTTGGAAAATATAGGATAAAATTGCTTTATGCAGATTAATCTTTGAGATCCACTAGCCAAATATCATGTAGTATAGTCTTTCCACAAAATGCCACCAAATATGTGTCATTTGCCAGTACATCATTGTACTGACCCCTTTGGGGCTACATATTCAAACGTGTAGGTTGTTCTGATGAGGAGTAGATGGAGGAGTCTCGAGCCTGCATACCAACATGACTGCCTGTGGCACATTGCTGAAGATGGAGGCTCATTGCAATTTACTTTCCGTTGTGATAGTTTGTGTTAAACTCTGGTATTCAAGCAAGTCCAAGTGGCTAAGATATTTCTGTAAGGTTTAAAGACCATTGTATCTGGATTTGCGATGTAATAAATGACACTATCTGCAATGATTACTATATTTTGTACTGTGGTGCTATCTATTGATCCAGGGAGTAGCACATTAACACAGGAGTTCTACCTTGGTAAAAGGTGGGGCGTTACAAATGGTATCAGAGCATAGTGTTGCCTGTAGGATCGAGACCCTAGGTTTGGATTAGAAATAGGAAGGCCCTAGGATAAAAATTCTCTATCTCATCTTACTTCTAATTAAATTATAAAAAGAATTTTTTTTTGCATCTTGAAACTCCTTGTATTTCTCCCCTACTTCATTTCAAATGATTCCCTTAGATGACCCAACTCTCGAAACCATCAAGAAAGGACAGAAGGACACAATGTGCCAGAAGAATGAGACTTCTACTTCATAGGTTGACCTTGATCCAACATGAAGAACTACATTGAAGACCAACGAAGAACTTGAAGAAATGTTGAAATGAAGGTTGCCCAACACCAACGATGCATTAGGGAAGTGGAAATAAGAAATGGAACAATGAAACTATAATAGAATAGACCACCAAGATTCTAGTTTATAGAACCAGCGATTTATAGAATACTTCTATGATCATACCAAATTGGCGTATGACCATATATTATTGTTGACATGTTTTTCCAAAACTTATCAAAAGGATTTTCAATGACTGTTTGATTTATGCTTGTTTGTTGCTTGGAGTGTTCTTTTGTGCTTGGGTAGGACAATTTTCTTCTTTAGTTCTAGCTATCTATTACTCACCTTTGCTAAAACCACCTCAGATGCCGCCTCGCCGTGAAAACAACAACAACAATAGCAGCAACAACAATGACAACAACTCCAACAACCTCTATGATGTGGTCCAACAGTTAGCCACAGGTCAAGCCCAGCTCATGCAGATGATGACCCAATTCATCCAAGCAAGCACCAACTTCATGAACAACAACAACAACAATCCACCACCCCCACCTCAAGTGGACCGACTAGCTCGTTTCCTAAAGCTCAGACCCAATAAGTTTTCATCTGCCACAGACCCAATAGTGGCCGACGACTGGCTGCGTTCAGTCAATAAGGACTTGGTTACCTGTGAGTGCACAGATGCTGAAAAGATTAGATTCACTGCCCACCTGCTAGAGGGACCAGCAGCAATGTGGTGGGATACTTACCAAGTCACCAATCCAATTGAAGGTCTAGACTGGGATTCCTTCAGGGAAGGCTTCCGTAATGCTCATATCTCCACGGGCATTATGAATCTAAAGAAAGATGAGTTCCGCACTCTGAAGCAGGGTGACAGGACACTAAAGGAGTACATGGATGACTTCTGCTCTCTGTCAAGGTACGCACCAGAAGACATCGACACTGATGCCAAGAGGAAAGATAAGTTTCTCCATGGACTCAAAGGGGAACTGAAGATACCTTTGTCAGTAGCTTATGCTCCAAGCTACCAGACTCTGCTAGACCAAGCTGTTACTCTGGACAACAACATAAGGAAGGAGGAAAACCGTAAGAGGAAGCTCAACAATGGCAAGACCCACACTGGACATTCCCACAAGAGGCCCCACTTCTCTGGAGGAAATGGCAGTGGTAGCAACTCAAATGGCCATGGGCCCAATGGTGGAAACCAGGGAAACCACTCCAATGGCCACCAGAATAGAGACAATGGTAACCACAATGGAGGCAATGGACAACACCGTATTAAGAAGGATCTGTCGCATATCATCTGCTATAATTGCAAGAAGCCAGGACATTTTGCGGATATGTGCTCAGAGAAGAAACAAGATGATGCAGCCAAGCCCAATCCATTCAAGAGGGGTCATGTGAACCACGTCAATGTGGAAGAAGTGACGGGTACGTTTCGACTTAACTCCTTCACAACATTGGATTCTATTTGATAATGGAGCATCACATTTAGTTATATTAAGAGCATTTGTGAGCAAACAGAGCAATGTAAAGGATTTTAATTCCTCTTAAATGGCAAACCAAAGGATCTACAACTTAAGGTTTATTGCCATGAGCTTGGTTGAAAACCCCTAGCTAGGAACGATAGATTTTGTTTTCAAAGTTCAAAATAGGAATTGGGAACTTGGTTCCAATTTCAACAAAACTTTTGTTTAAAAAGCTAGTGAGGTTGACCAAGAGTTAGAATGCGAGATGCACCAAACCAAATACAAGGTAATGATTGGGTGCGACATGGATTTGCGCCCCATGACGACTACTCATATTGTTCGCTTTTGTATGAGGAATGGTGGATCTAGAGAGACATACCTACATGAGAGACGACATCGTTAAACCATAACCTTAGGAGGATAATATGTTACACCCTTATAGTGAGCCAGTGGCCAAAACGTAGGAATACGGTGAGAACTTGGACTTTTGAACGACTTCACGAATCTGAAACGTGTTGCTTAGTGGGCTTTGAATACGAAGACTATTCAGTTTCGGCTGCTGCCTGTTCGATTCACTTTCCCGACCCTTCGTTCCGACTCCCCACGCAGCCTGTTCGACTACTCCCTGAACCTATAAAAGAGAGGTCACTCCTCTCTAGAGAGTCACAACAGAGACGACCACCACTACCTATGAGGTTGCCTCCTGATCCCAGAGCCTTACGCCACCGAAGTCTACCCCATCCCGTCCTGCGATGTTATGAAGCAACTCTCCAAATCCCTGAGACTATTTTCTTACCCATGAGAGCTTCGTTAGATCCCTTTTCCCTGAGAAGGAGTTCATCCTCAAGATATGATCAAGTTGTTCAGCGCCTTTCAACAACTACGAAGACGGTTGCTAAAGGAATTCTTAAGGACCATCTGGTACCTGTGGCAAGTAGCACAATTTGCTCCGGTAACTTGAATGGGTTCAACAAAGCTGGTTATAAGGCGACCTTCCGTCCCTTAAAGGTGCAAGTACATCTTACAGAGTCCACCTTGTTTACCCCTATGAAATGCTTGAGAAGACTGCAGAGAGATGCCATCCTAATTCATTGGGATGTGTGGTCTCATCATGTTCGTGGGGCAAGCATGCAGTACTTGACACTGAGTCATCTTTTGAGATTCTATAATGAAGATCAGCTAAAAAGCAACAAGGAGTATGGAGATGGCCTATATGCTGTCTTGGCCTTGATGAGGACCGACCAAGAAAAGGCTAGATACACATTCTTGGAAGATGTGGACTACCTCATTGGTGACAACGCAATGGGTGATATCTGCTTATCACCAGAATTGGATGGAACCCTCGGTGTGCCCACTTTTGATCATAGTGGTGAACATCAAAACTTCTGAGAAGGGCGATTCAGGGAAAATGACACAACAGCGAATGCAAGCTGGGAACAAAATGCAAGTGCCTAAGAAAGCATCAAGATACCACCAAGAGGAATTTTCTTTTAAGGGTGGTAGCCACCCAGATACCTAAACCCAGATAACCAAATACCTACTTTCTTTCTAGCCTCTCCAATCTCGAGGACGAGATTTCTTTTAAGGGTGGTAGTCTGTAACATCCCAAGATTTTATTAAATTTTGGGGGAAAATTTTGATTTTGTTTTGCTTGAGATGATTGGAAATTCACAGGGAATTAAAACTTTTTGAGTCTGTTTGAAAGCTTTATTAGAAAACTATTTTAAACTTTCTATTATTTCTTGAAGAGTTTCTTTGGGAAAATAAAAGAAATTGAAATACTATTTTCTTGCCCTTATTCAAACCTATGCAAGCTTGCTTGCAAAGGAATGAATCACAAATGTGTTTTATTTAGTAAAGATGGTATTTTAAAGAACTAAGTTTGAAAGATAATTTCAAACATTATTTTATAAAGAATTCTTTCTTATTTCAAAGGATGTTATTATCAAACCCTAATTATTTTATGCAAGCAAAACCTTTAGGCTCAATTAAGATTTTTTTTATTAAAAACCTTGTTTTGGTTCTGAAAACATGTTTGATGTTGGTTTAAAACCTTGCTGTGAATTTTGTAAAATTTTAGAAACTGGTTTGAATGGATTTGAAGCATTTTTGCAAAAGATACAAAAGAAATAAGAAATCAGAAAAGATAAATTGGTAGAACAAAAAAATATAGTAGAAATGGACCAGGGAACCCATTCGGCCCAGAAACAGAAGTCGGCCCGCGGCCCATGTTCTTCCCCCCGAACCGGTACCCCCCTTTTTATTTCCTCCTCCCACCGACGGGTGGAGCCCACCTGTCAGACTGACTAGCCGACCCCACCGGTCAGGTCCTCCTTCAACCCTCGGAGCAGTTACCGGCCGTTTCTCCCCGAGACCCCGCGCCATTCCTCCACCTTTAATCCACTTTATTCCCTGCCCGTTTCGTCCCCGTCCCGTGCCTATATAAAGCTCTCACCCTCCTCTCTATTTCCCCTCTCCCAATTTCACCAGAGACGCCGCCAGGCTGCCCAGATTGCTCGCCGAACCTCAGCGACATCTGCAGGAATCCCCGGCCAAATTCGCCACCTCCGGTGAGCCCCCGTCTCCCTCCTCTCCTCTACCCTCTTCACCTTGATCAGGCGCCCCTCCCTGACTCCTTTTCCCCGGCTTAACTGCAACAGATCGACGCAATCGACGACGGCCGAAGGTCATCGGCGCCAACGCCAAGTTCCAGTCGCCATCCTCTCCTTCCACGGGAAGCAATCGAGGGCGCGGTTCATGTTCCCGAGACCGCCTTGACGCGCTGAAGCTCGTCGTGTTAACGCCGCCACCTAGAACTCACCGGAAGTTCGCCGGAATTCAACCTCTGGTCGCACATCGCCGGAATCACGCCGGAACCCTAGCTTCAACCGGTGAGCACCTCTCCACTTTAAATCATAGCCGTCCGATTTAGATCTGACTGTCAGGATCCAATAACTTAACCGAACCGGCACAGTGCAATCTAGTCCATCCGATCCACTTTAGATCCGACGGCCGAAAACCCTGATCCGCTCGAAGAGGTACCAGCCAATCAGAATAGACCACGTGGCGAGCCCCGGTTCAAACAGAGTTTTAAAACAGAATTTGAAATCAGATTTAGTTCCAATCTTGCAAAATTCATATCTTTTGATCTGTAATTCGAAAAATAGCAAATAATATACCTTTGGAATCCTTAGAACATCTAGAATCCAGTAGTGCAATAAAACTTCATATTTTATGGGTTCAATTTGAAACTATTTTCAAATTAGAATCAAACCTTCTGTTAACCTAATTAATTCACATCTTTAGTTTTGTTGATCCAAAATTCACATTTTGGTAGTCATTGGAAAGCCCTTGATCTGTAGAACACATTAGGGCAATAAAAATCCAGACTTGAGACGTGCACTCAATGGCTAAGTTCAAATATGTGCAAAGCAGTAATTTGGACTTCATTTGAAATCTATAAGTGATTTTAAGTTGATTCCACTTGCAGTAGCTTTGTATTACTGCAAGCTATCCATTAGCATCACTCCCATAATTTCTCGAACCACTTCACAATTATTCAAATCCTAATATGAGAATTTGAGTAGTTCCTATATAGACAAATTCTATTTCTATTTCAATAATGTTTCTTTCTACATTAGCAAATCCTATAATCATACCTAGTCACCATTGATGTCTAAACAACATCATGATCAAGATCATATCTACTTAGACCTATCTTACATAGTACCCACTTATTCAAATTACAAATGTGTCATTTGAGTAAAGTGTGATACTTTCAATCTTAGTTTCTACATTGCTACTATGGTATTGAACAAATCAACATCATAGTGCTTAACCCAATCCCACGTACCCAATAGAAACCTTAAACCATAATCTCAAATGTTATCTACCTATACTCAATCCTCTATACACTTGATCCTGATCTCATGTATAGAACTATTCAATTAACAAATGAGTTAATTGAGTAAAAACGATATATCACAAACCCCTACCCAAGACTATGTGTAACTTATACCATTATGAATAAGTGTTGTCACACTTTATTCAGCGGTGTTTTGTTGCACTATTGTATACTCATGTGAATCCATCCACATGAGTCATCTCTGAACTCTACCTTTGCTTATGCCAAGCACAAGATTTATATCACTACATTGTACCTTGGAGGACCAATCCTTTCCAGTCATTTGATCTTGCCACTCAAGCTCTCAAAATCCATATCTCACAAATCCATAATTCTTTTGCCATATCTCTCTTATCACAGTATCTTAATAAATCCAAAATATAAAACAAACCCTTTTCAATTGTTTGTCTTGTTGTTTATGTTTGGATTGTATAGTGTGTTTATGTTGTGTTACCTCTATTGCTATAGATTGAATGGAGTGAACGTATCTTGTTGAGAGAAGTGAAAGAGTTTGAACTTCAAAAAGGCAAGTGACACACATATCCCCTACCTATTTTACTACTGCATTAGTGTTTTCCAGTAGTATGCATGATAGGATGATTTTCAAAGAAATCATGAAATGTTTAGAACCTAGTAGTGTATAACTATCCTTGAACCCCACCTGTTAGGATTGCAAGATTACCTTGGAAAATGATGCCATGCTTTATTGGTGTTTTACTCTGAAAATTAAACTACAACTTCAATGAACTACCTGGGTGGATTGGTGTGGCTTTGGGTGTGTTGAGTGCCTACTTAGGAGTCACATATCTTGGAAGTGAAAACCATGGTATGTGTTAGTGTCCTAAGTAGTATACTTGTGGTTTGCCACCCAGGAACAAAGAGGTTACTATGTCTTCCATGCTTAGATGTGCTTCCAGTGCAACCTTATGACATTATGGGCTCTGTCTTGATTGAGTACGATGTGAGGGTTCATCCATGGGTACTGACAGAGGGTGGTATTTTGGGAACGGTCAGATCCAGATGGTTGAATGCTCCTTCTGAAAGGTCTTGTCTCATTTTATGTATGGGCGTAAAATGAGTCTTAAGGTGAAAGTGCACAACCCCTGCAGGGTGTCAAACTAATCGATTAGCCGTGTCCCCGGTTATGGACAACTTGAGTCTCTAGACATGGAATGTACGGAAGAATCTCATCACCTTTTTAAAATAATTAAAACTTGTGTAGAAAGTGGGGATGCCTCAGGGCTACATGCCTGGCAGTGAAAACCATGTATGTGGTGGTGACCTGAGGGATTAACCTGGTTTTGTAGTGAGACTACCCGGGGCTACATACTGGCAGTGAAAACCATGTATGTGGTGGTGACCTGAGGGATTAACCTGGAATTGTAGAGTGACTACCCGGGGCTACATACTGGCAGTGAAAACCATGTATGTGGTGGTGACCTGAGGTATTAACCAAGTTTTGTAGAGTGACTACCCAGGGCTACATACTGGCAGTGAAAACCATGTATGTGGTGGTGACCTGAGGTATTAACCAAGTTTTGTAGAGTGACTACCCGGGGCTACATACTGGCAGTGAAAACCATGTATGTGGTGGTGACCTAGGAGTTATCTTGATATTAGAGAAAAATCAGAATGCTTTAAAATGTTTTGGTTTTGGAAAATATAGGATAAAATTGCTTTATACAGATTAATCTTTGAGATCCACTAGCCAAATATCATGTAGTATAGTCTTTCCACAAAATGCCACCAAATATGTGTCATTTGCCAGTACATCATTGTACTGACCCCTTTGGGGCTACATATTCAAACGTGTAGGTTGTTCTGATGAGGAGTAGATGGAGGAGTCTCGAGCCTGCATACCAACATGACTGCCTGTGGCACATTGCTGAAGATGGAGGCTCATTGCAATTTACTTTCCGTTGTGATAGTTTGTGTTAAACTCTGGTATTCAAGCAAGTCCAAGTGGCTAAGATATTTCTGTAAGGTTTAAAGACCATTGTATCTGGATTTGCGATGTAATAAATGACACTATCTGCAATGATTACTATATTTTATACTGTGGTGCTATCTATTGATCCAGGGAGTAGCACATTAACACAGGAGTTCTACCTTGGTAAAAGGTGGGGCGTTACAAATGGCGACTTTGTATGAGTCTAACATGTGCGAGCATGCGCCAAGTCAACCCAAATAAAACATCAAAGGAGAAAACCAAAATAATGCTTCCAAATAATTAAAACAACGCATGATTTTTTCAAAGGCTCATTAAGCAATCTTAGTCATTTGAGATAAGTCAAACTACAGCAAAACCACTAAGCATACTATCAAAAATACATCAAGCACGACATGCAAAAGCCTAGGCCGCAGTCTACACAAGCTCCTTCTTGTACCACTTTTTTGCATAAAGCTTTTTCTCTTTTCCAACACCATTCAAACTTTTTATAACCAACTCTTTTGTGAAAACCAATAAGGTCCAGAGGCAAAAATACACCTTGATGCAAAGATATAACAAGATTTGAACACATATCAAGTTAAAAATCGAAAACTAAACGCAGTTCTAGAAAAAGAGAACACTCGTTGAAACGACGAAAGTGAAAAATGGAGTGTTTTTGGCAAATGAAAAGCAAGGCAACTTCTCCAAAAGGAATTTGTTGGGGTCCAACCATTTATTGCAGCAAACAAAACTAAACTAAACTTAAAACTAAAAACAACTAACGCTCCAAGAAAAATGCATAATGCATGAAGCAATAAAAATATAGTGTCTTGAAAGGTGACCTGATTTTTGCCGATGAAGAAGGGGTGCCTCGGGGGCATCCCCAAGCTTTGACGCTTGTACTTCTTGGATATTTCTTGGGGTGCTGGGCATCCCCAAGCTTGATCTTTTGTCCATTCTTCAACTCATCTCATCATTCTCCAATCCCTACACTTGAAAACTTCCTTCATACAAAACTAAACACAAATCTATTAGCAACATTAGTGTAAGAATGACATTGAATCAACCTTTTTTTGCTTCAGGTTTCAACTAAAAACCACCACATATAAAGCATATACTACTGTATAAACTTTCCCAAAAGTTCCGTGATCAAAAGAACTCAAAAAGAAAGCGATCGAGCGGCAAACACAAATATTGGCAGAAATCTGTCAAAACAGAACAGCTGACAAAGGTCGAATTTTTAGAGGGTTTTCTGTTGCTCAAATAAAAAAGTGTTCAACTAATGAAAGTTTGTATATAACCTGGGTCATATGCACAAGAAATCTCAGGTCCAAAAGATATACAGAGAATTTTCACGAATTTTTACGGTGCAGCACCGAAAACTGTTTCAGGACAGCAACATCCCCAAATCTTACCTCACTCAAATTAGAGGCTTCTCTTGGCACAAAACGAAATAAAAAGGATAAGGAGAGGTTATTACAGTAGTAATAACTTCCAAGACTCAAATAAAAGAAAAAGAACAGAATGTAAAAACATTGGGTTATCTCCCAAGAGTGCTTTTCTTTAACGCCTTTGAGCTAGGCGCAGAAAGTGTGAATCAAGTAATATCAAGCGATGAAGCATCAAGCTCATAATTTGCTCTAAGAATAGAGTCAAAAAGCAATTTCTTTCTCTTTCTAGGGAAGTGTTCCATACCTTTCTTGAGTGGAAATTGATATTTGATAGTGCCTTCCCTCATATCAATGATGGCACCTACAGTTCGAAGAAAGGGTCTTCCCAAAATAATAGGACATGAAGCATTGCATTCAACATCCATGACAAGAAAATCAACGGGAACAAAGTTATTGTTAACCATAATAAGAACATCATTAATCCTTCCCAAAGGTTTCTTCTTAGCAACATCAGCAATAGGAACATCATAATAACACTTTTTAAGCGGTGGTAAATCAAGCATGTCATAAATCTTTCTAAGCATGATAGAAATACTAGCACCTAGATCGCATAAAGCATGACAATCAAAACCATTAACATGCATATCAATGATGGGTTCCCAACCATCTTCTAACTTCTTGGGAATAGAAGCCTTTTGCTTTAACTTTTCATCCCTAATTTTCATAAGAGCATTGGTAATATGCTTGGTAAAAGCAACATTTAAAGAACTAGCATTGGGAGTCAAAGCAAGCTTTTGTAAGAACAAAATAACTTCAGATATATTTCAGCCATCAACATCAAAATCATTAAAGGAAATAGAGCTATCATCTCCTACACTCTGAAAAATTTCAGCACTCTTTTGAGAAAAAGTTTTAGCAGTTTTAGGCTTTTTAACACAAGGAGTGGGAGTTTTCTCTACACCAATCAAAGTAAGAGGATTGCAAGCATTAGAAATAACATCATTAGAGGTAGCAATGGTACATACCTTCATCTCTCTAGCCATCTCATCTTCTCTTTCCCACCTGGCATGCAATTCTGCTAGCATCCTAACATTTTCATCAATTCTAACTTGGATAGCATTAGTAGTAGCAAAAACATTGCTCTCTTTCACCTCATTAGGCAACACTTTTAATTTCAGAAGTTCAACATCATGAGCAAGGCTATCAACTTTAGAAGCAAGAATATCAATTTTGCCTAACTTTTCCTCAACAGACTTGTTAAAAGCATTTTGCTTACCGATGAAGTCCTTGAGCATTACCTCAAGCTCGGAGGGCGCGGCCCTAGTGTTGTTGGAGGAATTACCATAAGAGTTACCATAACCATTACCATTTGTAGAAGGATATGGCCTATAATTGTTACTAGCAAAATTGTTCCTATAAGCATTGTTGTTAAAATTATTATTTCTAATGAAGTTTACATCAACATGCTCTTCTTGAGCAACCAAAGAGGCCAAAGGAATATTATTAGGATCAACATGAGTCCTATCATTAGAGAGCATAAGCATTATAGCATCAATCTTATCACTCAAGGAAGAGGTTTCCTCAACAGAAATTACCTTCTTACCTTGTGGAGCTCTCTCGGTGTGCCATTCAGAGTAATTTACCATCATATTGTCGAGAAGCTTTGTTGTGGCGCCCAAGGTAAGGGACATAAAAGTGCCTCCAGCAGCTGAATCAAGTAGGTTCCTTGAAGAAAAATCCAGTCCTGCATAAAAAGTTTGAACAATCATCCAAGTAGTCAGTCCATGGGTGGGACAATTCTTTATCAAAGATTTCATTCTTTCCCAAGCTTGAGCAACATGTTCATTATCAAACTGACTAAACTTCATAATATTGCTACGCAAAGCTATAATCTTAGCAGGAGGATAGTATCTACCAATAAAAGCATCCTTACACTTAGCGCATGAATCAATACTATTTTTAGGCAAAGACAGCAACCAATCCTTAGCTTTTCCTCTCAAAGAAAAATGAAACAACTTAAGCTTAATAATATCACCATCAACATTCTCATGATTTTGCATCTCACATAGCTCAACAAAATTGTTGAGATGAGCTACAGCATCATCAGTACTAGCACCAGAAAATTGTTCTTTCATAACAAGGTTCAACAAAGCAGGCTTAATCTCATAAAAATTTGTAGCAGGAGCAGGTGGCGCAATAGGAGTGCAGATAAAATCACTATTATTCGTGCTAGTAAAGTCACACAACTTGGTGTTTTCAGGAGTAGCCATTCTAGCAAACTAAAAGCAGACAAGTAAAAACAACTACAAAGGATTCTAATTTTTTTGGGTTTTTGATAAAACGATGCAAGTAAAATAAAGTGAAAGCAAAACTTAAAACAAAGTAAAGGATGTGCGTGCGAAAACTCCCCTTGCAGAAGTCTTCTTCCTCCCCGGCAACGGCGCCAGAAAACTTGTTGATGGCGCGGTGATGATGGTGCCAGAAAACTTGTTGGCGTTTGTTGATGAAGTAAAAATGACCAGCCAGTTGGAAACCCCAAGAGAAGGTTTGATGAATATAGCGGAAAGTTTTCCCTTAGTTATGAAACCAAGGTAGTCTACTCACTCATCGCTCTGGAGGCAAGCATGGCGATGAAGAAGACCTCCGGTGGCGATTCCCCTCTCCGGCAGGGTGCCGGGAAGAGCTTCTGGACCCTCCCGATCTTTGGGTCAATGGCGGCGGCGGATCGCGATGTGTTCTAGAAAAGTGATCGGCTATTTAGGTTTTTTCCGTCGGGGGGTCTTTATAGGGGAAGGGGCGTCATCAGAAGTGGACCAGGGGGCCCACACCACAGGCCGGCGCTGTCCAGGGGTGGGCCGCGCCCCCTGGTGGTGTGGCCACCCTCTGGTCCGGCTCCGTCTCCTCTTCGGTGTTCTGGAAGCTCCGTGAAATATCTGGACGACTGGCTTTGGTTTCGTCCAATTACGAGAATATTTCCTGTGTAACTTTTTTGAAACACAAAAATAGCAGAAAACAGGGAACTAGCACTGTGGCATCTCGTTAATAGGTTAGTTCCGGAAAATGCATAAAAATGCCACGAAGTTTAACGAAACACTAAACAAATGGTGTAAAAACAAGCATGGAGCATCAAAAATTATGGATACGTTGGAGACATATCAGCCGACTCTTGACCAAGTTCTGGTGGTGTGCGAATACCCCGATGTCTTCCCTGAGGAGCTGCCAGGTATGCCCCCTGACCGGGATATCGAATTCATAATTGAGTTGATTCCCGGAACAGCTCCCATTGCTCAAAGACCTTACCGTATGAACCCCCAAGAGCTCGAGGAGTTAAAGAAGCAACTCGCTGATATGCTCAGCAAAGGCCTAATCTGTCCCAGCGCTTCACCTTGGGGATCGCCTGTTCTCCTTGTGGACAAGCGAGACGGTACCATATGACTGTGTGTGGACTACCATAAACTAAATGAGGTGACCATCAAGAATAAATACCCACTTCCAAAGATTGAAGACCTATTTAATCAGCTGAATGGAGCTAAGGTGTTCTCCAAGATTGATCTCCGCACTGGATATCATCAGCTGAAGGTCCGAGAGTCCGACATTCCCAAGACCGCCTTCACCACTTGCTATGGCGTGTTCGAGTACACGGTCATGTCCTTTGGCCTAACCAATGCCCCTGCCTATTTCATGAATCTCATGAATAAGGTATTCATGAAGTTCCTGGACAAATTTGTGGTGGTCTTCATAAATGACATCTTGGTCTATTCCAAGACCGAGGAAGAGCACGCTGAGCATCTGCGGCTAGTATTGGGAACCCTGCGCGAGCACCAACTTTACGCCAAATTCAGCAAGTGTGAGTTTTGGCTGAAGGAAGTTGGATTCCTAGGCCATGTTATCTCAGCCGGTGGAGTATCCGTGGACCCCTCGAAAATTACTTCTATCCTGGAAAGAAAGGCCCCAACCAACCCCACCGAAGTCCGAGCATTTCTTGGGCTAGCCGGGTATTATCGGAAGTTTGTAGAAGGGTTTTCTAGCATCGCTCGCCCGTTGACCCAGCTACTCAAGAAAGATAAGAAGTTTGAGTGGACTGCAAAGTGCGAGGAGAGTTTCCAAGAACTCAAGAAGCGACTCATGTCAGCTCCTATCCTAACCATGCCCGATATTACCAAGAGCTTCGATGTCTACTGCGACGCCTCCAAGCTTGGGCTTGGAAGTGTCTTAATGCAAGACGGCAAGGTTATCGCCTACCTATCCCGTCAGCTTCGCCCTCATGAGTTGAACTATTCCACCCATGACCTAGAGCTTGCCGTTGTTGTCCATGCCCTCAAAGCATGGCGACACTATCTTATGGGGAACCGATGTGAGATCTACACCGACCACAAAAGCCTGAAGTATATTTTCTCTCAAAAGGAGTTAAACATGAGACAGAGGAGATGGGTGCTGTGGCGGTGTGTGATAATGTAAATCACCATCCAGTTGGGAACCCCAAGAGGAAGGTTTGATGAGTACATCAGCGAGTTTTCCCTCAGTAAGAAACCAAGGTTTAATCGTATCCAGGAAAAAGCCAAACTCAAGAAGGTGATGCCCGCTAGCTTCGCGACAGCTCCGGATAATTTATAAGGCGCCTCGTCTAAGCTTTGCTTTGCGAGCGGCAATGTGGAACCTGCACACAACACAATCAAATACTTTGCTCCCAACTTACGATGAGGTTGTCAATCTCACCGGTTTGCATGAAACAAAGTGTATGAGCGTATCGAGTGGAAAGTGATAATAGTATGCGAGTAAAGTAAACACTACGAGTAAAGTAAACAGGTGATAGCAATATAAAGGAAATAGGACCGGGGTCCATAGTTCACTAGTGGTGTCTCTCCATAAGATAAAATAACACATGCTGGGTAAACAAATTACAGTTGGGCAATTGATAGAATAAAGACAACGTGCATATGTCGAGAGGATCACTATGAGATTTACTCTGGGCATTACAACAAGATACATAGACCGTCATCCAACTGCTTCTATGACTAATAATCCACTTGTGGCGAATCAATCTGAGAACTCCACAAGTATTAAGTTGGGAACAACATATAACTGCATTAAGCAAAGTGTGTAATGTAAACAAAGCATATGCCCTTGAGCATATGAATGTTGTTTTCTCCCTAATGGCAACAACACATCTACAACCTTAGCGGTTTTTGTCACTCCCCCAGATTAAATAGAGGCATGAACCCACTATCGAGCATAAATACCCCCTCTTGGAGTCACTAGCAACTACTCGGCTAAGATAGCTACTAACAACGGAGAGCATGCAAGATCATAAACAACATAGAGATAACATAAGATAATATTCAGCACATCCACTCAATCATAACACCAATATTCATCGGATCCCAACAAACACAACATGTAGAATTACATAAAGGTAGTCTCGATCATGTAGGGCAGCTCACGAGATCTAAACATGAAGCACATGGTGGAGAAGACAACCAACTAGCTACTGCTATGGACCCATAGTCCAAGGTAGACTACTCACTCATCGCACCGGAGGCAAGCATGGCGATGAAGAAGACCTCCGGTGACGATTCCCCTCTCCGGCAGGGTGCTGGGAAGAGCTTCTGGACCCTCCCGATCACGGGTCGACGGTGGCGGTGGATCGCGATGTATTCTGGAAAAGTTTTTCCCATCGGGGGGTCTTTGTAGGCGAAGGGGCGGCGTCAGAAGTGGACCAGAGGGCCAACACCACAGGCCGGCGCGGGCCAGGGGCAGGCCGCGCCCCCTGGTGGTGTGGCCGCCCTGTGGCTCCTTTCCGTCTCCTCTTCGGTTCTCTAGAAGATCCAGTAAATTTCTGGACGTTCAGCTTTTGTTTCGTCCAATTCCGAGAATATTTCTTGTGTAAGTTTTCTGAAACACAAAAACAGCAGAAAATAGGGAACTGGCACTATGGCATCTCGTTAATAGGTTAGTTCCGGAAAATGCATAAAAATGCCACAAAGTGTAACGAAACTCTAAGCAAATGGTGTAAAAACAAGCATGGAGCATCAAAAATTATAGATACGTTAGAGACATATCAGCATCCCCAAGCTTAACTTATGCTCGTCCTCGAGTAGGTAAGTGATAACAAAAGAAATAATTTTTGAGGTGACATGCACCTACACAATCTTGATCATATATGTAAGCGTTGTGCGCTGGGATCAAAAGAACTTAAAACATGGGCATGAAAGATATAATCTTGATAGAAGCAACTTAGCAACCATGTTATAACATGAAAATGAACACACGTGAAAGATCATGAAAATGAAACAATGAAAGTCAAACATGTGTTCAAATCATATGGAAAAACATACAAATGGTTTTCAGCTTGTCCTTCATGAGAGAGAAAAACATAAATGCATAGGACACCTTCAAATTTAAGAGGGCGACTAGATACAAATAATTTGAGAACAAGTGAAACTAACATCATGAATCAATCAATGAAAACTTTGGGACCATGCACATTATACTCAGAATGACAACTATGCTCTCTTAGACGATGCATAAAGATAGAAGGTGGTGACTCAACATAAAAAGTAAAAGAAAGGCCCTTCGCGGAGGGAAGCAGTGATTAAACATGTGCTAGAGCTTTTCATGTGTAAAACAGAGAGAAAATTTGGGTTTTGAGAGCTGGTTGTTTCATGTCAACGACTGGCAATGGGGTCTTACTATCTTCCATAATAAACAAGTGAGAGCGGTTCTGAGTTCTTTGAAAATTTGGCACATTGGTGCTCTTTTATAAAGCTTTGGCACTCCTCCCCACCTTTTTTCCTTTCTCAAACCATGGCTAACCGATTCCATTGGGTGCCAACCAACATTCACATACCATGGAGGAGTGCCTTTTTTTTCTTTTTAGAGTTAGATTGCAATGGTCTGACCAGCTCTCATGTAAAATTAATGATGAGCAGATGAAGCTGCCTAGTCGAGGGGTACTTAATTTAATATGGAAGATAGCAATTCCGACCACTACGTCCCCATGAGCTAAAAACAGTGGCACAAAACGAGAAGTAGTTGAAAGTTTTGAAAGGTAGCACATGAAAATTTACTTGGAATGGCTTACAAATACCATGCATAGGAATTTATAGTGGACACAATGGCAAATTGGTTTTTAGGAGTTGGATGCACGAGTAGAGCTCATACTCAGTACAAGATGACGGCTAGCAAAACACTGGGAGCGACCAACTAAGAGAGCAATAACGGCCATAATCATGCATAGCGACAAAGTGACATTAAAAGAAGCATAAGATGGCATCAAAAGTCAAAAACTAAATGATCATAGAGGCAATGGCGACTTTGTATGAGTCTAACATGTGTGAGCATGCACCAAGTCAACCCAAATAAAGCATCAAGGAGAAAACCAAAATAATGCTTCCAAATAATTAAAACAACGTATGATTTTTCAAAGGCTCATTAAGCAATCTCAGTCATTTGAGACAAGTCATGCTACAGAAAAACCGCTAAGCATACTATCAAAAAGACATCAAGCACGACATGCAAAAGCCTAGGCCGCAGTCTACACAAGCTCCTTCTTGTACCACTTTTTTGCATAAAGCTTTTTCTCTTTTCCAACACCATTCGAACTTTTTATAAACAACTCTTTTGATGAAAAACCAACATGGACCAGAGGTCAAAATACACCTTGATGAAAAGATATAACAAGATCTGAACACAAATCAAGGCAAAAAACGAAAGCTAAACGCAGTTCTAGAAAAAGAAGAACACTTGTTGAAACGATAAGAGTGAAAAATAGAGTGTTCTTGGCAAATGAAAAGCAAGGCAACTTCTCCAAAAGGAATTTGTTGGGGTCCAACCATTTATTGCAGCAAACAAAACTAAACAAAACTAAAAACTAAAAACAACTGACGCTCCAAGAAAAATACATAATGCATGAAGCAATAAAAAAATAGTGTGTTTAAAGGTGACCTGATTTTTGCCGATGAAGAAGGGGTGCCTCGGGGGCATCCCCAAGCTTGAGCTTTTGTCCATTCTTCAACTCATCTCATCATTCTCCAATCTCTACACTTGAAAACTTCCTTCATACAAAACTAAACACAAATCTATTAGCAACATTAGTGTAAGCATAATAATGAATCAACCCTTTTTGCTTCAGGTTTCAACTCAAAACCACCACATATAAAGCATATAATACTGTAGCAACTTCCCCAAAAGTTCCATGATCAAAAGAACTCTAAAAGAAACTGATAAAGCGGCAAACACAAATATTGGCAGAAATCTGTCAAAACAGAACAACTGACAAAGGTCGAATTTTTAGAGGGTTTTTTGTTGCTCAAATCAAAAACTGTTCAACTAATGAAACTTTGGATATAACCTAGGCCATATGCACAAGAAATCGCAGGTCCAAAAGATATTCTGAGAATTTTCACGAATTATTACGGTGCAGCACCAAAAACTGTTTTAGGACAGCAACATCCCCAAATCTTACCTCACTCAAATTAGAGGCCTCTCTTGGCACAAAAACGAAATAAAAAGGATAAGGAGAGGTTATTACAGTAGTAATAACTTCTAAGACTCAAATAAAAGAAAAAGAACTGAAAGTAAAAACATTGGGTTATCTTCCAAGAGTGCTTTTCTTTAACGCATTTGAGCTAGGCGCAGAAAGTACGAATCAAGTAATATCAAGTGAATCATTAAGATCAACTGCAGAAGTCTTTTCAATAAGGCATTGTATTTCATCCACATAAGTTTTTGAAGACCCTTTGTGATCACGCTTTGGTTCACTCAAATCACTAAAAAGATTTCTGGGACAGATCCAATCAAAATTATTTTCAAAAGCTTCATACAATCCCAAGAGTTTGCTAGGTATAGGTATTTCAGTTCCCTCATTGTTTGTACTAACAACCTTTATATGTGAACCAAGCTTATTAAATTTCTTAAAAACTTCCCTAGCCTCAATGGCCACATCTCTAAATTCTATGCGCAAAGTTTTCAAGATAAAAACTTTCTTTTCGGGGTCCTCAATATCATGAAGCTTAAGAAACATGTATTGCATAAAGGGATTTCTATTTTCGTGCCCTCGGGTCCTTAGTTGTGCTCAGTTTTCCCCAGCCGCTTAACTTTTCCTTAGTTTTCCCCTCGCTCTAGTTTGAAACCCCTCGCAGACGCTCGGACGGGAGGGTTGCGGTCTGGTCAGAGGCCTTGACTGTTACCGGTGACGGCTAGGGAGCCGCGGTTGTTGTGAATTGACCGATGCTTTTGAATGGTGCTGACGGGTAGGGTCAGGAGACACGTCGGAGCAGCCATCCATCTATCGCTGACGTGTGGGCCGTTTTATTTCCTGATTGTATACGCGGTGCTGCCAATGACAAATGGGGCCGCTCTATAGGGCTGCCGCAGCCAATGACCAGTGGGGTCATGTAATTTTCAGGAAAAGACATATATTGCCGCTCTGTGGGGCTGCCGCAGCCAATGACCAGTGGGGTCGTCAATTTATTTAGAGAAAATCATATATTGCCGCTCTGTGGGGCCTCCGCAGCCAATGACCACTGGGGTCGTCTATTTATTTAGAGAAAATCATATAGAGCCGCTCTGTGGGGCCGCCTCAGCCAATGACCCCTGGGGTCGCCCTTAGTGAAAAGGCATATATCCCTGCTTTTAGTTAGAGAGAAGCAACAAGTTCGCTAATTAATTTATCTTAAGCTAGACACAGCAGGTGACTATTTTTGCAGCTTAATCTAAAGTGAATCTTGTGCTAAACATGGCTGGAACCTAGTGTTGTGCATCTCATTAGTCATCGGAGAACCGCTGGCAGCTCGTTCCCCACCCTCGGACGGAGCAGCCATCGCCGGCGCCTCGTCGCGCCGCCGGCTCTGTTCCCCGGCGGCGTCGGACGGACTGCGGCGCTGCACGTCAACCACGGCTCCAGCACTTGTTTCGTCCGCACGCATTGTACCCACCGCAGGAAAGTCCGCTGCAAGCAGATCCGCCGCCCACGACGACCGGGATTTGCTCTGCCGCAAGCAGATCCGCCGCCCACGACGACCTCCGCTTCCACCTCCCCCGCCCCCTAATCGATTCGGTTCCCGTAATTTATTTGGAGTTTGCAGGTGTGAAATAGTCCTCAATGTCTGGTCGTAGCGGGTACACCGGCGAGGGTGGGGATTCGATCATGTCATGGCCACGTTCTACTTCTCCTACCTCGTCGGAAGTGCAGGTATCTAGCTTCTGCTCTCTGTACTACCGTTGAATTTGAAGTGCCGCCATGGCCTGTTGGAGTGATTTCAGTTGTTCTTTTTTCCATTATTGTTACAGTTCGCCAGGCAAGCCGATGATCCATGGTACATTGCATACCAAGATGAATCAACCCAGTGGTGTAGCCAGAGGATGGATTTGGAGGAGAAGGTGGCCAATTTAGGTGATGAATTGGCCCGTAAAAACCTGATGATATTCGAGCTGAAGCGTACTGTGGAGGAAGAAAAGAAGAATTCTGAGCTTATTCGCAAGGAGAAGTTGATACTTGAGACAGATCTTGCCGTATCTGATCAAGTGGTAGAAAATCTAGAACATGAACTTCAAATGATGGGAGAGGGGAAAAGTAGATTCATCTGGGCAGTTTTATTAGGTGTCATCCCTGTCCTAGCAGTTATGTGGTTGTGGTAGATGATTTAGATGGTATAGAATTGTTATTCAGTAGATGGCTCTAACCACTTTATTTTGGTGTGGCTCTAACCACTGTATTTTGTCGTACAATTTTCACGCATGAACATCTTATAAAAGTGAAGGGATCCCAAAATTGAAAGCATGTACCAGCCTCTCGGATCAAATACATATCAATCTTCCCAATCAAGTTGGGATAGAATTCAAATCATACATTCGGATGTACAGGGACACATCGAGAAAGTGGAGAAGCTTTTTTTGACACGGAGGTAGTAGTTCGAACAATTTTATCCCAAATTGAAATTGAAAAATACAAATTTATCATAATTTATCCCAATTTGCGGCGTCGAACACGGCCGCGCACCGATGGGCTAGAAGGGCCTGGACGACGGGCGGCTGAGGGGGCTAGATCTGCGCCATCCGCAAACTCGGACATGGAGGATGGCTGGATCTGCGCCGTCGCAGCGATGTTATGGATGATGGCTTCAATCGTCTTGTCATCGATGAACACTGTCGACACGGCCACCGTCTTGGTGTCCATCAGCAATAGATCTGACGAGGGCAACGGAAGTGAGACATCAGCAGGCTCCGACATTGAAGGCTAGATCTGCGCCATCGCAGCGATGTTGTAGGCGATGGCTTCAAGACGATCGATGAGCACTGTCGACACGGCCACCGTCTTGGTGTTCATCAGCAACAGATCTGAGGAGGGTAACGGAAGTGAGACATCGGCAGGCTCCGACATTGAAGGCTGGATCTGCGCCGTCACAGCGATGTTGTAGGCGATGGCTTCAATCGTCTTGGCATCGGTGAGCACTGTCGGCACGGCCACCGTCTTGGTGTTCTTCATCATCAACAGATCTGAGAAGATAAACGAAAGTGAGACAGAGAGAGACATTTCAACTATTTCTGAGAGTTAGATCCTCACCGACACTCTTAGATCCACGCCGCCGCACGGTTAGATCCGCGCCGCCGAACGCACGGTTAGATCCGCGCTGCCGCACGCACGCACGCTGTAGATCCGCGCCGCCGCGACCGCCAGAGTAAGAGAGGAAGATGCGACTGGAATATGCGACTGCCAGGGTTGGTAGGTATGTGCTCTGCAGATCCGCGCCGCCGCGACCGCCAGGGTTGACAGGCCGTCCGATCATAAATGATCCAACGGTGCAAGCGTGCGTTGAGCTATCAACCAACCAAGATTCGTGTGAAATACATCTCGACAAATCAGAGATCAGCCATTGAGTACAAGGGAGGAAAACTGAGTAGAACTAAGAGGGGGAAAAGTGAGGAAATGTTTATCGGAAGGGCAAAACTGAGTAGGACTGAATAAAACAAGTGGACCCGGAGGGGGAAAACTGAGTAAAACTAAGTAAAACAGGGGCACCCAAATAATAAAGGGAGTAAGGGAAATTGAAGCTTTTGGCATAAAAATTGTTAGATTGTGTTATTTGAACAATATAGTACATTTTGGCCAACGTGATATTGTTTGCAATTCAAAGATACACAAGTGTGACGAATTTGGACTCATTTGGACAAAGTTTGTAAGCATTGTGGGCATTTGGGAGGTGTATTGAGTAGAAAGCCCTGCATCTTCATAGCTAGTAGCTCATGGACTAGGAAGTGGTTTTGGGAAAGGGAAACTTCATATCTCTATATTTCCTTTTCCATTATTATTTCTCTAGGTTGTAGGTAACATAACAAGACTCCATGGGAAGGTTCCACCATGTTTTGAATTATTATGAATTAAAATAAACCCAAAACTATATTTTTTGAGTTTAGGCACTAAGAGGGGGAAAAGTGAGGAAAACTCAAGCGATGAACTATAGCTAGTAGCTCATGGACTAGGAACTTATTCAAGCAAATAACACATACATTATTGTGATTATTCAACATACAAACTTGGGAACGTCACACTAGTTCGAATTCAATACAAAGGGATCCCCAATACAAATTGTTCATACAAATTCAAATTAATTGTTTAAAATACAATCTTTCTCTTGCTCCTGGTGTGACTCGCTGGGTCCACCACCTTACTCCGGGTAACCCTACCAGGGATATTACCGGTGTCTACCTTCCTTTTGCCATCTTTCTTGTTCTTGTTCTTCTTCTCTTCGGGTTGTGCCAAGACCGAGACAACCATATCATGCGAAGCTTGTGCTCTTTCTTCTAATGCATTTTCTTCAAATGCTTCAAGCAGCTCTCGATCCATTGCTTCAAAGGCCTCTCGATCCATTTGTTCCCTCTGCTCTCGATCCATCGGTTCAAGCAGCTCTCGATCCATCTGTTCCCTCTGCTCTCGATCCATCAGTTCAAGCAGCTCTTGATCCATCGGTTCAAGCAGCTCTCGATCCATCAGTTCAATCTGCTCTGGATCCATCGGTTCAAGCAGCTCATGATCCATTGCTTCAATCTCCTCATGATCCATTGCTTCAATCTCCTCATGTTGAATTGCTGCTTCATTCTCCTCTGCATTTGCTGCTCCCGCCTGATCTTCCATTCCAAAAGCTGGGTCAACTGGATTTTTACAAAGCCTAGCAATGTGTCCAGGGATTCCACAACGTTTGCACTTACGTCGTCGAATTGGTGGACCACCCTCTGCACTAGCTCTAATCCTATTCTTCCTCGGCCTACCTGCCGGTCTAGTCAAAACTGGAGAGTACAGTTTGAAGCCTGGATCGACTTTCATCCATTGGTCTTTTCCCAACAAGGTAGGAACATTCATAGCATATGCAGCCCTAAATTTGGCAACAGAGAAATACTCTGACACATACTGATCAACTTCACCTTCTGCACCCGCTATAACACTCATGAAAAACAATGCGTGTATGCAGGGTATCCCACGGATCTGCCATCGCCTACAATGGCATGTCCTATCAACCAAACTCACTGGATACCTCCACTGCCTATTTTTTCTGTCAGTGTAGGTTACCTCAGCCTCCATTCCTTTTCTGATGCATTTCATCTTCAATTGTTTTGCCCTGGCATGCAAAGACTTAATCAAAGATGGGAGCATGAGATGGCCAACATATTTTGTGGCTGCAATTCTTTGACGCAGATCGATTTTTATCATGATCATCTGCCTAATCTTATCAAATATTTACCACAGCATAAGCCCTTTCAATGACTTGACCTTTGCATTGAAACTCTCCGCAAGGTTACTTGTTACATAGTCTACCTTGCAAATTTCATTGAATTGGCTTCTTGACCACACCCTACCATGATGTTCATCCAAGTACTCCTTCACCCCAGTTTTTTGTTTATACAACACTTCCAAATGAAACAGATGCTTCCTAATGCTGCATGTGTATGCAGCTGGCCATAGGTTGTCAGTATAAACTTTACCCTTGAATTTCTTTGTAAAATTCTGTACCAAGTGTCGCATACATTCCCTATGCTCCACTCCAGGGAATACTGCTTCTACTGCACTCTCCAAACCTTTGCAAGCGTCTGTGTGGATAGTAAGTCCGGGTGGATGACCTATAAGGTCGCGCAAATTCTGCAGAAACCAAGTCCAACTTTCCTCTGACTCAACCTCCAAAACTCCATAAGCAACAGGGAACATCCAATTGTGTCCATCAATTGCAGTAGCAGCAACTAGCAGTCCTTTAAACCTGCCATGAAGAGCTGTTGCATCCACGGCCAAATAAGGCCGGCAACCGTCCAGAAAGCCTTTCTAGCAAGCTTTGAAACAAACAAAAGCCCTTCTAAAACATTCCTTCTGCATCATCCTCCCGCTTTTCAATTTATAGGGAACTCTATGCTTGTCTATCGCTACAACACTGCCTGGACTAGCCATCTCCACTTCAGCTTTGAAAGTGTAAAGCAACTGAAAGCTTTCATTCCATGGACCATTTATCCTGTCAAGAGCCATTTCCTTTGCATAGAACATCCTCATGTAAGGTATGTTTATAGTAAACTTATCAGATATCAATTTTATGAGTGCTGTTGGACCAAGTGTTGGAGTTTCTCTCAGCCAATCTATGATTGCATCTGCCAACCATCTAGTCTTCGCTAGCTTTGATTTCTCCTCTGGTGCTCCCGCTCGAGGTGGACAAGTATGGTCGATCGAGTTCTTCTTTATCTGAAACATAATTATAAGGGATGTCAGTAACAGTTAACAAATTTTACACCGTGATCTAAAATACACAACTGGTTGGCGTAGTACCTGAACCACGGTGCTTCTGAGCATTGTGGATGCATGCAGCCTCCACCTACACCTCTTGTATGGGCACTTAACTGTGAACCTACCTGGCTCACTTTTAATAACCTCATAATCATTCTTGGTGAGAATGCAATATGTAGTAATTGCATTACGGCAGTCCATCATCGTTTGAAATACGGTGCCTTCTGCAAGCTGAGGATCCTCCCTGTTCCACTCAATTGTTGGCAAGTCATCATCTTCGTAATCGGCTAAAACAAGGCTGTCATTGTTCTCATCCTTCTCTTCATCATCAGTGTCATCAAATCTGGCACCTTGTGCAATATCTTCCATGTATTGATCCTCCATTGCCTGCTTACTGCATCGATCTACCAATTCAGGAAACATCAACTCATCCTCATCATCTTGAGGAGACGGATCCTCAATCTCTGCATCGTCCTCCACATCGACCGCAGGAACAATCTGGCTACCACTAGCACTGGGGACAGATGGTGCTGCTGTGGACCTACAAGGAGCAGGGCGGCGCACACGATTAGCAGAGGCAGCAACACTAGAGAGACATGATGCCCGACCACCTGATGATGCCCCAACACCAGATGATGCCTGGACCCTGTCCACATGGATTCGAATTTTACCGACACGGCAAGAATCATTTAAAGCAAAAAGAATTCCCAGATCGTCGTCAGAAATTAGTGGAACAAATCTTCCCTCCGTGCTGTTGAAATATTGGAAATCAACTGAATCGCCAGCGCCCCAGGTGTACCGAGCGCAGATGTTATCTTTTAAATCCCTCAACGAGATGGTAGTTGCAACCACCACTGGGATGTAAAATCTGCTCACATTGCGCTCAGAATCACGCAAAAAGCTAGTATCCAGCCTAACCACCAGCCGAAAAGCCAGCGCTGGATCAATCCTATTCAAAAAGCAACGCAGTTAGTTGAGCAACAACGATTTGCGCTCAAAAACTGTGTACTCTTAATTCACATAGGCAGACGATGCTTACCCAGATGGAATCCATGCGTTAGATCCCTCCGATTCCCAATCTTCTCCGCTGTTGAGGGGCATAATCGGCATATTAGACGGATGTACAAACTCTACCGCCATAGGGGTAGATCTAGATCTAGTGGAGGCGGAGCCCTCTCCGCCTCCCGGGGGTGGTGGTGGGGGCGGGGGCGGCTCGGTGGCGGATGACGCCATAAGGTAGGAGGGCAGGACGGCGTGGCGGCGGCGGGGCGGTGTGTGAGCTCTTCCAGTCTCGGGCGGAGGGGAAAGCTTTGGGTGAGTGACAGACCGCCAGTCCGACGTGTCTCATTGGGTCAACAGTCAACACAATTCAAAAGCAACGGTCCATTCACAACCACCGCAGCTCCCTAGCCGTCACCGGTAACGGTCTAAGGCCTCTGACCAGACCGCAACCCTCCCGTCCGAGCGTCTGCGAGGGGTTTCAAACTAGAGCGAGGGGAAAACTGAGGAAAAGTTAAGCGGCTGGGGAAAACTGAGTATAACTAACAAACCAGGGGCACGAAAATAGAAATCCCTTGCATAAAAGGATTAAGGCTAGCAAACCTAGCTTCTAACATGTGAATTAAATAAGCAGAAGCAACTTCATAACTAGGAGCAAGCTCAGCCAAAGACTTTTCCTCAATATCTTTATGCATACTAATATGATTAAAGAACTCCTCGATGTTACTTTTTCCAATAATAGAACCAGTACCTACTGAGAGGTCCTCCAAAATATACTTAGGGAACAACATAATGAACTAGAGTAAAGAAATAACAACTATAAAGGAAACTAATTTTTTTGTGTTTTTGATAAAACAATGCAAGTAAAAATAAAGTAAAGCAAAACTTAAAACAAAGTAAAGGATGTGCGTGCGAAACTCCCCTTGCAGAAGTCTTCTTTTTCCCCGGCAACGGCGCCAGAAAAATCTTTGCTGTGGCGGTGTGTGATAGTGTAAATCACCGTCTAGTTGGGAACCCCAAGAGGAAGGTTTGATGAGTACAACAGCGAGTTTTCCCTCAGTAAGAAACCAAGGTTTAATCGTATCCAGGAAAAAGCCAAACTCAAGAAGGTGATGCCCGCTAGCTTCGCGACAGCTCCGAACAATTTATAAGGCGCCTTGTCCAAGCTTTGCTTTGTGAGCGGCAACGTGGAACCTGCACACAACACAACCAAATACTTTGCTCCCAACTTACGATGAGGTTGTCAATCTCACCGGTTAGCTTGAAACAAAGTGTATGAGCGTATCGAGTGGAAAGTGATAATAGTATGTGAGTAAAGTAAACACTGCGAGTAAAGTAAACAGGTGATAGCAATATAAAGGAAATAGGACCGGGGTCCACAGTTCACTAGTGGTGTCTCTCCATAAGATAAAATAACACATGCTGGGTAAACAAATTACAGTTGGGCAATTGATAGAATAAAGACAATGTGCATATGTCGAGAGGATCACTATGAGATTTACTCTGGGCATTACAGCAAGATACATAGACCGTCATCCAACTGCGTCTATGACTAATAATCCACTTGTGGCGAATCAATCCGAGAACTCCACAAGTATTAAGTTGCGAACAACAGATAACTGCATTAAGCAAAGTGTGTAATGTAAACAAAGCATATACCCTTGAGCATATGAATGTTGTTTTCTCCCTAATGGCAACCGCACATCTACAACCTTAGAGGTTTCTGTCACTCCCCCAGATTAAATAGAGGCATGAACCCACTATCGAGCATAAATACCCCCTCTTGGAGTCACTAGAAACTACTCGGCCAAGATAGCTACTAACAACGGAGAGTATGCAAGATCATAAACAACATAGAGATAACATAAGATAATATTCAGCACATCAACTCAATCATAACACCAATATTCATGGGATCCCAACAAACATAACATGTAGAATTACATAAAGGTAGTCTTGATCATGTAGGGCAGCTCACGAGATCTAAACATGAAGCACATGGTGGAGAAGACAACCAACTAGCTACTGCTATGGACCCATAGTCCAAGGTAGACTACTCACTCATCGTGCCGGAGGCAAGCATGGCGATGAAGAAGACCTCCGGTGGCGATTCCCCTCTCCGGCAGGGTGCCGGGAAGAGCTTCTGGACCCTCTCGATCTCGGGTCGATGGCGGCGGCGGATCGCGATGTATTCTGGAAAAGTGATCGGGTGTTTAGGTTTTTCCTATCGGGGGGTCTTTATAGGCGAAGGGGCGGCGTCAGAAGTGGGCCAGGGGGCCCACACCATAGGCCGGCGCGGGCCAGGGGTAGGCCGCGCCCCTGGTGGTGTGTCCGCCATGTGGCTCCTTTCCGTCTCCTCTTTGGTTCTCTGGAAGCTCCAGTAAATTTCTGGACGTTCGGCTTTTGTTTCGTCCAATTCCGAGAATATTTCCTGTGTAAGTTTTCTGAAACACAAAAACAGCAGAAAACAGGGAACTGGCACTGTTGCATCTCGTTAATAGGTTAGTTCCAGAAAATGCATAAAAATGCCACGAAGTGTAACGAAACACTAAGCAAATGGTGTAAAAACAAGCATGGAGCATCAAAAATTATAGATACGTTAGAGACGTATCAATGGGTTGAGCTCATCAAGAACTATGACCTAGGCATTCATTACCACCCCAGTAAAGCGAATGTGGTCGCCGATGCCCTTAGCCGAGAGCCTTGCTCCCTAAATGCCCTATTGAAGACCAACCAACCGGCCATGTGTGAGGAGTTTGAAAAGTTCAGACTTGAACTTGTGAGCCATGGTTTCTTAGCTAACCTTGAAGTCCGACCCACTCTCTTCGACCAAATCAAAGGAGCTCAGAAGGGTCATGAGAGTATTGAAGGAATTAAACGCAGGATGGGACGAGAGGAAGTACCTAGGTTTTTAATTGACTAGGAAGGTGGGCTATGGTACAATGGCCGCCTATGCGTCCCTAACATAGATGAGTTGAAGCAGCTTATTCTGAAGGAAGCCCACGATACCCCGTATTCAATCCATCATGGAGGCACCAAAATGTACCAAGACTTGAAGGAACAGTTTTGGTGGCACGGGATGAAGAGGGAAATAGCCTTCTACATCGCCCGGTGTGATGTTTGCCAGTGTGTCAAGGCTGAACATCAAAGACCCGCAGGTTTATTGCAACCCTTGAAAGTGCCCTTATGGAAGTGGGAAGAAGTCGGAATGGACTTTATTACTGGGCTACCAACATCGAGTCGGGGACACGACTCTATCTGGGTTATTGTGGACCGTCTCACCAAGGTTGCCCACTTTATTCTAGTCAAGACCACCGACCACGGGAACCGTCTGGCCGAATTGTACCTCTCACGCATAGTCAGCCTTCATGGCATTCCAAAGACCATAGTCTCAGACCGAGGCCCTCAATTCACCTCGTGATTTTGGGCAAAACTCCAGGAAGCCTTAGGCACCAAGCTATCCTTCAGCACAACCTATCACCCTCAAACTGGAGGTCAGACGGAGCGAGTTAACCAAATCCTAGAAGACATGTTGCGAGCTTGTGTTCTATCTTATGGAACCATGTGGGAAGACTGTTTGCCATTCACCGAGTTTTCCTACAACAATAGCTACCAAGCTAGTCTGCAAATGGCCTCCTTTGAAGCTCTTTATGGGCGCAAGTGCCGGACCCCGCTTAACTGGTCAGAAACTAGAGAGAGCCAGATCTTTGGTCCCGACATTATTAAGGAAGCCGAAGAGCAAGTCCAGCTCATTCGAAACCGCCTTAAAGCAGCCCAATCTAGGCAGAAGAGTTATGCCGACTCAAAGAGAAGACCTGTTACCTTCAACATGGGAGATTTTGTCTACCTTCGAGTGACACCACTCAAGGGTATGCAACGCTTCCATGTTAAGCGTAAGCTTGCACACCGCTACATCGGCCCATTCAAGATCCTAGAGTGCCGCGGAGAGATGTTCTACAAACTAGAGCTGCCCGCAGAGCTATCTAAGTTCCATGATGTCTTTCATGTCTCGCAACTCCGCAAATGCCTTCAAGTTCCCAGCAAGCCTGAGACCTTCAACGAGATCGACCACAACTCCATTGACCTAAACCACGACCTCACCTATTGGGAGAGACCAATTCGCATCCTTGAAGAAGATGTCCGTCTTACCCGTAGACGCAAGATCAAGATGTACAAGGTGCAATGGAGTAACCATACCGAAGATGAGGCCACTTGGGAACGTGAGGATTATCTCCAACGGGAATTCCCTCAACTACTTCACGCTTAGTTACCGAATCTCGGGATGAGATTCTTTTAAGGGGGGAAGGTCTGTAACACCTCACTTTTTGTAGACCAAAATTTAGACTTTGGTTAAATGCCTTATTTTGGGTAAATTAAAAACTTTGCTTTGTTGCAAGCTTGAATGATAGCATGTATGATTTCATGCAAGTGCTTGTGCATGTGTGTGTGATTGGCATGATTAAATTTTAGCACTTCCAACTCTTAGGCATATAACAACTAGAATTTGTGCTATGATTTTATGTGATGATTTTGGCACCTAGTGCTGGTTTGTGTAAACCAAAAGCCCTAGCTCAATTCTCTTGCTTGATCACACCACCCACCTATTTCTTTCTCTTTATTTTTGCACCTTTATTCAAAAAAAGGGACTTCATCAAAACCTCATTTCCACTTGTTAAAAAATTCTGAAAACTTGGTAGAATGATTTCTACCACTTGTAGATCACATCTTAGCAAACCACCACCACAACTTGGACCAGATTTTGATTTTTTCGAAATTCAAATGAATTTTGGCCAAATGATCCTTTCCTTCTTTTTCTCTTCTTTCTTCTTCTCTTTCTTTGCAAATCACCCAAGGTGACAACCCTGGCCGACCACCTCTCCCTCTCTCTGCCCTCTCTTCAAAACCCAGCTCTTAGCCCTTGTCTTTTTGCTCTTGGACACAAAGAAGGAGGGAGACCCGAGGTGATCTAGGGTAGATCCTCTCCTCCTCTTTCTTTTCTCCCTCCACTGCCTCTAACCCCCAACCAACGCCCAGCACCCCCACTCCAGCACCACCTCGACCCTACTCTGCAGAGAGACCAAGCTCACACCTCACCTTGCCCTCTCTCTCTCGCCGGCATGACCAGGACACACGCCCGTTGGTCTGAAGCTTCGGAGAGAAGCGATCGCCAGCCCCCGCGCCAGTAGGCCCCACTCGCCACCGTCCAGCTCAACCAATCGACTCCTGCCGTCCAAAACGCTCATAGGCCTCGCACTGGCCCTCGCTCCGCTCGTGCCCGGTGCTCCAGAGGACGCCGAGAGCAGCATCAGTGTTCCCGCATGCACGCTCCACCGTTTGCCTCGTGCCGCACATGACCGTGCACGGCATCGAGCGCACATTGCAACGCCCCCACTGCCCCGCACCCTAGCCGACCCAGCTCGCCGCACCGCGCACCGTTTCATGTGCTAACACTCTAAAAATGCACCCGTCCCGACCAAACCACTTAGCCACAGACGCAGCCACCCCTAGCAATGCACTCAGCTCACAACGCCATCCCAGAAACGCCGCCCTTCTCGCCCAACCGTGACCAACGAGGTGCACCCTGCACCGAGACCACCTCGACCATATAAAGCCCAACGCTCCCTCTAGAGATCTCCCCTGCCGCTCATTTGCTTCCCATCCACTCCCTCTCTCACTGCAGGACCTCGCTGCCATGGAAATCAGCTTCTCTCGCCGTTGCTGAACGCCCGAGCCGGAGAAGATCATTGGCAATGGTGAAGGTTGCTGTCGATCGGGGAAATCGTTTCCCTCTCCTTCTCTGCGCTCAAACCCCTTTCCCTCTCGAGATCCAGCTCACCCGCTCCTCGATCCCTTGCAGGAATCGCTGGCCATCGCCATCGCCGGCGACGCCAGGAGCTAGCCGAGACCGCCGCGACCGAGACCACCTGCACGCCTCCCTCCTTCATGCATTCGAGCACCAGATGCCTCGCCATCACCTCCGCCACCAATCGCTAACCCTGCATCACGCCGAGATCGCCCTACTGCCCCTCGGTGAGCTCCGCCGCCCGTAAACCCTAGCCGGCGCTCTCTTCTCTCTCTCACGCATGCAGGCCGGGGAGGAAGATGACGCTGCACCGTTCGATCTAAATCGGACGGTGGCTTACCGCTTCAGCAACGCCAGGCCCGGGCAGGCCGACAAATCTGGGCCGGCCTGGCTCGGATCCGCCGCCTTGGCCCGTTTTCTTTTTTTTTGCAAATCTATTTAATCATTGTGCAAATACCTGCTAGATTCAAAAATTTGTAGAAATAAATCTGTGAGTCCAAAAATTGTGTTTCAAATTTCTATGTGCTCCTGAGGTTACTATCTACCTGGATGTACTGTATGCATGATTTTTAGGAACTTAGGTATTATCTGTGAATTAATATTGGTAGATCTAGGGTTTTTCCATGTTAATTCCAATATATGAGTTTGGTATTATGAAATCTTGTGTTTCCAATTTTCAGTGATGCTCTGTGATGTTGTGAAGTTTTAGAACCTAGTTTTGCTATTTTAGGGATATTATATTGCCTGCAGTAATTATTTTAGTCTTATCCAAGAATTGCTTTGTTTTAATTATTGTGCATAATAGGTTTATTACTTTCAGATGATTCCACCTCTGGTGTGTTCTATATTGCTGTAGGTTTCTAAAATGGTCTCTGGTAGAATTTTAGTAGCTACAGAAAGATTTAGGGAAATAAATTGCCTTTCTAGTGTTAAGTGAGATTAGGAAATTCATTTTATTTCACCAAAAGCTTCTTTTGGATTGATTCCAATTGGAGTGGTTCTGTAATGTTGTTAACTACCTGAATGTGTGCTGGTTGCCATGTCTTGCTACATGTGGATGCCTGCAAGTGGTTTGCTTAAGAATAGGGTTTATTTGTCAATAGGAATTGCTTTGCTATTATTTGATTAATGATTTCTTTGTAGAAAATGTTTTGGTTCAGATATCTGAACATGTTTGTTTCTGATACTCAATGTTTGAGTTGTGTGTTGCATGTATTGGGTGTGAATTATGTATGCATGTGTGCTTATTGTATGTTGTTGCTTTTTCCGGTGATAGAATCTAACGACGAGTGTGCGGAGGAGGGGGAGATCTTTGAGTATCAAGAGGTAGGAGATCAGGGACAAGCCACTCAAGGCAAGCCATCTACTTGTTGCATATCTGAATCCTACTATTACGCCTTGCATTGCTTCACTCCTATTTTTCTTATTATGCATTGTTTTTCTATATTGCTATTATTCTCTAGATAGCAATAGTTGGCGACTTAGCTCCACAAGTCGACTTGATATCATCCATAGAGATGACACCCCCTTGTGACCTATTTAACACCCCTCTCATTAGAGACTTGATGATTAGCATCAAAGTCTTTGGAAAACTTGTAGTGGAAGCCAAAAAACTCTAGGATTGGGAATACTCTCTAGAAAGATTTCGAAAATATTTTCGAAAACCTTGGAGTAGTTGCTACTCCATTGAAATGTTTTAAAATGGTTTTATAAACATGGAGTTGGACATGGGAGATGAAGGAGTCGGTGGATTTCTGAAAAATGGCATTGTGTATAAGTGTTCGCCAAACCAATTACTCCCGTGCAACCACATTACCCCGGTATGGGACGGGGCTTAGTTTGAAGTTTATCTGCTTTAGTGCAGGGAGCCTCATACTATATAGGGGTTTGTAGGACCCCGAAATCTGGATTGCCGCCAGTTTGTGGGCAATAGTAAATCGGGATCCTTCGGGATTTATCCAGCCGGAAGACACTTGGGTTCTCCCGCCGTGGCGCCGGAGTTACACTCTGAAGGAGGTACTGCCGGGACGTGCCGGGGAGGTAAACTCCACAGGGTAGGCACCCGTACTAAGGTAGATAGATGGAGGGCTTTGATCGATTATCCAAACCCCGCATACTTGTGTATGACGGTCCGTGGTGGTATCCCGGTAGATTTATCGGATGGTGTGGGTAAAGTGTACAACCTCTGCAGAGTGTAATCTATTCGAATAGCCGAGTCCTCGGTCATGGACGGTTGGAATGGCCATACTTAACCTGTGTCAAGTTTTGGTTTTACAAAGTGTTTTCGGAAAAATGGAGTTTGTGCCGGACGAAGTACTTGGAGGGTACTGCCGTGGCACGGAAAAAGGGTTCAGAGTACTCGAAGGGTACTGCCGAGGAGAAGGAAATGGTCATGTGTGATTGACCATGATTGCCTCGGAGAAATCGATAACGGAGTTTCCCCCTTTCCTAGAGCTTTTCCTAAAAGTGTTTTACAAACTTTTCTTTAATAAGGATATAGAGATATCGTATGACATGCTATATCGACAAGAGAAACTATGATATAGAGATGTCGTATGACATGCTATATCGACAAGAGAAACTATGATATAGAGATGTCGTATGACATGCTATATCAACAAGAGAAACTATGATATAGAGATGTCGTATGACATGCTATATCGACAAGAGAAACTATGATATAGAGATGTCGTATGACATGCTATATCGACAAGAGAAACTATGATATAGAGATGTCGTATGACATGCTATATCGACACGAGAAACTTTCTAGCATAAGACCACCTCAAACCAAGCCAACCCCCTTGCTACAGCCAAATTAGCATGTGAATACTCTTCTCTTAGATGGTTTGCGAGTACAATTCAAAATGTACTCACGGCTTTGTCACTGGCTATTAACTTGGTTAGACTATGAACATGACTATGACGAGGACGATGGTGGTTACGATGACGCCGATGCAAATTAGGATCGTTTCCCGGTCAATCGCCTGTAGGGTAGTAGGCCTGACCTGGGTCAGCTACGCTGCGTGTATCCTGCTATCTACTAAGTACTAGTATGTCAGTTGAACTTGCCCTGCGTGGCTTTTATATTCGGCCAAGCGGCCTATGTAAGACTTTAAGACTCGCTATGTAATGGATGATGTAATCTATAATGCCAACTCTATTATGTGGATTCATGACGGTCTTCCTGGGATCATGAATTGTATGCATAACGGGAATCCCGGGTGGTAAGCCAGGGTCCCCACACCTGCCGTGCCTGAGGTAGGGTCGATGATGATCGTGGCCAGAGTAAGATCAGCGGCGCTTGGCGATGCAGTGTCGATGACGGCCGATCCAGCGATGTCGACCTCAGTTTCCGATGAGATGGTGTGGATGATGGTCGGCACAGCAATGCCGACGGCGGTGTCGATGGCGGAGTCGATGTCGATCTTGCCGTTGGTGTCAAAGTTGATGGCGGAGTCGATGTCGATCTTGCCGTTGGTGTCGAACTTGATGGCGGAGTCGATGTCGAGTGGCGATGCAGAATCGACGGCCATGGCTGATGTCGGGCCGTCGAACCTTGTCGATGCAGTGAGGTTGTCGGTGGTTGGTGAAGGAGGCGGTGAATCCATAGATCCAGATCCCGTCGTCCCCATGGTCAGCGCCAATTGACGAGGTTCTACCCCGGCAATGCCAATGTTTGTGGGCTTTCGAGACATGGAGCGCTAGTGGGATCTGGCGAACTCGACGGTGATCAGACGAAAGCAGAAGAACATGAGGTTTTACCCAGGTTCGGCCCCCTTGGTAGGGTAATGACCTGTGTCCTGCTTGTCTAACTTTTATTGATGGGGTAGCTACAATGGAGGTGTTACAATGGTGACGTAGATTGGATCTAGCCGAAGGTGGAGAGCTCTAATGTTTCGAGCGCTCCGGCGTGAGGTGGTGAAAAAGTGTCTAGCTGCCTCGGGACCTCCCTCCCAGCCTTTTATATGTGAAGGCTGGGTCTCAGGATTGTCCCCCAAGCAAAGTACAGATAGAACCGGTTTTGAACAAACCCTAATCGAAACCTAATCCAACTTGGACTCTTCAAGTCTTTGCTTGTACGCCAAGTACTACTCCCGAGCCGTGTCAGGCCACTATCTTCATGGGCCTTGCGATCCCTTTGATAGTAATCCCTCCTGGGCCGAAAACCAGGTAGGCGAATATCGGAGGCCTATTTGTCATTCCTTCATCAATAATACAGCTGAGTTTTATTCCTCTCTTTTTGGTTGTCAAGTTGGCACTTTCCCTATGAAGTATCTTGGTGTTCCTGTCACCTTCAGAAATCTTAGAGTTTCTGACTTAGATCCTTTGGATAAAAAGTTTATTAAAAAGCTCGATGCCTAGGTTGGTGGGGCTAATTCTTCTGGTGGTAGATTAACTTTGGTTAATGCCTATTTGTCTAGTCTTCCTTCTTATTTTATGTCTCTCTTTATGTTGTGTAAAACTTTTCTGGAGAAAATGGATAAACATAGGAGACGTTTCTTTTGGCATGGAAAGAAATTAAAAGGAGGGTATTATATGGTGAAGTGGACTAAGGTTTGCAGATCCAAGAAAAAAGGTGGTTTGGGAATCCTAGATTTACATAAGCAAAACATTAGCTTGCTTTGTAAGTGGTGGTGGAAGTTAGACACTGAACATGGGTTATGGCAGGATATTGTTAAAGCCAAATACTTAAGGAACAAATCAGTTGCAAGTGTGACTGCTAGGTTTAATGATTCTTCTTGTTGGAAATGTCTTCTCAAAGTTAAAGATACTTATATGGTTGGGAGGAAAGTTAACCTTAGAAAAGGGAATATTTGTAGACTTTGGCAGGATTCCATTTCTGGTGAGACCCCTATTTCTTTGCAGTTTCCTGAGCTTTTTGATCTCTGTTTGGAGAAGGATTGCACTATTCTGGATGCTTCCATTTCTGATTTTGAAATTCCTTTCAGAAGAACCTTACGAGGTGATAATTTGTTGCATTGGAATGCTATCAAGGATAGCTTGAGGAATTTCCCTAGATCGGATGACAGTGATTTCATCACTTGGTCTTTGAACCCTAAAAAGTGTTTCTCCACTAAGTCAGTTTACCTTTGGTTAGAGAGAAATCTTGCTGGGTCTCATAACAAATGGATTTGGAAGGCTAAGGTTCCTTTGAAAATAAAAGTTTTCCTTTGGCAATTATGCCAAGATGTTGTGTTGACTAGGGAAAATATGAAGAAAAGGCAGTGGCCTAGATCCCCTGTTTGCTCTTTTTGCAGTCATGAGGAAACTAATGACCATCTTTTTTTCACCTGCCCAATCTCTAAAGTCATCTGGGGAGTTTTAGGCAAAGCGTTTGTTTCTGCTTCTGTTGCTATTTCCTTTTGGCAAGCTATGGCTTGGTTCCATTCCTACCTGCCAGGTCTTGAGAAGTTCCATATGATCATTTTAGCTTCTATTTGCTGGGCTATCTGGAACATTTGAAATAGAGTTACCTTTGATAATTTTCACTTGAAATCCCCTAGTGTAATTTCTTTCTACTCCATCTCTTTGCTTATCTACAGGGCAGGTCTGTAGAAGGATGCTGCTGATAAGGAGAGGCTTATTGAGGGGGCTAACAAGCTCAAGCAGGTGGCGACTTTGGTGTACTCTCTTCAGGAGGAGGGCTCCCGTCAGCTGGCGATTGTGACGATGACCTGATGATCTTCATTCTGCCGGCTATGCTACTTCGTTTGTTTGGTCTCCTGTTTGTTTGGTTTGAACTCTGGTTTCCTGGCACTTCAGTCTGTAATAAGTTACACTTAGAAATAATTAGTGGTATCAGGTTTTCGCCCCATAGTGTGCGTTTCGACGGTGAGCGCACACAGTGGGTTTCCTGATACTGCTCAGCTAGCTTTCCCCCAACCTCCCCCATGAACTTCTGTTTTGTGTTCCAGACTTTGTTATTTCCGTTCAAGTAATGGAAAGGGGTGGAAGCCCGGTTGGAAAAAAGATATTTATATATTTAGAAACCTTGATCCAAAACATCATCAAAAATGCATCATTCCCGATCGCTGCCTAGTCATCAAAAATACATCTAGGACCCCTAAAAGAGATTTTAGATGATTGATGACAAGGAAATTTGAGAGCTAACCATTATTGGATCATGCAAATGCTAACTGGAGCAATGTTGACACTTCAAAAGTTGGGAAAATGTGTAGGTGCCTTGAAATATAATTTATTTTACTTGAGTTATAGGTATACCTTACTATCAAGTGGGGCACTTGACAAAGCTGAGAACAATAATCTGTTACAACTTTTCACGAAGTTTTCCTCACTGACATCCAGTAGATGGAAAATCCCCAATATTCCAGTTATCTTCACTCTCGGTTCATCCAGACATTTCTGCCTTGGTATCTCTGAGCTAGTAAGATTGAGCAACTGCCAATATTTTTTTGACATGTTGTTCCTCAGCACTACCGAGTGTGGTATGCTACCGGAACCATGGACCCCTCACAAAGTCTTACCAGGATGTCCAATTGTAGTTCCGAGTAAATCAGTCTAGAACGTCCAAGTTCTACTTCCACCGGAACTACCGGAAATATGATTTTGTAGCTAAAAATCCACTGTTTTCTTGACTGAGTCTCTGAGCATCTTTTTCCTTACCTTCAGGTTGTTTGGGATCGATGCATAAAACAAAAAAATTCTAGCTACGCGAAACCTGAATACCTAAGATCTTCCTATTGGTAATGTTGTAACGATAAACTCGGGATTCGGTGACATACCCTTGTAGACTGAACACAGGAATTACGCTCCAGCACAAGCGTTGATGATGAAACCGACGTAGCCGACCTCAAGGTCGTGTAGATCATGATGCCGCGACAACACCGACGCAACGACTTAGTGCCACAAGTGGCAGCACCTCGTAATACTCGTACACATACGGTGAACGATGATGACTTCCGGATCTCTGATCCAACCGAGATTGCAGAAGTAGGTTTGGATCAGATCCGGAATTCTCGCAGCACAATGGCATGTAGCGGTGGAGTTGACCTTCGCTCCTACACGGACCTTTGAGGACCACACCGGAGAGAGAGTGGAGAGGAGGAGCATGGGAGAGAGGGAGAGATGTTCTCAACATATGGGATCTCCTCCAAATTCTTGTCTCCTTTTCTCTCCACATGAGGTCCCTTTATATAGGAGGATGGAGGGGGCACCCTTCATCCAAATAGCAATGTGGGACTAAAGGAAGGGGCTGGTGCGCCTTGGCCAAGGGCTAGCCCTGTCCGGCCACCCTCTTGGGACCCCATTTGTCCCACCCCCAAAGCCCTAGGCGCCCCACATCCTTATCCAATAAGGGGGGGGCTAGGCCTTAGTGGGCTCCCCTCCGGGAGGGGCCTAATAAGGTGGGCTGACTTTATTAATTAATTAATGAATATACTTAATATTAATTCCATTAATTAATATTAATTACTTATTATTTGATTACCATTACTTCGAAACTCCTTTCAGAACCCTCCGAACAACTTCCGGACCTTCACGGAACTTTTCCATCTCTCTCTTGTAATACTCTGATAATTCTGAATGTACTAAAAACCATCTTACACATCATCGGACCCTTAAGCGTATTACCCTACGGTTCGGGAATACTCCAGACATCACCGAGACCCCTCTCCGGTGAATGATCATTAGCTAGACCGGGATGTCCGTAATGACCCCTTTGTATTCACGAAGATCTTTCGTCATTGAACCGTAAATGTTGATGTCCTATTCACGTTGTTTCTGTGATACTTGCAATATCCGAGACTTGATCGTCGGTATCACCATATCTAGTTCAATCTCGTTACCGACATTGCTGTTTACTCGTTTCCGTGATATTCCATCCCCATGACCTAGTCACATGTTGCAACATTGGATGTAATCTCACGAGTGGGCTCAGAGTATCTTTCTATCACGTGGAAGAACAAATCCCGCTATTGATGCATATGCCTCAACCTACTCCATTGGAATACCCGAAGACACCTTTTCAGTCACCCTATCATGGAATGGCGGTTGATGCAATCAAAGCATCCGGTGGAACTAGTGATTAGATATGATCTCACAGTCTAAGGATTAGGTTACAACGTTTCTTATTATAGCAACATGAACACCATGACACGATCGTGTTACAATACTAATATTGGGTATGTATATCATATCATTTACGTAATGGCATGATCCTCATTGTCAATTGACATAAATGTCACATGATCCGGAAACTGATCATCAGTTGACCAAACTAGTAATAGAGGTTTACTAGGGACTCTGGTTGTTCAATATCATACGTATACCAATGTTTTTTGATTGATACAGTTATAGCATAGTATTAAACTTATTATGAACTAATAATATATGTAGGACTCCTATTATATACTCCTAGGTGTACATACTCCCATATTCAATATACCTCATATACAAGGGTATTATACCTCTTTATTATTTTTAATATACTTAATTAATTATTCTAATATACCTCAATATAAATAGTATGCAAAAAATTACATCGAAACCCTTAATTTTTTTAATATATCACTTTTACGTGCATAAATGCAGTATATACGCAAATAATATGAGGTATATAGACTCAAATGAAATTTTTCATAAAACTCACTTTAAGGTATCTAGTATTAACTAATAAAGTATATTAAAAATGATAAAGAGGTATAATACCCTTGTATATGAGGTATATTAAACGTGGGAGTACATACACCCAGGGATACCATCTCATTTTCCAATATATGTAAATAAACCCTTTATTATTTTCCTCTAGGACATATATGCTTTACAGGTAATATCTTTTTTTTGAGGTTCTCTAGTACTATCGGTACTTTTGAGCTTTCGACCGTATACCTCCAGGAATGTAGGTTTCCCTCTTTGACTTCTAAAATTGCGAACTATTCCGAACCTCCGGTTTCACTATCTGGTACTTTAGGCATGTTATTTTTTACATAAAGGTTGGAATTCTATTGATGACCTCCATGCATAGCGGCACATCTGCCACACACTCTAGCTGATCCGTGCACTCATATGCTGGACCTGCAACCAACACCTACGGTCAAGCCATGGCGTGGAGTCATCCTCACCCTCCACCGTGACAACGTCGCCTCACTGTCATTTCCCTCCCGAAGGTTTACGTTCTTCACACCTCACTACCAGGCGCTGCTTGGCCATGTGCTAAGCTCATTTGGAAGTCTAGGCTACCTCTGAAAAAAAAAATCTTTACCTGATGGTTACCGATTGGTCATCTTCCAAGTAGAGAACAGATCAACCATCGACATGGTCAGACGGATGGAAAGTGTGCCCTTTGCGGGGAAATCGAGTCGGTTGACCATATCTTTTTCTCATGCATTTTTGCAAAATTTATGTGGAGCAGGATGAGGGATATGCTTAACGTTTTCTGGAAACCTTGCTCTTTTGCCCAGTTCTTTCAGAATCTATAACAAACATAGAGCTGCAGTCTGGACTCTCTTTGCTCCGTAGAGCTGGCGATTTGGAATATTCGCAATAAGATAGCTATTGAAAGTCTTTTCCTAATCAACCTGTTGACTGTGTGTTCAAAAGTCTTATCTTCTTGTAGCAGTGGCGTCCTCTATTTAGAACTAAAGACTTGAAGGCCGTGGTGATTCTAGAGGACCTGCTTCGAAAGCTCTACCAAGACATTTATTCACCTCCAGGAGCCTGAGTAGTTTACTTTCTTTGCGTGTGTGTTAAACCTAAAGTCACAAGTGCTGCGCAGTTTAAGCGTTTGCCTACGGGCCTGTTGTCCTCGTGTATCGCTGGATTTCTAGCGGTTGAGTGTGGTTGTAAAACTATTATGTACTTTATTAATTTAAAGTCAAACATCGATGCCTTCTATCTAAAAGAGAACCTCAGTACCATCGCCCTCCCGTCTATTATATAGTTATGAGATCCATTATTTATTTACTAGCATGTATACACGTGCAATGCATGTCTTGATCGTCATGGACTGATCTTGGTAAATGGAAAAAAATTCATAGAAATGCTAATATAGTAGATTCACACCAAAATAATATTACCGATGTCTAATGCAGAAATTATTTGGTGGCACAGTAAAGGAAAACTCACATTTGAACCCGATCAGTGGCAAATCTAGTATGAAAATCTAGGGTAGGCTCAAAAACAATGAAAATTGTTTCTAATGAAAAACAACCCATTCTACAATGAATTTTTGAAAATAGATGCATCAATGGATGTTCACCTATCACATAAGGCTTAGGTTGTTAAAAGATTCACTTTAGCTTCATTTTAACCTCTATTTGCTTCGCTCACTTACAAAAGTTTGACCTTTCATCATCAACTATGGTTGAGGCCTATATTTTTGATGGTTTCTTGCTCAAAATAGAGGGTAGGCTTGAGCCTCTTGAAGCCTACCTGGTAGATTAGCCCCTGAACCCGATCTCATATGCTCCTGATAATTTTTTTGCACAAAATAGTGAACCAATTTTTTTTAAAAAAAAACTGATTTTTTACAGCGAAAATAAAATGAGATATAACTGCAGCCATCATTTTGGGTGAGAAATGACATATTCGATGGTCTATGGAAAAATTAAAAAAATGTGTTGTTTAGAGCATTTAGATTTGTTATTTACAATACTGAGATTTGTCATTTTTTCACATAGCACTACATGTATCTTTTATGGAAGAATTTTGGTATGTTATTAGAACACATGTCCATGTTCGTTGTACGAAAATTCCGACTTTTTATTTTATTTACTACATTTTCAACTGTTTTATTGGAAAAGAAGCATATGATCTCAGAGCAGAAAGACCATGTCCCAGTGAATTGAAAAATGACAATGTAAAATATACCCGGTTGGATTCACATATTTATCGTCTGTATTGTATCGTTCTCCCTATTCTCTCATGCTGCAATTGTGGCCCAGTATACATCAAGCATGCATGAGCCTTTTTAGAGAAGAGCAACGCGATGTTTCTGGGCGATGCTTCTAGACTAACAAGGAGGCTACCTACGGTTACTGTTCACGTGAATCCATCTCATGTCGTCCGTTAGATTTAGCACACTAACTATTAGGTTTGATTCTCCAGGTACATTTTAAAATTAGTACACTATAGGAGTATAGATAAGTTGGATCCATTGTTTATTTAGGCCGGATGTACAAATATGTTACTTGGATCTACTTTATTGTGTTATATTGATAGGATTTAATATATATTGATGGGATCCAAGGGACATGCTATTTGACTCTCAATGAGTATAAGAGTTATTCTACACCCACCATGTATTTTTGTAACTGTAAATGATTTTTACATCATGTAAATTTTGACTTACTTTGAAAGTCCAGAAGAACATAAGAAAAATATACATGACATAATTTCTCTCTCTACATGATGTACAAAAAAAGAATAAAATACATTTTTTTTGTTTTACACTATAATAACACATAAACTACGGTTTTATGTCATTTTTTGGTTATGAGTCAATAGAATCATAATTATCAATGTACAAATATAAATTTATGAATATAACAACATACAAATACGCTAGGTGCAAATAACTATTATGCACTAAATATAGTTTCTATAGGATCCAGTACGTGTTCATTACTAGCTATCTCTAGCTAGCATTTTATCTCTAGCTATTATTTTATCTCTTTACTATTTTTGCTATTTTTTGTATATTTAACTCTAGGTAGCATTTTATAATACATATATTTTGGAGATATTCCATAAGAAGAGTTGATTACCGACTTATGTTATAGTTTTTGTATCTGCTAAGAATAAATAGATAAAGATGTAACAAAGAGTGAAGGTGTGCGAGGTACTGCATCTACTAGCATTTGCTTACAAGGTATCTCGTCATTTCCACTCCGCTTGCCCTCTAGCACGGCCTCCTCACACGATTACACACATGAGTAAGTCCACTAATCATTTGACCAAAAAATTTGTTATCTTTATTTCACGTAATAAATATTTTGTGCAGTTTTTCAGTCTTGTACTGCTTATGGCATCAAGTCCTACAATGTGGTTGATGTGAGTTACCAGCAGATCAAATATCTTTCTTTCATTTAGCATGGCATGATCATGAGTGGGGCATAATTAAGTATATATCCTAAAAACACGTAATTGATCTATTTGCTCCAATCATATCATTGATGCACTTCCTTATGTTTACAAAGGTGGTATATCTCATCCTCTAGGATCCTCTCAATTTGCTTCAGATCAAAGCTTCGAAACAAGGTTCAACAACGAATACAAGCCTAAAGACAAATACGTAACCAAGGAAACTCATTTGTACAGGTGGAAATCACATCAATGTCAATATATGTGTACATGGGGTGTATCAAATGTTTTAAAAAATATAATTAAAATTACCTACTATATTTTAATGAAATGTTGCATGGTTTGCTAGTACAACTGGGGGTGCATGTACTACTAACATATATATGTGCAGTACCAACGCAAATTCGCTAGCAAATTAAAAGCGTTTGTGATGTTACATAAAAGGAAATGATTGGGTTAAACTCACGCGATTTTTTTTTAATATTGCACTTTTTTTTCAGCTTTTCCAAATGTAGCATTAATATCTAGCTAATTTCATAACTAGGGCAGCGTTCTGTCCGCCGGACGCGATTAGGTGGTATTGTATCCGGCGGATGCGAGTAGCGGAATTCGAGGCTGGGGCCCGCATGCCGGCAGGGCTTGTAGTGACTTCCGGGCGCGAGTGGAGACGAAGACGCCACGTCTCCCCACCTGGGAAAGTATTCGCGCCCGGCGGATTCGATATCTTCATGTCGCACCCGGCGGATCCGACATGTCCGCATGCAGGGCGGTAAAACGGTCGGCACCCCCACTCCCCCACTCGTCCGTTGCTTCTCTCTTCTTCTCTCTTTGCTCTTCTCTGCTTCAGCTCAAACCTCTCATTCTCAAATCTTGTTTCTTCGATTCTGAGAGCATTTCTTGATCAAAATCAGTGAAATTTGTTGCAAGAAGTAGAGGATAGCCCGATCTACAAATGGGTTAGCTTTAGGAGAAATTTCGTTGGTTCGTTTTGTCACATTTAGGAGTTGTAGGTGTAAATTTCCCTGTAGATGTTCTTGTGTTCTTGATGTTGTTCTTATGTTGTTGTGTAGGTTGAATCAGGTGTGGTTGAAGTTGTGTAACGTGAGCAAGTTTCAAGGTGGTGGTTTGCACGCTTCAAGGGTAAAATTGCTATGTGAAATCTCAGTCATTATATTTTAGTGGTGTAGTTTTTTAGTGAATAAGTTGGTGTGTTTAGTCTCATATCGGTATAATAGCTGTAAAAATCTCAGTAGTTGTATTTTTGTTCTTGAGGCCGTTCTTGTATTGTTGTATAGGTTGATTCCGGTGCGTTGGAAGTGGTGTGACGTGAGCAAGTTTTGAGGTGGTGATTCGCACTCTACGAGGGTAAAAATCTTATTCTGAAATGGTGGTAGTGTAATTTTGTGTATATATATTTTAGCGGTGTAGTTGACGGAAATAGGATTTTTATGTAGCAGGAGTCATGTCTGGATTAGTTAGATTTGTTATTCATTATGGGTACGGTGCGGTCCGTAGCAGTGATGCTGGAGCTGATCTTAGTGACTTTGAGTATCATGAGGTGGACTTCACTGATCCTCAGAGTATCCGTATTGGGGAATTCAAAAGGATGTTAATGGTGTTCTTAGGATGGGATCGTAAGCTGTACACTGTCAGCTTACAAGCATTGTGGAGCAACTCAACTAGCAATATATATTGTCAGTTGAAAGAGATAGAGCGTACCTCTTGATGTCTACACACGCTTCTATTCTTGTAGACAGTGTTGGGCCTCCAAGTGCAGAGGTTTGTAGAGCAGCAGCAAGTTTCCCTTAAGTGGATCACCCAAGGTTTATCGAACTCAGGGAGGAAGAGGTCAAAGCTATCCCTCTCAAGCAACCCTGCAATTACGATACAGAAAGTCTCTTGTGTCCCCAACACACCCAATACACTTGTCAGATGTATAGGTGCACTAGTTCGGCGAAGAGATAGTGAAATACAAGTGGTATAGATGATTATAAGTAGTAAATACAATCTGGAATAAAAATGGCAGCAAGCAAACAAGTAACAAAACATCGAGTAAACGGTGTGCAAAGCTTGGAAATAAGGCCTAGGGATCATACTTTCACTAGTGGACACACTCCCAACAAATATAACATGATTGAACAAATAAATAACTTCTCTTCACTATGGTACTCTGAATTACTCTCCTATTGAATAACACTAATCATTGCGTAGGGCTACGAAGCACTCCTCAAAGTTCATCAAGTACTTGACAAACACCACTCATAGAGATATCCAAATCAAATCACAACTCAAGATAGATATTATTGCAACTTAGACCAAGTACTAACACGGTGCACACACTGTCAACATTATACCATGAAAGGAGGAATAGATCACTTCAATACTATCATAGTGATAATTATTCTCATAATCCATAAGAGATCACAATCGTAGCCTAGACCAAGTACCACCATGATGCACGCACTGTCACCGTTACACCATGGTAGGAGGAATAGATTACTTTAATAACATCACTAGAGTACACATAATATCTGAATAATAACATCTACTTGTTCAACATGATACAAAGCTCACGATCACATAAAGATCACATCATGGGAGAGAGAGGTGAACCACATAGCTACCGGTAGAGCCCTCAGCCCCGGGGATGAACTACTCCCTCCTCATCATAGGAGACAGCAAGGTTGATGGAGATGGCGGTGAGGTCGATGGAGACGGCGATGGAGACCGATGGAGATGGCTCCGAGGGCACTTCCCCGTCCCGGCAGGGTGCCGGAACAGAGACTTCTGTCCCCCGAAATTCGTTGACGGCGGCGGCGCTGCGGAACTGTTCTGGAAATTTCGCCGACTCCCTAGGGTTTTCCGTCCCGAGGCTTTATATAGGCGAAGGGGCGTCGTCAGGGGGCAGCCAGGGGCTCCTCACACTAGGGTGGCGCGGCCAGGGCCTGGGCCGCGCCACCTATGTGTGAGGGCGGCCTCTGGCCCCCCTCCGGCTCTCTTTCGGTCCTCGGGAAGCTTCCGGGCAAAATAAGACTTCAGGAACTTGTTTCGTCCAATTCCGAGAATATTTCCTGTGTATCACTCTGAAACACAAAAACAGCAGAAAACAGGGAACTGACACTGTGGCATCTTGTCAATAGGTTAGTTCCGGAAATCGCATAAAAGTGCCACGAAGTGTAACGAAACAGTAGGCAAATGGTGTAAAAACAAGCGTGGAGCATCAAAAATTATAGATACGTTGGAGACGTATCAGCATCCCCAAGCTTAACTCCTGCTCGTCCTCGAGTAGGTAAGTGATAACAAAAGAATAATTTTTGAGGTGACATGCACCTACACAATCTTGATCATATATGTAAGCATTTTTGAGCTGGGATCATAAGAACTTAAAACATGGGCATGAAGATATAATCTTGACAATAAGAACTTAGCAACCATGTTGTAAACATGAAAATGAACACAAACAAAAGATCATGAAAATGAAACAATGAAAGTTAAACGTGTGTTCAAATCATAAGGAAAAACATACAAATGGTTTTCAGCTTGTCCTTCATAGAGAGCAAAACATAAATGCATAGGACACCTTCAAGTTTAAGAGGGCGACTAGATACAAATAATTTAAGAACAAGTGAAACCAACAATATGAATCAATCAATGAAAACTTTGGGACAGTGCACATTATACTCAGAATGACAACTATGCTCTCTTAATGGTGCATAAAGATAGAAGGTGGTGACTCAACATAAAAGTAAAAGAAAGGCCCTTCGCAGAGGGAAGCAGTGATTAAACATGTGCTAGATCTTTTCATTTGTAAAACAGAGAGATAAAAATTGGTTTTGAGAGGTGGTTGTCTTTGTCAACGACTGGCAATGGGGTTCTTACTATCTTCCATACAAAAATGAAACAAGTTTTTGAGAGAGAGATTGGCACTTTTGTGCTCTTTTATAAAGCTTGGCACTCCTCCCCACCTTTTTTCTTTCACAAACCATGGCTAACCGATTCCATCGGGTGCCCACCAACATTCACATTCCATGGAGGAGTGCCTTTTTTCTTTCTTTTTTTTCTCTTTTTTTTCCTTTTTGGAATAAGCAATATGGAAGATAGCAAATCCGACCACTACGTCCCCATGAGCTGAAAACAGTGTCACAAAATGAGAAGTATTTTAAAGGTTTTTGAAAGGTAGCACATGAAAATTTACTTGGAATGGCTTGCAAATACCATGCATAGGAATTTATAGTGGACACAATGGCAAACTTAGTTTTTAGGGGTTGGATGCACGAGTAGAGCACATACTCAGTACAAGGCGAGGGCTAGCAAAAGACTGGGAGCGACCAACTAAGAGAGCAATAATGGCCATAATCATGCAAAGCGACAAAGCGACATTAAAAGAAGCATAAGATGACATCAAAAGTCAAAAACTAAATGATCATAGAGGCTATTGGCGACTTTGTAAGAGTCTAACATGTGTTAGCATGTGCCAAGTCAACCCAAATAAAGCATCAAGGAGAAAACCAAAATAATGCTTCCATACAATAAAAACAACGCATGATTTTTTCAAAGGCTCATTAGGCAATCTCAGTTATTTGAGACAAGTCATGCTACAGCAAAACCACTAAGCATACTACCAAAATAACATCAAGCACAACATGCCAAAGCCTAGGCCGTAGTCTACACAAGCTCCTTCTTGTACCACTATTTTGCACAAAGCTTTTTCTCTTTTCCAACACCATTTGAAATTTTTAAAGACACCTCTTTTGATGAAAACCAATAAAGATCAGAGGCAAAAATACACCTTGATAAAAAGATATGACAAGGTCTGAACGCAAATCAAGGCGAAAACGAAAACCAAAAGCAGTAGCAGAAAAGAGAACACTCATTGAATGATAAGAGTGAAAACTAGAGTGTTCTTGGCAAATGAAAAGCGAGGTATGTCTCCCTCCAAAACAACATGATGTGATCAACCATTTATTGCAGCAAACAAAGCAAAATAAAACTAAAAACAAAAACAACTGACGCTCCAAGAAAAACGCATAGTGCATGAAGCAATAAAAATATAGTGTCTTGAAAGGTGACCTGATTTTTGCCGATGAAGAAGGGGGTGCCTCGGGGGCATCCCCAAACTTTGACGCTTGTACTTCTTGGATATTTCTTGGGGTGATGCATGGGCATCCCCAAGCTTGAGCTTTTTTCCATTCTTCAACTCATCTCATCATTCTCCAATCCCTACACTTGAAAACTTCCATCATACAAAACTAAACACAATCCTATTAGCAACATTAGTGTAGCATAACATATAATCAACCTCTTTTTGCTTCAGGGTTTTAACCTAAAACCACCACATATTAAGCATATACTACTGTAGCAACTTCCCCAAAAGTTCCGTGATCAAAAGAAAGCGATAAAGCGGCAAACACAAATATTGGCAGAAATCTGTCAAAACAGAACAGCTGACAAAGGCTGAATTTTTTAGGGGTTTTCTGTTGCTCAAATCAAAAAGTGTTCAACTAACGAAAGTTTGGATATAACCTGGGGCATATGCACAAGAAATCGCAGGTCCAAAAGATATACAGAGAATTTATACGAATTTTTACGGTGCAGCACCAAAAACAGTTTCAGGACAGCAACATCCCCAAATCTTACCCCACTCAAATTAGAGGCTTCTCTTGGCACAAAAACGAAATAAAAAGGATAAGGAGCGGTTATTACAGTAGTAATAACTTCCAAGACTCGAATAAAAGAAAAAGTACTGAAAATAAACAATGGGTTATCTCCCAAGAGTGCTTTTCTTTAACGCCTTTGAGCTAGGCGCAGTAATTTGCAAAGATGCTCATGTGGGCGCCATATAAGAGCTTGAGGCAAAGGCGCCATATAGGAACTTAAAGCAATAGAGAGCATAAAAAAGCAAGTATGGAACACGTTTAAATCTAAACTACTTCCTATGAAAAATAGTCTTGTAAAGAGACAAGTCATAAAAGCGCAAAGCAAAAAGCATAGGAAGGCAAAACAAGTACAACTTCAAGAATTGCAGCATAAAGAGGGGAAACTCAATATTGTTGAGATCCATCAAACTATGTTTCCCTCTCTCATAATAACTTTCAGTAGCATCATGAATAGAACTAACAATATAACTATCATTTAAAGCATCCCTATCACGAGCTACATGCATAAAAGAATGAATACTCCATACATGAACAATCGTAGTAGGAGCAGATTCAACAGAATAATTATTCTCATCACCATAATCATCAAAAATAGGAGGCATATTGTAATCATAACTAATTTTATCCTCAATAGTAGGTGAACTGAAAATATTATACTCATCATCATAGCCATCATAAACTAGAGGTTTAGTATCATCACAAGCCAAAGAACAGCTATTTCGCAAAGCATATTCTTCAAACATATCATCATAAGAAGGAACATCACATATGGGAGATAAAATATTATCAGAACAAACTTTCTCCACTAAAGCTGGGGAACTAAAAATATCATACTTAACAAAACCAGCTTCCCCAAGCTTAGACTTTTCCATAGCATTAGCAATAACGGGATTCAAAGCATTCGTACTAATAACATTGCTATGCGAAATAAGCTCCAAAGGATTTTCAATTTTCTCATCAAATCTAAACTCAGGAAAAAGACTAAAGAACTCTTTATTTTCCATTAAGCCTAACTAGTGAAAATAAAAACAAGAAACGAAAAGATATAATTAAAGAATCTAAAGGAAATAACTTCGAGCACTCACACAGGAGGATGCGAGTACCTTTTACCTTACCTCCCCGGCAACGGCGCCAGAAAAGAGCTTGATGTCTACACACGCTTCTGTTCTTGTAGACAGTGTTGGGCCTCCAAGTGCAGAGGTTTGTAGAGCAGCAGCAAGTTTCCCTTAAGTGGATCACCCAAGGTTTATCGAACTCAGGGAGGAAGAGGTCAAAGCCTCTCAAGCAACCCTGCAATTACGATACAGAAAGTCTCTTGTGTCCCCAACACACCCAATACACTTGTCAGATGTATAGGTGCACTAGTTCGGCGAAGAGATAGTGAAATACAAGTGGTATAGATGATTATAAGTAGTAAATACAATCTAGAATAAAAATGGCAGCAAGCAAACAAGTAACAAAACAGCGAGTAAACGGTGTGCAAAGCTTGGAAACAAGGCCTAGGGATCATAATTTCACTAGTGGACACACTCCCAACAAATATAACATGATTGAACAAATAAATAACTTCTCTTCACTATGGTACTCTGAATTACTCTCCTATTGAATAACACTAATCATTGCGTAGGGCTACGAAGCACTCCTCAAAGTTCATCAAGTACTTGACAAACACCACTCATAGAGATATCCAAATCAAATCACAACTCAAGATAGATATTATTGCAACTTAGACCAAGTACTAACACGATGCACACACTGTCAACATTACACCATGAAAGGAGGAATATATCACTTTAATACTATCATAGTGATAATTATTCTCATAATCCATAAGAGATCACAATCGTAGCCTAGACCAAGTACCACCATGATACACGCACTGTCACCGTTACACCATGGCAGGAGGAATAGATTACTTTAATAACATCACTTGAGTACACATAATATCTGAATAATAATATCTACTTGTTCAACATGATACAAAGCTCACGATCACATAAAGATCACATCATGGGAGAGAGAGGTGAACCACATAGCTACCGGTAGAGCCCTCAGCCTCGGGGATGAACTACTCCCTCCTCATCATAGGAGACAGCAAGGTTGATGGAGATGGCGGTGAGGTCGATGGAGATGGCAGAGACGGCGATGGAGACCGATGGAGATGGCTCCGGGGGCACTTCCCCGTCCTGACAGGGTGCCGGAACAGAGACTTCTGTCCCCCGAAATTCATCAACGGCGGCGGCGCTGCGGAACTGTTCTGGAAATTTCGCCGACTCCCTAGGGTTTTCCGTCCCGAGGCTTTATATAGGCGAAAGGGCATCGTCAGGGGGCAGCCAGGGGCTCCTCACACCAGGGTGGCGCGGCCAGGGCCTGAGCCGCGCCACCTATGTGTGAGGGCGGCCTCTGGCCCCCCTACGGCTCTCTTTCGGTCCTCGGGAAGCTTCCGGGCAAAATAAGACTTCAGGAACTTGTTTCGTCCAATTCCGAGAATATTTCCTGTGTATCACTCTGAAACACAAAAATAGCAGAAAATAGGGAACTGACACTGTGGCATCTTGTCAATAGGTTAGTTCCGGAAATCGCATAAAAGTGGCACGAAGTGTAACTAAACAGTAGGCAAATGGTGTAAAAACAAGCATGGAGCATCAAAAATTATAGATACGTTGGAGACGTATCACCTCTCAGTGGGTTGGCTGGTTGAAAGGGTGTGAGCGCCGGCAAACATCCCCGATCGCCCTTGTGGTTGCGAAGCCGATTACTGTCGGAGGGGAGGCCGAATCAAGCCACAGCAGTCAGGCAATTGGTTTTGGTTCTTGGCAGAGCATGCAACCAGGTGATGAGCCTACTGTGGCCATGTCATATGCCGACGACATTGGGTATGAAATAGGGCAGAGCAGTCATGCATTAGGTGCAGCGGCAGATGATGCAGGTGGCGAGATATTTTCAGACGATGAAGATGAGGTTTTGCAGCAGCAGATGGAAGCTGAAGATGTTGATGGAGATGCTGATGATATTAATTCGTCTGACTCTGATGAAGAAGATGAAGAAGATGATCAGGACGAGGCCCCAATTCCGAAAGAATGGAATCAGGACTTCTCAAATTTAATGAGAGTGAACAAGGGGCACGATTCGGCATGGGAGTATCACCCGAATAGCATCCCAGTCGGTTCATTATATCCCGACAAGCAACGTCTTCAGGATGCAATAACTAGTTGGGCTGTGGGGACCCCGGATTACCTATCCGGAATACCCATTATGCATACAATTCACGATCCCAGGAAAAGTGTCGTGAATCCACATAACCGAGTCGATATCAAAGTTACATCATCCATTACAGTACCGAAATAAAAGTCTTACAATTGGTCACATGACCAAGACTGATAATGCCACGTAGGGCAAGTTCACAAATAAGCAGCGGACACAAGAGCAGCGTTGATGACCCAAGTCAAGCCTACTACCCTACAGGCAGCTGACTGGGAGACGTTCCTAGTTCGCATTGGCGTTGTCACACCCATCACCATCTTCAGTAAAGTCTTCCTCCAAGTCTGACCAAGTTAATAGCCAGGGACAAAGCCGTGAGTACATTTGAATTGTACTCGCAAACCATCTAAAGAGAAGGAGTTTGATATGCAGTTTGGCTGTAGCAAGGAAAGGCTCTAGTCTAGTTTTATTTTCTTTGAAAACCTTCTTCTCGTGTTGATATAGCATGTCTAGAAACATGTTCTACGACATCTCTATATCCTTAATAAAATATTTTGTAAAACATTTTGAGATAAAATCTCTAGGAAGGGGGAAACCCTTTTTATTTCAAAACCCAGGTCAATCAAACATGACCATCTCCAATTCCTCGGTAGTACCCTACAAGTACTCCGAACTCCATCGTGCCACGACAGTACCCTCCGAGTACTCCGTCTAGCACCATTCTCTGTTTTTCTTTTAGAAATCATTTCGTAAACCAAAACTGACATTGGGCTAAGCAGCGACCATTCCAACCGTCCATGACCGAGGACTCGGCTATTCGAATAGATTTACACTCTGCAGAGGTTGTACACTTTACCCACAACATCCGAATACTTATCGTGTGGGCACCCTCCCCGCATAACAACATATGCCACGATAAGCACCCGATCGTAGTTTTTCACCTGCCCACCTTAGCATAGGACCTACCACCTAGAGATGCACCCCTCAACACCGAAGCCCAAGTGGCTGTTTGATCCAGGAGTAGCAAATTCCCCAGCCCACTTGACCCTTCGGAACCCTGCCATCACTTGCAGGCGTTTTCAATGAGGGCCCCTAGGTTGTACCCCTGCCCCCTAAAAAGGTGACAATGCGAGCCTGAGTAACCACTGTTACTCAAGGTGCCACGGAAGAGGTGTCCATGGTCGGACTGCCATTACATTTGGAGGCCCCATACCAAAGTGAACAAACTACTCTGCTACGCCCCGTCCCATACCAGGGTAATTGTGGTTGCACGGGTTAATTGTTCCGGTGGATACCTAGTGATCACCAATGTCATTTATCAAATTCCCCTTCTTCCAACTCCGGGATAATCATCCCCACCTTGTTTTTCAAAAACCATTTTTGAAATCCATCAATGGGATAGCTTCCTATTCCAAGGTTTTCGAAACCATTTTCATAAATCTCATTTGAGTGTTCCCAACCTAGAGTTTTTGCTCCACTACAAGGTTTACCAAGAGGGACGTGATGCTAATCATCAAGCCACTAACCCAGAGGATAAGTAGGTGTGGAGATAGGGGTCATCCATAAGGATGATACTATTTGACTTGTGGAGCCAAGTCACCAACAATTGCTATTTAGGGGTAATAGCAATATAAAACCATGCATTTTCATAAACAGTAATAATTATGCAATAAGTAAAACTAGGATCAGATATGCAACAAGTTTAGATGGCTTGCCTTGGTCAGCTTGTCCCTGGTCTTCCTCTTGATGTTCAAATACCTCCCCTTCTTCAGAAAACCCGGTGTCGCTCGAATCTAGCGCCGATAACAAATTAACGCAATAAGCACACAAGCACAAATAATGCACATACCTCACTACAGCAAGCAAAACACACATTCACAAGCATAAGTAGGTATTATAACATAATACTAAGCTACTCCAAGTGGTTTCACTCGATTATAAATTTCGAGGATTAAATGGTGAATTTAGCAAATAACAAACCCCAATAAGCCATTTACCACTCTCAGGGATTTCTACGTAACCAAAGCATACAAATAGCATAACAACAGAAAGATGTGATTTTTTTGAATCCAACAAAAGTGGATTCATCTCATTCTAATTTATAAAACTTTTTCTACACTTTTTCTAGTGAAAAAGGTGGCCATTTTGGAAATAAAACTCCCATAAATTATCAGTACGTCAATAAATTCTTAAAACTTAGGATGAGCAAGATACTACTGTGCAGATCACTGAAAATTGGTTCCAACTAATTTTCTACTATAAACCTTGATAAATAAATTTCTAAAGTCAAACAAGCTATTATTTTGCAATAGCTACTGCAGCAAGTACACAAATCAGAGCGGGTTCAAACCACTTTATCATGCAAGGTATATAAACAGGGGTTCTAACAAAATTGGATTCACCAAATTATGATTTGTATAGCTCCAGATTTGGATTTTATAAGGAAACTCACTTGGTCTACAAGATTAAATAGAAGTAATTATACACTACACATTTTGTTATAGGACCACTTCTATACGATAGATATTTTAACAAGTAACTCATAGAAATTTGAATCTACTCATTTGCATACACAGAGAAATTTTGGTGAATTTATTCCAAACCGGAAGTCTGCAGGATTAACAGATTTGAATAAAGAATTAAAAGGAAAAAAAATGGCACGGGCCGATCGGAGCAAACCTGGGCGGATCAGACATGGTCCGGCCCAATTAACTGGGCATCAAATCGGTACGGGGTCGTTCTTCCTCGACGTACTGGATACGTACAGAGGACGAACCCTAGCTGCTGGGGCCGATCGGGGGTTCTCCGGGAGAGGTCGGCGGTCGGCGGCGGTGGTCCAGTGAGGTGGCGGCGGTGGTCCGGCGTGGCGGCTTCAGTGTTCTGGGTGCATGCACGTGCTTCGGGATTGCATGCAGGGGGTCTCGCGTGAGCGGGCGTGCTTGTCCCCGGCAGCTCACTGCTTCATTGACGATGGCGTCGGATAAGGGTCGACCTAGGAAAGAGAAAGAAGGAGTTTAGGATGAGAATGCATATGGGAGCACGATGGTGCAGAAAGGGAGAGAGAAGAGAGACAGCAGAGGCGGCAACATCCACCTCGGTTGCATGGCAATGGTGACGAGGGCGAGCTCATCTCAGCAAGGGGAAGCCAGAGGTGGTGTCTCCCATCTCTGGGTGGGTGAGAGAGATGAAGAGAGACAGAGTGAGGGTGTGGTAGGTGGCTATGAGCTCGGGTTCGGATCTTATACTGGCGCCGGTGTGACGCCTGTGCGCTCGGTCCATGGTGGTTTCGATCACGCGATTGGCCGTTCTGGCGGTGCTATGAGGTACGGCGTCGTGGACTATGACTAGCAGACGCAAAATGGGTGAGTCTTGCGAGCTGAGACGGCTAGGAACAGCGGGTTTAGTTTTGTGGTCGCAGGTGTTCGATACCGACCATTGGAGGTGTGGCGGAGGAGAGGCCACGTAGTGGGCACGGATAGTGTCCTGGGTCGGTGCCTTCCTCGGTTACAAGATGGTAGAGGAGTTCGGGTTTTGGTCGGCTGGGAACGTGGTGCGCGTCCAACGGGCGGCTGGGCGCCGGTCAGAGCGACGCGACGGGGCAGCGTAGGGGTACTGTAGGTATTGGGACTGTACAGGCGTGCAGAGAGGAGACCAGGGCAGGCTTGATGGCGCGGTGCTAGGGGCTGAATCACTCTACTCCCTCGTGTCCAAGTTACCACGGCCACCGGAGCGTGAGAGAACACAAAGGGCTGTGGGATGTCTAGCCCGAGACACTGGAGGGTAGGGTCAGGCTGCCGAGCTGGAGTGGCCTGCTGCTGGGGTTGGGGGTCGAACTGGAGAAGGTGGAGTAGGAAAGAGAGGTTTGCAAGATTTTGCAAGATGTTGCATCGGTACCCTACGATTCCCTCCACCCATAAACGACAAACAAGAGGCTGCAGCCATGCACCAAGTTGCAGGGACGTGAGAGAGATATGTTGGTACCGCATATGCCACCCCTTCGGTCAATATCTAAAAAGAGGAGAGAGGGGGGTTAGGTAGGCTTGGTTTAAATTAAGGCAAGATTTTGAAAATGGTTAGAAAGATGTAGATGGGGTTGGCATCATATAGAAACAAAAAGCATAGGGAGAAGAAATGGTTATGCCAAGTGATATACATCTTTGATTCAACAAATAATATATATTTGCAAGGAAAAAGGGTTCAATGAAGTAGATAGAGAAAGATTTATTTGAATGGAAGACTTTGAATATTTATGGAATAGGCAATATCAAAATAAATATTTTTGTTGTAATAACCACTCCCTCCAATATCTTGATCTCAAATTCAATTCAAGATTTTAGAAATAGAGGAATAAAGGATCAGGGAATAAATAAAGGAATGGCTTCCCATGCACTCAACCAAATTTTGGGAATCAAGAATTTATAAGAAAGAATTATTAGAGGAGAAATATGATTTGATGAATTCATAGCACCCTGGATCCTATCTTAACATCATGGTGCTAGGGATGGCTCTCTAACATTGGGATTTTATTTGGTTCATGCGATAAAAGGAAAAGAACCTAGAATTCCTTATTCTTCATGGAAGGGTACATCTCACTTGCATACTTAGTTGGTAGGATGAAATAATCTACTACAACCACAACTAGGGTTTTGCTAAAAAAATATGCACACAAGCAAGCACACAAGTTCACATGCATTCACACAAACATTACAAAAGTTTTTGTTGGTCTCAAATTTTTGCATTCCCACACTAGGGTTTTCTGGGTTACAAAATGTGGGGTGTTACAAACCTTCCCCCCTTAAAAGAATCTCGTCCCGAGATTCGGTAGTTAAGAGTTAAGTAGGCCTGGAAATTCTCTCTGGAGATAATCCTCGCGTTCCCAGGTAGCTTCATCTTCAGAGTGGTTGCTCCATTGCACTTTGTACATCTTAATCTTGCGCCTTCGAGTGAGACGAATGTCTTCTCCCAAGATGCGGATAGGCCTCTCTCGGTAGGTCAGGTCATGATTGAGATCAATAGAGTTGTGATCTATTTCGTTGAAGACTTTGGGCTTGTTGGGGGGTTGAAGACACTTGCGAAGTTGTGACACATGGAAGACATCGTGGACTTCAGACAGTTTTGGGGGTAGCTCCAGTTTGTAAGACATCTCTCCACGACGCTCGAGAATCTTGAATGGGCTGATATACCGAGGTGCAAGCTTGCCCTTGACATGGAAACGCTGCATACCCTTGAGTGGGGTCACTCGGAGATAGACTAGGTCTCCTACATTAAAAGTGACAGACCTACGCTTGGAGTCTGCATAACTCTTCTGTCGGGATTGGGCTGCCTTCAAATGGTTACGGATAAGTTGAACTTGCTCTTCAACTTCGCGAATGATATCAGGTCCAAACACTTGGCTTTCTCCAGTTTCCGACCAATTGAGAGGGGTACGACACTTACGACCATACAATGCTTCAAAAGGGGCCATTTGCAAACTAGCTTGGTAACTGTTATTGTAGGAGAACTCCGCAAACGGTAGGCAGTCTTCCCATTTGGTTCCATATGCTAGGACACAGGCGCGGAGCATATCTTCAAGGATCTGATTAACTCTTTCAGTTTGTCCTCCCGTCTGTGGGTGGAAGGCAGTGCTAAAGGAGAGCTTGGTCCCGAGGGCCTTGTGCAAGCTTTCCCAAAACCTAGATGTGAATTGGGACCCACGATCAGATACTATCCTCTTGGGAACTCCGTGAAGGCTCACAATCCTACTCATGTAGAGCTCTGCTAGGTGTTGACCTCGGTCGGTAGTCTTGACTGGGATAAAGTGGGCAACTTTGGTGAGGCGATCCACGATGACCCAAATGGAGTCGTGTCCCCTATTCGACCTTGGCAGTCCGGTGATAAAATCCATGCCAACTTCTTCCCATTTCCACATGGGTACCTTCAGGGGCTGCAACAGACCCGCAGGTCTTTGGTGCTCAGCCTTGACTCGCTGACAGATGTCACATCGAGCAATATAGAAAGCTATTTCACGCTTCATTCCATGCCACCAGAACTGTTCCTTCAAATCTTGATACATCTTGGTACCTCCAGGGTGAATAGAGTATGGGGTGTCGTGAGCTTCCTTCAAAATTAGTTGCTTCAGCTCATCAATGCTAGGGATGCATATGCGGCCATTGTACCACAAAACCCCTTCCTTATCTACCGAGAATCCAGGTACTTCTTCTCGCTCCATCCTTCGCTTGATGCCTTCAATACTTTCATGGCCCTTCTGTGCCTCCTTGATTTGGTCGAAGAGAGTAGGTCTAACCTCAAGATTTGCTAAGAAACCATGACTAACAAGTTCGAGTCCAAACCTCTCAAACTCTTCACATAAGGTGGGTTGTTCAGCCTTTAGTATGGCATTCAGGGAACATGGTTCCCGACTAAGGGCATCGGCTACCACATTAGCCTTACCAGGATGGTAATGAATGCCTAAATCATAATCTTTGATGAGCTCAATCCACCTTCTTTGCCTCATGTTCAACTCCTTCTGAGAGAAAATATATTTCAAGATCTTGTGGTCGGTGTAAATCTCACACCGGTTCCCCATAAGGTAGTGCCGCCATGTTTTGAGGGCATGGACAACAGCTGCAAGCTCTAGGTCATGGGTAGGGTAGTTCAGTTCATGAGGGCGCAATTGTCAGGATAGATAAGCAATGACCTTGCCTTCTTGCATTAGGACACTTCCAAGCCCAAGCTTGGAAGCGTCGCAATAGACATCAAAGCTCTTGGTGATATCGGGCATGGTGAGGATAGGGGCTGAAACGAGTCTTTTCTTGAGTTCTTGGAAACTTTGCTCGCACTTCTCGGTCCACTCAAACTTCCTTTCTTTCTTGAGCAGCTGGGTCAATGGGCGAGCGATACTAGAAAACCCTTCAACAAATTTCCGGTAATAACCGGCTAGCCCAAGGAAAGCTCGAACTTCAGTAGGATTGGTAGGAGCTTTTCTTTCCATTATGGATTTGATTTTCGAGGGGTCAACAGATACTCCACTAGCTGAGATGATATGGCCAAGAAATCCAACTTCCTTCAACCAAAACTCACACTTGCTGAACTTTGCATAGAGCTGATGTTCCCTCAAGGTTCCCAATACTAACCGCAAATGCTCTGCATGCTCTTCTTCGGTCTTGGAGTAGATAAGGATATCATCAATAAACACCACGACAAACTTGTCGAGAAACTTCATGAACACCTTATTCATGAGGTTCATAAAATAGGCTGGGGCATTGGTTAGGCCAAAGGACATTACAGTGTATTCGAACAATCCGTAACGAGTAGTGAAGGCTGTCTTGGGAATGTCGGACTCGCGGACTTTCAGCTGATGGTATCCAGTCCGAAGATCAATTTTGGAGAAGACCTTGGCTCCATTCAGCTGATCAAACAGGTCTTCAATTTTTGGAAGAGGGTATTTATTTTTAATGGTCACTTCATTAAGCCTACGGTAATCCACACACAGTCGAATGGTACCGTCCCGTTTGTCAACAAATAGGACAGGTGATCCCCAAGGTGAAGCGCTGGGACGGATAAGGCCCTTGCTGAGCATATCAGCAAGCTGCTTCTTCAACTCTTCTAGCTCTTGAGGGTTCATACGATAGGGTCTTTGAGCAATAGGGGCCGTTCCGGGGATCAGCTCAATTATAAACTCGATATCCCGATCAGGAGGCATACCTGGTAACTCTTCAGGAAAAACATCAGGATACTCGCATACCACGGGTACTTGGTCAAGGGTTGGCCCAGAGATAGCTTTCTTATAGTAGGCCTTGCGGGATGGCATGGTTGCTACATGATCAACTGGAATACCCTCATTGTTAGTGATAGAAATTGCCTTCTTGGTACAGTCTATATGCCCATTATACTTGGACATCCAATTCATTCCTAGTATCACGTCCAGACCTTTGGTGCCTAAAATTATCAGATCAGCTTGGAAAGGCACACCATGGATATCTACCGGTACTCCCACACAATTTTTCTTGGTTTGCTTGACTGACCCGGGGATCTGAACTAGCATGGGTCTACTCATCATGGTTGGTACTAGCTTCCCTTTCTCCACAAATTGCTCGGTAACAAAGGAATGCGATGCTCCAGAATCAAACAACACCTTTGCAGGTACTGAGTTGATAAGAAATGTGCCCAGAACGACATTAGGTGCTTCCTCAGCTTCCTCTGCGCTAACATGGTTCAGCCGGCCTCTGGCAGCATTGGCTTGATTTTTCTGGTTCCTTCCAGGGGGTCCACGGCCTTGGCCCTGGTTGGGTCGTGGCACGTTGAGGCTCGGTGTTGCGGGCTTCTTGAGAGGGCAATCCCTAGAGAAGTGCCCTGGCTGTCCACATTTGTAGCAGCCACTTCCTTGGCCACGAGTATTGGGGTTGGCATTGTTGCGGGTACCACCAGAGTAGCTTCCGCCTCCAGTGTAGTTGCTGCTGGATTGACGATTGGGGTTGTCGGGTTTCGGGGCCTGAGATGCAAATCTGGGTGGTAGGGGTGCTGACCTGGCTGGGGGTAGACTGCGGGATCTCTGGCTGCTAGATCCACCTTGCATCATTATCCTCCTCTTGCGGCTCTGAAGGGCTGCCTTACGTTTGTCTTCCACCATGATGGCGGCATCCACCATGGCTTCAAGATCAGGATAGGGCACAGCCACAAGATAAGTCTGCAGCTCTTCATGAAGACCATTCAGGAATCGCTCCTTCTTCTTGTCATCGGAGTCAATATCATTGGGAGCATACCTTCCCCAAGATGTGAACTTGTCAAGATACTCCGAGACGTTCATGCTTCCTTGCTTCAGGTTGAGGAACTTATCTCGCATAAGCTTGATTAGTCCAGATGGGATGTGGGCTTTACGAAACTTGGTCTTGAAGTCATCCCAGGTCATCACTTGGTCTTCAGGCTGCATGGCGCGGATATTTTCCCACCATGCACCTGCGGCTCCAGCTAGGAAGTGGGTGGCATAGAGTACCTTCTCATTGGGTCCAACTCCCGCATGCTCCAACTTGTTCTCAATGGTGCGGAGCCAATCATCGGCATCTAGTGGCTCAGTGGATTTGGTGAAGGTCGGGGGATTGGAGTTCTGGAAATCCCTAAGCTTGGTGCGGGGTTCATCATCACCATTACCACCATTGTTGTTGTGGTTGGTGGCAATCTGGGCAAGGTGCTGAAGTGTGGCAAGGTTTGCCTGACGCTCGGCGCATGCTGCTTCACGGTCCTCCATCATCAGCCGCAGTAGTTGCTCTATGGTTGGGTCAGGTGGTGGGGGTGGTGCGATGCTTCCACCATGGCCACGAGTTCCCGAAGCCATTCTGGAAACATAGCCATGTGAGAGGTGGGTAACAATTCAACAAGTGCAGGGCGATAATATTTTGCTAAGAAACAAACATACATTGAGCAAACATAAGCAAGACAATCATGCAAGCATTTCAACTAGGGAATCATAAACCATCATTCCAATACAGGCATACAACCAAAAGGGTACCACACCAACACCAGACACACACAACCAACATAGTCTAGCACACAACCAAGTAACAAATGGTTTCAGCTGAACCATACAATGCACAATCACGCAAAAAGGGTTCAAGGTAATCCTACCAGATACCCGGCAAGTCCTAAGTGTAGGAGTGGGACGTAGGTGACCTACTCGTGGCACATATGCACAAGTTTTTAAGAGAAAATTAGATCAGTGACTACCTCATGTGTGCAATATTGAATATCCAAAGGACTTAAGTTAATAATGGAAGTAGTCTAGATGTTTAAAGAACAAGGGAAGAGATGTAAGCAATATATATGTTTCTAGGATATAGCAGTCTCCTTTAGTATATTGAAAATAGGTTTTTGTCCCGTCTAACGCCCATGCTAACTAAGGTCTCCTAAAGTCAGGATGGCTCTGATACCAACTCTGTGGGGACCCCGGATTACCTATCCGGAATACCCATTATGCATATAATTCACGATCCCAGGAAAAGTGTCGTGAATCCACATAACCGAGTCGATATCAAAGTTACATCATCCATTACAGTACCGAAATAAAAGTCTTACAATTGGTCACATGACCAAGACTGATAATGCCACGCAGGGCAAGTTCACAAATAAGCAGCGGACACAAGAGCAGCGTTGATGACCCAAGTCAAGCCTACTACCCTACAGGCAGCTGACTGGGAGACGTTCCTAGTTCGCATTGGCGTTGTCACACCCATCACCATCTTCAGTAAAGTCTTCCTCCAAGTCTGACCAAGTTAATAGCCAGGGACAAAGTCGTGAGTACATTTGAATTGTACTCGCAAACCATCTAAAGAGAAGGAGTTTGATATGCAGTTTGGCTGTAGCAAGGAAAGGCTCTAGTCTAGTTTTATTTTCTTTGAAAACCTTCTTCTCGTGTTGATATAGCATGTCTAGAAACATGTTCTATGACATCTCTATATCCTTAATAAAATATTTTGTAAAACATTTTGAGATAAAATCTCTAGGAAGGGGGAAACCCTTTTTATTTCAAAACCCAGGTCAATCAAACATGACCATCTCCAATTCCTCGGTAGTACCCTACAAGTACTCCGAACTCCATCGTGCCACGACAGTACCCTCCGAGTACTCCGTCTAGCACCATTCTCTGTTTTTCTTTTAGAAATCATTTCGTAAACCAAAACTGACATTGGGCTAAGCAGCGACCATTCCAACCGTCCATGACCGAGGACTCGGCTATTCGAATAGATTTACACTCTGCAGAGGTTGTACACTTTACCCACAACATCCGAATACTTATCGTGTGGGCACCCTCCCCGCATAACAACATATGCCACGATAAGCACCCGATCGTAGTTTTTCACCTGCCCACCTTAGCATAGGACCTACCACCTAGAGATGCACCCCTCAACACCGAAGCCCAAGTGGCTGTTTGATCCAGGAGTAGCAAATTCCCCAGCCCACTTGACCCTTCGGAACCCTGCCATCACTTGCAGGCGTTTTCAATGAGGGCCCCTAGGTTGTACCCCTGCCCCCTAAAAAGGTGACAATGCGAGCCTAAGTAACCACTGTTACTCAGGGTGCCACGGAAGAGGTGTCCATGGTCGGACTGCCATTACATTTGGAGGCCCCATACCAAAGTGAACAAACTACTCTGCTACGCCCCGTCCCATACCAGGGTAATTGTGGTTGCACGGGTTAATTGTTCCGGTGGATACCTAGTGATCACCAATGTCATTTATCAAATTCCCCTTCTTCCAACTCCGGGATAATCATCCCCACCTTGTTTTTCAAAAACCATTTTTGAAATCCATCAATGGGATAGCTTCCTATTCCAAGGTTTTCGAAACCATTTTCATAAATCTCATTTGAGTGTTCCCAACCTAGAGTTTTTGCTCCACTACAAGGTTTACCAAGAGGGACGTGATGCTAATCATCAAGCCACTAACCCAGAGGATAAGTAGGTGTGGAGATAGGGGTCATCCATAAGGATGATACTATTTGACTTGTGGAGCCAAGTCACCAACAATTGCTATTTAGGGGTAATAGCAATATAAAACCATGCATTTTCATAAACAGTAATAATTATGCAATAAGTAAAACTAGGATCAGATATGCAACAAGTTTAGATGGCTTGCCTTGGTCAGCTTGTCCCTGGTCTTCCTCTTGATGTTCAAATACCTCCCCTTCTTCAGAAAACCCGGTGTCGCTCGAATCTAGCGCCGATAACAAATTAACGCAATAAGCACACAAGCACAAATAATGCACATACCTCACTACAGCAAGCAAAACACACATTCACACGCATAAGTAGGTATTATAACATAATACTAAGCTACTCCAAGTGGTTTCACTCGATTATAAATTTCGAGGATTAAATGGTGAATTTAGCAAATAACAAACCCTAATAAGCCATTTACCACTCTCAGGGATTTCTATGTAACCAAAGCATACAAATAGCATAACAACAGAAAGATGTGATTTTTTTGAATCCAACAAAAGTGGATTCATCTCATTCTAATTTATAAAACTTTTTCTACACTTTTTCTAGTGAAAAAGGTGGCCGTTTTGGAAATAAAACTCCCATAAATTATCAGTACGTCAATAAATTCTTAAAACTTAGGATGAGCAAGATACTACTGTGCAGATCACTGAAAATTGGTTCCAACTAATTTTCTACTATAAACCTTGATAAATAAATTTCTAAAGTCAAACAAGCTATTATTTTGCAATAGCTACTGCAGCAAGTACACAAATCAGAGAGGGTTCAAACCACTTTATCATGCAAGGTATATAAACAGGGGTTCTAACAAAATTGGATTCACCAAATTATGATTTGTATAGCTCCAGATTTGGATTTTATAAGGAAACTCACTTGGTCTACAAGATTAAATAGAAGTAATTATACACTACACATTTTGTTATAGGACCACTTCTATACGATAGATATTTTAACAAGTAACTCATAGAAATTTGAATCTACTCATTTGCATACACAGAGAAATTTTGGTGAATTTATTCCAAACCGGAAGTCTGCAGGATTAACAGATTTGAATAAAGAATTAAAAGGAAAAAAAATGGCACGGGCCGATCGGAGCAAACCTGGGCGGATCAGACATGGTCCGGCCCAATTAACTGGGCATCGAATCGGTACGGGGTCGTTCTTCCTCGACGTACTGGATACGTACAGAGGACGAACCCTAGCTGCTGGGGCCGATCGGGGGTTCTCCGGGAGAGGTCGGCGGTCGGCGGCGGTGGTCCAGCGAGGTGGCGGCGGTGGTCCGGCGTGGCGGCTTCAGTGTTCTGGGTGCATGCACGTGCTTCGGGATTGCATGCAGGGGGTCTCGCGTGAGCGGGCGTGCTTGTCCCCGGCAGCTCACTGCTTCATTGACGATGGCGTCGGATAAGGGTCGACCTAGGAAAGAGAAAGAAGGAGTTTAGGATGAGAATGCATATGGGAGCACGATGGTGCAGAAAGGGAGAGAGAAGAGAGACAGCAGAGGCGGCAACATCCACCTCGGTTGCATGGCAATGGCGACGAGGGCGAGCTCATCTCAGCAAGGGGAAGCCAGAGGTGGTGTCTCCCATCTCTGGGTGGGTGAGAGAGATGAAGAGAGACAGAGTGAGGGTGTGGTAGGTGGCTATGAGCTCGGGTTCGGATCTTATATTGGCGCCGGTGTGACGCCTGTGCGCTCGGTCCATGGTGGTTTCGATCACGCGATTGGCCGTTCTGGCGGTGCTATGAGGTACGGCGTCGTGGACTATGACTAGCAGACGCAAAATGGGTGAGTCTTGCGAGCTGAGACGGCTAGGAACAGCGGGTTTAGTTTTGTGGTCGCAGGTGTTCGATACCGACCATTGGAGGTGTGGCGGAGGAGAGGCCACGTAGTGGGCACGGATAGTGTCCTGGGTCGGTGCCTTCCTCGGTTACAAGATGGTAGAGGAGTTCGGGTTTTGGTCGGCTGGGAACGTGGTGCGCGTCCAACGGGCGGCTGGGCGCCGGTCAGAGCGACGCGACGGGGCAGCGTAGGGGTACTGTAGGTATTGGGACTGTACAGGCGTGCAGAGAGGAGACCAGGGCAGGCTTGATGGCGCGGTGCTAGGGGCTGAATCACTCTACTCCCTCGTGTCCAAGTTACCACGGCCACCGGAGCGTGAGAGAACACAAAGGGCTGTGGGATGTCTAGCCCGAGACACTGGAGGGTAGGGTCAGGCTGCCGAGCTGGAGTGGCCTGCTGCTGGGGTTGGGGGTCGAACTGGAGAAGGTGGAGTAGGAAAGAGAGGTTTGCAAGATTTTGCAAGATGTTGCATCGGTACCCTACGATTCCCTCCACCCATAAACGACAAACAAGAGGCTGCAGCCATGCACCAAGTTGCAGGGACGTGAGAGAGATATGTTGGTACCGCATATGCCACCCCTTCGGTCAATATCTAAAAAGAGGAGAGAGGGGGGTTAGGTAGGCTTGGTTTAAATTAAGGCAAGATTTTGAAAATGGTTAGAAAGATGTAGATGGGGTTGGCATCGTATAGAAACAAAAAGCATAGGGAGAAGAAATGGTTATGCCAAGTGATATACATCTTTGATTCAACAAATAATATATATTTGCAAGGAAAAAGGGTTCAATGAAGTAGATAGAGAAAGATTTATTTGAATGGAAGACTTTGAATATTTATGGAATAGGCAATATCAAAATAAATATTTTTGTTGTAATAACCACTCCCTCCAATATCTTGATCTCAAATTCAATTCAAGATTTTAGAAATAGAGGAATAAAGGATCAGGGAATAAATAAAGGAATGGCTTCCCATGCACTCAACCAAATTTTGGGAATCAAGAATTTATAAGAAAGAATTATTAGAGGAGAAATATGATTTGATGAATTCATAGCACCCTGGATCCTATCTTAACATCATGGTGCTAGGGATGGCTCTCTAACATTGGGATTTTATTTGGTTCATGCGATAAAAGGAAAAGAACCTAGAATTCCTTATTCTTCATGGAAGGGTACATCTCACTTGCATACTTAGTTGGTAGGATGAAATAATCTACTACAACCACAACTAGGGTTTTGCTAAAAAAATATTCACACAAGCAAGCACACAAGTTCACATGCATTCACACAAACATTACAAAAGTTTTTGTTGGTCTCAAATTTTTGCATTCCCACACTAGGGTTTTCTGGGTTACAAAATGTGGGGTGTTACATGGGCAATGTCCACGCAGAGGGTATTTAAAACAGTCGCGTCAAACAAGAAATATTTGACAGTGGAATGTACCAAGGAGAGATGTCCCGCTAGGGTGCATGGCTACCTCCGCAAGAATGACACCTTCTGGGTGGTGAGCGATCACGTGCAGCACACATGTATTATTAGTAACCAGTTGGTGGATCATAAGAACCTAAGTTCCACTCTCGTAGCTCGACTATTTCATACCCAGATAGTCGAGGGCAAAGCTATGGAGGTAAAGGCTATCCAGAAGACAGTGAAGCAGAGATACAAGTACAACATATCTTACGGTAAGGCCTGGAGGGCTAAGCAGAAGGCGTTGGAGACGCGATTTGGGTCATTCTTTGACTCGTACGACTCGGTTGTCCGTATGTTGCACACGTTGCAGGAAAGAAATCCGGGCACCTATGTTGACATCCAAGACTCATGGTTTGCGGAGGACTCCACTGTGAAGGTTTTGGAACGAGTGTTTTTCTCGTTTAACATATGCATCGAAGCATTTAGATACTGTCGACCGGTGTTATGTGTGGATGGAACATTTTTGACAGGCAAGTACAAGGGTCAGATTTTGACGGCCATTGGACAGGATGGAAACAACCAAATCGTTCCACTGGCATTAGCTTTTGTGGAGAGCGAAAACACGGAGAGCTGGTTGTGGTTCTTCAGACAGTTAAAGATAGCAATTGTGAAGGAGAGGCCGAATATTTGCATAATTCATGATAGGCATGCTGGTATACTGAGGGCGGTGAAGACGCTGAAAGAGGCCGGTCCCGATTAAGAAACACCATGGCTTGACTTGCAGAGCCGGTGGTGCATGAGACATCTAGGTGCCAATTTTTTCTCACAGTTCAGGAGTAAGAATCTTATGAACCTATTCAAAAAGTTATGCAAGCAAAACCAGCAATGGAAGTATGCATTTCTCACAAAGAAGCTGCATGAACTAACTGGAGAGCATGTTAAACATAGAAAAGCAGCCCGCGCAGCCGCAGTAGCGGCTCATGCAGCTCTAGTAGCAACTCAACAAGGAACAACATTACCCCCTGAGGAAGAACCAATTGGACTTTGCGATCTGCCAGGATTTGATCCCCCCCCCCCCCTCTTAGGAGGCGTCCTGGGTCTCGCATAAAGAACTTTGCACAATGGATAGAGCATGAGCCTATGGAGAGGTGGTCTTTGCTTCACGATGCTCATCGAGCTAGGTTCGGCTGTATGACCACTAACCTAAATGTTGATATGCTAAACTCTCTATTTTGTAGCTAATCGTACACATTATTTTTTGTTCTATTTTTGTAGGCCGATGAGGTTCACGGAGCCGCTAATGATATTTACCACTTCGCACGATCTCAGTCTACGGCGTCTCTAATTCCACGCCAGCCTGTTGTCACCTTTCTGGGCAAGATGGAGAAGAAGCTACGTTCTATTTACTCCACTCTCATTTGCCGTACTACAGACGATGTTCATCGGAGAAGTGGACAAATGGACCCTCATACTTGGACGCCGCGTCCACCGCGGTATCCAGAAGTGCCTACGCCTCCAGCCCCTCTCAGGCATGCACCACGTCCACGTCTTGATCCACAGGGGAGTATGAGGCCACCTTCTACTGTTGAGCCTAGACGTTCAGCTACGCGGCGCTCCACGTCGAGACAGAGGCCACCTCCTCCTGATCAGGCTGGAGGTTCAGCTTGGCAGCATCAGCAGCAGCCTGATCCTTACCAGACTGGAGGTTCAGCTGGGCCTCACCATCAGCCTGCTCCTGATCAGGCTGGAGGTTCAGCTTGGCAGCATCAGCAGCAGCCTGATCCTTACCAGCCTGGAGGTTCAGGCTATGTGCAGCAGCCGGAGTATGACTACTTGAGCCAGCAGCAGTATGGAGGCATAGCGCAGCAGATTTTTGGTTATACTCCACAGATGGCCATGCCAGAAGGTACGTGCGGTTCACAGTTGTTGTATTTCTTAAGTTATACATAGCCGTAATTTCCTAATAGATTTTGTTGCATTGCACGCTACAGCACAAGGAGGGACGTCGCCTATGCAGGGATCGACTTGGATGACTGGTGACATCGATATTAACTCGGACCCTATGGGTGGTTATATGGCCTTGCTTACTACTCCTCCACCTGATCCCACACAGCAGTCATAGACCGGCAACCAGGAGGTCGACACCACTCAGTACTATCGAGCGGCCCCTAACAGGTATGGATGGACGACGCCTCCGCCATGAGGACCACCACGTGCTCCGCGCCGTCGATGATCTATGTGATCTTTGTATCTTTGTATCCTAATAATTTATATGCACATTCGTATTAGACATATATTTGTAAGCATGTTTGTGGTTCTCATTGTACTACTATCCGATGATGTATGAGACACATATATTTGTCACGATTGATTTCCGACTATTTGTTCCCGCCTATTCTTTCCCGCTCGTTCTTTCCCGCCTATTATTTCGCGCTAGATGTTTCCCGCCAACTCCATTCCCGCTCGTTATTTTTAGCAAAAAATTTCCCGCTCGTTCTTTCCCGCAAACTTCTTTTCCGCTTGATTTCTCCAGCTAACTTCTTTCCCGCCTATTCTTTCCCGCTCGTTCTTTCCCGCTCGTTTTTCCAGCTTGTTCTTTCCCGCTTGTTCTTTCCCGCCAACTCCTTTCCCGCTTCGTATTTCCTGCCAACTCCTTTCCCGTGTCTTCTTTCTCGCCTTCTGTATTCCGTGTCTTCTTTCCCGCCATTTCTATTCTTCAAGTCCTATATAAGACCACCTAAACTTCAGTTCTAGCTCATTGTATCTTGCCCAACATGGCGCCTCCCAATCGTAGTTGGAAAACAGTTATGTCCGTAGAGTTTTTCAAGGCAGCCTGTAGATATAGAAGGAACCGTGAGCTTGTTCCATTTGACGAGCTTGTCAATACCCCCAGCGATCTCATTGAGGTCACATATGATTACAATCAGAGCAAGTCGACAGGCCCATCTCGCACCTAGAAGGAGGTCCAGGCAGAACTTATCAAGATCAACGGGCACTGGATAGATATAAAGGAGAGAGGAGAAGATATGAGCTGGTGGGTTCAACATACCGCGCTCTGGATCAACGACAACCACAAAGATGAAGATATCTTCATGCCTAGCGATTGGGCCAAGAAGAAAGGGGCGTCATCGAAGAGCAAAGAATCTACCTCGTCCATGCCAAATGGCGCTGCTTGCAAGGGCAAAGGAACTGCACCGTTGAAGTTTGACAAAGACGACGACGACGACTTCATGCCTAGCGACTGGGCCAAAAAAGCTTCTTCAACAAAGGGCAAGAGAGTCGCCAAACCTTAGTTATTCATACTATATTTCTATCTTAATTTTAGTTATCCCGAATCATGTATTTCTATTTTAGTTTGCGGTATGTAATACCGATGTATCACGCACTTTCTATATTTTAGTTTGCGGTATGTAATACCGATGTATCACGCACTTTCTATATTAATATAAATGTTACTTCCAATATATATTCAGAAATATTACTCATAGATAAAACATCCAAAATATTTGCCGCGACTAAAAATAATGCAAAGTAATGAAAATAACGAGTTTTCGGGTGCGCGTTGCCTAAAACAGATAAATGGGTGGCCGGTTGAGTGTGTGTAGCAAACGCTGCCCCGAAACCACCCTATCGCATCCGGCGGATACAACAGCAGGCCGTGCAGGCGTCGGCGGCCTCGTAACCACCCTATCGCATCCGGCGGATACAATATGTTCTTCTCCTGTCCGCCAGATGCAATGCTACCCTAGTTCTGTAATTTGCATCAAAAGAATCCTAGTTCTGTAAATGCTAAAAAAAAGTGCACTATTAAAAAAAAATTGTGTGCTAACATATGTAAACTCACACGATCAAATTAATAAAACCATATCAGATCAACCATAAACGCACACGATATCCAGAGCCAATCACGCGAGAAGCTGTCTCCTTTCCGAGACAATCATAGCAGGAACCATTCGTAAATATTCACCCCATCGCACATAGTAGTTCAATAAAACGTGTGCGCGGCAGAGGTCCATCCCCGACCCTTGCAAAATGACAGTGTCATAAATCATGTGGACAGACCATTTCGGGTGTCCAAAGGCCTGTTCAGAACTAATGAAAATGGATATAGTTAGTACGAAACTAGCTAAAATACAATCCGTTGGTACAGAACAACGACATCCATTGTTTCATTCTCTATGCATCTTATCCCTTCTCCGCCGAACTTTAACAAGGCTGGTGGGTCAATTTCTCTATTTATTCCTTTCTTCTTCATTCAAACCTTCTCCAACCATGGGAAATCTCTGCCATAAACCTGTTGCCTTGGTCAAGGAGACGACAATTCGCCAAATGACAGGCATCTTAGCTTAACTGGAGATTTTTGTTTCAAAATGTTATAATAGGAAATAACATGTACTACTTAAATTTAAGTGTTGTTCTGTTTACACTTTTATTTGGCCTTCGCATATTGAAATACACACCTGTTGATATTCATGGAATATTAGGATTTTGATTTGTAGCCACTTGTCTTCTTAGTTGTCAATTATTTCTAAAACATCATTTCTATTCTTTTGTTTATGTAATTTTGATGTTGGGCATTTCAAGGGTCGTCTCCAAAAATTTGGGCCCCCAGAGGTTAAAGAAAAATGAGGCCCTAATTTCAAAAAGATCATACAACTAATATATCCAGTCTCCGCTAAAGAAACTAATATAACCAATGCATAGTTGATATTACTTAAGTGTATAATTTTAGAGGAGTATGTATTATTTGGTACGAAAATGAAGAATTCTATTAATGATAAAATTGTAAATGTAACTATAAGGCAGAAAAAATCCAAAAGAATTATTCTTCGGTCTTCCCTGCCCTAATCTGATCTCGATGCGGCGGTCAGAGAGTCATTCACACAGAGACAAAACTAATATTCCTCTGTACACGTGTTTGTTTATATCCACTATAGCGCCCGATCGACAGAGACTATACAAGCCGATGAGATGCTCGGGTCAGAGGATATGTAACGGATGAACTGGAAACGACAAGGTAAGTCGTTTTTGAGAAAGTGAATGTCGCGAACTGAACGAATGCGCGAGTCGTCTGATTCCCTAGATGACTGCTATGGTGATATACAGGAATACAGCACTCGCCAAGCATCTTCTCTTGTCTTTTCTGTTTCTCTCTGAGAGATAAAAGGATCCTCCTAAAGTTGCGTACTGCTCCGGTCCTCCACCTTCTCTTTCAGTCCTTGTCTTCGTCTACAGGAATGTGTCCCAAAACTTCGAACCGAAAGCATTTAGCTCTCTCCTTTCAAAAGTTATTGAAGTCTAAACCCACAAGCTGACAAGAAAAAACTGCACTCCCGATCGTTATGTCACAATCCTACGACTGGAATAGCTAGTAGTACAAGCTTTACTTCGGGATGCTAATTAGTGGCGGATTCCGAATTGACAAAACTACCTAAAATACCAGCTCGTTGGTACAGAACAACGACAACCATTGCACACAATGATGGTTATAGAGTCTTAAAAAAACGATGGTTAATGAGCTTATATCCCTTCTACACCCAATTTTTTTCCCTTCTACACCCAACTTTAGTAAAGCAAGTCAGTCAATTTCTCTATTTATTCCTTTCCTCTCCGTTCGACATCTTCTCAAACTGTGTGGGAAACCTCTGCCACGGTTCTGTTGCCTTGGGCAAAGAGATGACAATTGGCCACAGGACAAGCATCTTAGGGCCAGTTCTCTCTTGCTGAGCATTGTGCAGAAACGGCTTAATCTTAGCTATCCTAGAGAAACTGCAGTAAATATAAGCTTTAGGAAAACTGTAGTCCAATTCTTTTCAGCTTATGTCATCTGAGCTTATTTTATCAATTCTGTAATTTCCCTAGAATGTGATAGTGTGATATATAGCTTATTCTATATAATTAGTAGGCGAGTAGTAAAATGATTTACAGATATCACAATAATTACAAGTTTTAGGGTGATTGGCATTTTTAGAAATCGTTGATCGAGCCGATCTAACGGTGCTTAAATTAACGAAACTGAACGGAACAAAATGAACGGAACTCAACGCTGCTAGAAATCGTGGGACCGGAACTAAGAAATGTGGGCCCAGAACTGTAATTCTAGGCCATGAAGTCGCGACCGCAACTGTTCCTTCCTTCCCCTCCGGAGCACGGCTTACAGATGCAACGATGGGTGTTATGTGAAAGGGAACCAGCGCCAGACTAGGGGCGTACGTGCATGTGCAGCTCGTCGGCTCAGCCCTTGGTGAGTCCTTCCGCTGCAAGGAGCCACCGGCGTTGGCCTGACAGTTCGTTGCCTTGGCCAAGTACGCAGGGAGTCATATTAGGATTGGTATTTACTTTTATCTTTTGTAGGAAATATAACAGGTATTAGAGAAGAAAGGGTCAAACCCGTTAGAGCGTGAATCATTGTACAAATTGATAAAAATTATCAGTTATTTTTAATCTAATGGTTATAAAGAATTTAGACTTAATGGAATATTTGTTCCGTGCCAATCACCATAAAAGAGCTCCATAATAATAACAGATACTGAAAACTTGCCCGCCTCTACACATATAGAAGCAATCACAAAAAAAAAAACTGATTTAACACTAAACGCTAAACTACAAAGCACCTACAAAAGAAATCATAGAAAATGGGCAGGTGAGCAAGCAAGCAGCATGCCGGCATCGGCAACAGCGCATTGTTTCAGCTGCATGCGATTTGCTAGTGCCACGTGCGCACATCGATGAGCAGATGAAATAAACAACGGTTCGTTTTGAGAAGGCACATAGGAGATGGTGGGAGGGTATTTTCCACGTAAGAACTGTCAGTTTAGGCCTCGTTTGGCAGCCGGGTATATAAGTGTAAACACATGTAATTTATCGGTCCAGCCCGTTACACAGAAATACCCCCTATAGCCTGTTTGGCAGCCCGGTTTGCATCTGTGTAAGCCCGAGGAAAACCCTAGAGACACGTCGGGTCGGAGAGTTTTCGAGACGTGAGGGGGTACTCGCGTTTCTTCCACTCGAAGGGTGGTGACGACACAGAGAACTCTCGACGGCGGCGCAGCGAGCTCCCGCGGCAGATCCTTCTCACCGTCGTCTCCAACGTTTGCTCCATCCGCCAAATCCTCCTCGCCGTCGCCACAACCCGTCGGTGCATCGTCCTCGCCACCGTACCCTCCTCCTTGTCGCCTCCACGCCTTCTCCCTCCGCCGCTTCGCCGTCCACTCGGACGGCAACAGTCCCGAAAGGCTGGCGTTCACTCCGGTACTTTCTTTCTCCACCCCGCAAGTACTAGGGTTCCTGATTGGTTTGGAATAGCTGGCTGCGCCATGGATGTGCAAATTGTTTGATTTGGTCCTATTCTTTTCTGATTTATTGGCTGAGATGAGATCTATTGTTGGTGGCAAAGACGTGGTCAAGGAGGCATGTGCGATTTCTTCTTGTTGTGTGTCTTTGCCCCGTAGGGCGTAGGCTCTGTTCAGAAATTCACATTCAACGAATTCAATGTGTGTTCATGAGCTTTTGATGCATAACATTAATTTCTCGGTGGAGCCCTTGAAGGTAGGCTGCCGTAGTAGAGAAAGGGAGAGAGAGGTGCTGCCTTTTTTGACTTCTGGTTTTGTTGTTCGCGGCGTACTATTTCTGCCGGCGAAGACGATGCTTGAACAGGTTGCTTGTGGCTACTTGTGCATTTTTTTTCTATCCGAGTTAATTTCGTGCCTGGTCCGTTTGATGTTGCTTTGCGGCCCGGGTCTCCGTGGGATGGCGATTTCTTTTCCAAATCTGCTTTACCCCTGTGTACTTTATCGGGGGTGAGGAAATTTTGGAGCGCATCAGAATCAGATGACTATGTGAGTAGTAATACATATTTATAAGAACCCACTCTTTTGTTATCAATGGCTACTAATGTTATGCATGAATTTCACCAAGAGCGAGAAATTAACGTTATCAAGCAGTTCTTGTTGTAAATTTACTTAAATGAACACTTCTTACGTACTTTTACCTCAAGATTTTTAAAGGTTCCAACACTTGCGATCACCTTAGATTGGACGATTTTTACAGTGCCCGGTACTTCAAAACCAGGCGGTGGAGTACCAGCCAAATCAAGCCGTCCATAATGAAAGGGCATTTTAGACTTTATACTAAACCATAGATCGGTCAAGTAGGGAAAAAAATAGATCAACTCCATCGTTTCTTCCCGCAGGACGCCGCCGGATCGTCTATTCCCTGCCTCGCAGGACGCCGCCATGGGTCGACCTGCCCCGCCCAACGCCGCCTCCCTCGTCTCCTCCCCGCCAAGGGTCGACGCCTCCCTGGCCCGCCCCACGCCGCCTGCCCTCGTATCCTCCCTGCCTCGCAGGACGCCGCTGCGGGTCGACCCCTCCCTGCCCCGCCCCACGCCGCCCCAGGTTGAGTACTCGCTGGTCCGCACCATGCCGCCGCAGGCCATCCCTCGACGGCCCGACGCGCGAGCCGTCTCCCTGTCGGTCGCGTTATGCCGTTCGCCCTTTGACTCGTCTCGAGCCTCGAGGGTCTCCGCTTGCGCGTCGTCCCGCCGGAAAATCTTACAGGTTCGTCTCCCTATCGGTCGCGTTGTCTCGTTCGCCCTTTGACTCGTCTCGAGCCTTGAGGGTCTCCGCTTGCGTGACGTCCCGCCGGAAAATCTTACAGGTTCATCGCCATTTTATTAGATATGCTTACCAGATCATTTTATTAGATGCCATCTCCAACAGTGCACATATCAGCCAGCTTTAGCTGTCCCATAACCTCAGAGTTCTCATCTTGATTTTATCATGCTTGCAAGCATCAACCAGTGCATGCTTCTATGAGCCTATGCAATATTGTTACTACCATAATTTTTGTTGCTCTCCTTTCTACATACGACATGTATTGATGTGATTGTTCTGTAGAGTGGCCTAGTTATTTTCTATTGTAGCTGCCATGATATTTGGCTATGTTTTGGAACCTTATTTCAGTTAGCAAGCATAATTAGAGCCTTCATTTTAGTTTTACATCCTCACCGGAAGTTTACTGATATTAAGCTCATTATCCTGCAGTCTTCACAGCTTGGAGATCAATTAAATCAGACCTGTCAAAGCACTGGGAAGACCGAAACACCTATGTATTGGCCTTTGCATTTGAAGAGAGCAATGAGAAACATAGAAACTGTGGGCTTATTTTACCTGAATCAACTCTTGGCGATTATCTTAGAAGCTCTTTGATGTTCCTCTGCTCTCATTTTTAGAGTTCTAGGCATGACGCTTTAAGCCTTTTCTGTTCATCGTCTAGATATACTTTCATGGCATCAAGATGTCAATGTTCTTGCTCTATGTCTATGCTGGTATGGAACTTAGGATATATATGTTGAGAAATCCTAGCTATGAAAACTTTAGCATGTATTTTCGTTCAGTCAAGCTTATGGGCAAAGATGATATTTTATGGACAAAGTATATTGCCTGTTTGTCCGATTTTCAGCCTGTGTGTTTGCACTAAATCTTTTATATCTTAATACAAAGCCCCCACTACCTGATTTTGCTGGTTTCTCGTGCAGCCACGTCACCCCTTATTCCCACCCCGTACTGTCGCGCAGCGCGTGGTCGCGTCTTTTCTCCTCGCCGCCATGTCAGTCTAAGTGGGCTGCTCGACCGTCGTGGGCTTGAAATCCTTTGGTGGGCTCGTGGCCTCGCTGTTCGTTTGTCTCGAGAAAAAGAAAGCCGCTGTTTCTGCAAAAAGAAAAAGAAACCGCTGTTTCTGTTCTACCTAATCACCTGTAGAGTCCGGCATTAATAACTCTTCCTTGGCCGCACTGACTGTTCAGCCTCCTCGGCATCAATGTTCCGCCGCGACGTCAGGCCTCCTCCTCACAAATGTTCATGAAATCGCCTAATAAATTCTACTAGCATTCAACGAGTAGAAACTGCTCGATTGAACTCATCCGCCACGGTAGCCTCTAGGTTAAAAACCAGGCCATGGTGTGCTATCATCCGCATCAAGCGCTCCAGCCTACTCGCTGATACTGGTCGCTCCCCATTTTAGTTTCCCCTTTGTTTCTTTTTTCAGTCCCTGAATAAATTTTCCAATTTTTCAGGTTGCGGTTGCCCCTCCACCCGATTAGATTGGATTCTTCATGCTGCTAGCTCAAGGCCCCTTGATTTGTCTGGATTTTTTGGAATCTCCATGCCGCTCGCTGAAGCTAGGAGGGAGAGGTCAACATCGCGTATACTGCTTATGAATTGCTCCTCTGATTTTGTTCATTGCCGATCCGCAGTTTATGGCCATTCAGGTTTCAAGAAGGCATGAGATTCATGCTTTGAATTTACTTATTATTTTAAGGAATCAGATTCAAGAAGGTGCGAAATTGATGCTTTCAATTTACAAAGCTGCCCCGTCCCCATGTTGCCATGGGCTACCAGCCCGCCCGGGTGCTCGCATCCATCCCTGGCAACGTCAAGTTCAGATTCGCCTTCTCCTTTTTTTTCTTTACCACCTCCTCATGTCTGTCGATCTGTTAGGTCTCTCGCCCACTCGGAAGCTGCTTGACATTTTGCTTACCCTGGTTTCATTGCAATTTCATTGGATTCTTCCTATTGCTTTGATTGGATTTCTATTGGATTCTGAGTGTTGGTAGCTTAAGGAAGGAGGATCATCACGTGTACACCATGTTAGCTAACAGATCAACAGTACCACCTTCCACAGGTACACATGCCCTCATCTCTTGCACTTTATAGTTTACATTTAACTATTTTGTGCATCTTCTATTTCGTTACTCTTGATGGTCACATATGTTTGTTCCACTTAAAAGTACCTATCAGTCATGGGAGGATTTCCTAGCCAAATTGGTGCAATTTTGGCCTTCTCGAAGGAACAAGTTCATAGGATGCTTATATTTGCTATATTTCCTATTTCCTGATGCAGCAACGAAAGGCACCGAGGAGGAGCTGGTGGCAAGACATGTGCTGCTCCAGCAACCATCATCGTCCTCTCAAAAGGAAACTCCTCTGCTGCTGTTTATACAACTTAGATTGTTAGACATCTTGATTTTTTTGTTAATACGGTTATACTATAAGTTCCCGATGCTCAATGTGGTTGGAGAACAGAACATGGGATTATGTTTTTTTCAGGTAGCAGTGCTGCAAGTTGGACAACGATAAACCATACTGGAGTTGGCTTCTGGACTATCTGTTTTCTTCCTTGCTTCATATTATTCCTCTGTGATGTCTCCACCGTTATTTAGGCGATATGTGCAAAACAATGACTTAGCAGTTAGCAGGTAGAATTGAACAAATTATCTTTGCTCAGGGCAGGCATTATTTGAATTATTCCTCTTATCCTGACAGAGACCCTCCGTTGATTTTAGAATTCACTTCCCCATGGTGCCTTCAATGTGTGACCTTGGATCAGATGCGTTTATATCGAGATCTAGCATATCCCAGATTTTGTATGTGCTAACTAAATTTACGAGAGGAAGGAAACCATATTTCTTATGGTTAATTATAATATTTACGTCAATTCTTAGATATGGTTACCTTACTTTGTTTTCAATGATCTTCATATTTTGTTATGTTCTTTTACGTCAGTTAAAATTCCAATAGTACATTCTGTTGTTTATAACAAAGAGTACCTCTATTGACGAACTATCTTTTTTATGTTTCTTCGTAGTGCTTCAGTTAGCAATGTAGGTAACTGTCACATATCTGAAATGATTGTATAGCACTGACCAAAAAATGGCTCTTTTTGTAATATTGAGTCAGATACAAAAAGCTATATTATATATGTTGTATAATTCCATGGGATTTATTACAGCCTTTTGCTTGACTGATAGCTTCCATTACTTATTTTTACACTGCCACTTTAATTCTCTAATTCTCTAAAGATCTATTAACATATTTCGCAGCAACGCGCGGGGTATCATCTAGTTAATATTGTGACACATCACACTATGAGTGTTGTCAATAGTTTTTTTAGCGTGGAACCATAGGGGAAGCCCCTATGGTATAATTTTTTCCATTAAAATAATATTTACAAGTGTCACCCAATCTTAAACGAATAAATCAAGGGGGGGGAAGAAGTTGAGATACAAAAAGATGATGAATCTAGAAATCAGAGCACACATGTCTGAATCCAAACTAGAAGTAGCTGCACTAGGCAGTCTTTGACTCGATGTCTATGCAAGTCCAAGTCACTTTTGAACTTAACAGACCACCTGGCCATCGAAGGCTGTTGCAATCTTCATTTTGTATTACAGGACATGAAAAGGGATGGAGAGGCAATACTAATATCAGAGGTTCTTCCAGCATGCACAGAGCCGAACAAGTTTGTAGAAATGAGTCTTTCAACAAAATCTTGAGCTTGTATACTAGTTCGTTCAGTCATGCTTGTGGACAAAGATTATATTTGTTCAACATATTCACAGTGAGAAATGTTTCAATATAGAATTCTTTAACCTTCAGCCTGTGTGTTTTAAGTGTTGACTTGTGCCTTGAGGGTTATATATACATAATAAATGTTTTTACATAGAAGTATGCTTCAGAATTGTTATATTTTTGTTTTGCAGTGTTGAAAAACTAAACAACTATTTGCTGGTTGTACCAGAAAGTCGCCATTTCAATCATAAGTTGCTGATGCTACCAGAAAGCATCATTTTGAGAAAATGAGCTTTCCAATTTTGAGAAAATGAGCTTTCCAGCTTAACTTCGTGTACAAAACTTCAGGGGGATTTTATTATCTCACGTCTTGTACAATACCAGTTTTACCTTGAGCTTAAGGAATCTTTTTGAAGGAGATAGCCGGAAATTTCTAAAGTGAACCTGAAATGATAATGCAGAACACTGATTTTTCTATTACAAAAGAAAACATTGTCTCATATGAGTTTTATTTCAAAACTCCATATCTATACAGTGGTGATTAATATTCTGGAAACATATATTATCAACATGAACCAAAAAAGTTTTGAATATTTCCTATATCTGCATTCCTTGTCGTGAAGTCCCGCGTGTGATATGTCATGATCTACATGCTTGTCTCTGTAAACAAACAACTCTGAACATAGAGTCAAGTTTGTTCTCTAATTTCGCAATTTTTTGTTCCTTTCTTATCAGAAGGTCGAAGCCGTCATGCAGTAGTTGACCATGCCTTCAGCATATTTGTTCAGGAGGTCCTCCCGGATTGACGAACTGCAACCCTACATATAGAAAAATTAAGTGTGTAGTATCCATATAATTTTTCAAAAACTTTACTGCATGACATTGAATACGAACACAAAAGGTAGGTCACCTCCGGCATTGCACTTCATTAACATCTGTAAATCTGTAATATTCTTTGTAGCTGATTTCTCGAACCACCAGTTCGCCACAAGCAAATTGTATCTCCGGCAGATCACAATCATCATAAGATAGCGACCTCTGACGACTCAAATGCAAGCTAGATCCTCCGGTTGACATAGTCGTGTAAATCCTTTAACCTAACAGACCGGGTACAGATCAATTGCATATAAGATACATGGATATTCTGTAGCAGTCCATGTATGAACTAGAAAAGAATTACTGCAGAAATCTAACGTGTGGCTTCTTGCTTGAAGCAAGAACTGTACAATCCACTATGTACAAGGTTCCCTAAAATTCAGAAATTCACGTAGTAGGAGAGGGGGAGGGACTAGAGCTGGAGCATTACCAGGAGATGTGAAGTTGCCCCGTCGCCGTCGCCCGCAGCTAGTTGCCGCCGTCGCCCGCAGCTAGTTGCCACCGCCGTCGCCCGCAGCTAGTTCCCGCCGCCCGTAGCTAGTTGCCGTCGCCGCTCGTCCCTTCCCCACGCCTCGCCGCCGCAGGGACCCGACCACCTGGACGGAACGGCCGCACGGCGCCTCGCCGGCCGAATCCTCCTCCATATCCCCCAGCGCCGCCAGGATGCGGCGATTTGAGTCGATCCGTTCACCGGAAAGAAGAACGCCGAGAATATTTAAGACAAAATGACCAAAATACCCCTCACCGGGGCAGATGATATCTGTGAATGAGGACGAATGACTGTTTTACCCCTCCGGTGGAGGTACTCCCCGAGTTTTCCGTGCGATTTCGACTGGGTACTCCGTGGCCATCTCCTGGAGTACAAACGCTCAGGGACCGTTCGATCCTCTAAAATGTACGGCTCATATTAGTTTCGGGGTACTGTAAAACTCCTCTTAGATTGAGCCTTTTTATTCTGAATCTGGGTTGTGCTACCTGGAGTGTACTGAACGAGTTTATATGCTACTGTTCTGATACATTTTTTGTTAAATTTATGTGTGCCCTCCATAGCTTTATGGATGACGAATACAATTAAATTTATTTGTGCCCTGTTTAGGAAAGTGATCATTTTGGAACCTGATGCTTATTAATATTGTTTCCTGCATAAAGAAAGAGACAGGCATGTTGTTTCCTGTTTTTGTCATCCAAAGGTTTGGTATGTTGTGTCCCTAAATTTAGCAGCATCATGCATGATCATTTTGGTAATCTGAATGGTTAGCAGCAGCTTATTAATTCCCTGTTTAGCAGCAGCTTATTAATTCCCTGTTTAGGAAAGTGATCATTTTGGAACCTGATGCTTATTAATGTTGTTTCCTGCATAAAGAAAGAGACAGGCATGTTGTTTCCTGTTTTTGTCATCCAAAGGTTTGGTATGCGGCTTTGTCAAGTTCTCTGAAAATTTAGGTGTTCTTCTATTCCTTCCAGCGCCAGTATGCCGCTGTGATCAAGCATGAAACTGGTTCTTTGCTTGTAGCTAGATTCTGTTACCTCTGGAAATAAAGTTTCATATTTGTAACACATTCCATGTTCAGATTCTTTGCATTTTTTCTATGGAACTGTTCTGATGTGGCTGCACTGATGAAACAAGCTCGATTCTGAACCTTGGTTTTTGCAGCAAGTTTCTGTAACTTTGTATGCCTTCTATTGCTGGTGCAAAAATTAAGTTAAGAGTTACAATTTGTCCCACATATTTTATCTGTGCAAAATAGATAACTTGATATTTGGAAATTTCTGTTATATTCTTTTCGTTATACTATATTTTGAATGTATTTGAGGCTGCTGTTCATAGCACATTACTGTTTTCTGTTCTACAATATCTAGATCGGCACAATATCTTAGAGACCAACTACATGCAATTTTGGGTTTATGCTCATTTGAGCTGTTGTATGTCTTTGTTTTTTGAGGAAAGGTTGTGGCACAAGAGGAAGTCTGAGGTCAAGGAGCGGTATTCATCTAAAAACATGAAACAATGCTAGTTCGACCATTTTAGTCCGTGATTTTAGTTGGCACTATGATATGTAATACTTGTCATCATTTGCTCGGTTCCTGTGAGCGTTCTTTGATTTTAATGATGTTGAATGGTTGCTGCAACATATTTTATTGTTACTATGTAGCTGATGAATGTAATGCTGCAACCTGTGATTAGCGTGCACAATTTGTGTCTAAATTCTGTGACGAAATTCTGCCAGATTAATTCTCATGTGCCAAACGACAGGGATGGGTGTAGTGTATTCTGGTGTAGGGAGTATAGGGTGAGGGGAGTGAATTGGGTGACGGAAGTGTATTCACCCAATACTCTTGAGAAAACACCCCCAAATACTCCAGGGTACACCTCTGTCAAACAAGGCCTTATGGGTAGTTTAGGGAAAATGAAATTATTTGACAGGAGAAGCTCGGGAAGCTGAGGGAAGATGCCCTCCTGTGGCTTCCCACAACTAAGCGCGGCGGTGGCGGAAAAATTAAGCGCAGCTTAAAAATTATGTTCTTTTCAACTTAAGCTTAATTTTCAAGTTAAGCTGGTTATTAAGCCGAAAAGAATCGACCCTTAGCTTAAGTAGAGATTTTTATTTAAAAATGCCTTAATAGGAAATAACGCATCCTTCAATCAGAATTGAGTTTCATTCATACTTTTATTTGGACTTCAAGTATTGAAATACGCACTGTTGATATTCATGGAAACTTGGATTTTGATCTGTAGCGACTTGTATTCTTAGTGTTTGATTGATTCTAAACAATGGTTGCTAATCTTTTGTTGATCTAATTTTGAGGTTTGGCATTGCGAGGGTCGTCTCCAAAAATTTCGGGCCTGGAGGGAAAGCAAAATGAGGTCATAATTTTAAAATGTTCACACAACTAATATATCCAATCCACTTTTCCTTAAGTATATAATTTTAATATGTGTTATTTGGTACAATATTTGGAAAGTGTATTAATGCTAAATCAATAAACTGGCCTCATTTTCTACTATAATCATCATCCTTCTAGTATTCCTTCAAATGAAATCTCCAACTATGTCTTCGTAATTAATCTTCTCCAAGACATCTTATTAACAAGAAAATATCTAGATGCATGATAAATTGAGTAAGTGACTAGCTATCCCCCACCCGCAAACAATTCAAGTGCAGAGTTACGAGTATACATACTTTATCAACTTCTAATTATCAAAAAAAATTGATACACAAATCTGCAAAATGCCAATAACACCTAGATTGGCCACAGTTGTGAAAATACATAACAAAAAATGTATTAGCAAATATATAAATGAATTAATCAATTGAGTATAAACTTACGCAGACAACTGATGAACTAAATATGAATTGATATCAAGACATTTTGGTCTGTGATTAAGTCACTAAACCTAGGCTTGTAATTACAACACATTTGAACTCTTACTGATGCAATCATATATTACTCCTGGCCGAATGGATGTCCATGTGGCCTACTCCTCAACCTATTGACTTTCGACCAGGATGTCGCTGCTCTCGAAATTCTGGCCTAATGTTCAAACCATTGTGTACTCGAGGTTCTGTAGGAATTCAGAAAATAGTAGAATTTTTTTTCCAAAATTTATCAAACCGAATTTTAACATTAACATTTTAATTGATCAAATACACAATCATTCCATGTTTGTTAGATCTAACTACTTCACTATTGTGGCTAATTGAATCTTGCACATTCACATTAGATAAATGTATGTCAAATTGTCTTACATCCTTACCGTGGAGTGGAGAGGGCAATTGCCCCCCCCCCCCCCCCCCCCCCCCCCCGGCCTAATTATGTGATAGGATATGTCTTTACTTGCTCTTGGGCCCTCCTAGAGCTAAATACAATTGAGTATATGGACGATCAATAAGAGAGTTGATGAGGCTCACCTGGTGTGGTCACTGAGGCTGTGCCTCAATCCACATATCAAAATAAATATTCTATGAATCAAGTGGGGCTCTGATCCATCCAATCACAATCAACTGCACTATTCTCCACAACTGTCAACTTATGCAATCACTTGGCAAGACCGTAAGATTAGCTTCCTGAGAGTGAAAGTAAAATCAACACTGCTAGTTTCCTCGTAGCCCGCATGCGTGTGCTTGATTAGATTACATGAAGTCTACATGAAGGGAACGGTCAGAACAATATCAGATTCTAAAAAGTTCAGAAAGCTCCAATGGTAGAAACACAAAGCGAAGGGAAAAAAATAAAACGAACCCATTCGAAGAACCTAGCCTGAAAAACCTACCAAAAACTGCGGAGAACTAAAAAACATGTTGTATGGCGGGTTACGGCAAGCCGCCTAATGGGCCGGCCTAGCACACACGCACGAGCGGGCTGGGAGGAGCGCAACCGCGGAAGGTCACAGGAGACAAATAAGGTTTTTCCCCAAAGCTCGCGTATGTGATTAAAGAGTTATTTCTAAAACCTCTTTCTTGTCATTCTGGCCCATGTGAGAACAGGTGGGCTGATGGCTAGTCCCATATGGGCTATATCTGTTGGCTTATGCAGGCTTCTGCAACTTGAATGGACTACCAGCTACTATGAGCAACTGGGCTTTGGTGTCTACTAGGGTGTGTTCGGTTGGTGGAACGAAGTGGAATGGAATGGAACGGTTCCACACTTAGAAGCCGTTCTCGTGTTCAGTTCAAAAAAGGAATGGAATGGAATGGTTCCACGAAAAGGAATATCCGCACTAGATGCGGAACGCACCCATTCCACCGAATCGGTGGAACGTCCCCGTTTCTCTCCACTAATCCCTCGCTCCCGATAAAAAAAAGGAAAAGGACCCCTGTCAACCGAATCGGGGGCGGCTGGGAGCTCGCGCGGGGGCGGCTGCGAGCCTGAACGGCGGCGGCGGGAGCTCGCGCGGGGGCGGCGGCGGCGGCGGCTGGGAGCCTGAACGGCGGCAGCGGGAGCTCGCGCGGCGGCGGCGGGAGCTCGCGGGGCGGCGGCGGGAGCTAGCATGCCGGCACTCGGGTCAGCGGCAGGGAGCTAGCATGCCTGCCGGCACTATGGTCGGCGGCAGGGAGCTAGCCTGCCGGCACTGCGGTCGGCGGCAGGGAGTGCTAATTTCGATTTTGAGGAATAAAATCACAATTTGCCACTGTTAAGTACGATTTAAGAACCGTTCCATTCTATTTTCTAGTCTCAACCGAACACCTGATAGAACCGTTCCATTCTATTTTTTGGTCCCAACTGAACACAGGAACGGAACCATTCCATTCCTCTGGAACGGAACCATGACATTCCATTCCACTTCGTTCCCGAACCGAACACACCCCTAGGCATCAGAACAGTATTGGATCAAGCGAGACACACAACCCTATTTTAGCACCCCCTCCTAAGAAGCACCTACTAGCATATGGTACTTGGTTCTCAAAATCTACTAAGTGTATTGTTTTATGTTAGCTATTAATCTGTGTGAAGGACCCAAATATACTATTAGTGTACACGATAATAGGAAGTACAAAACACGTTAAGAATAATAATAATTACATCAAGATCCTTGGACCACTGTTGTTATCAGAATGAGCTGCTAACGCGCCACAAGATCTTATTTAGCTTCACCTCCACCAAACAAACCAAATTTTAGCTCATTTAACAAGGTTAATACATCTAATTTTAGCTAGTTTATTGTTCATATTTTTGCAATTTTTATACTGGACCTTTCTCGCAATAATTCGTCTGCGCTAACACTTGTCTGTCGTCATCAAGAATATGCTAGCTAGCTAAACAAGTCTTGCCAATTTTGGCCGAGAACTACCTAGCATGACCATTCCGAATTCGTTGTTAGTTGATTACAGATCCCAATTTAGATGTTGCAAAGGGAGCTCGATGGTTAGTTGATTACAGATCCCAAGTTTGTGTCAAAAAAAAGGGAGCTCGATGGTAGATTGATTGTTGAAGTATTGTTGCCTAGACTAGAGTCGTTTACAAGAAAGGCCTAACCTTGTCGAGAGGGACTCTTGGATTCGTAAAACACGAACGACAGTGAATTATCTCAATCGTGGTTGTGCACATGGGACCAACGAAAAACAGACATACGATTATCTATTCGGAGTATCATCCATGAAAAAGAAGGTGATGTTTCACCCTTCTGGAATTAAGGTCAATCCGCCGACACGCGTAAAACCAAGTCTACGAAGACGTCAGATCAATCAAATAACGAGATACGCATCCACGGCAGCTATAGCTAGTTAGCTACTGAATCTGCTCTGTAGAGTGAACTATTGTATTATATTATTGCCTTTTTTTTCATAATTTCCTCTCACTTAGCAGACAACAAAAATAAAATTAAGCTCGCTACAAGATTATGCATGCATTGCATACGTAGCATGCTACGTACCCCGTATCACATGGACGGATCTAGCCATTCCCTAAGTCTGGGCGGCTGATTTGTCAAATGATACAAAGCTGACGATATATAATTTTTTAAAGCAATTTCATCTAAAATTTAGCTGCTTAGCCTAATTTTGCCTAGGCTTCCAGAAGTTCATATATATGCCACTAACCTTATTTTTTTGAAAACTTAAAAGTGCAATATCTAATAATGTGGTGCGGCCGCAACTAGTTGTGAAATATTCACATTCCGTTTTATAGGAGGAATGTACAACAACATGAAGAAGGGGGTGGAGTTTTGGCTCCCGAGTCCAAATGAACCTGCTATCTGGACCGTTGCTCTGTGCGCAGAGATTGACATTTCATTCAGAATTGAATTAGATACGCACAGCAATAAGTGGGGAATACAACGTCGTTTTGCATACCGTCGTGCGTGGGACCCGCCTAAAGTAACGCGCGGTGACAGGGAGACTGCGCGTGCAAACGATAGCCTAAGAGCAAGTACAATAGGGTACACTCAGCAGGCTATAAGCATTAAAATATTATATTTTTGATAAGTTGGAGGAGTGAGAAGAGGAGAGAGAAGAGTAGTGGGCTCTCATGCAAGAGCTAGCTCGAGCACGTGCTCCTAGATACTTTGTGAGAGTGTCAAGTGGGCCATCCATTAATAAATTGGTACACTTTTGTAGCTAGCTATTATACATATTGACTATAAAATAGCTATAGATAACATGGCAATGACATATAGCCAGCAGCGGGCTCTTTTCTTGCTCTAACCGTGATGATCTTAGACTAGCGGAATAGGTTAGGGCGGCTACGTGGACCATGGTTTCTGAGTGATGATGATTTGGCCGCCGACGCGTGGCTTACGGATCTGACCGGCTTATCAAATCCAATTTTATTTCACCACGAGCAGAGATTTGGGGAGGAAACCACATAGCTCTCGATGAAGATCGGCTCTGAATAAGCCTTGGGCTCCGGCGAGACGGGAGCAGAGCAGAGCAGAGGCTCACCGGCAACAAGCAAAAAAGAAGGACCTCCCCCTAGATCCAGTGAGCAGGTTCGTGCATGCAAACTTGTTTTTGATCATGGCGGTAGCAGCTATAATCTTCTCCAACCTGTGACCGGCCAGCCATTTTCGCTGTGGCTATCTACTAGGGGACAACGGATGCTGCCGCGGATGGTACAGTCGTGAGGGAAGAAGGCGCGTGCAGCCATGTCGGGTCTCTGGAGCCGGAGCAAGGGGTGGTGGGCATCCTGCAAGACATTGCCGAAGAGAGTGAGAATGAAGCAGACGAGCAAGCTAACTCCGCGCTGGAAAACTGAGTCCACAATCTCCCGGATTGACCAAAAGGTAGAGTAGCAATTCAGAGTTTCAGGTCCAAAAAAAAAACTGGGTGATGTGCTGGCCCTGTTGATTTCATATACTAACTAATATGTCTACTTCCGGAAAATCCACAGAATTGTAGTTTGAAATCAGCTTTCTGTAATCCCTTCTGGTTTCACTTAAGCTAGTTCGAAAACCAAAATTCAGAAATTTGATAGTTTTGGTTTGGGATTTTCTGTGTTTGCGTTGGCACTTGTCGTGTACAGATTTTGGCAACTAGACTGTCGCGTTTCTTCAGATAACTAGTATGTGCACTTCTGTCAGATCACAAAAAGAAATTTATCAGAATTGTGATTTTATTTTAGCGTGCTGCAGTGCCCTTCTGTGCTGTGTTAAGCTAGTCAGAAAGCATACTCAGAATTTGACAAGTTTAGGTTACCATTCTGTTTGTTGCGACCGCATTTGTCATGTACAGTACAGGTTTTGACAAAGTAGCCTGTTAAATTTGTTCAGGATTGTCGAGTTTCTTGGGGATTATATTGCATAGTTTCTGATTTCGGATCCGCCCTTGCAGGGTCTGTTGGTCCAGGATGCTGGGCTTCGCTTGTACCGACAGATAAGAAACGGTGCCCTGATAATCAATGCGCCTCTAGCTGGTCCAGAGACACTGTTCAATAGTCGGCATACAGAGAGGAAAATACGGGCATGACCATCAATACCGAAGCAAGTGATTGGTCCAGAAATCGAGTGCATCTGGACCCGGGAGCCAAAATGGGTTTCCGAACAACATGCACATATATCATGATCGCTGGTTCAATCTCATGGCCTCTCTCAATTATGATCTGGTTAAATTCTTTTAATGGTAACCGGCATTTAAGTTGCCCCAGATGTATGTATGAGATGTTACGGTAAAACATATTTTGTGAACATCTAGATCTCACTTGCATGGCTAATAAGGGACCCTAAGCTAATAGAACCGGAGCATGAATGCCTTGTGAGTGATGTCTGGACTAGGCAACTTATATCTGAAGGTATGCCATTGTGTACTTCCACATCCACACATGCCCGGCCCTAGGGGGAGGAAGGGATGAGCGCCCGCCCTGGGCCCAAGATTCAGAATGTGTATTCACAATTTTAAAGAGGCCCAAATTTTTTGACAATCAAAAGCCTAGTTTTTGGCATGGATAATTGATTATAGGAGGATCATACAGTTCTAGCTATATACTAATATATGGAAGGTATAACATCTGTTGATCATAATCACAGAACAGATCCGAACTTAAATTATTCAACATATATAAGTACCAATTATTCAACATATCAGAGGGAAAACATCTAAAATATACGGATCAGGGAAAATAGCAAAACGATAAGAGAGTTTATAAACTAGCTAGAGGATAACTTTTTGTTGCTTAGAGGATTGAAAACTAGTGATGATGTCCTCTTTATTGACTTCCAAGAAAAAAAATCCCTTTCAATGAATGTAACCAAACAACCTATGCAACTTGAAAACCAAAAACAATAGGTTTGCCGAATTTTGTAAAATTCTATCTAATATGAATTCCTACAGAACCTCGAGTACTCAATGGTTTGAACACCGGGCACGAACTTCGAGAGCAACAACGTCCTGGTCGATAGCATAGTTTAAAAAATCTGGCCGGTGAGTGAACCGGTGAGGTGACTGGCTCACTGGTTCACTGGTCCAACCGGTGGCTCAGCTGGTTTAATAGCGACAAAAAACCATCAAATTTAATATAAATAGTTAAGTTAATTTTGGAAAAATTTAGCATCGAATCATATATTTTGTGTTTGCTTTCATAGTAGATCACAAACTAAGTGTAGTAAAAGTGGTATTAGGCCTTATACGGGGTATTTGGAGCAAGGTTCTAGGTTTTAGGATCATAATCTCACAAAAACACATTATTTTTATGCAACTTTTTTAGTTTTTTATTAGTTGGACTAGTGACTCTTAAAAAACCAATAAGGGCTTCGGTTTAAGTTTTTTTATTAAACCATGAACCGGTTTGGTTTTTAAAACTATGGTCGATAGTCTAGGTTGAGGAGCAGGCAACAGGAACACCCGGACAAGGAGCAACAACAGATGAGGACAGTCAACGAACAGCCTGGCCACGCGTCGGCGAACGAACGAGGACGAGTGCGGTGACTGCGGTCTACGACGGCGGCACCGAGATTCCTCCCTCGCATGTCTAGGGATGTTTGCTAGGTTCAATCTGGAAAAACGTGAGGAGATGGAGCGATGCCAAGGAAGATACTCCCTCCGTTTCAAAATATAAGATGTTTTAGTTTTGTGAAACACATGTATTTAGACATCTTTTAGTGTGTAGGTTCACTTGAATATACACACTAAAACGTGTCTAGATACATTTGCTTCACAAACCTAAAACATCTTATAATTTGAAATGGAGGGAGTAGCTGTTTTTTTAAAAGGATATAGTTGTTGATCTGTCGTGTAACGCTAACAAAGTACCAGAAGTGGCCGATGGAATGATCTAAATGGGCCGGCTAGCTAGTTGGGCCAAGAAGAGGACGCATGGGTGTGGATTGAAATGAATACAATATCCGTTTTTCTATTTTTCTGTTTTCATGTATGTACCGATTGTATACCACAAGCACTATACCTATATTTATATATATAACTATCTAATAATAACGTATGTAATGTTTTTTAAAAAAAAATTGGCCTAAAATTTTCATCCAACATTTTTTTAAAGTGTTTTGCCCTCCCACTGAACATGAAATTACAGGTCGTGGCACCGCTTAAGTGAATTCCGATTCATTTTTTATAAGGAAGAAAGGATAATAACGATTTGTTATGTCCGATGGCTACTCTCCGTCCCAATATATCGTGACGGGAGCTCCTTTCTGCCGCCTTATGCGGCGCTAGTTAGAAGCGCCACATACCTCTTCACTCTTCGATTATGCTAATGGGCTTGACCCAGTATTACGGTCTTCGAACTGTTTCTGGCCGTACCAATCGATTGTTCGACGCACGTGAACTGCATTTTTTGCATGCCGCATGCATTGGTTTCACTGTTTCTTCTTGCGAACTGTTTCTAGCGCGAATTTCATCGTTCATGTGCTCTAGGGACAAGCACTACTTTTTACTGAAATGCGTGCTTAAAACCAAGCTATCTTTGAGCTCGGATTACCCTTACTGCTACAAACTCATAGAAACACAGGGAAAATATAAAAAAATCGAAATCTTGATAAATTTGAAATATGAACAAAATTTTATTTTGAACAAGTTTGTAATCTGCTCAGATTTGAGCAAATTCAAAATTTGAAAAATTCAAATTGTGAACAAATTCAAAATCAAACCATATTCAAAAATTGAACAAATTTACAATTTGCACAAACTCAAAATCTAAAAAAATTAGAAATTGAATAAATTTATAATTTGAGCAAACTCAAAATCTGAACAAATTTGAAAACTGACAGATTAAAATTTGAACAAAATTAATAATCTATTCATCTGAACAAATTCAAAAATTTGAACAAACTCAAATCTGAACAAATTTGAAAATTGAACAAATATAAAATTGAACAAAATTAATAATCTGTTCATTTGAACAAAGTCAAACCCTCAACACAAATTATAAATGTGATTAAATTCGAAAATGAACAAATATAAAAATCAAAAAAATGAAAATCTGTTTTTTTTTAAATGAACATATTTCAAATTTGAACAAAATCACAATCTGTTCAGATTTAAAATAAAATAAAAAGTAAAGTGAAAGGAAAAAATTAACAGAAATAAATAGAAAAAGGGAAGAAAAAAGCAGAATAACCCCGATTGGAATGGAACGGGAGAAGAACAAAATAGCGAACGAAAGCAACATACCGTTTAATGGGCTCGGGCCAACTAGACCGACTATGCTTTAGGAGGTACGCGGTGCGGACGACTCGTGGCACAGAAGGCGGTGTATAGGGAATCGCGTCGCGGAGCTCCCCTTGACCGCCCTCACGCGTACACATAGGCCAAGGCCCAACATCAATTTAGTCCATTTCTCCAGTTTGTTTTTGTTCATCTCACATCTAAATCGACGATTTTGCTTAAAAAAGGCAAAATCGACGGTAGCTACCACGGCGGATGAAAGCAAGTCACCGCAACTAGGTCATGGTCTCTTGGGAGAGACGAGCGCTTCTAGAATTGAGATCACGCATGAGCTGGCGTGCACGCGCCTCCTTCTCCTCCCGCGATGGGTCGCTCTACTCCGCTCTTCATCGCCAAAGGTAGGGCCGTAGGGGTGTCTAGCAGCAAGGCCAATGCGGATGTGGCGCCGGCTGTTCTGATGCAAACTCGATGGATGCAACCGATTTTCCTACGACACTACACTAGTAGAAAACGGGGCTAATATCCTGGGGCATTAGTCCCGGTTGCTCTTTGAACCGGGACTGATGCCCTGGGCCCCACCGCTTTTTTGGCCGCAGGACCCCACAATCCATTAGTCCCGGTTCATTTTGAACCTTTAGTCCCGGTTCGTAATACGAACCGGGACTAATGTCTCTGGAGTCGAATCTGGCCGTTGCCAGGCTCATTAGTCCCGGTTGGTAATACCAACCGGGACTAAAGACGCAACCTTTAGTCCTGGTTGGTATTACCAACCGGGACTAATGAGTTTTCGATATAAAAAATCTCCTTCTTCCTCCCCGAGCCAGCCACTCCCCCTCTCCACTCTCCAAGTGTTCTTCATGCAACAAGCTAGCTCGAGTTCATCCTCTTTGACCACCATTTTTTGTCACAATTTGGTGTCCCACTTCAATCTAAGTGGACTAAAAGGTGAGGAACTTTGAGCTTTTGTCTTCATTGGTAATTTAGCTCATTTAATGCTCTAAAAGTAGAGAGATTTGTGAATTTTTTATGGGAGCAATTATTTAGATGTTTATTTGATTATGTGTAGAAGTAGATGAAGATAGAGGTAGAAATAGAGGTAGAGATAGAGATATAGATCGAAATATAAAATAGAAAATAAAAATAAAGATAGAGAGATAGAGATAGAGATAGAATTAAAAATAATGATAGAAATAGACATAGACATAGAAATAGAGATAGAAATAGAAATAGAAATAGAAAATAGAAATAGCGATAGAAATAGAGATAGAAATAGAAATAGAAAATAGAAATTGAGATAGAAATAAAAAATAGTGATAGAAATAGCGATAGAAATAGAGATAGAAATAGAGATAGAAATAGAAAATAGAAAATAGAAATTAAGATAGAAATAAAAATAATGATAGAAATAGAGATAGAATTAGAAATTGAGATAGAAATATATAGATAATAGAAATAGAGATAGAAATAAAAATAGTGATAGAAATAGAGATAGAAATAGAGATAGAAATAGAGATAGAAATAGAAATAGTGATAGAAATAGAGATAGAAATAAAAATAGTGATAGAAATAGAAATAGTGATAGAAATAAAATTAAAGATATAGAAATGGACATACAAACAAAATTAGAGATAGAAATAGAAAATGTATATTTGATTTGCGTTTGATATATACTTATATAATGCAGATGAGCCGAGCATGGATGTACGTCGATCGACGCTCTGAAGATTTTATTAAAGGCGTGCATTCTTTTCTCAATGTGGCTGAGGCAAACAAGCGGAATGGTTTTATGTGTTGTCCATGCGGTGTTTGTCGAAATGAGAAGGATTACCCCTCCACAAAGACCCTTCACATCCGCCTGTTCCGGTTTGGTTTCATGTCCGGCTATAATTGTTGGACCAAGCATGGAGAGAGAGGGGTTATGATGGAAGACAAGACAACGATGAAGAAGAGAATGATGACAACTATCTTGAGTTCCCTGAAATCACCGATACCGCAATGGAAGATAATGAAGAAGAAGAAGGTGAAGAACGGGCATCAGATGTGCCCGCAATGGAAGATAATTGTTGATACACAGATAGACTGTGAAAGTGAAAAGGAGAGGGAGAAGTTGGAACGCATGTTAGATGATCACAAAAAGAATTTGTACCCAAATTGCGAAGACGGCCAGAAAAAGCTAGGAAGCACGCTGGAATTCCTGCAATGGAAAGCAGAGAGTGGTTTATCTGATAAGGGATTTGAAAAGTTGCTAAAAATTGTGAAGAAGATGCTTCCAAAGGATAACGAATTGCCCGCCAGTATGTACGAAGCAAAGAAGATTGTATGCCCTCTAGGATTGGAGGTGCAGAAGATACATGCATGCATTAATGACTGTATTCTCTACCGTGGTGAGTACGAGAATTTGAATGCATGCCCGGTGTGCAGTGCTTTTCGGTATAAGATCAGACGAGAGGATCCTGGTGATGTTGAGGGCGAGCGCCCTAGGAAGAGGGTTCCTGCCAAGGTGATGTGGTATGCACCTATAATACCACGGTTGAAATGTTTGTTCAGAAACAAAGAGCATGCCAAGTTGTTGTGGTGGCACAAAGAAGACCGTAAGAGTGACGAGATGTTGAGACACCCCGCTGATGGGTCACAGTGGAGAAAAATCAACAGAGATTTCCTAGAGTTTACGGAAGACGCACGGAACTTAAGGTTTGGTCTAAGTACAGATGGCATGAATCCTTTTGGGGAGCAGAGCTGTAGTCATAGCACCTGGCCCGTGACTCTATGTATCTATAACCTTCCTCCTTGGTTGTGCATGAAGCAGAAGTTTATTATGATATCACTGCTTATCCAAGGCCCAAAGCAACCCGGCAATGACATTGATGTGTACCTAAGGCCATTAGTTAAAGAACTTAAACAGCTGTGGCAGACTGAAGGTGTACGTGTGTGGGATGAGTACAAACAAGAAGAATTTGATCTACGAGCATTGTTGTTCGTGACCATCAATGATTGGCCTGCTCTTAGTAACCTTTCAGGACAGACAAACAAGGGATACAATGCATGCACGCACTGTTTAGGTGAGATCAATAGTATATATTTGGATAAAAGTAAGAAGGTGGTGTATCTGGGGCATCGTCGATTTCTTTCGCCCAAACATCAATTGAAGAAAAAAGGCAAGCATTTCAACGGCGAGGCAGAAGTCCGGGGCAAGCCTAAACGCCATACTGGTGATGATATATTTGATATGGTCAAAGATTTAAAAGTAATCTTTGGAAAGGGTCCTGGCAGTCTGTCTGTTCCGAATGATGCTAGCGGACACGCACCCATGTTGAAGAAGAAATCTATATTTTGGGAGCTTGAGTATTGGAAATTCCTAGAGGTCCGCTCTGCAATCGACGTGATGCACGTGACGAAGAATCTTTGCGTGAACCTACTAGGCTTCTTGGGCTTGTATGGGAATACAAAAGATACACCGGAAGCACGTGAGGACCAGCACCATATGAAAAGAAGAGACGGCATGCATCCAAAGGATTTTAAGGGTCATGCAAGCTACGCTCTTACCAAAGAAGAGAAGGTAATCTTTTTTGAATGCCTGAGCAGGATCAAGGTCCCATCTGGATTCTCGTCGAATATAAAAGGAATAATAAATATGGCAGAGAAAAAATTCCAAAACCTAAAGTATCATGACTGCCACGTGCTTATGACGCAATTGCTTCCAGTTGCATTGAGGGGGATTCTACCAGAAAATGTTCGAGTACCGATTGTGAAGCTATGTGCATTCCTCAATGCAATTTCGCAGAAGGTAATCAATCCAGAAGATCTACAACGGTTACAGAATGATGTGGCCCAATGTCTTGTCAGCTTCGAGTTGGTGTTCCCACCATCCTTCTTCAATATTATGACACATCTCTTAGTTCACCTAGTCGAAGAGATTTCCATTCTCGGTCCAGTATTTCTGCACAATATGTTCCCCTTTGAGAGCTTCATGGGAGTCTTAAAGAAATATGTGCATAACCGTGCTAGGCCAGAAGGAAGCATCTCCAAGGGCTATCTAACAGAGGAGGTCATTGAGTTTTGTGTTGACTTTGTTCCTGACCTGAAGCCGATTGGTCTTCCTCAATCGTGGCATGAGGGGAGACTGAGTGGAAAAGGCATGCTAGGAATGAAATCAACATACTGTATGGACGGACATTCTTTGAGTGAAGCACACTACACAGTTTTATGAAATTCCACGTTAGTGAAGCAGTATATGGAGCGACACATGAATATTGTACGCTCAGAAAACCCGGGACAGCCTGATTCCTGGATTACAAAGTTTCACGTGGCGACTTTTGGTGGTTGGTTGCAAACACTTCTCATAAATGACGCCACTGTTGGATATGAGCTGTCCATGTTGGCCAAGAAACCATCTTCCACTATATTGACTTTCCAGGGTTACGAGATAAATGGGAATACATTTTACACGGTCCCCCAAGATAAAAAGAGCACCAACCAAAACAGTGGTGTCCGCTTTGATGCAGCAAACGACAATGGGACAAAGGACACATATTATGGTTACATAGAGGAGATATGGGAACTTGACTATGGACCGTCTTTTAAGGTCCCTTTGTTTCGGTGCAAATGGGTCACCCTTTGTTTCGATGCAAATGGGTCAAGCTGACAGGAGGCGGGGTAAAGGTGGACCAGCAGTATGGAATGACAACGGTGGATCTCAATAATCTTGGTTACAGAGATGAACCATTCATCCTAGCCAATGATGTCGCTCAGATTTTCTATGTGAAGGACATGTCTACCAAACTGAGAAAAATAAAAGATAAGAAAACGAATACATCACACGATGAGCCAAAGTGACACATTGTTCTTTCAGGGAAAAGAATCATCGTGGGAGTGGAGGACAAGACAGATATGTCAGAAGATTATAACAAGTTTGATGAAATTCCGCCCTTCAGAGTGAACACTGACCCAACCATCCTCTTAAACAAAGAAGATACTCCATGGTTACGGTGCAGAAGGAAACCCCAACACTAGATGGGGATGTTGGTGATGTGTAATAATGTATTAAACCTTTTATGTAAATGTATGATTCGAACACTTTTTATATTCCAAGTTTTGTCAGATAGTTAATAGTTTAAATAGTTAGAATAATTGATTTTGAAAATAGAAAATGGTTTTTAATTAGTTAATCAATTTCAAACACTTTTCATATTTATAGTTTTATCAAATTCTAAAATATGCAAAAAGAATATTAATCAATATAGTTTTAATTGAAAATGGCAAAATAGTTAATAGTTTAAATAGTTAGAATAATTAATTTTGAAAATAGAAAATGCTTTTGAATTAGTTAATCAATTTTAAACACTTTTCATATTCATAGTTTTATCAAATTCTAAAATATGCAAAAAGAATATTAATCAATATAGTTTTAATTGAAAATGGCAAAATAGTTAATAGTTAGAATAATTAATTTTGAAAATAGAAAATGGTTTTGAATTAGTTAATAAATTTGAAACACTTTTCATATTCATAGTTTTATCAAATTCTAAAATATGCAAAAAGAATATTAATCAATATAGTTTTAATTGAAAATGGCAAAATAGTTAATAGTTTAAATAGTTAGAATAATTAATTTTGAAAATAGAAAATGGTTTTGAATTAGTTAATCAATTTCAAACACTTTTAATATTCAAAGTTTTGTCAGATTCTAAAATATACAGAAGTTATTCAAATTGAAATTCAAAATTCATATTCAAATGAAATCTGAAAAATATAGGGATTTCTATTTTCGTGCCCTCGGGTCCTTAGTTGTACTCAGTTTTCCCCAGCTCCTTAGTTTTTACTCAGTTTTCCCCAAGCCCTTGTCTGAAAGCCTCACAAGGAGCTCGGACGGGAGGAATCCCGTTCAGTTGACCGTTCCGTGCTGACGAGTGGGGCCGCGTCGTGTGGGGCTAGTAGAAAGGGACCGCGTGGGACAGGATGAGACCGTGTTTGGTCATACGAGCAGAGCGGGGGCCGTATCGTGTGGAGCCGTGTGGGTCCGGGACGTAGGCACGAGTGGTTTATGTCTCTTTCGCCCAGATTAGTAATTTTCAATGCACCTTTTTCCTCTCTCTCGCTCGATCTCATTCATTCTTGATTGCCCAAATTGGTAGCAAATCTAGAGCAGCTTCTCCTTCTGTTTTTTAACGCCATTCATTTCTATATGCCTTCATTTTTACCCAATCAGGTAGGAAATCTAGGGCACAAATCCAGAGAAAATATTGGATAAGCTGCATATAGCAGCCAACATAGCATAGATATATTCACGACAGATCCAACAGTACTACCGATAGATCCAAGATAAGCTACATTTTACATGAATTTAAGCTGCTTGGAGGCTGCACACGTGAATCCCAAGTGCTTTGTGTTGGGCCATGAACGCATGCACGTTCACGGTCGTTCCAACTCTAGCGCCGCATCTGCCAATGGATTCAGCATGGTTCACCAGGCAGTTGAAGTCGGTGGCGCAGAGCTTCCTGTTGCAGAAGGGGCACCTGTAAATGCCTCGAGCAAAGTGGCCATCGTAATGGCCGGACTATAGCCTCCTGAGGACGTGACGAGTCTTGGTGTGGAAGGACTCGTCGTCGCTATCGACGTCGCTGCTCTGCACCTGTCACGTAGCACCAAAGATCATGCAAAAAACACGGAGTCAATTGCAACGATGATGGAACAGAGAGTGAACAAAAGATCATGCATGATAATATGGGCACGAAAAAAGAGGTAGCCTCAGTTACATTGGACACACTTATATCCAGGATTTGAGTCAGTGAACCAAAGATCATGCACAACAAATTTGTACACACCAATTGTTCACTGACCAAACCCTGAATCAATTTATGCCCAAATATTCATCATCATCGGCATAAATTAACCGGATGGGATTGATTACTCACATAAGTTAACCAAATCTTAAACAAAAGCAAATCACAAACACTAATAACGCAAGATCTAGAACTAGGAACAGACGAACCCTAATAATGCAAGATCTAACACAAAAGGTTTGAACTAGGAACAGACAAACCCTAATAACGCAAGATCTAACACAAAAGGATTGAACTAGAAACAGACGAACCCTAATAACGCTAGATCTAACACAAAAGGATTGAAATGGGATAAGAACAAGGGAACAAAGGGTTACCTCTGGCTCGTGTCGACGATGCTGGTGTCGTAGGGGTTCTCCGGCGTGACGTACGGCACTGGTTCGTATGGGTCCCAAGCGACGGGGGCCTGGACGGGGGCAGCGGCCGATGCGCCGGCGGCTGATGCGCCGGCGGCTACGTTGGAAGCAGCGACGGGGGCCTGGACGGCGGCGGCGGCCGATGCGCCAGCGGTTGATGCGCCGGCAGCTATGTCGGAAGCAGCGACGGGGGCCTGGACGGGGGCGGCGGCCGATGCGCCAGCGGCTGATGCGCCGGCGGCTACGTTGGAAGCAGCGACGGGGTCCTGGACGGGGGCGGCGGTCGATGCGCCGGCGGCTACGTCGGAAGCGCCGACAATGGGCATCTCATTCTTCTCCATCGCCGGCGGTTTTCTTCGGGGTTTTTTCTTCGGTTGTGGAGAAGATGATGGGACAGGAGAGGCGGTTGCAGTGAGAATGAGAGAGTGGGCGAGCGTCGAGGGAGAGAAAGAGGGGCTCTATAAAAACGAAGGCGGCGTGTACCGCAACACGTGTCCGCTATGCACGGCTGCAGCGTGCACCGCGACACGAGGCTAACCCTGGGACGTTTGGTGTACTCAGTTATAACCTCGGGCCTTATACAAATTTTTTATCTGTACTCAGTTTTCCCCTCGAGTACTTAGACTGGCAAGTGCAATATACTCAGTTTTACCCTCAAGTAGCTGGTCAACAGAGAGTCAACAAATGAGATTAACATAGCTAATTTAGTCATTTCATGCGCAAAAAATCCAAAAAAAATAAAAACATAGTGGCACCTACTCATGGAGTCTTCCTACGCAACCTGTCACCTAGGAAACCTTAACAAACATAGATAAATCAAGTTTTACCACAAATTGCCACTTCTCAGAATCACTAGTAGCTATGAAGATGCATGGTTTTCCACTCAAATCCCTTTGCAAAACATCTTCCCCAAAACATAGTTTGTCTAAATGAGGTCATAACTGTCACACTCATGTATATTTGAATTGCAAATAATCTGGAGAAGGCCCAAGCTGATGGCCTCATCTCCAGCGACATTCAGGTTATTTTCCCTAGCACTGATCGCATCCCCAAGCCCCCAAGTGGCTTTCGGGTGATGTTCTTTGATTTTCTCCTGCGCGGACTTTCTCTCCTTGCTCATGAATTCCTTCGTGGACATCTTTTTGTCTACGGTGTGCAGCTTTACCAGCTCACACCAAATTCGATTCTCCATATTGCTTGTTTCATAACTCTTTGCGAGTCCTTTCTGGGGATCGAGTCCCATTTTCTCCTCTGGAAGTATCTTTTTTAGCTCCGCCCTAGTGTTTCTTTAACAAACAGGCCTGAACTGGGCGGGGCCGTAATTTCTGTTCGTACGGAATCCCAGTATTTGGAATTTTCCATGGTTGTTTCAGTACAGGGCTGGAAAAAGAAATTGTTTTACATAAATGACAAAAAATCTTCTCCCTCTGACTTATTCGGCATTGCCCCTTCTGATGTCGCAAAAAATCTGGAAAAATTGGCCTCATGGGATTTGCCTCCCATAGAGGCTGAGATGGAGGATGTTAAGCCGCTGCTAGCGCGCATCCAAGCTCTTAAGAGCGATGACGGTGGTGCTTTAACCGGAACTCAACTCATGGCATTTTTCCTTCAACGTCGAGTTCAACCTCTTCAGCACCGTTCTTCGGAGCTTTGGTCTTTTTCTGGTTTGGGCGATTCTTCACAAGTTTCTGATGATCTCTTTGAAAAGAAGGATCTCGACAAGAGAGTGAGGGCTTTGACCATCCTCACGAAAGAAGATGATATTCCAGACTTGACTGCTAGCTATTTCGACGCCCAACACCCTTTGCCTGCGGTATGTTATACTATCTTTTATTCGTCTTGTTTTTCTCTTATCATCATTTGCCTTGTAATACTCAGGTTATTTCCTTTTCAGGATCATCGACTTCTTGTTTCTCGTCCTCCCCTCCCAGAAGGGGGGGCCATTCCAAATGTCCCTGTTTCTGCGGCCTCCGAAACCCCAGAGGCTGGGGATAGCCAAGATGGGGACAAAGGCGAAGATTCGCTGGAAAGGACCAGCTCAATGACGTCACCTCCTCCTGCGCTCTCGGAAGATCTTGTTGTTGACAAGAAAAGGAAGCGCGTCGAAGATTTCGCTTCCTCGAGTGCCTCTGCTCATAAAGCCGTGGCCAGGGAAACCCCCGCGCTAGAGGACGATTTAGAGCTCTTCGACCTCATGGACTCGTGAGTGTCATCCTGCTGTATTTCATATGTTATGTTTTCCCTGTCGACTTTGATAAGTGACTTGGTCTATTGATCTTTTTCTTAGTGATGAGGAGAACCCGAAGAGATTTGCTGCTGCCGCCCCTATCACTGATACTCCTGTTATTGATGAACCACCGCCACAAGAGGTTGGTCCAGCAACGAAATCTTCAAAAGCTTCGAGGAAGCCTGTTAAGAAGGTAGTCGCTGTTCGCAGTTCTCCGCGCGTGAAGAAATTGTCAGACACCGATGCTTCTCTTGAGGTCCATTAGTCCACAGGCCCCTCCGACGATGTGCGTGAATATACTGGTATGTTTACTTCTTCTTTTGCGTCTTGACACTCACGTACTATTTGTGTACAGAATTTGATGAGGAAATTCATCGCCTTGGGCAATGAATGCGTCGAGTACCTGAAGGCTGCTAAGGCCTCTGAAGGTAAATTTCTTTTCCTATATTTGCTTGTCCTGTACGCCTTTGTTTGCTTCTTTGCCTGACTTTCCCGTTCCTCCTTGGTGAACTGTAGATGCTCTAGCGACAGCCAATGCTCGCATTTCGTCGTTGGAAGCTGAACTCAACGCTTCCTGGAAAGCTTTTGATGCCGCCACTGCTGCCAAGGTTAGTGCTGAGAAGTCGACTAAATCAGCACTGGCTAAGGCAAAGAAAGCAAAAAAAGCCTTGACGGATGCTAACAAGGAGCACCTCCAGCGAGAACAGGCCGTAACTGAGCGGCTGAATACGATGTCTGCTGCCACTGGGGGTACGTAATATACCTTTCTTTCCTTTTGTTCGATTTGATCATTCTCTTATGCTTGCTGATATATTCATTCTCTGCTGTTTTCTGTTTCCTTGGTTTTGCAGAATATACTGAGGTGTCCTCGTCGACTTTGCAACCAGATAACGATCCTCTCATGGCCGCAGTTAGCTTACTGGAAGCAAACTAGATATCTGTCCGGGAAATCTTCAAGTTAGTTAACCGCGTTCTTACGCGGATTTTTGTCGGGTTGTGGCCTAAGCAAAAGGCGGAGGTGCCGGATAATGATGTGAAGAAACTCGCCCAGGCCTTCGACACCATTGACAAACCCATCCTTCATATGAAGGGCCTCTCTTTGAAGCGAGGTGCCGAGGGGGCCATTGCACTTTCATATGCACATGTGAGGAGATCGATTGGGAGAAGGTGAGTTCTTCCCACAGCCACCCCCGTTCGGAGCTTAAGGCCTTCTTTGAGAAGGCGAAGAGGTTTGCGCCAGGCATCGTGGCGATGATTTCTCCTTCAGCGGCTTCGCCGATTTCTTCGACTCCGACGACGAGCGGATCCATGCCTCCTCCGAACGCTGGTGCTGCTGCCACGCCTACTTCTGCTACGGATCGTGAAGCCGAGGTGGCGTAAACTTGGCCTCCTTTTGTAATTTTTAGTTTTGCTTTGATGTAGTGAACTCTTAGTCGTATGTAGCCCGAGAACTTTAGTCAGAGGGCTTGTACTTATGTAAATATTTTTTGTGAAATATCGTGCGCTATCTGGCTTCTGAGATTCTTTTCTTTTGGTTTCCAGCCTATGCGTTCTGGTGGATTGTTGGGTCGCAGTCAGGCTCCATCTCCTGCCGATGCTTTCGACTTCGAAGTTTCGTCGCCTTCCCGTCGTTCTTGCCAATGTGCTGAGTACTCCTTGAGGATTTCAGATCTTGAGAGCCACTTGTCTTTGGTGAAATGCCAAGCGCAGATGGCTATGGATAAAGCCAGCAAGTCTTGCGGGTTTATGAAACAGATATCCATTCTTGAGGACAAGGTGTCGGGTCTGATGACGCAAATCGTGCATCTCGAGGAATGCGACTTCTACCTTATCGGTATTGTCGAGTCTGTTTGCAAGATGTTGCGATGTAAGATTTCCTTGTTGCTTCTCTTGTTTCCTTTTATTACACCACTGCCGTCTAATATCTTCTGTTGTTTTAGGTACTTGTCTGGACTTTGCTGCTGAGGCACGTCGGGTTGGTGAGCGAAATGCAACTCTGGAGAAGGCATCAGAGGGGATCGACAGTTTGTGGTCCGATCCTCGACGCCATCGTGCTGTTGTGCTGCTTCAAGATCGTGCTCAGCATATCGGAGAGGAGGTTGATGGTTGTCGAAGATCTCTCATAACCATGCATTATGTCATGCTTCCTCGCAATCCTCTGCCTGGAAGCTTTCCATTGCTACTCGATACTTCTAGATCTAGTTAGTGAATTCATCGGTTGATAGAGCTGAACTTGGTGGCCGGAGCCAATTTTGCTCTTGGGTGGATGCGTAAGTGGCATCCAAGGCTTATTTATAGTTCTATGTCACTGAGTTATCCTTCAGGTGGAGCTAGTTTGCGAGTTTATCTGGAGAATACCTTGCAGCCTGCCAGAAGGATTATAGCTAGGATGTTGCGAGAGGATGCCGCATTTTTCCGCGAGCATCATTACTTGGATCCCCTGGGGGTGGATGATTCTGATAACCCGATGTTATGACGTGCTACTTGTATGTTTTTTGTGTGTATATAATGCGAGAGTTTTTATCCTCAGAGCATTTTTACTTTGTGCGTATATTGATGCGCTTGCCGCGGCTTTTGAAGACACGTAAACTCAAATAAGAGGAACTTTTGTCTTCCATTTATATAATATAAGATACATGGGATGACCCAAGAGATCCGGCCAGTGACCTGTGTTCTGGATCTAGAGGGCATTGCCCTGGAATAACTCGTGGCTTTTACAGCCTTATTTTCCTACTCGACTAATTTGTATGTCTTGTCTCCTATGTTGCTTGGGTCTTCTCTTCTTCTCCTGTAGTTTTCTCTTGTTTGGGTAGCTGTACCCAAGGTTTCTTTACTTCTGATTCCTTGGGGTTTCCTTCGAGTTGCCGTGTCGCTTCTGTAGTCGTGCTTTTCGCTTTGCAGTTGGGTTCTCCGTAGCTTGCCATCATGCCGAAATTTTGGGCCATCTTATGAAACTCCTTGTCGCACAGATCTGATAACTCGAAGCTTCCCTTTACTGTAATAATTCCTTTGGGTCCTGGCATTTTTAGTACCAAGTAAGTGTAGTGAGGTACTGCCATGAATCACGAAAACGCGGGTCTCCCGAGGATCGCAAGATATTGTGATGGCCAGTCCATGACTTCGAAGTCGAGTTTCTCCCTTCTGTAGTTTTGTCGATTTCCGAAATAGACGTTGAGTGCTATTCGACCAAGTGGATAGTTAGCACTTCCTGGGACTATTCCATGAAAGGAGTAATCAGTTGGTTTCAGGAACTCCAATGAAATGTGCATTGCCAGTAAGGTCTTTGCGTATATAAGATTTATCCCGCTTCCTGCTTCCATGAATATTCTGTCGACATCATAGGTCCCAATTTGAGCTTTGAGTACCAAGGGCGCGTTTCCTGGCCGAGGTGCTGTTATTGGGTGATCATCTCTGCTAAATTCTATGGGTTGCTCTGACCAATGCAGATATTCCGTTGTTGCTGGAGGTGAGTTTATTGCAAGGTTGACTTATCGAGTTATGCTTTTCTCCTCTTTGTTTGACTTGGGCACTGGCTGTATCATTGCTGTAATGTGCCCCTTAGATGGAACATATCCTTCGTCGTTGTCGCATCCCTGGTTTGTTTGGTCTTGGCCCTTGGGAGCTCCACTGTTTCCTTGTTGGGTTGTAGGTGCGTTGCTTGTGTTTCCCTCGTATCCCTGGCGTTTTGCCTCGGCTTGCTTGTTAAGTGCTGCTTCTTATAGTTTCAAGAACGTAGTGCAATCTTTCATTGCGTGTCTGGATACTCGTTTCCCATCGACGAACGCAGAGTGAATATGACATGGTCCGTTGAGCATATCTTCTGGTGATGGGTTGTACTCTCTGGATTCCCTTGGTGGAAACTTTTTGTAATCTTCTTTGCCATAGCTACGGTATCCCGAACTTTTACGATCGTTGCCTTGGTAGCTGTTATCTTTATATCCTGCGGCTACTTGGCTGTGGGAGCCGTAATTATCGTAATTGCGGGATCTTCTTCTTTGACCTCCATGTCTGTTTCCTCTATCATCTTCTGGCGATCGCGTGCGTTTATTGTTGCACGCATCTTCTCCATCTGTGAATCTATTTGCCACATCCATTAGATCTGATACTGTTTTCGGCTTGATTCTGCCCATCTCTTTGACTATGTCTCCTCATCGTAACCCGATTATGAATGCATCTATTGCTCTTTCATCCGAGACTTTGACTGCCAAATTTTTGATTATACTCCACCTTTGGATATATGCTCTTAATGTCTCCCCGCGTTGCTGTACGCAGGCTTTGACTTCTTCTATGGATGCTGGCCGCTTGTATGTCGATTTGAAGTTACTTGTAAATTGTTTTGTGAGCTCCTCCCAGCTTCCAATTGTTTCCTTTCCTAGTTTGCTTAACCATGACCTTGTTGCACTGGTGAGGTGTAATTGCAAACTCTGCATTGCTGTTTCCCTTGTTCCTCCTAATAGTTTTACTACTTGTAGATAATCTAAAAGCCATGACTGTGGCTCCTGAGATCCGTCGTACTTTTGTTGGTCATGAGGTAATTTGAAGCCTTTGGGTACTGGCGTGATGCGAACCCTACGGGTAAAGCATGGCGCCCCCATCTCCTTTTCATCGTCTTCGTAGTCATATGTTCTGTTGGGAGTTCTAGATCATCGGGTTCCTTTGTTTTTTGGACTGTTGTATCATCCTGGTGATGGCGTCCTAGATCGGCGACTTCCACTTCTATGCCGAGGACTGTTGTGACGGTGTGGTGATCTTGGTTTATGGGTTCCTTTGTTGCGATATGCCTCCTCTTCTTTCGCTCATAATTTGTTGCCTACCATCTTCAATCCATTTAGTGCTGCTCGGTGCATATGTTCCGTCGAGTCTCCTGGATTTGCTCGTGTTGTATGCAGGTATGCTTGAGCTGCCACCAATGCTGCTTCAGGAGTTTTTGGTATAATATTTCCTTGCTCGTCGACCGATAGGAAGGACGAGTCAAGGACGAGTCGAGGTTTTTCGAGATACTTTGCCTTTCTGAGTATTCGAGATTCTCATATCTTGATCCATGTCGATGATGCCTTCTGTTTGTGTACAACACGTCACTACGTGCTCTGCGAGCAGCGTCGCTTGCTGCAATGGCTGAGTCCTTCCTTTTCTGTATTTCAATCCTCTCCTTTGCTAATTGCTTCGCCTGCTGCCTTAGGGCGTAATGGTATCCCAAAAGCATGCTTTGGCTGGAATTTGTTGGTATTGGCATGCCGTGCTCCACGGTTGTTCTGATTGCTCTCCACTCATCGGCTGATAGTCAAACTTTTACCCTTGTTGCGAGGGAGTCAGCGGTTTCTCCTTCTGCTAAGTGGTTTGCCCCTCTATTTATGTTTGCTGGATTAAGCACCGGGTTATTGTTGTCGTCGAGTTCTTCTGAATTATCTCCTGTGATGGCGAGTATTTGATATCGATTGTCGAGTTTGCTGTTGTGACTTGAGAAGATCGACTTGTCCTCTTCAGAAAGTTCTAATCCTGTCTTCCAGGTGTTTGTTGATTGATCTGAGGTGTCATCGTGGTAGATCTCTTCGAGTTGCACTTCTAAGCCAAAATTCTCCATGGTTTCATCGCCTCCTGCGATTTTTCCTTCTTCTACTTCTGTCAAGCTGACTGGCGAGTTTACCTCGCTGGAAGAGCCTTCTGATGATTCCGACATTGCTACTGTCTCGGGTCACTTGCCGACGAATCCGATTTCTTCGGATCTGAAAGGCGAATCGAACCTAGTGATCCGACGTGAAAGTTTAGACTTCCGATCGTCAAATTCATATCTTGATCCATACTCTCGAATACTTGCGCGAAACTTGACTGGTGAGGTTGAAAATCGACAGTTCCGAAGGGTATCTGAATTTCATCGACTTGCGGATTGCTGCTGGCCGAAAGTGAAAAAGTTGTCGAATTCATGATTCCAACACCTAGAGTCCCCACGGTTGGCGCCAATTGATGAGGGGTTAACTCGACAAATTTCCTAGATGAAGGACTTAGGATCGGGGAGATAGGGCGTCGGATGAACTCGAAGGTGAAATCAGTCAAACAAGGTGGCTATGAAAGTAAACGTGGGCGTAGAACCTGGCTTGCTTTCAATCTGTCCCACACTGTCCCCTCCTGACCCCTATATATAGGTGGCCAGGTCTCAAGGATCGGGTGGGATCTGATACAGATTATAATATCGACATACGACATGAACTCGTATTTCGACTAGTATTACAATTGGGCCTAGCTTAAAGGGCCTCAGGGGTACTCAATTGACGGGCTCTATTATCTATACCCTTGTCAGTTACCATTAAGGAACGCGGTTTTCACATCCATCTGCCAAATTTCATAATCGAAAAATGCAGCAATTGCTAACATAATCCTAACAGACTTTAGCATCGCTATGGGTGAGAAAGTCTCATCGTAGTCAACTCCTTGAATTTGTCGGAAACCTTTTGCGACAAGTCGTGCTTTATAGACGGTCACATTACCATCAGCGTCTGTTTTCTTCTTAAAAATCCATTTATTCTCAATGGCCTTTCGGTCATTGGGAAGTTCCACCAAAGTCCATACTTGGTTTTCATACATGGATTCCATTTCGGATTTCATGGCTTCATGCCATTTGTTGGAATCTGGGCTTATCATCGCTTCATCATACGTCGCAGGGTCATCGTTCTCAACAATGGCATTTACGACAAGATCACCGTACCATTCAGGAGCGGCGTGTGTTCTTGGCGACCTGTGAGGTTCGGTAGTATCCTCTTTTGGAGTTTCATGATCTTCATTATTAGCTCCCACTTTATTTGGTGAAGTCACCACCGAAATGGTTTCCGGCGCTGCGCCACTCGCCAATTCATGAAGAGGAAGTTCAATAACCTCATCGAGTTCTACCTTCCTACTATTCACACCTTTCGAGAGAAACTCTTTCTCCAAAAAGGACCCGTTCTTAGCAACAAACACTTTGCCTTCGGATCTGTGATAGAAGGTGTAGACAATTGTTTCTTTAGGGTATCCTATGAAGACACATTTTTCCGCTTTGGGTTCGAGTTTATTAGGCTGAAGTTTCTTCACATAAACATCGCATCCCCAAACTTTTAGAAATGACAGCTTAGGTTTGTTTCCAAACCATAATTCATATGGTGTCGTTTCAATGGATTTAGATGGAGCCCTATTTAAAGTGAAAGCGGCTGTTTCTAGCGCATAACCCCAAAAAGATAGTGGCAGATCGGTAAGAGACATCATAGACCGAACCATATCCAATAGAGTGCGGTTATGACATTCGGATACACCATTTCATTGTGGCGTTCTAGCGGGAGTGAGTTGTGAAACTATTCCACATTCTCTCATATGTGTGCCAAACTCGTAACTTAGATATTCTCCTCCACGATCAGATCATAGAAATTTAATCTTTCTGTTACGATGATTTTCTACTTCACTCTGAAATTCTTTGAACTTTTAAAATGTTTCAGACTTGTGTTTCATTAAGTAAATATACCCATATCTACTTAAGTCATCAGTGAAAGTAACAAAATAACGATATCCACCAGGCGCCGGCACACTCATAGGTCCACATACATCAGTATGTATGATTTCCAATAAGTCTGTCGTCCGTTCTATTGAACCGGAAAACGGCGTTCTAGTCATCTTGCCCATAAGGCATGGCTCGCATGTCTCAAATGATTCATAATCAAGTGATTCCAGAAGTCCATCCGAATGAAGCTTCTTCATGCGTTTAACACCAATATGACCTAAACGGCAGTGCCACATGTATGCGGCTATATCATCATTTAACTTAATTCTTTTGGCATTCACGTTATGAATATGTGTTTCATTACTATCAAGATTCAAAAGAAATAAACCTTTCTTCTCAGGTGCATCTCCATAAAAGATATTATTCATATAAATCGAATAACCATTGTTCTCAGACTGGAATGAATAATTGTCTCGCACTAAACAAGATCCGGAAATAATGTTCATGCTCAACGCAGGCACTAAATAACATTTATTCAGGTTTAAAACTAATCCAGATGGTAAATGTAGAGGCAGCGTCCCGACGGCGATCACATCAACTTTTGATCCATTGCCGACGCACATCGTGACCTCATCCTTTGCAAGTTGCCGCTTATTCTTTAGCCCCTGTTTCGAGTTACATATGTCAGCAACCGAACCAGTATCAAATACCCAGGCGCTATTGCGACTACTAGTAAGGTACACATCAATAACATGTATATCATATATACCTTTGTTAATCTTCCTGTTCTTCTTATCCGCCAGATACTTTGGGCAGTTGCGCTTCCAGTGCCCCGTGTCCTTGCATCAAAAGCACTCAGTTTCAGGTTTAGGACCAGCCTTGGGTTTCTTCTCAAAATCGGCAATAGATTTGCCTTCCTTCTTGTTTCTACCCTTGGACTTATTATCCTTTCTACCTTTCTTGAAATTAGTGCTCTTATTAACCATCAACACTTGATGTTCCTTTTTGATCTCCACTTCTGCAGTCTTAAGCATTGATAAAAGCTCGGGGAGAGACTTCTTCATGCCCTGCATGTTGTAGTTCATCACAAAGCCCTTGAAGCTAGGTGGGAGAGATTGGAGAACCCGATGTATTCCCAACTCATTGGGAATCGTTATTCCCAAAGAGATGAGCTTATCGGCGTACCCAGACATTTTGAGTACGTGCTCACTAACGGAGCTATTCTCTTCCATCATGCAGCTAAAGAACTTTTCTGAAGCATCATAACTCTCTACGGCAGTATGGGAGTCGAAAATCAGTTTCAACTCTCCCATTGTATCATAAGCGTTGCTGTTCTCAAAACATTTTCGCAGCTCCGGCTCAAGTCCATACAGTATGCCGCAATGAACTAAACTGTGGTCCTCCTTACGTGTCAGAAAAACATTTTTCTCTTCATCGGGAGCATCTTCTGCAGGTGGGTTACCTAGCGGTGTCTCAAGCACATAATCCTTTTGAGAGGCATTGAGGAGGATCCTCAAGTTAAGTGCCCAGTTGGTGAAGTTGCTACCGTTGGTGGCTAGTTTTTCTTTCTCCATGAATGCATTAAAATTTAGAGCAGGTGGTGCCATGATCTACAAATTATTTGCAAAGTTAATTTAGACTAAGTTCATAATAGAATGAGTTCAGGTTAAATCAAAATTCTACGTGAACTCCCACTTAAAAACAACATCCCTCCTAGTTTTCTTAAGTGATTACACGAACCAAATCCACTATACCGCAACCGATCATCATGTGCAACGGCATAGTTTCAAAGGCGAACATCACCATGTTCATCATATCAACCATATGACTTATGCTTAACCTTTCGGCTCGTGTTCCGACGCCATGTCTGTACATGCTAGGCTCGCCAAGTAGAACCATAACATTTGCGTGTGTAAAACTGTCTTACACCCGTCGTATGTGAATGTAGAGTCTATCACACCCGATCATCACGAGGTGTCTCAAAATGATAAACTTTCTTGATGGTGCATGTTATGGGAGAACACATTTTTTCTTGATATTTATGTGAGAGGGATCATCTTATAATGCTACCGCGCGATCAAATCTAAGCAGAATAAGATGCATAAAAGGATAAACATCTCATGCATATATAATGTGATATGATATGGTCCTTCACGCATTCGATCTCCATCTTATGCGTCATGGCATGATCTCCATCATTCCACTGGCGTAGCACCAAGGTCCATGGCGCGCCACCTTGGTTGTCTTCCTCCATTACAATATATCACTTGGATATATATATTTGGCACGCAGGCCATTTAAATGAAAAGACAACTATATGGCTCCTGCCGGTTGTTTATAACTTACAAAAAGGATCATTGCATACAATTTGTAACATAAAAAATTTAACCATATCACATCACATGTCCTGTAAAAACAAGTTAGACGTTTCTAATTTGTCTTGCATATTTTACGTGGTTTGGGGCTTTCAAGGAAGAACCGTTCTTACCTACGAACATGTAACCACAACGGTGATAAAAATATTATTAACAACTCTTTGTAAATAGATCATAACTATAGTCGGAGAAACGTGCACCCGCAAAGCCACATATGCCAAAGCATGTCAAGTGTGGGACAAGTCTCGTGAACGCGGTCACGTAAGGTTAGTCTCGAGCAGCTTCAATCCCACTATGCCACTATGATCCAAAATACAAAATAAATTGCAATAACATGATCATCAACGCCCACATCCACATGTGTTATAACCGTGCATACCAACTACGCATAGAGATCGCTCTGATACCACTGATGGGTTCGTAGCATAGAAAACAAAAAATTTCCTACGCATGAACACAAAACTAGCCAAGAACATCTACGAGATGGTAGCAACAGAGACTAACCCTCGAATACCGGTAGCGGGGATTACATTCCCGCATAATCGTTGCTGATGGAGACTCGACGAAGACGCACGTAGTCGACGTAGTCGTTCACTTGACGTAGTCGACATAGTGGTTCACTTGACGATCGCGAGATCGTGTACATGGCGCCACAACCGGCGGCGCCTCCATACTCGGTCACACGTACGGCTTGTCATCGTCTCCTCCACGCCCTCGGTCCAGCGGGGCAGCAGAAGAAGGGATCCGCCGAGCACTCCAACACTCACTTCTCCAAGTGTGTGAATCTCTAACTAACAATCCGGCAGAGCTTCGCTAAGCCAAGACGGATTTGGGGCAGCAACTTTGCGGGAGAGGGAAGAACCAAGTGTGTGAATCATGGAGGAGAGGGGGGTTTTATAGGGGAGGAGAGGGCAGCCCCCTTGGGGGGTGCGCCGGCCCCTAGGAGGAGGTCCTCCTCCTCATCATGGTGGTAACCCCCCCTTCATGGTGGTAACCCCCTCATCAACATGAGGTAACCCCCATTTTAATTTTGCATGACATTCATGCCAATTAAAATTCACACTTATTGATTTAATAAAACATTTTTATTTCTTTAATATTTGTTAATTCATTCAATTAACAAACATTAACAAATACACCCTTGAGTTATTTCGATATCCTGAAACAGTTTCAGTGCTTTTCTGAAACAACCCTCATGCTATCCTGTAATTCGATCGGAGTGTCATATCCACTCAAAAACGATGGCGAACCTTAAGTGTGTCACCCTACGGTTCGTGAATAACGTGGATATGATCGAGACTCCTCTCCGATCAATAATCATCAGCGGGATCTAGAAATCCATAACGACTCCCACTTACTCAACGATGAACTAGTGATCGTGTGAACCAATAACGAACATAGTTAATTCCTTTTGTCTCGCGATATTATTACTTGTCCGAGATCCGATCATTTGGTATCAACCATACCTAGTTCGATCTTGTTCCCGATAAGTATCTTTACTCATTCCGTGATAATTCATTCCCGTGACCTAGTCACATGCTTGCAAGCGATTCCAATGCAATATCACCGAGAAGGGCCCAGAGAATATCTTCCCATCATCGGGTCAGACAAATTCCACTCTTGATCCATGAGCCTCAACTAATACTTTCAGAATGCCCAAATCAACCTTTATAATCACCCTCTTATGGTGTGACGTTTGATATCATCAAAGCACTCTTCCGGTATCAGTGATTAACATGATCTCATGGTCTGAGGATTAGAACTATTTCGTATGAGTTTGATATAGCAATGAAACTTGATGACTTGATCGTATTGCTATTCGTACTATGGGTGTGAGTGTTCATCACATCATTCTTCTAATGATATGATTCCGTTATTAACAACATCCAATGTTCATGATCAGAAAACCTTGATCATCGGTTAATCAACGAGCTAGTATAAAAGAGAGGCTTTACTAGGAACCTTTTAGTTTATTAATCACACAAGTATTAATGTTTCCGATTAATACAATTCTAGCATGAGAAATAAACATCTATTATGAACACGGAATAATATAATAACAACTTTATTATTGTCTCTCGAGCATATTCCTTTCAGATAGTGTTAGAGAGAGTGTTAGAAATAGTGTATTTGTTAGTGGTAGAAAAAGAAATAGGGTTAGAAATAGTGTATTTGTTAGTGTTAGAAAAATAAATAGTTAGATAGGTTTTTTCATGTGTAGTTGAGTTAGATAGTGTTAGATAGTGTATTTGTTAGTGTTAGAAATAGTGTTTGATAAAATTGTTATCAATAAGTTAGCAAATAGAAATAGAGTTTGAAAAATATAATAGAAATAGAGTTTAAAAAATAGAATAGAAATGGAGTTAGAAAAATAGAATAGAAATATATTTGTTTAGTTGTTTATATTAGTTGTTTGTCAGCGACCACGATGTCCCGCCCGTTCGACCAGATGGGCGATGTTCGGGAGTGGGCTCCGCCGGGCTGGCACTGGGAGGTGTCACCTATTGGAGCGCGCGGCTTGGTGAGGAATCCGGGTCCCATTGTCGACCCAGATCTGCTTTGGTGGAGGTCAGGTGGGCCAGGCGCGGTTCAAAGGGAGGCGGCCCCCGAGGAGGTGGTACGTCGACGTATGAAAGAGGAGAACGAGCATGTCCGTCACTACGTGTATTTGTTGGATAGGTCTCCTGACAGGGGTTGGTCGATTCTTCAGGGATCTCACATTAGCTATGATCCCGTTAGCATTCCACATCTTTGGTTTGTTACCATCCGTGACTCAACACCAGGTCGACGTTGATTATTCGTGATGTGTTATGTAACTGGTGGATTATTTGTTATTGTATTGCATCCGTGTAATGTTGTTGATCTATATATGTTATTGTACTGCATTCACGTAATGTTGTTGGTCTATATCTATCTGCTGTATATTGTTTACTCGACGTAATGTATTAATCTTTCTTGTGTATTATTTAAGATATGGATTTCGGCGCCGGGAGAGAAGGTGAGGACGAGATGTTGAATATTATAGGGGAGGGTACCGGTGGAGGAGACGGCTCAGAATTTTTAAACGAGTCGGGTTAGGGAATGGAGGAGGAGCAGCCGCATGAATCAGAAACAAATGATGATTGCGAGGACGGCTCACAAGGGGCTGGACGTGCCTTAACGCGGTCCGGCGATGTATACATATGTTAAGCCTCTATTCATGAATCTGTAGATGACGATGCATTAAGTGGTATATATATTAACGAATGTTTCTTCTTTTAGACCTCTGAATCTTCTAGGAAGAAGCGAGGCCCGGCCAAACGGCTGACATCCAATCAGCATTACACGATTGGGCTTGTCTCCAATGAAGGCGAACCGTTGGAACCCAAGAGTGTTGCAAGTGCGTTCATTTCTCAATGTGGATGCCTTGTCAGGGATATGGTCCCGATCAGCATTCAATATTGGTATAAGCTCAAGGCGGCAAAGGGAGAGCCAGTAGAGCCAGAGCCAGAAGAGGATGCAGTAGTCAATTATGTCACCAAGATCATGAAAGACAGGCTGTGGGAATCCCTCATTCCACATTTCACTCTGCCGGCCACCGAGTCCCTGGAACTCGCAGAGGCACAGAAGGAGAAAGTTAGGGAGTGGGCTCTCAAGAAGATGGCTGCACAGTTCAATAACCACAAGAAGAGGTTATGGAATGCCTATGAAAACGCCGATCGACAACCTCCAGAATTTACTGGCCCAAATGAGAACCTGCAGGATCACTGGGACGCATTTGTGGAGTACAAGGAATCTGAACTGGGTAAGCTAAGGAGTAAAAAATAAGATCAATGCCGCTAAAAAGAAATATCACCATACGATGGATCCAGGTGGCTACAAGATTGCCGAGGTTAAGTGGGATATGCAAGAGGCCCGCCTGCGAGAAAAAGGCATCGAACCAGAAACAGAACATTGGCCAAGAAGGTCAAGAAATTGGGCACTTGGGCATGGGGCTGTCTACGACAAGAGAACAGGGAAATTAGTCGAAAAGAAGAAACAAATTGTTGAACCCCTGAGAGAACTTATCAAGACAATCGCCGAGGTTCAAGAGGGGACGTTCCAGCCAGACAAAGAGAACGACGAGCTGACAAAGGCCCTCAAGAACAAAGAACACACAAGACGAACACGAGGTCTGGGTTCTACCATTCCGTGGAGGTTTGGGTTCACCGAAGACAGCCAGACTTATAGAAGCCGAGAGAGAGCGAAGAAGCGGAAGGCGCAGGAGGAGGCCACATGGATAGAGAGCATAGAAAGGCAACAGGCTGAGCTGAGAGAGTTGTATTTACAGCAGCAGAAGGCACTGGAGGAATTAAAGTCGCAAGGGGCAACTCAGCATCAGCAACAACTAGAACATGCATCAGGCGACCCATCTCAGCGGAGAAGCAGCGTGGCATCCACAGATCTTAGGGTCGGTGAGGCACCAATGGATCACTACCCCGTGGATGATATCAGCGGGAAGACAAGCTGTGAGATGCATCAGTCCATGAAGAACATCTCGATGAAGGTGGCGGTCGGCTATGCGTTACCTTCTGGACCTGGACAAACCTGGCATTGCCGTGAGATTCGAGCTGGCTATGCTCGTGTCGGGGTGGATGCAATTGTGCCGGGGTATGAGTCCCTCGAGCTTGACGTCACTAGACCTGAAGAGGAGGCAACACTTGGAGAAGTATTGGGTGGTGTCATTCTTTGGGATAAGAAACACATCATGTTTCCAGGCTCGGTACCAAGGCGGCCACCCCCTCATCCGAGTCCTCGCAATTCACCACCCCCTCCTCCGAGTCCTCGCAATTCACCACCCCTCGATGATGATAGGGACAACTACCAGAGCCCCAGTCCACATCAATCTCCGCCTCAGTCTCAGCCGCCTCCCCCCACTCGCAAGTCCCAGAGTTATGGCAAGTCCGCTGCTATGTCTAGTAGTAATGCCTCTCCGAAGAAACGTAGGGCCAAGAAAGCCAAGGAGGTGCCGCCTCCTGTCGAGAAGACTGCTGAGGAAATTGAGGCGGAGGATAGAGCCAAAGTGAAAAGAAAGCTCGCAGCGCTACGCCCGACCCCTACCCCAAAGAAGGTATATACTCCGAAACAGAAGGAGTGGGCCTTTGATATGCTTACCCAACCTTCGTAATATGAATTGAATAAGCCAGATGATTACAAGCGCTGTTTAGATAAGCAAGTAGATGCAAAAAAAGAAGCTAAGAAGACAAGTGCAACTGCAAGAGGGAAAAGAGACGTTGCCCAGCTTGGAGCACAGGCAAAAAAATCGATCTCCCCGCTAAAGGTCCTTGCTAGTGATGCTGGTGGAAGTGTTGCACAACCCAGTCACTACGACTTTGCTCCTGATGCTGGATTGACTCTTTCTCAATTGATGTATGAAGATATCCCAAAGGCGCCTGTAGCACGACAATATGAAAAGGGGAAGAGTCTGGTCCCACCTGAGATTGAAAGGACTCTACCAACACAAATACGAAGATTGCATGAGTGGTACATGCATGCCGCAAAGGGCGCGCAAGAATTTCTCCTTATGAAATTCACACGGGACCATTTCTTAGGTGAAGACTTGGTCCATATTGAGTTTGATGAATTCTTTCAACTATTCAATCAAGACGCGCTCGACAAATCTCTCGTCAGTGCCTATGTTCTGTAAGTGATTCATTATTTTTATAAGTCTCTAGCTCAACTTGTTCTTTGCATGTAATTATCGTCACTACGCTGTTTATTATGCAGAATGAAGAGTATGCAATGTAAGCAAAGGAACGACTTCCAAGTTGGATTCATTGATCCAAATCGAGTTAACGCAGTGACGGTATAGAACAAACCCAAGGAGACGGAGGATATCTTGCTAGAGTTCTTACTTACGCAGGAATACAGAACTAGAATACTGTTTCCATACAACTTCAAGTGAGTGTTACTATCTTATACACATTTACTTTTCCTTACTCGATGTTAAGTGTAATTGATGAGTTATTAACTTATATAATTAAACTTGCACGCAGTTACCACTGGATTTTGCTAAAGATTGAACCTGACTACGGAAGGGTTGAAATCTTTGACTCGTTGAAAAAAAAACTTAATGAATACCAAAGCATCATTGATATGATAGATAGGTAATTTCAATCATTACGACATTATATCGGTCTCTTTCCTTTATTTATAACTCATCTATTCATTTTGTTTGCTCGACAGAGTTTGGAAACGGTTTATACGCACAGTAATAGGTGAATGGAAAAATGAGTTGTTCTTCCGTCCGATCGAGGTAAGTCGTACGACCTAGATCCGCACATCCCTTTAATTCTAGTTTCAAATACCATTAAGTATATCAATCTTGATATGTCATTGACTAAAATCTATTCTCGTAAAGTGTGCGAGGAAGCCATCGGGGACTAATTTATGTGCATACTACGCTTGCGAGAACCTTCGCGCGGAGGTCACTGAAGGAATTGATTTTCAAACAGTAAGTGAACAATATACTGACAAATTCATTTATTGCCATCAATTTTGTTATGATGATTTATATTCATATTGATCTTCTTCTTCGTAGTTCGAAGCAAAGCGGAATCGGCTCTCACCGACTGAACGCATAATAGGAATTCAAGAGGAAATAGCCGGATTTCTGCTTGACCATGTCATTAAACCCAAAGGGTGAATTTCATGTCAGTTTCGATTAGACAAGTTGTATGTGTGTAATTAAACAAGTTGTGATCTTATGTGTGTAATTAAACAAGTTGTATATACTTGTATGTATATGGTCGGCGGACAAGATATATTATATATGTACAGGCTTGTATACTATGTTGTAAGATTGTATGAATATGTATATATGAAAACTTGTTTGAAATGAACCAAAAAATTGAATGGAGCAAAATACAAATAAAAGGATAACATAACAATTGAAATGCAGAAAAATAAAGAGAAAGAGAGGGGCTGCCACGTGTGGAGCACTTTAGTCCCGGTTCGTAACACGAACCGGGACTAAAGGTCCTTTGCCCACGAGCTCCTGGCCGCTGCCACATGGTGAGGCTTTAGTCTCGGTTCGTAACGCAACCGGGACTAAAGAGCAGGTTCTAGTCCCGGTTGGTTAGTCTCGGTTGCGCAACCGGGACTGAAGCCCGGCACCAACCGAGACTGATGCCCTAGTTTCCACTAGTGCTAGCTCTATAGCGGCTGATAACTTCGTCCTTGCCACACAACGAAGAGGAACGCGGACGCGGAACTCGCTGGGAGGCCGCGAGTGTTCGACCATATCTTCCACATGGTCATGGACGCCCGGCTACTAGGGTGACTAGGGCTATGGGTGCAGATCATGGGACACATACTAGGAGATGATCTGTAGAACCACGACATGGAACAACCTGAGGCCATCATGAAGGGGGCCATCGCGCAACGAGTACCAGAAGTTGGACGTGTTTTACTTGATCCATTGATCCTTTTTATCGATTCTCAGCTGATGAAGTGTTGTGGTGTTTCACCAGCTCTTTTCTGAATTCCGAACAGCTAGCTTTGCTATGTTTTTTTTAAATGGGGGCAGAAATTTTGTTCCAATCTATTAAATAAGAAGAGGAGAATTATCTAATTAATTAACTGAAAATTAGGTGAAAACCAATACAATAACATCAAAAGCACCGACCAACAAAATGCATATGGCAAGTGCTAATGGGGGACCCACTAATACGGAAAAGACACACGGCAAACAGTTTATTGTGTGCATGTTTAACTGCACTCGGCAAATCGCTAATTTATCGATCTATAATTTGCCAAATCTATTTGCCGTAAGCTTATCTACGATAAACCTTTTGCCGTACGTAATACCAGTCTTTGCCATAGGCTCCCGACCTATGGTAAATTAGTCGATTTCTGTAGTGATTGTACATTTCTAATGTCGCCCCGCAGATAATATAATAAAACTAAGCTGGCTACGAGATTATGCATGCATGCGCAACATGCTACGTATGCACTAATGCACATGCACGTATGAGCCTAGCCATTTATATATAACAACATGCACATATCACGATCGAGCTGGTTCAACTATCTGGTGGCCTCTCACAGTTAGATGGTGGATGTGTAGGTGAAGCAAGATCTGGTAAAAATCTTTTGATGGCGACAGGCAATGAACTCGCCCCATGTACGTGCGAGATGCTATGGTAGATCATATTTTTTACGGCATGAAGATCTCACTTGGATGGCTAAATGGGGACTCTAAGGCCTCAGCTAAATACCGCACGGAGCATGAATGTCTTGTGAGTTATGTGTGTAGAAGAATTTTTGTTTCTGAAGTCTTATTTTCACAAGAGTCTTGCCTCAACTGAGCGGGCCGCAATGTGGACTATTTCTCGAATGCATGTGCACACGCAGCGGCGGATCTAGAAATTCACTGCGTCCCGGGCCACCTTCAGCGACCGTAACTAGTTTGTCTCTCACAGTACTACTATAGTTCATCGATAAACATAAGCATTACCGCCACGCCCCGGGTGTAACATCCCAATTTTTGGGAAAGGAGTTATAAAATTTTTCACATGAAATCATGCATCAAATTATGCATACCATTCATCTTGCATTTGCACTTTTTCCAAGTTTTGTTTTTGTTCCTGAATTAAAACCTTCCCTGTATATTTCAAGTATCAGAAAGTAAGCTTCTTTACAATTTCAAAATGTGAGCAAATCTCAAATCAGAAAGTTTGCAAAAAAATTCAAACTAAAAATCAAAAGAAAACAGAAAAGAAAAGAGAAAGAAATTAGGAAAAAGTAAAAGGGCCTCGGGGGCAGAATCCGGCCTGCGACCGAAGACGGCCCGCGGCCCAACTCCTTCCGCGCCGAATCGGTAACCTCTCCCTCCCCCTCCTGCCGCTGACGAAGGGCCCCACCTGTCATCCCGTTCGAAGAAACCGGGACGAACACGGCGAGCTTCCCTGGAAAATCTCCAACGCCCCCCCTCTGATTCAGTTCATACCCTACCCCCTCGTCCACGCCAACCCTCTCCATATAAACCCCCCGTCCGCTCTTGTTTTTCCTCCCCAAAACCCTAGCCCATCGCCGCTAGGCCGCCCGTTTTAGAACCCGCCGCGCCGCCACTGGTAAGCGAGGGCGTCGTCGATCTGCAGTGAGCCCCGGCCCCCTCCTGGTCTCTGATCCGCACCCCCTCCTCCCTCTTGCTCTCGCACAGCTCCCTGACTTGGTTTTACCCTTCTTTCTCTTCCAGAACGACGAGCACGTCCACGCTTGAATCTCGCTGCGCCCGACGCAAACTCCGGCGAGAAATCTCCGGCGCCCTGGACTTCCTCGAGCATGCGGTTTCGCCACCAAGGTCGCCTCGACACCCTGACTCTCTGGTATGAACGCCGCTTCCTAGATCTCTTCGAGCACGCCGATTTTCCCCATGCTTTGCACGGCGTAGCCACGGGCCTAACCTCCCGCCGTCCCCTGACACCGCTGCAGGAAACTTTCGGAAGCGTCGCTTCGCCATCGCCTTTGCCACCCAAAGCCGAACGTCGTCATCGTCTTCACGGAGCTCAGAGATCACCGGAACTACCCCGCCGACGATTTCCAGTACCGCAGAAGCCTTGTCGTCGACCTCTTTCTGGTGAGCCCTTCCTCTCTCTCTTTACAGCCGTTGGATCGAGATCTCGCGGATAGGGTTTAGCCACTTACCGAAACGGTACCGACAGATCTGATCCACCCAATCGTCTTTAGATCCTACGGTCGAGAACGGCGATCCACCCGAATCGGTACCAACAAATCAGAGGACACCAAGTGTCACTTTCTGATTTAACCCGAATCTGTTTTCGTTTTTAATTTTCAGAAATCGTTTAAAACTTGCAAAACTCATAACTCGAGTTCTACACGTCCGAATTTAGCAAACTTTGGATCTGTAGTTTCAGAAAAATGTGTAGATTCTATCTACAGTATCAAAAGCATGTATAGTAGCTGTTTTAATTAGTGAATTACTGCAAGCTTTAATCATGTGTTTTGGTTATTAAAAAAAGTTGTAAAGTTTATTTTTCAGTAAATCCTTTTGGTTTAGGACCCTATGACATCCCTTAGTACTGTAGCATGACCAAAACTATTTTTGGTAACTTTTATATTACTTTTGTAGTTTTAGTTTGTATATTTGTTCTATTTTGTTGATGTTTTGAGCTCTATAATTAACTCTAAAATTGTGATCATGTCATCATGCATGTATTCAACAACCAGAGAACTTGTTAAGTGCTATGGAGGTGTTTAAAACTCATTTGCATGCATATTTTTCATTTTGTGAGTGTTTTGTGACTGATATGTGCTTATGATGTTATATTTTATGTAGATTGTGCTGAGTGCAACGAGTGTCTTTGTGACGAGTGCACCAACTCTTCTCCTCACCAAGGCAAGTGTTACCATGTTCCCTTGTCCTACTGAAAGTTTTGTCTTGTAGCTTTTCTAGTAGAAGATGCATGTGTAGGTGTTTTATGATTTCTTATCTTTAGCTTGCTAGATTTTATGCTAAGCCTTTTGTCTAGCTTTTGTCTAGCCTTTGCATCTCCTAGTAGAATTGCTGCTGCTATAGGACTTGTTTTACACTTGTTGTGGGAAGGGTTATCACATGTTTTTGGCTAAGTGTTGAAAATAAAGTTTTGGAAAACTAAGAAAACAACCAAGTTAATGAATCACCTGGGTGGATGTGGCTTTTATTGGTTTATGTTGAGTGGTTCCCTGGGGTTATGTCGTCAAACCTCTGAACCACCAGGTGTATCTCACTTGTGGACGGCCACCCAGGAGCAAAGAGATTGGAGACGTTCAAGTCATGAAGCTTCCAGTGCAACCACAAGTCATATGGGCTCTGTCTTGGTCAACTAAGCTGCGAGAACTCAAGCCAGGCGGATAGAGGATGGTAGATGTTGGTAGGATGGAACGCGTCCGTTTGGTCTGAGGGAATGCTTCTGAAAGGCCTCGTCTTAGTTTTCACTTGGCCATTTGGGGCAAAATGAGTTTCATGACAAAATGGGTTAACTAAGTCTTGTGGGAAAGGTGCACCACCTCTGCAGAGTGTTTAGAACTAAGTACTTAGCCGTGTCCCCGGTTACGGACAATTTTGAGTGACATGATATTGAAGCTGTTCAAGAATCTCCTCACCCCAATTTCTCTAAGTTAAAAACTTGATGGGTGAACTTGGGTAGAAAAAGGTCCTTCTGGACAAAATTTTGCTAAGGAAAATTTGAGTTTTACAAAGATAGGGAAAAGCTTGCTTTTTGCTCAGTTAAACTCCACCTGGCCAAATAGCATATACGTGTAGGTGCCATTGAGTCCACCAAAGTGACATTTGCCAATACATTCAAAGTATTGACCCTCCGTGGCTGCAACGTATCATGTTGCAGGTGGCTACTATGAAGATTGAAGATTTCTGCGCCTCGGTCACGAGTCTTCGTCCAACACATCTGCCTGCGGAGCTTGACGAAGAGAAGACTTGAAGTTATTTTACTTAGTCGTTTTCTAGAGTTGTAATAGGTATGTGGCTTTGTGCCTTATTGAGTTGTAAAAGACTATGTTATTTGTGGATCAAGCGTTGTAATAAAGACCTTTGTATTCTTGATATTTCATCTTGTAACTGTGTGTGCTAGCAGTCGATCCGGGACTAGCACAATTAAAACATAGGTACGCTACAGATAGTATCAGAGCAAAGTGTTGCCCTTAGGTTCGTGACCCTAGGATTGGACGAAAACCCTTAGGAAAATTTTTAGGAGTGTTTTGTTCTCTTTGCTACTAACACTTAGAAATAGTTTTGACTTCTCTAAGTTAGAAATCACTTTAACTTTTTCTTAGAACTTTTGTTAAGTTTTTCTCTTTTTGACTCACTAACTTGTCTTGTTCCAACGTAAAGATGTCAACCTTCTGCATCACCAAGCCCGGCAACTTCAAGAACTACAGCTTCAGAGAGCGCCTCATCGACATCGTCACTGCCCTGTCCCTGCCTACCCCGTTCATCAGAGGGAGCGAGATGACCAAGTTTCACAAGAAGGGAGTCTGGGTCATCCACATCACGCAGCCAGGACGTGAGACTGAGCCGAAGACTGAAAACATCAAGTTCAAGAACTTCCACACCAACAAGAAGATAGGCGCCCAACTCCTCATGCAAGAGATGATAGCACGCCTCTGTGGACGTCACTTCTCCGAGCTCCAGAATCACTACTCCCACCTCTACGGACGACGTGACGAGAAGGGCATGGCCATCGTGCTACCTGACGATGAGCAAGACCCCATGCGCATCCACCTCGCCGAGTTAGAGTATCTTGTCAGGGATGTCGACGTTGAGAGGTACAACGAGATGTTTAACAACGATGAGTTACGTGCCCAGCTTGCCGAGAAGGACAAGCAACACCTGGAGCAGGAGGAGAAGATCAAGGAGATGAAGGAGAAGTTCGAGACTCAAGAGAAGTAGCGGAAGAGCCAAGAGAAGAGGATCCAAGCTAGGAACAAAGATGTTAGAGAGCTGAAGCAGAAGTTGGAGTGCAACGACTTCGAGCTTGAAGCGGACCACGACTTGATCGAGAAGCTGCGCGTCGACAAGAGGGAGCTTCAAGAGAAGGTTGACACCCTAACTGAAGAGCTGCAGGACTACAAGAGGCTACTCAAGGAGAATGGCTTCGATGTTGAGGAGGAAGTCGTCATGAAAGAATAGAGTAGTTAGATATACTACCACACTTTATCTTTGAGTTTGCGTTTATGCCCGTGACCGCTTGCGGTATGGCATTAGACATTGTATCCCTTTAGACTTAAATGTTTGCGTACCTTCAAACTATTTGTGAGATATTTATTGCATGTTTGGTTTAAAATGTTCTCCTATGCTTGTATGTTGTGTTTGTGTTCTTTTGAGGATTGTTTATGCATGTGGGTAGGAAACTTTATTTCCTTAGACTCTTTCTCTAAGTCTAACCTCACCTATTTCCAAACCCAACAGATGCCTCCTCGTCGCGCTCCTGAGGAACAGATGCAGCAGATGATGGAAGCCCAGGCTCAACTCATGCAAGTCATGACTCAGTTTCTGGCCAATGCTAACAACAATAATAACAACAACAATCCTCCGCCGCCACCACCTCCCCCTCAGGTTGACATGCTTGCAAGGTTTCTAAGGCTTTGTCCTGCTAAGTTTTCTCATGCTGCTGAACCACAAGAGGCCATGGATTGGCTCCGTTCTGTCAACAAAGACTTGGTGACAACTAGTTGCATTGACGCTGAAAAGTTCAGGTTTGCAGCTCATCTTCTGGAAGGACCAGCAGCAAGCTGGTGGGATACTTATTAGATCACCCATCACATTGAGGGTGTGACATGGGACTCATTCCAGGAAGGGTTCCGGGCTGCACACATTTCTTCTGGTGTGATGGGTCTGAAAAAGAAAGAATTCCGTGATCTGAGATAGAAATTCCGTAGTGTGACTGAGTATATTGATGAGTTCACCAATCTGTCACGCTATGCACCGGATGACATTGACACCGATGCAAAGAGAAAGGAGAAGTTCCTGGAGGGTCTAAATGACGAACTGTCCATCCCTCTGTCTGTTGCCTACACTCCCACCTTTCAGTCTCAGCTTGATCAAGCCATAACTCTGGAGAGCAAGATAAAGCAGTCTGAAAACAGAAAGAGGAAGCATCATGTTAGCAAATACCAAGAGCCTACTCACAAGCAAAGCTATCACAGTGACCATGGAAGCTCTGGATTCCATAAGAATGGAGGAAACCACCACAACCATAATGGTGGAAATGGGCACCAGCATCACAAGGGGAATGGCCACCACCATAATGGCCACAGGAATCACAACAATCACAACTCCACCAGGACAAATGGCCATAACAATGGCAACAACAATGGCAGAAATAATAATGCCCCCGAAAAGAGGGATATTAGTCAGGTGGAATGCTTCAAGTGCCACAAGACTGGGCATTATGCAAATGATTGCCCGCAGAAGAAGGATGAAGGAAACAAGCCCAATCCATTCCAGAAAGGGCATGTTAATCACATCAATGTGGAGGAGATTTATGATGAGCCTGACGCCGTATATGGTATGTTTCTACTCAATAAATTTTCAACACTTGTTCTTTTCGACACTGGTGCATCTCATTCATTCATCTCAAGAGCATTTGTGGTTAAGAACAAATTACCCACTGAAATAATAGGTTGTCCTATAAGGGTAAGTTCTCCAGGGGAGAGTTGATAGTAAATGCCGGTTGTAGAGACCTAGTCCTGGAAATTGGAAAACACAAGTTTCCGGCTAACCTCATTGTCCTAGACTCACAAGGATTAGATGTCATCCTAGGCATGGATTGGATGACCGCTTATGAAGGAATCATAGATTGTGCAAACAAAACCATCACCCTCACAACCCCTGAAAAGAAACGCATCCGTTTCAAATCAACCTTTGAGCTAAAGGGGTCTAAGGTTAATTCTCTTAAGGGGGTTAGTATGGATGAAGTGCCAGTTGTAAAAGAGTACCCCGATGTGTTTCCAGAAGAGTTACCAGGAATGCCACCAGACAGAGATGTCGAGTTCATCATTGACTTACCGCGTGGAACAGGGCCTATAGCAAAAAGGCCATACAAGATGGACATAGATGAATTAAAGGAATTGAAGAAGCAGCTCAAGGAACAGTTGGACAAAGGTTTCATCCAACAGAGTTCATCATCATGGGGAGCCCCTGTTTTGTTTGTAGAGAAGAAAGACTCTAGCAAGAGATTGGTTGTGGACTACCGTTCGCTGAACGAAGTGACAATCAAGAACAAGTATCCATTGCCCAACATCAACGACTTGTTCGACCAACTAAAAGGGGCAAAAGTGTTCTCCAAGATCAATCTCCGATCAGGATATTTCCAGCTAAAGATCCGAGAGCAAGACATACCCAAGACAGCTTTTACCACTAGATATGGTCTATATGAGTATACCGTAATGTCTTTTGGGCTAACAAATGCCCCGGCATACTTCATGACCATGATGAACAAGGTGTTCATGGAATACTTGGATAAATTCGTAGTGGTGTTCATTGATGACATCCTGATTTACTCCAAGGATGATAAAGAACATGAGCAGCACTTACGCTTAATCATGGAAAAGCTCAAGGAGCATAAGTTGTATGCAAAATTTAGCAAGTGTGAATTCTGGTTGAACAAGGTAGGATTTCTTGGTCACATAGTTTCCGTGGAAGGAGTCGCGGTAGATCCAAGCAAGTTAGCATCCATTACCGAATGGGAGTCACCCAAAAACGCGGGAGACATCCGGAGTTTCTTAGGCCTTGCTGGGTACTATCGGAGATTCATTGAAAATTTCTCCAAGATAGCAAAGCCAATGACCGAACTATGAAGAAAGACAAGAAATTCGAATGGACCGACTCATGTGAAGCTAGTTTTCAAGAACTGAAGAAACGGCTAGTAAGTGCGCCAGTTCTATGTCTGCCAGATATACAGAAGGATTTCCAAGTATATTGCGACGCTTCTCGTCAAGGACTTGGTAGCGTTCTAATGCAGAATGGAAAAGTGGTGAGTTATGCCTCACGCCAGCTCAAGCATCACGAGAGAAATTACCCCACCCATGACTTAGAGCTAGCATCTGTTGTTCATGCTCTGAAGGTGTGGAGACACTATTTGATGGGAAAGCATTGTGATGTGTTCACCGATCACAAAAGCTTAAAGTATATATTCACCCAGAAGGAACTGAACATGAGGCAAAGAAGATGGTTGGAGCTCATCAAAGATTATGATATGAGCCTGCAATACCATCCAGGAAAGGCTAATGTCGTAGCTGACGCCTTGAGCTGTAAGAGCTATGTAAATGGACTCACAGCAGGAGAGTTGCCTGAAGATTTGTGTGAACAGTTCAAAGAGCTCAGATTAGAAATTGTGCCAAAAGGGTTTTTGGCATCTCTTGAAGTTCAACCTACACTGTTGGACAAGATCAAAGAAGCTCAGAAGTTAGACAAGGAGATAGAGGAAATAAAGAGTAATATGGCTAAAGGAAAAGCAAAGGGATTTCACGAAGATGACCAAGGAATTATTTGGTTTGAGAAGCGTGTTTGTGTACCACAAGACCCTGAACTCAGAAAATTAATTCTGCAAGAAGCACATGATTCACCCTATTCTATTCATCCTAGGAACACCAAGATGTATATGGATTTGAAGGGTAGATTTTGGTGGAGCAATATGAAAAGGGATGTCACCGAGTACATTGCCCTGTGTGACGTGTGTAATAGAGTCAAGGCAGAGCATCAGAAACCAGCAGGTTTATTACAGCCATTGCCCATACCAGAATGGAAGTGGGATAATGTTGGCATGGATTTCATCACGGGTTTACCAAGGACTAAGTCTGGATATGACTCCATCTGGGTTGTAGTTGACCGTCTAACCAAAGTGGCTCACTTCATCCCTGTGAAAACCACTTATACCAGCGCCAGACTAGCCATGATATATATGAGCCGATAGTGTGTTTACATGGAGTACCTAGCTAAGAGCATTGTGTCTGATAGAGGTACTCAATTCACGTCTCACTTTTGGCGCCAACTTCATGAATCCTTGGGCACTAGACTAGAGTTCAGCATGGCATTTCACCCTCAGACTGATGGTCAAACAGAAAGGGTGAATCAAATTCTAGAAGACATGTTGAGAGCTTGTGCCTTGGACTATGGGTCTAGCTGGGATGATAACTTGCCATATGCAGAGTTCTCTTATAACAATAGCCACCAAGCTAGCATTGAGATGGCACCATTTGAAGCTCTATATGGAAGAAAGTGCACTACGCCATTGCTTTGGAGTGGTGTTGGTGAACGAAGTCATTTCGGGCCAGATATAATAAAGGATGCCGAAGAAAAGGTTCATTTGATCTGAGATAGACTTAAGATAGCTCAGTCCAGATAGAAGAGCTATGCTGATTCAAAGCGTAGAGAGGTAACCTATGAGGTGGGTGATAGAGCATACCTTCGAGTATCTCCACTTCGTGGGGTGAAGAGATTTGGAGTCAAAGGAAAGCTAGCACCTCGCTTTGTAGGGCCATTCAAGGTTTTGGCTCGTGATATGTCTCCAACGTATCCATAATTTTTGATGCTCCATGCTTGTTTTTACACCATTTGCTTAGTGTTTCGTTACACTTCGTGGCACTTTTATGCATTTTCCGGAACTAACCTACTAACAAGTCGCCACAGTGCCAGTTCCCTGTTTTCTGCTATTTTTGTGTTTCAGAAAAGCTACACAGGAAATATTCTCAGAATTGGATGAAACCAAAGCCAGTCACCCAGAATTTCACCGAAGCTTCCAGAGAACCAAAGAGGAGACGGAGTGGGGCCATGAGGGGCCCAGGCCGCGCCCCTATGTGCGAGACCACCTTGGTCCACTTCTGACGATGCCCCTTCGCCTATAAAGACCCCTCGACAGGAAAAACCTAAAGAGCCGATCAATTCTCCAGAACACATCGCGATCCGCCACCACCGTCGACCCGAAGATCAGGAGGGTCCAAAAGCTCTTCCCGGCACCCTGCCGGAGAGGGGAATCGCCACCGGAGGTCTTCTTCATCGCCATGCTTGCCTCCGGAGCGATGAGTGAGTAGTCTACCTTGGACTATGGGTCCATAGCAGTAGCTAGATGGTTGTCTTCTCCACCATGTGCTTCATGTTTAGATCTCATGAGCTGCCCTACATGATTGAGATCACCGTTATGTAATTCTACATGTTTGGTTTGTTGGGATCCAATGAATATTGGTGTTATGCTTGAGTTGAAGTACTAAAATTTATCTTATGTTATCTCTATGTTGTTTATGATCTTGCATGCTCTCCATTGTTAGTAGCTATCTTGGCCGAGTAGTTGCTAGTGACTCCAAGAGGGGGTATTTATGCTCGATAGTGGGTTCATGCCTCTATTTAATCTGGGGGAGTGACAGAAACCTCTAAGGTTGTAGATGTGATGTTGCTACTAGGGGGAAAACAACATTCATATACTCGAGGGCATATGCTTTGTTTACATTACACACTTTGCTTAATGCAGTTATCTGTTGTTCGCAACTTAATACTCATGGGGTGTTCGGACGATATCCCCGTGAGTGGATTATTAGTCATAGATGCAGTTGGATGGCGGTCTATGTATCTTGTTGTAATGCCCAGAGTAAATCTCATAGTGATCCTCTCATCATATGCACGTTGTCTTTATTCTATCAATTGCCCAACTGTTATTTGTTTACCCAGCATGTATTATTTTATCTATGGAGAGACACCGCTAGTGAACTGTGGACCCCGGTCCTATTTCCATCATATTGCTATCACTATTTACTTTACTCGCATACTATTACTATTTTCCACTCTATACGCTCATTCCTTTGTTTCAAGCAAACCGGTGAGATTGACAACCTCATCGTAAGTTGGGAGCAAAGTATTTGGTTGTGTTGTGTGCAGGTTCCGCGTTGCAGCTAGCAAAGCAAAGCTTGGACGAGGCGCCTTATAAATTGTCCTGAGCTGTCGCAAGCTAGCAAGCAACACCTTCAGTCGTATTTGCTCCTTCCTCTCCTGATCGACATACCTTGGTTTCTTAATTAAGGGAAAAACCTTGCTGCTATATTCATCATACCTTCCTCTTGGGGTTCCCAACTGGACGGTGAAAAGATAACACCACCGCAAGCATCAAGAACTTTTTCTGGCGCCGTTGCCGGGGAGGAAGAAGAAGACTTCTGCGAGGGGAGTTTTCGCACGCATATCCTTTACTTTGTTTTAAGTTTTGCTTTACTTTATTTATTTTACTTGCATCGTTTTATCAAAAACCCCAAAAAAATTAGAATCCTTGGTAGTTGTTATTTCTTTACTTCTAGTTCATTATGTTGTTCTCTAAGTACGTTTTGGAGGACCTCTCAGTAGGAAGTGGTTCAATTATTGGGAAACATAACATTGAGGAGTTCTTTAATCATATTAGTATGCATAAAGAAGTTGAGGAAAAGTCTTTGGTTGAGCTTGCTCCTAGTTATGAAGTTGCTTCTGCTTATTTAGTTCACATGTTAGAAGCTAGGTTTGCTAGCCTTAATCCTTTTATGCAATACATGTTCCTTAAGCTTCATGAAATTGAGGATCCCGAAAAGAAAGCTTTTATCTTGGAAACTTTGCGCATAGAATTTAGAGATGTTGCCATTGAGGCTAGGAAAGTTTTTAAGAAATTTAATAAGCTTGGCTCGCCTGCTGAAGTTGTTGGTACACCCAATGAAGATTCTAGAATGCCAATACCTTGTAAACTTGTAGGAATTCATGATGCCTTGGAAAATAATTTTAGTTGGATTTGTCCTAAAAATCTTTTTGATGAAAATAGTGTACCAAGGCGTGAATACAAGGGGTACTCAAAACCCCATTTGGACAGAATTCATTTCTTTGTTTCTACAATGGATCTTAATGCTTCTTCTGAAAATACTTGATTCGCAATTTTCTGTGCCTAGCTCAAATGCGTTAAAGAAAAGCACTCTTGGGAGATAACCCAATGTTTTACATTCAGTTCTTTTTCTTTTATTTGAGTCTTGGAAATTATTACTACTGTAATAACCTCTCCTTATCCTTTTTATTTCGTTTTTGTGCCATGAGAAGCCTCTAATTTGAGTGAGGTAAGATTTGGGGATGTTGCTGTCCTGAAACAGTTTTCGGTGCTGCACCGTAAAAATTCCTGAAAATTATCTGTATATCTGTTGGACCTGTGCTTTCTTGTGCATATGCCCCAGGTTATATCCAAACTTTCATTAGTTGAACACTTTTTGATTTGAGCAACAGAAAACCCCTCAAAAATTCGACCTTTGTCAGCTGTTCTGTTTTGACAGATTTCTGCCAATATTTGTGTTTGCCGCTTTATCGCTTTCTTTTTGAGTTCTTTTGATCACGAAACTTTTGGGGAAGTTGCTACAGTGGTATATGCTTTATATGTGGTGGTTTTAGATTGAAACCTGAAGCAAAAAGGGTTGATTCTATGTTATGCTTACACTAATGTTGCTAATAGATTTGTGTTTAGTTTTGTATGAAGGAAGTTTTCAAGTGTAGGGATCGGAGAGTGATGAGATGAGATGAAGAATGGACAAAAGCTCAAGCTTGGGGATGCCCATGCATCACCCCAAGAAACATCCAAGAAGTACAAGCGTCACAGCTTGGGGATGCCCCCGAGGCACCCCTTCTTCATCGGCAAAAATCAGGTCACCTTTCAAGACACTATATTTTTATTGCTTCATGCATTATGCGTTTTTCTTGGAGCATCAGTTGTTTTTAGTTTTTAGTTTAGTTTAGTTTTGTTTGATGCAATAAATGGTTGGACCCCAACAAATTTCTTTTGGAGAAGTTGCCTTGCTTTTCATTTGCCAAGAACACTCCGTTTTTCACTCTATTCATTTCAACGAGTGTTCTCTTTTTCTAGAACTGCGTTTAGCTTTCGGTTTTCACCTTGATTTGCATTCAGATCTTGTTATATCTCTTCATCAAGGTGTATTTTTTTCCTCTGATCTTTATTGGTTTTCATCAAAAGAGGTGTTTATAAAAAGTTTGAATGGTGTTGAAAAAGAGAAAAAGCTTTATGCAAAAAAGTGGTACAAGAAGGAGCTTGTGTAGACTGCGGCTTAGGATTTTGCATGTCGTGCTTGATGTCTTTTTGATAGTATGCTTAGTGGTTTTGCTGTAGCATGACTTGTCTCAAATAACTGAGATTGCTTAATGAGCCTTTAAAAAAATCATGCGTTGTTTTTATCGTTTGGAAGCATTATTTTGGTTTTCTCCTTGATGCTTTATTTGGGTTGACTTGGCGCATGCTCACACATGTTAGACTCATACAAAGTCGCCAATAGCCTCTATGATCATTTAGTTTTTGACTTTTGATGCCATCTTATGCTTCTTTTAATGTCGCTCTGTCGCTTTGCATGATTATGGCCGTTATTGCTCTCTTAGTTGGTCGCTCCCAGTCTTTTGCTAGCCCTCGCCTTGTACTGAGTATGAGCTCTACTCATGCATCCAACTCCTAAAAACCAAGTTTGCCAAAGTGTCCACCATACATACCTATTAGCAATTTGCTATTCCAAAGTACATTTGACTTGCTTTTATCTACTCTTCAAATTAAACTCTTACCAGTGTTATACGAAAATTGGTCAGTAAAGCTCTCACGAACCGGATGGCACACTTTACTTTTTCTCGTTCTTAAAAATTTGAAATTGTGGTCTCTTATGTTGAGTTGTTATGCTTGCAAGTTGTAAGTTGGGAATTAGCCCATCCATGCCGTCATGGGGCAAGCTTTCAACATTGCACTTCTTATTTGAGTTGATATCGTGATCTTTTGTTTATGGAGACTCGCAGTGTGAAATGAATTGGGAATCTTGCGGGATCATGGACTTTGTATATGTGTTAGGAAAACGCCTGGGCCGCCAATCTAAGCCATGCATAATTTATGGTGGAAATTTGCATCATGCCCATAGTGGACATTCGATGACGCATCTCAAAATAAAAAGCTATACAAATGGTAAATAAAAGAGATGTCGAGGTGTTCATTGTCTGCTCGTCCTGTCATTTTGATGTGGGCTTGTTCCATGTCATCGGGCTGGGAGGTACCCCGTTGGCGGTTCTCGATGATACGTATATACTTACAATGACAAGAGCCTTGCTTGGGACTCTAAGTAAAGTAGCATGAGGTTTGGGTACTCGTATTCACGGGACACGAGGTTTTCAACTTATGATTTGTCAAGCATATGCATCATAAGTGTTCTCGCATTAACTCTAATCATTCAAGATGCTTATGATGGGGGCAATGAGAGCTCAAAGCCGGTAAGTACCATAATTTTTGAAGGTTTATAAAACTTGCAATCACTGCTTCTCTCTGCGAAGGGCCTTTCTTTTACTTTTATGTTGAGTCACCACCTTCTATCTTTATGCACCATTAAGAGAGCATAGTTGTCATTCTTAGTATAATGTGCATTGTCCCAAAGTTTTCATTGATTGATTCATATTGTTGGTTTCACTTGTTCTTAAATTATTTGTATCTAGTCGCCCTCTTAAACTTGAAGGTGTCCTATGCATTTATGTTTTGCTCTCCATGAAGGACAAGCTGAAAACCATTTGTATGTTTTTCCTTATGATTTGAACACACGTTTGACTTTCATTGTTTCATTTTCATGATCTTTTGTTTGTGTTCATTTTCATGTTATAACATGGTTGCTAAGTTTCTTCTATCAAGATCATATCTTTCATACCCATGTTTTAAGTTCTTTTGATCCCAGCGCACAACGCTTACATACTTGATCAAGATTGTGTAGGTGCATGTCACCTCAAAAATTATTTCTTTTGTTATCACTTACCTACTCGAGGACGAGCAGGAGTTAAGCTTGGGGATGCTGATACGTCTCCAACGTATCCATAATTTTTGATGCTCCATGCTTGTTTTTACACCATTTGCTTAGTGTTTCGTTACACTTCGTGGCACTTTTATGCATTTTCCGGAACTAGCCTACTAAGAAGTCACCACAGTGCCAGTTCCCTGTTTTCTGCTATTTTTGTGTTTCAGAAAAGCTACACAGGAAATATTCTCGGAATTGGACGAAACCAAAGCGAGTCGCCCAGAATTTCACCGAAGCTTCCAGAGAACCGAAGAGGAGACGGAGTGGGGCCACGAGGGGCCCACACACCAGGGCGGCGCGGCCCAGCCCTTGGCCGCGCCCCCTATGTGTGCGACCACCTCGGTCCACTTCTGACGATGCCCCTTCGCCTATAAAGACCCCCCGACGGGAAAAACCTAAAGAGCCGATCAATTCTCCAGAACACATCGTGATCCGCCGCCACCATCGACCCGAAGATCGGGAGGGTCCAGAAGCTCTTCCCGGCACCCTGCCAAAGAGGGGAATCGCCGCCGAAGGTCTTCTTCATCGCCATGCTTGCCTCCGGAGAGATGAGTGAGTAGTCTACCTTGGACTATGGGTCCATAGCAGTAGCTAGATGGTTGTCTTCTCCACCATGTGCTTCATGTTTAGATCTTATGAGCTGCCCTACATGATTGAGATCACCATTATGTAATTCTACATGTTTGGTTTGTTGGGATTCGATGAATATTGGTGTTATGCTTGAGTTGAAGTACTGAAATTTATCTTATGTTATTTCTATGTTGTTTATGATCTTGCATGCTCTCCGTTGTTAGTAGCTATCTTGGCCGAGTAGTTGCTAGTGACTCCAAGAGGGGGTATTTATGCGCGATAGTGGGTTCATGCCTCTATTTAATCTGGGGGAGTGACAGAAACCTCTAAGGTTGTAGATGTGTTGTTGCTACTAGGGGAAAACAACATTCATATGCTCGAGGGCATATGCTTTGTTTACATTACACACTTTGCTTAATGCAGTTATCTATTGTTCGCAACTTAATACTCATGGGGTGTTCAGACGATATCCCCGTGAGTGGATTATTAGTCATAGATGCAGTTGGATGGCGGTCTATGTATCTTGTTGTAATGCCCAGAGTAAATCTCATAGTGATCCTCTCATCATATGCACGTTGTCTTTATTCTATCAATTGCCCAACTGTAATTTGTTTACCCAGCATGTATAATTTTATCTATGGAGAGACACCGCTAGTGAACTGTGGACCCTGGTTGACGAGGGTTAACTCGACAAATGTCCTAGATGAAGGACTTAGGATCGGGGAGATAGGGCGTCAGATGAACTCGAAGGTAAAGTTAGTCGAAATAGGTATATGTCGAAAGTAAACTTGGGTGTTCAACCTAGCTTTCTTTCAATCTGGCCTACACCGTCCCCTCCTGGCCCCTATATATAGATGACCAGGTCTCGAGGATCGGGTAGGGTCCGATACAGATTACAATATCGACATACGGTAAGAACTCGTATTCGACTATCATTACAATTGGGCCTAGCTTATCGGGCCTCAGGGGTACTCAACTAACGGGATCTATTAGCTATACCCTTGTCAGTAGCCCCTGAGATTCTACCAGAATTGTAGATTCGGGTTGAATCTCTAATCTTCAAATCTTCGACTTGATCAATTCTTCGACTTTCTTCTTATCTTCAAATCTTCGACTTGGTCTTTCGACTTTATTTTCATGATATTCTTTCGCAAGGGGTTTTGATGAACAAGCCTGACAACTCTGACGGATCTAGAGGTCAGTTAACTGCCGGAACAAATACTTGTTACCTACTTCAAATTCAATCCCCTTGGATTTGAATTCGGGATACCGGTTAAACCCATTCTTTTGCCGCATTTAGGACTTACAAAGAATGAATCCCAGTGATTCTCAGGGTACCCAGTGCGTCCACCAGGATTTTCTTCGCGTCGTAGACACGGATACATACCAGCAGAGCGGATCCATGTGCGTATACCAGGCCACACAGGACGGATCCCGGGGTCTTACCTTCGTGACAAGTCACGGCATTCGAGTTACGTTGCGATAACATAAATCGAGAATCTTATGTCGCAGTCAAATTTCGACTGAAAATATTCGGGTTTCAACAACCATAGAACTCGCTCCCGATGGGAGTAACACTTCTACACGATGCTTTACCTATAAATATCGTCGGGTGCGCGTTCAGCGCTCCCGATGGGAGTAGCCCCCGAGGCTATAGTAAAAAAAAGTCTTTTTCGAGTATAGGCTCAAATATAATACTGTCCATCATACTTCAACTCGAGATACTTTCAATATCTTTGATAATAGTAGCCCCTAAGGCTATAATTGAAAATCCTTCATATATAATCTTGTTGATAAATTTTGTACCTGTCGGCGCCATCCTTCTTCTTTCGTATATCATCTTTTTTTTATGACGTCAATGAACATGTCACTCTGTATGAGTGCGAACCATTTGATGGGCAGCACTGTAATTCTCGTTGTATTTCGTCGACTATGTAGTCGAAGTTTGTATACTAATCCTTCTTCATCTCCATTATTGATTATCTCATCCTCTATCGGGTGCGCGCTCAGCGCTCCCGATGGGAGTAGCCCCCGAGGCTATGTTTGGATACTTGTAGTCAAGCATAGGCTCCAAGTTCAGTTCTTCTTCCTCCTGTTAACGTCTACTATTTGCAAGCCCCCGAGTCCAAGTCGAGTTTTTCATATCGTGCGACCATAGTCTCCTCTTCTTGTTTTTTCTCTTCGGTATTATCGTCTGCTGTGTGCAGAATTTAACTCCTGTTGTAAAATATGTTTACGGGCCTTGCCTTAGCACGGGGCCCGATAATACGTGCTTATAAATAAAGCACCTTCTGACAAGAGTAAAAACCCTAATCAGATTCCTCCTCCGCCGCATCATCTTCTCCCTCCATCTAGGGTTTTCCTAGCCTTTTCCTTTGTTCATATGGCTGATGCAGATGGTTCCCGTCTGAACCTTGGCTCTCCGGTAGCGCCGCGAGGTCGAGGTCGTCCTCGTGGAAGCAAGAACAAGAGCAACGCAACTCCGGCCGCCGCAGGATCTTCATCGGCCACTCTGGTTAAGCGTCGTCCCGGCCGTCCACCTGGTAGTAAAAACAAACCCAAAGTGACTGGCGGTGTCCCAGGTCCGAGCGCTCCTCCTCCGGCTGCTCCCGCTGCTCCTCCCAGAATCTTTTCTTTCTTTTGCATTGCTATGGCGCAGTGCCGTGAGATTCAGCGCTTGCCGCTGAATTTCACAAAGTTCATGGATGGGTGTGAACTGCGAGAAGTGGTTCTTCGCGAGCAATCTGGCAGCAGGACTCCATATGAAGTGGAGGTTTGGTATGATTGCAACGGCGAACAGTACTTTAAGGGTGGCTGGTCGCAGTTTGCAGAAGACCACGACATCCACCAAGGCTTCTTCATGGCCTTCGACTTCCACATCGGCACGTCGAAGTTCGACGTGAAGATCTATGACGGCACCCAGTGCTAGAAGAAGTATAAAGCTGAAGTCCACTTCCACTAGGATCTGTTTTTTATGTAATTTCGTTTGATAATGTCCTTGCTGCCATGTTATCTGTAATGAATACTCGAACTCTGTTTTGATGTTTTTACTAGTACCATGAAAACAAGTCACTTGTTCTGAGGTATGCTTGAGATATATCGGGTTCTTTGCGAACCAATTGGTATGAAGAATATCGGGTTCTTTTGTGAACCAAGTTTGTTTAAGTTTTTATCGGGTTGTCTGTACAACCTTATAGTGAAAAAGATCTCCAAGTCGCGATAAAAATTCCTTTCGTACGACCCGAAGGTTGAAGCCCCCAAGCGGAGAAGTAGATATACTTGTACAACTTTGTCGAGTTCAACCCAAAGAACCCGACCTATGGCCTCATGTTCTGGGTTCAGAAGGTTAACTCCAGTTTAATGATACCACAAGAGTTGTTTTACGCGTAAAAACGTCGTAGCTGCTCTGCGTTCCACGGATTGCTCTCGTCTTTTCCTGTCTTCTTATCTTGTAGTCGATATGCTCCTCTTGGAATTACTTCTGTGACGATGTAGGGTCCTACCCAAGGGGACTCCAATTTGCCATGGCTGTCTTGCCTGAGTCGCAAAACTAGGTCTCCCACCACGAAAGATCGTGGACGAACTCGACTACTGTGGTAGTTTCGTAGGCTCTGTTGATACTGCGTGGCTCTTTCTAATGCCTTATCCCTCGCTTCATCTAGTGCATCGACATCGTTTTGTAGTGCTTCTGTCGATGTTGTCTCATCGTATGCTGTCACTCTTGGGGCCTCGTGTGTAACTTTGACTGGAAGCACGGCTTCTGCGCCATGGACCATGAAGAAAGGAGTTTCTTGAGTTGCTGCGTTAGGCGTAGTTCTTAGGCTCCAAAGAACAGAGGGCAATTCTTCTACCCAAGCGCTCTTGGCTTTCTCGAGAGGTGCTAGGAGCCTCTTTTTTATCCCACTACATATCAGGACATTGGCTTTTTCGACTTGCCCGTTTGTTTTCGGGTGTGCTACAGATGCGAATTTGAGCTTGATCCCCAATCCTTCACAATAACTCTTGAATTCCTTTGAAGTGAAGTTTGTCCCGTTGTCTGTGATGATGCTATATGGCACACCAAAACGGAATACTATCGACTTGATGAAGCTGATTGCTGCTGTCGAATCCTGAGTTGTTATCGGGGCCGCTTCCACCCACTTGGTAAATTTATCGACTGCCACTAGCATGTAAACATGCCCTCCTGGCCAAGATTTGTGCAACTTTCCCACCATATCGAGGCCCCATTGCGCAAAGGGCCAGGACAATGGTATTGTTTGTAGCTCTGCTGCTGGTGCATGCGGTCTAGATGCAAATCTTTGACACGCTTCACACTTTCGAACTATATCTTTTGCGTCTTCGATGGCTGTTAGCCAATAAAATCCTACTCGGAAAGCTTTTGCCGCTATTGCTCTGCTGCTAGCATGATGGCCGCACACTCCACCGTGTATGTCTTGTAGTATTGTTTGTCCTTCCTGGGGTGTTACACAACGCTGCAAAACGCCTGTAATACTCTTCTTGTATAATTTCCCCTGCAACACGACAAATGCCTTCGATCTTTGAGTTATCCTCTTGGCCTCCACTGCATCTTCTGGTAATTGTTTATTTATCATGTATGCAAGATATGGCTGCATCCATGTTTCTTCTATCATCATGACCTCCTCTGGCTCCGACGGAGCCCCCGAGTCTGCTGCAGTAGTCGAGCTTTTCCCACTTTTTATTGATCTTTCTACTATTTCTTCCCAAAATACTCCGGACGGCACGGGTAAACACTGTGACCCGATATTTGCTAAATTGTCGGCTTCTTCATTACTATTCCTGCTTATGTGCGAGACTTCACATCCATCGAATGTTCCTTCGAGATAATGATATAAATTCTTGTAGGCCATCATGTTGTCATTGATTGTGTCACATCTGTTCATAACTTGCTGGACAACAAGGTTGGAATCTCCAAATATTTTTAGGCGAGTTGCTCCACATGCTTTGGCCATCTTCATACCGTGTAACAAAGCTTCGTACTCTGCTTCATTATTAGAAGCCTGTGGAAAGCTCATCCTTAAGACGTACTTCAATTTGTCACCATGAGGAGATATCAAAACCACTCCTGCGCCTGCGCCTTGGATTCTCTTAGAACCGTCGAAGTACATTGTCCAAACACTGGATAAGTCTAGTGGTCCCGTGCTTTGCAGCTCCAGCCACTCTGCCGTAAAATCTGGCAAGACTTGCGACTTAATCGCCTTCCTTTTTTCGTACGTGATGTCCATGGGAGATAACTCGATTCCCCACAAAGAGACACGTCCTGTTGCTGAAGGATTGTTCAATATGCTTGATAGCGGCGCTTCATTGACCACTATAATTGGGTGCACCGCAAAGTACTGTCGCAGTTTTCGTGCAGTTGTGAAAACACTATATGCAAGTTTCTGATAATGCGGGTACCTCTGTTTCATCGGAGATAATACTTCGCTGATGAAATATACCGGCCTCTGGACGCCGTGGGCTTTTCCTTCTTCGCTTCTTTCGACTACTAATACTGTGCTCACCACCTGATGGGTTGCGGCGATGTAGAGTAGTAGTGGCTCTTTTTCTTTTGGTGCGACCAGCACTGGCGGCGTGGAAAGCACTTTTTTCAACTGTGCGAAAGTTGCGTCTGCTTCTTCCGTCCATTCAAATTTATCATCTGACTTCTTCATAAGTGCATAGAAAGGAAGCGCCTTTTCTCCCAATCGAGCAACGAAACGACTTAAAGCCGCGACGCGCCCTGCAAGTTTCTGTACGTCGTGTAGTTTCGTGGGTTTCCCCATTGTCAAAATTGCTTGAATCTTCTCTGGGTTCGCCTCTATTCCTCGTGCTGATACCAGGAACCCTAAAAGTTATCCTGCTGATACGCCGAAGGAACACTTTGTCGGGTTAAGCTTAAGCTTGTACCTGCTCAGGTTGTCGAAGGTTTCTGCCAAGTCGCTGATTAGAGATTTCTCCTCTCTTGTGGTGATGACTACATCATCAATGTAGACTTGGATGTTGCGCCCTATTTGGCTTCCGAGGCAATTTTGCATCATCCGTTGATAAGTTGCTCCTGCATTTTTTAGGCCGAACGGCATCACTTGGTAGCAAAACACTCCGTATGGTGTGATGAAGGCCGTTTTTTCTTCGTCTTCTTTCTTCAATTTGATCTGATTGTAACCAGAATATGCTTCCAAAAATGAAAGCCTCGCGCATCCCGCTGTTGAATCGATTATCTGATCGATGCGAGGTAGAGGGAAGGGATCCTTTGGACAATGCTTATTGAGAGATGTGTAGTCGACACATACTCTTTGTACGTCTGTGTTCTTCTTGGGTACTATGACTGGGTTCAACACCCAACTCGAAGTTTTGATTTCTCTGATAAATCCGGCATTTTCTAGCCTGTGCAATTCTGATGCTATCGCCTTCCTTTTAGGTTCATCAAATCGTCGCAATGGCTGCTTGACTGGCTTTGCCTTGGGATCTACATTTAATGCGTGCTCGACGAGTTCCCTGGGAACCCCTGGCATGTCTGATGGACACCAGGCGAAGATTTCCCAGCGCTCACGGAGGAACTCGATGAGCGCGCTTTCCTATGCGGGATCCAAGTTCACTGCAATTGATGTCGTCTTGTTTGCATCTGTAGGGTGGACCTGGATTTTCTTCGAGTCCTGAGTTGTGTCGAAAGCCTGATCTGGCAGGGATCGTCCAACGTCGGGTAGTACATTATGCTCTGTTTCTCCTTTTAACCTCTCGTATTCTGCTGTCATGCCGAAGGTTTGCGCCATCCTGTTGAATTCTCTATCGCATGTGTTGGCTACTTCAAAGCTCCCTTGTACTGTGATTGTTCCTTTGGGTCCTGGAATTTTTAACGTAAGATACGCGTAGTGTGGTACTGCCATGAATTTTGCAAATGCTGGGCGTCCCAGGATTGCATGATATTGTGACGGCCAGTCCATAACTTCGAATTCCAGCTTCTCTCTTCGGTAGTTGCCGCTGCTGCCAAAGCAGACATCGAGTTCTATTCTTCCCAAAGGGTAGTTTGCGGCTCCTGGTACTATTCCGTGGAAGGAGCAATCTGTTGGCTTCAGACTCGACAGCGAGATGCACATTGCCTTTAAGGTTCTAGCATATATTAAGTTTATGCCACTCCCTGCATCCATAAATACTCTTCCGATGTCGTATCCTCCTATTTGCGCCTTTAAAACCATAGGCGACTGGCCTGGCCTGGGAACTTTTCTCGGGTGATCTGCTCTACTGAACTTAACTGTTTGTTCTGACCACCGTAGGTACTCTGTTGTAGCTGGTGGTGATGATATTGCTAGGTTTACTTGCCTGGATATGCTCTTTCGCTCTTTCTTTGACTTGAGCACCGGTTGAATCATGGCTGATATGTAAACTTTTGACTCTAGGTGCCTTGCTAGCCTTTGCATTTGATATCCTTGACTTCTGTGTTGTTCTCCTTGCCTCCCTCCTTGGCTTGAGCCCATGGCGCTTTGCGGCCTTAGGAATGTTCTACAATCCTTCATCTGATGATTTGAAACCCTTTTCCCGTCGAGATATGCGTAGTGGATTCGATAAGGTCCGTATAGCATATCCTTGGCCGAAGGACCAGAGTATCTCGATTTTTCTACTCCTTTTGCCTGAAACCTCCTATTTTCATATCCTTTCTCTTCTTCTAATATGTACCCCGCGGCTACCTGATTTTGCCTTCCTTGGTTATCCCTGCTGCGGTGTCGTCTCCTCTGTCTACTTATTCTGTCGACTTCTGGTGAACGTCCTCTTTTGTTATTATATGCGTCTTCTCCATCAGCGAATTTGTTGACTTGTTCCATTAGCTCGGCTACTGTCGTAGGTCTTGTTCTTCCTATTTCTTCCACGAGATCTGAGCGACGAAGTCCGGCCGTAAAGGCGTCTATTGCTTGTTCGTCGGAGACGTCCTCTGCTGAGTTTTTGATTATGCTCCAGCGTTGTATATAAGAACGTAGAGTTTCGCCTTTCTTCTGCACGCACGCCTTAACTTCCTCCAGTGATGCTGGGCGCTTATATGTTGAACGAAAATTTCGTGCGAATTGACTTTCGAGTTCCCGCCAACTTCCGATGGATTCGTTGGGTAGGGTATTCAACCAGGACCGTGCTGCGCCGGTGAGGTGTAGCTGCAAACTTTGCATTGCAGTCGCCTTTGTTCCCCCCAATATCTGTACTGCCTGCAGATAGTCTGATAACCATAGGGTAGGTTCTTGCGACCCGTCATACTTATGCTGGTCGTGTGGCAGTTTGAATCCTTTGGGTACCCGCGTTTTGCGAACCCTGCGGGTAAAGCATAACGCCCCCATCTCTGTATCGTCATCTTCATAATTCTATTCCCTCCAAGCATGACGCGATTTGTTTACTCGAGCTTGCGCTATTATATTTCTTGCGTCCTCTTTCCTCTTCTGTCGCCTTTCCTCTTCTGATGACTCGCTGTACTCGTTATCTGTGAAGTTGTATCTGAATTTCTCCTTTTGATTTTCCTTGCAGCTTGTCGACTTTGTCTCTGGGCCTTTTTCCCTGATCTTGCTTTCCACTATTCCAAGGCTTCGTATCGCGGCTCGGTGCATATCTTCTCGCGGGTCCCCAGGTTCTGGCCTTGTAGTTAGTAAATACGCTTGTGCTGCTACCAATGCTGCTTCTGGCGTTTCTTGTATGAAGTTGTCTTCCTCCTCTTCTAGCTATGGGGTAGGGCTCCTTGAGTACCTTTCTTCTCTGCTGCGCGCCGTCACCCCTCTATTGTGCTTTGGGTCTCCGTGCCTTTCTCTGCTGTACTCTGAATCTTCACTATAGTCTTCCCAGTACTCCTCCCTTGATATACTGTTATTGTCTTGAAAAACCATGTCTCTTTCCTCCCTTAGTTTCTTCCTGTGTTGGTATAATGCATACTGATAGCCCATTAAAACTTCTCTTCTCGATCCTTCGGGTACTCCTGTACCATGATTGACAGTTGATTTGATCATTCTCCATTCGCCAGCCGAAACGTGAACTTTCTCCTTTTCCTTTTTGTTGTGTTCTTTCATTTTGTCGACTTGCCTATCGACCTTTTTACTTCCTTCGCTATTGTTTTCTTCTTCCGCCTCGGTGATAATAACGCATAACTGATGTACTTTGGAGACGCCGCTGCTTCCCACGGCGAAGTCCTTTGCGTTGTTGTGCGTCTGGCACGCTCTTTCTTCTGAGTCGAGATTTTCCCGAATTTTGTCGCCTTCTGCGATTGGTGCTTTGTCGAAGCTGACCGGCGAGTTTACCTCGCTGGAAGAGTCTTCTGATGATTCCCACGTTTCCTCTGTTTCGGGCTTTTTTGCCGATGGATCTGATTTCGTCGAATCCGAGAGGCGGGATGAACCCGATGGCCCGATAATGATGCTCAAACTTCCAATGGTTAACTCCATCTCTTGATTTCCGTCGAGTTCTGGACTGCTGTTGGCTAAAAGCGAAAAAGCCGTCGAATTCATGATTCCAACGCCCCGGTCCCCACGGTCGGCGCCAATTGACGAGGGTTAACTCGACAAATGTCCTAGATGAAGGACTTAGGATCGAGGAGATAGGGCGTCGGATGAACTCGAAGGTAAAGTTAGTCGAAATAGGTATATGTCGAAAGTAAACTTGGGTGTTCAACCTGGCTTTCTTTCAATCTGGCCTACACCGTCCCCTCCTGGCCCCTATATATAGATGGCCAGGTCTCGAGGATCGGGTAGGGTCCGATACAGATTACAATATCGACATACGGTAAGAACTCGTATTCGACTATCATTACAATTGGGCCTAGCTTATCGGGCCTCAGGGGTACTCAACTAACGGGATCTATTAGCTATACCCTTGTCACCGGTCCTATTTCCATCATATTGCTATCACTATTTACTTTACTCGCATACTATTACTATTTTCCACTCGATACGCTTATTCCTTTGTTTCAAGCAAACCGGTGAGATTGACAACCTCGTCGTAAGTTGGGAGCAAAGTATTTGGTTGTGTTGTGTGCAGGTTCCGCGTTGCAGCTAGCAAAGCAAAGCTTGGACGAGGCGCCTTATAAATTATCCTGAGCTGTCGCAAGCTAGCAAGCATCACCTTCAGTCGTATTTGCTCCTTCCTCTCCTGATCGACATACCTTGGTTTCTTAATTGAGGGAAAAACCTTGCTGCTATATTCATCATACCTTCCTCTTGGGGTTCCCAACTGGACGGTGAAAAGATAACACCACCGCAAGCATCAGCTCGCAAAGGGGGAGTTGCCTATGAGCTAGAACTACCAGAATCTCTGTCTGCAGTGCACAATGTGTTCCATGTGAGCCAGTTAAAGAAATGTCATCCAGAGATGGCAGATACCCCACTAAGAGACACAATACCATTGGAAGAAGTTCAATTGGAAAGTGATCTCACGTATGAAGAGAAGCCTATTAAAATCTTGGAGACATCAGAAAGAGTTACTCGAACCAAGACTATCAAATTTTGCAAAGTTCAGTGGATTCACCATACTGAAGAAGAAGCAACGTGGGAACGTGAAGATGAACTCCGAGAAGACCATCCACACCTATTTGCTAGCCAACCCGAATCTCGAGGGCGAGATTCATCTTAAGGGGGTTAGACTTGTAACATCCCAATTTTTGGGAAACGAGTTATAAAAAATTTCACATGAAATCATGCATACCATTCATCTTGCATTTGCACTTTTTCCAAGTTTTGTTTTTGTTCCTGAATTAAAACCTTCCCTGTATATTTCAAGTATCAGAAAGTAAGCTTCTTTACAATTTCAAAATGTGAGCAAATCTCAAATCAGAAAGTTTGCAAAAGTTTTCAAACTCAAAATCAAAAGAAAACAGAAAAGAAAAGAGAAAGAAATTAGGAAAAAGTAAAAGGGCCTCGGGGGCAGAATCCGGCCTGCGACCGAAGATGGCCCGCGGCCCAACTCCTTCTGCGCCGAATCGGTAACCTCTCTCTCCCCCTCCTGCCGCTGACGAAGGGCCCCACCTATCATCCCGTTCGAAGAAACCGGGACGAACACGGCGAGCTTCCCTGGAAAATCTCCAACGCCCCCCTCTGATTCGGTTCGTACCCTACCCCCTCGTCCACGCCAACCCTCTCCATATAAACCCCCCCATCCGCTCTTGTTTTTCCTCCCCAAAACCCTAGCCCATCGCCGCCAGGCCGCCCGTTTCAGAACCCGCCGCGCCGCCACTGGTAAGCGAGGGCGTCGTCGATCTGCAGTGAGCCCCGGCCCCCTCCTGGTCTCTGATCCGCACCCCCTCCTCCCTCTTGCTCTCGCACAGCTCCCTGACTTGGTTTTACCCTTCTTTCTCTTCCAGAACGACAAGCACGTCCACGCCTGAATCTCGCTGCGCCCGACGCAAACTCCGGCGAGAAATCTCCGGCGCCCTGGACTTCCTCGAGCATGCCGGTTTCGCCACCAAGGTCGCCTCGACACCCTGACTCTCTGGTATGAATGCCGCTTCCTAGATCTCTTCGAGCATGCCGATTTTCCCCATGCTCTGCATGGCGTAGCCACGGGCCTAACCTCCAGCCGTCCCCTGACACCGCTGCAGGAAACTTTCGGAAGCGTCGCTTCGCCATCGCCTTCGCCACCCAAAGCCGAACGTCATCATCGTCTTCATGGAGCTCAGAGATCACCGGAACTACCCCGCCGACGATTTCCAGTACCACAGAAGCCTCGCCGTTGACCTCTTTCCGGTGAGCCCTTCCTCTCTCTCTTTACAGCCGTTGGATCGAGATCTCGCGGATAGGGTTTAGCCACTTACCAAAACGGTACCGACAGATCTGATCCACCCAATCGTCTTTAGATCCTACGGTCGAGAATGGCGATCCGCCCGAATCGGTACCAACAAATCAGAGGATGCCAAGTGTCGCTTTCTGATTTAACCCGAATCTGTTTTCGTTTTTAATTATCAGAAATCGTTTAAAACTTGCAAAACTCATAACTCGAGTTCTACACGTCCGAATTTAGCAAACTTTGCATCTGTAGTTTCAGAAAAATGTGTAGATTCTATCTACATTATCAAAAGCATGTATAGTAGCTGTTTTAATTAGTGAATTACTGCAAGCTTTAATCATGTGTTTTGGTTATTAAAAAAAGTTGTAAAGTTTATTTTTCAGTAAATCCTTTTGGTTTAGGACCCTATGACATCCCTTAGTACTGTAGCACAGCCAAAACTATTTTTGGTAACTTTTATATTACTTTTGTAGTTTTAGTTTGTATATTTGTTCTATTTTGTTGATGTTTTGAGCTCTATAATTAACTCTAAAATTGTGATCATGTCATCATGCATGTAGTCAACAACCAGAGAACTTGTTAAGTGCTATGGAGGTGTTTAAAACTCATTTGCATGCATATTTTTCGTTTTGTGAGTGTTTTGTAACTGATATGTGCTTATGATGTTATAGTTTATGTAGATTGTGCTGAGTGCAACGAGTGTCTTTGTGACGAGTGCACCAACTCTTCTCCTCACCAAGGCAAGTGTCACCATGTTCCCTTATCCTACTGAAAGTTTTGTCTTGTAGCTTTTCTAGTAGAAGATGCATGTGTAGGTGTTTTATGATTTCTTATCTTTAGCTTGCTAGATTTTATGCTAAGCCTTTTGTCTAGCTTTTGTCTAGCCTTTGCATCTCCTAGTAGAATTGTTGCTGCTATAGGACTTGTTTTACACTTGTTGTGGGAAGGGTTATCACATGTTTTTGGCTAAGTGTTGAAAATAAAGTTTTGGAAAACTAAGAAAACTAAGTTAATGAATCACCTGGGTGGATGTGGCTTTGATTGGTTTATGTTGAGTGGTTCCCTGGGTCATGTCGTCGAACCTCTGAACCACCAGGTGTATCTCACTTATGGACGGCCACCCAGGAGCAAAGAGATTGGAGACGTTCAAGTCATGAAGCTTCCAGTGCAACCACAAGTCATATGGGCTCTGTCTTGGTCAACTAAGCTGCAAGAACTCAAGCCAGGCGGACAGAGGGTGGTAGATGTTGGTAGGATGGAACGCGTCCGTTTGGTCTGAGGGAATGCTTCTGAAAGGCCTCGTCTTAGTTTTCACTTGGCCATTTGAGGCAAAATGAGTCTCATGGCAAAATGGGTTAACTAAATCTTGTGGGAAAGGTGCACCACCTCTGCAGAGTGTTTAAAACTAAGTACTTAGCCGTGTCCCCGGTTACGGACAATTTTGAGTGACATGATATTGAAGCTGTTCAAGAATCTCCTCACCCCAATTTCTCTAAGTTAAAAACTTGATGGGTGAACTTGGGTAGAAAAAGGTCCTTCTAGACAAAATTTTGCTAAGGAAAATTTGAGTTTTACAAAGATAGGGAAAAGCTCGCTTTTTGCTAAGTTAAACTCCACCTGGCCAAATAGCATATACGTGTAGGTGCCATTGAGTCCACCAAAGTGACATTTGCCAATACATTCAAAGTATTGACCCTCCGTGGCTGCAACGTATCATGTTGCAGGTGGCTACTATGAAGATTGAAGATTTCTGCGCCTCGGTCATGAGTCTTCGTCCAACACATCTGCCTGCGGAGCGTGAAGAAGAGAAAACTTCAAGTTATTTTACTTAGTCGTTTTCTAGAGTTGTAATAGGTTTGTGGCTTTGTGCCTTATTGAGTTGTAAAATACTATGTTATTTGTGGATCAAGCGTTGTAATAAAGACCTTTGTATTCTTGATATTTCATCTTGTAACTGTGTGTGCTAGCAGTCGATCCGGGACTGGCACAATTAAAACACAGGTACGCTACACCGGGCCGTGGTCCTATTGCCACGTAGCTACTAACAGAAAATGACCAATTATACCCGGGAAGCTACAGTGTCCCTTCCAGTCGATGCACATGGATTCAAGGGCACGTTTGATAGTTTGTATTTTGTGAGCAAAAAATTGGCTGTTTGGATGTTCATCCTCTCTCGTGTTGTTGCATGAACCGCTTCTCAAAGCACCTTTGGGCCTGGCCCAAGGAACGCCCGAATCGCCCGATTCGAGTGGTGCGACCTTGTTGTTAGCTCAACTATGCAACCTGTTTACTTGAAGGAACATGAGCATGTTTAGGCTCACTCTCTCTAAAACTTCTTCACCACGCATTTCAAATCAACACAACCATGCTTCGAACCAGAACAAGTTGTACATGAAAAAGATGCGCGTCAATGATATGAATCCATTCCGACAATCGGTTGCGAGTTTTGTAGGCCGTAAATTGTAAATTTTGTGTTTTCACTTTTCAATGAATTTTGCTAAATTCATTGCATACGCTCAGCCTTTTGAAATTTACTTTGAGGAGTAGGTGCACCTCCTCATTACGCACAACTTTCGTGTTGTAAGGTTTTCGTTTTGTTGAACATCGACCAACAACTAAGCTACTTGCTAGTATAATGCAACTACTCAACTCTCACCTATTTCTCTTCAATTCAACAAAACCATGCTTCAAACAAAAATAAGCTATACATGAAAAAGATGTGCGTTGATGGTATGAATCTATTTCGACAATCGGTTTTGATTTTCATAGGACGTAAATCATAAATTTTGTGGTTTCACATTTCAGCGAATTTTGCCAAATTCATCTCGCACGCTCAATCGTTTGAAATTTCTTTTGAGAAGTAGGTTCACCTCCTCACGACATAACTTTCGTGTTGAGGTTTTCATTTTGGTGAAAGTAGACAAAAAGATAATCAACTCACTAGTACTATACTGTAACTTGTATGTATGTGGTGGTAGCTTATCTCGGTTCGGTAATGTGACATGGACAATGGTGAGGCTAAATCTGGGCTTGCATGTAATCAAACAAACTTGACCTTGTGTATCTTATGAGCAAAAAAATTCCTCATGAGCAACCAAACAACATCGCCTTTTTGGCCCAAAGATCACATTACACGAGCCTTCTGTGTGGAGCCTGGCCCAGACAACACCAAAATACAGCTCGGTAACCAAACGCGCCCCAAACGCACGACGGCAACCACACGGTAGGGTGAAACAAATGGTGTGGTTTCACAGCCCAGATCTGGCTAAACGCATGTCCAGGCTAGCTGATGTTTTTTTCAAGGATACGCCCTAGGAGACGTACCGATTTCATAGAAGAAAGGCCAAGACGGCCGATACATCGCCATAGAAGGCTACAACTTGATATACCACGCCTAATGGCTTACAACGCACCCGCTACAACGACCCAGCGACGCCAACTCTCCTTGTCCAAACTCCTACCTCGAAAGGTGAGGAGACGAGACACCGAGCTTCAGGACCGCGTCACGATCAAAGCGAGACCCACCGCAGCACGACTACAACTCCAAAGCTTCTCGGATCAACGTACCTCCCCTCATACGCCTAGAGGGAGTCGGCGAGAAGAAGGCAGAATCCAGCCGGCCTTGACGAAAGCGACGACTTTGGTGCATCTGCATGATGTACATTGCGCCCCGGAGGCCCTCGCTCTAAGTAGCAGCCAACACCGGGCAACACATCAACCCCCATTCTCGCCAAAGTGAGCACACCTCCGGTAGCCAAGACGACGTCTTCAAGAAGAGAGCGACGCAGTGGCGACACCGTCGCCCGGACCGGCAAGCCGGACCTAGGGTTTCCCCTGGCATCGGAGAGAGGAGGAAACAGCCTCGGCCATGGCCACGCCCCCAGCGAGGGTACGACGCCCGTGGGCGTCGCCGTGGTCAGCATCGGCAGCCACCGAGCAGGGTTTTCACCCTGGCCATGAACTCTGACCTCCTCGGATGTAGCTCCACCGGAGAGGAAGGGTGAGGATGCAAGCGCCAGCACGAGCTGTCACCACAGAGAGGAGAGGAATCGGTCACCGTCGGAGAAGAAGGGCGCTGGTCACCACCGGCCTCAACGTCCGCCAGCATGGCCTCGGGGGAGGAGGCCCACCATGCCGGCTGACCACCACAGCTACAGCGCCCAGCACGCCGGAGCTCCACGCGCCGCCGTCGTGTCCCGAAGCCGCGGCCCGCACAGGCCCGCATAGGCCCAGATAGGGCCCTACTGCCATGCGCGGCCACGGCCGCCTCCACGCGCTGCAGCCTCCCACGCGTGCCCTTCGCACCGTCGCCACGCGCCCTCCCTGCGCTTCCACACGCCGCCGCGCCATCGAGAGCCACCGCCGCCGCGCCATCGAGAACCGCCGCCGCCGCCCAGGTCGACGGCCCTCAAGACGAGCTGCCACTGGAGAGGGGCCCCGCCCCCGTCGTCTGTGGCGCGGGCTTTGCCCGGCCACGTCCTCCGACGGAGGCGGGGAAGAGAGGGAGAGGGGCTGGTCCCGGCGGCGCTAGGGTTAGCCCTCCGGTGCCGCCCGAGCGGGAGCTGATGTCTTTTCCTATCCTTGGTGCAGAAAATCAAAGCAGCTTTTTGACTAGTGCCGCGTCCTGCCCGGTGCTTCTCTATCCCTCGCTCGAGCCTCCTGAAAAACGAAACGATCTACGGAGCAACCGCGTTCCAGCCCGTGCGCGATTGTGACTGCCTGACTGGTTGTATTGTATGTACAGGAGGCTGAGAAAGTAGGCTACAGAGAGAGAGCAAAGATGAGCGGGACGCAGCGAACAGTCTCGCTTTCGTCGTGATCCAACGGGGAAAAAATGACAATATTAGTCTAGCCAGTACGAAACCGCCGCACGTACCAGCGCGTACGCCCAACGTCCACGCCCCTATGCTATGCTTGCCCCGTGTAGTGGCATTGTATTAGTCTACGTTTTAAACTAGAGAGAGTAGATGGTACCCTAGTAGTGGCTCACTTGCATATCTAACCAAATCTTTCAGTACGATGGACGTGAAATACCCGCTCGATAGAGGTCGGCACCCCGGGCGGCCCCTACTTGCACTGGTCAAGTCACACGCCGACCGATCATCGATGGAACGCCGACGAGCGACACGCCCATGCATCCATCCATCCATCTTCCATCTGTCGTCATGCGATCCTGTGACACGGTTATTACATCGATGTAACCGTCCTCGCACAGATTCTTCACGCTTGCGCTCCCTCCGCTCCGCTTGCGTTGACAGGCTGCATGCATGGTTTGGCAGACGTGACAACACCTCATTCACACACAGACACACACGGCTATTGGCCGGGACTGCATGTATGCACAGTTGCATATATACCTCCGACCACTAATACTTATTTTTTATCCGATGTATCTAGGTACAACTCCCTCCGATCGAAAATAAGTGTCGACAATTTGCTACTAGCTTAGTACAAAGTTTGTACTAAGTCTTCGATTGTTATTTCCGATCAGAGATGTACTTTTTAATATATAGATATATCATGTTAGAAATAAATATTAGTGGTTATAAGGAGTAGCTGATTTGATGCTTAACTTCTCATGTGCATGGATTTATATGCATGGCCACATCTTATTCCACAGCAGAGCAGATGCCGACATGCGTGCGACCCAGCACGTACGGATTCCTGAGAATCAGTATATGGTGCACAACAATTCCATGGAGAGCGTCCATAGGAGTAGTACTACTACCACATGAGCTCACTGTTTAGCACCAACGTACTCACGTATAGTAAAGCAGTTCGATGGAAGAGCTAGTGTGTATGCAGTGCACACAGGACAACAAACGCATAAACAGCTAATAATACACATGGGGCGGATGCCAAAACTTTATACAGGCGCGCGTTTCTATTGGGTGCCCGTGTTTGATGCCACTGTTGTAAAATCAGTCCAATCAGTTTGGCTTGTAGTTGTCCTGCTCGAGTAGTATTTATACCACTCCTTGACATCCTTCTGACTGGATCATCATATGCGTCTATGTCATTGGGCCTTTTAGAATTTTTTGGCCCAAACAGAAGTTCTCTTTGATACAATGATAACGAATTAATGATAACTCTAATTTTTTTTTGTTGAAGGATGCGCCTAGCACGAAGACGTCTTGCTACCAAGGGTGCGCGAAATCCGGTAGGGTACAGACATGTTGTCTCTTTATTCATTTTACTGGTTTTGCTCCATTAAGGTCTGGTTTTACCTTGGTTTGTAGTGTTTTTGCACAGGGAAACAAAATACAAATAGGGTATGGCAACTAAAAATTTAATGCAAACATTTGCACCTAGGGTGTGATAGAAAAACATAACATTCAAACGCTATGCAAAGACACTAAACTAGGGCAAGACACAAAGAGGCACATCCAAACGCAACACACTGAAATCCAAACAAAACACGTACAAATCGAGGAAGTGAAAGTGTACTAAAAAGGGAGAGAGTTTGACCACTAAAAGAATAAATGCAACATTGTCCATTAGTACGACAAATTTTGTAAAGTGTAAGATACATTATTATCCTACACTATATGATTCCCTGCACGTTGCGGCGGGATTTAGTAGCAATTTTTTTATTATAAATGTATGAGAGTCATAGCATAATCAGGTTAAGAAAATACTAATTGGCATGATTAGCAATGTCCATGATTGCATACTGGACTGAAGTCTCCATGTGGTTTCAGAATTGGCACACATCATGAATTTTGATTTTCAAAACTATTGAAGTATATATATTTTGCATGATCATTCGAGGATAACATAGTAAAATAGTGACAAGGGTATAGCTAATAGAGCCCGTTATCTTTGTACCCTTGAGGCCCGCTAAGATAGGCCCAGTCATAGACATAGTCGAAATACAAGTTGATATCGTATACGGACATTGTAATTTGTATTGAATCCGACCGGATCCTTGAGACCTGGCCACCTATATATAGGGGCCAAGAGAGGCCGGCCAGGGACAGATTGAGATTGAGCCAAGTTTAGTACCACGCTTATTCTTGATACGCGCTTTGTTTGACTGATCTTTACCTTCGAGTTCATCCGACGCCTTATTCCCCCAATCCTAAGTTCTTCATCTAGGACATTTGTCAAGTTAACCCTCGTCAAATAGTGTCGAGATCATCAACAAGTCCACCTCAGACAATTTACCGATCTATTCCTTATACAAAATTATCTACACAACTAAAAAGTTGACTGAGAGCATCCATTTCCCCCATAATCTTCTTCCTTCCCTTTGCTTTGCCTTCCCTAATCTGCACAATTTTCCAATAGTTTTCCTATGTCTGAAACCTTGAGCACTGCTGTGACAACCATATCATCTTCCCCGTGATGGCAGTACACACCGCCTCATTCCACTCTAGTCTTTGCCTCACTCATTTTCGGATGCTCCTATTAGGTCACCACCAGTCTCCTCCGTCTGTAAAGTAATGTGTCGCTACTAATTCAATACAATGTACGACTACTTAAATCTTCCAGCGTCATAGCACGTATATACTAAAAAAATACACATGTGGGAAATAATGTTTTTTATAATGAGCACAAACCTGAATTCAATAACCCAAAGTATACTGATACAAAAGGATGCCCACTAATATGCCGTGATCACGTCAATGATGTCTACATTGCCCTAAGGAGATGAGCACCTCTGAGTACTTAAAGGAGGGCAAAGCAATATGCTGGACATCATCGTATGCTTGACGATCAATAGACTAAGATGCACAAAGAAACTGAAAAAGACATAATTAGATGATGCATATAAGTAAATATTTTAATTCAGTTTAGTTGATCCATCACCACAATTAGTTAAACATAAGAATTCATTGTAATTTTGTTGACAGAAAAATTCTGTGTAAATTTGGTCTTGTCTGCCCACCCCTAAGATGAAATAACAAACTATTAAATCTGAAAATCATTGTATAGTATTTCATAAGTGGATTATGTAGCATAGTATGGTCGTCGAAGAAAGAGACTATTCACAAAACAAATAATAGCAGTAAGTGAATTCAAATAGCAACATCCTAACTCTTGATTCCTCTTTTCCCTGCAAACATTAGCAATAAGTGAGTACCCAAGATTTGAATATGCAAACCTCTAGTCGTCCTACATCTCTTGTTTGGAGCGTGTAAATACAAACAAAATGAGCAGTGACATTCTATTGATCATGGACGTAATATCCAATCTTGGTATCCACCTGAACCAAAAGTAATGGAAAAAATATATAAGCCATGTAAAATAAACAAATCAAATATTTGTACTTGTAGTTTTGTGGTGGAACTTAAGGGCAATAAAACCAAAATAGCAGGGCAAGAAAAACAAAACAACATGAGGCACTTCACATTCCCCTTGGCCTGCACTTTCTCCTATGCTAGGTCCGTCAAGAATCCTTTGAGGGAGGCGATGCCTGGATAATTCTAGAATCTATCCTGGCGTTTGCCACGATGCATTGCCATGAGGGTTATAGGAGCCAACCAATGGTGGTTGGGATGAGGGAGCATTGGGTACATTTAGGATGCGTGGATATTTATTTGGGCGGAGAATGGAAGATGAAGTGGAGGAGGAAGATCTTGTATATTGATAAGTTAAGAGGGAATGGAAGAGGCACATTGTTGTCAATTTATAAGTGGTGGGCTTATTTAAATAATTAAATGCCTTGCATGATGACGTGTATGAAGGAGATCCTAGGAAAAAATAGTTAGTGGGCGGCAACTATTAGAACTTTTTTCAGCTAAGGTGGCAGACACATGGCAGCCTAGGATTGGTTGGGGATGCTTGATGGGGTGCTTGCATGTCGAGAGAAATCAACTTAGTGGGTTGCTCCTATATAGATATTATAGATAAGTGAGTATAAGACACTTGCAAATACCTTCTATTCAACAATAAACACTACACAAAGAGTATATTTAATCATACTTTGTGACTTCTAACTGTTTATCCCTTTCTTTTTATGAATCATGTTCCTTCTTCATTTGAATTTAGTAAATATAAGATAAATAAAATGTGTATATACTGGTGTGTTCTTTATTCTAAATGTGGATATATTAAACAAAAAATGTTATGCCATGAATCCGTGCTGCCCTCATGAACGCTTGCCATGAATAAGAACACATCCTAAGATTGTCCTCTTGACAAATACTCAGTATTGGTATTTCTTTGAAAAGAGCAACCACATCACTTGCATTCATTTAATTTGCATTTTTTCTGCATCAATTGTTTACTTTTATTAAGTCATCATCCAAAAATGCCAATATTTGCATATTTTATTGTATACTTGTTGAATTAGATAACCAATACCTTTTGCTCTTCATGGGTTCGACAACTTTTTTATTTGAAAGGTATTATAATTGATCTCCTAAACTTGTGGATCATCAGTTACCCTATGAATAAGATAAACTAAAGGAGACTAGACTGGCTTGTTCCCGGAAGAAACCTCCGGATAATGTGACTAAGATCAATTCTGATGGGGAAATTCAAGTAGCCTTGGGTGTTGCGGGAATTAGTGGTGTTGCCCGAGATTCCAATTGTTTCCATGGTGCCATCAGCAGGAGCTATGAAGGGATTGATGACCCACTGACAATTGAAGGTTTGGCATTAAGAGATGTAGTAAAGATAAGCAAGACAAGGCAGTTTCAGCGAGTCTTGTGTGAAGTGGATTGTGCTGATCTGGTTCGGCAATGGCATGACATGAAGAAGGAAAGATCCTTGATTAGTCCCATTTTAGATGATATTAGTTTGCTTAGTTCTGCTTTTGAATCTTTTAGCATTGTTTCCAGTAGGCGTGAGGCTAACCAAGCCGCCCATTTGTGGGCAAAATTTGCTTGCACTCAAATGGAGTCGGTCTCTTGGATTGTCGAACCTCCGTATTTTCTAGTTCATAGCCTTGCGGCTAATTGTAGTTCTGTTGATGTTTGAAAAAATGATGTTGGTTCTAAAAAAAGGAAAATCTTCTCATCTCATATAGTGATATAGTCAGATACATGATATAAATTAAACAAAATAGCATGCTACTGATCTTGCTTTATGCTAGATATTGCTTCCTTTTTAACTTGCTATCACTCTTAATTTCTCCACCTCGCATGGTTAACTAGTTTCATTACAATTTCATTATATGATTTATTTAGTCTAAATTTAATTACAAACCTTTGCACAATTTGCCTTTGCTCATGGTAAAAAAAAAGTCAGTACCAATTGGCTCGCTAGAGGTCAATGATTAAGAAAATTGCTTAAATAATCTCAGGGCCTCTCCCGGTGGACAAGAAGATAGCTACTCCCATTGTTCCATATTAGTTGTCTCTGATTTAATACAGTTGTACTAAATCAGTGAAAACTAATGGAACGGAGAAAGTACGAATTATATTGGAATAAGAGCATGTCTTGACTAGTTAGATACTGACCTGGTATATAAATTTCAGCATGGGTTCTATAAATAAACCGTCTAGCCAGTACACCTCAATCTTTTAAGGTATCCAGATCGGCTATGCTAGCGACTATCTTAGTGTGATTTAGTAAGCCTCCATACTATTACAAATCAAATCAGAGATATTCCCTATGTCTCTAAATAAGTGACTCAACTTTATCTTGATATAGATGTATCTAGACGAGTTTCAAATATAGATACATCCATATGTTTACAAAGTTAAATCGGGAAACTCATATTTGCAGCTAGTTGCACCCACATTCCATTTAACATGCCCCACTTTCATATATAAAAAAGTGATATAAATTATGAAAGGAGGGAATGGTTACTTCTATCTTTGAGAATTGCAGAGGCCCAAAACTCGCAGTTGCGATTAAGAGTTACTATTTCTATAGCTACTTTCCTGTCATTCTAGCCCAAATGAGAACATGTTGGATAGTGGCTGGTCCAGTATCACGTAGTCGATGAATCATATTTGACGCTTCAAGCGTCCGTTACAAACCAACGCGTATCCTCGCATAGCAATTTTTTCGAAGCGGCCGACCCATTAACATCCAACATGTTCATTTTTTCCTATTTTCAGGAACATTCTAGAAACTTCTCTGGGTTTCACTAGTTTTCGTCGATTTCCTCTCTTTTTTGTCTCTTTTTTGTTTTTCTTTTTTATGTTTATTTTTCCATATTTTTTTTCTTTTTTTTTCTTTTAAAAATATAAATTGAACAAATTCGAATTTTTGAACAGATTTTAGATTGAAAGAATTTAAATTTTGAGCACAATTTGAACAAATTTGAATTATGAACAAATTTCAAAATTGAACAAATTCAAAATTTGAACAAATTTCAAATTTGAACAAACTTGATTTGAATAGATTTCAGATTAAACATATTTCGAATTTGAACATATTTCAAATATGAAAAGATTTCAAATGAAACAGATTTTGAATAAAAAGAAAAAAGAAACAGAAGAAAAAAGAAAAGCTAGGCCTAGTTTGGCCGGCCCACCCAGGAACGCTTCAGGCGTTGGTTTATAACTGGCGCTAAAGGCGCCAAATAGGACCTCCCCATGTAATCGCACATGCACTTGGGCTGTACGTGCTGGTTTCTGGAGCTTGAATGGAATGGCGGAGAGAACTTTCTAGCAACTAGCATGACCATTCCGATTCGTGGCTTTCTGATTACAGATCCCAATTTAGATGCTGCTAATGAAGCTCAACGGTTGATTGATCATTAAAATATTGCTGCCTTGAGTCGATCACAAGAAAGGCCCAACCTTCTCGAGAGGGACTCTTGAATTCATAAAACGCCGGCCATAGTGAATTACCTCTATCGTGGTGGTACGTAGTCCACAGTGGACCAAGAAACAAACACATGACTATCTAAACGGAGTACCACACGACAAGTTACCCGTGCAGCGCAGGCCATTAAGTCAACGCATGAAACAGCAGGTGATGTTTCACCATCCTGAAATTAAGGTCAATCCACCGACATGCGTAATTCCACGTCCATGGAGACGTCAGATCAATCAGATAACGAGATACGCATACGCGGCAGCTAGCTTAGCTGCTGATCCGCTTCGTAGACTGGACTATTGTACTCTCTTTGACCCATATTACTTTTCGCTAATATGAATTTATCTATCATTAAAATATGTTTAGATATATCTCTATTAGCAAAGAGTAATATGAGTTGGAGGAGTATTTATTGCCCATTCTTTTGGCAGCCATGGCTTGAGATGTCCTCTCACTTATTTGACCGATTAAAAAACCATAATGGCATTGTTAAAATATATTGCCTAGCCTTTTTCTTTAGTTTAGACTTTTAATTTAACTGGTTAGTGCATACGTTCAATAGGCACATGGCTCAGACAACCAAAATAAAATTAAGCTGGCTACGACATTATGCATGCGACATTATGCATGCGTCTGTGTGCCTAGCTAGTACGTGTGTGTGCGTATAAAGCGTTTATATAATAGCATGCGCATATCATATGACGACGCTGGTTCAACAATCTGGTGGCCTCTCTCGATTAGATGATGAACGTGTAGGTGAAGCTAGATCTCATAAAAATCTTCTGATGGCAACAGGCAATATGAAGTCGCCCCACGTATGTGCGAGATGTTACGGTAAATCATATTTTATGAACATATATAAATGGGGACCCTCGTCTAATTAATATAAGAATGAGCAATGAAATGCATTGTGAAAGATGTATAGAAGGTCTGGCAACTTGCTTCTCAAGGTATGCCAATGTGTATGTACTGGTATATGTATATAGAACTGTTGTTTTCAGAAGTGTTGGCCTCAACTTAGCGGCCGCAATGTGAACTGTGCCCCATATACGTAGCTACAGTTTCCCTTCCACATTCCGAAGGAAACAGTCCAGTACCTGTCATGGAAGCAGGCCGACGCCAGTTCGAAGACGTTGGCGCACAAGGATCCAAATGCACGGCGACAACCACACGGTAGGGTGGAAAAACTGGCGTGCATGCTTACACAGCCCAGATCTGGCTAATTGCATGTTCAGGCTAGCTGCTGTCGTTTCCTTGGTGCAGAAAGCAAGCCGCTTTTTGACTAGTGCCGCGTCCCTGCTGGTGCGTCGCTCCGCTTGTCTGTCCCGCCTGCACCCATTTTGCCGTCGGCCTGAAAACGAAACGATCCTCGCAGCAACCGTGTTCTGCCTGGCCGCGTGCCCGTGTGCTCGTCTGCCGGCCGGCGAGCCGTCGTGTACTGGTTGTATGCGAAGCACTTCCTTCGGTCCTCCCCGGTCACCGTGTCTACGGTTGTTGTAAGGGCATCTTCAACGACTCGACCCAAATGGATCGTGGACCTCCAAATCGGTCCGGTTATGACCGGGGTCGGAAAAAACCCAGCCTATCAGTTCGACGCATTTGGGCGCGGTTTGCGTCATCGCGAACTGACCGCGCAGTCCGCGCGTGTCTTCCTCTATACGCCCGGGGGCCACCTGCCAGCGACCGCGGACGCTTCGTCTCCTATCCCCGCGTCGATTCAGAGGTCTACGTCGGGAAAAGGCTGCGCCGCCGCCTCCTAGTCTGCACCGCCATCAATGACGCTACATCACTGGCCAACGCCGCTCGCCATTAATGGTCTTCGGAGACCGCGCCCCCTTCCCCTTCCTCGCGCCCTCTCTGTTTCCTGCCATTCTCCGGCTATAAAAGGCCGGGGCGCCAGCGCCTAGACGTCGCACTCTCAACCTCACGCCTTAGAAAATGCATCGCCGGCTCATTACGATGTACGCCAAGCTAGGGCATGGGCCCTGAGCAGGTGGACAGGCGCCTCCGCCTCCGCCACCCCCACCGCTGCGGGAGGATGCCGAGGAGGAGGAGAAGAAGGCCGACGATGTCACCCTCAGCTTCTACGAGTTCCTCGAGGGGCTCGACGCCAAGCAGGAAGGCGAGGTTCCTCTGGCTGACCTGCAAGCGGCCATTGCCGCGTCTTTCGAGACGCAGCGTCAAGAGCGCGGCGTCTCCAGGGCATCCTAGCTGGAGGGGGTGGCTCCTCGGCACCCGCAGCCCAGCCCAGCGGCGTTGCTCCACTAGGAGATGGTCCATGACAGGGCGGAGCGCTGGCAGGCCATCGCCGACCGCATCGCGCGGCTTGCTCGGGCCAGCGCGTCGAAGGAGGCGACGGTCAACAACGCTGGGGCGGCGGACGCACAGCCGGCACCTCCTCGCGATGATGACCACCTTTAGTTTTATGTTTTAAATTCCGTTTGGTTTTGTAATATGTAACAAAAATCAAATGAAATTCTCGCATTATTGTAAAAATGGTCAAATTTAGGCCAAAAAATGCGTCGGGCCGCTGGGCGCAGTCCCCACCCAAACGGTCGAGGGGGGAGGACAACGCCCTAGAAGTGTCCGGGCCGGGACCCAAACGGACCAAAACGGTCACGATTTAGGTCCAGAATGGGTCGGGCCGTTGGAGATGCCCTAACATGCCTTACCCGGGAGGATCTCACCACATCCTCTTTCTTATCCTCTTCCTCACCGCCCTCTTTTCATGATGTTTCAGGAATTTCTCTCCTCATCTCATAGAGCCCAAAGGCCTCCTCCTCCCCCCTCCTCGCCGGAGGGTTCAACGCCCCCACGAGTTGACCTGCATCCCGCGACGAGCCACGACCAAGGCGGTGGAGCGAGCCCAAAACCAACGCTCGCCTTTGCTGGAGTAGAAGCGCCCGATAAGGGAGGTTAGAGAGATGGCCTGAAGGCGACCGATCGGCAAAGGAGGGGATTTGAGATGGACGGTGTAACGAGTCGGCGGGAGCGCCGCCAGCCACGTATAACCGTAAGCTATTAGCATCGTCCGGTTGTATATATGGAGTATGTACAAGAGGGTGAAAAAGTAGGCTACAGACGGAAGGTGCGGAGGACGTAGCGAACAGTCTCGCTTTCGTCCTGTCCCAACAAGGAAAAAATGACGAGATCCTGTCGGCCGGAGCTATCCGCCGCGCGTACGCACGTACCGATGTACGTCAACCGTCCATGCCCCCCTCTTCCTACCCAATCGATCTTCCCTTGTCAGGCTAGAAAAATGAGTATATTGGGATGCCAGTGGGCGCAGTATTTCGGTACCCTCTATCGTATTTTAGTTTAAAACGTTAAACTGAAATTTTAAAAGTTTAGTCTATACGTAGTACGATGGACGTTAAATTCCTCAAAGTTTTCTCTAAAATAAAATTTCCCGAGAGAGCAGCCCGCCGCGATATAGGCCCTTTTCGCACCTGGCCCCTACTTGACCGGTCAAATCACACGCGCCGACCGATCATCTCGATCGAACGCCGACGACACAGAGTACACGTCCGTCCATGCATCCATCATCCATCGGTCGTCATGCCGGCCAGCTGTGACACGGTTATTACATCGATCGATGTATCCATTCCATCCCCGCGGAGATTCTGCTTTCACGCGTGCGTCCAGCCCGTCGGTCTATATATGCGCGCTCCCTCCGCATGACTGCATGCATGGATGGATCGGGGAGACGTGGCATCACCTCATTCACAAACATACTCGCTCCCATATATACAGGGTTATTATTGTCAGCATGCATAGATATATATGTAGCTGATTTGACGCTTAACTGGTCATTTTCGTGGATTTATGCGCATGGCCACATCCCATTCGAGGACAGATGCGTGCGACCCAGTACATGTACGGATTCGTGAGAATGAATGAATGAATGAATGCTAATGCTAACGCACAGCAATTCTTTTCTATGGAGGTCGTCGATAGCACTGCTACATCGGCGCACTGTTTGCATAAACGTACTCATCTCATGCATAGTGAAGCAGTTCGACTGAAGAGTCCAGTGTTTACAGAAACTCATGTGTACTGTAGCATTTATTCTGATTTTCGCTTAGACATCCTTCTTAATGGATCATAATGCATCTATGTAGTTGGGCCTTTCAGTAGCATTTTTGGCCCAAACCAGTGTTCGGTTTAATGGGAATAATACTTCATGGATCGGAGGAGTAACTAGTAAGAGATAATCTTCGAAAAGTAACAACACGACACTACTAGGGATGATCTCACGGTTAAAATGCCCATAAAATTTAAAATTCAGTCTTTTGGGGCGGTATATAGTTAGGCGGCGCATATTTATGTCGTGTTTCGTGCACTTTTCGGGGCACAAAGTTAATCATAATCAATCCTATAAATAATTTAATATTTCAGTCTAACGAATCATAATTTCCAACTTACTTAGGATATAAAATTTCCTAATAAGACAAACACGTGGCTATCTAAGAGAGTTGTGTTTGTCTTATTACCTACACCCCCTGACGAGGGTTAACTCGACAAATGTCCTAGATGAAGGACTTGGGATCGGGGAGATAGGGCGTCGGATGAACTCGAAGGTAAAGTTAGTCGAAATAGGTGTGTATCGAAAGTAAACTTGGGTGTTCAACCTGGCTTGCTTTTCAATCTGCCCTCCACCGTCCCCTCCTGGCCCCTATATATAGGTGGCCAGGTCTCGAGGATCGGGTAGGGTCCGATACAGATTACAATATCGACATACGGTAAAGACTCGTATTCGACTATCATTACAATTGGGCCTAGCTATACGGGCCTTAGGGGTACTCAACTAACGGGCTCTATTAGCTATACCCTTGTCAGTAGCCCCTGAGATTCTACCAGAATTGTAGATTCGGGTTGAATCTCTAATCTTCAAATCTTCGACTTGATCAATTCTTCGACTTCTTCTTATCTTCAAATCTTCGACTTGGTCTTTCGACTTATATTTATGATAATTTGTTCGCAAGGGGTCTTGATGAACAAGCCTGACAACTCTGACGGATCAAGAGGTCAGTTAACTGCCGGAACAGATACTTGTCACCTACTTCAAATTCAATCCCCTTGGACTTGAAATCGGGATACCGGTCAAACCCACTCTTTTACCGCATTTAGGACTTACAAAGAATGAATCCCAGTGGTTCTCAGGGTACCCAGTGCGTCCACCAGGATTTTCTTCGCGTTGTAGACACAGATACATACCAGCAGAGCGCATCCATGTGCGTATACCAGGCCACACAGGACGGATCCCGGGGTCTTACCTTCGTGACAAGTCACGGCATTCGAGTTGTGTTGTGATAACGCAACTCGAGAATCTCAAGTCGCAGTCAAATTTTGACTGAAAATATTCGGGTTTCTTCAACCATAAAACTCGCTCCCGATGGGAGTAACACTCCTGCACTTCTCCAATTATAATGCTTTGCCAAGAAATATCGTCGGGTGCGCGCTCAGCGCTCCCGATGGGAGTAGCCCCCGAGGCTATAGTCAAAAAAGGCTTTTTTCGAGTATAGGCTAAAAAATGTAGTGTAATCCATCATATTTCAACTCGAGATATTTTAACTTCCAGATACGTCATCTTCGAGATCCTTCAATTTCGAGATACCTTAAGGACATCTTGTCGTCAAATACTAATCCACCACTTCAGAGAGAAGTTTGTATTTACCATTCTTGAAAATAATAGCCCCCATGGCTATAATCGAAACTCCTTCGTATACAGTCTTGTGCACCTATTTTGCATTTGTCGGCGCCATCTTTTCCTCTTTCTTATATTATCTTCTTTATGATATCAATGAATACGTCATTCTGTACCATTGCGAACCGTTGCATGGGCAATACTGTAAATTTCTCATTTTTTGACTGTTAGTGGGCTTACCGTTTCCTATCTTTGCGCCACGTCTCAACCCATATTCCTTCTCCCAGAAGATATATAAAGGGGATCGTGGGGAATCTTACTGTTTACCAGCTCTTTCTCTCCGCCGCCTCCATTGCTGATCTCCTCTGTCTCCTCCTCTCGTGCATAGCCCCCAAGTGCACTTCGTACTGGATGCGCGTGAAACACCTGGCCACCAAGAACACCATGGCCAAGACTTCTGCCACCAACTGGGTGCGCTCCGCCATCACAAAGAAGGAGGTGGAGAAGGCCAGGGCGGACGGCCTCATCGCCGCCCAGGATTCCATCAAATTTCCTAGTACTGAGCGGATCCCGAAGCCCCCGAGCGGTTATCGAGTAATGTTTCTTGCTTTCCTCCTCCACGGTTTCTCTCTTCCTGCCCACGAGTTTCTCCGTGGGCTTCTATTTGTCTACGGTGTGCAGCTCCATCAGCTCACACCGAATTCCCTTCTGCACATTGCCTGTTTCGTGACCCTCTGCGAGTCATTCTTGGGCATTGAGCCTCACTTCCTTCTTTGGAGGTCAATCTTTCGGCTCCGCCCCAACGTTGCTTTGGCTAGGAAACCCGAACTGGGTGGAGCCGTCGTTTCTGTGCGCCCTGAGGCGCAATACCTTGAATTTTCCATGGCCGCATCTGTCCAAGGGTGGAGGACAAAGTGGTTCTATATCAAGGACCGCAAATCCTCTCCTGGAGATGAATACGGCCTTCCTCCCTTTGACGCTTCTCAGGAGGTAAAGAAATTGGCATCGTGGGATACGCTCCCCTCAGATGCAGAAGTAGAAAAAATTCTTCCTCTTCTTTCCCGCATCAAGGCTTTGAAAGGAGGTCAAGGAGGTGCTCTGTCGGGTATGCAACTCATGGCGTTTTTTATTCAACGTCGAGTTCAACCCCTATAACACCGCCTTATCAAACTTTGGAATTACTCCGGCTTGGAAGATCCTACCCGCATATCTGAAGATTTGATATCGAAAGAAGATGTCGACAAGCGAGTCAGGAATCTCACCAAGCTCACCAAAGAACATGCAGTTGCGGATTTAACCGCTGATTTTTTCGACTCCGTGCACCCTCTGCCTGAGGTATGTATCTTCGCGTTCACTTATTGTCAAACTTTGCTTGGTTCGATTTGCGTTATTCTGTGCCTTTGCACTCTGCTGACTTATTTATATGCAGGGTCACCAATTCCTTGTTTCTCGTCCTCCTCTTCCAGAGGCAGGGCCCCTACCAGCTGATCTAGCCTCTCCTGCATCTGAAGCCCCCGAAGCTGACGAAAGTCAGGACGGAGATGATGTCAAAGAATCAGAAGAGGAAACTAGCTCGTCGACATCGCCTCCTCCTGCACTTGCTGAAGATGTTGGTGTCGACAAGAAAAGGAAGCGTGTCGACGAAATTGCTTCATCGAGTTCTGTAGCGGCTGGCAAAGCCCCCGTTCTTGCAGAAGATATGGAGTACTTTGACATGCTAGCATCATAAGTATTGTATTCGAGTTCTTCAATTGCATTGTTCTTGCCTTGTTTCCATAATTTATATTCTTCATGCAGTGATGATGAAGAGCCACCAACATATGCGACAGCTGCTCCCCCGACTTCTCCTGCGGCCACTGATGAGCCGATTGAGCCAGATGTTGCGCCAAGGGCTACCAGGTCTTCTGTGAAGAAGGTTCCTCAAGCCCGATACCCCAAACGCTCAAAGAAGGCTAAAGAAACCGACGTTTCTCTGGAGGCCCATGCATCTACGGTTTCTTCTGACGATGTGAGCAATTCTTTTTTACTTGCTTTCCTTTCATACACTTCTGCTCTTACACACTCCTTTTCTCAGGCATTGTTGAAGAGATTCATCGCCCTGGGCACTGAATGTGTTGAGTACCTAAAGGTTGCGAAAGCTTCCGAAGGTACAATTTTGACGTCCAGTCATTACTTTTCTTCTGTGCTTTATCCTTTGCTATTTATCTGACTCCCTGTCGTCCTCTCTTGTAGCTGCTTTAGCAACAGCCAATGCCCGGATTGCGTCGCTGGAAGCGGAGCTCCGTGCTTCTCAGAAAGCTTACGATGCTACGGCCACTGCCAAGGCAAACGCTGAGAAGTCGCAGAAATCTGCGCTTGGTAAGGCGAAGAAAGCTGAAAAAGCTTTAGCTGATGCCAACAAGGATCATGCCCAGCGAGGGCAAGCCGTGGCGGAGCGTCTCCACACAATGTCCACTGCTGCTGAAAGTAAGTGTTTCGCCTTGTCTTCCTATTTTCGACTTCTGTTGCACTGTTGCATGTGCTGACATCTTCCTCCTTCTTTTCTTTTCTACCTTCTTTGTGTCGTGCAGGTTTTACTGGGGTATCTCCATCGGCCCTGCAACCGGACGGTGACCCTCTGATGACTGCGGTGAACTTACTCAAGGAAAACTGCATATCTATCCAGGAAACTTTCAAGTTAGTTAGCCGCGTTCTTTCACGACTATTTGTCGGGTTGTGGCCGAAGAAAAGGTCAGCGGTCCCGAAGGACAACTTGAGCGATCTTGCCAAGACCTTCGATACCACTGAAGACCCCACTCTTCAGCTGAAAGGACTTTCAATTAAGCGTGGCGCCGAGGGTGCTATTGCACTTTCTCTTGCGCACGGTACGAATTTCGACTGGGAGAGGGTTAGCTCCCCTCATGGCCACACCCGTGATGAGATGAAGGATTTTTTCGAGAAGGCGAAGAAGTTGGCACCTCCGTTGTTGACAACTATTTCTCCTTCGGCAGCTTCTGCGGTACCTGCCGCACCATCTCCAGCAACGGAAAATCCAGTGCCACCGTCGACTTCCGGCGAGGAAGTTGCCGTGCCCTCTTCTGCCACGGAACACAATGCTGAGGTGGCGTAGACTCGGCTTTCTTTGTAGCTTTTATTTTTCTCCTTTTGGATGCAAAAAACTTTAGTTGAGTGCAACCCGAGAACCTTAGTCATAGGGTTTTGCACTTATGTAAATATATTTCTGGCGTATGAAGTATTATGCTGTCTCTCTGAAATGTTTCTCCTTTCTTTCCCCTTTTGGCTTGCAGTCGATACGCGTCAATGATCCTTTGACTCACGGTCCTGCTCCTTCTTCTACCCGTGTGTTCGGTTCTCAGATTTCGTCGACTCCTAGTCGATGCAGCCGATGCGCATAGTACTCTTCCAGAGTTTCCGATCTTGAGGCTCGCCTCACTTTAGCCAAGCGTCAAGCACAGATGGCTATTGACAAAGCTAGCAAACCCAGTGGTTATATGAAGCAAATATCTTCACTAGACGAAAAGGTCTCCAGCTTGATGGCTAAGATTGTTCATAATGACGAATGCGAATCTTTTATTCTTGGCATTGTCGAGTCTGCCTGCGAGATGTTACGATGTAAGTTTTCTTTCGTCTCCTTCGTTCCCTGATTGTCCCCTGCTATTTTTGTGACACCTTTTGCCGCGATAGGCACTTGTTTGGATTTCGCTGCTGAGGACCGTCGGGTTGCTGAGCGAAATGCGGCTTTGGAGAAAATGTCGGCTGGCTTTGAGACTTTGTGGTCTGATTCTCGACGCCGGAATGCCATTGTACTGCTTCAGGATCATGCCCAGCATATTGGCGAGTCAGTTGATGGTTGCCGACGGGCTCTTACAACTATGCACTCTGTTATGCTTCCCCGCAATCCTTTGCCTGCGACTTTCCCGCTTCTTCTTGATGTTTTTAGATCCATCCATCGTATTCATAGATTGATAGAACTGAACTTAGTGGCAGGTGCCAATTTTGCTCTCGGGTGGATACGCAAGTGGCATCCCAGGCTGAATTATAGCACGATGTCTCTAAGTTTGGCTCCAGGTGGGGCTAGCCTTCGGGTACATATGGAGAACACACTTCAACCTGCTCGAAGACTCGTAGCTAGGCTTCTCGAAGCGGATGCTGCGTTTTTCCGTGAGTACCATTATTTAGATCCTTTAGGCGTAGATGATTCTGATAACCCGTTATTGTACTATTTTTGTAACGCGAGAGTGTCTTATTTTACGACTTGTATGTCGAAAAAAATTTGTCCTCAAAGCGTTTTTGTGCGTTTACCGCATTTCTTCCTTCGAAAGACTCGTAAACTCGAATATGAGGAACGTTTCGTATTTATTATACTTGTGATGTAAGATACATGGGGTGACCCAAGAAATCCGGCCTGTGACCTGTGTTCTGGATCTAGAGGGCATTGCCCCTGGTATAACTCGTGGCTTTTACAGCCTTATTTTTCTACTTTACTCTATTGTCTTATGATGCTTATGCCGTCATGGCTTTCCCGTTTTCCTCTGCGTCTGTGTCTTCTCCTGATGCTCCTACTCGTGGTTTCTTCGTTTCGGGCTCCACGACGCGTCCTTCGAGTAGCTTGACGCCCTCTGTAGTCGCGCTTTTTGCCTTTTCGGCATGGTTGGCTATTACGCCAAAATTTTGCGCCATCTTGTGGAACTCCCTATCGCAGAGATCTGAAACTTCAAAACTTCCTTTCAATGTAATTATTCCTCTTGGTCCTGGCATTTTAAGTACCAAATATGTATAGTGAGGTACTGCCATGAATCGCGAAAACGCGGGTCGCCCGAGGATCGCGTGATATTGAGATGGCCAGTCCATGACTTCAAAATCTAGCTTTTCTCTTCTATAGTTTTGTCGGTTGCCGAAGCAAACATTGAGTGCTATTCGACCCAGCGGGTAATTGGCACTTCCTGGTACGATTCCATGGAAGGAACAATCTATTGGCTTCAGGAACTCTAGTGATATATGCATTGCTCGGAGTGTTTTCGCGTATATCAGGTTAATTCCACTCCCTGCATCCATGAATATTCTGTCGACATCATACGCGCCGATTTGAGCTTTGAGTACCAAAGGCGCGTTTCCCGGCCGAGGTACTGTTATAGGGTGATCTTCTCTGTTGAACTCTATTGGTTGTTCTGACCAGTGCAAATACTCCGTTGTAGCTGGAGGTGATATGACTGCTAGGTTGACTTGTCGAGTTATGCTCTTCTCTTCTTTGTTCGACTTGGGTATAGGTTGTATCATTGCTGTGATGTGTCCTTTTGATGGAACATACCCTTCGTCGTCGTCGTGTCCCTGGTTTTGCTGGTCTTGTCCTTGAGGAGCTCCATTGTTTCCTTGCTGCTTTGCCAGAGGGTTGTTGCTTCCTTCGAATCCTTGTCGCCTTGCTTCGATTTGCTTATTTACTGCCGCCTCTTGAAGTTTTAAGAATGTTGTGCAATCTTTCATTGCATGCCTTGATACTCGCTTCCCATCGACGAACGCTGAGTGTATATGACAAGGTCCGTTGAGCATGTCTTCTGGCGAGGGGTTGTATTCTCTGGATTCTCTTACGGGGAATTTTTTATAGTCCTCTTTTCCATAATTTCGATATCCTGAACTTCTTCGATCACTTCCTTGATAGCTGTTGTCTTTGTATCCTGCGGCGACTTGGCTATGAGGGCCATAGTTGTCGAAATTTCTGGACCGTCTCCTTTGACTTCCATATCTATTTCTTCTATCGTCTTCTAGAGATCGTGTCCTTTTGTTGTTGCACGCATCTTCTCCATCTGCGAATCTGTTTGCTGTGTCCATGAGGTCTGACACTGTTTTCGGCTTGATTCTACCCATCTCCTCGACTAGGTCTCTTCGTCTTAATCCAATGATGAACGCATCTATTGCTCTTTCGTCTGAAACTTCGACTGCTGAATTTTTGATAAGGCTCCATCTTTGGATGTATGCCCGTAGTGTTTCGTCGCGTTGTTGCACACATGCTTTGACTTCTTCTATTGATGCTGGTCGTTTGTATGTCGACCTGAAGTTGCTTGTAAACTGCTTTGTGAGGTCTTCCCAGCTTCCAATAGATTCTTTCTCTAGTTTGCTCAACCATGACCTTGCTGCGCCGGTGAGATGTAGTTGCAAACTTTGCATTGCTGTTTCTTTGGTTCCTCCTAATATTTGGACTGCTTGTAAGTAATCTGCGAGCCATGATTGTGGTTCCTGTGATCCGTCGTACTTTTCCTGATCATGAGGTAGCTTGAATCCCTTGGGAACTGGAGTGGTGCGAACCCTGCGGGTAAAGCATGACGCCCCCATCTCTTTTTCGTCGTCTTCATAGTCGTGTTTTTCATTTGGGGACCGCGATCTTCAAGTTCCACCGTGCTGTTTTGGTGATGGCGATCGAGATCGGTGCTTGCTGCTTCTGCGCCGAGGACTATTGTGACGGCGAGGTGACCTTGCTTTGTGCACTTCCTTGTGGTGATATGCTTCTTCTCCTTTTGCTGATAGCTTGTGACCCACCATGTTGAGTCCGTTTAGTGCTGCTCTATGCATATGTTCTCTAGGATCTCCTGGACTTGGTCGAGTTGTAAGTAGATATGCTTGTGCTGCCACTAGTGCTGCTTCAGGAGTTTTCGGTAGGATGTTTCCCTGCTCGTCGACCGATAGGAAGGACGAGTCGAGGTTTTTAGAAATACTTTGCCTGTCGGAGTACTCGAGGTTATCGTACCTTGAACCGTGTCGACGATTTTTCCTTGCGTTGCTGTATGATGCGTCGCCTCGTGCTTTTCGAGCAGCTTCGCTAGCTGCAATGGCTGAATCTTTTCTTCTTTGTATCTCTGTTTTCTCCTTTGCTAATTGCTTGGCCTGCTGCCTTAGGGCGTAGTGATACCCCAAAAGCATGTCTTTGCTAGAATTTGATGGTATTGGCGTGCCGTGTTCTACGGCTTCTCTTATTATCCTCCATTCGTCGACTCATAGTCGAATTTTCTCCCTGGTTGCGAGGGATTCTGGTGTTTGCCCTTCTGCTAGGTGATTTGCTCCTCTGTCGATATTTGCTGGGTTTAGTACTGGATTGTCGTTTTCGTCGAATTCTTCTGAGTTATCTCCTATAATGGCGAGCACCTGGCATTGTTTGCCGATGTTACCCTTGAAGCTTGAGAAGATTGAGTTACTATCCTCAGAAAGCTCTAATCCTGTCTTTCATGTATCTGTTGACTTGTTCGCAATATCGTCGAGGCAGATCGTGAGATCTTCGAGTTGGACTCCTACGTCAAAATTTCCCTTTTCTTCGTTGTCCTCTGCGATCTTTCCTTTTTGCACTTCCTCTGGGCTGACCGGCGAGTTTACCTCGCTGGAAGAGCCTTCGGAATATTCCATTACTGCTGTTGTTTTGGGCTCACTTGCCGAGGGATCTTGTTTCGTCGGATCTGAAAGGCGAGATGAACCCGACGGTCCGATGAGGATGTTTAAGCTTCCGATTGTCAACTCCATCTCTTGATTTTCGTTGATTTCTATACTGCTGTTGGCTAAAAGCGAAAAAGCCATCGAATTCATGACTCCAACGCCCAAGGTCCCCATAGTCGGCGCCAATTGACGAGGGTTAACTCGACAAATGTCCTAGATGAAGGACTTGGGATCGGGGAGATAGGGCGTCGGATGAACTCGAAGGTAAAGTTAGTCGAAATAGGTGTGTGTCGAAAGTAAACTTGGGTGTTCAACCTGGCTTGCTTTTTAATCTGCCCTCCACCGTCCCCTCCTGGCCCCTATATATAGGTGGCCAGGTCTCGAGGATCGGGTAGGGTCCGATACAGATTATAATATCGACATACGGTAATGACTCGTATTCGACTATCATTACAATTGGGCCTAGCTATACGGGCCTTAGGGGTACTCAACTAACGGGCTCTATTAGCTATACCCTTGTCACCCCCCTTCAACATTTGACTCAAGATGTATTAACCCATTTTAGCTTATTTTCCTAGTAGAACACAATATTCTGGTGTACAAAAGTGGTTTCAGAATTTTGGTTTGATTGTTTAATCAAAGTCAACTCACAAACAGATTTTTGTTGACTTTTTGCTATTGGGTTGACTTTTTGCTTTTGGGTTGACTTTGACAAAAAAATCATATGAAATTTTTAAAACCACTTTTGCATAGCAGTATTCCGTGTTCTACTAGAAAATCAAGCTAAAATGGGCTAATATTTTGAATCAAAAGTTGAAGGGGGGGGGGTGTAGGTACCCATGTGCACATAGTTTTGTCTTTGTTATCTACAATCACCCTATGTAGGAAAAAATCTACTAGATGTAGAACAACATCGATGAGCATCTTCTTGCGCTCCTCATTGCTGAGCGTCTTCTTGACTTCGCGCCAAGCGACGGCTTGACGCAGCGCTGAGCATCAGCTTGACATCCTCAGCGGTGGTGATCTGATAGCCGCCCTCAGCGCCGTCAATCGGACTGTTGTCCTTCCGTGCTGTCGATATGCTTGTCGTCCTCCTTGAGTCAGATCTGAGAAATAGATAAACTAAGATAGAGCGATTCAGAAAGAAAATAAAGAAGAATGAAAGGATACGAGACATTGTCGATAGAAGGATGACGAAAACACCTTTGGAACATGGCAGGAGAGGACTCCGGTGGGGTTCACCGGATGAGCAACACACCTTCAGAATGTTGAGGCACATGGGGTGGTAAGGTCTATGCTGAGAGAGCAGACCTATGGTTTGAAGTGAAGACATGAGAGTGTTGTCAGATCTAGGACTCAAAGTGGAGAGATGGGAGTGCGGCGGCGTGCCATCGGTGGCAAGTGGAAATAGGGATTCTTTATGGGATGTTGAGTAACCAGGCAAAATTATGGGTGTCGGTTCCTCGAAGGCCCATATATAGTGTGATAATATGGTATACAGTGAGGTGGGAAACACAAGTCAACGAGAGAGATCACAATTACTCATCCCACTTTTGCGCATACTCCCTCAATGCCGATTTATTAGGCCTCAAATGAGATTCAACGACCAAGGTATTGTGAGAGAAAAATCGAGAGAATCATCTAACTCTGCCTAATGATGGTAAGACTAATCAAAAGCAAATAAAAACATCAAAACAAGGTTGAACATTCGCATGGGTAGGCAAATGCCCGATCGGCTTCCTGGAATTAATCACGATGACCGCTCCCTACACTGTGATGTGGGCCTCATCACTCAGCGAGACATGCCTATGTAGCCACCCCGATGTGTTTGACTTATCCACATCGTGAGACCAATTTTTAATGTTGCTTAGAATACACGATGCAATGGTTTATTCCTTCATTACTCGAGCACGTAATTAATTTGTGTCGGGCATGCTAGCCACACCTACTACGGCATAATTATGCTGGTAAAGTATCTAGTGTGACACATCTTGTTCCGCCGCCCTTGTTGGCCGTCTGCAAAGCCCATACCTGAGAAATATACTTTTGGCAGGAAATTTTGTTTATGTCGGCCAAAATATCCACAAGGCATGAGGACGCTCTCCTAGAGATGGGAGAGGCACACACCGGCACGGTTCTAGATGCTCGCACATCACTCATGTTATACCCCTTTTGTTGCTTTGTGGTTTTTGGTGTTTGAAGTATGGTTTTAGTTTGGTTTTCGAGTTTTGTATTTTTTTTACACAACGCAATAACATATACATAGGAAATGACAACTAAAATGTTATGGCAACATTTACGCCGAGAGTAGAAAATAAAAACATTTGGATGATCTAGGACAATGCAACAGAGTAAATAACCATATATCACAGTGTTCCAAGGTTTTAAATTCATTTCTAACTGAATATATTTAAAAATAATAATTTGGTTACCTTGAAAATTTCCATTATATTTTTTTCTTTTAGTCACAAAGTAAGGTGGAGAAGGGCACTAATTAAACAATTTCATAGATACTGATTGCTATAGATGGCGCGGTGATGATGGAGTGAATGACCGGCCAGTTGGGAAACCCCAAGAGGAAGGTATGATGAATATAGCAGCAAGTTTTTCCCTCAGTAAGAAACCAAGGTTTAATCGAACCAGTAGGAAAAAGCCAATACTCCTGAAGGTGATGCGTGCTAGCTTCACGACAGCTCCGGACAATTTATAGGGCGCCTCGTCCAAGCTTTGCTTTGCGAGTGGCAATGTGGAACCTGCACACAACACAACCAAATATTTTGTTCTCAACTTACGATGAGGTTGTCAATCTCACCGGTTTGCATGAAACAAAGGGTATGAGCGTATCGAGTGGAAAGTGATAGTAATATGCGAGTAAAGTAAACAGGTGATAGCAATATAATGGAAATAGGACCGGGGTCCACAGTTCACTAGTGGTGTCTCTCCATAAGATAAAATAACATATGCTGGGTAAACAAATTACAGTTGGGAAATTGATAGAATAAAGACAACGTGCATATGTCGAGAGGATCACTATGAGATTTACTCTGGGCATTACAACAGGATACATAGACCGTCATCCAACTGCATCTATGACTAATAATCCACTTGTGGCGAATCAATCCGAGAACTCCACAAGTATTAAGTTGCGAACAACAGATAACTGCATTAAGCAAAGTGTGTAATGTAAACAAAGCATATGCCCTTGAGCATATGAATGTTGTTTTCTCCCTAGTGGCAACAGCACATCTACAACCTTAGAGGTTTCTGTCACTCCCCCATATTAAATAGAGGCATGAACCCAACTATCGAGCATAAATACCCCCTCTTGGAGTCACTAGCAACTACTCGGCCAAGATAGCTACTAACAACGGAGAGCATGCAAGATCATAAACAACATAGAGATAACATAAGATAGTATTCAGCACATCAACTCAATCATAACACCAATATTCATCAGATCCCAACAAACACAACATGTAGAATTACATAACGGTGATCTCGATCATGTAACGCAGCTCACGAGATCTAAACATGAAGCACATGGTGGAGAAGACAACCAACTAGCTACTGCTATGGACCCATAGTCCAAGGTAGACTACTCACTCATCGCGCCGGAGGCAAGCATGGCGATGAAGAAGACCTCCGGTGGCGATTCCCCTCTCCGGCAGGGTGCCGGGAAGAGCTTCTAGACCCTCCCGATCTCGGGTCGACGGCGGCGGCGGATCGCGATGTATTCTGGAAAAGTGATCGGGTGTTTAGGTTTTTCCCGTCGGGGGGTCTTTATAGGCAAAGGGGCAACGTCAGAAGTGGACCAGGTGGCCCTCACCATAGGGTGGCGTGGCCAGGCCCTGGGCCGCGCCCCCTGGTGGTGAGGCCGCCTCTTGGCTCCTTTCCGTCTCCTCTTCGGTTCTCTGGAAGCTTCGGTAAATTTCTGGATGTTCGGCTTTTGTTTCGTCCAATTCCGAGAATATTTCCTGTGTAACTTTTCTGAAACACAAAACAGCAGAAAACAGGGAACATGCACTGTGGCATCTCGTTAATAGGTTAGTTCCGGAAAATGCATAAAAATGCCACAAAGTGTAACGAAACACTAAGCAAATGGTGTAAAAACAAGCATGGAGCATCAAAAATTATAGATACGTTAGAGACGTATCAGCATCCCCAAGCTTAACTCCTGCTCGTCCTCGAGTAGGTAAGTGATAACAAAAGAAATAATTTTTGAGGTGACATGCACCTACACAATCTTGATCAACTATGTAAGCGTTGTGCGCTGGGATCAAAAGAACTTAAAATATGGGCATGAAAGATATAATCTTGATAGAAGAAACTTAGGAACCATGTTATAACATTAAAAAGAACACAAACTAAAGATCATGAAAATGAAACAATGAAAGGCAAACGTGTGTTCAAATCATATGGAAAAACATACAAATGGTTTTCAGCTTGTCCTTCATGAGAGAGCAAAACATAAATGCATAGGACACCTTCAAGTTTAAGAGGGCGACTAGATACAAGTAATTTGAGAACAAGTGAAACCAACCATATGAATCAATCAATGAAAACTTTGGGGCAATGTGTTGCTTGTTGCGTGGTGAATGACCAGCCCGTTGGGAACCCCAAGAGGAAGGTGTGATGAGTATAGCAGCAGATTTTCCCTCAGTTAAGAAACCAAGGTTTATCGTTCAGGAGAAGAGTAGCCAATACAACTGAAGGTGATGCTTGCTAGTTTGCGACAGCTTCAGACAATTTATATATGGCGCCTCGTCCAAGCTTTGCTTGCTAGCTGCAACGCGGAACCTGCACACAACATAACCAAGTACTTTGCTCCCAACTTGCGATGAGGTTGTCAATCTCACCGGTTTGCTTGAAACAAAGGTTATGAGCGTATCGAGTGGAAAACAGTAGAAGTATGCGAGTAAAGTAAACAGTGCGAGTAAAGTAAACAGGTGATAACAATATGATGGAAATAGGACCGGGGTCCATAGTTCACTGGTGGTGTCTCTCCATAAGATAAATAACACATGCTGGGTAAACAAATTACAGTTGGGCAATTGATACAATAAAGATAAACGTGATATGTCAAGAAGATCACTATGCGATTTACTCTGGGCATTACAACAAAATACATAGACCGCCATCCAACTGCATCTATGACTAATAATCCACTTGTGGCGAATCAATCCGAGAACTCCACAAGTATTAAGTTGCGAACAACAGATAATTGCATTAAGCAAAGTGTGTAATGTAAACAAAGCATATGCCCTTGAGCATATGAATGTTGTTTTCTCCCTAGTAGCAATAGCACATCTACAACCTTAGAGGTTTATGTCACTCCCCCAGGTTAAATAGAGGCATGAACCCACTATCGAGCATAAATACCCCCTCTTGGAGTCACTAGCAACTACTCGGCCAAGATAGCTACTAACAACGGAGAGCATGCAAGATCATAAACAACATAGAGATAACATAAGATAAATTTCAGTATAGCAACTCAATCATAACACCAATATTCATCGGATCCCAACAAACCAAACATGTAGAATTACATAACGGTGATCTCAATCATGTAGGGCAGCTCATGAGATCTAAACATGAAGCACATGGTGGAGAAGACAACCATCTAGCTACTGCTATGGACCCATAGTCCAAGGTAGACTACTCACTCATCGCTCCGGAGGCAAGCATGGCGATGAAGAAGACCTCCGGTGGCGATTCCCCTCTCCGGCAGGGTGCCGGGAAGAGCTTCTGGACCCTCCCGATCTTCGGGTCGACGGCGGCGGCGGATCGCGATGTGTTCTGGAAAATTGATCAGGTCCTTAGGTTTTTTCTGTCGGGGGGTCTTTATAGGCGAAGGGGCATCGTCAGAGGTGGCCCGAGGGGCTCTCACACATAAGGGGCATGGCCAGGCCCCTGGCCGCGCAGCCCTGGTGTGTGGGGCCTTCGTGGCCCCCCTCCAACTCCTCTTCGGATCTCTGGAAGATTCTGGGAAAAATAAGACTTCAGGAACTTGTTTCGTCCAATTCCGATAATATTTCCTGTGTATCACTTCTGAAACACAAAAATAGCAGAAAACAGGGAATTGGCACTGTGGCGACTTGTTAGTAGGTTAGTTCCAGAAAATGCATTAAAGTGCCACGAAGTGTAACGAAACAGTAGGCAAATGGTGTAAAAACAAGCATGGAGCATTAAAAATTATAGATACGTTGGAGACGTATCAAGCATCCCCAAGCTTAACTCCTGCTCGTCCTCGAGTAGGTAAGTGATAACAAAAGAATAATTTTTGAGGTGACATGCACCTACACAATCTTGATCATATATGTAAGCATTTGTGAGCTGGGATCATAAGAACTTAAAACATGGGCATGAAGATATAATCTTGACAATAAAGAACTTAGCAACCATGTTGTAACATGCAAATGAACACAAACAAAAGATCATGAAAATGAAACAATGAAAGTAAAACGTGTGTTCAAATCATAAGGAAAAACATAAAAATGGTTTTCAGCTTGTCCTTCATAGAGAGCAAAACATAAATGCATAGGACACCTTCAAGTTTAAGAGGGCGACTAGATACAAATAATTTGAGAACAAGTGAAACCAACAATATGAATCAATCAATGAAAACTTTGGGACAATGCACATTATACTAAGAATGACAACTTTGCTCTCTTATGGTGCATAAAGAAAGAAGGTGGTGACTCAACATAAAAAGTAGAAGAAAGGCCCTTCACGGAGGGAAGCAGTGATTGCAAGTTTTATAACCTTCAAAAATTATGGTACTTACCGGCTTTGAGCTCTCATTGCCCCCATCATAGGCATCTTGAATGGTTAGAGTTAATGCGAGAACAATTATGATGCATATGCTTGACAAATCATAAGTCGAAAACCTCATGTCCCGTGAATACGAGTACCCAAACCTCATGCTACTCAACTTAGAGTCCCAAGCAAGGCTCTTGTCATTGTAAGTATATATGTATCCTCGAGAACCGCCAACAGGGTACCTCCGTGCCCGATGACATGGAACAAGCCCACATCAAAATGACAGGACAAGCAGACAATGAACACCTCGACATCTCTTTTATTTACCATTTGTATAGCTTTTATTTTGAGATGCGTCGTCGAATGTCCACCATGGGTATGCTGCAAATTTCCACCATGAATTATGCATGGCTTAGATTAGTGGCCCAGGCGTTTCCCTAACACATATACAAACTCCATGATCCCCACAAGATTCCCAATTCATTTCACACCGCGGGCATCCATAAACAAAAGATCACGATATCAACTCAAATAAGAAGTACAATGTTGAAAGCTTGCCCCATGACAGCATGGATGGGCTAGAATCCAACTTACAACTTGCAAGCATAACAACTCAACATAAGAGACCACAATGTCAAATTTTTAAGAACAAGAAAAAGTAAAGTGTGCCTTCCAGTTTGTGAGAGCTTTACTGACCAATTTTCGCATAACACTGGTAAGAGTTTAATTTGAAGAGAAGATAAAAGCAAGTCAAATTTACTTGGAATAGCAAATTGCTAGTAGGTATGTATGGTGGACACAATGGAAAACTTTGGCTTTTAGGAGTTGGATGCATGAGTAGAGCTCATACTCAGTACAAGGTGAGGGCTAGCAAAAGGCTGGGAGCGACCAACTAAGAGAGCAATAATGGCCATAATCATGCAAAGCGACATTAAAAGAAGCATAAGATGGCATCAAAAGTCAAAAACTAAATGATCATAGAGGCTATTGGCGACTTTGTAAGAGTCTAACATGTGTGAGCATGCGCCAAGTCAACCCAAATAAAGCATCAAGGAGAAAACCAAAATAATGCTTCCATATAATAAAAACAACGCAGGATTTTTTCAAAGGCTCATTAAGCAATATCAGTTATTTGAGACAAGTCATGCTACAGCAAAACCACTAAGCATACTATCAAAAGGATATCAAGCATGACATGAAAAAGCCTAAGCCGTAGTCTACACAAGCTCCTTCTTGTACCACTATTTTGCATAAAGCTTTTTCTCTTGTCCAACACCATTTGAAATTTTTAAGACACCTCTTTTGATGAAAACCAATAAAGATCAGAGGCAAAAATACACCTTGATGAAGAGATATGACAAGGTCTGAACGCAAATCAAGGCGAAAATGAAAACCAAAAGCAGTAGCAGAAAAAGAAGAACACCCGGTGAAATTGTAAGAATGAAAAACGGAGTGTTCCTGGCAAATGAAAATGAGTACATCTCCTCCAAAGGAAATTTGTTGGGGTCCAACCATTTATTGCAGCAAACAAAACTAAACTAACTAAGAAAACTAAAACAACTGACGCTCCAAGAAAAACACATAGTGCATGAAGCAATAAAAATATAGTGTCTTGAAAGGTGACCTGATTTTTGCCGATGAAGAAGGGGCGCCTCGGGGGCATCCCCAAGCTTTGACGCTTGTACTTCTTGGATATTTCTTGGGGTGATGCATGGGCATCCCCAAGCTTGAGATTTTGTCCATTCTTCAACTCATCTCATCATTCTCCAATCCCTACACTTGAAAATTTCCTTCATACAAAACTAAACACAATTCTATTAGCAACATTAGTGTAAGCATAACATATAATCAACCTCTTTTTGCTTCAGGTTTCAACCCAAAACCACCACATATATAGCATATACTACTGTAGCAACTTCCCCAAAAGTTCCGTGATCAAAAGAACTCAAAAGAAAGCGATAAAGCGGCAAAGACAAATATTGGCAGAAATCTGTCAAAACAGAACAGCTGACAAAGGCCGAATTTTTGAGGGGTTTTCTGTTGCTCAAATCAAAAAGTGTTCAACTAACGAAAGTTTGGATATAACCTGGGTCATATGCACAAGAAATCGCAGGTCCAAAAGATATATGTGATGACCTCAAATTTGATACAAATTCGAAGTGCCCGTTATGTATTCCACCGCAATCCCAGAACTGTTGTTGCGATATACATAACGTAGTTGGTACTCAGTTCCATAGACATTACAATACGATGGTTCAAATACAATGGTCATATAGACCAAGTCATATTACAACACAATATAGCAGCGGAAATAACGTCTTCGGCCCATGCCTTCTCCCTACAGGCAATGGCGACTCACGGAGACGAGCTTAGTTCTGGTACTCTTCTTCATACCCTTCCTCCTGGTATTCCTCCCCATAGTCTGGCCAAGTTGATAGCCAGGGACACAGCCGTGAGTACATTGGATGCACTTGCAAACCATCTTATAATTGAAATGATGAAGCAGAAATGCAAGGTTTGGTATAGTGGACTAAGCACTAATTTGTTTTGCAAAAGCTAGTTTTATTTCCCAAGAATGTTCATTTATAGGAAAGAGATTTAGTTCTCTAAGTTCCATCTAAAGAGGACTTCAAGTGTGTCAACAACATTTCAAGTCAAGTCATTCATCCAGTTCACCATTGTCACTTTTAGTCCTGACAAAAGTCAAGTACAGCTTGCCAACCGTCCATGACCGCGGACGCGGCTATTCGAATAGTTTCAAAACCTCTGCAGAGGGGTACACTTTACCCACAAGATTCGATACATCTGCCGGGAGAAATCCACGGTTCGACATACACAAAGTATGCGAGGTTCAGATAATCAAACAAACTCTTTCACTTGCTCATCCTAGTATAGGATCCTTCCCTAGAGCCCGGGATACGGAACCCCGCTCCGGCGCCTCTAGTTCTGCCCATCCCGGAGGCCGGGTTAGTGGAATCCACCTGGTCCAGAAGTAACCGTTTCGCGGTGTCCTTCCATGAAGCTTTGATACAAGGCCTCCCATACTAAGATAAACAAGCTACGGATTAAGCCCCTTCCCATATAGGGGTAATATGGTTGTACGGTAAAATTGGCTCCCATGGTACATCACTCGTTGTCATTGAGAAATATATTTCATAGTTCTTAGTCAAGATTGATTTTCTTTCATAAAGCCATTCTGTAGGAGAAATCTCCATTTCAAGTTTCAAGTTCAAGTCACCAATTTCAACTAGAGTTCCCCTTATAGATGGCCTCAATATTATTAGCGACTAAGCAACTACATTGAGTGATGACCACTAAATTGAGTTGGATAAACTCAGCTTGATGCTCTTGATAATCAAGACATCAATATACCTCTATCATTCTACTCTAGCAATTCAATCATGCAATTTACTTAAAACAAGTAGAATGCAATATTAAAAACTAGGTAGTGGGAGTATGAATCAAAAGATGGCTTGCCTTGGTTGGCAAAGTGTCCGGGGTTTTCTTCTTCTTCTTGATAATAATAATCCCCTCCAATATCCTCCTCGGCAACACTAGCGTCTAATAACGAATAAACACAAAGCACACCATCACTTCACTAAGCTAACAACACACCAAGCGCACATCTTTGTTTGCTAACTAAAGTATTCATGTTGCATTTTTATGGTGTTGGATTGTAAGTCTTTCTTCTAAGTTTTTCTTCAAGTGTGCAAGCTAGATTCTTTACTAAGTGGCATAGGTGGTTCACTTGTGCAGCATTGGTATTGATTTAGGGTTACTAAGACAAGTTTAAGTGGGATGGATCCACTAAGTGAATTGGCATTGAGGGCAATTGATTCTAAGTGTGCACTAGTGATCTATCATTTTATGCTACAAAATAGGATTGGGTTAGGGTCTAAATGATCCCACTAATATGGTTTGGGGTAGATTAGTGTTGACTAACAGTAAGAGGGGTCATTAGTAAGTTCACATTTTAATTTTCAGGATTTTTGATGGCTTAAATAATTTTCTAGAAATCTTTCATTATTAAACAAGCTATGGTCACACTATTCATATCTAATTTAATTCTGAACTTATTTTGAATTCTAACCAGTTCTATTGGGTAGATTATTTTATAAGCTTTCCAGTGCATATTTATTTGCTAGATTTGGATTTGTAAAACTCTAGGAATTAAAGTTTGAAAATAGCATCTGAAAGTTATTTGAAATAAATAAAACGGGCGGGAAATTAATTAAAACGAAACGGACCGAATTCGGAATGAGCTGGGCCCAATTCAGAACAAACCCGAACGGGCCGGCCCATACCGCTTCGCTGCGGCGGGAAAGAAATAAAATGGGAGCTGACAGGTGGGGTCACGATGTCAGCTCACTTAACGATTCCCGAATCGGTAAGTTAGCGTTGGATCAAGATCGGACGGCTCGCGATCATCTTCTTCCTCAGCACGGGCGGGAGCTCACCTGCGAGCAGTGAAGATCGTTCGATGGCGATGGCGAGGCGTAGAGGAAGCAGAGCTCGTCGGCGACGTGCGGGATCGGCTGCGGCGAGGCTCCTCTTCCGATTCCCTGCAGCAGCTTGCCCCCAGGTGGTCGAACGCGGCGGCGCTCCGCTCGTCCAGTACCACTCCGGCGAGGCTGGCGACGACGAGCTAGGGCAAGCGGGGCTAAGCGACTATGTCTGGGAGGTAGCGGGGAGTGAGGTGAGTCGCTTCGTTTGATCGGAGGGGGTATTTATAGTCTCAGGAGGCCGGGAGCGAGGCGACCAGAAGCTCGCCGGCTCGGGGGTCCTGGTTGCGTTCGACGGTCTCTCCGGCCACGGCGGCCACGCTCGCGTGCTGGGAGGGTTCTTGCTTGGCCGCGGGGTGCTGTGGGTCTCCTCTGGCGCCTCCAAGCTGGTCGGCATCATACAGGGAAGAGGGTTGCTGGGAGGGGGCCCTGGGCGCGTTTCTCCTCCTTCCTCCTCTTCTCACGGCTTGGGTCGGGGCTGGGGAAGCTGGAGTCGATCGAGGAGAGGTCAAGGAGCATGGCGACAGTGCTGGAGCGAGCCAGCACAGTGCAGCTCCAGTGATCTTGATCTCAAATTGATTTGCTTCTGCCAGTGTTCGACGAAATGCCCGCAAGAACTCAAAATTTGAATTTTCAAAATTTTCCACTTTGGGTGCTCATCATATTGGATAAGGTACCCAGTCATATTTTTGTTATGAAGAAAGGTTGAGTTTTGCAGAAATTTATATTTCAAATTTGATATAGTTCCTGTTTCAGATTCAAACTTTGGCTCAAGTTTGAGTGAGGCTCCAGTTTGAAATTTGGATAAATGCTTGTTGGTTGAGTTAGTATACAACTTGGTTAAACTCAACTTGCTGGCCAAACCTGAAGGTGGGTTCTAGATTTCTTAATCCAAGGGCTCAAAGTGGTGCAGTCAATAACAATTCCTAGATCATATTAACTTTATCTCTTTCTTACTTATTTTTACTTCTAGTTTCTTTGCTTCCTAAAGATCTTCTCAATTGATTCTGTTGGTTCACTTAGAATTATCTAACCAATGCTCAATCAAAAATAACACACATAAAATCATAGAATACAAATAAAAGAAAATGCATGTATGCATACAATAACAGATAGAAAGTTTTATTTGGGTCCAAAATTTGGCACTTTATTTATTAAGAAGTGGATTACAATTTCTGAGTTGTTACAATATACAGAGAATTTATACGAATTTTTACGGTGCAGCACCGAAAACAGTTTTAGGACAGCAACATCCCCAAATCTTTACCTCACTCAAATTAGAGGCTTCTCTTGGCACAACAATGAAATAAAAAGGATAAAGAGCAGTCATTACAGTAGTAATGACTTCCAAGACTCAAATAAAAGAAAAGTACTAAAAAGAAAACATTGGGTTATCTCCCAAGAGTGCTTTTCTTTAAAGCCTTTGAGCTAGGCGCAGAAAATTGCGAATCAAGTAACATCAAGAGATGAAGCATCAAGCTCATAATTTGCTCTAAGAATAGACTCAAAAAGTATTTTCTTCCTTTTCCTAGGGAAGTGTTCCATACCTTTCTTTAATGGGAATTGATATTTGATTGTGCCTTCCCTCATATCAATGATGGCACCTACAGTTCGAAGAAAGGGTCTTCCCAAAATAATAGGACATGAAGCGTGGCATTCAACGTCCATAACGAGAAAATCAACGGGAACAAGGTTATTGTTAACCATAATAAGAACATCATTAATCCTTCCCAAAGGTCTCTTCTTAGCAACATCAGTAATAGGAACATCATAATAACACTTTTCAAGCGGTGGTAAGTCAAGTATGTCATAAATCTTTCTAGGCGTGATAGAAATACTAGCACCTAGATCACATAAAGCATGGCAATCAAAAAAACTAACATGCATATCAATGATGGGTTCCCAACCATCTTCTAACTTCTTGGGAACAGAAGCTTTTTGCTGCAACTTTTCATCCCTAATTTTTATGAGAGCATTGGTAATATGCTTAGTAAAAGCAATATTTAAAGAACTAGCATTGGGAGTCAAAGCAAGCTTTTGCAAGAACAAAATAAATTTAGATATATTGCAGCCATCAACATCAAAATCATTAAAAGAAGTAGAGCTATCATCTCCTACACTCCGAAAAATTTCAGCACTCTTTTGAGAAAAAGTTTTGGCAGTTTTAGGCTTCTTAACACAAGGAGTGGGAGTTTTCTCTACACCAATCAAAGTAAGAGGATTTCTAGCATTAGGAGCAACATCATTAGAGGTAGTAATGGTACATACCTTCATCTCTCTAGCCATCTCATCTTCTATTTCCCACCTGGCATGCAATTCCGCTAACAATCTAACATTTTCATCAATTCTAACTTGAATAGCATTAGCAGTAGCAAAAGCATCAGGATTAGCGGACATTCTGTTAACCAAAGAAGATTGCACATTAGACAATGATGAAATATCGGTTTCAGCTTTGGAAACCTTAGCTTGCAATTCAGGAATAGCCTTGTTTAAATTTTCAAGTGGATGACTAATAGTCCTCAACAGAGCTGATTGCTCCTCCATAGTCTTGGTGAAAGCCCTGTTCTGCTCATATTGCGCCTGCATAAAATTCTTGGTAGCCTTTTCAAGTTCAAAAATTCTTTCTTCACTAGACATTTTAGGTCTACCAAGATAGCTATTATCACTATTAGAAGGAAACGGCCTATAATTGTTACTAGCAAAATTGTTCCTATAAGCATTGTTGTTAAAATTATTGTTTCTAATGAAATTCACATCAACATGCTCTTCTTGAGCAACCAAAGAGGCTAAAGGAACATTATTAGGATCAACATGAGTCCTATCATTAGCAAGCATAGCCATAATGGTATCAATCTTATCATTCAAGGAAGAGGTTTCCTCAACAGAATTTACCTTCTTACCTTGTGGAGCTCTCTCGGTGTGCCATTCGGAATAATTTACCATCATGTTGTCGAGTAGCTTTGTTGCGGCGCCCAAGGTGAGGGACATAAAAGTGCCTCCAGCTGCTGAATCAAGTAGGTTCCTCGAAGAAAAATTCAGTCCTGCATAAAAAGTTTGGACAATCATCCAAGTAGTCAGTCCATGAGTGGGGCAATTCTTTATCATAGATTTCATTCTTTCCCAAGCTTGAGCAACATGTTCATTATCAAACTGAGTAAACTTCATAATATTGCTACGCAAAGATATAATCTTAGCAGGAGGATAATATCTACCAATAAAAGCATCCTTACACTTAGCCCATGAATCAATACTATTCTTAGTCAAAGACAGCAACCAATCTTTAGCTTTTCCTCTCAAAGAAAAAGGAAACAGCTTGAGTTTAATAATATCACTTTCTACATCCTTATATTTCTCCATCTCACATAGCTCAACAAAATTGTTGAGATGAGCTGCAGCATCTTCAGTATTGGCACCAGAAAATTGCTCTTTCATAACAAGGTTCAACAAAGCAGGCTTAATCTCATAAAAGTTTGCAGCAGGAGCAGGTGGTGCAATAGGAGTGCAGATAAAATCACTATTGTTCGTGCTAGTAAAGTCACACAACTTGGTGTTTTCAGGATTAGCCATTTCAGCAAAACTAAAAGTAGATAAGTAAAAATAACTACCAAGGATTCTAATTTTTTTGGGTTTTTGATATAAAACGATGCAGGTAAAAACAAAGTAAAGCAAAACAATAAAACAAAGTAAAGGATGTGTGTGCAAAAAACTCCCCTTGCAGAGGTCTTCCACTCTTCCCCGGCAACGGCGCCAGAAAATTAGCTGTTGCTTGTTGCATGGTGAATGACCAGCCCATTGGGAACCCCAAGAGGAAGGTGTGATGAGTATAGCAGCAGATTTTCCCTCAGTTAAGAAACCAAGATTTATCGTTCAGGAGAAGAGCAGCCAATACGACTGAAGGTGATGCTTGCTAGTTTGCGACAGCTTCAGACAATTTATATATGGCGCCTCGTCCAAGCTTTGCTTGCTAGCTGCAACGCGGAACCTGCACACAACACAACCAAGTACTTTGCTCCCAACTTGCGATGAGGTTGTCAATCTCACCGGTTTGCTTGAAACAAAGGTTATGAGTGTATCGAGTGGAAAATAGTAGAAGTATGCGAGTAAAGTAAACAGTGCGAGTAAAGTAAACAGGTGATAGCAATATGACGGAAATAGGACCGGGGTCCATAGTTCACTAGTGGTGTCTCTCCATAAGATAAATAACACATGCTGGGTAAACAAATTACAGTTGGGCAATTGATAGAATAAAGATAAACATGATATGTCAAGAAGATCACTATGCGATTTACTCTGGGCATTACAACAAAATACATAGACCGCCATCCAACTGCATCTATGACTAATAATCCACTTGTGGCGAATCAATCCGAGAACTCCACAAGTATTAAGTTGTGAACAACAGATAATTGCATTAACCAAAGTATGTAATATAAACAAAGCATATGCCCTTGAGCATATGAATGTTGTTTTCTCCCTAGTAGCAACAGCACATCTACAACCTTAGAGGTTTCTGTCACTCCCCCAGGTTAAATAGAGGCATGAACCCACTATCGAGCATAAATACCCCCTCTTGGAGTCACTAGCAACTACTCGGCCAAGATAGCTACTAACAACGGAGAGCATGTGACGAGAGTTAACTCGACAAATGTCCTAGATGAAGGACTTAGGATCGGGGGAATAGGGCGTTGGATGAACTCGAAGGTAAAGGTTAGTCGAAATAAGTGTATATTGAAAGTAAACTTGGGTGTTCAACCTGGCTTGCTTTCAATCTACCCTACACCGTCCCCTCCTGGCTCCTATATATAGGTGGCCAGGTCTCGAGGATCGGGTAGGGTCCGATACAGATTACAATATCGACATACGGTAAGAACTCGTATTCGACTAGCATTACAATTGGGCCCTAGCTTAACGGGCCTCAGGGGTACTCAACTATCGGGCTCTATTTACTATACCCTTGTCAGTAGCCCCTGAGATTCTACCAGAATTGCAGAGTCGGGTTGAATCTCTAATCTTCAAATCTTTGACTTGATCAATTCTTCGATTTCTTCATATCTTCAAATCTTTGACTTACTTTCATGATAATTTTTCACAAGGGGTTTTGATGAACAAGCCTGACAACTCTGATGGATCAAGAGGTCAGTTAACTGCCAGAACAGATACTTGTCACCTACTTCAAATTCAATCCCCTTGAACTTGAATTCGGGATACCGGTCAAATCCATTCTTTTGCCGCATTTAGGACTTACAAAGAATGAATCCTAGAGATTCTCAGGGAACCCAGTGCGTCCACCAGGATTTTCTTCGCGTCGTAGACACGGATACATACCAGTAGAGCGCATCTATGTGCGTATACCAGGCCACACAAGACGGATCCCGGGGTCTTACCTTCGTGACAAGTCACGGCATTCGAGTTGCGTTGCGATAATGTAACTCGAGAATCTCATGTCGCAGTCAAATTTTAACTGAAAATATTCGGGTTTTAACAACCATAAAACTCGCTCCCGATGGGAGTAACACTCATGCACTTCTCAAATTCTAATGCTTTACCAAGAAACATCGTCGGGTGCACGCTCAACGCTCCCGATGGGAGTAGCCCCCGAGGCTATAGTCGAAAAAGACTTTTTCAAGTATAGGCTCAAAATATAGTGTAGTCCATCATACTTCAACTCGAGATACTTTAATGATATCCTATCGTCGAATACGCGTCCATCACTCCAGTTAAAAGTTGCATTCAATATTCTTGAAAGTAGTAGCCCCCAAGGCTATAATCGAAAATCCTTCACATATAATCTTGTCTATAAATTTTGCACTTGTCGGCGCCATCCTTCGTCTTTCTTATATCATCTTCTTTATGACGTCAATGAGTACGTCACTCTGTATGAGTGCAAACCGTTTTATGGGCAGCACTGTAATTTTTGCAATTTTTGACCGTTAGTGGGCTGCCGTTTTCGCTCCGTGCGCCACGTCTCAGCCCACGATCCTTCTCCCAGAAGGTATATAAGGGGCGTAGCGGGGGATTTTACTGTTTACCAGCTCGTTCCCTCTGTCGCCTCCATTGCTGATCTCTTCTTCCTCCTCCTCTCGTGCGTAGCCCCCAAGCGCACCGCGTTTAGATGCGCATGAAACACCTAGCCACCAAGAACACCATGGCCAAGACCTCTTCTGCCACCAGCTGGGTGCGATCCGCCATCACGAAGAAGGAGGTGGAGAAAGCCAGGGCGGACGGCCTCATCTCCGCCCAGGATTCCATCAAGTTTCCAAGCACTGAGAGGATCCCGGAGCCCCCGAGCGGTTATCGGGTAATGTTCCTTGCCTTCCTCCTCCGCGGCCTTTCTCTTCCTACCCACGAGTTTCTCCGTGGGCTTCTCTTTGTCTACGGTGTGCAACTCCACCAGCTCACACCGAACTCCCTTCTGCACATTGCTTGTTTTGTGACTCTCTGCGAGTCATTCTTGGGCATTGAGCCCCACTTTCTTCTCTGGAGGTCAATCTTTCGGCTTCGCCCCAATGTAGCTCTGGCTAGAAAGCCTGAATTGGGCAGGGCCGTTGTCTTTGTGCGCCCTGAGGCGCAGTACCTCGAATTTTCCTTTGCCGCATCTGTCCAGGGGTGGAGAACCAAATGGTTCTATATCCAAGATCGCAAGGCTTCTCCTGAAGACCAATATGGACTAGCCCCTTTCGAAGCCTCCAAGGAGGTGAAGCAATTGGCGTCATGGGATGCGCTTCCCTCAGATGCGGAGATAGCACAAGTTCTTCCTCTTCTATCTCGCATTCAAGCTTTGAAAGGAGGCCAAGGAGGAGCTTTGTCGGGTATCCAACTCATGGCGTTCTTTGTGCAACGTCGAGTTCAACCCCTGCAACACCGCCTCACCAAGCTTTGGAGTTACTCTAGCTTGGAAGATCCTACTCGCGTCTCTGAAGATTTGATAGAGAAAAAAGATATTGACAAGCGAGTTAGGAGCCTCACCAAGCTCACCAAGGATCATGCGGTTGCTGATTTGACCGCTGACTACTTCGACTCCGTGCACCCTCTACCCGAGGTATGTATATTTGTGTTCACTTGTTGTCGAATTTTTTTTGCTTCGACTTGTGTTGTTCTTTGCCTTTGTACTCTGCTGACTTATTTATATGCAGGGTCACCAATTCCTTGTTTCGCGCCCTCCTCTTCCAGAGGGAGGGCCCCTTCCGGCTGATCTGGCCTCATCTGTATCTGAAGCCCCCGAGGCTGACGAGAATCAGGACAGAGATGATGCCGAAGAATCAGAAGAGGAAACTAGCTCGTCGATATCGCCTCCTCCCGTGCTTGCTGAAGATGCTGGTGTCGACAAGAAAAGGAAGCGTGTCGACGAATTTGCTTCTTCGAGTTCCGCTGCGGCTGATAAAGCCTCTGTTCCTGCAGGAGATATGGAGTACTTCGACCTCCTGGCATCGTAAGTGTTTTATTCGAGTTATTCAATTGCACCGCTCTTGCCTTGTTTCCGTCGTGTTACTCATGACTTATTTTCTTTGTGTAGAGATGACGAAGAGCCGCCAACAGATGCTACAGCTACTCCTTCAATTCCCCCTGTAGTTGATGATGAGCCCCTGCCCAAGAAATTGCGCATAGGGTTACCAGGGCCTCTATCAAGAAGGTTCCTGCGCCCCGAAACCTCAAGCGCTTGAAGAAAGCCAAAGAAACTGATGTTTCCCTTGAGGCCCATGCATCGACGATTTCTCCCAGTGATGTAAGTAACTTCTGTTGACTTGCTCTCTTTGTATTCATTTGTGTTCTTACACGCCCTTTTTCCCAGGCATTGTTGCAAAGATTCGTCGCCTTGGGCACTGAATGTGCTGAGTACTTAAAGGTTGCGAAGGCTTCCGAAGGTACACTTTTGACATCCAGGCATTACTTTTCTTCTGTGCTTATCCTTTATTGTTAATCTGACTCCTTCTCGTCTTCTTCTGTAGCTGGTCTAGCAACAGCCAATGCTCGAATTGCGTCGCTGGAGGCGGAGCTCAGTGCTTCGCAGAAGGCTTATGATGTTGCGGCCGCTGCTAAAGCAAACGCTGAGAAGTCGCAGAAATCTGCGCTTGGTAAGGCGAAGAAAGCTGAAAAAGCTTTAGCTGATGCCAACAAGGAGCATGCTCAGCGAGAGCAAGCCGTGGCAGAGCATCTTCGCACAATGTCTACTGCTGCTGAAGGTAAGTACTTCGCCTTGTCTTCTATTTCGACTTCTGTTTGTACTGTTGTTCTTGTTGACACTTTTCTTTCCTTTTCTCTTCTATCTTATTTTATTGTGCAGGATTTACCGGGGTATCTTCATCGTCCCTGCAACCGGACGATGATCCTCTGATGACTGCGGTTAACCTACTCGAGGCAAACTGGATATCTATCCAGGAGACTTTTGAGTTAGTGAGCCGCGTTCTATCACGGCTGTTCGTCGGGTTGTGGCCGAAGAAGAAGGCAGAAGTTCCGAAGGACAACTTGGGCAAGCTTGCCAAGGCTTTTGATACAACTGAAGACCCCACCCTCCAGCTTAAGGGGCTCCCTCTGAAGCGTGGTGCTGAGGGTGCTATTGCACTTTCTTTTGCCCATGGTGCGGACTTCGACTGGGAGAAGGTGAACTCTTCCCATGGCCGCACCCGCGATGAGATGAAGACTTTCTTCGAGAAGGCGAAGAAGTTGGCGCCTGCGCTGGTGGCGATTATTTCTCCTTCAGCAGCCTCCGCGACATCTGCTGTGCCACCTCCAGCGGCGGAAAACCCTGCGCCTCCGTCGACTGTTGGCGAGGAATTTATCATGCCTTCTTCTGCCACGAAGCAAAATGCTGAGGTGGCATAGACTCGGCCTTCTTGTAGTTTTTCATTTATCCTTTTGAATGTAAAAACTTGTAGTCGCGTGCAACCCGAGAATCTTAGTCAAAGGGTTTTGCACTTATGTAAATACATTTCCTTCTTATGAAGTCCTGTGCTTGTCTCTCTGAAATGTTTATTCTTTCTTTTCTTTTGACTTCCAGTCGATGCATGTCAATGATCCTTTGACTGGCGGATCTGCTCCTTCTGCTGCCCGCACGTTCAGTTCGACGATTTCGTCGCCTCCTAGCCGATGTAATCAGTGCGCAGAGTATTCTTAAAGGATTTCTGATCTTGAGTCTCGCCTGACTTTGGCTAAACGTCAAGCACAGATGGTTGTGAGCAAAGCTAGTAAAGCTTGTGGTTATCTGAAGCAGATATCTTCTCTTGATGAAAAGGTTTCCAGTTTGACGGCGAAGATTGTCCATAATGAAGAATGTGAATCTTTTATTCTTGGCATTGTCGAATCTGCCTGCGAGATGTTGCGATGTAAGTTTTTCTTTCGACTTCTCTTTTCCCTGTTTCTTCACTGCTGTTTTTGTGTCATCCCTTGCCGTCATAGGTACTTGTCTGGATTTCGCTGCTGAAGATCGTCGGGTTATCGAGCGAAATGTGGCTTTGGAGAGAATGTCGGCAGGCTTTGAGACTTTGTGGTCTGATCCTCGGCGTCGGAGTGCCATTGTACTGCTTCAGGACCGTGCCCAACATATTGGCGAGTCAGTTGATGGTTGCCGACGAGCTCTCACAACTATGCACTCTGTTATGCTTCCTCGCAATCCTCTGCTTGCAACTTTCCCGCTTCTTCTTGATACTTTCAGATCCAGCCACCGTATTCATCGATTGATAGAGTTGAACTTAGTGGCAGGTGCCAATTTTGCTCTCGGATGGATACACAAGTGGCACCCGAAGCTTAATTATAGCTCTATGTCCCTGAGTTTGGCTCCAGGTGGAGCTAGCCTTCGAGTACATATGGAGAGCACGCTGCAACCTGCTCGAAGGCTCGTAGCTAGGCTGCTGGAAGCGGATGCTGGGTTTTTTCGCGGGTACCACTATTTAGATCCCTTAGGCGTAGATAATTCTGATAACCCATTATTGTAATATTTTTGTATATGTGGAACGCGAGAGTATCTTATTTCGCGACTTTTATGTCGAAAATTTGTTCTCAAAGCGTTATTGTATGATTCGTGCGTTTGCCGCATTTTCTCTTTGAAAGACTCGTAAACTCGAATATGAGGAACGTTTTGTCTTTATTATACTTGCAATGTAAGATACATGGGGTGACCCAAGAGATCCGGCCTATGACCTGTGTTCTGGATCTAGAGGGCATTGCCCCTGGTATAACTCGTGGCTTTTACAGCCTTACTCTTCTACCCTACTTTTTTTTGTTCTTTGATGCTTATGCCGTCATGGCTTTCTCCTCTTCTCCTGTGTCTTTGTCTTCTCCTGATGTTTCTACTCGTGGTTTCTTTGTCTCGGGATCCGCAGCACGTCCTTCGAGTAGCTTGACGCCTTCTGTAGTCGTGCTTTTTGCCTTCTCTGCATAGTTGGCTGTCATGCCAAAGTTTTGCGCCATCTTGTGGAACTCCCTGTCGCAGAGATATGAAACTTCAAAACTTCCTTTTACTGTAATTATTCCTCTTGGTCCTGGCATTTTAAGTACCAAATATGTATAGTGAGGCACTGCCATGAATCGCAAAAACGCGGGTCGTCCGAGGATCGCGTGATATTGAGATGGCCAGTCCATGACTTCGAAGTCTAGCTTTTCTCTCCTGTAGTTTTGTCGGTTGCCGAAGCAAACATTGAGTGCTATTCGACCCACTGGGTAATTGGCACTTCCTGGCACGATTTCGTGGAAGGAACAATCTGTTGGTTTCAGGAACTCTAGTGATATATGCATTGCTCTGGGTGTTTTTGCGTATATCAGGTTAATTCCACTTCTTGCGTCCATGAATATTCTGTCGACATCATACGCGCCGATTTGAGCTTTGAGTACCAAAGGCGTGTTTCCTGGCCGAGGTACTGTTATAGGGTGGTCTTCTCTGTTGAACTCGATTGGTTGTTCTGACCAATGCAGATACTCTGTTGTGGCTGGAGGCGAGATGACTGCTAGGTTGACTTGTCGAGTGATACTCTTTTCTTCTTTGTTCGACTTGGGCACAGGTTGTATCATTGCTGTGATGTGTCCTTTTGATGGAACGTACCCTTCGTCGTCGTCGTGTCCCTGGTTTTGCTGGTCTTGTCCTTGAGGAGCTCCGTTGTTTCCTTGTTGTTTTGTCGGAGGATTGTTGCTTCCTTCAAATCCTTGTCGCCTTGTGATACGTCTCCAACGTATCTATAATTTTTGATGCTCCATGCTTGTTTTTACACCATTTGCCTATTGTTTTGTTACACTTCGTGGCACATTTATGCATTTTCCGGAACTAACCTACTAACAAGTTGCCACAGTGCCAGTTCCCTGTTTTCTGCTGTTTTTGTGTTTCAGAAGTGATACACAGGAAATATTCTCGGAATTGGACGAAACAAGTTCCTGAAGTCTTATTTTACCCGGAAGCTTCCAGACATCCGAAGGAGAGTAGGAGAGGGGCCACCAGGCCCCCTCACACGTGGCTCGCACGGCCAGGGGCCTGGCCACGCCGCCATGGCGTGAGGGCCCCTGGCCCCACTCCTGACGACGCCCCTTCGCCTATAAGAAGCCTCGGGACGAAAAACCCTAAGGGAGTCGGCGAAATTTCTAGAACAGTTCCGCAGCGCCGCCGCCGTCGAAGCTAAATTTCGGGGGACAGAAGTCTCTGTTCCGGCACCCTGCCGGGACGGGGAAGTGCCCCCGGAGCCATCTCCATCGGTCTCCATCGCTGTCTCCGCCGTCTCCATCGACCTCACCGCCATCTCCATCAACCTTGCTGTCTCCTATGATGAGGAGGGAGTAGTTCACCCCCGGGGCTGAGGGCTCTACCGGTAGCTATGTGGTTCACCTCTCTCTCCCATGATGTGATCTGTATGTGATCGTGAGCTTTGTATCATGCTGAACAAGTAGATGTTATTATTCAGATATTATGTGTACTCTAGTGGTGTTATTAAAGTAATCTATTCCTCCTGTCATGGTGTAACGGTGACAGTGCGTGCATCATGGTGGTACTTGGTCTAGGCTACGATTGTGATCTATTATGGATTATGAGAATAATTATCGCTATGATAGTATTGAAGTGATCTATTCCTCCTTTCATGGTGTAATGTTGACAGTGTGTGCACCGTGTTAGTACTTGGTCTAAGTTGCAATAATATCTATCTTGAGTTGTGCTTTGATTTGGATATCTCTATGAGTGGTGTTTGTCAAGTACTTGATGAACTTTAAGGGGTGCTTCTGTAGCCACTACGCAATGATTAGTGTTGTTCAATAGGAGAGTAATTCAGAGTACCATAGTGAAGAGAAGTTGTTTATTTGTTCAATCATGTTATATTTGTTGGGAGTGTGTCCACTAGTGAAAGTATGATCCCTAGGCCTTGTTTCCAAGCATTGCACACCGTTTACTTGCTGTTTTGTTACATGTTTGCTCGCAGCGATATTTATTTCATACCACAGTTGCTACTTATAATCATCCATACCACTTGTATTTCACTATCTCTTCGCCGAACTAGTGCACCTATACATCTGACAAGTGTATTGGGTGTGTTGGGGACACAAGAGACTTTCTGTATCGTAATTGCAGGGTTGTTTGAGAGGGATAGCTTTGACCTCTTCCTCCCTGAGTTCGATAAACCTTGGGTGATCCACTTAAGGGAAACTTGCTGCTGTTCTACAAACCTCTGCACTTGGAGGCCCAACACTGTCTACAAGAACAGACGCGTGCGTAGACATCAAGCTCTTTTCTGGCGCCGTTGCCGGGGAGGTAAGGTAAAAGGTACTCGCATCCTCCTGTGTGAGTGCTCAGAGTTATTTCCTTTAGATTCTGCAATTACATCTTTTTGTTTCTTGTTTTTATTTTTACTAGTTAGGCTTAATGGAAAATAAAGAGTTCTTTAGTCTTTTTCCTGAGTTTAGATATGATGTGTTTGAAGAGAAAATTGAAAAACCTTTGGAGCTTAATTTGCATGCTAATAGTGTTGTTAGTATGAATGCTTTGAACACCGTTGATACTAATGCTATAGAAAAGTCTAAGCTTGGGGAAGCTGGTTTTGTTAAGCATGATATTTTTAGTTCTCCAGCTTTAGTGGAGAAAGTTTGTTCTGATAATATTTTATCTCCCATATGTGATGTTTCTTCTTATGATGATATGTTTGAAGAATATGCTTTGCGAAATAGCTGTTCTTTAGCTTGTGATGATACTAAACCTCTAGTTTATGATGGTTATGATGATGAGTATAATATTTTCAGTTCACCTATTATTGAGGATAAAATTAGTTATGATTACAATATGCCTCCTATTTTTGATGATTATGGTGATGAGAATAATTATTCTGTTGAATCTGCTCCTACTAATATTGTTCCTGTGGTGAGTATTAATTCTTTTATGCATGTGGCTCATTATAGAGATGTTTTATGTGATAGTTATATTGTTAGTTCTATTCATGATGCTACTGAAAGTTATTATGAGAGAGGGAAACATGGTTTGATGGATCTCAACAATATTAAGTTTCCCCTCTTTATGTTGCAAATCTTGAAGTGGCACTTGTTTTATCTATCCATGCTTGCTACTATGTGCCTCGTTGATTTATTTTCTTATAAGATTCCTATGCATAGGAAGTGGTTTAGATTTAAATATGTTTCATATCTGCTTTTTGATGCTCTCTATTTCTTTAAGTTCCTATATGGCGCCTTTGCCTCAAGCTCTTATATGGTGCCCACATGAGCATCTTTGCAAATTACTGCGCCTAGCTCAAAGGCGTTAAAGAAAAGCACTCTTGGGAGATAACCCATTGTTTATTTTCAGTACTTTTTCTTTTATTTGAGTCTTGGAAGTTATTACTACTGTAATAAACTCTCCTTATCCTTTTTATTTCGTTGTTGTGCCAAGAGAAGCCTCTAATTTGAGTGAGGTAAGATTTGGGGATGTTGCTGTCCTGAAACTGTTTTCGGTGCTGCACCGTAAAAATTCATATAAATTCTCTGTGTATCTTTTGGACCTCCGATTTCTTGTGCATATGCCCCAGGTTATATCCAAACTTTTGTTAGTTGAATACTTTTTGATTTGAGGAACAGAAAACCCCTCAAAAATTCGACCTTTGTCAGCTGTTCTGTTTTGACAGATTTCTGCCATTATTTGTGTTTGCCACTTTATCGCTTTCTTTTTGAGTTCTTTTGATCACGGAACTTTTCGGGAAGTTGCTACAGTAGTATGTGCTATATATGTGGTGGTTTTGAGTTGAAACCTGAAGCAAAAAGAGGTTGATTATATGTTATGCTACACTAATGTTGCTAATACATTTGTGTTTAGTTTTGTATGAAGGAAGTTTTCAAGTGTAGGGATTGGAGAATGATGAGATGAGTTGAAGAATGGACAAAAGCTCAAGCTTGGGGATGCCCATGCATCACCCCAAGAAATATCCAAGAAGTACAAGCGTCAAAGCTTGGGGATGCCCCCGAGGCACCCCTTCTTCATCGGCAAAAATCAGGTCACCTTTCAAGACACTATATTTTTATTACTTCATGCACTATGCGTTTTTCTTGGAGCGTCAGTTGTTTTTATTTTCAGTTTTCTTTTGTTTTGTTTGCTGCAATAAATGGTTAGATCACATCATGTTTCTTTTGGAGGAGATGAACTCGTTTTTCATTGCCAAGAACACTTTAGTTTTTCACTCTTATCGTTCAACGAGTGTTCTCTTTTTCTGCTACTGCGTTTGGTTTTCGATTTTTGCCTTGATATGTGTTCAAGATCTTCTTATATGTTTTCATCAAGGTGTATTTTTGCCTCCGATCTTTATTGGTTTTCATCAAAAGAGGTGTTTATAAAAGGTTTTAATGGTGTTGGAAAAGAGAAAAAGCTTTATGCAAAAAAGTGGTACAAGAAGGAGCTTGTGTAGACTGCGGCCTAGGCTTTTGCATGTCGTGCTTGATGTCTTTTTGATAGTATGCTTAGTGGTTTTGCTGTAGCATGACTTGTCTCAAATAACTGAGATTGCTTAATGAGCCTTTCAAAAAATCATGCGTTGTTTTAATTATTTGGAAGCATTATTTTGGTTTTCTCCTTGATGCTTTATTTGGGTTGACTTGGCGCATGCTCACACATGTTAGACTCATCCAAAGTGGCCTATAGCCTCTATGATCATTTAGTTTTTGACTTTTGATGCCATCTTATGCTTCTTTTAATGTCGCTTTGTCGCTATGCATGATTATGGCCGTTATTGCTCTCTTAGTTGGTCGCTCCCAGTCTTTTGCTAGCCCTCATTTTGTACTGAGTATGAGCTCTACTCGTGCATCCAACTCCCAAAAACCAAGTTTGCCATTGTGTCCACTATAAATTCCTATGCATGGTATTTGTAAGCCATTCCAAGTAAATTTTCATGTGCTACCTTTTAAAAAACCTTCAAAATACTTCTCGTTTTGTGACACCGTTTTCAGCTCATGGGGACGTAGTGGTCGGATTTGCTATCTTCCATATTGTCTTATTCCAAAAAGGAAAAAAAAAGAGAAAAAAAAGAAAGAAAAAAGGCACTCCTCCATGGAATGTGAATGTTGGTGGGCACCCCATGGAAAGTGCCAATCTCTCTCTCAAAAACTTGCTTCATTTTTGTATGGAAGATAGTAAGAACCCCATTGCTAGTCGTTGACAAAGACAACCACCTCTCAAAACCAATTTTTATCTCTCTGTTTTACAAATGAAAAGCTCTAGCACATGTTTAATCACTGCTTCCCTCTGCGAAGGGCCTTTCTTTTACTTTTATGTTGAGTCACCACCTTCTATCTTTATGCACCATTAAGAGAGCATAGTTGTCATTCTGAGTATAATGTGCATTGTCCCAAAGTTTTCATTGATTGATTCATGACTATGGTTTCACTTGTTCTCAAGTTATTTGTATCTAGTCGCCCTCTTAAACTTGAAGGTGTCCTATGCATTTATGTTTTGCTCTCTTTGAAGGACAAGCTGAAAACCATTTGTATGTTTTTCCTTATGATTTGAACACACGTTTGACTTTCATTGTTTCATTTTCATGATCTTTTGTTTGTGTTCATTTGCAAATTTACAACATGGTTGCTAAGTTTCTTATTGTCAAGATTATATCTTCATGCCCATGTTTTAAGTTCTTTGATCTCAGCACTCAATGCTTTACCTTTATGATCAAGATTGTGTAGGTGCATGTCACCTCAAAAATTATTTCTTTTGTTATCACTTACCTACTCGAGGATGAGCAGGAGTTAAGTTTGGGGATGCTTGATACGTCTCCAACGTATCTATAATTTTTGATGCTCCATGCTTGTTTTTACACCATTTGCCTATTGTTTCGTTACACTTCGTGGCACTTTTATGCATTTTCCGGAACTAACCTACTAACAAGTTGCCATAGTGCCAGTTCCCTGTTTTCTGCTGTTTTTGTGTTTCAGAAGTGATACACAGGAAATATTCTCGGAATTGGACGAAACAAGTTCCTGAAGTCTTATTTTACCCGGAAGCTTCCAGACATCCGAAGGAGAGTAGGAGAGGGGCCACCAGGCCCCCTCACACGTGGCTCGCGCGGCCAGGGGCCTGGCCGCGCCGCCATGGCGTGAGGGCCCCTGGCCCCACTCCTGACGATGCCCCTTCGCCTATAAGAAGCCTCGGGACGAAAAACCCTAAGGGAGTCGGCGAAATTTCCAGAACAGTTCCACAGCACCGCCGCCGTTGAAGCCAAATTTCGGGGGACAGAAGTCTCTGTTCCGGCACCCTGCCGGGACGGGGAAGTGCCCTCGGAGCCATCTCCATCGGTCTCCATCGCCGTCTCCGCCGTCTCCATCGACCTCACCGCCATCTCCATCAACCTTGCTGTCTCCTATGATGAGGAGGGAGTAGTTCACCCCCGGGGCTGAGGGCTCTACCGGTAGCTATGTGGTTCACCTCTCTCTCCCATGATGTGATCTTTATGTGATCGTGAGCTTTGTATCATGTTTAACAAGTAGATGTTATTATTCAGATATTATGTGTACTCTAGTGGTGTTATTAAAGTAATCTATTCCTCCTGCCATGGTGTAACGGTGACAATGCGTGCATCATGGTGGTACTTGGTCTAGGCTACGATTGTGATCTGTTATGGATTATGAGAATAATTATCGCTATGATAGTATTGAAGTGATCTATTCCTCCTTTCATGGTGTAATGTTGACAGTGTGTGCACCGTGTTAGTACTTGGTCTAAGTTGCAATAATATCTATCTTGAGTTGTGCTTTGATTTGGATATCTCTATGTGTGGTGTTTGTCAAGTACTTGATGAACTTTAAGGGGTGCTTCTGTAGCCACTACGCAATGATTAGTGTTGTTCAATAGGAGAGTAATTCAGAGTACCATAGTGAAGAGAAGTTGTTTATTTGTTCAATCATGTTATATTTGTTGGGAGTGTGTCCACTAGTGAAAGTATGACCCCTAGGCCTTGTTTCCAAGCATTGCACACCATTTACTTGCTGTTTTGTTAGATGTTTGCTCGCAGCGATATTTATTTCATACCACAGTTGCTACTTATAATCATCCATACCACTTGTATTTCACTATCTCTTCGCCGAACTAGTGCACCTATACATCTGACAAGTGTATTGGGTGTGTTGGGGACACAAGAGACTTTCTGTATCGTAATTGCAGGGTTGTTTGAGAGGGATAGCTTTGACCTCTTCCTCCCTGAGTTCGATAAACCTTGGGTGATCCAATTAAGGGAAACTTGCTGCTGTTCTACAAACCTCTGCACTTGGAGGCCCAACACTGTCTACAAGAACAGACGCGTGCGTAGACATCACCTTGCTTCGGTTTGCTTGTTTAGTGCTGCCTCTTGTAGTTTTAAGAATGTTGTGCAATCTTTCATTGCGTGCCTTGATACTCGCTTCCCATCGACGAACGCTGAGTGTATATGACAAGGTCCGTTGAGCATATCTTCTGGCGATGGGTTGTACTCTCTGGGTTCTCTCGTGGGAAACTTTTTATAGTCCTCTTTTCCGTAGCTTCGATATCCTGAGCTTCTGCGATCACTTCCTTGATAGCTGTTGTCTTTGTATCCTGCGGCGACTTGGCTATGGGAGCCGTAGTTGTCGTAATTTCGGGACCGTCTCCTTTGACTTCCATATCTATTTCTTCTATCGTCCTCTGGGGATCGCGTCCGCTTGTTGTTGCATGCGTCTTCTCCGTCTGCAAATATGTTTGCTACGTCCATGAGGTCTGACACTGTTTTTGGCTTGATTCTGCCCATCTCTTCGACTAGGTCTCTTCGCCTTAATCCAATGATGAACGCATCTATTGCTCTTTCATCTGAAACTTCGACTGCTGAATTTTTGATAAGACTCCATCTTTGGATGTATGCCCGCAGTGTTTCGTCGCGTTGTTGGACACATGCTTTGACTTCTTCTATTGATGCTGGCCGCTTGTATGTCGACCTGAAGTTGCTTGTAAATTGCTTTGTGAGGTCTTGCCAGCTTCCAATAGTTTCTTTCTCTAGTTTGCTCAACCATGACCTTGCTGCGCCGGTGAGGTGTAGTTGCAAACTTTGCATTGCTGTTTCTTTGGTTCCTCCTAATATTTGTACTGCTTGTAGATAATCTGAGAGCCATGATTGTGGTTCCTGTGATCCGTCGTACTTTTGCTGATCATGAGGTAACTTGAATCTCTTGGGAACTGGAGTGGTGCGAACCCTGCGGGTAAAGCATGATGCCCCCATCTCTTTTTCGTCGTCTTCATAGTCGCGTTTTTCATTTGGGGATCGCGATCTTCGGGTTTCTCCGTGTTGTTTTGGTGATGGCGATCGAGATCGTTGATTGCTGCTTCTGCGCCGAGGACTGTTGTGACGGCGAGGTGATCTTGGCTTGTGTGTTTCCTTATGGTGGTGTGCTTCCTCTCCTTTTGCTGATAGCTTGTGGCCCACCATGTTTAGTCCGTTCAATGCTGCTCTGTGCATATGTTCTCTAGGATCTCCCGGGCTTGGTCGAGTTGTGAGCAGATAAGCTTGAGCTGCCACTAATGCTGCTTCAGGAGTTTTTGGTACGATGTTTCCTTATTCGTCGACCGATAAAAAGGACGAGTCGAGGTTTTTGGAAATGCTTTGCCTGTCGGAGTACTCGAGGTTATCGTACCTTGAACCATGTCGACGATTTTTCCTTGCGTTACTATATGATGCGTCGCTTCGTGCTTTACGAGCGGCGTTGCTAGCTGCAATGGCTGAGTCTTTTCTTCTCTGTGTCTCTATTTTCTCCTGTGCTAATTGCTTTGCCTGCTGCCTTAGGGCACAATGATACCCCAAAAGCATGTCTTTGCTGGAATTTGATGGTATTGGCGTGCCGTGTTCTACGGCTTCTCTTATTATCCTCCATTCATCGACTGATAGTCAAATTTTTTCCCTGGTTGTGAGGGATTCTGCTATTTGCCCTTCTGTTAGGTGATTTGCTCATCTGTCGATATTTGCTGGGTTTAGCACTGGATTGTTGTTTTCGTCCAATTCTTCTGAGTTGTCTCCCACAATGGCGAGCACCTGGCATTGTTTGCCGATGTTATTATTGAAGCTTGAGAAGATCGAGTCACCATCTTCAGAAAGCTCTAACCCCGTCCTCCATGTGTCTGTTGACTTGTCTGAGATATCGTCGAGGCAGATCATGAGATCGTCGAGGTTGACCCCTGCGTCGAGATTTTCCCTTGCTTTGTTGTCTTCTACGATCTTTCCTTTTTGCACTTCTTCTAAGCTGACCGGCGAGTTTACCTCGCTGGAAGAGCTGTCAGAATATTCCATCATTGCTACTGTTTTGGGCTCACTTGCCGACGGATCTTGTTTCCTCGGATCTGAAAGGCGAGATGAACCCGATGGCCCGATGAGGATGCTCAAACTTCCAATTGTTAACTCCATCTCTTGACTTCCGTCGAGTTCTGAACTGCTATTGGCTAAATGCGAAAAAGCCGTCGAATTCATGATTCCAACGCCCAGTTCCCCACAGTCGGCGCCAATTGACGAGGGTTAACTCAACAAATGTCCTAGATGAAGGACTTAGGATCGGGGGAATAGGGCGTCGGATGAACTCGAAGGTAAAGGTTAGTCGAAATAAGTGTATATCGAAAGTAAACTTGGGTGTTCAACCTGGCTTGCTTTCAATCTGCCCTACACCGTCCCCTCCTGGCCCCTATATATAGGTGGCCAGGTCTCGAGGATCGGGTAGGGTCCGATACAGATTACAATATCGACATACGGTAAGAACTCGTATTCGACTATCATTACAATTGGGCCCTAGCTTAACGGGCCTCAGGGGTACTCAACTATCGGGCTGTATTTACTATACCCTTGTCAGCATGCAAGATCATAAACAACATAGAGATAACATAAGATAAATTTTAGTATAGCAACTCAATCATAACACCAATATTCATCGGATCCCAACAAACCAAACATGTAGAATTACATAACGGTGATCTCAATCATGTAGGGCAGCTCATGAGATCTAAACATGAAGCACATGGTGGAGAAGACAACCATCTAGCTACTGCTATGGACCCATAATCCAAGGTAGACTACTCACTCATCGCTCCGGAGGCAAGCATGGCGATGAAGAAGACCTCCGGTGGCGATTCCCCTCTCCGGCAGGGTGCCGGGAAGAGCTTCTGGACCCTCCCGATCTTCGGGTCGACGGCGGCGGCGGATCGCGATGTGTTCTAGAAAATTGATCGGGTCCTTAGGTTTTTTCTGTCGGGGGGTCTTTATTGGCGAAGGGGCATCGTCAGAGGTGGCCCAAGGGGCTCTCACACATAGGGGGCGCGGCCAGGCCCCTGGCCGCGCCGCCCTGGTGTGTGGGGCCCTCGTGGCCCCCCTCCAACTCCTCTTCGGATCTCTGGAAGCTTCCGGGAAAAATAAGACTTCAGGAACTTGTTTTGTCCAATTCTGAGAATATTTCCTGTGTATCACTTCTGAAACACAAAAACAGCAGAAAACAGGGAACTGACACTGTGGCGACTTGTTAGTTGGTTAGTTCCGAAAAATGCATAAAAGTGCCACGAAGTGTAACGAAACAGTAGGCAAATGGTGTAAAAACAAGCATGGAGCATAAAAAATTATAGATACGTTGGAGACGTATCACAATGCACATTATACTCAGAATGACAACTATGCTCTCTTAGACGGTGCATAAAGATAGAAGGTGGAGACTCAACATAAAAAGTAAAAGAAAGGCCCTTCGCGGAGGGAAGCAGTGATTGCAAGTTTTATAAACCTTCAAAAATTATGGTACTTACCGGCTTTAATCTCTTATTGCCCCCATCATAGGCATCTTGAATGGTTAAAGTTAATGCGAATACACATATGCTGCATATGCTTGACAAATCACAAGTTGAAAACCTCGTGTCCCATGAAATACGAATACCCAAACCTCATGCTACTCGACTTAGAGTCCCAAGCAAGCTCTTGTCATTGTAAATATATGTGTATCATCAAGAACAGCCAACGGGGTACCTCCTGCCCGATGACATGGAACAAGCCCATATCAAAATGACAGGACAAACAGACAATGAACACCTCGACATCTCTTTTATTTACCATTGGTATAGCTTTTTATTGTGAGATGCGTCGTCGAATGTTCACTATGGGCATGCTGTAAATTTCCACCATGAATGATGCATGGCTTAGATTAGCGGCCCAGGCGTTTCCCTAACACATATAAAAACTCCATGATCCCGCAAGATTCCTAACTTATTTCACATCACGAGTATCCATAAACAAAAGATCATGATATCAACTCAAATGAAAGATAGTGCAATGTTGAAAGCTTGCCCCATGACGGCATGGCTGGGCTAATTTCTAACTTACAACTTGCAAGCATAACAACTCAATATAAGAGAGCCACAATGTCAAAATTTTAAAGCAAGAAAAGTAAAGTGTGCCATCAGGTTCGTGAGAGCTTTACTGACCAATTTTTGCATAACACCAAAAAGAGTTTAATTTGAAGGATAGATAAAAGCAAGTCAAATGTACTTTGGAATAGCAAATTGCTAATAGGTATGTATGGTGGACTCATTGGAACAACTTGGTTTTTAGGAGTTGGATGCACGAGTAGAGCTCATACTCAGTACAAAATGAGGGCTAGCAAAAGACTGGGAGCGACCAACTAAGAGAGCAATAATGGCCATAATCATGCAAAGCGACATTAAAATAAGCATAAGATGGTATCAAAAATCAAAAACTAAATGATCATAGAGGCTTATGGCGACATTGTATGAGTCTAACATATGTGAGCATGCGCCAAGTCAACCCAAATAAAGCATCAAAGGAAAAAACCAAAATAATGCTTCCAAATAATTAAAACAATGCATGATTTTTTCAAAGGCTCATTAAGCAATCTCAGTCATTTCAGACAAGTCATGCTACAGCAAAACCACTAAGCATACTATCAAAAAGACATCAAGCACGATATGCAAAAGCCTAAGCCGCAGTCTACACAAGCTCCTTTTTGTACCACTTTTTTGCATAAACTTTTTCTCTTTTCCAACACCATTCGAACTTTTTATAAACAACTCTTTTGATGAAAACCAATATGGACCAGAGGTCAAAATATACCTTGATGCAAAGATATATAAAGATCTGAACACAAATCAAGGCGAAATACGAAAACTAAACGCAGTTCTAGAAAAAGAGAACACTTGTTGAAACGATAAGAGTGAAAAATGGAGTGTTCTTGGCAAATGAAAAGTAAGGCAACTTCTCCAAAAGAAATTTGTTGGGGTTCAACCATTTATTGCAGAAAACAGAACTAAACAAAACTGAAAACTAAAAACAACTAACGCTCCAAGAAAAACGCATAATGCATGAAGCAATAAAAATATAGTGTGTTGAAAGGTGACTTGATTTTTGCCGATGAAGAAGGGGTGCCTCGGGGGCATTCCCAAGCTTTGACGCTTGTACCTCTTGGATATTTCTTGGGGTGCGTGGGCATCCCCAAGCTTGAGATTTTGTCCATTCTTCAACTCATCTCATCATTCTCCAATCCCTACACTTGAAAACTTCCTTCATACAAAACTAAACACAAATCTATTAGCAACATTAGTGTAAGCATAACATTGTATCAACCCTTTTTGCTTTAGGTATCAACTCAAAACCACCACATATAAATCATATACTACTGTAGCAACTTCCCCAAAAGTTCCGTGATCAAAAGAACTAAAAAAAAAGCGATAAAGCGGCAAACGCAAATACTCGCAGAAATCTGTCAAAACAAAACAGCTGACAAAGGTCGAATTTTTAGAGGGTTTTTTGTTGCTCAAATCAAAAAGTGTTCATCTAATGAAAGTTTGGATATAACCTGGGGCATATGCACAAGAAATTGCAGGTCCAAAAGATATACAGAGAATTTTCACGAATTTTTACGGTGCAGCACCGAAAACTGTTTCAGGACAGCAACATCCCCAAATCTTACCTCACTCAAATTAGAGGCTTCTCTTGGCATAAAAACGAAATAAAAAGGATAAGGAGAGGTTATTACAGTAGTAATAACTTCCAAGACTCAAATAAAATAAAAAGAACTGAAATTAAAAATATTGGGTTATCTCCCAAGAGTGCTTTTCTTTAACGCCTTTGAGCTAGGCGCAGAAAGTGCAAATCAAGTAATATCAAGTGATGAAGCATCAAGCTCATAATTTGCTCTAAGAATAGAGTCAAAAAGTAATTTCTTTCTCTTTCTAGGGAAGTGTTCCATACCTTTCTTGAGTGGGAATTGATATTTGATGCTGCCTTCCCTCATATCAATGATGGCACCTACAGTTCGAAGAAAGGGTCTTCCCAAAATAATAGGACATGAAGCATTGCATTCAACATCCATGACAAGAAAATCAACGGGAACAAGGTTATTGTTAACCATAATAAGAACATCATTAATCCTTCCCAAAGGTTTCTTCTTAGCAACATCAGCAATAGGAACATCATAATAATACTTTTCAAGCGGTGGTAAATCAAGCATATCATAAATTTTTCTAGGCATGATAGAAATACTAGCACCTAGATCACATAAAGCATGGCAATCAAAACCATTAACATGCATATCAATGATGGGTTCCCAACCATCTTCTAACTTCTTGGGAATAAAAGCTTTCTGCTTCAACTTTTCATCCCTAATTTTCATGAGAGCATTGGTAATATGCTTAGTAAAAGCAACATTTAAAGAACTAGCATTGGGAGTCAAAGCAAGCTTTTGCAAGAACAAAATAACTTCAGATATATTGCAGCCATCAACATCAAAATCATTAAAGGAAATAGAGCTATCATCTCCTACACTCCAAAAAATTTCAGCATTCTTTTGAGAAAAAGTTTTAGCTGTTTTAGGCTTTTTAACACAAGGAGTAGGAGTTTTCTCGACACCAATCAAAGTAAGAGGATTGCTAGCATTAGGAGCAACATCATTAGAGGTAGTAATGGTACATACCTTCATATTTCTAGCCATCTCATCTTCTCTTTCCCACCTGGCATATAATTCTGCTAGCATCCTACCATTTTCATCAATTCTAACTTGGATAGCATTAGCAGTAGCAAAAGGATCAGGCTTAGCGGACATTCTATTAACCAAAGAAGATTGCGCATTAGACAAAGACGAAATATTGGTTTCAGCTTTGGAAACCTTAGCTTGCAACTCAGGAATAGCCTTGTTTAAATTTTCAAGTTGATGACTAATAGTCCTCAACAGAGCTGATTGCTCCTCCATAGTCTTGGTGAAAGCCCTGTTCTGCTCATATTGCGCCTGCATAAAATTCTTGTTAGCCTTTTCAAGTTCAAAAATTCTTTCTTCACTAGGCATTTTAGGTCTACCAAGATAGCTATTATCACCATTAGAAGGAAACGGCCTATAATTGTTACTAGCAAAATTGTTCCTATAAGCATTGTTGTTGAAATTATTATTTCTAATGAAGTTTACATCAACATGCTCTTCTTGAGCAACCAAAGAGGCCAAAGGAACATTATTAGGATCTACATGAGTCCTATCATTAGAAAGCATAAGCATAATAACATCAATCTTATCACTCAAGGAAGAGGTTTCCTCAACAGAATTTACATTCTTACCTTGTGGAGCTCTCTCGGTGTGCCATTCAGAGTAATTTACCTTCATATTGTTGAGAAGCTTGGTTGCGGCGCCCAAGGAAAGGGACATAAAAGTGCCTCCAGCAGCTGAATCCAATAGGTTCCTTGAAGAAAAATTCAATCCTGCATAAAAAGTTTGGACAATCATCCAAGTAGTCAGTCCATGAGTGGGACAATTCTTTATCATAGATTTCATTCTTTCCCAAGCTTGAGCAACATGTTCATTACCAAACTGACTAAACTTCATAATATTGCTACGCAAAGCTATAATCTTAGCAGGAGGATAGTATCTACCAATAAAAGCATCCTTACACTTAGCCCATGAATCAATACTATTTTTAGGCAAAGACAGCAACCAATCCTTAGCTTTTCCTCTCAAAGAAAAAGGAAACAACTTAAGCTTAATAATATCAACATCAACATTCTTATACTTTTGCATCTCACATAGCTCAACAAAATTGTTGAGATGAGCTACAGCATCATCAGAACTAGCACCAGAAAATTGCTCTTTCATAACAAGATTTATCAAAGCAGGCTTAATCTCATAAAAATTTGCAGCAGGAGCAGGTGGCGCAATAGGAGTACAGATAAAATCACTATTATTTGTGCTAGTGAAGTCACACAACTTGGTGTTTTCAGGACTAGCCATTCTAGCAAAACTAAAAGCAGACAAGTAAAAACAACTATAAAGGATACTAATTTTTTTGTGTTTTTGATAAAACGATGCAAGTAAAGTAAAAGCAAAACTTAAAACAAAGTAAAGGATGTGCGTGCGAAACTCCCCTTGCAGAAGTCTTCTTTCTCCTTGGTAATGGCGCCAGAAAAAGTCTTGATTGCTATAGATGGCGCGGTGATGATGGAGTGAATGACCGGCCAGTTGGGAAACCCCAAGAGGAAGGTATGATGAATATAGCAGCAAGTTTTTCCCTCAGTAAGAAACCAAGGTTTAATCGAATCAGTAGGAAAAAGCCAATACTCCTGAAGGTGATGCTTGCTAGGTTCGCGACAGCTCCGGACAATTTATAGGGCGTCTCATCCAAGCTTTGATTTGCGAGCGGCAACGTGGAAGCTGCACACAACACAACCAAATACTTTGTACACAATTTACGATGAGGTTGTCAATCTCACCGGTTTGCTTGAAACAAAGGGTATGAGCGTATCGAGTGGAAAGTGATAGTAATATGCGAGTAAAGTAAACAGTGCGAGTAAAGTAAACAGGTGATAGCAATATAATGGAAATAGGACTGGGGTCCACAGTTCACTAGTGGTGTCTCTCCATAAGATAAAATAACACATGTTGGGTAAATAAATTACAGTTGGGCAATTGATAGAATAAATACAACGTGCATATATCGAGAGGATCACTATGAGATTTACTCTGGGCATTACAACAAGATACATAGACCGTCATCCAACTGCATCTATGACTAATAATCCACTTGTGGCGAATCAATCCGAGAACTCCACAAGTATTAAGTTGCGAACAACAGATAACTGCATTAAGCAAAGTGTGTAATGTAAATAAAGCATATGCCCTTGAGCATATGAATGTTGTTTTCTCCCTAGTGGCAATAGCACATCTACAACCTTAGAGGTTTCTATCACTCCCCCATATTAAATAGAGGCATGAACCCAACTATCGAGCATAAATACCCCCTCTTGGAGTCACTAGCAACTACTCGGCCAAGATAGGTACTAACAATGGAGAGCATGCAAGATCATAAACAACATAGAGATAACATAAGATAATATTCAGCACATCAACTCAATCATAACACCAATATTCATCGGATCCCAACAAACACAACATGTAGAATTACATAACGGTGATCTCGATCATGTAAAGCAGCTCACGAGATCTAAACATGAAGCACATGGTGGAAAAGTCAACCAACTAGTTACTGCTATGGACCCATAGTCCAAGGTAGACTACTCATTCATCGCGCTGGAGGCAAGCATGGCGATGAAGAAGACCTCCGGTGGCGATTCCCCTCTCCGGCAGGGTGCCGGGAAGAGCTTCTGGACCCTCCCGATCTCGGGTCGATGGAGGCGGCGGATCGCGATCTATTCTGGAAAAGTGATCGGGTGTTTAGGTTTTTCCCGTCGGGGGGTCTTTATAGGCGAAGGGGCAGCGTCAGAAGTGGACCAGGTGGCCCTCACCATAGGGCGGCATGGCCAGGCCCTGGGCCACGCGCCCTGGTGGTGAGGCCGCCTCCTGGCTCCTTTCTGTCTCCTCTTCGGTTCTCTGGAAGCTTCGGTAAATTTCTGGATGTTCGGCTTTTGTTTCGTCCAATTCCGAGAATATTTCCTGTGTAACTTTTCTGAAACACAAAATAGTAGAAAACAGGGAACAGGCACTGTGGCATCTCGTTAATAGGTTAGTTCCGGAAAATGCATAAAAATGCCACGAAGTGTAACGAAACACTAAGCAAATGGTGTAAAAATAAGCATGGAGCATCAAAAATTATAGATACGTTAGAGACGTATCAGCATCCCCAAGCTTAACTCCTACTCGTCCTCGAGCGGTGGCGAAGACTGACCCGACTATCGGTGGCAATACAAAGATGGAACAATATACGGGCTGTGAATATTGGAACTTAGTTATTTTGTCTTGATCCATTTGATGTTTCTATCTCACAAACATAAATTGGGGGTTTTCTCAAGATGACGTAGTACTGAAGTAGATCTATGATCCTGAATGGCAAGGTGTTCCTATAGCTTATCACTATAACTGGAGATGTTTGGGTAAAAGGTCATGCACAGACTTAAAGCATTCGATGGTATTTTCTGGCTGTAGGTTCTAGGACTACCAATTATTAACCCTGAAATGCACATATTTGTTATGGATTGATTGACCACACTCGAATCAACAACAACAAGCGTTGGTCAAACTGTGGGAAACCCTTGATGACAAAGAACTTAGTGATTTATCTGACTAGGAGGAGTTGGAGATGGAAGCAAGGGAGAAATTTGGAGTAGATCTTGCCCCTTCATAAGGGGAAATTTAGGGATTTTGTGAGGGTGTGTCTGAATCGTTAGAGGCAATTGAGGCCATGTTCGATGGACTATCTCTTGGCATCATCGATGATTAATCCAAACTCTTTTAATAAGTAGTACCAAAGATTTTGTATTTCTAACTAACAATATTTTGTCAAAAACATGTTTAATTGGGCACAACTTTTGGGGAAATTTGTGCAAACGCATGCAAGGCAAAAGGTTCCATTGTACCAATATATTCCCTCTGTTTCTTAATATAAGGTGTATAGTTTTCTTACACGGATATTAACGCATAGGCTAAAAGGGCAAATTTTGATAGTTTTAGACGATAATACAGGTAGGTGATCGATGAGAGAATAGAGAAAAAGTAAGGAAATCTTGGTATCTTATCTCTCCTAATCAGATTGACTACTAAATTATGTACTCCCTCCGACCCAAATTACTCTTCATTAATATGGATGTATCTAGCTTTGAAATGTGTCTAGGTACGTCCATAGTAGCAAAGAGTAATATGGGCCGGAGGGAGTAAAAGAATCCCACAATCCTGCCATACACCTTATATTCTGAATTTTTTCATAGAAAACTATACACCTTATATCAAGGAATGGAGGAGTAGGACACAAAGGTTAAATTTTACCAGTACAGGACACAAAGGTTCAACACATAAACAATTCAACCTAAATGCCAGCAAGCAAGTACAACTAGGCAGATACAATGCACTACATTGTTCAACATTACAACATGCCAACTGAAATGACAGCATATTAGAAATGATTCACCACAAATTTCTTTCATCTAGTTCAACTTATCCTTGGAAACATAAATAGCTTTGAGCAAATCAAACATCATGCATCCAAGCTTCTTCTCCCCTCCTTCAAATCCTTCCTTTGCTCATCCCATTTCTGTTGCCTTATCTTCATCATCTGCTGGTCTACCTTTTGCACATGTTTCAGCACATACACTTCATGGTTTAGCAAGTTTTTCTCCTTCTCCATCTCCGTCAACTCATTCTCACCTTCCTCACTATTTTCCTTCATCTTGGATAAGTTATCCTCCACCACCTTTCTCTCGGTGCAATCCATGGATTTCTTCACATAGCTAACAAAGCGGAGTATTTCATGTCCACCTTTTTCTTCTCTTCATAAACCTCCTTGACCAACTTTGTGTTCTAAACCCTCTCACAAATTCTAGCACTCTTGTTGTCATGGTACAATCCCCACAGTCGTCCTAATGTATTTTGGAGTGGTACTGGCCACTCTTTATCTAACCAAGAAACAAAGCCACACTTTGTGACTTCCTACAAAAAAAGTGAACATATATGATGTGAGAGGTGTAACATGCATAAAAGAATTTGTGAGTGATCTAAACTACTGCAATGGCGTTCTTAGCACTCATTATAATTACCTCAACTATATTAGTACACATCACTAATTTAATATAATGCATATTACTGCATTTTCTAACTCAACTATACACTACGAACAACAATTTCTTAACATGTACTTATCTACAATTATAACACTACAAATTACTATTAGACAATAATTTAAAGCAATGTTGCACTAATCTAGAACTATAACAACCATAACAACTAATTAACCAGTAATTAATGCACATTATCTTCAACTATAACAACAACTAATTCACTTACCTTAACTAAACAATTTAGCCACAATGTGGACCACAAAATTCTTCAATTTAAGTGACAAAATGCAAAAGCTTACATTTTGCACTGAACAAAGGTAGAATCTATGGCCTGTGTCCGTCCCTTCTGATGCTACACACTTGAACGGTTCTAGCCTGTCGATGCGGCACACCTCAGGAAAATCCACTGCTTTTTTTGCTATTTTTTCGTTGAAAACTTCGAAGAGAAGTCGGAGTGGAGCAGGGTCACCACAAAACCTACTGATGCTCCAACATTCTCAAAATCGAATAACAAGAAAGGTGAAAACTTGTAGGCACGCATGGCGGTGTTCTTTTCTTTTCTGAGATGACACGGTTGCAAGTGTTACTATTTAACGTAGCACAAAGATCATAAAAAAACCACGGCAGTTGTAATTAATTAGAAAAAGGAGGCACCGTTCGTGCAGGGAAGTCTAACTAACCAGTGACCAGAAAGTAACCGCCGATCACTCGTCAATCAATACCCAAATAGTACGTCCACTCGACCCAAGTCCAAGGAGTATTAAAGGATTCCGTATTGCATGCATGTATTGGCCGGCGATTCGGACCACGTACGTACGTCGAGTTAGCACTAGTACGTACCAAAACTAGCTCTAAAAGGTACTCTAGCATGGGCTTAATTATATCGCTAGTTGCATTAACCCCTTCCTTAATTAGCCACTAGCCCTGTACACTAATTGTGCTGCCAGTACTTACCACTTTTCAAAGAAGATGGAAAAACCCCAAAGCAGAGTGAGAGATGCGCTCGCGCGCTCGGGTTAGTCGTTGAGCTGTCACCATGTCGCTGTGAGTGAACCTTCTCTCTCTTCACCACCCACCAGCCACTACTATAACCACCCCTCCCCGATCCCGTCCTCTCATCCAGCTTCTTCCGTCGCAGCTCGCTCCATCTTTGCACACCATTACCTACGCAGCAACCTTGCTACTCACTGCCACGAATGCCGGAGCAGGAGGTGTCCAGCCCGGCGTCGTCCGGGGGGACGTCGTCCTCGCCGCCAGCGTCCCCGTCGCCGCCCGGGGCGGCGAGGCGCGGCGGAGGAGGAGGAGGGGAGAAGAGAGCTCGAGACGGGGGCCGCCACCCGTCCTACCGCGGCGTGCGAATGCGGGCGTGGGGCAAGTGGGTGTCGGAGATCCGGGAGCCGCGCAAGAAGTCCCGCATCTGGCTCGGCACCTTCCCGACGCCCGAGATGGCGGCCCGCGCGCACGACGCCGCCGCGCTCGTCGTTAAGGGGCCCACCGCCGTCCTCAACTTCCCGGAGCTAGCCGCGTACCTCCCTCGCCCAGCCACCGCCGCGCCGCGCGACGTGCAGGCGGCAGCCGTGCGCGCCGCGGCGATGGACGTCCCCGCGCCGCATCGTCATCAGGGGGCTGCTGATCCTGCCGCCGCCGCATTGTCGTCGCCCCCGCCATCCGCGTCCGCCCCGGCGATGGACGCGGCCAAGAGCTTCTCTGAAGAGGAAGATGATCTTGAAGCGATCTTCGAGCTGCCGCGCCTCGACGAAGATGCCGCGGGGATCATGTTCGGCTCGGCGTCGTTCCTCGACGTGACGCTGGCGGATCAGTCGTGGTGCGACCCTGTCTGGCTGAACGGTGGCGACGGTTGCGGCGGCTACACCCCGGCGGCGGCGGCAGGGCAGGATAACCTGTTTGGCCCTGGCCTTGACGTCGCCGACCACCACGGCTGGGCCCCGCCAGTTAGCGCCCTCTTGTGGAACCTGTAATTGCTAAATATTATTGGGTAATTAACAGCTCCTTTTTATCTCTTCTATCTGCTGTCCTCGGTTCTTCTTCTAAATTCTGTATATATAGATATTTGCAAGTTTACATTCCAAGAGGTCAACCAATACTTCTGGCTTCTTCTTTCCTCTTCTTTTCTCTAGCAGCTACCCCTTTTCATTTTATCAAGATATATGGGTCCTCTGTTTCAACCTTGTCTTTCCTCTGGCCTTATTGTTTCTCCACTAGCATGCCAATAATTAAGCAGAACCATCTAATGTCATAACAAGCATAATTAATTGAAGAAAAAAATCATACTTACATGAAAAAACATGGTCTTTGTCGGAAAAAGACATTGTGATATTCGCAGCTACTAGAATGCATCCCTCAAGTGGTACCCCTAGTCCTAGATATCTACACACCTAGTAGTACTTCGGATGCACACTCTTGGAGTGCGGGGATAGCAACTAGAAATGACGGCTTTCACTTCCTATTGCATTGCAAGCTGTAGTGCTTGTGGTACTGCGATACCTTTTGTACCATGCATGCAGGAAATAATGTGGATGTACCAGGAAGTGCTTTTTTTGATCTGACTCTTGGTTACTGTTGTTGTTGCACTGATTGAGAGCGTACGCTGAAGCTACTACTGTACTGTTTATAGCTACCATAGCTTCTTGTGTTGTACGCCGTACATCAAATCAGATATATACCAAAACAACATACCTATGATGAAAGAAAGGACAACCGTTGTCTGTTTCAGTGCATTCAATTCGATACATGGAAATATCTCAAAATGCATGCATGCCATGCCACACCTTGTTGTTCGTTTGTTGTCACTCTTTTTAAACAGAAGGCCCTTGGCCCGGCTTTATATATAAAGCCACACGGCAACACACAAGCGTAATACAAAGTATCGGACAGTGCAGACATGAATAAAGCGATACAAGTCCAGCTAACAGGCGGAAGCAGAGCCCTCCCAGCTCTCTGCGATACAAGGCGATGCTAAGGCGGGGCAACAGTAGTCGAATAAGTCGAAGTCGCGTCGTCAGGCTCTAGTCCGCGCATATAGCCTCCTAACCTCGTCCGTCGCCACGTCCAGTAAGTCCCGGTCCTTCGGTCTAACCAGAACCCTCCAGTGCTGCATATGAAGAGAGATTTGAAACAGTGCATCAGCAGGGTTGGCAATCAGTTTTCCTTCAATAGTTAGTTTGTTGCAGATGTTCCAAAGGGCCCAGCACTGGGCCGCGAAGGTAAACCAAACTAGCCTATGAAAAGAACCCGAAAGACCCTGAGCAATCGCCAGGAACTCGTCGGCCCCTGCCGGGTTCCAATCGCAATGCAGGACATCCCTTATCCCTGCCCAAACGAAGCCTGTCATAGGACAAGAGAAGAAAATATGGTTGCAATCCTCTACGTCCCCACATAGAGAGCAGAGGCCATTAGAAGGCCCCATGCGCTTGGCCACCTGGTCCGAGGAAGGAAGACGACCTCGGATAAGCTGCCAAAGGAAAATTCTGATCCTAGGCGGGACACGAGTTTTCCAAACATCCTTGAAGCTGGTCACATTCGCACCCTGCGAAAGTACCAGATACGCGGAGCGGGAAGAGAAGAGCCCAGAAGCCTCCAGGGACCAGGAAACCCCATCTTCCTGCACGGCCACAGGAAGCCCCTGGACCTCGCGGCAAAGGTTATCCCATTCCACCACCTCCGCAAGATCGAATTGGCGGCGGAAATGAATTCTCCATTCCCCAGGAACTCCCTCGGACACACGGGCTCCCTGGACCGTGATGAAAGGGTTGGAGCAGCAGCTAAAGAGGAGGGGGAAACGGGCTCGAAGGGGGGCATTCCCCACCCACCAATCAAGCCAGAAGAAGGTTCTTTTCCCATTACGAACCTTGTGTCTCGCTCCCAGTTTGAAGTGCCATTTGATTTTCTGGATAGCATTCCAAAATTGTGATCCGTGAGAAGGCACATTCTTGTCAAAGAGATCCCTATCCCTTAGGTACTTGGCGCGGATAAGGTCCGCCCACAGACCCTCCGCGTTCTGGTAGAGCTTCCAGATCCATTTGAGCATAAGGGCCACGTTCATATGCCTGGTATTAAGGATACCCAGGCCCCCAGTTTGTTGTCACTCTTGATAGCCATCTTCGTGTCCTGTGTGCATCCATGCACACATCATATATTGAACACCACATTTGTGGTTGAGAACGTTATATACATATATGTAGTAGCACCAAGTGGGAGAACGGAGTGAGGTGGCATGCCGCTGTGATCATGTGTGGCGCCATTTCTCCAAGCGGTCGGCTTTCAGAGACGATCACCAGAGTCCAAGTGACCAAGTCCAACGGAGGGGGACCTTGTCTATACTGTTCCGGCCCCTGGCTAGGTAGCTCGGGCGGCATCCCTATCTTCCGCGCACGGACAGCTTCGTAAGTTTGACACGCCGGACCACGCGAGCGAATACACACTTTTGTATGTACTCGCCATACCCTAGAAGTCTAGAACGTGTAGACACGAAGCTGCTGCCAAAAGCCACGGCACAAAGCTCTCCTCGATGGCGGCAGGCCGTCTGGACCATATGTATGGTTGACATGCATGCAAGCGTGTCATTCATGCCTTGTTTAGCGTCCCCATTCGTTTTCTGAACATATTACGTTTTTCTAGAAACCTGCAGTAAATTTTCTCAGGCTTTGGCTCATGCAAAAGTATTAATTTCTATAGGTCTGCAAATTTTGCAAGTTACTTAGTCACCTAGAAATGAATATTCTTACCCAAAAAAATTCAATTACGGTACTGAAAGGGTGCAATTTTAGCTTGAAGTTACTGCATAATAACTGGTTATCTATAGAGTATTGAATTGATGTACTAGGCAACTAGTTATTTCAAAAGCCCAAACTGCTAAAAAGAGATAGGCTAATATATTTTAATACTCTTTTTCACGTCTAGGCCGAACAAATGGAAAGACAGTAGATATGAGATAGATGGGAGGCCTAACTATTTTTATATTAAATAGTGTCTTAGCCAACTTAAGACCACCTGACTTGGTAGCCATATTAAATTGATGCACTTGCCAAGTTTTCCAAATCTCCGAACTGATCGAAATGGCCATACATTTTAAAAGTCGGCCTCCATCATTGCCGCCTCCTCGGTGGCCTGGTGCGGCTCCATCTCCGCTGCGTCCCTGCCTTCTCTGTAGCCTCCGCCGCTTCCTACACTGCCCTCATCTCAATCTCCCCCACTGTGGCGTCGTGCTCGTCCAGGTAGCACTCGCGCATCAACGGTGACCTAGCCACCTAGGCCCAGTTGATCTGTTGGTTGTTGGTCATGACTGCCGGTGTCGAGGATATGCCCGACCATCTTACCAGATGTCTCTCTTATAACCAACACCATGAACGAGAAACTATTGGGCACAAAATGTTGGGCCATGTCCCTCCACATGGAGTTGTGTTGGCAGCCCAACATTAGCCCAAGAAGTCCAACACGTGTCAACCGTTGATCGAGGTTCGCATCCAACGGCTGAGGTACCTCCTTGGGAGGTATAAAGGAGAAAACCCTAGCCACTTTGGTGGCTGTGACTGAGAGCAAGAGAGCAAGCCAAGAACGTGGCTGCTGCTGTGAGAGGGTGAGAGAACACACTAGAACACCACAACCAAGTGAGAAGAGGGGAAGAAGAAGAAGAGGTGAATCTGTCTAGATTTCTGAGTTCTGATCGGTCTGTCTTCAAGCTGGTGTTTGGAAGCTCAAATGTGCTTGGATTGGCTCCAAACTTGGTGAGCTCGTTTCTTACTTTGAGTACTTCGATCTGGTTACACAGTTTGGGATTTGGGTCAGTGGAGGTTCAGATTTGAGAGCAGTTTGTCAGGTCGGACTGCTGCAGTTTCAGCACAGAGTAGTTTTCGGAGACGAACAGTTTGGGTAGGTAAACAGTGTCCGATTGAGCTGATTTTTGGTCAGTATGTTGGGAACTCATATGTCTACTTGTCTACCAAGTTTTGTGCTGTTTGGATCTGCGGTTTGAGAGCAGTTCGCTGATTGCTGAAGAGGACAGAAACTGTGATATCTCTATCTTTGTTGTATCTTACCTCTTGCGGTTGTTGTTGTTGTTGTCGGTGGGCAATGAGGAGAAGTGTGTTGTAATCTCTAGAGGTTCTAGAGAGACTCTGTACCAAGGTTGCTCATAGTGAAGCTTGCGTGGACCGGTTGGTCCACACCCGTGGTTTTTCCCTCCTCACCTTGAGGAGGTTTTCCACGTAAATCCTTGTGTCATTTGTGCATTGTGTTTGTGTTTATATTTCCGCTGCATCTATTGGTTGAAACTATCCTCAAGTTATTCACAGAAGCAAGTGGTGGTTTGTCCGGGTTGTGTGTCACGCCTGGCTCTCTCCCCGTAACAAAGTGGTATCAGAGCTGAGGTTCAGTTAGTACTCAAATTTCAGCAAGGTTTGCTTTCAATTGAGTGCAGTTTGCTTGTGTGAAAGATGGAAGTGAATACCAACAGAATGATATCATTGAATGGTACAAATTATCAACCTTGGAAGAGCAAGATGAAGGATTTGCTGTATGTAAAGGAATACTGGAAGCCAGTGTTTACCACTGAGATGCCTAGTGAAATGAAGCAAGATCAGTGGGATGTACTTCATCTACAAGCTTGTGGGTTCATTCGACGATGGGTCGATGACAATGTCTTGAACCATATCATTGATGAGACACGTGCACACACCTTATGGCAGAAATTGGATGAGTTGTATGCTCGCAAAGAAGGTACCAACAAGATGTTCTTGATCAGGAAATTGATGCGTTTGAGGTACAAGGAGGGAACTCAAATTGCAGATCATGTAAATGAGTTTCAGGGCATTATAAATCAGCTATCTTCAATGGGAATCACATTTGAAGATGAAGTGAGAGCCCTGCTGCTACTTGGCTCATTACCGGATACTTGGGAGACCTTTAAGGTCACCGTTTGCAATTCAGCACCTAGCGGCGTTGTCACTTAGAACCTTGTGAAGACCAGGGTACTAAATGAAGAGCCTAGAAAAATTGCTGATAAGGACGGTTCTTCTTCACACTCAGAAGTGCTGGTGACTCAGTCACGGGGGAGAAGCAAAAGTAGAGGTCCGGGAAAGGGAGAAAGAAGTAGAAGCAAATCAAAGGGCAAGTATGCTGATTTTGTGTGCCATCACTGCCATGAGAAGGGCCACATCAAGTGGCATTGTGAACAATGGAAGAAGGATAAAAAGAAAGAGAAGAAGCATGTTCAGAAACAAGCCGACAGTGATAGTGACAGTGAGGGAGGCCGTATTTCTGCAGTTGAGGAGATCATATCTCTTATGTATGAAGAACATGATGGCAGATTTGTTCCTACTGTTGAGGAGAGGATCACTGTAGTTTCTGATGATACCATACCTTGCAGATGGTGATGATATAACTTGGATTCCGGACAGCGGTGCTACCATACATGCTACATCTCGTAGAGAGCTCTTTGCCAACTACACAGCCGGTGACTTTGGTGTTGTGAAGATGGGGAATAATGATAGAGCACAAATCATTGGAAGGGGAGATGTGCACTTGGAGACTGAAAATGGTACGACACTAGTCCTCAAATCGGTGAGGCATGTTGAGGCCCTTCGGCTCAACATTATCTCGGTCGGGTTGCTTGATAAAGATGGGTACTTGAGCAGATTTGGAAATGCACAGTACAAGCTCACCAAAGGGAATCTGATTGTTGCAAAAGGTAACATGGTTTCAGTTTTGTATCATGTTCATGCTAAACTTTCTGTTGCTTGTGTCAACGCATTACAGAAAGAAGACGCATGTGCTTTATGGCACAAGAGACTTGGGCACATGAGTGAGAAGGGGATGACAGTGCTAGTCAAGAAAAATTTATTGAAAGGTGTGAAAGGTGTTCACATAAAAAAGTGTTCAGATTGTCTAGCGGGGAAGCAACACAGAGTTGAATTCAAGAGTCAAGCTCCTCACAAGAAGCCCGAAGTGTTGGACTTGGTACATTCCGATGTTTGCAAAATGTCGGTGAGGTCAATGGGTGGAGCAAAGTACTTTGTCACATTTATTGATGACTTTTCCAGAAAGGTTTGGGTCTATGTATTGAAGACCAAAGATCAAGTACTAAGTGTATTCAAGCAATTCCAAGTCTCAGTTGAGAGAGAAACTGAGAAGAAGATCAAGTGCCTTCGCACTGATAATGGGGGAGAGTATATTGGCCCATTTGATGCCTATTGCAAGGAGCAGGGAATTAGGAACCAATTTACTCCTCCAAAGACACCACAGCTGAATGGTCTTGCTGAGAGGATGAATAGGACAATTGTGGAGAGAGTTAGATGCTTGCTGTCAAGTTCAAAGCTACCGAAACATTATTGGGGAGAACCGTTGTTGGCTGTAGTTTATCTTATCAATCTCTCACCAAGTTATCCATTGCAAGGAGACGTTCCTAACAAGGTCTATTATGGCAAGGAAGTCTCATATGATCACCTGAAGGTTTTCGGGTGTAAGGCCTTTGTTCATATCCCTCAAGATGAGAGGTCAAAGCTTGATTCAAAGATACGATAGTGCATATTTCTTGGCTATGGAGGTGATCAGTTCGGCTACAAGTTGTTTGATCCAATAGCAAGAAAAGTTGTGAGAAGCCGTGATGTTGTGTTTGTTGAAGACCAAACAATTGAGGATATTGTGAAGACAAAGAAGAAAGTTCCGGAGTCAATTCCGGTGGGTGTTCCTCCTCAAAGACAGCAGCAAGATAGAGATGATTCTGACCCAGAACCTGCAGATATAGCCCAACAAGAAGCTGAAAATGATGATGCAGAAGATGTGCAAGATGATGCACATAGTGGTACAGGTGGAGAAGAAGATACTCCCCAGCAGCAAGAGTATGATGATGCTGAAGAAAATGATCATGATCAGCAAGAAGCACCAGTACCAGATAGTCCACCGGCAGCTCCACTCAGACGGTCCAGCAGAGACCGTGTTACTAACACTAGGTATGCATCAGACCAATATGTGGTGTTATTGTCTGATGGTTCAGAACCTGAGTGTTTTTCAGAGGCAATGAAGAATGAGAACAAGAAGGAGTGGAATAAGGCTATGCAAGAAGAGATGGATTCCTTGCATAAGAATCATACATATGAGCTGGTGAAGTTGCCTAAGGGCAAGAAAGTTCTGAAGAACAAGTGGGTCTACAGAATCAAGCAAGAAGAGCACACGTCACATCCAAGGTATAAGGCCAGGCTAGTTGTGAAAGGATTTAGCCAAAGGAAGGGTATTGACTTTGATGAAATATTCTCTCCGGTGGTGAAGATGACATCTATAAGAATGATCCTTGGCGTGGCAGCAAGTCTCAACTTGGAGGTTGAGCAAATGGATGTGAAGACAGCTTTCCTACATGGAGAGTTGGAGGAAGAAATCTACATGGAGCAGCCCGAAGGGTTTCTTGTTAAAGGCAAAGAAGACTATGTGTGCAAGCTGAAGAAAAGTCTCTACGGCCTGAAACAAGCACCAAGACAATGGTACATGAAGTTTGAATCTGTCATGGGGGAGCAAGGCTACAAGCGATGTAGCTCAGACCATTGTGTATTTATTAAGAGGTTCTCAGGTGATGATTATATCATTCTGTTGCTCTATGTTGATGATATCTTGATTATTGGCAAGAATGTCTCTAGGATTGCTAGACTAAAGAAAGAGTTGAGCAAAAGTTTTGCCATGAAAGACTTGGGTCTAGCAAAGTGTATTCTCGGCATAAGAATTGAGAGAGACAGAAAATCCAACAAGTTGTACTTGTCTCAAGAGAAATACATTGAGAAGGTACTTCACAAGTTCAAGATGGACGAAGCAAGGGAAGTCAGTTGTCCACTAGCAGCTCATTTTAAGTTGAGCAAGAAGCAATGTCCCTCCAATGAAAAGATAGAAAAGGAAATACAGAATGTTCCTTATGCCTCAGCGGTTGGGAGTTTGATGTATGCTATGGTATGCACACGGCCTGACATTGCTCAAGCGGTTAGTACTGTGAGCAGATTTATGTCAAATCCAGGAAGACCACATTGGGAAGCCGTGAAGTGGATCTTGAGGTATCTCCGGGGCAGCACCAATATGAAGCTTTGTTTTGGTGGCAATGAGGCCAAGCTGATTGCATATTCAGATTCAGATTTGGCTGGAGATATTGATGGGAGAAAGTCTACTTTGGGTTATTTGGTTACCCATTCAGGGGGAGCAGTGTCATGGCAAAGCAGGTTGCAAAAGTGTGTGGCTTTGAACACAACTGAGGCCGAGTTCATCGCAGTAACAGAGGCAAGCAAAGAGCTATTGTGGTTGAAAAGATTGGCTTGTGAGCTTGGGTTTAAGCAAGACAAGTATGTGCTGTTTTGTGACAACCAAAGTGCTATTCATCTAAGTAAGAATGCAAGTTTTCATTCAAGGTCGAAGCATATTGAGGTACGCTACCATTGGATTCGAAACGTGCTGAGTTCAAAACAATTGCAACTTGAGAAGGTGCACACTGATGACAATGGGGCTGATATGTTGACCAAGGTGGTGACAAGAGCAAAGCTCGATGTATGCCGTCGGCTCGCCGGCATGACTGCCCGTAGGCAGTGAGACCCTCCATGATGTCGGGAGGGGGAGTTTGTTGGGCCATGTCCCTCCACATGGTGGTGTGTTGGCAGCCCAACATCAGCCCAAGAAGTCCAACATGTGCCAATCGTTGACCGAGGTTCGCATCCAACGGCTGAGGTACCTCCTTAGGAGGTATAAAGGAGAAAACCCTAGCCACTTTGGTGGCTGTGACTGAGAGCAAGAGAGCAAGCCAAGAACGTGGCTGCTGCTGTGAGAGGGTGAGAGAACACACTAGAACACCACAACCAAGTGAGAAGAGGGGAAGAAGAAGAAGAGGTGAATCTGTCCAGATTTCTGAGTTCTGACCGGTCTGTCTTCAAGCTGGTGTTTGGAAGCTCAAACGTGCTTGGATTGGCTCCAAACTTGGTGAGCTCGTTCCTTACTTTGAGTACTTCGATCTGGTTACACAGTTTGGGATTTGGGTCAATGGGGGTTCAGATTTGAGAGCAGTTTGTCAGGTCGGACTGCTGCAGTTTCAGCACAGAGTAGTTTTGGGAGACGAACAGTTTGGGTAGGCAAACGGTGTCCGATTGAGCTGATTTTTGGTCAGTATGTTAGGAACTCATATATCTACTTGTCTACCAAGTTTCGTGCTGTTTGGATCTGCGGTTTGAGAGCAGTTCACCAATTGCTGAAGAGGACAGAAACTGTGATATCTCTGTCTTTGTTGTATCTTACCTCTTGTGGTTATTGTTGTTGTTATCGGTGGGCAACGAGGAGAAGTGTGTTGTAATCTCTAGAGGTTCTAGAGAGACTCTGTACCAAGGTTGCTCATAGTGAAGCTTGCGTGGACCGGTTGGTTCACACCCGTGGTTTTTCCCTCCTCACCTTGAGGAGGTTTTCCACGTAAATCCTTGCATCATTTGTGCATTGTGTTTGTGTTTATATTTCCGCTGCATCTATTGGTTAAAACTATCCTCAAGTTATTCACAGAAGTAAGTGGTGGTTTGTCCGGGTTGTGTGTCACGCCCGGCTCTCTCCCCGTAACACAAAAGTCAAGCGTCACGCATGAAAAACTAGTGGATGTGGGCAGTGCGGTGCGATAGTTCGCTGAGATGTCCACGGCGGTGAGGGAGATAGCGGAAATGCATTGGCACACTCGGTGCATCCCCGCCTCAAACGGACAAGGCCTTATAACATGGCTATGGGCCGATCCAAACAGTCCAAAAAAATATCTTTGATATTCAAAATAGATCAGCCTACTGAAGTTGCCCTTAATGATGAAAATTGTACTCGGACTTCTCCACCGCGCTTTTCAGCACAGAAGCACCAGCGAGCAGGCATGACATGATCTGATCGCAAGTGGATTGGCCACATTTCACTTTAATTTTAAATGATTGATAAATTCTACTCCATTGGAGTACTAGTAGATCTGAATTTGTGAAACAAGGAGAGTATAATAATAGTTGCTAAGCATGTTTAAGACTAGTCATAATAGGAGTATCATAGCTAGTATTATAGAGGCCGCATAGGCAAAAAATCTGATGTGGCATGACAGTTAATAAAGAAAGAGGTCAAAGTGGTATCATAATATGATACCGTATCATAATACGCAAAACAAGAAAGTCTACTAGCAAATACATCATGTTTACATATTTACCTAGAGATTCTACAAAATATTAAATATTATGCAACTATGATACTACTATATAATACTATGTATTGTAGAAAGCGACGGATGCTAATATATGATACTATGCATTGTAGAAAGCCCGGAGTAATCTCATATGGATGATACTAATATATAATAATATGCATTGTAACTGGTCTATCACGCTAGTCTATGCATTTGGTAGTTACTGCTCTGTCTGGCCGTTGGTAGCTGATTGTCGATCGTTTCGTTACATCTTTATGGCATTTATAAATCGGTGCATCAAGAATTAAATGTGCACCTCAATCAGTTTGCAGTACACGTTTTCTTTGGGGTGCATGGATGCGCCACTTGCCACATTTAGGCGTGTCAGTCGTTTCTGGCTGGAACAGGGGGCGCTCTCATGTGTTCCTATGGATGCTCCGTCATCTTTTTAACTGTGCTCAAACTAAGAGAAATGTGCAGTGATGATGTTAAATATACGAGTAAATGTTAAACGACAAGCAAAATAGAATGAAGTAGATCAAACCAAACACTAGGTTACACATGGATGTTAACGTCTAAAAAAGGCGTTTATCGAGAAGGTAAAAAAACACGGGTGCCACACAACAAAACTATACTATGTCCTACGCAAAAAAAAAACTATACTATGTCAGGAGAGGTTACAAATGCCGGGGGTTTATAACGATGATACTGTTAGAGATATGCCACATTATATAGCATGATTATCAGAGATATGTCACATTATGTGACATAACTCTCTGATCCTTTAAATCATGGAGAGTCATTATTATTATGATCTTCTATTTATGATTAGGATTGTAATTCTTGTATAAATATACATGCAATGGAAAGGCCCAAGTGTGGTCAATTCTCGCACATGATATCAGCCAAAAATTCTAACCGCTTCCGCTCTTCCTCCTCAACCCTAGCCGGCCGCCACCCTCTACCCTAGCCAGCCGCCGCCTCCCTCCTCTCTCCTCCCTCGCCATGCCGCCCGACGCCGTCACCCCCACCCCAACGCCCACCTATGGGCGCAGGCCATCGCCATTCAAAATGTCCGATCTCTCGTTTCGGTCGTCCTCGACTTCAAGTCCAACGTCTTCCCCAAGTGGCGTACCTTCTTCTCCATGGCCGTCATCACCTACGCCCTCGAGGATCACCTCACCTCTGTGACGCCCTCCAAGGACACCACATGGCTCTGGCTCGACGCCATGGTTCTCCGCTGGCTCTGTGGCTCCATGACTCTGGACATCGTCGACCTTGTCATGCCTACCTCGACTGCCGTTGACGCCCCCGTCGCTACCGCCTACACAGTGTGGGTGGCCGTCCACGGCCTCTTCAACAACAACAAGAAGACCCACAAGGTTTACCTCGCCAAGGAATTCCGCAACGTCAAGCAAGGGAACCTCTCCGTCGGCGACTACCTCAACCGCCAGAAGGCCGCAACTGACGCCCTCGTCGAGGTCGGCGCCCCGGTCTTCGACTCCGACCTCGTCACCAACATCATCAAGGGCCTCAATGAGCGCTTCGATTCTATCGCCGACATCGCCCCTCTCCTCACGCTGTTCCCCACCTTCCTCAACTTCCGCAACATGCTGCTCCTGCAGGAGATGAAGGTGGCGCGCCGCACCGCTAACACCTCTGTCTCGGCCTTTTTTGCTAAGGGTCATGCGCCTCCTCCTTCGGACGGTGGTCTGCCACCTCCTTGTACGGGCGGGGGGCAACAGTGGCGTGCTAACCCTCATCATGGAGGCTATGGCAAGAACAAGGGAAAGAACAAGGGCTACAAGACCGCCGCTGCCCCTCCCGCGCCTACTCCGTACAACCTATGGACCGGTGCCATTCAGATGTAGCCTATGCCGTAGCCTCCGGGCCACGGCCTCCTAGTACCTCGCCCAGGTCCTCGTGCCCACGCCTACGTGGCGGCCCCCCATGCTGTCCATGCCGCCCCTTACGGCATGGCTTCGTACGGCGACCCACCCGGTGCCGCCCCCTACGGCCATGGCACCCCATACGGCGCTCCTCACTGCGCCTCCTACGGTGCCCCTATGCTGCCGCCTACCATGCCCCCGGCCTCAGCGCAGTATTGGGACACCTTCGCGCTTGGTCAGCACTTCACCAACCTAAGGCTGCAGCCCCCTCCACCGAAATACGTCTTCGACAGCGGTGCCATCGCTCACCTCGTCAATGACGCCGGTATCCTTTCTTCTCTCTTCACATCCTATTTATAGTCATGTCACCGTTGGAGATGGTTCCTCTGTCCCCGTCTCTTCTTCCGGACATGCCTCTTTTCCTTCCTTTTCTCTAATCACACTCTTCATCTTCGCGATGTTCTCGTTACACCTCGCATTATTAAAAATCTTGTCTCTGTTCATCAGTTTACTACTGATAATAATTGCTCAGTCAATTTTGACCCTTTTGGTTTCTCTCTGAAGGACCTTCTTACTCGGCGTGATCTTCTTCAGTGTAACAGTACGGGGGAGCTTTACACTTTTCAGCGCCCGGCGCCGCGTGCTTTCACTGCCACCGCCACCCCTCATGATATTTGGCATCATCGCCTTGGTCATCTCGGTCATGACGCTTATCGTAGTTTTTCACAACATATTTCTCTGCCTTGTAATAAAGACATAAATTCTAGCACTCTTTGTCATGCATGTCAACTTGGACGCCATGTATGTTTGCCTTTTTCATCTTTTATGACTAGAACTACTCACCCTTTTGAGTTAATTCACTGTGATCTTTGGACATCTCCTGTCTTGAGCACTTCTTGTTTTACATATTTCTTAGTCATTCTGGATGATTTTACTCATTTCTTATGGACTGTTCCTCCACACCAAAAATCTAATGCTTACGCCTTGCTCGCCTCTTTTTGAGTGTAAACTCATACACAGTTTAACTCGCCTCTTGCGTCCATCCAGTGTGACAACGATTGTGAGTTCGACAACGCCAAAATCCACTCCCTCGCCGCTGAAAATGGCATACACATCCGCTTCTCGTGCCCATACACATCCCAACAAAATGGTAAAGCTGAGCGCGTCAGACGTACTGTCACATTGTCCGTCCTCTCTTATTTCATGCTAGTTTACCGCCTCATTTCTGGGTTGAAGCTCTTCATCATGCCACTCACGTTCTTAATCGCCTCCCCACCAAAACCATTAGTGTGCCCTCCCCATACTTCGCTCTACATCACATGCACCCCGACTAGTCGTCTCTTCACATTTTTGGTTGTCTTTGCTATTCCAACACCGCCTCCACTATGTCTCACAAACTCGCGCCCAGTCTAGTGCTTGTGTTTTTCTTGGTTATTCACCTCATCATAAGGGTTATCGCTGCATGGACCTTACCACACAGCGCATCCTCATTTCTCGCCATGTTGTTTTTGACGAGTCTTCTTTTCCCTTTGCCTCGCCGCAGCCTCTCTCCGCTGCCACTTAGGAGTTTCTCGACAATATTCCTTCTATCACCGTTCCTCCGGTTGTCCCGCACAACCCTACGGCGCCGCCCTTATCTGTGCCCTCCTTGCCTCCCTTGCTGGCACCCTCTTCGCCACCTTCACCGGCACCCTCCCTGCCGCCATCACCGGCGCGTGCTCCCTCGCCGGTTGATACGTCTCAAACGTATCTATAATTTTTGATGCACCATGCTTGTTTATGCACCATTTGCTTTGTGTTTTGTTACACTTCGTGACGTTTTTATGCACTTTCCGGAACTAACCTATTAACGAGATGCCACAGTGTCAGTTCCCTGTTTTCTGCTACTTTTGTGTTTCAGAAAAGTTACACAGGAAATATTCTCGGAATTGGACGAAACAAAAGCCGAAGTTCCTATTATTTTCCGATACGAGATGGAGTCCAAAGCAGAGACGGAGGGGGGCCAGAGGGCGGCCACACCCCCCATGGCGCGGGCCACCCCCTGGCCATGCCGGGGCATTGTGTGGGCCCCTGGTCCACCTCCTAATATCGCCCTTCCGCCTATATATTCTCCTCGATGAGAAAACCCTAAGCCCCAATCAATTTTCAAGAAAACATACTGCAAGCCGTCGCCGTTGTCAACATGAGATCGGGAGGGTCCAGAAGCTCTTCCCGGCACGCTTCCGGAGAGGCGAATCACCACTGGAGGCCTTCTTCATCACCATGCCTGCCTCCGGAGTGATGTGTGAGTAGTCTACCTTGGACTACGGGTCCATAGCAGTAGCTAGATGGATGTCTTCTCCTCCATGTGCTTCATGTTTAGATCTTATGAGCTGCCTATCATGATCAAGATCATCGTTATGTAATTCTACATGTTGTGTTTGTTGGGATCCGATGAATATTAAGTTCTATGTCAAGTTGATTTATGATTTATCATCTCTGTGTTGTTTATGATCTTGCATGCTCTCCGTTGCTAGTAGATATCTTGGCCGAGTAGATGCTAGTGACTCTAAGAGGGAGTATTTATGCTCGATAGTGGGTTCATGCCTCTGGTAACTTGGGGGAGTGACAACAACCTCTAAAGTTGTAGATGTGCTATTGCTACTAGGGAGAAAACAACAATCTTGTGTTCAAGGACATTTGTATTGTTTACATTACACACTTTGCTTAAGGCGATAATTTGTTGCTTGCAACTTAATACCCAACGGTTGTTCGGATGATATCCGGCGGGTGGATTATTAGTCATAGATGCAGTTGGATTACGGTCTATGTATTCTGTTATAATGCACAAGTGAATCTCATAGTGATCCTCATGACATGTACATGCATCTGTTTGCATTCTTTGTTCTGTCAATTGCCCGACTGTAGTTTGTTTACCCAGCGTGTTATTTATCTTATGGAGAGACACCTCTAGTGAACTGTGGACCCTGGTCCATTCTTTTACATTCATATTACCGTTTACTATTTACTCACATTATTTAATTTCTCACAAACTACTATCTTTTACCACACAATACGTTTAATCCTTTGTTTACAGCAAACCGGTGAGATTGACAACCTCACTGCAAGTTGGGGCAAAGTACTTTGGTTGTGTTATGTGCAGGTTCCACGTTGCTGCTGGTGCAAAGCTACGCCCCAGATAAGGCACCATATATAAATTGTCTGGAGCTGTCGCCAAGCCAGCGAGCATCAACCTTCGGAAGTTGGTTCTTTCTCCTACTGGTTCGATAAACCTCGGTTTCATACTGAGGGAAGACTTGCTGCTGTGCTCATCATACCTTTCTCTTGGGGTTCCCAACTGGGTGCCTAACACGCACTATCACCGGTGCCCTCGCCCGTGCATCGCACACGCAGCTCCTCCAGCATAAATGCCCCTCCCCATGAGCGGCTTATCCTGCATGCTTTTATCAACTGGTACTTGCCGGTTTCCTTCTCCACTCGTGCGGCGCTCAAGGATCCCAACTGGATCGAGGCTATTACCGAGGAGTATCATGCTCTCCTCAACAATGATACTTGGGATCTCATGCCTCCTCCTCGGAATGACAACATCGTCTTTGGCAAGTCGGTCTTTCGCCACAAGCCGAAGCCCGATGGCTCTCTCGACCGCTACAAAGTATGTTGGGTGCTTCGTGGTTTCTCTCAGGAGCAAGGCGTTGACTTCGACGAGACGTTCAGTCCGATTGTCAAATCGGCCATGGTCCGCGTCGTCCTCTCCATCGTGCTCTCCCTTAAATGGGAGACTCGCTAGCTCAACGTCAAGAATGCCTTCCTCCACGGCAAGCTTGCTGAGGTTGTCTACAGTCGCCAACCCACCGGCTTCATCGACTCTACTCGCCCTGAGCACGTCTGTCGGCTGAACCGTTCTCTATACGGTGTCAAGTAGGCTCCTCACTCGTGGTACCAGCGGTTCGCGACCTTCATCACCTCGACCGGCTTCACGTGCTCACGCTCCGACACGTTATTGTTCGTTCTTCAGTGCACGGATGGTACGACTTTCCTCTTTCTATACGTCGACGACATCGTCCTCACCGCATCCTCGACTCGGCTTCTCCACCGGATCACCGCCTCCCTCCGCTCCGGGTTCACCATGACGGACATGGGCAGCCTCCACTACTTCCTTGTCATCGCGGTCACCCGCGACTCCTCCAGCATGCACCTCTCGCAGGCCAAGAACGTGGCGGAGATTCTGGACAACGCCGGCATGACTGCCTGCAAGTCCGCAACTACATCGGTCGACACGTCGCCCAAGCTCTCCGCCCCCGCCGGCCCTCCCGTGGCCAACCCGATTGAGTACCGGAGTCTCGCCGGGGCTCTCCAGTACCTCACCTTCACGTGCCCTGACATCGCCTACGCCGTTCAGCAGGTGTGCCTTCACATGCACGATCAGCGCGAGCAGCACTTGGCGGCCCTTAAGCACATCTTGCGCTACGCCAAGGGCACGCTGTCTTATGGACTCCTGCTTCATTTGTCTCCACCGGCTTCCATGGTCACCTACACCGACGCCGACTGGGCTGGCTGCCCCGATACTCGACGTTCCACGTCGGGTTTCTGCGTCTACCTCGGTGACAACCTCGTCTCATGGTCTTCGAAATAGCAACACACGGTCTCTCATTCTGGCACTGAGGCTGAGTACCGTGTTGTGTCTAACGTTGTTGCCGAGGCAACTTGGATTTGCCAACTCCGGCACGAGCTTCATCGACCATCTCCTCCAACTACGGTTGTGTTATGCGACAATGTCAGCGCCATCTACATGTCAACGAACCCCGTCCAACACCAGCGCACCGAGCACATCAAGATCGATCTTCACTTCATTCCCGGTCGTGTTGCCATGGGTCAGGTTCACGTGTTGCATGTTCTCTCATCTCGATAGTTCGCCGACATCTTGACGAAGGGTCTTCCATCACTATTTTTTTTTAGTTTTTTTTGTCCAGTCTCAACGTCTGTACTCCTCCCGTTGTGACTGCGGGGGAGTGTTAGATATATGTCACATTATATGACATAACTCTCTGATCCGCTAAATCGTGGAGAGTCCTTATTGTTGTGATCTCCCATTTATAATTGGAATTGTAATTCTTATATAAATACACATACAATGGAAATGCCCAAATGTGATCAATTCTCTCACGGATACAATGATCCCACGAGCCGGCTTGCAGAAGGTACATATAGTAGTGGTGATAATCTAAGTCCAAACTGATCCATACCACGCGCTATGTTCTATCCCAAGCCTCTGACAAGGGACTCCACTCTACTCTTTCAGAAATTAGCTTTTATATAAATTTGGATCGCAGCTTAATGTAAATTAGTGCAATGTCACTAGTCGAAAAATGGACATCAATACCGGTTCCAGAGGCCCATTTGTACCGAAAATCAAACCGGTACAAAAGATTCGGGACAAAAGCCCCCCCCCCCTTTGGTACCGGTTCCTTACAAACCGGTATTAAAGGGGCCTCCACGTTGGCTCCCAGGAGAGTGCAGGGCTAGGGAACTTTGGTACCGGTTTGTAACACGAACTGGTACCAAAGGGTGGCTACCGTTCAGGGTTTAGGGTTTTAGGAGGGGTTTAGGGGTATCAGACCGTTTCATCGTACGAGGATCGCGTCGATGCGCCAGAAACGCGTTTGGATTTAGGAGTACATGAAGATCAAGGTAATGCATATCAACTTGGTGCATATAATATAACACATGTAATTGCATAAGATCGCAAATTAAGTAGTACGTGCATGAAGATCGATCTTCATGCATAGTGGTACTCTCCGAGGCATACTATCTATTACATGTAGCATAGTGGTACTCTCCGAGTCAAACTATATATTACATGTAGATCTTCATTCATAGTGGTACTCTGCGAAGTTAGGTATGACGTCCCGAAAGAAAAATCCCACCAATTCCTCGCCAATTGCTTTGAAGCGGTGCTCGATTGGGATCCTGTCACGCTTTCTTGCCAACTGTAAAAGAATGAGATTCAAATGAATACATGAGCTATGTATATATATATATATATCAAATCACAATCAAACAATTATGACTGAAACTTAGCACAAGTTATGGTAACAAAATAAATTTGTGAATATTGTTTTCGTACCTCTCTATTCCTTTGATTATTCGTTCTCTCGCTGACAATCTTGTGGATGTTCTCACAAACGTAGTATCCACATAGATTAGTCCCCTCAGGTTGTTTCGCGCATTTCTGTTCAAGAATATAATTCAATCAAATAATAATCAAGTATGATAAAGGTGTGTGGACCTAGGTAGTACTACTTACTTTGTTCGCACGCCATATCAGCTTCGGTTTCCATCCACCGATCGGATCTTCCTGGATGAACGTTTGCCATACGCTGCCCGACAAAAGAAAATGCATAAAAGAGTTATTAATTTGTTGATATCAGGAAATTAACGAAAAAACCGATAGGAATTAAAATTACCTTTTGAGCATATCAAAAGCCGACTTGTATAGTATAGGCTCTTTGGTTAGTGAGTCAAAGACTTCAACATCTCCATCGTACATTTTAATGACGATAAGAATAAAGTGGAACATGCGCACGTTTAAATATGCAGTGTCATAGATATAAGTCATCAGTTAAAATTTTAACATATGGTGAGCAAAATAGAATGTGTTATAAGACAGTTACACTTACTTGAAGTTGTAAGGCCAAAGTATTATCTTTTTGTCACGTTGTCGCTTCAAAAACCTTAGCAAAGTCTGCGGTGTATCCTTGTTATAGATGGGATCTTCTATGGTTTTTGCATGCATTGTATCTGGGTCAATGAACCCAATGTCCGTGATTTCATCCCTTTTGTATTCGAGCTTCTTCGATCTGCATAATATAGCGCACAAAAGATTAAATTGAGGATAATTTGCAGACAATGAATGAGCTGAGCTAAAGACTTCTCAAATTATATTAATAAATCACTTACAGACAATAGCAACTGATGATAGATTTGTCGATGGCCCGGAGATTGTATAACTGAAAAAGTTCGAGGAAGTCAACACTCACAGAGTATTCTTGGAAGTAGTGCTCATCCTTAACTCGCACCATGATAGCATCAATCCCTCTCTTTGTGGCATTAGTGTACCACACATTCAAATTACGCATACATGTTGGTAGCGACCTGATATTCTCGACCAGATCTTTCCCTTGAACAAATTGATATACTACTTCAGCGATGGGGTAATCAATTGTGTTTTGTCGAGAACTTTCAATGGCCTTCTCGTCAAACACCTTGAGAGGGGGGACCGATTGAACGGGTTGTTCTCCGAGCTGGTACACTTGTTTCCTAGTTTTCGCCGAGACCACCGATTGATCGGGTTTTTTCACCTCCACCATAGCGTCATACGACTTTTCAATAGAACGCCTATAGTCAGATGGCGGCGATGGTGCAGGGTCATATAGATTCTCAACGGTACGAATAACTTTCACCGGATCTAGAGTCTTCTCAAAAGGTATCTCTGGCACTTTCTTAGCAAAATGTTTTGCCACCTCGGACTTAGAGATTTCGCTGCATTCCTCGATAGTTCTTTCCCAAGGTAACTTCTCAATAGGCGGTAGTGGTTTCTCCTTTCTAGGTCTCTTCCTAGGCGGCGTACCGTTCCGCTTAAAAAACGCAGTCTTACGCGGAGGATCTCGAGATGGTGGACTCGCGCTGGGGTCCCTCTCCGGTAGGTGTGGACTTTGCTGCTCATGTGGACTACTACCAGGCGGAGTCGATGGCCATTGCTGCTCATGTGGAATTTGCTGCTCATGTGGACTGCTACGAGGAGGAGTCGGTGGCCTTGGCAAAAGGACGATGTATTTCTTGGACCATATGGCGAAACCGCGCTTGACATCGGCCAGTGTCTTCTCTTCGTCACCTCCAGGAAAATCAAGCTCCATTGTTTCAAAACCCGGAACAACGTCATCCACCCCGACGCGAACACAGCCAGCTGGAATGGGCATATGATGGTGCGTTGCTCCATCTTCATTTGGGTAAACATAGCCGACCGCCACCTTAACGGACACGTTCCTCATTTGCACATGTAGCTCGCAATCTGTCTTCTCCGTGACATAATCCACGGGGTAGCTTCCTCCACATTCAAGATGCGAGGAACCCATACTGCTTCTTCGCTGAGATGGGGCGGCATCGGCTTGAGGATCTTGTAGAAACAGCGGCTGATCAGGTGCCCTCTGATTTTTCTCAAGCACCTCCACCCTATTTATCAATTCCGCTAACTTGTCTAAGTCCTGCTTCTTCTTTCTCGAATGGCTTCTATAAGTGTCAGCGCACTCCGGCCATGCTTCCTTCATGGTGACACCTGGGAGGGCTCGTATCCATCCAACGTGTTCCGCATTCCCAAGAGCGAGTGTCAGCTCGTCATTCTCTCTATCGGGAATGTACTCTTCCTTTCTAACTTTTTCAATTGCATCTATAAGATGCATCGTGATTGCTTTAATTTATTCCTTCCATTTTCCCTTTGCAACGATCTGCCCTGTCTTTGGGTCCAACCCTGTCCCATGCGCGAACAACCAGAACTTGGACCGGTCGGGCCAGTCCCATGTCTGTGGAGTGATTCCTGCCTCCATCAGTTTAGCTTCAAATGCTCTCCACTTCGGAATGGCAGTCTTGTAGCCACCTGACCCCAAATGATGGAAATGTTCCTTCTTTGAAGCATTTTTCGTATTTGTGACTGATCGGGACACAGCAGTAGAAGATTTCTTATAGCTCTTAAATGCGGGCCAGTGATCTTTTATCTTCACTAGACTTCCAGTGAATACTGGATCTTCATCTTCATATCTGGCCCATAAATTTTTCTTCCAGGTCTGGAATTGTGTGGCCATCTTCTTAAGAGTCCATTCCTTGACTTTCTTCTTCTGGTCTTCCGTCATGTCTTCCGGTAGGCTGAAGTGTGTCAGTAGACTGTCCCAAAGAAAAAGTTTTAGAGTATCATTGACATAACTAGCTTCAGCCCCCGCGTTCTTCGGCTTATGCCACTCTGCAATGCTGATCGGTACATGGTCCCTAACAAGAAATCCAGCTTGGTTTATAAATTTACGGCAGTGCTCTTTGGGATCCACCGGTTCACCACTATCCTTAAATGCGGTGAGGGCTAACCTACCCTCGCCCTTTAGACGTTGCGTCGGGCCTCGTTGCTTTTTAACAGATTTGCTCGATGATCCAGAAGGCTAAAAGAAAAATGATTCGTTAATAAGTGTAATACAAATAAATCAATGCATCAAGTGATGAACATATAGCCTTGATATACACCTCGCCGTAGTTTGTTAAGGACACTTCGTTGTCTCTTCTTTCTTCAGACTCAAGTCCCTCACCGGCATCGTTCAAAAATTGTGAGCCGAAATCATCGTCATCTCCATCGGGTTCTCCATTGGGTTCCGGTCCACGGGCACTCTCAAATATCATTTTCTGCACCATTTCTTCTCGCTCCTCATCTCGGATGAAGGTGTCGTCCTCCATAGCTCAATGTCACTACAAAATTAAGTGCAATTATTTGATTCATCATGTCATTTTAAGTTATCACAATTATCAAAATGTAGATCCCGACCACGGTGAGGGAACCAGTGCCTCTCTCTCTCTTCGATTATTGCATTTCTATGGACCCCACCCACGTGTTGCTGCAACGAGCTAGTCTCTCTTGCGCTACTCTCTCTCTCTTCGATTATTGAAGCTATGATGACCCCGACCACGGTGAGGGAACCAGTGCCTCTATCTTTGTTATAGTTTTCAACAGGCTAGTGGCTACTAATTTTGTTTGCAAAGAGATATGACATATGCTACATACATTACTAAATATGATCCAATTATTGGCAAATTAGCATACATTACTAATATTTGATCCAAATATGATCCAATTATTGGCAAAGAGATATATGTTCAAATTAGTCTTAAGTTCATATTGGCAAATCGGGCCATACCAAATATGATCCAATTATTTTTAGAAATCATCTTCTTTTATCATGGATACCCCTATAGTATCAGAAAAACAATATAGCATACACTACTAATATTTGAGACATCCTTTTCACGATCCATAGCAAGTTACATCACCAAAATAGTATGATTATTCTAGTCATGTGTTGAAAAGTGTGTGGATAAGTTGACAAATAGTATGATTATTCCATCCATAACAAGATACATCTAATTTATCATTCGGATATATATTCCTAGTTTTCGTCAACCACGTTTCAAACATCGCATCGGTTTGAAAATAAGTTGACAAATGTTCCCAATTTTCATAGCAATTATATTTATCATTTGTCTTCATTTTCAAATTATTTTTAGTTCATTTATGAGGAAAATCGAAATATTTTCATTTTTCTGATGAGCTAATTCTAGTAAAATGAACAAGATATGTTTCTACTATGTTCAGTAAAGTTTTGGTATCAAAGAGATATGACACATATTCATATAATACTGTAAATTGGATCAAACCAAATCGAAGCCAATTACGTTTCAGAAATTTATCCAATTTTGTGGAGAAAATAGTTCACACAGATTGTTCACAAATCTCATTATGCAATAAAATAGACTTCACAATTGCTAGAAATCTCATTATGCAACAAATCTCATTATGCAACAAATCTAAACAAAATAATTTCTAAACAAAATAGACTTCACAAATCTCATTATGCAACAAATCTAAACAAAATAATTTCTCAATCTAGGTTTTCGTTCTTGATTTTCTGACACAGCTTCTCTCATCGTCGAAGGCCGAGGCGCTGCTCTGCTGGTCTGGCCGCGATGGTGCTCTCGTCGTCGGAGGTAGGGGAAGCGATGGCCGGGGCGGCGCTAGGAGATGGCCGGGGCGGCGCTAGGCGATGGCCGGGGGCGGCGCTTGCAGGTGAAGAAGGAGGACGCCAGGGAGAAAAAGAAGGGAAAGAAGGAGGCGCACCTCGTTCTGGGCGACGGCGACGGCGACGGCGCGGGGCTCTGGGGCGACGGCGACGGCGCGGGGCTCCGGGCGATGGCGACGGCGACGGCGCGGGAGTTTGCTGCAAGCTAGTGTCTGCGTGTGTCCGTCGGTGGCGTGGAAGAAAACGACCTAAGGGCCTTTGGTACCAGTTGCTGTTACGAACTGGTACTAAAGGTCACCTTTAGTACCGGTTCGTAACAGCAACCGGTACCAAAGATATTTTCAGAAATTCTTTTCGCACTTTTAACCTTTCGTACCGGTTCTTTCCACCAATCGGTACCAAAGGTTTTTTTCTTTTTCTTTTGATTTTTCTGTTGCTGTTTCTTTTGATTTTTCTTTTCATTTTTCTTTTGCCGTTTCTATTGATTTTTCTTTTGCAGTTTCTTTTGATTTTCATTTGATTTTTCTTTTGCAGTTTATTTTGATTTTCATTTGATTTTTCTTTTGCAGTTTCTTTTGATTTTTGTTTTATTTTTGATTAGTTATATTTGATTAGTTTGGGTCAGTTTTCACCTTGAAGGGTGTAATATCATCAAACTTATTATAATCTTCTGACATGTCTGTCTTGTCCTCTACTCCCACGATGTTTCTTTTTCCTGAAAGAACTATGTGGCGCTTTGGCTCATCGTATGATGTGTCCTCTTGCCTTTCTTTTCTTTTTTTCGGTCTGGTAGACATGTCCTTCACATAAAAAACCTGAGCCACTTCACTGGCTAGGATGAATGGTTCGGTGTCGTACCCTAGATTCTTGAGATCCACTGTAGTCATTCCGTACTGCGGGTCTACCTGTACCCCGTTTTTCAGGTTGAACCATTTGCACCGGAACAAAGGGACCTTGAAATTATGTCCATAGTCAAGTTCCCATATCTCTTCTATGTACCCATAATATGTGACCTTCTTCCCATTGTCCTCTGCTGCATCAAAGCGGACACCACTGTTTTGGTTGGTGCTCTTTTTATCTTGGGCGAATGTGTAAAATGTATTCCCATTTATCTCGTACCCTTGAAATATCGATATAGTCGAAGATGGTTGCTTGGCCAACAAGTATAGCTGTTCTTCATCAGTGACATTCATGAGACGTGTTTGCAACCAACCGCCGAAAGTCTTCATGTGTTTTCCATCAATCCAATCTTCACGTTGCTCCGGGTATTCAGAGCGTAAAATATTCTTGTGTTCCACTTTGTACGGAGCCACCAAGCTGGAATTATGTAGAATTGTGTAGTGTGCTTGAGTGAAAGAATGTCCGTCCATACACATTGTTGCTTTCTTTCCTAGCGTGCCTTTTCCACGCAGTCTCCCCTCATAGCGCGATTCAGGAACTCCGATCGGCTTAAGGTCAGGAATAAAGTCAACACAAAACTCAATGACCTCCTCTGTTCCATAGCCCTTGGAGATGCTTCCTTCTGGCCTAGCACGGTTATGAACGTATTTCTTTAAGACTCCCATGAATCTCTCAAAGGGAAACATGTTGTGTAGAAATACAGGACCGAGAACACTAATCTCTTCGACTAGGTGAACGAGGAGATGCGTCATAATATTGAAGAAGGATGGTGGGAACACCAACTCAAAGCTGACTAGACATTGCGCCACATCCTTCTGTAAATTTTGTAGAGTTAGTGGATTGATCACCTTCTGAGAAATTGCATTGAGGAAAGCACATAGCTTCACAATGGGTACTCGAACATTTTCCGATAGAAACCCCCTCAATGCAACCGGAAGTAATTATGTCATAATCACGTGGCAGTCATGAGACTTTAGGTTTTGAAACTTTTTCTCTGACATGTTTATTATTCCCTTTATATTCGATGAGAAGCCAGACGGGACCTTGATGCTACTCAGGACTTCAAAAAAGATCTCCTTCTCTTCTTTGGTAAGAGCGTAGCTGGCAGTACCTTGATACTTCTCTGGATTCAGGTTGTTTCCTTCGTGGATACATTGCTGGTCGTGCCGTGCATCCGGTGTATCTTTTGTCTTCCCATACATGCCCAAGAAGTTTAGCAGGTTCACGCAAAGATTTTTCGTCACGTGCATCACGTCGATTGCAGAGTGAACCTCTAGGATTTTCCAGTAGGGTAGCTCCCAAAATATAGACATCTTCTTCCACATGGGTACATGTCCGTCAACATCATGCGGAACAGATTGTCCGCCAGGACCCTTTCCAAAGATCACTTTTAAATCCTTGACCATATCATATATAACATCCCCAGTAGGGCGGGTAGGATTCGTTCGGTCTTCTGCCTCACCTCTGAAATGCTTTCCTCTCTTTCTTACTTGATGTTGTTTTGGAAGAAATCGATGATGCCCCATGTACACATTCTTGTTTCTCAAATATATACTGTCAGTCTCACCTAAACAGTGTGTGCATGCATTGTATCCCTTGTTTGACTGTCCTGAAATGTTACTAAGAGCAGGCCAATCATTGATGGTTACAAACAACAACGCTCGTAGGTTAAATTCCTTTTGTTCGTGCTCATCCCAAATAGGTACACCTTCTTCACGCCACAACTGTAAAAGTTCTTCAACCAATGGCCTCAGGTACACATCAATGTCGTTGCCGGGTTGCCTCGGGCCTTGGATGAGCACTGGCATCATAATGAACTTCCGCTTCATGCACAACCAAGGAGGAAGGTTATAGATACATAGAGTCACTGGCCAGGTGCTATGACTGGAGCTCTGCTCCCCGAAAGGATTAAAGCCATCTGTACTTAGACCAAATCTTAAGTTCCTTGCGTCATCTGAAAATGACTTGTACTTTCTGTCGATTTTTCTCCACTACGACCCGTCAGCGGGGTGTCTCAGCATCACATCTTTCTTACGGTCCTCTTTGTGCCATCGCAACAACTTGGCATGCTCTTTGTTTTGGAACAAACCTTTCAACCGTGGTATTATAGGAGCATACCACATAACCTTCGCAGGAACCTTCTTCCTGTGGGTGGACTCGCCCTCAACATCGCCAGGGTCATCTCGCCTGATCTTATACATCAATGCACCACATACCGGGCATGCATTCAAATTCTCGTACTCCCCGCGGTAGAGGATGCAGTCATTGATGCATGCATGTATCTTCTGCACCTCTAATCCTAGAGGGCAGACAACCTTCTTTGCTTCGTACGTACTAGAGGGCAATACGTTCTCCCCTGGAAGCATCTTCTTTATTATTTTCAGCAACTTTTCAAATCCCTTGTCAGAAGTACCATTCTCTGCCTTCCATTGCAGCAATTCCAGTGTGGTACCCAGTTTTTTCTGGCCATCTTCGCAATTTGGGTACAACAGTTTGTTGTGATCCTCTAACATTTTCTCCAACTTCAACCTCTCCTTTTCACTTCCGCAGTTTATCTTCGCATCAAGAATGGCCCGACCCAAATCGTCATCGGGGTCATAAAAAATGGGCTCATCAAAAATGGGCTCTTCTTCAGCTTCGTCTTCCCCCATACTACTATCACCGTCTTCAGTGAACATAGGATAGTTGTCACTATCCTCTTCTTCTTCGTTGCCTTCCATTATAACCCCTCTTTCTCCGTGCTTGGTCCAACAATTATAGCCGGGCATGAAACCATTCTCAAGCAGGTGGAAGTGAAGGGTCTTTGAGGTAGAGTAATCCTTTGTATTCCTACAGGAACTACATGGACAATAAATGAAACCATTCGACCGCCTGTTTGCCTTCGCCACGTTGAGAAAATAATGCATGCCATTAATGAAGTCGGGATGGCATCGGTCACCGTACATCCATTGTCGATTCATCTGCATTATATAAGTATATCAAAAATCATTAATTACACAACATCATGGATATATGAGTGACCAACTTAATTAATATTCAAGTTCATCACATAAAACTAAGTTTTTTATTAAACAAAAGAGGCTCACCGAGGTGGTACAGTGCCGGCTAGGGGAAGACGCTGGCGATCGACGGCGGTGAGGACGGGGACGATACTAAAACCTACAAATCATACTTTAATTTGAGCTCAATTGCATACAAAAAGAATGAAATCCCTAACTTAGGCATTTCATCAAACACCTTGCTAGCACTAGAAAAATAATATGAGTTAAACTAGCAAAGAAATGAGCTAAATTAGGAACGCCGGAAGAAAGGATGATATTGCTAACCCTTAGATAGATGGGTGCCGTCAATCTTGATAAAATGGTGGAGAAAAATGAAGATTTATTGGAGTGTGAGAGGTGCAAAATAGAGATTTGGAAATGTGAGAGAGGAGAATGAGAAGGGAAAGAGAGGTCGGGCTGCAGAAAATAGGCCGGAGGCCCTTTAGTACCGGTTCTTCAAATGAACCGGTACTAAAGGTTCAGCTCTGGCCCCACCTCTGCCTCAAATTTGGACTGAAACCCTTTCGTACCGGTTCGTAAGATAAACCGGTGTAAAAGGCCCTCAACGAACCGGTATTGATGTTCCTCGGCCGGCTGGGCAAGTGAACCGGTACTAATGCACCCTTTAGTACCGGTTCATACGGGAACCGGTACTAAAGGCTTAGACCGATGCCCATTTTTCTACTAGTGTGTTAACTCCAATTCAGCCTTGACAGACATGCCATGCCATGTGGAACTGTTTGATCAATCGAATCCCAAGCCGCGGCACGCAATGCTTGCAATGACTCTATTTTTTAAGAGGAAGAACAATAGTACTCCAATGTGCTTCCATAAGAAAGTACCAATATTTATGCAATCAAATTAGTATCGCTAGACTTGCGATGAAATATATTTTCTCGTATACATATTTGAGTTCATAAATATTATTATATTTTGGATAAAGTCATTCAAACTTAGTTTGACTTTGTTTAGAACAACGGAAACTTTAATTTTGAAAGGACAGATGAAATATCATTTATCGTATGGCTTCATTTATTAGGTGGTAGACTCATTTTATCTTGGGATTTAGGTTTTGGCTTCCAAAAAGACACCTAAACCCAGAAGAATCTATACCCAAAAGCTTCCATAAAATTGGACCGTGAACTTCGATCTGATAAATGTTATCTCTTTCGAAACATATCCTTTTATTTTATCAAATTTGTCATGTAATCCATTTATTCCTTAGTTTTATCTATGGAACATCATAATCATATTTGCAGAAACAATCATGTATTACACAACACGTGTTCCACCGTCTCAAAGTTTCGTATATAGAAGATGGATGAAATTTTGTTATGACACCCATTAGGGTGGGAGAACCTCAATGTAGTTGGTATCACTAGTAGAGATTTGCTAATAGCCGGCATCACTATTGCCAGCAAATTATAATTTTATGCGCCGGTGGTAATAATTTTCAGGACTCCTAGCGAAGACCCCCGGCGCATTTTGTCACTATTTGCCGGTGATATCCTATTTACCACCGGCGAATAGGCCCCCGATTCGTCAGGGATAAGGCCAACCAGACCCACCCCGAGAGGGCTGGCCCCTATTCACCCTTACCCCCGGCGAATAGACCAGAGATGCGCCGAGGATAAGGGGTGTATCGCCAGCGCATCTTGCTAATGCACCGGGGATAACTGGTGTATCGCCGGCGCACCTTCTAATGCGCCAGGGATAGGGGGGCTACCCCGGCGCACCTTGCTAATGCGCCAGGTATAATAATTTTTTCCAGCCACAACCCTCCCCCCCCACCCCCTCCCCCCCGTGGATCGCCTTTTAAGTTTGTGAAAAATAGTAGAAAATGATACAAAATTCAGAGAAAATAAATAACTTCAAGATTTCCATATATTATGTGTTCTACTTGATACGAAAAATAACAAACTTAAATTTCGATATATTTGCAAAAAAAACTTCATGTCATAGTAAAACGGTGATAACTTTTGCATACGATGTCAGATTAAAAAGTTTTTTATATGAACAAATATCTACGTGAAAAGTTACATCCAAATCTAACCACCTTTGGTCGTTTTGACAATTTTTACAATTCTCAAATTCAAAACGGAAAATAGACTTTTTCGCACTTTAAGATTCGTGCAAATTTTAATTTTTGTATTCTTTATCATTTAGTTGGGATTTTTTATATTTTTTAGATATTTTTGAATTTTTTGAAATTTTTGAGATTTTTGGATTTTTTGAGATTTTTTACACACATACTCACACACTTACACACACACTCACACACATAAGGCTTATAAGAATTGAAAGGGTAATAGTATCAATAAGGATTGAAAGGGTAATAGAATTGAGGAGATTCTAGGTGTGATAAAATGGTCACAAAAATCCTATATTTATGGTTTTTAATATTAGTTTGGTTTATGGAATTTTAGAACTTTTTTATTTTTTTTGGATTTTTTGAATTTTTATCCTGTGCGAACCACTTTTCTTGTTCGCCAGGGATATGTTTTTATCTCCGGCGCACAGAGTAAATTCGCCAGGAATAAGACATCACCGCCGGTATGAGGATCGCCGGCGCACCAAAATGCACCGGCGGTAGTCTTTTTTTTTTTGCGCCGATAATAGCGTTTTCTCTACTAGTGTATAGGTCAAGTTTTTGGCAGCATCTCGAGCTACATTCAGACACTACTTGTTGGGGCATGTAAAATACATTAGCACCAATGAGATGTAGTACCGGATTTTAAAAAAAGACAAGGCATAGTACATATCTGCTATCTCGCAGAGTTTCATCTGCAATTTCGATTCACAATGTTATAAATCAGAATGTTCTGCTAATCTTAAGTCACCTAAGATTTTCAAATTACCATGTTAATTTTGAAAGGTGTCACTTCAGTATACTGAAGTAAGCAGAAATCCATCCTTTCAAAATAGACTCATAAGACATACGCAATTTCAATGTCGATGGACCGAAACAAAAACTGACATACCCAATTTAAATGGGCTTTAACGTACGGTGTAACTTCTTCAGTACTCAAACAAAACCTCTATCAATTTATATGTCTATGTACCCAAACAAAAAAGGTATATGCAGCTACAAAAAGTACAAGTGTCACATCTGTCCTAAATAGTATCTTGTTAGAAGTATACACAGTCAAATTTGTTTTTCTCTGTTTGTTAGTTTATATGTCAAATTTTACTCTGAAAATTTGTGACATCATACATATACGTTGTATGAATGTCATTACAGTTTTTTTGGTTAAGACAGCTCGGCTTTTTCAAGAATTTCACAACCTCGTTTGTACATGCTGTATGCATGTTGTTAACGTAAGACAGTGATCGCATTGTGCTAGTACATATCTCGAGCTGATAGCACACAGAATATGTACTAATATATGACAGGCTATACATCAGATCGCAAACAGCAATAGTGCACATGCTCATATAGGTAGTTAGCACGATAAATCTAGACGGCAACTGTCTCCATGCTAGGATGTCTGCCAGGGCACATTGATCGCTCTATATAAAATTCAATTTCGATCACACGGCTATGAGCCTCGCTAGCTAAAAGACAAGACTATATTAGTGTCTCCAACTTTGTTAGGATACATGTCCACTTGTAACATGGATCATTTAGCCGCCCCCACGAGAGAAAAAAGAGAACATTTAGCCGGATGCAGTGGGCAGTGCAGTGCCCCTCGTCGATCCCCACTGTGTGCCTGTGTGGCGCAATGCAACCAGCTGGAAATCGTACGGCCTATCAGACAAATCCATGGCAGCGATCCTCTTCTCCGTAAGCGAGTCCCCATGAACAGATCGCTCTATGTTCATGCATAATGCAGCTGCCGTCAGCTCGTCGTCAATCTACCGTCCTTGCTGGCTTACTCGGGCATAAATATTCGATCCCTACCGGCAGCACGGTTACTCATGTCAGCGTACGATTCGACAAGTGGACGTCGTGTAATGAGACTGTCCTAATGATGTGCCATCGGAAAAGGTTATCAGCTGATTTAGTATAACTTAGTATAAAATTATACTAATATAATCCTTTTCGATTGAAAAGAGTATGCCTTACCAGCCGGGCTCCCGGTTATCTTCTTTCTGAAATTTTGGAAGAAGATTCAGGCTGTGATTATGCCAATATTCCAGGAGTTCTACATTAAAATCTTAGTTATGTCTCGGCTTAATTATGGTGTGATTACCCTGATCCCCAAGATTGTGGGGGCTACGGATATCCGCCAATTTAGGCCGATTACAGTGATCAACGTCATACTACGGATCTTCTCGAAGGTGTGCGCTTCAAGGCTTGCTCCACTTATGGAGCGCCTGACGCATTCTGACCAATTTGCCTTTCTAAAAGGCCGGTTTATCCATGATGGGATCCTAGCACTTCATGAGATTATCCATGAAGTTAAAGTCCGTCGCCTTAAGGGTGTGTTCTTAAAGCTAGACTTCTAGAAGACTTATGACCGTTTGGACTGGACCTTTCTCCGACAGGCTCTTAGTCGGAGAGGATTCGATGACAGGATGATTAGCTGGATTATACAGATTGTCATGAGTGGCAATACTGCTATTAACATTAATGGGGAGGTGGGCCCCTACTTTAGATCCTCATGTGGTGTGAGGCAGGGGGACCCTATCTCCCCGCTGCTTTTTAACGCTGCGGTGGACGTCCTTGCGGAAATCTTAGAGAAGGCTAAGATTTCCGGCCACATCTCTGGTGTGGTAGGGCACCTTATTCCTGGAGGTGGGGTTACCCACCTCCAATATGCGGACGATACTATGATCATGGTGGAGGGGTCGCAACTTGATCTGGTCAACCTCAAGTTCCTTCTCCTTTGCTTTGAGGCCATGTCTGGCCTCAAAATCAACTTCGATAAGAGCGAGGTTGTGGTCATGGGGTTCGACCCTGAGGAACAACAGCGGATTGCTGATAACCTCAACTGCAAGCTAGCGTCATTCCCTGTTAATTACTTGGGGATGCCAATTCGGGATACTAGGATCCTCATCAAGAACTTGGATCCTCTAGTAGGGAGGGTTAAGTCTAAGGCTGAGCCTTGGCGAGGAAAGTTTACTTCCAAGGGAAGCAAAACTGTGCTCATCAACTCATGCCTAGCTAGCCTCCCCATGTATGCTATGGGGTTGTACCTCCTCCCAGAGGGAGTGCACGGAGACTTTGATAAGGAGCTGTCGCGCTTTTTCTGGCAGGAGCGCAATGGGCGCCAAAAGTACCATATGGTTAAATGGGCGGATCTGTGCGCCCCCAAGGAATGCGGGGGCATATGCATCTTGGCATCTAGGCGCATGAATGTGGCCTTGATGCTGAAATGGGTCTGGCGGATTCTTAGAGATGACGGCGGTTTATGGCTACAGTTGGTTAAGGCCAAATATCTGAGGGGCCGCCCGCTTATGGCATGTGAACGTCGGGAGGGGTCTCAGTTTTGGAGATCCCTTCAAGACATCAAGCATGAGATTAGGACGGGGGTATCCCACTCCATAGGGGATGGAGCGGGGACCCTGTTCTGGCTTGACTCATGGCTAGGTGGGCGACCTCTTAGATGGGACTTCCCACAATTGTTCACCATTTGTTCTGACCCGTTGCTGCTTGTGGCCACCGCTGGCCATAGGATGTGGGATATTCCGTTCCGCCGGGTCTTTGGCTCGGAGGAAACTATTGCGTGGGAAGCGCTACGTGCTAGACTTCCCGACTCTCTCTCGGCCTCCTCAGACAGCGTTTCGTGGCACCTGTCTCCTTCGGGGATTTTCACGGTTAAGTCCGCATATCGGGCCCTATGTAGAGGGCTTGTTTTGACGTGGACGTCCCCATTGTGGAAGGCCCCACTTCCCCTTAAAACCAAGATATTTGTGTGGCAGTTGCTTCGGGATCGCCTTCCCACTGCGGTGGAGGTGGCAAAGCATCATGGGCCAGGTAATGGCCAGTGTCCCCTTTGCGACATCCCGAAGACGACTCATCACATTATTTTTACCTGTCCTGCTGCCCGCTTCTTATGGAGTTTCATTACCGAGGCCATAGGTCCTGAGTGGCAGGCCTTTAACCTTGGCGAATTCCTGGAGGCGCGTGCAAACCGTACCGGTGGGAGGAGGCGCCTCTTCTGGCTCGTGTTTGCCGCGATGTCCTGGGCCTTATGGACTATTCGTAATAAGATGGTGATTGAGCATATCTTCCTAAGGCGGGCATCTGACTCTGTGTTTAAATTTTTGGCCTTTTTGCAGCAGTGGTATCCGCTCTGTAGGCAGCGGGACAGGGAACGGCTGGACAGCATGCTGGAGGATCTTCTATTGGCGGCACGCCAATTATCTATGCAGTCCAGCCGTTGAGTTGCTCTTTACGTTACGTGAGAGCTGTATCCTACTTCTTTCTCTTGTTGGGCATGTCTGTGCTGTGGCCCCAGCAAACCTTGTTTTTCTTTGCTATGTTGGGTACTTGAACTTTGTATGGTTGTGGTTGCTTTATTTATAAAGCGGGGCGAAAGCCTGTTTCGTCTATAGCTTACGTCATGTATTGCTTATTGTCGATGATAGCTCACTTAATTAGTAGCTTGATTTGCTTAATTACTTAGTTCCATAGGGAAAAAGATCGAAACTATTAAGGGCCTGACCCACGTAGGTACTGCCTTCATTTTTTTTTCACGCGAATCCAACGACGGGGATCCGATTTCCATTACTAGATAACAGAAACAGGTTAGACAGAGTGTTCTGCAAAACAGGAAAGAAAAAGGAGAGAGAGTGTGTTATAAAAGCGATAGGCAATAACGAAGAACAAAAAAGAAATCACAGCACAGAGACACAAGATTTTAACGTGGAAAACCCTCTCCAACAAAGAGAGGTAAAAACCACGGGCGCCAGCCAACAAAACTTCACTATATCGGGAGTGTTTACAAACGCCGTGGGTTATCTAATGATGCGATAAATCCTAGCCCGGCTTACAAGGAATATATATAGGCGGCGGTAACGATCCACTCGGCCCAAGCCTCCGGCGACGGGCCTCGCTCCGCTCGTCAGAAGTTGGCCTTTACTTTGTAGAATTTGGATCAGAATATAACAAAATCCACCTTGAGACAAATTCCTTGTAGCATGAACTTCAACAATCACCTGAATCAATAAACAAAACACTTGCTGGCGCCAAACAACCACTTGGGATAAACAATTATACCGACTAAGCTTGAGCAAAGCTCAAACTTAGCAACAGGAACATGTTTTGTCATCATATCAACAGGATTATCATAAGTGCTAATCTTGCATACCTGCAGTTTACCTCGTGCAACCACATCACGAACATAGTGGTACTTAATATCGATGTGCTTTGTCCTCTCATGAAACATCTGATCTTTGGTAAGATAAATAGCACTTTGACTGTCATAAAATAACTTAATGCAAGAATCATCTCCACAAAGCTCAGCAAATAGACCTTTTAGCTAAACAGCCTCTTTACATGCTTCATTGATAGCCATGTACTCAGCCCCAGTTGTAGATTGTGCTGGAACATCCTGCAAGGTAGCTTTCTAGCTAACAGCACATCTACCAACAGTAAACACATAACCTGTGAGGGACCTCCTCTTATCCAAGTCGGCGGCATAATCTGAATCCACATAGCCTACGAGTCCCCCACCAGTCATGCCAAACTTCAAGTAAGCTTTAGATGTGCCGCGAAGGTACCTGAAAATCCACTGAACAGCATTCCAATGCTCTTTACCAGGATTAGCCATATATCGACTGACCAAACTCATAGCATGTGACAGATCAGGCCCGGAACAAACCATGACATACATCAAGGAACCAACAGCACTAGAATAAGGAACCGTGACATGTACTCAATATCATCTTTAGAAGTAGGACATTGCAAAGCTGACAACTTGAAGTGAGAAGCAATAGGTGTACTAACAAACTTTGCATTATTCATATTAAAATGATGAAGAACTTTCTCAATGTATTTTTCTTGACTAAGAAATAGCAAACTAGACTTTCTGTCCCTCTTAATTTCCATGCCTAGTATTTTCTTAGCAGGACCAAGATCCTTCATCTCAAACTCACTACTTAATTGAGCCTTTAAAGTAGTGATCTCTTTCATGCTCTTGGCAGCAATCAACATATAGCAGCAAATAAATAGGTGATCCATTAACAAACTTGATGTACACATAACTATTATACTGAGACCTCTTAAAACCAGGTGCTAGCATAAATGAATCAAACCTTTTATACCATTGTCGTGGCGACTGTTTCAGACCATAAAGGGACCTATTCAACTTGCAAACAAGATCCTCCTTACCAGGCACAATGAAACCTTCAGGATGGTCCATGTATATCTCCTCCTCCAACTCGCCATGCAGAAAAACAATCTTAACATCTAGCTGCTCAAGCTCAGGATCATGCATAGCAACTATACCAAAGAAAGCACAAATAGAAGTATGCTTCACAACTGGGGAGAAAACATCAATATAATCAACACCTGGAATCTGACTGAAACCTTTTGCTACTAACCTTGCCTTAAACCTTGGAGGCTCATTAGGAGATAAACCTTCCTTCCTTTTAAATATCCACTTGCAGCGGACAACCTTCTTTTGTTTAGGCAAGCGCACAACATCCCATGTGCCATTTTTCTCAAGCGATTGCATCTCTTCTTGCATCGTACCTAGCCACTTTACCTTATCAACCGAAGTAATGGCTTCAGTATACGTAGCTGGTTTAGCATCATGCTCCACCTATTCAGCACAACTCAAAGCATAATGAAAAATATCACACTCTTCAATTAAACGATTAGGAGGTGCAATATTTCTCTTAGGACGGTTAGCTAGCTACAATAGACCGTGATGGCTGCTGAACAATAGGCGGTGAAGGTGGAACATAAACATCATCATTATTGGTTTTAGGAACCACATTTTTGTTCTCCTTTGCATGCTCCACCTGCACGCCAATTCTCTGTTGCTCATCATCAGAAACATTAGGAGAATCAATAGCATCCGAAATATCAGTAGACGGACTATCATAAAACATAACCGCCTCATTAAAAATGACGTTCATGCTCAACAAAACTTTCTTGGTTTTAGGATTCCATAACTTATATGCCTTAACTCCTGAACCATAACCTAGGAAGATGCACTTAACAACCCTTGGCTCTAACTTTCCATTATCAACGTGAGCATAAGCAGTGCAACCAAAAACTCTCAACTCACAATAATCAGCTGGTGAACCAGACCATACCTCAATGGGAGTTTTCTTATCAAGTGGAATGGAAGGTGACATGTTGATGAGACAACATGCGGTGTGAAAGGACACGGATGTCGCCTAGAGGGGGGGGGGTGAATAGGCAATTTAAAACTTTTACGAACGGCTTGACAAATGCGGAATAAAACTAACGTTTAATTTGCCAAGCATACAAAACCTAAATAAACTAGGTTCACCTATGTGCACCAACAACTTATGCTAAACAATATGAGCAACTATGTGATAGCAAGATATATATAACTTCAAGCACGAAGGCTATCACAAAGTAAATTGCATAAGTAAAGGAGCTCGGGTATAGAAATAACCGAGGCACGCGGAGACAACGATGTATCCCGAAGTTCACACCCTTGCGGGTGCTAATCTCCGTTGGAGCGGTGTGGAGGCACAAGGCTCCCCAAACGCCACGGAGGCTCACCGTAATCTCCTCGAGCCCTCCCACCAAGATGGAAGACCCGATCCACTATGGGACCCTTGAGGGCGGTCACCGATCCCGCACAAAGCTTGGGGCTACTCCACAACTTAATTGGAGGCTCCCAAATCCACAAAGCCACTAAGATTGGGGCACACTCCACAACTCAATTGGAGGCTCCCAAGAATCGCCACGGAGGCACCACAAATCTTGGGAAGATCTCCACAACTTAATTGGAGGTCCCCAAGAAATCCACTGAGCCGTCTAGGGTTCCAAGAACCCAAGAGGAAATAAGCTTCTTGCTTTCACCACCGAATCTCCGAGGAGAACTCAAACCGATGCACCAAATGCAATGGCAAGAACACACGAAGTGCTCAAATCCTTCTCTCCCAAATCCTACCAAAGCAACAAATGCTATGGAGGATATAAGAGGAAGAACAAAGAGGAAATCCACAAAGAACTCCAAGATCTAGATCCAATAGGTTCCCCTCACTTAGAGGAGAAAGTGATTGGTGGAAATGTAGATCTAGATCTCCTCTCTCTTTTCCCTTAGAAAGATGCAAGAAACATGGAGGGAAGTGAGGAGGGAGGGCAAGCTTTGAAGGTCAACAATGGAGGAGAGAGAAGCCCAAAAACGTGGTTGGTTCAAGGAAGAAGAAGGGTATTTATAGGTGGGGAAAATCTGGCCGTTGGAAGCAAATCCCGCCAAAGTTCGGCGGAAAGTCCGGCGCCGCCGGACTTTTCGCCGGACGGTCCGGCGGACAGTCCGGCGGCCGCCAAAAATCCCCCCAGCAGTGCGGTTTGGCGGGCCGCCGGATTTTTCCGGTCTTGGTCCGGATTTCCTGGCCTAGAGTCCGGCCCGGCCGGACCTAGCGCCGAACTTCCCGCCAAGAAAAAACATCAACACGAAAACGGCCATAACTTTTGCATCCGGACTCCGTTTTCGATGAACTTGGGCTTGTTGGAATCACCACAACGAGCTCTACACCTTCATCCATAGAAACATCATAGTCCAACAAAGGAGGATGAAACCAAATGATAAAAGGTTTGACTTAGCTATAAAGAAGAACCGGTAAAACCTCCAAACACCAAAAACGCAATAAGAGTTCTATACGAAATCCGTTTTTGATGAGCTAGAGCTTGTCATGAAAATAACCACAAGCTCTAGAACCTCACATGGATAAAATCCAAATAAGAACCAAGAAAGATAATGCCAAGTATGCAAAGGTTTGAGCTCTCTCCGAACGATATGAATAAGTTACTCACTCGAGAGCCCCTCTTGATAGTACGGCTATCGATCCTAAACCCGGTCTCCCACACTATGAGACCGGTAAGAAAGAAACCCTATCAAGAACATACCTTTGCCTTGCGCATTCCACTTGAGCTAGATGGTGACGATCTTGATCTCCTCAAGTTGGACAACCTTTCTTGATTGCGCTTGCTCGGTGAAGTCTTGTGGATTGCTCCCCCATACTTCACTATGGGAGAGACACTAGAGAAATATCTTCACATGTCCATTACCACCAAATGGACACCGAGCTTCAAGCAAATGATATCTTCTAGAAGCCTATCTTGAACTTGCGCTTCGACTTGATCAACATTGCACTTCATCTTCTTCTTTCATAATGATGATGTCTTGAGAATGCACATGAGAGTTCACTCCATCTTATTCCTCAAGACACACTCTATAGGCTCAACTCCCTGAATGCACATGAGAGTTTACTCCATCTTATTCCTCAAGACATACTCTATAGGCTCAACTCCCTTATGATCAATCTTCGGATCACTCCTTGAATAACACCTTGGTCATCACATAATCTTCTTTATATGCATCTTCTTACAACCTTGAAACCAACATATGGCTCAAGAGTTGTCTACGGACAAGTCCTACAAATATAACTAGATGCAAACATTAGTCCATAGGGATTGTCATTAATTACCAAAACCACACATAGGGGACATGCTCTTTCAATCTCCCCCATTTTGGTAATTGATGACAATCTCTTTGAGAGGGTTTATATAATGAATTTAAAGGACTAAGATGATTACACTAACATCAAAATACTACAAAAGTATGTGATGTTAGTAGAACCATCATATATAGAGCAAACTCCCCCCACAATCTATGCACGTGTGAATGAACTTGAATTTCATTGCATATATTGCCAACCAATGTTGTTGGTGGAGTTTCCACTATATATACTCAACCATGTAAAGCATGCAAGGTAAATGCTTAAGAACAAAACAAAAGCATGAAACCCATTTCCCTTCAAACCCTCGAAACTTCTCCCCCATTGGCATCCATTGCCAAAATGGGCGGAAAGGCTTAGAAGGCCAATATAGTGAGAGTTCCTCCTCAAGGTGTGCATGGCACAAAAAAAAATGAAAACACATGCACAAATTCAAGGACAAAAATTTGGAGGAAATCAAACTATATTCAGGATCAAAGATTGCAAACAAAATAGGATGACATGATGGTTAAACTTCCAACAAATGAAGATAGCAATCAAAAGATCCAAATAGCGAATCAAATAAAGATATTATGAGAAGACCAAAACAATGCTCTAAATAATATGAAGAAGCTCCCCATGATTTGTGCACAACATATTCCATTTGAATTAAAGTATAAGGTGCACAAACATGGAATCATCACTCCCCCGATATTATTCAAAACATCATGATACCAAGTGACATCAAATACTATGATAACCACAAAATGGTGCTTTAAAATGGAATGAGGAAGCTCCCCAAGGTACATGCACAAGATAGAATGTTTGCATTTGAATACAATTTGCACAACATGGAATCCTCACTCCCTCAAAACCATTTAAAAGGAACCATTAGCAAGAGACCATAGAGAAGAAATCAAGCTTAACACTTGCATCACGGAAATGGTTGAGCAACAAATAAGGAACCGACATATTAAACGGCTCAACCAAAGGAATGTGTGATATGAATGACAAAGCATATTATAAGACTAGTACAAAGATGTACATAGAGCATCCACATAGTCCTCAATGAATGATATTGCTTAGCATTCCATCCCAACACACAAGGTTTGAAAAGATATCAAATAAGGAGATATCATCTCTCATGTGTATAAGTTTCTAAGTAGACAATATCACAAAGATAATTATCACAAAGAAACATGTACACATAAAATAGATACAAAGATTAAAACATGATATCCAAACGAGTTCATGCAATATACCAATGAGATTTTTACTTTTAAAGTATGGCCAAAGGCTCAATTTATCTTATTGCATATTGAAGAACTTCAACCACAAACAAGTCAAAGACATCACAAATATCAACAAGGGAAAGAAGATAGTTGGGATGTTTTGAGAAAAGCAACAAGTATCACAAATAAGTATACCAAAAGAAAGAACTAAATTTGCACTTTCATCAATATTGCACATGTGAGGAACTTGAGGAATTGATATGCAATAAAATTGCTAGATAGACATATTTGGGAAAGGTGAATCATGAGCATGATTTTATATATTCCCCAAAAATATGCACTCATCTGAAATTACACACATTTACAATAGAGAGGTTCCATTAAGATCCTTGCAAATAACGATTTTCATGCCATGAAATGACCCACACAAGGTTAGATGCTATAAAAGTATGCATGAATAAGATACTTGTTACCGAGATATCATTGGAAGGATGTAGTAGATAGGAGTTCTTCAATAATCCTAGCTTGCCACAAAATATCAACTAGTCACCGCTTCATCCTTATTATTGAGACAAGCACCAACATATCTCCCATGTACCTAAAACATATTCAAGTACAATATGGTCCCCAAACTCATTGGGTCCGAAGTAGTTAGAGACACTACAATATATAGGACAAGCTCCACATAAATATGTGCATATAGTTATGAACTTGAATTTCATGCACATCTTAGCCGATTTAGGATTTATTGGAGTTTACCCTATATATTGGATCAAAGAAAGCAAAGCATGCCATAGAGTATACATTTAGTAAATATGCATGCACAAGACTTTCAAGAGCCAAAAGAGATACAATTTGGACAAAACACCAAGAAGACCAAAGAGTCACACGAAGGTGTGAAAAACCCAAAAGTTGTCCAAATTATATCAAAGAATCAATTCAACACAAGATTGACTCCAAAGTCCACCAAGTGAACAAAGCAGATACCAATGAGCATAAAGGAACACTAAAACACACATGCCCAATGACTTATCTCATTTTAAGAATATAAAGCAAAATCAAGAAAAGATATAGCCATTCTCCCAAAGAGAGCAAGGTTCCAACAAATAAACCAAACTCTCCACTCTTTTATGATGGCACACTAAGTACCAAAAACAAAAAGATTCGTCTTCCAACAATAACCAATACCAATTGAAATAAGCCATAAGAGTATGTTATAGCAAATATAGGAGAGCTCCCCCAAGATTAGTGCATTATTTATGATTTTGCATTTGAATACAAAATGCACACAAATGGGATCATCATCTCTACCTACATTAATAACAAAAAACAAGTTCAACAAAATCAAATGGAAACACAAAAGTCAAGGAAGACAATGGGAATTTAAAACAAATACATTTCTTGGCAAGAGATAAGGTAATTAAAAGCAATAGCCAATGTAAAGATGATCAATATATATATATACCACAAGACAAAGTACCAATTGTCCAAGGACAAGAGGTATTTGGAGTTAATAATTTCTCGGTGGCATTTTACACATAAATCCAAGATCATCTTCACAACAAGAAGCATATGAAAAGGATAAGAATTAAACACCATGCTAAAGAAGATATTCTTGATAGACACAAATAGTTAAACAATCACACAAAGCAATGATTAGGATAACTTGAAGCAAATGGTTTTCCAACTTTGATATAGAATTCCACATTTTAGGAAAACCCTACCAAGAATGTATCTCACAAACAAGATCCAAAACAAGAGCAATAAAACAATTTGGCAAATTGAAACTTGTTTGAGCAAACATGTCACATAGAAGAAAGATAATTTGCAATATCAACACTATGTGACACAACCTCAAATATACACATTTTATTGGTTTGTAGTATGCACAAAGCATATTTCTCCCCCATAATGTGATAAAGCATTTATTTTCACAAGAGGCAAATAAAATCCAACATGAGATGATTAATGGACATTATAGAATTTGAATTTCTCATGAGTATGACATACCACATAGAGACTAGATAATTTAAAATATAAACACTAAGTGGTATTCCTCATGTGCACACATATTTAGGATTGTGAAGTGCCAAAGCATATCACTCCCCCAAAATGGATAGTCCATTAGTCTCTCAAAAAAAAGCCAAATAATATAAACGAAGATGCAATAAGGCTCAAACACAAACACACATACATGGTATGCAAACCCACAAGTACATACTTGATTAATCAAAATAAAACAAGTAGCTAGCACAACATATACCAACACATGTAATGGAACACAACCAACACATGCAAAAGGGGCGAGTAACTTTCAATGTAGATAAGTTGAGTACATGTTACCGCAAAGAGGAACATTGGATATATGATATAAACAAGATGATCCAATTGACTTGACTTGAGACAATATATTGATGAAGATCCCTTAATTCTTCATGATATAGCCAAGTCTCCAATGCCCTCCAACAAACACCTATTGATCAAGTTTTGGTGTGATGGTCCCCAACTAAGTTGGGTCCTAAGAGGTTAGTCACAATAGGCTTGGCCACCCAAATGGTTCTTTTCTTGACACCACATGGAGTACCAATAAATTTGGCAAACACATTGCCAACCTTATCCTTGCAAAGGGAATAAGCATCATCAATTATGATAGGGTTGGATGAGTTACCCATAGTGCATGAAGAAGAAAGGTGACCCTTCTCACGGCATATGTAGCAAGTTCTTTTCTTCACCTTCTTCTCACTTGATTTCTCCACAATAGGAGCATTAGCTTGATTCTTCTTGGGAAGAGACCTTTCTTCAACTTGAGGTTGAGCATGGCCTTGAACTTGAGGCCGCTTCCCTTGTTGCTTCTCAACTAGTGCCTTCTTCTTCAAAGGGCAAGATCTAACATGGTGCCCTTCAATTTTGCACTTGAAGCAAACAATCTTGGCCGGATCTTTCACTTGTCCTTGGCCCTTCTTCTTCTTGATAATATTGGACTTCTTCTTGTTGTTGGAGATAAATCCAAGTCCACACTTGTCATTGGGGGATTTTTGCACACTCAACATATTGTCGAGATTGGTTTTCCCTTCATGACTCTTTACCAAGTCTTTCTTCAATGAAGTGACTTGGGCCTTGAGCTCTTCGATTTCCTCTACATGGTTAGTAACAACACAAGTACTAGAGGAAGTAGAAGCTTCATTGTTAGAGCAACAAGGAAAGGAAAGTAATTCATCACAAGATGTAGCAATGTTATGAGTGGATGAATTACAAGGACTAGCACAAGGCAATATGGCATTTTGAGAAGTAGTGCAAATGTCCACATGAGGCTCACTAGATGTTACCTTTGACATAATAGCCTCGTGAGCTAATTTTAGCCTATCATGGGAAGCTAGGAGATCCTCATGGGAGCTAGAGAGCTTTCCATGATTTTCTTCCAATTTCCCATAATTGCTAGTTAGCAAATCAAGTTGAGCTCTTAGCTCAACATTCTCCTTCAAGATGGATGCTTCACAAGAAGTAGAGTTAGTAGCACAAGCATCATCACTAACGGAAAGCGGAGAAGGCAATTTAGTACGCTCATTTGAATTTGAAGCTTTAAGTTGCTCATGCGACTCGGTGAGAATGATGGGCTCACACGAAATGACCCTAGAGTCATTTTTAAGAAGCACAACATTCTCAAGGAGTTTAGCATAAGTAACTACAAGCTCTTCATATTTAGTTTCAAAATCATTTGCCACCACAAGAGTTCTATCATAGGATTTCTTTATTTTAGATAACTGTAAAGTAAAGGTCTCCTCAAGAGATTCCTTGGTGGTTTGTTCTTCTTCTAGAGCTTCTTTTAGATCTGCGATCTCATCCACGTAATCTCGGGCATGACCTTGCATTTTAAAGATGGTATTCTCATGCTCCTCAATTATTTTATTGCTCTCGGTGGCAAAAGCCAAAATCTTATAGAAGTAAGAACAAGCAATTTTATTCTTACGAATAGCATGGAAAAACATTTCACTCTTCTCAATTAAAGAAGCAAGATCATCATCCTCTTCTTCATTACCCTCATTATCATCATCACTAGATATATTGGGTTCCAAAGAAGGAGTTACCTTTGAAGACCTAGCCATAAGGCACATGTGGGAAGCAATAGATGATGATGAATAAATATTTGAAGCTCCAAGAGAGACCATGTCTTGGCCAATAGAATTTCCGGTTTCCTCTACATTGTTAGACACACAACAACTAGAGGAACAAGAGACATTTATATCATGGCAACAAGACGAAGTAAGCATATCATCATGAGATGTGTTCAAGGAGCATACACATGATATGCAAGGACTATCAACGCAAGCATGTAAAGCATTTATGGTGCTAGAAGTGTTTAAGTCCAAAGATGAAGCATAGCAATGAGATAGAGATGAATGATCATCACAAATAAGCTCACTATCAACATTGCAATTTCCATCACCACTCACCATAGAGTTACCTTGTGTCTTGCTACACTTTGGTGAAGTGGAAGAGAGTTCATCACGACCGGAAGTGGAGGGAATACAAAACTTGTTGGACATATCATATTTGTCTTGAATCTTTGTCCAAAACTCATGAGCGTTACGGAAAGGCATGATTGCAAGAATAACTGTATCGCTCACAAAATCAACAAGCACATTAGAAGCTCGAGAATTAAGATAAGAGTTTCTCTTCTCCTCTAAAGATAGACTTTGGGAATCCTTAGGAGGAGAGAAACCCATATCTAAAATTTTCTCTATATTTGGGTCCATATCATGAAAAAGATTAAGCATGCAAATTTTCCATATATCATAATTAGTGCCATCAAATATAAAAGTGTTATTGTGCACTAATCCCCTAGCCGACATCTTTGCTCTCAAGGCGGTGAAGCCTAAAATGAGAGACCTTGCTCTGATACCAATTGAAAGGATACGGATGTCGCCTAGAGGGGGGGGGGTGAATAGGCGATTTAAAACTTTTACGAATGGCTTGACAAATGCGGAATAATACTAACGTTTAATTTGCCAAGCATACAAAACCTAAATAAACTAGGTTCACCTATGTGCACCAACAACTTATGCTAAATAAGATGAGCAACTATGTGATAGCAAGATATATATAACTTCAAGCACGAAGGCTATCACAAAGTAAATTGCATAAGTAAAGGAGCTCGGGTATAGAAATAACCGAGGCACGTGGAGACAACGATGTATCCCGAAGTTCACACCCTTGCGGGTGCTAATCTCTGTTGGAGCGGTGTGGAGGCACAAGGCTCCCCAAATACCACGGAGGCTCACCGTAATCTCCTCGAGCCCTCCCACCAAGATGGAAGACCCGATCCACTATGGGACCCTTGAGGGCGGTCACCGATCCCGCACAAAGCTTGGGGCTACTCCACAACTTAATTGGAGGTTCCCAAATCCACAAAGCCACTAAGATTGGGGCACACTCCACAACTCAATTGGAGGCTCCCAAGAATCGCCACGGAGGCACCACAAAGCTTGGGAAGATCTCCACAACTTAATTGGAGGTCCCCAAGAAATCCACTGAGCCGTCTAGGGTTCCAAGAACCCAAGAGGAAATAAGCTTCTTGCTTTCACCACCGAATCTCCGAGGAGAACTCAAACCGATGCACCAAATGCAATGGCAAGAACACACGAAGTGCTCAAATCCTTCTCTCCCAAATCCTACCAAAGCAACAAATGCTATGGAGGATATGAGAGGAAGAACAAAGAGGAAATCCACAAAGAACTCCAAGATCTAGATCCAATAGGTTCCCCTCACTTAGAGGAGAAAGTGATTGGTGGAAATGTAGATCTAGATCTCCTCTCTCTTTTCCCTTAGAAAGATGCAAGAAACATGGAGGGAAGTGAGGAGGGAGGGCAAGCTTTGAAGGTCAACAATGGAGGAGAGAGAAGCCCAAAAACGTGGTTGGTTCAAGGAAGAAGAAGGGTATTTATAGGTGGGGAAAATCTGGCCGTTGGAAGCAAATCTCGCCAAAGTTCGGCAGAAAGTCCGGCGCCGCCGGACTTTTCGCCGGACGGTCCGGCGGACAGTTCGGCGGCCGCCAAAAAGCCCCCCAGCAGTGCGGTTTGGCGGGCCTCCGAATTTTTCCGGTCTTGGGCCGGATTTCCCGGCCTAGAGTCCGGCCCGGCCGGACCTAGCGCCGAACTTCCCGCCAAGAAAAAACATCAACACAAAAACGGCCATAACTTTTGCATCCGGACTCCGTTTTTGATGAACTTGGGCTCGTTGGAATCACCACAACGATCTCTACACATTCATCCATAGAAACATCATAGTCCAATAAAGGGGTATGAAACCAAATGATAAAAGGTTTGACTTAGCTATAAAGAAGAACCGGTAAAACCTCCAAACACCAAAAATGCAATAAGAGTTCTATACGAAATCCATTTTTGATGAGCTAGAGCTTGTCATGAAAATAACCACAAGCTCTAGAACCTCACATGGATAAAATCCAAATAAGAACCAAGAAAGATAATGCCAAGTATGCAAAGGTTTGAGCTCTCTCCGAACGATACGAATAAGTTACTCACTCGAGAGCCCCTCTTGATAGTACGGCTATCGATCCTAAACCCGGTCTCCCACACTATGAGACCGGTAAGAAAGAAACCCTATCAAGAACATACCTTTGCCTTGCGCATTCCACTTGAGCTAGATGGTGATGATCTTGATCTCCTCAAGTTGGACAACCTTTCTTGATTGCGCTTGCTCGGTGAAGTCTTGCGGATTGCTCCCCCATACTTCACTATGGGAGAGACACTAGAGAAATATCTTCACATGTCCATTACCACCAAATGGACACCGAACTTCAAGCAAATGATATCTTCTAGAAGCCTATCTTGAACTTGCGCTTCGACTTGATCAACATTGCACTTCATCTTCTTCTTTCATAATGATGATGTCTTGAGAATGCACATGAGAGTTCACTCCATCTTATTCCTCAAGACACACTCTATAGGCTCAACTCCCTGAATGCACATGAGAGTTCACTCAATCTTATTCCTCAAGACACACTCTATAGGCTCAACTCCCGTATGACCAATCTTCGGATCACTCCTTGAATAACACCTTGGTCATCACATAATCTTCTTTATATGCATCTTCTTATAACCTTGAAACCAACATATGGCTCAAGAGTTGTCTACGGACAAGTCCTACAAATATAACTAGATGCAAACATTAGTCCATATGCATTGTCATTAATTACCAAAACCACACATGGGGGCACATGCTCTTTCACGGTGGAGGCTGCTTCAGCCCAAAAACGTCTATGCATCTTTGCATTAGACAACATGCAGCGAGCCCTCGAAATAATGGTCATGTTCATGTGTTCAGCCACGCCATTCTGCTGAGGGGTGTACGGGATGGTGTGATGTCTTACCATGCCACCGTTGCTGCAAAACTCATCAAATTCATTTGAACAAAATTCCATACCATTATCAGTACAGAGTATCTTAACCTTTCTTTCAGTTTGTGTTTCTACCATAACTTTCCACTTCTTAAAAGCAGCAAAAACATCAGATTTATGTTTCAGAAAATATGGCCACACTTTCCTTGAGTAATCATCAATAATATTAAGCATGTAATTAGCACCACCATTAGAAGTTCTATGAGACGGACCCCAAACCTCAGCATGCACATAATCTAAAATGCCTTTGGTGGTATGAACAGAAGCATTGAATTTAACTCTTTTATGCTTACCAAAGATACAATGCTCATAGAAGTCAAACTTACTCAAGTCGCAACCATCAATTAGCTCTCTCTTCGCCAATTCTGCCATGCCAAGCTCACTCATATGTCCAAGACGCTTATGCCAAAGGTTAGTCTTACTAGTATCATCAAAATTAACAGCAGCAGCAATACCAGGCAAAGTGCTACCTCTAAGGACATATAATTTTGCCGAATTCATATCACCAATCATAACAATGAGAGAACTTGATGATACCTTCATACGTCTGTCCCCACCTTTGTACTTGTATCCGTCACAATCCAGGGTACTAAGGGAGATCGAATTCCTCGCCATGGAGGGTATGTGTTTCACTCCAGTCAACGTGCGTGTCATCCCATCATGGGTCTTGATCTGAACAGAACGAACGCCAACAATGTTGCACTGGTTGTCATTTCCCACACGCACAAAATCTCCAGTCTGCACAGACTCATAAGAACTGAACTAATCCTTGTTACAACAAATATAAAACGGACATGTGGTATCAAGAATCCATTCATCATCACGTGAAACACATGTAGCAAGAACAACTAAGAATTCACCATCAGAACTATCACTACCAGCAACAACAGCAGCCTCACCTTTACCCGAGGCTACGACAACCTTACCATTACCTTCATTGTTTTTCAGTTGGTAAGTTCTGTTTCTTTTCTCCTTGTTCTGCAACTTCCAACAATCATCAATATTGTGGTTGGATTTCTTACAATACCTACAGAACTTGTCGCGTTCCTTCGACTTTGAGCGACCTCTGTCAGTCTTACTCTTATCTCTGTTGTTGTGGTGGTAGTTATCTCGCTGCTCAGGCCTGCCTCGGACGTCCAACGCCTCTGCCTTGGAGGACAAACTTTCAGCCTGCACCATAGATTTCATCTTTTCCCTCTGCTGGAGGGCCTCATAAACTTCGGTGAGAGTTAGTGTATCACGACTTATACATATGGTGTCATAGAAATTTGTAAAGGAACTAGGCAATGAGACTAATAGTAGAAGTGCTAGATCTTCATCCTCATATTTTACCTCCATGGATAGTAAGTTGGAAATGATCACCCTGATGATCGATAGGTGATTCAACACCGACTGACCTTCTTGCAACTTGTGCTGGAACAACTTCATCTTCACTTGCAACCTACTGGTTAGATTCTTTGACATGCAGATCAATTCCAGTTTCAACCACAGGGCCGACGCAGATTTCTCTTGCAACACTTCCTGCAAAATATTATTGGATAGATGTAGTTGAATCAAAGACAAAGCCTTATCGTCTTTCCGCTTTTCTTCCTCTGTCCATGACGCAACCGGTTTCTTTCTGAAACCATCAAGTGCATCATCGAGATTTGAAGTTTGGGCGAGGATCGCCCTCATCTTCACTTGCCACAGGAAGAACCTTGTGGTGTAATCCAGCTGCAGTAGATCAAACTTCAAAGACGCCATCTCGCAAACCCTAGATTGAAAACCTGGGGCTCTGATACCACTTGTTATAAAAGCGATAGGCAATAACGAAGAACGAACAAGAAATCACAGCACGGAGACACAAGATTTTAACGTGGAAAACCCTCTCCAACAAAGAGAGGTAAAAACCACGGGCGCCAGCCAGCAAAATTTCACTATATCGGGAGTGTGTTTACAAATGCCGTGGGTTATCTAATGATGCGATAAACCCTAGCCGGCGGCTTACAAGGAATATATATAGGCGGCAGTACCGATCCATACCCCGGGGGGCTGTCGCAAGCCTCCGGCGACGGGCCTCGCTCCGCTCGTCAGAAGTTGGCCTTTAATTTGTACAATTTGGATCAGAATATAACAGAGAGGGGGGGGGGGGGGGCGCCGCCTACTGCTACTGTTTTAGAGAAGGGAAAGCTCCACAGCAGGGATACTTTTCGACAAGCGAGAAGTTCAGCTAAAGAATACAAATTACATGAACGGACTGCAGAAAGCAAGCCAAGCTAACAATTTTACAAAAGTAGAACAAACAGACAGCAACTTCGTCCACCAACTTCTTATGACAGCAACTTTGATCAACAGGGGCACATGAGACCTCTTTTCTCTAGCTGTGATGATCATCAGACTCAGAGCTATTCTCCAGCTCTCCAGCATCTCTATTTTGCCTCCCAATAGGCACTCTGGTAGAAGAACCCGCACGGTGTGATCCCATTGCCACCTCCAGCAAGGTATCAGCCCCCCTGCAAAGAGCCTCTTCGTACTCTTGCATGCTTAATCCTGCCCAATATATTTCATAAAAACAACAGCGAAGCAGATTAGTTCAATGGGAGAGTAAATAATCTTGCCCTTGAAGCAGGCTTTGTTGCGTAGTTTCTAGATAGCCCAACAAATGGCTGCCACCCCTACAATCTGGCTATTTCTGCTGGCAAGAAGATACATAGGAAACCACTATAATAATTGGGAAAAGAAGTCGGATGATTAGGTGCGCCAATCGACTTAGCAACACAACTCCAAATAAATTTGGCTGCTGGACAAGTGAAGAACATGTGTAGAATGGTCTCTTCAACAAACTGACATTTTTTATTTCTTGTCCATCCTCTTTTAGACATATTATCTTTGGACGCAATGGCATTGTGCCAGATCAGCCAAAGCCAAACTTTGATTTTTAGAGGAATTTTTCTTTCCACAGGTTCCTAAAAGATCTATCCACACCATTGCTGCAGATAATTTATACATTGATTTAACCGTAAATTGGCCAGTTTTAGTCCACTCCCAAATGGGTTTATCCTTCCCTTACGTCAAAGCAACAGTACACAAAAAATTATTGAGCTCTCTCATTTGACCTTGCAAATCAACATTCCACCATCTTCTAAAGGTGAGGCGCCATCTAGATGTTGCTGCCTCAGCTACAGTTAACTTTTGTTCATTGCAGATTTCAAAGAGATCAGGAATCTGCTTTTCAATGATTCTAAACCACACCAACAATCCCCCTAGAAGTGTGTTCTCGAGCCATCTTTCACTTGCATTTTTCCGCCACAAATGTTGAGTTATCTTTGACATGCAACATATCATTCCAGAGATCTGAATCTTTTTGCTTGTGACTGATAGGAAAAATAGTCCTGTTACTTAGATATTTCCTCCACATAAAGTTTTGCAAGGGACCTTAATCATTCTCTAGCTTCCACCAACACTTGCACATCAGGCTAATATTAAACTTAGTGAGGTTCTTGGTTCCCAATCCACCCTTGATCTTAGTGTTGGGGTTCGGTGCAAATAATAATAAAAATATTGCCTACGCAACCCAAAATTGCCCAAGATCTATCTAGGAGTAATGTTGTAACGATTACGAGAGATCGGTGACATACCCTCATAGACCGATCGCGGGGATTGCGCCCCCGGACAGGCGTTGATAACGAAGTCGATGTAGCCGACCTCAAGGTCATGAAGATCTTGAAGCCACGACACCGGTGTGACAATACCGACACAACGACCCGGCGCCACAATAGCAACACCTCCGAGTACCCATACACATACGGTGAATGATGACTTCTTCCGGCCTCTCCGATCCAGCCGAGTTTGCGGAAGTAGATCGGTTTTGGATTGGATCCAGAATTCCCGCAGCACGACGGCGTGCAGCGGTGTATTTGACCTTGAGATTGCGGTGCAGTGTTGATTTAGATGACCGACCAGTTGGGAACCCCAAGAGAAGGTATGATGAGCACAGCAGCAAGTTTTCCCTCAGTAAGAAACCGAGGTTTATCGAACCAGTAGGAAAAAGCCAAACTTCCGAAGGTGATGCCTGCTAGCTTTGCGGCAGCTTCGAACAATTTATAAGGCGCCTCGTCCAGGGCTTTGCTTTGCACCAGCAGCAACGTGGAACCTGCACACAACACAACCAAGTACTTTGCTCCCAACTTACGATGAAATTGTCAATCTCACCGGTTTACTGTAAACAAAGGATTGAGCATATCGAGTGGAAAACAATAGTAGTATGCGAGAAAGTAAACAATGCGAGTAAAAGTAAACAGTAATAGCAATGTAAAGGAAATTGAACCGGGGTCCACAGTTCACTAGTGGTGTCTCTCCATAAGATAAATAACAACATGTTGGGTAAACAAATTACAGTTGGGCAATTGATAGAATAAAGATAACGTGCATATGTCACGAGGATCACTATGAGATTTACTGTGGGCATTACAACAAAATACATAGACCTCCATCCAACTGCATCTATGACTAATAATCCACTCGCAGGGATATCGTCTGAACACCCCTCGTGTATTAAGTTGCGAACAACAGATAACTGCATTAAGCAAAGTGTGTAATGTAAACAAAACAAATGTCCTTGGACACAAGAATGTTGTTTTCTCCCTAGTGGCAACAGCACATCTACAACCTTAGAGGTTTCTGTCACTCCTCCAGATTAAATAGAGGCATGAACCCAACTATTGAGCATAAATACACCCTCTTGGAGTCATTAGTATCTACTTGGCCAAGATAGCTACTAACAACGGAGAGCATGCAAGATCATAAACAACATAGAGATAACATAAGATAATATTCAGCACATCAACTTAACATAACACCAATATTCATCGGATCCCAACAAACACAACATGTAGAATTACATAAAGATGATCTCGATCATGTAAAGCTCACGAGATCTAAACATGAAGCACATGGTGGAGAAGACAACCATCTAGCTACTGCAATGGACCCGTAGTCCAAGGTAGACTACTCACTCATCGTACCGGAGGCAAGCATGGCGATGAAGAAGACCTTCGATGGCAATTCCGCTTTCCGGCAGGGTGCCGGGAAGAGCTTCTGGACCCTCCCGATCTCGGGTCGACGACGGCGGCAGATCGCGATGTGTTTCTGGAAAATTGATCGGGTGTTTAGGTTTTTCCCATCGGGGGGTCTTTATAGGCGAAGGGGCAGCGTCAGAGGTAGACCAGGGTGGCCTCACCCATAGGGGGCGCGGGCCAGGGGCAGGCCGCGCTGCCCTATGGTGTGGCCAGCCTGTGGCCCCCCTCTGTCTCCTCTTCGGACTTCTGGAAGCTTCGGTAAATATTAGGAGGTTCGGCTTTTGTTTCGTCCAATTCCGAGAATATTTCCTGTGTATCACTTCTGAAACACAAAAACAGCAGAAAACAGGAAACTGACACTGTGGCACTTCGTTAATAGGTTAGTTCCGGAAAATGTATAAAAATGCCACTAAGTGTAACGAAACAATAGGCAAATGGTGTAAAACAAAGCATGGAGCATCAAAAATTATAGATACGTTTGAGACGTATCAAGCATCCCCAAGCTTAACTCCTGCTCGTCCTCGAGTAGGTAAGTGATAACAAAAGAATAATTTTTAAGGTAACATGCACCAACACAATCTTGATCATCTATGTAAGCATTGAGTGCTGGGATCAAAAGAACTTAAAACATGGGCATGAAAGACATAATCTTGATAGAAGAAACTGAGCAACCATGTTATAACATGAAAAAGAACACAAACGAAAGATCATGAAAAATGAAACAATGAAAGTCAAACGTGTGTTCAGATCATATGGAAAAACATAGCAAATGGTTTTTAGCTTGTCCTTCATAGAATAGCAAAACATAAATGCATAGGACACCTTCAAGTTTAAGAGGGCGACTAGATACAAATAATTTAAGAACAAGTGAAACCAAAATCATGAATCAATTAATGATAAACTTTGGGACTATGCACATTAAACTCAAAATGACAACTATGCTCTCTTAGACGGTGCATAAAGGTAGAAGGTGGTGACTCAACATAAAAGTAAAAGAAAGGCCCTTCGCAGAGGAAAGCAGTGATTGCAAGTTTTATAAACCTTCAAAAATTATGGTACTTACTAGCTTTGAGCTCTCATTGCCCCCATCACAGGCATCTTGAATGGTTAAAGTTAATGCGAGTACAATTATGAAGCATATGATTAACAAATCATAAGTTGAAAACCTCGTGTCCCGTGAAGTATGAATACCCAAACCTCATGCTACTCGACTTAGAGTCCCAAGCAAGCTCTTGTCATTGTAAGTATACATGTATCATCGAGAACCGCCAACGGGGTACCTCCGTGCCTGATGACATGGAACAAGCCCACATCAAAATGATAGGACAAACAGACAATGAACACCGCGACATCTGTTTTATTTACCATTGGTATAGCTTTTTATTTTGAGATGCGTCGTCGAATGTTCACTATGGGCATGCTGTAAATTTCCACCATGAATTATGCATGGCTTAGATTAGCGGCCCAGGTGTTTCTCTAACACGTATACAAACTCCATGATCCTGCAAGATTCCCAACTTATTTCACATCGCGAGTATCCATAAACAAAAGATCACGATATCAACTCAAATAAGAAGTGCAATGTTGAAAGCTTACCCCATGACGGCATGGTTTGGCTAATTTCCAAGTTACAACATGCAAGCATAACAACTCAACATAAGAGAGCCACAATGTCAAAATTTTAAGAACTAGAAAAGTAAAGTGTGTCATCGGGTTCGTGAGAGCTTTACTGACCAATTTTTGCATAACACCAAAAGAGATTAATTTGAAGGACAGATAAAAGCAAGTCAAATGTACTTTGGAATAGCAAATTGCTAATAGGTATGTATGGTGGACACATTGGAATAACTTGATTTTTGGGAGTTGGATACACGAGTAGAGCTCATACTCAGTACAAAATGAGGGCTAGAAAAGACTGGGAGCGACCAACTAAGAGAGCAATAACGGCCATAATCATGCATAGCGATAAAACATCATTAAGAGAAGCATAAGATGGCATCAAAAGTCAAAAACTAAATGATCATAGAGGCTTATGGCGACTTTGTATGAGTCAAACATGTTGTAGGCATGTGCCAAGTCAACCCAAATAAAGCATCAAGGAGAAAACCAAATTAATGCTTCCAAATAATAAAAACAACGCATGATTTTTTTCAAAGGCTCATTAAGCAATCTCAGTCATTTGAGACAAGTCATGCTACAACAAAACCACTAAGCATACTATCAAAACAACATCAAGCATGGCATGAAAAAGTCTAAGCCACAGTCTAAATAAGCTCCTTTTTGTAACACTTTTTTGCATGAAACTTTTTCTCTTTTCCAATACCATTCGAACTTTTTTGAAACAACTCTTTTGATGAAAACCAACATGGACCAGAGGTCAAAATACACCTTGATACAAAGATATAACAAGATCTGAACAAAAATCAAGGCGATAAGCGAAAGCTAAACGTAGTTCTAGAAAAAGAGAACACTCGTTGAACGATAAGATTGAAAAACGGAGTGTTCTTGGTAAATGAAAAGCAAGTAATCTTCTCCAAAAGAAATTTGTTGGGGTCCAACCATTTATTGCAGCAAACAAAACTAAACAAAACTGAAAACTAAAGTAAAGACGCTCCAAGAAAAACGCATAGTGCATGAAGCAAAAAATATATAGTGTGTTGAAAGGTGACTGATGTCTACGCACGCGTCTGTTCTTGTAGACAGTGTTGGGCCTCTAAGTGCAGAGGTTTGTAGAACAGCAACAAGTTTACCTTAAGTGGATCACCCAAGGTTTATCGAACTCAGGGAGGAACAGGTCAAAGCTATCCCTCTCAAGCAACCCTGCAATTACGATATAGAAAGTCTCTTGTGTCCCCAACACACCCAATACACTTGTCAGATGTATAGGTGCACTAGTTCGGCGAAGAGATTGTGAAATACAAGCGGTAGTGATGATAATAAGTAGCAAATATGATCTGAAATAAATATCGCTGCGAGCAAACATGTAACAAAACAGTAAGTAAACGGTGTGCAATGCTTGGAAACAAGGCCTAGGGATCATACTTTCACTAGTGGACACACTCCCAACAAATATAACATAATTGAACAAATAAATAACTTCTCTTCACTATGGTACTCTGAATTACTCTCCTATTGAATAACACTAATCATTGCGTAGTGGCTACGGAAGCACCCCTTAAAGTTCATCAAGTACTTGACAAACACCACTCATAGAGATATCCAAATCAAATCATGACTCAAGATAAATATTATTGCAACTTAGACCAAGTACTAACACGGCGCACACACTATCAACATTACACCATGAAAGGAGGAATAGATCACTTCAATACTATCATAGTGATAATTATTCTCATAATCCATAAGAGATCACAATCGTAGCCTAGACCAAGTACCACCACGATGCACGCACTGTCACCGTTACACCATGGCAGGAGGAATAGATTACTTTAATAACACACTAGAGTACACATAATGAAGAAGAGTAACATCTACTTATTTAACATGATACAAACTCACGATCACATAAAGATCACATCATGGGAGAGAGAGGTGAACCACATAGCTACCGGTAGAGCCCTCAGCCCCGGGGGAGAACTACTCCCTCCTCATCATAGGAGACAGCAAGGTTGATGGAGATGGCGGTGAGGTCGATGGAGACGGCGGAGACGACGATGGAGACCGATGGAGATGGCTCCGGGGGCACTTCCCCGTCCCGACAGGGTGCCGGAACAGAGACTTCTGTCCCCCGAAATTCGTCGGCGGCGGCGGCGGAGCTGCGGAACTCTTTCTGGAAATTTTGCCGACTCCTCTAGGGTTTTCCGTCCTGAGGCTTTATATAGGCGAAGGGGGGTCGTCAGAGGGCAGCGAGGGGCTCCTCACACATAGGGGGCGCGGCCAGGGGCTGGGCCGCGCCACCCTGGTGTGAGGGCAGCCCCTGGCCCCCCTCCGGCTCTCGTTTGGTCCTCGTCCTTCGTCCGGGAAAAATAAGTGTTCTGGAACTTGTTTCGTCCAATTCTGAGAATATTTCATGTGTAGCTTTTCTGAAACACAAAAACAGCAGAAAACAGGGAACTGGCACTGTGGCATCTTGTCAATAGGTTAGTTCCGGAAATCGCATAAAAACGCCACGAAGTGTAACAAAACACAAGGCAAATGGTGTAAAAACAAGCATGGAGCATCAAAAATTATAGATACGTTTGAGACGTATCAGCATCCCCAAGCTTAACTCCTGCTCATCCTCGAGTAGGTAAGTGATAACAAAAGAAATAATTTTTGAGGTGACATGCACCTACACAATCTTGATCATCTAGGTAAAGCATTGAGTGCTGAGATCAAAGAACTTAAAACATGGGCATGAAAGACATAATCTTGATAATAGAAACTTGGCAACCATGTTATAACATGAAAAAGAACACAAACAAAAGATCATGAATAATGAAACAATGAAAGTCAAACGTGTGTTTAAATCATATGGAAAAACATAGTAAATGGTTTTCAGCTTGTCCCTCATGGAATAGCAAAACATAAATGCATAGGACACCTTCAAGTTTAAGAGGGCGACTAGATACAAATAATTTAGGAACAAGTGAAACCATAGTCATGAATCAATCAATGATAAACTTTGGGACAATGCACATTATACTCAAATAAAGCAAGTAAAAGAATGACAACTATGCTCTCTTAGACGGTGCATAAAGGTAGAAGGTGGAGACTCAACATAAAAGTAAAAGAAAGGCCCTTCGCTGAGGGAAGCAGTGATTAAACATGTACTAGAGCTTTTCATTTGTAAAGCAGAGAGATAAAACTTGGGTTTTGAGAGGTGGTTGCTTTTGTCAACGACTGGCAATGGGGTTCTTACTATCTTCCATACAAAAATGAAGCAAGTTTTTGAGAGAGAGATTGGCACTTTTGTGCTCTTTTATAAAGCTTGGCACTCCTCCCCACCATTTTTCCTTTCTCAAACCATGGCTAACCGATTCCATCGGGTGCCCACCAACATTCACATACCATGGAGGAGTGCCTTTTTTATTTTTGGAATAAGAAAATATGGAAGATAGCAAATCCGACCACTACGTCCCCATGAGTTGAAAACAGTGTCACAAAATAAGAAGTATTTTGAAGGTTTTTTTTTTGAAAGGTAGCACATGAAAATTTACTTGGAATGGCTTGCAAATACCATGCATAGGAATTTATAGTGGACACAATGGCAAACTTGATTTTTGAAAGTTGGACGCACGAGTAGAGCTCATACTCAGTACAAGGCGAGGGCTAGCAAAAGACTGGGAGCGACCAACTAAGAGAGCAATAACGGCCATAATCATGCAAAGCGACAAAGCAACATTAAAAGAAGCATAAGATGACATCAAAAGTCAAAAACTAAATGATCATAGAGGCTATAGGCGACTTATTTTTGTAGTCAACATGGTATAAGCATGCGCCAAGTCAACCCAAATAAAGCATCAAAGGAGAAAACCAAATAAATGCTTCCATATAATAAAAACAACGCATGATTTTTTTCAAAGGCTCATTAAGCAATCTCAGTTATTTGAGACAAGTCATGCTACAGCAAAACCACTAAGCATACTATCAAAAAGACATCAAGCATGCCATGCAAAAGCCTAAGCCGCAGTCTACACAAGCTCCTTGTTGTACCACTTTTTTGCATAAAGCTTTTTCTCTTTTCCAACACCATTCAAACTTTTTATAAACACCTCTTTTGATGAAAACCAATAAAGACCAGAGGCAAAAATACACCTTGATGCAAAGATAAAACAAGATCTGAACAAAAATCAAGGCAAAAAATGCAAGCTAAACCCAGTAGCAGAAAAAGAGAACACTCGTTGAAACGATAGGAGTGAAAACTAGAGTGTTCTTGGCAAATGAAAAGCGAGTTCATCTCCTCCAAAATAAACATGATGTGATCTAACCATTTATTGCAGCAAACAAAGCAAAAGAAAACTAAAAACTAAAACAACTGACGCTCCAAGAAAAACACATAGTTCATGAAGCAATAAAAATATAGTGTCTTGAAAGGTGACCTGATTTTTGCCGATGAAGAAGGGGTGCCTCGGGGGCATCCCCAAGCTTTGATGCTTGTACTTCTTGGATATTTCTTGGGGTGATGCATGGGCATCCCCAAGCTTGAGCTTTTGTCCATTCTTCAACTCATCTCATCACTCTCCGATCCCTACACTTGAAAACTTCCTTCATACAAAACTAAACACAATTCTATTAGCAACATTAGTGTAAGCATAACATAGAATCAACCCTTTTTGCTTCAGGTTTCAACCTAAAACCACCACATATTAAGCATATAGTACTGTAGCAACTTCCCCAAAAGTTCCGTGATCAAAAGAACTCAAAAAGAAAGCGATAAAGCGGCAAACACAAATATTGGCAGAAATCTGTCAAAACAGAACAGCTGACAAACGTCGAATTTTTAAAGGGTTTTCTGTTGCTCAAATAAAAAAGTGTTCAACTAATGAAAGTTTGGATATAACCTGGGGCATATGCACAAGAAATCGCAGGTCCAAAAGATATACGGAGAATTTTCACGAATTTTTACGGTGCAGCACCGAAAACTGTTTCAGGACAGCAACATCCCCAAATCTTACCACACTCAAATTAGAGGCTTCTCTTGGCACAACAATGAAATAAAAAGGATAAGGAGCGGTTATTACAGTAGTAATAACTTCCAAGACTCAAATAAAAGAAAAATTACTGAAAATAAAACAATGGGTTATCTCCCAAGAGTGCTTTTCTTTAACGCCTTTGAGCTAGGTGCAGTAATTTGCAAAGATGCTCATGTGGGCGCCATATAAGAGCTTGAGGCAAAGGCGCCATATAGGAACTTAAAGCAATAGAGAGCATCAAAAAGCAGATATGAAAGACATTTAAATCTAAACCACTTTCTATGCATAGGAATCTTGTAAGAAAATAAATCAACGAGGCACATAGTAGCAAGCATGGATAGATAAAACAAGTGCCACTTCAAGATTTGCAACATAAAGAGGAGAAACTCAATATTGTTGAGATCCTTCAAACCATGTTACCCTCTATCATAATAACTTTCAGTAGTATCATGAATAGAACTAACAATATAACTATCACATAAAGCATCTCTATCATGAGCCACATGCATAAAAGAATTAATACTCCCCACATGAACAATCGTAGTAGGAGCAGATTCAACATAATAATTATTCTCATCACCATAATCATCAAAAATAGGAGGCATATTGTAATCATAACTAATTTTATCCTCAATAGTAGGTGAACTGAAAATATTATACCCATCATCATAGCCATCCTAAACTAGAGGTTTAGTATCATCACAAGCTAGAAAGCAGCTATTTTGCAAAGCATACTCATCAAACATATCATCATAAGAAGGAACATCACATATGGGAGATAAAATATTATCAGAACAAACTTTCTCCACTAAAGCTGGGAAACTAAAAATATCATGCTTAACAAAACCAGCTTCCCCAAGCTTAGACTTTTCTATAGCATTAGTAATAACAGTGTTCGAAACATTCATACTAACAACACTATTAGCATGCAAATTAAGCTCCAAAGGTTTTTCAATTTTCTCTTCAAACACTTCATATCTAAACTCAGGAAAAAGACTAAAAAACTCTTTATTTTCCATTAAGCCTAACTAGTGAAAATAAAAACAAGAAACAAAAAGATGTAATTGCAGGATCTAAAGGAAATAACTCCGAGCACTCACACAGGAGGATGCAAGTACCTTTTACCTTACCTCCTCGGCAACGGCGCCAGAAAAGAGCTTGATGTCTACGCACGCGTCTGTTCTTGTAGACAGTGTTGGGCCTCCAAGTGTAGAGGTTTGTAGAATAGCAGCAAGTTTCCCTTAAGTGGATCACCCAAGGTTTATCAAACTCAGGGAGGAAGAGGTCAAAGCTATCCCTCTCAAGCAACCCTGCAATTACGATACAGAAAGTGTCTTGTATCCCCAACACACCCAATACACTTGTCAGATGTATAGGTGCACTAGTTCGGCGAAGAGATAGTGAAATACAAGCGGTAGTGATGATTATAAGTAGCAAATGTGATCTGAAATAAATATCACTGCGAGCAAACATGTAACAAAATAGTAAGTAAACGGTGTGCAATGCTTGGAAACAAGGCCTAGGGATCATACTTTCACTAGTGGACACACTCCCAACAAATATAACATAATTGAACAAATAAATAACTTCTCTTCACTATGGTACTCTGAATTACTCTCCTATTGAATAACACTAATCATTGCGTAGTGGCTACGGAAGCACCCCTTAAAGTTCATCAAGTACTTGACAAACACCACTCATAGAGATATCCAAATCAAATCACCACTCATAGAGACTTCTGTCCCCCGAAATTCGTCGGCGGCAGCGGCGGAGCTGTGGAACTCTTTCTGGAAATTTTGCCGACTCCTCTAGGGTTTTCCGTCCCGAGGCTTTATATAGGCGAAGGGGGGGTCGTCAGAGGGCAGCCAGGGGCTCCTCACACATAGGGGGTGCGGCCAGGGGCTGGGCCACGCCACCCTAGTGTGAGGGCAGCCCCTGGCCCCCCTCCGGCTCTCGTTTGGTCCTCGTCCTTCGTTTTGGAAAAATAAGAATTCTGAAACTTGTTTCGTCCAATTCCGAGAATATTTCCTGTGTAGCTTTTCTGAAACACAAAAACAGCAGAAAACAGGGAACTGGCACTGTGGCATCTTGTCAATAGGTTAGTTCCAGAAATCGCATAAAAATGCCACGAAGTGTAACGAAACACAAGGCAAATGGTGTAAAAACAAGCATGGAGCATCAAAAATTATAGATACGTTTGAGACGTATCAGTGACCTGATTTTTGCTGATGAAGAAGGGGTGCCTCGGGGGCATCCCCAAGATTTGACGCTTGTACCTCTTGGATATTTCTTGGGGTGTGTGTGCATCCTCAAGCTTCAGATTTTGTCCATTCTTCAACTCATCTCATCATTCTTCAATCCCTATACTTGAAAACTTCCTTCATACAAAACTCAACACAATTCTATTAGCAACATTAGTGTAAACATAATAATGAATCAGCCCCTTTTTGGTTCATATTTCAACTAAAAACCACCACATATAAAGCATATACTACTGTAGCAACTTCCCCAAAATTTCCGTGCTCAAAAGAACTAAAAAAAAAGCGATCGAGAGGCAAACACAAATAGTGGCAGAAATCTGTCAAAACAGAACAGCTGACAAATGTCGATTTTTTCGAGGGTTTTCTATTGCTCAAATCAAAAAGTGTAAAACTAATGAAAGTTTGGATATAACCTGGGGCATATGCACAAGAAATCGCAGGTCAAAAAGATTTTCTAAGAATTTTCACGAATTTTTATGGTGCAACACCGAAATCTGTTTCAGGACAGCAACATCCTCAAATCTTACCTCACTCAAATTAGAGGTTTCTCTTGGCACAACAATGAAATAAAAAGGATAAGGAGCGGTTATTACAGTAGTAATAACTTCCAAGACTTAAATAAAAGAAAAAGAACTAAAAGTAAAACAATGGGTTATCTCCCAAGAGTGCTTTTCTTTAACGCCTTTGAGCTAGGCGCAGAAAGGTGCAAATCAAGTAATATCAAGTGATGAAGCATTAGGGTCAACGGGTGCCTTATGCCTTTCTCTCTTACCTTTGCTCTTAACTTTAGGGAACACATGATTATTGCAAGGTGGAGAGATGAATCTTATGGCGCCTTTTCCCACATCTATAATGGCGCCTATGAGCTTTAGTAGGGACCTTCCAAGCATGATTTGTCCTTTTCCTACACATTCAATAACAAGATAATCAGTAGATACCATTTTTCTTAGGACTTTTGTATAAACTCCTTCAGCTATTCCAAAGGGAAATATAGTGGCATTATTAGTAAGAGAAATTTCTTCTCCCCCCTCAAAAAGTTTCCAAAGACTCAAAGATTCATAAACATCCTTTGGCGGAAGACAAAATTCAGACATAATATCACAACGAGCATGAAAAGTTTCACCACTAATGGTGATTTTTACCGAAGGATACCAACTTGATGGTTCAGAATTTATTGGCACATAATCAAAATACTGGCACAAAGTATTATAGCAATTATTCAAAGAAGCAGTGTGAGTCTCAAGAGTATTAAGTCTATTAAAAATGCTCACAGGAGAGGAATCAAAATCAGTTGGCATGCTATAAATTGTAATCAACTTTTTTATAATATTGAAAGCTTGATCTCCATCACAATGAAGAAAATCTCCTTCTGCTGTAGCATCCAAAGCATATCTATAACGAAGAGCAAGTCCAAAGTAAAAGCAACTAAGAAGCAAACTCAAAGTCATTTTCGGTTTAGTTTTTCCATGCCAATCATAAATTGTAGACCAAGCTTCTTTGAAACTTTCCTCACTCTTTTGTTTGAAAGTGAAGATCATTTCCTCGGGCGACATAGTAGCAGCAACTAAACTAGACATGATAAACAACTATAAAGGAAACTAAATTTTTTGTATTTTTGATAAAACAATGAAAGCGAAAATAAAGTAAAGCAAAACTATAACAAAGTAAAGGATGTGCGTGCAAAACTCCCCTTGTAGAAGTCTTCTTTTTCCCCGTCGCCAGAATACAGCTTGATTGCGGTGCGGTGTTGATATAGATGACCGACCAGTTGGGAACCCCAAGAGAAGGTATGATGAGCACAGCAACAAGTTTTCCCTCAGTAAGAAACCGAGGTTTATCGAATCAGTAGGAAAAATCCAAACTTCAGAAGGTGATGCCTGCTAGCTTTGCGATAGCTCCGGACAATTTATAAGGCGCCTCGTCCAGGGCTTTGCTTTGCACCAGCAGCAACGTGGAACCTGCACACAACACAACCAAGTACTTTGCTCCCAACTTACGATGAGGTTGTCAATCTCACCAGTTTGCTGTAAACAAAGGATTGAGTGTATCGAGTGGAAAACAATAGTAGTATGCGAGAAAGTAAATAGTGCGAGTAAAAGTAAACAGTAATAGCAATATAAAGGAAATTGGACCAGGGTCAACAGTTCACTAGTGGTGTCTCTCCATAAGATAAATAACAACATGCTGGGTAAACAAATTACAGTTGGGCAATTGATAGAATAAAGATAACGTGCATATGTCACGAGGATCACTATGAGATTTACTCTGGGCATTACAACAAAATACATAGACCGCTATCCAACTGCATCTATGACTAATAATCCACTCGCGGGGATATCGTCTGAACACCCCTCGAGTATTAAGTTGCGAACAATAGATAACTACATTAAGCAAAGTGTGTAATGTAAACAAAACGAATGTCCTTGGACACAAGAATGTTGTTTTCTCCGTAGTGGAAACAACACATCTACAACCTTTGCGGTTTCTGTCACTCCCCCAGATTAAATAGAGGCATGAACCCAACTATCGAGCATAAATACCCCCTATTGGAGTCACTAGTATCTACTTGGCCAAGATAGCTACTAACAACAGAGAGCATGCAAGATCATAAACAACATAGAGATAACATAAGATAATATTCAGCACATCAACTTAACATAACACCAATATTCATCAGATCCCAACAAACACAACATGTAGAATTACATAAAGATGATCTCGATCATGTAAGGCAGCTCACGAGATCTAAACATGAAGCACATGGTGGAGAAGACAACAATCTAGCTACTGCTATGGACCCATAGTCCAAGGTAGACTACTCACTCATCGCGCCGGAGGCAAGCATGGCGATGAAGAAAACCTTTGGTGGCGATTCCCCTCTCTGGCAGGGTGCCGGGAAGAGCTTCTGGACCCTCCCGATCTCGGGTCGACGATGACGGCGGATCGCGATGTGTTTCTGGAAAATTGATTGGGTGTTTAGGTTTTTCCCGTCGGGGGGTCTTTATAGGCGAAGAGGCAGCGTCAGAGGTGGACCAGGGTGGCCTCACCCATAGGGGGCGCGGGCCAGGGGCAGACCGTGCCGCCCTATAGTGTGGCCAGCCCGTGGTCACCTCCGTCTCCTCTTCGGACTTCTGGAAGCTTCGGTAAATATTAGGAGGTTCGGCTTTTGTTTCGTCCAATTCCGAGAATATTTCCTGTGTAACTTTTCTGAAACACAAAAACAGCAGAAAACAGGGAACTGGCACTATGGCATTTTGTTAATAGGTTAGTTCCGGAAAATGCATAAAAATGCCACGAAGTGTAACAAAACACTAAGCAAATGGTGCAAGAACAAGCATGGAGCATCAAAAATTATAGATATGTTTGAGACGTATCACCTTGCTCCTGCGCAGCCCTTCGGGGAGCCACATGAGAGAGAGAGAGGGGAGAGGGGAGGCGCATGAGAGGGAGAGTAGAGCTCTTCCAAGGAGCTCCCTCAATCCACGTGTGTCCAACTCTCCTCCAAGGGGGGCCTTTATAGATGGGGATGGGGGAGAGCTTACCCCCTACTAAGCAATCTAGGGATGCGGCCAAGGGGAGGACCAGGTGCACCTAAAGCTAGGTCAGCCCTTGCCGACCTTCCTCTTGGGCCCCCTTTCGGCCCACCCCAAACCCTAGGCGCCCCCTCCACCTTATTTAATAAGGGGAGGGCCGCTAGGGCCTATTGGGCTCCCCTCTGGGAGGAGCCCAATAAGGTGGCTGCCTTAATTAATTAATTAATGTTATATTAATATTAATTCATTAATTAATATCAGTTACTTTATTATTTAATTCCATGTTGCTCTGAAACTCCTTCTAGAACACTCCGAACAACTTTTGGATCATCGTGGAACTTTTCCGACTTCCTATTGTCAACCCTTTGATAATTCCAGATATACCAAAACATCTTACATGTCATTGAACCCTTAAGCGTATTACCCTATGGTTCAGGAATACTCTAGACATTACCGAGACTCCTCTCCGGTAAATGATCATCAATCAGATCTAGATATCCGTGATGACCCCTGTGCATTCACAAAGGACTTTCGTCGTTGAACCGCAAACATCGATGTCCTATTCCCTTTGTTTCCATGATACTTGCAATATCCAAACCTTGATCGTTGGTGTCACCATACCTAGTTCAATCTCGTTACCGACATTTCCATTTACTCGTTCCGTGATATTCCATCCCGTGACCTACTCACATGTTGCAACATTGGATGAAATCTCATTGAGTGGGCCCAGGGTATCTTTCCGTCATGCGGAAGAACAAATCCCGCTCTTGATGCATACGCCTCAACATACTCCATTGGAAAACCCAAAAGACACCATTTCAGTCACCCGGTTAAGGTAGTGACGGTTGTTGCAATCAAAGCTTCTGCCGGAAGTAGTGATTAAATATGATCTCACTGTCTAAGGATTAGGTTACAATGTTTGTTATTATCGCAACATGAACATCGTGACATGATCGTGTTACATAATAATATTCGGCAAGTCCATCATGGCATTTACACAATGGCATGAACCTCATTGACAATTAGACATAATTGTCACATGATCCGGAAACTGATCATCAGCTGACAAATGAGCTAGTGTAGAGGTTTACTAGGGACTCTAATTGTTTAATACCACACATGTATCTGTTTTATCTGACTGACATAGTTATAGCACATTATTAAACTTATCAGGAAGTAAATGAAATATGCAAATAAACCATTTACTATTTTCCTCTAGGGCATATTTCCTTCAGTCTCCCACTTGCACTAGAGTATAAATAATCCAGATGCATGTAGTCATGACACCATATCATACATATGTGGCATTGACCATGCTTTCTCGTGAGAGAGTGTTTCAATGACCTGTACAACTCAGACCTTTTATATTCTTTGAAACTTGTCAACCTGTTTGACATTATTCCATCATCAAATGATGTCGTTAAAGTATATGTTTTGGTAGAAGAGTGAGACTTTATATTCTCGTGATTGCAATGACAGTTGATCAGTGATGACCCACAAGTATAGGGGGTGTATCATAGTACTTTCGATAAATAAGAGTGTCGAACCCAACGAGGAGCAAAAGGTGTTGATAAGCAGTTTTGATCAAGGATTCACTGTAAATACTAGCAAACGGGTTTTCAGGGGTATTTGGTAATGCAAATAAATAAAGTACAAGTAAATAAAAGACAATAATAATAATTGCTGCAAGTGGCCCAATCCTTTCTAGAGCAAAGGACAAGCCGGTTGTGTGACTTATGATTACCAAACGTTCCCGAGGACACCCGGGAGTTTCTGTCGAGTGCTTTCGCTTCATGCAGCTAAGTAATCTTCATTGGTTTGATAACCGTTATGGGGGTGAACCTATGCTAGTGCACTACCCCAACTTGGACTAATACACACGTGATTATACCCCTTGCAAGCATCCACAACTACAACAAAGTAATTAAGATAAATCTAACCATAACCTTAAACTCTGAGATCCTACACTCCCTGGTGCAATGGTTTCCTAACGGGAGTTTAGGTTTCTGTCGCTCCGGCAACCCCGCAATTAGTAGCCAAATACACAATGCATTCCACTAGGCCCATAAAGGTGAAGTATCATGTAGTCGACGTTCACATGATACCACTAGTAAAATAGCACCACAACATATAAATATCAAACCATTAAATATTACTCAACATAATTTCACTACTAACATCTCAACTTCTCCCATGTCCTCAAGAACTAAACGAACTACTCACAAGACATCATATGGATCATGACCAGAGGTGAAATAATTGTAAATAACAATCTGAACATAAACCTTAATTCAACGGTTCCACTCAATAGCATCAACTACAAAGAGTAATCAACACCGGAAAGTTTCCCCTAAGAATTGGACAAGATTCAACCCAAGATGTTACATCGGGATGGCGTGGTGATGGTGAAGATGAAGGTGCTGATGATGAAGATGATGATCCCGATGATGCCCAGCTCGATGGTGATGATGATGGCGACGATCTCCCCTCTCTGGAAAGGAATTTCCCCGGCAGATTTCTGCCTGCCGGAGAGCTTTCTCTCTCTCGGTGTTTTCCACCCCGCAGAGGCGGCGGAGTCTATCTCTGATCCCCCCTGGGGTCTTAGGTTTTCGGGGACGACGATATACGCGAGGGGGCACTGGCAGAAGTGGGCCAGGGTAGCCACACCATTGGATGGTGCGGCCAGGGCCTAGCCTGCGCCAACTGGTGGTGTGGGCCCCTGGCTGCTCCCCTCGCTCTCTCCTTCTGGCTACTTTCGTCTTCAGATGAAATATGATTTTCCGGGTATTTTCCTGGAATTGCTGATCTTCAGAAATATGGTGTCTTGACGGTCCTTTTTCTAGCAGAATCCTGACTCCGGCAGCAAGTTCTCCAATAATCATCAATCATGCGAAAACAGAGGAAACAACATAAGTATTGATGACCCACAAGTATAGGGGATCGCAACAGTCTTCGAGGGAAGTAAAACCCAAATTTATTGATTCAACACAAGGGGAGCCAAAGAATATTTATAATCCTTAACATATGAGTTATCAATTCAGCTGCACCTGGAAACAGACTTGCTCGCAACGGTTTATCAGTAGCAACAGGTTTATAGTGGTGATAGTAGCAAAACAGTAACAGCAATAGTAAAATAAAAGCAGTAATAGTAGCAATAGTAAACAATAGGATTAAAGACTGTAGGCATAGGGATAGATGTACGGGCGTTGCATGGGTAAGATAATTCATGAAATCAGTGAGACATGGGCAATTGCAGATAAAAAATGATAAAGCATCCTAGTACTAAACAATCATAGGCATGTGTTCCGTATATAGTTGTACGTGCTCGCGATGAGAAACTTGCACGACATCTTCTATCCTACCAGCCTGTTGTAGCAGGGCCTCAAGGGAAACTACTGGTAATTAAGGTACTCCTTTTAATAAAGTACCGGAGCAAAGCATTAACACTCGGTGAACACATGTGATCCTCACATCATAGCCATCCCCTCCTGTTATCCCAATTTCTGTCACTTTGGGGCCTCGGGTTCCGGACAACGATATGTGTAAACAACTTGCAGGTAAGATCATAAACAACAAGTATCATCATAAAACAATAACAAGTTCAGATTGTAGATCATGGCACTCGGGCCCAAAGTGACAAGCATTAAGCACAGCAAGTTGCAACAATGTCATAAGCACTAACAGTAGATACTAGGCACTATGCCCTAACAATCTCATAGCAAATTACATGAATGGTCTCATCCAATCCCTACCATCCCCTTCACCTACAGCGGGAATTACTCACACATGGACGGGGGAGTCATGGATGGTTGATGGAGAGACGTCGGTGATGATGGTGATGAAGATCTCCTCCAAATCCCCGTCCCGGCAGGGTGCCAGAACGGAGTTTCTGGTTCCGAATCGCGATTTCTGATGGCGGCAGCGCAGCGGAAGTCTATCTAGGAAAAACGTCAAACCCCCGCTCCTTTCAGGTCAGAGGGTATATGTAGGCGGAAGGAGGGGTCGAGGCGATGGCCAAGCTGGCCTCACCACAGGTGGGCGCAGCCAGGGCTGGGCCGCGCCCCCTTATGGTGAGCCCAGCTCCCAGCCTTTCTTCGTCTCCTCTTCTGGCTCCGTGGGTCTTCTGGTAAAATAGGATTTTTGCAATATTTTCCGGGATTTTTTTCCTGAAAGTCGGATTTCTGCACAAAAACAAGACACCAGGGCAATTCTGCTGAAAACAGCGTTAGTCCGTGTTAGTTGTATTCAAAACACACAAATTAGAGGAAAAACAATAGCAAAAGTGTTCGGGAATGTAGATATGTTTTGGACGTATCAACTCCCCCCAAGCTTAGTTATTTGCTTGTCCTCAAGCAATTCAGTTAACAACTGAGAGCGATAACAGAAACTTTCACGAACACATTTGCTTCAAAAGATGTACATATTCTAACTATATGATCAAGTACTCAGGTAATTCATAATAATAAATATGCAACTAATGTTACCTCATAGTCAAGCAAGCTATGAAAGAGTGCCAATACACTAATAGCAAGTAACATGAACATAAGAAGTTACAAGATTATAATGTTCATAAATAATATGGAAGAGTGGTATCCCGCTTGCCTTTATTTGTGGAGCAAACATAAATGCTGAGGCGCCTCTGAAGTTCAAAGGAAGACTAGAAGTAAAAATATCAAAGATACAAGCATCAAAGTTATACCACAATCAACCGTGTTCTGGGACAAGCACATTACACTAAGAATAACAGCTATGCTCTCAAGAAGGTGCTTAAAGTTAGAAGATGAAGACTCAACATAAAAGTAAAAGAAAGGCCCTTCGCAGAGGGAAGCAGTGATTTAACATGTGCTAGAGCTTTTCATTTGTAAAACAGAGATAAAATTTTATTTTGAGAGGTGGTTGTTTCATGTCAACGACTGGCAATGGGGACTTGCTATCTTCCATACTAAACAAGTGAGAGCGGTTCCGAGTTCTTTGAAAATTTGGCACATTGGTGCTCTTTTATAAAGCTTTGGCACTCCTCCCCACCTTTTTTCCTTTCTCAAACCATGGCTAACAGATTCCATCGGGTGCCCACCAACTTTCACATACCATGGAGGAGTGCCTTTTTTTTACATTTAAATTACAATGGTCTGACCAGGTCCCTTGCAAAATTAATGATGAGCAGATGAAGCTGCCTAGTCGAGGGGTACTTAATTTAATATGGAAGATAGCAATTCCGACCACTACGTCCTCATGAGCTAAAAACAGTGGCACAAAATGAGAAGTAGTTGAAAGTTTTGAAAGGTAGCACATGAAAAATTTACTTGGAATGGCTTGCAAATACCATGCATAGGAATTTATAGTGGACTCTTTGGGGTTACTTGGTTTTCATGAGTTGGATGCCCGAGAAGTATTCCCTCTCAGTACAAGTGAAGGCTAGCAAAAAGACTGGGAAGCGACAATCGAGAGAGCAATAGCTGTCATAATCATGCTTGCGACAAAACAAAATTAATATAGGCATAAAAATGATACAGAAACTCTGAGGAAAGTAAATCATCAAGGCTTAATTGACTTTTTGTTCAGTCATATGCATGCTTGAGCATCTGCCAAGTCGATTCAAATGAAACTTTCAGAGGAGGATACCACAATATCAGACCATATTATGAATAAAACAATGCAAGCAAGCGTTTACATGACATGCTACAAACTATTAGTAAATTGGAACTAATCATATGAGAGCAAGAACTACAAAGCATCCATTAGATAACATATACCTTACATGAACCGACTAAGCATGTCCACATAGATGAGTATATGTACAAAAATGAAAACAAATAGAGTTCATACCAGCCTCTTACCACATCTCGGATTGTCATATGTCATCATTATTGCCTTTCACTTGTGTGGCTTGAATAATATGAAGTGAATACCAAGCTCCAATGGAGTCACGGGAGACTGAACTCTGCAACAAACTTTACAAAACCGAAGAAGAACAACAAATATTTTTGGGTTTTCGATTTTTGAAACAAGAACAGAAGGAAACATCAAACAAAGCAAAATATTTTTGGATTTTTCAAATATCAAACCGAAAATGGAGAACAAAGCAAACCAAAGCTAGAAAACTAAAAATACAAATGAAGAGAAACAACGGAAATATTTTTGGTCTTTTTGTGTTTTGGAAAGTAGAGATAAGAACAAGAACAATAAAGAAAAGAAAGCGAAACATGGATATACAAAGTACCGACAAAATATGATATGTAGATGAGTGAATCGTCGGCGTACCTCCCCCCAAGCTTAGGCTTTTGGCCTAAATATGACGAAGAAGCACCTTCGTCATGATATGAACTCGAGGGCGCCCCGGTGTGGTACGTGGTGTAGTGATAGGCCGGTGCCTCCTCTTCCTCCTGATCCACAGTGCCATGCTGTACATGGAAGCCAAGCAACCCAAGCTGCTCGTCCAACTCCTCCTTCAAGCGCAACCATGGCCTACTATGAATACTGAATAAACTAGGTTGTGGCAAAGGCACTTCCCTTTCCTCTCCATCAGTGAATAACATTCTACAAACTAATTTCCCTACACATGAGTTAGCAATAACAAAGTGATGGAGCTTCATGGCAGCAAGATCGAGCCTCTGTGGAGCCAACAATATATCATTAGGAGCAATAGAAAGTCCTAGAGCAGCAACAATGCGCACAATAATAATGCCTCCATAAATGGGCCCCCTAGCGGCTAGGCGACGAGCAATAAGAGCACCGAGGTTATACTTCTTGCTAATATCAAGAGAGGTAGCTAGAAAATCTAAATGATAGTTAGAGATATTGCTAATGTTCCCCCTACCAAGAACACCAGTGGCAGGATAGTAAGTAAAATATCTAATAGCTGGGAGTTGAATATTCCTTATCTTGCCACGTTGTGCTGTGCGGTCATCATCGTTAGTTACTCCTCGGTAGAGCTCCAACAAATCAGCGGGCTGTTGTAGCATCTTCTTTGCTGTCCCAAACATGGGAATACCTAGAATATCACAAAACTTCTCCAAAGACATGGCGATAGACTTATCATAAATCTTAAATTCAATGGAAGGCTTAAAATGAGAGTTAGTAAATTTAAAGCTTTCAACAAAAATCTTCATAAGCATAGCATATTGATTACTCTCATCCGTCATGTATGTAGTCAATCCAACCCTGTCAACAAGGAGTAAGAAATCCTCAAGAATCCCTGCATCACTCAAAAAGTTAGCACAAGGGAAGGTGGATGGATGCGCATCTCCATCGTCCCCCTCAATGTTCGGTGACTTAAGATCTTCATTGTAGGATATCGTATATTGAGCAGTAGATCTTGAAGGCCTTGATGACCTTGGTGCTTCTCATTCAAAGACTTCTCCATAGGTGTAGTTGTCCATTTCCCTTTTCTGAATTTTTTTAACAAACCTCATAAAAAATGATTTTGAGACAAACAAATGTAGGGAACTACTATAGGGAGTTACTAGGGGACTAACATGCATCAAAATAACATTTCTAAGCAATAGAACAAGCATGCAAACTCATTTCTCCTATCACCTATAGAGCTAAAATACTCAAGAAATACTCCACTAAACAAAATTCTACTTGGATAATCGAAGGAGTCACATACCAGAGAACAAATGATTCTGCACCCTTCTATTAAAATTATCTTGCTTAACAATAAAATTATCAAACTCATCAAAGCATTGATCAGGAGGTTTAGAGTAAGGAATATCTCTATCATCAAAGCGTTGGAGAGAGTGTACCTCAATAGTAGATAAGTGAGGGATTGGCTTACATAATTCTTCTATAGGAGGTAAATTCTTCACATCTTCGGATTTAATCCCTTTCTCCTTAAGAGATTTCTTGGCTTCCCTCATAAATTCATCATTTAATTCAATCATTCCTCTCTTCTTTGGTGTTGGCTCTGTAGTTGGCGCTGGTGTTGGTGGTGTTGACTCAGCCATAGTCCAATCATCATGATTCCGGCTTATTTTAGCCATTAGTTCTTCAGCTTCAGCCGGAGTTCTTTCCCTGAAAACACAACAAGCACAACTATCCAGATATGTCTTAGATTCATCAGTTAGTCCATTATAAAATATATCAAGGAGTTTATTTTTAGGCAATGGCTCCTTAGGCAATGCTCTAATTAAAGAGCAAAACCTTGCCCAAGATTCAGGCAATATCTCTCCTTTTCCCTGTTCAAAGTCAAAGATTTTCTGCACAGCAGCATGTTGAGCACTAGAAGGAAAATATTTCTGAAAGAAAGAATTAACCAAAGCAATAGGACTATCAATAGATCCAGGAGACAAATTATTAAACCAAGTTTTAGCTGCACCTTTCAATGAAAAAGGGAAAATCTTAGCAACAAAGTAAGTGCGAAGCTTAATATCATCAGAAAACAAATTACTCAAAGTAGAAAGATCATTCATATGTCCGATAGCACTTTCATTTTCAGTACCACAAAAAGGGTCTTTCTCAACAATATATATGTAATATAAATCTAAAGAGAAATCATAATCCTTATCCCTAATATTTATGGGAGAAGCGGCAAACTTAGCATCAGGAGATAATTTATATCTAACAGCACGTCTCGCTAGAAGTTCCTTGACAGCATTAGCATCACAAGTGGCATGAGCTTCAGCAATAAAGTCATCGTCAAGCTCAATATAAGTGTCATCAAGATCATCACTTGGGCATTCCCTAGACTCAGGTGAACTAATAGGTGTAACACTAGTGTTCCCCAATTGCTTAGTCCTAGCAATTGTAGCATCTAAAAAGGAACCTAACGAACCACTCTCATCAAGCACAGTAGAAGCATCATCTAAATTATCAGTAGCATTTTCAAACTCAGTAGAAGAAGTAGCAGTAGCGTGTGCATGTGGTGGTGTAAGAAACTTACTCATAACAGATGGTGAATCAAGAGCAACAGAGGTGTTCAGAGTCGTACCTCTTCTTGTAGTGGATGGCAATATAGGAACTTTTCCATCACGAGGTTTACCCATGATGAATGGATTGCAGCGAACAATATGAATTCCAAGTGAACGTACAAATAAAGCTATGCTCCCCGGCAACGGCGCTAGAAAATAGTCTTGATGACCCACAAGTATAGGGGATCGCAACAGTCTTCGAGGGAAGTAAAACCCAAATTTATTGATTCGACACAAGGGGAGCCAAATAATATTTATAAGCCTTAATAGATGAGTTGTCAATTCAGCTGCACCTGGAAACAGACTTCCTCGTAGCAGTTTATCAGTAGCAATAGGTTTATAGTGGTGATAGTAGCAAAACAGTAACCGCAATAGTAAAATAAAAGCAGTAATAGTAGCAATAGTAAACAGTAGGATTAAAGACTGTAGGCATAGGGATAGATGTATGGGCGTTGCATGGATAAAATAATTCATGAAATCAGTGAGACATGGGCAATTGCAGATAAATAATGATAAATCATCCTAGTACTAAACAATCATAAGCATGTATTCCGTATATAGTCGTATGTGCTCGCGATGAGAAACTTGCACGACATCTTCTGTCCTACCATCCTGTTGCAGCAGGGCCTCAAGGGAAACTACTGGTAATTAAGGTACTCCTTTTAATAAAGTACCGGAGCAATGCATTAATACTCGTTGAACACATGTGATCCTCACATCATAGCCATCCCCTCTGGTTATCCCAATTTTTGTCACTTTGGGGCCTCGGGTTCTGGACAACGATATGTGTAAACAACTTGCAGGTAAGATCATAAGCAACAAGTATCATCATAAAACAATAACAAGTTCAGATCTGAGATCTTGGCACTCGGGCCCAAAGTGACAAGCATTAAGCATAACAAGTTGCAACAATGTCATAAGCACTAACAGTAGATACTAGGCACTATGCCCTAACAATCTCATAGCAAATTACATAAATGATCTCATCCAATCCCTACCACCCCCTTCGCCTACAACGGGAATTACTCACACATGGATGGGGGAGTCATGGATGGTTGATGGAGAGACGTCGGTGATGATGGTGATGAAGATCTCCTCCAAATCCCCATCCCGCCAGGGTGCCAGAATGGAGTTTCTGGTTCCGAATCACGGTTTCTGATGGCGGCCGTGCAGCAGAAGTCTATCTGGGGAAAACGCCGAACCCCCGCTCCTTTCATGTCAGAGGGTATATGTAGGCGGAAGGAGGGGTCGAGGCGATTGCCAAGCTGGCCTCACCACAGGTGGGCGCGACCAGGGCTGGGCCGCGGCCACTGGTGGTGAGCCCAGCTCCCAGCCTTTCTTCGTCTCCTCTTCTGGCTCCGTGGGTCTTCTGGTAAAATAGGATTTTTGCAATATTTTCTGGGATTTTTCTGGAAAGTCGGATTTCTGCACAAAAACAAGACACCAGGGCAATTCTGCTGAAAACAGCGTTAGTCCGTGTTAGTTTTATTCAAAACACACAAATTAGAGGAGAAACAATAGCAAAAGTGTTCGGGAAAGTAGATACGTTTTGGACGTATCAAGTATCATATCTAAATATGAAATATATCAATGAATAACAGTAAATTATGATATACAATAGTGATGCAATATGGACGTATCAACTCCCCAAGCTTAGACCTCGCTTGTCCCCAAGCGAAAACTGAACTCGGTAAACATGACCACATGTTTATTGAGTGAAGTGTCGATAAACAAAATACGGACAAGAAGCATCACACTTACCAAGGCACAAGTCATAATAGACAGCAACTTCCCTTCATATAACTTGACTTGCAATAAGCAAAGGGAATTACAATAAAGGTGCACAAGGTAAATCATGATTGGTGATGGCAAACCTTTATTCTTGGTCAGAGAACAATGAACAGATTAAAACTTATATTTTGATCAGAGCCTTTTATATTAGAGCTAATATAGCAAAAACCACATGCTCAATCATAACAATCTCTTTACAGTCATAGATAGCTTTCAAATGTATATTCTTTCAGATAAAAGCATCGTACTAAACAAAGGAAGACAGGAAACAAGATTGAATAAATCAACATATGGATGATTGAAACACAACAACTCAAATGCTTGCTTAAGATAGAGGGGAATAGGTTGACTCAACATAAAAGTAAAAGATAGGCCCTTCGCAGAGGGAAGCAGGGATTAAACATGTGCTAGAGCGTTTCATTTGGAAAACCGGGATAAAAGTTTGTTTTGAGAGGTAGTTGTCTTTGTCAACGACTAGCAACGGAGTCCTTGCCATCTTCCATACTAAACAAGTGAGAGCGATTCCGAGATGTTTGATTAATTGGCACAATTGTGCTCTTTATAGTTTGACACTCCTCCCCACTTTTCCTTTCACAAACCATGGCTAGCCGATTCCATCGGGTGCCCACCAACTTTCACATACCATGGAGGAGTGCCTTTTTCTTTTCTTTTTCTCCTTTTTTTGTTATATAATGGTTTGACTAGCTCCCTTGCAAAATTAGTGATGAGCACATGAAGCATGCAAGTCGAGGGGTACTCAATTTAGTATGGAAGATAACAAACTCAACCACTATGTCCTCATGAGCTAAAAACAGTGGCACAAAATGAGAAGTAGTTGAAGGTTTTTGAAAGGTAGGACATGAAAATTTACTTGGAATTGCTTGAAATACCATGCATAGGAATTTATAATGGACTCTTTGGAAGTAACTTGGTTTTTTGGGAATTGGATGCACGAGAAGTATTCCCTCTCAGTACAGGTTTTTGGCTAGCAAGGATGGGTAGCAACCATAAAAGTTGCATGAAACAAACAAACATATATGTGATAGAAAACAATCATGCAAACTTCCTTGAAAATACAAACGATCTTAGCTTGAGAATACTAATGCTTATGAGCCAATCATGAAGGAAAGCTAAAATGATGTATCTACAAGTATTTCCCTCTTTTTTCTACTCAAACCTCAAGGTATTGTTGCTACTGACCATTGCTAAGTTTGCCAAAACCAACTAGATTTACTCATGCTCCCAAAGTGATACCAATACTAATCAACAAGACTAATCATATAAGAAAGATTGCAAACTAAAATAAAGTGTGCAGAAAGCAAATGATAAGACTTCTCATTAATATTTCATAACCGCAACTCACACCAAGGGATACATAGATAACCAACTAAAGGAGGATACTTGCACACTGCAAACTATTTTATAAGATAACTTCTCTGTTCATGATATGACTCTACTTGAAAAGTAAATGGGTAAAAGGTAATGATGTGATACCACGGCACTCCCCCAAGCTTGGAACAAGCCAAGGGGATGCCAATACCAATGACGAATTACTCCTTCGGCGGTGGTGGTGAGTCTTTAATAAGTTTCTCAATAAGTTCCTTCAACTCATCAATCTTGTAGGTGAGATTACGAATCATCTCCGAATTGTGCTTAATGCGGCTCATGAACATGTCAGACTGCGAATCCCAACTCTTGGAATTATTTCCCCACCCTTCTTCGCGCTTAAAGCTCTCTTTCTCTGCACGGTTAGAACGATCTATATCCCAACTAGAGGGTAATTTTGCTTTAGGCACCCTTTGGAATTGATGTTCATGTATGAGAGTATGGAAGGGATTGTTGCCTAAAGAAGATGTCCTTGGAACTAAGGAATGGCATGGAACACTCCCTCCAGTTCTTATTCGTGCACTCTTCTTGAACTTGTCATGATTTGTCACCACTCCAATGCTTGCAACGACGATGCTAGGGTATGGACTCTGGTATTCTTGCATCTCTTCTTCTTCGGCTTCACTCTCAACCTCTTCCTTTAGCTTAGGGTCTTGGTGATCATCTTCTGGAGGTGTCTTTTCCTTGTCATTGCTTGCGGAGGCCATGATGCCGCTAAAACTGAGAACAACTCTGACAGAAACAGATCAAAAAAAAAAACGAGAACACGATATATAGACCTCGGGCAATCCACGGGGTTATATAGGCGAAAATTAAACATCAAAACGAAGGCACAGGAGGAAACCGGGACGGAAACGAGCTTCGAGGCGGACGCACCACAGGGTGGCGCGGCCAGCAGGGGGGCCATGCCACCAGGTGGTGTGGAGCCTCCGGGCTCCGTTTCCAACTCATTTTTGTCTCGTGATTTTTCATATTTAATAAAAACAACAAAAGTATAAGCAAAAAAGTTTAACGCGAACTTTTTCTGACTAGAACTGTTACCTATTCAAAAATGGACTCTGCAGTTTCCTGCATATGTTCTTTGATGAATTCTTCCGGAGTCACCACTTGAATAACATCGACATCTTCATTATAAGAATCTCCAGAAATATAATGCTTGAGTCTTTGCTCATTCACCACTTGCGTAGTATTATCTTTAAGAGAAATAATCTTTATCGCACCTGAATGATACACCTCTTCAATAATAAAGGGTCATTCCCATTTCGAGAGTAATTTTCCTGCAAAAAATCTAAGACGAGACCTATACAATAGAACTTTCTCACCAACATGAAATTCTCTTTTAAGAATTCTCCTATCATGCCATTGCTTGACTTTCTCTTTAAAAAGTCTGGCATTCTCATAAGCATCACTTTTCCACTCATCTAAGGAACTCAAATCAAGCAACCTTTTCTTACCGGCAAGTTTAAAATCCCTATTAAGCTCTTTCACTGCCCAAAAAGTTTTGTGTTCTAATTCTAAGAGAAAGTGACACGCTTTTCCGAAAACCATTTTGTAAGGAGACATGCCCATGGGATTCTTATAAGCCCATAAAGTATCGTTCAACTTGCTAGCTGCTAGCGCGTGGTTGACGTGGGAGAATGTAATTGATGAAGGAGCTTCTTATTCTTCAAGTCCCTGTCAACAGCACTAGAAGATTCCTTGTGCGTGGTGAATGACCAACCAGTTGGGAACCCCAAGAGGAAGGTATGATGAGTATAGCAGCTAGTTTTCCCTCAGTTAAGAAACCAAGGTTTAATCGTTCTTGGAGAGGAGAGACAAACGACTGAAGGTGATGCTTGCTAGTTTGCGACAGCTTCGGACAATTTATATATGGTGCCTCGTCCAAGCTTTGCTTGCTAGCTACAACGCGGAACATGCACACAACACAACCAAGTACTTCATTCCCAACTTGCGATGAGGTTGTCAATCTCACCGGTTTGCTTGAAACAAAGGTTATGAGCGTATCGAGTGGAAAGTGATAATAGTATGCGAGTAAAGTAAACTGGTGATAGCAATATGATGGAAATAGGATCGGGGTCCACAGTTCACTAGTGGTGTCTCTCCATAAGATAAATAACACATGCTGGGTAAACAAATTACAGTTGGGCAATTGATAGAATAAAGATAAACGTGATATGTCAAGAAGATCACTATGAGATTTACTCTGGGCATTACAACAAAATACATAGACCGCCATCCAACTGCATCTATGACTAATAATCCACTTGTGGCGAATCAATCTGAGAACTCCACAAGTATTAAGTTGCGAACAACAGATAATTGCATTAAGCAAAGTGTGTAATGTAAACAAAGCATATGCCCTTGAGCATATGAATGTTGTTTTCTCCCTAGTAGCAACAGCACATCTACAACCTTAGAGGTTTCTGTCACTCCCCCCAGGTTAAATAGAGGCATGAACCCACTATCGAGCATAAATACCCCCTCTTGGAGTCACTAGCAACTACTCGGCCAAGATAGCTACTAACAACGGAGAGCATGCAAGATCATAAACAACATAGAGATAACATAAGATAATATTCAGTACAACAACTCAATCATAAACACCAATATTCATCGGATCCCAACAAACCAAACATGTAGAATTACATAACGGTGATCTCAATCATGTAGGGCAGCTCATGAGATCTAAACATGAAGCACATGGTGGAGAAGACAACCATCTAGCTATTGCTATGGACCCATGGTCCAAGGTATACTACTCACTCATCGCTCCGGAGGCAAGCATGGCGATGAAGAAGACCTCCGGTGGCGATTCCCCTCTCCGGCAGGGTGCCGGGAAGAGCTTCTGGACCCTCCCGATCTTCGGGTCGACAGCGGCGGCGGATCGCGATGTGTTCTGGAAAAGTGATCGGGTACTTAGGTTTTTCCCGTCGGGGCGTCTTTATAGGCGAAGAGGCGATGTCAGAGGTGGGGCCAGGTGCCCTCACACCATGGCGGCGCGGCCCAGGCCCTGGCCGCGCCAGCCTGGTGTGTGGGGGCCTGGTGGCCCCTCTCCTACTCTCCTTCGGATGACTAGAAGCTCCCGGACAAAATAAGACTTCAGGAACTTGTTTCGTCCAATTCCGAGAATATTTCCTGTGTATCACTTCTGAAACACAAAAACAGCAGAAAACAGGGAACTGGCACTGTGGCAACTTGTTAATAGGTGAGTTCCAGAAAATGCATAAAAGTGCCACGAAGTGTAACAAAACAGTAGGCAAATGGTGTAAAAACAAGCATGGAGCATCAAAAATTATAGATACGTTGGAGACGTATCAAGCATCCCCAAGCTTAACTCCTACTCGTCCTCGAGTAGGTAAGTGATAGCAAAAGAATAATTTTTGAGGTGACATGCACCTACACAATCTTGATCATGTATGTAAGCATTTGTGAGCTGGGATCATAAGAACTTAAATCATGGGCATGAAGATATAATCTTGACAATAAGAACTTAGCAACCATGTTGTAAACATGCAAATGAACACAAACAAAAGATCATGAAAATGAAACAATGAAAGTCAAACGTGTGTTCAAATCATAAGGAAAAACATACAAATGGTTTTCAGCTTGTCCTTCAAAGAGAGCAAAACATAAATGCATAGGACACCTTCAAGTTTAAGAGGGCGACTAGATACAAATAATTTGAGAACAAGTGAAACCAACAATATGAATCAATCAATGAACTTTGGGACAATGCATATTACACTAAGAATGACAACTATGCTCTCTTAATGGTGCATAAAGATAGAAGGTGGTGACTCAACATAAAAGTAGAAGAAAGGCCCTTCGCAGAGGGAAGCAGTGATTGCAAGTTTTATAACCTTCAAAAATTATGGTACTTACCGGCTTTGAGCTCTCATTGCCCCCATCATAAGCATCTTGAATGGTTAAAGTTAATGCGAGAACAATTATGATGCATATGCTTGACAAATCATAAGTTGAAAACCTTGTGTCCCATGAATACGAGTACCCAAACCTCATGCTACTTTACTTAGAGTCCCAAGCAAGGCTCTTGTTATTGTAAATATATGCATATCATTGAGAACCGCCAATGGGGTACCTCCGTGCCCGATGACATGGAACAAGCCCACATCAAAATGATAGGACAAGCAGACAATGAACACCTCGACATCTCTTTTATTTGCCATTTGTTTAGCTTTTTATTGTGAGATGCATCGTCGAATGTTCACCATGGGTATGCTGCAAATTTCCACCATGAATTATGCATGGCTTAGATTAGCGGCCCAGCGTTTCCCTAACACATATACAAACTCCATGATCCCCACAAGATTCCCAATTCATTTCACACCGCGGGCATCCATAAACAAAAGATCACGATATCAACTCAAATAAGAAGTGCAATGTTGAAAGCTTGCCCATGACTGCATGGCTGGGCTAGTCTCCAACTTACAACTTGCAAGCATAACAACTCAACATAAGAGACCACAATGTCAAAATTTTAAGAACAGGAAAAAGTAAAGTGTGCCTTCCGGTTCGTGAGAGCTTTACTGACCGAATTTCGCATAACACTGGTAAGAGTTTAATTTGAAGAGAAAATAAAAGCAAGTCAAATTTACTTGGAATAGCAAATTGCTAGTAGGTATGTATGGTGGACACTTTGGCAAACTTTGGCTTTTAGGAGTTGGATGCACGAGTAGAGCTCATACTCAGTACAAGGCGAGGGCTAGCAAAAGACTGGGAGCGACCAACTAAGAGAGCAGTTATGGCCATAATCATGCAAAGCGACAAAGCGACATTAGAAGAAGCATAAGATGGCATCAAAAGTCAAAAACTAAATGATCATAGAGGCTATTGGCGACTTTGTAAGAGTCTAACATGTGTGAGCATGCGCCAAGTCAACCCAAATAAAGCATCAAGGAGAAAACCAAAATAATGCTTCCATACAATAAAAACAACGCATGATTTTTTCAAAGGCTCGTTAAGCAATCTCAGTTATTTGAGACAAGTCATGCTACAGCAAAACCACTAAGCATACTATCAAAAAGACATCAAGCATGACATGAAAAATCCTAAGCCGCAGTCTACACAAGCTCCTTCTTGTACCACTTTTTTGCACAAAGCTTTTTCTCTTTTCCAACACCATTTGAAATTTTTTAAGACACCTCTTTTGATGAAAACCAATAAATATCAGAGGCAAAAATACACCTTGATGAAAAGATATGACAAGGTCTGAACGCAAATCAAGGCGAAAATGAAAACCAAAAGCAGTAGCAGAAAAAGAAGAACACCCGGGGAAATTGTAAGAATGAAAACTAGAGCGTTCTTGGCAAATGAAAACGAGTACATCTCCTCCAAAGGAAATTTGTTGGGGTCCAACCATTTATTGCAGAAAACAAAACTAAACTAACTAAGAAAACTAAAACAACTGACGCTCCAAGAAAAGCACATAGTGCATGAAGCAATAAAAATATAGTGTCTTGAAAGGTGACCTGATTTTTGCCGATGAAGAAGGGGTGCCTCGGGGGCATCCCCAAGCTTTGACGCTTGTAATTCTTGGATATTTCTTGGGGTGATGCATGGGCATCCCCAAGCTTGAGCTTTTGTCCATTCTTCAACTCATCTCATCATTCTCCAATCCCTACACTTGAAAACTTCCTTCATACAAAACTAAACACAATTCTATTAGCAACATTAGTGTAGCATAACATATAATCAACCTCTTTTTGCTTCAGGTTTCATCTCAAAACCACCACATATATAGCAAATACTACTGTAGAAACTTCCCCAAAAGTTCCATGATCAAAAGAACTCAAAAGAAAGCGATAAAGCGGCAAACACAAATATTGGCAGAAATCTGTCAAAACAGAACAGCTGACAAAGGTCGAATTATTGAAGGGTTTTCTGTTGCTCAAATCAAAAAGTGTTCAACTAACAAAAGTTTGGATATAACCTGGGGCATATGCACAAGAAATCGCAGGTCCAAAAGATATACAGAGAATTTATACGAATTTTTACGGTGCAGCACCGAAAACAGTTTCAGGACAGCAACATCCCCAAATCTTTACCTCACTCAAATTAGAGGCTTCTCTTGGCACAAAAAAGAAATAAACAAGATAAGGAGCGGTCATTACAGTAGTAATGACTTCCAAGACTCAAATAAAAGAAAAAGTACTGAAAGTAAAAACATTGGGTTATCTCCCAAGAGTGCTTTTCTTTAACGCCTTTGAGCTAGGCGCAGAAAATTGCGAATCAAGTAACATCAAGTGATGAAGCATCAAGCTCATAATTTGCTCTAAGAATAAAGTCAAAAAGTAATTTCTTTCTTTTCCTAGGGAAGTGTTCCATACCTTTCTTTAGTGGGAATTGATATTTGATAGTGCCTTCCCTCATATCAATGATAGCACCTACAGTTCGAAGAAAAGGTCTTCCCAAAATAATAGGACATGAAGCATGGCATTCAACGTCCATAACAAGAAAATCAATGGGAACAAGGTTATTGTTAACCACAATAAGAACATCATTAATCCTTCCCAAAGGTTTCTTCTCAGCAACATCAGCAATAGGAACATCAAAATAACATTTTTCAAGCGGTGGTAAATCAAGCATGTCATAAATCTTTCTAGGCATGATAGAAATACTAGCACCTAGATCACATAAAGCATGGAAATCATAACCATTAACATGCATATCAATGATGGGTTCCCAACCATCTTCTAACTTCTTGGGAACAGAAGCTTTTTGCTTCAACTTTTCATCCCTAATTTTCATGAGAGCATTGGTAATATGCTTAGTAACAGGAATATTTAAAGAACTAGCATTGGGAGTCAAAGCAAGCTTTTGCAAGAACAAAATTACTTCAGATATATTGCAGCCATCAACATCAAAATCATTAAAATAAGTAGAGCTATCATCTCCCACACTCCGAAAAATTTTAGCACTCTTTTGAGAAAAAGTTTTGGCAGTTTTAGGCTTTTTAACACAAGGAGTGGGAGTTTTCTCTACTCCAATCAAAGTAAGAGGATTGCTAGCATTAGGAGCAACATCATTAGAGGTAGTAATGGTACATACCTTCATCTCTCTAGCCATCTCATCTTCTCTTTCCCACCTGGCATGCAATTCCGCTAACAATCTAATATTTTCATCAATTCCAACTTGAATAGCATTAGCGGTAGCAAAAGGATCAGGCTTAGCGGACATTCTGTTAACCAAAGAAGATTGCACATTAGACAATAATGAAATATCGGTTTCAGCTTTGGAAACCTTAGCTTGCAATTCAGGAATAGCCTTGTTTAAATTTTCAAGTTGATGACTAATAGTCCTCAACAGAGCTGATTGCTCCTCCATAGTCTTGGTGAAAGCCTTGTTCTGCTCATATTGCACCTGCATAAAATTCTTGGTAGCCTTTTCAAGTTCAAAAATTCTTTCTTCACTAGGCATTTTAGGTCTACCAAGATAGCTATTATCACCATTAGAAGGAAATGCCCTATAATTGTTACTAGCAAAATTGTTCCTATAAGCATTGTTGTTAAAATTATTGTTTCTAATGAAGTTCACGTCAACATGCTCTTCTTGAGCAACTAGAGAGGCTAAAGGAACATTATTAGGATCAACATGAGTCCTATCATTAGCAAGCATAGCCATAATGGTATCAATCTTATCATTCAAGGAAGAGGTTTCCTCAACAGAATTTACCTTCTTACCTTGTGGAGCTCTCTCGGTGTGACATTCGGAATAATTTACCATCATGTTGTCGAGTAGCTTTGTTGCGGCGCCCAAGGTAAGGGACATAAAAGTGCCTCCAGTAGTTGAATCCAATAGATTCCTCGAAGAAAAATTCAGTCATGCATAAAAAGTTTGGACAATCATCCAAGTAATCAGTCCATGAGTGGGGCAATTCTTTATCATAGATTTCATTCTTTCCCAAGCTTGAGCAACATGTTCATTATCAAACTGAGTAAACTTCATAATATTGCTGCGCAAGGATATAATCTTAGCAGGAGGATAGTATCTACCAATAAAAGCATCCTTACACTTAGCCCATGAATCAATACTATTCTTAGTCAAAGACAGCAACCAATCTTTAGCTTTTCCTCTCAAAGAAAAAGGAAACAACTTGAGCTTAATAATATCACTTTCTACATCCTTATATTTCTGCATCTCACATAGCTCAACAAAATTGTTGAGATGAGCTGCAGTATCTTCAGTACTAGCACCAGAGAATTGCTCTTTCATAACAAGGTTCAACAAAGCAGGCTTAATCTCATAAAAGTTTGCAGCAGGAGCAGGTGGTGCAATAGGAGTGCAGATAAAATCACTATTGTTCGTGCTAGTGAAGTCACACAACTTGGTGTTTTCAGGATTGGCCATTTCAGCAAAACGAAAGTAAACAAGTAAAAACAACTACCAAGGATTCTAATTTTTTTGGGTTTTTGATATAAAACGATGCAGGTAAAATAAATAAAGTAAAGCAAAACAATAAAACAAAGTAAAGGATGTGCGTGCGAAAACTCCCCTCGCAGAAGTCTTCTACTTCCTCCCCAGCAACGGCGCCAAAAAATTAGCTGCTAGCGCGTGGTTGACGTGGGAGAATGTAATTGATGTAGGAGCTTCTTATTCTTCAAGTCCCTGTCAACAGCACTAGAAGATTCCTTGTGCGTGGTGAATGACCAGCCAGTTGGGAACCCCAAGAGGAAGGTATGATGAGTATAGCAGCTAGTTTTTCCTCAGTTAAGAAACCAAGGTTTAATCGTTCTTGGAGAGGAGAGACAAACGACTGAAGGTGATGCTTGCTAGTTTGCGACAGCTTCGGACAATTTATATATGGCGCCCCGTCCAAGCTTTGCTTGCTAGCTGCAACACGGAACCTGCACACAACACAACCAAGTACTTCATTCCCAACTTGCGATGAGGTTGTCAATCTCACCGGTTTGCTTGAAACAAAGGTTATGAGCGTATCGAGTGGAAAGTGATAATAGTATGCGAGTAAAGTAAACAGTGCGAGTAAAGTAAATAGGTGATAGCAATATGATGGAAATAGGACCGGGGTCCACAGTTCACTAGTGGTGTCTCTCCATAAGATAAATAACACATGCTGGGTAAACAAATTACAGTTGGGCAATTGATAGAATAAAGATAAATGTGATATGTCAAGAAGATCACTATGAGATTTACTCTGGGCATTACAACAAAATACATAGACCGCCATCCAACTGCATCTATGACTAATAATCCACTTGTGGCGAATCAATCTGAGAACTCCACAAGTATTAAGTTGCGAACAACAGATAATTGCATTAAGCAAAGTGTGTAATGTAAACAAAGCATATGCCCTTGAGCATATGAATGTTGTTTTCTCCCTAGTAGCAACAGCACATCTACAACCTTAGAGGTTTCTGTCACTCCCCCAGGTTAAATAGAGGCATGAACCCACTATCGAGCATAAATACCCCCTCTTGGAGTCACTAGCAACTACTCGGCCAAGATAGCTACTAACAACGGAGAGCATGCAAGATCATAAACAACATAGAGATAACATAAGATAATATTCAGTACAGCAACTCAATCATAAACACCAATATTCATCGGATCCCAACAAACCAAACATGTAGAGTTACATAACGGTGATCTCAATCATGTAGGGCAGCTCATGAGATCTAAACATGAAGCACATGGTGGAGAAGACAACCATCTAGCTACTGCTATGCACCCATGGTCCAAGGTAGACTACTCACTCATCGCTCCGGAGGCAAGCATGGCAATGAAGAAGACCTCCGGTGGCGATTCCCCTCTCCGGCAGGGTGTCGGGAAGAGCTTCTGGACCCTCCCGATCTTCGGGTCGACGGCGGCGGCGGATCGCGATGTGTTCTGGAAAAGTGATCGTGTACTTAGGTTTTTCCCGTCGGGGGGTCTTTATAGGCGAAGGGGCGATGTCAGAGGTGGGGCTAGGTGCCCTCACACCATGGCGGCGTGGCCCAGGCCCTGGCCGTGCCAGCCTGGTGTGTGGGGGCCTGGTGGCCCCTCTCCTACTCTCCTTCGGATGACTGGAAGCTCCCGGACAAAATAAGACTTCAGGAACTTGTTTCGTCCAATTCCGAGAATATTTCCTGTGTATCACTTCTGAAACACAAAAACAGCAGAAAACAGAGAACTGGCACTGTGGCAACTTGTTAATAGGTTAGTTCCGGAAAATGCATAAAAGTGCCACGAAGTGTAACGAAACAGTAGGAAAATGGTGTAAAAACAAGCATGGAGCATCAAAAATTATAGATACGTTGGAGACGTATCACTAGCCCAGTTTTTCCTAGATCTATTAATAGTCTTCTGCAAGATAGACTTGATCTCTCTATTTGATAGCTCTAGTTTCCCAGTAGTTTGGGGATGATAAGCAGAAGCAATTCTATGATTAACGTCATATCTAGCAAGAGTCTTCCTAAAACCTCCATGAATAAAATGAGAACCTCCATCAGTCATAAGATATCTAGGCACAGCAAACCTAGGAAAAATAACATCCTTAGGCATCTTTAGCAAGGTCTCACCATCAGCGCTCTTCGTAGGTATAGCTTCTACCGACTTAGTAACATAATCAACATCAACAAGTATATGAGTATAACCTTCTGAAGGGGGAAAAGGACCCATAAAGTCAAATCCCCAACAGTCAAATAGTTAAATAACAAGAGAATAATTCATAGGCATCTCATTGGGTCTAGAAATATTTCCAACTCTTTGGCATTCATCACAAGATAAAATAAACTTTCTAGCATCTTTAAAAAGGGTAGGCCAATAAAAACCTGATTGTATTACCTTTTGTGCAGTTCTATCTCCAGAAGGATGTCCTCTATAAGCACTACCATGACATTTCCTCAATATCTCTTGTTGTTCATATTCTGGGACACATCTTCGCATAATACCATCCACTCCTTCTTTATTTAAGTGTGGGTCATCCCAAAAATAATGCCTCAAGTCATAAAATAATTTCCTTCTTTGCTGAGCTATAAATGTTGGAGGCAAATACTTGGAAACAATAAAGTTAGCATAATCAGCATACCAAGGACTCTCTCGCGAAGTTACCTTTATTGCAGCCAACTGTTCATTTGGAAACTATTATTAACAGGAATATGATCAAACGAAATGTTTCCAATCTTGACAAATTATCAGCAACATGATTTTTAGCACCTTTTCTATCTACAATATGCAAATCAAACTCTTGTAAAAGTAACACCCATCTAATAAGCCTCGGCTTAGCATCCTTCTTTGCCATAAGATATCTAATAGCAGCGTGATCAGTATGAATAGTAACTTTCAAATCAACAATATAAGCTCTAAACTTATCACATGAAAAAACAATAGCAAGAAACTCTTTCTCAGTAGTAGCATAATTCTTTTGAGCAGCATCAAGAGTCTTACTAACATAATGAATAACATTCAACTTCTTATCTATGTGTTGTCCAAGAACAGCACCTACAGTAAAATCACTAGCATCACACATAATTTCAAAGGGTAAATTCCAATCAGGCGGTTAGACAATAGGAGCAGTAGTTAGAGCCTTCTTAAGAGTTTCGAAAGCTTCCTTACAATCATCATCAAAAACAAATGGTACATCCTTTTGAAGAAGATTAGTAAAAGGCTTTGAAATCTTAGAGAAATCTATAATAAACTTCCTATAAAAACCAGAATGACCAAGAATACTACGAATACCTTTAACATCCCTGGGACAGGGCATTTTCTCAATTGCTTCAACCTTTGCTCTGTCAACATCAATACCTCTTTCAGAAATTTTATGTCCAAGAACAATTCCTTCATTCACCATAAAGTGGCATTTCTCTCAATTAAGAACAAGATTAGTTTTTTCACATCTCTGCAAAACTTTATCAAGATTGTGCAGACAATTATAAAAAGAAGTTCCATAGACAGAGAAATCATCCATGAATACCTCCACAATTTCTTCATAAAATCGATGAAAAATAGCAGACATGCATCTTTGAAAAGTAGCAGGAGCATTACACAAACCAAAAGGCATACGTCTATAAGCATAAGTTCCATAAGGATAAGTAAAGGTGGTTTTCTCTTGATCTTGCTTTTTAACAGCAATCTGAGAGAAACCAGAATAACCATCAAGAAAACAAAAATGTGTTTTCTTAGATAACCTCTCTAATATTTGATCTATAAACGGTAAAGAATAATGATCTTTCTTAGTAACTTTGTTGACTTTTCTAAAATCGATGCACATCCTATAACCAACTACTACCCTCTGAGGAATAAGCTCGTTATTCTCATTAGGCACAACAGTAATTCCTCCTTTTTTAGGAACACAATGCACAGGACTAACCCATCTACTATTAGCAATAGGATAAATAATACTAGCATCAAGAAGTTTCAATACCTCATTTCTTACCACTTCCTTCATCTTAGGAATTAAACGGCGTTGATGTTCAACAACTGGCTTTGCATCTGGCTCCATATTAATAGCATGCTAACATACAGTAGGAGAAATCCCTTTTAAATCATCGAGAGTATATCCTATAGCTCCTCGGTGTTTCCTCAGTATTTCCAATAACCTTTCTTCTTCCTTCCCTGAAAGTTTAGAACTAATAATAACAGGATATATTTTCTTATCATCAATACAAGCATATTTAAGATCATCAGGTAAAGGCTTGAAATCAAAAACAAGATCTTCCTTAGGTGGCAAAGTGGTACCCAAATCCTCCACGGGTAAATTGTGTTTAAGCATCTCTGGTTGACGAAGAAGAATCTCGTCAATCTCATTTCTTTATTCCCTAAAGATCTCACTTTCGTGGTCCTCCATATATTGCTGCAAAGCATCGTTAGGAGCAAGAGCAATAGAGGCAAGCTGTTCAACTCTAAAATCTTCATTAGGCAATTCAGTTTCATAAGGAGCTTTGGTAAACTTAGAAAAATTAAACTCATAAGATTCTCCATCAAACTTAGTCAAAATTTTCTCCTTCTTACAATCTATAATAGTGCCACAAGTGTTCAAAAAGGGTCTACCAAAAATAATAGGACAAGTTTTACTAGCAGCTGAAGCAAGTACTAGAAAATCAGCACGATATTTAGTCTTACCGCATAAAACTTCCACATCTCTAACAATACCAATTGGAGAGATAGTCTCTCTGTTAGCGAGCTGAATAACCACATCGATATCTTCCAGTTCACAAGAACCAATTTCATGCATGATTTCTCTGTAAAGCTCATAAGGAATAGCACTTAAACTTGCACCAATGTCGCATAAACAATAATAGCAATGATCACCAATCCTGACAAAAAGCACATGAACACATGTTTTCCTAGATCTACTAGGATGTGAAACAATGTTCAAAGCATCTTCACAAAAGATAATATGTCCATCTTCTACATTTTTAGTAACAAGGTCCTTCACTATTGCTACAGGAGACTTAACAGTTATTTGCTCATCAGGTTCTAAAGCTTTCTTTGCACTTAATTAAGCACACTAGTTAACATAGAATGCTCCTTTACCTTAGCAGGGAAAGGCGTTTTCTCAAAATAAGGCTTAAGCCAAATGCGATCAACAATACAAACTTCAGTAATTCTAGCAGGAACACAACTAGTAGTATCTTTATAAGGTGCATGGTACTTGTTTCAATCCTTCTTTGGAACATCAAGATAAGAGGCAAAGGCCTTAAAATAGTTAGCAAGTATTTGAGAATCAAGACCATAAACAGCGCTAACATTATGAAAGTCATCGGTTCCCATAAAAGCGTTAATGCATTCATAATCATAATTTATACCTGACTTTCTACCTTTGTCGTTCTCCCATCCTTCAGTATTTTCTTGAATACGGTCAAGAAGATCCCATTTAGCTTCTTCTTTCATACGTGTAAATGATCCAGAGCAAGAAGCATCCAATAAATCCTTGTTGTGAAGAGTAAGCCTTGCATAGAAGTTATTAATAACAATATTACCGGGGAGCTCATGAATGGGACATTTGAGCATTAGTGACTTCAATCTCCCCCACGCTTGGGCAATACTCTCTCCATCATGAGGCCAAAAATTATATATTTGATTCCGATCTTTATGAATCTCACTTGAAGGATATAATTTGGAATAAAAGAGGGGTACAATTTCCTCCCAACCAATAGATTGATCATCCTTTAGCAACCTATACCATTCTGCAGCTATGCCCTTCAGTGATAAAGAGAATAGCTTTCTCCTAACCTGGCTTGATAAAATACCTGCACACTTGAACAACTCGCATAATTCATGTATAAAGAGTAAATGATCACCCGGATGGACAGTTCCAACTCCTGAATAGTAGTTATTCATAACACGTTCAACAATTTTCATTGATATTTTAAAAGGATCTAATTGAGCAGGCAGTGGTTCATCCACTACCGTAATAGTAGCAGTAGTATTCCCAAATAGGGAACCAAATGGAGACTTCTCCATAGCAAAATAAAATAAAAGACAGAAATAAAAATAATACTCACAACGGAAGTTACCTTTACCAATTCCACTCTTCAATAGCGCTTCACTCCCCGGCAACGGCGCCAGAAAATAGTCTTGATAGGGGGTGTATCGTAGTAGGGGGTGTATAGGGGGTGTATCGTAGTAGTTTCGATAAATAAGAGTGTCGAACCCAACGAGGAGCAGAAGGTGTTGATAAGCAGTTTTGATCAAGGATTCACTGTAAATACTAGCAAACGGGTTTTCAGGGGTATTTGGTAATGCAAATAAATAAAGTACAAGTAAATAAAAGACAATAATAATAATTGCTGCAAGTGGCTCAATCCTTTCTAGAGCAAAGGACAAGCCGGTTGTGTGACTTATGATTACCAAACATTCCCGAGGACACACGAGAGTTTCTGTCGAGTGCTTTCGCTTCATGCAGCTAAGTAATCTTCATTGGTTTGATAAGTGTTATGGGGGTGAACCTATGCTAGTGCACTACCCCAACTTGGACTAATACACACTTGTGATTATACCCCTTGCAAGCATCCGCAACTACAAGAAAGTAATTAAGATAAATCTAACCACAGCCGTAAACTCTGAGATCCTACACTCCCTGGTGCAATGGTTTCCTAACGGGGGTTTAGGTTTCTGTCGCTCCGGCAACCCCACAATTAGTAGCCAAATACACAATGCATTCCACTAGGCCCATAAAGGTGAAGTATCATGTAGTTGATGTTCACATAATACCACTAGTAAAATAGCACCACAACATATAAATATCAAACCATTAAATATTACTCAACATAATTTCACTACTAACATCTCGACTTCTCCCATGTCATCAAGAACTAAACAAACTACTCACAAGACATCATATGGATCATGACCAGAGGTGAAATAATGGTAAATAACAATCTGAACATAAACCTTAATTCAACGGTTCCACTCAATAGCATCAACTACAAGAGTAATCAACACCGGGAAAGTTTCCCCTAAGAATTGGACAAGATTCAACCCAAGATGTTACAGCGGGATGGCGTGGTGATGGTGAAGATGAAGGTGCTGGTGATGATGGTGATGAAGATGATGATCCAGATGCAGCCCAGCTCAATGGTGATGACGATGGCGACGATCTCCCTTCTCCGGAAGGAATTTGTTTGGCAGATTTCTGACTGCTGGAGAGCTTTCTCTCTCTCGGTGTTTTCTGCCCCGCAGAGGCGGCGGAGTCTATCTCTGATCCCCCTGGAGTCTTAGGTTTTCGGGGACGATGATATACGCGAGGGGGCACTGGTAGAAGTGGGCCAGGGTGGCCACACCACTAGGTGGCGCGACCAGGGCCTGGCCTGCGCCACCTGGTGGTGTGGGCCCCTGGCTGCTCCCCTTGCTCTCTCCTTCTGGCTACTTTCGTCTTCGGATGAAATATGAATTTCTGGGTATTTTCCTGGAATTGCTGATCTTCAAAAATATGGTGTCTTGACGATCCTTTTTCCAGCTGAATCCTGACACGGACAGCAAGTTCTCCAATAATCATCAATCATGCGAAAACAGAGGAAACAACATAAGTATCATCTCTAAATATGAAATATATCAATGAATAACCCACTATCGAACATAAATACCCCCTCTTGGAGTCACTAGCAACTACTCGGCCAAGATAGCTACTAACAACGGAGAGCATGCAAGATCATAAACAACATAGAGATAACAAAAGATATATTTCAGTACAGCAACTCAATCATAACACCAATATTCATCGGATCCCAACAAACCAAACATGTAGAATTACATAACGGTGATCTCAATCATGTAGGGCAGCTCATGAGATCTAAACATGAAGCACATGGTGGAGAAGACAACCATCTAGCTACTGCTATGGACCCATAGTCCAAGGTAGACTACTCACTCATCGCTCCGGAGGCAAGCATGGCGATGAAGAAGACCTCCGATGGTGATTCCCCTCTCCGGCAGGGTGCCGGGAAGAGCTTCTGGACCCTCCCAATCTTTGGGTCGACGGCGGCGGCGGATCGCGATGTGTTCTGGAAAATTGATCGGGTACTTAGGTTTTTTCCGTCGGGGGGTCTTTATAGGCGAAGGGGCGATGTCAGAGGTGGAGCCAGGTGGCCTCACACCAGGGCGGCGCGGGCCAGGCCCTGGCCGCGCCGGCCTGCCATGTGGGGCCCCTGTGGCTCCCCTCCTACTCCTCTTCGGATCTCTGGAAGCTTCCGGGAAAAATAAGACTTCAGGAACTTGTTTCATCCAATTCCGAGAATATTTCCTGTGTATCACTTCTGAAACACAAAAACAACAGAAAACAAGGAACTGGCACTGTGGCAACTTGTTAATAGGTTAGTTCCGGAAAATGCATAAAAGTGCCACGAAGTGTAACAAAACATTGGGCAAATGGTGTAAAAACAAGCATGGAGCATCAAAAATTATAGATACGTTGGAGATGTATCAAGCATCCCCAAGCTTAACTCCTGCTCGTCCTTGAGTAGGTAAGTGATAACAAAAGAATAATTTTTGAGGTGACATGCACCTACACAATCTTGATCACATATGTAAGCAATTGTGAGCTCGGATCATAAGAACTTAAAACATGGGCATGAAGATATAATCTTGACAATAGAAACTTAGCAACCATGTTGTAAACATGCAAATGAACACAAACAAAAGATCATGAAAATGAAACAATGAAAGTCAAACGTGTGTTCAAATCATAAGGAAAAACATACAAATGGTTTTCAGCTTGTCCTCCAAAGAGAGCAAAACATAAATGCATAGGACACCTTCAAGTTTAAGAGGGCGACTATATACAAATAATTTAAGAACAAGTGAAACCAACAATATGAATCAATCAATGAAAACTTTTGGACAATGCACATTATACTAAGAATGACAACTATGCTCTCTTAATGGTGCATAAAGAAAGAAGGTGGTGACTCAACATAAAAGGTAGAAGAAAGGCCCTTCGCAGAGGGAAGCAGTGATTGCAAGTTTTATAACCTTCAAAAATTATGGTACTTACTGGCTTTGTGCTCTTATTGCCCCCATCATAAGCATCTTGAATGGTTAGAGTTAATGCGAGAACAATTATGATGCATATGCTTGACAAATCATAAGTTGAAAACTTCGTGTCCCATGAATACGAGTACCCAAACCTCATGCTACTTTACTTAGAGTCCCAAGCAAGGCTCTTGTCATTGTAAATATATGCATATCATTTTGAACCGCCAACGGGGTACCTCCGTGCCTGATGACATGGAACAAGCCCACATCAAAATGACAGGACAAGCAGATAATGAACACCTCGACATCTCTTTTATTTGCCATTTGTTTAGCTTTTTATTGTGAGATGCGTCGTCGAATGTTCACCATGGGTATGCGGCAAATTTCCACCATGAATTATGCATGGCTTAGATTAGCGGCCCGGCGTTTCCCTAACACATATACAAACTCCATGATCCCCACAAGATTCCCAATTCATTTCACACCGCGGGCATCCATAAACAAAAGATCACGATATCAACTCAAATAAGAAGTGCAATGTTGAAAGCTTGCCCATGACTGCATGGCTGGGCTAGTCTCCAACTTACAACTTGCAAGCATAACAACTCAACATAAGAGACCACAATATCAAATTTTTAAGAACAGGAAAAAGTAAAGTGTGCCTTCCGGTTCGTGAGAGCTTTACTGACCGAATTTTGCATAACACTGGTAAGAGTTTAATTTGAAGAGAAAATAAAAGCAAGTCAAATTTACTTGGAATAGCAAATTGCTAGTAGGTATGTATGGTGGACACTTTGGAAAACTTTTGCTTTTAGGAGTTGGATGCACGAGTAGATCTCATACTCAGTACAAGGCGAGGGCTAGCAAAAGACTGGGAGCGACCAACTAAGAGAGCAGTAATGGCCATAATCATGCAAAGCGACAAAGCGACATTAAAAGAAGCATAAGATGGCATCAAAAGTCAAAAACTAAATGATCATGAAGGCTATTGGCAACTTTGTAAGAGTCTAACATGTGTGAGCATGCGCCAAGTCAACCCAAATAAAAAATCAAGGAGAAAACCAAAATAATGCTTCCATACAATAAAAACAACGCATGATTTTTTCAAAGGCTCATTAAGCAATCTTAGTTATTTGAGACAAGTCATGCTACAGCAAAACCACTAAGCATACTATCAAAAAGACATCAATCATGGCATGAAAAAGCCTAAACCGCAGTCTACACAAGCTCCTTCTTGTACGACTATTTTACATAAAGCTTTTTCTCTTTTCCAACACCATTTGAAATTTTATAAACACCTCTTTTGATGAAAACCAATAACGATCAGAGGCAAAAATACACCTTGATGAAAAGATATGACAAGGTCTGAACACAAATCAAGGTGAAAACGAAAACCAAAAGCAGTAGCAGAAAAAGAAGAATACCCGGTGAAATTGTAAGAATGAAAAACGGAGTGTTCTTGGCAAATGAAAACGAGTACATCTCCTCCAAAGGAAATTTGTTGGGGTCCAACCATTTATTGCAGAAAACAAAACTAAAATAACTAAGAAAACTAAAACAACTGACGCTCCAAGAAAAACACATAGTGCATGAAGCAATAAAAATATAGTGTCCTGAAAGGTGACCTGATTTTTGCCGATGAAGAAGGGGTGCCTCGGGGGCATCCCCAAGCTTTGACGCTTGTACTTCTTGGATATTTCTTGGGGTGATGCATGGGCATCCCCAAACTTGAGCTTTTGTCCATTCTTCAACTCATCTCATCATTCTCCAATCCCTACACTTGAAAACTTCCTTCATACAAAACTAAACACAAATCTATTAGCAACATTAGTGTAGCATAACATATAATCAACCTCTTTTTGCTTCAGCTTTCAACCCAAAACCACCACATATATAGCATATAATACTGTAGCAACTTCCCCAAAAGTTCCGTGATCAAAAGAACTCAAAAGAAAGCGATAAAGCGGCAAACACAAATATTGGCAGAAATCTGTCAAAACAGAACAGCTGACAAAGGTCGAATTTTTGAGGGATTTTCTGTTGCTCAAATCAAAAAGTGTTCAGCTAACGAAAGTTTGTATATAACCTGGGACATATGCACAAGAAATGGCAGGTCCAAAAGATAAACAGAGAATTTATACGAATTTTTACGGTGCAGTACCGAAAACAGTTTCAGGATAGCAACATCCCCAAATCTTTACCTCACTCAAATTAGAGGCTTCTCTTGGCACAAAAACAAAATAAAAAGGATAAGGAGCGGTCATTACAGTAGTAATGACTTACAAGACTCAAATAAAAGAAAAAGTACTGAAAATAAAACATTGGGTTATCTCCCAAGAGTGCTTTTCTTTAACGCCTTTGAGCTAGGCGCAGAAAATTGCGAATCAAGTAATATCAAGAGATGAAGCATCAAGCTCATAATTTGCTCTAGGAATAGAGTCAAAAAGTAATTTCTTTCTTTTCCTAGGGAAGTGTTCCATACCTTTCTTGAGTGGGAATTGATATTTTATAGTGCCTTCCCTCATATCAATGATAGCACCTACAGTTCGAAGAAAGGGTCTTCCCAAAATGATAGGACATGAAGCATGGCATTCAATGTCCATAACAAGAAAATCAACGGGAACAAGGTTATTGTTAACCGCAATAAGAACATCATTAATCCTTCCCAAAGGTTTCTTCTTAGCAACATCAGCAATAGGAACATCAAAATAACATTTTTCAAGAGGCGGTAAATCAAGCATGTCATAAATTTTTCTAGGCATGATAGAAATACTAGCACCTAGATCACATAAAGCATGGCAATCAAAACCATTAACATGCATATCAATGATGGGTTCCCAACCATCTTCTAACTTCTTGGGAACGGAAGCTTTTTGCTTCAACTTTTCATCCCTAATTTTTATGAGAGCATTGGTAATATGCTTAGTAAAAGCAACATTTAAAGAACTAGCATTGGGAGTCAAAGCAAGCTTTTGCAAGAACAAAATAAATTCAGATATATTGCAGGCATCAACATCAAAATCATTAAAAGAAGTAGAGCTATCATCTCCTACACTCCAAAAAATTTCAGCACTCTTTTGAGAAAAAGTTTTGGCTGTTTTAGGCTTTTTAACACAAGGAGTGGGAGTTTTCTCTACACCGATCAAAGTAAGAGGATTGCTAGCATTAGGAACAACATCATTAGAGGTAGTAATGGTACATACCTTCATCTCTCTAGCCATCTCATCTTCTCTTTCCCACCTGGCATGCAATTCCGCTAACAATCTAATATTTTCATCAATTCCAACTTGAATAGCATTAGCAGTAGCAAAAGGATCAGGCTTAGCGGACATTCTGTTAACCAAAGAAGATTGCACATTAGACAAAGATGAAATATCGGTTTCAGCTTTAGAAACCTTAGCTTGCAACTCAGGAATAGCCGTGTTTAAATTTTCAAGTTGATGACTAATAGTCCTCAACAGAGCTGATTGCTCCTCCATAGTCTTGGTGAAAGCCCTGTTCTGCTCATATTGCGCCTGCATAAAATTCTTAGTAGCCTTTTCAAGTTCAAAAATTCTTTCTTCACTAGGCATTTTAGGTCTACCAAGATAGCTATTATCACCATTAGAAGGAAACGGCCTATAATTGTTACCAGCAAAATTGTTCCTATAAGCATTGTTGTTAAAATTATTGTTTCTAATGAAGTTCACGTCAACATGCTCTTCTTGAGCAACCAAAGAGGCTAAAGGAACATTATTAGGATCAACATGAGTCCTATCATTAGCAAGCATAGCCATAATAGTATCAATCTTATCATTCAAGGAAGAGGTTTCCTCAACAGAATTTACCTTCTTACCTTGTGGAGCTCTCTCGGTATGCCATTCGGAATAATTTACCATCATGTTGTCAAGTAGCTTTGTTGCGGCGCCCAAGGTAAGGGACATAAAAGTGCCTCCAGCAGCTGAATCAAGTAGGTTCCTCGAAGAAAAATTCAGTCCTGCATAAAAAGTTTGGACAATCATCCAAGTAGCCAGTCCATGAGTGGGGCAATTCTTTATCATAGATTTCATTCTTTCCCAAGCTTGAGCAACATGTTCATTATCAAACTGAGTAAACTTCATAATATTGCTACGCAGAGATATAATCTTAGCAGGAGGATAGTATCTACCAATAAAAGCATCCTTACACTTAGCCCATGAATCAATACTATTCTTAGTCAAAGACAGCAACCAATCTTTAGATTTTCCTCTCAAAGAAAAAGGAAACAACTTGAGCTTAATAATATCACTTTCTACATCCTTATATTTCTGCATCTCACATAGCTCAACAAAATTGTTGAGATGAGCTGCAGCATCTTCAGTAGTAGCACCAGAAAATTGCTCTTTCATAACAAGGTTCAACAAAGCAGGCTTAATCTCATAAAAGTTTGTAGCAGGAGCAGGTGGTGCAATAGGAGTGCAGATAAAATCACTATTGTTCGTGCTAGTGAAGTCACACAACTTGGTGTTTTCAGGATTGGCCATTTCAGCAAAACCAAAAGCAGATAAGTAAAAACAACTACCAAGGATTCTAATTTTTTGGGTTTTTGATATAAAACGATGCAGGTAAAATAAATAAAGTGAAGCAAAACAATAAACAAAGTCAAGGATGTGCGTGCGAAAACTCCCCTTGCAGAGGTCTTCCACTCTTCTCCCCGGCAACGGCGCCAGAAAAAGAGCTGCTGGCGTGTGGGTGACGGCACCAGAAGATTCCTTGTGCGTGGTGAATGACCAGCCCGTTGGGAATCCCAAGAGGAAGGTATGATGAGTATAGCAACTAGTTTTCCCTCAGTTAAGAAACCAAGGTTTATCGTTCTTGGAGAGAAGAGCCAAACGACTGAAGGTGATGCAGACTGGCTTAATAGCACTCCAACAAGGGCGCCGTTTAACGATACTTGTTGACTCGTCTTCGGCCAGTAGCAACGCGGAACCTGCACACAACACAACCAAGTACTTTGCTCCCAACTTACGATGAGGTTGTTAATCTCACTGGTTTGCTTGAAACAAAGGTTATGAGCGTATCGAGTGGAAAACAGTAGAAATATGCGAGTAAAGTAAACAATGCGAGTAAAGTAAACAGGTGATAGCAATATGATAGAGATAGGACCGGGATCCACAGTTCACTAGTGGTGTCTCTCCATAAGATAAATAACACATGCTGGGTAAACAAATTACAGTTGGGCAATTGATAGAATAAAGATAAACGTGATATGTCAAGAAGATCACTATGAGATTTACTCTGGGCATTACAACAAAATACATAGACTGCCATCCAACTGCATCTATGACTAATAATCCACTTGTGGCGAATCAATCCGAGAACTCCACAAGTATTAAGTTGCGAACAACAGATAATTGCATTAAGCAAAGTGTGTAATGTAAACAAAGCATATTCCCTTGAGCATATGAATGTTGTTTTCTCCCTAGTAGCAACAGCACATCTACAACCTTAGAGGTTTCTGTCACTCCCCCAGGTTAAATAGAGGCATGAACCCACCATCGAGCATAAATACCCCCTCTTGGAGTCACTAGCAACTACTCGGCCAAGATAGCTACTAACAACGGAGAGCATGCAAGATCATAAACAACATAGAGATAACAAAAGATATATTTCAGTACAGCAACTCAATCATAACACCAATATTCATCGGATCCCAACAAACCAAACATGTAGAATTACATAACGGTGATCTCAATCATGTAGGGCAGCTCATGAGATCTAAACATGAAGCACATGGTGGAGAAGACAACCATCTAGCTACTGCTATGGACCCATAGTCCAAGGTAGACTACTCACTCATCACTCCGGAGGCAAGCATGGCGATGAAGAAGACCTCCGATGGCGATTCCCCTCTCCGGCAGGGTGCCGGGAAGAGCTTCTGGACCCTCCCGATCTTCGGGTCGACGGCGACGGCGGATCGCGATGTGTTCTGGAAAATTGATCGGGTCCTTAGGTTTTTTCCGTCGGGGGGTCTTTATAGGCGAAGGGGCGATGTCAGAGGTGGAGCCAGGTGGCCTCACGCCTGGCTGGCGCGGCCCAGGCCCTGGCCGCGCTGGCCTGGCGTGTGGGGCCCCTGTGGCTCCCCTCCTACTCCTCTTCGGATCTCTGGAAGCTTCCGGGAAAAATAAGACTTCAGGAACTTGTTTCGTCCAATTCCGAGAATATTTCCTGTGTATCACTTCTGAAACACAAAAACAGCAGAAAACAGGGAACTGGCACCGTGGCAACTTGTTAATAGGTTAATTCCGGAAAATGCATAAAAGTGCCACAAAGTGTAACGAAACATTGGGCAAATGGTGTAAAAACAAGCATGGAGCATCAAAAATTATAGATACGTTGGAGACGTATCAGATACCAGAAGGGTTTCAGAGTATCGAGGGAATTAAATGGTAAAGTAATTGATATTATTTAATGAATTATTATTAATAAAACATTTTATAATTAATTAAATGAGTAGTACACCTTAATTGTGTCGTCGTGGTGACCAAACATATGCCACTGTTGGGGTTTGATCGGATGGCTTGAGTTGGGGCTAAGTATCACTAGAGGATTCGGAGGAGGAAAAGCATACTAAGAAGCACGACAGAAAGAGAGACATGGGCTACCCAGGTTTGGGGCTCTCGAAAGGAGATGAAACCCCTACTCCTTCACTATGATGTATAAATCACTAGATGGTACAACAATGGCTCTCCTCAAGCTCTCTGGCTGGAGGAAGAGGAAGCACATGCTCAGAACTAAGAACTACCAAGGGATCAACCCTTTGCTAGCAGGCCCTAGGTCACCTTATATAGTGGTTCCCAGGGAACATTATGACGTGCATACAGTAAGGAGCCACTCGGGGAGAGGCTAACGGCCGCCAACGACCACGTCGTATCCCCCGACAGCTCTCCGGGATCCCCCCCGTGGGACAATATCGACGTATCTTGCGGGGAGTGGACACTGTTGCCATGTACTTTTGGCATGGCACGCCGCACGCCTGTACTTGATGATGACGATCTTCCTTGATCTTCAGGATCCCTCTTGACCACCGACCAGGATGCCGGCACATGACCGTTGGCCATATCCCGGCCCCCAATGCCGGATTGCTTGGCCTAGCCGAATATGTCAGCCTCCTCTTTTACCTGCACAAGAGTAATAACTAAGTTACACCGACATATACTTATATGCCGGCACTTCCCCACTGATTAATGTCGGCTAGGCCCTGATAGTATATGTTGGCTAGGCCCAATGCTGGTAAACCCTCTATTTTATCACTTAATCACCATCTTGACCCTACGGGGGGGGGGGGATCCCCCCGATAAATGGGCCTATCCCGGAGGGAGCCCATTAACCCTAGGCGCCCACCCTTATTAGGTGAGACAAGATGCCAAGATTTCCCTATTTTTCCTCTATTCTCATATCGATTACCTACCGGTACTAACATCTAAAAGCAATGAAATTTGCCCTTTTAGCCTATGTGTTAATATTCATACAAGAAAACTATACATCTTATGTCAAGGAACAGAGGGAGTACTAAATACTTTATTGTGATTTTCTTTATGTGACTATAAAATCATAACCATAAGATGTTTTTTCTGTACAAAAACTTTTTGACATTAAATTTGTACACAAGTAAATATCAATACAGTTTGTTGGTCAAATGTTGATCTTGACCAACAAAAGTGTGTCTTATACATAGTTCCAAACATAGTACAACACTATCTTAGCTTCTAACCTGCTGCCAAATGGAGTACAATACCAAAAATTAAAAGATAGACAGCGAACAATCATTGAAACTTTTGTCAAGTCAATGTCACGCACTCCATGTAGCTAGTCCGCATTGTAGAAAACATACTACTGCTACACAAAACAGTTGGTGATAGCTAGGTACGTGCTGCTATCGAGGTGTGGATGTTATTGCATTTTTTCTCTGTTTTTGCTGTTTCACACTTTCACTTACTAGAGAATACAAAGCATCGAAACTTTAGGAGATAAAGGACGGCTCCGTGGCAGTAGGCACTGGTTCAAAAGAGACCGAGGTTGGTGGTGGACTGACGGTAAGGGTGATCTTGTCCATTGGAAGTAAATCAAATGGCTCAAAATGACAACTCGCTGGACTATGATTTGGTGCGCTCCTATCCGCTACCCTGTTTTGGAGGGATATGGCATCTCGGCCCGACTTATTTGGACAACAGTCGTCTCAATCGGTTCGAAAATAACTGGGTAGGAAAAAATCCAGTCCAGCGGCCTAACGTGAAATGACCAGGGCGTTAGTGGAGACGCAAACGCCGCATAAATTTGGCCTTTGGATGCGTTGGCTCAGACAACCTGCAGTGTCCGCTCGTGTCCTCCTCTTCTCCCACCTGGGCCTACCTAGTAATGACATGTAGGCCAAACGCCATGAAACCCACCTCCCCCTCCCCGAGACGTAATCCTATCGCACGCCGCCGCTTGCCACGGCCATCAGCATTTCTGCTAGCGGTCAAATGCCCCGCCAGGCGCCAGTGGCTCTGTCCTATCGCTGGAAGGATTTGGAGCATGTATTTGTGTGCTCCAATCTCGATGGGCTATTGTTCGGTATCCTGCTATTACAAGGAGCACACATATGACGTGGGAGATGATGACTGCTTATGTGGTGATGAACAACATAATCATTGATGATAAGCGTGATGAAGGCATCCATAACCAAGAGTGGGAATTTCAGGGTGAGTTGGTTGCCCATATCCAGGGGAGCTACATTTGAAGAGCTCCTCCATGTGCACCAACAGAGTTGTGATCGCAGCACTCACGATCAGCTACAGAAGAATTTGATCAAACATTATTGGGCATTGGCAGGAATGGTAGGAAACCCCCAAGTAGTTATCTCATCTTGCTTTCATTTGTTTTCTATCAAACTATGTTGTTAATTTGAACTACGTTGTATTATTTTCTTGATTTATAATTGTTGTAAACATTGATGTTTATTTGATACAATATTTCAATTATGTATGATTTTGATTGATCACAAAAATCTAGAGTAAATGGAAAAGATTATTGGGGCCACCTGCCAAAGTATGCCGAGCCGCTGGGCCTGCTCCTAACCCAAACAGACAGGGGTCAAAAAAAATTACCGGTTTCTTATCCGCGGCCCGATGCAAATGGAATAAATCGGACATGATTTGGGTACAGGATGGGTCGGGCCGCTGGAGATTCTCTTAGAGCATCTTCGGCAATGCGACGCATTTTGGACACCTCTTGTGTCCACTTTGGTTAGTTTTGCTCGGGTCGTGGACACGTTTTAGGCTGATTTTGTGCCCCTCTCCATTTAGACTAAGACTACTCAATGGCCCGATAGTTTTTTTTGCCATTTCATAGATTGAAAGTTTAATGTACATATATGAAAGTTGAATTAAAACAATATAAAAGTTAAAATAATGCCCTAAACACAAGCTATGAGTCGCGGTCTATTCGTACTCGTCGTCATCCCCGGTAAGGTCGCTGATGGCCAACGCAGGCCATGGGTGTCATCGGTGGAGCTGGAGTTACAACTGTTCGGTAGAAATCCATTGCCCCAATCTCAAAGTCGAGGGCCAACGCTGGCATGATCAGCAGCCGACACGTTATCTCCTCGGGTAGATCGGGTGACAGGATCTGCAATCAAAGCCTAATCTCCTCATGCCGTGCCCACCCTTTGGGCGGCAACAATGGAACCATCACCCTCCTCGCGTTGAGGTGCCACCCGTCAGGAAGATGGACATCGTCCCACCGTTTTTCTTGTAGAGAAGCTGGGCCAAACGCACGTTGACGTAGATGCAGTTGCTCCCTTTCTTCTTCTTAGACTTGGAAGACCTTCCCTCATCGCCGTTCTTGGCCTTCTTCAAGCGCCAGGACATGCCCATCACATTGACGAGGTGCTGTCGGTCGTCTAGGGGCAAGAAACAATGGAAGTGGCAAGGTGCGAGGTCTATGGCAAGGCTAGAACCGCGCCCACATGCTTAAAAAGGCAAGGGACGACCAGGCTATCATCTATGCCCATCGCGGCAATCCATTCATGCGTGCAATTGATGGTGGTGCATACGATGCTGCATACAACAAGGTGAAGCATACCATTTATGGCGAGGAGAAAGCAAAGCGGTTATCGCGCATGCAGAAAGATGAAATGGCCGCTGTCAATGTGGGGCATGCAGAGAGTTGAGAGGAGATTGCACACCCCAATAGGACCGGCTGTCTTATATATAAAGGAGTAATACAAGCCTTGGAAGCCAAGGAACCTATTACTCTAACATCCCCCACAGTCGTAATGGTAGCGTCGTGAACAACTGGAGCATCGCGAACGGTCAGACTGGAGAGAAACCGAAGTAGACCAGTGCGCTTACATCCCCCCCCCGCAGTGGTAGCGGGAACGTCATTGACGGTGTCATGCCGCAGAAACTTGGACTATAGAGAATGCTGGTGAGGAGCTCAGGCGAGATGGGAGCCCTTGTGCCGATGTTGAGGGAGCCGAGAGCGGTGGGTGCTGCAACCTTGGTCGAGGTAGCCGTGCGAGGGGTCGCCGTGGTCGATGTCGTGGTCGGGTGCCAATGTCAAGGTAGTCGTAGATGAAGCCGCAGGTGCGAAGTGCACCATAGAAGGACAGTGACGCGTCGAGGCAGTCGTTGAGGAGAGTGATGCCGAAGTCGATGCGGTTCGAGCCATCGAGGACGAGGTGCAGCCATTGCTTTGCCAGAACCAGGCGCATGTCGGGGATGAAGGCATACTCCAGTTGGGCCAAAACCGAGTACGCGAAGACAAACACGGGGATGAGGCATTGCAACCGAGCTTGCCAGACTCAGGAACGCGTCGGGGATGAAGGCAAGCACCGGTGTTGCCAGCACCGGGCGTGCGAAGAACGGGACCAGTAGAAATAACTTCATGCCATGTCGGAGAGGAGACTAGCAGAGAAGGCCTCCACGACGGTTGCGTGGCGCACAATGGCAAAGGGTGCTGATGCAGTCCGCGGTTGTCGGAGTAGACGAGCAGGTGTAGTCGAGAACGAGGCGATGATACTGGCGATGAAGTCGTGCTGGACGTAGACATAGAGGGCGGCGAACCAGCGACGACCAAGAGTGGTCATGCTAGATGCCTAGACAGGCGGAGGGGTAATCGACGGGACCTGCGATAGCCAGGAGGGGCCATGCAGGTTACCTGTGTTGATGCGGCGGCGGTGCTCGAATGAGGCGAGGAAGAACCCGGCGGCGCGGCGAAGACCATGCGCGGACAACGGCGCAGAGGCAGCCTGTGATGTCTATGTGAGGTGACGGTGATGACCGCGTGCAGCGATGGGACGGCGCAGCTGCAGGGCGCGAGTCGGTGCAGCGGCGTGAGAACCACCAGTGACGAACATGCCGGAGAAGGCATATTGGTAGCCAGTGGCGGGGACCAAAGGTGGCGATGCTACGGCCCGAAGGGGCGACACAGCGACAACCCGATGCTCGAATGGTGGTAGGCGCGTGCTCGGGGATGTACTTGGCGTAGACGTGCGCCAGATCGGTTGATCAGACCGACGATGGTGCAGTACGCACCAAGTCCTGGACGATGGCACACAAAACGGAACCCGTGGCGTCGTTGTCGGTGAAGTCCGTGGCAATGACGGCGAAGACGGACCGGCGATGGAGGTCGCGCAGACGTGGAGACGGCAGTGACACACCGAGGCATCCCTCGGATGACGCGTCTATCGTTGTCGCGTGTTTGGTGAAGGCGAGCCGGCCGGTGCGGAGTCGGCGCCGGCGAGACGACCGTGGCAGCCTACGAAGGCAGGCGCAGCAGCCGGCCGAGGAACCGCGACAACCATCAAGAGCAGGCAGTAGCGGCGATGGCACCAGCGCGTCGGCCGCGATAGTCAGCGTATGGGTAGCCGCTGTTGCGAGGTCAACGCCAAGGTTGGAGTAGAGGCGCTTGGTGACAGCGGCGGTGGGCGAGTCAATCCGATCTAAGATCGATAAACCAAAAAGAAAAACGCCAGTCAAGCGACCGGCGAGAAAAAAACTCACGGGGGCAGCCGATCTAGGTAGGCGGACGAGTTGCGCGGCCCCCGGCGGAGATCATGGAGATCGACCTCCCCGAGGGCGGCGCGGCACGGAAGCGGATGCGGCGGCTAGGTCAAGGTTCGGCGCTGCTCTGATACCATGTAGAGGGATTAGAGGAGATTGTACATCCCAATAGGGCCGGCGGTCTTGTATATACATAGGAGTCATACAAACCTTGGAAGCCAAGAAACCTTGAAAGCCAAAAAAAACTTATTACCTCTGAAGTCAAGGAACCTATTACTCTAACAGGGTGGACCTGAGTCTCCAAGGGAGGACAGACACGCAGATGCTTTTGCTATCTACGCCAACACATTTATTGTCCAAATTTCCAACACGAATAGGTCGCCGCGGGCAGCTCGATCTATTTACGTCGGGCCGCTGAGATGGGTCGTAGGTATATATCGTCCTTTCTATTCTGACACAAAGAGACACCTGCTATCCGTGCCGCTAGAAATGTGCTCAAAATGAGGACTCGACGGACTATGATTTGGTGCGCTCCCATGGCTACCCTGTTTTGGAGGGCGTACTAGAGGTCAACCTAAATAAGGACCCTATAAAAGATGGATCGTAGCTATGGAGATCAATTATTTGTAGTTGTGATATTCTACTCCCACTTTTTCAGCACAAGGTGATCGAATCGGTCTCTTTCAAACAGGACCTAGCAGAAAAGCAAGTACCGTAGGGCACTGCAGAGTGCAGACTGACCCGCCAACAGATGGCGCATCTCCGTCGGACTTACGTACCCCCGCGGTCCCGCCGGGAGCAAGCAGGCGCACGCAGTGGCCGGGAGAGCGACGGCCGAGTCGCCGCCAGCCACGCTAACTACGTACAGGGGCAGCCCTGCTGGGTGATGGCATGCATCTCGCCGACGTCCACGTAAAACGTCGCGTCGTCGCCGGTTCCGCCGGGGCCGCCGATCAACTTGCCTCTCTCGCCGGAGGCCAGCTGTCGCCACGCGCGTACAGCCGGCCGGAGGTCGACGGGCGTTGCTTCGATCGCTAGCTGTCGCGCCAAAATTAACGTCGCAGCGGCCGCGTCGGATCACACCGAGCGTCGTCGAGCGAGATGGTCCAGAGCGCGACGCGTACGGAGGAACGATCTGGGCGAACGATTTGGGCGAACGTGTGCAGCGCAGACTGCAGCGGCTGCCGTGTACGCAGTGCCCACAGTCGAGGAATGCAAGGGAAGGCGACCGGCGGGGCACATGAACCGGCTATTTGGACCACCGGAGTCGGGGACGATGGACCAGCTGCGGATGCAGAGTTGCGCACGATGCATGCACCATGCGGCCTGGCGACAGTCCCTCTAACCTGACTGAGACTCTGAGTAGTTGATTCTTGTCATGTGATTGTCAAACAAAAAAAAACGTTGCAATGTGATTGTTAAGAAAAAAATTAGAGTGAATTTTACTTTTTACCATGTAGTTGTGCATCTATGAACTATGACACATATTACCTCATTTAGTGGAACTTCTACCAAAATATCTCAATTAGAAGATTTTAAATACGGTCTTACCCCCACTTTACCATTTAATTTGTTTTTATTAGATAAGACCGACTTGTTATATCGATGTGGTGCAACAAAATGTGTAAAGATCGGAGGTCGTCATCAATCATCTTGTCTGGACTTCTCAGATCCATTTGTTCCATTTCATCATTCTGATATTTTTGGACTCTGGCCATTACTTCATAGCTTGCTCAAAGGACATACATAAAAATGAATATTCAAAGCTTCTAAAAGGGGTAATCTAGACGAATTTTCACTTGACAAAGTAATTAGTGTCACAAATGTATAACTAGGAGGTAAAAAGTGGAATTCACTCCGAACATTAATACATGACCCAACGCTGAAATGAGTTGATTCTTGTGTAGGTTGGACTTCTTTTGGCTTCCTACTACTTCTCTTGATTGATTGCTAACTTGGTTAATTATTTGTTTTGGAGCATAACCAAAAAATATTATTATTAAATTTCAGTTGCTGAATCAAAATAGTGAGATGCTTACCCCCCCCCCCCCCCCCCACCCACAAAATCATAATGAATTACGAAGTCCACACTTAAATTGAAATACGTTAAGGGTTCCAATTTAACAAGGATATTGTTTCTAAATCCTTAAAAAAAATCTCTCTATTTCACATGTTCAAATTATTTTCAGAAAAATCAAGAATAACTTGGGAGTGCCTTGGTATTTGCTAAAAGATTTGAAGTAAAATATCACAACCATGTGTAGAGCTTTCGCATAAGGAAATGGTTTACAAGGTAATTATGCACAAAAAAGAAAAAGAAGAAAAGTAGCATCTCATGTATTTTACTTCACATAGCATTAATCATTGTAGAATTATACGAGCTTAGAGATATTTTAAAACATTAAATTCAATTATTAGGGTAACTACACTTTTTATGATTTGATAAGTTCTAAATGGTCTTTAAATTTCATTGGATCCCCTATATTTCCCTTAAGGCCAAATATGGCAAAATTTGTGGGCTTGTTTGAATTTGGATCTTGGTCAAATTAGTATTAAGCTTGATAAAGTCATTTTACCCTCCCCCCCCCCCCCCCCCAACTATAAATTTTTGCACGATTTCCTATAGCTATGTTCAACTTATGAGCTTTTTTTTAAGTGAAACACCACTTCTTGGTTATGTAAATGGCAAGTGTAATTAAAGACAAACTGCTAAATCCTCTCTTATTATTCTTTTTTCTCCATTTTAGTTTTTATTTAACTTTTTTGTAAGGAAACTGAGCGTTAAACAAATTTTTTAGTAACATAAAACATTGTGTATTTTACAATGAAGGATGTACATATATAGGAGAGGGAAACACCTAAATAAAAATATAAATACTCAATATGTACACCACACTAGTTAAAGATCATTCCTTATTATTTGTGAGGGCTGATGTGCTAGTTTTATTAATAAATTGACTGTTACAAACATATGTATATATAAAAGCCGGAATGGTACCATGGGAGTTAAAACATTGATACATAAAGGAAAAAATATATAGGTGTCCAAGTTTCTAAGCCAATTTGTGAGACATTCTTTGTGTTCTGATTGTACTCTATGCACTATATATATTAGGACCACTAAGAGCATCTCCAGCCGTTTGAGGCCCCCGGGCCGAAATCCGGCGCTATTTAGCGCCGGATGGATGTAAATTTTGGCCTGGGGAGGCCCATGTTTCCAGCGGCGAGTCCAGGGGAATTTTTGAATTCAAACTCAATATGATGAAAAACGTTCAAAGTTCAGCGAAATATAGAGATATTTATATATAAAGGGCGAAATTTTACATAGATAGGCCGAATTCGTAATATATTCGTATTCGGCCGATAGAATAACTAAAAACACGGCGATCCACATGCCTAATCGGCAGTAGAACGCCGTGTAGTCCCCGCCATCGTCGTAGGAGTCGCCGCCGTCCTGCGGTGGCGGCGCTTGGCGGCTCGACCCCTGCCCAGCATCGCTGAAACGTGGCAGCGTAGGGCGGTAGAGGTCGTCGTCGCTGGACTCCTTCAGCTTGAAGACCGGCGCGCCGCGGCTAGGCTGCACGGCGGCGGTGGCGCGATGTTGTGCGGCCGCCAGGTCCAGCAGCCGCCGCTGCTGCTCCGCCTCCTCCCGCTCCCAGTCCCGCCTAGACCACTCGAGCGCCACGTCGAGCGGCATGGCGTTCTCGGCGGGGACGATGTCGCGCAGAGACCGGGGGATGGCCTCCGCCGTTGCCGCCTCCTCGGCGCGCGCGGCCTCTGCCTCGGCGAGGTCAGACGCGGCCTTGGCAGCGGCGTCCTTCCTCGGCTTGCGACGACGCGGCAGAGACGCGGTGCGCGCCCCCTCGCGGATGACGAGAACGCCGCTGTTGCGCCTCGACGGCGCGGACGGCGGCTCCTGCTTGACGGTCCTCGGCGTGGATGCCGAGGGCCGTGATGCCGACCTCGCCGACGCCGCTCCGGGGGACACCGATGCCATCCACCGTGGCATCCAGGAGCTCCCGCGGCGGTGGGACAGCATCGGTCGCTGTGGCGGCGGCATCTCGAGGACCGGCGAGTTGCCGTTCTCGATGTGCTCGAGAACGGCCTTGAGGGTGCGGCCGCGGGCGCTCCACCAGCGGCGGCGGCCTGCGGCGTTGTTGCGCGTAGGAGGAGGAGGAGGGCCGTCGTAGGCGGTGAGCTCGCGTTTGTACCTCCGCCAGAAGAACGTGTTCCACGTCGGATAGTTGTCCGGGTAGAAGCGCGGGTCGGCGCGCTGCTCGTCGCTCATGCCCTCGATGATCTCGTCGATGGCGGCGTCGAGGGCAGCGCCCGTTGGCGGCGGTGGGATCGGGATGCCGCCCGCGCTCAGACGCTGACAAGGGTATAGAAAATAGAGCCCGTTAGTTAGCTACCCCTAAGGCCCGTTGATGTCTACGCACTTCTATTCTTGTAGACACTTGTTGGGCCTCCAAGTGCAGAGGTTTGTAGAACAGCAGCAAGTTTCCCTTAAGTGGATCACCCAAGGTTTATCGAACTCAGGGAGGTTAGAGGTCAAAGCTATCCCTCTCAAGCAACCCTGCAATTATGATACAGAAAGTCTCTTGTGTCCCCAACACACCCAATACACTTGTCAGATGTATAGGTGCACTAGTTCGGCGAAGAGATAGTGAAATACAAGCGGTAATGATAATTATAAGTAGCAAATGTAACTTGGAATAAAAATCGCTGCGAGCAAACAAGTAACAAAACAGCAAGTAAACGATATGCAAAGCTTGAAAACAAGGCCTAGGGATCATACTTTCACTAGTGGACACACTCCCAACAATATAACATGACTGAACAAATAACTTCTCTTTGCTAAGGCACTCTGAATTACTCTCCTATTGAATAACACTAATCATTGTGTAGTGGCTACAGAAGCACCCCTTAAAGTTCATCAAGTACTTGACAAACACCACTCATAGAGACATCCAAATCAGATCACAATTCAAGATAGAAATCATTGCAACTTAGACCAAGTACTAACACGGTGCACACACTGTCAACATTACACCATGAAAGGAGGAATAGATCACTCAATACTATCATAGTAATAATTACTCTCATAATCCACAAGAGATCACGATCATAGCCTAAACCAAGTACCACCACGATGCACGCACTGTCACCGTTACACCATGGCAGGAGGAATAGATTACTTTAATAACATCACTAGAGTACACTATAATAATTAAGCATAGGAGTAGCATAATATCTGAATAATAACATCTACTTGTTCAACATGATACAAAGCTCACGATCACATAAAGATCACATCATGGGAGAGAGAGGTGAACCACATAGCTACCGGTAGAGCCCTTAGCCCCGGGGATGAACTACTCCCTCCTCATCATAGGAGACAGCAAGGTTGATGGAGATGGCAGTGAGGTCGATGGAGACAGCGAAGACGGCGATGGAGACCGATAGAGATGGCTCCGGGGGCACTTCCCCGTCCCGGCAGGGTGCCGGAACAGAGACTTCTGTCCCCCGAAATTCGTCGACGGTGGCGGCGGAGCTGCGGAACTGCTTCTGGAAAATTGCCGAATCCCCTAGGGTTTTCCGTCCCGAGGCTTTATATAGGCGAAGGGGCGATGTCAGAGGAGGGCCAGGGCCTCCTCACACATGGCTGGCGCGGCCAGGGGCCTGGCCGCGCCACCTGTGTGTGTGGGGCCCCTGTGGCCCACCTCCTACTCCTCTTCGGATCTCTGGAAGCTTCCGGGTAAAATAAGACTTCTGGCTTTTGTTTCGTCCAATTCCGAGAATATTTCCTGTGTATCACTTCTGAAACACAAAAACAGCAGAAAACAGGGAACTGGCACTGTGGCAACTCGTTAATAGGTTAGTTTCGGAAAATGCATAAAAGTGCCACTAAGTGTAACGAAACAATAGGAAAATGGTGTAAAAACAAGCATGGAGCATCAAAAATTATAGATACGTTTGAGACGTATCAAGCATCTCCAAGCTTAACTCCTGCTCGTCCTCGAGTAGGTAAGTGATAACAAAAGAAATAATTTTTGAGGTGACATGCACCTACACAATCTTGATCATATATGTAAGCATTGTGAGCTGGGATCATAAGAACTTAAAACATGGGCATGAAAGATATAATCTTGACAATAAGAACTTAGCAACCATGTTGTAACATGAAAATGAACACAAACAAAAGATCATGAATAATGAAACAATGAAAGTCAAACATGTGTTCAAATCATAAGGAAAAACATAGTAAATGGTTTTTAGCTTGTCCTTCAAAGAGAGCAAAACATAAATGCATAGGACACCTTCAAGTTTAAGAGGGCGACTAGATACAAATAATTTGAGAACAAGAGAAACCAACAATATGAATCAATCAATGAACTTTGGGACAATGCATATTATACTAAGAATGACAACTATGCTCTCTTAATGGTGCATAAAGAAAGAAGGTGGTGACTCAACATAAAAGTAAAAGAAAGGCCCTTCACAGAGGGAAGCAGTGATTGCAAGTTTTATAACCTTCAAAAATTATGGTACTTACCGGCTTTGAGCTCTCATTGCCCCCATCATAAGCATCTTGAATGGTTAAAGTTAATACGAGAACAATTATGATGCATATGCTTGACAAATCATAAGTTGAAAACCTCATGCCCCGTGAATACGAGTACCCAAACCTCATGCTACTTTACTTAGAGTCCCAAGCAAGGCTCTTGTCATTGTAAGTATATGCATATCATTGAGAACCGCCAATGGGGTACCTCCGTGCCCGATGACATGGAACAAGCCCACACCAAAATGACAAGACAAGCAGACAATGAACACCTCGACATCTCTTTTATTTGCTATATTGTTTAGCTTTTTATTGTGAGATGCGTCGTCGAATGTTCACCATGGGTATGCTGCAAATTTCCACCATGAATTATGCATGGCTTAGATTGGCGGCCCGGCGTTTCCCTAACACATATACAAACTCCATGATCCCTACAAGATTCCCAATTCATTTCACATCGCGGGCATCCATAAACAAAAGATCACGATATCAACTCAAAAAGAAGTGCAATGTTGAAAGCTTGCCCCATGACAGCATGGCTGGGCTAGAATCCAACTTACAACTTGCAAGCATAACAACTCAACATAAGAGACCACAATGTCAAATTTTTAAGAACAGGAAAAAGTAAAGTGTGCCTTCCGGTTCGTGAGAGCTTTACTAACCGAATTTCGCATAACACTGGTAAGAGTTTAATTTGAAGAGAAAATAAAAGCAAGTCAAATTTACTTGGAATAGCAAATTGCTAGTAGGTATGTATGGTGGACACAATGGAAAACTTTGGCTTTTAGGAGTTGGATGCACGAGTAGAGCTCATACTCAGTACAAGGTGAGGGCTAGCAAAAGACTGGGAGCGACCAACTAAGAGAGCAATAATGGCCATAATCATGCAAAGCTACAAAGCGACATTAAAAGAAGCATAAGATGGCATCAAAAGTCAAAAACTAAATGATCATGAAGGCTATTGGCGACTTTGTAAGAGTCTAACATGTGTGAGCATGCGCCAAGTCAACCCAAATAAAGCATCAAGGAGAAAACCAAAATAATGCTTCCATACAATAAAAACAACGCATGATTTTTTCAAAGGCTCATTAAGGAATCTCAGTTATTTGAGACAAGTCATGCTACAGCAAAACCACTAAGCATACTATCAAAAAGACATCAAGCATGACATGAAAAAGCCTAAGCCGCAGTCTACACAAGCTCCTTCTTGTACCACTATTTTGCACAAAGCTTTTTCTCTTTTCCAACACCATTTGAAATTTTTATAAACTCCTCTTTTGATGAAAACCAATAAAGATCAGAGGCAAAAATACACCTTGATGAAAAGATATGACAAGATCTGAGCGCAAATCAAGGCAAAAACGAAAACCAAAAGCAGTAGCAGAGAAAGAGAACACTCATTGAAACGATAAGAGTGAAAAACAGAGTGTTCTTGGCAAATGAAAAACGGAGTTCATCTCCCTCCAAAACAACATGATGTGATCAAACATTTATTACAGCAAACAAAACAAAACTAACTAAGAAAACTAAAACAACTGACGCTCCAAGAAAAACACATAGTGCATGAAGCAATAAAAATATAGTGTCTTGAAAGGTGACCTGATTTTTGTCGATGAAGAAGGGGTGCCTCGGGGGCATCCCCAAGCTTTGACGCCTGTACTTCTTGGATATTCCTTGGGGTGATGCATGGGCATCCCCAAGCTTGAGCTTTTGTCCATTCTTCAACTCATCTCATCATTCTCCAATCCCTACACTTGAAAACTTCCTTCATACAAAACTAAACACAATTCTATTAGCAACATTAGTGTAAGCATAAAATATATTCAACCTCTTTTAGCTTCAGGTTTCAACCCAAAACCACCACATATAAAGTATATACTACTGTAGCAACTTCCACAAGAGTTCCATGATCAAAAAGAACTCAAAAGAAAGCGATAAAGTGGCAAACACAAATATTGGCAGAAATCTGTCAAAACTGAACAGCTGACAAAGGTCGAATTTTTGAGGGATTTTCTGTTGCTCAAATCAAAAAGTGTTCAACTAAGAAAAGTTTGGATATAACCTGGGGCATATGCACAAGAAATCGCAGGTCCAAAAGATAAACAGAGAATTTTCACGAATTTTTACAGTGCAGCGCCGAAAACAGTTTCAGGACAGCAACATCCCCAAATCTTACCTCACTCAAATTAGAGGCTTCTCTTGGCACAAAAACGAAATAAAAAGGATAAGGAGCGGTTATTACAGTAGTAATAACTTCCAAGACTCAAATAAAAGAAAAAGTACTGAAAATAAAACATTGGGTTATCTCCCAAGAGTGCTTTTCTTTAACGCCTTTGAGCTAGGCGCAGTAATTTGCAAAGATGCTCATGTGGGCGCCATATAAGAGCTTGAGGCAAAAGCGCTATATAGGAACTTAAAGAAATAGAGAGCATCAAAAAGCAAATATGGAACACATTTATATCTGAACCACTTCCTATGAAAAATAGTCTTGTAAAGAGACAAGTCATGAAAGCGCAAAGCAAAAAGCAAAAAGCATAGGAAGGCAAAACGAGTACAACTTCAAGAATTGCAACATAAAGAGGGGAAACTCAATATTGTTGAGATCCATAAAACCATGTTTCCCTCTCTCATAATAACTTTCAGTAGCATCATAAATAGAACTAACAATATAACTATCATTTAAAGCATCCCTATCATGAGCTACATGCATAAAAGAATGAATACTCCCCACATGAACAATCGTGGTAGGAGCGGAATCAATAGAATAATTATTCTCATCACCATAATCATCAAAGACAGGAGGCATATTGTAATCATAACTATTTTTCTCCTCAAAAGTAGGTGAACTGAAAATATTATACCCATCATCACAAGCTAGAGAACTACTATGTCGCAAAGCATACTCATCAAACATATCATCATAAGAAGGAACACGGATAGCACTAATGGTACAACAATTATTAACCTTAGAATTGGTACCAAAAAGATTTTCAATATCAAAAGTAGAGTGCTTTTCCCAATCATGATCACTAACATAAGTAATAGGCATAGGAACATCATCCCAATCAGAATTATCATAATCTATAGCAGGATCATAACGCTTAGGGGAAGATACCGTGTCCTCTCGCCTTTTACTCCTCTTCTTCTTCTTCTTCTTCTTACTCTTCTTACTCTCTCCTTTAGGAGGGAGAGACTTGAAGGGCATCTTCTCCACATATTCTGGCTTGCTGACAGAAACAACAGAAGAAACTTTGGAGGATTCCTCCTCTCTATTAATAAGATCGAAACATCTATTAGTCCTATCATAGCTTGGCAAATCATCATGTTTAATAAGATCTTGTAAGTAAGTATTTGCGAGGCAATCTTTAGCACAATAAAGATGACAACCAAGAAGGGTGCTATTAATATCAACATCATTCATGTCAACCAAAGAAAGCTTTCTAGATATCTCTTCACAATTCAAAAACAAAGTAAGCTCATCATGCTGATTGAGAGTAATCTTATCATCACAATACAAATCTGCGGTACTTGTTCGATTAATTGGGCATTGAAAATTAAAGTGACCTTTTTCACCGCAAAATTCACAAAGAAAAGGATAAAGCTCACAAACCCATTCACCAAGCACATCTAGATCCTTGAGCCACATGCTGGTTTCTTCATTTGCGTGGGTGATGCAATAATCTTCCTTGTTGTAACTCTGTTCACAAGGTCTATGTATTCCACAAAAATTAACATGCTTATAAGAAATAGTACTTTTAGAAGTTTGAGCATGTTTATTGCAATCATCAATAACAATATCACTTTCTATGCAAGTGTCCTTAAAAGGTTCATGACACACGTTCCCATTTCCTTTAGGAACATTCATATGGGAAGCAAAGGCTTTAAAGCAATCAACCATAATTTGAGGATCAAGACCATATTTAGCACTAAGCTCTTGAAAATCAGCGGTTTCAGCAAAAGACTTAATGCAATCAAACTCGTAATTCATACCTGATCCTTTACCTTTGTCGCTATCCCAACCTTCAATATTGTTTTGAATTGTTTCAAGCAGACCCCACTTGGTGTCGACATCCTTGCTTGTGAAAGACCCATCAAAGCATGCATCTAGATAGTCTTTGTAATGTCCTGAAAGCCTTGCATAAAAATTATTAATAATAATATTACGGGGAAGATCATGAATAGGACATTTATGCATTAGTAACTTCAATCTTCCCCACGCTTGGGCAATGCTTTCTCTCTCATGAGGCCAAAAGTTATATATCCGATTACGATCTTTATGAATTTCACTTGGAGGATAAAACTTGGAATAAAAGAGAGGCACCATTTCCTCCCATGCAATAGATGGACCATCTTCAAGCAGCCGATACCATTCCTCAGCTCTGCCTTTCAGTGATAAAGAGAATAGCTTCTTCTTAACTTGGTTCATTGAAATACCTGCACACTGGAACAACTCGCATAATTCATGTATAAAAAGCAAATGATCACCAGGATGGACAGTTCCATCTCCTAAATAGCAGTTATCCATAACACGCCTAACAATTTTCATAGGTATTTCAAAAGGATGAGGAGCACAAGCATCATTAGAAACATCACATATGGGAGATAAAATATCATCAGAGCAAACTTTCTCCACTAAAGCTGGGGGACTAAAAATATCATACTCAACAAAACCAGCTTCCCCAAGCTTAGACTTTTCTATAGCATTAGCAATAATAGGATTCAAAGCATTCGTACTAATAACATTGCTATGCGAAATAAGCTCCAAAGGATTTTCAATTTTCTCATCAAATCTAAACTCAGAAAAAAGACTACAGAATTCTTTGTTTTCCATTAAGCCTAACTAGTGAAAATAAAAACAAGAAACAAAAAGATGTAATTGCAGAATCTAAAGGAAATAACTCCGAGCACTCACACAGGAGGATGCGAGTACCTTTTACCTTACCTCCCCGGCAACGGCGCCAGAAAAGTGCTTGATGTCTACGCACTTCTATTCTTGTAGACACTTGTTGGGCCTCCAAGTGCAGAGGTTTGTAGAACAGCAGCAAGTTTCCCTTAAGTGGATCACCCAAGGTTTATCGAATTCAGGGAGGTTAGAGGTCAAAGCTATCCCTCTCAAGCAACCCTGCAATTATGATACAGAAAGTCTCTTGTGTCCCCAACACACCCAATACACTTGTCAGATGTATAGGTGCACTAGTTCGGCGAAGAGATAGTGAAATACAAGCGGTAATGATAATTATAAGTAGCAAATGTAACTTGGAATAAAAATCGCTGCGAGCAAACAAGTAACAAAACAGCAAGTAAACGATATGCAAAGCTTGAAAACAAGGCCTAGGGATCATACTTTCACTAGTGGACACACTCCCAACAATATAACATGACTGAACAAATAACTTCTCTTTGCTAAGGCACTCTGAATTACTCTCCTATTGAATAACACTAATCATTGTGTAGTGGCTACAGAAGCACCCCTTAAAGTTCATCAAGTACTTGACAAACACCACTCATAGAGACATCCAAATCAGATCACAATTCAAGATAGAAATCATTGCAACTTAGACCAAGTACTAACACGGTGCACACACTGTCAACATTACACCATGAAAGGAGGAATAGATCACTCAATACTATCATAGTAATAATTACTCTCATAATCCACAAGAGATCACGATCATAGCCTAAACCAAGTACCACCACGATGCATGCACTGTCACCGTTACACCATGGCAGGAGGAATAGATTACTTTAATAACATCACTAGAGTACACTATAATAATTAAGCATAGGAGTAGCATAATATCTGAATAATAACATCTACTTGTTCAACATGATACAAAGCTCACGATCACATAAAGATCACATCATGGGAGAGAGAGGTGAACCACATAGCTACCGGTAGAGCCCTTAGCCCCGGGGATGAACTACTCCCTCCTCATCATAGGAGACAGCAAGGTTGATGGAGATGGCAGTGAGGTCGATGGAGACAGCGGAGATGGCGATGGAGACCGATAGAGATGGCTTCGGGGGCACTTCCCCGTCCCGGCAGGGTGCCGGAACAGAGACTTCTGTCCCCCGAAATTCGTCGACGGTGGCGGCGGAGCTGCGGAACTGCTTCTGGAAAATTGCCGAATCCCCTAGGGTTTTCCGTCCCGAGGCTTTATATAGGCGAAGGGGCGATGTCAGAGGAGGGCCAGGGCCTCCTCACACATGGCTGGCGCGGCCAGGGGCCTGGCCGCGCCACCTGTGTGTGTGGGGCCCCTGTGGCCCACCTCCTACTCCTCTTCGGATCTCTGGAAGCTTCCGGGTAAAATAAGACTTCTGGCTTTTGTTTCGTCCAATTCCGAGAATATTTCCTGTGTATCACTTCTGAAACACAAAAACAGCAGAAAACAGGGAACTCGCACTGTGGCAACTCGTTAATAGGTTAGTTCCAGAAAATGCATAAAAGTGCCACTAAGTGTAACGAAACAATAGGCAAATGGTGTAAAAACAAGCATGGAGCATCAAAAATTATAGATACGTTTGAGACGTATCACCCGTTATGCTAGGCCCAATTGTAATACTAGTCGAAATACGGGTTCATGTCGTATTTCGGTATTGTAATTTGTGTCGGATCCCTCCTGATCCCTGAGACCTGGCCACCTATATATAGGGGCCAGGAGGGGATGGTAAGGGACAGATTGAAAGCAAGTCAGGTTTATACCCACGTTTACTTTCGATAACCACCTTGTTTGACTGATTTTACCTTCGAGTTCATCCGACGCCCTTTCTCCCCGATCTTAAGTCCTTCATCTAGGACATTTGTCGAGTTAGCCCTCGTCAATTGGCGCTGACCGTGGGGATTCTGGGCGTTGGAGTCATGAATTTGACGGCTTTTTCGCTTTTAGCCAACAACAGTCCAGAAGTCGATGAAAATAGAAAGATGGAGTTGACAATCGGAAGTCTGAGCTTCTATGTTGGACCTTCGGGTTCAACTTGTCTTTCGGATCCGGCGAAATCGGGTCCGTCGGCAAGCAAAACCGAAATAATTGCCAAGTCTGGATCATCTGTGGGCTCCTCTAGCGAGGCAAACTCGCCAGTCATCCCAGCAGCAACAGAAAATCTGCAGGGGAAACTCGAGGAACCCGACGAAATTGGGCAAAAGCTCATCGCTGAAGCAGCAATGAACAAGCCACGCGACAAGTCAAGGGACTTCGCCAGTAGAAGTAGCGGCATCTCCAGAAGCATACACCAGTTATACGTCATCATCACTGAAGCAGCAGAAGAAGAAAACAATCACGTAGGCAACGAGGAGGTCGACATGCAAGTCGACAAATTAAGGAGCAATGGCAAGAAAGAGAAGGAGAAAGTCCATGTCTCCGCTGGAGAACGGAGAATGATCATGTCAGCTATCAACCACAGGACTGATGTACCCGCAGATTCGAGAAGAGAAGTTCTAATGGGATATCAATACGTGCTACACCAACGCAGAAAGAAGTTAAGACAAGAAAGAGACATGATTATGAGAAGCCCAGATTATAAGAGCACATCAAGTGGAGGATATTGGGATGAATATAGCAATTCATCAGAGTCCAGCATGGAAAGGCACAGAGACCCGAAGCACAGTAGAAGGACAATAGCACGGACAGTAGAAGAAAGCTACACGAAAAGCCCAAGTGCGAACCCACCAGAGGAGGAAGAAGAATTTGTACAAGAAACACCAGAAGCAGCATTGGTAGCAGCACAGGCATACCTACTAACCACGCAACCAAAGCCTGGAGACCCGCGGGAACACATACATCAAGCCGCGATACGAAGCCTCGGGTTGGTAGAGGACAAGCTAAGGGGAAATCTTCCAGAGAAAAAATCGACTCACCGTAGGGAAAAGCAAAAAGAAGAGATCAAGCGCAAATCTTTGTGGAATGAAACTAGCGAGTCTTCAGAAGACGAGAAACACCAAAAGAGGAAGGAGGATGCAAGGAACATAATAGCACAAGCAAGAGTAAACAACTCACGTTATGCATGGAGGAAAGAAAACTACGAAGACAGCGAAAAAGAGATGGGTGCGTTATGCTTTACTCGCAGGGTTCGCAAAACGCGAGTACCCAAAGGATTCAAGTTGCTGCACGATCAAGAAAAATACGATGGGTCACAAGAACCAACTCTATGGTTGTCAAACTACCTACAAGCAGTAAAAATACTCGGGGGAACAAGAGCAACAGCAATGCAAAGTTTGCAGTTACACCTCATCGGCGCATCACGGTCCTGGATAAATACTTTACCCTTTCCATCGGAAGTTGGGGGGAACTAGAGAACCAATTCGCAAGAAATTTCCGCTCAACATATAAACGACCAGCATCATTGGAAGAAGTTAAGTCGTGCGTGCAGAGGAGAGACGAAACTTTGCGCTCTTATATACAACGCTGGAGTGTCATCAAAAATTCTGCAGAGGACGTCTCCGACGAAAGAGCAATAGACGCATTTTCAGCTGGACTTCGTCGTTCGGACCTCGCTGAAGAGATAGGGAGGATAAAGCCAAGAACAGTGTCAGAACTAATGGAAGTAGCCAACAGATTCGCTGATGGAGAAGATGCGTATAACAACAAAAGGGGACATTCACCAGAAGTCGATAAAACAAGCAGGCAAAGGCGAAGATACCGCAACGGCGACAACCACGGAAGGCGAAATCAGATAGCCGCGGGATACGACGGAAGGAACAAGGAAGGCTACGAAAGCAAAGAGTTTCAAGTAAGAGATAACAGGGGACATGAGAAATCAAGGTACTCGGGTCCCTCAGCAGAAGATATTCTATATGGTCCTTGTCGAATACATTATGCGTACCTAGATGGGAAAAGAGTTTCCAACCACCAGATGAAAAATTGCAGAACCTTCCTAATGTTGCAAAATGCCATGGATTCAAGTCAAGGAACACGATAGGGAGGAAAAAGCGCGAGTCAAGGATATCAAATGCAACGACTCGCAAAACAGCTAGAGTCAAAGGTATATATATCAGCAATGATTCAACCAGTACCAAAGTCAAAAAAACAAAGAAAGAGCATATCCAGACAGGTCAACTTGGCAATATCATCACCACCAGCTACTACAGAGTACTTGTAGTGGTCCAATCAACCAGTTAGATTTAGCAGAGCAGACCACCCGAGGAAAGTTCCCAGGCCAGGGCACACTCCAATGGTACTAAGGGCACAAAGAGGGGGATACGACATCGGGAGAGTATTCATGGATGCAGGAAGCGGCATAAACTTAATATACGCAAGAACTCTGAGGGCAATGTGCATCTCATTGGATAGTCTAAAGCCAACAGATTGTTCTTTCCACGGGATAGTACCGGGAAGCACAAATTACCCTCTCGGGAAAATAGAGCTCGACGTTTGCTTTGGCAATAGCAGCAACTACCGCAAAGAGAAGCTGGAGTTCGAAGTCATGGATTGGCCTTCACAGTATCATGCAATCCTGGGGTGTTCAGCATTTGCAAAATTCATGGCAGTACCCCACTACGCGTATCTCACGCTAAAGATTCCAGGGCCCAGAGAAACAATCACAGTTCAAGGCAGTTTCAAAGTATCTAACACTTGTGACAAGGAATTCAACAGGTTGGCGCAAACCTTCGGCATGACAGCAGAATACGCAAGGCTGAAAGGCGAAACCGATCACAACGTACTACCCGACGTCGGGCGATCCCTGCCAGATCAGGCTTTCGATGCAACTCAAGACTCGAAGAAAATCCAGGTCCACCCCACGGACCCGAACAAAACTACCTCTATAGCAGTAAACCTGGATCCCGCATAGGAAAGCGTGCTCGTCGAGTTCCTCCGTGAGCGCTGGGAAATCTTCACCTGGTGTCCTTCAGACATGCCAGGGGTTCCCAGGGAACTCGTCGAGCACGCACTAAACGTCGATCCCAAAGCAAAGCCAGTCAAACAACCATTGAGAAGATTCGATGAACCCAAAAGGAAAGCAATAGCGTCCGAACTACACAGGCTCGAAAACGCAGGGTTCATCCGAGAAATCAAAACATCGACTTGGGTATCTAATCTAGTTATAGTCCCCAAGAAAAACATAGATGTGCAAAGAGTGTGTGTCGACTATACGTCTCGCAACAAGCACTGTCCAAAGGATCCGTTCCCTCTACCTCGCATTGATCAGATAATTGACTCAACAGCAGGGTGCGCGATGCTTTTCTTCCTGGACGCATATTCTGGCTACAACCATATCAAGTTAAAGAAAGCAGATGAGGAAAACACAGCTTTCATAACACCTTATGGCGTGTTCTGCTACCAAGTCATGCCTTTCGGCCTAAAAAACGCAGGAGCAACCTACCAAAGGATGATGCAAAATTGCCTCGGAAGTCAAGTAGGATGAAACATTCAAGTCTACATCGACGACGTTGTCATCACCACAAGAAAAGAGGAGTCACTAATCAGTGATTTGGCAGAAACCTTTGACAACTTAAACAGGTACAAGCTCAAGCTTAACCTGACAAAATGTTCTTTTAGGGTATCTGCAGGGCAACTCCTGGGATTCCTGGTATCCGCAAGAGGAATAGAGGCAAACCCAGAGAAGATCCAAGCGATATTAACGATGGGGAAGTCAACAAAGCTGCATGATGTATAGAAGCTCGCAGGATGCGTCGCGACACTAAGTCGATTCATTGCAAGACTAGGAGAAAAAGCGCTCCCTTTCTATGCATTGACGAAAAAATCAGACAACAAATTTGAGTGGACAGAAGAAGCAGACACAGCCTTCGCACAACTGAAAAAGTGCTTTCCGCACCACCGGTGTTGGTCGCACCAAAAGAAAAGGAGCTATATATTGCAGCAACACATCAAGTAGTGAGCACAGTGTTAGTAGTCGAAAGAAGTGAAGAAGTAAAAGCTCATGGAGTCCAACGACCAGTGTATTTTCTCAGCGAGGTACTATCTCCAACAAAGCAAAGGTACCTACACTATCAGAAACTTGCATACAACGTATTCACAACAGCACGAAAACTACGGCAATATTTTGCGGTGCACCCAATCATAGTGGTCAACGAAGCACCACTATCCAATATATTGAACAACCCTTCAGCAACAGGATGTGTCTCTTTATGGGGAATTGAGCTATCACCCCTAGACATCACGTATGAAAAGCGCAAGGCGATCAAGTCCCAAGTTTTACCAGATTTTACAGCAGAGTGGCTGGAGTTGCAAAACACAGGGCCACCAGATTTATTGAGTGTGTGGACAATGTACTTCGATGGGTCAAAAAGAATCCAAGGCGCAGGAGCAGGGGTAGTCCTGATATCACCACAAGGGGACAAGTTGAAATATGTGCTGAGAATGAGCTTTCCTCAAGCTTCTAATAATGAAGCCGAATACGAGGCGCTGCTCCATGGGACGAAAATGGCCAAAGCGTGCGGAGCAACTCGACTGAAAATATTTGGAGATTCGAATCTCGTCGTCCAACAAGTGATGAACAAGTGCAATGCCATTAGCGACAATATGACAGCATACAGAAACTTATATTATTATCTTGAAGGAACATTTGATGGATGCGAAGTTTCGCATGTCAGTAGAGCCAGCAATGAGGAAGCCGACAATTTAGCAAATATCGGGTCCCAGTGCTTACCCGTACCACAAGGAGTCTTTTGGGAAGAAATCATAGAGAGATCAATAAAGAACAGCAAAGTCTCGACTACAGGAGAACAAGTCCAGCACCAAACCGCAGGCTCGGGGGCTGACAACAGCGGGACAGCCGAACCCGAAGAAGTCATGATGATCGAGGAAACTTGGATGCAACCATACTTAGCGTACATGGTAAACAAAACACTACCCGAAGATACAGTACAAGCGAAAAAGATAATATGACGATCCAAGGCTTTCGTAGTATTGCAAGGAAAATTATACAAGAAAAGTATAACAGGCGTTTTGCAACGGTGCGTTACTCCTCAAGAAGGACAAGAAATCTTAAAGGACATCCACGCAGGGGTATGTGGGCATCACGCTAGCAGCAGAGCCATTGCAGCCAAAGCCTTTCGTGCAGGTTTCTAATGGGTCACAGCTATTGAAGACGCGAAAGATATAGTGAGGAAGTGTGAAGCCTGTCAACGTTTCGCATCTCGACCACACGCACCAGCTACGGAGTTGCAACCAATACCATTATCTTGGCCCTTCGCACAATGGGGTCTTGATATGGTGGGAAAACTATAAAAATCTTGGCCAGGAGGGCATGTTTATATGCTAGTAGCAGTCGACAAATTCACCAAGTGGGTAGAGGCAGCCCCCGTGACAACCCAAGATTCTACAGCGGCAATCAACTTAATCAAGTCAATAGTTTTTCGCTTCGGAGTACCGCACAGTATCATCACGGATTATGGGACAAACTTCACATCGAAGGAGTTCAACAATTAGTGTGAAAATCTGGGAATCAAATTGAATTTCGCATCTGTAGCACATCCAAAGACAAATGGGCAAGTCGAGAAAGCCAATGGTTTGATATGCAATGGGATAAAGAAAAGGTTGTTAGCACCCCTCGAAAAAGCCAAGCACGCTTGGGTAGATGAGCTACTCTCCGTACTCTAGAGTCTCCGAACTACACCTAACGCAGCTACTCAAGAGACGCCTTTCTTCCTGGTCCATGGCGCAGAAGCCGTCCTTCCAGTCGAGATCACCCATGAAGCTCCAAGAATCGCAGCATATGACGAGACAACTTCCACAGAAGCACTTCAGGATGATGTCGATGCACTCGACAAAGCAAGAGATGTAGCACTAGCCAGAGCTACCCAATATCAGCAAAATCTATGAAACTACCACAGTAGTCGAGTTCGTCCATGATCTTTCGTGGTGGGAGATCTAGTTCTACGACTCAAGCAAGATGGCCATAGAAAACTCGAGTCCCCATGGGTGGGACCTTACATCGTGACAGAAGTAATACCAGGAGGAGCTTATCGACTACAAGACAAAAAAACGGGGAAAGACGAGAGTAACCCGTGGAATGCAGAGCAACTACGACGGTTCTACGCATAGGCGATATAAGGCAACAATGAGTTTTTCGAGTTATGACCCTCTGAACCCAGAACATGAGGCCATAGGTCGGGTTCCTTGGGTCAGATCGACAATCTGTGTAAATATTTTACTTTCCACTCGGGGGCTCAGACCCTCGAGTCGTACGAAATAATATTAGCGAGTTATCAAGATTTGAGATTATTTGAGGCGTACTACAAGGTTGATTGCAACCCGATATTCAGCAGTAACACAAACGGTTCAAAGGAACCCAATAATATATTACAGTACATACCTCAGAACCATGATCCGTTCCCATGGCCTATTACTAAAGTAAGGACAACACATAATCCAAATTCGACCACTTATTACAAATAGTACGAGGAAGAACCACTAGGGAAAGAGATTACATAAAGAGGAACTAGTGAAAATGCACTTCGGCTTCATACTCCTTCTGGCACTGGGTGCCGTCATAGATTCTCACGTCGAACTTTGACGTGCCGATGTGGAAGTCAAAGGTCATAAAAAAGCCTTGATGGAGGTCATGATCCTCCGCAAACTGCGACCAGCCGCCCTTGAAGTACTGCTCCCCGACGCCGTCGTACCAGACTTCCACCTCATAGGGAGTTAATCCCCCAGAGTGTTCACGAAGAATCGCTTCCCGCAGTTCTCGCCCATCCATAAACTTGGTGAATTTCAGTGGTAAGCGCTGAATCTCATGGCACTGCGCGCCGGCGATGCAAAAGAAGGAATAGATTCTGGGCGGAGGAGGAGAAGCATTAGCAGCAGGAGCACTTGGACCTGGTGCAGCAGATGGCACCTTGAGCTTATTTTTACTTCCGGCCGGACGGCCGGGGCGTCGCTTCACCGGAGCAGATGATGACGCTACTGCAGCTGCGGCGGTAGCCTTGTTCTTACTACCGCGAGGGCGGCCGCGGCCCCGTTTCTCCACCGGGGCGCCGATGTTCAAGCGCGATCCACTTGCATCGGCCATGGAGACAAGCACTGTGAACGAAAAACCCTAGATGGGATGAGAAAGAAGAAGATGATGCGGCGGAGAAAGGCACTAATGAAGGAATTAGGGTTTTCTACCCTGGCCAAACCTACTTTATTTATAAGCACGTACTAATGGGCCTCTGAAGAGGCAAGGCCCAAAATATACTTCTGGGTTTTTAAGTGCAGACGGTACAATAGAATCAACGTATCAAGGAAAAAAAAATATGTACAAAAAAAGAGAGAGCAGGGGATAACAAAATATCTATCAAGAAGCACAAGATCATCTTGTCTTCGACTTGGGGGCTTGCATCATAAAAAGGGAAGAACAACTGAAAGGGCGAATAATGTCGACAAATATCGTGAGTAGAAGTATATGGAATAGGTCTATTTATTTTCTTGTGCCTATACCCGAAAAAATTCGGCTATAGCCTCGGGGGCTACTCCCATTGGGAGCGCTGTCGCGCACCCGATAGAAAGAAGTCGACAAAAAGGAAGGAGAGAAGTCGAAACTGGTGATAAAGAACAAGTTGATGGACACGAGATTTATACATAATCGTTTGCATTTCGTCAGCAAGGAACTTCGGCTATATTGCCGACAAAGTGAACGTCGATTACTCCCATCGGGAGCTATTCATGAAAGTTAAAAAGGATAACTCGATTTTTTTTGCATATTGAATCAGTCAAACAAGGCTGCGAAATATAATTCTCGAGTTGCGTCATCGCGACAAAACTTGAATGCCATGGTTGAAATATATCATGAAGGTAAGACCCTAGGATCCGTCCTGTGTGGCCCGGTATACGCACATGAATGCGCTCTGCTGGAATGTATATGTGTCTACGACGCGAAAAAAATCCTGGTGGACGCACTGGGTACCCTAAGAACCACTGGGATTCATTCTTTGTAAGACCTAAATGCGGCAAAAGAATGGGTTTGACCGGTTTCCCGACTTCAAGTCCAAGGAGATTGAATTTGAAGTAGGTGACAAGTATCTGCTCCGGCAGTTAACTGGCCTCTTGATCCGTCAGGGTTGTCAGGCTTGTTCATCAAAACCCCTTGCAAGACATTATAATAAAAAGATAAGAAGAAGTTAAAGAGTTGATCAAGTCGAAGGTTTGAAGATCTGAGATTCAACCCGAATCTGCAATTCTGGTAGAATCTCGGGGGCTACTGACAAGGGTATAGAAAATAGAGCTCGTTAGTTAGCTACCCCTAAGGCCCGTTATGCTAGGCCCAATTGTAATACTAGTCGAAATACGGGTTCATGTCGTATTTCGATATTGTAATTTGTGTCAGATCCATCCCGATCCCTGAGACCTGGCCACCTATATATAGGGGCCAGGAGGGGACGGTAAGGGACAAATTGAAAGCAAGCCAGGTTTATACCCACGTTTACTTTCGATAACCACCTTGTTTGACTGATTTTACCTTCGAGGTCATCCGACGCCCTGTCTCCCCGATCCTAAGTCCTTCATCTACGACATTTGTCGAGTTAGCCCTCGTCAGACGCCAACCTCCGGGCGTGCGGAAGTCGGGCGGCGCCGGGTAGCCCGCCGCGTACAGTAGACGTCCCTCCCACTGGTGGAGGGAACGTCGGCCAAAGCCGTTGTTCGCCACGCCGTCGTCGTCGGAGCCATTGTTCGCCATTGTTCACCTGGAAGAGGTGGACAGTGGATTTGGGGAGAAGTGGGTGAATGTGGCCGGCCAGACGCGCGGTAGGCCGCGATATATAGGCGGCCGCGCATCAACTCGCCTCACCGTGTGGCTGGACGTCCATCGGTGACAGCTTTTACAGCGCGCGGAAGACGATGCGCGGGAAAGACGACGATGCGCGGAAGATGAGACAATTAGGACGACGACCGATCTCTCTCGCCGACAAGTCGGGGCCACACGATGCGCGGGAAGCTTCTTCGCCGTTTTGCGCGCATTTCTTTTGTCCGGAGTCCCCGAGCGCGCCCCGGAAGGCCGAGGATGGCCTGGGCTCACCGGATGGATGAAGACCCAAATCCGGGCGAAATCAAGGAACCGGGGGCGCGACTGGGCCGATTTTTGCTGTCCGAATGAAAAAACAGGGTGCCGGGGACCTCACTGGGCTCGTGGCTGGAGATGCTCTAAAAGAAGTGTATGCCAGTCCGGTTTCAATATACGCCATGTGGATGTCATGATAATCTCAATCACGCAGTGGTGTCCTTTGCCTTCTTAATCTTGGATAAAATAGAGAAGTTATATGCTTGGCGGCCATTGTATCTGAAGGAACTCTCCTAGTCGCAAACTGGCAAGAAATGTAGACATGGGGAGATCCCTCCACTTCCCCACAACACACTAGGTGCATCACTCAGGCATGTTTTTCTCCCACTAAGAGCATCTCCACTCGGGGTCCTCAAAGGGCCCCCATAGCGATTTGGGGGCCGCCGGCGCGAAATTTTGAGCCCAGCCGCAGCCCCCAATTTTTTTTGGCGCCGGCGCGGCCCAGTTATTTCCCCGGCGGCCCCGGTGCGAACCCAATCTACAGGGAGGCGAGCGGGGGCGCCGGATGGACGCGTGGCAGGGCGGGTGGCAGGAAGGAAGAGAGAGCGCGCGCGCAGGAACCTGCCCGGTCAAAGCTGGCCCACCTGGCAGCGACACACGGCTTCTTCTTCCTCGCCATCAGCGCCGAGTAATGGGGCTGCTCGCCGCAGCCTTTCTGGCAAACGGCAGCAGCCGACGAGTCCCGTCAATGGGGCGCACGCCGGCGTTAATGCGGCTGCCCAACCACCTACCTCCCTACTATAAAATGCCCCGGCGGTTTCCATTGCCGCTGCCACTTCTTCCACCGACGGCGAGCTCCACCAACTCTTCCCTCTCCCTCTTCGTCTTCTGCGAGCAATGGCGACCTCCTTTGACGGCGTGGCGGCCAACGGCTTTGGCCGCCTCTGGCTCCACGTCCACGAGGCGCAGGCGCTCTGGTAATGCGGCTACCCCGTCCCGTCGGGTTTTCGGCTCCCGTCAGGGTGGAAGCTGAGCGCCGGCGGCCTCCCCGTGCCGCCCATTCCCACCGGCAGCAGCCGCCAAGCCGCCATCTATGATCACTACTGGGGGACGCTCACCGCCGAGGAGCGCAACGACCCCCAGTGGGATCCCGACAACCGGCACACTTGGTCGGCGTTCTTCGCACAACAGCGCGAGGACCGCCTCGCGGCGTACGACGGGACGGGCCCGCAGCCGGAGAACTTCAACAGCGAGGGCCGGCGGCGATGGTGGAGTGCCCCAGGGCGCACCCTTACTTGGGTCATGGACCACATCGCCAACGGCAACAACCCGTCGTTGGCGATGCCGCCGCCTCCGCCTCGGCACAACATGGGGCCTCGCCGCTCGCCATCGTCTTCCTCCTCCTCGCGCTCGTCGGCGTCACCGCGGTACTCGCCGTATGGCTCGCCGTCGCCGCGCTTTCTCGCCACGGTGAAGGACGAGCGGGAGAGCCCACGGCACAGCTCAAGCGGCCCCGTCATCCACGACCGCCGCGCGCCTCCGTTACCTCCCCGTGGCCGCCTCCGCCTCGGCAGGCCCAAGCCCGAGCCGAAGAAGGAGTGGACGCCGCCACCGGAGTACAAGGCGGCGGCGCTCGAGCTGGCGGACGGCGAGGACCCGGAAGAATTTCCGTGCCAGAGGATGCTCGAGCGGGCGTCCGCCAACGAGCTAGCCCGCTGGCAGGCCAGGTTCCCCGTCCCGCCGGCCACGGACGAGTTCTCGTCCAGGTGGCCCGCGCAGGACTGGCGGCGGGAGCAGGCCGAGCGCGCCAGGCGCCACGGCCTCGTCGTCGACGTCGAGGAGGACGAGGCGGGCCCTTCTAGGCCGCCGCGCAGGACCGGGAACGGCGGCGAGGGATGCAGCAACCGCCTGCCGCCGGCGAAGGACGAGCCGCCCAACGACAAGGACGAGCTGATGGACTACGCCGCGGAGATGTACCGCCAGCTCGGGATCGGCGGCCGCGGCCGTGGCCGCCATTAGATAGTTTTTTTTTCTGTTGTTTTAAATTTCTGTTTAAATTCGAACTATTCGGCTATGTTTCGGTTAAGTTTGCTATATTTTAGTTAATTTTAAACTATTTAAATTATGTTATGGGGGGCACGGCTGGAAGCGGGTGCCCCCCATTTGGCACCATCGCGCCGGTGCCTCCCCAAATGCCCAAAAAAACACGATCGCCGGATCCAAATTGGGGATCCCGAGTGGAGATGCTCTAACATGTAATGTCTTTGTTTCTGGAAAAGGAAAAATAGTGACCTCTGAGATGCAACCACACATAAATATAATTTTCCCATAATAATCCACTAACCCAGCTGCAGGTTGCTGAGACAGAGCCATCTAATGGCGCGCTAGATCTGATCGATTGTCTTGGGAGTTTGGGTGGATTGGACTAAACTCCGTTCCCCGTTCGCTTTCTCTTCCCTCTGCTACAGTTGAGAGAGGCGACAGAGAGGGCGACCCCATCTTCCCCCCGTTTCCCCGGCGCCGCCGCGGGTTCCCCTCCCCTTCTCCGTCCGCTCCGGCGGCGGAAGGGTGGGGGAACCCCGGATCTGTGCGTCTGGTGTGTAAATAGGGTGTGGGTGTGCGTGGCCGGTGCCGTCGTCTTCGTGGGAGCGGCGGCGGCGCGTTTGGTCTTTTGGTCTTCCCAGATCCGGCTCCTTCTCGTCGCTGTTGCGCAGTGGCGATGGATCTGTGGGAGTCCCCCTGCGCGACCGGCGTGGCGACGGTGCTGGGCGTGCGGTGTGGGGTCTCCGTCCTTGGGCCTGCTGTCGACGCATCGTCGTCTCCTCCAGCGACGGTGTGGGGCTGCTAAGGTATCTAGGATGTTTGGGCTGGAGGGAGGCGGTGGGTGCTGCTGCGGGGTTGTGGAAGTGGTTGGTGGTTCCGGCCGCCGGCTATTCGGCGGGATGGCTTCGTCTCCGGAGCCGGTGCTGAAGATGCTCGGAGGGTTCCTCCGGCCGATGTGTGTTCGTCGTCTAGATCCAGTTCTCCGGGGCTGGTGGTTGTTGCGGTTCATCAACGCCTCTTGGCTAGGGGCTTCTTCAGTGCCTGGGTGTGGTCGGTTCGGGCGTTCTTCATCTCAGCGACGGCGAAGATCGATGGCGCCCCTGCGTCGGCGTGCTGCAGCAGTTTCTTCTGCTTTCCTCTCTCTTTTCGTTGCTTGTATCTGTACCTGTAATGTATCCTTACCCATATGAATACAAGTAGAGTGTTGGTATCAAAAAAAAAAAAAAAAATGTTGACATGCGTGGTAAATTTTGTCAAGCCGGGTCAGGCTCAAGGCGTGTCATGTCAAAGCCCCGGGCCCGGACCTGGCCACACCTCACGGCTGGCAAGAGCTACAGTGCATGCTCGATCTGATTAATTTAGCAGAGGGAGCTAGATGTCGTAGTTGAGACACAGTCGCAACGTTTTTAAAAATTGCGTACGAACTCACTGGTGCCATAACTTGTCTAAATCATCATGCATGATTGTGTCTCGCTAATATATCCGTCTGATTGGTGTACGCCATTTCATGCTCACTGACAGTCCTTTACAAATCTTTGGAGCTTCTTCTTTTTTCTTTTGCTAGAACTCTGAAGTATAACCTGATTTAACTGACAAATTGTGAAGATAAATGTACGATTACAGACGCCCGCATAACAGATGAATGTCCTGTTGATTTTTATACTATGTAGACAGAGCGCAGCGCAGGCGCAGACACCTTTCGCTGTCGTCTGTTGCGGATGGCGACAAGAGGGCAATAACTGTGAGAGCGATTGTCGGCATGGCCTCAGCACGCCACGTGGACAGCACCTCGGTGGGCCCCAGAGCAGATGCTCGTAGTCGCGGCCGCATTGGTCGTTTGTTGCAACTTGCAGCAGGCCGGTGCTTGTTTTGACAAAAAAGCGTACCAAAAAGACAGGGAAGACTAGTCTTTTCAGCCAGTATTTTTTATATTATACTCCCGCCTTACCGTAAGTAGCAAAAGATCTATGTCCAATTATGCAAGCTAGCACAGTGACGTACGGCCGGCTGCTCGGCTTGCTGCCCCGCTACTCATCATATTTTGCAAAAAAAGACAAGCATACTAGGACCTGAGGGAGTATCATACATGTGAGTCTGTCTTTCATCATATCGGGATGGTAAAACTAATTTTCAAGAATACACTCCGGGAGGTGTATTAGGTTCATAAAAGAATGGCTAAGATAACCGGCACAACGCCAAGAAGGCTACACGATATAAACGCGACGACACACGGCTTACAACACAATCCACAGCAACCGAACAATGAAGACTCTCATTGCACCGTCTCCTGCCACAAATGGTGGGGAGGAGACACACTGAGCTCCCAAACCGCGTCACCACCCAAGAAGAAAACTCCGAGAGCCGACTCTGCCATGGATGGCACAACCAACGCAACCGCCCACCCTTAAGCGCCTAAGAGTCGGCGAGTGAGCGGCGGGACCGAACCAACCGAAAGATGTCGACTAAGAAGCGCCTCCAACGACATATTGCGCCCTAGAAGCCCTCGTTCAAGGCGGCCGCCAATCTGGACTCCATCGTGCCTCTTCGGAGACTCCACCAGCGACTTAGAAAAAGCCTCCAAGGAGGGGACGGCACCATGGTGCCGTCGCTGTCCGATCTGATAAGCCAATTCAAGGGTTTCCCCCGGCGCTCATGGTGGGGCAACACAGGCAATGCCATGACGATGCCCCCAAGGAGGAAACGACACCCGTAGGTGTCGCCATCGTTAGCTTCAAGCAGGGCTTTTGCCCCGGCACCACCACCAACCCCAAAAATCGCCAGAGAAAGGTCGACTTGAGCCACCCTTGGCCACTCCACCGATGAGACGAGAGCCGAACCTCGTTGCCATCGAAGAGGATGTGCTGACTACCGTTCCACCTCCACCTTCGGAGGGCCTGAACAGTGGAGGTCCAATACTCCATCGACTCCCGACCGGTCACCGGCACCACCATGATGCCAGGAGGCAGGAGCTGCCAGGCGCCGCCACACCCCTTGCAGCCATGGACCCAGCACCACAGGCCCGCCCGAGCCCAGGGGGCCATGAGCGAACCTGACACTGCCATCCGTAAGTGTAGGAGCACCACCACTGGCTGGAGCTAGATCCCACACATCCACCGCTAGAGAGCCGCCTTCCGTCGAGATCCCGCTGCCTCACGCCACTAGATTGAGACGGAATCACGCCCGCTGTCGCCGTCTGCTGGGAGTGGGATCCCTCATGGCGGCGGCGGGAGAGGTAGGGCTGCTGAGGGAGGGCGGCCGCCGGGGGAACTAGGGTTTCCCTCGTGTCACCTCGTGGTGGGACACGGGGGCGAGAAGGGTGAGAGAGTCAAGCCTCGCAAGCTGACTCATCGTCCAAGTTGCATGAAATCTGAAAGGCAAAACTAATGAAACTCGGTTAAAATTTGTGATACAGCTGTAGTTGGAACATTTTCGTAAACCAAAACTAAAGAGCGTGCTCCTACATGTACTCAACTGATTTTATATCAACAGTGCTCTTGAGAGTAATTTGCTTTATCATCTTTAAAAACTCCATCATCTGTTCTAAACGACTTGTGTAAAACACATGCACCAAAACGAGTTTTATTATGTAGATTAACTCATTTCATGACAAGTATTTTAGGTCGGAGGAAGTAGCATTGCTAGAAAAGAATAACACTTCCTTGCCTATATCCAATGCATGAGGTTATTTTGTATGCAAGAATAAGCTAGAACTATTATAGAACTTCACAATAAATATAAAGCCCCCCAAACACAATAAATATCACATCGAAATCCTTGAATCAACTTTATTTGAACGGGGTTGAACCAAACAACCACTGCCACTAACAAAGCGAGTTGCCGATGCGCCGCTATCGCCATCATTGTTGATGATAGTCGGTAAGTCATCCTGCATGTTCCCCTAATTAAGGACCAACGCCCTAGAGTAGTAGTCATCGCCATAGAACTCTTGATTTGATCTGAATATTCTGACACCAAACATGTAAAACATAAAAATAAATGATGTCGTTGTGTTTCGGCGGTGATCACGACAGCGTCGGTGATCACGTGCAAGGCGGTGGTGCTGCTTGGCACCATGGTGAGTGTGTGGCAAGAGTCTTCACATCGATCTACACCCTGAAGATGGGGTCACAGAAGGTAGAGGAGGAGGCAACATCCAAAGTGAGCATGCTGGCGCAACTATGTGATATGCTGAGGCGGATGTAGACTCCGGCTTGCGCGGGATGGTTGAGTGGTTCCAGATCCTACCGGGAGCTGGTGATGGATTTATATCATTGTGTTTATTCCTTTGGCTTATATGATCTTTGTATAGCTTTTGGTAGCCTTTGCTGTTTTAATAATAAATGTAGGCTATCTGCATCGCTCGATGCAATGGCCTGGGCTCCGTTCTCCTTTTTGAAAAAAAAACATGTAGCACAAGTAGACTAAGTCCACCACTCCATGGGAGTAGCGACCAGATGATTCGCTGTCCTCCTCAACGCCACCGGCAAGATCATCATTGACGAGGTGAACGAGGAGGAGGGTATACCATATTCATGTCAGACATAACTAAGCTTCCTATTGACCAAACTCTAAGTTTGGGAACCTTATTACAATGCCGAGTGTAGGCCCTCACCCCCTCCCATCACCTGAGAGGCAAGAAGAGGAGGCGGGGACCCGTTGATTTCCGGGATAAAATGGCAAAAGGCGGAGCAGCTGACAAAAAAGAAACCAACATGAATAGTGTTGCAAAAGTACGAAAGTAAAAAATGACACTATTCACATGTATTTTTCCTATTTTGTTTCCCTGTATGTGTTTTAAATTTGGTAATGAAAATTTTACGGATTTAAACTCATATTTTGTGAACACTGGTAGTTTTTTTTTGAAATTTTAAGAAACTTGTAAATTGGAATGATGAGGAGTTGTATCATGGTATCATGTATAGCTAGGGATCATATTATATCCCCCTCCTCGTCGCCAACTCCCGGTGTTAGCAAAACAACCATCATACTACTATAGTCGGATATCTAGCGTCATGGTTTTATTTTGTCTCGATGCATTTCCATCTAACTCATATCTTTAGAAACACAATGAAGAACTAAACTTGCAGCACAAATCTTAAAGTAGGAAACTGGACGAATCTTGATGGTACCTATCTGCACGCCAGATTCGCCGAGTTCTATAGTCAGAATATTTTGGTAAACCAAAACTGAATGGGAAACCCATTAGGCAGAGCTTCTAATGAGCATAAGTTTGACAATTTTCTGTATAAGCTTCTGACTATCTAATTGATGTAGAAAAGCTTCTCCCGCTAGGTCCAATTTGCCCTCCCTCAATGTTATGCTTCACATATGAGAATAGATTGAATGATATTCTAAGTCACTGGTGGAAAAAAGGCCTTCAATCCCGGTTTATAAAGCCCATTAGTCCCGGTTATAGCAACCGGGACTAACAAAGCGGGACTAAAGGCTCCAGCCTTTAGTCCCGGTTGCTTACGAACCGGGACCAATGAGCCTCCACGTGGATCGGGGCATGTGCTGCGGCTGGAGGACCTTTGGTCCCGGTTCGTAACACGGACCGGGACTAAAGGTCCATTCGGAATAAAATTTGTATTTTCTGTTTCAGAATTTCTGTATTTTCTTTATTTCTCTATTATCTAATCATCTCTATTCTCATATCAAATTAGATACTTATGGCTCTCACTCCATATCTCATATCAAATTACAAGTACTTGTGGTCCTCACTTCCCGGTCGGTCACCCATCCTCACACTGCTCCACCCTTAGCACGCTTAACTTCTCCATTCCTTCCCTACTAGCTTCCAGGACTGCGCTCGCAACTTCTTGATAATGGTATGCTACCAATTCTATTAACCTATACACTTTGGTAATATATAATATTACTTTTTTAAATTCCAAATAAATTCAGAAAATAATTAACAATGATTAAGTATAATAAGCACCAATGAATTTCAAATAATCTTTATGCATAATTTAATTATTAATTTTTAATAATTAAAATATTCAAAAAATCCAAAATACTTGAAAAATCACAAATTCGAAAATTAATAGACTTTGTTAACCGAAACAAAGGGAGTACATTTTTCCAAACATTATACTCATCCAATAGAATAACAATAAGACTCACACAACCACATCTACGATCATTCACCTAATAAACATTAAGGTTAAGACGATCAACATGGCTATTGTAGCCTTTTAGCTTCCAGTAGCTCCTAGCAATCTCAAAGCCTAGGCGAGCGTCTAAAGCGGCATATAACAATTGGTTGAAGCTCAATGGAACTTTTTCCCAACCAAATATTAGTTCATCATCTTCTTCTTCTTCTTCTTCTTCTTCTTCTTCTCCCTTCTTCTTGTACTTCTTCCTGTCATTCTTCTTCTTGTCCTTCTTCTTGTCCCTCTTCTTGTTCTCAAGATGTGTCCCAATAGTAGCATTGGCCAAATCATAGAGACTCGGCGTTAGTTTGTTGGTGATGTTTGGGACAACCTTTTGAAGATCGTACGCAGACCGAATAACAATTCTGTATGTCCTCAGCATGCGCAGATTATTAGCGATAGCTGCACCACAGAATTTGATGGTGGTGTCCTTCAAGAAGTCCTTGAGCAGTTGCGGCACGCGATTGGCCTTACATATCTGGAAGATCAATATCTCGAACGCCACCGAGAGTTGAAGGACGGCGATACGCTGAGGGACCTTGTGAGTGGTGAACTCACAGTCCAATCCCACGCACTTGATCGGTGCGGCGTCGAGGAACCGTCGCTTGACGGCGCGGATCCACTTCTCCACCCTTGATGCACGGAGAGTCTCCGTGATGGTGAAGTTCATCTCTTCAATGACGACGTAGTAAAGCCGAGATCGAGGTAGAAATTGCTCCGCCATTGAGAGGGAGAGAGAGGGCGCCGGCGGTGGTGATGTGCATGGGAGAGATGTGTTTTGGGGAAGAAAAAGATTAGGATGAGAATGTGTGTGCTTAAGATGAAAATACTAGTGACTATATATAGTAGAGAGAGGGAGATGAGAAGACATAGAGGGCGCCGGCGGTGTGAATTCGATCGATTTCCGAAGTGCCGGCCGGCGGTTCCCGAGCGTGCGATGAACGAAGCGACGCTCTCTGTTAATACTGGCGATTTCCGAAGCGTCGTCGATCGCGTCATAACTAGCGCGGGAAGTGGCGGTTCGTTTGAACGGGCCTTTGGTCCCGGCTCGTGACACGAACCCGGACTAAAGGGTGCCCTTTAGTCCCGGTTTTCGCCACGAGCCGGGACAAAGGCCCACACTCATTAGCCCGAGTTGTTGACAAAAACCGGGACTAAAGGGCACCTTTGAACCGGGACTAATGCTCCCTGGCCCACATTTTGATCAGTGAAAAACTTTGTTCAATTTGGTCGCAGGAAGATGCAATTTCCTACGCAATAAAATGAATCGTGAGTTATGTCAAACAACAGTTCGCCAGACTTGTAGGTTATATGGCAAAAGAAAACCTCGTTTATAGTTGTACGACAAGTGCTTCCAGGAATCATGAAAGATGTTTCATCAAGAGAAAAATATTTGCATTGCAAAAGACTAATGCTTCTATCAAGTGTAAGAAATGCTTTTGCCACATCGAACAAATGTTTTCAGCACAATAATCTTCATGTGGCCTATTAATTATCGTGGAGTTGTTAGGATATTTACTCTTGGCCACTCATAGTAGTATTGAGGAGCAACATATAGACTAAACATGCATATGATACCGTTCTACAGTATTACCTTCATAGTGCATGATATCATCTTAGATATCTTCATGTATAAGTAACGTATGGTAGGATAATGTGATAATGCCTTTGCTCATTTAGTACTATTTCATGTGAGCAATATGCCTAGTTTGTGTTACATGAGGATGCAAGATACTAACCTCGTCACCCACTATGAGAGTAACAAGTCACGATTTATTTAAAGTGACGAGAAATGACCAACACAAGATATCGGCACAGGGTGAAATGAATCACTTTGCGTAAACATTTCCACTTAAACAAGATGCGCGGCGCTGGTCTTTTGTGGGAAGGAATGCTCTTCATTCTATTGCTGGAGTACCCTGACATGTGTACGGAGGCTCTTAGTTTTGTTGAAGATAACGTGCAGCTCCTAATTAACAAGGATGTCGATTCAACGCTCGGAATAGATGCTGTCCATCGTGCCCTAGCTACTTTCGTGAGGAAAGTATCTTATCTGCCTTTGACGGGACGTTAGATAACAAGAGAAGACATCATAGGTACGTACGAACCTACCAATACTGGACAGACAAGTATATCTGCAACGGCTGCACAAGGACGGAACCTTTCTTTCTTTGGCACAAGAGGGAGCCGCCACATACAGATTGGTGGTTTCAGCTGGGTATTAATTTAGGCTATCGATTAATTTTGAATTTTTGTGATTGCCAAGAACAGTGGTCAAAGTTGCATATACTATACAAACTGTGTACCGTATCACCTATATATATCGACGAAATTAGGTTTGCTCTGTTCTTGTAATATTGGTTATATACTTATCTCAAATATTTAATGGGGAAAATGTGTTTTGACAAGTCAACAAATATCTATTTTACAAACAGACGGCTAATTAAAAACAAGAGCAAAAGCATATAAGGGCCACCGTTCGGTTGGCCTAAAGCAGTAGGAGACAACCTAATCATGGTCAAGTTGATTATGTTAACCCGAAGGATCAACCAGCAAATTCGCGCATACTCCTGTTTAGGTAAGAGAATAATTAACAAAATGGAAGGACTGTACTATCGTTAACCTTGTTATAGCACCCGTCGCTGTAGCTTATAGCACAGCCTCTGCCGCTAAGTTTAATTACCCGGCCGAATCGATTAGGATTTTCCGAATCTAATGATGTCAATGACGAGACGATTAACAGTTACATTAATCACTAGCCTAATGGTGAAAGCCACTGCTGCACCACCACATTAGTTTTGTTATCACTTATCAGTGGAAGGTGGCATCACACACGGCGTGCATGCATGGAGACGACTTTTCCTTTGCTCTTGTAGATCGGCTAACTATATATGTGTGGAAAAGGTTTATGGCTAATCTATGAGGGGATATTACAAATTTATTTGCACCTTTATAAGGGCATGTAAAATGGTAAGGAATACACGCCTTCTCTTAGCCGTCCACGTCATTTAGAGAAGACAATATATAGTAGTGATACAATGCATTATCTCTTATATATTGCTATCACTAGCGGTTGAAAATTTGATAGTAAATTATATTCTAAGAGAGACATGTGGTACAATGGAGAACTATAACATTCATTATTTCATAAGAAATCATCTTGTAGCTAAGGAAAGACAATTTTCCCTTTCTACATTCTCTCTCATCCAAGTAAGCAAAAATCCCACATGACTTTTTTAAGAAAAGACTAACGTCATCCCATTGTACATGCCCCTCTCTTGAAGCACTGGACCATATCCTATGGATCCTGCCCTACAACTCAAAGTCCAATGTGTTCTTCATATAAAAAATCAATAAGGAACCATATACACAGAGTGACACATTTTGGAAAAATTCATCTTGCCAACTAGGAGATGGTTAGTCTATTTTCTTTTTGCTTGACATGATAGTTCTACCTTAACCACTTGACGTTGTTTGTCCCACCCAAAAAGTAAATGCGGTTCAAATACAACAATATTGACTCATATGCTTTTAACATAACTTTGAAGATATTTAGAAATGTGGCCACAAGACATATCACTGGGATATCCTCTAAGGTGATCAGGCCAACTCAGAAGGCTTTCATGCCTGAACAACTTATCTCGGGGAGTGTTTTGGTCTTTGAGGAAACCATTCATGAATTTCATAGTAATAAAATGGATGACATACTTTTCAAGTATCTGGGACTAAACCTATCAGGTTATCATGCAAATATGGCATGCACTCGATAACCAGATGTAGAATATAGGATACTCAAGCCTGTGAAAATCCAATAGACAAAATCACTAAGACTTTTTCATAGTACATCCCCTAAAGGATTTATATACTAGGTGACGAGGGTTAACTCGGCAAATGTCCTGAATGAAGGACTTAGGATCGGGGAGATAGGGCGTCGGATGAACTCGAAGGTAAAGTTAGTCAAAAATAGGTGTGTGCTAAAAGTAAACTTGGGTGTTAACCTGGCTTGCTTTCAATCTGGCCTACACCGTCCCCTCCTGGCCCCTATATATAGATGGCCAGGTCTCGAGGATCGGGTAGGGTCCGATACAGATTACAATATCGACATACGGTAGGAACTCGTATTCGACTATCATTACAATTGGGCCTAGCTATCGGGCCTTAGGGGTATTCAACTAACGGGCTCTATTAACTATACCCTTGTCAGTAGCCCCTGAGATTCTACCAGAATTGCAGATTCGGGTTGAATCTCTAATCTTTAAATCTTCAACTTGATCAATTCTTCGACTTCTTCTTATCTTCAAATCTTCGACTTGATCTTTCGACTTATTTTCATGATATTCTTTCGCAAGGGGTTTTGATGAACAAGCCTGACAACTCTGACGGATCAAGAGGTCAGTTAACTGCCAGAACAGATACTTGTCACCTACTTCAAATTCAATCCCCTTGGACTTGAATTCGGGATACCGGTCAAACCCACTCTTTTGCCACATTTAGGACTTACAAAGAATGGATCCCAGTGATTCTCAGGGTACCCAGTGCGTCCACCAGGATTTTCTTCGCGTCGTAGACACGGATACATACCAGCAGAGCGCATCCATGTGCGTATACCGGGCCACACAGGATGGATCCCGGGGTCTTACCTTCGTGATAAATCACAGCATTCGAGTTTCATTGCGATAACGCAACTCGAGAATCTTATGTCGCAGCCAAGTTTTTGACTGATAAAATCAAAGAATTTCGGACTTTAACTTAACTTCTTCGCTCCCGATGGGAGTAATCTCTTTGTATTTCGTCGACTATGTAGTCGAAGTTTGCATGACAATTTTTCTTCATCTGCACTATTGATTATCTTATCCTCTATCAGGTGCGCGCTCAGCGCTCCCGATGGGAGTAGCCCCTGAGGCTATGCTTGAGTACTTGTAATCGAGCATAGGCTCAAAATTTAATTCTTTTTTTCCCTGTTGACTTCTCTTCTTTGCAAGCCCCCGAGTTCAAAGCGAGGTCCTTCATATCATGCGACCATACTCTCCTATTTTCATGTTTTCTCCTTTGGTATTATCGTCTGCTGTGTGCAGAATTGAACTCCTGTTGTAAAATATGCTTACGGGCCTTGCTTTAGCACGGGGGCCCGATAATACGTGCTTATAAATAAAGCATCTTCTGACAAGGGTAAAAACCCTAATCAGATTCCTCCTCCGCCGCATCATCTTCTCCCTCCATCTAGGGTTTTCCTAGCCTTTTCCTTTGACCACATGGCTGATGCAGATGGTTCTCGCGTGAACCTTGGCTCTCCGGTGGCACCGCGGGGTCGGGGTCGCCCTCGTGGAAGCAAGAACAAGAACAACACAACTCCAGCTGCCGCAGGATATTCATCGGCCGCTCCGGTTAAGCGCCGCCCCGGTCGCCCACCTGGGAGCAAAAATAAGCCCAAGGTGACTGGTGCTGCCCCAGGTCCAAGCGCCCCTACTCCTGCTGCTCCCACTGCTCCTCCCAGAATCTTTTCCTTCTTTTGCATTGCTATGGCACAGTGCCGTGAGATTCAGCGTCTGCCGCTGAATTTCACCAAGTTCATGGATGGGCGGGAACTGCGGGAAGCGGTTCTCCATGAACAGTCTGGCAGTGGGACTCCATACGAGGTGGAGGTTTGGTATGATGGCGACGGCGAGCAGTACTTGAGGGGTGGCTGGTCACAATTTGCAGAAGACCACGATATCCATCAAGGCTTCTTCATGGCCTTCGACTTCCACATCGGCACGTCGAAGTTTGACGTGAAGATTTATGACGGCACCCAGTGCCAGAAGAAGTATGAAGCTGAAGTCCATTTCCATTAGGGTCTACTTTTTATGTAATCTCATTGAATAATGGCATTGCTGCCGTGTTATCTGTAATGAATATTTTTACTTTGCTTTGATGTTTTTACTAGTACCATGAAAACAAGTCATTGTTCTGAGGTATGCTTGAGATATATCGGGTTCTTTGCGAACCAATTGGTATGAAGAGTATCGGGTTCTTTTGTGAACCAAGTCGTTTGAGTATTTATCGGGTTGTCTGTACAACCTTATAGTGAAAAAGATCTCCAAGTCATGATAAAAATTCCTTTCGTACGACCTGAGGGTTGAAGCCCCCGAGCGGAGAAGTAGAAATACTTGTACAACTTTGTCGAGTTCAACCCAAAGAACCCGACCTATGGCCTCATGTTCTGGGTTCAGAAGGTTAACTCGAGTTTGATGATACCACTAGAGTTGTTTTATGCGTAAAAACGTCGTAGCTGCTCTGCGTTCCACGGATTGCTCTCGTCTTTTCCTGTCTTCTTATCTTGTAGTCGATATGCTCCTCCTGGAATTACTTCTGTGACGATGTAGGGTCCTACCCAAGGGGACTCCAATTTGCCATGGCTGTCCTGCCTGAGTCGCAAAACTAGGTCTCCCACCATGAAAGATCGTGGACGAACTCGACTACTGTGGTAGTTTCGTAGGCTCTGTTGATACTGTGTGGCTCTTTCTAATGCCTTGTCCCTCGCTTCATCTAGTGCATCGACATCGTTTTGCAGTGCTTCTGTCGATGTTGTCTCGTTGTATGCCATCACTCTTGGGGCCTCGTGTGTAACTTCGACTAGAAGCACGGCTTATGCGCCATGGACCAGGAGGAAAGGAGTTTCTTGAGTTGCTGCGTTAGGTGTAGTTCTTAGGCTCCAAAGAACGGAGGGCAATTCTTCTACCCAAGCGCTCTTGGCTTTCTCGAGAGGTGCTAGGAGCCTCTTTTTTATCCCACTACATATCAGGCCATTGGCTTTTTCGACTTGCCCGTTTGTTTTCGGGTGCGCCACAGATGCGAATTTGAGCTTGATCCCCAATCCTTCGCAATAGCTCTTGAATTCCTTTGAAGTAAAATTTGTCCCGTTATCTGTGATGATGCTATATGGTACACCAAAACGGAATACTATTGACTTGATGAAGCTGATTGCTGCTGTAGAATCTTGAGTTGTTACCGGGGCCGCTTCCACCCACTTGGTAAATTTATCGACTGCCACTAGCATGTAAACATGCCCTCCTGGCCAGGATTTGTGCAACTTTCCCACCATATCGAGGCCCCATTGCGCAAAGGGCCAAGCCAATGGTATTGTTTGTAGCTCTGCTGCTGGTGCATGCGGTCTAGATGCAAATCTTTGACATGCTTCACACTTTCGAACTATATCTTTCGCGTCTACGATGGCTGTTAGCCAATAGAATCCTGCTCGGAAAGCCTTTGCCGCTATTGCTCTGCTGCTAGCATGATGGCCGCACACTCCGCCGTGTATGTCTTTTAGTATTGTTTGTCCTTCCTGGGGCGTTACACAACGCTGCAAAACGTCGGTAATACTCTTGTTGTATAACTTCCCCTGCAACACGACAAACGCTTTCAATCTTCGAGTTATCCTCTTGGCCTCCACTGCATCTTCTGGTAATTGTTTATTTATCATGTATGCCAGATATGGCTGCATCCATGTTTCTTCTATCATCATGACCTCCTCTGGTTCCGACGCAGCCCCCGAGTCTGCTGCAATAGTCGAACTTTTTCCACGTTTTATTGATCTTTCTACTATTTCTTCCCAAAATACTCCGGACGGCATGGGTAAGCACTGTGACCCGATATTTGCTAAATTGTCGGCTTCTTCATTACTATTCCTGCTTATATGCGAGACTTCGCATCCATCGAATGTTCCCTCGAGATAATGATATAAATTCTTGTAGGCCATCATGTTATCATTGATTGTGTCACACCTGTTCATAACTTGCTGGACAACAAGGTTGGAATCTCCAAATATTTTTAGGCGAGTTGCTCCACATGCTTTGGCCATCTTCATACCGTGCAACAAAGCCTCGTACTCTGCTTCATTATTAGAAGCCTGTGGAAAGCTCATCCTTAAGACGTACTTCAATTTGTCACCATGAGGCGATATCAAGACCACTCCTGCGCCTGCGCCTTGGACTCTCTTAGAACCGTCGAAGTACATTGTCCAAACACTGGATAAGTCTGGTGGTCCCATGCTTTGCAGCTCCAGCCACTCTGCCGTAAAATCTGGCAAGACTTGCGACTTGATCGCCTTCCTTTTTTCATACGTGATGTTCATGGGAGATAACTCGATTCCCCACAAAGAGACACGTCCTATTGCTGAAGAGTTGTTCAATATGTTTGATAGTGGTGCTTCATTGACCACTATAATTGGGTGCACCGCAAAGTACTGTCGCAGTTTTCGTGCAGTTGTGAAAACACTATATGCAAGTTTCTGATAATGCGGGTACCTCTATTTTGTCGGAGATAACACTTCACTGATGAGATATACCGGTCTCTGGACGCCGTGGGCTTTTCCTTCTTCGCTTCTTTCGACTACTAGTACTGTGCTCACCACCTGATGGGTTGCGGCGATGTAGAGTAGCATTGGTTCTTTTTCTTTTGGTGCGACCAGCACTGGCGGCGTGGAAAGCACTTTTTCAACTGTGCAAAAGCTGCGTCTGCTTCTTCTGTCCATTCAAATTTATCGTCTGACTTCTTCATAAGTGCATAAAAAGGAAGCGCCTTTTCTCCCAATCGAGCAACGAAGCGACTTAATGCCGCGACGCGTCCTGCAAGTTTCTGTACATCGTGTAGTTTCGTGGGTTTCCCCATTGTTAAGATTGCCTGAATCTTCTCTGGGTTTGCCTCTATTCCTCGTGCTGATACCAGGAACCCCAAAAGTTGTCCTGCTGATACGCCGAAGGAACACTTTGTCGGGTTAAGCTTAAGCTTGTACCTGCTCAGGCTGTCGAAGGTTTCTGCCAAGTCGCTGATTAGAGATTTCTCCTCTCTTGTGGTGATGACTACATCATCAATGTAGACTTGGATGTTGCGCCCTATTTGGCTTTCGAGGCAATTTTGCATCATCCGTTGATAAGTTGCTCCTGCATTTTTTAGGCCGAACGGCATCACTTGGTAGCAAAACACTCCGTATGGTGTGATGAAGGCCATTTTTTCTTCGTCTTCTTTCTTCAATTTGATCTGATTGTAACCAGAATATGCGTCCAAAAATGAAAGCCTCGCGCATCCCGCTGTTGAATCGATTATCTGATCGATGCGGGGTAGAGGGAAGGGATCCTTTGGACAATGCTTATTGAGAGATGTGTAGTTGACACATACTCTTTGTACGTCTGTGTTCTTCTTGGGTACTATGACTGGGTTCGACACCCAACTCGAAGTTTTGATTTCTCTGATAAATCCGGTATTTTCTAGCCTGTGCAACTCTGATGCTATCGCCTTCCTTTTAGGTTCATCAAATCGTCGCAATGGCTGCTTGACTGGCTTTGCCTTGGGATCTACATTTAATGCGTGCTCGACGAGTTCCCTGGGAACCCCTGGCATGTCTAATGGACACCAGGCGAAGATTTCCCAGCGCTCACGGAGGAACTCGACGAGCGCGCTTTCCTATGTGGGATCCAAGTTCACCGCAATTGATGTCGTCTTGTTTGCATCTGTAGGGTGGACCTGGATTTTCTTCGAGTCCTGAGTTGTGTCGAAAGCCTGATCTGGCAGGGATCGTCCAACGTCGGGTAGCACATTATGATCCGTTTCTCCTTTTAACCTCTCATATTCCACTGTCATGCCGAAGGTTTGCACCATCCTATTGAATTCTCTGTCACATGTGTTGGCTACTTCAAAGCTCCCTTGTATTGTGATTGTTCCTTTGGGTCCTGGAATTTTTAGCGTAAGATATGCATAGTGTGGTACTGCCAAGAATTTTGCAAATGCTGGGCGCCCCAGGATTGCATGGTATTGTGACGGCCAGTCCATAACTTCGAATTCCAGCTTCTCTCTTCGGTAGTTGCCGCTACTGCCAAAGCAGACATCGAGTTCTATTCTTCCCAAAGGGTAGTTTGCGGCTCCCGGTACTATTCCGTGGAAGGAGCAATCTGTTGGCTTCAGACTCGACAGCGAGATGCACATTGCCTTTAAAGTTCTAGTATATATTAAATTTATGCCACTCCCTGCATCCATGAATACTCTTCCGATGTCATATCCTCCTATTTGCGCCTTTAAAACCATAGGCGAGTGGCCTGGCCTGGGAACTTTTCTTGGGTGGTCTGCTCTACTGAACTTAACTGGTTGTTCTGACCACCGTAGGTACTCTGTTGTAGCTGGTGGTGATGATATTGCTAGGTTTACTTGCCTGGATATGCTCTTTCGCTCTTTCTTTGACTTGAGCACCGGTTGAATCATGGCTGATATGTAAACTTTTGACTCTAGGTGCCTTGCTAGCCTTTGCATCTGATATCCTTGACTTCTGTGTTTTTCTCCTTGCCTCCCTCCTTGGCTTGAGCCCATGGCGCTTTGCAGCCTTAGGAATGTTCTGCAATCCTTCATCTGGTGGTTTGAGACCCTTTTCCCGTCGAGATATGCGTAGTGGATTCGACAAGGTCCGTATAGCATATCCTCGGCCGAAGGACCGGAGTATCTCGATCTTTCTACTCCTTTTGCTTGAAACCTCCTATTTTCATATCCTTCCTCTTCTTCTAATATGTAGCCCGCGGCTACCTGATTTCGCCTTCCTTGGTTATCCTTGCTGCGGTGTCGTCTCCTCTGTCTACTTATTCTGTCGACTTCTGGTGAACGTCCTCTTTTGTTGTTATACGCGTCCTCTCCATCAGCGAATTTGTTGGCTTGTTCCATTAGCTCGGCTACTGTCGTAGGTCTTGTTCTTCCTATTTCTTCCACGAGATCTGAGCGACAAAGTCCGGCCGTAAAGGCGTCTATTGCTCGTTCGTCGGAGACGTCCTCTGCTGAGTTTTTGATTATACTCCAGCGTTGTATATAAGAACGTAGCATTTCGCCTCTCCCCTGCACGCACGCCTTAACTTCCTCCAGTGATGCTGGGCGCTTGTAGGTTGAACGAAAATTTCTTGCGAATTGACTTTTGAGTTCCCCCCAACTTCCGATGGATTCGTTGGGTAGGGTATTCAACCAGGACCGTGCTGCGCCGGTGAGGTGTAGCTGCAAACTTTGCATTGCAGTCGCCTTTGTTCCCCCCAATATCTGTACTGCCTGCAGATAGTCTGACAACCATAGGGTAGGTTCTTGTGATCCGTCATACTTATGCTGGTCGTGTGGCAGTTTGAATCCTTTGGGTACCCGCGTTTTGCGAACCCTGCGGGTAAAGCAGAACGCACCCATCTCTTTATCGTCGTCCTCATAATTCTCTTCCCTCCAAGCATGACGCGATTTGTTTACTCGAGCTTGCGCTATTATATTTCTTGCGTCTTCTTTCCTCTTCTATCGCCTTTCCTCTTCTGATGACTCGCTGAACTCGTTATCTGTGAAGTTGTATCTGAACTTCTCCTTTTGATTTTCCTTGCAGCTTGTCGACTTTGTCTCTAGGCCTTTTTCCCTGATCTTGCTTTCCACTATTCTAAGGCTTCGTATCGCGTCTCAGTGCATATCTTCTCGCGGGTCCCTAGGTTCTGGCCTTGTAGTTAGTAAATACGCTTGTGCTGCTACCAATGCTGCTTCTGGCGTTTCTTGCATGAAGTCATCTTCCTCCTCTTCTAGCTGTGGGGTAGGGCTTCTTGAGTACCTTTCTTCTCTGCTGCGCGCCGTCGCCCCTCTATTGTGCTTTGGGTCTCCATGCCCTTCTCTGCTGTACTCTGAATCTTCACTATAGTCTCCCCAGTACTCCTCCCTTGATATACTGTTATTGTCTTGAAAGACCATGTCTCTTTCCTCCCTTAGTTTCTTCCTGTGTTGGTATAACGCATACTGATATCCCATTAGAACTTCTCTTCTCGATCCTTCGGGTACTTCCGTACCATGATTGATAGCTGACTTGATCATTCTCCATTCGCCAGCCGAAACATGGACTTTCTCCTTTTCCTTTTTGTTGTGTTCTTTCATTTTGTCGACTTGCCTGTCGACCTTTTTACTTCCTTCGCTGTTGTTTTCTTCTTCTGCTTCGGTGATAATAACGCATAACTGATGTACTTTGGAGACGCCGCTGCTTCCCACGGCGAAGTCCTTTGCGTTGTTGTGCGTCTGGCACGCTCTTTCTTCTGAGTCGAAATTTTCCCGAATTTTGTCGCCTTCTGCGATTGGTGCTTTGTCGAAGCTGACCGGCGAGTTTACCTCACTGGAAGAGTCTTCTGATGATTTCCACGTTTCCTCTGTTTCGGGCTTGTTTGCCGACGGATCTGATTTCGTCGAATCCGAGAGGCGGGATGAACCCGATGGCCCGATAATGATGCTCAAACTTCCAATGGTTAACTCCATCTCTTGATTTCCGTCGAGTTCTGAACTGCTGTTGGCTAAAAGCGAAAAAGCCGTCTAATTCATGATTCCAACGCCCCGATCCCCACGGTCGGCGCCAATTGACGAGGGTTAACTCGGCAAATGTCCTGAATGAAGGACTTAGGATCGGGGAGATAGGGCGTCGGATGAACTCGAAGGTAAAGTTAGTCGAAAATAGGTGTGTGCTGAAAGTAAACTTGGGTGTTAACCTGGCTTGCTTTCAATCTGACCTACACCGTCCCCTCCTGGCCCCTATATATAGATGGCCAGGTCTCGAGGATCGGGTAGGGTCCGATACAAATTACAATATCGACATACGGTAGGAACTCGTATTCGACAATCATTACAATTGGGCCTAGCTATCGGGCCTTAGGGGTATTCAACTAACGGGCTCTATTAACTATACCCTTGTCACTAGGTATGATGAAAATACGTTGAAAGGTGCAGGATTCAGAGAGAGAAACTTCACATATCAAGGAAGGATTGCACTCTTTTCCCCCTAAACAGTTTTTTTTAGAATTTTCTCAATAAAGGATTTTTAATGTGGCCATTCGTTCCTTAGTATGAAGTACTTTTTCTTCATTTTTCCTAGAGCAGGATTTCAGAGTTTTTTTCAAATTAGGATTTCAGAGTTTTACCGAGGCCTTGTCCTCTCCTAAGTCAAGGGGATTTGGCCTCCTACTTGATCTGGCTCTGTAGGCCACATATATATATTCAGATGTTGAGACACCACAATTGTACACACCAATTCTTTTTTTAAATATCTGAATAATAGAGGGAACCCTACTGTAGACATCAAGTTTTGCATCTAGGTATGTTTTACTGTGGTCTCAAGGAAATAAACTCCTTTGAATTATTCCACATGAGGAAGAGAACGAAACTTCCTTTTCGATAAAAAGGAAAGCCAGAGTACAACGTCATCAATCTCCATATCGTACACCTTGGATGCATTAGTGGTGCCGCAAAACAACAAAAACAAACTGTAGGTCGTCGTGTCGGACGTCCCAACTTGCATCGATCTATCTGTGAAGGATGGACCCTACGTTTTTGTGACTAGCGAAATTATGCCCATCGATCGATCTGCCTTTAACTATTGCGAGTTGGATGGCCAGCAGAGCGCCAAGCTTACTGGTATTCACGCTACCAGACAAAACAAGGCAGGGATGACATACGTTTATATGTATGCAATCAACTAGTAAGGTCTGGAAACTAGTAGGACATGGTATCTAATACATGCAATATATGTTGGAGAGATACGAGCACATGTACATAAAGGCACCACTGTTCGCACGCATAAACTGAGACAAAGAGCATGTGAGGTTTAATCTCTCCAGTGGGCTAATTAGGGGATAATTAAGAGTAATCCTAGTACTACATACAGAAAGATTGCATGGTGCTGCTTAATCCTAGTACCCATTTTTTTCTTCCTTTACGAGGGAGAGAACGGCGCCTACTTGTTCCCATGCATGATCGCTCTAGGCAAGACATTGTACGTACGACGTCGCCGTCTCAAAAGGACAAGGGAAAAGTCTCAGAAAGAACAAGAGTAGCTTTCGCGCCATCAATAAGACACATTTTCTTAATCGTCTTTTCAGATCGATCGAGCGCTATAGCTTAACATTATAAAAACACGCCGTCGACATCGAGCAATAAATTGACCTGCTGGAGATGTCCAGTGAGAGCGATCGGACGAGTGGGCAGCGGGTCACAACGTCCGTGCCGGTCTAAGTCACGAGAATGAATTTTCTCTCTAATCAATGATCCACTCGACTAATGATGTTTAATTAGTGATGGAGAGGATTGTCGCAAGATTTGATGCTGGCTTACTATTTTACAGTCCCATCGATCGATCCTGTCGATCGTTAATCGTAAGATCGGCGATGGCGTATCTCCCAGTGAAAGTGATATCAAGGCTCCCTTTCTTCTTCTTATTTTGTCCACTTTCATATTCCTCCCATACATCAATCGTGTCTATGATATCATCTAGATGAAGACTTGCTTGCTTCCCTTTAAGGCTACACATACTTTCTTCATTGGGCTTGGCTTTATTCTTGTGTTGTGTCGAATAATATTACGTATTAGATTACGTATGGACTTGAGTTGTACTATTAGGTCTAAAGAGGTTACGAGTAGTGTTGAGTCAGACTCTATAGTAGCCTAGGACTCTCATATAATTTGAGGGATACCACACGTGGTAACATAGCAGCAGAAGCGCAAGGAGAGCCAGCGGCTTGTGCTAGTACCCAAGGCGGCTGGTGTTGCATATCAATGAGGAAGAGAACCCGTAGTCATACCTCGCAGATATAGACGAGTTCGCTAAAGTACCTAATTTCAGTGTCATCATCGTGCTGCGATTGCTTGTTTTCAATGGATTGACTATGTGTCTACGAAGTTAAAGACTAGCATTCGTTAATCTACAGGTGAAGCTGCGCCAAAATTGAATTATGTTTCGCGGTTAGGGTTTATTAGACCAACCACTTTGTGATGCCGGTTCAAAGAAAATTATGTTAGAGATGTGAATCGCTTCAATTTTGCTACATCGTGAGATCGATTCTTGTCAGGTGCCATGCATCCCTCCATGCAGCATGCAATTCTACTTTAATGTACCATGCGCTCCGGTGAGAGTCATCTCTCTCCGTTGCTTTCTCCTGCCAATGGGCCTTGCTGAACACCAAGATTACATTGAACCGATTCAAGAAGATCTGTTCGCTCTTTCTTAGGAATCGCTTTCTAAACGAGCTGCACTGTATGGAACTGATCCCAACTAGCTCTTTGAACCGCTTTGGACACACAGTGTGGCTGGACTTATAGATTCGAGGGTAGCAGCTGTGTTGGTCAGCAGGCGGACGAGCAAGCAATTGGAAAGCACGGGAACGGCCAGTGCAGGCAGATCGAATCAATAAAGTATGCAGCAGTGGCGAACTCGATGAGTTGCAGCAGGACAGCGGCATAGCGGTTTGATCGTTTGCGCAGAGCAAGGAGTCTCTCCGTGCATCGCGACTCGATCACGTCGATGGTGCGGCACCGTGCGCGCGCAGGCAGGGTGATGTGGACCAGGTGGAGCAGCTTGAGCCCAGGCGCTGAAGCGGCTCAAAGGCCCAACAGCTGGGGTCGTAAGCTGGTCCAGACAGTCCGCGGGCGTTTCCTATTCGACCGCTCGCTGCGGGCAGCTCCGGGTCTTTCTAGCTATCGCTCGCGCGATCTCATTCTTTCGTTTAGCTTATAGGATTGAGCCAGTTGGGCCACCCGTGAGTAACCCTGGCCAGCCGTCTATTAAAGGGCCGGCGTGTGGAAGTTTAACTCAGGCCTCATTTGGCATAAGTGTATCACAGAGTATTTGAGGATATTTCTTCAAAGGGATTGGGTGAAAACACTCATGTCACCCAAAACACTCATACACCACAAACCCCTTCATCATCAATGCCTCAGGGGTTGCAGAATCGGAATTCTCCGGGGCGGAGTCACCGGCTGACCGGCATGAGGCAACAGCCGATATGAGCGGCGGCGGCGGGGCAATCTTTTTTTAAAGTTCCATTTAGCGTCAACAACCCAAGTTGTCTCCGCATTGATGCAGATGGCGACCAGCACATCCCCGACCATAGCAGCGGCCAGCGACAGAGGCACAATTGCCTGTTACTACAGATGAGGTAGCACATGCCTCGCCACGGAGCAGGAGCATATCAGGGAGGCGCTTTGCTTAAGGCGGTCGCCGGCGGGAAGGAAAGCTATGTGTCCATCACCGAGATAAGAAATTTGGATCTCAAGCCCACTCCCGTTGCCTCCAATCCTGTCAGGCTCATGTTGTGGCGGTCAACGTCCTAGTGTGTCGGGGCCATACAAGGGAACTGGCAGGCTGCAACCATTGTCCAGTCTCGATGTCGAACTCCACGATCTCGTGCAATTCATGGCCGTGCAAACATGATTTAATAGAGAAGTAGGCGACTCCCTTGGTGGCGGCCACGTAGCATGCCACCCACAGACCATCGCTGGAGGGCTTTCTGCCTCCCTCCGCCGGCCACTGCCATTGATTCCGCGGGTGAGCACCATGCCCATTGTTTGTGCCGGACAACATGTTAGAGATATGTCACATTATGTGACATGATTGCCAGAGATATGTCACATTATGTGACATAACTCCTTGATCTCTAAATCGTGGAGAGTCCTTAATGTTGTGATCTCCCATTTATGATTAGGACTGTGGTCAATTCTCTCACATGGTATCAGCCAAAAAATCCTAACCGCTTCCGCTCTTCCTCCTCAACCCTAGCTGATCGCCGCCCTCCTACCCTAGCCGGTCGCCACCTCCCTCCTCCCTCCCCATGGCGCCTGAACCCGTCGCCCCCCACCCCGATGCCCACCTATGGGCGCAGGCCTCCGCCATCCAACATGTCCGGTCTCTCGTTCCGGTCGTCCTTTGACTTCAAGTCCAATGTCTTCCCCAAGTGGCGCACCTTCTTCTCCATGGCCGTCACCACCTTTGCCCTCGAGGATCACCTCACCTCCGACAAGCCCTCCACAGATGCCACATGGCTTCGCCTCGACTCCCTGGTTCTCCGCTAGCTCTACAGCTCCATGGCTATGGACATCGTCGACCTCGTCATGCCCGTGAGGTTTACCTCGCCGAGGAATTCCGCAACGTCAAGCAAGGGGACCTCTCCGTCGGCGACTACCTCAACCGCCAGAAGGACGCGGCCGACGCCCTCGCCGAGGTCGGTGCCCCGGTCTTCGACTCCGACCTCGTCACCAACGTTATCAAGGGCCTCGACGAGCGCTTCGACTCTGTCGCCGACATCGCTCCTCTCCTCACGCCGTTCCCCACCTTCCTGAACTTCCGCAACATGCTGCTTCTGTCAGAGATGAAGGTGGTGCGCCACATTGCCAACACTTCCGCCTCGGCCTTTGTCGCCAAGGGTCACGCGCCCCCTCCTCCGGCCGGTGGTCTGCCCCCTCCCAGCACCGGCGGGGGGCAGCAGTGGTGTGCTAACCCTCATCATAGAGGCTACGGCAAGAACAAGGGGAAGAACAAGGGCTACAAGCCCACCGCTGCCCCTCCCGCGCCCACTCCGTACAACCTGTGGACTGGCGCCATTCAGATGTGGCCCATGTCGTAGCCTGCCGGCCATGGCATCCTCGGACCTCTCCCGGGTCCCCGCGCCAACGCCTTCATGGCGTCCCCCCACGCCGGCCATGCCTCCGCATACGGCACGGCTACGTACGGCGCCCCGCCGGGTGTCGGACATGGCGCCCCCTACGGCGCTCCTTACAGCGCCCCCTACAACGCCCCTTATGGCGCCCCTTACGGCTCCCCCTTCATCGGCACCGTCTTCCACACCGCGCCCTCGGCCTCGGCGCAGTCTTGGGACACCTCTGCGCTCGCTCAGCAATTCAACAACCTGACGATGCAGCCTCCTCCGCCGGAGTACGTCTTCGATAGCGGTGCCACCACTTACCTCGTCAATGACGCCGGTATCCTTTCCTCTCTCTCTCCACACCCAATTTACCATCGTGTCACCATTAAAGACGGCTCCTCTGTCCCCGTCTCTTCTTTCGGACATGCCTCTTTTCCGTCTTTTTTCCCTAATCGTCCTCTTCATCTTCGCGATGTTCTCGTTACACCTCACATTATTAAAAATCTTATCTCTGTTCGTCAGTTTACTACTGATAATAAATGTTCTGTCGATTTTGATGCTTTTGGTTTCTCTGTGAAGCGCCTTCTTACTCGGCGTGAGCTTCTTCGGTGTAACAGTACGGGGGAGCTTTACACTTTCCAGCGCCCGGCGCCCCGTGCTTTCACTGCCACCGCCACCACTCGTGATACATGACACTGTCGCGTCGGTCATCCCGGTCATGACGCTTATCATCGTTTTTCACAACATATTTCTCTGCCTTGTAATAAAGACACAAATTCTAGCTCTCTTTGTCATGCTTGTCAACTTGGTCGCCATGTACGTTTGCCTTTTTCATCTTCTACGACTAGAACTACTCGCCCCTTTGAGTTAATTCACGGTGATCTTTGGACATCCCCTGTTTTGAGCACTTCTGGTTTTAAACACTTCTTAGTCATTTTGGATGATTTCACTCATTTCTTATGGACTGTTCCTTTACGCCAAAAATCTGATGCTTACGCCTCGCTTGTCTCTTTTCGCGCGTACACCCATACACAGTTTAACTTGCCTCTTGCGTCCATTCAGTGTGATAATGATCGTGAGTTCGACAACGCCAAACTCCACTCCCTAGCCGCTGAGCATGGCATACTCATCCGCTTCTCGTGCCCATATACATCCCAACAAAACGGTAAAGCCGAGTGCGTCATACGTACTGTCAATGACATCGTGCGTCCTCTCTTATTTTAGGCTAGTTTACCGCCTTGTTTTTGGGTTGAAGCTCTTCATCACGCCACTCACGTTCTTAATTGCCTCTCCACCAAAACCATTAGTGCGCCCTCCCCATACTTTGCTCTTCATCACATGCACCCCGACTATTTAGCTCTTCGTGTTTTTGGTTGTCTTTGCTACCCCAACACCGCTTCCATTATGTCTCATAAACTCGCGCCTCGGTCTAGTGCTTGTGTTTTTCTTGGTTATTCACCTCATCATAAGGGTTATCGCTGCATGGTCCTTGCCACTCAGCGCATCCTTATTTCTCGCCATGTTGTTTTTAACGAGTCTACTTTTCCCTTTGCCTCACCACAGCCTTCCTCTGCTGCCACTTATGAGTTTCTTGACGATGTTCTTCCTATCGTCGTTTCTCTGGTTGTCCCACACAACCCTACGGGGCCGCCTTCGCCGGCGCCCTTCCCACCACCTTCACCGGCACCCTCCCCACCACCTTCGCCGGCGTCCTCTCCGCCGCCTTCACAGGCACATGCGCCGTCCCCGGCGCCTGTGCATCGCACGCGCAGCACCTCCGGCATCCATGTCCCTCCTCGCGAGCGGCTTAACCTGCATGTTTCTATCAACAGGTACTCGCCGGTTCCCTCCTCCGCACGTGCGGTGCTGAAGGATCCCAACTGGCTCAAGGCTATGACCGAGGAGTATCGTGCTCTCCTTGGAAACGACACTTGGGATCTCGTGCCTCCTCCTCGGAATGCCAACATCATCTCCGGCAATTGGGTCTTTCACAACCCAATGGCTCTCTCGACCGCTACAAAGCACGTTGGGTGCTTCACGACTTCTCTTAGGAGCAAGGCGTTGACTTCGATGAGACGTTCAGTCCGGTTGTCAAACCGGCCACGGTCCGCGTCGTCCTCTCCATTGCGCTCTCCCTTAAATGGGAGACTCGCCAGCTCGACGTCAAGAATGCCTTCCTCCACGGCAAGCTCACCGAGGTCGTCTACAGTCGCCAACCCACCGGCTTCATCGACTCTACTCGCCACGAGCATGTCTATCGGCTGAACCGTTCTCTATATGGTGTCAAGCAAGCTCCTCGTGCGTGGTACCAGCGCTTCACGACCTTCATCACGTCGATCGGCTTCACGTGTTCACGCTCCGACACGTCCTTGTTTGTTCTTCAGTGCGCGGAGGGTACATCTTTCCTCTAGATGTATGTTGACGACATCGTCCTCACCGCCTCCTCGACCTAGTTTCTTGACCGGATCACCGCCTCCCTCTGCTCCGAGTTCGCCATCACGGACATGGGTAGCCTCCACTACTTCCTCGGCATTGCGGTCACCCAGGACTCCTCCGGCATGCACCTCTCGCAGGCCAAGTATGCTGCGGAGATTCTGGACAACGCCGACATGACTGCCTGCAAGTCTGCCACGACACCGGTCGACACATCGCCCAAGCTCTCCGCTTCTGCCGGCCCTCCCGTGGCCGACCCGACTGAGTACCGGAGTCTCGCCGGGGCTCTCCAGTACCTCACCTTCACGCGCACTGACATCGCCTACGCCGTTCAGCAGGTGTGTCTTCACATGCACGACCCGCGCGAACAGCACCTGGCGGCCATTAAGCGCATCTTGCGCTACGTCAAGGGCACGCTGTCTCATGGACTTTAGCTCTATTCGTCTTCACCGGCTTCCATGGTCACCTACACCGACGCCGACTGGGCCGGCTGCCCCAACACTCGACGTTCCACGTCGGGTTTTTATGTCTAACTCGGTGACAACCTCGTCTCATGGTCTTCGAAGCGGCAACACATGGTCTCGCGTTCCAGCGCTGAGGCTGAATACCGTGCTGTGGCCAACGCTGTTGCCGAGGTACTTGGATTCGCCAACTCCTCCATGAGCTTCATCGACCATCTCCTCCAGCTACGGTTGTATTCTGCGACAATGTTAGCACCGTCTACATGTCTACGAACCCCTTCCAGCATCAACGCACCAAGCACATCGAGATCAATCTTCACTTCGTTCATGATCGTGTTACCATGGGCCAGGTTCGCGTGTTGCATGTTCCCTCGTCTCGACAGTTCGCCGATATCTTGACGAAGGGTCTTCCATCACCGTTGTTTCTAGATTTTTGGTCCAGTCTCAATGTCCGCACTCCTCCCGTTGTGACTACGGGGTAGTGTTAGAGATATGTCATATTATGTGACATGATTGCCAGAGATATGTCACATTATGTGACATAACTCCCTGATCCTCTAAATCGTGGAGAGTTCTTAATGTTGTGATCTCCCATTTATGATTATGATTGTAATTCTTGTATAAATAGGCATGCAATGGAAAGGCCCAATGTGTGATCAATTCTCTCACACAACAGTAGTTCGTGTGGTCCTGACTATCCGGACGGGACTAGGGTCGCCGCCTTGTACGTCTCCCTCCTCGCGAGTTTCAACAGGAGGATCCATCGATAGATCAGATCAAGAAAACAAAGACTTGAGGAAGATCAAGTGCGGTTGTCGATCAACTCGGCTACTTATACACAGCAGATGGACGAATTAAAATAAAATTATAAACCGAGTACGACTATTCTTTCCACGTGTTAACTCTAACGACTATGGCCAAAATTCTACTCGTTGCACCTCCAATGTACGAACGAAAACTGCATCCTGTAGGAACGAACAACCGGACGACGAACGAACGCACACGGACGAAACCAAACGCCACATACAATTTCACTACCTAAAATTAAATTTTATTGACCACACACAAAAAATTCAATGTGGGATCAGGCTACCCTAAAAAAAATAGGATCACTTTTTTATCGAATCGTGCTAGCGTCAAGAATGATATTTTCTCATTTGCGGTTCTCGGCCATTTTCATGAAATTATGCTCTATCTTGACGTTGCCGTATCTATGTCAAGACAGCCCTACTCCATGCCTTACGTCATATATAGAACCATTAAGGGGACATAGTGTCACGATCTAGTTTCTCTCATTAACGGATTGTCTCACAGTGGTTCGGATACAAGGATTTCAGTCAGAGTCCAGGAGGAGAGGATTACATTCAGTGGAGAATGGGGAACTAGAGGAACAATAAGGAGAGGCTGATCTTCATGCCATTCCTTCCTGCCTCCCGTCTCTTTATCTCACTTGGTCCACTCCGTACGTGTGTAGCGTGGATTCAGCCTCCTGTGACGATGTGGATGATGGGTCGGCCCATCATCTGGCCCATGAGCCGGTGGGCTCACGGCTTAGTCTGGTTCCTCCAGGCTACTACGTGGGACCACCTATGCTCCGCTTCAACGCGCGAGCTAGCGTAGCTCCGCCCACGGGAGCGTTCTTGTCAGACCGGCCCAGTAGCAGCTTTTTCCTTATTTGTTTATTTTATTTTATTTTATTTTTTGAGATTTGAACGATTTCAAATTTCAAATTTTGAACAAATTTAGAATTTGAACAAAATTTATAATTGAACAAAATTTAGAATTGAACAAAAATTTAAATATAAACAAAATTTAAATCTTAGCAATTTTTGAAAATTGTGCAAATTTGACAAAAAGTTCAAACATAAAAAAATGTTCAAACAAAAAATATTCAAACATAAAAAATGTTCAAATATAAAAAATGTTCAAATTTGAAAATAGTTTAAAAGTAAAAAAATGTTCAAACATAAAAAATATTCAAATTTTAAAAATATTTAGAATTGTAAGAAAGAAAAAGAAAAAGAAAAAAAGAAAACATAAATTAGAAGAAAACAATAAAGTCAGAAAATAAGAAGAAAAAAACGAAAAAAAAACCACGCAAAAAAAGAAAACCCCACCTACCGTCGCGTTAACAGCTCGGCCCAGCGTTGTGGCCACACGGACGGAGTGAAGTTCCTCCGCTAACGGGCAGAGCATAGGAATTGTTGTACCACGTGCTACTGGAGCCAGACCCACGGGGCGACGCGATGCAAGAGGATGGGCGCCAGACGTCTCGACGCAGCGGATGACGACGCCAAGTAGGGCCGTTGCAGGGTAGTGCCTGCCAGGCCCGAGCCCACGGGAGTGCGGCCCATGCGGCCGCACAGGGCCCCAAATTTTTGGGGGCCCCAAAATTTCTAACAGGCTTGATATGGTTTGGCAGCCCATCGACTGCGTAAGAGGCCCTCTCCGTCTACCGAGCAAAGAACCCAACAAAGCATATGAGGCCCTCCGTCGATCAATTAGCCAGGCATTAGAATTTAGCTAGGGCCCTCTCTATCCTATCCATCGATTAGACCAGCGAAGCGAATTAGCCATACTACAGTTTTACCTCTCAATCAGATCGATCTCTTACCTAAGAAATATTCAGATCGGCCGACTTGCTAGGGGTCTGCCGCCGCTCGCTGCCATTCGGCCGCCGGCCACCTTCCTAGCAGTTTGATTTCTTGATCCTGCCGTGGAGTTGTATCGGCGCTAAGAGCCTGTTCAGAGTCCCTCCTCACCGCTCCAATCCCGGGAGCATGTGGAGCTCAGATTAGACAGATCTGGGAAAATGAGCAGCAGCTCCTTCCGCTCCAGGAGCTCAGCCGAGGGGCGGAGAGGTTCCGAACACCCTCTAAGGACCCGTTCGGATCCACTCCAGCTCCACCGCTGAGCTCCCGGAGCGGACGGAGCAGCGCCGAACGCTTCAACTTCAAGCTGTCAGAAGAGCGGAGCGGTGGGAGCCGTAGTTCAATTTCTCGGAGCTGCTAATCCCGAGCTCCACGTGCTCCAGAGAGTTGGCGGAGCAGAGGGAATCCGAACAGATCCTAAGTCTGCCGCCGATCAGGAACGATAACTCAGTTGTTAACTTCTCCAAAGGTACAGCGCTATACGCAGACTGATGCTAGCAGCTAATTTTATTATGACTAACTACGACCTAGCTAGCAGTATAGTTCATTAGTCTACTAGCATGCACTATGACACTGGATCAATTTACTAATCATATGTTTCTTAGACAAAACAAATGAATTGCAAGCCCCCTATTTCCTATACTTATTTGTTGTTGATTCAACTAAAGTGTCCATGAGGAAACATTTTAAAATACACTTTTCTTCATTTGATCGTAATTTTTTGATTTACCTCTCTAGTTACTTTCTAGTGCTTCAATGATCCACTGTCAATCAGCCTCGTATAGCAATGTACATGTCTTACATGAAAAACTACTGAAAATTACTCGACTAGGTCTCCTTACTATGTGTAACATGCTATAGATTTTTTTTACGCCAGGTCACCATATCAGTGTTGTCAATCCACGCAGCTCTAGATTTTTCTGATGAGATAGGGCCCATTTTATAGTTTGGCACAGGGCCCTGGATTTCGCCGGCTCGGCCCTGGTGCCTGCATCGTCCACTCGGCTGGTCCTATCCTGCATCAAGTCCTCCGCGAATTCTACTCCCACACGGCCGTCGTGGTCGGGAAGCACACCGAGCAGATGAACACCATGGGGGAGGGCGGTGCGAGGGACTGGCTTGGCTTCCTCCTTGAATTCTATGCCTCCTGCGCTGCCAGGGCTTGCTGCCGCTGGCGCTGCTCCTCTGGGTGTACGCCACCGTCCATGATGCCGCCCTGCGAACCTGACGAGGATGGGAGAGGGCAGGAATGTTATGGGGGAGCTTCCACTTGGTGAGATTGCAGTGCTCCACCGTCGATAAAAACATCGTGCCTTGGCAGCCGGCTGTAATGTCAAAATCAGGGGATCGAAGATGACGAAGTCCACTGGGTGAGAATGCAGTGCTCCACCGTAAAACAACCATCAGACATCATACCTTGGCAGTGGACTGTAAGGTCAAAATCAGGGGATCGAAGAGGACAGAGTGCGCGATGGATATTGTAATTCTCATGTGACTGCGTTCCAAGGTTACGAGGAAGTCACCTTCACGGACAGCAACGCATCGATTTTTTTCTCAAACTACACTTGTTCTCGGGGGCTTCTCATCCAATCAGAAGCCTGTATCCGCTGTAAGCCTGTAACCAAAAGTGACCCGGTTGACATTCCATGGATGCAGGGTAGTGTACGCGATTGTAGGATGGAGCATTTCCAGATATGCATGGCTCTTGGCCGCGTTACTTTGCATAAATGTCCTTGCAGCAATGCAGGAGCCTTGTTGTCAGGTTTTGCACTCTGGGGTGCTGAGCATGGAGGGTTGAGCTGCTTGACATCAAACATACAGTATCTGCCGGGGAGGATTGAGCGACGGCAGCGTGTGCGGCAGGGTGTGGCGTGCCTGCGTGCGTCAGGGTTGAAATTGAAAGGTTCCTTTCGTCTGTGGCCAGCTGGGCCTTTGAGCCTGGCTGCGCCGGAGCTTCCTTTTTTTTTTATGTTTTCCCTCTTCTTTTCTTCCAGAGATTTTTTTCAGAAAAGAACACTCATTGTGTCACGTCGATGCAAGTTCGGAATGCAGGACCATGCTTAACTGAAAAGATTCTAATGGTTGGCGCTACATCTTCTATAACATTATCAATTTATGATGTTCTTAAATCTGGTGTGGCAATATGATTTCCACTCATTTGTTGCAATATGATTATAGTTGATTCTTTTTATCGGACTGGAATGTATGTTTGGTGCTCAACCTTTCAGTATTATGTATAGATTTCTTATTACGTTGTACTAGGAAGCTTGGTGCGGCGGCACGCCGCGCCCTTGGCTGCTAAATTGTTGGTGGCTAAAACATTGTAGAAATACTCTAATATCTGAGTTTCTAAAGTATTGTAGAAGTACCCGTGTCGAAGCACAGTTAAAGTAACATGAAAAATGATACTGTAGAGCCATGGATCGGAATTATTTTAGTCCTACACATGTAGGTGATCTTGAGGCGATGAAAAAAGAGGATACTATGGATACAAAACACCAGATTATTATGAGGCAATTTTAAAAACAGAGAATAGTATGGCAGCACTACACAATAGCTGCAGTGCCCAGAGTAAGGACAATGTGCACCGGCTTAAAGAGGTGCCAGGCAATGGAGCAATTTTCTTCAAAGCCATAGAGAGGAAAGTACTATTTTCCTTGAATAAAAGAGGCGATGTATGGTAGAGTACTTTTTTTCTAGAGTTACTACGAAAGAAGGTTATTGTACTTTTCCTAGCTCATAGTGGACTGTGGTTTTCTCTAACTGCTATATAAGAAGACAAAAGTATTTCTCTAGGGTAAAAGAGATGGCGAGCGGTGTAGTAAGTATATTTTTTGGTAGCTGCAGTGTAGGGAGTGAAGACAATGCACGTCACCTTAGAGAGGTGCCTAGTGGCCGAGCCATTTTCTTCAGAGTCATAGGGAGGGAAGTAGTATTTTTTTTTGGCTAAAAACACCGGCGAACGGTGGAGTATTTTTGTGTCCTAGCTAGTATAGTAGAAGACATTAGTACTTTTTCTGGTTCAAAGATACGACATATTGTGTGTCATGGGACACTTAATAAGTTAATAAAGGTCATATGCATCGTTTCGATGCAGAGGCTGGGGCTCCCCCATTTCAAAAAATAATAATATTCTGAAGGTACCGTAGAAGAAAACATTCGGACGGTGGAGTAAGTATACTTTTGGTGTAGTAAGTAGATTTTCCAAAGATACCATAGAAGAAGGCATTCAGATAGTGGAATAAGTATATTTTTATGAACTTAGTATTTACCATGAAAAAAAACATCATGAATATTGGAGTAAGCCCATAGGACGATCCTGACTATTGCCTCGAAATAAGTGTTGAGGAAGTAACATCGGAATTTTACCGCCAAAAAATTATTAAAGGCCGTTAGTAGAAGAATATGGTGACATTTTGTCATAAAATAGGTAACAGATAGTGGAGTATTTTATTTCTCAAATTTACTATAGGAGAACACCAAAACTAGTAGCAAAGAAGGCAATTACTTTTAAAACTTATTGGTGAAATTACTATTCATGCACCATGGATGAAATATATCTAGAAAATACCGTCAACGACTTATGTGTTGTTGAAGCATTATTGTTGGGTAATTACCATCGGTGAGCTATTGTCAACGTCGAATATTCATGTTGAAGAATTACTGTTTATGCATGATCGCACTGGAAAATTACTCAAAGAAAATCATGGGAAATCATGGGGAAAAAACTATAGCATGCACTGTTCATAACGTACTGACAAATTATTATTCACATTGTACGAGGAAACTACAGTTAAAACCCAACTATAAAAGTTTGAGGAAATATTGTTGGAGTATCACGGTCGGATAACTATGCATCATCATTGCAGAATCACTACTACCGTTGGGGAATTACCGATTAAGTTGAAGATTTATACCAAAAATATAAAGTTATAAACTCACAAGCAAAAATACTACACCGTGCATGATTTATGTTGTATCGGGAAAATGTTGTAAAAAATCAACTGCAAAAATTATTGCAGTGAGCGATATAGCGACAAAATTTATAATTGATTTTTGGTGTTGTTTTAGCCGCCGGATCAAAATATGATGGTTAAACCATCAAGATGTACTGTTCATGCACACCTACTGTTCACATGAACATTGTTTTGTGGACGTGGGAGGCTCTGGTGACTCTATTTTCTTTGTCTTCAATATATGTATGTATAGATCGGCTGTGATGAAGTAAATGTATCATTCCTAAACGATTCAAATGTGTTAGAACCTTTTCTGCATGACTACCCAATTGTTTCTCCTCTCCCTAGCAAGATGGATATAACTGACTTGTTGTCATAACAAAGAGAGATGAGGTGGCAAAACAAAATAGTAATATGTGCTTGCATTGCTTGCACTAATAATAATTCCAAAAATAAGGAAAATTGTAAGGACCGTGGCAATACACGGGCATTCAGCTAGTAGATGTAGCGTGATGAGCATGACAAATATAATTTTTGGCAGGACTAAAAATTGAATCGTGAGATCTCTTGTAGCATTTGCGGCATACGATACTCTTCACACGCTCGAATGCGGTGATCGAGTACACGTTAAATAGAATGTAGCTTTAGGATAGTCAATCATCCCTTCAATATGTACTGGATCGACCCCCCGAGTCCAATCGCTAGTTCAATTTATTTGTTCTTGTTAGCTGCTGACTAAGAAGCTTGGCATGGCGCCACGCCGCGCCCTTGGCTGCAAGATTGGCGGTTAAACTATTGTAGAAGTAATATTGCAATACATGTGTTCTTAAATTACCAGAGAAGTGATGGTGTGGAAGCACGATTGAAGTGACATAAAAATGATACTATAGATCCATGGTTTAGAATTATTTTGTTCCCAGGGTACATAATCGTGAGGTGATGAAAGTGTGTGTATGGCAAAAGTAGTACACTACAGTTGCAGTGGCGTAAGAACAATGTGTGCCAACTTAAAGAGGCTGCGAAAGAATAACTTTTCATAATCATAGAGAGGGTAGTAGATTTTCCCCGGCTAAAAGAGGCGGTGGAGTATTTTATGTCTCCGGAGTTGTTACAGAAGAAGGCAATAGTGTTCTCGGACTCAAAGAGATGGGACGATAGAGTAAGTATATTGTTCTGGCATTGCTAAAAAAGAAAACAGTTGCATTTTTCTAGCACTGCTATAGAAGAATACAGTACTATTTTTCCCGAGTAGAAGAGGCGGAAGCAAATATATTTCTCCGAGGGTAAAGAATCAGTATTTTTCCATGGCAAAAGAGGCGAGGACTGTTAGAATATTTTTCTGAGGCCATCATAGAAGAAAACAATAGCATGTTGACAAATAAAAGAGAATGAAAGATGGAGTATTTTTAAAGTACATGTTAGTATTTTTTTGAATAAAATGGTCGATGAATGATACAACAAAAAAATTCAAGGTATATAGTAGTGTTCCCGTATGTAAAAGAGGCAACAAATGGTGCCTATGTGGGGAGTATGTAGGCGGTGGACATTGGGAGGAAGCGAAAGGAGATGAAAGAGAAGAGGCTCCGCCTCCTCCATGTCGTGACCACCAAACTTCCTCCCGAGGTTGCACGGTGGGCGTAATGCCATGGCCGGTCTTAGGGACTCCACCTGCGAGGTTGAGCCTGAAGCACGACAACACTATTCTGGCAGTAGCAGCGGGCAGGGAGGTAGAGGAGAACACCGACCTGGGAGGATGTGGGAGATAGCCATTAGGGGAAGAGAGAAATTGATTTCTCTTTTGCCAATCCAAAGAGGTGGAGGTCCTAGATAATTGGAGAAGGAGATGGACATGAACCATCAAAAAGGATACTGTAAAATTTTGATGACAAATTACTACGGTGGTTACTATAATGGACTATTCATCCGTGTTGTTCACTGCTGTGAAATTATCATTATAAGAAGTGAGCCTAGCTCACTTGGTTAGGGAAGTGGATGTACAACCCAGCCACCCAGGTTCAAGTCTATACAGACGCAAATTTGGATTCTTATTTTCAAAAAAAAAAAATCGCTGTAGGGGCTTCCCATACCGCATTTCCTTTCAAAAAAAATTATCATTAGAAAATTTACTGCTATGAAATCACTGGTAAAAATAATTGTACCTTGCAATGTTCATGATATCAGAAACTACTGTAAATTTCAACCCCAAAATTCATGCGGTGAGCTATAGTAAATTTTGGTCGTTGGATCAAAATCGTAGGGACCAAACACTGACACATGCACTGTTCATGCACATTATTACTTCAAAAATTTCAACTAATTTTTTTTGGGAGAAATAGGTTTGCGAAATTACCATCGGAGAAGTTACTGCTAGGAAATCACACATAAAATTGGTGTATCACACAGTGTTCATGCTATATTGGGAAATTACTATAAGATATTAACGGCAAATTACTACGGTGGACACTGTAGTGGACTATTTATCTGTGTTGTTCTAGCCGCTGGATCAAAATCTTATTGTCTAAATATTGTTATGAAATTACCATCAGGAAAACTACTACTAGGAAATCAATGGTAAAAATTATTGTACCTGCACTGTTCATGATATCGGAAACTACTGTAAAAGTCAACCCAAAAAATTATTGCGGTAAGCTTTAGTGAATTTTGGCCATTGGATCGAAATTGTATGGACCAAACACTGAATATGTAGTGTTCATGCACACTATTGTTCATATCTACAGTGCCCAACAATGTGGCATGGATGAGGAGACGTTAAATCTCTTCACTTTTATATATGTATCTATGGTGTTTCTATAAAAAAAATTCCTGAAAACCTCCAAGCATGCAAGATATGAAGTTCTGGGACTGTAAGGCCATCTTCAACGGGCCACCGCATTTCGGACTGCAAATAGGTCCGGTTCGGTCCGTATGCGCTAGCCCGCGAAAGCGTCCATGCAGTCCTCCAATGGGCCTACGCATTTTCGTCCACAGCTAGGTTTTGTGTAGGGTTTTTGGCCTCAATATTCAAACAAAATCCACACATCTAATATAAGATTATTGCAAACCAATTTATATGTCATAACAATACAAATAAATAAGATTATTTAGCCTCCCGGTTGTGGTCCAATGCCGCACACCTTCCCGGCAGTGATCCCCTATATAATGGTCTCTGATTCTCTTCATGGTCATGGGAAAGAAGAGTCACAACCACCACGACCTCGGTGTCATCGTTGAATATGTTGGAGGACGTACCGATGAAATTCATCCAAGAAAACTCGTCCGATCTATCATCCATAATCTGCACCAGTTGTAGGAAGCTATGAAATCGTGGTCACATGTTTGCATTGTAAAGTTTTGGTTTGGGGACAAGGATTTTACCTCAGTGGCTGGCGTGGCAATTGGCCGAACAGCTTGTGGGCGACGCAAAGGACACCACGCGGGGGAGTGGAGAACAAGGGAGATGGCTGCCGGGCGCTTAGACGTTGTTCATAATATGAGTTTAGTTGCTTATTAATCAAATTAATGCAAAGCTAGATGAACTCCCACTTAAACTAACATCTCTCAAAGTTGTTTAGTCATTAGACTATTGATACGTTGCAAACGTATCTATAATTTTTAATGCTCAATGCTTGTTTTACACAAATTGCTTTATGTTTTGTTTACTCTTCGTGGCGTTTTTATGCATTTTCCGGAACTAACCTATTAACAAGATGCCACAGTGCCAGTTCCTGTTTTCTGTTATTTTTGTATTTCAGAAAAGTTACACAGGAAATATTCTTGGAATTGGACGAAACGAAAGCCGAAGTTCCTATTTACCTGACACGAAGATGGAGTCCAAAGGAGAGACGGAGAAGGGCCAGGATGCGGCCACACCATGGGGTGGTGCAGCCTACCCCTGGCCGCGCCGGCCTGTAGTGTGGGCCCTCCAGGCGCCGTCTGACATCGCCTCTCTGCCTATAAATTCACTTCATCGGAAAACCCTAAGGGCCCGAACATCTATCCACGAAAACTACTGTAAGCCGCCGTCGTCGTTGACCCAACTTCGGGAGGGTCCAGAAGCTCTTCCCGGCACCCTGCCGGAGAGGGGAATCATCACCGGAGGCCTTCTTCATCGCCATGCCTACCTCCGGAGTGATGCGTGAGTAGTCTACCCCAGGACCATGGGTCCATAGCAGTAGCTATATGGTTATCTTCTCCTCCATGCGCCTCATGTCTAGATCTTGTGAGCTGCCTATCATGATCAAGATCATCTTTATGTAATTCCAGATGTTGTGTTTGTTGGGATCCCATGAATATTGAGTATTATGTCAAGTTGATTGTTGATTTATCATGTCTATGTTATTTGTGATCTTGCATGCTCTCTGTTGTTAGTAGATACTCTAGCCAAGAAGATGCTAGTGACTTCAAGAGGGAGTATTTATGCTCGATAGTGGGTTCATGCCTCTAGTAATCTGGGAGAGTGACAATAACTTCTAAGGTTGTAGATGTGCTATTGCTACTAGGAAGAAAACAACAATCTTTTGTTCAAGGATAATTGTATTGTTTACATTACACACTTTGCTTAAGGCGATAATCTGTTGCTTGTAACTTAATACCCAAGGGTTGTTCGGATGATATCCTGCGGGTGGATTATTAGTCATAGATGCAGTTGGATTACGGTCTATGTATTATGTTGTAATGCCCAAATGAATCTTATAGTGATCTTTATGACATGTACATGCATTCTTATGCACTCTTTATTTTGTCAATTGCTCAACTGTAATTTGTTTACCCAGCATGTTATATCTTTATGGAGAGACAACTCTAGTGAACTGTGGACCCCGGTCCATTCTTTTACATTTATATTACCATCAACTGCAACCACTGTTTACTTTCCGCAAGCATTATTTTATTTCACTGCAAGCAAACATCTCTTTCCACACTATACGTCTAATTTTTTGTTTTCAGCAAACCGGTGAGATTGACAACCTCAGTGTAATTTGGGGCAAAGTAGTTTGATTGTGTTGTGTGCAGGTTCCATGTTGCTGCTGGCGCCGAGGCTCCCTCATCAACCATGCACCAGACTGTTTTCTGGCGCCTTGCCAAAGTCGGCTAGCAACAACCTTCAGAAGTGATTTCTTTCTCCTACTGGTCGATTAAACTTTGGTTTCATACTGAGGGAAAACTTGCTGTTGTGATCATCATACCTTCCTCTTGGGGTTTCCTAACTGGTCCTTTGAGACATCAAGACTGTTTTCCGGCACCGTTGCCGGGGAGAAAAAGGATTTCTGCAAGGGGAGTCTCTCACTTCCAATCTCTTTACTTTGTTATTGTTTTGCTTAGTTTTTTTACTTTATTTTGTTTGCTTTTTTTTATCAAAAATACAAAAAATAGTTCCTTTTATAGTTGGTATTTTTGTTACTTTATTTTCAGTTCATTATGTTGATCCCTGAGTACGTTCTGAAAGACCTATCAGTAGGTAGTGGTTCTATAATTGGGAAGGATAACATTGAGGAATTCTTTAATCATGTTAGTAAGCACAAAGATATTGAGGATAGATCCTTAGCACAACTTGGTTCTAGTTATGAAACTACTGCTGCCTACTTAGTTCACATGTTGGAGGCTAGGTTTGTTAACCTTAACTCCATAATGCAGCAAATGTTTCTTAAACTTCATGAAGTTAAAGACACTGAAAAGAGGGATTTTTTTTTGGAAACTTTGCGTAAAGAATTTAAAGATATTGTTATAGAAGCTAGGAAAGTTTTGATCATTTTAATATGCTAGGCTCATGTGTAGATGCTATTGGTACAAATGGGGAGGAAATCAAAATACCAATACCTTTTAAACTCTTAGGAATGCATGAAGCTTTGGAAAAGAATTTTGATTGGATTGTTCCTGAAAACCCATTTGATGAGAGTAGTGAACCCAAGAGTTTTGAGAAGTATCTTCTAAAACTTATATGGATAAAATACAATTCCTTGTTGAAAAGACTTGTGGTATTGATCTTGATGCTACTTCACTTCAAAATACTTGATTCTTACTTTCTGCGCCTAGCTCAAAGGCGTTAAAGAAAAGCACTTTTGGTAGATAACCCATGTTTTCTTTCAGTACTTTTTCTTTTTGTTGAGTCTTGTAAGTTGTTACTACTGTAATGACCTCTCCTTATCCTTTTTATTTCGTTTTTGCGCCAAGAATTGCCTCTAATGGGAAGAAGGTAAGATTTTGGGATATTGCTGTCCCAAAACATATTTTTGTGCCTCGCTATAAAAATTAGTGAAAAATCCCAGTACGTCTTATTGATCTGAGATTTTTCGTGCACATGCCCCAGCTTATTATCTAACTTTCGTTAGTTTTGCACTTTTTGATTTGAGCAACAGAAGATTTTTTAAAAAATTGATCTTTACCTACTTTTCTGTTTGACAGATTTCTGCCACTATTTGCATTTGCCTCTTGATCTCTTTCTTTTTGAGTTCTTTTGATCACGGAACTTTTGAGAGAAGTTGCTACAGTATCTGATGTTTTAATAGATGTTGAACTTGAGTTAAAACTGAACTAAAAGTGGATCTACTATCTTGCATAAACTAATGTTGCTAATGAGAATTGTGTGAAGTTTTGTATGAAGGAAGTTTTCAAGTGTAGGGAAAGGAGAATGATGAGATGAGATGAAGGATGGACAAAAGCTCAAGCTTGGGGATGCCTATGTCACCCCAAGAAATATCAAAGAAGTACAAGCATCAAAGCTTGGGGATGCCCCAAGGCACCCCCTTCTTCATCAACAAACATATCAGGTCATCTTTCAAGACACTATATTTTTATTGCTTCATATGCTATGTGTTTTTCTTGGAGCGTCTTTATTTTTTCTTTCAATTTTATTTTATTTTGTTTGCTGTAATAAATGGTTGGACCCCAACATATTTCGTTTGGAGAAGACACACTTCATTTTCATTTCCTAGAAAACTCTAGTTTTCACTCTTATCGTTCTACGAGTGTTCTCTTTTGCTAGTACTGTGTTTAGTGATGTCTATGCACGCGTCTGTTCTTGTAGACAGTGTTGGGCTTCCAAGTGCAGAGGTTTCTAGAACAACATCAAGTTTCCCTTAAGTGGATCATCCAAGGTTTATTGAACTCAGAGAGGAAGAGGTCAAAGGCATCCCTCTCAAGCAACCCTGCAATTACGATACAAGAAGTCTCTTGTGTCCCCAACACACCCAATACACTTGTCAGATGTATAGGTGCACTAGTTCGGCAAAGAGATAGTGAAATACAAGTAATATGGATGATTGTAAGTAGTAAATGCAATCTGAAATAAATATCGCTGCGAGCAAATATGTAACATAAATGAATGTAAACGGTGTTTCAATGCTTAGAAACAAGGCCTAGGGATCATACTTTTACTAGTGGACACTCTTAACAAAGATAACATAATTGAACACATAAATACCATTCTTCACTATGCTATTCTAAACTATTCTCCGATGGATAACAAACACTAATCATGTGTAGGGCTCCGAAGCACTCCTCAAAGTTCGCATTTCCCCAAACTAGATTGTCCCCACACTATCACCTTGAGCGCACTAGATGGTTCCAACAAACACCAACAATTCATAGAGACACTAGACAAAGAGACACACATAATGTGCACACTGTCACCTTCACATCATGGTACAAGGTGTCTCCGGAGATTACAATAATAAAGCACTAGAGTAGCATAATATATGAAGAATAACATCTACCAATTCAACTAGATACAAAGCTCATGATCACATATAGATCATATCATGGGAGAGAGGTGAACCACATAGCTACCGGTAGAGCCCTCAGCCCCGGGGGAGAACTACTCCCTCCTTATCATGGGAGACATCAACAGCGATGAAGATGGCGGTGAAGTCGATGGAGATGGCGTTGGAGTCAACGGAGTCAATGGAGATGGCTCCGGGGCAATTCCCCGTCCCGACAGTGTGCCGGAACAGAGACTTCTATCCCCCAAAATTGGTCTTCGATGGCGGCGGTGCTGCGGAACTTTTTCTGTGAAAACGCCGATTGATTTAGGGTTTTCGCATCGGAGGCTTAATATATGCAGAGGGGCGATGTCAGAGGGCACCCAGGGGCCCCAGACCACAGGATGGCGTGGCCAGGGGGCACCCACGCCACCAACTGGTGTGGTTGCCTCCTAGCCCCTCTCTGTCTCTGCTTTGGACTCCGTCTCATGTCGGAAAAAATAGGAACTTCAGGCTTTGTTTCATCCAATTCCAAGAATATTTCCTGTGTAACTTTTCTAAAAAAAGAAGAAGAAAATAGGGAACTGGCACTGTGGCATCTCGTTAGTAGGTTAGTTTCAGAAAATGCATAAAAATGTCAGGAAGTATAAACAAAACACAAAGCAATTAGTGTAAAACAAGCATGGAGCATCAAAAATTATAGATAAATTGAGACGTATCAAGCATCCCCAAGCTTAACTCCTGCTCGACCTCGAGTAGGTAAGTGATAACAAAACAATAATTTTTGAGGTGACATGCACCAACACAATCTTGATCAACTTAAGGTAAAGCATTGCATGCTGAAATCAAAGTACTCTAAACATGGGCATAGGAGATATAATTCTAACCATAGAACTTCGCAACCATGTTACAACATGAAAAGTAACACAAACAAAAGATCATGAGTAATAATGCATTGAAAGTCAATTGTTTGTTTTGAGCATATAGAAAACATAGCAAAGTGGTATTCAGCTTGTCCCTCATGGAGTAGAAAAACATAAATGCATAGGACACCTTCAAGTTTAAGAGGGCGACTAGATACAAATAATTTGAGAACAAGTAAAACCATAATCATGAATCAATCAATAATAAATTTTGGGACTATGCACATTATACTCAGAATGACAACTATGCTCTCTTAGACGGTGCATAAAGGTAGAAGGTGAAGACTCAACATAAAAGTAAAAGAAAGGCCCTTAGCAGAGGGAAGCAGGGATTGCAAGTTTTTATAAACCTTCCAAAAATTATGGTACTTACTAGCTTTGAGCTCTCATTGCCCCCATCATAGGCATCTTTAGTGGTTAAGGTTAATGCGAGTACAAATATGAGATATATGCTTGACAAATCATAAGTTGAAAATATCATGTCCCGTGAATACGAGTACTTAAACAGTGCGAGTCGACTTAGGTCCCAAGCAAGTTCTTGTCATTGTAAGCATATGTATATCATTGAGAACGCCAATGGGGTACCTCCTGCCCGATGACATGGAAACTAGCCCACATCAAAATGACAAGACAAACAGACAATGGACACCTCGCCATCTCTTTTATTTACCATTGGGTATAGCTTTTTATTTTGAGATGCGTCGTCAAAGGTCCACTATGGTTATGCTGTAAATTTCCACCATGAATGATGCATGGCTTAGATTAGTGGCCTAGGCATTTCTCTAACACATATACAAACTCCATGAACTCCACAAGTTTCCAACTCCTTTCACACAGATAAGCATCCATAAACAAATGATCATAATATCAACTTAAATAGAAATAAGTGCAATGCTGAAAGCATGCCCCATGACAGCATGGCTGAGCTAACTCCCAACTTACAACTTGCAAGCATATAATCAACATAAGAGAGCCACAATGGTCAAGTTTATTAATTGCGAGAAAGTAAATGTGCCGTCAGGTTCGTGAGAGCTTTATTAACTAATTTTCACATAACAAAAAGTTTAATTTGAAAGATAGATAAAAGCAAGACGAATGTACTTGGAATAGCAAATTGCTAATAGGTAGATATGGTGGACACATTGAAAAACTTTGGTTTTTGGGAGTTGGATGCACGAGAAGTATTCCCTCTCAGTACAGGTGAAGGCTAGCAAAAGACTGGGAGCGACCAACTAAGAGAGCAATAACGGCCATAATCATGCATAGCGACAAAACATTATTAACCAAAGAATAAAGTGGTATCACAAGTCAAAAACCAAATGATCATAGAGGCTTGAGGCGACTGGTTTAAAGTCAAACATGGTGTAAGCATGCGCCAAGTCAACCCAAATAAAGCATCAAAGGAGAATACCACAAAATATGCTTCTATAAGATAAAAACAACGCATGATTCTTTCAAAGGCACATTAAGCACTCTCAGTCATTTGAGACAAGTCATGATACAACAATAACAACTAAGCATATAATCAAAATAATATCAAGCATGGCATGCTAAAGTCTAAGCAACAGTCTAAACAAGCTCCCTTTTTGCATCACTATAAGCATAAAATGGTTTACTCTTTTCCAACACCAATCAACCTTTTTGAAACAACTCCCAAAGATGAAAACCAACAAATACCAGAGGTCTAAACACACCTAGCTACATAGAACTAACAAGTTCTGAATAAGAACAAAGGCGAAAAATAAAAGCTAAACGCAGCACTAGAAAAAGATAACACTCGCAGAACGATAAGAGTGAAAACTAGAGTGTTCTAGGCAATGAAAACGGAGCATGTCTCTCTCCAAAGCAAACATGTTGTGATCCAACCATTTATTGCAGCAAACAAAACAAAAGAAAACTGAAAGCAAAAAATAAAGACGCTCCAAGAAAAACACATAGCATATGAAGCAATAAAAATATAGTGTCTTGAAAGATGACCTGATATTTTTGTTGATGAAGAAGGGGGGGTGCCTTGGGCATCCCCAAGCTTTGACGCTTGTACTTCTTCAATATATCTTGGGGTGACATGGGCATCCCCAAGCTTGAGCTTTTTTCCATCCTTCATCTCATCTCTTCATTCTCTTTTCCCTACACTTGAAAACTTCCTTCATACAAAACTCCACACAATTCTCATTAGCAACATTAGTGTATGCAAGATAGTAGATCCACTTTTGGTCCAGTTTCAACTCAAGTATAACACATATTAACACATAAGCTACTGTAGCAACTTCCTCAAAAAGTTCCTTGATCAAAAGAACTAAAAAAGAAAGAGATCAAGAGGCAAATGCAAATAGTGGCAGAAATCTGTCAAAACAGAACATCTGGTAAAGATCAAATTTTTTAAAAAAATATTCGGTTGCTCAAATCGAAAAGTGCAAAACTAATGAAAGTTATACAATAACCTGGGGCATGTGCACTAGAAATCGTAGATCAAAATAACATTATGGGAATTTTCATGAATTTTTATGGTACAACGCAGAAATCTGTTTCAGGACAACAACTTCCCCAAATCTTACCTTCCTCCAATTAGAGGTTCCTCTTGGCACAAAAACAAAATAAAAAAGATAAGGAGAGGTCATTACAGTAGTAATAACTTCCAAGACTCAGCAAAAAAAAGTACTAAAAGGAAAACATTGGGTTATCTCCCAAGAGTGCTTTTCTTTAACGCTTTTCAGCTAGGCGCAGTAATTTGAGAAGATGCTCACATAAGCGCCAGAAAGAACTTGAAGCAAGATAGAGCATCAAAAAGCAAATACGAATCAAATTGAAATCACAAAGCAACAAGCATAGGAAAGCAAAACAAGTGCAACTTCAAGAATTTCAACATAAAGAGGGGAAACTTAATATTATTGAGATGCATAAAACCATGTTTCCCTCTCTCATAATAACTTCCAGTAGCATCATGAATAGAATTAACAATATAACTATCACATAAAACATTCTTATCATGAGCCATATGCATAAAAGAATTAATACTCCCCACATGAATATAGTCATTCTTATTAATCGTAGTGGGAGCAAATTCAACAATATAGCTATCAATATTATTCTCATCACCATAATCATCAAAAATAGGAGGCATATTGTAATCATACCTTGTTTTCTCCTCAATAGTAGGTGGACTGAAAATATCATACTCATCATTGTGATCATCATAAGCAATAGAATAGCTATCTTCCAAAGTGCGTTCATTTGTAAACATATTATAATTGGAAGGAACATGGATAGCACTAATAGTACAACAATTATTAACATCATCATTTTCAGAATTGGTACCAAAGAGATTTTCAATATCAAAAGTAGTGTGCTTTTCCCAATCATGATCACTACTATAGGTAACAGGCATAGGAACATCATCTAGTTCAGACTCATCAGCAAAAACTATAATAGGAGCAACATGCTTAGGGGAAGATAGCGTTTCCTCTCTCCTTTTACTCTTCTTCTTCTTCTCCTCTTTAAGAGGGAGAGTCTTGAAAGGAAGCTTCTCCACATACCCTGGTTTATTGACAGAAACGATAGAAAAAACCTTGGAGGATTCCTCCTATTCATTAATAAGAACAAAACACATATTAGTCATGTCATATCTTGGTAAAGTCTCATCTTTTATAATATTTTGTATGTAAGTATTTGCGTGGCAATTATCAACACAGTAAAGATGGCAACCATGCAGGACGCTATTCATATCAAAATCACTCATATCTACCAAAGAAGTTTTTCTCGATAACTCTTCATGTCCCAAAAATAAAGTAAGCTCATCATGCTGATTAGGAGTGATCTTGTCATCACAATACAAACTTGCAGTACTCATTGGATTAGAAAGGCTACTATCATATACTGAGCATTAAAAATTGAAATGACCCACTTTATAGCAAAGTTCACAAATAAAAGGATAGAGGGCACAAACCTTTTCACCAAGCTTATTTAGAGCCCTGTCCCATATTCTAGTTCTTTCATTCCTGTGTTGGATATAATAATCTTCCTTGAGTTGGTTCTTTTCACAAGGTCTAAGTGCTCCACAAAAATTAACATGCTTATAAAAAATAGTACTTTTAGAAGTTTGAGCATGTTTATTGCAATCATCAATAACAATATCACTTTCCATGCAAGTGTCTTTAAAAGGTTCATGATACACGTCCCAATTTCCTTTAGGAACATTAATATGAGAAGCAAAGGTTCTATAGCAATCAACCATAATTTAAGGATCAAGACCATATTTAGCACTAAGCTCTTGAAAATCAGCAGTTTCAGCAAAAGACTTAATGCAATCATACTCATAGTTTATACCTGATTCTTTACCTTTGTCACAATCCCAATCTTCGGTATTGCTTTGAATTGTTTCAAGAAGATCCCACTTGGCTTCAACCTCCTTGCTTGTGAAAGACCCCTCAAAACAGGCATCTGGATAGTCCTTGTAATGCCCTAAAAGCCTTGCATAAAAATTATCGATAACAATATTACGGGAGAGCTCATGAATGGGACATTTGAGCATTAGTGATTTCAACCTTCCCCACGCTTGGGCAATGCTTTCTCCATCATGAGGATGAAAATTATAAATATAATTCCTATCTTTATGAATCTCACTAGAAGGATAGAATTTAGAATAAAAGAGAGGTACAATTTCCTCCTAGCCAATAGGTCGACCATTCTTCACCATCTTATACCATTCCACAGCTCTGCCCTTTATTGAGAAAGAGAATAGCTTCCTCTTGCCTAACTTGTTGAAATACCTGCACACTTGAACAACTCGCATATTTCATGAATAAAGAGCAAATGATCACCAGGATGGACAGTTCCATCTCCTAAATAGCAGTTATTTATAATACGTTCAACAATTTTCATAGGTATTTTAAAAGGATACTTTCAGTATGAGGATCACAAGCATCATTAGAATTATCACATATGGGAGATAAAGTATCATCAGAGCAAATTTTCTCCTCTAAAGCTGGGGAACTAAAAATATCATGCCCATAAAAACCAGCTTCCCCAAGCTTAGACTTTTCTATAGTATTAACAATAACGGTGTTCAAAGAATTCATACTAACAACATTGCTATTAGCATGCAAATAAAGCTCCAAGGATTTTCTATTTTTCTCTTCAAACACTTCATGTCCTAACTCAGGAAAAATACTATAAAGCTCTTTGTTTTCCATTAAGCCTAACTAGTGAAAATAAAAATAAGAAACAAAAAGATATAATTGCAGAATCTAAAGGAAATAACTTCGAGCACCCACACACCAGCAACAGTACTAGAAAATGGATGTGAGTAATTTTACCTTACCTCCCCGACAACGGCGCCAGAAAAGAGCTTGATGTCTACGCACGCGTCTGTTCTTGTAGACAGTGTTGGGCCTCCAAGTGCAGAGGTTTGTATAACAACAGCAAGTTTCCCTTAAGTGGATCACTCAAGGTTTATCGAACTTAGGGAGGAAGAGGTCAAAGGTATCCCTCTCAAGCAACCCTGCAATTATGATACAAGAAGTCTCTTGTGTCCCCAACACACCCAATACACTTGTCAGATGTATAGGTGCACTACTTCGGCGAAGAGATAGTGAAATACAAGTAATATGGATGATTATAAGTAGTAAATGCAATCTGAAATAAATATCGCTGCGAGCAAACATGTAACATAACTGAATATAAACGGTGTTTCAATGCTTAGAAACAAGGCCTAGGGATCATACTTTCACTAGTGGACACTCTCAACAAAGATAACATAATTGAACACATAAATACCATTCTTCACTATGCTATTCTAAACTATTCTCCGATGGATAACAAATACTAATCATGTGTAGGGCTACGAAGCACCCCTCAAAGTTCGCATTTTCCCAAACTAGATTGCCCCACACTATCACCTTGATCTCACTAGATGGTTCTAATAAACACCAATAATTCATAGAGACACTAGCCAAAGAGACACACATAATGCGCACATTGTCACCTTCACATCATGGTACAAGGTGTCTCCGGAGATTACAATAATAAAGCACTGGAGTAGCATAATATATGAAGGACAACATCTACCAATTCAACTAGATACAAAGCTCATGATCACAAATAGATCACATCATGGGAGAGAGAGGTGAACCACATAGCTACTGGTAGAGCCCTCAGCCCCGGGGGAGAACTACTCCCTCCTCATCATGGGAGACAGCAATGACGATAAAGATGGCGGTGAAGTCGATGGAGATGGTGGTGGAGTCGATGGAGATGGCTTCGGGGCAATTCCCCGTCCCGGCAGGGTGCCAGAACAGAGACTTCTATCCCCCAAAATTGGTCTTCGATGGCGGCAACGCTGCGGAACTTTTTCTAGAAAAATGCCGATTGATTTAGGGTTTTCACGTCAGAGGCTTAATATAGGCAGAGGGGCGATGTCAGAGGGCACCCAGGGGCCCCACACCACAGGGTGGCGCGGCCGGGGGGCACCCGCGCCACCACCTGGTGTGGTTGCCTCCTGGCCCCTCTCCGTCTCTGCTTTGGACTCCGTCTCGTGTCGGGAAAAATAGGAACTTCATGCTTTGTTTCGTCCAATTCCAAGAATATTTTCTGTGTAACTTTTCTAAAACACAAAAACAACAGAAAATAGGGAACTGGCACTGTGGCATCTCGTTAATAGGTTAGTTCCAGAAAATGTATAAAAATGCCACGAAGTGTAAACAAAACACAAAGCAATTGATGTAAAACAAGCATGGAGCATCAAAAATTATAGATACGTTTGAGACGTATCATTTAGCTTTTGTTTTTCACCTTTATTTTTGTTCAGAACTTGTTAGTTCTTTGTATTTAGGTGTTTTTAGACCTCCGGTCTTTGTTGATTTTTATCTTTGAGAGTTGTTTCAAATAGGTTGATTAATGTTGGAAAAGAGTAAAATGTTTCATGCTTATAGTGGTGCAAAAGGGAGCTTGTTTAGACTGTGGCTTAGACTTTAGCATGTCATGCTAGATATTATTTTTATTATATGCTTAGTAGTTATTGTTGTAGCATGACTTGTCTCAAATGACTGAGAGTGCTTAATGTGCCTTTGAAAGAATCATGCGTTGTTTTTATCATATAAAAGCATAATATTGTGGTATTCTCCTTTGATGCTTTATTTGGGTTGAATTGGCGCATGCTCACACCATGTTATGACTATAAACCAGTCAACATAAGCCTCTATGATTATTTAGTGTTTTACTTGTAATATCACTTTATGTTGTGATTAATAATGTTTTGTCGCTATGCATGATTATGGCCATTATTGCTCTCTTAGTTGGTCGCTACCAGTCTTTTGCTAGCCTTCATCTGTACTAAGTATGAGCTCTACTCGTGCATCCAACTCTCAAAAACCAAAGTTTGCCAATGTGTCCACCATATCTACCTATTAGCAATTTTCTATTCCAAGTATATTCATCATGCTTTTATCTATCTTCCAAATTAAATCTTTTGTTATGAGAAAATTAGTTAGTAAAGCTCTCATGAACTTGATGGCACATTTACTTTCTTGCACTTAATAAACTTGACCATTGTGATTCTCTTATGAAGTTTATATGCTTGCAAATTGTAAGTTGAAAGTTAGCACATCCATGCTTTCATGGGGCATGTTTTCAACATTGCACTTATTCCTATTTAGTTGATATCATGATCTTTTGTTTATGGATGCCTAGCGATGTGAAATAAGTTGGAAACTAGTGAGCTCATTGAGTTTGTATATGTGTTAGAGAAACGCCCGGGCCACTAATCTAAACCATGCATCATTCATAGTGGAAATTTACAACATAACCATAGTGGACATTCGACGACGCAACTCAAAATAAAAAGCTATACCCAATGGTAAATAAAAGAGATGTCGAGGTGTTCATTGTCTATTTGTCCTGTCATTTTGATATGGGAAAGCTTCCATATCATCGGGCAGGAGGTACCCCGTTGGCGTTCTCGATGATACATGTATGCTTACAATGACAAGAATTTTCTTGGGACCTAAGTCGAGAAGCATGCAGTTTAGGTACTCGTATTCACGGGACATGAGATTTTCAACTTATGGTTTGTCAAGCATATAACTCGTACTTGTTCTCACATTAACCTTAACCACTCAAGATGCCAATGATAGGGGCAATGAGAGCTCAAAGCTAATAAGTACCATAATTTTTGGAAGGTTTATAAAACTTGCAATCACTACTTTCCTCGGCGAAAGGGCCTTTCTTTTTTACTTTTATGTTGAGTCTTCATCTTCTATCTTTATGCACCGATTAAGAGAGCATAGTTGTCATTCTGAGTATAATGTGCATAGTCCCAAAATTTATTATTGATTGATTCATGATTATGGTATTGCTTGTTCTCAAATTATTTGTATATAGTCAACCTTTTGAACTTTGAAGGTGTCCTATGCATTTATGTTTTTCTATGTTTTCTCTATGCTCAAAATGAACAAATGACTTTCAATGCATTATTATTCATGATCTTTTGTTTGTTTTACTTTTCATGTTGTAACATGGTTGCTAAGTTCTATGGTTAGAATTATATCTTTCATGCCCATGTTTAGAGTACTTTGATCCCATCTTGCAATGCTTTACATCGACTTGATCAAGATTGTGTTGGCTGCATGTCACCTCAAAAATTATTTTTTGTTATCACTTACCTACTCGAGGACGAGCATGAGTTAAGCTTGGGGATGCTTGATACGTTGCAAATGTATCTATAATTTTTGATACTCCATGCTTGTTTTACACCAATTGCTTTATGTTTTGTTTACACTTTGTGGCGTTTTTATGCATTTTCCATAACTAACCTATTAACAAGATGCCACATTGCCAGTTCCTATTTTCTGCTGTTTTTGTGTTTCAGAAAACTTACACAGGACATATTCTCGGAATTGGACGAAACGAAAGCCAAAGTTCCTATTTACCTGACACGAAGACGGAGTCCAAAGTAGATACGGAGGAGAGCCAGGAGGCAGCCGCACCAAGGGGTGGCGCGGCCTACTGTAACATCCCAATTTTTTTATCAAATTTTAGAATAAAAAAATTGTTTTGTTTTTGTTGATTCAAAAATCAGAGGGAATTAAAACTTTTGAGTTTAATTAAATGATTTTCCCTAAAGTTTTCTTAAACCCTCAAACCAAACTATTTTACTTCCAAGGTTTCCAATTTATAAAAGAGTTTCTTATAAATATTCCAAATTCAAATGTTTGTTAGGAAACTATTTCAAACTTTCTATTATTCCTTGAAGAACTCTTTGAGGAAATGGAAATTCCAAAATACTATTTTGCTTACATACAAGTTTTATGCAAGCTTATTTGCTAAGGAAATATTTTCACAATAATGTAAAAAGTTTGCAATACTAAAAATGTGTTTGAAAATGAATTTCAAAATATTATTTTATGAAGTATTTTTCCTGATTATAAAGGGTTATTTAGGAAACCCTAAACTATATTTTTGCATTATGCAAGTAAGTCCTTTTGCTAAAATTCATAATGTTATATGGAAAATCTTGTTTTATTTTGAAAACTTGTTCCTGGCTGTCTTGCTTTGACACTCTAAATTTTTGAAAAGTTTACAAATTTGTTTGAATCAGTTTGGAGCCAAAATACGAAAGTTATAAAGCATATCTGGAAACAAAATAGAAAAATATCAGAACAAAAAAAAGAGGCTGGGTAGCCTAACTGGGCCAGCCCGAAGCCAACAGCCTAGCTCTGGCCTGTTTCTCCCCGCGCACCCCGTACCTTTTCCCTTTTTCTTTTTCATTTTTCTCCCTCGCTGACAGGTGGGACCCACCTGTCAGGAGCTCCTTCATCCTCCGACCGTTTCTCCCGCGCACGACTGCGCCCACCTCGCCACTTCCCCCACGCCCTCAAGCCAGCAACGGCCACTCTGCGCCTCCCCTATAAATCCCCAACACTCCTCTTCCTCCTCTCCCTTTTCCCCGCTCGAATCGCCTCTAGGCCGACGAATTCCTCTGCCGGAGCCCACGGATACCGTCATAGTAAATCGTCAATTCTGACGAGTCTCCGGTACCCCGCACTTCCTCTCTGACCTCCTGCTTCGTCTCTTGACCTGGCGCACCTCCTCATGCCTTTACCTTGCCCATTGGCCCAGTGAATCGTCGACGCCACGGACACCAGAAGCTCACCTCCGCCCGATGAAGCTCCAGCGGGATGTCTGCGCCGTTCCAGGAAGAGCACGAGCATGCCGGCCACACCCTCGACTTCTCCGCCCTCTGCTGCACGCCATTCGCGTCTTCCTCGCCGCCGTTGATCACCGGAGACACGCCGTGGACCACATACTGAGCCACACCTCGCCGCCGGCGACCCAAACCCTAGCCCCCCCGGTGAGCAACCCCTTCTTCTTTCCCAACCATTGGATCAAGATCGTGGGCTCAGAATTAGAATCCCTAACCCGAAACAGTCTCGCCCAATGGCGTGACACCACGTAGCCAGTCCATCCAGCCCCCAGTCAAACACGAGTCAATTTCGTTTTCAAATTCAAATTTAAATTCCAGAATTAGCCCTGATCTTGTAAATTCAATAGAAAATAATCTACATGTCCAATTTTTGCAAACTTTATATCTCTGGAATCCTTGAAAAGTGTAGAACCCAATTATGCAGTAATATCACAGTGTTACTGTATAAAGTTTTGAAATGAAATTCAAATGGTTTAAATTGCACATTAGCACCAATTAATTCATATCTTTTGCTCTGTTCATCCAAAAATAACAAATTTGTAGTCTATGGATTCCTCAGAACATGTAGAACATCTTAGAATAAAAAAACATCAAAGTTGATACGTGCACAAACTTGGTGCATACAAATTCATCCAAATCACTACTTTGATCATAACTTGAATTTTAAAAATGATTTTGGAATGAATCCATTTGCAGCAACTTAGTATTACTGTCTCCTATCCAGTAGCATCACTGTCCAAAATAATTGAATCACCTTGCAAATATTCAAATTCAATTATGAGAATTTGAGTATTTTCATTATAGAATTCATTCCATAATTCTCTTCAATATGATTCCTTCTACAAAAGTGAATCATATGATCATATCTATCTATCCCTAGCTTGATGACTCTTGATCATGGCCCAATATCATGCCATCCTATTCTTGTGGACCTAGTTCATAATATTCAATTTACACTTGAGTAAATTGAGTAAGTTGTGATGTATCTTAATTAGGCTCTCCTTTGCTATTGGGATGATACACTCTACCCCATGCCACACATAACTTAAACCATTCAAATCAAATATCATTCTTGAACTATAAACAAAACTGGTTTGAATTCTTCAAAGAAGAATTTAAACATTGATATGGTCAAATCTTGAGAATAAAACCCTAGTCCCAGTTAATCCTCTTGTCCAAGAAAATCTTATGGCCAAGAAACCACCATCATTCTAAATAACATTCATACTTATTCAACCCTATGCCAACTTGATCATATTGGTTTATATTGAACTATTCAATTTACATAAAAGTTAATTGAGTAATTCAATATATCACCAATACCTACCCAAGCCTATGTGTAACTTATACTATTATGAATAAGTGTGGTCACACCTTATTCAGTAGTGTTCTAGTTGCACTATTCTATACTATTGTTAATCTATTCACATGAGTTATCTCTAAACTCTATCCATGCTTATGCCAAGCACAAGATTGTTATCATTACATTGTATCTTGAAGGATCATTTCTTGCTAATCTTTTGACCTTACCACCCAAACTCTCAATTCCATGCCTTGCAAGACAAGATTCATGCCATATCTATCTCATCACAAGATCATAAGAAATCTTAAAATGTTACATCAACCCTTGCCAATTGTTTGCACTGCCTGATTTTGTTTGCTTTGGAACAGTGTGTTTATGTTGTGTTACTCCTATTGCTATAGATTGAACGGAGAGAATGTGTATTGTTGAGAGAAGCGAAAGAGTTTGAACTTCAAAAAGGCAAGTGACACACATGCTTTCTACCCATCTTACTATATGCATTAGTGTTTTTATAGTAGTGTGCATGATAGGTTGGTTCTCAAAATGAAGTGTTGCAAATGCTAGAACCTAGTAGTGTATAGCTACCACTAAACCAACTCCTTATAGGTTGTAGCATTAGTGATAAATGATGCCAATGCCTATTTCTTTAGGTTGATGCTTAGTTTTGAAATTTAAACTTCAACCCAATGAAACACCTGGGTGGAAATGGCATTGCTTGGTTTATGTTGAGTGGCTACTTGGGGCCACATGCCTGGTGGATTTAACCATGGTATGTGGTATTTGCCTGAGGGTTAGTACACTTGTGGGATGCCACCCAGGAACAAAGAGACTACCATGTCTTCCTTGCTTTAGTGAGCTTCCAGTGCAGCCTTATGACAATATGGGCTCTGTCTTGACTGAATAAGATGTGAGGGTTCAACTTGTGTGCAAGACATTGGCTGGTAGCAGAATTATAGGTGGGAACGGGTCTTGCCAGTATGGTTGCTCTCTCCTTCTGAAAAATCTTGTCTCATTCTTCTGTCTGGGATCCGATGAATATTGGTGTTATGTTAAGTTGATGTGCTGAATATTATCTTATGTTATCTCTATGTTGTTTATGATCTTGCATGCTTTCTATTGTTAGTAGCTATCTTGGCCAAGTAGATACTAGTGACTCCAACAGGGGGTATTTATGCTCGATAGTTGGGTTCATGCCTCTATTTAATCTGGGGGAGTGATAGAAACCTCTAAGGTTGTAGATGTGCTGTTGCCACTAGGGAGAAAACAACATTCTTGTGTCCAAGGACATTCGTTTTGTTTACATTACACACTTTGCTTAATGCAATTATCTGTTGTTCGCAACTTAATACTCGTGGGGTGTTCGGACGATATCCCCGTGGGTGGATTATTAGTCATAGATGCAGTTGGATGGCGGTCTATGTATTTTGTTGTAATGCCCAGAGTAAATCTCATAGTGATCCTCGTGATATATGCACGCTATCTTTATTCTATCAATTGCCCAACTATAATTTGTTTACCCAGCATGTCGTTATTTATTTTATGGAGAGACACCACTAGTGAACTGTGGACCCTGGTCCAATTTCCTTTACATTGTTAGACCGTTTTACTATTACTCGCACTGTTTACTTTCTCGCATACTACTATTGTTTTCCACTCGATACGCTCATACCTTTATTTACAGCAAACCGGTGAGATTGACAACCTCATCGTAAGTTGGGAGCAAAGTTCTTGGTTGTGTTGTGTGCAGGTTCCACGTTGCTACTAGTTGAAGACGCACCAACAAGAATCGTAAACGGCGCCCTTGCTAGAGTGTCACGAAGCTAGCAAGCATCACCTTCTTAAGTTTGCCTTTTTCCTACTGGATCGATAAATCTTGGTTTCTTACTAAGGGAAAGACTTGCTACTGTGCTTATCATAACTTCCTCTTGGGGTTCCCAACTGGGTGGTTATCCTGCCCGCATCAAGCTATTTTTCTGGCGCTATTGCCGGGGAAAAAGAAGACTTCTGCAAGGAGAGTTTCACACGCACATCCTTTACTTTGTTTATTGTTTTGCTTTACTTTATTTTTACTTGCATCGTTTTATCAAAAACACACAAAAAATTAGTTTCCTTTATAGTTGCTTTTATTTATTTGCTTTTAGTTTTGCTAGAATGGGTACTCATGAGAATACCAAGTTGTGTGATTTTACTAGCACTAATAATAGTGATTTTATCTGCACTCCTATTGCGCCACCTGCTCCTGCTGTTGATTTTTATGAGATTAAACCTGCTTTATTAAACCTTGTTATGAAAGAGCAATTTTCTGGTGCTAGTACTGATGATGCTGCAGCTCATCTCAACAATTTTGTTGAGCTATGTGAGATGCAGAAATATAAGGATGTAGAAAGTGATATTATTAAGCTTAAGTTGTTTCCTTTTTATTTGAGAGGAAAAGCTAAGGATTGGTTGCTATCTTTGCCTAGAAATAGTATTGATTCTTGGGCTAAGTGTAAGGATGCTTTTATTGGAAGATACTATCCTCCTGCTAAGATTATAGCTTTGCGTAGTGATATCATAAAGTTTAGACAGTTTGATAATGAACATGTTGCTCAAGCTTGGGAAAGAATGAAATCTATGATAAAGAATTGCCCTACTCATGGACTGACTACTTGGATGATTGTCCAAACTTTTTATGCAGGACTGAATTTTTCTTCAAGAAACCTATTGGATTCAGCTGCTGGAGGCACTTTCATGTCCCTTACCTTGGGTGCCGCAACCAAGCTTCTTGACAACATGATGGTAAATTATTCTGAATGGCACACCGAGAGAGCTCCACAAGGTAAGAAGGTAAATTCTGTTGAGGAAACCTCTTCCTTGAGTGATAAGATTGATGCTATAATGCTTATGCTTTCTAATGATAGGACTCATGTTGATCCTAATAATGTTCCTTTAGCCTCTTTGGTTGCTCAAGAAGAGCATGTTGATGTAAACTTCATTAGAAATAATAATTTTAACAACAATGCTTATAGGAACAATTTGCTAGTAACAATTATAGGCCATATCCTTCTACCAATGGTAATGGTTATGCTAACTCTTATGGTAATTCCTCCAACAACACTAGGGCCGCGCCCTCTGAGCTTGAAGTCATGCTCAAGGACTTCATCGGTAAGCAAACTGCTTTTAACAAGTCTGTTGAGGAAAAGTTAGGCAAAATTGATATTCTTTCTTCTAAAGTTGATAGCCTTGCTCTTCATGTTGAACTTTTGAAACTAAAAGTGTTGCCTAATGAGGTGAAAGAGATAAATACTTTTGCCACTGCTAATGCTATCCAAGTTAGAATTTATGAAAATGTTAGGATGTTAGCAGAATTGCATGCCAGGTGGGAAAGAGAAGATGAGATGGCTAGAAAGATGAAGGTATGTACCATTACTACCTCTAATGATGTTGCTCCAAATGCTAGCAATCTTCTTACTTTGATTGGTGTATAGAAAACTCCCACTCCTTGTGTTAAAAAGCCAAAACTGCATTAACATTTTTTTCAAAAGAGTGCTGAAATTTTTCGGAGTGTAGGAGATGATAGCTCTATTTCTTTTAATGATTTTGATGTTGATGGCTGCAATATATCTGAAGTTATTTTGTTCTTGCAAAAGCTTGCTTTGAGTCCTAATGCTAGTCCTATAAATATTGCTTTTACTAAGCATATTACCAATGCTCTCATGAAAATTAGGGATGAAAAGTTGAAGCAAAAAGTTTCTATTCCCAAGAATTAGAAGATGGTTGGGAACCCATCATTGATATGCATGTTAATGGTTTTAATTTCCATGCTTTATGTGATCTAGGTGCTAGTATTTCTATTATGCCTAGAAAAATTTATGACATGCTTCATTTACCACCGCTTGAAAAGTGTTATTATGATGTTCCTATTGCTGATGTTGCTAAGAAGAAACCTTTGGGAAGGATTAATGATTTTCTTATTATGGTTAACAATAACCTTGTTCCCATTGATTTTCTTGTTATGGATGTTGAATGCAATGCTTCATGTCCTATTATTTTGGGAAGACCCTTTCTTCGAACTGTAGGTGTCATCATTGATATGAGAGAAGGCACCATCAAATATCAATTACCACTCAAGAAAGGTATGGAACACTTCCCTAGAAAGAGAAAGAAATTACTTTTTGACTCTATACTTAGAGCAAATTATGATCTTGATGCTTCATCGCTTGATATTACTTGATTCGCACTTTCTGCGCCTAGCTCAAAGGCGTTAAAGAAAAGCACTCTTGGGAGATAACCCATTGTTTTACATTCAGTTCTTTTTCTTTTATTTGAGTCTTGGAAGTTATTACTACTGTAATAACCGCTCCTTATTCTTTTTATTTCGTTGTTGTGCCAAGAGAAACCTGTAATTTGAGTGAGGTAAGATTTGGGGATGTTGCTGTCCTGAAACAGATTTCAGTGCTGCACCGTAAAAATTTGTGAAAATTCTCAGAATATCTTTTTGACCTGCGATTTCTTGTGAATATGCCCCAGGTTATATCCAAACTTTCATTAGTTATACACTTTTTGATTTGAGCAACAGAAAACCCTCGAAAAAATCGACCTTTGTCAGCTGTTCTGTTTTGACAGATTTCTGCCACTATTTGTGTTTGCCTCTCGATCGCTTTCTTTTTGAGTTCTTTTGATCACGGAACTTTTAGGGAAGTTGCTACAGTAGTATATGCTTTATATGTGGTGGTTTGAGTTGAAATCTGAAGCAAAAAGGGGTTGATTCATTATTATGCTTACACTAATGTTGCTAATAGAATTGTGTTTAGTTTTGTATGAAGAAAGTTTTCAAGTGTAGGGATTGGAGAATGTTGAGATGACTTGAAGAATGGACAAAAGCTCAAGCTTGGGGATGCCCACGCACCCCAAGAAATATTCAAGAGGTACAAGCGTCAAAGCTTGGGGATGCCCCCGAGGCACCCCTTCTTCATCGGGAAAAATCAGGTCACCTTTCAACACACTATATTTTTATTGCTTCATGCACTATGCATTTTTCTTGGAGCGTCTTGTCTTTAGTTTTCAGTTTTGTTTTGTTTTGTTTGCCGCAATAAATGGTTGGACCCCAGCAAATTTCTTTTGGAGAAGTTGCCTTGCTTTTCATTTGCCAAGAATACTCCGTTTTCACTCTTATCGTTCAACGATTGTTCTCTTTTTCTAGAACTGCGTTTAGCTTTTGTTTTTTGCCTTGATTTTTGTTCAGATCTTGTTATATCTTTATATCAAGGTGTATTTTGACCTCTGATACATGTTGGTTTTCATCAAAGAGTTGTTTCAAAAAGGTTCGAATGGTGTTGGAAAAGAGAAAAAAATTCATGCAAAAATGTGGTACAAAAAGGAGCTTGTTTAGACTGCGGCTTAGACTTTTTCATGTCGTGCTTGATACCATTTTGATAGTATGCTTAGTGGTTTTGCTGTAGCATGACTTGTCTCAAATGACTGAGATTGCTTAATGAGCCTTTGAAAAAAAATCATGCATTGTTTTTATTATTTGGAAGCATTAATTTGGTTTTCTCCTTGATGCTTTATTTGGGTTGACTTGGCGCATGCTTACACATGTTTGACTCATACAAAGTCGCCATAAGCCTCTATGATCATTTAGTTTTTGACTTTTGACGCCATCTTATGCTTCTCTTAATGATGTTTTGTCGCTATGCATGATTATGGCCGTTATTGCTCTCTTAGTTGGTCGCTCCTAGTCATTTGCTAGCCCTCATTTTGTACTGAGTATGAGCTCTACTCGTGCATCCAACTCCTAAAAACCAAGTTATTCCAATGTGTCCACCATACATACCTATTAGCAATTTGCTATTCCAAAGTACATTTGACTTGCTTTTATCTATCCTTCAAATTAAACTCTTTTTGGTGTTATGCGAAAATTGGTCAGTAAAGCTCTCACGAACTTGATGGCACACTTTACTTTTCTTGTTCTTAATAATTTGACATTGTGGCTCTCTTATGTTGAGTTGTTATGCTTGCAAGTTATAAGTTGGAAATTAGCCAAACCATGCCGTCATGGGGTAAGCTTTCAACATTGCACTTCTTATTTGAGTTGATATCGTGATCTTTTGTTTATGGGTACTCGCGATGTGAAATAAGTTGGGAATCTTGCGGGATCATGGAGTTTGTATACGTGTTAGAGAAATGCCTAGGCCGCCAGTCTAAGCCATGCATAATTCATGGTGGAAATTTACAACATGCCCATAGTGAACATTCGACGACGCATCTCAAAATAAAAAGCTATACCAATGGTAAATAAAAGAGATGCCGAGGTGTTCATTGTCTGTTTGTCCTGTCATTTTGATGTGGGCTTGTTCCATGTCATCGGGCAGGAGGTACCCTGTTGGCGGTTCTCGATGATACGTGTATACTTACAATAACAAGAGCTTGCTTAGGACTCTAAGTCGAGTAGCATGAGGTTTGGGTATTCGTACTTCACGGGACACGAGGTTTTCAACTTATGATTTGTCAAGCATATGCTTCATAATTATACTCGCATTAACTTTAACCATTCAAGATGCCTATGATGGGGGCAATGAGAGCTCAAAGCTAGTAAGTACCATAATTTTTGAAGGTTTATAAAACTTGCAATCACTGCTTCCCTCTGCGAAGGGTCTTTCTTTTACTTTTATGTTGAGTCACCACCTTCTATCTTTATGCACCGTCTAAGAGAGCATAGTTCTTATTCTGAGTTTAATGTGCATAGTCCCAAAGTTTATCATTGATTGATTCATGATTTTGGTTTCACTTGTTCTTAAATTATTTATATCTAGTCGTCCTGTTAAACTTGAAGGTGTCCTATGCATTTATGTTTTGCTATTCCATGAAGGACAAGCTGAAAACCATTTGCTATGTTTTTCCATATGATTTGAACACACGTTTGACTTTCATTGTTTCATTTTCATGATCTTTTATCTGTGTTCTTTTTCATGTTATGGATGTCATCCGAGCAACCATCGGGTATTAAGTTGCGAACAACAGATAACTGCATTAAGCAAAGTGCGTAAAGTAAACAAAGCAAATGTCCTTGGACACAAGAATGTAGTTTTCTCCCTAGTGGCAACAGCACATCTACAACCTTAGAGTTTTTGTAACTCCCCCCGATTACTAGAGGCATGAACCCAACTATCGAGCATAAATACTCCCTCTTGGAGTCACTAGCATCTACTCGGCCAAGATATCTACTAGCAACGGAGAGCATGCAAGATCATAAACAACATAGAGATAACACAAAGATATATAATTCAGCCCGTCAACTTGACATAGTACCAATACTCATCGGATCCCAGGAAACACAACATGTAGAATTACACAAAGATAATCTTGATCATGTAGGGCAGCTCACAAGATCTAAACATGAAGCACATGGTGGAGAAGACAACCATCTAGCTACTGCTATGGACCCGTAGTCCAAGGTAGACTACTCGCACATCACTCCGGAGGCGACCATGGTGGTGGAGAAGGCCTCCGGCAGGGATTCCCCTCTCTGGCAGGTTGCCGGGACGAGCTCCACGATCCTCCTGATCTCGCTTCCACGACGGTGGTGGCTTGCAGTATGTTTCGAGGAAAAAAGATCCGTCCCTTAGGTTTTTCCCGTCGAGGGGAATTTATAGGTGAAAGGGCAGTGTCAGGAGGTGGGCCAGGTGGCCTCGCCACCTGGTGGCGCGGCCAGGGGCTGGGCCGCGCCACCCCTTGGTGTGGCTGGCCCCTGGCCCCATTCCGTCTCATCTTCGGTCTTCGCGAAACTTCGGTAAAAATAGGAGGTTCGGCTTTTCTTTCGTCCAATTCCGAGAATATTTCCTGTGTAGCTTTTCTGAAACACAAAAACAACAGAAAATAGGGAACTGGCACTGTGGCATCTCGTTAGTAGGTTAGTTCCAGAAAATGCATAAAAACACCACGAAGTGTAACAAAACACAAAGCAAATGGTGTATAAACAAGCATGGAGCATCAAATATTATAGATACATTTGAGACGTATCAAGCATCCCCAAGCTTAACTCCTGCTCGTCCTCGAGTAGGTAAGTCATAATAAAAGAATAATTTTTGAGGTGACATGCACCATCACAATCTTGATCAACGATGTAAAGCATTGAGTGCTGGGATCAAAGAACTTAAAACATGGGCATAAGAGACATAATCTTGACAATAAAAACTTAGCAACCATGTTATAACATGAAAAGAAACACAAACGAAAGATCATGAGTAATGAAACATTGAAAGTCAAACGTGTGTTCAAATCATATGGAAAAACATATCAAATGGTTTTCAGCTTGTCCTTCATGGAATAGCAAAACATAAATGCATAGGACACCTTCAAGTTTAAGAGGGCGACTAGATACAAATAATTTAAGAACAAGTGAAACCATAATCATGAATCAATCAATGATAAACTTTGGGACTATGCGCATTAAACTCAGAATGGCAACTATGCTCTCTTAGACGGTGCATAAAGGTAGAAGGTGGAGACTCAACATAAAAGTAAAAGAAAGGCCCTTCGCAGAGGGAAGCAGTGATTGCAAGTTTTATAAACCTTCAAAAATTATGGTACTTACTAGCTTTGAGCTCTCATTGCCCCCATCATAGGCATCTTGAATGGTTAAAGTAAATGCGAGTACAATTATAAGCATATGCTTAACAAATCATAAGTTGAAAACCTCGTGTCCCGTGAAGTACGAATACCCAAACCTCATGCTACTCGACTTAGGTCCCAAGCAAGCTCTTGTCATTGTAAGCATACATGTATCATCGAGAACCGCCAACGGGGTACCTCCTGCCCGATGACATGGAACAAGCCCACATCAAAATGACAGGACAAACAGACAATGAACACCTCGGCATCTCTTTTATTTACCATTGGTATAGCTTTTTATTGTGAGATGCATCGTCGAATGTTCACTATGGGCATGCTGTAAATTTCCACCATGAATGATGCATGGCTTATATTAGCAGCCCAGGCATTTCTCTAACACATATACAAACTCCATGATCTCGCAAGATCCCAACTTATTTCACATCGCAAGTATCCATAAACAAAAGATCACGATATCAACTCAAATGAGAGAAAGTGCAATGTTGAAAGCTTGCGCCATGACGGCATGGCTGGGCTAATTTCCAACTTAAAACTTGCAAGCATAACATCAATATAAGAGGGCCACAATGTCAAAATTTTAAAAGCGATAAAAGTAAAGTGTGCCGTCAGGTTCGTGAGAGCTTTACTGACTAATTTTCACATAACACCAAAAAGAGTTTAATTTGAAGGATAGATAAAAGCAAGTCAAATATACTTGGAATAGCAAACTGCTAATAGGTATGTATGGTGGACACATTGGAATAACTTGGTTTTTGGGAATTGGATGCACGAGTAGAGCTCATACTCAGTACAAAACGAAGGCTAGCAAAAGACTGGGAGCGACCAACTAAGAGAGCAATAACGGCCATAATCATGCATAGCGACAAAACATCATTAAAAGAAGCATAAAGTGGCATCACAAGTCAAAAACCAAATGATCATAGAGGCTTATGGCAACTTTGTAAGAGTCAAACATGTTGTAAGCATGCGCCAAGTCAACCCAAATAATGCATCAAGGAGAAAACCAAATAAATGCTTCCATATAATAAAAAGAACGCATGATTTTTTCAAAGGCTCATTAAGCAATCTCAGTCATTTGAGACAAGTCATGCTATAGCAAAAACTACTAAGCATACTATCAAAACGACATCAAGCATGGCATGCAAAAGTCTAAGCCGCACTCTAAATAAGCTCCTTTTTGTACCACTTTTTTTGCATGAAACTTTTTCTCTTTTCCAACACCATTCAAACCTTTTTGAGACAACTCTTTTGATGAAAACCAACATAGACCAGTAGTATCAATACACCTTGATGCAAAGATAAAACAAGATCTGAACAAAAATCAAGGAGAAAAACAAAAGCTAAATGCAGTTCTAGAAAAAGAGAACACTCGTTGAACGATAAGAGTGAAAACTAGAGTGTTCTTGGCAACGAAAAATGAACTATATCTCCTCCAAAAGAAATTTGTTGGGGTCCAACCATTTATTGCAGCAAACAAAACAAAAGAAAACTGAAAACAAAAGTAAAGACGCTCCAAGAAAAACGCATACAATATGAAGCAATAAAAATATAGTGTGTTGAAATATGACCTGATTTTTGGCGTTGAACGTTGAAGAAGGGGTGCCTCGGGGGCATCCCCAAGCTTTGACGATTGTACCTCTTGGATATTTCTTGGGGTGACATGGGCATCCCCAACCTTGAGCTTTTTTCCATACTTCATCTCATCTCATCACTCTCCATTCCCTACACTTGAAAACTTCCTTCATACAAAACTTCACACAATTCTATTAGCAACGTTAGCATAAGCATAATAGTAAATCAATCCTTTTATTTCAGTTTCAAACTCAAAAAAACCACATATAAAGCATATACTACTGTAGCAACTTCCTCAAAAGTTCTGTCATCAAAAGAACTCAAAAAGAAAGCGATCGAGAGGCAAACACAAATAGTGCCAGAAATCTGTCAAAATAGAACAGCTGACAAATGTCGATTTTTTGGAGGACCTTCTGTTGCTCAAATCGAAAAGTGCAAAACTAATGAAAGTTTGGATATAAACTGGGGCATATGCTCAAGAAATTTCAGATCAAAAAGATATACTAAGAATTTTCACGAATTTTTATGGTGCAGCGCAGAAATCTGTTTCAGGACAGCAACTTCCCCAAATCTTACCTCCCTCAAATTAGAGGTTCTTCTTGGCACAACAACGAAATAAAAATGATAAGGAGCGGACATTACAGTAGTAGTAACTTCCAAGACTCAAATAAAATAAAAAGTACAGAAAATAAAACATTGGGTTATCTCCCAAGAGTGCTTTTCTTTAACGCCTTTGAGCTAGGCGCAGAAAGTGGAAATCAAGTATTATGAAATGAGGCATTAAGATCAACTGTTTCCTCAAGAGCATCACTTACCACACTAGGCACTTTAGAAGTTCCTGAAGATGATTCAACCTGCAAGTCACTCTTAGTTGAACTAAAAGTCTTACCAATCTTAAAAACATGCTGCGGTTTAGATACAGACACCTTGGGAACATACATTAATTTTTTCTCTTTTCCAACAAAAGCTTTCTCCTTCTTAAATTTAAGAGAAGAGAAAATTCAACTTAAAGTTTTCATAGACTCCTGTAGTTTACCAATCCTAAGGTTTTGACTATCAAGAGTAGTACTAGCCTCTAAAACTGATTCTCTTACCGATACTTTCTATCGATTCATTAACCTGGCTAGCGTTATCAAGGATATTTGGCAAACTTTTTTCTAAAGAGCTAAGTTTTTCTAAAACTTCATCCAAAGTGACCTCAGTTTTAACAACATGGATAGGTGGTACTCCCACTAAACTTTTAATTAAAGTGCATGCTTCAAGAGCGGGAGTACCCAGAAAATTACCTCCTGCAAGAGTATCAAGAACGTACCTATTCCAACTAGATATACCAACATAAAAAATTTCTAAGGAGGATCATGGTAGAATGCTTCTTTGTACACCTATTGCTAATTCGGTACCAAGCATCTTTCAAACTCTCTCCCCCCTGTTGCTTAAAAGTACGAACCTCAACTTCAGGATTACTCATTCTAGCAAGACTAAAAGCAAACAAGTAAAAGTAACAACTATAAAGGAACTATTTTTTTTTTGATAAAACGATGCAAGCAAAAATAAAGTAAAGTAAAACAATAACAAAGTTAAAGGTTGAGTGTGAGAGACTCCCCTTGCAGAAGTCTTCTTCCTCCCCGGCAACGGCGCCAGAAAAATTGCTTGATGGCGTGTAGATAACACCCCGTTGGGAACCCCAAGAGGAAGGTATGATGAGCACAGCAGCAAGTCTTCCCTCAGTTATGAAACCAAGGTTTATCGAACCAGTAGGAGAAAGCCAAACTTCAAAAGGTGATGCTTGCTAGCTTCGCGACAGCTCCGGACAATTTATATGGCGACTCGTCCAGGCGTTTGCTTTGCACCAGCAGCAACATGAAACCTGCACACAACACAACCAAGTACTTTGCCCCAACTTACGATGAGGTTGTCAATCTCACCGGTTTGCTGTAAACAAAGGATTGAGTGTATCGAGTGGTAAAAGGTAATAGTATGCGAGTAAAAGTAAATAGTGCAAGTAAAAGTAAACGGTATATCAATGTAAAGGAAATTGGATCGGGGTCCATAGTTCACTAGTGGTGTCTCTCTATAAGATAACTAACAACATGCTGGGTAAACAAATTACTGTTGGGCAATTGATAGAATAAAGATAACGTACATATGTCATGAGGATCACTACGAGATTCACTCTGGGCATTACGACAAAATACATAGACCGTAATCCAACTGCATCTATGACTAATAATCCACCCTCTGGATGGCATTTGAGCAACCATCGGGTATTAAGTTGCGAACAACGGATAACTGCATTAAGCAAAGTGCGTAAAGTAAACAAAGCAAATGTCCTTGGACACAAGGATGTAGTTTTCTCCCTAGTGGTAACAGCACATCTACAACCTTAGAGGTTTTTGTCACTCCCCCCGATTACTAGAGGCATGAACCCAACTATCGAGCATAAATACTCCCTCTTGGAGTCACTAGCATCTACTCGGCCAAGATATCTACTAGCAACGGAGAGCATGCAAGATCATAAACAACATAGAGATAACACAAAGATATATAATTCAGCCCGTCAACTTGACATAGTACCAATACTCATCGGATCCCAGGAAACACAACATGTAGAATTACACAAAGATAATCTTGATCATGTAGGGCAGCTCACAAGATCTAAACATGAAGCACATAGTGGAGAAGACAACCATCTAGCTACTGCTATGGACCCGTAGTCCAAGGTAGACTACTCTCACATCACTCCGGAGGCGACCATGGTGGTGGAGAAGGCCTCCGGCAGGGATTCCCCTCTCCGCCAGGGTGCCGGGAAGAGCTCCTGGATCCTCCCGATCTCGCTTCAATGATGGCGGCAGCTTGCAGTATGTTTCGAGGAAAAGCGATTCGTCCCTTAGTTTTTTCCCATCGAAGGGAATTTATAGGCGAAAGGGCAGCGTCAGGAGGTGGGCCAGGTGGCCTCACCACCTGGTGGCGCGGCCAGGGGCTGAGCCGCGCCACCCCATGGTGTGGCTGGCCCCTGGCCCCACTCCGTCTCATCTTCGGTCTTCGCGAAGCTTTGGTAAAAATAGGCGGTTCGGCTTTTGTTTCGTCCAATTCCGAGAATATTTCTTGTGTAGCTTTTCTGAAACACAAAAACAGCTGAAAATAGGGAACTGACACTGTGGCATCTCGTTAGTAGGTTAGTTCCGGAAAATGCATAAAAATGCCACGAAGTATAACAAAACACAAAGCAAATGGTGTATAAATAAGCATGGAGCATCAAAAATTATAGATACGTTTGAGACGTATCACACCGCCGCCGCCGCTTCCCGGGAGCGTCGCCGCTCCCTCTAGGACATGCAGCAGTCGCCGTGCCCCCGCCTTCGAGACGTGTGGCCGTCGCCGCCGCCTCATCTCGCAAGACGCCTCCAGGACAATTGCTTTGGTCGCTTCGGGGAATGGTTCCACGGGGTAGGGGACAATTATTTTTTCCCCGGTGTTTTGGAGGGGTTTCGGGCGGATTGGGCCGAGCAATTTCCCACGCCGGGCTTAACCGAATGCACCAAATTGAGATGGGCATGGATTCATCCCGGCCTAATAGAACCATGCGCTTTGACCGGGATTGGGCCACCAACCCCGCTGGGGTGGGAATAACCGAACAAGCCCTTAATGGGCTGCCATCTGGTGGCCCATTAGGGGTTTAGCCTTTTTCCCTTTTATTTTATTTAATTAATTATCTTTAAATATTTATTTACATTAATTAAATACTAAACCCATTAATTAACAATACCTTGGCATAATTCTTTCACCGGAACATTTCCGATAAAGTCCAGAACCTTTCCATTGTCTCCGAAACCCTTCCGATATTACTCAGAACATTTCTGGTTAACTCCATACGATTTCCATTAATTCCAAATCGATCCCTAAGCGTCGTATACCCTTAAGTGCGACACCCTACAGGTCGAGGAATACTCCAGATATGATCAAGACACCTCTCCAATCAATGATCAACAATCAGCTCTGGAAAGCCGTGCTCATCCCTATGCATTCCACGAAACTCTTCGTTGATCCATGAACATCGTATCCCATTCCCTTTGTCTTGTGATACTAGATCTTGTCCGAGGTTAGATCACCGATATCTCCATATCATGTTCACCCTCATTACCGACAAGTGTTTACTCGTTCTCATGACATTGCATCCTCCATGACCTAGTCACACGCTTGCAAGCTTTGTAGATGCAATTATCACCAAGTGGGCCCAAAGTATCAATCCATCACGCGGATGGAAAAATCCTACTCTTGGTGTACACGCCTCTACGTACCCCATTAGCATACACAAAAGATATCTTTTCAATCATCCGGTTAAGGTAATGATGGTTGATGCAATCAAAGCAGCTTCCGGATGTAGTGATTAAATGTGACCTCACAGTCTAAGGGTTAGGTTACTTTGTTTCTTAGTTAGTTGCAATGTGAAACTCTAGTGACTGATCTCATCGCAATAGTAGTGTTGGGTGTGTGTCCATCATATCCATACATGACCTCATTGTCATTGACGTAATTGCCCATGATCAGGAAACCTCTATCATCAGATGACACATGAGCTAGTTCAATAGAGGCTACTAGGGACTTGCTTGTTATATGCCACACGTGTACTAATGTTTCCACTTAATATAGTTACATCATTACACATAATATATTATGAACAAATAATATAAGATATAAAAACACACTTTTATTTGCCTCTAGGGCATATCTCCTTCAGTATTAAAAAATTCCATATATATGCCCGATCACTAGTCAATATAGTAATACGCCAACTCCTCCAAAGTCTAAGTATTAAAAGATTTCGTATATATTGCCCGAATGCATGTATTGGACCATGTACGATACATTGAGCTAGCACTACGTACCAAAACAAATTGAGAAGTGCAACAACGCGCTTAATTTTATGGCAACTTGCATTAACCCCTTTCCTTAATTAACCAACAGCCCTATACACTAAGGGCCTCTTTGTATTTATAAGTAGGCGCTACTAGGGAAACAGGTGTCATGTGGCCCTATAGTCATGTGTACGTACCTTTGCTTCATGCACAGCCATGGGGAAGGTTGTACGACCATACAAACATGGGCCAGGTGCTATGCATGCTACTCTAATTGCCAAACGGATTTGGTCCATTGGTGCTCATACCAAGCCTGACATTCCTTGGATCGTCCCCGAACTCTTTGAATTTGATGTATAATGCGTTCCACTGGCTAGCATTTGAAGGGCGTGTCAGGATCTTGCCCTTCTCCGGATCATCATCGGGCCTCACCCTTTCCGCGTGCCATTGCATGAGTTGTGCTTCCTTAGGGTCTACGAAATACCGCTGCGGACGGGGATTGATAGGAAAGTACCATACCACTTTTCGAGGAACTTTCTTGAACCCTCTCTTGTACCATCCTTGGTAGCACACCATACATGTGTTCTCTTCGCGTACTCGTCTCGATAAAGTGCGCAATCATTGATGCAGGCATGATATTTAACGTGCGGTAGGTCAAGAGGGGACACAATTTTCTTGGCCTCCTCAATACTTCTTGGCAATGTGTTCCCCTTGCGAAGACAATATTGCCAGAATTCCATGTTATCGTTGAAGCTCACGTCGGTCCATTTGTGTTGCTCCTTCATCTCCAGAGCCTTGAGCATTACATTCAAGCGTGTATCCTCGGGCCGGCACCCAGGATACTCCATTTGCGCCAGCTTGACTTTCTCTCTGGCTGCAGCTTTATCGTTGCTCGTCTTCTTGAGGAGCAGTTCTTAAACATGAGGGTCTTGCAAGGCCAAAGTTAGCATCGTCGGCGTGCTCGCTTCTTTGTCGCCACCATCTACCCCGGTATCGTCCCCATCATGTCTGTCGGCATCCCGTTCTTCATGACGATCATGTCCGCCTGCATCTCCTTCTTCGTGGTGATAATCTCCGCCATCATCTCCTCCGTCATGATGACCATGTCCGGGCCACTCTTCGTCTTCTTGCCTGCCATCGCTGAAGCCAATCATGAAGCCGTGCCTGAGCAGGTGATGCTCCAGTTGTCCGGAATCAGGGTCGATCAAGCATCGAAGTTTGCATGTTCGAAGTTTGCATGTTTGACACGGGCATATTATCTGGGTCCTGTTGTTCAAGATCATGTCGGCCTTCGCGTCTACCTTGTATATAGCCACTCGCCCTTCGCTCATCATGATGACCATGGTTACCTTCGCGGTATATATACATAAAGCAAAAGAGAATATTTTAGAACCAAACCACGCACACACACATGATGCATGGTTGTCGGAAAAATTCCGCATGACCTTTCCTAATTATAGGGCATATTGGTAGTGCAAAAGTTTGTCGAAACGGAAATGAATCAACATTTTGGCAAACATTCATGCACCACGCCGGCGCAAGCAACAACAAAAAGCTTGTTCGCATGCAAACATTCATGCACCACACAAGTTTCACATATAAACATCATCTCGCCATCGCACATGCACCGCCCGCGCAACAAGCTTCACCTACAAAACATGCATGGACACACCGGCCACACCCGCGCTGGCTACACAAAACATACATATGCATGTCTTCCAACTAGTCACCTAGTGGATTCGATGCCGAGACGAGACTGTGATGAGAGAGTGGTGTGTTGGAGAGAAAATAGTGGACAAAGAGTGATGTGGAGGAGGAAAGTAAGTGTGGTAGGTAAGGGTGGTGCCACCTTAAATGGAGGTAAGTATGGGCGAAATGGAATGGAAGAGAGGAGGAATGCGAGCTAAGTGAAGGAGAACGAGAATGAAATAAGTTGTGATAAGTGGTGGTGGTAAGTCGATATTCTATGGCGCATATGTCTATATGCGCCACAGAAACTTCAGATTCTGTGGCACATATGGATAATGCGCCACAGAATATCGACTTCAGATCCAAGGTGGTGGGCCCCACACAATAGGTGCATTTGGACATATGCGCCACACAAACATCACATTTCTGTGGCACATAAGTGTATATGCACCACATAATATTAACCACAGTGGGTCCTACATAAATTATGTAGCGCATGACTCTATATGTACTGTTTTCATGCGCCACAGAACTTAAAGAATTCTGTGGAACATTTGATGACCAATGCACCACATAATAAATTTAATGGAGCACGCACTTTTAGATGCGCCACTGAATATCTGTCTATGGATAGATAGTTTCCTAGTAGTGAGTATTTTGGAGGATTCTAGCCAATAGTAATTTTTTCTATGAAATGTCTTTGGATCACATGATTGAGCCCATCAAATTTTTATGGAATCCATTCCTATGTCCTCCATTCCATAGATATCTCAACGTGAACTCAAACTTCATTTTTTTTAAAGAAGTCCAACGCACTTATACTCTATCTCTTTGCACTCTAACCAAGGAAAAAAATAGCGCGCTATTTCTCGCTATTTAGCGCGCTATAGCGTATTTGGAGTATCGACGCTAAATTTTCACAATTTTGCTCGCTATGGCGCTATTTGCAAATTAACACGCTATATCGCGCTAAAATATCATAGCGACAGCGCTATTTTAAATATAGCACGCTATTTTTTCTTAGACTAGTGTGGAGTAAGCAATTATAAGATGAGATTGTTGAGTAAGCGAACGTATGATACAAATATTAATTATTAAACATAACTAATCATGATAAAACATCTATGTGTTTCACTATAGACCTTATTTTTACTGAAATCTTTTATTTTTAACTAAAATTTGAAAACGCTAATTTTTAATATAGCGCGCTATTAGCACGTTATAGCGTGTATAGCATCTGGAGAAGGGTTGCGCTAAATGAAATAGCGCGCTATTTTTAACCTTGACTCTAACCGATCCTTTAAAATTCATGTGTTTGTTTCACCATACAAAGACACGTTGAGATATACTCCCTCTGTTCGGAAATATAAGATGTTTTAGCTTTGTCAAGCAGATGTATTTAGATATCTTTTAGTGTATAGGTTCGCTCGAATTTATACACTAAAAGATATCTAGATACATCAGCTTCACAAAACCAAAACATCTTATATTTCCAAACAGAGGGAGTATATCTATGGAATGGTGGCAACCAGTGCTTGCCACTTTCGAGAGAAATAGGGAAAACCCCCAAAGTAGATGATGTGCTCGGCCCGGTTTAGTACTCGTTCAGCTGTCAGCCTCTCGCTGTAAACTTCCTTTGGCCACCCACCAGCCACGCACTACTATAACTACCCCTTCTCTCTCTCTCATTCCTCCATCTCTCACGCCACAAATCGCAACAACTTCACACACCACCACTAGCAGCTAAGCTAAGCGCGAGCTACCTTGCCACTCCCATTACGTACGAAAATGCAGGAGATGTCCAGCCCGGCCTCGTCCGAGAGCACGTCGCCCTCGCCTCCGGCGTCGCCGGCAGCGCGAAGCGGCGGCGGCGACACGAAGCGGGGTAGCCATCCGTCGTACCGCGGCGTGCGGATGCGCGCTTGGGGAAAGTGGGTGTCGGAGATCCGGGAGCCGCGCAAGAAGTCGCGCATCTGGCTCGGCACCTTCCCCACGCCCGAGATGGCGGCGCGCGCCCACGACGCCGCCGCGCTCGTCGTCAAGGGCCCCACGGCCGTGCTCAACTTCCCGGAGCTCGCCACGTACCTCCCACGCGCCGCATCCGCGGCGCCGCGCGACGTGCAGGCCGCCGCCCTCCGCGCCGCAGCCATGGTTGTCCCGCCGTCCCTGCATCGTCATCATCTTCACCAGCCCGCTATCGGCGATGCCTCATTGGCAGAGGCCACGCCGCCCGCGGCCGATAGCGTCTTCTCTGGTGCCGCGGACGATGATTTCGCGGCCATCTTCCAGCTGCCGCGCCTCGACGAGCACGGCGGCGCGGCGTCGTTCGTCCACGGCGTGACGCTGGCGGACGAGTCGTGGTGCGACCCTGTTTGGATGGAAAACGACGACGGTTACCCGGCGGCGGGGATGACGCAAGACGACCGGTTCGGCGGCCTCGGCCACGACCACCACGGCTGGGGCCCGTCAGTTAGCACCCTCTTGTGGAACATGTAGTTACTAATTACTATCCTTTTAAGCTCTTCTCTTCTCTTCCTCTCTTTTTTTTCTTTGTTCTTTCGAATCTGTATATATAGTTCCAGGCTAATTACAAGGAGCTAACTATATAGTTTCCCCGTTTATCCCCATTTGCAGAGTCCTACTGCAGCTTTTTCTAGTGTCTCTCATAGGCAGGCTCACACCATAGCCAGAGAGCTTTGTTGGCTCTCATTTTCTGTTGTTCGGTTAGGGAATCTTGTCTTTAAATTTTTCTTTCATGTGTCTTGTGCTTTTCCTACCACAGAGTGCCGATCATTAATCTTTATGAAAATAAGGTGTATTGCATGCAAGTCACGCCTTGTGTATAATTAAGCCTCAAGTGGTACTAGTACTAGCTAGTACCTACAGTCGTACGGATCCACACTCTCGGAGTGGGGGAGAGCAACTGGAAATGACGGCGTTCACTACCCAGTGCAAAGCAGCGCTATTTGTGGTACTGCAATGCCTTTTGTATATACCTTGCATGCAGTGTACAACCAGGTGCCCTTTTTGACGATTTGTTGCTATTATTGCACTGATTGTGAGAATACACCCCGCCGCTTGTCCAAAATCACCGGCAGCACCCGAGAGCATTGGTGCTCCTGTTTTTTTTAAATTTCGATAAACATAGTCCTGGGATTACTCCTAATTTTTTTTAAAGATACGCGCATAAATACACACATTCTGAAAGTATGGTGGAAAAATGTTGTATTTTGATCTATACAAAAGACCAACTTCTACAAAACTCTGAGTTTTCTTCCCCTATATACAACCACAATTTTTTTGTATAGCTTAAAATAGAAGGCAATTTTACAAAACGACCACAGGTGTATGTATTCACATTATTAAATTTCGGATTTCTTAAAGTATAAATATATTATTTTCAAATAAAAAATTTAGAGTAGTGGTGCTCGGGTGCTGCTAATCTGATGGGAAAATATCTAGTGACCAATGTTTCAAATGCTACAATTATAGCACTTGTCAAAATTCATGATTCAAGTGTCTAAAAATCTCAAAACAAATATGGGAGTGCTCACAAGATGAGTGTTTACAATCCATAAATTTTTCAGAATTAAATTCGAAATAAACACGGAGAAAACAAAAGGACATATCTAACATGAATAGTGTCAGAAAAAGACAAAAAAATGAATAGTGTCACAAAAAGACAAAAAGTACAAATGTCACTATTCACATATCTTTTTGTCCTTTCATTTTTCTCTACATATTTTTGAATTTGGTTCTGAAAATTTTGGGGATTGTAAACACACATCTTGTGTGAACCTAGGTATTTTTTTGTTGATATTTATAAGCACCTGTAAATTTAAATTTTGATAAATGATATCATGGTAGCAGTTGAAGTGTGGGACCATTAGATATTTCTCCCTCATCTGCATTCCGCTCTTGTGTTGTACCCCTACATCAAATCGATATACTCCTTCAAAACGATGTGTGTCTGATGAAAGAAGGGAACACTATTGTTTGTTCCAATCCACTCAGTCTTTGATTTCCATCCATGGAAATATCTCAATGCATGCATGTCATACCTTGTTGGTTTCTTGTTGTCATTCTTGACAGTCATCATCTCTCTTTCTGTGCGCGGACATGCGCAGGCCATGTGTTGTCATAGTGCAACACCACTCTTGTGGGTTCAGAGCAGTTACTATATATGGAACATCAAGTGGGAGAACCTAGTGACGTGGCACTCCGTTGTGCATGCACCTCTCAGACTCAGAGTTGACCGCTTCATAAGTTGGATTGATCGGATCACACATAATACTAGCTTTGTATGTAGTACAAGAAAGTGTAAAAGCTGGCTGCTGCCAAAAGACACGGCACAAAAAGCTCTCATGGATGCTTTCGGGCGACTGGTCCATCAGGACCATCATCTTTGGACAACATGCAGGCGGGCAGTTCAACATGTATCCATTCCGTGTATATATATGCCTTTCTTTTTGCTGTTTGCGTCTTGATTTTTTTTCAAAAAGATGGTTAAAAATCTCGGCCTTTTTATCAGAGATGCATATGCCTTTTTCAGTTAAGTAAATTCAGTAAAAAAAATAACAAAAACATAAATCAAACAACCCGAAACCACCTTGTAAGCTGACGCCGACGAACTCGATCGGCAATAGGGGTGAACCTGCAATCGGAGACATATGCCCTGGACACACAACAATGCAACACCAGCTAGATCCAGGGCAACTTCGAGTCGCCCTATGAGAAGCCAGGAGCACATAGTCTGTCCAGCTTCCTCAGCATGCACCGCATGAGCGCGCTCCAGAAGCCTCCTTCGAACCATTGAACCTTCCGATATCCGCATAACCCATATCTGGCGTGCCGCGGAAGCCGTCACGGTGCCCGACAACAACACCGCCATGGCCCCATGCAAACTTCCATCACGTGGCTGCCCGTCGAGACCCGCCGTGCCACGCTAATCCCCGCGGTAGATGTCACGCCGCACCACCTCCTACAACATCTGCTCCTATAACAAGCAGTATGAATTGCACTAGTCCTCTTTTTAGACTAGTATAAATTATTATGGGCCATTAGATACACCAAAATGAATAGCTAATATTCATTTGAGGGTACCAAAAAACATCTCAAAAACAATACCCTGGGAGGGAGAACGAAGACAGCCACCATCATCGTTTGATTTAGGAGAGCTAGATTTGTGTTTGCCCTAGAGGCATCCTGAGTGAGGAGAAGAGAACTGAATTGGCATGCCCGCTTAGAGCGGCCGGAGCCGGAGCTAGAAGAGAAGCGAAGTCGGAGGACTTCATGTATGAGTCTTTACCCTCGCGGAGGTTTAAGGAAAGGGGTATACCCCCTGCAATGAGAGAAGACGCTGGCGAGCACGAATTACAGCAGGGGGAGCCTACATATTCGGCGATGATCAAGGACAGTGAGGTGAAACGAGAATGCTCACCCAAATGGTTGACACGCAATTGTGCCCGGCCATGTGATCGGAGGCCCAGCTACCACTATATCTGACCGCTGCCACCACTCGCTCGGTCGATTGATCTGTTACAGTTACATCTTCGTTTTATATTTATGCATCAATAGATTGAGAATTAATGAGCACGTTAACAAGTGTAATGGGCACATGTCTCCTTTTGGTGCATAAATGAACCACTTGCCACATTTGGGTGTGTCTTGTGTTTTTAATACAAACCTTGTAGCATATGCGCGTGTCCATGTTCCTACTGATTCGTACTCCAGTCCAAAAATATGTACTCCTTGCCACTGCTATGGGTTTTGTCAGCACAGCACAGCACTGCTAATTCCAGCGCATGCCCTTCCTGAAATTCGGACGCTCGCTCCATTAAGGGCTTCTTTGATTTATAGGATAGAAAAACCATAGGAATAGAAAAGACATAGGATTGGAATGTTATGCCTACTTGAATCCTATAGGAAGATAAAGTGGCTTGATTGTGTAGCAAATGAATTTTTTTATGAGCTATGACCAAATGCTTTTTTCCTATAGGATTTACACTATTAGATTCCTATAGAATTATTTTCTATAGGGTATATTCCTATGAATCAAACATGTGTGTAGGAAATTTTCCCATAGAATCTAAATCCTACATAATTCCTATGAATCAAAGGAGGCCTAAGTATTTCTTCTAACAGCGAAGCATTATATTCCAGCGGCGATTTTACATTTTACAATAGGTCCAACGAGAAAAACAAATTACAGGAAGGACCTACAAATTTGCACCGAGAGCCCTGCGTGAAATTTAGTAACCGGGGTCCTCACCAACGGTCTCGAGGAGATCTACTCGACATCTGTGCAAGCATCGCCACTGACAGGGATGGACCACTTGGGGCAACAACGCTGAGAACTACCCGAATGGAGTAGGATCCTCTATTATGACTTTGCACATGGAGGAAGAAGAGCCACCGTCTTGTGGATGTGGAGGGCTATCGTTTGGCCAAGAATAGAGGGGCAAGATGGTCATTGTTGTCATGAGTCTTCTACTGAAAAACTCTTAGAACATATGCATCTCGAGTTCCCCGCAACATAGATCGAGGACAGAGCCAACGGCCATCCTCTCCGATGCCACCATCGCCGCAATGGCTTTGCATGGAAACCTGGCTAGCCAAATCTGCTGGATCTGAGCCACCACCGAGCCTTATTGGTTGGGAGGCAAAGGTAGTGCAGCCGTCCGCCTTCGGCTCCATTTTTGGGGTATCACAATCAACAACATCACCATCACCCACCTCCAGAGACCGCTTGCAAGCTCCGGCCATGAAATTTCCATCGACATAGCACCATTCACCACAAAGGCAAAACCTAGACTAATGCTAACCCTAGATCTACTATTACTACTATGCCTAGAGGACTAGCCTCCTCTCCCCTGTCATCTCTGGTCAACGAGGCCACCGAAGAAGAGGGGGAGTAGAGCTAGTGGAGGATGTATGACTCTCATAGGGAGATTTGAGGAGAGAGAACGAAGATAAAGGAAATCAGAACCCCTTCACTGGATCGAGTGTTCCATTCTTGTGCCACAAAGCCCACACCCCCACAGTGTGTGTTATTTGCATACTCCCATGTCACGTCGTGCCTTAATTCACGTTTGAAGGTATGCCCTCTGTAGCATCTACTCCATCTGATTCGGCGTGCCTTCACTGGATCGAGTGTTCCATTATTTTGCAGTTTAAATTTGTTCCAATTTGAAGTACAATCACGGCAATAATTGTGGAACGGGGGAGTAGTTATCACGTAACCTTGGTGCACACGGTAGCATCTACTCCATCTGATTCGGCGTATAGGTCCTGAGCGTATTACTAATCATCAATTTGACCAACATAATACAGTAAATATATTGCATAACATATGTCATTAGAAACTTCAAAAATTGTATTTTCAAATGGTATAATTTGTTTGTTATAAAATTCATATTATATCAATACTAGTTGAAGGCCCGTGCGTTGCAACGGGTTACGCTTTTTCTTTGTTACCGTTATGTAATCTTAATATATATGAAATTTACATGTAGAAAGAGATAACCATAGAATATTACAATAAACTAATAATTTCCATTTTCTTAAATGCACTTAAGGATATTTTCCAGCTAATGTAAATCATTTTGGAATAGTTTGAGGGAGTACAATTTATCTACCTTTGACCAATCTTACAATATTGTGGCAGCTCTATGTTTGTACATTGTACTTGAAAAAGAAGCGAACTCCTCCATTGGAAAACTTTTGAACTGAATTGCACATATTAACCAGATAGCACCATGCCCGCGCGTTGCTGCGAAACAACTAAAAATTATAAACCTAACAAATAAAAAACAGAGATAGTGTTGGTGACTCTGTCTCAATGAGTGCTACGATGTTTACGGGTTAGGTTGAAAACAAAGATACAACATCAGCAAATTAGATGAGCATGAAAATAACAAGTACAGTTATTGATTAGAACCGTGACATACCTGAACGAGGTCATCATTTTGTTGCCTCGAATTTGTTCTTTCAAAAGCATGAAGACACTTGCTGATCTTTCAACGATATTTTTGTCTCTGAGATTCCTAAAATGTGTATGAAAAAGCTAGAGAGAGCCAGGAGTCAGGACCCTGTAACAAGCCTTTCCCCTGAACCAGGAGTCAGGACCCCGTATTCCAGTACTACTCAATGCCATAGGCCAAAAACATCGCAGAAAATCAGATATAGTATAGGACAATACAACACTACCACAAACTGATTAGAAAAGTAGATGGAGGTGAAGAGATGTGCTACTGCTTGAGCAAGAATCACATGAAACATCCAGCCCGTTTTGTTGCCTTTCCTCGTTGCTGCAAGCGGGAGGACCACGACCTACCGATGCCCGTGAGTTCGGCGGCGGCCCTGCCTCCCTGGACGGACAAAACAAATAAGGAAACCTTCCTTACGTTGCCTCTGCTGCAAACTAATCCGGCTATGTCCAGCACCATATCACCATCGACGGTCAGCTCTACATGTCCATGCGCTTCTCTCCGATGCCATTTTACTCAGGACCAAATAATCCAATATTCCAATAACGCGTTGTGCCAGTCGAGCAATGGAAGGTGGAACGGAGTGGCCTCAAGGAAACCCCACTCCAACTCGAAGGTCGGGGTCCTAGTGTCGACGAAAAGTCGACAGGCAGACTGGAGGACGCCGCTGACAGGTGCAGGTTGCACGACGGCATCCATCTGGTGCTCCCATTGTCGGCCGCCTTGTCGACATCCATCCACAGGCCGCACCCGCCTGTCCTCCTCTTTTTGTACATCGTCAGCTACTCCTACGAGTCCGGCCGCCGCTACCTAGCTATATCACGCTGTTGTTCTCCTTGCTCGCCTATTATCGAGCTTGCTGGTTGGAAATCGCGGCGCTAGAGCCCTAGGTTAGGGAGCATAGATCGGTACGGAATTCTATACGGTTCCAACACAGATTTGGGTCGATCGTACGTTTTGCGAACAGAATCAAACACGGACGACGAACGAAGAAACAGGGACATAGGACAAAAACTATCCGGACGAAAGCGTATTTTGGGTGGATTGAAAGCGTACTTATGAACCATGGACCATACCTCTAGCAATATTATTAGTAGAGAAAATCAAAAATCTAGGGAAACACGTACGACCTAAAAACCGAACAGGAGGAAGTAACATCGATACAATATACAGTGGATGCAGTGTGCCAGTGTGTCAACTGGCCAGTAGGGTGTGTAACCATCTGGAACCCACGGAACGAATCATCTTCTCCGGAAGCGAGTCTCCATGAACAGATTGCATACCCTATGTTCATGCATAATGCAGATGCCCTTATCGTGAATCCACCGTGCTCGGTGGCAAACTTTGGCATTGATAAATATATATCCGATCCCTACCGCCATTCAGAGTGCCCTATTTCTGTTGCCACCAAGAGATCGAACGATACATGTGTGTCCAGGTACCATTCACGCTACGTCATCGCGTTTGCTCGTAGCTTAATAAACATCTCGTAGGACATGGCGTATTAACACCCTTGTGACCTAGCGACCCGGCCGACTTGATTCGCTGGTGACATACGTCAAGAAGCACGTGTGAGCAGTTCTTGACTGTCGACAAGGAGGATCATTTAGATTTCCAAAAACATACGCATACAAAAGCTCCATGCACGACAATACTTCTCCGTTTTTAAATACTCCCTCCAATCCATAATACTCTTCGTTAATATAGATGTATCTAGATATATTTTAATGGTAGATACATCTGTATTGGTGAAGAGTAATATGGGTCGGAGGGAATACATCACGTGTCGTAGTTTTGTTACGGGAGTAGACAACGAGGGTGTCTTACGAGTAGAAACTTGAGTAGTCATGATTCTAGTGGAATATGTACACCTATTGTTTAGCTGATGTGCAGTGATGTTATCCCTGAGGAACCTGTATTTGCACAACATGAAGCCTTCTGCAGTAAGTTGAAGGCATGGACTGACAACCATGCTTAAACATTTGGTTTTACTTCTCATTGTAAATATTTACATGGTATTGTTTGTACATTTGTAAATATTAAACTATGGAGTAAGAAGATTGTTTGGCTTTTGCCTCGCAATTCCTAGTTCAAAAAGGAGGCCACTCTCATGTCACACGCCTTTCGCCCAGCCGATTGGTCAAATCATTTCCATCTTGAAGTTGAAAGGTACTTTGTGTGGTTTAGAAATTTAGGACCAAACTAGGTTGAACCGATTGCAAGAGAACAATATAAGACATTTTCTAATAGCAATATCATTACCAAGAAGCAAAAAAAATCACTAAACTATGATAGTCTTACAGAGGAGTTGGTCGTGCGATAGTTTTTTTTCTCGATAAAAGACACTTTATTACTTAAAAGGTTTAACTAGTACACCCGATTTCTGCATAACTAGGATGCACACAACAACTTAAATCTACTTGAACAACAGATAAAATAAAATAAAAGACGCAATACAAGTAACGATCATAGAAACTGAAAATGTGCCCATGGGGATGGAGGGCCAATCCTAAGATCACGAGAACATATCTTAAGAAACGGCAGAACTAGTGCACCTGATGCACTTGCGCCTTATGGACCATTGGCTGTCAAAGGAAGCGACAGGATGTTGTGTTTGACGTTGGCTGATGACATATTTTTGAATGACCCCCATAGTTTCTCAGAATCATGTAAATCGTCCTTTCTAAACTGAATCGAGAATCCCCTCGCGGCCTCGCCTCTCTCCCCCGTTCTGTCCTATACGGCAGCGCCGTGGAATTAGACTTAGAAAAGTCGCCCCAATGTCATCTCTCTCCTTCTCTTGTCTGTGAGTTTGGCGCCATGTATAAGACGGATAATTAGACATGGACCTCGGGTGGTACATGAGGGGGCATCAGAACTGAAGCTCAGAGGAGGATGGAGACTGCGCCGCTAGGGCCGAGCGTGACACCGGAGGCGGTGTTTGATGGGGGATGAATAAGATGTTGAATATATAAGCAATTTACCATAAGATTTAATCCGAAATAACCAATAATAAAGCATGATGATAATTGCAGGAATTAACCTAATCATGCATACTAGCAGAATAGACGAACATATCACATCTAACACAGATAAACAGATCACATCTACTCCAAACGCTAGTACAAGAAACTGTAGCAAAAACTGAAATAGGTAGGAGCAGATTGCATACGGTGCTGCAGGAGGGTTCGCGTTCGCGTTGGCATTGGCACCAGCGTCGTCGGCCATGTCGTCGATGTAGAGGGCGCTGATGTCCGGGAAGAAGTCCTCGTCGGGGAAGGAGTCGTCGGTCGACGTGATGCCGTCAGTAGTCGCACAGAAGCGCTCCCCAAAAACCTGATCGCCCCTCACCCGTACAGGTTCACAAGAGGCGGGGTTCCGGAGGCCTACTGTCCCGTCGTCCGGTGCACGCCGGAAGAGGGGATGGAGAAGGTGTAGCGGCGGCGCAAGGCTCTGGAGGCGAGATGTGATACGGTGTGTTTAGGGTTTGCGCCTAAGCCTGCTTATATAGTGCCGGTCGGGTAAGACGTGGGCCGCAGCCCACGTCCGAGTTAGTAACAGCCCACGATCAGGAAAAACCGGAAACGGCTGATAGAAAAATAACTCGCGCAGTAATTTTCCCGAACAGCAAAAAGATAAGTAAGCTCGGCACCGAGGCACAATTCCGCAAACCGCGGCGCGCGCGCATCGTGACGAGGCGAGGCGAGGCGGGCGGCGGAGGAGGAGGAGCGCGCGTGTAAGTCTCTCCTCTTCTCTCACTTTAGGAGGTAGTAGAACACCCCACTATATATATTGGTGCAACTCCCCTCAAACTAGCAAGGTGGGACTAAACTTTGGTGCCATCCCCTGCTAGGCATGAATGGGCCAAGAGAATTTCAGAATTTGTATTGGGCCATGGGCTAATAGCCCACAACCAAATTCCAACAATCCCCCACAAAGTCTCATTGGCACATCTCATCACATCACATCAATCAATTCCAGAACATTGTTTATATACCGGTGCGAGGTGGAGACTGTTAAGTTGAACTTCCACTCAGAACTTTATGCTGCACTAGATTGCAACTTGAATAGTGGACTATGCCTTGAACTACAAGTTTGGTGCGCACTAGTTTCACACAAAGCCTAGACCGATACTAGGCTGCCGCAAGGCTTCCCCGCGGTTTGGAGCTTATGCGTCATACTCCATGGCCTTTCATGAGTTTATTAAAGAGCACCCAACTCCCATAGACTGCGACGTTTGACAGTCAGACTCATATAGGTGTGTTCTTCAAAAGATGTTCTGCGGGGCAACATCTTTGCTATAAACAAGCCACTTAGAACACATTAAGATAAATATCAACCTGCCATGCAGAATATGAGAGTATTGCATCTATATGGAGTGGTATTATTGTGTAAGGATACTCTCCTCTTAGCTGACCAACAGCTTGTCTCCCAATTCTAATTCACGGGATCTCCGATCACATAGAGTGGGTTACCACTGTGGACAACTCAAAGTGTGGGTCTCAAACCCATCTCCCTTGATGCATTATCTATCACATTACGTGATAGACCCTTTGTGAAGGGATCTGCCAGATTTTTAGATGTTTGGATATAATCCAACGCAATAACTCTGGAGTTTCTCATTTTCCTGACAGATTTCAGTCTCCTCTTCACATGTCTTGATGACTTCATATTGTCCTTAGAACTGTTTACTTTGATGATCACAGTTTGATTATCACAGTTCATAGGAATTGCGGGTATAGGTTTTTCAACCACAGGCAAGTCCATCAAGAGCTCTCGAAGCCACTCTGCTTCAACAGTGGATGTGTCTAATGCTGTGAGTTCTACTTCCATAGTTGACCTCGTTAAGATGGTCTGCTTGCAAGACTTCCAGGAAACAGCACCACCACCAAGCGTAAACACATAGCCGCTTGTGGCCTTAGTCTCATCAGCATCAGAAATCCAATTTGAGTCACTGTACCCTTCAAGTACCCTTGGATACCCAGAGTAGTGAACTCCATAGCTCGCAGTGCCACTCAAATAATGCAAAACCCTTTCAAGGGCCTGCCAATGAACATCTCCAGGATTTGACACAAATCGACTCAACTTGCTAACAGCAAAGGAGATGTCAGGCCTCGTAGCGCTGGCCAAATACATAAGCGAGCCAATAATCTGAGAATATCTCAGTTGATCTTCAGCATCCTTAGGATCTCCCTGATTCTTTCGAACCAACATGCTAGGATCATATGGCGTAGGAGAAGACTTGCAGTCGCTATACCCAAAACGACTCAAGATCTTTTCCACATAGTGAGATTGAAGCAGTGTTATCCCACCATCGTCATCTCTCAGTAGCTTGATGTTCAAGATCACATCAGCCACTCCTAGATCTTTCATCTCAAAACAATGAGATAGAAAGTCTTTGACCTCCTTGATAACATCAAGACTGGTCCCGAATATCAGTATATCATCAACATACAGACATAAGATGACTCCTTGACCCCCACCATGGCGATAGTACACACACTTGTCGTCGGCCATGTCGTCGATGTAGAGGGCGCTGATGTCCAGGAAGAATTCCTCGTCGGGGAAGGAGTCGTCGGTCGACGTGATGCCGTCAGTAGTCGCGCAGAAGCGCTCCCCAAAAACCTGATCGCCCCTCACCCGTACAGGTTCACAAGAGGCGGGGTTCCAGAGGCCTACTGTCCCGTCGTCCGGTGCACGCCGAAAGAGGGGATGGAGAAGGTGTAGCGGCGGCGCAAGGCTCTGGAGGCGAGATGTGATACGGTGTGTTTAGGGTTTGCTCCTAAGCCTGCTTATATAGTGTCGGTCGGGTAAGACGTGGGCCGCAGCCCACGTCCGAGTTAGTAACAGCCCACGATCAGGAAAAACCGGATAGAAAAATAACTCGCGCAGTAATTTTCCTGAACAGCAAAAAGATAAGTAAGCTCGGCACCGAGGCACAATTCCGCAAACCGCGCGCGCGCGCGCGTCGTGACGAGGCGAGGCGGGCAGCGGAGGAGGAGGAGCGCGCGTGTAAGTCTCTCCTCTTCTCTCACTTTAGGAGGTAGTAGAACACCCCACTATATATATATTGGTGCAACTCCCCTCAAACTAGCAAGGTGGGACTAAACTTTGGTGCCATCCCCTTCTAGGCATGAATGGGCCAAGAGAATTTCAGAATTTGTATTGGGCCATGGGCTAATAGCCCACAACCAAATTCCAACATAAGAGTAGTCGCTTGAGAAGTTCCTCCAGCCGAGGCGTGACTGCCGCCGCCGTCGCCTTCGCGGCGGCCATGGGCATGTGCAGAGTTCCTTTCGTGTGGAGACTAGAGAGAGATGGATCGATTCCTTGTATTTTAAACCCAATTCAGTGACACGTTGATGTTCCTTTTGTAAATGTGCCAGCAGGCCAACTACTACATGGATCCTGTCCTTTTGTTTGCCATCTGACGGTTCAGGTATCGTCATTTCAGCTGGTACAACAGTTAGTTGGTTTCATAGGATACGTTCTCCTACGATCACCACCCATCCATATTGGATAAAAATACCTCTTGTCGCGTCCTACAACCATGTAGGCACCTCCATAAACAAGTACCGATTCTCTACACGTTGAAGAGATGACATTGAATAGAGCAAAGTTGTGCACCGGTTGATAACCTGCATGAGAGAATAATTTTTATCATTACAAACCTTGTCTTATTTGTGTTGCCAAAACGATCAAATAATGGCAAGCGCTCCCACCTACTTTACACCTATTGTCCACACCATTTATCTAGTTGCCAAATATATTAGCAACGCTACATGGCGGGTATAAGATAGAATCTACCTGGATGACCGACTACATAGATCTAGAAAATTTGCATCGGTAGAATAAGTGTTTAGTAGTCGTGTCATGATGACAAAATGCAAACTTTATACCTCCATGACAACTGCATTTTATAAGGTTGTCTTTGGTGAGTATTACTCCTCTACAAAGATACAAAGAAGAACCCTTACTGTTTAGCAGAAACTTCATCTTCCAATTGTTTTGTTATTATCAGTTGGTGCCTCTAGCTAAATTAAGGATATATACATGGAGTCCACTGAGAATTTACCACTCTCATGTAGATTCCAACAAAATTTGTCAGTCCCTTGCGCCAACTGGACCAAAGATAAATGTTGCAGCAAATATTCAATGATGCAGCCTATAGCCAACTAGATCTCTCCTGAACATCACAATTGGTGGGAATAACTCCAACACCTTAGCGATTATTGTATCTCTTTTGTGACAAGCAATATTATATAGAGCTGGATATTGTCTCAGAGTAGCGTTACCCACCCAGATATCCTCCTTGAACCTAACTTTCAAGCCATCCTTTTTTTTACAATCAATACCATATATATTCATTGAAACAAATAATACATGGTAGAGATACATAAACTGTCTTCATCGATTACAAAATAACGCCTAAAAGAAACAAGCAAATATTTGAGGTCTTTATATTCTTTCTTCTTCCATGACACAATCTTGTATATTTCTGAAGGCAGCCGAAGAAAACCAAACCACAGACCTGTAAATACTAACGAAGGTTCTCCCATACTTTTAATTTGAGCCGCAGTGCCAAGACTGCGTGCACGCACGCAACTATTAAAGTAGTCAATCACCATCGGCAAGAGTACCAACACCAGTATGCCAGGGAAAAGTAACCGAACAGCCTGGTCGACGTCGCTGGGGAGCCAAAAGTACGAATCACCATTGTCGACGACGTAACAGCCGGGACAAATATTGCGAGGACAAACATCATCGCGGCAACCATAAGAACAGATCCAAAATTGATCTGGAGAAGCAAGATCTGAAGGCCCATACCTAGAAAACTTTAATCTTTCAACATCATCATTGACGCCGGGAAGGAGATCTCGTCGTCGAACGAAGGTGCGAAGATCACTTATTGTAGACGATGCCATCTCCATTGACGTGGAGACGAAAATGTAGACGGCTATCAAAACCCTAACCTATATTGAAAACACTACTTTTACTAAAAACTCAACACATAGATCGGGTTCCCCACTCCTCCGGCACCGGCGAAGCCGGCCGGAGGAGGGAGAACCAATCTATAGAGGAGGCTGAAGTGGCGGTGGCTAGGTCTGGCGGCGGCGGATGTCTATTCGGCACCCAGGTGCTTGTTAACTTTCTAGCCATCCTTAATTAAGAACAAACCTTATGGGAAGAAGGACTTCATCATCGCTATAATTCCTGAACAGAAATACGAGTCCCTATGTATCCAATAAACATGGGACAACGCACATGAGGCTATTGATTTTTCTTGAGATGGACCAAAGGAGGAGGTGATAAGGAATTTTCAATTTAGGGGATGAAATCTACAAGTGTGCAAAACATCAATCTGTAATTCGCTGTATTTTTAGCAGAATAAAACGGTGTGGATCTAGTGTCACTAGTAGAAAAAAGGGCTTCCATTCACCCCATTAGTCCCCAAACTGTTCGACCCATGGCTAAAGGGGGCATTAGTCCCGGTTCATTCGAAAATGTGGGCCAGGGAGCATTAGTCCCAGTTCAAAGGTGCCCTTTAGTCCCAGTTTTTGTCAACAACCAGGGCTAATGGATAGGGGCCTTTAGTCCTGGCTCATGGCGCAAACCGGGACTAAAGGGTACCCTTTAGTCCCGGTTCGTGTCACGAGCCGGGACCAAAGGCCCATTCAAACGAACCGTGCACTTCCCGCGCCGGTTACGATGCGACGACGCTTCGGAATCGATCGCCATTATGGCGTCGCTTCGTAATCGATCACCAGACGCTTCGGAATAGCGCGCCGCCGGCCGGCCTTGATCACACCGCCGGCGGCTGCAGCTTCTTCATCTCCTCCTCTCTTCTATATAAGAGCACTCATATTTTCATCTTAAGCACACATCTCTTCTCATCCTAATCTTCCCCTAAAACATCTCCCACGCATAGCATCTTCACCACCGCCGGCGCCCTCTCTCTTCCAATGGCGGAGCAAGATCTACCTCGATCTCGGCTGTACTATATCACCGTCGAAGAGATGAACTTCACCATCACGGAAACTCTCCGTGCATCAAGGGTGGAGAAGTGGATCCGCGCCGTCAAGCAACGGTTCCTCGACGCCGCACCGATCAAGTGTGTGGGCTTGGACTGTGAGTTCACCACCCCTCACAATAAGGTTAATCAGCGTGCCGCCGTCCTTCAACTCTCGGTGGCGTCCGAGGTATTGATCTTCCAGATATGTTGGGCCAATCACATGCCGCAACTGCTCAAGGAATTCTTGAAGGACACCACCATCAAATTCTGTGGTGCGGCTATCGCCAATGATGTGCGCATGCTGAGGACATACGGAATTGAAATTCCGTCTGCGTACGATCTCCAAAAGATTGTCCCGAACCCCACCAACAAACTAACTCCGAGTCTCTATGATCTGGCCAATGCTACTATTGGGACACATTTTGAAAACAAGAAGATGATCAAGAAGGACAAGGAGATGGACAAGAAGATGGACAAGAAGAAGGGAGAAGAAGAAGAAGAAGAAGAAGAAGATGATGATGATGAACTAATATTTGGTTGGGCCAAAGTTCCATTGAGCATCGAGTAATTGTTATATGCCGCTCTAGACGCTCGCCTAGGCTTCAAGATTGCTATGAGCTACTGGAAGCTAAAAGGCTACAATAGCCATGTTGATCGTCTCAATATTTATTAGGTGGATGATCGTAGATGTGTGGTTGTGTGAGTCTTCGAGATTTCTCGTGTCTCTTATTGTTATTCTATTGGATGAGTATAATGTTTGGAAAAATATACTCCCTCTATTTCGGTTAACAAAGTCTATTAATTTTTGAATTTTGGATTTTTCAAGTATTTTGGCTTTTTAAATATTTTAATTATTAAAAATTAATAATTAAATTATGCATAAAGATTATTTGGAATTCATTGGTGCTTATTATTACTTAATCATTGTTGCTTATTTTGTGAATTTATTTGGAATTTTAAAAAGTAATATTATATATTACCAAAATATATAGGTTAATAGAATTGGTAGCATACCATTATCAAGAAGTCGCGAGCGTAGTCTTGGAAGCTACTATGAAAGGAATGGAGAAGTTAAACGTGCTAAGGGTGGAGCAGTGTGAGGATGGGTGATCGACCGGGAAGTGAGGACAACAAGTATGTAATTTGACATGAGAATGGAGTGAGAGACATAAGTATCTAATTTGATATGAGAATAGAGGTGATTAGATATTAGAGAAATAAAGAAAATAGAGAATGTCCGAAATAAAAAATATAAATTTTATTCCGAACGGACCTTTAGTCCCGGTCTGTGTTACGAACCGGGACCAAAGATCCTCCAGCCGCAGCACATAACCCGGGCCACGTGGAGACCCATCTCTATCTCTATCTCTACTACTTATAAAGGCACCATCTCTACTACTTATAAAGGCAGCAAATTATTGGGATACAATTAATTTGAACCGTCGAACGCCTTTAATCAAACGGTCTAGATTGCTCCAATGTTGAGCTTAACTCAACACGCCCGTCCCACCCCGCTCGAAGCGCTCTGATCTCAAATCACGGTAATACAGGTAATTATCTCCTCATGAAGGACGCTAATTTCGCAGCTTCCTAATCATCTAGACCTACCAGTTAAAAAAAAAACATCTAGACCTACAGAAAAGGATCCGCTCACCCTCCTAGCCCCCTGTTCTCCTCGGGAGATAGCCTCTCACGTCGACGAGGCTCGCCGCCGACCGTGGCCGACTACCCCACTGGCAGTATACACGTTGCGGTCGGCTGTAGAAAACACCGACTATCCCGCCAGCATCAGACGCCACCGCCGCGGCAATCTCCGTGCGTCGCTGCTGCCGCAATCATCGCCGCCGCCGCAATCGTCGCCCACAGCAAACGCTGCCGCTGCAATCTCCGCACGCCATCGCACCAATCCCCGTGACCGGCGACCTGTGGACGCGACGCCGATAATCTGCACACTGAAGACGCCGCCGTTGCCAGCCTGGTCACGGCGCCGTCCGCCATCCTTGCCCCATCGTACACAAGGTCCTTGCCTTGTAGCCTGGAGCCCGCATGTTTGCTCCGTCAGGACTCTAATCGAGGACGACAACGAGGAGCTCCATCATGCATCTGGCATCCACTGCGTTGCGTGTTGATCTCATCGTGTGTGTGAATGATTGAAGCCCAACCACATCCGCAAAGGTAAAGAAAAAAATTTACACCTGAATTTCATAACCATCAGCCTATTTTCTTCTGTAGCCAAATGTAGCCCATGCAGATGCAGAAGATCAAATTTTATACATAATCACCAAAGAATGTTTTGTAGTAGTTGCAGAACAAAAAAAATCGAGAGGAAAAGTAGACATAAGTTGTTTTTTTTTTTTGCGAATTAGTAGAGATAAGTTGCTATTCTTATATTATATACACTATATAAAAACCTTTCTAATCGAAAAACATTGACATAAGATGCTATTCTAGACAGTTGATTTTTAATATGTATATTTTCCTTGAATTGTTTCCGTGATGAACACGGATGTATTCATAAAGCTATAAGCTATTCCGGTGCTGAACATGGATGTGTGTATAAATCTATCACCCTATACTGATTGACAGCCTTCATATACAAGAACTGCTTTTGTGCCGTCAGATGCATGCATATGAATTCTTACTGATGCATTTATTATGTTGTTTTTGTGCAGGAATCACACCACTGAGGTCTTGATTAGTACTTATAATGTTTGACAATGAATACCAATAGGTATTAAATGAGTGAATCCCTCCTTGCGCATACCGTGCAAGAATTTTATCATTTCCTAATACTTGGTACACATGTGAATATTACCTTACTTTCTGAAACTATGTGGTATCAATTTCCTGCCACAGACTCACAGTAACATGCACGTTAAAACGTCCTCTCAGTCAAATATTAGGTGGATTCTTTTAGTTTATACCTAAAGTATGGTGCTGTAAAAAGCTCAAGTTTAATGTGGTTAATTGTGAAGGAACTCAAAAAGTGAGTGCAGCTTGCCATGTTAATTTTATCTGTTGATTGAATTAAAATGATAAAAAAAACTGATGCTTTGGGTAACATTTTTAGTTGACTTGCATTGTTGGTAGCCAATGTTTTGAAGTTGGAGCATCTAGATCATGATTGTGATGTAACACACATAAGAGGCGGCATGACCCCGTGTCTTGCAAAATATTGTTTCTATCTGCTGGTCCGCACACTAATTTCTAGAGGACATAGGTGACATATAACTTTGTTAATTTACCGTCAATTTATTTCTGTTTGAATATTGAGAGGCTGAACAGTAACTTTTCACATTTTCCTAAGCCCTGAATCCATCTGAGAAGAGGTTACTTTTGCTATTGTTGATGAATCTAAAGCTAATATACGGATAGTTCATAATTTGAAGGATCTCTACACAAGATTAAGAGGCAGCATGACCCGGTGTCTTGCAGAACAGTCTATTATCATGACTTTAGGTGTTAATATTCTGTAAGGTTGAAACATAGTTTGGAATGCAAAAAACATCTGCATTTGTTGAACATTCTAATTAACCTCATAGACATATGTCAGGCGTTCTCTTGTTTGTCACTTGGTATAGACGTGCGTTGCACGTGCCAGCTTACTAGTTGGTCCCGGATCGTAAACAACCAGAACTAAAGGCTGGAACCTTTAGTCCCGCTTTGTTAATCCCGGTTGCTACAACCGGGACAAATGAGCCTTATAAACTGGAATTAATGGCATTTTTTCTACTAGTGTGTGGTGAGTAGTGCATATTATATAAAATTTAAAATAATTACATTTATCATATTTTGTGTAGCCTAGAATACAACGAATTTGAATTAATACTTTGCACGCTTATAGGTTTCATCATTATGCGGGGTAGTACCTATATATGTTGTGCCCATACTTTGGAGGTCTAAATCGACGTGGACTTAATAGTAGTCTCTAAAGGACGAAAACTCGAAACGAAGGACGAGCTACACGCGAACGTGGTCTTTTATTATTAAATATTTAAAATAAAACATATTTAGAAGTTAAAAAAAAGTCTAGCGCTAGCCAATGATTTATACATGCAAAAAATCTCAATACGAACTACTTTGCATTCTAGGCTACCTCAAATCTGACAAATTTTATACTCCCTCTGACCAGTAATACATGTCTCAAACATGATATATCTAGATATTAAAATATATCTAGATACATCGTGCTAGAGATAAGTATTTGTGGTCGGAGGGAGTTGAATGGTAGGGTTCATATTTAAACGGAGATTTATAGTACTACTCGTGGATTGTAGCAATGACAAATCAATTATTCGTTGTGATCTTAACTTGATCGAAGGCGATGGATCGAATCTCTTTGCAACAGGGCCTAGCAGGAAAAAGAAAAGTACGTAGCCTAGCCAGGCAATGGATGCATGTTGACTCGAAAACAGTTTCCATCGTGGCATAGGAGGAGCATCTCCGTCGACTTATGTCCGTACTCCGGCGGTCCCGACGGGAAAGCGACAGGAGCGGCCGGCCGGGCAGCTAGCTGTGGCGACGTACGTAGGGGTACGGCCGGACGTCGACACGCCATAGTCGCTACTCGCTAGCTAACTGTTACCCGCAAAAAAAAAAAAAGTCGCTAACTGTCGCACGCGCTAAAATTAACGTCGTGTACCCGCCGCGCTTCGAGTGACACCCATGCAGCCGAGCCGCGTGGGCGCGGTCCAGCGACCAGCGCGTCGTAACCGTAACACGCACGTATTCCCTCCGTTTTAAAATATAATATGTTTTAGGTTTGTAAAGTGAATGTATCTAGACATGTTTTAGTGTGTATATTTGAGTGAACCTACACACTAAAAGATGTTTAAATACATTTGCTTCACAAAGCTAAAACATCTTATATTTTAAAACGGAGGGAGTACGTGCGCAGCGCAAATTGCAGCATTTGCACAAAAAAGGCGGCGGTCGGGGCCACCGCCACTAGTACCGATTGGGCTTCTCTCATCCCAAACGCCATAGATACGCTCTGAGCGACTACATACAGGTCAGGATAAGTGCAACCATATGTATTATTTTCAGTACATACGCCATAGATAACCCAATGTATTATTTTCAGTATTTTTTCTTTTTGTTGAGTCTTGGAAGTTATTACTACTGTAATGACCTCTTCTTATCATTTTTATTTCGTTTTTGTGCCAACAAGAACCTCTAATTGGAGGAAGGTAAGATTTGGAGAAGTTGCTGTCCTCAAACAGATTTCTGCGCTGTACCGTAAAAATTCGTGAAAATTCTCAGAACATCTTTTTGATCTGCGATTTCTTGTGCACATGCCCCAGGTTATTTACTAAATTTCATTAGTTTTACACTTTTCGATTTGAGCAACAGAAAATTCTCAGAAAAATCGATCTTTACCAGCTGTTCTGTTTTAACAGATTTCTGCCATTATTTGCATTTGCCTCTTGATCTCTTTCTTTTTGAGTTCTTTTGATCATGGAACTTTTTGAGGAAGTTGCTACAGTATCTTATGTGTTAATATGTGTTGTACTTGAGTTGAAACTGAACCAAAGATAGATCTACTATCGTGCTTACACTAATGTTGCTAATAGAATTGTGTGAAGTATTGTATGAAGGAAGTTTTCAAGCGTAGGGAAAAGAGAATGATGAGATGAGATGAAGTATGGAAAATAGCTCAAGCTTGGGGATGCTCATGTCACCCCAAGAAATATCCAAGAAGTGCAAGCGTCAAAGCTTAGGGATGCCCCGAGGCACCCCCTTCTTCATTGAAAAAAATCAGGTCACCTTTCAAGACATTATATTTTTATTGCTTCATATTCTATGCATTTTTCTTGGAGCGTCTTTACTTTCGCTTTCAATTTTCTTTTGTTTTGTTTACTGTAATAAATGGTTGGATCACATCATGTTTCTTTTGGAGAGAGACAAACTCCGTTTTCATTGCCAAGAACACTCTAGTTTTCACTCTTATCGTTCAACGAGTGTTCTCTTTTTCTAATACTGCGTTTAGTTTTCGTTTTCTGCCTTTATTTTTGTTCAGATCTTGTTATATCTTTGTATCAAGGTGCATTTAGACCATTGGTCTATGTTGGTTTTTATCTCAAAAGAGTGGTTATAAACAGGTTTGAATGGTGTTGGAAAAGAGAAAAAGTTTCATGCCTATAGTGGTACAAATGAGAGCTTGTTTAGACTGTGGCTTAGACTTTTGCATGTCATGCTTGATGTCGTTTTGATAATATTCTTAGTAGTTTTTGCTGTAGCATTTTCTCCTTTGATGCTTTATTTGGGTTGACTTGGCACATGCTTACAACATGTTTGACTTTATCAAGTCGCCATAAGCCTCTATGATTATTTAGTTTTTGACTTGTGATACCACTTTATGCTTCGGTTGATGATGTTTTGTCGCTATGCATGATTATGGCCATTATTGCTCTCTTATTGGTCGCTCCCAGTCTTTTGCTAGCCTTTATTTTGTACTGAGATGGAATGCTTCTCGTGCATCCAACTCCCAAAAAACCAAAGTTTTCCAATGTGTACATGATACGTCTCCAACGTATCTATAATTTTTTATGCTCTATGCTTGTTTTTACACCATTTGCCTATTGTTTCGTTACACTTCGTGGCACTTTTATGCATTTTCTGGAACTAACCTACTAACAAGTTGCCGCAGTGCCAGTTCCCTGTTTTCTGCTGTTTTTGTGTTTCAGAAGTGATACACAGGAAATATTCTCGGAATTGGACGAAACAAGTTCCTGAAGTCTTATTTTACCCGGAAGCTTCCAGAGATCCGAAGGAGAGTAGGAGGGGCGCCACCAGGGGCCCACACGCCAGGCCGGCGCGGCCAGCCCCTGGGCCGCGCCAGCAAGGTGTGAGGCCACCTGGCCCCTCCTCTGACATCGCCCCTTCGCCTATAAAGACCCCCCGACGGAAAAAACCTAAGTACCCGATCACTTTTCTAGAACACATCGCGATCCGCCGTCGCCGTCGACCCGAAGATCGGGAGGGTCCAGAAGCTCTTCCCGGCACCCTGCCGGATAGGGGAATCGCCACCGGAGATCTTTTTCATCGCCATGCTTGCCTCCGGAGCGATGAGTGAGTAGTCTACCTTGGACTATGGGTCCATAGCAGTAGCTAGATGGTTGTCTTCTCCACCATGTGCTTCATGTTTAGATCTCATGAGCTGCCCTACATCATTGAGATCACCGTTATGTAATTCTACATGTTTGGTTTGTTGGGATCCGATGAATATTGGTGTTTATGATTGAGTTGTTGTACTGAAATATATCTTTTGTTATCTCTATGTTGTTTATGATCTTGCATGCTGATACGTCCAATTTGCATCACTATTTTATATCATAATTTGCTGTTATTCATTGATATATTTCATATGTAGACATGATACTTATGTTATTTCCTTTGTTTTCACATGTTTGATGATCATCGGAGGAGTTGCTGCCGGAGTCAGGATTCTGCTGGAAAAAGGACTATCAAGAGACCATATTTTGAAGATCAGGAAAATTCTAGAAAAATACCCAGAAATTATATTTTTCCAGAAGACTCAGGAAGCCAGAAGGGGGAGTCGAGAGGAGCCAGGGGGGCTCCACACGCCAGGGCGGCGCGGGCCTACCCCTGGCCGCGCCAGCCCTGCGTGGGGCCGCCCTGGCCCACCTCTGGTCTCGCCCCTCCGCGTACATCATCGTCCCCGAAAACCTAAGTGAGGGGGGGGGGGTTCAGAGTTAGACACAGCCGCCTCTGCGGGGCGGAGAACACCAGAGAGAGAAAGCTCTCCAGCAGGGAGAAATCTGCCGGGGAAATTCCTTCTCGGAGAGGGGAGATCGTCGCCATCGTCATCGCCATCGCACTGGACTTCATCGGGATCATCATCATCATCATCTCCATCACCAGCACCTTCATCTCCACCATCACCACGCCGTCCCGCTGTAACATCTTGAGTTGGATCTTGTTATATTCATAGGGGAAACTTTCCCGGTGTTGATTACTCTTGTAGTTGATGCTATTGAGTGGAACCATTGAATTAAGGTTTATGTTCAGATTGTTATTTACCCTTATTTCACCTCTGATCATGATCCATATGATGTCTTGTGAGTAGTTCGTTTAGTTCTTGAGGACATGGGAGAAGTCAAGATGCTAGTAGTGAATTATTGTTGAGAAATATTTAATGGTTTGATATTGTTGTGGTGCTATTTCACTAGTGGTGTCATGTGAACATCGACTACATGATACTTCACCTTTTATGGGCCTAGTGAGATGCATTATGTATTTGGCTACCGACTGTGGGGTTGCTGGAGTGACAGAAACCTAAACCTCCGTTGGGAAACCATTGCACCAGGGAGCGTAGGATCCTAGAGTTTAAGGCTGTGGTTAGATTTATCTTAATTACTTTCTTGTATTTGCGGATGCTTGCAAGGGGTATAATCACAAGTGTGTATTTATCCTAGTAAGGGTAGTGCGCTAGCACAGGTTCACCCCCATAACACTTACCAAACCAATAAATACTATTGGCTCTATGAAGCGAAAGCTCTTGACAGAAAACTCCCGTGTGTCCTCGAGAACGTTTGGTTATTATAAGAACACAACCGGCTTGTCCTTTGCTGAATAAAGGATTGGGCCACTTGCTGCAATTGTTACTACTGTCTTTTATTTACTCGCACTTTATTTACTCGTATTACCAAATACTCCTGAAAACCTGTTTGCTAGTATTTACAGTGATTCCTTGGTCAAAACTGCTCATCAACACCTTCTGCTCCTCGTTGGGTTCGACACTCTTATTTATCGAAAGTACTACGATACACCCCCTATACTTGTGGGTCATCAAGACTATTTTCTGGCGCCGTTGCCGGGGAGTGTAGCGCTATTGAAGAGGGGAATTGGTAAAGGTAACCGTCGTTGTGAGTATTGTTTTTATTTTGTCTTTTATTTTTGTTTTACTCTGCTATGGAGAACTCTCCATTTGGTTTCCTATTTGGAAACACATCCACTGCTACTGCTGCACATGCGGAGGAACCATCACCGCCACCGCCTGCTGAAATTGATCCTTTTAAAATACCTATGAAAATTGTTGGGCGTATTATGGATAACTGCTATTCAGGAGATGGAACTGTCCATCCGGGTGATCACTTACTATTTATACATGAATTATGCGAGTTGTTCAGATGTGCAAGTATTTCACCAAGCCAGGTTAAGAAGAAATTATTCTCATTATCATTGAAAGGCAAAGCTGAAGAGTGGTATCGACTACTCCAAGATGGTCCATCTATGGCATGGGAGGATATTGTGCCTCTCTTTTATTCCAAGTTTTATCCTCCAAGTGAAATTCATAAAGACCGTAACCGGATATATAATTTTTGGCCTCATGATGGAGAGAGTATTGCCCAAGCGTGGGGGAGATTGAAGTTACTAATGCTCAAATGCCCCATTCATGAGCTCCCCAATAATATTGTTATTAATAATTTTTATGCGCGGCTTACTCTTCCTGATAAGGATTATTTGGATGCTTCTTGCTTTGGATCATTTACTCATATGAAAGAAGATGCTAAGTGGAAACTTCTTGACCGTATACAAGAAAATGCTGAAGGTTGGGAAAACGACAAAGGTAGGAAGTCAGGTATAAACTATGATTATGAATGCATTAAATCTTTTATGGGAACCGATGACTTTCATAGTGTTAGCGCTACTTATGGTCTTGATTCCCAAATACTTGCTAATTGTCTTAAGGCTTTTGCCTCTTATATTGATGTTCCAAAGAAAGATTGGAACAAGTATCATGCGCCTTATAAAGATTCTATTAGTCATATTCCTGCTGCAGCTACTGAAGTTTGTACTGTTGAAAGCATTGTGCCTGAACCTTATTTTGAGAAGACACCTTTCCCTCCTAAGGTAAAAAAGTATTCTACTTTGGTAAGTGTGTCTAATAAAAGTACTAAGAAAGCTGCAGAACCTGATGAGCAAATTACTATTAAGTCCCCTGTAGCTATATTGAAGGATCTTGTTACTAAAGATGTAGGGGATGAATATATTCTTTTTTGTGAAGATGCTTCTAACATTCTTTCACATCCTAAAAAGCACAGGAAAGCAAGTGTTCCTGTTATTTCTGTCAGGATTGGAGATCATTGCTATTATGGTTTATGTGATATTGGTGCTAGTGCAAGTGCTATTCCCTTAGAGCTTTACAAAGAAATCATGCACGAGATTGGCGCTTGCGAACTTGAAGATATTGATGTGGTTGTTCAGCTTGCTAACGGAGAGACAGTTTGGCCTCTTGGTATTGTTCGAGATGTGGAAGTTCTATGCGGTAAGACTAAATACCCTACTGATTTTCTAGTACTTGGTAAGGAGGCTAGTAAAACTTGTCCTATTATTTTTGGTAGACCCTTTTTGAACACTTGTGGTGCCGTGATAGATTGTAAGAAGGAGAAATTTTTTCCTAAGTTTAATGGAGAGTCTTATGAGTTTAATTTTTCCAAGTTTGCTAAGACTTCTTATGAAAATGACACGCCTAATGAAAATTTTCGAGTTGAGCAGCTTGCTTCTATTGCTCTTGCCCCTAATAATGCCTTGCAGCAATTCATGGAAGATCACGAAAGTGATGTTTTTAGCAAGGAAAGAGAAGAGATTGACGATATTCTCCTTCGTCAACCACCATTACTCAAGCATAATCTACCTGTGGAGGATCTTGGTACCACTTTGCTGCCTAAAGAAGATCCTGTGTTTGAATTAAAGCCTTTGCCTGATGACCTCAAATATGCTTATATTGATGATAAGAAAATATATCCTGTTATTATTAGTTCTAAACTTTCAGGAAGGGAAGAAGAAAGATTATTGGAAATATTGAGGAAACACCGAGGAGCTATGGGATATACTCTGGATGATTTAAAAGGGATTTCTCCCACTTTATATCAGCATGCCATTAATATAGAGAAAGATGCGAAGCCAGTTGTGGAGCATCAGCGCCGCCTAATTCCCAAGATGAAAGATGTGGTAAGAAATGAGGTATTAAAGCTCCTTGATGCTGGTATTATTTATCCTATTGCTGATAGTAGATGGGTTAGTCCTGTTCATTGTGTTCCTAAGAAAGGAGGTATGACTGTTGTGCCTAATGAGAATAACGAGCTTATTCCTCAAAGGGTAGTTGTTGGTTATAGAATGTGCATTGATTATAGGAAGGTAAACAAAGTTACTAAGAAAGATCATTACCCTTTACCGTTTATAGATCAAATGCTAGAAAGGTTGTCTAAGAAGGCTCATTTTTGTTTCCTTGATGGTTATTCTGGTTTTTCTCAAATTGCTGTTAAGAAGGATGACCAAGAGAAAACCACTTTTACTTGTCCTTATGGAACTTATGCTTATAGACGTATGCCATTTGGTTTATGCAATGCTCCTGCTACTTTTCAAAGATGCATGTCTGCTATTTTTCATGGCTTTTGTGAAGAAATTGTGGAGGTTTTCATGGACGATTTCTCCGTCTATGGAACTTCTTTTGATAATTGTTTGCACAACCTTGATAAAGTTTTGCAGAGGTGCGAAGAAACTAACCTTGTTCTTAATTGGGAGAAATGCCACTTTATGGTAAATGAAGGAATTGTCCTTGGACATAAAATTTCTGAAAGAGGTATTGAAGTTGACAGAGCAAAAGTGGAGGCAATTGAGAAAATGCCTTGTCCAAGAGATGTTAAAGGTATTCGTAGTATTCTTGGTCATGTTGGTTTCTATAGGAGGTTTATTAAGGATTTCTCTAAGATTTCAAAGCCTCTTACCAATCTTCTTCAAAAGGATGTACCATTTGTCTTTGATGATGATTGTAAGGAAGCTTTTGAAACTCTTAAGAAGGCTTTAACTACTGCTCCTATTGTTCAACCACCTGATTGGAATTTACCTTTTGAAATTATGTGTGATGCTAGTGATTTTGCTGTTGGTGCTGTTCTTGGACAGCGCGTTGATAATAAGTTGAATGTTATTCATTATGCTAGTAAGACTCTTGATGCTGCTCAGAAAAATTATGCTACTACTGAGAAAGAGTTTCTTGCTGTTGTTTTTGCTTGTGATAAGTTTAGATCTTACATTGTTGATTCTAAAGTTACTATTCATACTGCTCACGCTGCTATTAGATATCTTATGACTAAGAAGGATGCTAAGCCTAGGCTTATTAGATGGGTGTTACTTTTACAAGAGTTTGATTTGCATATCGTAGATAGGAAAGGTGCTGAAAATCCTGTGGCTGACAACTTGTCTAGATTGGAAAACATTTCTTTTGATCCTATTCCTGTTAATGATAGTTTTCCAAATGAACAGTTGGCTGCAATTAATGTAACTTCACGAGACCTTCCTTGGTATGCTGATTATGCTAACTTTATTGTTTCCAAGTATTTGCCTCCGACCTTTACAGCTCAGCAAAGAAGAAAATTCTTCTACGATTTGAGGCATTATTTTTGGGATGACCCACATTTATATAAAGAAGGAGTTGATGGTATTATGAGAAGATGCATACCAGAATATGAGCAACAAGAGATATTAAGAAAATGCCATAGCAGTGCTTATGGAGGGCATCATGCTGGAGATAGAACCGTGCAGAAGGTTCTACAATCAGGTTTTTATTCGCCAACCCTCTTTAAGGATGCCAGAAGGTATGTTTTATCTTGTGATGAATGTCAAAGAGTTGGAAATATTTCTAGATGAAATGAAATGCCTATGAATTACACTCTAGTTATTGAACCGTTTGATTGTTGGGGATTTGACTTTATGGGTCCTTTTCCTCCTTCAAAAGGCTATACCCATATACTTGTTGATGTTGATTATGTTACTAAATGGGTAGAAGCCATACCCACAAAGAGTGCCGATGGTGAGACTTCGTTAAAAATGCTTAAGGATGTTATTTTTCCGAGGTTCGGAGTGCCTAGATATCTTATGACTGACGGAGGTTCTCATTTTATTCACGGTAGTTTTAGAAAGACTCTTGCTAAGTATGATGTCAATCATAGAATTGCTTCTGCTTATCATCCCCAAACTAGTGGACAGGTAGAGCTTTCAAATAGGGAGATCAAGTCTATCTTGCAGAAGACTGTTAATAAATCTAGGAAAAAACTGGGCTAGTAAGTTAAACGACGCTTTATGGGCTTATAGAACTGCTTATAAGAATCCCATGGGTATGTCTCCTTATAAGATGGTTTACGGAAAAGCGTGTCACTTGCCTTTAGAATTAGAACACAAAGCTTTTTGGGCAGTGAGAGAGCTTAATAGAGATTTTAAACTAGCCGGTAAGAAGAGGTTGTTAGATTTGAGTTCTCTAGATGAGTGGAGAAACGAAGCGTATGAGAATGCCAGACTTTTCAAAGAGAAAGTCAAGCAATGGCATGATAAGAGAATTCTTAAGAGAGAGTTTCATGTTGGTGAGAAAGTTCTTTTGTATAGGTCTCGTCTCAGATTTTTTGCAGGAAAATTACTTTCTAAATGGGAAGGACCATATGTTATTGTGGAAGTGTACCGCTCAGGTGCTATCAAGATTGCTTCATTGAAAGATGATTCTACACAAGTGGTGAATGGGCAAAGACTCAAGCATTATATTTCTGGAGATTCTTATAATGAAGATGTTGATGTTATTGAAACAGTTTCTCCGGAAGATTACATCCAAGACAAATTGCAGGAACCTGCAGAGTCCGCTTCCGAATAGGTAACAGTTCTAGTCAGAAAAGTTTCGCGAAAAGTTCTTCTTTTAATATTTTTGCTATTTTTACTAAATATGAAAAATCACGAGATGAAAAAGGGCAGGAAAAAGAGTCCATGTGTGTCTCACACACGGGTGGCGCGGGCCCACCCCTGGCCGCGCCACCCCTGTGTGAGAACACCCCGGAACTCGTTTCCGTCCCGTTTTACTCCTGTGACTTCGCTTCGATGTATAATTTTCGTCTATTTAACCCCCCGGAGTCTCCGAGGTCTGTATCTCGTTTTCTCGTCGTGTTTTGTTTCGAGCTGTTTCTGTCAGGAGTTGATCTTAAGCTTGGGGGAGTCATGGCCTCTTCAAGCGGTGACAAGGAGAAGACACCTCCGGAAGGTGACACCAAAGATTTCCGGCTGAAAGAAGAAGTTGAAAGCGAAGACGAGGACGAAGATCAAAGTCCAAGGCCGAACACCGTGATTGCCAGCATAGGGGTGGTGACAGATCATGACAAGTTCAAGAAGAGTGCTCGCATAAGGACCGGAGGGGGTGTGCCACGTCACACCTTATCTCCACGGACATCTCCGCCAAGCCAAAACCCTTTCCATACTCTAATTCACGAACATCAGTTCCAAAAGGTGCCCAAATCACGATTACCCTCTGGCTGGGATATAGATCGTTCTAACAATGCAGGGACAGGGAGCTCCAAGAGTGAAGAAGGATGGGGAAATAATTCCAAGAGCTGGGATTCTCTTGCTGACAGGTTCATGAACCGTGTTGAGCACAATTCTGAGATGATTCGTAACCTCGAGTACAAGATTGATGATTTGAAGGACTTGATTGAGAAGCTTATTAGAGATTATCCACCGCCGCCACCAAAGGAGTAATTCATCATCGGTATAGGCATCCCCTTGGCTTGTTCCAAGCTTGGGGGAGTGCCGCGGTATCACATCATTACCTTTCGCTCATTTACTTTTCAAGTAGAGTCTTATCATGAATAGAGAAGTTATCATATAGAATAGTTTGCAGTTGGAAGTATCTTCCTTAGTTAGTTATCTATGTATCCCTTGGTGTGAGTTGCGGTAATGAAATATTAATGAGAAGTTTTATCGTTTACTTTTCGCACACTTTATGTTAGTCTGCAATCTCTCTTATGTGACTAGTCTTGTTGATTGGTATTGGTATCACATTGGGAGCATGAGTAGATTTAGTTGGTTTTGGCAAACCTAGCTTGGTCAGTAGCAACTTTACCTTGAGGTTTGAGTAGAAAAGAATAAAGAAGTGCTTGCAGTTTCATCACTTCAGTTTTCCCTTATGTTTGGCTTACAAGCATTGTTATTCTTAAAGTTAAAATCGTTGTACCTTCAAGGGAGTTTGCATGATTGTTCTTATTATATGTATGTTTGTTTGTTTCATGCAACTCTTATGCTTGCTACCCAGCCTTGCTAGCCAAAAACCTGTACTGAGAGGAAATACTTCTCGTGCATCCAAATCCCAAAAACCAAGTTACTTCCAAAGAGTCCACTATAAATTCCTATGCATGGTATTTTAAGCCATTCCAAGCAAATTTTCATGTGCTACCTTTCAAAAACCTTCAAACATTTCTCATTTTGTGCCACTGTTTTTAGCTCATGAGGACGTAGTGGATGGGTTTGTTATCTTCCATACTAAATTAAGTACCCTTCGACTAGGCAGCTTCATCTGCTCGTCATTAATTTTGCAAGGGAGCTGGTCAGACCATTATAATCTTAAAAAGAAAAAGAAAGAAAAAGGCACTCCTCCAATGGAATGTGAAAGTTGGTCGGCACCCGATGGAATCGGTTAGCCATGGTTTGAGAAAGGAAAAAGGTGGGGAGGAGTGCAAAGCTATAAAAGAGCACCAAAGTGCCAATTAATCAAACATCTCGGAACCGCTCTCACTTGTTTAGTATGGAAGATATCAAGAACTCCGTTGCTAGTCGTTGACAAAAGCAACCACCTCTCAAAATAACTTTTACCTCTGTTTTACAAATGAAAAGCTCTAGCACATGTTTAATCCCTGCTTCCCTCTGCGAAGGGCCTATCTTTTACTTTTATGTTGAGTCAACCTATTTCCCTCTGTCTCAAGCAAGCATTTGAGTTGTTGTGTTTCACTCATCCATATGTTGATCCGTTTAATCATGTTTACTATCTTCCTTGTTTTGTATAATGCTTTTGTCTGAAGGAATATATCTTTGAAAGTTTTCTTTGAATGCAAAAGTTTATTTTGTTGAGCATATAGTCTTTGCTATATTAGCTCTGTTTTAAAAGGCTCCGTTTAAAAGAGAGAATAGTTTGTTCTCCGTTCTTTGACCAAGAACTAAGGTTTGCCATTGCTAATTAAAATTTACTTTGTGCATCTTTACATGTGATTCCCTTTTACCTATTGCAAGTCTATATCTTATAAAGGGAAGTTGCTGTCTATTATAATTTGTGCCTTAGTAAATGTGATGCTTCTTGTCCGTATTTTGATTATCGACACTTCACTCCATAAACATGTGGTCATGTTTACCGAGTTTAGTTTTCGCTTGGGGACAAGCGAGGTCTAAGCTTGGGGGGGTTGATACGTCCAATTTGCATCACTATTTTATATCATAATTTGCTGTTATTCATTGATATATTTCATATGTAGACATGATACTTATGTTATTTCCTTTGTTTTCACATGTTTGATGATCATCGGAGGAGTTGCTGCCGGAGTCAGGATTCTGCTGGAAAAAGGACTATCAAGAGACCATATTTTGAAGATCAGGAAAATTCTAGAAAAATACCCAGAAATTATATTTTTCCAGAAGACTCAGGAAGCCAGAAGGGGGAGTCGAGAGGAGCCAGGGGGGCTCCACACGCCAGGGCGGCGTGGGCCTACCCCTGGCCGCGCCAGCCCTGCGTGGGGCCGCCCTGGCCCACCTCTGGTCTCGCCCCTCCGCGTACATCATCGTCCCCGAAAACCTAAGTGAGGGGGGGGGGTTCAGAGTTAGACACAGCCGCCTCTGCGGGGCGGAGAACACCAGAGAGAGAAAGCTCTCCGGCAGGGAGAAATCTGCCGGGGAAATTCCTTCCCGGAAAGGGGAGATCGTCGCCATCGTCATCACCATCGCACTGGACTTCATCGGGATCATCATCATCATCATCTCCATCACCAGCACCTTCATCTCCACCATCACCACGCCGTCCCGCTGTAACATCTTGAGTTGGATCTTGTTATATTCATAGGGGAAACTTTCCCGGTGTTGATTACTCTTGTAGTTGATGCTATTGAGTGGAACCATTGAATTAAGGTTTATGTTCAGATTGTTATTTACCCTTATTTCACCTCTGATCATGATCCATATGATGTCTTGTGAGTAGTTCGTTTAGTTCTTGAGGACATGGGAGAAGTCAAGATGCTAGTAGTGAATTATTGTTGAGAAATATTTAATGGTTTGATATTGTTGTGGTGCTATTTCACTAGTGGTGTCATGTGAACGTCGACTACATGATACTTCACCTTTTATGGGCCTAGTGAGATGCATTATGTATTTGGCTACCGACTGTGGGGTTGCTGGAGTGACAGAAACCTAAACCTCCGTTGGGAAACCATTGCACCAGGGAGCGTAGGATCCTAGAGTTTAAGGCTGTGGTTAGATTTATCTTAATTACTTTCTTGTATTTGCGGATGCTTGCAAGGGGTATAATCACAAGTGTGTATTTATCCTAGTAAGGGTAGTGCGCTAGCATAGGTTCACCCCCATAACACTTACCAAACCAATAAATACTATTGGCTCTATGAAGCGAAAGCTCTTGACAGAAAACTCCCGTGTGTCCTCGAGAACGTTTGGTTATTATAAGAACACAACCGGCTTGTCCTTTGCTGAATAAAGGATTGGGCCACTTGCTGCAATTGTTACTACTGTCTTTTATTTACTCGCACTTTATTTACTCGTATTACCAAATACTCCTGAAAACCTGTTTGCTAGTATTTACAGTGATTCCTTGGTCAAAACTGCTCATCAACACCTTCTGCTCCTCGTTGGGTTCGACACTCTTATTTATCGAAAGTACTACGATACACCCCCTATACTTGTGGGTCATCAAGACTATTTTCTGGCGCCGTTGCCGGGGAGTGTAGCGCTATTGAAGAGTGGAATTGGTAAAGGTAACCGTCGCTGTGAGTATTGTTTTTATTTTGTCTTTTATTTTTGTTTTACTCTGCTATGGAGAACTCTCCATTTGGTTTCCTATTTGGAAACACATCCACTGCTACTGCTGCACATGCGGAGGAACCATCACCGCCACCGCCTGCTGAAATTGATCCTTTTAAAATACCTATGAAAATTGTTGGGCGTATTATGGATAACTGCTATTCAGGAGATGGAACTGTCCATCCGGGTGATCACTTACTATTTATACATGAATTATGCGAGTTGTTCAGATGTGCAGGTATTTCACCAAGCCAGGTTAAGAAGAAATTATTCTCATTATCATTGAAAGGCAAAGCTGAAGAGTGGTATCGACTACTCCAAGATGGTCCATCTATGGCATGGGAGGATATTGTGCCTCTCTTTTATTCCAAGTTTTATCCTCCAAGTGAAATTCATAAAGACCGTAACCGGATATATAATTTTTGGCCTCATGATGGAGAGAGTATTGCCCAAGCGTGGGGGAGATTGAAGTTACTAATGCTCAAATGCCCCATTCATGAGCTCCCCAATAATATTGTTATTAATAATTTTTATGCGCGGCTTACTCTTCCTGATAAGGATTATTTGGATGCTTCTTGCTTTGGATCATTTACTCATATGAAAGAAGATGCTAAGTGGAAACTTCTTGACCGTATACAAGAAAATGCTGAAGGTTGGGAAAACGACAAAGGTAGGAAGTCAGGTATAAACTATGATTATGAATGCATTAAATCTTTTATGGGAACCGATGACTTTCATAGTGTTAGCGCTGCTTATGGTCTTGATTCCCAAATACTTGCTAATTGTCTTAAGGCTTTTGCCTCTTATATTGATGTTCCAAAGAAAGATTGGAACAAGTATCATGCGCCTTATAAAGATTCTATTAGTCATATTCCTGCTGCAGCTACTGAAGTTTGTACTGTTGATTCAGCTGCTGGAGGCACTTTTATGTCCCTTACCTTGGGCGCCGCAACAAAGCTACTTGACAACATGATGGTAAATTATTCCGAATGGCACACCGAGAGAGCTCCACAAGGTAAGAAGGTAAATTCTGTTGAGGAAACCTCTTCCTTAAGTGATAAGATTGATACCATTATGGCTATGCTTGCTAATGATAGGACTCATGTTGATCCTAATAATGTTCGTTTGGCCTCTCTGGTTGCTCAAGAAGAGCATGTTGATGTGAATTTCATTAGAAACAATAATTTTAACAACAATGCTTATAGGAACAATTTTGCTAGTAACCATTATAGGCCGTATCCTTCTACCAATGGTAATGGTTATGGTAATTCTTATGGTAATTCCTCCAACAACACTAGGGCCGCGCCCTCCGAGTTTGAGGTAATGCTCAAGGACTTCATCGGTAAGCAAACTGCTTTTAACAAGTCTGTTGAGGAAAAGTTAGGCAAAATTGATATTCTTGCTTCTAAAGTTGATAGCCTTGCTCATGATGTTGAACTTCTGAAATTAAAAGTGTTGCCTAATGATGTGAAAGAGAACAATGTTTTTGCTACCGCTAATGCTATTCAAGTTGGAATTGATGAAAATATTAGATTGTTAGCAGAATTGCATGCCAGGTGGGAAAGAGAAGACGAGATGGCTAGAGAGATGAAGGTATGTACTATTACTACCTCTAATGATGTTGCTCCTAATGCTAGCAATCCTCTTACTTTGATTGGTGTAGAGAAAACTCCCACTCCTTGTGTTAAAAAGCCTAAAACTGCCAAAACTTTTTCTCAAAAGAGTGCTGAAATTTTTCGGAGTGTGGGAGATGATAGCTCTACTTCTTTTAATGATTTTGATGTTGATGGCTGCAATATATCTGAAGTTATTTTGTTCTTGCAAAAGCTTGCTTTGATCCCAATGCTAGTTCTTTAAATATTGCTTTTATTAAGCATATTACCAATGCTCTCATGAAAATTAGGGATGAAAAGTTGAAGCAAAAAGCCTCCGTTCCCAAGAAGTTAGAAGATGGTTGGGAACCCATCATTGATATGCATGTTAATGGTTATGATTGCCATGCTTTATGTGATCTAGGTGCTAGTATTTCTATCATGCCTAGAAAGATTTATGACATGCTTGATTTACCACCGCTTGAAAAATGTTATTTTGATGTTCCTATTGCTGATGTTGCTAAGAAGAAACCTTTGGAAAGGATTAATGATGTTCTTATTATGGTTAACAATAACCTTGTTCCCGTTGATTTTCTTGTTATAGACGTTGAATGCCATGCTTCATGTCCTATTATTTTGGGAAGACCCTTTCTTCGAACTGTAGGTGCCATCATTGATATGAGGGAAGGCACCATCAAATATCAATTCCCACTGAAGAAAGGTATGGAACACTTCCCTAGGAAAAGAAAGAAATTACTTTTTGACTCTATTCTTAGAGCAAATTATGAGCTTGATGCTTCATCACTTGATATTACTTGATTCGCAATTTTCTGCGCCTAGCTCAAAGGCGTTAAAGAAAAGCACTCTTGGGAGATAACCCAATGTTTTATTTTCAGTACTTTTTCTTTTATTTGAGTCTTGGAAGTCATTACTACTGTAATGACCGCAACTTATCTTGTTTATTTCGTTTTTGTGCCAAGAGAAGCCTCTAATTCGAGTGAGGTAAAGATTTGGGGATGTTGCTGTCCTGAAACTGTTTTCGGTGCTGCACCGTAAAAATTCGTATAAATTCTCTGTATATCTTTTGGACCTGAGATTTCTTGTGCATATGCCCCAGGTTATATCCAAACTTTCGTTAGTTGAACACTTTGTGATTTGAGCAACAGAAAACCCCTCAAAAATTCGACCTTTGTCAGCTGTTTAGTTTTGACAGATTTCTGCCAATATTTGTGTTTGCCACTTTATCGCTTTCTTTTGAGTTCTTTTGATCATGGAACTTTTGGGGAGGTTGCTACAGTAGTATGTGCTATATATGTGGTGGTTTTGAGTTGAAACCTGAAGCAAAAAGAGGTTGATTATATGTTATGCTTACACTAATGTTGCTAATAGAATTGTGTTTAGTTTTGTATGAAGGAAGTTTTCAAGTGTAGGGATTGGAGAATGATGAGATGAGTTGGAGAATGGACAAAAGCTCAAGCTTGGGGATGCCCATGCATCACCCCAAGAAATATCCAAGAAGTACAAGCGTCAAAGCTTGGGGATGCCCCCGAGGCACCCCTTCTTCATCGGCAAATATCAGGTCACCTTTCAAGACACTATATTTTTATTGCTTCATGCACTATGTGTTTTTCTTGGAGCGTCAGTTGTTTTAGTTTTCTTAGTTGGTTTAGTTAGTTTGTTTGCTCCAATAAATGGTTGGACCCCAACAAATTTCCTTTGGAGGAGATGTACTCGTTTTCATTTGCAAAGAACACTCCGTTTTTCATTCTTACAATTTCACCGGGTGTTCTCCTTTTTCCGCTACTGCTTTTGGTTTTCGTTTTCACCTTGATTTGCGTTCAGACCTTGTCATATCTTTTCATCAAGGTGTATTTTTGCCTCTGATCTTAATTGGTTTTCATCAAAAGAGGTGTCTTAAAAAATTTCAAATGGTGTTGGAAAAGAGAAAAAGCTTTATGCAAAATAGTGGTACAAGAAGGAGCTTGTGTAGACTGCGGCTTAGGCTTTTTCATGTCATGCTTGATGTCTTTTTTATAGTATGCTTAGTGGTTTTGCTGTAGCATGACTTGTCTAAAATAATTGAGATTGCTTAATGAGCCTTTGAAAAAATCATGTGTTGTTTTTATTGTATGGAAGCATTATTCTGGTTTTCTCCTTGATGCTTTATTTGGGTTGACTTGGCGCATGCTCACACATGTTAGACTCTTACAAAGTCGCCAATAGCCTCTATGATCATTTAGTTTTTGACTTTTGATGCCATCTTATGCTTCTTTTAATGTTGCTTTGTCGCTTTGCATGATTATGGCCATTATTGCTCTCTTAGTTGGTCACTCCCAGTCTTTTGCTAGCCCTCGCCTTGTACTGAGTATGAGCTCTACTCGTGCATCCAACTCCTAAAAGCCAAAGTTTTCCAAAGTGTCCACCATACATACCTACTAGCAATTTGCTATTCCAAGTAAATTTGACTTGCTTTTATTTTCTCTTCAAATTAAACTCTTACCAGTGTTATGCGAAATTCGGTTAGTAAAGCTCTCACGAACCGGAAGGCACACTTTACTTTTTCCTGTTCTTAAAAATTTGACATTGTGGTCTCTTATGTTGAGTTGTTATGCTTGCAAGTTGTAAGTTGGAGACTAGCCCAGCCATGCAGTCATGGGCAAGCTTTCAACATTGCACTTCTTATTTGAGTTGATATCGTGATCTTTTGTTTATGGATGCCCGCGGTGTGAAATGAATTGGGAATCTTGTGGGGATCATGGAGTTTGTATATGTGTTGGGGAAACGCCGGGCCGCTAATCTAAGCCATGCATAATTCATGGTGGAAATTTGCAGCATACCCATGGTGAACATATGACGACGCATCTCACAATAAAAAGCTAAACAAATGGCAAATAAAAGAGATGTCGAGGTGTTCATTGTCTGCTTGTCCTGTCATTTTGGTGTGGGCTTGTACCATGTCATCGGGCACAGAGGTACCCCATTGGCGGTTCTCAATGATATGCATATATTTACAATGACAAGAGCCTTGCTTGGGACTCTAAGTAAAGTAGCATGAGGTTTGGGTACTCGTATTCACGGGGCACGAGGTTTTCAACTTATGATTTGTCAAGCATATGCATCATAATTGTTCTCGCATTAACTTTAACCATTCAAGATGCTTATGATGGGGGCAATGACAGCTCAAAGCCGGTAAGTACCATAATTTTTGAAGGTTATAAAACTTGCAATCACTGCTTCCCTCTGCGAAGGGCCTTTCTTCTACTTTTATGTTGAGTCACCATCTTCTATCTTTATGCACCATTAAGAGAGCATAGTTGTCATTCTTAGTATAATGTGCATTGTCCCAAAGTTTTCATTGATTGATTCATATTGTTGGTTTCACTTGTTCTCAAATTATTTGTATCTAGTCGCCCTCTTAAACTTGAAGGTGTCCTATGCATTTATGTTTTGCTCTCTTTGAAGGACAAGCTGAAAACCATTTGTATGTTTTCCTTATGATTTGAACACACGTTTGACTTTCATTGTTTCATTTTCATGATCTTTTGTTTGTGTTCATTTGCATGTTTACAACATGGTTGCTAAGTTCTATTGTCAAGATTATATCTTTCATGCCCATGTTTTAAGTTCTTATGATCCCAGCTCACAAATGCTTACATATATGATCAAGATTGTTTAGGTGCATGTCACCTCAAAAATTATTATTTTGTTATCACTTACCTACTCGAGGACGAGCAGGAGTTAAGCTTGGGGATGCTTGATACGTCTCCAACGTATCTATAATTTTTGATGCTCCATGCTTGTTTTTACACCATTTGCCTATTGTTTCGTTACACTTCGTGGCACTTTTATGCATTTTCCGGAACTAACCTACTAACAAGTTGCCGCAGTGCCAGTTCCCTGTTTTCTGCTGTTTTTGTGTTTCAGAAGTGATACACAGGAAATATTCTCGGAATTGGATGAAACAAGTTCCTGAAGTCTTATTTTACACGGAAGCTTCCAGAGATCCGAAGGAGAGTAGGAGGGGAGCCACCAGGGGCCCACATGCTAGGCCGACGCGGCCAGCCCCTGGGCCGCGCCAGCAAGGTGTGAGGCCACCTGGCCCCTCCTCTGACATCGCCCCTTCCCCTATAAAGACACCCCGACGAACAAAACCTAAGTACCCGATCACTTTTCCAGAACACATCGCGATCCGCCGCCGCCATCGACCCGAAGATCGGGAGGGTCCAGAAGCTCTTCCCGGCACCCTGCCGGAGAGGGGAATCACCACCAAAGGTCTTCTTCATCGCCATGCTTGCCTCCGGAGCGATGAGTGAGTAGTCTACCTTGGACTATGGGTCCATAGCAGTAGCTAGATGGTTGTCTTCTCCACCATGTGCTTCATGTTTAGATCTCATGAGCTGCCCTACATGATTGAGATCACCATTATGTAATTCTACATGTTTGGTTTGTTGGGATCCGATGAATATTGGTGTTTATGATTGAGTTGCTGTACTAAAATATATCTTTTGTTATCTCTATGTTGTTTATGATCTTGCATGCTCTCCGTTGTTAGTAGCTATCTTGGCCGAGTAGTTGCTAGTGACTCCAAGAGGGGGTATTTATGCTCGATAGTGGGTTCATGCCTCTATTTAACCTGGGGGAGTGACAGAAACCTCTAAGGTTGTAGATGTGCTGTTGCTACTAGGGATAAAACAACATTCATATGCTCAAGGGCATATGCTTTGTTTACATTACACACTTTGCTTAATGCAATTATCTGTTGTTCGCAACTTAATACTTGTGGAGTTCTCGGATTGATTCGCCACAAGTGGATTATTAGTCATAGATGCAGTTGGATGGCGGTCTATGTATTTTGTTGTAATGCCCAGAGTAAATCTCATAGTGATCTTCTCAACATATCACATTTATCTTTATTCTATCAATTGCCCAACTATAATTTGTTTACCCAGCATGTGTTATTTATCTTATGGAGAGACACCACTAGTGAACTGTGGACCCCGGTCCTATTTCCATCATATTGCTATCACCTGTTTACTTTACTCGCACTGTTTACTTTACTCGCATACTATATTGTTTTCCACTCGATACGCTCATAACCTTTGTTTCAAGCAAACCAGTGAGATTGACAACCTCATCACAAGTTGGGAACAAAGTACTTGGTTGTGTGTGTGCAGGTTCCGCGTTGCAGCTAGCAAGCAAAGCTTGGATGAGGCGCCATATATAAATTGTCCGAAGCTATCGCAAACTAGCAAGCATCACCTTCAGTCGTTTGTCTCTCCTCTCCAAGAACGATAAACCTTGGTTTCTAAACTGAGGGAAAACTAGATGCTATACTCATCACACCTTCCTCTTGGGGTTCCCAACGGGCTGGTCATTCACCACGCATCAGTACACTATACATACCTATTAGCAATTTGCTATTCCAAGTACATTCGGCTTGCTTTTATCTATCCTTCAAATTAAACTTTTTGGTGTTATGTGAAAATTAGTCAGTAAAGCTCTCACGAACCTGATGGCACACTTCACTTTTCAGCTTTTAATAATTTTGACCATTGTGGCTCTCTTATGTTGATGTTATGCTTGCAAGCTGTAAGTTGTAGGTTAGCCCAACCATGCCGTCATGGGGCAAGCTTTCAACATTGCACTTTCTCTCATTTAGTTGATATCGTGATCTTTTGTTAATGGATACTCGCGATGTGAAATAAGTTGGAAACTTGTGAGCTCATGGAGTTTGTATATGTGTTAGAGAAACGCCTGGGCCGCTAATCTAAGCCATGCATCATTCATGGTGGAAATTTATAGCATGCCCATAGTGGACATTCAACGACGCATCTCACAATAAAAAGCTATACCAATGGTAAATAAAAGAGATGCCGAGGTGTTCATTGTTTGTTTGTCTTGTCATTTTGATGTGGGCTTGTTCCATATCATCGGGCAAGAGGTACCCCATTGGTGTTCTCGATGATACATGTATGCTTACAATGACAAGAACTTGCTTGGGACTTAAGTCGAGTAGCATGAGGTTTGGGTATTCGTACTTCACGGGACACGAGATTTTCGACTTATGATTTGTTAGCATATGCTTCGTAATTGTACTCGCATTAACCTTAACCACTCAAAATGCCTATGATGGGGGCAATGAGAGCTCAAAGCTAGTAAGTATCATAATTTTTGGAGGTTTATAAAACTTGTAATCACTGCTTCCCTCTGTGAAGGGCCTTTCTTTTACTTTTATGTTGAGTCTCCACCTTCTACCTTTATGCACCGTCTAAGAGAGCATAGTTGTCATTCTGAGTTTAATGTGCATAGTACCAAAATTTATTATTGATTGATTCATGATTATGGTTTTGCTTGTTCTTAAATTATTTGTATCTAGTCGCCCTCTTAAACTTGAAGGTCTCCTATGCATTTATGTTTTGCTATTCAATGAAGGACAAGCTGAAAACCACTTTGCTATGTTTTTCTATATGCTCTAAACACACACTTGACTTTCAATGCATTATTACTGATGATCTTTTGTTTGTGTTACTCTTCATGTTATAACATGGTTGCTAAGTTTTATTGTCAAGATTATGTCTCTTATGCCCATGTTTTAAGTACTTTGATCTCAGCACTCAATGCTTTACATCGTTGATCAAGATTGTGATGGTGCATGTCACCTCAAAAATTATTGTTTTGTTATCACTTACCTACTCGAGGAAGAGCAGGAGTTAAGCTTGGTGATGCTTGATACGTCTCAAACGTATCTATAATTTTTGATGCTCCATGCTTGTTTATGCACTATTTGCTTTGTGTTTTGTTACACTTCGTGGCGTTTTTATGCGTTTTCTGGAACTAACCTACTAACGAGATGCCACAGTGCCAGTTCCCTGTTTTCTGCTATTTTTGTGTTTCAGAAAAATTACACAGGAAATATTCTCGGAATTGGACGAAACGAAGCCCGAACCTCCTATTTTTCCCGGACGCGAGATGAAGACCGAAGGAGAGCTGGAGGGGGGCCAGGGACCCACCACACCAGGGGTTGGCGCGGGTGGTCCCCTGGGCGCACCACCCTATGGTGTGGAGGCCCTGGTCCACCTCTGACGCCGCCTCTCCGCCTATATAAAGCCTACCGACTCCAAACCCTAAATCAATCGGTGTTTTTCAAGAAAGAGTTCTGCAGCTCCACCGCCGCCATCGACGAATTTCGGGGGGACAGAAGTCTCTATTCTGGCACCCTTCCGGGACGGGGAAGTGCCCCCGGAGCCATCTCCATCGACTCCATCGCCGTCTCCATCGACTCCACTGCCATCTCCATCGACTCCACCGCCATCTCCATCGATGTTGCTATCTTCCATGATGAGGAGGGAGTAGTTCTCCCTCGGCGCTGAGGGCTCTACCGGTAGCTATGTGGTTCATCTCTCTCTCCCATGATGTGATCTATATGTGATCGTGAGCTTTGTATATAGTTGAATTGGTAGATGCTATTCTTCATATATTATGCTACTCTCGTGCTTTATTATTGTAATCTCCAGAGACACCTTGTAGCATGATGTGAAGGTGACAGTGTGCGCATTACGTGTGTCTCTTTGGCTAGTGTCTCTATGAATTTTTGGTGTTTGTTGGAACCATCTAGTGCGCTCAAGGTGATAGTGTGGGGCAATCTAGTTTGGGGAAATGCAAACTTTGAGGAGTGATTCGTAGCCCTACCCATGATTAGTGTTCGTTATCCATCGGAGAATAGTTTAGAGTAGCATAGTGAAGATAGTTATTTATGTGTTCAATTATGTTATCTTTGTTGAGAGTGTCCACTCGTTAAAGTATGATCCCTAGGCCTTGTTTCCAAGCATTGAAACACCATTTACATTCAGTTTTGTTACATGTTTGCTCGCAGCGATATTTATTTCAGATTACATTTACTACTTATAACCATCCATATTACTTGTATTTTACTATCTCTTTGCCGAACTAGTGCACCTGTATATCTGACAAGTGTATTGGGTGTGTTGGGGACACAAGAGACTTCTTGTATTGTAATTGCAGGGTTGCTTGAGAGGGATAGCTTTGCCTCCTCCTCCCTGAGTTCGATAAACCTTGGGTGATCCACTTAAGGGAAACTTGCTGCTGTTCTACAAACCTCTACACTTGGAGGCCCAACACTGTCTCCAAGAACAGACACGTGCGTAGATATCATAGCCATTCTATGGTGTTCTCTGCAAACTTAATACAAAGACGCACACGTTGATACATCCATTTTGCATCACTATTTTATATCATAATTTACTGTTATTCATTGATATATTTCATATTTAGAGATGATACTTATGTTATTTCCTTTATTTTACATGTTTGATGATTATTGGAGAATTCACTGCCGGGGTCAGGATTCTGCTGGAAAAAGGACTGTCAAGACACCATATTTCTGAAGATCAGCAACTCTCGGAAAATACCCAGAAGTTCCTATTTGGCCAGAAGACGGAAGTAGCCAGAAGGAGAGGGCGAGGTGAGACACCAAGGGCCCACACCTGCCCCTGGCGCGGGCCAGCCCTGGGCCATGCCACCAGGTGGTTTGGCCGCCCTGGCCCACCTCTGCCAGCACCCCTTTGCGTATATCATCTCCCCGAAAACCTAAGACTGGGGGGAAGATCGCAGAAAGACTCCGCCGCCTCTGCGGGGCGGAAAACACACCGAGAGAGAAAGCTCTCCAGCAGGTAGAAATCTGCGGGGAAATTCCTTCCCAGAGGGGGGAAATCATCGCCATCGTCACCGTCATCGAGCTGGGCTTCATCGGGATCATCATCATCATCACCATCGCCACCAGCACCTTCATCATAATTACCACGCCATCCCACTGTAACATCTTGGGGTGAATCTTGTCTAGTTCATAGGGGAAACTTTCCCGGTGTTGATTACTACTTGTAGTTGATGCTATTGAGTGAAACCGTTGAATTAAGGTTCATGTCCAGATTGTTATTCATCATTATTTCACCTCTGATCATGATCCATATGATGTCTTGTGAGTAGTTCATTTAGTTCTTGAGGACATGGGAGAAGTCAAGATGTTAGTAGTGGAACTATGTTGAGTAATATTTAATGGTTTGATATTTATGTTGTGGTGCTATTCTACTAGTGGTGTCATGTGAACGTCGACCACATGATACTTCGCCTTTATGGGTCTAGTGGACTGCATTGTGTATTTGGCTACTAATTGTGAACGTCGACTACATGATACTTCATCTTTAGGAAACCAGTGCACCAGGAAGTGTAGGATCTCAGAGTTTAAGGTTGTGGTTAGATTTATCTTAATTACTTTCGTGTAGTTGCGGATGCTTGCAAGAGGTGTAATCACAAGCATATGATCACAAGTGTGTATTAGTCCAAGTTGGGGTACTTCATTAGGATAGGTGCACCCCCATAACACCTATCAAACCAATGAAGATTAATCAACTGAATGAAGCGAAAGCACTTGACAGAAACTCCCGTGTGTCCTTAGGTACGTTTGGTTATCATAAGTAATACAACCGGATTGTCCTTTGCTCTAGAAAGGATTGGGCCACTCACATCAATTATTATTACTATCCTTTATTTACTCGTACTTTATTTATCTGTATTATCAAATACCCCTGAAAACCCGTTTGCTAGTATTTACAGTGATTCCTTGATCAAAACTGCTTGTCAACACCTTCTGTTCCTCGTTGGGTTCGACACTCTTATTTATCGAAAATACTACGATACACCCCCTATACATGTAGGTCATCACACGTCCGTTGCGGTTTCTAAAGCCGATGGCAAATCTAAACGATGAAAGTGATATCAAGGATCCCTTTCTTCCCCTTATTTTGTCCACTTTGATCTTCGACTTGCTCGTTGCTTTTTTTTCGATAAAGAACGCTTTATTACTTAAAGAGTTTTAAGCATACACCCGGCCTCTACATAACTAAGATGCACACAACCAATTTCCAGGTGTGGCAAACTAAAAAAGGCAAAATTACATATCATCATGAGCAATTGTAATCACGCCTAAGCTGACGGAATAATGCGAAGCCTATGTGGCTATCCATGTCGGGAAAAAGTATCCCTCGACGTAGCCTCCAAACATGCACAAACCTCCATAAAGAGGTCTCAATTCTCCACCCTCTGAAGAGAGGACCATAAACGAAGAGTATTGATACCCTGGTATATAACCTGCAAAATGGAAGAATTTTTGCCATTAAACACTTTATCATTTCAACATAGCCATAGCGACCAAATAAAGGCAATCGCTCCCACCCTAATATGCTTTTTATACCTATTATCTATTCCGTTTAGCCAATTCCCAAAGATGTTGGCAATACTGCATGGCGGAAATAAGGTTGAAGCTACTTGGATGACTAACCATATAGACCTTGCGAAACGATATTGGAAGAATAAGTGTTTAATTCTTTCGTCCCGATGACAAGAAAACACAAGTTCTACTTCCATTCCCGTTCCGTTTTGCAAGATTATATTTGGTTAAAATTACTCATTTACGTAAGTACCATCCAAATACTAATACGTAATGGGAGTTTCAATTTCCAAAAGCCTATTATTAGTACCCTTATCGACTGGCAAATCAGGTGAAAATAGTGCATTGTACATGGATGCTACCGAAAACTTACCATTTTCTTGTAGGTTTGATACGTTGCAAACGTATCTATAATTTTTGATGCTCCATGCTTGTTTTACACTAATTGCTTTATATTTTGTTTACACTTTGTGGCATTTTTATGCATTTTCTGGAACTAACCTATTAACAAGATGCCACAGTGCCAGTTCTTGTTTTCTGCTATTTTTCTATTCTAGTTTTTACTAAAGGAAATATTCTTAAAATTGGACGAAACAAAAGCCAAAGTTCCTATTTATCTGACACGACAACGGAGTCCAAAGGGGAGACGGAGACCAGCCAGGAGCCGGCCACACCAGAGGGTGGAGCGGGTGCTACCTGGCCGTGCCACCCTATGGTGTGGGCCCCTCGGGTGCCCTCTGACATCGCCCTTCCGCCTATAAATTCACTTCATCGGGAAAACCCTAAGAGCCCGAACATCTATCCATGAAAAGTACTGTAAGCCACCGCCGTCGTGGACCCTAGTTCGGGAGGGTCTAGAAGCTCTTCCTGGCACCCTGCCGGAGAGGGGAATCATCACTGGAGGCCTTCTTCATCGCCATGCCTGCCTCCGGAGTGATACGTGAGTAGTTCACCTTTGGACTACGGATCCATAGCAGTAGCTAGATGGTTGTCTTCTTCTCTTTGCACCTCCATGTTTAGATCTTGTGAGCTGCCTACATGATCAAGATCATCTTGATGTAATTCTACATGTTGTGTTTGTTGGGATCCGATGAATATTTACTACTATGTCAAGTTGATTATTGATTTATCATGTCTATGTTATTTGTGATCTTGCATGCTCTCCGTTGCTAGTAGATGCTTTCGCCAAGTAGATGCTTGTAACTCTAAGAGGGAGTATTTATGCTCGATAGTGGGTTCATGCCTCTAGTAATCTGGGAGAGTGACAATAACTTCTAAGGTTGTAGGTATGCTGTTGCTACTAGGGAGAAAACAACAATCTTTTGTTCAAGGATAATTGTATTGTTTACATTACACACTTTGCTTAATGCAATTATATGTTGCTTGCAACTTAATACCCAAAGGTTGTTCGGATAATATTCCCGAGGGTGGATTATTAGTCGTAGATGCAGTTGGATTACGGTCTATGTATTATGTTGTAATGCCCAAATGATTCCCATAGTGATCTTCATGACATGTACATGCATTGTTATGTATTCTCTATTTTGTCAATTGCCCAACTATAATTTGTTCACCCAGCATGTTATTTATCTTTCTGGAGAGACACCTCTAGTGAACTGTGGATCCCGGCCTATTCTTTTACATTTATCTTACCATCTACTGCAAAAACTGTTTACTTTCCGCTATTATTATTTTACTTCACCGCAAACAAACATCTCCTTCCACATTGTACGTCTAATCCTTTGTTTTCAGCAAACCAGTGAGATTGACAACCTCACTGTAAGTTGGGGCATAGTAGTTTGGTTGTGTTGTGTGCAGGTTCCACGTTGCTGCTGGCGCCGACCGTGCGCCATCAACTGTTTTCTGGCGCCCTGTCAAAAGTCAGCTAGCAACAACCTTCAGAAGTGATTTCTTTCTCCTACTGGTCTATTAAACTTTGGTTTTATACTAAGGGAAAACTTGCTGGTGTGCCCATCATACCTTCCTCTTGGGGTTTCCCAATGGGTCATGTGAGACATCAAGGTTCCAACGAAATACATCATGGTCGGGTTGTAATTGGATATTCGCCATACATAGCAGCAAGGCATTCCAAGATACAAGTCGCTGACCAGACAAATCTCTTCTAAACGACACATTTGGAGGAGAAGTCTCCAAAATCTTAGCGATGGTATCGCCTTTATTTCGCAAAATATTGTACAATGCCGGATACTATTCCCGAAGAGATGTGGTACCAAGCCACTTATCTTCCGAGAACCTTATCTCTGATCCATCCTTTATAGAAAAGTCCCAAGGCGGAAGAAAATTTCTTCGTTGCCATTAGGCCAGACCAAAAAGTGAATCCCCTGGCTTCCAAAGAACCTGGGATAACGCCTTTGAGACAATATATATCTTTTTAGTATGTTTTGCCAAGTCCCTTCTTCAGTTAGAAGTTTAAACAACCATTTCCCTAGGAAAGCCATATTCTTGATCGACAGGTCATGAATACCGAGCCCTACTTGGTCTTTGGGACAGCAAACAACACTCCATTTAGCCAATCAATATTTCTTTTTCTCGCTATCCCCTTGCCAAAAGAATCTAGACCAGAAGTAATCCAGTTTTAAGTCTTGCTTGTTGAATATACCTATCATGTCTATGATATCATCTAGATGAAGACATGCTTGCTTCCTTTAAGGCTACACATACTTTCTGTTGGGCCATGTCCCTCCACATGAAGGTGTGTCGCCAGCCTAACACCGGCCCAAGAAGTTTAACACATATCAACCGTTGATAGAGGTTCGCATTCAACGGCTGAGGTGTCTCCTTGAGTAGGTATAAGGAGAAAACCCTAGCCACCCTTAGTGGCTATGTGAGAGAGCAAGAGAGCAAGCCAAGAACATGACTGTTGCTATGAGAGGGTGAGAGACCACACTAGAACACCACAACCAAGTGAGAATAGAGAAGAAGAAGAAGAAGAAGAAGAAGAAGAAGAGGTGAATTTGTCCCAATTTCTAAGATCTAATCAGTATGTATTTAAGCTGGTGGTTGGAGGCTCAAATCCGCTTGGATTGGCTCCAAACTTGGTGATCCTGTTACTTGCTTTGGGTACTTCAATCCGGTTACACTGTTTGGGATTTGGGTTAGTGGAGATTCAGATTTGAGACCAGTTTTGTCAGTTCAGACTACTGTAGTTTCAGCACAGAGCAATTTTGGGAAACAAACAGTTTGGGTAGATAAACAGTGTCCTATTGAGCTGATTTTTGGTCAGTATGCTGGTAACACATATGTCTACTTGTCTACCAAGTTTCATGCTTTTTGGATCTACGGTTCAAGAGAAGTTTGGTGATTGCTGAAGAGGACAGAAATTGTGATATCTCTGCTTTGTTGTATCTTACCTCTTGTGGTTGTTGTTGTGCCGGTGGGCAACGAGGAGAAGTGTGTTATGATCTCTATAAGTTTTAGAGAGACTCTGTACCAAGGTTGCTCATAGTGATGCTTGCGTGGACCGCTTGGTCCACACCCGTGGTTTTTCCCTCCTCATGTTGACTAATATTTTTGCATATTTTTGAATCTCATTAAACTTTCAACATGAAAAGTGCTTGAATTTGAATAAGTAATCCAAATACATTTTTTGTTTTATAAAATAATTATTCTAACTTGTCAAACTATTAACTATTTTTCCATTTTCAAAGTCTGATACACACGGAGAGGGAATAATCGTAATTCGCCACACTGAATTGCAATACTACCTCTCCCTTATGAATCAATAATTGCTAATTGAGAGTCAGTTTATTATTAATACACATGCTCCTTATATAAAGGTTTAGTACATTCCATACATGAATTACATAAAAGGTTTAATACATTATTACATTATTGCACCAACATTCCTATCTATTATTTCTGTTTTCTTCTGGTTCGTAGCCACGGAGAATCTTCATCATTCAATAGGATGCTTGGGTCAGTTTTCACTTTGAAGGGCGGAATTTCATGAAACTTATTATAATCTACTGACATGTCTGTCTTGTCATCTACTCCCATGATGTTTCTTTTCCCTGAAAGAACTATGTGGCGCTTTGGCTCATCGGATGATGTATTCTTTTGCTGATTTCTTTTTCTCGTTATGGTAGACATGTCCTTTACATAGAAAACCTGAGCCACATCGTTGGCTAGGACAAATGGTTCATCCATGTACGCAAGATTATTGAGATCCACTGTTGTCATGCCGTACTTTTGTTCTACAACTACCCTGCCTCCTGTCAGCTTGACCCATTTGCACTGAAACAAAGGGATCTTAAAAGTAGGTCCATAGTCAAGTTCCCATATCTCCTCTATGTACCTGTAATATGTGTCCTTCTGCCCATTATCGTATGTTGCATCAAATCGGACACCACTGTTATAGTTGGTGCTCTTTTTATCTTGGGCGACTGTGTAAAATGTATTCCCATTTATCTCGTACCCTTGGAAAGTACCTATAGTCGAAAATGGTGACCTGGCCAACCAGTACAGCTGATCTCCAACAGTGGTGTTATTCATGAGATGTGTCTGCAACCAACTGCCGAAAGTCTTCTCGTGTTCCCCTTTTAATCCAAGAGTCAGCCTTACCCGGGTTTTCGGAGCGTAGAATATTCTTGCGTCTGTTGATATACGGAGCCACCACAGTGGAATTTTGTAGAACTGTGTAGTGTGCTGGAGTGAAAGAATGTCCGTCCATACATACCATTGCTTTCCTTCCTAATGTGCCTTTTCCAGTCAGCCTCCCCTCATACCGAGATTCAGGAACACCAATCGGCTTAAGGTCAGGAAGAAAGTCTACACAAAACTCAATGACCTCCTCTGTTCCATAGCCCTTGGAGATGCTTCCTTCTGGCCTATAACGGTTACAAACATATTCTGTAAGACTCCCATGAACCTCTCGAAGGGGAACATATTGTGTAGAAACACAGGACTGAGAATTCTAATCTTTTCGACTAGGTGAACTAGGAGGTGCATCATAATATTGAAGAAGGATGGCGGGAACAACAACTTGAAGCTGACCAAACATTGGACCACATCAATTTGTAACCCTGATAGACTTTCTCGATTGATTACCTTCTGAGAAATTGCATTGAGGAATGCACATACCTTCACAATGGCCAGGCAAACATTTTCCGGTAGAATTCTCCTCAATGCAACCGGAAGAAATTGCGTCATAAGCACGTGGCAGTCATGAGACTTTAGGTTTTGGAATTTTTTCTCTTTCATATTTACTATTCCCTTCATATTCGACGAGAAGCCAGTCGGGACCTTGATAGTAAAAAGGACTTCAAAAAACATTTCCTTTTCTTCCTTGGTAAGAGCATAGCTGGCAAGCCCTTGAAACTGCCCTGGATGCATGCCTTCTCGTCCTTTATGACGTTCCTAGTCCTCCCATGCTTCCAGTGTATCTTTTGACTTGCCATACAAGCGTAGGAAGTCTAGAATATTCACGCAAAGATTCTTTGTCAGGTGCATCATGACGATTGCGGAGCGAACCTTATGGACTTCCCAATAGGGTAGCTCCCAAAATATAGATTTCTTCTTTGACATGGGTGCGCGCTTATCAGGGCCGTTAGGAACAGGTTGGCTGCCAGGACCCTTTCCAAAGATTACTTTTAAATCCTTGACCATATCAAATACTTCAGCACCAGTACGGGTGACAGGCTTCGACCGGGTTTCTGCCTTGCCATTGAAATGCTTGCCTTTTTTCTTTAAGGGATGCTTGGACAGAAGAAAACGACGATTGTACAAGTACACATTCTTCCTATATTTGTCCAGATATATACTTTCTGTCTGATCCAAACAGTGTGTTCATGCATTGTATCCCTTGTTTGACTTTCCTGAAATGTTACTAAGAGCAGGCCAATCATTGATGGTTACAAAAAGCAACGCTCGTAGGTCAAATTCCTCTTGTTTGTGCTCATCCCACACACATACACCTGGCTTGGCCCACAGCTGTAAAAGTTCATCAACTAATGGCCTTAGATACACATCAATGTCGTTGTCGGGTTGCTTCGGACCTTGGATGAGCACTGGCATCATAATGAACTTCTGCTTCATGCACAAACAAGGAGGAAGGTTGTAGATACATAGAGTAACGGGCCAGGTGTTGTGACTGCAGCTCTGCTCCCCAAAAGGATTCATGCAATCTGTACTTAGACCAAACCATAAGTTCCTTGCGTCACCTCCAAAGTCCGGGATCTCTCTCTTAATTTTTCTCCACTACCGACCATCAGCGGGGTGCCTCAGCTTGTCGTCTTTCATACGGTCTTCTATGTGCCATCGCAACAACTTGGCATGCTCTTTGTTTCTGAACAGACGTTTCAACCGTGGTATTATAGGAGCATACCACATCACCTTGGCAGGAACCCTCTTCCTGGGTGGCTCGCCCTCAATATCACCAGGGTCATCTTTTCTGATCTTATACCGCAATGCAGTGCATACCGGGCATTTATCCATATTCTCATAGTTCTCACCGTGGTAGAGGATGCAGTCATTACGGCATGCATGTATCTTCTGCACGTCTAATCCTAGAGGGCAGACAAGCTTCTTTGTTTTATACGTGCTGGCGGGCAATTCGTTCTTTCTTGGAAGCATCTTTTTTATTAGTACCAACAACTTTTCAAATGACGAGTCAGTCACACCGGTCTCTGCCTTCCACTTCAGCAATTCCAGTGTGCTACCTAGCTTCTTCTGGCCATCTTCACAAGTTGGGTACAACAATTTGTTGTGGTCCTGTAACATCTTCTCGAACTACAACCTTGTCTTTTCTGTGTCGCAGCCTCGCCGTGCATCAGAAATGTCCCGACCAAGATCATCAGCGGGCTCATCTGGTGCCCGTTCTTCACCATGACCTTCTTCTTCATTGTCTTCCATTGCGGTATCTGTGTACTCAAGGAACATAGATCGGTTGTCATCATCGTTCTCTTCTTCATCGTTGACTTCTATCATAACCCCTATTTCTCCATGCTTGGTCCAAACATTATAGCCAGACATGAAACCGGACCGAAGCAGGTGGCTCTGAATGACTCTTGAGGAAGTGTGATCCTTCTCATTCCGACATTCAACACATGGACAAAACATAAAGCCACCACCATGCTTATTCGCCTCGGTCGCATCGCGAAAAGAATGCACGCCTTCTTTGTAAGCGGCTATGCGTCGGTCATCGTACATCCATGGATGGCTCATCTGTATCATACAACTATATATCACACGCAATCACGATCCTATTTAAATTTATACCGCACGGTCTAAACGAGAAAATAGTTGCAAACCTTTATGACAAGTGGAAATAAAGAGGAGGAAGCTTAAGTGTGGCTCGGGCACCTCATATCATGGTTGTCTTCGGTGAACTAAAGTGGAATCGCTCTAACACATTTCAACAAACACCACTAGTGCATACAAATAAATAAAAAACTAGCACAAACCCACACTCCTCCCATCAGAAAAAAAACAAGAGAGAGGGGAGAGGGATGCGGCCATATATATAGGGCCAGCCCATTAGTCTTGTTTGAGATACAAACCGGGACTAAAGGGGGAGCACCTGGTCACAGCGGGCCGCAGAGTCCTTTAGTCTCGGTTGTATCTCAAACTGGGACTAAAGGGTCCTAACGAACCGGGACTAATGGGTGCCATATGCGTAGGCCAAATTCGGGCGACATGGCTAGGCCTTTAGTCCCAGCCCAGACAACGGCTAGGACTAAAGGGGCCTGATGAAATGCCTATTTTCTACTAGTGTCAGGTTAGTGTCCGGTGTAGTGGAGTAGAAATAGGCGAGCGGATCGTGCGCAGCTGGGCGAGTGGATCGTGGGCAGCTCGCAGCGGATCGTGGGCGTCCAGGGCGCGTGTGAGAGCCTATAAAGCTCCTCCACTATGCACCGTTTGTAATTTGGTTCAGTGCCAGAGTTCGCTGAAAGAGAAAGAAGCTGTCTGTGCAGCTAGGCGTTCGTCTTGGGAAAAATTCGTATGCTTCTTCTACCTTTGTTCGAGCGAGAGAGAGAGAGCGCGCCACAAAGGGGCTGCAGCCCCAACAGACGGCGAGATCGTCCGATCAGGGATGATAGGGCACAACAGACCACGTGGACGATTAGAATATAATTGTTGGCAAGGATCAACGTAAGAGCTCGTATGAGGACTCCAATTAGTAAATATAAGAAGTAATAGTTCTTACAAAATAATAGGGCTCTCATACGGTCTGCGGCGGTCCTTTCCAACTCGACGACGAGGCTAGGTGGAAGACACGACCATCCCGCCGTGGTACCACGATCCTGGACCATATCTCCATGTTTTGAAATATGTACTCGACTTATCTCACGAGCTAGCCATCATAATCATCGCTTGCCGAGATCCACAGAGATCCCAATTCATCTGAAGCCTCTAGCTGAAGATACTCAGAACGACATAACGCAGCCCACGACTCTCCAGACGTTAGATTCTTCGATGATTAGCTCGAAAATCCTGCGGACCGAGCTGACCTCATGATTCAAAGTGCGAGCCTTCTGGCGTTTCGCTCCTTCTAGACCATCCTGTGAATCAAGATGGAGATGGTGTCAAAATCACATCGTAGGTGTTTGGGTGCCCTCTGTCTCGCTGTTAGCCACCATTCCTCTGTGCTGTATAAGCCTCTCTTGGGAATGGAAGTCTGCTTATGTCCAGGCCTGGAATTGGAGCCATACCTGCTGGGTGAAGCGGCGGTGATCAAAGAGGTGAGGGCAGTCCTCTTCAGCGGTCTGGCAGTCTGATCATTGTGAGGCCAATCTCTATGCTCCAATTTCTCCGCAGTGAGCCAACGTCTGACTATTAGTTGATTTAATCGATGATTATATTTTTTTAGAATAGACGAAACTGGACGGAACCTAGGTTCTGTGCCAATCACCGTAAAAGAGCTCAAAACTGAAAAATATATGAGAAGATCGCTTCCGGTGCTTCAGGAGGGTTCACGTTCAAGTTCGCGTACACATTGAGAAGATCATCAGCATATTTTTGATGTAGAGGTTGCTAATGTTTGGAAAGAATTCGTCATCAGGGAAGAATTTCTCGGTCCACATGATGCGGGCAGTAGTTACTACAAGATATCCAGTGGTACATGACATTCTCAAAACGCCGCGGGCCAGAGTAGGAATGTCATGCATAGTCATTTGCGGTGTATTTTGCGATTTTTTTGTGTACCTCGTGTCATAGATCCATGCGCAATGTTTTAGTCGGCCCAAAAACGACACGGTCATCCGTGACATTCCATACATTCGTCACGTGAAGATTGACAAGTCCAGCCCAGGCCCAATAACCCGTGACTTTTTTACTTTCGTCATAATACCTGCCACGTGGCAGACAACATCTTAACAACCGGGGCACGTTTTGCTGACATCATGTGTTTGCCGCATGACATCATTTCGCTCGTAACATTCTCAAAACTTCACGGGCCATCCTTCCAGTAACATCACGGGCACCATATATGATGTCGTAATGTTCATTTTTGATGTCATTGTTTTCGTGACGAACTCATTTAGTCGCTCAAAAAAGTGACACGTGTGCTTGCTCGCTGGGACGCTTTAGTTTCGTTATGCTTACGAAACAATTGAAGTGTGCAACGTTTGCGCACTCTCGTGACGGAATGTGTCATCACAGATGAAACATGATGTTATTGTTCGTCACCAAGTTCATCATAATGCGAGGTTATCTTGGACGTTTCCTTTTTGTCACGAAGGTTCTCGAATGAGCTCGTTCCACGTGGTCCTAGACCGTGACAGGTTATTTGCGTCACACATGAGCCACAACGTTGTTCATATGTCCCGTTGGAAGTGTTGATGTTTTCATTTTTGTTTTTGTTTTCGTTAATATGTATGCTAGCCCTTCTTAATTTACATACTCCCTCCGTTTATAAAAGGATGTCACAATTTTATTAAGATTTATATGTATCTACGCACTACAATATGTCTAGAACTCTAGATGCATGTAAATCTAAAGAAATAGTATAAGATATCCTTTTATGAACGAATGAAGTACGATATATTTGTTATAATGGCCAAATGTGTGTTTGTCGCGTTGTGCCGACATCTGAAGCAAACATCTATCTGAGACTGAAAACATAACATATATAAGGGCCACCACCCTATTGGCGTAAAGCACTAGGAGCCAACCTAATCCTCGTCAAATGCTTAATTTAACCAGAGCAGCAGATAGGCGCGCAAGACTGGGCTTTGTTTGTCGTCCTTAATCATTTCTGGTTTAGGTTAGATGACCAATTAACAAACGGAAAGGGTACTGTACTACTACGGTTATATAACCTTATTATTCTAGCGCCGGTCGTTATTGCTTACACAGCCGCGCCGTTCGTCCTCTCCCGCCAACCGAGCCGATCGATTATGCTTTTGCCGAATCTAGTGATGTCAATGACGAGACGTTCGATCGTAAACTAGCCTAATGGGGAAAGCCGCTCCTGCACCAGCACCTTAGTTTTGTCACAAGTGGAAGGCGATACATCATAAACATATGTAACTGGCCGGTTTATTCGTGTCTTTGTTTCTACACTACACCCGTCACTCCTTCAGTCGTGCCGACCTCTGATTGTATATTTTCATCACAGAAGTTGTTGCCAGTAATGGATCGCTGCATTTTACTCCATCTTGACGTTAACATGGAAGTGGCACACGACTCGGAGAGCCAGCCAAAGTTTCCAATTACTGCTCCCGTGATTTACCCCGTCCGCAACCAAGGTTGAAAATAACCTTCTGATGACCTGTGATTTACTGCTCCATCAGTTCATATATATGTTCGCTGACGGGCTTGCCGATAGCCCCGACAGATAGCCTTCAGCAAACTATAGGGCCGTTGGCATTGTGTGGTTTTCTTGTAGTGAACTAGTAATATGTTTAAGATGTAATTTTGGCTAGTAATTCACAAGGAAAAAAATAGCGCGCTATTTCTCGCTATTTAGCGCGCTATAGCGTATTTGGAGTATCGACGCTAAATTTTCACAATTTTGCTCGCTATGGCGCTATTTGCAAATTAACACGCTATATCGCGCTAAAATATCATAGCGACAGCGCTATTTCAAATATAGCACGCTATTTTTTCTTAGACTAGTGTGGAGTAAGCAATTATAAGATGAGATTGTTGAGTAAGCAAACGTATGATACAAATATTAATTATTAAACATAACTAATCATGATAAAACATCTATGTGTTTCACTATAGACCTTATTTTTACTGAAATCTTTTATTTTTAACTAAAATTTGAAAACGCTAATTTTTAATATAGCGCGCTATTAGCACGTTATAGCGTGTATAGCATCTGGAGAAGGGTTGCGCTAAATGAAATAGCGCGCTATTTTTAACCTTGGTAATTCAAGATATACATGTATATATATTCAACCCAACAAAAAACAATATGCTGGATTTTTTCGAAAACAATTTGCACATAGCATTATACATTGATCGATGCAAAGGCCGGACTCTCCACTTTTTGAAAAAAAAGGCATTTCCAAGTTTATAATTATACAAGTACTTATCCCCGCAAAAAATGGTATAGGTAGTCAAAGTTTTGGAAGATTCACTGAAGCTATGTCCAAATCATCACCCATCTATGAACTGGAGGTAGTATATTGTGTTGGTCTTGGGGGCCATTTAGCGGCTCAAGTTGTACCAATACATCGGTCACATTGGTGTAGTGAGAACAGCAACTAAGCATCTCCCACTACTAGAAAAATCCTCACAGGGTCAGTACAATTGGTGGCAGACTGTTTTGGTGTCACGCTATTTTTACAAGCAGCGGCGTGGAAAAATACGCCGCACTACCATTGTATGTGTGCCGGTAGTGTGGTAGCACGGCCATCCGTGTCGCTAGTTAGTGGGCCCGAACATGTGCCAGACCCGGGGTAGAATTCGTGGTGTGGCAGTGTCACTTCACGCCACTGACGCGGCCTTAATTCCAGCGCGTAGACCATCGCACACCACCAGCAAGGAGTAAAGTGTGGCATTTCAGCTGTCCCACGCCACCACCCCGTGTTAGTGGGTGGCGTGCGATGGCCACCGCGCCCTGCCAATGCACGTTCCGGCTGTGCGTAAAGCTGCGACGGGCCCGCCTAGTCAGCGATACGCGCTGGTCAGGCGGTCAGCGTTGTTAATACGCCGCGTTGGGATGGAGCGAACGCTGGTCTCTGTTCCCAACTCATCGTCCCGTCGTTTCCTTCTTCCACGCGACAGCGCGGCTTCCCACTGCGCCGGAGTAAATGAAGTCCCTTCGCCATGCATATAAACTCCCGCTCCGTCGAGGTCAGTAACAGCCGCAGATCTTCCGTGCCGCACCATCCAGTTCGTCAAGTTCATCTAGCCCGGCGAGCACAATGGCGCACAATGACAAAGCCGGGGGCGGCCGTGGCGGAGCACGGGGCTGGAGCTGGCCGCGCACCCTCAACAAGCGGCTGATGTACGAGCTGACCAGATTAGCGTCATGGTGCTGCCGGATTGCCGTCTTCCCGCGGCTGGAACATCAACGCTGATGGCTACCCTGTCCCGCCTCTGCCGCGCGGGAAGGAGCTAGCCCAGCTCATCGAGTCGCACCGCAGGGCCCTACCGGAGGAAGACCGCGCCAACCCTAGTTACTGGCCGAAGTCCAACTTGTGGAGGCTCATGCTCACCGACGAGCGGAAGGCGCGCGTCGAGGCGTTCGACGGGCCGGTGCGCCCGTCACAGTAAAACAAGCTCGACCGCCATGCCTGGTGGGACGGTCGCGACTACGACAATGTCATGGCGCGCTGGAGGGTGGTCCTACCTCCTCCGCCGAAGCGCACCATCTCGGTGCCAAACCCAACGGCGTCGTCATCTTCCTCAAGGTCGTCACCTTCCGCCGCTCCCTTTCCTCAGCACCTCCACGTCTGCGAAGGGGCATGTCCAGGATAATTTTCCAGGTGCCCCAAGGAGGAGCCACCGTCCCCTCCTCGCCGGCAGGCGAAGAAGCCAAAGCGCGGCGCCGGCGCCGGCGCCCGCGTCAAGGTCGAGCCGGGCACCGTCAAGGTCGACCCCGGCAACGTCAAGGTCAAGCTCGGTGTCGTCAAGTCGGAGCCCACCTCGTCGGAGCGTTTGGATGCGTGGCGCGCTAAGTACGCGGTCCCACTGGTCTACCGCAGTGAGGAAGACAATTAGTGGGTTGACTGGCAGGTAGCCGCCCGCCTGTCCGCGAAAGTGGACAGCGTCGTCGTCATCGACAGTGACAGCGACGGCGACGGCAACGGCGGCGAGATCGGGTTCGAAACCTGAGGCGAGGCCAGCGGAGAGGACTGTGAGGAGGAAGACGCCACCCTAGACTTCAGCGCCTTCGACTACTAGCGGCGCTGAAGGTTTTTTTAATAGTTTTTTGTAATTTCTTCAAACCATTGAAAATCCAAAATTGAATGAAATTACCCTTTTGTGAAATCGTGTTTAAAAAATTCATTTTCCTGCGCCGTTCTGTCCTACGAATTTGAATCGACCGGCGGGTAAAGCTAAAAAACCTGCGGCGTGTTTCTGTGCGCCACCACCACGCACGTTATAGCGGCGTGTGCGTGCACACCACTGTACAGACTAGATTGTGGTGTGGGACTGATAGCACGCCACCGATAGTTGTTGGTGGCGTGCCAATCCACGCCACCATTAATTACCAATCAGTGGCGCCAAATTGGTGGCGTGGTGGATCCACGCTAGCAAAGCCAAAATCGCCGCGCTATCAATGGTCTATTCTGTACTAGTGTCCAAATTTGGTGAAACATTAAGCTCTTGAAAAAATTGTGAAATCAATTAGTCGATGGGAGCGATTCGGCCTTACAACAAATAGGAGGGGCAAAACCGATAAGTGAACAATAATGCTGCTTTTGTAGCAAGACGGCAGAGACAAATGATGTAACATATTACATATGTTCTTGGTTGTTTCCCGCCAAGTGTGGCCTTCAACCTTCATCCTCCTAGAAGAATTTTATGTTCTAAAATGTTTGAAAGTTGGCGTCTGGATTAACACAGATCACGTGAGGTGCAAATTCATATTTGCGGAACGCTATTAATCTATTTTGCGGTAATAATATTGTTCTTCATAAACTTCCATGAATTCTTAACATTTTTCAGTCTACTCATATTGGTATCCATTGAGAAATATCAGTATTTGGTATGTATGCAATATATGCATATGTATGACGGTTTAGTAAAAGACATCATGAAGAATTATGCCTTTGGTTTTTTGGTAGTGACATTGCATGATTACTTTTGTAATCTATTACACATAGCTAAAGATGAATATGTGCATCAACTTGGATAAAGATCGCGCATGTGCCAGAACTTTTTTCGGAAGAATACGAAAGGCCGTCACACAAACATAAGCTTTCTGCGTTCAGTCAATCTACGCAGAGTGAATCGGTCCCCAAGGAACCCCCGAAAGAGCTGCCGTCCGATGGGTACACGAAAGTGACGAAGTTGCTTTGACTACTGAACCATGCCTGGATCGTCAGAGCGAATTGGATGATTGGGCCGAGGGCTGCCCCCTCTTCCCCTCGCTCTCCTTTCCTTAATATTCACCGTCGAGTCATCAAAGCCATCAACTAATTCAGAGGGGCTCGGCTGGCCCGGTCGCCCTACGCTACTGGCGCTTCCAAAGGCGAAGCTCTCGTCTTTGACGACCAGCAAACGGAGGGCTAAAACCTGTAGTTTTGAAGCAATGGATGAGCGCGAAAGCCGTTGCGCGTTTGCGCATACGTTTTCTTGCTGGGGCGGACACGGATTTCGTTACATAAGTCCCCTAAAAAGCATGGATAATTGGTAGTAGCTCGTATACACTGGATCACTGGTGGCGCAAAAGAACAAACTAAAAAGGAACCGTAACACGTAGGCCGCCGTGCTGGACGGGCTCCCAACTTGCATCCATCGGTCCCTACTTGTATATCTGGCCCATGAATTTATGACTATGCATTGATCTGTCTTTCCGTTTAACAACCGACATGGATGGAAGGGCCAAGCTCACAGTGAGGTGAGTTTGTGAATTTCATACACCAGACAAAAACAAGAAGATGATCAGTTTGGCAAGCATTTTTATTTTTCTTTCTTGTTTTTTTATTTGGCTGTGTCCATCTTTGATGTTAATCTTGACATTATGATGTTCTAGAGGTTGAGTGTAATTGATATCCATTTAATTTTAATATATTTTCTTTATAAAGAAAGAAAAAAAACAATAAGTGATCACACGCGTATAAGTTTATGTATGCAATCAGAAGTTAAGCTGCTGAAAATGTATAAGTAGGTGTAAATGTAGGAATATTATTTGTTTGCTTTGCATTTGTGTTACGGACTTACACTACGGTTAATACAATATTCATAATTTTTTTGTATCATGGGAAGAAATTGAAGTCCCCTTAGGTTGTCTATGGTGCGGCACTGAGCTTAATCTTTTTCTTCAGAACCAACTACCTTTCGTGTGGTAGACTGGTAGTAGTAAAAAACGACCTTCGTCTCATTTTACTTTGGGAGGAGAACGGCGCCTACTTGGTCCCATGCACGATCGCTCTAGGCAAGACATTGTACGTACGTCATCTTCGCTGTCTCAAAAGGACAAGGAAAAAAAGTCTCAGAATGGACAAGAGTACCTTTCGCCCCATCAACATTTTCTTCATCGTTTTTCATGAGGTCGACGATTGGCCATAGCTCAGCATTAGAATATCAATATGCATCAGCATCGACAAGGAATAATAAATTAACCTGCCGGGATGTCTAGTGAGCGATCGATTGAGTAGGCAGCGGGTCTAGTCGAGAATAAAATTTGCTCGATAATGAACTAGGCTAATCACAATCTTTAATCAGTGACGGAGGCGATTATGGAAAGATATGATGCTTAGTTAAGTACTGCATTTAGAGTCCCATCGCGTGCTAATGGGAAGATTGGCGATGGCGTATCTGCCCGTGGAAGTGATATAAAGGCTCACTTTCATCTTAATTTGTCTACTTCTCCGATCCGCTAATCGATCATGTCAATGATATAATCTACTAGTAGATGAAGACTTGCTTGCTTCCCTCTTTAAGGCAACACATACTTTCTATTTTAGGCTTGTTTGTGTTCGTCGCAACAGATCGATCTACGTCAGTACCTTGTAGTACATACGTAATCATTTCGCTCGCCCACTAGTTAAATCCGATAAGTGCATGGTGAAGAAAATAAATATGCAATCAAGTAGCCTAAGGATGTTTTTTTCTTGAAGAATAGCCTATGCAGGTTTTGGCAATAGAGCTTTTCGTTCATTTCGGTGGTCATATGTTAAGGTTATGTATGTCCATATACGAGTCGTTGTAACAGTAGTACAAAAACAAACGTCGGACATTGGTGGAAACTCTAATAGGCAACAGAAAATGGCCAGTTGCTAGAATCATGTCAATGATGTGGGGGGACACATGAGCAACGGAGGCCTGAACGTTTCCGATGTGGAGCGTCAAACAAAACGGACAGACCAGTATGATCGTAGCCGATTTGTAACATCATGGAAAAACGGACAACTATGTAGCACTATTTTCGGTGTGACATGTGGATTCCACCCTTTGTAATGAGCATCCTATCACCCTCCCCCACTCTCCTGGCATCGCCTATGCCCCTCTACACTAAGCATATGTCTTCATCGTCTTCTTTTATTTCATTTTCCACACTATCTTCAAAGATTCATAGTGTTGGCATTAGACTTGGTAGGAATAAGAACGAAATTAATGTATCGGCAAACGTTTTGAGGCATATGAAGTATGACCGTTTCAAGGTTAGTCCTAAGCTTCATAATATAGAGAATAATACCAAAACGGATAAAGAGGAAGCGATTGCCACAATGAATGGTCAGCTTCTCTCCAGTCTGGTAGGTGTTGTTTCCGAGGTTGATTTGAATAAGGCAATGCTAGGTTCCATATACGAACAACAAGCATCTGGACGTAAATCAAAGTCATCCTCTAATAAGAAACCCAAGAAACGGGTTAGAGTGTCAAAATCTCCAATTGTGTCTCAATGAATGGTATGTTTAAGAATAGCATAGGTCTCCGTGACTTGGCTAAACATTTACATATTTCTCATTGTATCAATGATTACAATTTAGATTTTGTTGCTATTTTGGAAACATGTAGAAGAGACTTCTCTTGGCACCCATCATTTCATTTGTTTGAAATGAAATGAAATGACATGATGATATCATTTCATTTTGGATAATCCACTGAAATGACAGGGTACCCAATAGGTATTAAGGTTAGGCATGACATGAAAAACCATGGAATTCGAAATAAATTCCATAACTAATTTTGTGGCAGCCAAAAAAGTAATTATTAGAATCATAAATGAATTGTTTGATTCTAGCCCCAAATGATGGGAGCCAAACGAGCCCTCATAGTCTGCTAAACTATCTTTCGGGCGGTATAGACTTTGAGTGGATTTCTCGGCCTCCCCGCGGTAGATCGAGGGGCATTCTACTTGGAGTACGAAAAGACACCAAGGAAGTGTTAGACAGTTCGGGTGGAAATTATCGTATTAAACTCCATATCCGTAACAGGGCTGGTAATTTCACTTTGAGTTTGGTTGCTGTTTATGGGGCTACACAGGATGAATTTAAGGCTAATTTTTTTCATGAGTTTGTCAACCTGGCAAAGGATAATCCACACCCAATTTTAATTGGGGGGACTCTAACTTTCTAAGGTTCCGCCATGAGAGAAGCAAGGGCCGGTTTGATGATCATTAGGCTTTCCTATTCAATGCTGTTATAGACCGTTTGGATTTGCAAAAGGTTTCGATGATTTGAAGACAATTCACCTGGGATAATAGCCTACCGGATCCCACATATGAAAAGCTTGATATGGTTCTCATGGATGCTGACTGGTAATCTAAATTCCCTATGGTATCTGTACGAGCCCTTGAGCAAACTGAGGGACTTTCTGATCATGCTCCCATTCTTTAGACTACTGGAACACATAATCCCCCAGCTAACCACCAGTTCAAGTTCGAGCTTGCCTGGTTACAGCGTGAAGGTTTTCATGATATGGTCAAGAGTGTGTGGAATAGACCTGTTGTTGATAGCTCTCCCATACAAAGGTGGAATAATAAACCATGTTCATTACGTAGTCACCTTAGTGGTTGGGCAAGGCATGTAACATGAATTCTCAAGAAGGAAAAGTTGAGACTTTCTTCAATCATTGATGATTTGGAGGCCTTGGCTGAGGTTCATCCATTATCTACGCAAGAGATTGAATTGAAGAGACAATCAAATACTGCGATAGCGGGCCTACTCCAGGAGGAGGAACTCAAATGGTACCAACGCTCCAAGAGTCAGTTTATCCTGGAAGCAGACTTGAATACTAGATACTTCCATAGTGTTGCCAATGGTAGGCATAGGAAGAAATGTATTCACTCTCTTGTATAGGATGAAGGTGCAATTTAGGGGCATAACAACCTTAAATCGTATATAGCTAATTACTACAAGACTCTGTTTGGGGCGCCTTAGGAAGGAACCATGTCTATGGATGAGTCCCGAAAAGACAACATTTCCCAAGTTTTTGTTGAGGAAAATAATCTTCTTACTACTGAATACTCAGCAGAGGAAGTATGGAAGGCTATTTTTCAAATGGAATACAACAAAGCACCAGGTCCGGATGGTTTCTTGGTAGAATTTTATCAAATCTTTTGGGAGACCATTAAGTCAGATCTTCTAGATTTGTTTAGTTGTCTTCACGCTGGACAAGTAGAATTATTTCTTCTAAATTTTGGTGAGATAAATTTTATTTACCTAAGATTAATGAGGCTGAAAGGATCCAACAATATAGACCAATTTTCCTACTTAATGTTAGTTTTAAAATTTTTGAGAAGGTGGCCACCATAAGTCTAAACACGGTTGTTGATCATGTAGTTCGTCCGTCCCAGGCAGCTTTCATGCAAGGAAGGAATTTCCTAGATAGAGTTGTCACCTTGCATGAAATAGTTCACGAACTACATTCTAAAAATTTGAATGGGGTTATTTTAAAATTAGATTCCGAAAAAGCCTATGACAAAGTTAAGTGGTATTTTCTCCAACAAACACTCAGATTGAAATATTTCTCTGCTGAGTGGCATGCTTTGATTAATTCTTTTGTATCTGAAGGTAGTGTGGTCATCAAAATCAATGAAGATATTGGTAGATACTTCTAGATATTGAAAAGTCTTTGACAGGGCAACCCACTATCACCAATGCTATTTAATATAGTGGTTGATATGCTTGCCATAATAATCAAACGCGCGAAGGTTGATGGTCTTAGTGAAGGAGTCATCCCTCACCTAATGGATGGGGGACTTTCTATCCTTCGATATGCTAACGACACAATTCTTTTTATGGAACATGACCTTGAGAAAGCCAAAAACCTAAAATTAATACTTTCAGATTTTGAGCAATTATCTGGTCTAAAAATTAACTTCCGTAAGAGTGAGTTCTTTTGTTTTGGCGAGGCCTAGGACGAGGTCACTGCTTACGCCGACTTGTTTGGGTGTGGACACGGCCAGTTTCCTATGAGGTATTTGAACATTCCGATTCATTATCGGAGACTCAGATTGTCCAATGGAAGTTTGTCGAGAAAAGGCTATAAAAGGGTCTTTGTAGTTGAAAAGGTAAATTACTGTCCATAGGAGGGAGATTGATACTCATAAATTCGGTACTATCGAACATGGTACTGCATATGATTTCGTTCTTCCTATTACCAAAAGGAATCTTAGATAAACTAGATTATTACCGGTCTAGATTCTTTTAGCAAGGGGGCAGTGAGAAAAAGAAATATCGGTTGGCTAAATGGAGTGTTGTTTATTGTCCCAAAGACTAGGGTGGGCTCAGTATTCATGACCTAGAGGTTAAGAATGCGTCCCTACTAGGTAAGTGGTTGTTTAAGCTACAAACTGAGGATGGAACTTGTCAAACCATTCTAAAAAGGAAATATGTCAGCTCAAAAGCACTACCATAAGTTATTAATTTGGAAACCAGGTGACAAGGGTATAGATATTAAGGCCCGTTATCTTAGTACCCCTGGGGTCCGTTAGTTAGGCCCAAGCATAGATGTAATCAAAATACGAGATGATATCGTATACAGACAATGTAATTTCTATTGAACCCGACCGGATCCTTGAGACCTAGACACCTATATATAGGGGCCAGGAGAGACCGGCCAGGGACAGATTGAGATTGAGCCAGTTGATTACCCGCTTATTCTCACCACGCATCACGTTTCGCCTAGTTTCTCTGATCCTTTACCTTCGAGTTCATCCGATGCCCTATTCCCCTGATCCTAAGTCCTTTATCTAGGACATCTGCCGAGTTAACCCTCGTCAATTAGCACCGACCATGGGGATCTTGGGCGTTGGAATCATGAATTCGACGACTTTTTTGCTTTCAGCCAACAACAACTCGAAAGTCGACGGAAATCAAGGCACCTCTGAAGCAGTAGATTTTCAACCTCACCCACCAACCCTTACTCCGGTCTTTGCAAACTTAGATCAGGAGATGGATTTGACGATCGAAAGCCTCAACTTTCACGTCAGATCTTTGGGAACAACTCGCCTTTCCGATCCGATGAAATCAGGTCCATCGGCAGAGAAAACTATGCCCGCAGCGATGTCAGAATCATCGGTTGACTCTTCCGGTAAGGTAAACTCGCCAGTCAGCTCCACACCGATGGAGAATGTAGGAGACACAATCGAAGAACTTGACAAAATCATGGGAAACCTTGACTTAGAAGAAACATCAGATCACACGGATAAAGGTTCCAACCAGAATTTTGGCAAGGGCACACCAGCAGACTTCACCACCCGAAACGGTGGTGTCTCGAACAACGATGAGAGCACAAGGAAACCAGAAGAGAGGTATGATACGTTGCAAACGTATCTATAATTTTTGATGCTCCCTGCTTGTTTTACACTTATTGCTTTGTGTTTTGTTTACACTTCGTGGCATTTCTATGTATTTTTTAGAACTAACCTATTAACAAGATGCCACACTGCCAATTCCTGTTTTCTATTGTTTTGTATTTTAGAAAAGTTGTACAGAAAATATTCTCGGAATTGGACAAAACGAAGCCCAAAGTCCCTATTTTTCCCGACACGATGACGGAGTCCAAAGCAGAGACAGAGGAGGGCCGAGGCAGCCACACCATAGGGTGGCGCGCCCCCTAGCCACGCTATCGTATGGTGTTGGCCCCTCAGGTGCCCTCTGATCTTGCCCTTTGCCTATAAATTGTCATCGACGCGAAAACCCTAAACAGGTCGCCCTCCATCCACGAAAAGTTCCACAGCGCCGCCGCCATCGAAGACCAATTTTAGGGGATAGAAGTCTCTGTTCCGGCACCCTGCCGGGATAGGGAATTGCCCCCGGAGCCTTCTCCATCGACTCCACCGCCATCTTCATCGCCGTTGCTGACTCCCATGATGAGGAGGGAGTAGTTCTCCCCCAAGGCCAAGGGCTCTACCAGTAGCTATGTGGTTTATCTCTCTATCCCATGGTGTGATCTTTATGTGATCATGAGCTTTGTAATCTAGTTGAATAAGTAGATGTTACTCTTCATCTATTATGCTAGTCAAGTGCTTTTATTAATGTAATCTCCGGAGACACCTTGTCCCATGATGTGAAGGTGACAGTGTGCGCATTGTGTGTGGCTCTTAGGCTAAAGATTACAGTGATGTCTACGCACGCTTCTATTCTTGTAGACAGTGTTGGGCCTCCAAGTGCAGAGGTTTGTAGAACAGCAGCAAGTTTCCCTTATGTGGATCACCCAAGGTTTATCAAACTCAGGGAGGAAGAGGTCAAAGCTATCCATCTCAAGCAACCCTGCAATTAAGATACAAGAAGTCTGTTGTGTCCCCAACACACCCAATACACTTGTCAGGTGTATAGGTGCACTAGTTCAGCGAAGAGATACTGAAATACAAGTAATATGGACGACTATAAGTGGTAATTGCAATTTGAAATAAAAATCGCTGCAAGCAAACATGTAGCAGAACTGGTTGTAAACGGTGTTTCAATGCTTAGATACAAGGCCTAGGGATCATACTTTCACTAGTGGACACTCTCAACAAAGATAACATAATTGAACACATAAATATCATCCTTGACTATGCTACACTGAACTACTCTCTGGCTGGATAATGAACACTAATCATGCATAGGGCTACAAAGCACTCCTTAAAGTTTGCATTCCCCAATCTAGATTACCCCACACTGTTACCTTCAGTGCACTAGAAGGTTCCAGACAAACACCAATAATTCACAGAGACATCCAACTCAAATCATAACTCATGATAAGTATAACTGTAAACTTTAGCCTACGAGACACACATAATGCGCACACTATCACCTTCACATCATGGGACAAGGTGTCTCCGGAGATTACAAGAATAAAACCACTTGAGTAGCATAACAGATGAAGAGTAACATCTACTAATTCAACTAGATACAAAGCTCATGATCACATAAAGATCACACCATGGGAGAGAGAGATGAACCACATAGCTACCGGTAGATCCCTCAGCCTCGGGGGAGAACTACTCCCTCCTTATCATGGGAGACAGCAACGGCGATGGAGATGGCGGTGGAGTCAGTGGAGATGGCTCCGGGGGCAATTCCCCGTCCCAGCAGGGTGCCAGAACAGAGACTTCTGTCCCCCAAAATTGGTCTTCGATAGCGGCGGCGCTGCAGAACTTTTCGTGGATGGACGCCGATTCCTTTAGGGTTTTCGCGTCGGAGGCTTTTTATAGGCAGACGGGCGATGTCAGAGGGCACCAGGGGGGCCACACCAGGTGGTGTTGCCACTTCCTGGCCCTCCTCCGTCTCTACTTTGGACTCTGTCTCATGTTAGAAAAAATAGGAACTTTAGGATTTGTTTCGTCCAATTCCAAGAATATTTCTTGTGTAACTTTTCTGAAACACAAAAACAACAGAAAATAGGAACTGGCACTGTGACATCTTGTTAATAATTTAGTTCCGGAAAATGCATAAAAGTGCCACAAAGTGTAAACAAAACACAAAGCAATTGGTGTAAAACAAGCATGGAGCATAAAAAATTATAGATACATTTGCGACGTATCAAGCATCCCCAAGCTTAACTCCTGGTCGTCCTCGAGTAGGTAAGTGATAAAAAAAAATTCTGAGGTGACATGCACCAACACAATCTTGATCAAATTAAAGTAAAGCATTGCATGCTGAGATCAAAGTACTCTAAACATGGGCATAAGAGATATAATTCTAACCATAGAACTTAGCAACCATGTTACAACATGAAAAGTAACACAAACAAAAGATCATGAATAATAATGCATTGAAAGGTGTTTGTTTGTTTTGAGCATATAGAAAACATAGCAAAGTGGTATTCAGCTTGTCCCTCGTGGAGTAGCAAAACATAAATGCATAGGACACCTTCAAAGTTCAAGAGGGTGACTAGATACAAATAACCATAATCATGAATCAATCAATAATAAATTTTGGGACTATGCACATTATACTCAGAATGACAACTATGCTCTCTTAATCGGTGCATAAAGGTAGAAGATGAAGACTCAACATAAAAGTAAAAGAAAGGCCCTTTGCAGAGGGAAGCAGGGATTTAACATGTACTAGAGCTTTTCATTTGTAAAACAGAGATAAAAATTGTTTTGAGAGGTGGTTGTTCCTGTCAACGACTGGCAATGGGGTTCTTGCTATCTTCCATACTAAACAAGTTGAGAGCGGTTCCGAGTTCTTGAAAAAATTGGCACTTGCATGTTCTTTTATAAAGTTTGGCACTCCTCCCCATATTTCCTTTCACAAACCATGGCTAACCGAATCTTTTGGGTGCCCACCAACTTTCACATACCATGGAGGAGTGCCTTTTTTTAAGGTTACAATGGTCTGACCAGCTCTCTTGTAAAATTAGTGACGAGCAGATGAAGCATGCAAGTCAAGGGGTACTTAATTCAATATGGAAGATAGCAAACCCAACCACTACGTCCTCATGAGCTAAAAACAGTGTCACAAAATGAGAAGTATTTTGAAGGTTTTGAATGGTAGCACATGAAAATTTGCTTGGAATGGTTTGAAATGCCATGCATAGGAATTTATAGTGGACTCTTTGGAAAAACTTTGGTTTTGGGGAGTTGGATGCACGAGTAGAGCTCATACTCAGTACAGATGAAGGCTAGCAAAAGACTGGGAGCGACCAACTAAGAGAGCAATAACGGCCATAATCATGCATAGCGACAAAACATTATTAACCAAAGCATAAAGTGATATCACAATTCAAAAACCAAATGATCATAGAGGCTTGAGGCGACTGGTTTAAAGTCAAAACATGGTGTAAGCATGCGCCAAGTCAACCCAAATAAAGCATCAAAGGAGAATACCACAATATTATGCTTCTATATGATAAAAACAACCCATGATTCTTTCAAAGGCACATTAAGCACTCTCAGTCATTTGAGGCAAGTCATGCTACAACAATAACTACTAAGCATATAATCAAAATAATATCTAGCATGACATGCTAAAGTCTAAATAAGCTTCCTTTTGCACCACTGTAAGCATGAAACATTTTACTCTTTTCCAACACCAATCAACCTATTTGAAACAACTCTCAAAGATGAAAAGCAACAAAGACCAGATGTCTAAAAACACCTAGCTACAAAGAACTAACAAGTTCTGAACAAAAATAAGGGCAAAAAAAAAGCTAAACGCAGTACTAGAAAAAGAGAACACTCGTTGAACGATAAAAGTGAAAACTAGAGTGTTCTAGGCAATCAAACGGAGTGTGTCTTCTCCAAAAGAAATATGTTGGGGTCCAAAAATTTATTGCAGAAAACAAAACAAAATCAAACTGAAAGCAAAAATAAAGACGCTCCAAGAAAAACACATAGCATATGAAGCAATAAAAATATAGTGTCTTGAAAGATGACCTGATATTTTTGTTGATGAGGAAGGGGGTGCATTGGTCATCCCCAAGCTTTGACGCTTGTACTTCTTGGATATTTCTTGGGGTGACATGGGCATCCCCAAGCTTGAGCTTCTGTCCATTCTTCATCTCAAGTCATCATTCTCCTTTCCCTACATTTGAAAACTTCCTTCATACAAAACTCCACACAATTCTCATTAGCAACATTACTGTATGCAAGATCGTAGATCCACTTTTGGTTCAATTTCAGCTCAAGTACAACACCAATTAACACAGTAGATACTGTAGCAACTTCTCTCAAAAGTTCCGTGATCAAAAGAACTCAAAAAGAAAGAGATCAAGAGGCAAATGCAAATAGTGGCAGAAATCAGTCAAAACAGAACAGCTGGTAAAGATCAATTTTTTCGAAAATCTTCTGTTGCTCAAATCGAAAATTACAAAACTAATGAAAGTTAGATAATAACCTGCGGCATGTGCACAAGAAATCACAGATCAAAACGACGTTCTGGAAATTTTCACAAATTTTTACAGCGAGGCGCAAAAATCTATTACGGGACATCAACTTCCCTAAATCTTACCTTCCTCCAATTAGAGGCTACTCTTGGCACAAAAACAAAATAAAAATGATAAGGAGAGGTCATTATAGTAGTAACAACTTCCAAGACTCAACAAAAAGAAAAATTACTGAAAAGAAAACATTGGGTTATCTCCCAAGAGTTCTTTTCTTTAACGCCTTTGAGTTAGGCGCAGTGATTTAAAAAGATGCTCACGTAAGCGCCATAAAAGAGCTTGAAGCAAAAGAGAGCATCAAAAAGCAAATATGAAGCACTTTTAAGCCTAAACCACTTCCTATGAAAAAGAATCTTGTAAAGAAACAAGTCATGAAAGCACAAAGCAACAAGCATAGGAAAGCAAAACAAGTGCAACTTCAAGATTTTCAACATAAAGAGGGGAAACTTAATATTATTGAGATGCATAGAACCATGTTTCCCTATCTCATAATACCCTTCAGTAGCATCATGAATAGAATTAACAATATAGCTATCACATAAAATATTCTTATCATGAGCCACATGCATAAATGAATTAATACTCTCCACAGAAACATAGTCATTCTTCTTAATCGTAGTGGGAGCAAATTCAACAAAATAGCTATCACTATTATTCTCATCACGATAATCATCAAAAATAGGAGGCATATTGTAATCATAACTAATTTTCTCCTCAACAGTAGGTGGACTGAAAATATCATACTCATCATTGTAATCATCATAAATTGGAGGTATAGTATCATCAAAGTAAATTTTCTCCTCTGTTCTTGGGGGACTAAAAACATCATGCTCATCAAAACCATATTCCCCAAGCTTAGACTTTTCCATAGCATTAGCAATAATGGTGTTAAAAGAATTCATACTAATAACATTGCTATTAGCACGCAAATAAAGTTCCATAGGTTTTTTAATTTTCTCTTCAAACACTTCATGTCCTAACTCAAGATAAATACTATAAAGCTCTCCAATTTTGTTGTTGTTTTCCATTAAGCCTAACTAGTGAAAATAAAAACATGAAACAAAAAGATATAATTGCAGAATCTAAAGGAAATAACTTCGAGCACTCACACACCAGCAACAGTACTAGAAGATAGCTTAGTAGCCAGAGGATGTGAGTACCTTTTACCTTACCTCCCTGGCAACGGCGCCAGAATAGAGCTTGATGTCTATGCATGCTTCTATTCTTGTAGACAGTGTTGGGCCTCCAAGTGCAGAGGTTTGTAGAACAGCAGCAAGTTCCCTTAAGTGGATCACCCAAGGTTTATCAAACTCAGGGAGGAAGAGGTTAAAGCTATCCCTCTCAAGCAACCCTGCAATTAAGATACAAGCAGTCTCTTGTGTCCCCAACACACCCAATATACTTGTCAGGTGTATAGGTGCACTAGGTCGGTGAAGAGATAGTGAAATACAAGTAATATGGATGATTATAAGTGGTATTTGCAATCTGAAATAAAAATCGCTGCAAGCAAACATGTAGCAGAACTGGTTGTAAACAGTGTTTCAATACTTAGAAACAAGTCCTAGGAATCATACTTTCACTAGTGGACACTCTCAACAAAGATAACATAATTGAACACATAAATATCATCCTTCACTACGCTACACTGAACTACTCTCTAGTTGGATAACGAACACTAATCATGTGTAGGGCTACAAACCACTCCTTAATGTTTGCATTCCCCAATCTAGATTACCCCACACTATCACCTTGAGTGCACTAGACGATTCCAAAGAAACACCAACAATTCATAGAGACATCCAACTCAAATCATAACTCATGATAAGTATAACTGTAAACTTTAGCCTAAGATACACACATAATGCGCACATTGTCACCTTCACATCATGGGACAAGGTGTCTCCGGAGATTACAAGAATAAAACCACTTGAGCAGCATAACAGATAAATAGTAACATCTACTAATTCAACTAGATACAAAACTCATGATCACATAAAGATCACACCATGGGAGAGAGAGATGAACCACATAGCTACCGTTAGAGCCCTCAGCCCCGGGGGAGAACTGCTCCCTCCTCACCATGGGATACAGCAACGGCGATGGAGATGGCGGTGGAGTTGATACGTCCATTTTGCATCACTATTTTGTATCATAATTTACTGTTATTCATTGATATATTTCATATTTAGAGATGATACTTATGTTGTTTCCCCTGTTTTTACATGTTTGATGATCATTGGAGGATTTGCTACCGGAGTCAGGATTCTGCTGGAAAATGACCGTCAAGACACCATATTTCGGGAGATCAGGAAAATTCCAGAAAAATACCAAAAAATTATATTTTGCCGAAAGACTCAGGAAGCCAGAAGGAGGAGGCGAGAGGAGCGAGGGGTAGGCTCACACGTAGGGGGCACGGCCTGGCCCCTGCCGCACTGGCCTACTGTGTGGCCACCCTGGCCCACTTCAGGTCTTGCCCCTGCGCGTACTTCATCATCCCCGAAAACCTAAGTCAGGGGGCGCAGAGATAGACACTGCCGCCTCTTCGGGGTGGAAAACACCAGAGAGAGAAAAGCTCTCCGGCAGGTAGAAATCTGCCAGGGAAATTCCTTCCCGGAGAGGGGAGATCATCGCCATCGTCATCACCATCACACCAGACTTCATCGGGATCATCATCGTCATCATCTCCATCACCAGCACCTTCATCTCCACCATCACCACGCCATCCCGCTGTAACATCTTGAGTTGAATCTTGTCAAATTCTTAGGGGAAACTTTCCCGGTGTTGATTACTCTTGTGGTTGATGCTATTGAGTGGAACCGTTGAATTAAGGTTTATTTTCAGATTGTTATTTACCATTATTTCACCTCTGATCATGATCCAAATGATGTCTTGTGAGAAGTTTGTTTAGTTCTTGAGGACATGGGAGAAGTCAAGATGTTAGTAGTGGATTATTGTTAAGTAATATTTAGTGGTTTGATATTTATTTGTTGTGGTGTTATTTCACTAGTGGTGTCATGTGAACGTCGACTACATGATACTTCACCATTTATGGGCCTAGTGAGATGCATTGTGTATTTGGCTACCAATTGTGGGGTTGCTGGAGTGACAGAAACCTAAACCTCCATTGGGAAACCATGGCACCAGGGAGCATAGGATCTTAGAGTTTAAGGCTGTGGTTAGATTTATCTTAATTACTTTCTTGTATTTGCGGATGCTTGCAAGGGGTATAATCACAAGTGTGTATTTATCCTAGTAAGGGTAGTGCGCTAGCACAGGTTCACCCCCATAACACTTATCAAACCAATAAACATTATTTAGCGGCATGAAGCGAAAGCTCTTGACAGAAACTCCCGTGTGTCCTCGAGAACGTTTGGTCATCATAAGTTACACAACCAGCTTGTCCTTTGCTAAAGAAAGGATTGGGCCACTTTTTGCAATTATTACTACTGTCTTTTATTTACTCGCACTTTATTTATTTGCATTACCAAATACCCCTGAAAACCCGTTTGCTAGTATTTACAGTGAAACCTTGATCAAAACCGCTTGTCCACACCTTCTGCTCCTCGTTGGGTTCTACACTCTTATTTATTGAAAGTACTATGATACACCCCCTATACTTGTGGGTCATCAAGACTATTTTCTGGCGCCGTTGGCGGGGAGTAAAGCGCTATTGAAGAGTGGAATTGGTAAAGGTAACCGTCGCTGTGAGTATTGTTTTTATTTTTGTCTTTTACTTTTATTTTATTTTGCTATGGAGAATTCTCCATTTGGTTTCCTATTTGGGAACACTTCTACCACTGCTGCCCATGTGGATGAACCACCACCACCACCACCTGCTGAATTAGATCCTTTTAAAATACCTATGAAAATTGTTGAACATGTTATGGATAACTGCTATTCAGGAGATGGAACTGTCCATCCGGGTGATCACTTACTATTTATACATGAATTATGCGAGTTGTTCAAGTGTGCAGGTATTTCACCGAGCCAGGTCAAGAGGAAGGTATTCTCTTTATCATTGAAAGGCAGAGCTGAGGAGTAGTATCGGCTTCTTAAAGATGGTCCATCTATTGCATGGGAGGAAATTGTGCCTCTCTTTTATTCCAAGTTTTATCCTCCAAGTGAAATTCATAAAGATCGTAATCGGATATATAACTTTTGGCCTCATGATGGAGAGAGTATTGCCCAAGCGTGGGGGAGACTGAAGTTACTAATGCTCAAATGCCCCATTCATGAGCTCCCCAATAATATTGTTATTGATAATTTTTATGTGAGGCTTACTCTTCCTGATAAGGATTATTTGGATGGTTCTTGCTTTGGATCATTTACTCATATGAAAGAAGATGCTAAGTGGAAACTTCTTGACCGTATCCAAGAGAATGCTGAAGGATGGGAAAATGACAAAGGTAGGAGGTCAGGTATAAATTATGATTATGAATGCATTAAAACTTTTATGGGAACCGATGACTTTCATAGTGTTAGCATTGCTTATGGTCTTGATTCTCAAATACTTGCTAATTGTCTTAAGGCTTTTGCCTCTTATCTTGATGTTCCAAAGAAAGATTGGAACAAATATCATGCGCCTTATAAAGATTCTACTAGCCATATTCCTGCTGCAGCTACTAAAGTTTGTACTGTTGATAGCATTGTGCCTGAACCTTATTTTGAGAGGCCACCTTTCCCTGCTAACGTAAAAAAGTATTCTACTTTGGTAAGTGTGTCTAATAAAGTACTAAGAAAGCTGTAGAGCCTGATGAGCAAATTACTATTAAGTCTCCTGTAGCTATATTGAAGGACCTTGTTACTAAAGATGTAGGGGATGAATATACTCTCTTTTGTGAAGATGCTTCTAACATTCTCTCACATCCTAAAAGGCTTAGGAAAACAAGTGTTCCTGTTATCTCTGTCAGGATTGGAGATCATTGCTATTATGGTTTATGCGACATTGGTGCTAGTGCAAGTGCCATTCCTTTAGAGCTTTACCAAGAAATTATGCATGAGATTGGCGCTTGTGAACTTGAAGATATTGATGTGGTTGTTCAGCTTGCTAATAGGGAGACTGTTTGGCTTCTTGGTATTGTTCGAGATGTGGAAGTCCTATGCGGTAAGACTAAATACCCCACTGATTTTCTAGTACTTGGTAAGGAGGCTTGTAAAACTTGTCCTATTATTTTTGGTAGACCCTTTTTGAATACTTGTGGCGCCGTGATAGACTGTAAGAAGGAGAAAATTTTCACTAAGTATAATGGAGAGTCTTATGAGTTTAATTTTTCCAAGTTTGCTAAGACTTCTTATGAAAATAACATGCCTAATGAAAATTTTCGAGTTGAACAGCTTGCTTCTATTGCTCTTGCTCCTAATAATGCCTTGCAGCAATTCATGGAAGATCATGAAAGTGATGTTTTCAGTAAGGAAAGAGAAGAGATTGACGATATTTTTCTTCGTCAACAACCGCTGATTAAGCACAATTTACCTGTGGAGGATCTTGGTACCACTTTGCCACCTAAACAAGACCCTGTTTTCGAATTAAAACCTTTACCTGATGGTCTTAAATATGCCTATATAGATGATAAGAAAATATATCCTGTTATTATCAGTTTTAAACTTTCAGGAAAGGAAGAAGAAAGGTTATTGGAGATATTGAGGAAACACCGAGGAGCTATGGGATATACTCTTGATGATTTAAAAGGGATTTGTCCCACTTTATGTCAGCATGCTATTAACATGGAGAAAGACGCAAAGCCGGTTGTGGAGCATCAACACCACTTAATTCGCAAGATGAAGGATGTGGTAAGAAATGAGGTATTAAATCTCCTTGATGCTGGTATTATTTATCCTTTTGCTGATAGTAGATGGGTTAGTCCTGTTCATTGTGTTCCTAAGAAAGGAGGTATGACTATCATACCTAATGAGAATAACGAGCTTATTCCTCAGAGGGTAGTAGTTGGTTATAGGATGTGCATTGATTATAGAAAGGTTAACAAAGTTACTAAGAAAGATCATTACCCCTTACCGTTCATAGATCAAATGTTAGAGAGGTTATCTAAGAAAACTCATTTTTGTTTTCTTGATGGTTATTCTGGTTTCTCTCAAATTGCTGTTAGAAAGGAAGATCAAGAGAAAACCACTTTCACTTGTCCTTATGGAACTTATGCTTATAGACGCATGCCTTTTGGTTTATGCAATGCTCCTGCTACTTTTGAAAGATGCATGTCTGCTATTTTTCATGGCTTTTGTGAAGAAATTGTGGAGGTTTTCATGGACAACTTCTCCGTCTATGGAACTTCTTTTGATAATTGTTTGCACAATCTTGATAAAGTTTTGCAGAGATGTGAAGAAACTAATCTTATTCTGAATTGGGAGAAATGCCACTTTATGGTGAATGAAGGAATTGTCCTTGGACATAAAATTTCTGAAAGAGTATTGAAGTTGACAGAGCAAAAGTTGAGGCAATTGAGAAGATGCCTTGTCCCAGAGATGTTAAAGGTATTCGTAGTATTCTTGGTAATGTGGTTTCTATAGGAGGTTTATTAAAGATTTCTCTAAGATTTCAAAGCCTCTTACTAATCTTCTTCAAAAATATGTGCCATTTGTCTTTGATGATGATTGTAAGGAAGCTTTTGAAACTCTTAAGAAGGCTTTAACTACTGCTCCTATTGTTCAACCACCTGATTGGAATTTACCCTTTGAAATTATGTGTGATGCTAGTGATTTTGCTGTTGGTGCTGTTCTTGGACAGCGCGTAGACAATAAGTTGAATGTTATTCATTATGCTAGTAAGACTCTTGATGCTGCTCAGAAGAATTATGCTACCACTGAGAAAGAGTTTCTCGCTGTTGTTTTTGCATGTGATCAGTTTAGATCTTACATTGTTGACTCTAAAGTTACTATTCATACTGATCACGCTGTTATTAGATATCTTATGACTAAGAAGGATGCTAAGCCTAGGCTTATTAGATGGGTGTTGCTGTTACAAGAGTTTGATTTGCATATCGTAGATAGGAAAGGTGCTGAAAATCCTGTGGCTGACAACTTGTCTAGATTGGAAAACTTTTCTTTTGATCCTATTCCTATTAATGATAGTTTTCCAAACGAGCAGTTGTCTTCTATAAATGTAACTTCACGAGACCTTCCTTGGTATGCTGATTATGTTAACTTTATTGTTTCCAAGTATTTGCCTCCAACTTTTACAACTCAGCAAAGAAGAAAATTCTTCTATGATTTGAGGCATTACTTTTGGGATGACCCACACTTATATAAAGAAGGAGTTGCTGGTATTATGCGAAGATGTGTCCCGGAATATGAGCAACAGGAGATATTAAGAAAATGCCATGGCAGTGCTTATGGAGGACATCATGCTGGAGATAGAACCACACAAAAGGTTCTACAATCAGGTTTTTATTGGCCAACCCTCTTTAAAGATGCTAGAAGGTATGTTTTATCTTGCGATGAATGTCAAAGAGTTGGTAATATTTCTAGACGTAATGAAATGCCTATGAGTTATACTCTTGTTATTGAACCGTTTGATTGTTGGGGATTTGACTTTATGGGTCCTTTTCCTCCTTCAAAAGGCTATTCCCACATACTTGTTGCTGTTGATTATGTTACTAAATAGATAGAAGCCATACCTACAAAGAGTGCCGATGGTGAGACCTCGTAAAAAATGCTTAAAGATGTTATTTTTCCTAGGTTTGGTGTCCCTGGATATCTTATGACTGACGGAGGTTCTCATTTTATTCATGGTGGTTTTAGAAAAACTCTTGCTAGATATTACGTTAATCATAGAATTGCTTCTTCTTATCATCCCCAAACTAGTGGGCAGGTAGAGCTTTCAAACAGAGAGATCAAGTCTATCTTGCAGAAGACTGTCAATAGATCTAGGAAAAACTAGGCTAGCAAGTTAAACGATGCTTTATGGGCTTATTGAACTGCTTATAAGAACCCCATGGGCATGTCTCCTTATAAGATGGTTTACGGAAAAGCGTATCACTTGCCCTTAGAATTAGAACACAAAGCTTTTTGGGCAGTGAAAGAGCTTAATAGGGATTTTAAACTAGCTAGTAAGAAAAGGTTGTTAGATTTGAGTTCTCTAGATGAGTGGAGAAACGAAGCCTATGAGAATGCCAGACTTTTCAAAGAGAAAGTCAAACAATGGCATGATAAGAGAATTCTTAAAAGAGAGTTTCATGTTGGTGAGAAAGTTCTATTGTATAGGTCTCGTCTCAGATTTTTTGCAGGAAAATTACTCTCAAAATGGGAAGGACCATATGTTATTGTGAAAGTATACCGCTTAGGTGCTATTAAGATTGCTTCTTTGAAAGACGACACTACACAAGTGGTGAATGGGCAGAGACTCAAACATTATATTGCTGGAGATTCTTATAATGAAGATGTTGATGTAATTGAAACAGTTTCTCTAGAAGAATTCATCCAAGACAATTTGCAGGTACCTGCAGAGTTCGTTTTCGAATAGGTAACAGTTCTAGTCAGAAAAGGTTCGCGAAAAACTTTTCCATTGATATTTTTGCTGTATTTACTAAATATGAAAAATCATGAGACGAAAATGGGCAGGAAATGGAGTCCGGGTGCTCCTCACACATAGGGGGCGCGGGCCCACCCCTGGCCGTGCCGCCCTAGTGTGAGGACACCTCGGAACTCGTTTCCGTCCCGGTTTCCTCCTGTGACTCCTCCACGATGTTTTATTTTCGCCTATATAACCCACCGGAGTACCCGAGGTCTGTATATCATTTTCTCATCATGTTTTTGTTTCAAGCTGTTTCTGCCAGGGGATTGTTCTCAGCTTTGAGTTGCAATGTCTTCGTTTGGTCCATCTGAGGAGAACTCTCTTGCGGATATCATTAATCCGTACATGAGGGAGCTGAAGATGCATCCAAAGGAGTTGTCGCTCAAGGATGGGGAGTTGCAGATTAAAGATGCCCAAGTCCCTAAAGGAGAAGGGAGTCTCGAGGCCAGGATGGAAGCACTGGAACAAGAAGTTTTTAAATATAAGAAGATGGCGGAGCGCGAAGTGGACATCATCCATAGGATTAATCAAGAGCTTGTCACCAAGTACAAGAAGGAGACTACAGAACCCTAGAAGGACATCTTTTCACTCCATGAGACCACTAACCAGTTGCAAGCACAACTCTATGACTTGCAGAACCAAAACTGTGAGCATGAAGCTAGGTTTAAACAAATGAGTGCTGCTGCAAGTTTTAGGATATTGGAGACCAAGGCATCCTTCCTTGATGGAGGACCTCTGCCTTGGAAGTATGACAACGATGAAGACTCACAGCCACCGCCAAAGGAGTAATTCATCATCGGTATAGGCATCCCCTTGGCTTGTTCCAAGCTTGGGGGAGTGCCGTGGTATCACATCATTACCTTTTGCTCATTTACTTTTCAAGTAGAGTCATATCATGAATAGAGAAGTTATCTTATAGAATAGTTTGTAGTGTGGAAGTATCCTCCTTAGTTGGTTGTCTATGTATCCCTTGGTGTGAGTTGCGGTAATGAAATATTAATGAGAAGTTTTATCATTTACTTTCCGCACACTTTATTTTAGTTTGCAATCTCTCTTATACGACTAGTCTTGTTCATTAGTATTGGTATCACTTTGGGAGCATGAGTAAATTTAGTTGGTTTTGGCAAACTTAGCTTGGTCAGTAGCAACATTACCTTGAGGTTTGAGTAGAATAGAAAGAAAGAAGTGCTTGTAGTTACATCACTTTAGTTTTCCTTCATGATTGGCTTATAAGCATTATTATTCTCAAAGTTAAAATCGTTGTACTTTCAAGGAAGGTTGCATGATTGTTCCTATTATATGTATGTATGTTTGTTTCATGCAACTCTTATGTTTGCTACCCAGCCTTGCTAGCCAAAAACCCGTACTGAGAGGGAATACTTCTCGTGCATCCAATTTCTCAAAAGCCAAGTCATTTCCAAAGAGTCCACTATAAATTCCTATGCATGGTATTTTAAGCCATTCCAAGTAAATTTTCATGTGCTACCTTTCAAAAACCTTCAAATACTTCTCATTTTGTGCCACTATTTTTAGCTCATGAGGACGTAGTGGATGGGTTTGTTATCTTCCATACTAAATTAAGTACCCTTCGACTAAGCAGCTTCATCTGTTCATCAATAATTTTGCAAGGGAGCTGGTCAGACCATTCTAATCTCAAAAAGAAAAGAAAAAATGGCACTCCTCCAAGGTATGTGAAAGTTGGTTGGCACCCGATGGAATCGGTTAGCCATGGTTTGAGAAAGGAAAAGGTGGGGAGGAGTGCAAAGCTATAAAAGAGCACCAATGTGCCAAATTAATCAAACATCTCGGAACCGCTCTCACTTGTTTAGTATGGAAGATATCAAGAACTCCGTTGCTAGTCGTTGACAAAAGCAACCACCTCTCAAAACAATTTTTACCTCTATTTTACAAATGAAAAGCTCTAGCACATGTTTAATCCCTGCTTCCTTCTGCGAAGGGCCTATCTTTTACTTTTATGTTGAGTCAACCTATTTCCTTCTATCTCAAGCAAGCATTTGAGTTGTTATGTTTCGCTCATCCATATGTTGATTCGTTTAATCATGTTTACTATCTTCCTTGTTTAGCATAACGCTTTTATCTGAAAGAATATGTCTCTAAAAGTTTTCTATGATTACAAAGAGTTTGTTTCAGCGAGCATATGTTTCTGCTATATAAGCTCTGTTATAAAAGGCTCCGTTTAAAAGAAAGTGTATTGTGCTCAATGTTCTCTGACCAAGAACTAAGGTTTGCCACCACCAATTATAATTTACTTTGTGCATCTTTATATGTGATTCCCTTTTACTTATTGCAAGTCTATATCATGTAAAGGAAAGTTGCTGACTATTATAAATTATGCCTTGGTAATGTGATGCTTCTTGTCCGTATTTTGATTATCGACACTTCACTCCGTAAACCTGTGGTCATGTTTACCGAGTTTAGTTTTCGCTTGGCGACAAGCGAGGTCTAAGCTTGGGGGGGTTGATACGTCCATTTTGCATCACTATTTTCTATCATAATTTACTGTTATTCATTGATATATTTCATATTTAGAGATGATACTTATGTTGTTTCCCCTGTTTTTACATGTTTGATGATCGTTGGAGGATTTGATGCCGGAGTCAGGATTCTGCTGGAAAAGGACCGTCAAGACACCATATTTTGGGAGATAAGGAAAATTCCAGAAAAATACCAGAAAATTATATTTTGCCGAAAGACTCAGGAATCCAGAAGGAGGAGGCGAGAGGAGCCAGGGGGTAGGCTCACACGTAGGGGGCGCGGTCTGGCCCCTGGCCGCGCCGGCCTACTATGTGGCCACCCTGGCCCACTTCAGGTCTTGCCCCTGTGCGTACTTCATCGTCCCCGAAAACCTAAGTCAGGGGGGCTCAGAGATAGACACCGCCGCCTCTACGGGGCGGAAAACACCAGAGATAGAAAAGCTCTTCGGCAGGCAGAAATCTGCCGGGGAAATTCCTTCCCGGAGAGGGGAGATCGTCGCCATTGTCATCACCATCACACCGGACTTCATCGGGATCATCATCGTCATCATCTCCATCACCAGCACCTTCATCTCCACCATCACCACGCCATCCCGCTGTAACATCTTGAGTTGAATCTTGTCAAATTCTTAGGGGAAACTTTCTCGGTGTTGATTACTCTTGTGGTTGATGCTATTGAGTGGAACCGTTGAATTAAGGTTTATGTTCAGATCGTTATTTACCATTATTTCACCTCTGATCATGATCCATATGATGTCTTGTGAGTAGTTTGTTTAGTTCTTGAGGACATGGGAGAAGTCAAGATGTTAGTAGTGGATTATTGTTAAGTAATATTTAGTGGTTTGATATTTATTTGTTGTGGTGTTATTTCACTAGTGGTGTCATGTGAACGTTGACTACATGATACTTCACCATTTATGGGCCTAGTGAGATGCATTGTGTATTTGGCTACCAATTGTGGGGTTGCTGGAGTGACAGAAACCTAAACCTCCGTTGGGAAACCATTGCACCAGGGAGCGTAGGATCTTAGAGTTTAAGGCTGTGGTTAGATTAATCTTAATTACTTTCTTGTATTTGCGGATGCTTGCAAGGGGTATAATCACAAGTGTGTATTTATCCTAGTAAGGGTAGTGCGCTAGCACAGGTTCACCCCCATAACACTTATCAAACCAATAAAGATTATTTAGCGGCATGAAGCGAAAGCTCTTGACAGAAACTCCCGTGTGTCCTCGAGAACGTTTGGTTATCATAAGTTACACAACCAACTTGTCCTTTGCTAAAGAAAGGATTGGGCCACTTGCTACAATTATTACTACTGTCTTTTATTTACTCGCACTTTATTTATTTGCATTACCAAATACCCCTGAAAACCCGTTTGCCAGTATTTACAGTGAAACCTTGATCAAAACCGCTTGTCAACACCTTCTGCTCCTCGCTGGGTTCGACACTCTTATTTATCAAAAGTACTACGATACACCCCCTATACTTGTGGGTCATCAGGAGTCGATGGAGATGGCTCTGGGGGCAATTCCCTATCCCATCAGGGTGCTGGAACAAAGACTTCTATCCCCCGAAATTGGTCTTCGATGGCAGCAGCGCTGCAGAACTTTTCGTGGATAGACGCCGATTCCTTTAGGGTTTTCACATCAGAGGCTTTTTATAGGCGGCGGGGCAATGTCAGAGGGCACCAAGGGGGCCCACACCAGGTGGTGGCGCGGCCAGGGGTGGACCCACACCACCAGGTGGTGTGGCCAACTCCTGGCCCTCCTCCGTCTCTGCTTTGGACTCCGTCTCCTGTCGGGAAAAATAGGAACTTGAGGCTTTGTTTCGTCTAATTCTGAGAATATTTCCTGTGTAACTTTTCTGAAACACAAAAACTGCAGAAAACATGAACTGGCACTGTGGCATCTTGTTAAAAGGTTAGTTCTGGAAAATGCATAAAAATGCCACGAATTGTAAACAAAACACAAAGCAATTGGTGCAAGACAAGCATGGAGCATCAAAAATTATAGATACATTTGCGACGTATCATACAGTACTACTTATCATGAGTTATAATTTGAGTTGGATGTCTCTATGAAATTATCGTGTTTGTCTGGAACCGTCTAGTGCGCTCAAGGTGATAGTGTGGGGCTATCTAGATTAGGGAATGCAAGCTTTAAGGAGTGCTTTTATAGCCCTACGCAATGAATTGGTGTTCGTTATCCAAGCAGAGTATAGTTCAGTGTAGCATAGTGAAGAAACATATTTATGTGTTCAATTATGTTATCATTGTTGAGAGTGACCACTAGTAAAAGTATGATCCTTAGGCCTTATTTCTAAGCATTGAAACACCGTTTACAACCAGTTCTGCTACATGTTTGTTTGCTGCCATTTTTTATTTCAGATTGCAATTACCACTTATAATCATCCATATTACTTGTATTTCACTATCTCTTCGCCAAACTAGTGCACCTATACACCTGACAAGTTTATTGGGCGTGCTGGGGAAACAAGAGACTTCTTGTATCTTAATTGCAGGGTTGCTTGAGAGGGATATCTTTGACCTCTTCCTCCCCGAGTTCGATAAACCTTGGGTGATTCACTTAAGGGAAACTTGCTGCTGTTCTACAAACCTCTGCACTTGGAGGCCCAACACTGTCTACAAGAATAGAAGCGTGTGTAGACATCAAGCTCTTTTCTAGCGCCGTTGCCGGGAGGTAAGGTAAAAGGTACTCACGTCCTCTGGCTAATAAGCTATCTTCTAGTACTGTTGCTGGTGTGTGAGTGCTCGAAGATATTTCCTTTAGATTCTGCAATTATATATTTTTGTTTCTTATTTTTATTTTCACTAGTTAGGCTTAATGGAAAACAACAACAAAATTAGAGAGCTTTATAGTATTTATCTTGAGTTAGGACATGAAGTGTTTAAAGAGAATATTAAAAAACCTATGGAACTTTATTTGCATGCTAATAGCAATATTATTAGTATGAATTCTTTGAAAACCATTATTGCTAATGCTATGGAAAAGTCTAAGCTTGGGGAAGCTAGTTTTTATTAAAATGATCTTTTTAGTCCCCCAAGCACGGAGGAGAAAATTTACTTTGATGATACTATACCTCCAATATATGATGATTACAATGATGAATATGATATTTTTAGTCCACCTACTATTGAGGAGAAAATTAATTATAATTACAATATGCCTCCTATATTTGATGATTATGGTGATGAGAATAATAATGATAGCTATTTTGTTGAATTTGCTCCCACTACAATTAATAAGAATGACTATGCTTATGTGGAGAGTAATAATTATTTTATGCATGTGGCTCATGATAAGAATGTTTTATGTGATAGTTATATTGTTAATTTTATTTATGATGCTACTGAAAGTTATTATGAGAGAGGGAAACATGGTTTTATGCATTTTAATAATATTAAATCTCCTCTCTTTATGTTGAAAGTTTTGATGTTGCACTTGTTTTTCCTTCCTATGCTAGTAGCCTCTTGCTTCAATAATTTGTTTTCTTACAAAATTCCTTTGCATAGGAAGTGGTTTAAACTTAAATGTGTTGGATATTTGCTTCTTGATGCATTCTTACATGTTCCATTTATACATACGAGAGCATCATATAAATTATCATGCCTATCTTAATGGCTATAAAGAAAGAGCTTTTGGGAGACAACCCATTATATTTTTGCTTTCAGTTTATTTTTGTTTCTTTGATTCTTGGAAGTTCTTACCTCTGTAGCAACCTCTCCTTATCCTTTTTATTTCATTTTTGTGCCAAGAATAGCCTCTAATAGGAAGAAGGGAAGATTTGGGGAATTTGCTGTCCAGAAACAGATTTCTGTGCTTCGCTGTAAAAAACCGTGAAAAATTCAGAATAGTATTTTGATCTAAAAAAAATTGTGCGCATGCCCCAGATTATTATCTAACTTTCTTTAGTTTTGCACTTTTTGATTTGAGCAACAGAAGATTTTCAAAAAAATCGATCTTTACCTGCTGTTCTGTTTTGACAGATTTCTGCCACTATTTGCATTTGCCTCTTAATCTCTTTCATTTTGAGTTCTTTTGATCAGAAGAGCTTTTAAAAGAAGTTGATACAGTAGCTAATGTTTTAATGGATGTTTTTCTTAAGTTAAAACTGAACCAAAAGTGGATCTACTATCTTGCATATACTAATGTTGCTAATGAGAATTGTGTGAAGTTTTGTATGAAGGAAGTTTTCAAGTGTAGGGAAAGGAGAATGATGTGATGAGATGAAGGATGGAAAAAAGATCAAGCTTGGGGATGCCCATGTCACCCCAATAAATATCCAAGAATTACAAGTGTCAAAGATTGGGGATGCCCAAGGCATCCCCTTCTTCATCAACAAAAATATCAAGTCATCTTTCAAGATACTATATTTTTATTGCTTCAGATGCTATGTGTTATTCTTGGAGCATCTTTATTTTTGTTTTTAGTTTTCTTTTATTTTGTTTGCTGTAATAAATGGTTGGATCACAACATATTTGATTTGGAGAGAGACACACCCCATTTTCATTGTTTAGAACACTCTAGTTTTCACTCTTATTATTCTGTGAGTGTTCTCTTTTGCTGGTATTGCATTTAGCTTTTGTTTTCACCCTTATTTTTGTTCAGAACTTGTTAGTTCTTTTTAGTTAGGTGTTTTTAGTCCTCTAGTCTTTGTTGATTATTATCTTTGAGAGTTGTTTCAAATAAATTGATTTGTGTTGGAGAAGAGTAAAATATTTCATGCTTATAGTGGTGCAAAAGGAAGCTTGTTTAGACCGTGGCTTAGACTTTAGCATGTCATGCTAGATATTTTTTTGATTATATGCTTAGTAGTTATTGTTGTAGCATGACTTGTCTCAAATAACTGAGAGTGCTTAATGTGCCATTGAAAGAATCATGTGTTGTTTTTATCATACAAAAGCATAATATTTTGGTATTCTCCTTTGATGCTTTATTTGGGTTGACTTGGCGCATGCTCACACCATGTTATGACTATGAACCAGTCACCTCAAGCCTCTATGATCATTTAGTTTTTGACTTGTAATATCACTTTATGCTTTGATTAAGAATGTTTTGTCGCTATGCATGATTATGGTCGTTATTGCTCTCTTAGTTGGTCGCTCCCTGTCTCTTGCTAGCCTTCACCTTTATTGAGTATGAGCTCTACTCGTGCATCCAACTTCCAAAAACAAAAGTTATTCCAAAGAGTCCACTATAAATTCCTATGCATGGCATGTCAAACCATACCATGTAAATTTTCATGTGCTACCTTTAAAATCTTCAAAATACTTCTCATTTTGTGACACTATTTTTAGCTCATGAGGACGTAGTCGTTGGGTTTGTTATCTTCCTTACTAAATTAAGTACCCCTACTTGCATGCTTCATCTGCTTGTGACTAATTTTTCAAAGAGCTAGTTAGACCTTTATAACTTCAAAAAAAAGAGAAAAAAAGAGAAAGAGGAACTCCTCCATGGTATGAGATTGTTGGCAGGCACCCGAGAATTCGGTTAGCCATGGTTTCTGAAAGCAAAGGTTGGGAGGAGTGCCATACTTTATAAAAGTGCATGCTATAAATGCCTAATATCAATAACTCGGAACCGCTCCCAACTTGTTTAGTATGGAAGATAGCAGGAACTCTATTGCCATTCGTTGATAGGAACAACCACCTCCCAAAACAATTTCTATTTCTATTTTACAAATGAAAAGCTCTAGCACATGATAAATCCCTGCTTCCCTCTACGAAGGGCCTTTCTTTTACTTGTATGTTGAGTCTTCCTCTTCTATCCTTATGCACCAATTAAGAGAGCATAGTTGTCATTCTGAGTATAATGTGCATAGTCCCAAAATTTATTATTGATTGATTCATGATTGTGGTATTGCTTGTTCTCAAATTATTTGTATCTAGTCACCCTTTCAACTTTGAAGGTGTCCTATGCATTTATGTTTTGCTATTTTACGAAGGACAAGCTGAATACCACTTTGCTATGTTTTCTCTATGCTCAAAACAAATAAATAACTTTCAATGCATTATTAATCATGATCTTTTGTTTGTGTTGCTTTTCATGTTGTAACATGGTTGCTAAGTTCTATTGTTAAAATTGTATCTTTTATGCCTATGTTTAGAGTACTTTGATCTCAGCTTGCAATGCTTTACAATAACTTGATCAAGATTGTTTTGGCTGCACGTCACCTCAAAAATTATTTTTGTTATCACTTAACTACTCGAGGATGAGCAAGAGTTAAGCTTGGGGTGCTGATACGTTGCAAACATATCTATAATTTTTTATGTTCCATGCTTGTTTTACACCAATTGCTTTATGTTTTGTTTACACTTCGTGGAATTTTTATGCATTTTCTGGAACTAACCTATTAACAAGATGCCACAGTGCCAGTTCCTGTTTTCTGCTGTTTTTGTATTTCAGAAAAGTTGTACAGAAAATATTCTAAGAATTGGATGAAACGAAGCCCAAAGTCCCTATTTTTTCCGACATGAAGACGGAGTCCAAAGCAGAGACGGAGGAGGGCACCGAGGCAGCCACACCATAGGGTGGTGCACCCCCTAGCCGCGCTACCGTATGGTGTGGGCCCCTCTGGTGCCATCTGATCTCGCCCTTCCGCCTATAAATTGTCATCGACACGAAAACCCTAAACATGTCGGCCTCCATCCATGAAAAGTTCCGCAGCGCCGCCGCCATCGAAGACCAATTTCGGGGGACAGAAGTCTCTGTTTCGGCACCCTGTCGGGGCGGGAAATTGCCCCCGGAGCCATCTCCATCGACTCCACCGCCATCTTCATCGTCATTGCTGACTCCCATGATGAGGGAGTAGTTCTCCCCCAAGGCTGAGGGCTCTGCCGGTAGCTATGTGGTTTATCTCTCTCTCCCATGGTGTGATCTTTATGTGATCATGAGCTTTGTAATCTAGTTGAATAAGTAGATGTTACTCTTCATCTATTATGCTACTCAAGTGCTTTTATTAATGTAATCTCCGGAGACACCTTGTCCCATGATGTGAAGGTGACAGTGTGCGCATTGTGTGTGGCTCTTAGGCTAAAGACTACAGTAATACTTATCATGAGTTATAATTTGAGTTGGATGTCTCTATGAAATTGTGGTGTTTTTCTAGAACCATCTAGTGCACTCAAGGTGATAGTGTGGGCTATCTAGATTGGGGAATGCAAACTTTAAGGACTACTTTTATAGCCCTACGCAATGAATTGGTGTTCGTTATCCAACAAGAGTATAGTTCAGTGTAGCATAGTGAAGAAAGATATTTATGTGTTCAATTATGTTATCATTGTTGAGAGTGTCCACTAGTGAAAGTATGATCCTTAGGCCTTGTTTCTAAGCATTGAAACACCGTTTACAACTAGTTCTGCTACATGTTTGCTTGCTGCCCTTTTTATTTCAGATTGCAATTACCACTTATAATCATCCATATTACTTGTATTTCACTATCTCTTCGCCGAACTAGTGCACCTATACACCTGAAAAGTGTATTGGGTGTGCTGGGGACACAAGAGACTTCTTGTATCTTAATTGCAGGGTTGCTTGAGAGGGATATCTTTGACCTCTTCCTTCCTGAGTTCGATAAACCTTGGGTGATTCACTTAAGGGAAACTTGCTGCTGTTCTACAAACCTCTGCACTTGGAGGCCCCACACTGTCTACAAGAATAGAAGCGTGTGTAGACATCAAAGTACATAACAATGTACACTAGGTATGCATTATCATAACTGAGGCAGCAGAAGACGACGATGGCGGGGACAACTTGGTAGTGAACGCACCAGGTGACAACCCGAGGAATAACCACAGGAAGGAAAAGGAGAAAGTATATGTCTCGTCGGGCGTGTTGAGGATGATCATGTCGGCAATCAATCACGGTACGAGAATACCTGTGGATTCACGAAGAGAAGTTTTAATGGGATACCAATACGCCCTCCACCAGCACAAAAAGAAGCTACTACAAGAGAAAAGCGAGCTAAGGAGAAGGCACGAGTCCAACAGCGCATCGAGTAGGTCACAATGGGAAGAATATAGAGAAACATTAGAATCAAGCGAAGAGAGGCACCGTGAGCCAAAGCACAATAGAAGAAGGGCAGTATGGTCAAGGAAAGAAGGCCGCAACTCGTTTTTAGCAGCAGATAAGGAAGAAAATATTATGCAAGACACGCCAGAGGCAGCCCTGGTAGCAGCACAAGCTTACCTATTAACCACATAGCTAGAACCCGGAGATCCACGGGAAAGCATGCATCAAGCCACTATAAGAAGCCTCGGGCTAATCGGAGACGAGTTAAGGCAAAAATCGGTGGAAAGGAGGAAACACACCACGAACAGACAGGAAAAAGAAGGCGAAAGTCCCAATCTTCGTGAACCCGATGATTCAGTTCACCTGGCGGGAACAATTACAAGGCACAAGCCAGGGTAAATAGGTCACGCTATGAGTGGGATGAAGGGAACTATGAAGAAGAAGAAAAAGAAATGGGGGCGCTATGCTTTACGCGCAGGTTTCACAGAACGCAGGTGCCCAAAGGTTTTAAGTTACCGCACGACCAGCAAAAATATGATGGGTCACAAGAACCCGAATTATGGCTGTAATATTATCTTCAGGCAGTCAAAATACTCAGGGGCTCAAGGGCAACAATAATGCAAAGCTTGCAGCTACACCACACCGGTGCAGCACGGTCCTGGTTAAGCAAGCTACCCGATGATTTCATCGAAAGCTGGGGCGAGCTGGAGAATCAGTTTACAAGGAATTTCCGCTCAACGTATACGCGATCAGCATCAATAGAGGAAGTCAAATCTTGTATACAGAAAAGTGGCGAGACGATGCATTTGTATATACAACGGTGGAGTATAATAAAAAATTCAGCAGAAAATGTCTCCAACGAGCGAGTATTAGAGGCTTTTGCGTTTGCCTTCGCCGTTCGGATCTCGTTGAAGAATTGGGAAGGATAAGACCTAGAACGGTGTCAGAACTAATGGAGGTAGCAAATATATTCACAGATGGAGAGGATGCTTATCACAATAAAAGAGCACGTTCACCCGAGGATGATAGATCAAGCAGATACAACAACCAGAGGCGCAAATCTCGTAATGAAGATAGCCGCATCTCGCACAACCAAGTATCCGCAGGGTATAGGAGGAGCGACGAAGAAGGGGGTGAGCATAAGAGCAGAGAGTATCATAAAAAAGATAATTCCAAAGGGGACAAGTCTAGATACCAAGATCCATCAGCGGAAAACATCATTAATGGACCTTGCCGTATTCACTACGCATACCTCGACGGAAAAAGGGTTTCCAACCATCTGATGAGAGACTGCAGGATGTTTGTAAAATTGCAAGAAGCCATAGAACTGAACCAAGGAGCAAAACCAAGATCCACAACTTACGACAAGAGAACCGTAAATCAGGGGTATCCAATACAAAGTGGTCAAAGCTATCCCCAGTCAAGGGTGTACGTCTCCGCCATGATCCAGCCTGTTCCAAAGTCAAAGAAGGAGCAGAAAAAATTATCCAGACAGGTAAACCTAGCAATATCATCGCCACCAGCTACCACAGAGTACCTACGGTGGTCAGACCAGACAGTCAGGTTCAGTAGAGAAGACCACCCGAGAAAAGTACCTAGACCTGGGCACACACCAATGGTATTGAAGGCGCAAATCGGAGGATACGATATCAGATGAGTATTCATGGACGCTGCAGTGGTATAAATCTAATATATGCAAGAACTCTAAAGGCAATGAATATGTCACTGGAATGGCTGTAGCCGATGGACTGCTCTTTCACAGGATAGTACCAGGAAGCGCAAATCATCCACTAGGGAGAATCGAGCTCGACATTTGCTTCGGCGACAGCGGCAACTTCCACAGGGAAAAGTTGGAATTTGAATTAATGGATTGGCCATGACAGTATCACGCAATCCTAGGACGACTAGTGTTTGCACGGTTCATGGCAGTACCCCACTACGCATATCTTGCTTAAAAAATTCCAGGCCCAAAAGGAGTCATCACAGTCAAAGGAAGTTTCAAAGTATCAGACACTTGCGACAAGGAATTCAACAGAATGGCACAAACCTTCGGCATGACAGCACAGTACGCATGGCTCAAAGGAGAGACTGATCATAATGTACTAGATCAGGCTTTCGACTCAACCCAAGATTCCAAGAAAGTTCGAGTTCATCCCACGGACCCAGCAAAAAAAACATCCTTCGCAGTAAACCTGGATCCCGCATAGGAAAGCGCGCTTGTCGAGTTCCTCCATGAGCGTTGGAAAATATTCGCCTGGTGTCCTTCAGACATGCCAGGGGTTCCCAGGGAACTCGTCGAGCACGCACTCAATGTGGATCCAAAAGCAAGGATGGTCAAGCAACCTCTCCGACGATTTGACGAACCCAAGCGTAAAGCAATAGCAACTGAGCTACATAGATTGGAAAATGCAGGATTCATCAGAGAAATCAAAACATTGACTTGGGTGTCCAACCCAGTGATCGTGCCAAAGAAAAACACAGATGTACGCCGCGTATGTCTTGACTACACATCCCTAAATAAACACTATCCGAAGGATCCCTTTCCGCTACCCTGCATAGATCAAATAATTGATTCAACCATGGGATCCGCAAGGCTTTCCTTTCTAGATGCATATTCGGGATACAACCAGATCAAACTGAAAAAAGAAGATGAAGAAAAAAACAGCCTTTATCACACCGTACGATGTCTTTTGTTACCTAGTAATGCCTTTCGGCCACAAGAATGCAGGAGCAACCTTCCAGAGGATGATGCAAAACTGCCTCGGGAGCCAAATAGGTCAAAATATCCAAGTATACATCGACGGTGTGGTCATCACCACAAGAAAAGAGGAATCCTTAATCGAAGACCTGAAGGAAACCTTCGACAACCTAGACAGGTACATGCTAAAGTTAAACCTGACCAAATGTTCATTTGGTGTCTCAGCAGGACAACTACTGGGATTCCTGGTGTCGGCAAGAGGAATAGAGGCAAATCCGAAGAAGATTCAGGCAATACTCACAATGGGAAAACCAGCTAAATTGCATGAAGTACAGTAGCTCACAGGACGCGTAGCAGCACTAAGTTGATTCGTCACACAGCTGGGCGAAAAGGCTCTCCCATTTTATGCACTCATAAAAAAGTCAGATAAAAAATTCGAGTGGACAGAAGAAGCAGACGCAGCTAATAAAAGTGCTCTCCACACCGCCAGTGTTGGTCGCACCCAAGGAAAAGGAACAATTATTACTGAACATCGCCGCCACGCATCAGGTGGTAAGCACGGTGTTAGTAGTCGAACGAAGTGAAGAAGGGAAGGCGCACAGAGTACAGTGTCCGGTGTACTTTCTCAGCGAGGTACTATCCCCATCAAAGCAGCGTTACCCACACTACCAAAAGCTCGCATACAGTGTGTTCACGACAGCACGGAAATTGCGACAATACTTTGCGGCTCATCCAATAATAGTGGTTAACTAAGCTCCACTATCAAATATACTGAACAACCCTGAAACAACATGATGTGTCTCCTTGTGGGGAATCAAAATTTCCTCTCTGGATATCATGTATGAGAAGTGGAAGGCCATCAAATCCCAGGTTTTGCCAGATTTTATAGCATAGTGGTTAGAACTGCAGAACACATGACCTCCTGATCTGTCGAGTGTCTGGACAATGTACTTTGATTGATTGAAGAGAGTCGAATGAGCTGGAGCTGGAGTAGTATTAATATCGCCACAAGTAGATAAGCTAAAATACGTGTTAAGGATGAGTTTTTCGCAAGCTTCCAATAATGAAGCCTCTTTCCATTTCTTTTTTTTGAAATGCCCTAGTCAGATCACAATCGGTCCAACAAGGCAACTGTCGTCAACTAGATCAATCAGGAATAAGCAATATGTCGATCGTACCCAGTCTGTCATATTTGCTTTTCGGTAAAGGGTACACACTAGTTTATTTTTACTTATTCCATTCTCTGTCTTGCTAAACAAAAATCCTTCTTTTCTTGTATTGTATGCCTGTGCCCAACTATTATGTCCCGATCTTAAGCTTAATTAAGTAAGAATGAGAAGTCTGGGAGGGTGGGCTTCTCCCACTATTTTACCCTTAAAAAAAGCATAAATTGCCATCACCGGTCATTAAGTAAGGGTCGATGAAATTGGGGGGCTTTCATTGAAGATCTCAGTTCTTTCGCGCTTATGGCATCCCGAGCATCACAAGCAAAGCTCTGTTGCACGGAATGAGGATAGCTAAAGCATGCGGCGCAACTCGACTAAGAATATTTGGGGACTCAAATCTCGTGGTTCAACAAGCAATGAATCATTCCGATGCTGTCAGCGACAACATGACCACGTACCGAAACCTGTATTACTATCTAGAAGGAACATTCGACGGGTGTGAAGTACCACATATCAGCAGGACAAGCAATGAGGAAGCCGATAATCTAGCAAACATCAGGTCTCAAAGTTTACCTATACCACCAGGAGTTTTTTTGGGAAGAAATCATAGAGAGGTCAATAAAAGAAAACAAAACTTCGAGTACCAGCAAACAAGGCACGCATACAAGAAGGGACTCGGGGGCTAGCAAAGGAGCAACAGAAAGCACGGCCGAGCCAGAGGATGTCATGATGGTCGAAGTAACCTGGATGCAGCCATATTTAGCATATATGATCAATAAGACACTACCCGAAGTTGTGGTAGAAGCACGAAGGATGGTACAATGATCTAAAGCTTTCGTCATGGTGCAAGGGAAGTTATATAAGAAAAGCATAACAGGAGTCTTGCAAAGGTGTGTCACCCCTCAGGAAGGGCAAGTCATACTAAAGGATATACATGCAGGAGTCTGCAGTCATCATGCCAGCAATAGAGCCATAGCGGCCAAAGCTTTTCGCGCAGGATTTTACTGGTTAACAGCAATAGAAGATGCAAAGAACATTGTCCAAATATGTGAGGCTTGCCAGCGGTTCACTTCTAGGCCCCGCGCACCAGCAGCAAAACTCCAGCCAATACCGCTATCTTGGCTGTTTCCGCAATGGGGTTTAGACATGGTGGGAAAGTTGCATAAGGCATGGCTCGGAGGGCACGTTTACATGCTGGTGGCGGTTGATAAGTTCACCAAGTGGGTAGAGGCAGCCCTAGTAACCACGCAAGATTCCACAACAGCAATCAATATCATCAAGTCGATAATATTCCGTTTTGGGGTACCACATAGTATCATCACAGATAATGGGACAAATTTTACATCCAAAGGTTCAAAAATTATTGCAAGAGCATGGGCATCAAATTGAAGTTTGCATCGGTAGCACATCCAAAGACGAACGGACAAGTCAAAAAAGCGAATGGATTAATATGCATTGGTATAAACAAGAGGCTATTGGCGCCCCTCGAGAAAGCTAAACATGCTTGGGTAGATGAGTTACCCTCCGTGCTTTGGAGTCTTAGAACCACGCCTAATGCAGCAACTCAAGAGTTCTTTCTGGTCCATGGCGCAGAAGCCGTGCTTCCATTCGAAATCACTCATGAGGCTCCCAAAATCGCGACTTATGATGAAAGCGCCTCCAATGAAGCACTTCAGGATGATGTTGATGCATTAGATGAAGCAAGAGACGTCGCGTTGGCCAGAGCCACGTAGTATCAGTAGAACCTGAGAAACTACCATAGTACTCGCGTACGTCCCCGCGCTTTCGAGGTGGGAGATCTCATGTTACGATTAAAACCGGACAGTCATGGTAAGTTAGAATCACCATGGCTGGGACCTTACAAAGTTACATAAGTGATACCGGGAGGGGCATATCGACTTCAAGATGAAAAAGACAGGCAAAGATGAAGGCAACCCATGGAACACGGAGCAACTTTGGCGCTTCTATGCATAAGAGGCGTCGTCGTCAATGATTTCCTTTGCTAACATTCATTATAAAACTTCGAGTTAGGACCCTCTAAACCCAGAAAACAGGCCACAGGCCGGGTTTTTTGGGTCAACTCTACGATTTGTATATCGAGATTCTCCACTCGGGGGCTTCGGCTCTTGAGTTGTTATGATATCTATAAAAAGAAATATTGAGATCATGTCATCATGTTTTTTTAGGAACGAAATCGAGCTATCCCATGGAAATATCAGCAATCCATCACAAGAAGAACATTTAACTAACATAGCACAAAATTGCTCGAAAAATACCTTGGAACAATAGTCGTTCCCTTGGTTCATTCATTGGATTGAACATATAAAAGCAGTGTTCATAGCAAAATATCTATTGTTGCTACAGATAAAACTAAACAGTGCATTACACAGTGATTACATCAAAGATAGATGATTCTAGTGAAAATGCACTTTGGCTTCATATGTCTTCTGGCATTGTGTCCCGTCAAAGATCTTCACGTCAAATTTTGCTGTTCCACGGTGATAATCAAACAGCAAAAACCACCCCTGATGCAGTTCATAATCTTCAGCAAAGCGAGGCCAGCCGCCTCTGAAGAACATCTCTCCATTGCCATCATAATACACCTCCACCTCATATGGAGATCCTTCACTTGACACTTCTCGGAGGATAGCTTCACGTAGTTCTTGGTCGTCCATAAATCCAGTGAATTTCAAGGGCACGCACTGTTGCTCACGACATTGGGCACCACCTAGCGCGAAGAAAGAGAATACAGTTCTAGTGGATGGCGGCGAAGGATTGAGATGTGCTGCACTTACATCCAGAGTCTCATTGATTTGAGAAGTGGAAGATCTGGGCTTGTTCTTACTTTCCGGTGGACGACCAGGGCACCATTTGGCCGACATAGAAGAACACGCCGCCATGGAAATCACCTTGGGCTTGTTCTTACTGCCACGAGGGCGGCCGCTCCCATGCTTCTCCACCACGATGCTAGCATCCAGATTGACAACTCCGGTATCGGCCATGGAGATCTTGCGATGGATCGCCGAACAAAAATGCAGAAACCCTAACCAATTTGGGGAAGAAGACAATGCAGTGGCGAAGATTAACAGTGGCAAGCTAGGGTTTACAGGTTGATGGAAGAGCCCGTATTTATAAGCCACCTTTAATGGGCCTTTGAAAAATTAAAGGTCCAGACAAAGTACAGGCCCAGAGATTCAATAGGAGGAGTAAAAAAAGAGAGAGATAAGAAGATAGATAAAAGAAAGAGAAGATACGAAAAGGCAGATCTATTTATGGAACCAGCAAGAAAACACAAAAAAGATGAGCAATGGAGATAAGTGATTTTGAGCCTATAAAAGGCTGCAAGCATCCCCTTATAGCCTCGGGGGCTACTCCCTTCGGGAGCACTGATCACGCACCTGATGATGTATTAAAAAGAAGAAAAAGAAATTCAGACTTGTTTTTTCAGGAAGATGATGAAACAAGGCAATACTTCTAAGCCTATACTAAAAAAAATCGACAATAGCCTCGGGGCTACTCCCATCGGGATCGCTGGTCGCGCACCCGATGAAGATGGAAATTATTGACTTCACATGGAAGAGGGAAATCATTGACTACATATTGAAGTAAATTATCGACTCCATTGTCAAAAGATAAGCATAAGATATTGATATTCCCTAACTCACTCCCATCGAGAGAGATTTGTGACTAATCAAAGAAAACAACTTGAAGATTTTGGGTATTGAAATAGCCAAACAAGGCTCACTATGAAAGTTTGATTCTTAGGCCGCGTCATCGTGATTAATAGCTTGAATGCCATGGTCGAAAAAATCATGAAGGTAAGACCTCATGATCCGTCCTGCATGGCCTAGTATACGCACATGAATGCGCTCTGCTAGTAAATTTTCGTATCCACGATGTGAAGAAAAATCCCAGTGGATGCACTGGGTACCCTAAGAAATACTGAAATCCTATCTTTGTAAGTCCTAAATGCGGCAAAAGACTTGGTTCCGCTAGGTACTCAATTCGAGTCCGGGGACTTGAGTTTGAAGTAGGTAGCTAGTTTTTGCTTAGGCAATTAACTGGTTCTCTAATCCGTCCGAAGTACTAGACTTGCTAACCAAAATCCCCATAAAAATAAGAATATGAAATATTCAATGAAATCGAAGAAAGAGAAGAAGACAAAGATTGATCAAGTCAAAGATTGCAAGTCGGACATTGGGCGAGTTATCCCTTGTCACCAGGTGATTTGCATTTTTAGGCATGACTGTTGGCAACAATTAATTTTTTTCTTTTGCCTTGGTTCCTTTGCCATAAAGGATGGTTCGAAGATTAGGTTCTGGGAAGATAGGTGGCTTGGTAATACCTCCCTTTGCAAACAGTATTTTGTATTGTATAACATTATTCGTCACAAAAGTGATACTATCCCTACAGTAATGGAGACTACTCCTCCAAATGTGTTGTTCAGAAGGGATTTATCAGGTCAAAGATGAAATGCCTTACTCCAGTGTTTGGCAAATGTCCATCTACAAGTTGGACCTGACGAGTTTCGTTGGAATCTTCATGAAAATGACAAATTTTTGGTCGACTCACAATGCGTTAATCCATTAAGATATGCCACCCGATAAATCTTATAATAACAATCTTTGGAAACTAGAGATTACTTTACGAACAAAGTTATTCGGTAGGTACTTCCGTAAAGGAGACATGCTCACCAAAGATAACCTTGCAAAGCGAAACTGGCATGGTAGTAAGAAATGTGTTTTTTTCATCAAGATGAATCAATAAAACATCCATTCTTCCAATATCGTTTTGCTAGATTTATATGGCCAATCATCGAAGTACCTTCGACCTTGTATCCACCACGTAGCATTACCAATATTTTTGGGAATTGGTTCAATGTTACAGATCATAGGTTTAAAAAGCATATAAGGCTGGGAGCGATTGCACTTATTTGGTCGCTATGGCTATGAAATGATAGTGTTTAACGATAAAAACTCTTTTATTTTGAATGTTATCTACCGGTGTACCAATAGTCTCCATTTCTGGTCGTCTCTACGGAGGGTGGAGAATTGCGACCTGTTTATGGAAGTCTGTGCGCGGTTGGAGGCTACGATGAGAGATATTTTTTCCCAGCATGGGTGGCCACATAGTCTATGCATTGTGAAAGAGCATGTGCCCCCATGTGTGGTTTTGGTAATTAATGACAATCCCTATGGACTAATTTTGCATTGAGTTATATTTATAGGACATGTCCTTAGACAATGTTTGAGCCATATGTTGGCTTCAACGTTGTAATTTGAAGAATGAAGTCGTGTTTGATCAACACATCTAGAAGACTATGAAGTGCAAGTTCAATATGATCCATCTCAGAAGATATCATTTGATTGAAGCTTGCAATGGATTAATGAAGATTGATCTATGCAAGGATCTCCCATATTGGTGTATGGGGGAGTATTTTGAGATGTCTTCATGAAGCTCGTGCAAGCAAGCATCATCAAGAAAGGTGTTCCATCTTGAGGGTGTCAAGACGGTCATCATCTAGCTCAAGTGGATTGCACAAGGCAAATGTTTGTTCTAGATAGGTTTTCTCTTCTATCTATCTCGTGTGTTAGTTTGGAGACCGGGTTATAGGATTGGTAGCCATACTATAAAGAGGGGCTCTCGAGTGAGTAACTTAATTGTATCGTTCGGAGAGAGCTCAAAACTTTGCATACTTGGCATTACCTTTCTTGGTTCTTATTTGACTTTTATCCATGTGAGGTTCTAGAGCTTGTGGTTATTTCCATGACAAGCTCTAGCTCATCAAAAACGGATTTCGTATGGAACTCTTATTGCATTTTTGGTGTTTGGAGGTTTTACCGGTTCATCTTGATAGCTAAGTCAAACCTTTTATCATTTGGTTTCATCCTACTTTGTTGGACTATGATGTTTCTAAGGATGAAGTTGTAGAGCTCGTTGTGGTGATTCCAACGAGCCCAAGTTCATCGAAAATGGAGTCCGGATGCAAAAGTTATCACCATTTTCGTGTTGATGTTTTTTCTTGGCGGAAAGTTTGGGGCCAGAAAAATCTGGTGGCGTGCCGAAACACGTTACTTAGCAGCTTTTTGGAGACCATCGGACTGGCCACCGGACAGTCTGGCCTGAAATCCGGCGCCGCCGGACTTACGACCAAACTTCGTCACGAGCTGCTTCCAACGGCCAGATTTTCCCACCTATAAATACCCCTTCCTCCTCCTTGAGCCAACCACGTTTTGGGCTTCTCTCTCCTCCATTGTTGTTCTTCAAAGCTTGCCCTCCCTCCTCCATTCCTCCCATGATTCTTGCATATTTTTGAGGGAAAAGAGAGAGAGGAGATCTAGATCTATATTTCCACCAATCCATCTCTCCTCTAAGTGAGGGGAACATAGAGGATCTAGATTTTGGAGTTCTTTGTGGATTTTCTTTGTTCTTCCTCTCATATCTCTCCATAGCATTAGTTGCTTTGGTAGGATTTGATTGAGAAGGATTTGATCACTTTGTGTGTTCTTGCCATTGCATCGGTTTGAGTTCTCCTTGGAGGTTTGTTGGTGAAAGTTCGTTGAGCTTATTAATCTTGGGTTCTTGGAACCCTAGACGGCTTAGTGGCTTAGTGGATTACTTGGGGACCTCCAATTAAGTTGTGGAGATCTTCCCAAGCTTAGTGGTGCCTCCGCGACAATTTCTTGGGGACCTCCAATTTAGTTGTGGAGATCTTCCCAAGCTTTGTGGTTCCTCAGTGGCGATTCTTGGGAGCCTCCAATTGAGTTGTGGAGATTGCCCCAAGATTGTATGGGTTCGGTGACCCCCCATCAAGTGTCCCATAGTGGTTGAGTCTTCCATCTTGGTGGGAGGGCTCGAGGTGCTTACGGTGAGCCTCCGTGGCGTTTGGGGAGCCTTGTGCCTCCACACCGCTCCAACGTAGATTAGCACTCGCAAGGGTGTGAACTTCAGGATACATCATTGTCTCCGTGTGCCTCGGTTATTTCTATACCTAAGCTCCTTTACTTATGCAATTTACTTTGTGATAGCCTTCGTGCTTGAAGTTATATATATCTTGCTATCACATAGTTGCATATATTGTCTAGCATAAGTTGTTGGTGCACATAGGTGAACCTAGTTTATTTAGGTTTTGTATGCTTGGCAAATTAAACTTTAGTTTTATTCCGCATTTGTCAAGCCACTCGTAAAAGTTTTAAATCGCCTATTCACCCCCCCTCTAGGCGACATCTGTGTCCTTTTAATTGGTATCAGAGCAAGGTCTCTCATTTTAGGCTTCACCGCCTTGAGAGCAAAGATGTCGACTAGGGGATTAGTGCACAATGACACCTTTATATTTGATGGCACTAATTATGTTATATGGAAAATTTGCATGCTTAATCATTTTCATGATATGGATCCAAATATAGAGAGAATTTTAGATATGGGTTTTTCTTCTCCTTAGGATTCCCAAAATCTATCTTTAGAGGAGAAGAAAAACTCTTATCTTAATTCTCGAGCTACTAATATGCTTTTCGATGTTGTGAGAAATGCAGTTATTTATGCAATCATGCCTTTCTATAATGCTCATGAGTTTTGGACAGAGATTCAAGAAAAATATGATGTGTCCAACATTGTTGATGATGATTGTATTCCCTCCACTTCTGGCCGTGATGAACTCTCATCCATTTCACAAATGTGTGGCAAGACACAAGGTAACGTTATGGTGAGTGGTGATGAATATTGAAATGTTGATATTAAGCTTACTTGTGATGGCCGTTTATATCTATGTCATTGCAATGCTTCATCTTTGGACTTAAACACTTCTAGCACCATAAATGCTTTACATGCTTGTGTTGACAGTCCTTTCATATCATGTGCAAGTTGCATGAATAAATCTCATGATGATATCTTGATTTGTCTTGTTTTCATGATACAAATATATCTACTTCCTCTAGTTGTTGTGTGTCTAACAATGTAGAGGAAAACAAATATTCCATGGGCCAAGACAAGATTTTAATTGGAGCTTCAAGTGATTCTTCTTCATCATCTCTTGGTTCCCACATGTTCCTTATGGCTAGGTCTTCAAAGGTAACTCCTACTTTGGAACCCAATATATCTAGTGATGACGATGAGGATAATGAAGAAGAGGATGATGACTTTGCCTCTTAAATTGAGAAGAGTGAAATGTTTTTTATGCTATTCATAAGAATAATTTTTTTTGCTCTTACTTTTATAAGATTTTGGCTATTGCCACCAAGAGCAATAAAATTATTGAGGAGCATGAGAATACCATCTTTAAAATGCAAGGTCATGCCCATGATTACATGGACGAGATCGCGGATCTAAAAGAATCTCTAGAAGAAGAACAAACCACCAAGCAATCTCTTGAGGAGACCTGTACTTTAGAATTATCTAAAATAAAGAAATCTTATGATAGAACTCTTGTGGTGGCAAACGATTTTGAAACTAAATATGAAGAGCTTGTAGCTACTTATGCTAAACTCCTTGAGAATTTTGAGCTTCTTAAAAATGACTCTAGGGTTGTTTTGAGTGAGCCCATCATTGTCACCGAGTCACATGAGCAACTTAAAGCTTCAAATTCAAATGAGCTTACTAAATTGCCTTCTCCGCTCTCCATTACTGATGATGCTTGTGCTACTAACTCTACTTCCCGTGAAGCATCCATCTTGAAGGAGAATGTTGAGCTAAGGTCTCAACTTGCTTTGCTAACTAGTAATTATGGGAAATTGGAAGATAGTCACACTACACCACAGCACAAGATCCCCAACAGACAAATTGGCCGGGAAAGCTGCTTTCAATGACAGAAAGTTGGTCGGGAATTGGTTTTACCGACCGATCTTGTCGATCACCATAAGTCCGGTCGGCAAAGGCCTTTCCCGACTGACATATGTTTGCCGACCAACTATCGGACACAAGTGTTCAAGCTTTCCCGATCAACATTTGTTTGTCGACCGACATTTCTTTTCCAACCGACATTTGTTTCCCGATGAACTATCAGACGGTGTAGGTATTGGCGACCAACTTTCTGTCAAACCTTCCTAGAACCTTTTTTGTCAAACTATTGGTTGGTGTTTCTTTTATCGACTAACATTTCAAAAGCACTACAAAAAGCCTTTTCCAACCAACTGTCCAACATAATACTCAATGTCAGCCGACTCAGTTACGTTTGCTTCAATATTCACATATATTTTAGATATTAAACAGTCAAATCACATATTTCACACGACAAATGTACAACCGTATCCTCCAAAAATATAAGAAGGAATTAATCCACAACCACCAGTAATGACATGCATTAATTCATACATTATTGATTGTTCGTCTGTTCACAACTCACATATTTGGGTTTACAAAAAGATTTCATACAATGATAGCAAAATGATTACCACATAATCAGGTTTTAAAAATGATAGCAAAATAGTATCCAATGAGATAGAATTCACTCCATTACTTGAAGGTGACACCTGCACAAAGTCACAAACACATACACACAGATGAGATATTTGGTCCTTGACAATGCTAATTCATCACAATTAGGTCAACTGTTACAATAATGCACATTAGTAGGAAAACTACAAAATGGCAAAGCAAGATATGAACAAGGATGCTGATAGTTTATTCACAACAGAAACACATGCAACCTAGATATGGACAACGATACAGATCAGTAGATGCAAAATTGAAAGTCTGCTAGAAGTTCTAGTTAAGGTTGCAGGTCCTAGGCTGAAAATATTTAGTCAAGATTGCCAAAATAAAATCTTTTTCTCTTCTTTCTTTCTTCAGGCTCAAAACTTCAGCAGATTGGTGGCTGGCCATTGTTTCACTTTGAGAAAAAAATACATGTAGTAAAACTTTAAACATAAGTTTAGCTTAGTATAGATGGAAAAGCCCAAGCACCAGTGATGGTTGACCATAACGTTCCATTTCAGATTACAATGTGAGAGTCTCGGATGGGCACTACACAGCCAAGGAGTACAAAGAGGCTCTGAAGCTGTGGTGCCAAAGATTGTAATGTAGCTAATGTTTTTTGTAACCAGAACACGCTCTTAATTAATACACACCCAAGTTCAAACAAATAAATTATGTGTCATTTGTGGACATTACAGCACCTTCATGCAAGTCATGTTAAACCATGTAAAAGTATTCCACGATTTCAAATTCTAGCTCAAAAACAGATATCGGCAGTGGCACCGGAGCAACTTACTTTATAACAGATTAATCAAGAACAGAGCCTTCCTATGGAAGCAACCATATTCCCCTGCAAACAAGAACCACAAAGTATTCTTCACTTCAGTTCAAAACCAAGAAAGTATAGGGCATGACAACAATATGCATGTAACACTAACAAGCCATATCAAGCGTCAAACACCACTACGATGTGTGCAAGTAACTGCTAATAAGTTGGGCCCCGCCAAGCAGCCAAGCATCATCAGATAGCTAGAAGTGGAATTCAAGGTCATGTATTCCTACCTCAGAAAAGAACTCCACTGGATCAATTTCTAAATTTCACTACATGAGACCCCGCGCATTGAAGCAGAAATATTAGATACAGTGTTGATAATTGTTTGATATAAAATTTAAAAGAAAAAAGATGGCATAAGTAACCTTTCATATGGAAGAAGTGTCGCAGTACAGACTGGAGAGAAAGAAAAAAAATTATCCATATTGACCAGATATTGACAGATTGATCGGGTCAAAAAACCAACAGAGGTATGCCAGTCCTACAGTTAAACTAAAAGTATACATATCAAACATGTGAGCTGCATCGAATGCCTCCTTCCTATACTGGATGGTGATAAAACCACGGTGTTACAGTACTATGGTTTGTAAATAAGAAATCCTTACAGTTTGGTTACATGCATTTTTTTTCCCGTTCTGTATCCACAATTAACAGGCCATGTTCACTTCCCATCCACATAGAGATTAAGAAGTATATATTTCTATTCTTAACATACCCAGTAATCCATCTAGAAATAATTATTTGTTTCTTGACTCTTGACCAAATCTGAAATGGCCGAGCTGAAATGGATTAGTACATCTGGCCAACGTAACTGACACACACCAGAATAGAAGTATTCAAAACAATAAATAATTATTTGTTTCTTTAGTCTGGAGAGAAGTATTCAGAACAATATAACATGAGGATTGGGAGAGGAGATTTGGTGCACATGGGCATCAGTGATCCCACTTTTTTGAAAATTGAAAATCATATTTCTGTGTATCAAAAAAATTTGAAACAAAAATTAGGTTGTAGCCAACTATTTATTCCACCAACGTGCAAAAATCAAGTTCAAATGCTTTGTAGTTTGGGCTACACAAAAATGACAAATGTGTAGATCTGAGTATGTATACATTAAATCTACAAATTTTGTTAGATTTTGTTATTTTTGTGTAGATCACAATACAAAGAATTTTGTTATGAAATTTTTCATGCCTATAGGTTACATCATTGACTATATCCGGATTTATTTTCATATTTTTTTGAAACTTAGAAATATAATTTTTAATTTTTTTTAGAATGGAGGGATCACTGGAGCTCAAGAGTCAAAAACACTTTCCGGAGGATTGGGAGATCAATGGCTCGGTAGGTTAGCAGTCAGAAGTGGAGGCGTCTAGTGGTATTCAATAGTGTGTTTTCTTTAGCGCAATGGGTCGGTAAATTATTGCAGTTAAACGTGGAGTTGGAGAAAATGGAAAATTAAGAAATTTTATGTTAGTGGAGTACGACATGGCCTGGCTGCATGGGTGAGGGCCAATAGAAACAATTAAGGTGACATGGGAGGATTGCATGTTAAGAGAAATATCTTAGTGAGGTGATCTTCTTAGTTATATAGGATTCAGCCAAGTCATGAGCTAGGAGCAAGCAAATTAAACAGCCCAATATCATCAAAACGGTGGGTTCTTGTTGTAGATCGAGAGGAGAAAGTACGGAATCAGATTGTTAGATGCCATTAAAGCGGATAAATCTGATGGTGATTTACAGCTTAATGTGGTGAGAATTGGTGATTTGAACTATGGAGAAGTAAAAGTACAGGAAATGGATGAGGAATCTCCTGCACCTATTCAGCATTCTCTCTCTGACTCTGGCAAACAATTACCTTTGGTTGACCTGGACAAGATTTTAATACAGCTTTAGCATGGTGAGATGAGCTTTCAATTGTTGATCAGAGTGGTAATTTCTAGTGATGATTGCTTATTAAAGGCAAAATCTGCATATAAATAACCAACAATGTGAGCAGGTAGAATCCACATGTTTCATGGCACTTCAACAGAGCATGTACTATAGAAATGTGAGAAAGTATAGATTTTCAAAAGATTAATGGAATACCTAGGCGCATCAGTTGTGGCACCCTCATTGCACCCCGTTTTCAGATGTTGTAGCTCCCCCACTGGTTGTACCTAGGCGCATCCATCTAACTTTTGCCCATGCTAGTTGCACACTTGATTACTACTAAATCAATAGTAAATCCTGATACAATAATAGCATAACCAGAGAACACACAGAATTTATGTAAACATAAGTAGGTCTTATCGCGGTTCGAAAAATAGAATAAAAGGCATGCACCCAATTGTACACATAAACATTTAAACTTGGAAATTGCACCAATTCTGCAAGAAATCATGATTTTCCAACTTTCAGGAGTTCCACAACAGTAAAGGTTAATGCATTGCCCACTGATACACTATGTATTAATACTAATCAGGACCAAAGTATTAGCATATCAGTATAGTAAAAAACTGATTTGCGCTTAGGCATCAAATTACTGAATTGGGGAACAAAAAAAGCAAAGCTAAGGAGTACATGAACTCACAAACTAGGCTAGACTTATAGAAGAATCAGTGAACGTGGCTCCACAACTAAGTACTAGCAACATAATTCATCCAACTAACTACAACAACCAACATAATTCATTCACGTATAGAAGAATCAGTGAAATTCAGGACACCATTCCTTCTGCTCTGTCAGCAACAGATGCTGAAGTGCATGCATTACTCGCACAAGCAGCTTCAAATCAGAAAATATGCATAGCAGAACTGGTCATTTTATTCTTATTTCCTTCATATATTTTCACTTATTAAAAAGCAGTTGCTTCACTGAGCAAACGAGGGACTACTGAATATTAGACAATAATAGATTGGCTTGATCTATTCAAAAGCAACTAAAAACATGCCGTTATCCTTGCTCCAATTTTGTTCAAAAGATAAGATAACCTTGTTTGGGATTTGAGGCTAAGCAAAAGCATTTTATCTGATGATTGTAGTATTGACAAAAATATAGGATTAAATCACCAAGTGTAAACCATCTAGCAGCTGAAGCATATCAAATCCACACACACACCAGATCTAAACCAGCTAGGGCACGCAGAGGAGAGAGACCTCACTACAGCTTTGGGCATCGATGAAAATCCTTGCGGGCTGCATCGTGGTGTGGGCAGCGATAACAGAAGCTTGAGAATGGCCACCGAATGGGAGCGCGAGGGGCATGTCGTGGCTCACCGGACGGTCGCCGCCGCTGCAGCCGTCGAGGGAGAGCACTTTGGGCGCGCGGTGGAGAGAGTCGAGCGCGTGGCGGCGACAGGAACGGTGTGGAGGCGGCGGCGCATGGACAGATTTGGCAGAGGAGTCAGACGACATGCGCGCTGGCGGGAGAGCTCGGGGGAGAGGCGCCATGAGAGCCCAGTGCGGCGCGCCGGGAGAGCTCGGAGGAGAGGCGGATGGATTTCGGGATTTTAGGGTTCGGGAGACATTTTTTTTGTTTGAGACTTTAGTGTGGGCAGTGGGAGGGAGCGGGAAATAATGGGGTCTTCGGCGCCCGGGAAAAATATTGGCGCTAGTTTTTCGCGCCGCGTGCGTGATGGTCCAATTAAACAATCCCAACCAACGATCCGATGGGTATATAACTATCGCTGACCGATCATTCGATAGCAAAGGAGAAAACAATCACGACCGACAGTTTGTCATTATGTACTTATTTTCCCGACCGACTATTTGAGAGAAGCTTTTCTGACCGACTTTCAGTTGACGATTTTGATTTTTACCGACCAACGTCAGTTGGGAATTTAGTGCTGTGGTGTAGTGTGATGCGGGCAGGATAACCACCCAGTTGGGAACCCCAAGAGGAAAGTATGATGAGCACAGTAGCAAGTCTTTCCCTCAGTAAGAAACCAAGGTTTCTCGATCCAATAGGAAAAAGCCAAACTTAAGAAGGTGATGCTTGCTAGCTTCGTGACACTCCAGCAAGGGCGCAGTTTACGATTCTTGTTGGTGCATCTTCAACTAGCAGCAACGCGGAACCTGCACACAACACAACCAAGAACTTTGCTCCCAACTTACGATGAGGTTGTCAATCTCACCAGTTTGCTGTAAACAAAGGTATGAGCGTATCGAGTGGAAAACAGTAGTAGTATGCGAGAAAGTAAACAGTGCGAGTAATAGTAAACGGTGTAACAATATAAAGGAAATTGGACCGGGGTCCACAGTTCACTAGTGGTGTCTCTCCATAAGATAAATAACGGCATGCTGGGTAAACAAATTACAGTTGGGCAATTGATAGAATAAAGATAACGTGCATATGTCACGAGGATCACTATGAGATTTACTCTGGGCATTACAACAAAATACATAGACCACCATCCAACTGCATCTATGACTAATAATTCACCCACGGGGATATCGTTCGAACACCCCACGAGTATTAAGTTGCAAATAACAGATAACTGCATTAAGCAAAGTGTGTAATGTAAACAAAACGAATGTACTTGGACACAAGAATGTTGTTTTCTCCCTAGTGGCAACAACACATCTACAACCTTAGAGGTTTCTGTCACTCCCCCAGATTAAATAGAGGCATGAACCCAACTATCGAGCATAAATACCCCCTCTTGGAGTCACTAGTATCTACTTGGCCAAGATAGCTACTAACAACGGAGAGCATGCAAGATCATAAACAACATAGAGATTAAATAATATAAAATTCAGCACATCAACATAACATAACACCAATATTCATCGGATCCCAACAAACACAACATGTAGAATTACACAAAGATGATCTTGATCATGTAAGGCAGCTCACGAGATCTAAATATGAAGCACATGGTGGAGAAGACAACCATCTAGCTACTGCTATGGACCCATAGTCCAAGGTAGACTACTCACTCATCACGCCGGAGGCAAGCATGGGGATGAAGAAGACCTCCGGTGGCGATTCCCCTCTCCGGCAGGGTGCCGGGAAGAGCTTCTGGACCCTCCCGATCTCAGGTCGACGACGGCGGCGGATCGCGATGTGTTTCTGGAAAATTAATCGGGTCTTTAGGTTTTTCCCATCGGGGGGAATTTATAGGCGAAGGGGCGGCGCCAGAGGTGGGCCAGGATGGCCTCACCACCAGGGGCGTGGGCCAGGGGTAGGCCGCGCCGCCCTATGGTGTGGCCACCCTGTGGCCCCCCTCTGTTTCCTCTTCGGGCTCTGGAAGCTTCGTTAAATAATAGGAGGTTCGGCTTTTGTTTCGTCCAATTCCGAAAATATTTCCTGTGTAACTTTTCTGAAACACAAAAATAGCAGAAAACAGGGAACTAGCACTGTGGCATCTTGTTAATAGGTTAGTCCCGGAAAATGCATAAAAATGCCACGAAGTGTAACAAAACACTAAGCAAATGATGTAAGAACAAGCATGGAGCATCAAAAAATATAGATACGTTTGAGACGTATCAGCATCCCCAAGCTTGACTCCTGCTCGTCCTCGAGTAGGTAAGTGATAACAAAAAGAATATTTTTTGAGGTGACATGCACCAACACAATCTTGATCATCTATGTAAAGCATTGAGTGCTGGGATCAAAAGAACTTAAAACATGGGCATGAAAGACATAATCCTGATAGAAAAAACTTAGCAACCATGTTATAACATGAAAAAGAACATAAATGAAAGATCACGAAAATGAAACAATGAAAGTCAAACGTGTGTTCAAATCATATGGAAAAACATAGCAAATGGTTTTCAGCTTGTCCTTCATGAGAGAGCAAAACATAAATGCATAGGACACCTTCAAGTTTAAGAGGGCAACTAGATACAAATAATTTAAGAACAAGTAAAACCAAAATCATGAATCAATCAATGATAAACTTTGGGACTATGCACATTAAACTCAGAATGACAACTATGCTCTCTTAGACGGTGCATAAAGGTAGAAGGTGGTGACTCAACATAAAAGTAAAAGAAAGGCCCTTCGCAGAGGGAAGCAGTGATTAAACATGTGCTAGAGCTTTTCATTTGTAAAACAGAGAGATAAAAATTGGGTTTTGAGAGGTGGTTGTCTTTGTCAACGACTGGCAATGGGGTTCTTACTATCTTCCATACAAAAATGAAGCAAGTTTTTGAGAGAGAGATTGGCACTTTTTGTGCTCTTTTATAAAGCTTGGCACTCCTCCCCACCTTTTTCCTTTCTCAAACCATGGCTAACCGATTCCATCGGGTGCCCACCAACATTCACATACCGTGGAGGAGTGTCTTTTTTCTTTTCTTTTTTTCCCTTTTTTTGGAATAAACAATATGGAAGATAGCAAATCCGACCGCTATGTCCCCATGAGCTGAAAACAGTGTCACAAAATGAGAAGTATTTTGAAGGTTTTTTGAAAGGTAGCACATGAAAATTTACTTAGAATGGCTTACAAATACCAAGCATAGGAATTTATAGTGGACACAATGGCACAACTTGGTTTTTGGGAGTTGGATGCACGAGTAGAGCTCATACTGAGTACAAAATGAGGGCTCAAATATCAAGCACGACATGAAAAAGTCTAAGCCACAGTCTAAACAAGCTCCTTTTTGTACCACTTTTTTGCATGAAATTTTTTCTCTTTTGCAACACCATTCGAACCTTTTTGAAACAACTCTTTTGATGAAAACCAACATGGACCAGAGGTCAAAATACACCTTGATATAAAGATATAACAAGATCTGAACAAAAATCAAGGCAAAAAACGAAAGCTAAACGCAGTTCTAGAAAAAGAGAACACTCGTTGAACGATAAGAGTGAAAACTAGAGTGTTCTTGGCAAATGAAAAACAAGGCAACTTCTCCAAAATAAATTTATTGGGGTCCAACCATTTATTGCAGCAAACAAAACAAAAGAAAACTAAAGACAAGACGCTCCAAGAAAAACGCATAGTGCATGAAGCAATAAAAATATAGTGTGTTGAAAGGTGACCTGATTTTTACCGATGAAGAAGGGGTGCCTCAGGGGCATCCCCAAGCGTTGACGCTTGAACCTCTTGAATAATTCTTGGGGTGCGTGGGCATCCCCAAGCTTGATATTTTGTCCATTCTTGAACTTATCTCATCATTCTCCAATCCCTACACTTGAAAACTTCCTTCATACAAAACTCAATACAATTCTATTAGCAACATTAGTGTAAGCATAAAAATGAATCAACCCCTTTTTGGTTCAGATTTCAACTCAAAACCACCACATATAAAGCATATACTACTGTAGCAACTTCCCCAAAAGTTCCGTGATCAAAAGAAATAAAAAAGAAAGCGATCGAGAGGCAAACACAAATAGTGGTAGAACTCTGTCAAAACAGAACAGCTGACAAAGGTCGATTTTTTCGAGGGTTTTCTGTAGCTCAAATCAAAAAGTGTATAACTAATGAAAGTTTGGATATAACCTGGGGCATATGCACAGTAAATCGCAGGTCAAAAAGATATTCTCAGAATTTTCATGAATTTTTACGGTGCAGCACCGAAATCTGTTTCAGGACAGCAACATCCCCAAATCTTACCTCACTCAAATTAGAGGTTTCTCTTGGCACAAAAACGAAATAAAAAGGATAATGAGTGGTTATTACAGTAGTAATAACTTCCAAGACTCAAATAAAAGAAAAATAACTGAAAGTAAAACAATGGGTTATCTCCCAAGAGTGCTTTTCTTTAACGCCTTTGAGCTAGGCGTAGAAAGTGCAAATCAAGTAATATCAAGTGATGAAGCATCAAGCTCATAATTTGCTCTAAGAATAGAGTCAAAAAGTAATTTCTTTCTCTTTCTAGGGAAGTGTTCCATACCTTTCTTGAGTGGGAATTGATATTTGATGGTGCCTTCCCTCATATCAATGATGGCACCTACAGTTCGAAGAAAGGGTCTTCCCAAAATAATAGGACATGAAGCATTGCATTCAACATCCATAACAAGAAAATCAACGGGAACAAGGTTATTGTTAACCATAATAAGAACATCATTAATCCGTCCCAAAGGTTTCTTCTTAGCAACATCAGCAATAGGAACATCATAATAACACTTTTCAAGCGGTGGTAAATCAAGCATGTCATAAATTTTTCTAGGCATAATAGAAATACTAGCACCTAGATCACATAAAGCATGGAAATCAAAATCATTAACATGCATATCAATGATGGGTTCCCAACCATCTTCTAACTTCTTGGGAATAGAAGCTTTTCGCTTTAACTTTTCATCCCTAATTTTCATGAGAGCATTGGTAATATGCTCAGTAAAAGCAACAGTTATAGGACTAGCATTGGGACTCAAAGCAAGCTTTTGCAAGAACAAAATAACTTCAGATATATTGCAGCCATCAACATCAAAATCATTAAAAGAAATAGAGCTATCATGTCCTACATTCCGAAAAATTTCAGCACTCTTTTGAGAAAAAGTTTTTGCAGTTTTGGGCTTTTTAACACAAGGAGTGGTAGTTTTCTCTGCACCAATCAAAGTAAGAGGATTGCTAGTATTTGGAACAACATCATTAGAGGTAGTAATGGTACATACCTTCATCTTTCTAGCCATCTCATCTTCTCTTTCCTACCTGGCATGCAATTCTGCTAACATCCTAACATTTTCATCAATTCTAACTTGGATAGCATTAGCAATGGCAAGAGGATTCTTCTCTTTCACCTCATTAGGCAACACTTTTAATTTCAGAAGTTCAACATCATGAGCAAGGCTATCAACTTTAGAAGCAAGAATATCAATTTTGCCTAACTTTTCCTCAACAGACTTGTTAAAAGGAGTTTGCTTACCGATGAAGTCCTTGAGCATTACCTCAAGCTCAGAGGGTGCGGCCCTAGTGTTGTTGGAGGAATTACCATAAGAGTTACCATAACCATTGCCATTGGTAGAAGGATACGGCCTATAATTGTTACTAGCAAAATTGTTCCTATAAGCATTGTTGTTAAAATTATTATTTCTAATGAAATTTACATCAACATGCTCTTCTTGAGCAACCAAAGAGGCTAAAGGAACATTATTAGGATCAACATGAGTCCTATCATTAGAAAGCATAAGCATAATAGCATCAATCTTATCACTCAAGGAAGAGGTTTCCTCAACAGAATTTACCTTCTTACCTTGTGGATCTCTCTCGGTATGCCATTCAGAATAATTTACCATCATGTTGTCAAGAAGCTTGGTTGCGGCGCCCAAGGTAAGGGACATAAAAGTGCCTCCAGCTGCTGAATCCAATAGGTTTCTTGAAGAAAAATTTAGTCCCGCATAAAAAGTTTGGACAATCATCCAAGTAGTCAGTCCATGAGTAGGGAATTCTTTATCATAGATTTCATTCTTTCCCAAGCTTGAGCAACATGTTCGTTATCAAACTGTCTAAACTTCATGATATCACTACGCAAAGCTATAATCTTAGCAGGAGGATAGTATCTTCCAATAAAAGCATCCTTACACTTAGCCCAAGAATCAATACTATTTCTAGGCAAAGATAGCAACCAATCCTTAGCTTTTCCTCTCAAAGAAAAAGGAAACAACTTAAGCTTAATAATATCACCTTCTACATCCTTATATTTCTGCATCTCACATATCTCAACAAAATTGTTGAGATGAGCTGCAGCATCATCAGTACTAGCACCAAAAAATTGCTCTTTCATAACAAGGTTCAATAAAGCAGGTTTAATCTCATAAAAATCGGCAGCAGGAGTAGGTAGCGCAATAGGAGTGCAGATATAATCACTATTATTAGTGCTAGTAAAATCACACAAATTGGTGTTCTCATGAGTACCCATTCTAGCAAAACTAAAAGCAAATAAATAAAAGCAAATATAAAGGAAACTAATTTTTTGTGTTTTTGATAAGAACGATGCAAGTAAAAATAAAGTAAAGCAAAAAAAAACAAAGTAAAGGATTTGCATGCGAAACTCTCCTTGCCGAAGTCTTCTTTTTCCCCGGCAACGGCGCCAGAAAAACAGCTTGATGCGGGCAGGATAACCACCCAGTTGGGAACCCCAAGAGGAAGGTATGATGAGCACAGTAGCAAGTCTTTCCCTCAATAAGAAACTAAGGTTTGTCCATCCAATAGGAAAAAGCCAAACTTAAGAAGGTGATGCTTGCTAGCTTTGTGACACTCCAGCAAGGGCGCCGTTTACGATTCTTGTTGGTGCATCTTCAACTAGCAGCAATGCGGATCCTGCACACAACACAACCAAGAACTTTGCTCCCAACATACGATGAGGTTGTCAATCTCACCGGTTTGCTATAAACAAAGGTATGAGCGTATCGAGTGGAAAACAGTAGTAGTATGTGAGAAAGTAAACAGTGCGAGTAATAGTAAACGGTGTACAATGTAAAGGAAATTAGACCAGGGTCCACAGTTCACTAGTGGTGTCTCTCCATAAGATAAATAACGACATGCTGGGTAAACAAATTACAGTTGGGCGATTGATAGAATAAAAATAACGTGCATATGTCACGAGGATCACTATGAGATTTACTCTGGGAATTACAACAAAATACATAGACCGCCATCCAACTGCATCTATGACTAATAATCCACCCACGGGGATATCGTCCGAACACCCCATGAGTATTAAGTTGCAAACAACAGATAACTGCATTAAGCAAAGTGTGTAATGTAAACAAAACGAATGTCCTTGGACACAAGAATGTTATTTTTTCCCTAGTGGCAACAACACATCTACAACCTTAGAGGTTTCTGTCACTCCCCCAGATTAAATAGAGGCATGAACCCAACTATCGAGCATAAATACCCCCTCTTGGAGTCACTAGTATCTACTTGGCCAAGATAGCTACTAACAACGGAGAGCATGCAAGATCATAAACAACATAGAGATAACATAAGATAAAATTCAGCACATCAACATAACATAACACCAATATTCATCGGATCCCAACAAACACAACATGTAGAATTACACACAGATGATCTCGATCATGAAAGGCAGCTCACGAGATCTAAACATGAAGCACATGGTGGAGAAGACAACCATCTAGCTACTGCTATGGACCCATAGTCCAAGGTAGACTACTCACTCATCGCGCCGGAGGCAAGCATGGCGATGAAGAAGAACTCCAGTGGCGATTCCCCTCTCCGGCAGGGTGCCGGGAAGAGCTTCTAGACCCTCCCAATCTCGGGTCGACAACGGCGGCGGATTGCGATGTGTTTTTGGAAAATTGATCGGGTCTTTAGGTTTTTCCCAACGGCGGCCTCACCACCAGGGGGCGTGGGCCAGTGGCAGGCCGCACTGCCCTATGGTGTGGCCACCCTGTAGCCCCCCTCCGTCTCCTCTTCGGACTCTAGAAGCTTCGCTAAATAATAGGAGGTTCGGCTTTTGTTTCGTCTAATTCCGAGAATATTTCCTGTGTAACTTTTCTGAAACACAAAATAGCAGAAAACAGGGAACTGGCACTGTGGCATCTTGTTAATAGGTTAGTCCTGGAAAATGCATAAAAATGCCACGAAGTGTAACAAAACACTAAGCAAATGGTGTAAGAACAAGCATGGAGCATCAAAAATTATAGATACATTTGAGATGTATCATAGTGTCATGGGAACCTCTCTTGCTCCCATGAGGATCTCCTAGCTTCCCATGATATGCTAAAGTTAGCTCATGAGCCTATTATATCAAAGGTAACATCTAGTGAGCCTCATGTGGACATTTGCACTTCTTCTCAAAATGTCATATTGCCATGTGCTAGTCCTAGTAATTCTTGCACTCATAATATTGCTACATGTTGTGATGAATTACTTTCCTTGCCTTGTTGCTTTATCAATGAAGCTTCTACTTCCTCTAGTACTTATGTTGTTACTAACGATGTAGAGGAAATCATAGAGCTCAAGGCCCAAGTCACTTTAGTGAAGAAAGACTTGGTAAAGAGTCATGAAGAGAAATCCAAACTCGACAATATGTTGAGTGTGCAAAAATCCCCCAATGACAAGAATAGACTTGGGTTTATCTCCAACAATAAGAAGAAGTCCAAGGTTAACAAGAATAAGAAGGGCCAAGGACAAGTCAAAGATCCGGCCAAGATTATTTGCTTCAAGTGCAAAATTGAAGGGCACCATGTTAGATCTTGCCCTTTGAAGAAGAAGGCACTAGTTGAGAAGCAACCAGGGAAGCGTCCTCAAGTTCAAGGCCATGTTCAACCTCGAGTAGTACAAAGGTCACTTCCCAAGAAGAATCAAGCTAATTCTCCCATTGTGGAGAACTTGCTACATATGCCGTGAAAAGGGTCACCTGTCTTCTTCATGCACTATGGGTAACTCATCCAACCCTATCATAATTGATGGTGCTTATTCACTTTGCAAGGATAAGGTCGGAAATGTGTTTGCCAAATGTGTTGGTGCTCAAAGTGGTGTCCAGAAAAGAACCATTTGGGGTGCCAAACCTATTGTGACTACCTTCTTAGTACCCAACTTGGTTGGGGACCAACAAGCCAAAATTGATCAATATGTGTTTATTGGAGGGCATTGGAGACTTGGCTATATTATAAAGAATTAATGGATCTTCATCAATTATATTGTCTCAAGTCAAGTTATTTGGACTATCTTGTTTATATCATATATCCAATGTTCCTCCTTGCGGTAACATGTTCTCAACTTCTCTACATTGAAAGTTACCCGCCCCATTGCATGTGGTGGTTTTGTTCCATTACATGTGTTGGTATATGTTGTCCTACCTACTTGTTTTATTTTGAGTAATCAAGTATGTACTTGTGAGTTTGCACACCATGTATGTGTGTCTGTGTTTGAGCCTATGTTGCATCTTATTTTATATTATCTGGCTCTTTGAGAGGCTAATGGACTATCCTATTTTGGAGGAGTGATATGCTTTGGCACTTCACAATCCTAAATATGTGTGCACATGAGGAATACCACTTAGTGTTGATATCTGAATTTATCTAGTCTCTATGTGGTATGTCATGCTTATGAGAAATTAAAATTATATAATGTCCATTAATCTTCTCTTATTGAATTTTATTTACCTCTTGCGAAAATAAATGCGTTATCACATTATGGGGGAGTAATATGCTTTGTGCATAGTACAAACCAATAAAATGTGTATATTTGAGGTTGTGTCACATAGTGTTGATATTGTAAATTATCTTTCTTCTATATGACATGTTTGCTCAAACAAGTTTCAATTTGCCAAATTGTTTTATTGCTCTTGTTTTGGATCTTGTTTTTGAGATACATTCTTGGTAGGGTTTTCCTAAAATGTGGAATTCTACATCAACGTTGAAAAACCATTTGCTTCAAGTTATCCTAATCATTGCTTTGCATGATTGTTTAACTATTTGATTCTATCAAGAATATCTTCTTTAGCATAATGTTTTATTCTTATCCTTTTCATATGCTTCTTTGTTGTGAAGATGATCTTAAATTTATGTGTAAAATACCACCAGGAAATTAATAACTCCAAATACCTCATGTCCTTGGACAATTGGTACTTTATCATGTGGTATATATATATATTGATCATATTTACATTGGATATTGCTTTTAATTACCTTATCTCTTGCCAAGAAATCTATTTGTTTTAATTCCAATTGTCTTCCTTGACTCTTGTGATTCCATTTGATTTTGTTGAACTTGTTTTGTGTTATTCTTAATGTAGGTTGAGATAATGATCCCATTTGTGTGCATTTTGTATTCAAATGTAAAATCATAAACAATGCACTAATCTTGGGAGAGCTCTCCTATATTTGCTATAACATACTCTTGTGGCTTATTTCAATTGGTATTGGTTATTGTTGGAAGACAAATCTTTTCTTTTTGGTACTTAGTGTGCCATCATAAAAAGAGTGGAGAGCTTGCTTTGTTTGATTGGAACCTTGCTCTCTTTGGGAGAATGGCTATCTCTTTTCTTGATTTTGCTCTATATTCTTAAAATGAGATAAGTCCTTGGGAATGTGTGTTTTAGTGATCCTTTATGCTCATTGGCGTTTTCTTTGTTCACTTGGTGGACTTTGGAGTCAATCTTGTGTTGAGTTGATTCTTTGATATAATTTGGACAACTTTTGCGTTTTCACGCCTTTGCGTGACTCTTTGGTCTTTTTAGTATTTCATCCAAATTGTATCTCCTTTTAGCTCTTGAAAGTATTTAGCATGCATATTTACTTACTCATATTATATGGCATGCTTTGCATTCTTTGATCTAATATATAGGGTAAACTCCAATAAATCCTATATCGGCTAAGATATGAATGAAATTCAAGTTCATATCTATATGCACATATTTATGTGGAGCTTGTCCTATATATTATAGTGTCTCTAACTACTTCGGACCCAATGAGTTTGGGGACCATATTGTACTTTCATATGTTTTAGGTACATGGGAGATATATTGGTGCTTGTCTCAATAATAAGGATGAAGCCGTGACTAGTTGATAATTTGTGGCAAGCTAGGATTATTGAAGAACTCCTATCTACTACATCCTACCAATGATATCTCAGTAACAAGTATCTTATTCATGCATACTTTTCTAGCATCTAACCTTGTGTGGGTCATTTCATGGCATGAAAATATTTATTTGCAAAGATCTTAATGAAACCTCCTTATTGTAAATGTGAGTAATTTGAGATGAGTGCATATTATGGGGAATATATAAAATCATGCTCACCATTCACCCTTCCCAAATATGTCTATCTAGCAATTCTATTGCATATCAATTCCTCAAGTTCCTCACATGTGCAATATTGATGAAAGTGCAAATTTAGTTCTTTCTTTTGTTATACTTATTCATGATACTTGTTGCTTTTCTCAAAACATCCCAACTATCTTCTTTCCCTTATTGATATTTGTGATGTCTTTGACATGTCTTTGGCTGAAGTTCTTTAATATGCAATAAGATAAATTGAGCCTTTGGCCATGCTTTAAAATCAAAAATCTCATTGGTATATTGCATGAACTTGTCTAGATATCATGTTCTATTCTCTGTATCTATTTTATGTGTATATGTTTCTTTGTGATAATTATCTTTGTGATGTTGTCTACTTAGAAACTTATACACATGAGAGATGATATTTCCTTATTTGATATCTTATTTAAACCTTGTGTGTTGAGATGGAATGTTAAGCAATTTCATTCATTGAGGACTATAAGGATACTCTATGTTTATCCTTATACTAGTCTTATAATATTCTTTGTCATTCCTATCACACATTTCTTTGGTTGAGCCGCTTAATATTTTGGTTCCTTACTTGTTGCTCAACCATTTCTTTGAAGCAAGTGTTAAGCTTAATACCTTTTATTATGATCTCCTTCTAATGGTTGCTTTTTAAATGGTATCGAGGGAGTGAGGATTTCATGTTGTGCAATTGTATTCAAATGCAAACATTCTATCTTGTGCACGTACCTTGGGGAGCTTCCTCATTTCATTTTAAAGCACCATTTTGCGGTTATCATAGTATTTGATGTCACTTGGTATCTTTTTGTTTTAAATAATATCGAGGGAGTCATTGATGACCCACAAGTATAGGGGGTGTATCGTAGTACTTTCGATAAATAAGAGTGTCGAACCCAACGAGGAGCAGAAGGTGTTGATGAGCAGTTTTGATCAAGGAATCACTGTAAATACTAGCAAACAGGTTTTCAGGGGTATTTGGTAATACGAGTAAATAAAGTGCGAGTAAATAAAAGACAGTAGTAACAATTGCAGCAAGTGGCCCAATCCTTTATTCAGCAAAGGACAAGCCGGTTGTGTTCTTATAATAACCAAACGTTCTCGAGGACACACGGGAGTTTCTGTCAAGAGCTTTCGCTTCATAGAGCCAATAGTATTTATTGGTTTGATAGGTGTTATGGGGGTGAACCTGTGCTAGCGCACTACCCTTACTAGGATAAATACACACTTGTGATTATACCCCTTGCAAGCATCCGCAAATACAAGAAAGTAATTAAGATAAATCTAACCACAGCCTTAAACTCTAAGATCCTACGCTCCCTGGTGCAATGGTTTCCCAATGGAGGTTTAGGTTTCTGTCACTCTAGCAACCCCACAATCGGTAGCCAAATACACAATGCATCTCACTAGGCCCATAAATGGTGAAGTATCATGTAGTCGACGTTCACATGACACCACTAGCGAAATAGCACCACAACAATATCAAACCATTAAATATTTCTCAACAATAATTCACTACTAACATCTTGACTTCTCCCATGTCCTCAAGAACTAAACGAACTACTCACAAGACATCATATGGATAATGATCAGAGGTGAAATAATGGTAAATAACAATCTGAACATAAACCTTAATTCAACGGTTCCACTTAATAGCATCAACTACAAGAGTAATCAACACCGGGAAAGTTTCCCCTATGAATATAACAAGATCCAACTCAAGATGTTACAGCGGGATGGCGTGGTGATGGTGGAGATGAAGGTGCTGGTGATGGAGATGATGATGATCCCGATGAGGTCCAGTGCGATGGTGATGATGATGGCGACGATCTCCCCTCTCCGGGAAGGAATTTCCCCGGCAGATTTCCCCCTGCCGGAGAGCTTTTCTCTCTCTGTGTTCTCCGCCCCGTAGAGGCGGCTGTGTCTAACTCTGAGCCCCCCTGACTTAGGTTTTCAGGGACGATGATGTACGCGGAGGGGCGAGACCAGAAGTGGGCCAGGGCTCCCTCACACAGGGCTGGCGCGGCCAGGGGGCTGGCCGCGCCACCCTGGCGTGTGGGGCCCCCCTGGCTCCTCTCGACTCCTCCTTCTGGCTTCCTGAGTCTTCTAGGAAAATATAATTTCTGGGTATTTTTCTGGAATTTTCCTGATCTTCAAAATATGGTCTCTTGATGGTCCTTTTTCCAGCAGAATCCTGACTCTGGCAGCAACTCCTCCGACGATCATCAAACATGTGAAAGCAAAGGAAATAACATAAGTATCATATCTAAATATGAAATATATCAATGAATAACAGTAAATTATGATACAAAATAGTGATGCAAATTGGACGTATCAACCCCCCAAGCTTAGACCTCGCTTGTCCCCAAGCGAAAACTAAACTCGGTAAACATGACCACAGGTTTATGGAGTGAAGTGTCGATAATCAAAATACGGACAAGAAGCATCACATTCACTAAGGCACAAATTATAATAGACAGCAACTTCCCTTTATAAGATGTAGACTTGCAATAGGTAAAAGGGAATCACATGTAAAGATGCACAAGGCAAACTATAATTGGCAATGGCAAACCTTAGTTCTTGGTCAAAGAATGATGAACAAGCTATTCTTTCTTTTAAACGGAGCCTTTTAAAACAGAGCTAATATAGCAAAGACTATATGCTCAACAAAGTAAACTTTTGCATTCATAGAAAGCTTTCAAAGATATATTCCTTCAGACAAAAGCATTATACAAAACAAGGAAGATAGTAAACATGATTAAACGGATCAACATATGGATGAGTGAAACATAACAACTCAAATGCTTGCTTGAGACAGAGGGAAATAGGTTGACTCAACATAAAAGTAAAAGATAGGCCCTTCGCAGAGGGAAGCAGGGATTAAACATGTTCTAGAGCTTTTCATTTGTAAAACAGAGGTAAAAAGTTATTTTGAGAGGTGGTTGCTTTTGTCAACGACTAGCAACGGAGTTCTTGATATCTTCCATACTAAACAAGTGAGAGCGGTTCCGAGATGTTTGATTAATTGGCACTTTGGTGCTCTTTTATAGCTTTGCACTCCTCCCCACCTTTTTCCTTTCTCAAACCATGGCTAACCGATTCCATCGGGTGCCGACCAACTTTCACATTCCATTGGAGGAGTGCCTTTTTTTCTTTCTTTTTCTTTTTGAGATTATAATGGTCTGACCAGCTCCCTTGCAAAATTAATGACGAGCAGATGAAGCTGCCTAGTCGAGGGGTACTTAATTTAGTATGGAAGATAACAAACCCATCCACTACGACCTCATGAGCTAAAAACAGTGGCACAAAATGAGAAGTGTTGAAGGTTTTTGAAAGGTAGCACATGAAAATTTACTTGGAATGGCTTGAAATACCATGCATAGGAATTTATAGTGGACTCTTTGGAAGTAACTTGGTTTTTGGGAATTGGATGCACGAGAAGTATTTCCTCTCAGTACAGGTTTTTGGCTAGCAAGGCTGGGTAGCAAGCATAAGAGTTGCATGAAACAAACAAACATACATATAATAAGAATAATCATGCAAACTCCCTTGAAGGTACAACAATTTTAACTTTAAGAATAACAATGCTTATAAGCTAAACATAAGGGAAAACTGAAGTGATGTAACTGCAAGCACTTCTTTATTCTTTTCTACTCAAACCTTAAGGTAAAGTTGCTACTGACCAAGCTAGGTTTGCCAAAACCAACTAAATCTACTCATGCTCCCAATGTGATACCAATACCAATCAACAAGACTAGTCATATAAGAGAGATTGCATACTAACATAAAGTGTGCAGAAAGTAAACGATAGAACTTCTCATTAATATTTTATTACCGCAACTCACACCAAGGGATACATAGATAACCAACTAAGGAGGATACTTCCAAACTGCAAACTATTCTATATGATAACTTCTCTATTCATGATATGACACTACTTGAAAAGTAAATGAGCAAAAGGTAATGATGTGATACCGCGGCACTCCCCCAAGCTTGAAACAAGCCAAGGGGATGCCTAAACCGATGACGAATTATTCCTTTGGTGGTGGCGGTGGATAATGTTCATCGTTGTCGTACTTCCAAGGCAGAGGTCCTCCGTCAAAGAAGGATGTCTTGGTCTCCAAAATCCTGAAACTTGCAGCATCACTCATTTGTTGAAATCTAGCTTCATACTCACAATTTTGGTTATGCATGTCGTAGAGTTGTGCTTGTAATTGGCTAGTCGTCTCCTGGAGTGAGAGGACATCCTTCCAAAGCTCTGTAGTCTCCTTCTTGTACTTGGCAACAAGCTCTTGATTAATCCTATAGATAATGTCCACCTCGCGTTCTGCCATCTTCTTGTATTTGAAAACTTCCTGTTCCAATGCTTCCATCCTTGCTTCGAGACTCCCTTCTCCCTTGGGTCCTTGAACATCTTTAATCTGCAACTCCCCATCCTTGAGTGACAACTCCTTCAGATGCATCTTCAGCTCCTTCATATACGGATTGATGGAATCCGCAGGAGGGTTCTCTTTAGATGAACCAGACGAAGACATTATAACTCCAAAGCTGAGGGCAATCCCTGACAGAAACAGCTCGAAACAAAACATGACGAGAAAACGATATACAGACCTCGGGGACTTCGGGGGGTTAAATAGGCGAAAAATATACATCGAAACGAAGTCACAGGAGGAAACCGGGACGGAAACAAGTTCCGGGGTATTCTCACACCCAGGTGGCGCGGCCAGGGGTGGACCCACGCCACCTGTGTGTGAGACACACACGGACTCTTTTTCCTGCCCTTTTTCGTCTCGTGATTTTTAATATTTAGTAAAAACAGCAAAAATATTAAAGGAAGAACTTTTCGCGAAACTTTTCAGACTAGAACTGTTACCTATTCGAAAACGAACTCTGCAGGTTCCTGCAGTTTGTCTTGGATAAATTCTTCCGGAGAAACTGTTTCAATTACATCAACATCTTCATTATAAGAATCTCCAGAAATATAATGCTTGAGTCTTTGCCCATTCACCACTTGTGTAGAGTCATCTTTCAATGAAGCAATCTTAATAGCACCTGAGCGGTACACTTCCACAATAACATATGGTCCTTCCCATTTAGAAAGTAATTTTCCTGCAAAAAATCTGAGACGAGACCTATACAATAGAACTTTCTCACCAACATGAAACTCTCTCTTAAGAATTCTCTTATCATGCCATTGCTTGACTTTCTCTTTAAAAAGTCTGGCATTCTCATACGCTTCGTTTCTCCACTCATCTAGAGAACTCAAATCTAACAACCTTTTCTTGCCGGCTAGTTTAAAATCTCTGTTAAGCTCTCTCACTGCCCAAAAAGCTTTGTGTTCTAATTCTAAGGGCAAGTGACACGCTTTTCTGTAAACCATCTTATAAGGAGACATACCCATGGGATTCTAATAAGCAGTTCTATAAGCCCATAAAGCATCGTTTAACTTACTAGCCCAGTTTTTCCTAGATCTATTGACAGTCTTCTGCGAGATAGACTTGATCTCCCTATTTGAAAGCTCTACCTGCCCACTAGTTTGGGGGTGATAAGCAGAAGCAATTCTATGATTGACATCATATTTAGCAAGAGTTTTTTTAAAACCACCGTGAATAAAATGAGAACCTCCGTCAGTCATAAGATATCTAGGCACTCCAAACCTAGGAAAAATAACATCCTTAAGCATTTTTAACGAAGTCTCACCATCGGCACTCTTTGTAGGTATGGCTTCTACCCATTTAGTAACATAATCAACAGCAACAAGTATATGGGTATAGCCTTTCGAAGGAGGAAAAGGACCCATAAAGTCAAATCCCCAACAATCAAACGGTTCAATAACGAGAGTGTAATTCATAGGCATCTCATTGCGTCTAGAAATATTACCAACTCTTTGACATTCATCGCAAGATAAAACATACCTTCTGGCATCTTTAAAGAGGGTTGGCCAATAAAAACCTGATTGTAGAACCTTCTATGCGGTTCTATCTCCAGCATGATGCCCTCCATAAGCACTGCTATGGCATTTTCTTAATATCTCTTGTTGCTCATATTCCGGTACGCATCTTCTCATAATACCATCAACTCCTTCTTTATATAAATATGGGTCATCCCAAAAGTAATGCCTCAAATCATAAAAGAATTTTCTTCTTTGCTGAGCTGTAAAGGTCGGAGGCAAATACTTGGAAACAATAAAGTTAGCATAATCAGCATACCAAGGAAGGTCTCGCGAAGTTACATTAATTGCAGCCAACTATTCATTTGGAAAATTATCATTAACAGGAATAGGATCAAAAGAAATGTTTTCCAATCTAGACAAGTTGTCAGCCACAGGATTTTCAGCACCTTTCCTATCTACGATATGCAAATCAAACTCTTGTAAAAGCAACACCCATCTAATAAGCCTAGGCTTAGCATCCTTCTTAGTCATAAGATATCTAATAGCAGCGTGATCAGTATGAATAGTAACTTTAGAATCCACAATATAAGATCTAAAATTATCACAAGCAAAAACAACAGCAAGAAACTCTTTCTCAGTAGTAGCATAATTCTTCTGAGCAGCATCAAGAGTGTTACTAGCATAATGAATAACATTCAACTTATTATCTACGCGCTGTCCAAGAACAGCACCAACAGCAAAATCACTAGCATCGCACATAATTTCAAAAGGGAAATTCCAATCAGGTGGTTGAACAATAGGAGCAGTAGTTAAAGCCTTCTTAAGAGTTTCAAAAGTTTCCATACAATCATCATCAAAGACAAATGGTACATCCTTTTGAAGAAGATTAGTAAGAGGCTTTGAAATCTTAGAGAAATCTTTAATAAACCTCCTATAGAAACCAGCATGACCAAGAATACTACGAATACCTTTAACATCTCTTGGACAAGGCATTTTCTCAATTGCCTCCACTTTTGCTCTGTCAACTTCAATACCTCTTTCAGAAATTTTATGTCCAAGGACAATTCCTTCATTTACCATAAAGTGGCATTTCTCCCAATTAAGAACAAGGTTAGTTTCTTCGCACCTCTGCAAAACTTTATCAAGGTTGTGCAAACAATTATCAAAAGAAGTTCCATAGACGGAGAAATCGTCCATGAAGACCTCCACAATTTCTTCACAAAAGCCATGAAAAATAGCAGACATACATCTTTGAAAAGTAGCAGGAGCATTGCATAAACCAAACGGCATACGTCTATAAGCATAAGTTCCATAGGGACAAGTAAAAGTGGTTTTCTCTTGATCATCCTTTTTAATAGCAATTTGAGAAAAACCAGAATAACCGTCAAGGAAACAAAAATGAGTCTTCTTAGACAACCTTTCTAGCATTTGATCTATAAATGGTAAAGGGTAATGATCTTTCTTAGTAACTTTGTTTACCTTCCTATAATCAATGCACATTCTATAACCAACTACTACCCTTTGAGGAATAAGCTCGTTATTCTCATTAGGCACAACAGTCATACCTCCTTTCTTAGGAACACAATGAACAGGACTAACCCATCTACTATCAGCAATAGGATAAATAATACCAGCATCAAGGAGTTTTAATACCTCGTTTCTTACCACATCCTTCATCTTGGGAATTAGGCGGCGTTGATGCTCCACAACTGGCTTCGCATCTTTCTCCATGTTAATGTCATGCTGACATAAAGTGGGAGAAATCTCTTTTAAATCATCAAGAGTATATCCCATAGCTCCTCGGTGTTTCCTCAGTATCTCTAATAATCTTTCTTCTTCCTTTCCTGAAAGTTTAGAGCTAATAATAACAGGATATATTTTCTTATCATCAATATAAGCATATTTAAGATTATCAGGCAAAGGCTTTAATTCAAACACAGGATCTTCTTTAGGCGGCAAAGTGGTACCAAGATCCTCCACAGGTAGATTATGCTTGAGTAATGGTGGTTGACGAAGGAGAATATCATCAATCTCTTCTCTTTCCTTGCTAAAAACATCACTTTCGTGATCTTCCATGAATTGCTGCAAGGCATTATTAGGAGCAAGAGCAATAGAAGCAAGCTGTTCAACTCGAAAATTTTCATTAGGCGTGTCATTTTCATAAGAAGTCTTAGCAAACTTGGAAAAATTAAACTCATAAGACTCTCCATTAAACTTAGTAAAAAATTTCTCCTTCTTACAATCTATCACGGCACCACAGGTGTTCAAAAATGGTCTACCAAAAATAATAGGACAAGTTTTACTAGCCTCCTTACCGAGTACTAGAAAATCAGTAGGGTATTTAGTCTTACCGCAAAGAACTTCCACATCTCGGACAATACCAAGAGGCCAAACTGTCTCTTTGTTAGCAAGCTGAACAACCACATCAATATCTTCAAGTTCACAAGCGCCAATCTCGTGCATGATTTCTTTGTAAAGCTCTAAGGGAATAGCACTTGCACTAGCACCAATATCACATAAACCATAATAGCAATGATCTCCAATCCTGACAGAAATAACAGGAACACTTGCTTTCCTATGCTTTTTAGGATGTGAAAGAATGTTAGAAGCATCTTCACAAAAAAGAATATATTCATCCCCTACATCTTTAGTAACAAGATCCTTCAATATAGCTACAAGAGACTTAATAGTAATTTGCTCATCAGGCTCTGCGGCTTTCTTAGTACTTTTATTAGACACACTTACCAAAGTAGAATACTTCTTTACCTTAGCAGGGAAAGGTGTCTTCTCAAAATAAGGTTCAGGCACAATGCTATCAACAGTACAGACTTCAGTAGCTGCAGCAGGAATATGACTAATAGAATCTTTGTAAGGCGCATGATATTTGTTCCAATCTTTCTTCGGAACATCAATATAAGAGGCAAAAGCCTTAAGACAATTAGCAAGTATTTGTGAATCAAGGCCATAAGCAGCGCTAACACTATGAAAGTCATCGGTTCCCATAAAAGATTTAATGCATTCATAATCATAGTTTATACCTGACTTCCTACCTTTGTCGTTTTCCCAACCTTCAGCATTCTCTTGTATACGGTCAAGAAGTTTCCACTTAGCATCTTCTTTCATATGAGTAAATGATCCAAAGCAAGAAGCATCCAAATAATCCTTATCAGGAAGAGTAAGCCGTGCATAAAAATTATCAATAACAATATTATTGGGGAGCTCATGAATGGGGCATTTGAGCATTAGTAACTTCAATCTCCCCCACGCTTGGGCAATACTCTCTCCATTATGAGGCCAAAAATTATATATCCGGTTACAGTCTTTATGAATTTCACTTGGAGGATAAAACTTGGAATAAAAGAGAGGCACAATATCCTCCCATGCCATAGATGGACCATCTTGGAGTAGTCGATACCACTCTTCAGCTCTGCCTTTCAATGATAATGAGAATAATTTCTTCTTAACCTGGCTTGGTGAAATACCTGCACATCTGAACAACTCGCATAATTCATGTATAAATAATAAGTGATCACCCGGATGGACAGTTCCATCTCCTGAATAGCAGTTATCCATAATACGCCCAACAATTTTCATAGGTATTTTAAAAGGATCAATTTCAGCAGGCGGTGGCGGTGGTGGTTCCTCCGCATGTGCAGCAGTAGTAGTAGATGTGTTTCCAAATAGGAAACCAAATGGAGAGTTCTCCATAGCAGAGTAAAATCAAAAATAAAAGACAAAATAAAAACAATACTCACAGCGACGGTTACCTTCACCAATTCCACTCTTCAATAGCGCTAAGCTCCCCGGCAACGGCTCCAGAAAATAGTCTTGATGACCCACAAGTATAGGGGGGTGTATCGTAGTACTTTCGATAAATAAGAGTGTCGAACCCAACGAGGAGCAGAAGGTGTTGATGAGCAGTTTTGATCAAGGAATCACTGTAAATACTAGCAAACAGGTTTTCAGGGGTATTTGGTAATACGAGTAAATAAAGTGCGAGTAAATAAAAGACAGTAGTAACAATTGCAGCAAGTGGCCCAATCCTTTATTCAGCAAAGGACAAGCCGGTTGTGTTCTTATAATAACCAAACGTTCTCGAGGACACACGGGAGTTTCTGTCAAGAGCTTTCGCTTCATAGAGCCAATAGTATTTATTGGTTTGATAGGTGTTATGGGGGTGAACCTGTGCTAGCGCACTACCCTTACTAGGATAAATACACACTTGTGATTATACCCCTTGCAAGCATCCGCAAATACAAGAAAGTAATTAAGATAAATCTAACCACAACCTTAAACTCTAAGATCCTACGCTCCCTGGGGCAATGGTTTCCCAACGGAGGTTTAGGTTTCTGTCACTCCAGCAACCCCACAATCGGTAGCCAAATACACAATGCATCTCACTAGGCCCATAAATGGTGAAGTATCATGTAGTCGACGTTCACATGACACCACTAGCGAAATAGCACCACAACAATATCAAACCATTAAATATTTCTCAACAATAATTCACTACTAACATCTTGACTTCTCCCATGTCCTCAAGAACTAAACGAACTACTCACAAGACATCATATGGATCATGATCAGAGGTGAAATAATGGTAAATAACAATCTGAACATAAACCTTAATTCAATGGTTCCACTTAATAGCATCAACTACAAGAGTAATCAACACCGGGAAAGTTTCCCCTATGAATATAACAAGATCTAACTCAAGATGTTACAGCGGGATGGCGTGGTGATGGTGGAGATGAAGGTGCTGGTGATGGAGATGATGATGATGATCCCGACGAGGTCCAGTGCGATGGTGATGACGATGGCGACGATCTCCCCTCTCCGGGAAGGAATTTCCCCGGCAGATTTCTCCCTGTCGGAGAGCTTTTCTCTCTCTGTGTTCTCCGCCCCGCAGAGGCGGCTGTGTCTAACTCTGAGCCCCCCTGTGTTCTCCGCCCCGCAGAGGCGGCCAGAAGTGGGCTAGGGCTCCCTCACACAGGGCTGGCACGGCCAGGGGGCTGGCCGCGCCACCCTGGCGTGTGGGGCCCCCCTGGCTCCTCTCGACTCCTCCTTCTGGCTTCCTGAGTCTTCTGGGAAAATATAATTTCTGGGTATTTTTCTGGAATTTTCCTGATCTTCAAAATATGGTCTCTTGATGGTCCTTTTTCCAGCAGAATCCTGACTCTGGCAGCAACTCCTCCGACGATCATCAAACATGTGAAAGCAAAGGAAATAACATAAGTATCATATCTAAATATGAAATATATCAATGAATAACAGTAAATTATGATACAAAATAGTGATGCAAATTGGACGTATCAGTCATGATTCCATGTTTGTGCACCTTATACTTCAATTCAAATGGAATATGTTGTGCACAAACCTTGGGGAGCTTCTTCATATTATTTAAATCATTGTTTAGGTCTTCTCATAATATCTTTTATTGATTCACTATTTGGATCTTTTGATTGCTATCTTCTCTTGTTGGAAGTTTAACCATCAAGTCATCCTATTTTTTTTGCAATATTTGATCCTCAATATAGTTTGATTTCCTTCAAATTATTGTCTTTGGATTTGTAAATGTGTTTTCACTCTTTTTAGGCCATGCACACCTTGAGGAGGAACTCTCAATATATTGGCCTTCTAAGCCTTTCGGCCCATTTTGGCAATGGATGCCAATGGGGGAGAAGTTTCGAGGGTTTGAAGGGAATTGGGCTTCTTTGGTTTTGTTTCTAAGCCTTTGCCTTGCATGCTTTGCATGGTTGAGTATATATAGTGGAAACTCCACCAACAACATTGGTTGGCAATATATGCAATGAAATTCAAGTTCATTCACACATGCATAGATTGTGGGGGAGTTTGCACTATATATGATGGTTCTACTAGCATCACTTACTTTTGTAGTAATTGATGTTAGTGTAACCATCTTAGTTCTTTAAATTTATTATATAAACCCTCTCAAAGATATTTTCATCAATTACCAAAATGGGGGAGATTGAAAGAGCATGTGCCCCCATGTGTGGTTTTGGTAATTAATGACAATCCCTATGGACTAATTTTGCATTGAGTTATATTTATAGGACATGTCTATAGACAATGTTTGAGCCATATGTTGGCTTCAAGGTTGTAATTTGAAGAATGAAGTCGTGTTTGATCAACACATCTAGAAGACTATGAAGTGCAAGTTCAATATGATCCATCTCGGAAGATGTCATTTGATTGAAGCTTGCAATGGATTAATGAAGATTGAGCTAAGCAAGGCTCTCCCATATTGGTGTATGGGGGAGTATTTTGAGATGTCTTCATGAAGCTCGTGCGAGCAAGCATGATCAAGAAAGGTGTTCCATCTTGAGGGTGTCAAGACCATCATCATTGAGCTCAAGTGGATTGCACAAGGCAAACATTTATTCTTGATAGTTATTCTTTTCTACCGGTCTCGTGTGTTAGTTTGGAGACCGGGTTATAGGATTGGTAGCCGTACTATCAAGAGGGGCTCTCGAGTGAGTAACTTAATTGTATCGTTCGGAGAGAGCTCAAACCTTTGCATACTTGGCATTATCTCTCTTGGTTCTTATTTGGCTTTTATCCATGTGAGGTTCTAGAGCTTGTGGTTATTTTCATAACAAGCTCTAGCTCATCAAAAACAGATTTTGTATGGAACTCTTATTGTGTTTTTGGTGTTTGGAGGTTTTACCGGTTCATCTTTATAGCTAAGTGATACGTCTCAAACGTATCTATAATTTTTGATGCTCCATGCTTGTTTATACACCATTTGCTTTGTGTTTTGTTACACTTCGTGGCATTTTTATGCATTTTCCAGAACTAACCTATTAACGAGATGCCATAGTGCCAGTTCCCTATTTTCTGCTATTTTTGTGTTTCAGAAAAGCTACACAGGAAATATTCTCATAATTGTACGAAACAAAAGCCGAAGTTCCTATTTTTCCTGACACGAGACAGAGTCCAAAGCAGAGACGGAGGGGAGCCAGGGGCCAGCCACACCATAGGGTGGCGCGGCCAGCCCCAGGCCTGTGCCACCAGGTTGTGGGTCCACCTGGCCCACCTCCTGATGCCGCCCTTCTGCCTATATATTCTCCTCGGTGAGGAAAACCTAAAGACCTGATCAATTTTCCACGAAATATACTGTAAGCCATCGCCGTCATCGACGCGAGATCGGGAGGGTCCAGAAGCTCTTCCCGGCACCCTACCGGAGAGGGGAATCACCGCTGGAGGCCTTCTTCATCACCATGCCTGCCTCCGGAGTGATGTAGTAGTCTTCCTTAGACTACGGGTCCATAGCAGTAGCTAGATGGATGTCTTCTCCTCCATGTGCTTCATGTTTAGATCTTGTGAGCTGCCTATCATGATCGAGATCATCGTTATGTAATTCTACATGTTGTGTTTGTTGGGATCCGATGAATATTGGTACTTTGTCAAGTTGATCTAATGATTTATCATCTCTATGTTATCTATATGTTGTTTATGATCTTGCATGCTCTCCGTTGGTAGTAGATATCTTGGCCGAGTAGATGCTAGTGACTCCAAGATGGAGTATTTATGCTCGATAGTGGGTTCATGCCTCTGGTAACTTGGGGGAGTGACAATAACCTCTAAAGTTGTAGATGTGCTGTTGCTACTAGGGAGAAAACAACAATCTTGTGTTCAAGGACATTTGTATTGTTTACATTACACACTTTGCTTGAGGCCATAATCTGTTGCTTGCAACTTAATACCCAATGGTTGTTCGGATGATATCTGGCGGGTGGATTATTAGTCATGGATGCAGTTGGATTATGGTCTATGTATTATGTTGTAATGTCCAAGTGAATGTCATATTGATCCTCATGACATTTGTATGCTTTCTTTATTCTATCAATTGCCCAACTGTAATTTGTTTACCCAGCATGTTATTTATCTTATGGAGAGACATCTCTAGTGAACTGTGGACCCCGGTCCATTCTTTTACATTGTTATTACCGTTTACTATTTACTTGCATTATTTACATTCTGGCAAACTACTATCTTTTACGACATGATACGTTTAATCCTTTGTTTACAGCAAACTGTTGAGATTGACAACCTCACTATAAGTTGGGGCAAAGTACTTGGTTGTGTTGTGTGCAGGTTCCACGTTGTTGCTAGTGCAAAGCTACGCCCAGACGAGGTGCCATATATAAATTGTCTGGAGCTGTCGCGAAGCTATCGAGCATCAACCTTCGGAAGTTGGTTCTTTCTCCTACTGGTTCGATAAAACTTGGTTTCTTACTGAGGGTAGACTTGCTGCTGTGCTCATCATACCTTCCTCTTGGGGTTCCCAACTAGGCGGACATCTACACGCCATCAAGCAATTTTTTTGGCGTCGTTGCCGGGGAGAAAGAGGATTTCTGCAAGGGGAGTCTCTCGCTTCCAATCTTTTACTTTGTTATTGTTTTGCTTTATTTTATTTTTTCTTGCATCTTTTTATCAAAAATACAAAAAAAATTAGTTCCTTTTATAGTTGGTATTTTGTTGCCTTTACTTTTAGTTCATTATGTTGTTCTCTAAGTACGCTCTGGAGGACCTTTCAATAGGTAGTGGTTCTATAATTGGGAAAGGTAACATCGAGGAGTTCTTTAATCTTGTTAGTAAGCATAAAGATGTTGAGGATAGATCTTTAGCCGAACTCGCTCCTAGTTATGAAGTTGCAGCTGCTTATTTAGTTCACATGTTGGAGGCTAGGTTTGTTAACCTGTTATCGCCACATTTTGGCCAAATGAGGAGATGGGCCGTAATCAAGATGGGCTTGGAGGCTGGATCGGCCTTGCGCGTGGATTTGGGCTAATTGCCCGTGTATCTGTATATTATGATAGATTACGTTTCGGTTTAAACAAGAGATAGAGTTGTTAGGTTTATTCCAAAGATAGAAAGTCTCCGGACTATAAATGTGTACCTAGGGTTATTGAGAAAGGAGGACGATCACGTTCACAACAAACACAATCTCGGCGCATCGCCACCCCTTGTTTCGAGGGTTTCTTTCAGGTAAGCGTCGTGCTGCCTAGATCGCATCTCGCGATCTAGGCAGCATCTGCTTATGTGTTATTTGGTGTTGCTCGTACTGAAGCCTTGTTGATGGCGAGTAATACTGTTATCATAGATCTGTTTGGGCTAGCATCGGTGCTTTTGGTTATGTTTGCTTAGTCATGCTGCCCCTAGAGATCTCGCTGCCTTTGCACCTATTTTGGGTGTAAGGGCAGCATCTTGCTTGATCTTTATTCAGTCGATTCAATCTGTCATAGTTGTTCCTTGTTCTCCAAGGATTAGTTTGATATCCGCATGGTTAGGCCTCACAAACGGGTTGAACGATCCAGTAGTACGTAAGGATATGGTTTGCCAATTCGAGAGGAGTTGTTCCGGGAATTGACTCTACGTTGGTTTTTTGGCCTCCTCTAGGGTTAGTTTTCTGTTATCTTTCGTATCTACCAGGCTCAATTACGTGTGGGATGTTCCAATTATGTGGTGAAAGCGTTAAACTGTCGTAGATCGATTTGACTTGTATTGATAAAGCAAAACCCCATGTTATCGTAGATCCAATGCAGATCCATGGGACAATCGGCTACATGAGCCGATTCACAGGGAAACCTGAGAGCCGATCGAGGCTCGTATTTAATGTTTACATGTCTGCCATGCAGGAAACTAATCGAAGCAATCCATCACCTTCCTGATCAGGTATAGGTCAGGTGGCACGTCCTTGCATCAGCCAGGACGTGTGCCGGAGTTTTGCGGGCCGTTGCCCGAGGGACCAGGGCCCACCAGCAGTTCTGGGAGCCTCCCGGCTCTTCGTGGTGCTCGTCGCTGCTCGCCGGTGGGTTTTGACAGGCAACACATTCTGGCACACCCGGTGGGACCCTCAACAACATCTGCATCAACATCTGACGCTGCGATGGGGGACAGACCAATCACGTACGACGATCTGCCTGATGAGCACAAGAAGAGGTATGATGATATCAAAGCTCTCTTCGAAGCCGATCTCATCGGCTCTTTTGAGAGGACCCGTAAGCATGGCATCAGGTGGAAAGGGTTCTCACCCGAAGGCGCTCTCGATGAGGTGGATCTGTCTGTTCCTTCAGAGGATCGCACCAGAGCTCTGCGACAGGAAGTCAATTACATGGTGGCTCATTCTCTTCACCGCCATTCTGAGAGCCTAGTGAACGCTTTCGAGCGCGTCGCGGTTCGCGTGGTTCAGGAGATCATGAAACATCAGTACTCTCCGTCAGGGCCTACCCTAGGGACTCACCAGGGAGAAAGACCGCTCCAGACCAGGCCACAGCTACCATTCACGCTTGCAGCTCCGGAGCCACCGGGGTCACCGGCGTACGTCGTCTACAAGATTGGAGGTGATCCTGGCGATTACCAATTCCTGTTTGAACCACCTAAAGAAATCCCACATGGATATGTGTGCACATACGTGCCGGACTGCAACAGCCTGACGCGAACGAACCAGATTGCAACCGCAGGGATTTCTGGGGCAGGTGCTTCTGGAGTAGGGATTTCGGGAGCAGGGATGTCCGGGATGGACGCTGATAAACAGGCGTGGCTAGCTAAGTATGCCACCGGAACGAGTCATGAGAATTTAGCCCCTGCAGCTCAAACGGTGGAGCAAATCAGTACCATCTTGAGAGACCAGTTCGGCTTCGTGCCGAAGAGGAGAACAATCGGCTATTCCAAGCCGTACCCCAACGAGTATGATCTGATTCCGCTTCCACCCAAGTATCGGCTCCCTGAGTTCTCAAAATTTAATGGTTCAGAAGGGTCTAGCTCGATCGAGCACGTGAGCCGATATTTGGCACAGTTAGGCATGATTTCAGCATCGGATCAGTTACGCGTAAGGTTCTTTGCGCAATCTCTGACAGGGCCAGCTTTTGGGTGGTACACCTCGTTGCCACCAGATTCGATCCGGACCTGGAAGCAGCTGGAAGAATAGTTCCATATTCAGTATCATTCAGAAGCTACCGAGGCTGGCATTGCCGATCTGGCGCAGGTGCGGCAGAAGCGGGGAGAAACGGTAGCCGAGTATATTCAGCGTTTCAGGACTGTCAAGAACCAATGTTATTCGGCTCGTTTAACTGAGAAAGAAGCAGTCGAGCTGGCCGTGTTGGGTCTCTCAGCACCGATCAAGGATCTGGCTTTCCAAGTAGAATACAATTCACTGGCGCACATGGTCCAGAAACTGACAATGTATGAGCAGCGCCACCCTGAGTTGTACCAAGACAAGTTCAAACGTCCGATAGGCCTGGTCGATACAGAAGAAGAGGATCTTGTAGAAGACCAGGAGATAGCCGTGGCTGAATGGGCTCGGGGAGCAGATCCTGTGTCCTGCAAATGGGTGAAACAGCAAGGGCCTGCAAAAGGGTTCGACTTCGATGTAAGCAAAGCTGAGCAGATATTCGATTTACTGCTGAAGGAAAAGCAGTTGAAGTTACCCGAAGGCCATAAAATCCCTACGGCGCAAGAGATGAACGGGAGATCATACTGCAAGTGGCATCACTCGTTCACCCACACCACCAATGATTGCAAAGAGCTACGTCGGCAGATCCAAACGGCGATAGAACAGGGCCGTCTGATCCTTGGGCAGTTCGCCATGAAAGTGGACACAAACCCGTTTCCTGGCATCAACATGGTAGAGCACAGCCACTCCACGAGGCGTCAGCTAGATTTCTCGTTCGATATTAACATGGCAGGGCCTGTGTACCACCATGGCAAGTATAAGGAGGAAAGCGGCCACTCCCGGGGCAAAGAAAAGGAAGAGGCTGGTCCACGCGACCGGCCCCGTTATGATGATAGGCGGTATATAACCGAGGAACAAGTGAGAAGCGTGCGATATCAGAAGCCACACTCCACGCATCTCCTTAACAAGTATGAGCGTCAGTATGACCGACGTCGGCAGTACGACAGAGATGATGAAAGAGATCGTCGGACCGACGCATACGATGGGAGATACCGTCGGCATGATACAGATGATAAAGGATATGAGCACCGCGCTAGGGGAAGGTCAAAGGAAAAGGAAGGCGTGGATAAACATTGGGATTGTCCTTTCTTCAAGTACTGTTGGGATGCGGGAATGAGCCGATTGCCTACAGTCGACAACTGCCCGGAATGTGGACAGCAGAAGGATGACACAGGTCCAGTTTCAGTGTTCAAGCGTCTAGGGCCTCTCCGGCCTCAGAACAGACAAGAGGAGTCATCTCGAGCAAAAGATCTCGAGGAGTCAGAGGATGAAGAAAGAAGATAGATATCACCGGCCAAGGTGGTGTCCCGATGGACTCAGACACACCCAAAAGCGTAGAGTTCAGCGGCTACGTAGCTTGGAGGAAGCCCGAAGCGCAGTACCTCCACACTTTAAGGAAAGCCCGGCCTGATCTGGCCGTGAAAATTCAGCAACCTTGGAGACGGAGGCCCGTCCAAAAAAGAAAGAGTGGCGCCCCAAACCAGTAAAGCCGATGCGAAGACATCGGCTGGACAAACATGGTGTTCATACTTCCGTCAGAGTTTTGCGCTCCAAGAACCGAAGAACTACCAGTGGCACAGTTTGACTGCGGCCCACGGCCGGTTATCTTTGAAAAGCCACGGGAGAAGGGCTACAAACATCTGAAAGCCCTGTACCTGAGGAGGTTATATCAATGGGCAGCCTGTCCGCAAGATGTTGGTTGACACCGGAGCGGCAGTCAATATAATGCCATACTCCATGCTGCGGCGTTTGGGACGCTCCACTGCAGATCTGATCAAAACCAACGTCACGCTAAGCGACTTCAACGGCCAGCTTCAGAAACGCAAGGCGTTCTGAACGTGGATCTGACCGTGGGTAGAAAAACCATCCCTACGTCGTTCTTCATGTTGACAGCAAAAGCACCTACGCTGTCTTGCTGGGAAGGGATTGGATTCACGCTAACTGCTGCATTCCATCCACGATGCACCAATGCCTGATACGTGGGATGAGAGATGAAGTGGAGGTCATTCATGCAGATGATTCGATCGAGATCTCAATAGCTGGCATGAACATTGGGACGCAGAAGACCAAGAGCCGATCTCTGGAGTCAGTCTAGACGGCTGTGAGCGCATTGAAGCTACAAAAAACGGGGTGAGGCTGGTCTTATCCACTGGCCTGACAGAGTAGCAAAGCCCACGATTGTGGTGGTAAGGCCGATCCCTGCGATCGGCCACAAAAAATAAAAAGCAGTGATCTACGACAAGCATGTCATGTAGTCGTAGTAGGGAGATTCCCTACCATGTGTAGAGCACAAATAAGTTGTAAACCTTCCTTGAGTAATGCAATCAAAAAGGGGGCCGATTCCGGCAATCGGCCCAAATTATCTTTGTTATCCTCACCAAACTTTTGGCCTGTGTTCAGCATCGATTTAGCAGGTGACGGAAAGCTGGGGTATGGGTTTACATCCGCTGATGAGCTAGAGGAGATTGACATCGGTCCTGGGATAAGCCACACCGACATTTATCAGCAAAAAGTTAGATCCGAATCTGCGGGGTCCGATGATAGCTTTGTTGAAAGAATATCCAGATTGCTTTGCCTGGGACTATACGGAGATGCCCGGGTTAGACAGGAGCATCATTGAGCATCGGCTCCCGCTTAAAAAAGGTTTCGGCCATTCCAGCAGCGAGCACGACAGATGAAGGCCGAAATTTTAGAGGAAGTCAAGAAAGAGATCGAGAAAATGTTGAAAGCTGGGTTCATCAGGCCATGCAGGTATGCTGAGTGGATTTCTAGTATCGTACCTGTAGAGAAAAAGGATGGCCGATGGCGTGTTGCCATAGATTTTCGGGATCTCAATAGAGCACTCCAAAGGATGAGTATCCGATGCCGGTAGCAGAGACATTGATCAACGCAGCTGCTGGTCATAAGGTCTTGAGCTTTATGGATGGCAATGCCGGTTACAATCAAATTTTTATGGCTCCAGAAGATATACACAAGACTGCATTCAGAGTCCCAGGTTCGGTGGGGTTGTTTGAATATGTAGTCATGACATTTGGACTGAAGAATGCCGGCGCCACATACCAAAGTAGCCATGAATTACATTTTCCATGATCTGATCGGCAAGCTGGTGGAGATTTATATCGATGACGTGGTAGTCAAGTCTGCTTCAGTACAAGGACACTTGGACGATCTGCGACGCGTCCTGGACCGAACCAGAAAATTCGGGCTACGGATGAATCCAAAGAAGTGTGCCTTCGTGTGACGGCCGGTCAGTTCTTGGGTTTCTTGGTCCATGAACGCGGAATTGAGATCGGCCTGAAAAGTCAGGAGGCAGTGCGAACAATGAAGCCACCTACCACGAAGAAAGAACTGCAGTGTCTCATCGGCAAAATCAACTTCGTCAGAAGGTTCATCTCCAATCTGTCAGGAAGAATAGAGCCGTTCATGGGACTGGTGAAAATTAAATCTGATGAGGAGTTCCGCTGGGGGACAGAACAACAACGAGCCTTCGACGAGATCAAAGAATATCTAACGAAGCCGCCAGTGTTGGTTCCACCGCAGCAGGATAGGCCGTTCTACATTTACTTGTCGGTGGCTGACACGTCCATCGCCTCGGTGGTGGTGCAAGTTTATGATGGTCTGGAGCGAGTTGTGTTTTACATCAGCAGAAGGATGCTGGATGCAGAGACAAGGTATCCTGAGATCGAGAAGTTATGCCTCTGCCTATTTTTCACCTGCACCAAGCTGCGACACATCTTGCTGTCAGCAGAGATTATCATCATATGCAAATCAGATGTCATAAAACATATGCTGTCGGCTCCTGTGTTGAAAGGCCGACTCGGCAAATGGATGTTTGCATTATCGGAATTTGATATCCGGTATCAACCCGCCAAAGCGGTTAAGGGACAGGCGTTGGCCGATCTTATTGCTGAACGAATCAACACTGATATAGCAGCACTGTCTGTACGTGCATGGGCTATGTTTTTCGATGGATCGGCTTGTGATGATGGTTGCGGCATCGGCATTCTACTCGTGTCGCCCCGGGGGGCAACATATTCCTTCTCCATCAGGCTATCTACCCCTTGCACCAACAATGTCGCTGAGTATGAGGCAATACGCAAGGGAATGGAGTTGCTCATTGAAGCCGGAGCAGAAGCAGTGGAACTTTTTGGAGACTCCAAATTGGTGATTTCCCAACTCACGGACGAATACAAGTGTGAGAGCGAGTCACTCTTCCCATTATGGTTGCAATGCCGTGAGCTGATGGCACAGTTCAGGTATCTAAACTTTAACTGGATCCCGCGGTCGCAGAATACCGAGGCGAATGATCTTGCACAGATGGCTTCAGGCTACAAGGACATAGCAGATGGAACTGATGTTCAGGTACAGTTCCTGGAGGCGGACGACTGGAGAGCCGATATCTTCAATTACTTGAAAGATTCGGCTCGGGGGGCACCTAAACGGATAAGGTACAAGGCCATGAAGTATGTGCTTATTGGGGATGACATGTTCTACAGGACTTTGGAAGGGTTACTGCTCAAATGTCTGGGGCCACCGAGGCAAATCGGCTTCTACACGAGGTACACGAAGGCGCCTGTGGAACTCACCAATCGGCTCACAAGATGAAATGGTTGATCAGGCGATCAGGGTTTTATTGGCCCACCATGCTTGAGGACTGTTTTAAGTACTATAAAGGGTGTCAAGCATGTCAGAAATTCGGGAAGATTCAGATGGTACCTGCATCAGCGATGAACCCCATCATCAAGCCTTGGCCATTCCGAGGTTGGGGCATGGATATCGATTGGCAAGATCAATCCTCCATCAAGCAAAGGCCACATGTGGATTTTGGCCATTACGGATTATTTCACTAAATGGGTGGAAGCCGTCCCTATGAAGTCAGTAAACTCGAAGGATGTTATCAATTTCGTGAAAGAACATGTCTTCATAGATTCGGGATTCCCCAAACTATCACGACCGATGGAGGTTCGGTCTTCATTTCTCACGAGTTTAGAGAGTTCTGCGAGGACACGGGAATTAAGCTGATCCGATCATCTCCATACTATGCTCAAGCAAATGGGCAAGCTGAAGCGTCCAATCAGAGCCTTATCAAGCTGATCAAGAGAAAAATCGACGAGCACCCTAGGCGTTGGCACGAGGTTTTGTCAGAAGCTTTGTGGGCTTATCGCATGTCATGTCATGGAGCGATAAAAACCTCGCCATACCATCTAGTCTATGGACAAGAAGCCGTATTGCCATGGGAGATTACGGCTGGATCGAGACGTGTCACTTTTCAGAACGATCTAACAACTGAAGAATATGCAGCCCTGATGAGTGACAGTGTTGAGGATTTAACTGAACTTAGGCTGTGGTCGCTTGAGAAAATTAAAGAGAACAAAGCCAAGGTAGCTCGTGCATATAATAAGAAGGTGAGACCAAAGGAGTTCCACGTTGGTGATCTGGTATGGGAAGCTGTATTGCCATTGGGAACTAAGGATGCAGCATACGGTAAATGGTCTCCAATTGGCACGGGCCATACAGGGTCGACCAAGTTTTAAGGGGCAACGCGTACATGCTTGAGGAGCTGGACGGTGTGAAATTCCCAGTGGCTGTTAACGGTCAGCATCTCAAGAAATATTTCCCAAGCATGTGGGATGATGGACAGTGAAATATGGGGGCCGATACATGAAATCGGCCAGTAAAAAAATATATCCAGATTAATATTTCCCAAGCATGTGGGATGATGAACAGTGAAATATGAGGGCCGATACATGAAATCGGCCAAATAAAAAAAAACAATGCACAGCCATCGACTCTCGAGGTTCAGACTGTTACGAGCAGGTGTCAGGTTACATGAATAAGCTACTGAAGGAATGCCTCGAAGGCACGGAGGGCGTCAGCACGGACACGATCCACCTCGGCGATCTCGGCTTCGTCATCATCGTCCTTGCCCGTCACTAGCTGCTTGCTCAGGGCACGTATTTCTGCCAGATCAGTCTTCAGTTGAGCTTTGAGGCCTTCTGCTTCGTCTTGGGAGCGGGCGATGAATGCTTCCTTGTCATGAATGAGCTTTTTAGTCGCCCGGACCTTCTCTTCGAGATCTTCCAATTCCTTTTTTAAGGATGCAAGCTCGGCGGTGCTGACAGAGGTGTCAGTTTTGGCATCCAGAGACGCCTTTTTCTCATTGAGCCGCTGACATTTGGCTGCAATATCGGCCTTCAGTGGGAGTTGGGCGTGGCGTAGATTGATCCTCTCACGAGCCAACTTCACCCTTGACCCGTAGAAAGACAGAGTCACAACTGGCCAAAGCTTCACCTGCAATGCTACCGGGAGTTGGTCCTTGATTTCGTCAAGAACACTCTTCACCTCTTCAGAACCCTCGACCAACTTCTCGATTGGGGAGGACAGCAAGGCTTTGAGACGCTGGAATTGAGGTAGAACAGCGCTTGCTCGTGGTTCATCGTTGGCGGCAGAGGGAGCTGGTTCGATGGATTCAGGGTCGAACGTCAGCAAGCCTGAGATATCACAACCCTGGCAGGCAGAAGTGGCGTCAGTATGCGTCAAACAGGGAAGGATGAGTCGAAAGAAGCGAACATACCTCTCCTGAGATCAGGGGGATAGCCGACGGCGAGACAATCGGCTCGTGTGTTGTTGCTGAGGGCTTGGCCAGATTGGCAACCGTTTCATCTACACCTTCAGGGATTACTAGATCCAGGCTTGCGGAAGGCATCGGCACTTCCCCGACTTTCCCACTAGAAGTGTCATTCGTCTGCATGAAAGGTGCTTAGCCGATGTGAATAGCAATGAATCGGCATAAAAAAGGAGTGGTAAGAGTATGGAGGATAATTACTTTCGAAGCCTCCTGGCTCGAAGAAGAAGTTTGCAGTCCCTTGCGAGCCCTCTTGGGGCTCACAGCTTGCCCCGCCTCGACTGCTGCTCGGGGGGCAACAGGTTCAGGAACAGGCCTTTTCCTGGAAGCCGATGGTGGCACATCTGGCTGGCTCGGTGTGGTGGTTCTCTCAGAGTCTGCTGAGCTTGAATCTCCTCGATTGGATTGTGTTTCCTCGCTGGAGGTGTCTTCGATGGAGACCTGTAAGAAAGGGAGAGTTGGTAAGCACAAGCATGTTTACAAAGATAAATGAGATCAACCAAGGCATGAATCAGCGTACGTGCGAGCTCTCTGGAGAAGGGCTCCGGCGCCTCAAAGTTTTTTTGGCCACTACCTTCCTCACCGCCGTTCTTGTTTTAGTTGGAACTCGGGAGGCAGCTGACCCGGAAGTTGCTTGGCTCTTGGAAGCCGATTTTGGTGATATCGGCTGGTTCTGCATCACGACCTGTTTCAAAGGTGGCGAGTTTTTGCAGAAAAGGACCACAGGAGCTGGTGGGAGGAATTCGAAGGGGGAGCCATCCTCGTTAGTAGGTTCTGGACCATCTTGTTGCTGCAAGGAGACAGAGCAGGATATTAAAAGAATCGTCGTGAGCTGCATCAAGAAAATTTACAAGTAGCAGTACCTGTTCTACGGGGATGTCATATTCAGCATCGAGCTGTTCCAGCAATGGTCCCAGAGCTCTCCTGAAGGCATGAGTCTTCCACATCGACCACCAGTTCTCAAAACCATCGGTTGATGAAGCGAAAGTGAGGTTGTTAGGAATTGGGATGGTCAGAGCATCGAAGAAAGAATAACACCTCTGACTGGTGAGAGGATCGGGCAGGTCAGCTCTGCTCTCTGTGAGGTGGTGGAGAAAGAAATGAGGAGGTACTTGCCCAAGGCCAAATTGCCGAGCTGCTACGACCGGCTGGTAGAACTCGTATCCAGGCTTGATTATTCTGTTGGATGTGCTCATGCCAACTGGGAGGAAGCAGGGACGGATCACGGTGGAGAATAGCTGCCGAGTGCTAGTGTCATCGGCAAAGTTGTCCAGCCTGAAGGAGATTGGATTTTCAAAATTTTCCGATTCCTCCGTGTAAGGAAAGAAGATAGGATTGTCCAGGCCTTGGAAGAAAATGCTGAACCACTTGGATGCTTCATGAGGGATCAGTTTACTACCTGGCAGGCTATACAGAGCTTGGCCGTAGCTGGTGCATCGGATCTGCTTCCCTTTGGCATCTGGAAAGGTGCAACTTGCCAAAAGGGGGAAGTTTGGGATATGGTTTTGAAAGTACAGCTGAGCCCATAGTTGAATAAACCACCAAGGACCTCCTGTTTTGACTGCTATGTGGGAGGATAGTTTGACAGACATCAACTGGAGATATCGATAGACTTCTCCAAGGAACAGTTTGCCGATGCCAAGTTGAGTGCCTCTGGCAAGTTCATAGGCCAAGGAGAGATAATTCTTGGTTGGGGCAAGGGAAGGGCCACAGAATATGAAATGTTCCAGCCAGAAATTGAGGAAGGCCGTGTGTTCTTTCTCTGTGACAGGGCCCTTAGTTTTCATGTGGCTTCGAAGATAAGCACCCCAGTTCGTGCAATCTGTTTTGGAAGAAAGCTTGAAGGGGACTTTTGGCAGCATAAAAGCAGAGGGGCTGGGTGATGTGACGTCTAGACCAGTAATCATCACCACGTCTAACAGAGTTGGTGTCATGGGGCCATGGCCGAACATGAAGCAGTTCAGAGCATCAGACCAGAAATAGCCGATGGTTTTTAGAAGATTTTCATGTTTCTCAAGGGGAGACAATGACAAAGTCAAGGCATCGGCTATTCCCGTGGTTTCCCATTGGGATTGGTAAGTTTTGGCTACCCTACTGTACCAAGAAACCCAATATTCGGGAGGATTAGGCCAGGCTCGTAAGCAGTCGGCCCAAGAATCCAAATCTAAGTTTTGGCTTACGAAGGGGATTCTGTTTGCCTCGCAAGAGATCAGATGGGCAGGACTAGATTCTGTACGGGGGCCAAGGCAGAGAGAATTTGGGAGAGAAGGATGCGGTAGCGGAATGTCTGAAACCTAAAATTTAATGATGGGATAAAGCATTAATTCAGGTGTTTGCTATTAATTCTAGCACCGAGCTCGGATTGCGAGGAACAGTTAAGGATTACCTTCAGACCGGAGACCGCTGTGTTGGCGCTGGACGATTCCGCCATCTAATTTGCCGGCGGAGATGGATCTATGCGGTGGGGAATCTAGGGTTCGTGTCGCCGTGAGCCCGATTTGTTCAATGAGGCAATTGGAGATCTGAGTTAGCCTTTTTGAAGATGGTTGCAGGTTACCGTTGAAATTGGAAAGTGACCGCTCAGACTTGTCTAAATAAGCGACCGAGTTTGACCTTGCCAACGTTTGTGGGAAAAGCCGATGTGTTGCCATCGGCTCTTTGGGCTTTGACTTGGTTGATCATATCAAGCGTGGTATGGTGAAAGCCGATTCGTTACTATCGGCTTTTGGAACGTTGACCTATTTGACTATCGGCAAAATCAAATTGGGAAAAGCAAGCTTTGTTGATTCCAAAGACGGTTGTTTACAATGAAGCCGATTGCTTACAAAATGGAGATCTACTACTAGTACTACTACTACTAGTTCCTAATCTAGAAGGCGGCGTCGTCGTCGTCGCCTTGCCATTGCCGCCGCCGTCTTCGCTGTCATCGGCGCTGCTGCCGGCGTAGTCCTCACCGCTGCTGCTAAAGTTGTCAGCGGGGGCCTCCTCGTCCTCGTCTCGTCGTCGGTGTCCTCGCTGGACCCGGCGCGGAAGCGCTTCACCGGCGGGTATTCGTCGGAGGAGGTGTCCTCCTCTGCTTCTTCCTCCTCATCGGAAGAGCCGATGTCCTGCCCCAGGACACGGCGTCGTCGGCGCTCTCCGCCTCCAGTTCCCCGTCGACGAGGAGTTGGAGGTCCTCCTCGCCGTCGGTCAAGGACTCGTCGTCCTCTGACTGGGCGGCGAAGTCCCAGTCTCTCTCGTCCCACCATTGTGGGGCGAGAGCTTCGTACGCCGCCATTGGCGGGTGCTCCGGCGTCGGCTCCCGGTTGACGGAGTCGGAGGATTGGAAGGAAAGGCCGGATGTGTTGGAGGAAGAAGAGGAGGCCATGGCGGAGGAAGAGGGTTTTTTGGCTATTGGAGGAAGAAGAGGAGGCCATGGTGGAGGAAGAGGGTTTTTTGGCTATTGGAGAAGAATGAGGATGCAAATGGTTCGGATAGATTTAAATAAGGGGAATAGTGGAAGATGGTTCAATGCCATAGCGGTTTTCGAGAATGTGGTGCCAGAGTTGTCAAATCGTGTACTGCGGAGAAGTTGAGAAGGCGAGGCATCATGATGAGGAGGCGATATGACGGTTCTGCTCTGCAACGCGTGACCCGATGAAGAAAAAACAGAGTGGTTTTGGAATTATTATTGCCAAAACCAGGGGGGCATGTGTTATCGCCACATTTTGGCCAAATGAGGAGATGGGCCGTAATCAAGATGGGCTTGGAGGCTGGATCGGCCTTGCGCGTGGATTTGGGCTAATTGCCCGTGTATCTGTATATTATGATAGATTACGTTTCGGTTTAAACAAGAGATAGAGTTGTTAGGTTTATTCCAAAGATAGAAAGTCTCCGGACTATAAATGTGTACCTAGGGTTATTGAGAAAGGAGGACGATCACGTTCACAACAAACACAATCTCGGCGCATCGCCACCCCTTGTTTTGAGGGTTTCTTTCAGGTAAGCATCGTGCTGCCTAGATCGCATCTCGCGATCTAGGCAGCATCTGCTTATGTGTTATTTGGTGTTGCTCGTACTGAAGCCTTGTTGATGGCGAGTAATACTGTTATCATAGATCTGTTTGGGCTAGCATCGGTGCTTTTGGTTATGTTTGCTTAGTCATGCTGCCCCTAGAGATCTCGCTGCCTTTGCACCTATTTTGGGTGTAAGGGCAGCATCTTGCTTGATCTTTATTCAGTCGATTCAATCTGTCATAGTTGTTCCTTGTTCTCCAAGGATTAGTTTGATATCCGCATGGTTAGGCCTCACAAACGGGTTGAACGATCCAGTAGTACGTAAGGATATGGTTTGCCAATTCGAGAGGAGTTGTTCCGGGAATTGACTCTACGTTGGTTTTTTGGCCTCCTCTAGGGTTAGTTTTCTGTTATCTTTCGTATCTACCAGGCTCAATTACGTGTGGGATGTTCCAATTATGTGGTGAAAGCGTTAAACTGTCGTAGATCGATTTGACTTGTATTGATAAAGCAAAACCCCATGTTATCGTAGATCCAATGCAGATCCATGGGACAATCGGCTACATGAGCCGATTCACAGGGAAACCTGAGAGCCGATCGAGGCTCGTATTTAATGTTTACGTGTCTGCCATGCAGGAAACTAATCGAAGCAATCCATCACCTTCCTGATCAGGTATAGGTCAGGTGGCACGCCCTTGCATCAGCCAGGACGTGTGCCGGAGTTTTGCGGGCCGTTGCCCGAGGGACCAGGGCCCACCAGCAGTTCTGGGAGCCTCCCGGCTCTTCGTGGTGCTCGTCGCTGCTCGCCGGTGGGTTTTGACAGGCAACATAACCTTAATCCTTTTATGCAGCAAATGTTTCTTAAGCTTCATGATATCGAAGACTCCGAAAAGATAGATTTTATTTTGGAGACTTTGCGTAGAGAATTTAAAGATGTTGTTATAGAAGCTAGGAAAGTCTTTGAGCGTTTTAATATGCTTGGCTCACGTTTAGAGGTTGTTGGTACAAATAAAGAAGAAATCAAAGTACCAATACCTTTCAAACTCGTAGGATTGCATGAAGCTTTGGAAAAGAATTTTGATTGGATTGTTCCTGAAAACCCTTTTGATGAAAGTAGTGAACCCAAGAGTCTTCATAAGGGATCTTCAAAAACTCATTTGGATACAATACAATTCCTTGTTGAAAAGACTTCTGCAATTGATCTTAATGCCTCATTTGAAAATACTTGATTTCCACTTTCTGCGCCTAGCTCAAAGGCGTTAAAGAAAAGCACTCTTGGGAGATAACCCAATATTTTCTTTTCAGTACTTTTTCTTTTTGTTGAGTCTTGGAAGTTATTACTACTGCAATGACCTCTCCTTATCATTTTATTTTGTTTTTGTGCCAAGAAGAACCTCTAATTGGAGGAAGGTAAGATTTGGGGAAGTTGCTGTCCTGAAAAAGATTTTTGCACTGCACCGTAAATATTCGTGAAAATTCTCTGAACGTCTTTTGGATCTGCGATTTCTTGTGCACATTCTGTAGGTTATTTCCAAACTTTCATTAGTTTTGCACTTTTCGATTTGAGCAACGTAAGACCCTCCGAAAAATCGATCTTTATCAGCTGTTCTGTTTTGACAGATTTCTGCCACTATTTGTGTTTGCCTCTCGATCGCTTTGTTTTTGAGTTCTTTTGACCACAGAACTTTTGAGGAAGTTGCTACAGTAGCTTATTCTTTAATGGGTGCTATAATTGAGTTTTAAACTGAACCAAAAGAGAAGATTTACTATTGTGCTTACACTAATGTTGCTAATAGAATTGTGTGAAGTTTTGTATGAAGGAAGTTTTCAAGTGTAGGGAAATGAGAATGATGAGATTAGATGAAGTATGGACAAAAGCTCAAGCTTGGGGATGCCCATGTCACCCCAAGAAATATCCAAGAGGTACAAGCATCAAAGCTTGGGATGCCCCGAGGCACCCCTTCTTCATCGGCAAAAATCAGGTCATCTTTCAAGACACTATATTTTTATTCCTTCGTATACTATGTGTTTTTCTTGGAGAGTCTTTACTTTCGCTTTCAGTTTTATTTTGTTTTGTTTACTGCAATAAATGGTTGGACCCCAACAAATTTCTTGTGGAAAAGATGCACTCCGTTTTTCATTGCCAATAACACTCTAGTTTTCACTCTTATCGTTCAACGAGTGTTCTCTTTTTCTAGTACTGCGTTTAGCTTTCGTTTTTCGCCTTGATTTTTGTTCAGATATTTTTATTTCTTTGTATCAAGGTGCATTTATACCTCTGGTCTATGTTGGTTTTCATCTTCAAAAGTTGATTCAAAAAGGTTGAATTGTGTTGAAAAAGAGAAAAAAAGTTTCATGCCTATAGTGGTACAAATGGGAGCTTGCTTAGACTGTGGCTTAGACTTTTGCATGTCATGCTTGATGTTATTTTGATAGTATGCTTAGTATTTTTTGTTTTAGCATGACTTGTCTCAAATGACTAAGATTGCTTAATGTGTCTTTGAAAGAATCATGCGTTGTTTTTATTATATGGGAGAATATTATTTTGGTTTTCTCCTTTGATGCTTTATTTGGGTTGACTTGGCACATGCTTACACCATGTTTGACTTTAACAAGTCTCCATAAGCCTCTATGATCATTTGTTTTTGACTTGTGATACCACTTTATGCTTCGGTTAATGATGTTCTATCGCTATGCATGATTATGGCCGTTATTGCTCTCTTAGTTGGTCGCTCCCAGTCTTTTGCTAGCCTTCATTTTGTAGTGAGAGGGAATACTTCTCGTGTATCCAACTCCCCAAAACCAAATTTTTCCAATGAGTCCACTATAAATTCATATGCATGGTATTTACAAGCCATTCCAAGTAAATTTTCATGTGCTACCTTTCAAAAAACCTTCAAAATACTTCTCATTTTATGACACTGTTTTCAGCTCATGGGGACATAGTGGTCGGATTTGCTATCTTCCATATTGTTTTATTCCAAAAAAGAAAAAAAAGAAAAAAAATTAAAAAAAGGCACTCCTCCATGGTATGTGAAAGTTGGTGGGCACCCGATGGAATCGGTTAGCCATGGTTTGTGAAAGGAAAAGTGGGGTGGAGTGCCAAGCTTTATAAAAGATCACAAAAGTGCCAATCTCTCTCAAAACTTGCTTGGTATGGAAGATAGTAAGAACCCCATTGCCAGTCGTTGACAAGAACAACCACCTCTCAAAACAAAAAATTTATCTCTATTTTGCAAATGAAAAGCTCTAGCACATGCTAAATTCCTGCTTCCCTTTGTGAAGGGCCTTTATTTTACTTTTATGTTGAGTCTCCACCTTCTACCTTTATGCACCGTCTAAGAGAGCATAGGTGTCATTCTGAGTTTAATGTGCATAGTCCCAAAATTTATTATTGATTGATTCATGATTATGGTTTTGCTTGTTCTTAAATTATTTGTATCTAGTCGCCCTCTTAAACTTGAAGGTGTCCTATGCATTTATGTTTTGCTACTCCATGAAGGACAAGCTAAATACCACTTTGCTATGTTTTTCCATATGCTCGAAACACACACTTGACTTTCAATGCATTATTACTCATGATCTTTTGTTTGTGTTACTTTTCATGTTATAACATGGTTGCTAAGTTTTATTGTCAAGATTATGTCTTTTATGCCCATGTTTTAAGTACTTTGATCTCAGCACTCAATGATTTACATCGTTTGATCAAGATTGTGTTGGTGCATGTCACCTCAAAAATTATTGTTTTGTTATCACTTACCTACTCGAGGACGAGCAGGAGTTAAGCTTGGGGATGCTTGATACGTCTCAAACGTATCTATAATTTTTGAAGCTCCATGCTTGTTTATACACCATTTGCTTTGTGTTTTGTTACACTTTGTGGCATTTTTATGCATTTTCTGGAACTAACCTATTAACGAGATGCCATAGTGCCAGTTCCCTGTTTTCCGCTGTTTTTGTGTTTCAGAAAAGCCACATAGGAAATATTCTCGGAATTGGACGAAACAAAAGACGAAGTTCCTATTTTTCCCGATACGAGACGGAGTCGAAAGCAGAGATGGAGGGGAGCCACGTGCCAGCCACACCATAGGGCGGCGCGGCCAGCCCCTGGCCCGTGCCACCAGGTGGTGGGGCCACCTGGCCCACCTCCTGACGCCGCCCTTCCACCTATATATTCTCCTTGGCGAGGAAAACCTAAAGACCCGATCAATTTTCCACGAAACATACTGTAAGCCGCCGCCGTCGTCAACGCGAGATCGGGAGGGTCCAGAAGCTCTTCCCGGCACCCTGCCAAAGAGGAGAATCACCGCCGGAGGCCTTCTTCATCACTATGCCTGCCTCTGGAGTGATGTGTGAGTAGTCTTCCTTGGACTAAGGGTCCATAGCAGTAGCTAGATTGATGTCTTCTCCTCCATGTGCTTCATGTTTAGATCTTGTGAGCTGCCTATCATGATCAAGATCATCGTTATGTAATTCTACATGTTGTGTTTGTTGGGATCCGATGAATATTGGTACTTTGTCAAGTTGATCTATTGATTTATCATCTCTATGTTATCTCTATTTTTTTATGATCTTGCATGCTCTCCGTTGCTAGTAGATACCTTGGCCGAGTTGATGCTAGTGACTCCAAGAGGGAGTATTTATGCTCGATAGTGGGTTCATGCCTCTAGTAACTTGGGGGAGTGACAATAACCTCTAAAGTTGTAGATTTTTTGTTGCTACTAGGGAGAAAACAACAATCTTGTGTGTAAGGACATTTGTATTTTTTACATTACACACTTTGCTTAAGGCGATAATCTGTTGCTTGCAACTTAATACCCAACGGTTGTTCGGATGATATCCGATGGGTGGATTATTAGTCATAGATGCAGTTGAATTACGATCTATGTATTATGTTGTTATGCCCAAGTGAACCTCATAGTGATCCTCATGATATTTGTATGCTTTCTTTATTCTATCAATTGCCCAACTGTAATTTGTTTACCCAGCATGTTATTTATCTTATGGAGAGACACCTCTAGTGAACTCTGGACCCCGGTCCATTCTTTTACATTGTTATTACCGTTTACTATTTACTCGCATTATTTACATTCTCGCAAACTACTATCTTTTACCACACGATACGTTTAATCCTTTGTTTACAGCAAACCGGTGAGATTGACAACCTCACTATAAGTTGGGGCAAAGTACTTGGTTGTATTGTGTGCAGGTTCCACGTTGCTGCTGGTGCAAAGCTACGCCCCAGACGAGGCGCCATATATAAATTGTCTGGAGCTGTCACGAAGCTAGCGAGCATCAACCTTCGGAAGTTGGTTCTTTCTCCTACTGGTTCGATAAACCTTGGTTTCTTACTGAGGAAAGACTTGCTGTTGTGCTCATCGTACCTTCCTCTTGGGGTTCCCAACTGGGCGGACATCTACATACCATCACTAAGTCAAACCTTTTATCATTTGGTTTCATCCTCCTTTATTAGACTATGATGTTTTTATGGATGCAGTTGTAGAGCTCATTGTGGTGATTCCAACGAGCCCAAGTTCATCGAAAACGGAGTCCGGATGCAAAAGTTATCACCATTTTCGTGTTGATGTTTTTCCTTGGCGGAAAGTTTGGCCCCAGGCCAGAAATCCGGCCTCAGGCCGGAAAAATCCAGCGGCGCGCCGAACCACGTTACTGAGCAGATTTTTGGCGACCGCCGGACTGGCCGCCGGACAGTGCGGCCTGAAATTCGGCGCCGCCGGACTTACGGCCGAACTTCGTCGCGAGCTGCTTCCAACGGCTAGATTTCCCCACCTATAAATACCCTTTTCCTCCCTAAGCCAACCACGTTTTGGGCTTCTCTCTCCTCCATTGTTGATCTTCAAAGCTTGCCCTCCCTCCTCCATTCCTCCCATGATTCTTGCATATTTTTTAGGGAAATAGAGAGGAGATGTAGATCTATATTTCCATCAATCCATCTCTCCTCTAAGTGAGGGGAACATAGAGGATCTTGATCTTGGAGTTCTTTTTGGATTTCCTTTGTTCTTCCTCTCATATCTCTCCATAGCATTAGTTGCTTTGATAGGATTTAAGTGAGAAGGATTTGATCACTTTGTGTGTTCTTGCCATTGCATCGGTTGCATCGGTTTGAGTTCTCCTCGGAGATTCGGTGGTGAAAGTTCGTTGATCTTAAAACTCTTGGGTTCTTGGAACCCTAGATGACTTCGTGGCTTAGTGGATTACTTGGGGACCTCCAATTAAGTTGTGGAGATCTTCCCAATCTTAGTGGTGCCTCTATGGCAATTTCTTGGGGACCTCCAATTTAGTTGTGGAGATCTTCCCAAATTTTGTGGTGCCTCAGTGGCGATTCTTGGGAGCCTCCAATTGAGTTGTGGAGATTGCCCCAAGTTTGTACAGGTTTGGTGACCGCCCTCAAGTGTCCCATAGTGGTCGGGTCTTCCATCTTGGTGGGAGGGCTCGAGGAGATTACGGCGAGCCTCTATGGTGTTTGGGGAGCCTTGTGCCTCCACACCTCTCCAACGGAGATTAGCACTCGCAAGGGTGCGAACTTCGGGATACATCATTGTCTCCATGTGCCTCAATTATTTCTATACCCGAGCTCCTTTACTTATGCAATTTACTTTGTGATAGCCTTCGTGCTTGAAGTTATATATATCTTGCTATCACATAGTTGCTTATCTTGTCTAGCATAAGTTGTTGGTGCACATAGGTGAACCTAGTTTATTTAGGTTTTGTATGTTTGGCAAATTAAACGTTAGTTTTATTCCACATTTGTCAAGCCACTCGTAAAAGTTTTAATTCGCCTATTCACCCTCCCTCTAGGCGACATCCATGTCCTTTCACATTGGATCTTCTACTTAGGCGATTCTACAATTTCTCACTATGATATGTTTTTTGCCTTTTGTTAATTTTAAGACTTATACTGATTTATGTTTGTGTGCATCTTAGCTATGCAGAGGCCGCATGTATGCTTAAAACTCTTAAGTAATAAAGCGTTCTTTATTGAAAAGTGGTGATCTCAACAACAACCCCGATGATGAGGAGCCTGCACAGATCTCGCCCTCTGCATAGCCGTCCCCGTCGTCGTACCAATAGTAGCACATTTTCTTCATCTCAAGCTACCGTTAGTGTTATATGTTGTTACCTATTGCACGTTGCTGTTGGACGCAAATACACCTCAATCGATACATTCGAGCATCTGTCGGTATTTTTTTAAGGGGAATCTATCGATATATAATTTTTGAAACAAGGCAAAAGCTTTGCCTTTTTGACTAATTAAGAAGAAGAGAGTTGCCCGGTTAATTAATGGAAAACCAGGCTAAAACCGATACAATTGGGGCAAAACCCACACAACACAACCCAACAAAGATGACCTCCTATCAAAGCCAGAGAGAAAGATGCCATGATTGCTACGGGAGGAGCAAACATGGTACGCTCCAATGAAGATGAAGAAGTCAACCCTCCAGAAGAGCCGAGCCACACGACGCTCATCGCCCACACGATATAAGGCCGTGAAGCACACAAACCACCTTCTGGGACTGCCATCCCGATCTACCACCGCTCGTAGTCGAGCCACAATGCCGTAGGACCCAGCCACCCGCAGCCTAAGCGGCACAGGGAAAACTGCTCATAGACCACGGCCGCCGCACCAACATCCGGGGCCGCCGCCCCGGCCTAAAAGTCCAACCGCCCTCTCTAGGACGCGTCGACCGAGCCGACCATACCGCCGCACAAGCGGAACAACATCGCCACCCAAGCCATGATGAGTCGTGGCCCTGCCTCATAAGGACACCACTGGCGATAATTCCCAAGGCCGCCGCCTCGGCGCACAAAAACAACTTCTCGGGGTCGCCACCCCGACATCCACCAACCAGTACTCAAGAGGAGTGCAAAGGAACATCCACAAACTAGCTCTTCAAGACGATGCCCCCAAGAGGGAAACGACAAAGACGACGCCATCGCCCACTCTAGGCAACCAGAGTTTATGTTTTCATCCGAAGAGCCCAAGAAATCACGCCGAGAAGATGAGCACTCCAAAAACAGCTTCAAGAAGGAAGACAACGCCCGAAGACACCGATGTTGCCGGCACCGACCAAATCTTGAAGATAAGCTTTTGCCCGACACATCTTCGTAACAACGGAAGACTTGCAAATCTGGAGCACAACCTCCAGACCAAAGAGGTGCGGATGTCGACGTTGCAGCACACCATCGTCAACCACCAGCATAACCAGCGTAGCCTGGGCGTAGCACCACAAGCCACGGAGGTACTAGAGCCACAACTACCAACAACGACCCTCGACATCATCAACTTCAGCCCGGGGCCGCCGCCCTAGCTTCCTCACCCGCGGTAGCCATGCCACCGCAACCCGCAGCACCTGCCACCAGCCTCCGAGGCCACCATGGCCAGGATACCCTTCTCCATGCGCCACTCGTCAGCCCCTGCACAACACCATCATCAACCACTAGCACCACCGCCGGAGCCTAGCTCTCACACACCATAGACCGCAGATCTGGAGCGAGATCCCTTGATCCGCCGCAACTCCGACCGTGCAGCCGCACGCACCGCACCATAGCACCACCCTTATGCTCCGGGGCCGCCGACCCGGCCTCCGCTGGCTTTGAGCTCCGGCCGTTGTCCCCCAGCCACGACTGATGGCCTCCAACGGCCTCCAAGACAGAGAGGAAGAACCCCCACAACCTTAGGCGGCAGGGCCCGCTCTGCCACAGCCGGAGGCAGCGGCGGTGAGGGCAGGTGTAACATCCCAAGTTTTTATCAAATTTTGGAGTAAATTTTTTGTTTTTGTTTTGTTTGTATTGATTGAAATTTCACAGGGATTTAAAACTTTTTGAGTTTATTTAATAGATTTATTAGAAAACCATTTCAAACTTTCTATAAATCCTTGAAGAAATCTTTTGAGAAAATGAATGTTTCCAAAATATTATTTTGCACTTAATTCTATGCAAGCTTGCTTGCAAAAGAATGATTTACAAAATGTGATATCTATTAAAGGTTGCATTTATAAAACCATGTTTGAAAATGAATTTCAAAATATTATTTATAAAATATATTCTTTGATTTTCAAAGGATTATTTTAAAAACCCTAATCCTATTTTGATTATGCAAGCAAGGCCCCTTTTGCCAAATTATTAAAGTTTTATTCAAAAATCTTGTTTTAAATTGAAAACTTGTAGTTTACTGTTTTAAAAGATTGTTTTGGATTTTATAAAATTATTTGCTTTGGTTTGAATAGATTTGAATCTATTTTGAAAAAGTTTTGAAATAAAAGAGAAAACATAAAAAGAAAAATAAAGAACAAAATAAAATAAAATAAAAGGCCGCGGGGCAACCTTTCGGCCCAAGCCGAAAGGCAGCCCATAGCCCAGGACCTCTCTGTACCGAATCAGTAAGCAGGCCCATCTCTTCTTTCGCTGACAAGCCGGCGCCGCCTGTCAGCTTCGCGATCTTCCTCGGGCTAGAGCCTCGCCCCAGCACGGCGCTCGCCCAAGCCATCGATCGTCGCCCCGCGCCAAAACCATACATCCTCCTCCAAGCTACGACCCCCTATAAAACCCCCTGCCCCTCCTCTTCCGCCGCTCTTTTTTTTCCCTCTCTCGCAACGCCTCCAGGCCGCTCAAATTGATCGCCGGAGTCTGCATATACTGACGGTGTTCGTCATCAATTCTGGCACGACCAGGTGCTCCCTCGCCTCACCTCTGGCCTCAACCTCCTCCGCATCCTCTGGCGCACCTCCCTGACCCCTCCTTTCGATTTTTACTGCAGCAAAACGATGCGCCGGTCCTCGACCGAAGATCACCTCCGCCTGTAGCTCGGCCAGCCACTCCTCCCCTCCGCTCGAGGATGCGATCGACAGTGCGGTCTCCACCATCGCCTTCGCCTCATTCTTCTCAACATCGTCCACCATTTCACCACACTCGAGGACCTCTGCAACGTCGCTGAAGCTTGACATCTAGCCGCAGACCACGTCGGGACTCACCGAAACCCTAGCACACCGGTGAGCCCCCTCTCCTCTTCTCCCTGACCGTCAGATCTAAATCAAGCGGCCTCGTTTAAACCCTACCCCGAACCAGTACAATTAAATCTGGACCATCCAGATCTCGTATGATCCGACGGCTCTCAGACCTGATCCACCCGAACAGGTATCAACCTATCAGAACACGACACATGTCAGCTCTCTGTTTAAACATAATTTCGAGTTGGTTTTTAAAACAGAATTTGCTTGAATCTTTGAAATTGCATATCTTTCACACCATGCATCCAAATTTTACAAACTTTATATCTCTGGAAAGCTAATGAAGTGTAGAATCCAATGGTACAATAAAGTTCTATAGTTTCAGTATCCAAATTGAATCCATTTTCAAATTGAATCAAATCCTTCTATTACATCAATAAATCCATATCTGTTGTTCTACACATCAAAAAATTACAAATTTGTAGTCTTTGGAATCCTCTAATCATGTAGAACACCATAGAATCAAGAAACATCAAAGTGATACGTGCACACACTTTGTGCATTCAATTTTGTCCAAATCCTTGTTCTGATCATAACTTGAGTTCCAAAATTTATTTTGGAATGAATCTAATTGCAGTAGCTTTGTTTTACTGTATTCTAACCAGTAGTATCACATCTCAAATTTCTTGAACCACTTCACAATTATTCAAATACAAATATGGGAATTTGAGTATTTTCCTTCATAGATTTATTCTATTTCTTTTTAGCTTGTTTCCTTTCTGCCAAAGTAAATCCTATGATCATACCTGTCCACCAAGGTCTTTTGACATCATCTTGACCCATATCATGTCTATCTAGGTCTTGCTTGTCTAGTTCACATGTATTCATATTACAATTGTGTTATTTGAGTAAAGTGTGATACATCTCAATCATAGAATCTGTTCTTTCTGTCTGTTGTGATGTTGAAATACTCTACACTACACCACACATCCCTGCTCCATGTATCCAATAGAATCTTGTATCACATTCTCAAGTATCATCCATTCATATCCAACCCCATGCTCACATATTCTTGTTCTCCCGTATTGCACTATTCAATTAACAAATGAGTTAATTGAGTAATTCAATGCTTCATAAAATCTATACCCAAAGCCTAAGTGTAATGCATACTATTTAAGAGTAATTGTTGTCACACTTATTTAATAGTATTGTTTTTGCACTATTTGACTCTTATGTGATTCAATTCACATGAGCCATTCAAAATTTTATTTATGCTTGTGTAAAGCGTAAAGGTTCTTGAGTTGTTATCTTTTCAAGTCCACTCTTTTTAAATCATTTGATCTTGCCACTCAAACTCTCAAATCTATTTCTTGCAATCCATAATATTTTTGCCATATCTCTCCTATCACAATATCTTAATAAATCAAAAATGTTAAACCAACCCTTTTCAATTGTTTGTCTTGTTTGATTTTGTTTAGAGTGTATGGTGTGTTTATGTTGTGTAATTTCTATGTTATAGCTTTGTACGGAGAGCTACGTGTTTTGTTGAGAAAAGTGAAAAGATCATGATCTTAAAAAAGGCAAGTGACACACATATCTTCTACCCACTTTTACTACTGCATTAGTGTTTTCAGTAGTATGCATGATAGGTGGAATATTCAACTGTTTTACAAAGTGCTTAGATCCTAGTAGTGTGTAACCAACCTCAAACCCCACTTACTAGGATGCTAAAAATACTTTTAATACTGATGCCATGCTTTGATCACTTGTTAAAGTTGTTTTGTGAACAAATTAAGAACTTCAACTAAAATGAAACACCTGGGTGGATTGATTTGATAAGAAGAGGCGAAGTAGGTGGGTTCTAGGGCACATGCCTCGTTGAGGATGTGTACTCAGGATACTGCTCGGTATTGCCACTCAGGATTAAAGGGATTACTATGTCTTCCATGTTTTAGAGTACTTGCAGTGCAGCCTTATGACACTATGGGCTCTGTCTTGATTGAGTAGGATTAAGGGTTCAGCCATGGGTACTGACAGAGGGTGGTAGCAAAATTATAGGGGGCACGGTCAGATCCGTTTGGTTGAATGCTTCTTCTGAAAGGTCTTGTCTTATTTTATTCTTTGGGTAAAATGAGTCTTAAGGTGAAAGTGCGTAACCCCTGCAGGGTGTCAAATCTAAGCGTTTAGCCGTGTCCTTGGTTATGGACAATTGAGTCTTTAGTAATGGAATGTACGGAAGAATCTCATCACCGTTTCTGAATGCTTTAAAACTTGATTAGAAACCCTTAGGTAGAAGCTAAGGTCATGCCCTTAAAAAGGTGTGGTATTCCTGGTTGTTCCAACTTTATTGAGTTTCGCCCAGAAATTACATACCGGCCAGTATGTAATGTATGGGGGTTATCTTAACCCTTATAAACTAAAATTTTGGAAGAAAGTTTTGAAAAAAAGTATATGATAAAATTGGCTTTATGCAAATTTGCCTATGAGGTCCACCAACTAAATATCATATAGTATAGTCTTCTCACAAATGCCACCAAATATATGTCATTTGCCAGTACGTTGTTGTACTGACCCCTTTTTATTGGGGCTGTATATTCAAACGTGCAGATTATTCAGATGAGGAACGATTAGTAGAATCTCGAGTCTACATTCCAACATGTCTGCCTGTGGCACGTGATGAAGATAGAGGCTCATTGCCACTATGCTGTCTGCTGTGTATTGTAATGTTGAATACTTATGTAACTGGACTTACGTTATAATTTTGCTACTATTACAATGATTACTATATTTTGTAATGTGGTGCTATCAGTGATCCAGAGAGTAGCATTTAACATAGGAGTTCTACCTTTTTCTAAAGGTAGGGCGCTACAGCAAGCGGGAGAGGGCCGAGCGGCTGGGAATCGCTCCTCGTCACCATGGGGGCGACCAGGAGCGGGTCGGGGGTTGTTGGTTGGATGTGTTCTCGGTTGTAGAAGTGGTCTGTCAATATATAATGATATTGTATTACTCCCTCCGCCGAGTTTGTAAGGCCCACTCAAGGTTTGGGCCTATTTTTAACAATGCAATTAAAAAAACATTCATATCTCTCCGAGTGGAAATAACTGTCGGCAATTTTGTACTATCTTAGTATAAAGTTTGTACTAAGTTCCTAACAGTTATTTCTGATCGGAGGGAGTACAATTTATTTGTTACAAAAATTATACTATTGTATACCTCTTTTAGATATGAATCCAACTATAAGTTTTTTGTTATATATTCTTTACATTACTCAAGGTTTGCTAGTCGGCATACACACGGTTCCGGCGGGGGTGGCGTTACTGCCATCAAAAAGGTGGAGCAAAGTTTCAAACTTCCACCTGTAGTTTTTCTCTAACATTCTCTGGTTCCATGAGTGACGCTAGCTAGCGAGATTGTAGGTACGTACCGTCCTGATAATGGTGGAGCTGGCTAGCCACGCATGGCGTTGTGGACTCCTTTAAGCTGAGTTGAATTGTGAAAGCCGTCGTTCCTGCGTACGTCGAGGTCGGCGTGAAGAACATATATCGGCAAACTTGTGTGCGAGTCAGCTGGGATATCACCGCACGTCCCGTCTAGGTCGACAATTAAATAAGACACCCTTTTGGTTCTCTATTCCTAATTTCGTCCCCGACCGTCGTCTATCGCCTTTTGTTGTTGTCGTTGAAACCACGGGCATTCGAGTTTTTGCTGAACGTGGAAATGGTCATCCATTACCCAAAGCGCACAGCAGATTCACTTGCGACTAAAAATGATACTCCCTCCGATCCATAATTTCTATCGTGGGTACTCTCAATCCAAATTTAAACTACAATCAAGATAATAATTAAGAAACCACGCGAGCACAAAGCTCGGGGCCTGAGAGCCGTAGCTAGAGACTGAGCTGCTCGATTACAACCACGATGTAACGATAAAACACTTAGGCATCTTTTGATTCATAGGATTTTTATAGAAATTGTGTAGGATTAGATCTTATAGAAAAAATCCATACACACATGTTTGATTCATAGGAAATCTCATAGAAAATAATCCTATAGTAATGTGGTAGTGTAAATCTTATAGAAAAAAGTATTAGATCATACCTCATGAAAAATTTCTTTGCTATAATCAAGGCCACTTCCTCTTCCTATAGAATTCAAGTAGGCATAACATTGTAATTCTATGTCTTTCCTATTCTTATGATTTTTCTATACTACTCCCTCCGTTTAGAAATATAAGATGTTTTAGCTTTGTGAATGATGTATCTAGACATCTTTTAGTGTATAGGTTCGCTCGAATCTATACACTAAAAGATGTCTAGATCACTAGTGGAAAATAGGGCTTCAGTCCCGGTTTGTTTGGGCCTTCAGTCCCGGTTGCGCAACCGGGACTAACCAATCGGGACTGGAGCCCAATCTTTAGTCCCGGTTGCTATACGAACCGGGACTAAAGAGGGACCACGTGGCAGGGCTGGTTGCTCGTGGGCGTAGGACCTTTAGTCCCGGTTCGTGTTACGAACCGGGACTAAAGTGTCCACACGTGGCAGCCTCTGCTGCTTGGTTATTTTTCTGGATTTCAATTGTTGTATTATTTAGGGGTTTAGGGTTTAGGGTATATTTGTATTTTCCTCTATTCAATTGTTTGATTCATTTCAAACAAATTTTCTTATATACTTATTCATACAGCATTACAACATAATATATAAACCGATACATATATAATATATTTGGTTCACCGAGCATATACACATGCATACAAGTATATATACAACTTGTTCACACACATAAGATCACGACTTGTGTTTAATTATAAACATTGTCTAATCGAAATTGGCATGAAATTCACCCTTTGGGTTAATGACATGGTCAAGCAGAAATCCGGCTATTTCCTCTTGAATTCCTACTATGCGTTCAGTCGGTGAGAGCCGATTCCGCTTTGCTTCGAACTACGAAGAAGAAGAACAATATGAATATGAATCATCATAACAAAATTGATGCCAATAAAATGAATTTGTCAGTATATTGTTTACTTACTGTTTGAAAATCAATTCCTTCAGTGACCTGCGCACGAAGGTTCTCGCAAGCGTAGTCTGCACATAGATTAGTCCCCGAAGGCTGCCTCGCACACGTTACGAGAATAGATTTTAGTCAGTGACATATCAAGATTGATATACTTAATGGTATTTGAAACTAGAATTAAAGGGATGTGTGGACCTAGCTCGTACGACTTACCTCGATCTGACGGTAAATCAGCTCATTTTTCCATTCACCTTTAACAGTGCGTATAAACCGTTTCCAAACACTGCCGAGCAAATAAAATGAATAGATGAGTTATAGATGAACGAAAGAGACCGATATAATGCCGAATGATTGAAATTACCTATCCATCACATCAATGATTCTTCGGTATTCATTAAGTGGTTTATTCATCGAGTCAAAGATTTGAACCTTTCTATAGTCAGGTTCAATCTTGAGCAAAATCCAGTGGTAACTGCGTGCAAGTTTAATTATATAAGTTAATAAACTCATCAATCACACTTATAACATCGAGTAAGGAAAAGTAACTATGTATAAGATAGTCACACTCACCTGCAGTTGTACGGAAACAGTATTCTAGCTCGGTATTCCTGCGTAAGTAGGAACTCTAGCAAGATATCCTCCGTCTCCTTGCGTTTACTCTGTATCATCGCTCCGTTAACTCGATTTGGATCACTGAATCCAAGTTGGAGGTCATTCCTTTGCTTACATTCCATACTCTTCATTCTGCATAATAAACAGCGTAGTAAGGATAATTACATGCAAAGAACGAGTTGAGCTAGAGACTTATAGAAATAATGAATCACTTACAGAACATAGGCACTGACGAGAGATTTGTCGAGCGCGTCTTGATTGAATAGCTGAAAGAATTCATCAAACTCAATATGCACCAAGTCTTCACCTAAGAAATGGTCCTTTGTGATTTTCATAAGGAGAAAATCTTGCGTGCCCTTTGCGGCTTGCAGGTACCACTTATGCAATTTTCGTATTTGTGTTGGTAGATTCATTTCAATCTCAGGTGGGACCAGACTCTTTCCCTTTTCATATTGCCGTGCTATAGGCGCCTTTGGGGTGATATCTTCATGTAGCAATTGAGAAAGAGTCAAACCAGCTTCTTTAGCAAAGTCGGCGGGATTGGGTTGAGCAACACTCCCACCAGCATCACTAGAAAAGACCTTTAGCGGGGAGATCGATTTTTTGGTCTGTGCTCCAAGCTGGGCAACGTCTCTTTTCCCTCTTGCAGTTGCGCTTGTCTTATTAGCTTCTTTTTTTGCATCTACCTGCTTATCCAAACAACGCTTGTAGTCATCTGGCTTACGCAATTCATATTGTGAAGGTTGGGTAAGCATATCAAAGGCCCACTCCTTCTGTTCCAGAGTATATACCTGCTTCGGTGTAGGGGTCGGGCGTAGGGCAGCGAGCTTCCTTTTCACTTTGGCTCTGTCCTCCGCCTCAATTTCTTCAGCAGTCTTCTCGATAGGAGGAGGCGGCACCGCCTTAGCTTTCTTGGCCCGTTTCTTCGGAGAGACATTGCTAGTGGACATAGCAGCGGACTTGCCACAACTCTGGGACTTACGAGTGGGCTGAGGCGGCGGAGGTGGCGGAGGCGGCTGACATTGAGGTGGAGATCGATGTGGACTCGGGGTATGGTGGTAGTCGTCCCTGTCGTCGTCGGGAGGTGATGAATTGCGAGGACTCGGAGGAGAGGTTGGCCGCCTTGGCGCCGAGCCTGGAAACACGATGTGTTTCTTATCCCAAAGAATTATACCACCCAATACTTCTCCCAGTTTTTCCTCCTCTTCAGGTCCAGCGACGTCAAGAAGGAGGGACTCATACCCCCTTTCAATTGCATCCACCCCGACCTTAGCATAGCCAGGTCGAATCTCACGGCCATGCCAGGTTTGTCCAGGTCCAGATGGCAACACATAGCCAACCGCCACCTTCATCCATATGTTCTTCATCGGATAATGCAGCTCACAGTCTATCTTCTTGGTGATATCATCCACGGGGTAGTGAACCATCGGTACCTCCGTGGAAGCCATGCTGCTTCTCCGCTGAGATCGGTCGCCTGATGCATGTTCTAGGTGTTGGTGATGCTGAGTTACCCCTTGCGACTTTAATTCCTCCAGTGCCTTCTGCTGCAGTAAATACAACTCTCTCAGCTCAGCCTGTTGCCTTTCTATGCTCTCTATCCGTGAGGCCTCCTCCTGCGCCTTCCGCTTCTTCGCTCTCTCTCGGCTTCTATAAGTCTGGCTCTCTTCGGCGAACCCAGACCTCCACGGAATAGCAGAACCTAGACCCCGTGTTCGTCCTGTGTGTTCTTTGTTCCCGAGGGCCTTTGTCAGCTCGTCGTTCTCTCTGTCAGGCTTGAACGTCCCCTCTTGAACCGCGGCGATTGTCTTGACAAGTGCTCCCAGGGGTTCAGCAATTTGTTTCTTCTGTTCAACTAATTTCCCTGTTCTCTCATCATAGACAGCTCCATGTGCAAGTGCCCAATTTCTTGACCTTCTGGGCCATTGTTCTGTTTCTGGTTCGATGCCTTTTTCTCGTAGGGCGGCCTCTTGCATATCCCACTTAGGCTCAGCCCTTTTGTAGCCACCTGGACCCAACTTATGGTGATATTTCTTTTTCGCGGCATTTGCCTGATTTTTCTGACTCCTTAGCTTACCCAGCTCTGACTCCTTGTACTCCACAAATGCGTCCCAGTGATCCCGCAGGAACTCATTGGGGCCAGTAAATTCTGGAGCTTCTCGATCGGCGTTGACATAGGCGTTCCATAACCTCTTCTTGTGGTTATTGAACTGTGCAGCCATCTTCTTGAGAGCCCACTCCCTGACTTTCTCCTTCTGTTGCTCTGCTTCTTCCAGGGACTCGGTGACCGGCAGATTGAAATGTGGAATGAGGGAATCCCAAAGTCTATCTTTCAAGACCTTGGTGACATAATTGACCGCTGCACCCTCTTCTGGCTCTGGCTGTGCTGGCTCTCCCTTTGCCGCCTTGGGCTTATACCAATATTGAATGCTTATCGGCACCATGTCCCTGACAAGACATCCACATTGACTAGTGAACGCATTTGCGACACTCTTGGGTTCCAACGGTTCGCCTTCACTTGAGAGACGCCCAATCGTGTAATGCTGATTCGATGCCAGCCGTTTGGCCGGGCCTCGCTTCTTTCTAGAAGATTCAGAGCTCTAAAATAAGAAAACACTCGTTAATATATATACCACATAATGCATCGTCATCTACTGATTCATGAATAGAGCTAGTCTTCATATATATATATATACCTCGCCGGACCGTTTTATTAAGTCACGTCCAGTCCCTTGTGAGCCGTCCTCGCAATCATCATTTTCCGATTCACGCGGCTGCTCCTCCTCCATTCCGTCACCCGACTCGTTCAAAAATTCCGAGCCGTCTCCTTCTGCACGGGTGGTACCCTCTCCTTGTGCACGGGTGCTACCCTCTCCTATAATTTTCAATATCTCTTCTTCACCTTCTCTTCCGGCGCCGAAATCCATAACTGAAATCCATAACATAGATCAACAACATTACTCCATATTTTTATTTCTATTATTGCTAACTAGCATTTCTATTACTAATAGTAATAGCATTTCTATTACTATTACTAATAGTAATAGCATTTTACTAACTACATTTTTCTAACATAATAGTAATAGTAATAGTAATAGCAGTTTACTAACTTAATAATAGTAATATCATTTTACTAACTTAATAATAGTAATAGCATTTTACTAACTTAATAATAGTAATAGCATTTTACTAACTTAATAATAGTAATAGCATTTTACTAACTTAATAATAGTAATAGCATTTTACTAACTTAATAATAGTAATAGCATAAAATCTAACATAATAATAATAGTAATAGCATTTTACTAACTTAATAATAGTAATAGCATAAAATCTAACATAATAATAATACTAATAGCATTTCACTAACTTAATAATATATAGTAATAGCATAAAATCTAACATAATAATAATACTAATAGCATTTTACTAACTTAATAATAATAGCATAAAATCTAACATAATAATAATACTAATAGCATTTTACTAACTTAATAATAATAATAGCATAAAATCTAACATAATAATAATACTAATAGCATTTTACTAACTTAATAATAATAGCATAAAATCTAACATAATAATAGTACTAATAGCATTTTACTAACTTAATAATAGTAATAGCATTTTACTAACTACATTTTTTCTAACTATATTTTAATAACTACATTTTACTAACTATATTTTACTAACTATATTTTTACTAACTATATATTTTACTAACTATATTTTACTAACTACATTTTACTAACTATATTTTTACTAACTATATTTTACTAACTACATTTTTCTAACTACATTTCTCTAACTAATTTTTCTAACATAAAATCTAACTATTTTTCTATAAAAAAAAATCTTTTTTTTGCAGGGGCCGGCGCCGGCGGTGGTATAGGGCGCTTACCTGCGCGCGCGGGGGCGGTGTCGGGCGGCCGGGGGCGGTCTGCGGGCGACGGCAAGGCGGCGCGGCGGCGGCGCGCACGGGCACGGCCGGGGGCGCGCGGGCGGCGGCGCGCACGGGCACGGCCGGCGGCGGCGGCTCGCAGTACGTACGGGCGGCGGCCGGGGCACACGGGCGGCCAGGGGCAGGCGGGCGGCCGGGGGCGGGCGCGGCGGCGAGGCGCAGGCAGCACGGCGGGGGCGGATGGCGGCGCCGGCGCGACGGAATCGACTAGCCGCAACGATCGGTGGTCGATCTCCTCGCGCGTTCCGAAAACTGCTAAGTGTTGGCCGGGGAAGAAGAAGGGGCGGCGGGGGCTTATATACCCCCCCCTTTAGTCCCGGTTGGTGGCTTCAACCGGGACTAAAGGGGGGTCTTTAGTCCCGGTTGAAGCCACCAACCGGGACTAAAGGGTCTTTAGTCTCGGTTGGTGGCTTCAACCGGGACTAAAGACTTTTGGCCGGCGGTTACCAGTTCGCGCCCGAGCCACAGACCTTACCAACCGGGACTAAAGGTGTAATAAATGCGCGCCAATGCTGTCTGTTTTTCCAGATTTCATTTGAATATGAATTTTGAAATTCAATTTGAATAACTTCTATATATTTTAGAATTTGATAAAACTTTGAATATGAAAAGTGATTGAAATTGAATAACTAATTCAAAAATATTTTCTATTTTCAAAATCAATTATTCTAACTATTCAAACAATTAACTATTTTGCCATTTTCAATTAAAACAATATTGATTAAAATTCTTTTTGCATATTTTAGAATTTGATAAAACTTTGAATATGAAAAGTGATTGAAATTGAATAACTAATTCAAAAATATTTTCTATTTTCAAAATCAATTATTCTAACTATTCAAACAATTAACTATTTTGCCATTTTCAATTAAAACAATATTGATTAAAATTCTTTTTGCATATTTTAGAATTTGATAAAACTTTGAATATGAAAAGTGATTGAAATTGAATAACTAATTCAAAAATATTTTCTATTTTCAAAATCAATTATTCTAACTATTCAAACAATTAACTATTTTGCCATTTTCAATTAAAACAATATTGATTAAAATTCTTTTTGCATATTTTCGAATTTGATAAAACTTTGAATATGAAAAGTGTTTGAAATTGAATAACTAATTCAAAACTATTTTCTATTTTCAAAATTAATTATTCTAACTATTCAAATAATTAACTATTTTGCCATTTTCAATTAAAACAATATTGATTAAAATTCTTTTTGCATATTTTAGAATTTGATAAAACTTTGAATATGAAAAGTGTTTGAAATTGTATAACTAATTCAAAACTATTTTCTATTTTCAAAATTAATTATTCTAACTATTCAAATAATTAACTATTTTGCCATTTTCAATTAAAACAATATTGATTAAAATTCTTTTTGCATATTTTAGAATTTGATAAAACTTTGAATATGAAAAGTGTTTGAAATTGTATAACTAATTCAAAACTATTTTCTATTTTCAAATTTAATTATTCTAACTATTCAAATAATTAACTATTTTGCCATTTTGCATACTTCTGAATCTGACAAAACTTAGTAGATAAAAGGTGTTCGAATTTGAATAACTAACCCAGAATCATACATTTACATAAAAGGTTTAATACATTATTACACATCACCAACATCCCCATCTAGTGTTGGGGTTTCCTTCTGCACCGTAACCATGGAGTATCTTCTTTGTTTAAGAGGAGGGTTGGGTCAGTGTTCACTCTGAAGGGCGGAATTTCATCAAACTTGTTATAATCTTCTGACATATCTGTCTTGTCCTCCACTCCCACGATGATTCTTTTCCCTGAGAGAACAATGTGTCGCTTTGGCTCATCGTGTGATGTATTCGTTTTCTTATCTTTTCTCTTTCTCGGTTTTGTAGACATGTCCTTCACATAGAAAACTTGAGCGACATCGTTGGCTAGGACGAATGGTTCGTCCATGTACGCAAGATTGTTGAGATCCACTGTTGTCATGCCGTACTTTTGGTCTACAACTACCCCGCCTCCTGTCAGCTTGCCCCATTTGCACCGAAACAAAGGGACCTTAAAAGACGGTCCATAGTCAAGTTCCCATATCTCCTCTATGTAACCATAATATGTGTCCTTTGTCCCATTGTCGTGTAATGCATCAAAGCGGACACCACTGTTTTGATTGGTGCTCTTTTTATCTTGGGCGACCGTGTAAAATGTATTCTCATTTATCTCGTAACCCTGGAAAGTCAATATAGTTGAAGATGGTTTCTTGGCTAACATGGACAGCTCATATCCAACAGTGGCGTCATTTATGAGAAGTGTTTGCAACCAACCACCAAAAGTCGCCATGTGCAACTTTGTAATCCAGGAGTTTGACTGCCCAGGGTTTTCCGAGCGTACAATATTCTTGTGTCGCTCCATATATGGCTCCACCAATGTGGAATTTCGTAAAACTGTGTAGTGTGCTTCACTCAAAGAATGTCCGTCCATACAGTATGCTGATTTCATTCCTAGCGTGCCTTTTCCACTCAGTCTCCCCTCATGCCGCGATTGAGGAAGACCAATCGGGTTCAGGTCAGGAACAAAGTCAACACAAAACTCAATGACCTCCTCTGTTAGATAGCCCTTGGAGATGCTTCCTTCTGGCCTAGCACGGTTATGCACATATTTCTTTAAGACTCCCATGAACCTCTCAAAAGGGAACATATTGTGCAGAAATACTGGACCAAGAATGGTAATCTCTTCGACTAGGTGAACTAAGAGATGCGTCATAATATTGAAGAAGGACGGTGGAAACACCAACTCGAAGCTGACAAGATATTGGGCCACATCATTCTGTAACCGTTGTAGATCTTGTGGATTGATTACCTTCTGCGAAATTGCGTTGAGGAATGCACATAGCTTCACAATCGGTACTCGAACATTTTCCGGTAGAATCCCCCTCAGTGCAACCGGAAGCAATTGCGTCATAAGCACGTGGCAGTCATGAGACTTTAGGTTTTGGAATTTTTTCTCGGCCATATTTATTATTCCCTTTATATTTGACGAGAATCCAGATGGGACCTTGATACTGCTCAGGCATTCAAAAGAGATTTCCTTCTCTTCTTTGGTAAGAGCGTAGCTCGCAGGACCCTTAGAATCCTCCGGATGCATGCCGTCTCTTCTTTTCATACGGTGCTGGTCCTCACGTGCTTCTGGTGTATCTTTTGTCTTCCCATACAAGCCCAAGAATCCTAGTAGGTTCACGCAAACATTCTTTGTCACGTGCATCACGTCGATTGCAGAGCGGACCTCTAGGAATTTCCAATACTCAAGCTCCCAAAATATAGATTTCTTCTTCCACATGGGTGCATGTCCGCTAGCGTCATTCGGAACAGACAGACTGCCAGGACCCTTTCCAAAGATTACTTCTAAATCTTTGACCATATCAAATATATCATCACCAGTATGGCGTTTAGGCTTGCCCCGGACTTCTGCCTCGCCCTTGAAATGCTTGCCTTTTTTCTTCAATTGATGTTTGGGCGAAAGAAATCGATGATGCCCGAGATACACCACCTTCTTACTTTTATCCAAATATATACTATCGATCTCACCTAAACGGTGAGTGCATGCATTGTATCCCTTGTTTGTCTGTCCTGAAAGGTTACTAAGAGCAGGCCAATCATTGATGGTCACAAACAGCAACGCTCGTAGATCAAATTCCTCTTGTTTGTACTCATCCCACACACGAACACCTTCAGTCTGCCACAGCTGTAAAAGTTCATCAACTAATGGCCTTAGATACACATCAATGTCATTACCGGGTTGCTTCGGGCCTTGGATAAGCACTGGCATCATAATAAACTTTCGCTTCATGCACAACCAAGGAGGAAGGTTATATATACATAGAGTCACGGGCCAGGTGCTATGACTGCAGCTCTGCTCCCCAAAAGGATTCATGCCATCTGTACTTAGACCAAACCTCAGGTTGCGTGCGTCTTCCGTAAACTCCGGGAAATCTCTGTCGATTTTTCTCCACTGCAACCCATCAGCGGGGTGTCTCAACATCTCGTCACTCTTACGGTCTTCTTTGTGCCACCTCAACAACTTGGCATGCTCTTTGTTTCTGAACAAACGTTTCAACCGTGGTATTATAGGTGCATACCACATCACCTTGGCAGGAACCCTCTTCCTGGGGCGCTCGCACTCAACATCACCAGGGTCATCTCGCCTGATCTTATACCGAAATACACTGCACACCGGGCATGCATTCAAATTCTCATACTCACCGCGGTAGAGAATACAGTCATTAATGCATGCATGTATCTTCTGCACCTCCAATCCTAGAGGGCAGACAATCTTCTTTGCTTCATACGTACTGGCGGGCAATTCGTTATCCTTTGGAAGCATCTTCTTCATAATTTTCAGCAACTTTTCAAATCCCTTGTCAGATAAACCACTCTCTGCTTTCCATTGCAGCAATTCCAGCATGCTTCCTAGCTTTTTCTGGCCGTCTTCGCAATTTGGGTACAAATCCTTTTTGTGATCATCTAACATGCGTTCCAACTTCTCCCTCTCCTTTTCACTTTCACAGTCAATCTGTGCATCAACAATGACCTGACCAAGATCATCAGCGGGCATATCTGATGCCCGTTCTTCACCTTCTTCTTCTTCATTATCTTCCATTGCGGTATCGGTGGTTTCAGGGAACTCAGGATAGTTGTCATCATTCTCTTCTTCATCGTTGTCTTCCATCATAACCCCTCTCTCCCTATGCTTGGTCCAACAATTATAGCCGGACATGAAACCGAACTGGAACAGGTGGATGTGAAGGGTCTTTGTGGAGGGGTAATCCTTCTCATTTCGACAACCACCGCATGGACAACACATAAAACCATTCCGCTTGGTTGCCTCAGCCACCTTGAGAAAAGAATGCACGCCTTTAATGAAATCTCCAGAGCGTCGATCGGCGTACATCCATGCTCGGCTCATCTGCATTATATAAGTACATATCAAACGCAAATCAAATATATAATTTCTATTTCCACCTCAAAACTTTAGTTTGATAAGTAAGAATAAGGACATGTGGGTAACCTTTAGTCCCGGCTGGTGGGTGCAACCGAGACTAAAGCCCTTGGCAGGATAAGTATGCATAAAGGGTTGGGAAAAGGGTAACCTTTAGTCCCGGCCCGTGAAAGACTCCATCTCCTCTAACAGTGTTGCGTAAAGGGTTGGGAAATCTCCCGTGGCGGAGCTTCTCGAAGATGTCGTTGGTGCTCATACCCTACGGCATCTTCGGAAGCTCCGCCTCGGAAAAATTTCCCTGCAAGCCCGTGAAAGACTCCATCTCCTCTAACAGTGTTGCGTAAAGAGTTGGAAAATCTCCCGTGGTGGAGCTTCTCGAAGATGTCGTTGGTGCTCACGCCCTACGGCATCTTCGAAAGCTCCGCCCTACGTCATCTATCTCTATTTCTATCGCTATTTCTATTTTTCTATCTCTATCTCTATTTCTATTTCTATGTTAGCTATGTCTACTTTTATTTTTATTTTTAATTCTAACATTTCTATTTCTAATAGCATTTCTATTTCTAATAAAATCTAACATAAATAAAATCTATATAGCATTTCTATTTTTACCTCTATCTTCACCTATTTGTACACATAATCAAATAAACATCTAATAATTGCTCCCATAAAAAAATCACAAATCTCTCTACTTCTAGAGCAATAAATGAGCTAAATTACCAATGAAAGGCAAAAGCACAAAATTCCTCACCTTTTAGTCAACTTAGATTGAAGTGGAGACATCAATTTGTGACAAAAAATGGTGGTCAAAGAGGATGAACTCGAGTTGCATGAAGAACACTGAGAGTGGAGAGGGGGAGTGCCTGGCTCGGGGAGGAAGAAGGAGCTGCTTTATACAGGGAAGTCATTAGTCCCGGTTTGTAATACCAACCGGGACTAAAGGCTGGGTCTTTAGTCCCGGTTGGTGTTACCAACCGGGACTAATGAGTCTGACAACGGTCGGATTCGACCCCAGAGTCATTAGTCCCGGTTCATATTACGAACCGGGACTATAGGTTCAAAACGAACCGGGACTAATGAGTTCTAGGGTCCTGCGGCCGAAAAAACAGTGGGGCCCGGGGCATCGGCCCCGGTTCAAACAGCAACCGGGACTAATGCCCTGGAATATTAGGCCGGTTTTCTACTAGTGGATACATTCACAAAGCTAAAACATCTTATATTTCCGAACGGAGGGAGTATAAATCAAAGGAGCCCTTAGCAATTTGCTTTTTAGCTGAACGACATTAAACAGCGTTATAGACGGCCGCTGCACCAAAGAAGAAATCAGTTTCCATGCATCCATCGACCAGGCTGTGCTGTATGTAGTCAGTTCGGCATGCCGGGGCCGGGGCCGATTAGCAGGTCCCCAGTGTAAGGCCAGGGCTGCACCATTTTTCGGTCTACCAGAGTTTGCAAGTTGGGTCCATTTGTATTCGTTGCGCTCAGCCCAGCTAACTTAGGTAGTTACGGGCTTCCCGAATTTTCATGTCCGCGAGAGTTCTTTATAGAAAAAAACACCTATCAACATCTCATATGTGGGGCATGGAGTTTTGGCTCCCGAGACCACATAAACCTGTTATCTGGACCATTGCTTTGTGCGCAGAGATCGATGATTCCATCAGAATTGAGTGAGAAACAAGCTGCAGTAATTAGAGAATAAAACGCTAACGATTCCTACGCAGGGTCCACGGTAGTAACGTGGGGCGACAGCGGCGTGTGACGATGAACGTCTAGACCCATGGAACAGGATTGTGGCGGCTACCTGTAACCCAGTACAGGTTTGCACGTGGCTTCCGATCTGAGCGCTGCAAAATTTCTTTCGATCAGCAGAGAAGTGAGGGAGGCACACACATTGCTCTTCATGAACAGCGGCTCAGGAAGAAGGTTGGATACTCCGAACGAATCGAGCGGCACATGACTTGGCGGCGGGGGACTGTACCAACGTCGGAGATGGGAGGAGAGCGCAGCTTCTTCGATCCCTGACAACCTCAGCCAAAAAATGGACTTCCCTGATTTCCCTTTAGATCCAGTGAGGAGGTTTGTTCAGGAAGGCTACCAGCTCTTGTCATCTATAGCCTTTGATCGGCCGGTCGTGCCTCCTCTATTTCAGCTTGGCTATCTACCAGGGGACAACGGGGGCTGCCGCGAACGGCACAACCGCGGGAGAGAAAAGGTGCAACCATGTAGGGTCGGTTGAGCAAGATCAATCATCTTGCAAGCCGTGGCCTGTGCGGGTGAGCAAGAGGCCACGAATCAGGGAAGCAGATTGGGAGGAAGAAGAAGAACCCTAGATTCGTGCGGCGGCTCTTAAATACAAAATGAGGGCATTGGGTATCGGACACCTGCCATCGCTTTGCTTGCGTTGGTCCAGGACGCGGTCTAGTCGCTTGGATAGGAAAATAAAAAACAAGACCTTCCCTATTTAATACGTTCGTCCGTTTCAGCAACATTGCTCCTTAAAATCGTTGTACACGCACTATACGGCCAAAAATACGTGCGGGGCCAGCTACGCAGCGGTTGATAGTTGGCCTATGAAGCGAGACTATCTGCACTCGGGTGCGAAAGCTGATTTCCGGTTACTTCCTCCCTTCCAAAATATAAGATGTTTTAGGATTTTCTGATACACATGTTTCTAGATGTCTTTTAGTATGTAGATTCACTTAATTTGCTTCCAACCTACACACTTAAATATGCCTAGATACATAGTGTCAGAAAAAAGGCTAAAATATCATATATTTTGCAACGGAGGGAGTATTTATTGTGGACAAGAGACCATAGTACTCTCTCCACCTCAATTTATAAGGCTTAATAGAAATGGCACTATGATTTAGGTGATTGACGATTGACGAGGTTCTACCCCGGCAATGCCCATGTTTAAGGGCTTTCGATTCATGGAGAGAGTGTGGAATCCGGCGAACTCGACAAAAGTCAAACAAGGATGTGACACCCCCGAATTTATAACAAATTCGAAGTGCCCGTTATGTATTCCACCACAATCCCAGAATCATTGTTGTGATACACATAACGTAGTTGGTAACCAGTTCCATAGACATTACAATACGATGGTTCAAATACAATGGTCATAGTGACCAAGTTCATATTACAACACAACATAGCAGCGGAAATAACGTCTTCGGGTCCATGCCTTCACCCTACAGGCAATGGCGACTCAGGAGACGATCTTAGTTCTGATACTCTTCTTCATAACCTTCTTCCGGATACTCTTCCCCATAGTCTGGCCAAGTTGATAGCCAGGGACACAGCCATGAGTACATTGGATGCACTCGCAAACCATCTTATAAATGAAATGATGAAGTAGATATGCAAGGTTGATATGGTGGACTAAGCAGTAAGTTGATTTGCAAAAGCTAGTTTTATTTCCCAAGAAGGTTCATTAGTAGAAAAGAGGTTAAGTTCTCTAAGTTCAATCTAAAGAGGAACTTCAAGTGTTGGTCAACATCAATGTCAAGTCAAGTCATTCACTAAGTTCATCATAAGTTATTATCATTCTTGACAAAAGTCAAGTACAGCTTGCCAACTGTCCATGACCGCGGACGCGGCTATTCGAATAGTTTTGAAACCTCTGCAGAGGGGTACACTTTACCCACAAGATTCGATACATCTGCCGGGAGAAATCCACGGATCGTCATACACAAAGTATGCGAGGTTCAGATAATCAAACAAACTCTTTCACTTGCTCACTCTAGTATAGGATCCTTTCCTAGAGCCCGAGACACGGACATCTCCGTTCTGGCGTCTCTAGTTTTGCCCGCTATAGGATGCTGTATGAATGGAAATTTCCACCCGGTTCGGAAGTACCCGCGCACGGTGCACTTCTATAAAGGATGATACAAGGCCTCCCATACTAGGGTGAACAAGCTACGGACCAAGCCCCTTCCCATTTAGGGGTAGTGTGGTCGTACGGTAATGGTTGGCTCACATGGTACATCACTTATTATCATTTCGCAAATATATTCCATAGTCCTTAGTCAAGGTTATTTTCCTTCATAAAACCATCATGTAGGAGGAATCTCCAATTCAAGTTTTCAAGTTCAAGTTACCCATTTCAAATAGGGTTCCACTTCGAGATGGCCTCAATTTTATTAGCGACTAAGCAACTACATTGAGTAATGATACCACTAAATCGGGTTGGATAAACTCAGCTTGATGCTCTTGCTAGGCAAGATGTCACTACACATCTATCATTCTACCCTAGCAATTCAATCATGCAATTTACTAAAAACACGTAGAATGCAATAGTAAAACTAGGCATTTGGAGTATGATTCAAAAGATGGCTTGCCTTGGTTGGCAAAGTGTCCGGGGTAGTCTTCTTCTTCTTGATAAAATTCCCCTTCAATATCCTCCTCAGCAACACTAGCGTCTAATAACGAATAAACACAAGGCACACAATCACTACACAATACTAACAACACACCAAGCACACATACTTGTTTTCAAACAGTAGCATTCATGTTAGATTTTATTGAGTTGGGTTGCAAGGTTTCTCCCAAGTGTTCATCAAGTGTGTAAGTTAGATTTTTCTACCATGTGCCATAAGTTGTTTACTTTCTAAGCATTGGTATTAAACTAAGGGTATTAGGACTAGTTCAAGTGAGGAGGGATTAATTAAGTAAATTGGTATTGAGGGAAAAGCTAAGCTAAGTGTATATTAGGGATCTATTATTTTATGCCACAAACTAGGATTGGATTAGGGTCTTATTGATACCACTAACAAGGTTTTAATTGATCAAGATTGGGCTAAACAGTAGGCAAGTTAACTAGTGAGCTCATAAACCAAGTTTCAAGATTTTAGGATTTTTAAACAATTTTCTAGAATTTTCCTAAGATTAATAGGGCTATGGTCAAAGTATTCTTATTGAATTAAATCCCTAACTCAATTTGGATTCTAACTAGTTTCAGAGGCTAGATAATTTCCTAAGCTTTCCAACGCATATTTATTTGCTAAAAACGGATTTCTAAATCTCTTGGAATTAAAGTTTGAAATTCATATCTGAAACATATTTAAAATAGGCGGGAAAATAAATAAAAACGACTCGGACCGAAACTAACTGAACTGGGCTGATTTCAACAGAAACCCGAACGGGCCGGCCCAGTACCGCTTCGCCCGGGGCGGGAACGTTCGAAATTGAACCTGACAGGTGGGGCTTACGCGTCAGGTGACTTAAGTCACCCGAATCGGTACGCTGCCGTTGGATTCTAATCCAACGGCGCGTCTGCGTCGTGCTTGATGGCGAGGGAGGGAGCTCACCGGCGTGCAGAGAGGAAGACGACGGCGACAGCGAGGCGCGTAGGGGAAGCAGGGCTTGACGGCGCGGGGCAGAAAAGACTCCGGCGGCACTCCTCCTCCACCTCCCGGCGTCTGCTTGTCCAACGGCGGCCGAACGCGGTGGCGCCACCCGCGTCCAGTAGCTCGCTGGCGTTGAGGTCTACCGCGAACGAGAGAGAACTGGAGGGAGAGAAGATGTCTGGGAGCTTGCTGGGAGTGGGGTGCGTTCACTCGTATGCTTGGTGGGGCTTTTTATAGGCCAGGAGGCCAGGGGCGAGGGTGACCAGTAGGTGGCCTGCGCAGGGGGGCCTGGCGACGGGCATCGGCGATGTCGGGCACGGCGGCCTTGGGGGCGTGCTAGAGGGGTTTGGTCACAGCGTCGGAGCACTGTGGGTCAGCGTTGGCGAGGCCACGGCGGTCGGCATCGTGCAGAGAGAAGAGGGACAGAGAAGGGGGGTCCGGGCGGCTTCTTCCTTCTCCTCCCATGTCGCACGGCCTGGGTCAGGGCAGAGGGGGCTGGGGCTCGACCAAGGAGACTCCCCAGGCATGGCGACAGGGTTCGAGCGAAGGTGAACAGCGATGCCCACAGTAGAACCGATTTTTCTGGATTTTTGCCCGCCAGGTGTTCGATCAAATGCCCGCAAGAATTCAAATTCCGAATTTTTGAAAATTGCCACTGTGGTTTGTCAACATATTGGACAGGGGTTCCAGGGGTATTTTTGTTACAAAGAAAGATGATGTTTTGCAGATTTGTTATTTCAAATTTGAAGTTTGGTCACTGTTTCGGATTCAAACTTTGCCAGATGTTTGCGTGGGTTTCTTGTTTGAGTTTTTGTTGGAAATCTCTTGGTTGAGTTAGTATGTGATCTGGTGAAGCTCAACTAACTGACCACACCCTTACTTGAGTTACAGATTTCTTATTCTAAGTGTCCAAAGTAGGGTAGTCAATAATATTTCCTAGATCAAACTTTTCTTCTCTTTTTCTTTATTACTTTTATTTCTGGTTTCTTTAGCTCTTATAGTTCTTCTCTAATGCTTCTGTTGGTTAAGTTTGTATTAACTAAATATTGCACAACAAATTATAACACACATGAAATCATAAAAGACATATAATAGAAAATATATGCATACATGCAAAATGAATGAAAAAGTTTTAGTTGGTCCAAAATTTGGCACTTTAATTCATAGGAAGTGGATTACAAATATTTGGGTTGTTACAAAGGACAAGGCCACACGAGAGTTTACCCAGGTTCGGCCCCCCGAAGGGTAAAAACCTACGTCCTGCTTGTACGACTTTATATTATGGTGGTGTTTACAACGAGGTGTTATAATGGCGGCGTAGATTGGCTCTAGGCAAAGGTCGAGAACACTCGATATTGTGAGCGCTTGTTGGAGGCGTGAACAGGAAGTAGAGGCAGATCTTGGGGGTCCCTCCTAGCCTTTGATATGCGAAGGCTAGGTCTTGTACCCTTTTCCAAGCCGGTTACAAATCGCATGGTAGGTGAAAACCTAGATTGATAGGAGCAAGACTAAGTCTTCCCTTTCGAGTCAATGCGGCGCACACCAGGCTTCGACCTCATGGGCCGCGCCTCCAGCACACCTTTGCTGGCTTCGGTCTTCCCTTTGACAGCCTTCTTCCTAGGCCAAAACCATATAGGCCAAAGATGAGGACCCGATGGGTCATTCCTTCGTTAGTAGCCCCTAAGGTACTCTAATTCCTTCGAGTCAAACCTTCCAATGTTGTTGCAAAGCATCTGCAAGATCTTAACACTACCGACAAGCATTGAAGTGATAACCAATGCAGCTAGCAAGCACTCGAGTAGTAATTTATTAGCTCTAGAAAAAATCGTCGGATAATAGTTATGGGGATTGGCATAACCTGCCTGGAACACCCACTGAGTCTAGTTAATTGCATAGTAGCAAAAACAATGGTTAGCTTACTCAGATTCGAATCCCCTGACTCGAACCCGCATGGACTGGCGCAACTCCGACTCATGCCGCGGTGGACTTATCGAGTCAAAGCCTAGTAATTGCATGGCACCCGACGTGTCCTTTGGTGCATTCCTTCATGCCGCTGGCATGGAAATTCTCTCGGGAGAGCGCGCTTGATGCGTGTACCGGGCCAATCAGTGTTGCAAACCATGGTCTTATCTTCGTATTTGACATGCGACATCCAAATATGTTTGTGGCACCATATTTCAGGTATTTTTTAGAATTAAGGCAAACATAGGCCAAGAAAAGTGCTTCGAGGGGCGAAATAGCCTGCACTCGAAGAGTATGAGCGGTGCTGAAGAACCAGAAGAGCGCTTCAAGGGACAAGGTAGCCCGTACTCGAAGAATATGAATGGTGCTGAAGACCCAGAAGAGCGCTTTGAGGGACAAGATAGCCCGCACTCGAAGAATATGAGCGGTGCTGAAGACCCACAAAAGCGCTTCGAGGGACAAGATAGCCTGCACTCGAAGAATATGAGCAGTGCTGAAGACCCAGAAGAGCCCTTCGAGGGACAAGATAGCCCGCACTCAAAGAGTATGAGAAGTGCTGAAGACCTAGAAGAGCGCTTTGAGGGACAAGATAGCCCACACTCGAAGAGTATGAGCGGTGCTAAAGACCCAGAACAGCGCTTCGAGGGACAAGATAGCCCACACTCGAAGAATATAAGCGGTGCTAAAGACCCAGAAAAGTGCTTCGAGGGACAAGATAGCCCGCACTTTAAGAATATGAGCGGTGCTGAAGACCCAGAAGAGCGCTTCGAGGGATACGATAGCCCGCGCTTGAAGAATATGAGCGGTACTGAAGACCCAGAAGATGCTTCGAGGGATACACAACCCGCACTCGAAAGAAACATGCACTGCTGAAGACCGAAGGTAAATGCTTCGACGAGTGAACGACCCACACTCAAAGAAAATATGTGGTGCTAAAGATCAAAGGTAAATGCTTCAAGGGGTAAACGACCCGCACTTGAAGAAAATATGTGGTGCTGAAGACCGAAGTACTTGGGTCGCCGGGACTCTACTCGACTCTCGGTAGACGAGCTGAAGGAAACTGAAGTCGACGAGAAAGTGCATGCACTTACCTCCTTACGAAAGAAGCATGATGTGCCCAAGGTTTTCAGGACTCAGCCTAACAAGGGTTAACTCGGCAAATGTCCTAGATGAAAGACTTAGGATCGAGGGAAGAGGGCGTCGGATGAACTCGAATGTAAAGATTCTGACAAACAAGGCAGAACTTGAAGTTTATTGAGACGAAGTGTGATTACAAGCTAAATCTCGATATGTCCCTGGCTGGCATCTCCTGGCCCCTATTTATAGGTGGCCAGGTCACGAGGATCCAGTTAGGTTCAATACAAATTAGCCTATACAAGATGGATAGTAATACAACTTCATATTTCGACTATGACTATGACTCAATCTCTATCTAGGGCCTAACTTTCATGGGCTACTACCCGAACAGGCCTCAAGGGTACCAACGTTGTAGGCCTCGGTATTCATACCCTTGTCAGTAGCCCCCAAGATTCTATCTGAATTGTAGATTCGGGTCAAATATCAAATCTTCAAATCTTTGTCTTGTAATCTTCGATTGGATCAATCTTTGTCTTGTATCTGGATTTCATCGACTTCCAGATTGCTGTTGGCCAAAGGCGAAAAAGCCGTTGAATTCATGATTCCAACGCCCAGAGTCCCCATGGTCGGCGCCAATTGATGAGGGTTAACTTGACAAATGTCGTAGATGAAGGACTTAGGATCAGGGAAGTAGGGCGTCAGATGAACTCGAAGGTAAAATCAGTCAAACAAGGTGCATATCGAAAGTAAAAATGGTGGTGAACTTGGCTTGCTTTCAATCTGTCCCTCATCATCATCTCCTGGCCCCTATATATAGGTGGCCAGGTCTCAAGAAATGGGAGGGGTCCCATGCATATTACAACATCGGTATACGACATGAACTTGTATTTCGACTAGGTTTACACTTGAGCCTAGCTTAACGGGCCTCAGGGGTACTTAAGTAATGGGCTCTATTATCTATACCCTTGTCAATAGCCCCCGAGATTCTACCAGAATTGTAGATTCGGGTTGAATCTCAAATCTTCATATATTGACTTGACCAATCTTTCGACTTCTCCTTCTTCCTATACTCAAAAATAAACATCTTTCATTATATTATCTCGCAAGGGGTTTGATGAACAAGCCTGACAACTCTGACGGATCAAGAGGCCAGTTAACTGCCGGAGCAGATACTTGTCACCTACTTCAAATTCAATCACCTTGGACTTGAATCCGGAAAACTGGTCAAACCCATTCTTTTGCTGCATTTAGGACTTACAAAGAACGAGTCCCAGTGGTTCTCAGGGTACCCAGTGCGTCCACCAGGATTTTCTTCACATCGTAGACACGGATAATTACTAGGAGAGCGCATCCATGTGCGTATACCAGGCCACACAGGACGGATCCTGGGGTCTTACCTTCACGATATGTTTCAATCATGGCATTCGAGTTTTGTCGCGATGATGCAACTCAAGAATCATATGTCGCAGCCTTGTTTGACTGTTTCAGCTCCAAAAATCTTCGGGTTGTCCAACCTTGACTAATATAAATTCCCTCCCGATGGTAGTAATTGTGCTATTCAAATATTCTATGAGTATCCATAACTGTCGCATTGTATCTTGATGCTTTTATTTCCCTGTTACTCGAACGCTTATGACGTCATTACTAGAATCACTCTGTGTGTGATTTGACTGGGCGCTGACTGTTGCTCGTGGGCAGCGCAGTAATTTTACAATTTTTCCTGCCCGTTAGTGGGCTACCGCTTCCCCTTCTTGCGCCACGTCTCAGCCCACGTTCCTTCGTTAGGAAGCTTTATAAGGGGGATAGTGGGGTTGTTACTGTTTACCAATTCATTGTCCTTCCGCCGCCACCATTGATGCATCTCCTTTGCTCCTCCGAGCTCCTTCGCAGCCCCCAAGCGTAGCTTTTGTAGATGCGCATCAAAAGTCTTGCCCACAAGAACCAGATGGGGAAGAAGAAGATCACCAACGCGTCGACCAGCTGTGCCGTCGGAGTTCGAACAGTCCGATCTGACCAAGGCCAAGGAGAATGGATTCCTCGCCGGAGGTGATCAAGTCATCTTCCCCAGCACCGATCGCATCCCCAAGCCCCCGAGCGGCTATCGGGTGATGTTTCTTGCCTTTCTTCTGCGCGGCTTGTCCTTTCCTGCCCACGAATTTCTTCGTGGGCTTCTCTTCGTTTACGGCGTGTAGCTTCACTAGCTCACGCCAAATTCCATATTGCACATTGCTTGTTTTGTTACTCTTTGCGAATCTTTCCTGGGGATCGATCCACATTGGACTCTCTGGAAATTTCTCTTCCGTCTTCGCCCTAGTGTCTCTTTGTCGAAGAAACCTGAGCTAGGTGCGGCTGTTGTTTCTGTCCACGCTGAGGCGCACTATTTGGAGTTTAACATGGCTGCCTCAGTGCAAGGTTGGAGGAAGAAGTGGTTTTATATCAAAGATCAGAAAAATTCTTCCTCTGACCAATACGGCATTGCCCCCTTTGATGCCAATAAAGAGCTGAAGAAATTGTCGTCGTGGGATTCTCCTCCCACGAAAGCTGAGATGGAGGATATCAAGCCCTTGCTGGCCCGCATCCAAAGTCTAAAGAGTGCAAGTGGACGTGCGCTGTCAGGGACGCAGCTTATGGCATTTTTCCTGTAGAGGCGAATTCAGCCTCTTCAACATCGTGTTTCCAAACTGTGGTCATACTCTGGCTGAGAGGATTCTTCTCGAGTGTCCGCAGAAGACATAGACAAGAAGGATCTCGACAAACAAGTAAGAGCTTTGACTACTCTCACAAAGGATGACGAGATTCCAGTGTTAGCAGCTGATTTCTTCGACTACGAGCATCCCTTGCCTGCGGTTGATACGTCTCAAATGTATCTATAATTTTTTATGTTCCATGCTTGTTCTTACACCATTTGCTTAGTGTTTTGTTACACTTCGTGGCATTTTTATGCATTTTCCGGAACTAACCTATTAACAAGATGCCACAGTGCCAGTTTCTTGTTTTCTGTTGTTTTTGTGTTTCAGAAAAGTTACACAGGAAATATTCTCGGAATTGGACGAAACAAAAGCTGAACCTCCTAATATTTACCGAAGCTTCCTGAAGTCCGAAGCGGAGACGAAGGGGGGCACACCATAGGGCGGCGCGGCCAGCCCCTGGCCCGAGCCCCCTATGGGTGAGGCCGCCCTGGTCCACCTCTGACGCTGCCCCTTCGCCTATAAAGACCCCCCGACGGGAAAAACCTAAGGGCCCGATCAATTTTCCAGAAACACATCGCGATCCGTCGTCGTCATCGACCCGAGATCGGGAGGGTCCAGAAGCTCTTCCCGGCACCCTACCGGAGAGGGGAATCGCCACCGGAGGTCTTCTTCATCGCCATGCTTGCCTTCGGCGCGATGAGTGAGTAGTCTACCTTGGACTATGGGTCCATAGCAGTAGCTAGATGGTTGTCTTCTCCACCATATGCTTCATGTTTAGATCTCGTGAGCTGCCTTACATGATCGAGATCATCTTTATGTAATTCTACATGTTGTGTTTTTTGGGATCCGATGAATATTGGTGTTATGTTAAGTTGATGTGCTGAATATTATCTTATGTTATCTCTATGTTGTTTATGATCTTGCATGCTCTCCGTTGTTAGTAGCTATCTTGGCCAAGTGGATAGTAGTGACTCCAAGAGGGGGTATTTATGCTCGATAGTTGGATTCATGCCTCTATTTAATCTGGGGGAGTGACAGAAACCTCTAAGGTTGTAGATGTGCTGTTGCCACTAGGGAGAAAACAACAATCTTGTATCCAAGGACATTTGCTTTCTTTATATTACACACTTTGCTTAATGCAGTTATCTGTTGTTCGCAACTTAATACTCAAGGGGTCCTCGGATGATTCCTCGCGAGTGAATTATTAGTCATAGATGCAGTTGGATGGTGGTCTATGTATCTTGTTGTAATACCCAGAGTAAATCTCATAGTGATCCTCGTGACATATGCACGTTATCTTTACTCTATCAATTGCCCAATTTGTAATTTGTTTACCCAGCATGTTGTTATTTATCTTATGGAGAGACACCACTAGTGAACTGTGGACCCCGGTCCAATTTCCTTTATATTGCTATTACTGTTTACTTTTACACGCACTATTTACTGTCTTGCATACTACTATTGCTTTCCACTCGATACGCTCAATCCTTTGTTTACAGCAAACCGATGAGATTGACAACCTCATCGTAAGTTGGGAGCAAAGTTCTTGGTTGTGTTGTGTGCAGGTTCCACGTTGTCACTAGTGCAAAGCAAAGCCCTGGATGAGGCACCTTATAAATTGTCCGGAGCTGTCGCGAAGCTAGCAGGCATCACCTTCTGAAGTTTGGCTTTTTCCTACTGGTTCGATAAACCTCGGTTTCTTACTGAGGGAAAACTTGCTACTGTGCTCATCATACCTTCCTCTTGGGGTTCCCAACTGGGTGCGTCAAATTGGCACCATCAATCAAGCAATCAAGTTTTCTGGCGCCGTTGCCGGGGAAACAGAAGATTTCTGCAAGGGGAGTTTTGCACGCACATCCTTTACTTTGTTTATTGTTTTGCTTTACTTTACTTTTGCTTGCATCGTTTTATCAAAAACACAAAAAAATTAGTTCCCTTTATAGTTGTTACTTTATTACTCTTAGTTCATTATGTTGTTCCCTAAGTATGTTTTGGAGGACCTTTCAGTAGGTAGTGGTTCTATTATTGTGAAAGGTAACATTGAGGAGTTATTTAATCATATTAGCATGCATAAAGATGTTGAGGATAAATCTTTGGCTGAGCTTGCTCCTAGTTATGAAGTTGCTTCTGCTTATTTAGTTCACATATTGGAAGCTAGGTTTGCTAGCCTTAATCCTTTTATGCAACACATGTTTCTTAAGCTTCATGAGGCTTTTGAAAATAATTTTGATTGGATCTGTCCTGAAAATCTTTTTAGTGAATTGAGTGAACCAAAGCGTGATCACAAGGTGACGAGGGGTTAACTCGACAAATGTCCTAGATGAAGGACTTAGGATCGGAGAGATAGGGCATCGGATGAACTCGAAGGTAAAGTTAGTCGAAAATAGGTGTGTTTCGAAAGTAAACTTGGGTGTTCAACCTGGCTTGCTTTCAATCTGCCCTCCACCGTCCCCTCCTGGCCCCTATATATAGGTGGCCAAGTCTCGAGGATCGGGTAGGGTCCGATACAGATTACAATATCAACATACGGTAGGAACTCGTATTCGACTATCATTACAATTGGGCCTAGCTTAACGGACCTCAGGGGTACTCAACTAACGGGCTCTATTAACTATACCCTTGTCAGTAGCCCCTGAGATTCTACCAGAATTGTAGATTCGGGGTGAATCTCTAATCTTCAAATCTTTGACTTGATCAATTCTTCGACTTCTTCTTATCCTCAAATCTTCGACTTGGTCTTTCGACTTATATTTATAATAATTTGTTTGCAAGGGGTCTTGATGAACAAGCCTGACAACTCTGACGGATCAAGAGGTCAGTTAACTGCCGGAATAGATACTTGTCACCTACTTCAAATTCAATCCCCTTGGATTTGAATTCGGGATACCGGTCAAACCCATTCTTTTGCCGCATTTAGGACTTACAAAGAATGAATCCCAGTGGTTCTGAGGGTACCCAGTGCGTCCACCAGGATTTTCTTCGCGTCGTAGACACGAATACATACCAGCAGAGCGCATCCATGTGCGTATACCAGGCCACACAGGACAGATCCCGGGGTCTTACCTTCGTGACAAGTCACGGCATTCGAGTTGTGTTGCGATAACGCAACTCGAGAATCTCATGTCGCAGTCAAATCTTGACTGAAAATATTCGGGTTTCTTCAACCATAAAACTCGCTCCCGATGGGAGTAACACTCTTGCACTTCTCGAATTATAATGCTTTGCCAAGAAATATCGTCGGGTGCGCGCTCAGCGCTCCCGATGGGAGTAGCCCCCGAGGCTATAATCGAAAAAGGCTTTTTTCGAGTATAGGCTCAAAAAATGTAGTGTAATTCATCACACTTCAACTCAAGATACTTTAACTTCAATATACTTCATCTTCGAGATACTCTAAGAACACCTTGTCGTCGAATATGCTTCCACAACTCCATTAAAGATTTCCAGTCACCATCTTTTAAGAGTAGTAGCCCCCAAGGCTATAATCGAAAAATCCTTCACACATAATCTTCTCTAAGAATTTTGCATTTGTCGGCGCCATTTCCTGTTTGATAATATATCCTTTATGACATCAATGAATACGTCACTTCTATATCATTGCGAACCGTTGCATGGGCAGTACTGTAAATTTCTCAATTTTTCGACCGTTAGTGGGCTGCCGTTTCCGCTCTTTGCGCCACGTCTCGGCCCACGATCCTTCTCCCAGAAGATATATAAGGGGATCTTGGGGAATTTTACTATTTACCAGCTCTTTCTCTCCGCCACCTCCATTGCTGCTCTCCTCTGTCTCCTCCTCTCGTGGATATCCCCCGAGCGCACTTCGTACTGGATGCGCGTGAAACACCTGGCCACTAAGAGCACCATGGCCAAGTCTTCTGCCACCAACTGGGTTCGGTCCACCATCACAAAGAAGGAGGTGGAGAAGGCTACGGCGGACGGCCTCATCGCCGCCGAAGATTCTATCAAATTCCCCAGTACTGAACGGATCCCGAAGCCCCCGAGCGGTTATCGGGTAATGTTCCTTGCTTTCCTCCTCCGCGGTTTCTCTCTTCCTGCCCACGACTTTCTCCGTGGGCTTCTGTTTGTTTACGGTGTGTAGCTCCACCAGCTCACACCGAATTCTCTTCTGCACATCGCCTGTTTCGTGACTCTCTGCGAGTCCTTCTTGGGTATTGAACCCCACTTCCTTCTGTGGAGGTCAATCTTTCGACTCCGCCCCAACGTTTCTTTGGCTAGGAAACCCGAACTGGGCGGAGCCGTCGTTTCTGTGCGCCCTGAGGCGCAATACTTTGAATTTTCCATGGCCGCGTCTGTCCAGGGATGGAGGACAAAGTGGTTCTATATCAAGGACCGCAAATCCTCTCCTGAAGATGAATTCGGCCTGCCTCCTTTTGATGCTTCCCAGGAGGTTAAGAAATTGGCATCATGGGATACCCTCCCCTCAGATGCAGAAGCACAAGAAATTCTTCCTCTTCTTTCCCGCATCAAGGCTTTGAAAGGAGGTCAAGGAGGTGCTCTGTCGGGTATGCAACTCATGGCATTTTTCATTCAACGTCGAGTTCAACCCCTACAACACCGCCTTACGAGACTTTGGAATTACTCCGGCTTGGAAGATCCTACTCGCATATCTGAAGATCTGATATCGAAGGAAGAGGTCGACAAGCGAGTCAGGAATCTTACCAAGCTCACCAAGGAACACGCAGTTGCGGATTTAACCGCTGACTTTTTCGACTCCGTGCACCCTCTGCCTGAGGTATGTATCTTCGCGTTTACTTATTGTCGAACTTTGCTTGGTTCGATTTGTGTTTATTCTGTGCCATTGCACTCTGCTAATTTATTCATATGCAGGGTCATCAATTCCTTGTTTCTCGTCCTCCTCTTCTAGAGGCAGGGCCCCTACCAGCTGATCTTGCCTCTACTGCATCTGAAGTCCCCGAGGCTGACGAAAGTCAGGATGGAGATGATGTTGAAGAATCAGAAGAGGAAACTAGCTCGTCGACATCGCCTCCTCCTGTACTAGCTGAAGATGCTGGTGTCGACAAGAAAAGGAAGCGTGTCGACGAAATTGCTTCATCGAGTTCTGCAGCGGCTGGTAAAGCCCCCGTTCTTGCAGAAGATATGGAGTACTTCGACATGCTTGCATCGTAAGTATTGTAGTCGAGTTCTTCAATTGCATTGTTCTTGCCTTGTTGTCATAACTTATATTTGTCATGCAGTGATGATGAAGAACCACCAACATATGCGACAGCTGCTCCACCACCTTCTCCTGTGGCGATTGATGAGCCTATCGAACCAGATGTTGCACCGAGGGCTGCCAGGTCCGGTGTGAAGAAGGTTCCTCAAGCCCAATACCCTAAACGCTCAAAGAGGGCCAAAGAAGTCAAAGTTTCTCTGGAAGCCCATGCACCTACGGTTTCCTCTGATGACATGAGCAATTCTTCTTTACTTTCTTTCCTTTCATGCACTTCTACTCTTACAGACTTCTTTTCTCAGGCTTTAGTGAAGAGATTTATTGCCTTGGGCATGGTGTGTGCAGGGTACCTAAAGGTTGCGAGAGCTTCCGAAGGTACAATCTTGATGTCCAGTCATTACTTTTCTTCCGTGCTTTTTCTTTTCCCACTTATCTGACTCCCTTTCGTCTTCTTTTGTAGCTGCCTTAGCAACAGCCAATGCTCGAATCGCGTCGCTGGAAGCGGAGCTCAATGCTTCGCGAAAAGCTTATGATGTGGCGGCCGCTGCTAAAGCGGATGCTGAGAAGTCGCAGAAGGCTGCGCTTGGCAAGGCGAAGAAAGCTGAAAAAGCTTTAGCTGAAGCCAACAAGGAGCATGCTCAACGAGAGCAAGCTGTGGCGGAGCGTCTTCACACCATGTCTACTGCCGCTGAAAGTAAGTGCTTCGCCTTGTCTTCTATTTTCGTCTTCTGTTGCACTGGTGTATTTGTTGACACTTGTCTCTTCTTTTCTTTTCTATTGCTCAGAATTCACGGAGGTATCTCCGTCGTCCTTGCAAACGGACGATGGTCCTCTTATGGATGCAGTTAACCTACTCGAAGAAAACTGGATATCTATCCAGGAGACTTTTGAGTTGGTTAGCCGCGTTTTATCACGGCTGTTTGCCGGCTTGTGGCCGAAGAAAAGGGCGACACTTCCGAAGGATAACTTGACTGATCTTGCCAAGTCCTTCGATACCACTGAAGACCCCACTCTCCAACTGAAAGGTCTTTCCATTAATCGCGGCGCCGAAGGTGCTATTGCACTTTCTCTTGCTCATGGGACGAATTTCGACTGGGGGAGGGTTAGCTCCCCTCATGGCCACACCCGTGACGAGATGAAGGATTTTTTCGAGAAGGCAAAGATGTTGGCACCTACATTGTTGACAACTATTTCTCCTTCGGCGGCCTCTGCGGTGCCTGCTGCACCAGCTTCAGCGGTGGAAAATCCAGCACCACCATTGACTTCTGGCGAAGAAGCTGCCGTGCCCTTCTCTGCCACGGAGCACAATGCTGAGGTGGCGTAGACTCGGCTTTCTTTGTAGCTTGTAGTTTTCTCCTTTTGGATGCACAAACTTTAGTTGGGTGCAACCCGAGAACCTTAGTCATAGGGTGTTGTACTTATGTAAATATATTTCTGGCGTATGAAGTATTATGCTGTCTCTCTAAAATGCTTCTCCTTTCTTTCCCCTTTGGCTTGCAGTCGATGTGCGCCAATGATCCTTTGACTCACGGTCCTGCTCCTCCTTCTACCCGTGTGTTCGGTTCTTAGATTTCATCGACTCCTAGTCGATGTAATCAGTGCGCAGAATATTCGGCAAGGATTTCTGACCTTGAGGTTCGCTTGACTTCAGCCAAACGCCAAGCTCAGATGGCGTTTGATAAGGCTAGCAAAACTTCTGCTCTGACGAAGCAGGTGTCGATTCTTAGTGATGAAGTGTCCAGCTTGACGGCAAGGATTTTGCATCATGAAGAATGCAACTCTTTCATTCTTGGTATCGTCGAATCTGCCTGTGAAATGTTGCGATGTAAGCTTCCTCTCGACTTATTTTCTTCTCTTTGTACTGTCACTTTTGTGATATCCTTTGCCCTTATAGGCACTTGCTTGGACTTCGCTGCTGAAGATCGTCGGGTTACCGAACGAAGCGCATCTTTGGAGAAGATGTCCGCAGGTGTTGAAAATTTATGGTCTGATCCTCGACGCCGAAGCGCTATTGTATTGCTTCAGGACCGTGCCTAGCATATTGGCGAGGCAGTGGATGGCTGTAGGAGAGCTCTCGTAACTATGCACTCGGTGATGCTTCCTCGCAATCCTCTGCCTGCTACTTTTCCATTGCTCCTTGACGTTTTTAGATCCAGCCAGCGAATCCATCGGTTGATAGAACTGAACCTAGTGGCAGGTGCCAACTTTGCTCTTGGGTGGATACGCAAGTGGCATCCAAGACTCAATTACAGTTCTATGTCGCTGAGCTATCCTCCTGGTGGGGCAAGCCTTCGAGTACATTTAGAGAGTACCTTGCAGCCTGCCCGACGAATTATAGCCAGGTTGTTGCAAGAAGACTCCGCGTTTTTCCGCGAGTTTCACTACTTGGACCCTTTAGGTGTAGATGATTCTGACAACCCGATGTTGTAATATACTTTTGTGTGTGTGTAACGCGAGAGTATGTTATTTTGTAACGAAAATTTGTTCTCAGGGCGTTATTGTATGACTCGTGCGTTTGCCGCATTTTTCCTTTGAAAGACTCGTAAACTCGAATATGAGGAACGTTTCGTCTTTATTATACTTTGTAATGTAAGATACATGGGGTGACCCAAGAGATCCGGCCTGTGACCTGTGTTCTGGATCTAGAGGGCATTGCCCCTGGTATAACTCGTGGCTTTTACAGCCTTTATTGTTCTACTCTATTGTCTTATGATGCTTATGTCGTCGTGGCTTTCCCTTTTCCCTCTGCGCCTGTTTCTTCTCCTGATGCTCCTACTCGTGGTTTCTTCGTTTCGGGCTCCGCGACGCATCCTTCGAGTAGCTTGACGCCTTCTGTAGTCGCGCTTTTTGCCTTTTCTGCATGGTTGGCTATTACGCCAAAATTTTGCGCCATCTTATGGAATTCCCTGTCGCAGAGATCTGAAACTTCAAAACTTCCTTTCACTGTAATTATTCCTCTTGGTCCTGGCATTTTAAGTACCAAATATGTATAGTGAGGCACTGCCATGAATCGCGAAAACGCGGGTCGTCCGAGGATCGCGTGATATTGCGATGGCCAATCCATGACTTCGAAGTCTAGCTTTTCTCTTCTATAATTTTGTCGGTTGCCGAAGCAAACATTGAGTGCTATTCGACCCAGCGGGTAATTGGCACTTCCTGGTACGATTCCATGGAAGGAACAATCTGTTGGCTTTAGGAACTCTAGTGATATATGCATTGCTCGGAGTGTTTTCGCGTATATCAAGTTAATTCCACTCCCTGCATCCATGAATATTCTGTCGACATCATACGCGCCGATTTGAGCTTTGAGTACCAAAGGCGCGTTTCCCGGCCGAGGTACTGTTATAGGGTGATCTTCTCTGTTGAACTCTATTGGTTGCTCTGACCAGTGTAGATACTCCGTTGCAGCTGGAGGTGATATGACTGCTAAGTTGACTTGTCGAGTTATGCTCTTCTCTTCTTTGTTCGACTTGGGTACAGGTTGTATCATTGATATGATGCGTCCTTTTGATGGTACATACCCTTCGTCGTCGTCCTGTCCCTGGTTTTGCTGGTCTTGTCCTTGAGGCGCTCCATTGTTTCCTTGCTGCTTTGTCGGAGGATTGTTGCTTCCTTCCAATCCTTGTCGCCTTGCTTCGGTTTGCTTGTTTATTGCTGCTTCTTGCAGTTTTAAGAATGTTGTGCAGTCTTTCATTGCATGCCTTGATACTCGTTTCCCGTCGACGAACGCTGAGTGTATATGACAAGGCCCGTTGAGCATATCTTCTGGTGATGGGTTGTACTCTCTGGATTCCCTTATAGGGAACTTCTTATAGTCCTCCTTTCCGTAGCTTCTATATCCCGAGCTTCTGCGATCATTTCCTTGATAGCTGTTATCTTTATATCCTGCGGTGACTTGGCTATGCGAGCCGTAGGTGTCGTAGTTTCGGGATCGTCTCATTTGACTTCCATATCTGTTTCTTCTGTCGTCCTCTGGAGATCGCGTCCGCTTGTTGTTGCACGCATCTTCTCCATCTGCAAACCTGTTTGTTGTGTCCATGAGGTCTGACACTGTTTTCGGCTTGATTCTACCCATCTCTTCGACTAGGTCTCTTCACCTTAATCCGATGATGAACGCGTCTATTGCTCTTTTGTCTGAAACTTCGACTGCTGAGTTTTTGATGAGGCTCCATCTTTGTATGTATGCCCGTAGTGTTTCGTCGCGTTGCTGTACGCACGCTTTGACTTCTTCTATTGATTCTGGTCGTTTGTATGTCGACCTGAAGTTGCTTGTAAATTGCTTTGTGAGGTCTTCCCAGCTTCCAACAGATTCTTTCTCTAGTTTGCTCAACCATGACCTTGCTGCACCGGTGAGGTGTAGTTGCAAACTTTGCATTGCTGTTTCCTTGGTTCCTCCTAATATTTGAACTGCTTGCAAGTAATCTGCAAGCCATGATTGTGGTTCCTGTGATCCATCGTATTTTTGCTGATCATGAGGTAGCTTGAATCCCTTGGGAACTGGAGTGGTGCGAACCCTGCGGGTAAAGCATGATGCCCCCATCTCTTTTTCGTCGTCTTCATAGTCGCGCTTTTCATTTGGGGATCGTGATCTTCGGGTTCCACCGTGCTGCTTTGGTGATGGTGATCGAGATCGGTGTTTGCTGCTTCTGCGCCGAGGACTATTGTGACGGCGAGGTGACCTTGCTTTGTGCACTTCCTTGTGGTGATATGCTTCTTCTCCTTTTGCTGATAGCTTGTGGCCCACCATGTTGAGTCCGTTCAGTGCTGCTCTATGCATATGTTCTCTAGGATCTCCTGGACTTGGTCGAGTTGTAAGTAGATATGCTTGTGCTGCCACTAGTGCTGCTTCAGGAGTTTTTGGTAGGATGTTTCCCTGCTCGTCGACCGATAGGAAGGACGAGTCGAGGTTTTTGGAAATACTTTGCCTGTCAGAATACTCGAGGTTATCGTACCTTGAACCGTGTCGACGATTTTTCCTTGCGTTGCTGTATGATGCGTCGCTCCGTGCTTTTCGAGCAGCCTCGCTAGCTGCAATGGCTGAATCTTTTCTTCTTTGTATCTCTGTTTTCTCCTTTGCTAATTGCTTGGCCTGCTGCCTTAGGGCGTAGTGATACCCCAAAAGCATGTCTTTGCTAGAATTTGATGGTATTGGCGTGCCGTGTTCTACGGCTTCTCTTATTATCCTCCATTCGTCGACTGATAGTCGAATTTTTTCCCTGGTTGCGAGGGATTCTGGTGTTTGCCCTTCTGCTAGGTGATTTGCTCCTCTGTCGATATTTGCTGGGTTTAGTACTGGATTGTCGTTTTCGTCGAACTCTTCTGAGTTATCTCCTATAATGGCGAGCACCTGGCATTGTTTGCCGATGTTACCCTCGAAGCTTGAGAAGATCGAGTTACTATCCTCAGAAAGCTCTAATCTTGTCTTCCATGTGTCTGTTGATTTGTCCGCAATATCGTCGAGGCAGATCGTGAGATCTTCGAGTTGGACTCCTACGTGAAAATTTTCCTTTTCTTCGTTGTCCTCTGCGTTCTTTTCTTTTTGCACTTCCTCTGGGCTGACCGGCGAGTTTACCTCGCCAGAAGAGCCTTCAGAATATTCCATCATTGCTGTTGTTTCGGGCTCACTTGCCGACGGATCTTGTTTCGTCGGATCTGAAAGGCGAGATGAACCCGACGGTCCGATGAGGATGTTTAAGCTTCCGATTGTCAACTCCATCTCTTGATTTTCGTCGACTTCTGTACTGTTGTTGGCTAAAAGCGAAAAAGCCGTCGAATTCATGATTCCAACGCCCAAGGTCCCCACGGTCGGCGCCAATTGACGAGGGGTTAACTCGACAAATGTCCTAGATGAAGGACTTAGGATCGGAGAGATAGGGCGTCGGATGAACTCGAAGGTAAAGTTAGTCGAAAATAGGTGTGTGTCGAAAGTAAACTTGGGTGTTCAACCTGGCTTGCTTTCAATCTGCCCTCCACCGTCCCCTCCTAGCCCCTATATATAGGTGGCCAAGTCTCGAGGATCGGGTAGGGTCCGATACAGATTACAATATCAACATACGGTAGGAACTCGTATTCGACTATCATTACAATTGGGCCTAGCTTAACGGGCCTCAGGGGTACTCAACTAACGGGCTCTATTAACTATACCCTTGTCACAAGGGGTCTTCAAAAACCTATGAGGATGCAATACAATGTCTTATTGAAAATACCTCTGCAATGGATCTTAATGCATCACTTGATATTACTTGATTTGCACTTTCTGCGCCTAGCTCAAAGGCGTTAAAGAAAAGCACTCTTGGGAGATAACCCATTGTTTTACTTTCAGTTCTTTTTCTTTTATTTGAGTCTTGGAAGTTATTACTACTGTAATAACCGCTCCTTATCCTTTTTATTTCGTTGTTATGCCAAGAGAAACCTCTAATTTGAGTGAGGTAAGATTTGGGGAAGTTGCTGTCCTGAAACAGATTTCGGTGCTGCACCGTAAAAATTCGTGAAAATTCTCTGAATATCCTTTTGACCTGCGATTTCTTGTGCATATGACCCAGGTTATTTCCAAACTTTCATTAGTTTTACACTTTTTGATTTGAGCAACAGAAAACCCTCGAAAAAATCGACCTTTGTCAGCTGTTCTGTTTTGACAGATTTCTGCCACTATTTGTGTTTGCCTCTCGATCGCTTTCTTTTTGAGTTCTTTTGATCACGGAACTTTTGGGGAAGTTGCTACAGTAGTATACGCTTTATATGTGGTGGTTTTGAGTTGAAATCTGAACCAAAAAGGGGTTGATTCATTATTATGTTTACACTAATGTTGCTAATAGAATTGTGTTGAGTTTTGTATGAAGGAAGTTTTCAAGTGTAGGGATCGGAGAATGATGAGATGAGATGAAGAATGGACAAAAGCTCAAGCTTGGGGATGCCCGTTCACCCTAAAAAATATCCAAGAGGTACAAGCGTCAAAGCTTGGGGATGCCCCCGAGGCACCCCTTCTTCGTCGGCAAAAATCAGGTCACCTTTCAAAACACTATTTTTATTGCTTCATGCACTATGCATTTTTCTTGGAGAATCTTTAATTTAGTTTTCAGTTTTGTTTTGTTTTGTTTGCTGCAATAAATGGTTGGATCCCAACAAATTTCTTTTGGAGAAGATGCCTTGCTTTTTATTTGCCAAGAACACTCCGTTTTTCACTCTTATCGTTCAACGAGTTTTCTCTTTTTCTAGAACTGCATTTAGCTTTCATTTTATATTTGTATCAAGGTGTATTTTGACCTCTGGTCCATATTGGTATTCATCAAAAGAGTAGTTTCAAAAAGGTTCGAATGGTGTTGGAAAAGAGAAAAAGTTTCGTGCAAAAAAGTGTACAAAAAGGAGCTTGTTTAGACTGCGGCTTCAACTTTTGCATGTCGTGCTTGATGTCATTTTGATAGTATGCTTAGTGGTTTTGCTGTAGCATGACTTGTCTCAAATGACTGAGATTTCTTAATGAGCCTTTGAAAAAATCATGCGTTGTTTTTATTATTTGGAAGCATTAATTTGGTTTTCTCCTTGATGCTTTATTTGGGTTGACTTGGAGCATGCTTACAATATGTTTGACTCATACAAAGTCGCCATAAGCCTCTATGATCATTTAGTTTTTGACTTTTGATGCCATTTTATGCTTCTCTTAATGATGTTTTGTCGCTATGCATGATTATGGCCGTTATTGCTCTCTTAGTTGGTCGCTCCTAGTCTTTTGCTAGCCCTCATTTTGTACTGAGTATGAGCTCTACTCGTGCATCCAAATCCCAAAAACCAAGTTATTCCAATGTGTCCACCATACATACCTATTAGCAATTTGCTATTCCAAAGTACATTTGACTTGCTTTTATCTATCCTTCAAATTAAACTCTTTTGGTGTTATGCGAAAATTGGTCAGTAAAGCTCTCACGAACCTGATGGCACACTTTACTTTTCTCGTTCTTAAAATTTTGACATTGTGGCTCTCTTATGTTGAGTTGTTATGCTTGCAAGTTGTAAGTTGGAAATTAGCCAAACCATGCCGTCATGGGGTAAGGTTTCAACATTGCACTTCTTATTTGAGTTGATATCGTGATCTTTTGTTTATGGATACTCGCGATGTGAAATAACTTGGGAATCTTGCGGGATCATGGAGTTTGTATACATGTTAGAGAAATGCCTGGGCCTCTAATCTAAGCCATGCATAATTCATGGTGGAAATTTACAGCATGCCCATAGTGAACATTCGACGACGCATCTCAAAATAAAAAGCTATACCAATGGTAAATAAAAGAGATGCCGAGGTGTTCATTGTTTGTTTGTCATGTCATTTTGATGTGGGCTTGTTCCATGTCATCGGGCACGGAGGTACCCCATTGGCGGTTCTCGATAATACGTGTATACTTACAATGACAAGAGCTTGCTTGGGACTCTAAGTCGAGTAGCATGAGGTTTGGGTATTCGTACTTCACGGGACACGAGGTTTTCAACTTATGATTTGTCAGGCATATGCTTCATAATTGTACTCACATTAACTTTAACCATTCAAGATTCCTATGATGGGGGCAATGAGAGCTCAAAGCTAGTAAGAACCATAATTTTTGAAGGTTTATAAAACTTGCAATCACTGCTTCCCTCTGCGAAGGGCCTTTCTTTTACTTTTATGTTGAGTCTCCACCTTCTACCTTTATGCACCATCTAAGAGAGCATAGTTGTCATTCTGAGTTTAATGTGCATAGTCCCAAAGTTTATCATTGATTGATGCATGATTTTGGTTTCACTTGTTCTTAAATTATTTGTATCTAGTCGCCCTCTTAAACTTGAAGTTGTCCTATGCATTTATGTTTTGCTATTCCATGAAGGACAAGCTGAAAACCATTTGTTATGTTTTTCCATATGATTTGAACACATGTTTGACTTTAATTGTTTCATTTTTCATGATCTTTCGTTTGTGTTTCTTTTCATGTTATAACATGGTTGCTAAGTTTCTTCTATCAAGATTATGTCTATCATGCCCATGTTTTAAGTTCTTTTGATCCCAGCACTCAATGCTTTACATAGATGATCAAGATTGTGTTGGTGCATGTCACCTCAAAAATTATTCTTTGTTATCACTTACCTACTCGAGGACGAGCAGGAGTTAAGCTTGGGGATGCTTGATACGTCTCAAACGTATCTATAATTTTTGATGTTCCATGCTTGTTCTTACACCATTTGCTTAGTGTTTTGTTACACTTCGTGGCGTTTTTATACATTTTCCGGAACTAACCTATTAACAAGATGCCACAGTGCCAGTTCCCTGTTTTCTGCTGTTTTTGTGTTTCAGAAAAGTTACACTGGAAATATTCTCGGAATTGGACGAAACAAAAGCCGAACCTCCTAATATTTACCGAAGCTTCCAGAAGTCCAGGGAGGAGATGGAGGGGGGCCACGGGCTGGCCACACCATAGGGCGGCGCGGCCAGCCCCTGGCCCACACCCCCTATGGGTGAGGCCGCCCTGGTCCACCTCTGACGCTGCCCCTTCGCCTATAAAGACCCCCCGACGGGAAAAACCTAAGGGCCCGATCAAGTTGCCAGAAACACATCGCGATCCATCGCCGTCGTCGACCCGAGATCGGGAGGGTCTAGAAGCTCTTCCCGGCACCCTGTCGGAGAGGGGAATCGCCACCAGAGGTCTTCTTCATCGCCATGCTTGCCTCCGGCGCAATGAGTGAGTAGTCTACCTTGGACTATGGGTCCATAGCAGTAGCTAGATGGTTGTCTTCTCCACCATGTGCTTCATGTTTAGATCTCGTGAGCTGCCTTACAAGATCGAGATCATCTTTATGTAATTCTACATGTTGTGTTTGTTGGGATCCGATGAATATTGGTGTTATGTTAAGTTGATGTGCTGAATATTATCTTATGTTATCTCTATGTTGTTTATGATCTTGCATGCTATCCGTTGTTAGTAGCTATCTTGGCCAAGTAGATACTAGTGACTCCAAGAGGGGGTATTTATGCTCAATAGTTGGGTTCATGCCTCTATTTAATCTAGGGGAGTGACAGAAACCTCTAAGGTTGTAGATGTGTTGTTGCCACTAGGGAGAAAACAACAATCTTGTGTCCAAGGACATTTGCTTTGTTTACATTACATACTTTGCTTAATGCAGTTATCTTTTGTTCGCAACTTAATACTCAAGGGGTCCTCGGATGATTCCCCGCGAGTGGATTATTAGTCATAGATGCAGTTGGATGGCAGTTTATGTATCTTGTTGTAATGCCCAGAGTAAATCTCATAGTGATCCTCGTGACATATGCACATTATCTTTATTCTATCAATTGCCCAACTATAATTTGTTTACCCAGCATGTTGTTATTTATTTTATGGAGAGACACCACTAGTGAACTGTGGACCCCGGTCCAATTTCCTTTACATTGCTATTACTGTTTACTTTTACACGCACTGTTTACTTTCTTGCATACTACTATTGCTTTCCACTCGATATGCTCAATCCATTGTTTACAGCAAACCGGTGAGATTGACAACCTCATCACAAGTTGGGAGCAAAGTTCTTGGTTGTGTTGTGTGCAGGTTCCACGTTGCTGCTGGTGCAAAGCAAAGCCCTGGACGAGGCGCCTTATAAATTGTCCAGAGCTGTCGCAAAGCTAGCAGGCATCACCTTTTGAAGTTTGGCTTTTTCCTACTGGTTCGATAAACCTCGGTTTCTTACTGAGGGAAAACTTGCTACTGTGCTCATCATATCTTCCTCTTGGGGTTCCCAAATGGGTGCGTCAAATTGGCACCATCAATCAAGCAATCAGCAGTATGTGCTCTTTCATTCACCAACTTCTCATTTATTTGCCTTCTTTTGTTTTGTTGCTTTCCTGACAGTTTTGCGACTTACTTTTGTGCAGGGCCACCAATCCTTTGTTTCCCGTCCTCCTCTCCCAGAGGGAGGACCTATTCAGGCTGATCCTATTTCTGCTGCATCTGAAGCCCCCGAGGCTGACGAAAGCCAGGACGGAGATGATGCCAAAGATTCGCTGGAAAGAACTAGTTTGACTACGTCGCCTCCTCCTGCACATTCAGAAGAACCTAGCCTTGACAAGAAGAGGAAGCGTGTCGAAGAGCTTCTTTCTTCGAGTACATCTGCTCCCAAGAATGCGATCGGGGAGGCCTCTGCTCCCAATCCTGAAGTTGAAATTTTTGACCTCTTGGACTCGTAAGTTTTTGCTGATTCGAGTACCTATCTTTTATTCGTTTTCTTTCTTTTGACTTATGCAAAGTGTTTGATTTTTGTTCCCTTTTCAGTGACAATGAGGATCCGGAAAGGGATGTTGCTGATGGTGCGGTGTTGATGATGTAAATGACCGACCAGTTGGGAACCCCAAGAGAAGGTGTGATGAGCACAGCAGCAAGTTTTCCCTCAGTTATGAAACCATGGTAATCAATCCAGTAGGAGAAAGCCAAACTTAAGAAGGTGATGCTTGCTAGCTTCGTGACACTCTGGACAATGGCGCCAGACAACTTGTTGGTGTGTCTTCACCTAGCAGCAACGTGAAACTTGCACACAACACAAACAAATACTTTGCTCCCAACTTACGATGAGGTTGTCAATCTCACCGGTTTGCTGTAAACAAAGGAATGAGCGTATCGAGTGGTAAAAGGATAATAGTAATGCAAGTAAAGTAAACAGTGCGAGTAAAGTAAATGGTAAAGCTATGTAAAGGAAATTGGACCGGGGTCCACAGTTCACTAGTGGTGTCTCTCCATAAGATACATAAAGCATGTTGGATAAACAAATTACAGTAGGGCAATTGATAGAGTAAAGATAACGTACATACATCACGAGGATCACTATGAGGATTACTCTGGGCATTACGACAAAATACATAGACCGTAATCCAACTGCATCTATGACTAAAAATCCACTCGCGGGGATATCGTCCGAAGACCCCTTGAGTATTAAGTTGCGAACAACAGATAATCATATTAAGCAAAGTGCGTAATATAAACAAAGCAAATTTCCTTAGACACAAGAATGTTGTTTTCTCCCTAGTGGCAACAGCACATCTACAACCTTAGAGGTATCTATCACTACCCCAGCTTAAATAGAGGCATGAACCCAACTATCGAGCATAAATACTCCCTCTTGGAGTTACTAGCATCTACTCGGCCAAGGTAGCTACTAGCAACGGAAAGCATGCAAGATCATAAACAACATAGAGATAACATAAGATAATATTTAGCATATCAACTTGACATAGTACCAATACTCATCGGATCCCAACAAACACAAAATGTATGATTACATAAAGATGATCTTGATCATGTAGGGCAGCTCATAAGATCTAAACATGAAGCACATGGTGGAGAAGACAACCATCTAGCTACTGCTATCGACCCGTAGTCCAAGGTAGACTACTCAATCATCACTCCGGAGGCGACCATGGTGGTGTAGAAGGCCTCTGGCAGGGATTCCCCTCTCCAGCAGGGTGCCGGGAAGAGCTCCTGAAACCTCCCGATCTCGATTCGACGACGGCGGCGGCTTGCAGTATGTTTCTGGGAAAAGCGATCCGTCCCTTAGGTTTTTTCCGTCGAGGGGACTTTATAGGCGAAGGGATGTCGTCAGGAGGTAGGCCAGGCGGCCTCACCATGGGTGGGCGTGGCCAGGGGCTGGGCCGCGCCCCCCCGTGGTGTGGCCAGCCTCTGGCCCCCCTCCATCTCATCTTCGGTCTTCGCGAAGCTTCGGTAAAAATAGGAGGTTCGGCTTTTGTTTTGTCCCATTCCGAGAATATTTCCTGTGTAACTTTCCTGAAACACAAAAACAGCAGAAAACAAGGAACTGGCACTGTGGCATCTTGTTAATAGGTTAGTTCCGGAAAATGCATAAAAATGCCATGAAGTGTAACAAAACACTAAGCAAATGGTGTAAGAACAAGCATGGAGCATCAAAATTATAGATACGTTTGAGATGTATCAGCTGCCACTGCTTCCCTCGTTGATACTTCTGCTGCCAATGAACCGCCTTCTCAACAGGCTGCTATGGTGGTGAAGTCGACAGAAGCCCCTGTTAAGAAGGGTACCTCTTATCGTGCTTCCAAACGTCTAAAGAAGGCGACGACAGCGAGCGTTTCCCTTGACACCCATCGACCAGTGGGTTCTCCTGACGATGTAAGTACTGCTTCTTGTGGCTTGCTCTTTTTATTGCTTGATTTTCCTTCTCATATCTTCCTTTAACAGATTCTGATGAAAAAAATCGTCTCCTTGGGCACTGAGTGCGTCGAGTTCTTGAAGGCTGCTCAGGCTTCTCGGGGTAAGCTCTTTTTTATGTTGTGTTTTCTGCTTGTCTCATGTGTCTTTCCATGGTTTTTTATTTGACTTTCTTTTCCCTGTTCCGTACTATAGATGCTTTGACGATGGCCAATGCTCGCATAGCGTCCCTAGAAGCCAAACTTGAAGCCTCCAGAAAAGCCTGGGATGTTGCCACTGCTGCCAAGGTTGCTGCTGAGAAGTCTACTAAGTCAGCAGCAGCCAAGGCGAAGAAAGCTGAGAAGGCACTTGCTGATGCCGATCTGGGGCGTGTTCAAAGAGAGAAAGCCATAACCAAACGCCTCAATCAGATTTCGGCTCTTGCTGGTGGTAGGTATCGTGCTGTTTTCTTTTTGTCTATTTGCTCATTCTTCTACTTGCTAGTGTTTATTATCTCTTGTCTCTGTTTTTTGTGTTTCCGCAGAGAACACTGGAGTGTCTTTGGTGCCTTTACAGGCGAATGATGAAGATCCTCAGATGGATGCGGTGATTTGCTGGAGTCAAACTGGATATCGGTCCAGGAAATTCTCGAGCTGACTTGCCACGTGCTAACGCGGATGTTTATCGGGTTGTGGCCGAAGAAAAGGGCGGATATGCCAGCTGATGACCTCAAGAAACTTGCCGCAGCCTTTGACACCGTCAAAGATACCATTCTGGCGATGAAGAGCCATTCGGTGAAGCGAGGTGTCGAATGGGCCATTGCACTTGCTCAATCACACGGTGAGGAGATTGATTGGGAGAAGGTTAGCTCTTCTCGTGGTCGACCTCTTTCGGAGCTGCTTGGTTTCTTTGAGAAGGTGAAGAAGTATGTGTCAGGCATCGTGTTGATTATCACTCCATCAGCGGCTTCTTCGACTTCCACGCCGTCCTCTTCGACTCCTGCGGCAAGTGCGTCAATGCCTCCGCCAAGCGCTGGTGCTGCTTCTTCCGCACCTTCTACCGCCACGGAGCCTGCTGCTGAGGTGGCATAGATTTAGTCTTTCCTTGTAGTCTTCTTTTCTTTTGGTGTAGCAAACTCGTTCATATTTTGCCTAAAAATCAGTCAGGGAAGTCTGTACTCTTTGTAAATACTTTGCCTTTATGGAATGTTGTGCTTGATTGCGATTCTGAGTTGTTTCCTCTTGTCTTTTTGCCTTCCAGCGTGAGTGTACTGGTGGATCGATGGATCGTGGTTGTGGGTCGCCTCCTTCCGATGCGTTTCATTCTGCGACTCCTTCTACTCCTCGTTCTCCTTGCCGATGCGCTGAGTACTTGTCAAGGATTTCGGACCTCGAAGGTCGTTTGTCTTTGATGAAGCGTCAGGCGAAAACTACTATGGACAAGGCCAGCAAATCTTATGGCTTGATAAAGCAGGTATCCGTTCTTGAGGATAAAGTATCGGGTTTGGCGGACCAAGTTACGCATATGAAGGAGTGTGATTCTTTCCTTGTTGACTTTATTGAGTCAGCTTGTGAGCAGCTGAAGTGTAAGTTTCCTGCAATCCTTCTCGAATTTCTTGCTGCTACTTTTGTCTTTGTATTTTGATGAATTTGCGCCTTCCAGGTACTTGCTTACATCCCGCTGATGAAAACCGTCGAGTTGCCGAGCGAATCGCAGCTTTGGAGAGGGTATCAAAAGATGCGACTTCTTTGTGGGCTGACCCACGGCGCTGCAGTGTTGTTGTTCTCCTGCAGGACCGTGCTCAGCACATTGGGGAGGCTGTGGATGGTTGTCAAAGATCCTTGACGACCATGTACTCTGTTATGCTTCCCCGCAATCCTTCGCCGGGAAGCTTTAAGCAGCTACTCGATGTTTTCAAATCTAGTCAACGAATCCATCGGCTGATAGAGCTCAACTTAGTGGCTGGTGCCAATTTTTCTCTTAGATGGATACGCAAGTGGCATCCAAGGCTGAATTATAGTTCCATGTCGCTGAGTTTTCCCCCAGGGGGCGTGAGGCTGCAATTCCATATGGATGCTATGCTTCAACCGGCGAGGAGGATCATAGCTAGATTGCTTCGAGAGGATGCCGCGTTTTTTCGCGAGCACCATTACTTGAATCCTCTTGGAGTAGATGATTCAGATCAACCAATGTTGTAATACTTTTATTGTATATACGCTTTGTATATAAAACGTGAGAGTTTCCGTTTCTGGGTTCTTTTGCTAGAAGTTTTTTTTTTGTTTTCAAGGCGTTTTTTTGTGTGTTTGTTGTGTTTGCTGCAATTTCGTTTGAGATGTTGAAGACACGTAAACTCGAATAGGAGGAACTTTGTCTTTATTTATGCTTGTAATTGAAGATACATGGGGTGTCCCAAGAGATCCGACCAATGACCCGTGTTCTAGATCTAGAGGGTATTGCCCTAGGATAGCTTGTGGCTTTAATATCCTTATTTTTCTATTCTACTTTTGCATGCTTGCTGCCTATGTTGCCGAAGTCTTTCCCTCTTCTTCTGTAGCTTCCCCTAGTTCTGATGGCTGTACCCGCAGTTTCTTCACTTATGGCTCTGCTGGATGTCCTTCCGGTTGTTGTGCGGCTTTTGTAGTCGCGCTTTTTGCCTTGTCTTTGGGTTCTCCGTAGTTGGCCATCATGCCAAAAATTTGGGCCATCTTGTGGAATTCCTTGTCGCATAAATCCGAGAGTTCAAAGCTTCCTTTTAACGTGATTATTCCGTTGGGTCCTGGCATCTTAAGTACCATGTATGTATAGTGAGGTACTGCCATGAATCGTGAAAACGTGGGTCGCCCGAGGATCGCGTGATATTGTGATGGCCAGTCCATGACTTCGAAGTTGAGCTTCTTTCTTCTGTAGTTTTGGCGATTCCCGAAGCAAATGTTGAGTGCTATTCGACCTAATGGATAGTTAGCACTCCCTGGGACAATTCCGTGGAAGGAACAGTCGGTTGGTTTCAGGAACTCTAATGATATGTGCATTGCCCGGAGAGTCTTTACGTATATAAGATTTATTCCGCTTCCTACATCCATGAATACTCTATTGATGTCGTATGTCCCAATTTGAGCTTTGAGTATCAGAGGCGTGTTTCCTGGCCGAGGTACTGTTATGGGGTGATCATCCCTGCTGAATTCTGTGGGTTGTTTCGACCAGTGTAAATATTCCGTTGTTGCTGGAGGCGATGTTACTGCTAGGTTAACTTGGCAAGTTATGCTCTTTTCCTCTTTGTTCGACTTTGGCACTGGTTGTATAATTGCTATGATGTGCCCTTTGGATGGGACATATCCTCCATCATTGTTGTGTCCCTGATTTGGCTGATCTTGACCTTGAGAGGCTCCATTGTTTGCTTGTTGATCTTTTGCGGGTGCATTGTTGGTGTTCCCGTCGTATCCTTGTCTCTTTGCTTCGGCTTGTTTGCTTATTGCTGCCTCTTGGAGTTTCAAGAAGGTTGTGCAATCTTTCATTGCGTGTCTGGACACTCATTTTCCATCGACGAACGTGGAGTGTATATGGCATGGTCCATTTAGCATATCCTCTGGTGATGTGTTGTATTCTCTAGGTTCTCTTGTCTGAAACCTTTTGCTGCTCCCGTAATCTTCTCTTTCGCTGCTGCGGTATCCCGAATTTCTGCGGTTATTTCCTTGATAAGTATTGTCTTTATATCCCACAGCTACTTGGTTGTGGGAGCCGTGGTTGTCGTAATTGCGAGATCTCCTCCTTTGTCCGCCGTATCTGTTTCCTCTGTCGTCCTCTGGTGATAGCGTTCATTTGTTGTTGCACGCATCTTCACCATCTGCAAATCTGTTTGCTATGTCCATTAAATCGGATACTATCTTCAGCTTGATTCTACCCATTTCTTTCACTAGGTCTCCTCGCCGCAACCTGAGCGTGAAAGCGTCTATTGCTCTTTTGTCTGAAACTTCGACTGCGGAATTTTTGATAATGCTCCACCTTTGGATATACGACCTTAGTGTCTCAGTGTGTTGCTGTACGCAGGCTTTGACTTCCTCTATCGATGTTGGCCGCTTGTATGTCGACTTGAAGTTACTCATGAGTTGTTTCGTGAGTTCCTCCCAGTTTCCAATTGTTCCTTTTTCTAACTTGCTCAACCATGACCTTTCTGCGCCAGTGAGGTGTAATTGCAAGCTTTGCATTGTTGTTTCCTTTGTTCCCCCCCCCCAATATTTTCACTGCTTGTAAGTAATCCGAGAGCCATGATTGGGGCTCCTGAGATCCATCGTATTTTTGCTGATCATGGGGTAATTTGAAACCCTTGGGTACTGGCGTGGTGCGAACCCTGTGAGTAAAGCATGATGCCCCCATCTCTTTTTCATCGTCTTTGTAGTCATATGCTTTGGTGGGGGTCCTGGATCTTCGGGTTCCTCCATGCTTCGGACTTTTGTGTTGCCTTGGTGATGGTGTCCTAGATCGTCGGTTGCCACTTCTGTGCCGAGGACTGTTGTGACGGTGTGGTGACCTTGATTTATGTGTTCCTTTGTTGCGATGTGCCTCCTCTTCTTTTGCTGTCAATTTATTGCATACCATCCTTAGGCCTTGTAGTGCTGCTCAGTGCATATCTTCTCTTGGGTCTCCTGGGCTTGGCCGTGTTGTGTATAGATATGTCTATGCTGCCACGAGCGCTGCTTCTGGCATCTTTGGTATGATGTTGCCTTGCTCGTTGACCGATAGGAAGGACGAGTCGAGATTTTTGGAAAGGCTTTGCCTTTCGGAGTGCTCGAGGTTTTCAAACCTTGATCCATGTCGATGATGCCTTCTGCTATTTATGTATGATGCGTTGTTGCGTGCTTTATGATAAGCTGCGCTTGCTGCAATTGCTGAATCTTTCGTCTTCTGAATTTCAATTCTCTCTTTTGCTAGTTGCTTTGACTGTTGTATTAAAGCGTAATGATATCCGAATAGCATATTCTTGCTTGCATCTGGTATTGGCGCGCCGTGTTCCACGACTGTTTTGATTATCGTCCACTCTTCGGCTGATAGTCGAACTTTCTCCTTGCTTGCAAGGGAATCTGCAGTTTCTCCTTCTGCTAAGTGATTTGCTCCTTTATTTATGTTTGCTGGGTTGAGCACTGGATTGTTGTTTTCATCAAATTCTTCTGAATTATCTCCTACAATGGCGAGTACTTGATACCGATTGTCGAACTTGCTGTTGAAGCTTGAGAAGATTGAGTCGTCATCCTCATGAAGCTCTAGTCCTGTCTCCCAGGTGTCTGTTGACTTGTCTGAAGTATTATCATGGCAGATCATGAGGTCTTCAAGTTGATCACCTAAGTCGAAATTTTCCATGTTTTCGTCGACTTCTGCGATTTTTCCTTCTGTAATTTCGGTTGTTGCGAAGCTGACTGATGAATTTGCTTCGCTGGAAGAGCCCACTGATGATTCTGCCATTGCAACTGTCTTGGCTTCGCATGCCGACGGATCCGGCGAAACCGGATCTGAAAGGCGAATCAAACCTAAAGATCCGACGCGAAAGTTTAGGATTCCGATCATCAGGTCCATGTCTTGATCCATGCTCTCGAATATTGGAGTGAAGTTTGACAGGTGAGGCTGAAAATTGACGGTTCCGAAGGATATCTGGTTTTCGTCGACTTCTGAACTGCTGTTGGCTAAAGGTGAAAAAGCCGTTGAATTCATGATTCCAACGCCCAGAGTCCCCACGCTCGGCGCCAATTGACGAGGGTTAACTCGACAAATGTCCTAGATGAAGGACTTAGCATCGGGGAAGTAGGGCGTCGGATGAACTCGAAGGTAAAATCAGTCAAACAAGGTGCGTATCGAAAGTAAACGTGGTGGTGAACTTGGCTTGCTTTCAATCTGTCCCTCATCATCCTCTCCTAGCCCCTATATATAGGTGGCCAGGTCTCAAGAAACGGGAGGGGTCCGACGCATATTACAACATCGGTATATGACATGAACTCGTATTTTGACTAGGTTTACACTTGGGCCTAGCTTAACGGGCCTCAGGGGTATTTAAGTAACGGGCTCTATTATCTATACCCTTGTCAGTTGGGCTGACTTTTGTATGTCAATCTTGATATTGGGCCTCATAATTGATTTTGTTGGCCCAAAGCCTGTCTTGTGTGAGTATAAAAAGGGGTTGTCCTTATTATTATAACCCTAGTTCTTTACTATTAGGCAGCGCCACCGCATTGTCTTCCTCCTTACGCATCTAGGATTTCAATTAATCTGGTGTTATGATCGCCATGGCGGATGCTGGAGTAATTATCCTTGAAGATGCCACAGCGATGGAGAAGCGTGGTCGCGGCCGCCCTCGAGGGAGCAAAAATAAACCCAAGGCATCTGTCGTAGATGATTCTTCTTCAACTCCGGCCAAACACTGCCGCAGTTGCCCATTGGGTAGCAAGAATAAGGTTAAAACTTCTGCAACACTAAAAAGCGCCAGTGAACTCCTGGATGTAAGTTTGGCGCAACCTGTCCTGCCGCAATCATCTTCTGGGATTTTTTTCCTTTTTTGCTTTCGCTGATGCCCAATGCCGTGAGCAACAGCGCCTTCCTCTGAAAATCACTAAATTCATGGAGGCCCGAGAACTTTGTGAGGCTATTCTGCGAGAGGTGTCTAGTGATGGGCCACCATATGAAGTAGAAGTCTACTATGATGGTCAAAGCGACATGTTTTTCATGGGCAGCAGGCCTCGCTTTGCTGAAGACCATGATCTGCACGAGGGGTGGTTCTTGATGTTCAACTATCATTGTGGAACTGTGAAGTTTGACTTCAAGATCTTTGATGGTACTCAATGCCAGAAGAAGTATGCTCCTGCAGCATGAATGATAATTTCTAGGATCAAGGATATTAATACTCAATGTAATCGTTATTTGTAATTCACTCCTGTTGTCTAGATTGCATATGAACAATGTTTAGTTAACATCTCCTATTTATTTGTGTGCATCCTTGCTAGGAAAACCAAGGGAACTTATGTGGCTTCGAGGTTTTTCCTACAACTTTGCTTACTTTGATGATTCTCAATTAATCATGATCAAAGAATTTTTTTGTGTTTACCATGATATAGTTAGAACTTGAATTTTATGTTGCGTACACCGTAGGTACTTGATGGATAGACCCTGAGTACCTTGGTGTAAGAGATAAACTCAATTTATTGAATAGTACACGAGCAGACCCAAGAAACCCGACCTATGGCCTGTGTTCTGGGTTTAGAGGGTCCAAACTCTATAAATTATGAAAAAATATTGACTTGCTAGTGTAGGCTGAAGAGCCGATGAATTGATGCTTGTGAAGCTTTATGCGTAGAAACGCTGGAGTTGCTCCGCATTCCACGGGTTGCCTTCATCTTTGTCGGTTTTCTTGTCCTTGAGTCGATACGCTCCTCCAGGTATTGATTTTGTGATGATGTAGGGTCCCAGCTATGGCAAATCTAAATTTCCATGACCATCTTGCTTGAGTCGAAGGACTAAGTCCCCTTTCTCGAAAGATCGGGGACGCACTCGACGACTATGGTAATTTCGCAGGTTCTGCTGATACTGCATGGATCTTGAGAGTACTAAGTCTCTTGCTTCGTCAAGTGCGTTGACATCATCTTGTAGTGCTTCTGTTGAAGCGATTTCATCGTAGGTTGATATTTTAGGTGCTTCATGAGTTATTTCTACTGGAAGCTTGGCTTCTGCACCGTGGACCAAAAAGAGAGGTGTTTCTTGAGTTGCCGCATTTGGCGTTGTTCTTAAACTCCAGACCATGGAGGGTAACACATCCACCCAAGCGTGCTTGGCTTTTTCGAGTGGTGCTAACAATCTCTACTTTATATCACTGCATATCAGCTCATTGGCTTTTTCGACCTGCCCATTCGTCGGCGGGTGCGCCATGGAGGCAAAATTAAGCTTGGTGCCCATTCTTTCACAGTAATTTTTGAATTCCTTGGATATAAAATTTGTCTCATTATCCGTGACGATGTTGTGCGGTACTCCGAAGTGAAATATTATTGACTTGATGAAATTTATTACTACTGTAGAATCCTGCATGTTGACTGGAGTTGCTTCTATCCACTTGGTGAATTTGTCGACTGCAACCAGCATATAAATGTGCCCACCTGGCCAAGATTTATGTAGTTTTCCTACCATATCTAGGCCCCATTGTGCGAACGGCCAGGATAAAGGTATCAGCTGTAGTTCAGCAGCTAGGGCATGAGGCCTGGATGCAAATCTTTGGCATGCATTGCATCGTCGAATGATATCCTTTGCATCTTCGATTGCGATTAGCCAATAAAAACCCGCACAGAATGCTTTGGCTGCTATTGCTCGACTACTGGCATGATGACCGCAAACTCCCGCATGGATGTTGTGGAATATAGCCTACCCCTCTTGAGGTGTGACACACCTTTGTAGAACCCCAGAGATGCTTTTCTTGTATAATAACCCTTTAACCACCACGAATGCTTTGGATCACCGCACTATTCTCTGAGCTTCAACAACGCCAGATATGGTTGAATCCGACTGACTTCGACCATCATGACCAACGCTGGCTCTAGATTATCCTCCTATGCTCAAATTTCAGCCCCCGAGTCTCATGTTAGTTGTGTTTTGTGCTTCTTCGTACCCAAAGTTTTAGTGTTTTGAATTGATCTTTCAATTATCTCCTCCCAGAAAACTCCTAGTGTTATTGGTAGACATTGAGACCCGATGTTTGCTAGAATATCAGCTTCCTCATTGCATGTTTCGCTAATGTGAGATAATTCACATCCGTCAAAAGTTCCTTCTAGGTAGTAGTATAGGTTTCTATATGTTTTTATGTTGTCGCTTAACGTGTTGCGACTATTCATTACTTATTGTACCACCAGATTTGAGTCGCCAAAGATATTGAGGCGAGTTGCACCGCACGCTTTGGCCATCCTCATGTCGTGCAACAAGGCCTTGTATTGGGCTTCATTGTTCGATGCGTGCGAGAAACTCATCCGCAACACGTATTTCAATTTATCTCCTTGTGGTGATATCAACACCACTCCTGCTCCTGCACCTTCTACTCTTTTGGACCCATCAAAGTACATCATCCAAACACTTGAAAAATCAGGTGGTCCTGTATTATGCAATTCCAGCCACTCTGCAGTGAAATCTGGCAGTATTTGTGACTTGATGGATTTTCTTTTCTCATACGTGATGTCCAAGGGGGAATTTCTATTCCCCATAAGGAGACACGCCTCGTTGCTTCTAGGTTGTTCAATATGTTTGACAGAGGTTCTTCATTGACCACTATGATTGGGTGAACCACAAAGTAGTGCCGAAGTTTCCGTGTCATCAAGAATACGCTATATGCAAGCTTCTGATAGTGCAGGTACCGCTGCTTAGACGGTGAGAGTACTTCACTTAGAAAATAAACGGGCCATTGGAATCCATGAGTTTTTCCTTCCTTGCTTTGCTCGACTACGAGTACCGTACTTACCACCAGATGTGTGGCTGCAATGTATAGTAGCAATGGTTCTATCTCATTGGGTGCGACCAGCCAAGGTGGTGTGGAAAGCACTTTTTTAGGTGAGAAAATGCCTGATCTGCTTCTTGTGTCCACTCAAACTTTTTATCCGATTTCTTCATCAGTGCGTAAAATAGAAGAGCTTTTTCTCCAAGTCGTGCGACAAATCTACTCAAAGCTGCTACCCATCCTGCTAGTTGTTGTGTCTCGTATAGCTTCGTTGGTTTCTCCATTGTCAGTATTGATAGAATTTTCTCTAGGTTAGCTTCGATCCCTCTTTCCAATACTAAAAAATCCGAGGAGTTGCCCTGTTGGGACTCCAAAGGAACATTTAGTCAGATTTAGTTTCAGTTTATACCTGTCCAGGTTGTCGAAGGTTTCTCGTAGGTCTCCTATGAGTGTTGCTTCCTATCTTGTGGTGATAACCACATCGTCAATGTACACTTGAACGTTGCGGCCCATCTGATTTCCCAGACAATTTTGCATCATCCGTTGGTAGGTTGCACCCGCATTTTTGAAGCCGAAGGGCATGACTTGATAATAGTACACTCCATACAGAGTAATGAACGTTGTTTTTTCTTTGTCTTTCACCTTTAATTTGATCTGGTTGTAACCTGAGTAAGCGTCCAGGAAGGAAAGTCTTGGACAACCCGCGGTAGAGTCTATTAATTTGATCTATCCTAGGTAGCGGAAAGGGCTCCTTAGGACAAATATTTGTTGAGTGCTGTACAATTGACACAGACGCAACGAACATCTGTATTTTTCTTTTGAACAATGACTAGGTTGGATACCCAACTCAATGTTTTTATCTCCTTGATGATCCCAGCGTTTTCCAAGCGGTGAAGTTTGGTTGTCGTTGCTTTGCGCTTTGGTTCATCGAATCTTCGAAGAGGTTGCTTCACAGGTCATGCTTTAGGATCCACATTTAATGCGTGCTCGATGACTTCCCTGGGAACGCCTGGCATGTCTGATGGACACCAGGCAAAGATTTCCCAGTGCTCACAGAAGAACTCAACAAGCACGCTTTCCTAGGCGAGATCCAGATCAACTGCTATGGACATAGTCTTGTCTGGGTCGGTTGGGTGAACCCAAACTTTCTTTGAATCCCGCGTTGTATTGAAAGCCTGGTCCGGCGGGGATCGACCGATATCGGGTAGCACATTATGATCAGTGTCGCCTTTGAGTCTTGCATATTCCGCTGTCATGCCGAAGGTTTGTGCCATTTGTTGGAATTCTTTGTCGCATGTGTCGGAGACCTTGAAATTTCCTTTGATTGTAATGACCCTGTTTGTCCCTGCTATTTTTAGCACGAGATATGCGTAGTGAGGAACTCCCATAAATCGTGCAAATGCTGGTCACGCCAGGATTGCGTGATATTGCGATGGCCAGTTCATGACTTCAAATTCCATCTTTTCCCGTCTGAAATTTTGTTGATCACCGAAGCAAATGTCGACTTTGATTTTCCCTAGTGGATAATTTGCGCTCCCTAGTACTATTCCGTGAAACGAACAATCTGTTGGCTACGAGAAATTGAACAAAATATTCATTGCCTCCAGAGTTCTTGCATACTGAGGTTTATGCCACTTCCTGCGTCCATAAAGACTCTTCTAATGTCGTATCCTCCAATCTGTACTTCGAGTACCATGGGTGCGTGTCCTGGCCGAGGTACTTTTCTCGGGTGGTCAAGTCTGCTGAATCTGACTGTTTGATCAGACCACTTGAGGTATTCCGTAGTAGCTAGAGGCGATGTTATTGCTAGATTCACTTGTCTAGATATGCTTTGCTGCTCCTTTTTCGACTTTGGCACTGGCTGGATCATTGCAACTATGTGGCCTTTTGACTGGATATATCCCCCGTAGCTCTGGCTACCCGTATTAAATTGTCCATTACAAATGACTTTAGGCCAGGGTCTTTCATGTACAATCACTCTAGAATCTTCGCATCCAGTGGTGAAGTTTAGTTAAGGCAGATGCAACACATTTTTGATGAACTAGAGCTTGTTATGAGCATCCGAATCACAAAACATGTTGAAATGGACCAAAATTTGGCACATGGGTGCATGATGGCATGAAAAACGACTTGTGGCCCGGGTCTTTCATGTAGAATCTCTCCAACATCTTTGTATCCAGTGGTGAAGTTTAGTTAAGGCAGATGCGACCCGTTTTCAATGAACTAGAGCTTGTTATGAGCACCCAAATCACAAAACACATTGAAATTTACCAAAATTTGGCACAAGGGTGCATGCTGGCATGACAAATGACTTTAGGCCCGGGTCTTTCATGTACAATCACTCCAGCATCTTCGCATCCACTGGTGAAGTTTAGTTAAGGCAGATCCAACCTATTTTTGATGAACTAGATCGTGCTATGAGAACTCGAATCACAAAATACATTGAAATGGACCAAAATTTGGCACATGGGTGCATGATGGTATGACGAATGACTAGGCCCGGGTCTTTCATGTACAATTGCTCCATCATCTTTGCATCCACTAGTATAGTTTAGTTAAGGTAGATGCAACCTGTTTTCGATGAATTAGAGCTTGTTATGAGGACCCGAATCACAAAACATGTTGAAATGGACCAAAATTTGGCAGATGGGTGCATGATGGCATGACAAATGACTTTAGGCCCGGGTCTTTCATGTACAATTGCTCTAGAATCTTTGCATCCACTGGTGAAGTTTAGTTAAGGCAGATGCAACCCGTTTTCGAATGAACTAGAGCTTGCTATAAGCACCCGAATCACAAAACACGTTGAAATGGACCAAAATTTGGCACATGGGTGCATGATGGCATGACAATTGACTTTAGGCCTGGGTCTTTCATGTACAATATCTCTAGCATCTTCGCATCCGCTGGTGAAGTTTAGTTAAGACAGATGCAACAGGTTTTCGATGAACTAGAGCTTGTTATGAGCACCCGAATCACAAAACACGTTGAAATGGATCAAAATTTGGCACATGGGTGCATGATTGCATGATAAATGACTTTAGGCCCAGGTCTTTCCTGTACAATCGCTCCAGCATCTTTGCATCCAATGGTGAAGTTTAGTTAAGGCAGATGCAACCCGTTTTCGATGATCTAGAGCTTGTTATCAGCACCTGAATCACAAAACATGCTAAAATGGACCAAAATTTGGCACACATGTGCATTATGGCATGACAAATAACTTTAGGCCTGGGTCATTCATGTACAATTGCACTAGCAGCTTTGCATCGACTGGTGAAGTTTAGGTAAGGCAGATGCATCCTGTTTTTGATGAACTAGAGCTTGCTGAGCACAGGAATCAAAAAACACGTTGAAATGGACAAAACTTTGGCACATGGGTGTATGATGGCATGACAAATGACTTTAGGCTCGGGTCTTTCATGTACAATCACTCCAGCAACTTCGCATCCACTCGTGAAGTTTAGTTAAGGCAGATGCAACATGTTTTCGATGAACTAGATCTTGCTATGAGCACTCGAATCACAAAACACGTTGAAATGGACCAAAATTTGGCACATGGGTGCATGATGGCATGACAAATGATTTTAGGCCCAGGTCTTTCATGTACAATTGCTCTAGCATCTTTGTATCTACTGGTATAGTTTAGTTTAGGTAGATGCAACCTGTTTTCGATGAACTAGAGCTTGTTATGAGCACCCGAATCACAAAACAAGTTGAAATGGACCAAAATTTGGCACATCGGTGTATGATAGCATGAAAAATGACTTTAGACCCGGGTCTTTCATGTACAATTGCTCCAGCATCTTTGCATCCACTGGTGAAGTTTAGTTAAGGCAGATGCAACAGGTTTTTGATGAAGTACAGCTTGTTATGAGCACCCGAATCACAAAACACATTGAAATTGACCAAAATTTGGCACATGGGTGCATGATGGCATGACAAATGGCTTTAGGCCCGGGTCTTTCATGTACAATCTCTCCAGCATCTTTGCATCCACTAGTGAAGTTTAGTTAAGGCACATGAAACCCGGTTTCGATGAACTAGAGCTTGTTATGAGAACCCGAATCCCAAAATAGGTTTAAATGGACCAAAATTTGACACATGGGTGCATGAAAAATGACAAATGACTTTATGCCCCGGTCTTTCATGTATAATCTCTCTAGCATCTTTGCATCCACTGATGAAGTTTAGTTAAGTCAGATGCAACCCAGTTTCGATGAACAAGAGCTTGTTATGAGGACCCAAATAACAAAACACGTTGAAATGGACCAAAATTTGGCACATGGGTGCATGATGACATGACAAATGCCTTTAGGCCCGGGTCTTTCATGTACAATTGCTCCGGCATCTTCGCATCCACTGGTGAAGTTTAGTTAAGGCAGATGCAACCCGTTTTCGATGAACTAGAGTTTGTTATGAGCACCCGAATCACAAAACACGTTGAAATTGACGAAAATTTGGCACATGGGTGCATGATGGCATGCCAATTGACTGTAGTCCCAGGTCTTTCATGTACAATCTCTCCAGCATCTTCACATCCACTAGTGAAGTTTAGTTAAGATAGATGCAACAGGTTTTCGATGAACTAGAGCTTGTTATGAGCAATCAAATCACAAAACATGTTGAAATGGACCAAAATTTGGCACATGGGTGCATGTTGGCATGAAAAATGACTTTAGGCCCAGGTCCTTGATGTACAATTGTTCCAGCATCTTTGCATTCACTGGTGAAGTTTAGTTAAGGCAGATGCAACCCATTTTCGATGAACTAGAGCTTGTTATGAGCACCCGAATCACAAAACACGTTGAAATAGACCATAATTTGGCACATGGGTGCATGATGGCATGATAAATGACTTTAGGCTCGGGTCTTTCATGTACAATCTCTCCAACATATTCACATCCACTGGTTAAGTATAGTTAAGGCAGATGCAACCTGTTTTAGATGAACTAGAACTTGTTATGAGCACCCGAATTACAAAAAACATTGAAATGGACCAAAATTTGGCACATGGGTGCATTATGGCATGACAAATGACTTTAGGCCCGGGTGTTTCATGTACAATCGCTCAAGCAGCTTTGCATCCACTGGTGAAGTTTAGTTAAGGCATATGCAATAGGTTTTCGATGAACTAGAGCTTGTTATGAGTACACGAATCATAAAACACGTTGAAATGGAAAAAAATTTGGCACATGGGTGCATGATGGCATGACAAATGAATTTACTCCCGGGTCTTTCATGTACAATTGCTCCAACATCTTTGCATCCACTGGTGAAGTTTAGTTAAGGCAGATGCAACCTATATTCGATGAACTAGAGCTTGTTATGAGCACCCGAATCACAAAACATGTTGAAATGGACCAAAATTTGGCATATGGGTGCATGATGGCATGACAAATAACTTTACGCCTGGGTCTTTCTTGTACAATCTCTCCAGCATCTTCGCATCCACTGGTGAAGTTTAGTTAAGGTATATGCAAGAGATTTTCGATGAACTAGAGCTTATTATGAGCACCCGAATCACGAAACACGTTGAAATTGGACAAAATTTGGCACATGGGTGCATGATCGCATGACAAATGACTTTAGGCCCGGGTCTTTCATTTCCAATCGCCAGCATCGTCGCATCCACTGGTGAAGTTTAATTAAGGCAGATGCAACCCGTTTTCGATAAACTAGACCTTGTTATGAGCACCCGATTCACAAAATACGTTGAAATGGACCAAAATTTGGCACACGTGTGCATTATGGCATGAAAAATGACTTTAGTCCCGGTTCTTTCATGTACAATTTCTCCAGCAGCTTCGCATCTAATTGCTGGTTGATGGCGCCAGAAAAGAGTTGGTGCCTGGTTGAATGACCAGCCCGTTGGGAACCCCAAGAGGAAGGTGTGATGAATATAGCAGCAAGATTTTCCCTCAATTAAGAAACCAAGGTATGTCGATCAGGAGAGGAGAGACAAACGACTGAAGGTGATGCTGACTTGCCTAATAACACTCCAACAAGAGTGTCATTTACGACACTTGTTGACTCGTCTTCAACCAATAGCAACGCGGAACCTGCACACACACAACCAAGTACTTTGTTCCCAACTTGCGATGAGGTTGTCAATCTCACCGGTTTGCTTGAAACAAAGGGCATGAGCGTATCGAGTGGAAAACAGTAAAAGTATGCGAGTAAAGTAAACAGGTGATAGCAATATGATGGAAATAGGACCAGGGTCCACAGTTCACTAGTGGTGTCTCTCCATAAGATAAATAACACATGCTGGGTAAACAAATTACAGTTGGGCAATTGATAGAATAAAGATAACGTGATAAGTCAAGAAGATCACTATGCGATTTACTTTGGGCATTACAACAAAATACATAGACTGCCATCCAACTGCATCTATGGATAATAATCCACTCACGGGGATATCATCTGAACACCCCATGAGTATTAAGTTGCGAACAACAGATAATTGCATTAAGCAAAGTGTGTAATGTAAACAAAGCATATGCCCTTGAGCATATGAATGTTGTTTTCTCCCTAGTAGCAACAGCACATCTACAACCTTAGAGGTTTCTGTCACTCCCCCAGGTTAAATAGAGGCATGAACCCACTATCAAGCATAAATACCCCCTCTTGGAGTCACTAGCAACTACTCGGCCAAGATAGCTACTAACAACGGAGAGCATGCAAGATCATAAACAACATAGAGATAACATAAGATATATTTCAGTATAGCAACTCAATCATAACACCAATATTCATCGGATCCCAACAAACCAAACATGTAGAATTATATAACGGTGATCTCAATCATGTAGGGCAGCTCATGAGATCTAAACATGAAGCACATGGTGGAGGAGAAAACCATCTAGCTACTGCTATGGACCCATAGTCCAAGGTAGACTACTCACTCATCGCTCTGGAGGTAAGCATGGCGATGAAGAAGACCTCCGGTGGCGATTCCCCTCTCCGGCAGGCTGCCGGGAAGAGCTTCTGGACCCTCCCGATCTCGGGTCGACGACGGCGGCGGATCGCGATGTGTTTCTGGAAAATTGATCGGGTACTTAGGTTTTTCCCGTTGGGGGTCTTTATAGGCGAAGGGGCATCGTCAGAAGTGGACCGAGGCGTCCTCACACATAGGGGGCATGGCCAGGGGCTGGGCCGCGCCGCCCTGGTGTGAGGCCACCTCGTGGCCCCACTCCGTCTCCTCTTCAGATCTCTGGAAGCTTCCGGGAAAAATAAGACTTCAGGAACTTGTTTCGTCCAATTCCTAGAATATTTCCTATGTAGCTTTTCTGAAACACAAAAACAGCAAAAAACAGGGAACTGGCACTATGGCAACTTGTTAAAGGTTAGTTCCGGAAAATGCATAAAAGTGCCACGAAGTGTAACGAAACATTAGGCAAATGGTGTAAAAACAAGCATGGAGCATCAAAAATTATGGATACGTTGGAGACGTATCAGCATCCACTGGTAAAGTTTCGTTAAGGCAGATGCAACCTGTTTTCGAAGAACTAGAGCTTGTTATGAGCACCCAAATCACAAAACACGTTGAAATGGACCAAAATTTGGCACATGGGTGTATGATGGCATGACAAATGACTTTCGGCCCGGGTCTTTCATGTACAATCTCTCTAGGATCTTTGCATCCACTGGTGAAAATTAGTTAAGGCAGATGCAACAGGTTTTCAATGAACTAGAGCTCGTTATGAGCACCCTAATCACAAAACACATTGAAATTGACCAAAATTTGGCACATGGGCAGATGATGGCATGAAAAATGGCTTTAGGCATGGGTCTTTCATGTACAATCTCTCTATAATCTTCGCATCAACTGGTGAAGTTTAGTTAAGGCAGATGCAACCAGGTTTCGATGAACTAGAGCTTGTTATGAGAACCTGAAACACAAACACGTTAAAATGGACCAAATTTGGAACATGGGTGCATGATGGCATGAAAAATGACTTTAGGCCCGGGTCTTTCATGTATAGTTGCTCTAGCATCTTTGCATCCACTGGTGACGAGAGTTAACTCGACAAATGTCCTAGATGAAGGGCTTAGGATCGGGGGAATAGGGCATCGGATGAACTCGAATCACAAAATACGTTGAAATGGACCAAAATTTAGAAAATGGGTGCATGATCGCATGATAAATGACTTTAGGCCCGGGTCTTTCATGTACTATCACTCTAGCATCTTTGCATCCACTGGTGAAGTTTAGTTAAGGCAGACGCAACCCGTTTTCGATGAACTAGAGCTTGTTATGAGCACCCGAATCACAAAACACATTGAAATGGACTAAAATTTGGCACATGGGTGCATGATGGCATGAAAAATGACTTTCGGCACGGGTCTTTCATGTATAATTGCTCTAGCATCTTTGCATCCACTGGTGACGAGGGTTAACTCGACAAATGTCCTAGATGAAGGACTTAGGATCAGGGGAATAGGGCGTTGGATGAACTAGAGCTTGTTATGAGCACCTGTATCACAAAACACGTTGAAATGGACTAAAATTTGGCACATGGGTGCATGATGGCATGACAAATGACTTTAGGCCTGGGTCTTTCATGCATGATCTCTCCAGCATCTTCGCATCCACTGGTGAAGTTTAGTTAAGACAAATGCAACAGGTTTTCGATGAACTAGAGCTTGTTATGAGCACCCGAATCACAAAACATGTTGAAATGGACCAAAATTTTGCACATGGATGCATGATGGCATGACAAATGGCTTTAGGCCTGGGCCTTTCATGTACAATTGTTCCAGCATCTTCACATCCACTAGTGAAGTTTAGTTAAGGCAGATGGAACCCGTTTTCGATGAACTAGAGCTTGTTATGAGCACTCGAATCATAAAACACGTTGAAATGGAACAAAATTTGGCACATGTTGCATGATGGCATGACAAATGACTTTAGGCCCGGGTCTTTCATGTACAATCTCTCCAACATCTTTGCATCCACTGGTGAAGTTTAGTTAAGGTAGATGCAATAGGTTATTCGATGAACTAGAGCTTGTTATGAGCACCCTAATCACAAAACACATTGAAATTGACCAAAATTTGGCACACAGGTAGATGATGGCATGACAAATGGCTTTATGCCTGGGTCTTTTATGTACAATCTCTCTAGAATCTTCACATCCACTGGTGAAGTTTAGTTAAGGTAGATGCAACCCAGTTTCAATGAACTAGAGCTTGTTATGAGAACCCGAATCACAAAACACGTTGAAATGGACCAAATTTGGCACATGGGTGCATGATGGCATGAAAAATGACTTTAGGCCCAGGTCTTTCATGTATAATCGCCCTAGCATCTTTGCATCCACTGGTGACGAGGGTTAACTCAACAAATGTCCTAGATGAAGGACTTATGATCGGGAGAATAGGGCGTCGGATGAACTCGAAGGTAAAGATCAGTCAAACAAGGCGTGTATCGAGAATAAACATGGTGGTCAACTTGGCTTACTCTCAAACTGTCCCTGACCGGCCTCTCCTGGCCCCTATATATAGGTGGCCAGGTCTCAAGGAACCGGTCGGGTCCGATACATATAACAATGTCTGTATACGACATGGACTCGTACTTTGACTATGATTATCCTTGGGCCTAGCTTAATGGGCCTCAGGGGTACACAAGTAACAGGCTCTATTAGCTACACCCATGTCAAGTGGTAAAGTATAGTTAAGGCAGATGCAACCCAGTTTTGATGAACTAGAGCTTGTTATGAGGACCCAAATCACAAAACACGTTGAAATGGACCAAAATTTGGAAAATGGGTGCATGATGGCATGATAAATGACTTTAGGCCCGGATCTTTCATGTACAATTGCTCCAGCATCTTTGCATCCACTAGTGATGTTTATTTAAAGCAGATGCAACCCGTTTTCGATGAACTAGAGCTTGTTATGAGCACCCGAATCACAAAACATGTTGAAATGGACTAAAATTTGGCACATGGGTGCATGATGGCATGACAAATGACTTTAGGCCCCGGTCTTTCATGTATGATCTCTCCAGCATCTTCGCATCCACTGGTGAAGTTTAGATAAGACAGATACAACAGGTTTTCGATGAACTAGAGCTTGTTATGAGCACCCGAATCACAAAACATGTTGAAATGGACCAAATTTTTGCACATGGGTGCATGATGGCATGACAAATGACTTTAGGCCCGGGTCTTTCATCTACAATTGTTCCAACATCTTCGCATCCACTAGTGAAGTTTAGTTAAGGCAGATGCAACCCGTTTTTGATGAACTAGAGCTTGTTATGAGCACTCGAATCACAAAACACATTGAAATGGAACAAAATTTGGCACATGGTGCATGATGGAATGACAAATGAGTTTAGGCCCTTGTCTTCCATTTACAATCGCTCCAGCATCTTCACATCCACTGGTAAAGTTTAGTTAAGGCAGATGCAACCTGTTTTTGATGAACCAGAGCTTGTTATGAGCACCCGAATCACAAAACACGTTGAAATGGACCAAAATTTGGCACATGGTGTATGATGGCATGACAAATGACTTTAGGCCCGAGTCTTTCATGTACAGTCACTCCAGTATCTTTGCATCCACTGGTGAAGTTTAGTTAAGGCAGATGCAACAAGTTTTCGATGAACTAGAGCTTGTTAGATGTTGTGTCACCGTGGTTGGGCAATGGTGGTGGGCGTGGCGCTCCGTATGCTATTTATCCTTGCATGCCTGCTTGCTTGAATCCAACAGCCTATTGTAACTTCAAGAATGTTCTGCAGTCTCTCATTAGATGGTTTGAAACTCTCTTTCCATCTACGTAGGCATAATACATATGGAATGGTTCGTTAAGAATTTCTTTGGGTGACGGGTCATGATGCTGTTTGATGGTGCCCAGTTGACGAGGGAGATTATTCTTCTGCGGTCCCCGGCAACAGCGCCAGAAAAATAGCTGATGCCCAGTTGACGTGGGAGAGATGGTCCTTGTGCGTGGTGAATAACCAGCCCGTTGGGAACCCCAAGAGGAAGGTGTGATGAGTATAGCAGCTGGTTTTCCCTCAGTTAAGAAACCAAGGTTTAATCGTTCTTGGAGAGGAGAGACAAACGACTGAAGGTGATGCTTGCTAGTTTGCGACAGCTTCGGACAATTTATATATGGCGCCTCGTCCAAGCTTTGCTTGCTAGCTGCAACGCGGAAACTGCACACAACACAACCAAGTACTTTGTTCCCAACTTGCGATGAGGTTGTCAATCTCACCGTTTTGCTTGAAACAAAGGTTATGAGTGTATCGAGTGGAAAAGAGTAAAAGTATGCGAGTAAAGTAAACAGTGCGAGTAAAGTAAACAGGTGATAGCAATATGATGGAAATAGGACCGGGGTCCACAGTTCACTAGTGGTGTCTCTCCATAAGATAAATAACACATGCTGGGTAAACAAATTACAGTTGGGAAATTGATAGAATAAAGATAAACGTGATATGTCAAGAAGATCACTATGAGATTTACTCTGGGCATTACAACAAAATACATAGACCGCCATCCAACTGCATCTATGACTAATAATCCACTTGTGGCGAATCAATCCGATAACTCCACAAGTATTAAGTTGCGAACAACATATAATTGCATTAAGCAAAGTGTGTAATGTAAACAAAGCATATGCCCTTGAGCATATGAATGTTGTTTTCTCCCTAGTAGCAACAGCACATCTACAACCTTAGAGGTTTATGTCACTCCCCCAGGTTAAATAGAGGCATGAACCCACTATCGAGCATAAATACCCCCTCTTGGAGTCACTAGCAACTACTCGGCCAAGATAGCTACTAACAACGGAGAGCATGCAAGATCATAAACAACATAGAGATAACAAAAGATAAATTTCAGTACAACAACTCAATCATAACACCAATATTCATCGGATCCCAACAAACCAAACATGTAGAATTACATAACGGTGATCTCAATCATGTAGGGCAGCTCATGAGATCTAAACATGAAGCACATGGGGGAGAAGACAACCATCTAGCTACTACTATGGACCCATAGTCCAAGGTAGACTACTCACTCATCGCTCTGGAGGCAAGCATGGCGATGAAGAAGACCTCCGATGGCGATTCCCCTCTCCGGTAGGGTGCCGGGAAGAGCTTCTGGACCCTCCCGATCTTCGGGTCGACGGCGGCGGCGGATCGCGATGTGTTCTGGAAAAGTGATCGGGTACTTAGGTTTTTCCCGTCGGGGGGTCTTTATAGGCGAAGGGGCGATGTCAAAGGTGGGGCCAGGCGCCCTCACACCATGGCGGCACGGCCCAGGCCTTGGCCACGCCAGCCTGGTGTGTGGGGCCCCTGTGGCCCCCCTCCTACTCTCCTTCGGATCTCTGGAAGCTCCCGGACAAAATAAGACTTCAGGAACTTATTTCATCCAATTCCGAGAATATTTCCTGTGTATCACTTCTAAAACACAAAAATAGCAGAAAACAGGGAACTGGCACTGTGGCGACTTGTTAGTAGGTTATTTCCGGAAAATGCATAAAAGTGCCACTAAGTGTAACGAAACATTGGGCAAATGGTGTAAAAACAAGCATGGAGCATCAAAAATTATAGATACGTTGGAGACGTATCAAGCATCCCCAAGCTTAACTCCTGCTCGTCCTCGAGTAGGTAAGTGATAACAAAGAATAATTTTTGAGGTGACATGCACCTACACAATCTTGATCATATATGTAAGCATTTGTGAGCTGGGATCATAAGAACTTAAAACATGGGCATGAAAGATATAATCTTGACAATAAGAACTTAGCAACCATGTTGTAAACATGCAAATGAACACAAACAAAAGATCATGAAAATGAAATAATGAAAGTCAAATGTGTGTTCAAATCATAAGGAAAAACATACAAATGGTTTTCAGCTTGTCCTTCAAAGAGAGCAAAACATAAATGCATAGGACACCTTCAAGTTTAAGAGGGTGACTAGATACAAATAATTTAAGAACAAGTGAAACCAACAATATGAATCAATCAATGAAAACTTTGGGACAATGCACATTATACTAAGAATGACAACTATGCTCTCTTAATGGTGCATAAAGATAGAAGGTGGTGACTCAACATAAAAGTAGAAGAAAGGCCCTTCGCAGAGGGAAGCAGTGATTGCAAGTTTTATAACCTTCAAAAATTATGGTACTTACCGGCTTTGAGCTCTCATTGCCCCCATCATAAGCATCTTGAATGGTTAAAGTTAATGCGAGAATAATTATGATGCATATGCCTGACAAATCATAAGTTGAAAACCTCGTGTCCCGTGAATACGAGTACCCAAACCTCATGCTACTTTACTTAGAGTCCCAAGCAAGGCTCTTGTCATTGTAAGTATATGCATATCATTGAGAACCGCCAATGGGGTACCTCTGTGCCCGATGACATGGAACAAGCCCACATCAAAATGACAGGACAAGCAGACAATGAACACCTCGACATCTCTTTTATTTGCCATTTGTTTAGCTTTTTATTGTGAGATGCGTCGTCGAATGTTCACCATGGGTATGCTGCAAATTTCCACCATGAATTATGCATGGCTTAGATTAGTGGCCCGGCGTTTCCCTAACACATATACAAACTCCATGATCCCCACAAGATTCCCAATTCATTTCCCACCGCGGGCATCCATAAACAAAAGATCACGATATCAACTCAAATAAGAAGTGCAATGTTGAAAGCTTGCCCATGACTGCATGGCTGGGCTAGTCTCCAACTTACAACTTGCAAGCATAACAACTCAACATAAGATACCACAATGTCAAATTTTTAAGAACAGGAAAAAGTAAAGTGTGCCTTCCGGTTCGTGAGAGCTTTACTGACCGAATTTTGCATAACACTGGTAAGAGTTTAATTTGAAGAGAAAATAAAAGCAAGTCAAATTTACTTGGAATAGCAAATTGCTAGTAGGTATGTATGGTGGAGACTTTGGAAGACTTTGGCTTTTAGTAGTTGGATGCACGAGTAGAGCTCATACTCAGTACAAGGCGAGGGCTAGCAAAAGACTGGGAGCGACCAACTAAGAGAGAAATAATGGCCATATATAATCATGCAAAGCGACAAAGCAACATTAAAAGAAGCATAAGATGGCATCAAAAGTCAAAAACTAAATGATCATGAAGGCTATTGGCAACTTTGTAAGATTCTAACATGTGTGAGCATGCGCCAAGTCAACCCAAATAAAGCATCAAGGAGAAAACCAAAATAATGCTTCCAAACAATTAAAACAACGCATGATTTTTTCAAAGGCTCATTAAGCAATCTCAGTTATTTGAGACAAGTCATGCTACAGCAAAACCACTAAGCATACTATCAAAAAGACATCAAGCATGACATGAAAAAGCCTAAGCCGCAGTGACAAGGGTATAGTTAATAGAGCCCGCTAGTTGAGTACCCCTGAGGCCCGATAAGCTTGGCCCAATTGTAATGATAGTCGAATACGAGTTCTTACCGTATGTCGATATTGTAATCTGTATCGTACCCTACCCGATCCTCGAGACCTGGCCACCTATATATAGGGGCCAGGAGGGGACGTTGTAGGGCAGATCGAAAGCAAGCCAGGTTGAACACCCAAGTTTACTTTCGATACACGCCTATTTCGACTAACTTTACCTTCGAGTTCATCCGACGCCCTATCTCCTCGATCCTAAGTCCTTCATCTAGGACATTTGTCGAGTTAAACCTTGTCAATTGGCGCCGACCGTGGGGACTCTGGGCGTTGGAATCATGAATTCGACGGCTTTTTCGCTTTTAGCCAACAGCAGTTCAGAACTCGACGAAAATCAAGAGATGGAGGTGACAATTGGAAGTTTGAGCATCCTCATCGGGCCATCGGGTTCATCCCGCCTCTCGGATTCGACGAAACCAGATCCGTCGGCAAGCAGACCCGAAACAGAGGAAACATTGGAGTCATCAGAAGGCTCTTCCAGCGAGGTAAACTCACCAGTCAGCTTAGAAAAAGCATCAATCGCAGAAGGCGACGAAATTCAGGAAAATTTCTACTCAGAAGAAAAAGCGTGTCAGACGCACAATAATGCAAAGGACTTCGCCGTGGAAAGCAGCGGCGTCTCCAAAGTACATCAGTTATGCGTCATTATCACTGAGGCAGAAGAAGGAAACAACAGCGAAGGAAGTAAAAAGGTCAACAAGCAAGTCGACAAAATGAAAGATCACAACAAAAAGGAAAGAGAGAAAGTCCATGTCTCGGCTGGTGAATGGAGAATGATCAAGTCAGCCATTAATCATGGTACAGAAGTACCCGAAGGATCGAGAAGAGAAGTTCTAATGGGATATCAGTATGCATTGTACCAACACAGGAAGAAACTAAGGGAGGAAAGAGACATGGTTTTCCAAGACAATAACAGCATATCAAGGGAGGAATACTGGGAAGACTATAGTGAAGATTCAGAATATAGCAGAGAGAGGCGCGGAGACCCAAAACACAACAGGGGGGCGACAGCATGCGGCAGAGAAGAAGGGTACTCAAGGAGCCCCACCTCGCAGCTAGAAGAGGAGGAAGATGACTTGATGCAAAAAACGCCAGAGGCAGCATTAGCAGCAGAACAAGCGTATTTGCTAGCTACAAGACCAGAACATGGAGACCCACGAGAAGACATGCACCGAGCAGCGATTCGAAGCCTCGGAATAGTAGAAGGTAAGATCAGGGAACAAGGCCCAGAGACGAAATCGACAAGCTACAAGGGAAATCGAAAGGAGAAGGTCAGATACAATTGCGCAGATAACGAGTATAGCGAATCATCAGAAGAGAAAAAGCAACAGAAAAGGAAGGAGGACGCAAGAAGTATAATAGCGCAAGCTCGAGTAAATAAATCGCGACATGATTGGAGGGAAGAGAATTACGAGGACGACGATAAAGATATGGGTGCGTTATGCTTTACCCGCAGGGTTCGCAAAACGCGGGTACCCAAAGGATTCAAATTACCGCACGACCAGAATAAGTACGACGGGTCGCAAGAACCTACCTTATGGCTATCAGATTATCTACAGGCAGTGCAGATATTAGGGGGAACAAAGGCGACTGCAATGCAAAGTTTGCAGCTGCACCTCACCGGCGCCGCACGGTCCTGGTTGAACACCCTACCCGACGAATCCATTGGAAACTGGGGGGAACTCGAAAGTCAATTCACAAGAAATTTTCATTCCACCTACAAGCGCCCAGCATCACTGGAGGAAGTTAAAGCATGTGTGCAGAGGAAAGGCGAAACGTTACGTTCTTATATACAACGCTGGAGTATAATCAAAAACTCAGCAGAGGACGTCTCCGACGAACGAGCAATAGACGCCTTTTCGGAAGGACTTCGTCGCTCAGATCTTGTGAAAGAAATAGGAAGAACAAGACCTACGACAGTAGCTGAGCTAATGGAACAAGCCAACAAATTCGCTGATGGAGAGGACGCGTATAACAACAAAAGAGGACGTTCACCAGAAGTCGACAGAATAAGTCGACAGAGGAGACGACACCGCAGCAGGGATAACCAAGGAAGGCGAAATCAGGTAGCCGCGGGTTACATACTAGAAGAAGAGGACGGGTATGAAAGTAGGAGGTTTCAGGCAGAGGGAGTAGAAAAATCGAGATACTCTGGTCCTTCGGCCAAGGATATGCTATACGGACCTTGTCGAATCCACTACGCGTATCTCGATGGGAAATGGGTCTCAAATCACCAGATGAAGGATTGCAGAACATTCCTAAGGTTGCAAAGCGCAATGGGCTCAAGCCAAGAAGGGAGGCAAGGAGAAAGACGTAGAAGTCAAGGATATCAAATGCAAAGGCTAGCAAAACACTTAGAGTCAAAAAGTGTACATATCAGCCATGATTCAACCGGTGCCCAAGTCAAAGAAAGAGCGAAAGAGCATATCCAGGGAAGTAAACCTAGCAATATCATCACCACCAGCTACCACAGAGTACCTACGATGGTCAGAGCAACCAGTCAAGTTCAGTAGAGCAGACCACCCAAGGAAAGTTCCCAGGCCGGGCCACTCGCCTATGGTTCTAAAAGCACAAATAGGAGGGTACGACATCGGAAGAGTGTTCATGGATGCAGGGAGCGGCATAAACTTAATATATGCTAGAACATTAAAGGCAATGCGCATCTCGCTGACGAGTCTGAAGCCAACAGATTGCTCTTTCCACGGAATAGTACCAGGAGCAGCAAACTACCCCTTGGGAAGAATAGAGCTCGATGTCTGCTTTGGCAGCAGCGAAAATTATAGAAGAGAGAAACTGGAGTTCGAAGTTATGGATTGGCCGTCACAATATCATGCAATCCTGGGGCGCCCAGCATTTGCAAAATTCATGGCAGTACCACACTACGCGTATCTTACGTTAAAAATTCCAGGGCCCAAAGGAACAATTACAGTACAAGGGAGCTTTGAAGTAGCCAACACATGCGACGAAGAATTCAACAGGATGGCGCAAACCTTCGGCATGACAGCAGAATATGAGAGGTTAAAAGGAGAAACGGATCATAATGTGCTACCCGACGTTGGACGATCCCTGCCAGATAAGGCTTTCGACACAACGCAGGACTCAAAGAAAATTCAGGTCCACCCTACTGATCCAAACAAGACAACATCAATTGCGGTGAACTTGGATCCCGCATAGGAAGGCGCGCTCGTCGAGTTCCTCCGTGAGCGCTGGGAAATCTTCGCCTGGTGTCCATCGGACATGCCAGGGGTTCCCAGGGAACTCGTCGAGCACGCACTAAATGTAGATCCCAAGGCAAAACCAGTCAAGCAACCATTGAGGCGATTTGATGAACCTAAAAGGAAGGCGATAGCGTCAGAATTGCACAGGCTAGAAAATGCCGGATTTATCAGAGAAATCAAAACTTCGAGTTGGGTATCGAACCCAGTCATAGTACCCAAGAAGAATACAGACGTACAAAGAGTGTGTGTCGACTACACATCTCTCAATAAGCATTGTCCAAAGGATCCCTTCCCTCTACCCCGCATCGATCAGATAATCGATTCCACAGCGGGATGCGCGAGGCTTTCATTTTTGGACGCATATTCTGGTTACAACCAGATCAAATTGAAGAAAGAGGACGAAGAAAAAACGGCCTTCATCACACCATACGGAGTATTTTGCTACCAGGTAATGCCGTTCGGCCTAAAAAATGCAGGAGCAACTTATCAACGGATGATGCAAAATTGCCTGGGAAACCAAATAGGACGCAATATCCAAGTCTACATTGATGATGTAGTCATCACAACAAGAGAAGAGAAATCTTTAATCAGCGACTTGGCAGAAACCTTCGACAACCTGAACAAGTACAAGCTCAAGTTGAACCCGACAAAGTGTTCCTTCGGAGTATCAGCAGGGCAACTTTTGGGGTTCTTGGTGTCAGCGCGAGGAATAGAAGCAAACCCAGAGAAGATTCAAGCAATATTAACAATGGGGAAACCCACGAAACTACACGACGTACAGAAACTGGCAGGATGCGTCGCGGCACTAAGTCGCTTCGTGGCTCGATTAGGGGAGAAGGCGCTTCCTTTTTATGCACTTATGAAGAAGTCAGACGATAAATTTGAGTGGACAGAAGAAGCAGACGCAGCGTTTGCACAGTTGAAAAAAGTGCTTTCCACGCCACCAGTGCTGGTCGCACCAAAAGAAAAGGAGCCACTGCTATTGTACATCGCCGCAACCCATCAGGTGGTGAGTACAGTTCTAGTAGTCGAAAGAAGCGAAGAAGGAAAAGCCCATGGCGTCCAGAGGCCGGTATATTTCATCAGTGAAGTGCTATCTCCAACCAAACAGAGGTACCCGCATTATCAGAAATTGGCATACAGTGTCTTCACAACTGCACGTAAACTACGACAGTATTTTGCGGTGCACCCAATTATAGTGGTCAATGAAGCGCCACTATCGAACATATTGAACAACCCTCTAGCGACGGGACGTGTCTCTTTGTGGGGAATCGAGTTATCTCCCATGGACATCACGTACGAAAAAAGGAAGGCGATCAAGTCGCAAGTCTTGCCAGACTTTACAGCAGAGTGGCTCGAGTTGCAAAGCACGGGACCACCAGATTTATCGAGTACTTGGACAATGTACTTCGACGGTTCTAAGAGAGTCCAAGGCGCAGGCGCAGGAGTAGTGTTGATATCACCTCATGGCGACAAATTAAAGTACGTCTTAAGGATGAGCTTTCCGCAGGCTTCTAACAACGAAGTGGAGTATGAGGCTTTGTTACACGGAATGAAGATGGCTAAAGCATGTGGAGCAACTCGCCTAAAAATATTTGGAGATTCTAACCTTGTTGTTCAGCAAGTTATGAACAGATGTGACACAATCAACGACAACATGATGGCCTACAAAAATTTGTACCATTATCTAGAAGGAACGTTCGATGGATGCGAAGTCTCGCACATAAGCAGGAACAGCAATGAAGAAGCCGACACTTTAGCAAATATCAGGTCACAATGTTTACCTGTGCCGTCCGGAGTATTTTGGGAGGAAATAGTGGAAAGATCAATAAAAAGTGGAAAAAGCTCGACTACTACAGCAGGCTCGGGGGCTACGTCAGAACCAGAGGAGGTCATGATGATAGAAGAAACATGGATGCAACCATATCTTGTGTACATGATAAATAAAAAACTACTAGAAGATGCAGTGGAGGCCAAGAGGATAACTCAAAGATCAAAAGCGTTTGTCGTGTTGGAGAGGAAATTATACAAGAGAAGTATCACCGGCGTTTTACAGCGTTGTGTAACGCCCCAGGAAGGGCAAGCAATATTGAAAGACATACACGGCGGAGTATGTGGCCATCACGCTAGCAGCAGAGCAATAGCGGCAAAAGCTTTCCGAGCAGGATTCTATTGGTTAACAGCCATCGAGGACGCAAAAGATATAGTTCGAAAGTGTGAAGCATGTCAAAGGTTTGCATCTAGACCGCATGCACCAGCAGCGGAGCTACAAACAATACCATTATCTTGGCCCTTCGCACAATGGGGCCTCGATATGGTGGGAAAGTTGCACAAATCTTGGCCAGGAGGGCATGTCTACATACTAGTGGCAGTCGATAAATTCACAAAATGGGTGGAAGTGGCCCCGGTAACAACTCAAGATTCTACAGCAGCAATCAGCTTCATCAAGTCATTAGTTTTCCGTTTTGGTGTACCATACAGCATCATCACAGACAACGGGACAAATTTCACTTCGAAGGAATTCAAGAGTTACTGCGAAGGACTAGGGATCAAGCTCAAATTCGCATCTGTGGCGCATCCGAAGACAAACGGGCAAGTCGAAAAAGCCAATGGCCTAATATGTAGTGGAATAAAAAAGAGGCTTTTAGCACCTCTCGAGAAAGCCAAGAGCGCTTGGGTAGAAGAATTACCTTCCGTTCTTTGGAGCCTAAGAACTACGCCCAATGCAGCAACTCAAGAAACTCCTTTTTTCCTGGTCCATGGCGCAGAAGCCGTGCTTCCAGTCGAAGTTACGCACGAGGCTCCAAGAGTGACAGCGTATGACGAGACAACGTCAACAGAAGCATTGCAAGATGATGTCGATGCATTAGATGAAGCAAGAGATAAAGCATTAGAAAGGGCTACGCAATATCAACAAAGCCTACGAAACTACCATAGTAGTCGAGTTCGTCCATGATCCTTCGTGGTGGGAGACCTTGTTTTGCGACTCAGGCAAGACAGCCACGGCAAATTGGAGTCCCCTTGGGTGGGACCTTACATCGTCACTGAAGTAATACTAGGAGGAGCGTATCGACTACAAGACAAGAAGACTGGGAAGGATGAAAGCAACCCGTGGAATGCAGAGCAGCTACGACGTTTTTACGCGTAGAATAAATATAGTGGTATAAATAAATTCGAGTTAACCCTCTGAACCCAGAACATGAGGCCACAGGTCGGGTTCTTTGGGTTGAACTCGACAAAATTGTTCAATTATTTGTTACTTCTCCGCCCGGGGGCTTCAACCCCTGGGTCGTTCGAAAGGGATTATTATTGCAAGTTGGAGGTCCTTTTTAACTGAAAGGTTGTTTAGACAACCCGACAAATACTTACACAACTTGGTTCATAAAAGGAACCCGATATTCTTCCTACATTTTGGTTCGCAAAGAACCCGATATATGGAAAGCATACCTCAGAACATGACTTGTTCTCATGGTACTAGCAAAAGACATCGACACAAAGTACGAATATGCATTACAAATATCATTGCAGCAAGGACATTATCAAACGAAATTACATGGATAGCAGATCCTAATGGAACTAGACTTCAGCTTCATATTTCTTCTGGCACTGGGTGCCATCATAGATTGTCACGTCAAACTTCGACGTGCCGATATGGAAGTCGAAGACCATGAAGAAGCCTTGGTGGATGTCGTGGTCCTCTGCAAACTCTGACCAGCCGCCCCTAAAATATTGCTCGCCGTCGCCATCATACCACACCTCCACCTCGTATGGGATGCCACTGCCAGACTATTCACGGAGAACCGCCTCTCGCAGTTCGCGGCCATCCATGAACTTGGTGAAATTCAGCGGCAGGCGCTGAATCTCACGGCACTGCGCCATGGCAATGCAGAAGAAGGAGAAGATTCGGGGAGGGGCAGCAGGAGCAGTAGGAGCAGCAGGAGAAGGAGCGATTGGACCCGAAGGAGCGCCAGTCACCTTAGGCTTGTTCTTGCTACCAGGTGGACGGCCGGGACGACGCTTAGCCGGAGCGTCCGATGATGTTCCTGCGGCGGTTGAAGTGATGTTGCTCCTGTTCTTACTTCCACGAGGGCGACCCCGACCTCGTGGCGCCACCGGGGAGCCAAGGTTCAGACGAGAACCTTCAGCATCCGCCATGAGAACAAGGGAAAAACCTTGGAAAACCCTAGTTGGAGAGAGAAGATGATGCGGCGGAGGAGGAATCTGATTAGGGTTTTTTACCTTTACCAGATGGTGCTATATTTATAAGCACGTATTATTGGGCCCCCGTGCTACAGCACAGCCCGTAAACATATTTTACAGCAGGAGTTAAATTCTGCGCAGAGCAGACGATAATATCAAAGAAGAAAAACAATAAAATGAGACTATGGTTGCACGACATGAAAACATCGACTTGGACTCGGGGGCTCGCCAAAAGAAGAAAGAAGAGCTGAACTTTGAGCCTATGCCTGACTACGAGTAGCCAAACATAGCCTCGGGGGCTACTACCATCGGGAGTGCTGAGCGCGCACCCGATAGAGGATGAGATAATCAATATTGAAGATGCAGAAAGGATAAGCATGAAAACTTCGACTATGTAGTCGACAAAAGAAAAGAAAAGCTTACTACCATCGGGAGCGAAGAAGATCAATTTAAAATCCGAAATTCTTTGGTTTTATCAGTCAAAAAACTTGGCTGTGAATATAAGATTCTCGAGTTGCGTTATCGCAACGAAACTCGAATGCCGTGATTTATCACGAAGGTAAGACCCCGGGATCCGTCCTGTGTGGCCTGGTATACGCACATGGATGCGCTCTGCTGGTATGTATCCGTGTCTACGACGCGAAGAAAATCCTGGTGGACGCACTGGGTACCTTGAGAATCACTAGGATTCATTCTTTGTAAGTCCTAAATGCGGCAAAAGAGTGGATTTGACCGGTATACCGAATTCAAGTCCAAGGGGATTGAATTTGAAGTAGGTGACAAGTATCTGTTCCGGCAGTTAACTGACCTCTTGATCCATCAGAGTTGTCAGGCTTGCTCATCAAAACCCCTTGCGAAAAAATATCATGAAAACAAGTCGAAAAGACTAAGTCGAAGATTTGAGGATGAGAAGAAGTCGAAGAATTAATCAAGTCGGAGATTTGAAGATTAGAGATTCAACCTGAATCTAAAATTCTAGGTAGAATCTCGGGGGCTACTGACAAGGGTATAGTTAATAGAGCCCGCTAGTTGAGTACCCCTGAGGCCCGATAAGCTAGGCCCAATTGTAATGATAGTCGAATACGAGTTCTTACCGTATGTCGATATTGTAATCTGTATCGTACCCTACCCGATCCTCGAGACCTGGCCACCTATATATAGGGGCCAGGAGGGGACGTTGTAGGGCAGATCGAAAGCAAGCCAGGTTGAACACCCAAGTTTACTTTCGATACACGCCTATTTCGACTAACTTTACCTTCGAGTTCATCCGACGCCCTATCTCCCCGATCCTAAGTCCTTCATCTAGGACATTTGTTGAGTTAACCCTTGTCACGCAGTCTACACAAGCTCCTTCTTGTACCACTATTTTGCATAAAGCTTTTTCTCTTTTCCAACACCATTTGAAATTTTTTTAAGACACCTCTTTTGATGAAAACCAATAAAGATCAGAGGCAAAAATACACCTTGATGAAAAGATATGACAAGGTCTAAATGCAAATCAAGGCGAAAATGAAAACCAAAAGCGGTAGCGGAAAAAGAAAAACACCCGATGAAATTGTAAGAATGAAAAACGGAGTGTTCTTTGCAAATGAAAATGAGTACATCTCCTCCAAAAGAAATTTGTTGGGGTCCAACCATTTATTGCAGCAAACAAACTAAACTAACTAAGAAAACTAAAACAACTGACGCTCCAAGAAAAACACATAGTGCATGAAGCAATAAAAATATAGTGTTTTGAAAGGTGACCTGATTTTTGCCGATGAAGAAGGGGTGCCTCAGGGGCATCCCCAAGCTTTGACGCTTGTACTTCTTGGATATTTCTTGGGGTGATGCATGGGCATACCCAAGCTTGAGCTTTTTTCCATTCTTCAACTCATCTCATCATTCTCCAATCCCTACACTTGAAAACTTCCTTCATACAAAACTAAACACAAATCTATTAGCAACATTAGTGTAACATAACATATAATCAACCTCTTTTTACTTCAGGTTTCAACGTAAAAACACCAAATATATAGCATATACTACTTTAGCAACTTCCCCAAAAGTTCCGTGATCAAAAGAACTCAAAAGAAAGCGATAAAGTGGCAAACACAAATATTGGCAGAAATCTGTCAAAACAGAACAGCTGACAAAAGTCGAATTTTTGAGGGATTTTCTGTTGCTCAAATCAAAAAGTGTTCAACTAACGAAAGTTTGGATATGACCTGGGGCATATGCACAAGAAATTTCAGGTCCAAAAGATATACAGAGAATTTATACGAATTTTTACGGTGCAGCACCAAAAACAGTTTCAGGACAACAACATCCCCAAATCTTTACCTCACTCGAATTAGAGGCTTCTCTTGGCACAAAAATGAAATAAACAAGATAAGGAGCGGTCATTACAGTATTAATGACTTCCAAGACTCAAATGAAAGAAAAAGTACTGGAAATAAAAACATTGGGTTATCTCCCAAGAGTGCTTTTCTTTAACGCCTTTGAGCTAGGCGCAGAAAATTGCGAATCAAGTATTTTCAGAAGAAGCATTAGGATCAACAGCAGAGGTCTTATCAATAAGGCATTGTATTTCATCCACATAAGTTTTAGAAGACCCTTTGTGATCACGCTTTGGTTCACTCAAATCACAAAAGAGATTTTTGGGACAGATCCAGTCAAAATTATTTTCGAAAGCTTCACACAATCCCAAAAGCTTGCTAGGTATAGGTATTTCGGCTCCTTCATCATTTGTACTAATAACCTTTATAGGTGAACTGAGTTTATTAAAACGTTTAAGAACTTTCCTGGCTTCAATAACGACATCTTTAAATTCTATGCGCAAAGTTTCCAAGATAAAAGCTTTCTTTTTGGGATCCTCAATTTCGTGAAGCTTAAGGAACATGTATTGCATGAAAGGATTAAGACTAGCAAACCTAGTTTCCAACATGTGAATTAAATAAGCAGAAGCAACTTCAATACTAGGAGCTAGCTCAACCAAAGATTTCTCCTCAACTTCCTCATGCATACTAATGTGATTAAAGAACTCCTCAATGTTACTTTTTCCAATGATAGAACCACTACCTACTGAGAGGTCCTCCAGAACGTACTTAGGGATCAACATAATGAACTAAAGTAAAGAAATAACAACTACCAAGGATTCTATTTTTTTGGGTTTTTGATATAAAGCAATGTAGGTAAAATAAATACAGTAAAGCAAAACAATAACAAAGTAAAGGATGTGCGTGCAAAAACTCCCCTCGCAGAAGTCTTCTACTTCCTCCCTGGCAACAGCGCCAGAAAAATAGCTGATGTTGTTTGATAGCGCCCAGTTGATGAGGGAGATTATTCTTCTGCGGTCCCCGGCAACGGCGCCAGAAAAACAGCTGATGCCCAGTTGATGTGGGAGAGATGGTCCTTGTGCGTGGTGAATAACCAGCCCGTTGGGAACCCCAAGAGGAAGGTGTGATGAGTATAGCAGCTGGTTTTCCCTCAGTTAAGAAACCAAGGTTTAATCGTTCTTGGAGAGGAGAGACAAACGACTAAAGGTGATGCTTGCTAGTTTGCGACAGCTTCGGACAATTTATATATAGCGCCTCGTCCAAGCTTTGCTTGCTAGCTGCAACGCGGAAACTGCACACAACACAACCAAGTACTTTGTTCCCAACTTGCGATGAGGTTGTCAATCTCACCGTTTTGCTTGAAACAAAGGTTATGAGCGTATCGAGTGGAAAACAGTAAAAGTATGCGAGTAAAGTAAACAGTGCGAGTAAAGTAAACATGTGATAGCAATATGATGCAAATAGGACCGGGGTCCACAGTTCACTAGTGGTGTCTCTCCATAAGATAAATAACACATGCTGGGTAAACAAATTACAGTTGGGCAATTGATAGAATAAAGATAAACGTGATATGTCAAGAAGATCACTATGAGATTTACTCTGGGCATTACAACAAAATACATAGACCGCCATCCAACTGCATCTATGACTAATAATCCACTTGTGGCGAATCAATCCGAGAACTCCACAAGTATTAAGTTGCGAACAACAGATAATTGCATTAAGCAAAGTGTGTAATGTAAACAAAGCATATGCCCTTGAGCATATGAATGTTGTTTTCTCCCTAGTAGCAAGAGCACATCTACAACCTTAGAGGTTGCTGTCACTCCCCCAGGTTAAATAGAGGCATGAACCCACTATCGAGCATAAATACCCCCTCTTGGAGTCACTAGCAACTAATCGGCCAAGATAGCTACTAACAACGGAGAGCATGCAAGATCATAAACAACATAGAGATAACAAAAGATAAATTTCAGTACAACAACTCAATCATAACACCAATATTCATCGGATCCCAACAAACCAAACATGTAGAATTACATAACGGTGATCTCAATCATGTAGGGCAGCTCATGAGATCTAAACATGAAGCACATGGTGGAGAAGACAACCATCTAGCTACTGCTATGGACCCATAGTCCAAGGTAGACTACTCACTCATCGCTCCGGAGGTAAGCATGGCGATGAAGAAGACCTCCGGTGGCGATTCCCCTCTCCGGCAGGGTGCCAGGAAGAGCTTCTGGACCCTCCCGATCTTCGGGTCGATGGCGGCGGCGGAACGCGATGTGTTCTGGAAAAGTGATCGGGTACTTAGGTTTTTCCCGTCGGGGGGTCTTTATAGGCGAAGGGGCGATGTCAGAGGTGGGGCCAGGCGCCCTCACACCATGGCGGCGCGGCCCAGGCCCTGGCCGCGCCAGCCTGGTGTGTGGGGCCCCTGTGGCCTCCCTCCTACTCTCCTTCAGATCTCTGGAAGCTCCCGGACAAAATAAGACTTCAGGAACTTGTTTCGTCCAATTCTAAGAATATTTCCTGTGTATCACTTCTGAAACACAAAAACAGGAGAAAACAGGGAACTGGCACTGCGGCGAGTTGTTAGTAGGTTAGTTCCGGAAAATGCATAAAAGTGCCACTAAGTGTAACGAAACATTGGGCAAATGGTGTAAAAACAAGCATGGAGCATCAAAAATTATAGATACGTTGGAGACGTATCAGGTCATAGTTCCTAGGTCGGAACTGCCTATTGCTACCTGAATCACCTCTATTATGGTATCCGCTGCTTTGATGCTCTTCTCCTTCGTTGTTTTTCCCTTGAATCCTTCGGCTACTTGCTTGTGAGAGTTTTGATTGTCATAATTGCAAGATCTGCGCGTCTGACTACTATATCGGTGGGTTCTATCGTCTTTGGGTGATCTTGCTCTCCTGTTGTGGTATGCGTCTTCTTTGTATGCAAACCTATTGGCAACGTCTATGAGTTCCAATATTGTCCTTGGTTTGGTCCTTCCCATTTCCTCAACGAATTCTGAACGGCGGAGCCCGAGTACAAAGGCGTCGATTGCTCGCTCCTCAGAGACGTCTTCTGCTGAGTTTTTATTATTATGATCTAGCATTGTATATACGAGCGTAATGATTCGCCACTTTTTTGTGTGCAAGCCTTGAGTTCTTCGATCGACGCTGGTCGTGTGTAGGTTGATCTGAAATTGCCGGTGAACTGCTTTTCTAGCTCATTCCAGTTTCCAATGGATTCGTTGGGTAATTTGCTTAATCAGGTCCGTGCCGTGCCGGTGAGGTATAGCTGCAAACTTTGCATAGCTGTTGCCTTGGAGCCCCTGTAACATCCCATAATTTTCCAAATTTTGGAATGTTAAAAAAATAAATTAAATTAAATGAATTGTTTGTGTTGATTGAAAATCCAGAGGGAATTAAAACTTTTTGTGTAATAGTTAAAATTATTTTCTTAAATAGAGTTTTAATAAACTTTTGGGCAACCAAATGTTTTCAACAAATCTATTTTGTTTTTAGAGTTTTGAGACTATAAAAGGGTTTTCTTTGGTAAAATAAAAGCCCTAACTCCTACTTTGTTAAACAATGCCCAAGTAGCCATATAGGCTAAAGAGCATAAAATATTTTTATAACTTGGTTAATGCAACAAGAAAAGATTACCTCAAAGTCTTCAAAACCTATTTATGATTTCTGCTTCAAAATATGTCAAAAAGAGGTATTCAAAAAAAACCCATAAAAGTCCATTTAGAATAAGACGTATGAGCTTATGTGGACAATTTTGATTTCACAATTTTATTTTCAAATACAAATAGTACCAAAGTGTTTATTTTTAAATTATCTTTGCACTTCTATTTTATTCAAAAAAAATTAACCTATTTCAACTGTATTTTGAATTACTTTGCAAGCATATAACTCAAAAGATACAAAAGAAAACAAAAAAAGAGAAAGAAAAAAAAAGAGCAAACGACCCAAACTGGGCCGGCCCATCTAGGCTGACCGACCCACCTAGCCGGTCGTCTTCTTCCACGTGCACATACAGGCACAGAAACTTGTAACGCTGCCCTTGGCTGCCACTTCTCCTCCTCCTCCCATCAAGCCTAGTGATCGTTTTGATTCAACTTAAACACGAAACTTGTTGGAAATTAATTATAGTAACCGTTATGAAATTGTTTCTCCACTTTATTGTCTTAATCTCCCAAACCAACTCGGTGCACTGAATGCCAAACGTCGGCATTGACCTGCCGATCTCCCTACCCAGTTCACTATAAGACTAACCGAGATAATCACTGTGTGCCTCTTGTTGATCTCCTCCACTTTCGTTCACAAAATATCTCAAAATGATGTCTGTACATCCCGTACCATTGACATCTTGCTTCAGATCTTGACAAGTTCATTTGACTGGTACATCGCAAACATTGATCCTTTCTTTGATTTACTTCACCAGAAATCTTTCCTTGACTTACCCTACCTCTAAGACATGGTTTTGCATCATTCTTGTGAAGTTGGTCGCGCCGCCCGACGCCATTGTCGCTCCATCCGCATGCTTCCACCTCTAGGAGCCTTAGCAGAGCTCGAAGACATCCTCTGCATCGCCCACTACCCCAACGTCACCAGAGGCCACCACAACGTCGACATCCCGAGCCGCTACCATCGTGGACGCGTTTTCGGCGACCTTCCCGGTGAGCTTTTCTGGTGAGCTACTACCGTCCTTCACCTCTAACCATCAGATCTTGATCTAGTGGCCCAAAACGGATCACTTAAACAAAGGGGTATCCTCCAATAGGATAGCGCCGCGAGTCAAATCATATTGTATTTTTGGAATTCCTGGACAGATTATTGTAGAAACTTCTAAAATTCATATCTTTTGATACTTTTGGCCAAATTTAACAAACTTTATATCCCTGGAATCCTTAGATAGTTTACAACACAGTGGTACAGTTAAATCAGACATTTAAGGTAGTTACAAGTCATTCAAATTTAAATTGTAGAAATGAGTATATTTGATCTATGTCAATTTCCATAAACACCAAATGAATCGATCCCTTTTGAAATTGGAAGATATTGAAACCCCGTGTCTATTAGCACCACGGCCTAAAATATCTGAATAAGTTTGCATCTACTCAAATTAAAATGTGAGGATTTGAGTATTTCATTATAGAATTATTTCTATAATTCTTTTCAATATGATTCCTTCTACAAATATGAATCATATGATCATACCTATCTACCAAAACCATTTAGACATTTAACCTTGATACAATATCATAACTACATCAAACCTCTTTGTCTAGTTCACATATATTCAAATGACAATTGAGTTATTTGAGTGAATTGTGATATATCTCAGCAATAGGTTTCCTTTTTGCTATGGTGGTGTTGAGATACTATAAACCATAGCACATGTTCTTAAATCTTGATATTCCTAAGAATCTTTGAACCACAATCTCAATATCATTCATACCTATCCAACCTCATGCCATATCTTTCTTACCAAAGAGTCATAAGAAATATAAAATGAATAACAAATCTTTCCAATATTGTTTGTCTTGCTTGATTCTGTTGTTATTGGTTGGTGTGTTTATGTTGTGTTATTTTATCTTATAGCTTTAATGCAGAGCTACCCGTTTTATTGAGAGAAATAGAACGATCTTCAACTACTCAAAATGCAAGTGACACTTCATCAGATACCTATTGTTTTCCTATATTGCATTAGTGTTTTTTTGTAAAATGCATGTGTAGGACTATTATTGTTTATGCTTTGCTATATCCTATTTAGGATATCATTGATTTTCCTATTAGAAGAAACACCGTTAGTGTAGATTGCTTAGTTGTGCTATAGAATTCATGGGTATGAATTCCATATGCTTTACTAAGTATGGAGAACTATGTTTTATGTGATGCAAGTTATGGAAAATGAGCTATTTGGAAGAATGGTGTAAACCTATAGAAGAATGGCATGGGCAGGAGCAACTCGATGAAATTCAGCGGCAAGGGGTAACTCAGCTCCAGCTGCAGCAAGATCCTGCATCCGGCGACCCATCTCAGTGGCAAAGCAGCGTGGCATCCACGGGAGTCTAGACTGATGAGGCACCGATGGATCGCTACCCCATGGATAATATCAGGGATAGGACAAATTGTAGTCCATGAAGAACATCCATGAAGGTGGCGGTCGTCTTTGCTTTACCTTGTGAACCTGGAGCACGATGGCATGTCCTGAGATTCGAGTTGGCTATGCTTGTGTCGGGGTGGATGAAGTTGCACCGAGATATGACTCCTGGAGCTTGATATCCCTGGAACTGAAGGGGGGGTAACATTCTATGGGAAAAAATGCATCATGTTTCTAGGCTCGGCGCCAAGGCGGCCACCGTCTCCTCTGAGTCGTCGCAATTCACCACCTCCAAGTCCACCTTCTACAACGATAGGGATGACCACCACAACGCGAGGACATCTCGATCTCCACCGCCTACGCCCACTCATAAGTCCCATAAGCAATATTATGGGAAGGCTGCCGCTCCATCGACTAAAGTGCCACACCAAAGCAAGGTAGGGCGAAGAAATCCAAGATGCTGCCGTCTGCAAAGAAGAATTTAGCTTATGACATGACTAATGAGGAACTCACGGTGTCTGTGAAAGCTGATGTGAAAAGGCAGCTTGCACCGAAACGACCTCCCCCCTAGAGCCACCACTGCCAAGGCGTGGGATAAGTCATTTCTTGTGCAACCATCGCAATATGATTTAAATAAGCTAGATGACTACACACGTTGTCTGAAGAAGCAAGTAGAAAGTCGTAAAACGAGAAGTAGTAGTGCAAGTGGGAAAAGTGACGTTGCCCAGCTTCGAGAACAGGCAAAAAAATCGATGTCCCCGCTCAAGGTGCTACCCAGTCAGGACCCCCTCGCAGACTTTGCTAGGGAAGTTGGTTTGAGTCTTACTCAATTGCTAAGGACAAATATCCCCAAGGCTATTCTAGCATGGACATATAAAAAAAGGGGAGCCTCTGGTCAGACCTAAGAAGGAAAAGCTTCTACCAACACAAATGCAAAAATTGCGTGAGTTGTACATGGGAGTCGCAAAGGAAGGGCGAGAAATGCTCATTGTGAAAGTTACAAATAAGTATTACGTAGGTGGAGACGAGATCCATATTGATTTTGAAGAACTCTTTCGGTTATTCAAGCAAGACGCCCTTAAAAAAAGTCTCATCAGTTGCTATTATCTGTAAGTGATTCATTTATCTATAATTATTAAGTCTCTAGCTCAGCTCATTCATTGTTTGTAATTATCCTCACTATGCTATTATGCAGAATGAAGAGTCTGGAATGTAGGCGAAAGAAAATCTTCGATATTGGGTTCGTTGACCCAAATCGAGTTAACGAAAGATTGATATAGATGCACCCCAAGGAGACGGAGGATAACTTGCTACTGTTCTTACAGAAACAAGAATACAAAAAGAAAATACCGCTTCTTTACAACTTCAAGTGAGAGTGTTACCGTCTTGTACACATTCACTTTTGCTTACTCGATGTTAAGTGTAATTGATGAGTTACTGACGTATATAAACCTACGTGCATGTTCCACTGGATCTGTTAACATTGAACCTAACTTTAGAAGGGTTGAAATCAGTGATTCGTTAAAAAAAGACATTGATGAATACCAAAGCATGATTGATATGCTCCAAAGGTAATTTCAATCATTATCGCATTATATTGGTCTCTTCATTCATTTCCTGAGATATCAAGTAACTAATAACTCATTTATTCATTTTCTTTGCCAAACAGGATTTGGAAACGGTTCACCAATACTGTAAGAGGTGAATGGAAAAAGGACCCGAGTTTCCGTTGGGTCGAGGTAAGTAGTACGAGCTAGGCCAATGCATCTCTTTAATTCTAGTTTCAAATATCATTAATTATTTCATGCTTAATTAATATTTATTCTATTCTCGTAAAGTGCGTGAGGCAGCCACATGGGATGGTTTGAATCCGTATAGCCCTAATATGTCTTTTTTAATTTATATAATAGAGGTAAAAGCATTACCATAGGCTCATTCATCGAGAATCAAAATCATAGAGATAGGAAAATAAAAGCAAATTGAATTTCTATCAAATTAATAGAAAGAAGGATTCCTTCCCTGATTTGAATCCCAAATTTATGTGCATACTATGCTTGCGAGTTCCTTCGCTGAGAGGTTAGTGAACTAGAACTGATAAGTTCCGAAGTACGTGAACAATATATTCACAATTTATTTTATTACTATCAATTGTGTGATGAGTGTCATTCATAATATTTATTATGATGATTGATATTCATATTGATCTCCTTCTTTATAGTTGGATGCATTGCGGAATCAAATCCAACCGGAGGAACGCATAATAGCAATTCAAGAGGAATTTTTGGGATTTTTGGTTGGCGAAGTCATAAACCCAAAGGGATAATTTCATCAACGCTAATGCCTCCATGTGATCTCCATGTAATGAAATAGACGGGCTCTAGTCCCGGTTGTGATCTCCATGCATGTAAACAAATTGTATATATATGTATATATGCTCATAAGACAAGTTATATTATATACACTATGTAGTAGCGTACAAATATGTATATAAAAACTTATTTGAAATAAAAAAAGAATGAAAAACACAAAATGGAAAGAAAAACATAAACTGAAAAAGAATTAAAATGCAGAAAAAATAAAAGGAAGAGGCAGCGTGTGGAACTCTTTAGTTTCCTACGCCCCACGCACTAGGCAGCTGCCACGTGGTTCTTTAGTCCCGGTTTGTAATACGACCGGGACTAAAGGGGAGTCCTTCAATTCTGATTCTGCAGGCCCGATAGCGCGACTAGGACTAAAGACCAGCACAAACCAGGAATAAAACCCCGTTCTCCACTAGTGAGATACAGGGATGCAGGTAAGAGCATCTCCACTCATACGCCCGACGAGGCCCCCGGCAGGCGTTTTTTTCATCCGGACGGCGTAAATCGGCCCAGTCGCGCCCCCGGATCCTCGTTTTCGCCCGGATCTGGGCCTTCATCCATCCGGCGAGCCCAGGCCATCCCCGGCCTTCCGGGGCGCGCTCGGGGACTCCGGACGAAAGAAACGCGCGCGAAAAGGCGAGGAAAATTCCCGCGCGTTCCCGCGGGTCGTGTGGCCCCGACCTGTCGGCGAGAGTGGGCGGTCGTCGTCCTCATCGTCTCGTCTTCCGCGCATCGTCTTCCGCACGCTATAAAGGCTGCCGCTGATGGCCGGCCAGCCACGCGGCAAGGCGAGTTAATGCCAGCGCGCCTATATAACGCGGCCTACCGCGTCTGGCCGGCCACATTCGCTCGCAACCATCCCCAGTCGACCAGCCCACCTCGTCCACTCATCCTCGAGAGCTCGATCAATGGCGGGGTACCCTTCTGACGACGACGACGCGGCGAACAACGGCTTTGGCCAGAGATCGCTGCACCAGTGGGAGGGACGCCTACTGCACGCCGCCGGCTAAATGGCACCGCCGGATTTCCGGGCGCCCGGAGGATGGCGCCTGAGCGTCGGCGGCATCCCCATCCCGCCGCCGCCGACGGGAGCGGCCCTCGACGCCGCCATCGATGAGGTCCTAGAGACCATGTCGGACGAGCAGCGCGCCGAGCCGCGCTTCTACCCGGACAACCGGGAGGCGTGGACAGCCTTCTTCCACCGCCGCTACGAGAGGGAGCTAGCGGCCTACGATGGCCCGCCCCCTCCCCCGGCGCGCAACAACGCCGCCGGGCGCCGCGGCTGGTGGAGCGCGCCCGGCAGGACGCTCGAGTTCGTCCTCGAGCACATCGAGAACGGGAACGACCCCGTCCTCGAGATGCCGCGGGCGCCGCGGCCGACGCTCTCCCGCCGCCACGGGAGCTCCTGGATGCCACGCCGGATGGCATCCGGCTCCTCCGAGACGGCGTCCTCCGGGTCGGCGACAAGGTCCGGATCACTGTCCTCGGCATCGACGCCGAGGACCGTGAAGAAGGAGCCGGCGACCGCGCCTCACCGCAACAGCGGCGCCCTCGTCATCCGCGAGGGAGGGGCGCGCACCGCGTCGCCGCCGCGCCGTCGCAAGGCGAAGAAGGACGCCGCCGCCAAGGCCGCGTCCGACCTCGCCGAGGCGGAGGCGAGGCGCGCCGAGGAGGCGGCGACAGAGGAGGCCATCCAGCGCTCCCTCCGCGACGTCGTCCCCACCGAGAACACCATGCCGCTCAACGCGGCACTGGAGTGGTCTCGGCGGGAGTGGGAGCGGGAGCAGCAGCGGCGGCTGCTGGACCTGGCCGCCGCACAGCGTCGCGCCGCCGCCGCCACGCTTCCTCGACGCGGCGCGCCGCCCGTCGTCAAGCTGGAGGAGTCCAGCGACGACGAGCTCTACCGCCCAACGCCGCCACGTTTCGGCGACGCTGGGCAGGGCTCCAGCCGCCAGGCGCCGCCGCCGCAGGACAACGACTCCTCCGACGACGACGACGGCGACTACACGAAGATGTACCGCCGTTTCGGCATGCAGATCGTCGTGTTTAGGTCCGGCCAAATTCGAATATATGACGAATTCGGCCTATTTATGTAAAATAAGTCTATATTCGCCTATATAATATAAATATCTCTACTTTTCGTCAAATTTCGTCAAATTTCATCAAATTTCGCCGTTTTTCGTCAACTTTGAATTTGAATTCAAAAAGCGCCCTGGACTCGCCGCTGGAAACATGGGCTAGGCCGAAATTTACATCCATCCGGCGCTAAATAGCGCCGGATTTCGGCCTGGGGGCCTTCAGCTGGAGATGCTCTAATATTCGACACGCCCGCAGCTAATGTGCCTCCCTGGCGTTGCTTACAGTGTACCTGTTCGAAGTCTCTGAAAGTCTGAATGCCTTCTAACGATGGATCTGGCAACGACGGAGCTTGTGCTATTCTTCCGGCTGGTTGCTGATTAATGAGGTGTCGGTTACTCCCATAAGAAAACGGGAACTCCGAAGAAAAAATTAATGCTGTTCGTCCCAAATAAAGGTGGAAACTAGAACACATACAGATTGATTCAGTTTCTCAGCTACAAATTCGAGTCTGCATTCAGTTTCTTACATGGAAAAGAGACACAAGAAACAAGAGTATGTAAAATATAATTATTGTTACTGGCACAAGAGAACAGGCTATGCTGATACATCAATACGATACTGCTCACTGAACTAAATCCTCATCAACTAACCACACCCTACATCTTTGAATGGTACTTTGATCATCACAAGGGCATCACACACCAACGCTTAAAATCTACTCGTACTAGCTAATTAACTAATAGCCACATCAGTTACGTACTCTACCACAAGATCGATTTGCTCAAACAAAGCCAGCCAGGACCAACACTGCAGCAGATACAAGGGCTCGAGCGAGCGACGGCAGCAACGAGGGCCCCGCGGCGGACGAATACTCCATGGACGGCGACGGGCCACGCCCCGGAGCAAACAAGGACGACGATGACAGCGGAGGCGACGGCGCCATCGGGGCTTGCGCTGGCGCGAACGATGACGCCGGCGCCGGCGGCTCGGCGGCGAGGACGTTGATCATGAGCCTCTCGCCGTCGGCGCAGTGACCGAGGTCGGCGCTGGCGAAGTAGGTGAAGCCCGGCGCGTCGAGGAGGAAGAGCGTGCTGCCGTCCTTGGGCACGGGGCCCGTGCCGACCCCCGCCGTCTCGTTGCAGTGGTAGTACCCCGCCTTGCTCACCTTGATCACCGTGTCGTTCTTGTACACGAACTCTGCAATGCATTCCCATATTCGTATTCGCATCAGGAAAACCAAACAAGAAACTCTCGCGCTCGCGGAGCAAATGAATTTTATTTACCGATGGAGTCCTCGACGAAGAAGGTGATGGGCGACGCCCACTTGACGTAGAACATTTCCTTGTCCTCCGGCGGCGGCACGCGCCACCCTTCAGGGCCACCGACCCTGTACCGCTTCCCCAGCGGCGGTGCCGAGGATGCCGGGCAGCAGACGGAGAGGAACGCGACGAGGAGCGCCGAGAGACGGATCACCAGAGACGCCGTCGCGGCCATGGGAAGATTCAGCTCGCTGCACGCACTCTGAGATGTGTGATCCCCGAGGAAGAAGAGGAAGTTCCGATGTGTGTGCTATCTGAACTCACGCGCGGTTTGATCGATCGCTCGCAGCGAGGAGATGTGGCGAGTGGAGGAGGAACTTATAGAGAGAGGTGCGTTCTGGTGTTGATCGATCGTGCAGTGGGCAAAGCGGTAACGCAATGGCGAACTCAACCGATTGCTGACTGGCGGTTAGGTCAACTCGGCGTCCGCTCGCGCGCAGGGGGGAGTGGAGAACGTGGCGTTGGACTCTCACTGGGCAGTTGGCTATGCATGGCATCCGTGGGGACTGTGGAGCGATAACGCCATACGATCAGGCCCATGAACTCTCAATGAGCTGTACCTGGGCACCTTGTAGACCTGGCACCCGCCTCTCTTGGCTGCGCCAAGTGCCCGAAAACCAAGTATGAAACTGAGGCGGTATATAATTTAGGCGCGCCTAAATATATACTGCCTCAGTTTCATAATTTTTTCAGTGTTTAAATTTAAATTAAAACCAAATATTATGGGAAAATCATGGTATCGGCTATTGGAAGTGGCGATTTTAGGAGTGGAGCTAGGTGACTTTTATTGTAATCTATAGGATTGAGATTGGTACGCACGATATACTCAAATTTAGGTTAAACAACGGTTGCAGATCCTTACAAGGTCGCCGATGGAGGTCGTATTGTCTGTTGAGACTTCAGGCTCGTAATCTTCTCACGTCCTTAAAGGACGTATCACGGGTGGTCTTATATACACAACCACCCTAGGGTTACATCTCGGATTCCTACAACGAGTCATCGTGAGTCTCCTTATCTTGAATGACAAGCATCATGGATTGGAGTGTTCGTAGTCTCTTCATAAATAGACTTAGGCATAAGCCGACCCATGTTTTATCTTAAGGTGGTCCCACTAGGATGAGGCCGCCACGAGTCGATGTTTGGCCTTCCTAGTCGTTGGGCTAACTTTGTCTTCATGGGCCTACCTAGTTGGCATTACCTCATCATGAGCCCCAAATTTTAGCTAGGGCTAGTCTCCGATGTCAAGCTCCAAGTCGCCCTCTGGTAACTTGAGTAAGTCACTGGTAGATCATGTCCTTTGGTAAGCTCGTGGAAAAGACTCAAAATATTTATTAGTCGCAGATTTCAAACCAGATGAGACTTGGAGACTCTCGTCAGCCACAGCTCTCTCGCGACTCGCTTTTTAATAATCAAGAAACTCGAAAGTCAACAAAGAATCTTTGCTCTGTCTGTTTCCTGTTCTATCAGTGTGTCGTCCTGTCATTTCTGCAAACACAAACCAGACCCTGCAACATTTCCACCTCGGGACACAACAAAGATGATTACTTAGACGTCAGTTGTCACTCTCTACACAAAAAGGAAACTGTGAATGCACTGCGTTTGAAGGATATCTCCTGCCAAATTCTCGCGCGAGTATCGAAGAGGCGCAAATATATTTGAAAGGTTGAGATTAATGGGGATTTGATAACTGATTTGTTAAGGTAATCGAGGAGATTTCATCCCCAAATTTAACCAAGCAAATACTTTTAGGGAATCGTTTGCCTCTTTCTCTCCTTTCTCACTCATCCATAGCACCACCGCCATTGCCACGGTTCCCCAAGATAAAGCTCAAAGCTTTTTCTGTTAGAATTATGCCCTAGAGGAAATAATAAAGATGTTATTATTATAATTCTTGTTCATGATAATGTTTATACTATGCTATAATTGTATTAAGCGGAAACATTAATACTTGTGTAGTTTATGAACAACAATGTGTCCCTAGTACGCCACTAAGGACTAGCTCATTGATTAATGATGGTTAAGGTTTCCTAACTATAGATATGAGTTGTCAATTAATAATGAGGTCATATCATTAGGAGAATGATGTGATGGACAGATCCAGGCACAGCAATTAGACCATGTCATTGTGTTCATCTTTGCGAAGCTTTTTCCTATGTCATATATTGTATTCCTTAGACCATGCAATAATGCAACTCCCTAGTACCGGAAGAGAACTTTGAGGTCATCAAACGTCATCCTATGAAAGGGTGATCATAAAGGTGTCTCTCAGGTAATCGGAAAGTACTTGTTGGGTTGTATGTATTGAGATGGAATTTGTCCCTTCCGAGTCAGAGAGATATACTTTGGGCCCACTCGGTAATCGATATCAACACCACGTGCAAGCACGTAGTTAAAGAGTTAATCGCAAAGTGATATTGGATTACGGAACGAGTAAAGTACTTGCTGTGAACGAGATTGAACTAGGTATGCCGTACCGACGATCGAATCTCGGGCGAGAAAAATATCACGAGACGAAGGGAATACAAATACAGGATTGATTGAATCCTGACATCGTGGTTCATCCTATATGATCATCGTTGAGTGCGTGGAGTCAACATGGATTTCCAGATCCGCTATTGATTATTGATGGAGATCATGTCCGTGCATTCTCGAACTCGTAGGGTCACACACTTAACGCAAATCAACGCTAGGGTAGTTTCGGGATTTATGGAAAGTGTTTCAGAGAATTACGGAATTGTTCCGGGTAATGTTTATTAATTGCATGAATTAATAAATATTAACCAATATTTATTTAGAAGAAATAAATAAATAAAATAAATAAAAAAGGGAGTGGCGGCCAGGGAGCGACCTGGCTCGCTCGCCTTGATCGAGCGTAGCGGCCAGGCGCTGCCCTGGCGCGCTTGCTTGGCACTGGCCGGCCGGGTGGGCTTGTGCTGCTGGGCCTTTTATGAATGGGACGGTCGTACGTGCGTTGCACGTTTTCGTACATGGCAGAAGAGATCGAACGGCGGCGGTGGTTGGATCACGCCAGCATTTTGATCATCTTGCTTCATAAGGAATGCACAAAACCTTAGCAACCTCCGCCTATAAAAAGGGCAGACCGGACGGGTTGAAAGATCATATCGAGCCCCATGTATGGTTTTGGTAATTAATGACAATCCCTATGGACTAATGGTTGCATTGAGTTATATGTGTAGGACTTGTCCATAGACAATGCTTGAACCATTTGTTGGAGTCAAGGTTGTAAGAAGAAGATTATGTGTTGACCAAGGTGTTATTTAAGGAGTGATCCAAAGATTCGTCTTAAGGGAGTTGAGCTTATGTCAAGTGTTTCTTGAAGAATAAGATTGAGTGAGCTCTCATGTGTATCCTCAAGACACCATCATTATGGGAAAAAAAATTGATTCGAGGATTGATCAAGTCAAAGCGCAAGTTCAAGATGAGCAACTAGAAGAGAACATATGCTTGAAGCTTGCCATCTGTATTGTGATCATGGATATGTGAATATATGCTTAAAGAGAGTCTCTTCCATAGTAGAGTATGGGGGAGCAATCCGCAAGACTTCACCAAGCAAGCTCAATCAAGAAAGGTGGTCCAACTTGAGAAGATCAAGATCGTCATTATCCACCTCAAGTGGAATGCTCAAGGCAAAGGTATGATAGTGTTAGGGTTTCTTTCTTACCGGTCTCATGGTGTTAGTTGTGAGACCGGGTTATAGGATCAGTTGTCGTACTATTAAGAGGGGCTCTCGAGTGAGTAACTTAATTGTATCGTTCGGAGAGAGCTCAAACCTTTGCATACTTGGCATCATCTTTCTTGGTTCTCATTTGGGTTTTATCCATGTGAGGTTTTAGAGCTTGTGGTTATTTCTATGACAAGCTCTAGCTCATCAAAAACGGATTTTGCATGAAACTCTTATTGCATTTTTGATGTTTGGAGGTTTTACCGATTTGTCTTCAAAGAGAAGTCAAACCTTTTATCATTTGGTTTCATCCTCCTTTTTAGGACTATGATGTTTCTATGAATGAAGTTGTAGAGCTCATTGTGGTGATTCCAACGAGCCCAAGATCATCAAAAATGGAGTCCGGATGAAAAAGTTATCACCGTTTTCGTATTGCAATTTCTACAAGCTCGAATTTCTGTTAAGGACTTTCGTGAGCGTCAATCGGATGGGGGGCCGGATTTTTGGCCAGTTTTGGCCGGATAATCCGCCCCCCCCCCCCCCCGGATTATTTGGCCAGTTTTGGATGGATAATCCGGCCTAGGATGCTGTAACGGTCATTTTTATGGGAGGGGGTATAAATACCCCTCCCCTTCTTCCTCCTTGGAGTTGGTTGCTTGTCTCTCTCTCCTCCATTATTTTGACCTTCAAGAGCTTGCAATTACTCTCTATCCCTCCCATATTTCTTGAATCTTGTTGAGGGATTTGAAAGAGAAGATCTAGATCTACAACTCCACCAATTAATCTCTCCTCTAAGTGAGGGGAACATCTTGGGATCTAGATCTTGGAGACTTGTGTGGTTTTCCTCTATTTGTTCTTCTTCTCATATATCTCCATAGCATTAGTTGCTTTGGTGAAATTTGGGTGAGAAGGATTTGAGCACTTTGTGTGCTCTTGCCATTGCATAAGTTGCATCGGTTTGAGTTCTCCCCGGAGATTCGAGTAAGTGAAAGTTTGTGAGTTTATTACTCTTGGGTTCTTGGAACCCTAGACGGCTTTGTGGCTTTGTGGTGCCTTGGTGGCTATCCTTGGGAGCCTCCAATTAAGTTGTGGATGTGTGCCCCAAGATTTGTGTAAAGGCACGGTTCCGCCTTGAGGAACCCCTTAGTGGAAGAGTGAGCTAGGCCTTTGTGGCGCAAGCTCACACCGGAGAATAGGGTGAGGCCTTTGTGGCGTTGGTTAGGCCTTTGTGGCGATACCACACCCCTCCAACGAGACGTACTCCCTTTCAAGGGAGGAACTCGGGAATACATCATCATCTCCGCGTGCCTCGGTTATTTCTATATCCGAGCTCTTTACTTATGGACTTTACATTGTGATAGCCTTCGTGCTTGAAGTCATATATCTTGCTATCACCTTGTTACTTGTATTGCTTAGCATAAGTTGTTGGTGCACATAGGTGAGCCTAGTTTATTTAGGTTTTGTGTGCTTGACAAAATAAACGCTAGTTTAATTCCGCTTTTGTTCAAGCTATTCGTAAAATTTGATATCGCCTATTCACCCCCCCCCCCTCTAGGCGACATCTGTGTCCTTTCAATTGGTATCAGAGCCCGGTCTCTCATTTTAGGCTTCACCGCCTTGAGAGCAAAGATGTCGGCTAGGGGATTAGTGTACAATAACACTTCTATATTTGATGGCACAAATTATGATACTTGGAAAATTCACATGCTTAATTATTTTCGGGTCATGGACCCATCTATGGAGCGAATTGTAGATGCGGGTTTTTCTCCTCCAAAGGATACTCAAAATCTATCTTTAGAGGATGAGAAAAACTTGTATCTCAATGCTCAAGCTACTCATGTGATTGTTAATACTTTGAGCGATGTAGTTACCTTCTCCATCATGCCTTTTCGGAGTGCTCATGAGATATGGACAAAGCTTCAAGAAAAATATGGTGTGTCCAAGATTATTGAGGATGATTGTATTCCTTCCAATTCCGGCCGCAATGAACTTTCATCCACTTCACGAAAGTGTGGCAAGACACAAGGTAATGATATGGTAAGTGGTGATGAAACTTGCAATGGTGATAGTATGCTTACTTTTGATGATCCTTCATCTCTATCTCATTGCAATGCTTCATCTTTGGACTTAAACACTTGTAGCCCCATAAATGTTTTACATGCTTGTGTTGATAGTCCTTGCATATCATGTGTAAATTTATTGAATAAATCTCATGATGATATGCTTGCTTTGTCTTGTTGCCATGATACAAATACTTCTATTTCCTCTAGTATTTGTGATGCAAACCATATAGAGGAAACCGAAGAGTCTTTGGGCCAAGACAAGGTCTTGAATGGAGCTTCAAGTATTTCTTCATCTTCTTCTTCTCACGGTTCCAACATATGCCTTATGGCTAGGTCTTCAAATCATAATGATGTTGAGGACAATGGTGAGGATGAGGAAAATGAAGAAGACTATATTGAGTATTTAAACAAGAAGGGTAAGGTGGTCTTTGATGCTTTGCATAACCATAAAAATGTTTTGCCCAACTTCTTTGAAATCATGAGTTGTGCTATTGAGAGCACGAAACTCATTGAGATGAAGGAAGAACAAATTGATAAAATGTTTTCTCTTGAGCATGAGTATGCCAATGATATCCATGATTTAAAATGTGCTCTAGAGTAAGAGCAAGAGCTTCGGGTTTCTCTTGAGGAGAAGCTTGAATCCATTGAGGAGTCATGTAATGAAACTATTTCTAAACTCACTAAAGAACGTGACCTCGCTCTTGCCAAGTTGTCTTATCCTATTGGTAATGATAATGATGCATGTGCTACTAACTCTACTTCTTGTGAAGCATCTATTTTGAAGGAGAATGTTGAGCTAAGGGCTCAACTTGAGTTGCTAACTAGCAAGTATGGGAAATTGGAAGAAAGTCATGAAAAGCTATCTAGCTCTAATGAGGATCTTCTAGTGTCCCATGCTCGCCTAAAGTTAGCTCATGAGGCTATATCTATAAAGGTAACATCTTGTGAGCCTCATATGGACACTAGCACTATTTGTCAAAATGCTATATTGACATGTGCTAGTCCTAGTAATTCATCCACTCATACTATTGCTACATCTAGTGATGAATTACCCTCCTTGACTTGTTGCTCTAACAATGAAGCCTCTACTTCCACTAGTACTTGTGTTGTGACTAACCATGTAGAGGAAATCGAAGAGCTCAAGGCCCAAGTTACTTCATTGAAGAAAGACTTGGAAAATTGTCATAAAGGGAAGTCCACACTCAACAAGATCTTGAGTGTGCAAAAATCCCCCAATGACAAGAGTGGACTTGGATTCAAATATAATAACAAGAACAAGTCCAAGATAAACAAGAAGAAGGGCCAAGAACAATTCAAGAATTTGGCCAAGATTGTTTGCTTCAAGTGCAAAATTGAAGGGCACCATGTTAGATCTTGTCCTTTGAAGAAGAAGCCTCTTAGTAAGAAGCAACAAGGGAAGCGGCCACAAGTTCAAGGCCATGGTCAACCTCGAGTTGAAGAAAGGTCACTTCCCAAGAAAAATCAAGCTAATGCTCCCCTTATGGAGAAATCAAGTGAGAAGAAGGTGAAGAAGAGAACTTGCTACATATGCCATGAGAAGGGTCACCTATCTTCTTCATGCACTAGTGGTAACTCATCCAACCCTATCATAATTGAGGATGTATATTCACTTTGCAAGGATAAGGTTGGTAATGTGTTTGCCAAATTTGTTGGTACTCAAAGTAGTGTCAAGAAAAGAACCATTTGGGTGGCCAAACCTATTGTTACTAACTTCTTATGACCCAACTTGGTTGGGGACCAACAAGCCATTACTTGAACAATAGGTGTTGGTGGAGGGCATTGGAGACTTGGCTATATCATGAAGAATTAAGGGATCTTCATCAATTATGTTTTCTCAAGTCAAGTCATTTGGATTATCTTATTTCTATCATATATCCAATGTTCCTCCTTGCGGTAACATGTATTCAACTTATCTACCTTGAAAGTTACGCGCCCCTTTGCATGTGTTGGGTTTTGTATCTTACATGTGTTTGTATATGTTGTGCTTCCTACTTGCTTCATTTTGAGTAATCAAGTATGTGCATGTTGGTTTGCACACCATGTACGGTTGTTCTTGTTGAGCCTTTTGCATCTTGTTTTATCTTACTTGGCTCTTGTGAGAGATTATTGGACCATCCCATTTTGGGAGAGTGATATGCTTTGCAACTCACAATCCTAAAAATGTGTGTACATGAGGAATACCACTTAGTGTTGATATTTAAAGATTATCTATTTTCTATGCGGTATGTCATTCTCATGAGAAATTCAAATTCTATAATGTCCATTAATCATCTTGTTGGATTTTATTTGCCTCTTGTGAAAAAATAAATGTTTTATCACATTATGGGGGAGTAATATGCTTTGTGCATACTACAAACCAATATAATGTGTATATTTGAGGTTGTGTCACATAGTGTTGATATTGTAAATTATCTTGCTTCTATGTGGCATGTTTTCTCAAACAAGTTCTAATTTGCCAAATTGTTTTATTCCTCTTGTTTTGGATCTTGTTTGTAAGATACTTTCTTGGTAGGGTTTTCCTAAAATGTGGAATTCTACATCAAAGTTGGAAAACCATTCACTTCAAGTTATCCTAATCATTGCCTTGAATGATTGTTTAACTATTTGAGTCTACCAAGAATATCTTCTTTAGCATGGTTTTTAATTCTTATCCTTCTCCGTATGCTTATTTGTTGTGAAGATGATCTTGGATTTATATGTAAACTACCACTGGGAAATAAATCCAAATACCTCTTGTTCTTAGACAATTGGTACTATATCATGTGGCACATGTATATTGATCATCTTTACATTGGCTATTGCTTTTAATTGCCTTATCTCTAGCCAAAAATGTATTTGTTTTAGCTCCCATTGTCTTCTGTGACTTTTGTTATTCCATTTGATTTTGTTGAACTTATCTTGTGTTATTTCTATATAGGTAGATGTGATGATCCCACTTGTGTGCATTTTGTATTCAAATGCAAAATCATAAATAATACACTAATCTTGGGGGAGCTCTCATATATTTATTATAACACACTCTTTCTGCTTATTTCATTTGGTATTGGTTTTTGTTGGAAGATAAATCTTTTCTTTTTGGTACTTAGTGTGCCATCTGAAGGGTTTCGCAGCATAGTAAATCAAAAAAAATTCCTACGGATGCGAACAAGAAAGCCAAGATCTAATCTAGGAGATGTAATCAACGAGAGAGGTAGATGAGATCTTCATACCCTTGAAGAAATTGCACAGCGGAAACGTTCAACAGAACGTGGATGATGTAGTCATACTAGCCATCTCCTCCCCGCGATCCGATCCGATCCGATCCTACGCCGCAAGTGGCGGCGCCTCCGAGAGATGCACACGTACGGTGCAGCGACGTCTCCTCCTTCCTTGGTCCAGCAAGTATGGTGGAGAGATAGATTGGATCTGCAGCATGACGGCGTGGTGCTTATGGTGGAGAGTTTCTGCGGCAGGGCTTCGCCTACGCACAGTCGCGAGAGAGAGAGAGGTGGAGGGGCAGCAGTTGGCCGGCGGCTAGGGTTGGAGTAAGGAAGGCTGCGCCCCTGCCCCTCCTTATATGTGGGGCTGGCCGGCTGCCTTGGCCCCTCCTCCAAGTCCTAGGGCGGCGGCCTAGGGGGAAGAGTAGGGGGCAAGTCTTCCCCCCCCCCCTCTTCTGGAAGGTTCCCTTAGGGTTTCCCCTAAGGGTTGGCCGGCTGGGCCTTAGGGGCCTTGTGCGCCTGGCCCAAAGTGGCCAGGACACTTCCCCTTAGGCCCACATAGGCCTCCGATAAGTGGGCCCACATTGGTCCCACTCCGGAACCTTCTAGAACCTTCCGGTACAATACCGATAAACTCCGAAACGATTCCGGAATCCAAAAACTGCTTTCCTTTATATGAATCTTATTCTCCGGACCATTCCGGAACCTCTCGTGATGTCCTGGATCTCATCCGAGACTCCGACCAAAAACTCATAAACCAATTATCCATTCTATCCTAGCGTCGATGCACGTTAAGTGTGTGACCCTACGGGTTCGAGAATATGCAGACATGATCTTCTATCAATAATCAACAGCAGGATCTGGAAACCCATATTGACTCCCACATATTCATCGATGATCATATCGGATGAACCACGATGCCAGGATTCAATTAATCCCGTATATGTATTCCCTTCGTCACGCGATATTTTACTTGCCCGAGATTCGATCATCGGTATCGCCATACCTAGTTCAATCTCGTTTCACAGCAAGTACTTTACTCGTTCCGTAATCCGATATCACTTTGTGCTTAACTCCTTAACCATGTGCTTGCAAGCGGTGTTGATATCGATTACCGAGTGGGCCCGAAGTATATCTCTCCGACTCGGGAGGGACAAATTCCATCTCGATACATGCAACCCAACAAGTACTTTCCGATCACCTGAGAGACACCTTTATGATCACCCTCACATAGGATGACGTTTGATGACCTCAAAGCTTTCTTCTGATACCAGGGAGTTGTATTATCTCATGGTCTAAGGAATACAATACTTGACATAGGAAAAAGCTTCGCAAAGATGAACACGATGACACAATCTAATTGCTCTGCTTTATTTGGGTCTTTCCATCACATCATTCTCCTAATGACATGATCTCATTATTAATTGACAACTCATGTCTATGGTTAGGAAACCTTAACCATCATTAATCAATGAGCTAGTCTAGTAGAGGCGTACTAGGGACACGGTGTTGTTCATAAACCACACAAGTATTAATGTTTCCGCTTAATACAATTATAGCATGGAGTATAAACATTATCATGTACAAGAAATATGATAATAACAATATTATTATTGCCTCTAGGGCATATTTCCTTTAGTCTCCCACTTGCACTAGAGTCAATAATCTAGTTAATACTTGCGCCTTTAACACCTATGGCATTCCGGTGTTATTCATACGCGTTGCACGTGGTAAACCTTATCTACGGGTCTGACACTTTCAGGTCCGTTTGTATTTGCATATTCTTTTGCGTCAGCACGCATTACTCATCTTGTATGAGATAGCATCATATAAACTTGGTCTTCTGGTGAGACCTTTGTTTCTTGGCCGAGACTATGTTGTCACTATTGTCATACAATAGGACTACATAGTACTAGCACACTTAGAAAAATAGCGATATCCACCGTGCATCGAAATACTCATTGGTCCGCACACATCGGTATGTATGAATTCCAATAAGTTCGTTGCTCGCTCCATTATTCCGGAGAACGGGTTTTTGATCATCTTGCCCATGAGGCATGGCTTGCACGTGTCAAATGATTCAAAATCAAGAGACTCCAAAAGTCCATCAGAATGGAGTTTCTTTATGCGTTTTATGCCAATATGACCTGGACGACAGTGCCACAAATAAGTTGGATTATCACTATCTACTTTGCATCTTTTATGCCGCTTCTAAAGCGATTATATACTTAGCCCTCGTTGCAGTGTCCGCCACAATATTAACATTGGAACTCATCCAAGTCATCATGGAACTTTCTTCCATCTTATTATGCCACCTTCTAACTCAAAACAAATGGCTTAAAATTGAGATAAAATTTTACTTGTATGTGTGACAAAGCCAATGTAACTCATTGCAATGAACCATTTGTCACTTCTGCATACAGAACATATTCTTACTTCTTCGAAAGTGCATAAGAATATCTTTACTATTGTCCAACGATCATCATATGAATGCTATAACCTTTAGAGCATTGGACACATCTGGATCTACATATCATGGTATACAAAATTGATAAAATCATTCTTGTGGTTTCACTCATCAAGTGTCAAAACAATTGATTCTTGCTCCAACCTCTTCCATGCAACAAGAACTGTTCTTATTGTTTCCATATTGAATAAATTCAATATTTCATCTATGTACTCTGGCAAAACTATATTAGTGCCTCAATCTATCTGCATAGACATTGATGCTTAATATTCTGGTTTTACCTAAGTCTTTCATCAAAAACTAATTTTAATGAAAACTTAACAATATCAAGAAAAACACATAATTTCCAATGAACGATATGTTAACTACATAAAGCATTAGAAATATGTCTTAGCGCTCCCACTTACTTTCTTGTAAATACAAGCATCTTCAAATATCTTGATGAAATTAACACTTTAACATTTTCATCATTGAAGATTCCAACTTCGCTATGCTTACTTCTACCATAGAAGTTTGCATACATATCTAGCAACGTTTGAATCAACAAAACCCATTGGGTCGTGTCAGTTACACGTCCTTGGTGTGCATTCCGGTAGAGGAACGTTGTTTCGTTTATTCAACTATCATATCTCAATATGTAATTGTTGCTAGAATAATTCATATGACGAAGTCAGAGCCCATCATCGCTTCTTTGTATATTGTTGGTTACTATTATCTAATAATATCTCGTCCTCAAATCTTACTATTTGATTACGACCAACTTGGTTAAATAGGAACTTCGATGTCGTGACTACAACATATTGTAGACGCGTGAGCTATGAATGTAGTTGCCGCTTCCAGAACATTTTCTGGTCCTGCGCTACTTTGATCATCTTGCTCAGATTCAACAACCTCATCAAGTTCTATCTTCCTCCCACTTAAACCTTTCGCGAGAAATTCCTTCATAAGAAATTCACTTCTTTTAGCGACAATCACTATGTGTTTGGGTTCATAATAGAAGGAATACCCATCGACATTCTTTGGGATAACCTACAAAGACTTACTAATCCGATTTTGGTTGTAAACATTTTACACATATGCCTTGCATACCAAAATTCAAGAAAAGACAACTGTAACTTGTATGTTGTCATTTCGGCTGATTATGATGGCACTCTATTCAGTGAAAAGCGGTAGTCTCTAAAGCATAATCCACAAATTATATTGGTAGTTTATTTCATCATTGATCTAACCATGTCAAACAAGGTTTGATTACATCCATCGAAAACTCCATACTCCTATGGTGTTTATCACGATGCAAGTTTGTGGAACAATTCCTCTAACTCTTAGATGTTTGCTAAACTTGTAACTCAAATATTCTTCTTTATGATCTAATCATACAACTTGAATATTCTTGTTACAACAATTTTCACTTCATAAATTGAACAATTTCATACTTCTATCTCATCAAGTTGATATACCGTACATCTATTCGAATCATTGATGAAATAGAAAATACACCACGCTCGACTTCACACATGAACTACATACATCAACATGTACGATCTCCATGTAGTTAGTCGCTTGTTCTTTCTATGGCCCACGAACGGAGTTTAATCATCTTTAGGAAAAGTCTCACAAGCGTCAATCAATTCAAAATTAAATGACTCAAAAATATATCAATATAGAATTTCTTTCATGTTTTGTTTCCAATATGACTTAAACGGCGGTGTCACATATAAGTGAAATTTGTTTTGTCTTGCGACCTTTAGCATTAGTGTTATAAATATCTATTTCACCAACAAGATAATAATAATCTATCCATCGATTATGGAAGACGGTAATAATTTGAACAACCATTGCTCTCATAATACTAGAACAAAATAACAATTATTAAGTTCTTAACATATCTAGAAGGCTAGGTTTTATGCCGACGAGAAGCACAATAACACTTTTATTTGTATCTCGACATGCATCATTACCATATTCTTTTACTAGTTACTTAGGCCATTGTACTTCTTGTATTGTGTTGCTTTGTATGACATTTCATACCAACAAATCAGTATCGAATACCCAAGAATTACATTGTTAACAAGCAAAAGAATTCATCTATAACATGTATATCATTTATATACCTGAGCTGGACAATTCCAGTCTTTTCCTTTTTCTACCAAATAATTTTGCAGATCCTATTTAGCATTTCCTCTCCTTTTAGAAGAATCTATCGACATCAATAGTGGCGTCAATCATTTGACACATAGTCCAAAGGATTTTTAGTCAAATACTAATAGCCTTGGATTTTGCACTTTGAAGTGGATCGCCATCATCATATGATTGGTATTCTTCCAGATTCCATTCTTTAGTATTCTTTTGGTATAGCAAAACAATTTAGCCGATACCTTTTCATTCGTCCTATCATGACATCTTTCATGATGAAACTAGTATAGCTTATAAGGATGAATGCAAGTATAATATTAGTTCCCAAACTTTTGGGTGATCGGGACGCCTAGCATCTTCAATCTTCGCATATAGTCATACAATATGAGCATATGTTCTTTTACTAAATTATACTTCATCATTTTGCAAACAATCAAAGTCTTAGATATCAAATATCTTTCACTTCTTATTTGTTTCTGAAACAATTCTTTCAGCTCGATGATCACTTTGATTCTCAAACAATTTTGAAGATCAATTTATCATGAAGGCAAACATATGATCTTTAGATACTAAACTTGAATCGTTGCTCTTAGATTAATACAATTTATTAAATCGTATGGAGCAAGCAAGGTTTGCTAAAGTTTGCAATAGGACTTAATCTTTAGTCTTGACATTTTAACTAAACGGCACTAGACCGAAAAGTGATTATCCAGAATTCTATAGTTCTTTTAACTCAATTAAGCTAAGTGTCGGTGGGAAACGGTGCCAACGACTTATGCAAATACAACAAGATTTAGTTCAAGATAATTAGTTCAAGTTAATCAAATTACTAATGAACTCCCACTAAATTCAACGTCCCTCAAAGTTGTTTAGTGAAGCATGATCCAAATTCACTACACTGAGACCGATCATCACGTGAATGATGTAGCTTTAATGGTGAACATCAACATGTTGATCATATCATCCATATGACTCATGCTTGACCTTTCGGTCCGTGTGTTCCGAGGCCATGTCTGTACATGCTAGGCTCGTCAAGTCAAACCCAAGTATCTCCGCATGTGCAAATACTGGCTTGCACCCGTTGTATGTGAACGTAGAGTTTATAGCACCCGATCATCACGAGATGCTTGAACACGACGAACTTTCGCAACGGCGCATACGAGGGGAGAACACAATTTTATCTTGATCTTTAAGTGAGGAATCATCTTATAATGCTACCGTCGTGATCTAAGCATAATAAGATACATAAAAGGATAAACATCACATGCATATAATTTTATGTGACATGGTATAGCCAATCTCCGCGCAATGATCTCCATCTTGTGTGCGCCGGTATGATCTCCATCACTCCACCATGATTGCCTCCACCACGAATAGCAACTACAACTATTGCTAACTACTTAGCGATAAAGTAAAGCTATTACATGGCGTAAAAGAAGTTGACACGCAGGTCATACACAATTATAAAGACAACCATATGGCTCCTGCCAGTTGTGAACTCATCGACATGCAAGTCGTGAAAGATTACAAAACATGATCATTGCATACATCACATATATCACATCACATCTTGTGGCCATACCATATCACAAAACACTCCCTGCAAAAACAAGTTAGACGCCTCTACTTTGTTGTTGCATGTTTTACGTGGCTTATGGGAGTAACAAGTTAAGAACGATTCTTACCTACGAAAAGCCACAACGGTGATATTATGGTTGCTAACATCCGTTGTAAATCTCATGACTACTATAGTGAGAGAAACTGGCATCCACCAGCCGCATGTGTGGAACAAGCCACACGTCAAGTGCGGAGCCGGTCTCGCGAACGAGGTCGCGTAAAGTTGGCCTGGACCGCTTCGATCTCACTATGCCGCGCCATAAGAAATACAAAACAAAGAGGTTTGCAACAGAAAACATCAACGCCTGCAACAAGCATGTTGCATTCTACTCGTGAAACACATCTACGCATAGATCTAGCTCTGATACCACTGAAGGGTTTCGCAACATAGTAAATCAAAAAAATTCCTACGGATGCGAACAAGAAAGCCAAGATCTAATCTAGGAGATGTAATCAAAGAGAGAGGTAGATGAGATCTTCATACCCTTGAAGAAATCGCACAGCGGAAACGTTCAACAGAACGTGGATGATGTAGTCGTACTAGCCGTCTCCTCCCCGCGATCCGATCCGATCCGATCCTACGCCGCAAGTGGCGGCGCCTCCGAGAGATGCACACGTACGGTGCAGCGACGTCTCCTCCTTCCTTGGTCCAGCAAGTATGGTGGAGAGATAGATTGGATCTGCAGCACGACGGCGTGGTGCTTATGGTGGAGAGTTTCTGCGGCAGGGCTTCGCCTACGAACAGTCGCGAGAGAGAGAGAGGTGGAGGGGCAGCAGTTGGCCGGCGGCTAGGGTTGGAGTAAGGAAGGCTGCGCCCCTGCCCCTCCTTATATGGGGGGCTGGCCGGCTGCCTTGGCCCCTCCTCCAAGTCCTAGGGCGGCGGCCTAGGGGGAAGAGTAGGGGGCAAGTCTCCCTCCCTCTTCTGGAAGGTTCCCTTAGGGTTTCCCCTAAGGGTTGGCCGGCTGGGCCTTAGGGGCCTTGTGCGCATGGCCCAAAGTGGCCAGGACACTTCCCCTTAGGCCCACATAGGCCTCCGATAAGTGGGCCCACATTGGTCCCACTCCGGAACCTTCTAGAACCTTCCGGTACAATACCGATAAACTCTGAAATGATTCCGGAATCCAAAAACTGCTTTCCTTTATATGAATCTTATTCTCCGGACCATTCCGGAACCTCTCGTGATGTCCTGGATCTCATCCGAGACTTCGACCAAAAACTCATAAACCAATTATCCATTCTATCCTAGCGTCGATGCACGTTAAGTGTGTGACCCTACGGGTTCGAGAATATGCAGACATGATCTTCTATCAATAATCAACAGCGGGATCTGGAAACCCATATTGACTCCCACATATTCATCGATGATCATATCGGATGAACCACGATGCCAGGATTCAATTAATCCCGTATATGTATTCCCTTCGTCACGCGATATTTTACTTGCCCGAGATTCGATCGTCGGTATCGTCATACCTAGTTCAATCTCGTTTCACAGCAAGTACTTTACTCATTCCGTAATCCGATATCACTTTGTGATTAACTCCTTAACCACGTGCTTGCAAGCGGTGTTGATATCGATTACCGAGTGGGCCCGAAGTATATCTCTCCGACTCGGGAGGGACAAATTCCATCTCGATACATGCAACCCAACAAGTACTTTCCGATCACCTGAGAGACACCTTTATGATCACCCTCACATAGGATGACGTTTGATGACCTCAAAGCTTTCTTCCGATACCAGGGAGTTGTATTATCTCATGGTCTAAGGAATACAATACTTGACATAGGAAAAAGCTTCGCAAAGATGAACACGATGACACGATCTAATTGCTCTGCTTTATTTGGGTCTGTCCATCACATCATTCTCCTAATGACATGATCTCATTATTAATTGACAACTCATGTCTATGGTTAGGAAACCTTAACCATCATTAATCAATGAGCTAGTCTAGTAGAGGCGTACTAGGGACACGGTGTTGTTCATAAACCACACAAGTATTAATGTTTCCGCTTAATACAATTATAGCATGGAGTATAAACATTATCATGAACAAGAAATATGATAATAACAATATTATTATTGCCTCTAGGGCATATTTCCTTCACCGTCATAAAAAGTGTGGAGAGTTTGGTTTGTTTGTTTGAACCTTGCTCTCTTTGGGAGTTGGTGATCTCATTCCTTATTATTTATTTCTTTCTCTTAAAATGAGATATGTCTTTGAGCATGTGTGTTTTAGTTATTCTTTATGCTCATTGGCTTTTGCTTGGTTCACTAGTTGAACTTTGGAGTCAATCTTGTGTTGATTTAATTCTTTGATATAATTTGGACAACCTTTTGTAGCTTCACAATTTTGTGTGCTCGCTTGTCCTTCTTGGTGTTTTGTCCAAATTGTATCTCCTTTGGCTCTTGAAAGTCTTGTGCATGCATATTTACTAAATGTATATTGTATGGCATGCTTTTGCTTTCTTTGATCAAATATATAGGAGAAGCTCCATCAAATCCTAAATCGGCTAAGATGTGCATGAAATTCAATTTCATATATATATGCACATATTTATGTGGAGTTTGTCCTATATGTTGTAGTTTCTAACTACTTTGGACCCAATGAGTTTGGGGACCATCTTGTACTTGAACTTTGTTTTAGGTACATGGAGATATATTGGTGCTTGTCTCAATAATAAGGATGAAGTGGTGACTAAATGATAATTTGAGGCAATCTAGGATTATTGAAGAACTCCTATCTACTACATCCTACCTTTAATATCTCGGTAACAAGTATCTTTTTATGCATACTTTTCTAGCATCCAACCTTGTGTAGGTTATTTCTTGTCATGGATATCTTTATTTGAAAATCATGTGGTTCTTGCAAGGATTCTAATGAAACCTCTTTATTGCAAATATGAGCAAGTTGAGATGAGGACATATTATTGGGAACATATAAAAATCATGCTCATGATTCTCCTATCCCATATATGTCAACTTAGCAATCTTTTTGCATATCAATTCCTCAATAAGCTCACATGTGCAATATTGATGAAATTGCAAATTTATTTCTTCCGTTTGGTATCCCTCGTTATGATACTTGTTGTTTTTATCAAAGCATCCCAACTATCTTCTTTCCCTTGTTGATATTTGTGATGTCTTTGACATGTTGGTGGTTGCAGTTTGTCAATATACAATAAGATAAATTGAGCCTTTGGCCATGCTTTAAAAGCAAAAATCTTATTGGTATATTGCATGACTTCATTTTGGATATCATGTTCTATTCTTAGTATCTATTTTGTGTGTACATGTTTCTTTATGATAATTATCTTTGTGATATTGTCTACTTAGAAACTTATACACATGAGAGATGATATCTCAGTATTTGATATCTTATTTGAACCTTATGTGTTGGGATGGAATGCTAAGCAATATCATTCATTGAAGACTATGTGGATGCTCTATGCTTATCCTTGTGTTAGTCTTATAATATTCTTTGTCATTCCTATCACACATTCCTTTGGTTGAGCCTTTTAATATATTGTCCCTTGCTTGTTGCCCAACCATTTGTTTGATGCAAGTGTAAGCTTAATTTCTTCTCTATGATCTCTTGCAAATGGTTGCATTTTAAATGTTATTGAGGGAGTGAGGATTCCATGTTGTGCAAATTGTATTCAAATACAAACATTCCAATTTTTGCACGTACCTTGAGGAGCTTCCTCATTTCATTTAAAGCATCATTTTGCGGTTAGCATAGTATTTAATTTCACTTGGTATCATTTTGTTTTGAATAATATTGAGGGAGTGATGATTCCATGTGTGTGCACCTTATACTTCAAATCAAATAGAATATTTTATGCACACACCTTGGGGAGCTTCCTCATATTATTTAGAGCACCTTTTCGATCTGATCATAATATCTTTATTCAATTTGTTCTTTGGATTGTTTGATTGCTCTCTTCATTTGTTGAAGTTTATCCATCATGTTATCTTATTTTTTTTGCAATCTTTGATCCTCTATAAAGTTTTGTTTCCTTCATATATTTGTCTTTGTATATGTGCATGTGTCTTCACTTATTTCTTTTGGATATGCACACCGTTTTGGACGAACTCACACTATATTGGCCTTCTAAGTTTTTCGCCCATTTTGGCAATGGATGCCAATGGGGGAGAAGTTTCGAGGGTTTAAAGGGAATTGGCTTTTATGCTTCGGTTTGTTCTTAAGCATTTGCCTTGCATGCTTTGCATGGTTGAGTATATAGCAGAAACTCCACCAACAACCTTGGTTCGCAATATATGCAATGAAATCAAGATCATTCACACGTGCATAGATTGTGGGGGGGGGGAGGGGGTTGCTCTATATATGGTGGTTTTACTAACATCACATACTTTTGTAGTATTTGATGTTAGTACAACCATTTTGGTTCTTTGAATTCATTATATAAACCCTCTCAAAGAGATTGTCATCAATTACCAAAATGGGGGAGATTGAAAGATCATATCGAGCCCCATGTGTGGTTTTGGTAATTAATGACAATCCCTATGGACTAATGGTTGATCCAAAGATTGGTCTTAAGGGAGTTGAGCTTATGTCAAGTGTGTCTTGAAGAATAAGATTGAGTGAGCTCTCATGTGTATCCTCAAGACACTATCATTATGGAAAAAGAAGAATTGATTCGAGGATTGATCAAGTCAAAGCGCAAGTTCAAGATGAGCAACTAGAAGAGAACATATGCTTGAAGCTTGCCATCTATATTGTGATCATGGATATGTGAATATATGCTTAAAGAGAGTCTCTTCCATAGTAGAGTATGGGGGAGCAATCCGCAAGACTTCACCAAGCAAGCTCAATCAAGAAAGGTGGTCCAACTTGAGAAGATCAAGATCGTCATTATCCACCTCAAGTGGAATGCTCAAGGCAAAGGTATGATAGTGTTAGGGTTTCTTTCTTACCGGTCTCATGGTGTTAGTTGTGAGACCGGGTTATAGGATCGGTTGCCGTACTATCAAGAGGGGCTCTCGAGTGAGTAACTTAATTGTATCGTTCGGAGAGAGCTCAAACCTTTGCATACTTGGCATCATCTTTCTTGGTTTTCATTTGGGTTTTATCCATGTGAGGTTTTAGAGCTTGTGGTTATTTCCATGACAAGCTCTAGCTCACCAAAAACGGATTTTGCATGAAACTCTTATTGCGTTTTTGATGTTTGGAGGTTTTACCGATTTGTCTTCAAAGAGAAGTCAAACCTTTTATCATTTGGTTTCATCCTCCTTTTTAGGGCTATGATTTTTCTATGAATTAAGTTGTAGAGCTCGTTGTGGTGATTCCAACGAGCCCAAGATCATCGAAAACGGAGTCCGGATGAAAAAGTTATCACCGTTTTCGTATTGCAATTTCTGCAAGCTCGAATTTCTGCTAAGGACTTTTGTGGGCATCAATCAGATGGGGGGCCGGATTTTTGGCCAGTTTTGGCCGGATAATCCGCCCCCCCCACCCCCGGATTATTTGGCCAGTTTTAGCCGGATAATCTGGCCTGGTACACTGTAACGGTCATTTTTATGGGAGGGGGTATAAATACCCCTCCCCTTCTTCCTCCTTGGAGTTGGTTGCTTGTCTCTCTCTCCTCCATTGTTTTGACCTTCAAGAGCTTGCAATTACTCTCTATCCCTCCCATATTTCTTGAATCTTGTTGAGGGATTTGAAAGAGAAGATCTAGATCTACAACTCCACCAATCAATCTCTCCTCTAAGTGAGGGGAACATCTTGGGATCTAGATCTTGGAGACTTGTGTGGTTTTCCTCTATTTGTTCTTCTTCTCATATATCTCCATAGCATTAGTTGCTTTGGTGAAATTTGGGTGAGAAGGATTTGAGCACTTTGTGTTCTCTTGCCATTGCATAAGTTGCATCGGTTTGAGTTCTCCCCGGAGATTTGAGTAAGTGAAAGTTTGTGAGTTTATTACTCTTGGGTTCTTGGAGCCCTAGACGGCTTTGTGGCTTTGTGGTGCCTTGGTGGCTATCCTTGGGAGCCTCCAATTAAGTTGTGGATTTGTGCCCCAAGATTTGTGTAAAGGCCCGGTTCCGCCTTGAGGAACCCCTTAGTGGAAGAGTGAGCTAGGCCTTTGTGGCGCAAGCTCACACCGGAGAATAGGGTGAGGCCTTTGTGGCGATACCACACCCCTCCAATGAGACGTACTCCCTTTCAAGGGAGGAACTCGGGAATACATCATCATCTCCGCGTGCCTCGATTATTTCTATATCTGAGCTCTTTACTTATGCACTTTACATTGTGATAGCCTTCGTGCTTGAAGTCATATATCTTGCTATCACCTTGTTACTTGTATTGCTTACCATAAGTTATTGGTGCACATAGGTGAGCCTAGTTTATTTAGGTTTTGTGTGCTTGACAAAATAAACGCTAGTTTAATTCCGCTTTTGTTAAAGCCATTCATAAAATTTGATATCGCCTATTCACCCCCCCCCCCTCTAGGCGACATCTGTGTCCTTTCACGGGTGCCGTAACCTAATTTACGCGGAGCCGCTGCTCGGTTTCTGAAGTCTTCTTTCGCCGTTCTTCTTTCACCATGCAAACAGGCAAAGCCCTGTTGGCGAATACTCTCCACCATAGACACCACGTGAAAGGATCGATACAGGCGACTAGAGGGGGGTGAATAGGCGCTAAGTCAATTTTTAATCTTTTTCAATTTTAAGGCTTGACACAAAGTAAATTCACTAGATGTGCAACTAGATGAATTTCCTATAAGTGACAAGCATGCAAGTAAATAAGTAACTAGCAAGATACAAGTAAGAGAAAGAAATAACCGAAGAGTGGAGACCGGAGACACGAGGATGTATTCCCGTATCTCATTCCTTTTGAGGGGAAGCACGTCCGGTGAGCAAGCCACATAGGCTAGCTCGTTTCCACTAAGTGGTAGTATTGGGAGAACCAACCGAATCCCTTACATGGAGCTTGGGGCACGCATCCACAACTCAATTGGAGGCTCCCAAGAAAGCTACGGAGGCTAGAACACCACAAAGACGAGTTAATCAACCAATTACAATACCTAGGGTCTCAAGAACCCCTAGGCACAAATTCTCGAAGCAAATGGAGAGGGAAATGAAATTCCTTTGGTGAAGATGTAGATCAGTGCCTCCTCCTTCAATCCTCCAAAGATCAAGAGCTTTAGTTGGCCAGAATAGGAGATCTATGGAATTTAGTGTTTTGCAATGGGGGTAGGCGAGAGCTTCAAAGATGAACAATGGTAGGTGAAGTTCTAACACTACCCCAGCTAGGAGAAGGGTATTTATATGGGGTTGGAAATCTGGCCGTCGGAAGCAGCTCACGACAAAGTTCGGCCATAAGTTCGGCGCCGCCGAAGTGCAGGTCGGACGGCCTGGTGGTCAGTCCGGCGGGACCGGACTGGAGACCGGAATGTCCGGTGGCCCGCCAAAAAGTTTCGGCCCTGCACCGAAACATGTGCCAGACTAGTAGTTCGTTGCACGCCGGACTTGTCCGGTCTGCCGTCGGATGGTCCGGCCTGGAATCCGGTCTGGGCCAGACCTGGGGCCGAACTAGACAGCTTCCGGGAGAAATTCCACCGACCTACTTTTGAGCATAAAAACCCCATCACCTGTGAACTAAAACATGTATGCATACTTTTCAAACATTAGTTCACACAAAGAATAATCATTTCATCGTTAATCAAAATAATAGAAATGGACAAATGTCCTTTCAATCCCCCCTTTTTTGATTTATGATGACAAACTAAGATAGAGTCTGAAATTCCTTATAAGATAGTGAGAAGGCTCCCCAATAACATATGCACATGGTTGAATTTGTGTTTGGAATGCAAGGTGCAACACTTTAACATGATGAGCTCCTCCACTATCTTTAGGAACAATGCATGGCATAGAAAAGATAATAACATGCATAGCTAGAATGATACGCAAGCATATAGTGATATCCAAGTACATAATTAAGGATACAAACTTGTCCACACACGAATTTAAGGTTCAAGGAGTTCGAGAGATAAAACAGCAAATGAAAACGCAAATGGACACACGCCACATAAGAACCAAATAAAATGAAGCTAGGCTTGTGTCACTCAACGTTATTACTAGAGACTCTACACTCTTCTTCCCCTTCGGAATCGAAACACCAAAAAGGGACAAGAGAGTAGATGATTCTAGTGCTCAATAGTCTTCACTCGGAGCACGAGGAGAGGAAGTGTGAGAGCCACCATCTTCATATTCGCGGGCACCTTCATCTTCATCAACATCATCTGGCACATAGGGTGGCGCAAAGTCTTCAAAGTCGTTGAACATGTCTTCATCAAGAGGCGGCATGACGAAGTTGACATAGAGAACCGGTCCAAATCATGTCCAATAGGAGGGACAACACTGCCCCTAGCAGCCAAGAAATCATTCTACCTCCTCCGAGTCTCCTGACTCATCTCCATACTCTTGTGAGCCACATCATATGTGCTGCAACACATGTCCCACATGTTCTTGAAGAACGCGGCGAGACCCTTCTTGTGAGAGGACCGATGGCGGGGATGAGAGCTAGTTCCAGAACCCGAAGCACGGTGAGGATCAAGAGCAGCCTTGGTGCGACCTTCAGCCCTAGAAGATATCATCCCTGTAACATCCTCATAAGTGCCACGAAGTGGCAAAGTGTAGGTATCCATCTCAAGGATCTGTCCACGCACCACACTATTAGGGGCCCTTTCATTGATCAAACACCGGACAAACTGGCAATAGTTGGGAGTGATACGCTTCATGGAGGATCTCTTGATTTCCTAAAAGATGAAGTCACAGCCATGAATCTTCCTGAGTTTCTGGGGCTGGAAATAGAATAACAGATTCCTATGGTAGCCCCTGACACTCGCATCATCCCCAGCCTTGCTCCCAAGATTGCAATGAAAGAGCTTCGCAAGAGCATTGTAGTAGTAGTACATCCCTGAAATGGCAGGAGCAGGGTGGACTGGTTCACCAGGATAGAAGATGTTAGAGATCTTCTCTGTGGCTAGGGCCGGCTGAGAGTGGATCTTGAAGCCACTTGCCCTATCATCACCATAATCCAAGGTGGAGCAAAAATCAGCAAAAGTGGCAGAGTGCACATCCTGGCCAGTCATCCAAGTGAAAGACTCCTCTGGATCCTCATGGAAGTGGACGGTGCAAAAGAACTGACGAATCGCCAAAGGCTGAATAGGCTCCTAAAGAGTGACAAGGTCAAGGATATCCATCTTGACAAGAGCCTTAGGGATGAAGCGGAAGTCTCCATCGACATACTACTTGAAGTGTTCAGTGTCAAGGGCTTTGGAATTCACATATAACCCACTCTTCATGTGCTCCTGAGCATCATAGTAGTCATCCCACATGGCTCTCTGAGATTCAGTCCAGAACAGCTTGTCACTACCAGTGTAGTACGGGTTCTCCTTCCGAAGGCGATGCCAAGTGTTGATATGTGCTGAGCCCAGATTCTCTATGATCTCCTTCTCCTTCTCCACATCAATCGGACCAAGGTGGATGCCATTTCCCCTCTTGGACGGGTTTACCCCACGAGGATGAACAATCTTTGTCTTCAATGGCTTCGCTACAGCAGCAGAACTACCACCACCCATAGCAGACTTCCCTGTATGATGAGAACTGGCATGACGCGGAGGTCGTCCCCCAGTCTCATCAAGCTTCCTCTTCTTCATCTCAAACACTATGGCTTCTTGAGCATCATCAATACAGAAGTCACTGTCCTCGGTAGAGTGCTCAGAGTCTGAAAACGCAAGCACAAAAATGAAACAAACACCTGATAAAGATACATGTCACACAAAAAAGGGACTCAAAGATGTGTAGGAACAAGTGCAAGTTTGAATGAAAATTGGACACAGGGTGATTCGGCGCCAGGTCCGGCCGGACCGAGCTAGCCGCCAAACAGTCCGGCGCCAGGTCCGGCACGCACCGGACTGACCGCCAAATCACATTCGACTCGAAACTGCATCCATGTGTCCAAACATTCCTCAAATTTGACTCAAAACTTGTGTCTACTCACTTTAAGAGAACAATGATGCCATGGAAATGAACTAGGCCATCTATATGAAAGAAACCCTAACCAATCTACCCCTATAAAAAGACATCCTAACCCTAGGTACACCCTAGATCTACTCATACAAGAGCATGAACAAATCAGGAGCAATACAAGGGCTAGAGGAAGGAGAGGATCAAAAGGGGATACCCGAAGACATGGTGCACTTGGAGAGGAGGACAAGTCCCGATCTCACAATGCGGTCGATGAAACACGAATCCCTTCAGTAGAAGGCCTCCAAGTCACCCGATCTCCACCCAATCTAAGTTTGGAGAGGTTTGGTTGGGTGGAGGGACTAGGAGGAGGGAAATCTTGAGGGGGCGGCGGCCATGGAGATGGGGGCGGGCATGGGGAAGGAGATGGAGTGAAAAAAACTATTGTGAAAGGGGTCTCCGCGAGTTTAAGTAGGAACAATAGATTTGGCGATAAGTCCGGCGCCGCCAGACTGGGGACCAGACAGATCCGGCGTCCACCGGATAGTTTTGGCCTAGGGCCAAACCGACTCCTAGTATAATGGTTCGGCGCCCTGCCGAAACGATCCGGCCCACCACCGAATGGCCCGGCGCCAGGTTCGGCCTCCGCCGGACTGGCCGCCGAAAATGCAGAAGGCTGAAAAACTTGGATATTTGGCATGGAATTTTTTGAAAAAGGAGTGTGACATGTGCACAATAGAGAAATAGGTGTGCGAAAGAAATTAACAACCAATAAACTCATTTGCAAGAAATCCAACTCAACTTGCATGCCTCACTAAAGAAGACAACAAAAATCACAAGGTTTGGAGACATGCAAGGGCGGGGGATTTCTCCCCTATGTGTGAGCACAAATGTCATGACACTGCGAAGAGACATGCTTGGGCTCAAGTGACATTTGGTCTTATGATGTCGCACTTGAGTATGCATCGTGCCATTAATTGACACGATGACTATCCTCAACTATGCGCATCTAGACTAGAGGAACACGCTATATTGCAAGAGTCAATGATATTCAACTCATGCCTCAACTCTCGAAATCTTGCTTCATCAAGGGGCTTCATGAAAATGTTGGCGAGTTGGTCTTGTGTACCTATATAAGATAGGTTAATCTCACCTTGGTTGACATGGTCCCGGATGAAATGGTGGCGGATCTCGATGTGCTTGGTCTTGTTGTGTTGAACCAGATTATGAGCAATCTTGATGGCACTATCATTGTCACACAAGAGTGGCACCTTGTCAAAGTGAATACCATAATCCTCCATGGTTTGCCTCATCCAAAGAAATTGAGCACAACAACTCGTGACCGCCACATACTCGGCTTCGGCGGTGGAGAGAGACACGCAATTTTGCTTCTTAGAAGACAAACTAACCAATGACCTACCAAGAAATTGGCAAGCCCTAGAAGTTGACTTCCTATCCACTTTGTCTCCCGCCCAATCCAAATCCGAGTACCCAATAAGCTCAAAGCTTGATCCCTTCGGGTACCAAAGGCCAAAAGTTGGGGTATCAATCAAATATCGAAAGACTCTTTTGATCGCCATTAAATGGCTTTCCTTAGGGGCGGCTTGATATCGTGCATACATTCCCACACTAAGCATGATATCCGGTCTAGATGCACAAAGATAGAGCAAAGAACCAATCATAGAGCGATAAAGTTTTTGATCCACTTCTTTACCATTAGGATCGAGGTCAAGAGTAACCTTTGTAGGCATGGGAGTCTTGCTCCCTTAACTCTGGAGTCCATCTTGAATTTCTTGAGCATGTCTTGGGTGTACTTGGCTTGATTAATAGCCTCCCCTTAATTGCCTCACTTCAAATCTAAGAAAGAATTTCAACTCCCCCATCATAGACATCTCAAATTTGTCGGTCATTAGCCTCACAAATTCATCATTGAAAGATTTGTTATAAGAACCAAAAATGATGCCATCTACATAAAGTTGGCATATAAAAAGCTCCCCATTAACTTTCTTAGTAAAAATAGTGGGATCAATGAGGCCTATCTCAAACCCACGGTCTACAAGAAGCTCTCTAAGATGCTCATACCATGCACGTGGGGATTGTTTAAGGCCATAGAGTGCCTTATCGAGCTTGTAGACATGGTTAGGAAAGTTAGGGTCCTAAAAGCCTGGGGTTGCTTTACATATACTAACTCATGTAAAGGACCATTTAAGAAAGCACTCTTCACATCCATTTGTTGCTGTCGGTGTTTTGGATACCGGGGTATCCCGATCCACCTGCTCCTGGGCCCCGTCATCAGCCCATCTTCAGCCCAGGGGAGAATAAACGACTCAAGCTACAGAGAAGACCCTCACGAGGAGGCGCCTCATGAGGAGAACGACGGTGGAAAACGCTAAGGACCAGAAGACCTCCTCACGAGCCACCGCTGGTGAGGAGAGGGACCAAGTCCACGCCAGCTCAGCACGTTCGCATGCGGAGCAAGAAGGTGAAGGACAGAAGACCGCGTACCGCCCACGCTACCCCCGACAGGGAGGAGACCAACTTTCGCTGTGCCTGCCCAAAGCGGCACAGTGGTTGTTGGCCACCCCCCTAAAAATAGCGTGGACGGTGCAGGGCGCCAGAGGAAGACGTCAGCTTCCTCCACCCACTTCTGTGGACCGGCGCCACTACCCTACGAAGACCACGTCTACAGAAGAGTGTAGTCTACAGCTGTCCGCCCTCCTTGGCCGTGTGTGTGGCAACCCCTTCCCCAAGAAGATAAGGGGAAGGAGGACCTTGGCGCTATAAAAGGAGGGGAGGCCACCCCTTAGATGGGATCGGATCTTCCCCAAGTTGCTAGCTGGGCACGCAGGTTCTTCAACCTCTGGCCAGCTAGAACTCTGTAACCAAGACCTTGTACTCCTCGCGAGGTGTCGCGTTGCAATACAAGAAGGCAGGAAGTAGGGGCGTTACCTCACCACGAGGGCCCTGAACCTGGGTAAAGCTCGGCGTCTCTCTCTGCAGTGCGTAGTGCGTTCGACAGCTCGAGACTTCCATCACCGTGCTTCGTTGCGATCCTAGATCTCACACGTTCAGCCCCCTGCGTTCGAATCTTTGGGTCCGTCGCGTGGTACCCCGTGTTCTCGCGACACGAAATCCATCGACAGTTGCAACTTAAAATTATGATGTGAAGCATAAGCAAGAAGGATACAGATGGACCCAAGGCGAGCCACAGGTGCAAAAGTCTCTCCATAGTCAATGCCTTCAATTTGAGAGTACCCTTGAGCAACCAAACGAGCAATGTTCCTTACAACGATCCCATTTGCATCTTGCTTGTTCTTGATGATCAACTTGGTTCCAATGACATTGCGGCAATCCTCGGGCTTCTCCACTAATTACCACACTCTGTTGCGCTCGAAGTTATTGAGATCTTCGTGCATGGCTTCCACCCAATCTGGGTCTTCAAGCGCTTCAAAGACCTTTTGAGGTTCCACACAAGAGATATAGGCATGGTGGCTACTAAAGTTGGCCAATTGTCTCCTTGTGGACACCCCTTTTCTTACACTTCCAATCACACTCTCCATGGTATGGCTACCTTTCTAGAGAGTTGATGCTATCTTCTTAGCACGGCGAGCTTGAGCTTCTTCAAGAGACTCTTGAGAAGCCACTTGGTCATCACCACGGTTTTGGTCCTCGCCTTGACCTTCATCTTGAGCTTGCTCTTGTTATTGAGCTTGCTCATCATCTTGAGCTTGATCTTGATCACCATTTGGTGAAGAATCACCACCATGCACATGGTCTTGATCTTGATCATGCTCACTTGGTTGAGGATCTTGAGCTTGTCTTTGGCTAGCATTAAACGGGCCTTGTAGAGCTTGTTGTGTTTGAGAGGGTGAAGGCTCCACTTGAGTAGAGCATAGCACTTCTCCTTCCGCCAAAAGGTGTTCCTCAATGGGTATGAGATGTCCCACACCCATTCTTCTAATGGCATGAGGAGGTATTTCGTCACCTACATCAAAAACACCACGTTGCTCCACATGGGAGCCGTCATTCTCGTTGAATCTCATGTTAGAAACTTCAACAACACGAGCAGACTCTTTGTCAAAGATTCTAAAGGCGTGAGATTCGGTGGCATAGCCAACAAAAGTACCATCAAGAGCTTTCGAATCAAATTTGGACAAATGAACATCTTTCTTAAGATAGTAGCACTTACAACCAAACACCCGGAAGTACTTGATATTGGGCTTGTTGCCGGTAAGTATTTCATAAGGAGTATTGTTCAATCCCTTGCGGAGATATAACCGATTTGACGTGTGACACGCAATATGGATGGCTTCGGCCCAAAATTTATACGGATATTTGAATTCCGCTAACATGGTCCTAGCCATATCAATGAGAGTCCGGTTCTTCCGCTCGGCTACACCATTTTGTTGGGGAGTGTAGGGAGATGAATATTGATGGCGAATCCCCTCATTACTAAGAAAATCATTCAAGGTGTAGTTCTTGAACTCGGTGCCATTGTCACTTCGGATCATCAATATGTCTTCACCATATTGACGTTGCACTTCATTGGTGAAATCTTTGACGGTTTGTTGGGTCTCATGCTTGTATGCTAAAAAATAAACCCAAGTGTATCTTGAATAGTCATTGACAATCACCAAACAATACTTCTTTCCTCCTAGACTTGCATAAGAGGGAGGGCCAAAGAGATCCATGTGAAGGAGCTCTAGCACCCTCTTAGATGAAATGATGGTCTTGCTAGGATGAGGAAGTTCATGCATCTTTCCTTCAATGCAAGATCTACACACACGATATTTAGAAAAGGTTAGATTGGTTAGTCCTAGGATGTGGTTGCCTTTGTGGAGACTTTGCAAAGTTCTCATATTGACGTGGCCTAGCCAGCGATGCCAAAGCCATCCCACGTCAACTTTAGCCATTAGGCAAGTCGCGGCTTTACTGGTCTTCTTCGAGAAATAAGCCATTTTTGACATGCCCAACATGAGCTACATTAAGAGACTTGCTCCACAAAAGAAACACAATCCCAACATCAAAGAAAGTTGCAAAACCCATATTAGCAAGTTGAGCTATGGAAAGTAAATTATATGAAAGGGACTCAACAAGCATGACATCTTCCAAGGTAACATTGTGAGAGACAACAACCTTGCCGAGACCCAATACCTTTGACCTTGAAGAATCCCCATAGGTGATGTAGCCCGCAGTGGATGAACTGGTGCGGAGCTCCTTTACCATTTCTTTGCTCCCGGTCATAAGATTGGTAGAACCACTATCAATTATCCATTGACCACCATCGGAAGCAAAGCCCTACAAGAGATCAAGTCTTGATTTTAGGTCCCCATTTATCAATGGGTCCTCTTTTGTTAGTGACAAGGGTCTTTGGAACCCAAATAGACCATGCAACATATTCATTTGATGATCCAACAAATTTGGCATAGACATGCCCATCATGTGCACGGCAAAGGACATAAGAAGGATTATATTTTCCTGCAAAGTTGTTATGATTAGGCATAGCCTTCTTGGCATTCCCAACAACTTCCCTCACCTCCTCAAAGACATTACCATTCTCATCATAGCATATTTCATTAGGGATATGCTTCTTTAATGAGGGAGGAGGTGCAGGGACACTTTTCTTGTACTTCTTCTTCTTCTTGGACTTGGAGGCATATCCAAGTCCCGTCTTGTCACCATGTTGCTTTTGAGCATTCAAAAGCTCAACAAGCTTCTCATTTCCCTTTGGGGGAACTTTCTCACAAGAGGGGTTAGTTGAGCATGAACTTGCAACAAAGGTGCTAGAAATAGACTTGGTTGCTTCATTAGCAATTATAAGATTTAGTTTCTGATTTTGAAACCTAAGCTCATTAGCAACGGATTGAGCAATATCACGATCACTTTTAAGTTTATCAATATCCAAATTATGAGATTTTATAAGACACAACTTGGATGTCTCAAGTGCCACCCTTAGGTCTTGCTCTTCCTCAAGAGATTGAGTAAGAGAGGCAATTTTATCGGCATAGTCACGAGCATGACCCTCTAGCTCAAAAATGTGTTCATCATTTTTATCATTTATTTAGAGGGCCTCATTACATTGATGTAGGAGAATCTCAAAGCGTGCTTTGGTCTCCCCATGCAAGGTTGACATGAAAATGTCCATTTCATTTAGATCATCATCATCACCACATTTTTCAATACAATCCATCAAAGATAAGATTTTAGGTATGATGGGTGTGAGAGGAAGTGATACCTTTGTAGCGTGAGACATAAGACAAGTCGCATTGTGGTTGGTGCGCTTTGATTCATTTGCGGAAGCGAAAAGGGATGATGAAGAGGTAGGTTGGGCAATGGCAATGGCGACCCTTCCTACTTCCTCATCATCACTTGCATCATCCCCGGAGAGATATTCTTCTTGTGTCGTCAAAGCGTGAATTGGGACGACTTTCTTCTTGTCAGAGTTCCTTGGTGGGTATGACTTGGTCTTCATCTCCTTGTGGACAAGTCTTCCATTGTGATCTTTCACTCTTTCATAAGGACACTCCACAACGAAGTGGTTTTGGTTACCACAATTGTAGCAAGTCCTCACTCTACTTGTGGCCTTTGGATTGGAGGGGCTAGATGACCTCCACTTCTTCATGAATGCCCTTTGAGCAAGAGCCATGTGCTCGGCATGAGCATACTTCATATCCTCGGGACTTCCACTCATTATCTCTTCCTCTTCCACCAAACTTGCTTCTTCATGATATGAAACTTTTGCCTTCGAAGCAAGGTTAGGAGCATGAACTCCACGTGCACGGGCGAGAGCATCATCCGCATTCTTCTCGAAAATCTTTCTTGCAACAATCTCTTGCAAGATGTCATGAGCGGTCATCTTCCAAAAGTTGGAATCTCCCTTGATTGAGTTCATTGTATCTTTCATGAATGGAAAGAGAGCTTGGAAGAACTTCCTCTTCATCCATTTCCCATCACATTGGGTAGAGCCAAGATCAATTAGCTTCACTTGAAGTGCCGAGAGGTGCCTATGGAGTTCTTCGGGGGTTTCACCATCAAGCATGGCAAAGTTGTCCGCTTCATTGTGAGCTTCATCAAACTTGGATTCTTGAATGCTCTTGTTTCTGATGAATAGGTTGGTGAGAGCATCCCAAGCTTCCTTGGCAGAGGAGATGGATCGAACAAATGCCTTGTACTTCTTGGAGAGTGATATGTGGATGAGATGCAAGGCGGAGGAATTGAGTTGCTTGTCGATGAGCTCCCAAGGTAGCAAGTTGTTCAAGTCCTTGGAAGATGGATGAAATCCCTACTCAATGATTCTCTAAAGCTCAATAGACACAAAGTTTATGTGAGAGCGTATGTTATCTTGCCAATTGGCAAAGCTAGAAGCATCAAGTGGTGGTGGTGGACCGTATGAAGCAAGGTGTGGCATTTGGAGGTGTCTCCTGGAGACATAGCTCGTAGGATGTGGAACTTCTGAGCTATGTCCCCTAGATGTGTTACCTTTCTTGGAGGCAACCTCGTCGCCCTCAACCTCTTCAACCTTCTCCGGATCAACTCGTTTAAGGGTGGCTTATCCAGGGTTTCAACCGGAGTCGGTAGAGTGGTACTTGACGTCCCACTAGTGAGGGCATCGAGTTGAGTTTTCTTGACTTTCAATGACTACCATCATGGCCTCCATTCGGGTCATTAGGTTATTAAGATCCGCCTTAGTGGCGGGCACCTTGTCGCCCATAATCTCTTAGGCGATTAAGCCCAATCAAAGAGCCCTTGCTCTGATACCAATTGAAAGGATCAATACGGGTGACTAGAGGGGAGGTGAATAGGCGCTAAGTCAATTTTTAATCTTTTTTCAATTTTAAGTCTTGACACAAAGTAAATTCACTAGATGTGCAACTAGATGAATTTCCTATAAGTGACAAGCATGCAAGTAAACAAGTAACTAGCAAGATACAAGTAAGGGAAAGAAATAACTAAAGAGTGGAGACCGGAGACACAAGGATGTATTCCCGTAGTTCCTTACTTTTGAGGGGAAGTACGTCTACGTTGGAGAGGTGTGGTGACACGGAGTCCACCACCGCCACGAAGGCTCACCTTGTTCTCCGATGAGCAAGCCACGGAGGCTAGCTAGTTTCCACTAAGCGGTGGTATTGGGGGAACCAACCGAATCCCTTACACGGAGCTTGGGGCACGCATCCACAACTCAATTGGAGGCTCCCAAGAAAGCCACGGAGGCTAGAACACCACAAAGACGAGTCAATCAACCAACTACAATACCTAAGGTCTCAAGAACCCCTAGGCACAAATTCTCCAAGCAAATGGAGAGGGAAATGAAATTCCTTTGGTGAAGATGTAGATCGGTGCCTCCTCCTTCAATCCTCCAAAGATTAAGAGATTTGGTTGGCTAGAATAGGAGATCTATGGAATTTGGTGTTTTTGCAATGGGGGTAGGTGAGAGCTTCAAAGATTAACAATGGTAGGTGAAGTTCTAACAGTACCCCAGCTAAGAGAAGGGGTATTTATATGGGGGTGGAAATCTGGCCGTCGGAAGCAGCTCACGATGAAGTTTGGCCATAAGTTTGGCACCGCCAAAGTGCAGGCCGGACAGCCCGGCGGTTAGTCCAACGGGACCGGACTAGAGACCGGACTGTCCGGCGGCCCGCCGGAAAGTTTCGGCCCCGCACCGAAACACACGCCAGACTAGTAGTTCATTGTGCGCCGGACTAATCCGGTCTGCCACCGGATGGTCTGGCCTGGAATCCGGTCTGGGCCAGACCTGGGGCCAAACTGGACAGCTTCCGGGAGAGAATTCCACCGGCCTTCTTTTGAGCATAAAAACCCCATCACCTGTGAACTAAAACATGTATGCATACTTTTCAAACATTAGTTCACACAAAGAATAATCATGTCATCGTTAATCAAAATAATAGAAACGGACAAATGTCCTTTCACCACGCCGTCGTGCTGTCGATCCCATCTACCATTCCACCATATCTCGCTGGACTGGGGAGGTGGAGTCGTTGGTGTGCTGCACGTGTGCATCTCTCAGAGGCGTCGCCAGTTGCGGTGTTGGATCGGATCGGATCGCGAGGAGGAGAAAGCTAGTACGACTACATTATCCTTGCTCTGTTGAACATTTCCGCTGTGCGATTTCTTCAAGGGTATGAAGATCTCAACTGTCTCTCTCATTGATTACATCTCCTAGATTAGATATTGGCTTTCTTGTTTGCATCCGTAGGAATTTTTTTGATTTACTATGCTGCAAAACCCTTTAGTGGTATCAGAGCTAGATCTATGCGTAGATGTGTTTCACGAGTAGAACGCAACATGCTTGTTGCGGACGTTGATGTTTTTGTTGCAAGTTTCTTTTCGTGTACTTCTTGATGTCGCGACATAGTGAGATTGAAGTGGCCCAGGCCAACCTTACGCGACTGCGTTGGCAAGACCGGCTACGTTGTGGGTGTCAGTTTCTCTCACTATAGTTTTCATCGGATTTACAACAAGTCTTTGGCAACACTAATATCACCATTGTGGCTTTGCGTAGGTAAGAATATTTCTTATGCGTAGCTCCCATAAGCCACATAAAACATGCAATCAACAAATTAGAGGCATCTAACTTGTTTTGTAGGGAGTGTTTGTGATATGGTATGGCCACAAGATGTGATGTGTATGATATATGTGATGTATGCGATGATCATGTTTTGTAATGTTTCACGACTTGCATGTCGATGAGTACACAACCGGCAGGAGCCATATGGTTGTCTTTATAATTTTGTATGACCTGCGTGTCAACTTCTTATATGCCATATAATAGCTTTACTTTATCGCCAAGTAGTTAGCAATAGTTGTAGTTGCTATTCTTGGTGGAGGCAATCATGATGGAGTGATGGCGATCATGCCGGTGCGCACAAGATGGAGATCATTGCGTGAAGATTGGCTATACCATGTCACATAAATTTTATGCATGTGATGTTTATCCTTTGTGTATCTTTTTATGCTTTGATCGCGACAATAGCATTATAAGATGGTTCCTCACTTAAAGATCAAGATAAAATTGTGTTCTCCCTCGTATGCGTTGTTGTGAAAGTTTGTCGTTTTGAAGCATCTCGTGATGATTGGATGTGGTAAACTCTACGTTCACATATAACGGTGCAAGCCAGTTTTGCACATGCGGAGATACTTGGGTTTGACTTGACGAGCCTAGCATATATAGACATGGCCTCGGAACACATGAACCAAAAGGTTAAACATGAGTCATATGAATGATATGATCGGAACTTCGTTGTCCACCATTGAAACCACATCTCTTCTCGTGAAGATCGGATTAGGTGTGGTGAATTTGGATCGTGTTCACTAAACAACTTGAGGGATGTTTAGTGGGAGTTCATCTAGTAATTTGATTAAGTTGAACTAATTATCCTGAACGTAGTCTAAATTGTACTTGCAAATTTTATAGATCAAATGGCTAAGTCCAACTTCAACTTGAACGTGTTTGCTGAGAAAGAAAAGCTTAAAAATAATGGGTCTAACTTCACCAACTGCTTCCGCAATCTGAGGATCATTCTCGCTGGCGGACAAAAAGCCGACGTACTAGAGAAAGCGCTAGGTAACCTCCTGCTACGGATGCGTCGGCTGATGAAAAGGCTGTTTATCTGTCGCGCAAAGATGATTATAATGTGATTAAGAGTACCATGTTGTTTGCTATGGAACCGGAGCTTCAAGATCGTTTTGAGGAGTTCAGCGGGCCTTTTGAGATACTTAAGGAACTGAAAACCATGTTTTAGACTCAAGCCCGTTCTGAGAGATATGCGATCTCTGAGAAGTTCTTTAACTGCAAGATGGAGGAAGGGAGTTCCGTTAGTGAGCACACCATAAAGATGTCGGGCTACACCTGACTCCTTGAGCAACTGGACTGAAAGATTCCAGAAGAGCTCAAGATTGACATAGTTCTGCAATCACTCCCCCTAGCTACAAAGGCTTTGTAGTTACTCATAATAAAATTGGTACCAGTGATATGATCATTGAGCTCTTCGCAAAGCTGAAAGCTACGGAGGTGGATATGAAGAAAGATAATCATGTGTTGATGGTCAACAAGACCACTAGCTTCAAGAAAGCTAAGAGTGCAAAGGGATCCTTCAAGAAAGGCAGCGGCAAGCATGTTGCCCCTACTAAGAAGAAGCTCAAGTATGGACCTAAGCTGGACACTGAGTGCTTCTATTGCAAGGACAATGGTCACTGGAAGCGCAACTGCCCGAAGTACTTAGCAGACAAGAAGTCTGGCACCATTAAAGGTATATTTGATATACATGTTATTGATGTTTACCTTACTAGTGCTCGTTGTAGTGCTTGGGTATATGATACTAGCTAGTTCAGTTGCTAATATTTGTAACTTGAAACAGGAACTACGGAATAGACGACGGCTGGCAAGGGACGAGGTGACGATGCGCGTCGGCAATGGATCAAAAGTTAACATGGTGGGCGTCGACATGCTCTCCTTAGTTTTACCTTCGGGATTAGTTTTAAACCTTAATAAGTGTTATTACGTGCCTATGTTGAGCACGAACATTATATCTAGATCGTGTTTATTGCAAGATAGTTATTCATTTAAATCTGAGAATAATGGTTGTTCTATTTATATGAACTAGCAGGGTACCCGCGCATTTGCGCGGCTAGATTTAGTTATGCTTTATTTGTCTATCATATTCAATATATCATGCCAATTTCAGCTTTTATCTTCCAGTCTTTTTAAAGTTCAACCTCTGTTCCGTTTAAATTGACGCAATCATCTCAAAGTACGCTGCCTATACAACGTGCATGTCTGCGCTGATTTAATGGGAATGGAGGGATTGTCTATCACCCTACTTATAATTTCATATCAAATTATAAGTCTTAAATGTTATCATGTACTCATATTTGATCCAAGAGAAGTTGCCCATGCACACACCGTAACATGTTGCTAATTCTCGAATAACTATTTCTTCTCCCTAATCATACCTATGCTATTTTTCAGTGTATTATATTTTCTAGCATAATTGGAACTACATTCGTATAATTTAAATGAGATGTTGCTTCCAATATCTAATGTTACTTCCCGCATAATTGCTCACATATTTATCACTCATTAATTAGACCAATATGTCTACTTTTTTTTCTTATCCCGTGTCCTGCATGCACTGAACATGCTTCTTGTAGATGTATATATTTTTATATTATTTAATCTATTGTACATCATGAACGAACATATTTTGAGCATGCTTCAGGTCATCCGTGTCAAAATCATGTGGATATTATGAACTTGAACACATTATGTTCACTGGTCTAACTGAATAGTTGATACAAAAAATTATAGTTGTACTCCTTACAAATTTTATTGTACGCTTTGTTTTATAATTAACTCACATATAAATAGAACGGATAATTCAATAATAACATCAATTTAAGGTTCCTGCATGTAATTCATGAAGAACTTAGAAAATAATCTTTAGTTTTAGTTTTGAAATTCATATACAAATACCAATTATGATCTTCTACCCAGTGAGAGTTATTTTGTATATCTTGTATATTCACCTAATGCCCGATCAATTAAGCTAAGCTGCAGGTTCTGCTTCTTACTTTGATCATGCGGCTCGCCATCGGAAATCAGTCAATCTATGAATGTCCGGCATATCGATGATACCTCGTTCTTTGCATGGCGATCCTCGGAGATGCTGGGTACATGATACGTCGGGGATGGCGCCATGGAGCTTGGCCACCAACATCTCGTGCATGGCCTCCTGAATCCTGATCCATTATTGGCAAAGTTGCGGGTTCTGCTTTGCGAAAAAAAAATCATGTTAGATTGTTCCACATCAATGCACAGCTCATGCCGCCGCTTGTCGCCGGCAACCGATCAATCTAGAAAATATCTGGCCAACCGTATGATCGACTGTTGATGATGACCGTGCCGATCATACCATGCCCATACACAGCTCTGCCATAAGTTAATCGTTATGCAGCTTGCCACCGGCAATTAGCCGATCAATCTAGAGAATATCTGGCCAACGGCTGATCTGTTGTACCTCCGTTCTTGCATTCATCGGAGGAGAGGATCACTCCACCATGGCTTTCTGCTCTGTGTTGTGGTCGCCGGAGCCGTTGGTGTCATCCTCAACATCGTCATCCTGCAAGGTCGGCCACCATCCGCATCTCAGCCTGATGTCGTGGTAGGTGTCGTCCCTCAGCGTCTCCTCTTTCTTAGATCAGCTTATCCAAGATCAACTCCTACCCCCGTGATCTGAATATAAAAGTGACATGAAAAAAAATATTTGCAGTCGTGTCACGCAATGATTCTGCAAATATGGTTCTTTGTGATATTATTTCCTTTTGAACTCTCGTCATGTATTCTTATGCATCCCGTGATCTGATTATAAAAGTGACATGAAAAAAATATTTGTAGTCGTGTCACGCAATGATTCTGCAAATATGGTTCTTTGTGATAGTATTTCCTTTTGAACTCTCGTCATGTATTCTTATGCATAAAGCTATTTCAATCATATCACGTGTGCATGCTGGACTCTTTATTTATCCTGTAATTGGTCTTATGCACGCCGCCGGATTTCTGCCATATTAAATCCCCTTTTGCTTACCTTACGTATTAGGGCTGAGGCGTTACGGTTTTAGTAATAGATTTTGAAATCCAAACCGTTCACTTTAGCTGGTTAATCTGAGCCGTTAGTTGTTAGTTGTTTTAATAATATAATAGATAGATAATATCTTTTATGGTCATGCACCTGTCGTGAATGGTTTATTTCTTTTGAATCTTGAAAGCAATGAAACACACATCCATAACATTGAGGCTAAAAGATGCAAAGTAGATAGTGATAATCCAACTTATTTATGGCACTGCCATCTAGGTCATATTGGTGTAAAACGCATGAAGAAACTCCATTCTGATGGACTTTTGGCATCTCTTGATTTTGAATCGTTTGACACGTGTGAGCCGTGCCTTATGGGCAAGATGACCAAAACCCTATTCTCCGGAATAATGGAGCGAGCAACGGACTTATTGGAAATCCTACATACCGATATCTACGGACCAATGAGTATTTCAACGCGCGGTAGATATCGCTATTTTCTCACTTTTATTGATGACTTAAGTAGATATGGGTATGTCTATTTAATGAAACATAAATCTGAAACGTTTGAAAAGTTCAAAGAATTTCAGAACAAAATGGAAAACCATCGTAACATGAAAATTAAATTTTTGCAATCCGATCGTGGAGGTGAATATTTGAGTTATGATTTTCTCACGCATCTTAAAGCAAGCGGGATCGTTTCGCAACTCACGCCGCCTGGAAAACCACAACGCAATAGTGTGTTTGAACGCTGGAATCGAACTCTATTAGATATGGTGCAATCGATGATGTCTCTTACAGATTTACCATTATCATTTTGGGGTTATGCATTAGAAACCGCTGCATTCACTTTAAATAGGGCACCATCTAAATCCATTGAGATGACACCGTGTGAATTATGGTTTGACGCTAAACCTAAGATGTCGTTTCATAAAGTCTGGGGATGCGAAGCTTACGTCAAGAGGTTGATGCCGGACAAGCTCGAACCCAAAGCAGAGAAATGCGTCTTCATAGGATACCCTAAGGAAATGAATGGGTATACCTTCTACCACAAATCCGAAGGCAAAGTGTTTGTTGCTAAGAACGGATCATTTCTTGAGAAGGAGTTTCTCTCGAAAGAAGTGAGTGGGAGGAAGGTAGAGCTAGACGAGGTTACTGAACCTTCTCTCGAGTTGGAGAGTAGTGCAGCACCTGAAGTTGTTATGGCGCCGCCTGCACCAACAAGTGAGGAAGCTAATGACGACGATCATGAAACTTCGAACGATGCTACTGCTAAACTTCGCAGGTCGACAAGGTCGCGTGCCACTCCTGAATGGTATGGCAACCCTATCTTAACCGTCATGTTATTAGACAACGATGAACCTGCGAACTATGAGGAAGCGATGATGAGCCCAGACTCTGGGAAATGGCTAGAAGCCATGAAATCCGAATTGGGATCCATGAGCGAAAACCAAGTATGAACTTTGGTGGACCCTCCTAGCGACCGTAAGGCTGTTGAGTGCAAATGGATTTTCAAGAAGAAACGAACGCAGATGGTAATGTTACTGTCTTCAAAGCTTGGCTTGTCGCAAAAGGTTTTCAGCAAGTTCAAGGAGTTGACTACGATGAGACTTTCTCTCCTGTAGTGATGTTTTAGTCTATTCAGATTTTATTAGCAATTGATGCGTTTCATGATTATGAAATTTGGCAAATGGATATCAAGACTACGTTTCTCAATGGAAACATTGATGAAGAGTTGTATATGATGCACCCCGAAGGTTTTGTCGATCCTAAGAATGCTGATAAAGTGTGCAAACTTCAGCGTTTCATTTATGGGCTGAAGCAAACATCCCGGAGTTGGAACCTTCATTTTGATCAAGTGATCAAGAGTTTTGGATTTATCCCAAATTGCTACGAAGCTTGTATCTACAAGAAAGTGAGTGGGAGCTCGGTGACATTTTTAGTACTATATGTGGATGCCATATTGATTATTGGAAATGACATCGGTATGCTTAACGATGTGAAGAGTTATTTGAATAAATGTTTTTCAATAAAAGACCTAGGCGAAGCTGCTTACATATTGGGCATTAAGATCTATAGAGATAGACAAAGACGCCTAATAGTTTTAAGCCAAAGTACAAACCTGGACAAAATTCTGAAAAGGTTCAGAATGGATAAAGCAAAGAAAGGTTTCTTGCCCATTTTGTCAGTAAGATATTGATCAAGGATCAGTGTCCAGCTACGGCAAAAGATAGAGAAGCTATGAGCAGTGTGTCATATGCCTCGGCCATAGGTTCTATCATGTATGCCATGTTGTGTACTAGACCGGATGTGTCCAATGCTCTTAGTTTGACGAGAAGATACCAAAGTGATCTAGGAATGGAACACTGGACAGCCGTAAAAGAACATTCTAAAGTATTTAAATAGGACTAAAGAAATGTTCTTGGTTTATGGAGGTGAAGAACAACTCGTCGTAAAAGGTTACATCGATGCTAGCTTCGACACCGACCCGGATGATTCTAAATCTCAGACATGAACATTTATATTTTGAATGGTGGAGCTGTGAGCTGAAGAAGCTGCAAGCAAAGCGTGACCGCATGATCTACAACCGAAGCGGAGTACATGGCTGCTTCAGAAGCGTCAAGTGAAGGAGTTTGGATCAGGAACTTTATCACTGAGCTTCGTGTGCTTCCAAGTGCATTGGATGGAGATCTGGCTAAGGAACCATGATATCATCCAAAGACCAAGCACATCCAAAGACCAAGCACATCAACCGCCGGTTTCATATAATTTGAGATTATATTGCAGATGGAGATCTGAAGATCTGCAAGGTACATACGGATCTGAATGTCACTGATCCGTTGACTAAACCTCTTCCACGTGCAAAACATGATCAACACCTTAAAGCCATGGGTTTTAGATTGTTACCAGATCTAAACTAGATTATTGACTCTAGTGCAAGTGGGAGACTATTGAAATTATGCCCTAGAGGCAATAATAAAGATGTTATTATTATAATTCTTGTTCATGATAATGTTTATATTCTATGCTATAATTGTATTAAGCAGAAACATTAATACTTGTGTAGTTTATGAATAACACCGTGTCCCTAGTACGCCTCTAAGGACTAGCTCATTGATTAATGATGGTTAAGGTTTCCTAACTATAGACATGAGTTATCAAATTAATAATAAGGTAATATCATTAGGAGAATGATGTGATAGACAAACCCAAATAAAGCACAACAATTAGATCATGTCATTGTGTTCATCTTTGCGAAGCTTTTTCCTATGTCATGTATTGTATTCCTTATACCATGAGATAATGCAACTCCCTAGTACCGAAAGAGAACTTTGAGGTCATCAAATGTTATCCTATGAAAGGGTGATCATAAAGGTGTCTCTCAGGTAATCAGAAAGTACTTATTGGGTTATATGTATCGACATGGAATTTGTCCCTTCCGAGTCGGAGAGATATACTTTGGGCCCACTCGGTAATCGATATCAACACCGCTTGCAAGCACGTGGTTAAAGAGTTAATTGCAAAGTGATATTGGATTACGGAACGAGTAAAGTACTTGTTGTGAACGAGATTAAACTAGGTATGCCGATACCGATGATCGAATCTCAGGCGAGTAAAATATCACGAGATGAAGGGAATACAAATACGAGATTGATTGAATCCTGATATCGTGGTTCATCCGATATGATCATCGCTGACTGCGTGGGAGTCAATATGGATTTCCATATCCCGCTATTGATTATTGATGGAAATCATGTCTGCGCATTCTCGAACCCGTAGGGTCACACACTTAACGCAAATCAACGTTAGGGTAGTTTCGGGATTTATGGAAAGTGTTTCGGAGAGTTACAGAATTGTTCCGAGTAGAAAATATAATGTTTATTTATTGCATGAATTAATAAATATTAACTGATATTTATTTAGAAGAAATAAATAAAGAAAAGAAAGAAAAAGGGAGGGGCGGCCAGGGAGTGACCTGGCTCGCTCGCCTCGATCAAGCGCAGCGGCCAGGCGCTACCCTGGCGTGCTCGCTTGGCACTGGCCGGCCGGGTGGGCTTGTGCTGCTGGGCCTTTTATGAATGGGCCGGCCGTACGTGCGTTGCACGTTTTCGTACATGGCAGAAGCGATCGAGCGGCGGCGGTGGTTGGATCACGCTAGCGTTTTGATCATCTTGCTTTGTACGCAATGCCCAAAACCCTAGCAGCCTCCGCCTATAAAGGGGCAGACCGAACGGGCGCCGTAACCTAATTTACGTGGAGCCACTGCCCAGTTTCTGAAGCCTTCTTTCTCCGTTCTTCTTCCACGATGCAAACAGGTGAAGCCCTGACGGCGAACACTCTCCACCATAGACACCACGCCGTCGTGCTGTCGATCCCATCTACCATTCCACCATATCTTGCTGGACCGGGGAGGCGAAGTCGTTGGTGTGTTGTACGTGTGCATCTCTCGGAGGCGTCGCCAGTTGTAGTGTTGGATCAGATCGGATCGCGAGGAGGAGACGGCTAGTACGACTACATCATCCACGTTCTGTTGAACATATCCGCTGTGCGATTTCTTCAAGAGTATGAAGATCTCATCTGTCTCTCTTGTTGATTACATCTTCGAGATTAGATCTTGGCTTTCTTGTTCGCATACGTAGGATTTTTTTTGATTTACTATGCTGCGAAACTCTTCAGTTTTCTCTCTTCTGTGCCCTCCTCCACTGCTATGGCCCCGAAGAAGGTCATCAAAAGTGCAGCAAGGATTGGTTCATGTCTTGCAACCGGGCCCCAACATGGTCGACCAAGAACACCCTCGATGATCTCGTCCTAAGGGACTGTTGTTGTTGCACGGCGATGGCATTTGGCGCCCTGCCGGCAATGAGGGGACGCTGTAGCCGTAGCCCACGGGATAAGGTCTTGTTCGTGGACTTCGTCCTCTGTGGTTTCATGCAGTCGGGATCTAAAATTTTCTGCTAGCTAATGGATTTCTTCCATCTGCGGTCGCATGACATCACCTGAACTCCGTCCTCCTGGTATCCTTCTTCACCATTCTCTGTGAGTCCTACCTGGGGATCGGGGGCCTTCAATCCCCCTCTTACATTCTCTCTTTCACTGCAAGGAGCAGAGGGAGACGGCATGGGGAATTCTCCTCAATGCGAATCCATTATCTTCTAGCGGCACCATAGCATCGACTACCTTGACACACATTTCATGGAAAAGGTAGCCGACTGGCAACACCGCTTCTTTTACTGCAAGGTAGCCGCTCCAGCCAAGGAAGTCAACTTCCTCGCTTTCTCGATGGAGCCGTTTGTAACGACAACCTGACATGCAAGCTCTCGTCGAAGGAGGTCGCCGATGGAGCCGCTAAAGGACAAGTTCCGGTCCTGATGAGATGAGTTCTCAGTACCCGGAATCTCATGCAATTTTGGGCCAGGTGGAAGATCCAGCCTCTGGGGGTTCGCTCTGGAAGTTCTGTGAGTGCTCCAGTACCGCGGATCTCGGCTGATGGAGCTCGTAGGAGACTGCCCTGGAGGATTTCCTGGTCGTCATGGATCAGTGCATCCAACACAAGGTCATGAGCCTCGATTTTGGAGGCTTCACCCCTTCATCCGCACAAACCAGCCCTTAGAGGTAAAAGCATGCCTCATTTTCCTTTTTTACTACCATGACTTTTTCAATAAGTAGTTTTTACTACATTAGCATTTTCACCTCTTCGACTTGTTGCTCCAAGGACAAGTAGTGAAAGAATTAATTTTGTACCTCTCTAGATTTCTAATGTGAGGAGAAACTACTTGTAGTTTACTTCTGTGACTTAATTTTCCAAGGAGAAGTAGATCAGTATTTTGTGTTGTAGGGTTCCTCGGCCCCTAGACTTCCCCAATTTTGATTATGGAGTAGAGACTAGCAAGGACAAGGGAGAGGGGGTGCTCTCCGTGAAGCCGTTGGCGTCCATACCTCTCGCGAATACTCTAGCTTGGCAACCCACTGTTGTTGATAGAGTTGTTTCGCAAAAGCGAAAACAACACAACCAGGAGAGGGGTGTCACCCTCACCTGGATGGACGACCCCCAATAAGGAGACAAAGTGCCCGAGGAAGATGCACGAGAAGAAGAAGGTAGGTAAGGCGACTTCCTCCACCGCGACCAATTCTCCTTTCCAGTCTGCAGGAGTTGACAACCTCCCCTCGGACTTGGCCGGAGACACAGCCAAGTCTCCATTTGTTATGGAGATCTCCTCCATGTCGAAGGGGATCCTAATTCCTGATGACGCATCGGAGTAAGTCTCTGTCATTTGCTTTTTCATTTATTAACACATATGCATCTCATTATCTCACTAGACTTGGTTTTTAGGGGGAGTTTGTTGATCTCTTGATGGCTTCTGTCCGATTGGGTAAATGTAAAATTCGGTACAATGCTCATGAGACAAATGGTTTTACCCCTTCTAGGGCTCTGTCAAGGGGACCCTTCATCACCATTTTTTTAATTTTGTGCAGAAGGGCTCTCTAGTAATTTGGCTCAAGCAGAGGGGCTTTGTGGCATTGAACGTGTTAGGGTGTGTGGAAATTCAATATCAGTTTCTCATTTATTATTTGCTAATGATTCTTTGATATTTATGAAGGCAAACATAATTAATGCAACCTCATTAATTGAGACAAGTGTTGGAGCAATATTGTGCAAGTTCAGGCCAAATGGTGAGTGACGCAAAGGGTAGTATCTTTTTAAGTCAAAATGTGCATGTTGAAGTTAAAACCCAAATTTATGAGGAACTTAATTTGAAAGATCAGGGTGAGAATGGGGCGAACCCCGCACCTTATCTGGCCCGCACCAAATGACAGCGAGCTAATCTTCTGATCCAGCCCGAACCAGAAAACTACGTTTATAATCCGCACCGCACCACGCGGGGGCTGCTATGTCCCGCTATTTGCGGGAGCGAATCGCTCCCGCCTGGGAGCGATTCTGAATGGGTCGAGCCAAGTCGGCCCAACAGGTAGTCTTATTTTTCTTTTTTCTGTTTAAACAAATTTTGGATGTCTAAAAATATATTTTGAACAAAAAATTGGAACAAATTTAGAATCTGAAACAAAATTCGAATCTGGAACAAATTTCAAATTTGGAACAAAATTCGAATCTGGAACAAATTTCGGATCTGGAACAAATTTTAATTTTGGAACAAATTTCAAGTTTGGAACAAATTTTGAATTGGAACAAATTTAGAATTTGTACAAAATTTGAATTTGAACAAATTTAGTATTTTAACAAACTTATAATGTGAACGGATTTTGAACATAAACCAAATTCAAAACTTAACAAAAATTTGAAACTGATTTTTTTTCAAATTTTAACAATATTTGAAACTGAACAAATTTCGAAAGCAGAACATGAAATTTTAAAATTAAAGTTGTTTAATTTTTTTAAAAAAAAGTACAATAAAGTAAAACAATAAAGAAAACAGAAAAAAGAAGAAGAAGAGGAGGCTTACCTGAGCCGGCCCAGTTGGTGAAGCACGCGGGCGGGACGAATTTCGCTCCCGCGACGAGCGGGAGTTAGAAATTCCGGCACCACGCCACTGAAAAAATCTGGCCACACCCGCACCTCACCGCAGGGAGGAATGCGGGTTGAAATCGTGCATTAGCTGCGGGTACGCGCGGATTTGTCAGACAGCTAGCTGGCTTGCTTTATTAGCGATTGCACACTCTTTTTTTAATTCTTTCTACTCCCTTCATACCGAATTATTGGGCAAATATATATTTTAAGACAAACTTTAACCATTAATTTTTGTCAAGAAAATATGAAATATTTGACATAAAAATTATACCATTGGAAAGTTCTTTTGAATATGAATTCAATAGTATAATTTTTATATAATATATCTTATATTTTCTTGACTAAAATTAAAGGTCAAAGTTTGTCTCGAAGTGCGTAATTTCCCTATAATCCGGCATGGAGGGAGTACAAGAGCAATGCGAGGGGCGAGGTCACCACCTCACGTGTGAAGGCATGACCGTGGGCTCAACCCATGGATTAAATCCATCTTGTTCGCTACGGTCTGGAACCGCCCCAAGCCGTACCTGAAAGGACACAGATGTCGCCTAGAGGGGGGGTGAATAGGTGATATCAAATTTTACGAATGGCTTGAACAAAAGCGGAATTAAACTAGTGTTTATTTTGTCAAGCACATAAAACCTAAATAAACTAGGCTCACCTATGTGCACCAACAACTTATGCTAAGCAATACAAGTAACAAGGTGATAGCAAGATATATGACTTCAAGCACGAAGGCTATCACAATGTAAAGTGCATAAGTAAAGAGCTCGGGTATAGAAATAACTGAGGCACGCGGAGACGAAGATGTATTCCCGAGTTCCTCCCTTAAAAGGGAGTACGTCTCGTTGGAGGGGTGTGGTATCGCCACAAAGGCCTAACCAACGCCACCAAGGCCTCACCCTATTCTCCGGTGTGAGCTTGTGCCACAAAGGCCTAGCTCACTCTTCCACTAAGGGGTTCCTCAAGGCGGAACTGGGCCTTTACACAAAGCTTGGGGCACGCATCCACAACTTAATTGGAGGCTCCCAAGAATAGCCACAAAGGCACCACAAAGCCACAAAGCCGTCTAGTGTTCCAAGAACCCAAGAGTAATAAGCTCACAAACTTTCACTTACTCGAATCTCCGGGGAGAACTCAAACCGATGCAACTCATGCAATGGCAAGAGCACACAAGGTGCTCAAATCCTTCTCACTCAAATCCTACCAAAGCAACTAATGCTATGGAGAGATATGAGAGGAACAACAAAGGAAATCCACAAAGAACTCCAAGATCTAGATTCAATGGGTTCCCCTCACAAAGAGGAGAAAGTGATTGGTGGAAATATAGATCTAGATCTCCTCTCTCTTTTCCCTCAAAAATATGCAAGAATCATGGGAGGAATTGAGAGATGTGCAAGCTTTCCAAGGTCAACAATGGAGGGAGAGAGAAGGGAAAAACATACTCAGCCCAAGGAGGAAGAAGGGGTATTTATACCCCCCACGAAATATGGCCGTTGCAGGACTTGGAGGGGCGGATTATCCGGCCAAAATATGGCCGGATTATCCGGCCAGCCGGATAATCCGGCCCCATATCTGGGTGACGCCGAGCAAAGTCCTTAGCAGAAATTCCAAAATAAAATCTTCGAGGGGGGGGGGGCGGATAATCCTCCCCCCCTGGCCGGAATTTCCGGCCCCGTATCTGGGTGACGCCGAGCAGAAAATGCAATACGAAAACGGTGATAACTTTTTCATCCGGACTCCGTTTTCGATGATCTTGGGCTCGTTGGAATCACCACAACGAGCTCTACAACTTCATCCATAGAAACATCATAGTCCAACAAAGGAGGATAAAACCAAATGATGAAAGGTTTGACCTCTCTTTGAAGGCAAACCGGTAAAACCTGCAAACATCAAAAACGCAATAAGAGCTTCATGCGAAATCCATTTTTGATGAGCTAGAGCTTGTCATGGAAATAACCACAAGCTCTAGAACCTCACATGGATAAAACCCAAATAAGAACCAAGAAAGATGATGCCAAGTATGCAAAGGTTTGAGCTCTCTTCGAACGATACAATTAAGTTACTCACTCGAGAGCCCCTCTTGATAGTACGGCTACCGATCCTATAACCCGGTCTCACAAATAACACCATGAGACCGGTAAGAAAGAAACCCTAACACTATCATACCTTTGCCTTTAGCATTCCACTTGAGGTGGATAAAGACAATCTTGATCTTCTCAAGTTGGACCACCTTTTTTGATTGAGCTTGCTTGGTGAAGTCTTGCGGATTGCTCCCTGATACGTCTCAAACGTATCTATAATTTTTGATGCTCCATGCTTGTTTTTACACCATTTGCCTACTGTTTCGTTACACTTCGTGGCACTTTTATGCATTTTCCGGAACTAACCTATTAACGAGTTGCCACAGTGCCAGTTCCCTGTTTTCTGCTGTTTTTGTGTTTCAGAGTGATACACAGGAAATATTCTCGGAATTGGATGAAACAAAAGCCGGAAGTCTTATTTTTCTCGGGAGCATCCAGACATCCGAAAGAGAGCCGGAGAGGGGCCAGGGCCTGCCCTCACACTAGGGTGGCGCGGCCCAGGCCCTGGCCGCGCCACCCATGTGTGAGGAGCCCCTGGCTGCCCTCTCGCGACGCCCCTTCGCCTATATAAAGCCTCGGGACGGAAAACCCTAAGGGAGTCGGCAATTTTCCAGAAGCAGTTCCGCAGCTCCGCCGCCGCCGTCGACGAATTTCGGGGGACAGAAGTCTCTGTTCCGGCACCCTGCCGGGACGGGGAAGTGCCCCCGGAGCCATCTCCATCGATCTCCATCGCCGTCTTCGCCGTCTCCATCGACCTCACCGCCATCTCCATCAACCTTGTTGTCTCCTATGATGAGGAGGGAGTAGTTCATCCCCGGGGCTGAGGGCTCTACCGGTAGCTATGTGGTTCACCTCTCTCTCCCATGATGTGATCTTTATGTGATCGTGAGCTTTGTATCATGTTGAACAAGTACATGTTATTATTCAGATATTTTGTGTACTCTAGTGATATTATTAAAGTAATCTATTCCTCCTGCTATGGTGTAACGGTGATAGTGCGTGCATCATGGTGGTACTTGGTTTAGGCTATGATTGTGATCTCTTGTGGATTATGAGAATAATTATTGCTATGATAGTTTGAGTGATCTATTCCTCCTTTCATGGTGTAATGTTGACAGTGTGTGCACCATGTTAGTACTTGGTTTAAGTTGCAATGATTTCTATCTTGAATTGTGATTTGATTTGGATATCTCTATGAGTGGTGTTTGTCAAGTACTTGATGAACTTTAAGGGGTGCTTCTGTAGCCACTACACAATGATTAGTGTTATTCAATAGGAGAGTAATTCAGAGTGCCTTAGCAAAGAGAAGTTATTTGTTCAGTCATGTTATATTGTTGGGAGTGTGTCTACTAGTGAAAGTATGATCCCTAGGCCTTGTTTCCAAGCTTTGCATACCGTTTACTTGCTATTTCGTTACTTGTTTGCTCGCAGCGATATTTATTTCACATCACGTTTGCTACTTATAATCATCTATACCACTTGTATTTCACTATCTCTTCGCCGAACTAGTGCACCTATACATCTGACAAGTGTATTGGGTGTGTTGGGGACACAAGAGACTTTCTGTATCGTAATTGCAGGGTTGCTTGAGAGGGATAGCTTTGACCTCTAACCTCCCTGAGTTCGATAAACCTTGGGTGATCCACTTAAGGGAAACTTGCTGCTGTTCTACAAACCTCTGCACTTGGAGGCCCAACAAGTGTCTACAAGAATAGAAGTGCGTAGACATCAAGCTCTTTTCTGGCGCCGTTGCCGGGGAGGTAAGGTAAAAGGTACTCGCATCCTCCTGTGTGAGTGCTCGAAGTTATTTCCTTTAGATTCTGCAATTACATCTTTTTGTTTCTTGTTTTTATTTTCACTAGTTAGGCTTAATGGAAAACAAAGAGTTCTTTAGTCTTTTTCCTGAGTTTAGATATGAAGTGTTTGAAGAGAAAATTGAAAAACCTTTGGAGCTTAATTTGCATGCTAATAGTGTTGTTAGTATGAATGCTTTAAACACCGTTGTTGATAATGCTATAGAAAAGTCTAAGCTTGGGGAAGCTGGTTTTGCTAAGCATGATATTTTTAGTTCACCAGCTTTAGTGGAGAAAATTTGCTCTGATGATATTTTATCTCCCATATATGATGTTCCTTATGATGATATGTTTGAAGAATATGCTTTGCGAAATAGTTGTTCTTTAGCTTGTAATGATGAGTATAATATTTTCAGTTCACCTACTATTGAGGATAAAATTAATTATGATTACAATATGCCTCCTATTTATGATGATTATGGTGATGAGAATAATTATTCTGTTGAATCTGCTCCTACTACTATTGTTCCTGTGGTGAGTGTTAATTCTTTTATGCATGTGGCTCATGATAGGGATGCTTTATGTGATAGTCATATTGTTAGTTCTATTCATGATGCTACTGAAAGTTATTATGAGAGAGGGAAATATGGTTTGATGGATCTCAACAATATTAAGTTTCCCCTCTTTATGTTGCAAATCTTGAAGTGGCACTTGTTTTATTTATCCATGCTTGCTACTATGTGCCTCGTTGATTTATTTTCTTACAAGATTCCTATGCATAGGAAGTGGTTCAGATATAAATGTCTTTCACATTTGCTTTTTGATGCTCTCTATTGCTTTAAGTTCCTATATGGCGCCTTTGCCTCAAGCTCTTATATGGCGCCCACATGAGCATCTTTGCAAATTACTGCGCCTAGCTCAAAGGCGTTAAAGAAAAGCACTCTTGGGAGATAACCCAATGTTTTCTTTTCAGCACTTTTTCTTTTATTTGAGTCTTGTAAGTTATTACTACTGTAATAACCGCTCCTTATCATTTTTATTTCGTTTTTGTGCCAAGAGAAACCTCTAATTTGAGTGAGGTAAGATTTGGGGATGTTGCTGTCCTGAAACAGTTTTCGGTGCTGCACCGTAAAAATTCGTGAAAATTCTCTGTATATCTTTTGGACCTGCGATTTCTTGTGCATATGCCCCAGGTTATATCAAAACTTTCATTAGTTGAACACTTTTTGATTTGAGCAACAGAAAATCCCTCAAAAATTCGACCTTTTTTAGCTGTTCTGTTTTGACAGATTTCTGCCAATATTTATGTTTGCCGCTTTATCGCTTTCTTTTGAGTTCTTTTGATCATGGAACTTTTGGGAAAGTTGCTACAGTAGTATATGCTTTATATGTGGTGGTTTTGTGTTGACACCTGAAGCAAAAAGAGGTTGATTATATGTTATGCTTACACTAATGTTGCTAATAGATTTGTGTTTAGTTTTGTATGAAGGAAGTTTTCAAGTGTAGGGATTGGAGAATGATGAGATGAGTTGAAGAATGGACAAAAGCTCAAGCTTGGGGATGACCATGCATCACCCCAAGAAATATCCAAGAAGTACAAGCGTCAAAGCTTGGGGATGCCCCCGAGGCACCCCTTCTTCATCGGCAAAAATCAGGTCACCTTTCAAGACACTATATTTTTATTGCTTCATGCACTATGTGTTTTTCTTGGAGCGTCAGTTGTTTTAGTTTTCATTATTAGTTTAGCTTAGTTTGCTGCAATAAATGGTTTGATCACATCATGTTGTTTTGGAGGGAGATGAACTCGCTTTTTATTTGCCAAGAACACTCTAGTTTTCACTCTTATCGTTTCAACGAGTGTCCTCTTTTTCTGCTACTGCTTTTGGTTTTCGTTTTCGCCTTGATTTGCATTCAGATCTTGTTATATCTTTTCATCAAGGTGTATTTTTGCCTCTGGTCTTTATTGGTTTTTATCAAAAGAGGTGTCTATAAAAATTTCAAATGGTGTTGGAAAAGAGAAAAAGCTTTATGCAAAAAAGTGGTACAAGAAGGAGCTTGTGTAGACTGCGGCCTAGGCTTTTGCATGTCGTGCTTGATGTCTTTTTGATAGTATGCTTAGTGGTTTTGCTGTAGCATGACTTGTCTCAAATAACTGAGATTGCTTAATGAGCCTTTGAAAAAATCATGCGTTGTTTTTATTATATGGAAGCATTTATTTGGTTTTCTCCTTTGATGCTTTATTTGGGTTGACTTAGCGCATGCTCACACATGTTAGAATCTTACAAAGTCGCCAATAGCCTTCATGATTATTTAGTTTTTGACTTTTGATGCCATCTTATGCTTCTTTTAATGTCGCTTTGTCGCTTTGCATGATTATGGCCGTTATTGCTCTCTTAGTTGGTCGCTCCCAGTCTTTTGCTAGCCCTCATTTTGTACTGAGTATGAGCTCTACTCGTGCATCCAACTCCTAAAAACCAAGTTTGCCATTGTGTCCACTATAAATTCCTATGCATGGTATTTGTAAGCCATTCCAAAGTAAATTTTTATGTGCTACCTTTCAAAAACTTTCAACTACTTCTCGTTTTGTGACACTGTTTTCAGCTCATGGGGACGTAGTGGTCGGATTTGCTATCTTCCATATTGTCTTATTCCAAAAAAGAAAAAAAAAGAAAAAAAGAAAAGAAAAAAGGCACTCCTCCATGGAATGTGAATGTTGTTGGGCACCCGATGGAATCGGTTAGCCATGGTTTGAGAAAGAAAAAAAGGTGGGGAGGAGTGCCAAGCTTTATAAAAAGAGCACAAAAGGTCCAATCTCTCTCTCTCAAAAACTTGCTTCATTTTTGTATGGAAGATAGTAAGAACCCCATTGCCAGTCGTTGACAAAGACAACCACCTCTCAAAACCAATTTTTATCTCTCTGTTTTACAAATGAAAAGCTCTGGCACATGTTTAATCACTGCTTCCCTCTGCGAAGGGCCTTTCTTTTACTTTTATGTTGAGTCACCACCTTCTATCTTTATGCACCATTAAGAGAGCATAGTTGTCATTCTGAGTATAATGTGCATTGTCCCAAAGTTTTCATTGATTGATTCATGATCATGGTTTCACTTGTTCTTAAATTATTTGTATCTAGTCGCCCTCTTAAACTTGAAGGTGTCCTATGCATTTATGTTTTGCTCTCTCATTAAGGACAAGCTGAAAACCATTTGTTATGTTTTTCCTTATGATTTGAACACACATTTGACTTTCATTGTTTCATTTTCATGATCTTTTGTTTGTGTTCATTTGCATGTTTACAACATGGTTGCTAAGTTCTTATTGTCAAGATTATATCTTTCATGCCCATGTTTTAAGTTCTTTGATCCCAGCTCACAATGCTTACATATATGATCAAGATTGTGTAGGTGCATGTCACCTCAAAAATTATTTCTTTTGTTATCACTTACCTACTCGAGGACGAGCAGGAGTTAAGCTTGGGGATGCTTGATACGTCTCAAACGTATCTATAATTTTTGATGCTCCATGCTTGTTTTTACACCATTTGCCTACTGTTTCGTTACACTTCGTGGCACTTTTATGCATTTTCCGGAACTAACCTATTAACGAGTTGCCACAGTGCCAGTTCCCTGTTTTCTGCTGTTTTTGTGTTTCAGAGTGATACACAGGAAATATTCTCGGAATTGGACGAAACAAAAGCCAGAAGTCTTATTTTTCCCGGGAGCATCCAGACATCCGAAAGAGAGCCGGAGAGGGGCCAGGGCCTGCCCTCACACTAGGGTGGCGCGGCCCAGGCCCTGGCCGCGCCACCCATGTGTGAGGAGCCCCTGGCTGCCCTCTCGCGACGCCCCTTCGCCTATATAAAGCCTCGGGACGGAAAACCCTAAGGGAGTCGGCAATTTTCCAGAAGCAGTTCTGCAGCTCCGCCGCCGCCGTCGACGAATTTCGGGGGACAGAAGTCTCTGTTCCGGCACCCTGCCGGGATAGGGAAGTGCCCCCGGAGCCATCTCCATCGATCTCCATCGCCGTCTTCGCCGTCTCCATCGACCTCACCGCCATCTCCATCAACCTTGCTGTCTCCTATGATGAGGAGGGAGTAGTTCATCCCCGGGGCTGAGGGCTCTACCGGTAGCTATGTGGTTCACCTCTCTCTCCCATGATGTGATCTTTATGTGATCGTGAGCTTTGTATCATGTTGAACAAGTACATGTTATTATTCAGATATTTTGTGTACTCTAGTGATATTATTAAAGTAATCTATCCCTCCTGCTATGGTGTAACGGTGACAGTGCGTGCATCATGGTGGTACTTGGTTTAGGCTATGATTGTGATCTCTTGTGGATTATGAGAATAATTATCGCTATGATAGTTTGAGTGATCTATTCCTCCTTTCATGGTGTAATGTTGACAGTGTGTGCACCGTGTTAGTACTTGGTTTAAGTTGCAATGATTTCTATCTTGAATTGTGATTTGATTTGGATATCTCTATGAGTGGTGTTTGTCAAGTACTTGATGAACTTTAAGGGGTGCTTCTGTAGCCACTACACAATGATTAGTGTTATTCAATAGGAGAGTAATTCAGAGTGCCTTAGCAAAGAGAAGTTATTTGTTCAGTCATGTTATATTGTTGGGAGTGTGTCTACTAGTGAAAGTATGATCCCTAGGCCTTGTTTCCAAGCTTTGCATACCGTTTACTTGCTATTTCGTTACTTGTTTGCTCGCAGCGATATTTATTTCACATCACGTTTGCTACTTATAATCATCTATACCACTTGTATTTCACTATCTCTTCGCCGAACTAGTGCACCTATACATCTGACAAGTGTATTGGGTGTGTTAGGGACACAAGAGACTTTCTGTATCGTAATTGCAGGGTTGCTTGAGAGGGATAGCTTTGACCTCTAACCTCCCTGAGTTCGATAAACCTTGGGTGATCCACTTAAGGGAAACTTGCTGCTGTTCTACAAACCTCTGCACTTGGAGGCCCAACAAGTGTCTACAAGAATAGAAGTGCGTAGACATCACTCCCCCATACTCTACTATGGAAGAGACTCTCTTTAAGCATATCTTCACATATCCATGATCACAATATAGATGGCAAGCTTCAAGCATATATTCTCTTCTAGTTGCTCATCTTGAACTTGCGCTTTGACTTGATCAATCCTCGAATCAATTCTTCTTTCTCCATAATGATGGTGTCTTGAGGATACACATGAGAGCTCACTCAATCTTATTCTTCAAGACACACTTGACATAAGCTCAACTCCCTTAAGACCAATCTTTGGATCACTCCTTGAATAACACCTTGGTCAACACATAATCTTCTTCTTACAACCTTGACTCCAACAAATGGTTCAAGCATTGTCTATGGACAAGTCCTACACATATAACTCAATGCAACCATTAGTCCATAGGGATTGTCATTAATTACCAAAACCACACATGGGGCTCGATATGATCTTTCAATCTCCCCCATTTTGGTAATTGATGACAATCTCTTTGAGAGGGTTTATATAATGAATTCAAAGAACCAAAATGGTTGTACTAACATCAAATACTACAAAAGTATGTGATGTTAGTAAAACCACCATATATAGAGCAAACTCCTCCACAATCTATGCACGTGTGAATGATCTTGATTTCATTGCATATATTGCCAACCAAGGTTGTTGGTGGAGTTTCCACTATATACTCAACCATGCAAAGCATGCAAGGCAAATGCTTAAGAACAAACCAAAGCATAAAAGCCAATTCCCTTTAAACCCTCGAAACTTCTCCCCCATTGGCATCCATTGCCAAAATGGGCGAAAAACTTAGAAGGCCAATATAGTGTGAGTTCCTCCAAAATGGTGTGCATATCCAAAAGAAATAAGTGAAGACACATGCACATATACAAAGACAAATATATGAAGGAAACCAAACTATATTGAGGATCAAAGATTGCAAAAAAAATAAGATAACACGATGGATAAACTTCAACAAATGAAGAGAGCAATCAAACAATCCAAAGAACAAATTGAATAAAGATATTATGATAAGATTGAAAAGGTGCTCTAAATAATATGAGGAAGCTCCCCAAGGTGTGTGCACAAAATATTCTATTTGAGTTGAAGTATAAGGTGCACACACATGGAATCATCACTCTCTCAATATTATTCAAAACAAAATGATACCAAGTGAAATTAAATACTATGCTAACCGCAAAATGATGCTTTAAATGAAATGAGGAAGCTCCCCAAGGTACGTGCAAAAATTGGAATGTTTGTATTTGAATACAATTTGCACAACATGGAATCCTCACTCCCTCAATAATATTTAAAACGCAACCATTTGCAAGAGATCATAGAGAAGAAATTAAGCTTACACTGGCATCAAACAAATGGTTGGGCAACAAGCATGGGACAATATATTAAAAGGCTCAACCAAAGGAATGTGTGATAGGAATGACAAAGAATATTATAAGACTAACACAAGGATAAGCATAGAGCATCCACATAGTCTTCAATGAATGATATTGCTTAGCATTCCATCCCAACACATAAGGTTCAAATAAGATATCAAATAATGAGATATCATCTCTCATATGTATAAGTTTCTAAGTAGAAAATATCACAAACATAATTATCACAAAGAAACATGTACACACAAAATAGATACTAAGAATAGAACATGATATCCAAAATGAAGGCATGCAATATACCAATGAGATTTTTGCTTTTAAAGCATGGCCAAAGGCTCAATTTATCTTATTGTATATTGACAAACTTCAACCACCAACATGTCAAAGACATCACAAATATCAACAAGGGAAAGAAGATAGTTGCGATGCTTTGATAAAAACAACAAGTATCATAACGAGGGATACCAAATGGAAGAAATAAATTTGCAATTTCATCAATATTGCACATGTGAGCTTATTGAGGAATTGATATGCAAAAAGATTGCTAAGTTGACATATATGGGATAGGAGAATCATGAGCATGATTTTTATATGTTCCCAATAATATGTCCTCATCTCAACTTGCTCACATTTGCAATAAAGAGGTTTCATTAGAATCCTTGCAAAAAGCACAACATTTGCAAATAAAGATTTTCAATGCCATAAAACAACCTACACAAGGTTGGATACTAGAGAAGTATGCATGAAGAAGATACTTGTTACCGAGATATAATGGTAGGATGTAGTAGATAGGAGTTCTTCAATAATCCTAGCTTGCCTCAAATTATCATTTAGTCACCGCTTCATCCTTATTATTGAGACAAGCACCAATATATCTCCATGTACCTAAAACAAAGTTCAAGTACAAGATGGTCCCCAAACTCATTGGGTCCAAAGTAGTTAGAAACTACAACATATAGGACAAACTCCACATAAATATGTGCATACATATAGGAAGCTGATATGGGGCACCTTGGTGCCCGGGCACCATGCTTCAAATACATACATTTTGCTTACAATTATGCATACCCAAGGGTATACATACCCAAGATACATATACCCAACTCATACATACCCAAAATATTCATATCCAAGATACATATACCCAGGATACACATACCCAATATATATATACCCGGAATACGTATATATATGTACTTTTACATACCTTAGGTATATATTCCAAAAAAATAACATACCTAAGGTATACATACCTCATTTATGTCTACTAAGTATGTGCAAAGTCATACATAACTTGGGGTATGTACAAAACATCACGTATTTTGTACGTATTGAGCATGGTGCCCGGGCACCAAGGTGCCCTGGTTATATATATATATATATATATATATATATATATATATATATATATATATATATATATATATGGAGACTATTCAGTCATCGATGACAGAATAGTATTCTGTACATATTCTATACTTCTTACGACATATGTTTGTACTTCTTAGGACACATGATTGTACTGCTCGTTTACAAATTTGAACTGCTAATTTGTATCTACGTAGCTATTTATTTGAATTTGTAAATCGTTTCTCAGAATTATGCAAATAATATACCGTTGGAAAGCTACGGAAAATCCGCAACTTTTTCATGTTAAAACTTTTTTCTAATTTTCAATGGTTTAAGTTTAATTTTGAAAATCGGAAGCATTCAAAAACACGTCTGAAAAGTATTTTTCACTTATTTTCCAAACCACAAATCAGAATAACACATATGATACGCCATTGGAAAGCTATTCAAATTGCGCAACTTTGTTATCTCTGCAAGTTTTTTCAAATTCGCCACGGATTTTGAACAATTTTGAAAATACTGAAATTCGAATCTATTCGAAAACGGGCGGACTGTAATTTGACCATATTTTCTCAACCGTATGTCGGAATGATGCAAATAATATGGCGTTGGATAGATATGGAGCAGACGCAACTTTTTCATGTTTTAAGTTTTTTCAAATTCTAAACCATTTTTAAATAATTTTAAAAATAACAAATTCGGAGATATCCAAAAAAGATGTAGACTAATTTGACTATAGTTTTTTAACCACTTGTTGGAATGATGCAAATGATATACCATTGGAAAGCTATGGAAAATGCGCAACTTTTTTGTTCACTGTATTTTCGCAAATTCCTTATAGTTAAAGATTAATTTATATAGTTTTAACTTCATATGATTTGTGTTGTTCGCAAGTTAACGATTTGAAATTGATAAATTTTACTATTTGATTCATTATGGAAAGCAAAAAGTAATGAAATTAAACTTTTTGTTCTACCATGCAAATCATTTGTGCCTACTATAGAGGCGATCGGAGCTTAAAACAATATGATTTGCATGATATATGTCTGTCCCGAGAAAACAGAGTTTTCGTACTTCCTAGGATATGTATCTCGTACTTCTTTGTTATACGCGCTCGTACTTCCTGATGGTGTTTCAATAATTTTTCAGTAAAACAACGGTAACTTCATTATACGGTGTCCTTTTGGTTCCACCGTCACAATATTGTACTTCCCTCCGTTATCATGTTGTACTTCCGCTGTTATCATATTGTACTTCCCTTCATCACAATATTGTACTTCCCCCCGTTATCATGTTGTATTATAGCACTTCTGCACTTCTGAAAACTTAATATTTGTACTTCTTGTCATCACCGTGTGTACTTCCTAGAATCAATTGTTGTACTTCATTAATTTTGTGAATGTTTTTTTAACATTTTTGCAATCCTTCGCTGGGACTTTGCACTTCCCAAAGTTGAAGCTATGTACTTTCTGTCGACAGTATGTGTACTTCCTATTGTCATCATGTGTACTTTCCAAATATGAACATCATACTTCCTGTCATCATCAGGTATATTTCCCATAGTCTTTGTGTGTACTTCCTTGAACAGAAGTACCGCACTTCTCAGAAAAGGGTTATATGTACTTCTTTGTAACCTCTTTGTTTATTGATGCGGTAGTCTAGATGTTTAGGTAATGAGGTTGATTTGTCGTCGAGCCGATAGCGTCGTCAGCAATGAATCTTTGATACCAAATGGTTAGTTATTATATGTGATTGTATTATCTATTTTGTAGTTGTACTTCATAAAAATAGAGTCTTGCACTTCCCACTTGAACGTTTTTGCACCTCGCGGCAAACGGAAGTTCTCTAATTTTTGACATCACTAAGTGCTCTTCTTTGATGGCTTTTTTTCATTTTACTTACATTTCTATACCGAATGTATTTTTTCTCGATAGTACACTTCTCTAAAGCACTGTACTGCACACAACAATATATCTGTACTGCCTACGACGACGCAACCATACTTCTTTTATATTTTTTGAGCAGCATCTAGCAGATATTATCAAGCAAAAACTGAATCACGTGCACATCTGAAATCATCAACCTCACCCGCTGTTTGAAAATGAAAAGAAAAAACACCATCAACCTGTCAATGAAAACTCCCCGATAATAATATTTGTTTCAATCAAAATGTGTTATGATATGAATGTTGTTTCAATGAAAATATGTTATATGTACTGCTTTGTACCGAAAGAGTACTTCCCAGAATCTCTACACCTAATCCTAACAGACTCAACTGAAGAATAAAACAACTAGCTGTTGTCGACAGGTGAGCAACAGTTAACTGACGAACAAAAAACTACAGAGCACAAGCTTTATTTCTACAGACTAACAAACTTGGAGCGGACGGTCGGCTAGCCCGCCGGTGGAAAGCCGGAAGAGCACTAGGGGCCTCACCCCTCCATCAGGCCGTGTTGAGAAGTAGCTATGCAGGCACCTAGAGCACAGGATTGAGACCGGCGGCGACCCTGCAGCGAGGCTACAAACGACGTCTGACAAAGGGCGGCGTGGGGCTGGGGGAACCTCCAGGAAGCGGTGTGTGGTCCCTCCTGGCTGCGGCTCGGTGCCCTTCTTGCGGTGGCGCGGGAGCCGGTCGTGTGGCGTGCACGCGTGTGGTGTGGCTGCGGCCGTCGCCCGCGACTAGGAAGGGAGGGCGGGGGTGCTTCCCGTGTCGAGCTGGCGTGGCGCTACGACAATGTGGGAAGTCGGGGGTGGCGGCGGTGGCATGAAGGGGGGTGGCGGCGGCGGCGTGAAGGGAGATGGCTCGCCGGCTGAGCTCGGGGTGCCGCGCCGGCGTAGAAGATTGAGAGAGGAGCGGGTGGTGGTGCCTCAGTCGGCAGCGAAGAAGGTTGGGGAAGGGGCGGCGCGTGGTTCCCAGGCGGCAGCGCAGCGCAGGAGGTTGGGGAAGGGCCGGCGCCGGAAGCAGGGAGGGGGAGCCGGTCTTCGATGAGGTGTAGAAGAAGGTGTCGACAGTCGGAGAGAAGGGGAGTGCCGATGGTGAAAAAGAAAGGGCCGGCAGCGTCGGAGGGGGCTGGTCGCCGGCGAGCAAAGGATGGGCGTCGCCGGTGCCGACCGGCTGGTAGCGGAACGAATCCTCGGGTGCGCTGGTCGTGGGAATAAATGGATAAGGTCTTGCGGGGAGGTTAGGGACGATGGGCTGCAAGTGGGTTTTCTTTTTTCTATTTTTACCGGATCGGGCCCTTATATGTGAGACATGTATAGAATAATATTCTATCATCAATTACAGAATAGTTCCACCCTATATATATATATATATATATATGAAATTGAATTTCATGCACATCTTAGCCGATTTAGGATTTGATGGAGCTTCTCCTATATATTTGATCAAAGAAAGCAAAGCATGCCATAAAGTATATATTTAGTAAATATGCATGCACATGACTTTAAAGAGCCAAAGGAGATACGATTTGGACAAAACACCAAGAAGGACAAGCGAGCACACAAAATTGTGAAGCTACAAAAGGTTGTCCAAATTATATCAAAGAATCAAATCAACGCAAGATTGACTCCAAAGTTCAACTAGTGAACCAAGCAAAAGCCAATGAGCATAAAACATAACTAAAACACACATGCTCAAAGACATATCTCATTTTAAGAGTAAGAAATAAATAATAAGGAATGAGATCACCAACTCCCAAAGAGAGCAAGGTTCAAACAAATAAACCAAACTCTCCACATTTTTTATGATGGCACACTAAGTACCAAAAAGAAAAGATTTGTCTTCCAACAAAAACCAATACCAAATGAAGTAAGCACAAAGAGTGTGTTATAACAAATATAGGAGAGCTCCCCCAAGATTAGTGCATTATTTATGATTTTGCATTTAAATACAAAATGCACACAAGTGGGATCATCACATCTACCTACATAGAAATAACACAAGATAAGTTCAACAAAATCAAATGGAATAACAAAAGTCATGAAAGACAATGGGAGCTAAAACAAATACATTTTTGGCTAGAGATAAGGCAATTAAAAGCAATAGCCAAAGTGAAGATGATCAATATACATATCCCACATGATATAGTACCAATTGTCCAAGAACAAGAGGTATTTGGATTTATTTCCCGGTGGTAGTTTACATATAAATCCAAGATCATCTTCACAACAAAGAAGCATATGGAGAAGGATAAGAATTAAAAACCATGCTAAAGAAGATATTCTTGATAGACTCAAATAGTTAAACAACCATGCAAGTCAATTATTAGGATAACTTAAAGTGAATGGTTTTCCAACTTTGATGTAGAATTCCACATTTGAGGAAAACCCTACCAAGAAAGTATCTTACAAACAAGATCCAAGACAAGAGGAATAAAACAATTTGGCAAATTGGAACTTGTTTGAGAAAACATGCCACATAGAAGCAAGATAATTTACAATATCAACACTATGTGACACAACCTCAAATATACACATTATATTGGTTTGTAGTATGCACAAAGCATATTACTCCCCCATAATGTGATAAAACATTTATTTTTCACAAGAGGCAAATAAAATCCAACAAGATGATTAATGGACATTATAGAATTTGAATTTCTCATGAGAATGACATACCACATAGAGACTAGATAATCTTTAAATATCAACACTAAGTGGTATTCCTCATGTACACACATTTTTAGGATTGTGAAGTGCAAAGCATATCACTCCCCCAAAATGGGATGGTCCAGTAATCTCTCACAAGAGCCAAGTAAGATAAAACGAGATACAAAAGGCTCAACAAGAACAACCGTACATGGTGTGCAAACCAACATGCACATACTTGATTACTCAAAATGAAGCAAGTAGGAAGCACAACATATACAAACACATGCAAGATACAAAACCCAACACATGCAAAGGGGCGAGTAACTTTCAAGGTAGATAAGTTGAATACATGTTACCGCAAGGAGGAACATTGGATATATGATAGAAATAAGATAATCCAAATGACTTGACTTGAGAAAATATAGTTGATGAAGATCCCTTAATTCTTCATGATATAGCCAAGTCTCCAATGCCCTCCAACAACACCTATTGTTCAAGTAATGGCTTGTTGGTCCCCAACCAAGTTGGGTCCTAAGAAGTTAGAAACAATAGGGTTGGCAACCCAAATGGTTCTTTTCTTGACACCACTTTGAGCACCAACAAATTTGGCAAACACATTGCCAACCTTATCCTTGCAAAGTGAATAAGCATCTTCAATTATGATAGGGTTGGATGAGTTACCACTAGTGCATGAAGAAGATAGGTGACCCTTCTCATGGCATATGTAGCAAGTTCTTTTTTTCACCTTCTTCTCACTTGATTTCTCCACAAGGGGAGCAATAGCTTGATTTTTCTTGGGAAGTGACCTTTCTTCAACTCGAGGTTGAGCATGGGCTTGAACTTGAGGCCGCTTCCCTTGTTGCTTCTCACTAAGAGGCTTCTTCTTCAAAGAGCAAGATCTAACATGGTGCCCTTCAATTTTGCACTTGAAGCAAACAATCTTGGCCAAATTCTTGACTTGTTCTTGGCCCTTCTTCTTTTTGTATATTTTGGACTTCTTCTTGTTGTTAGAGATAAATCCAAGTCCACTCTTGTCATTGGTGGATTGTTGCACACTCAAGATCTTGTTGAGTCTGGACTTCCCTTCATGACGTTTTTCCAAGTCTTTCTTCAATAAAGTAACTTGGGCCTTAAGCTCTTTGAATTCCTCTACATGGTTAGTGACAACACAAGTACTAGTGGAAGTAGAGGCTACATGGTTAGAGCAACAAGGCAAGGAGGGTAATTCATCACTAGATGTAGCAATAGTATGAGTGGATGAATTACTAGTACTAGCACATGGCAATATAGCATTTTGGGAAATAGTGCTAGTGCCCACATGAGGCTCACAAGATGTTACCTTTGTAGATATAGCCTCATGAGCTAACTTTAGGCGAGCATGGGACACTAGAAGATCCTCATTAGAGCTAGATAGCTTTTCATGACTTTCTTCCAATTTCCCATACTTGCTAGTTAGCAATTCAAGTTGAGCCCTTAGCTCAACATTCTCCTTCAAAATAGATGCTTCACAAGAAGTAGAGTTAGTAGCACATGCATCATTATCATTACCAATAGGAGAAGACAACTTGGCAAGAGCGAGGTCACGTTCTTTAGTGAGTTTAGAAATTATTTCATTACATGACTCCTCAATGGATTCAAGCTTGTCCTCAAGAGAAACCCGGAGCTCTTGCTCTTCTTCAAGAGAATTTTCTAAGGAGCCAATATCATTAGCATACTCTCTTTCGAGCCTACATTTTTCTTCAATGATTTTTTGGCTCTCAATAGCACTAGACACAAGTTTAACAAGAAGGGAGTGAACCTTCATATCATTGGGAAGAGCATTATAGATAATCTCACCTTCCCTTCTTATGCTATCCTCCTCTTCATATATATTTTCATCCTCTTGATCATCATTATCCTCATCCACATCAACACAAGAGGTATTGGGTTCCAAAGTAGGGGATACCTTTGAACCCCTAGCCATAAGGCAAAGGTGGGTGACATGAGATGATAATGATGAATTACTTGAAGCTCCATTCAAGATCTTGTCTTGACCCATAGAATTTTTGGTTTCCTCTACATTGTTAGACACACAACAACTAGAGGAAATAGAAGCATTTATATTATGGCAACTAGACAAAGAAAGCATATCATCATGAGATTTATTCAAGAAACTTATACATGATATGCAAGGACTATCAACACAAGCATGTAAAGCACTTTTGGTGCACGAGGTGTATAAGTCCAAAGATGAAGCATTGTAATGAGATAGAGATGAAGGATCATCAAAAGTAAGCATACTATCACCATTGCAAGTTTCATCACCACTCACCATATCATTACCTTGTGTCTTGCCAAACTTTGGTGAAGTGGATGAAAGTTCATCACGGCCGGAAATGGAAGGAATACAATCATCCCCAATAATCTTGGACACACCATATTTTTCTTGAAGCTTTGTCCATATCTCATGAGCGCTCCGAAAAGGCGTGATGGAGAAGGTAACTACATCGCTCAAAGCATTAACAATCGCATGAGTAGCTTGAGCATTGAGATACAAGTTTTTCTCATCCTCTAAAGATAGATTTTGAGTATCCTTTGGAGGAGAAAAACCCGCATCTACAATTTGCTCCATAGATGGGTCCATGACCCAAAAATAATTAAGCATGTGAATTTTCCAAGTATCATAATTTGTGCCATCGAATATAAAAGTGTCATTGTGCACTAATCCCCTAGCCGACATCTTTGCTCTCAAGGCGGTGAAGCCTAAAATGAGAGACCGGGCTCTGATACCAATTGAAAGGACACAGATGTCGCCTAGAGGGGGGGTGAATAGGCGATATCAAATTTTACGAATGGCTTGAACAAAAGCGGAATTAAACTAGCGTTTATTTTGTCAAGCACATAAAACCTAAATAAACTAGGCTCACCTATGTGCACCAAGAACTTATGCTAAGCAATACAAGTAACAAGGTGATAGCAAGATATATGACTTCAAGCATGAAGGCTATCACAATGTAAAGTGCATAAGTAAAGAGCTCGGGTATAGAAATAACCGAGGCACGCGGAGACGAAGATGTATTCCCGAGTTCCTCCCTTAAAAGGGAGTACGTCTCGTTGGAGGGGTGTGGTATCGCCACAAAGGCCTAACCAACGCCACAAAGGCCTCACCCTATTCTCCGGTGTGAGCTTGCGCCACAAAGGCATAGCTCACTCTTCCACTAAGGGGTTCCTCAAGGCGGAACCGGGCCTTTACACAAAGCTTGGGGCACGCATCCACAACTTAATTGGAGGCTCCCAAGAATAGCCACAAAGGCACCACAAAGCCACAAAGCCGTCTAGGGTTCCAAGAACCCAAGAGTAATAAGCTCACAAACTTTCACTTACTCGAATCTCCGGGGAGAACTCAAACCGATGCAACTCATGCAATGGCAAGAGCACATAAGGTCCTCAAATCCTTCTCACTCAAATCCTACCAAAGCAACTAATGCTATGGAGAGATATGAGAGGAAGAACAAAGGAAATCCACAAAGAACTCCAAGATCTAGATTCAATGGGTTCCCCTCACAAAGAGGAGAAAGTGATTGGTGGAAATATAGATCTAGATCTCCTCTCTCTTTTCCCTAAAAAATATGCAAGAATCATGGGAGGAATTGAGAGATGTGCAAGCTTTCCAAGGTCAACAATGGAGGGAGAGAGAAGGGAAAAACGTACTCAGCCCAAGGAGGAAGAAGGGGTATTTATACCCCCCACAAAATATGGCCGTTGCAGGACATGGTGGGGTGGATAATCCGGCCAAAATATGGCTGGATTATCCGGCCAGCCGGATAATCCGCCCCCCTGGCCGGAATTTCCGGCCCCGTATCTGGGTGACGCCGAGCAGAAAATGCAATACGAAAACGGTGATAACTTTTTCATCCGGACTCCGTTTTCAATGATCTTGGGCTCGTTGGAATCACCACAACGAGATCTACAACCTCATTCATAGAAACATCATAGTCCAACAAAGGAGGATAAAACCAAATGATAAAAGGTTTGACCTCTCTTTGAAGGCAAACCGGTAAAACCTCCAAATATCAAAAACACAATAAGAGCTTCATGCGAAATCCGTTTTTGATGAGCTAGAGATTGTCATGGAAATAACCACAAGCTCTAGAACCTCACATGGATAAAACCCAAATAAGAACCAAGAAAGATGATGCCAAGTATGCAAAGGTTTGAGCTCTCTTCGAATGATACAATTAAGTTACTCACTCGAGAGCCCCTCTTGATAGTATGGCTACCGATCCTATAACCCGGTCTCACAAATAACACTATGAGACCGGTAAGAAAGAAACCCTAACACTATCATACCTTTGCCTTTAGCATTCCACTTGAGGTGGATAAAGACGATCTTGATCTTCTCAAGTTGGACCACCTTTTTTGATTGAGCTTGCTTGGTGAAGTCTTGCGGATTGCTCCCCCATACTCTACTATGGAAGAGACTCTCTTTAAGCATATCTTCACATATCTATGATCACAATATAGATGGCAAGCTTCAAGCATATATTCTCTTCTAGTTGCTCATCTTGAACTTGCGCTTTGACTTGATCAATCCTCGAATCAATTCTTCTTTCTCCATAATGATGGTGTCTTGAGGATACACATGAGAGCTCACTCAATCTTATTCTTCAAGACACACTTGACATAAGCTCAACTCCCTTAAGACCAATCTTTGGATCACTCCTTGAATAACACCTTGGTCAACACATAATCTTCTTCTTACAACCTTGACTCCAACAAATGGTTCAAGCATTGTCTATGGACAAGTCCTACACATATAACTCAATGCAACCATTAGTCCATAGGGATTGTCATTAATTACCAAAACCACACATGGGGCTCGATATGATCTTTCAGTACCAAGCCGCAAATTTCGCTCAACCACCCCAATCCACCCCAATCACCAGGTGAGGCCATTTAAACCCATCCCGTTTAGCTCCCAAATGAAAACCCACACCGTTATACCCAAACAAACCCGTGGTAAGGAAATCTTGCTTAAAGCTATTATTTAGTCTATCCATGTTTATGCAATGGCCATTTTTAAGATTCCAAAGCAATTATGTAAAGAGATAAGTGATGCCATGTCCGAGTTCTAGTGGGGAGATACAGAAGAAAAGAAGAAGATGCACTGGTCTGCATGGTGGCGAATGTGTATCCCCAAAAAGTTAGATGGTATGGGCTTCTGGGATTGCCATGCTTTTAATCTGGCTATGCCTGCAAAGCAAAGTTGGATATTGTTAAGAGCATCTCCAGCCGTTGGTGCTCCCTACGGCCAAATCCGGCGATAAATAGCGCCGGATTGGACAAAATTTTGGCGTAGGGGAGCGTCGAACTTCCAGCCGGCTCCCCAGGTAGACGCCGAGAGATCGGCGTTTTTGGCTTATTTTCCCAAATAAACGTTACAGTTCGACGAATTTGATAAAGTTTGCCAATATTTGGCTTATTTTTACAAATAAACGTTACAGTTCAACAAAACAAGCAAATAATTTGTCAAGTTTTCAAACAAATCAAATGGAAACTAGTTGGTGTTGCCTCGAAGCCTCCATATGCACTCCACCAGATCATCCTGCAGTAGTTGATGCATTATGGATTCTCGAATCTCCTGATGCATAGCGATGAACGCAGCCCACGATGCCGGCACCTGGTGATTAGGTTGTGCAAGAGGACCCTCTCTCTCATATGGTGCAGCTTGTTCACTCAGAGGAACCGGATACTTTTGCTCATTCTCAATAATCATGTTGTGTAAGCATACACAATAGTTCATCACCTCCCACATCTGATCTTTGGACCAACTCAAAGCGGGGAATCAGACTACAGCAAATCTCTGCTGGAGGACACCAAATGCACGCTCGACGTCCTTTCAACAACCTTCTTGTGCCTTGACAAACTCCACCTCCTTCGGGAGGATGGGGCTTGAGATAGTCTTCACAAATGTTACCCACTTTGGATAGATACCGTCTGCAAGATAGTATCCCTTGTTGTAGTGCCGGCCATTGATCACAAAGTCAATCGGGGGAGCATGACCCTTAACAAGCTTCGAGAAGATCGGCGAGCACTGCAATACGTTGATGTCGTTGTTGGATCCCAGCATATCAAAGAAGGAGTGCCAAATCCAGAGATCATGGGTAGCCACTGCCTCAAGTATCACAGTGCAGCCTTTTTTGTGACCCTTGTACATTCCCTGCCAGGAAAACGGATAGTTCTTCCATTTCCAATGCATGTAGTCAATGCTTCCAAGCATCCCCGGAAATCCTCGAGCTTCATTGAAAGCGAGGATCTGAGCAGTGTCTTGGACAGTGGGTGATCTCAAGTAGATGTCCCCAAACACTGATATCACCGCCCTGCAGAACCTGTAGAAACAATCAAAGGCGGTGCACTCTGCCATCTGAAGATAGTCATCGGTAGAATCACCAGAAGCTCCATATGCCAGCATCCGCATAGCCACCCTGCACTTTTGGAGGGCAGAAAACCCTGCCATGCCGGTGCAATCCAACTTGCATCTGAAATAGGAGTCGTAATCTCAAAGGGCATAGACAATTTTCAGGAAGAGCTTCCGGCTCATCCTGAAACGATGCCTAAAAACAGCCTCATCGTGCAATGGATTGTCGGCGAAGTAGTCGGCGTAGAGTATGCAGTAGCCCTCTATTCGCTGCCTTGGCTTGCACTTCCGGCGACCTCGTGCCGACCCACCACGGCGACCAATGGCCGTCTCCGTGTACAAGCCCGATAGGCAAGCTAGGATCAACATATGCTCCTCGTCTTGGGCAGCGGCTGCGATCTCTTCTTCAAAAAGCTCGGCGAACATCTGCTCCTCCTCGTCGTCTGAGTCCATGTCCGCCCAGGCAAATGGAGGAACACCTGCCGGGCATGTCGACGAGGCGCGACGGGAGGAGTTGCCCGACGGCGGAATATAGGCAGACGACACGCCGGATGGTGGAATATAGGCAGGTGGGAGGAGGGACGGCGGAGTGCAGGCAACCGGTCGGCGGATTGGCGAGGGGTGGTGCCGGTGGCGACAGAGCAACGAGGGAAGGGGAGGAGGGATTTGCGACCAGATAGTAGGGTTCGCATGTTCTCTCGCCGACAGAGCGGGCCCGTCCCCGCTTTTCTCTCGTCCGGAGTCCCCGAGCGCACCCTGGGGGGCCGGGGATGGCCTGGGCTCTCCGGATGGATGAAAGCCCAAATTCGGGGGAAAACGAGGAATCGGGGGCGCGGCTGGGCCGAATAATGCTATCCGGATGAAAAAAAAAGTGATGTCGGGAACCTCGTCGGGGAGACAGCTGGAGATGCTCTAACAAATTCAGAATCTCTATGTGCTCATGTGATGCGGGATAATGGGGGCACGCTAGGCGTCAGTCGCCTGATCGATGCGCCCAGATCGGTCGTACCGCATCCGTTGATCAGCCATCGTACGGTATTTATTCGTTTGCTTTCTCCTGACTTACTCTGGTCCCCAAGCGGTTGCTTCCCTACGTCACGCGAGGGATGTAAGGTCGCTTTCGTGGGTCCCTGCTTTTGCACTGTGTCGCGTGGTCGTTCCCTGGTAGTAGTGGCCTTTGTTATTGCCTGCTATTGTGTCAGTCCAGACAAGATGGTGGCGTGGTGTTGTCTTGTTATTTATGGTGCCCACATGGCCACATGGGTAGAGTAAGATGCTGCTGTATTCTGCATTAGGCTAACTCTACACGGTGCCATTGCTGCAAGTTGATGGTTTACAAATAATAACTACGTGCAAAAAAGTGTTGCAACAAAAATTTCTCAGCCAACTTACAAAAAATATGTTATCAAAATAATTAAAAAGTCTACATAAAAATGGTTATATAACATTCTTTTATTGTTGCAGATCAATTTGCAAAGTCACTAATACTTGTAGATTTGTTTGCAACAAAATTAACCACCTATTTCACTAAAAATCTGTGACGATTACAACAAGAAAACTCACATGTTTGCACAATTTGAAAAAGTATGTAAACATCATAAAAAAGGGAAACACACAAAATTGTAACAAAAGCCCAGAAAAACCTTGTAACATCTGTCATGTAATTTTACAACATATAGAATACAAATTTGTTACAATTTGGAAATACGTATGCAACATTAAAAAAATCTAGAAGAAACTCAGATTTGTAGCGAACGCCAAAAATCCTTGCAACATCTTGAATGTGCCTTCTCAACAGAACTCGTGCGACATTGTTACATTTTTAAATCAATAATGCAACATGCAAAACCCCAAGAAAAACACAAACTTGTAGAAAACACCCAGACCACATGGCAACATCTCGCTTCTGCTTTCACAACAAAACCCATATTAGTATGCTACAATTTTAATTCACGTATGACACATAGAAAATAGGTAAAAAACTTAATTGTTCTCACATCGTTAATGGCGGCCTGTTCTTGACACATACAACATAAAAAATATTATAAATTACTAACCATAGTAATTGTGATGGAAAATAGATAAAAAGTGATCTACTAATTGGATATCACACTCAAACATACCTCATAGGTCACCTTTGTTGTAGTATACAGTATAAAACTACTATAGGTGTTGTGACCAGCAAAAAGAGATGAAACTATGCTCATAGGCCATCTCTCAGGCTGTATGTTAAAGACTGTTGTATAAAGCAGCCAACAGGCAACCAAGAAAAGAAAAGGAGCATGCTGCAAGCATGCAAGAAAAGGACGCAGGACATGCTAGCCATGGAGGTAGCAGACGGGTGCAGGCTGGACCAGGGTGGGCCTGCGCTAGCAACTGGAAAAGATGGCCGCAGTGCTGCATGCGCGCCGAGTTGCAACAAGCCAACAACTGATCGCTTCGGACGATCGGTCGCCTGATTTTAAGTATTATCCTAATTATTATCTGATGGAAATCTACTAAAGGCGGGGCCAAACAATAGATCCTCTTTTGCATGGCAGAGTATTGTGGCTGGACTCCAGACAGAGAGGTCATATTTGGAGAATTGGCAGGGGATGAAAGGTGAATATTTGGGAAAATCATTGGATCCCCAATAGTATGACAAGGAAGGTTTGGACAAGACGAGGTCAATGTTTGCTCAAAACCATGGATTAGCTAATTGATCCTTATTCAGGTTCTGGTGATGAAGATTTGATTCGCTCTAATTTTCTTCCTATTGATGCTGAAAGTATTCTTGAAATCCCGTTGAGTGGGTTTTTAGTTGAGGACTTTGTGGCTTGGCAGCATACAAAAACGTTCACCCCCTTTCTCTGTAAGGTTGGCATACCATCTTGAGTGGAATTATCAATTTGCCTCGAAGGTACGTCGTGCAGCTGGTCAAGGGAGTGTAAGGGCTAATCAAGTTTGGGAGAAGCTTTGGAAATTGTCCATTCCTAGCAAGGTTACAATTTTCAGATCGTTACATGGTAGGGCTTTTCAGATCGTTACATGGAGCAGTACCTGGTAGGGCGGTGCTAGCGGCTAGACATATGCGCGTACCCAGTGTCCTGTTTGACAAGGACCTGAAGACATTAAAAATCAAAACTCATCAGGAGCTGATCAGATTGTTTTTTCTCCTCGAGCGTCTCTTTGACCTAGCCGCCACCTCCAAGCTTTGCCTCTCCCATAGATCGGTTCCCCCTCCTCCGGCCGGCTTCGCCGGTGTCAGAAGGGGTGAGGAATCCGATCTGTGGAGATTCCAATAAAAGTAGTATTCCCAAAGATTAGGTTAGCGTTTTGGTAGTCGTCTTCGTTTCTTCTATGTCAATGGAGATTTCATTGTTCATAATAAGTGACCTTCAGCTCTTCGTTCGGTGACGAGATCTTCTTCTCGGCGTCAATGGTGGTGCTATAAGATTACAATTTTTTAGGTACAGTCTTCAAGATCTTGCTTCGCCAGATCGATTTTGGATTATTTCTCCTAGTTGCCGCGAGGAAGGTTATCCTCGCAATATTTGTCCCGACTGCTACGTCTTCGACAATGGTGATTCGTACTCTCGGCTTTTCAGCGATGTTGACAAGGCTGTTCGGTTTCTCTTCCTTGGAATACTAGTATTGGTACTCTTGCCGATGTGGTATGATTGCTTTAATGGTTGCGCGTGCACGTAGCCTTGGCACTGCGGCTCAAATAAAAAAAAGGGAAAACAACTATTGGTATTTACAGGTTTATGGTTTGATATCTGTGCCATTATTTTTTGGCTGGCTTCAGGGAAATACAAGATTGTGTCATGAAAGAAGAAGAGTTTGAAGACCTCGAAGATTAGATCATTTTCTCACAGCTTATATATTTCTACTATGTACTGTTCATTGCTATAATATATCATGGTATTGTTTCAAAAAAAAAGGACGTGAAGACATTAGACATCTGTTGTTCACGTGTAAAAGGGCAAAAGAGGTCTGGTCAGCTCCCGGTTTAAGAGAAGTGATTACAAAAGGTTACCAAATTTTAACATTTTGCAGACCCTTATTTCATTAAAAAAGACATTCTTTCACTTGTTTATTTAGTTGTTGCCTCAAATGTTTTAAGACATAAACCGAATAGTCTCCCAGTGATGTTCGATCAATCCACAACTTAATAGACAACACACATTTAACAGACGAAGAGTCGAAGATGCATCAGCCAGATTAGTCCACGTAATGTCTGAAATTGAAAAATGTTGGTTTCCATAAACAAATCCCCACAGTAAAAGAAAATGGAAAACAAATACATTGTCTTGAGAATGTAGCATGAGCATGGAGTCATGGTCTCATGGACCAGAGACCATAGGATGTTTTCATCATATAATAAGTTCTTATAGATCTCAGTAAGAAATGAACTCAACTTCAGTGATGGACCTCTGGAGTAAAGTTGGCAATGATAAACTTACATCCATTCAGATAACTAGTCCAAAAATGCAGCATTACTTGACCGAGAGCTTTTAGTTTCTGTTCTGAACTGGGTGACTACCAAGTGCTGACACAATCCACCTGTATAAACACCGCAACAGATGATTCAACTACCCTTAACAATCTGCCAATTGAGCCATACTATTTCATGTTAGCATATCCGAATCAATTTGCTCAAGATTTGGAAATATTTTCTTCAATGTGGCTGAATAGTTTGGAACTTTTGCCTGCAAAAAGTGAAGGCACAAACAATAAGGTCTCAGTTTAGCATGAGCTCTGAAGATTGATAATCTCAGGGGAAATTCATCAAATTGCTGTAATAGGCTAGAACGCAAAATATACTGTACAGTACTGGATATACAACATTACTACATACAATCACACTGAAAACCAAAGAAAGAATCATTAGAGACATCTCTTCCAAAATCAACCTCCATTCTCAATAGTATCAGAAATACTACACAAAGTTCCCACCCTCTCGGTCACATCTTAGAATCTTACTTGTTATCTTTGTACTTTAAAAAATACATTATTAGTTCTGAAATTTCCAAATTTTGTATCACACTTGATAAAGAATTATAGAACTATCACAATAGGTAGCATCAGTTCCATGAGAAACCAACTATGAATCAGTTGGCAGTTACCACTAAGAATAGTGCAAGTGGTTCAAAGTTGAAAGATACCGAGGGACTGTTTGGTTGCTACCCTGAGTGAAATTTGATCGGCCAGGAGCAAGCCGGAGAGTAACCTTAACCTTGTTTGGTTCCCACCCGGAGCAGCCCTGCATGTAGCCTGACCTGAGCATTGCATGCATGCAATTAGCCGGAGCCACATGCTAGGCACAAAATTAGCCGGATCCGGGCGACCAAAATCGAGGGCTGACTAAGGCACGCACAATCAAGGCGCTCTAGTTTCACTCCATGCACATCTTAGAATATAGTAATTAATGCATGAATTGGTTTTATAAAATTCTCAGGCTCAGGCACCAACCATACACATTCTTTTCAGGGTTGCTTGTCAGGCTAGAAAGCAGGTACGGGTCAGGCTACTGTCAGGCACACACTTTTCTCAGGTAAGTTGCTCAGGTCACGACCAAACAACCCCTGAATCGTTGAAGAAAAGCATGGCATCCATTTAGGTTATAAAGGTAATGTATGTCAAATATGGAAGAGCAAGACACCCGCTCACTCAAGTGTAATAGAAGAACAGTGGATGTCACCCACACAGTAAATTATAAACGGTTTGTCCACTTTGGATGTCACCCAGACTTCCCTACTTGATCCATGTTGAGTTTAACAATATTCACAAACTTCAGCTAAAAGAGGGCTGGAGGTTACTACTCTAGTAGTGTCACAATGACACTATAAAGGAATTAATGACTAAATGAAGACAACGGGTATGAAGTACGTACACAAGGATTTCTCTCAAGATATATGGTCGTTAGTGTCTCTCGTGAACCAGACAAAGCAGATTCTATCCCGTCCAGTGATGGTATCTGGTTGTCATTCAACCACAAGTCCTCTAACCTGCAAATAACAAATAAGTGTAGTCAAAAAGGTGCCGGAACAAATAATTTATCAGGCTGTTTATATGGCTTAGGATATTTGGATCTTGTTCCATGCTTATTTTGGTGCATTAAGGTTGATAACAAGCATTTATGTAGTATCATGTTACCTGGTTAATGTTTCTATATCTTCCACAACGGTCAACTTGTTAGATGAAACATCTAAAACACGAAGGTTCTGCAGGGTAGAAAGACCTTCCATCTTTTGGATTCCATTATGGCTGAGGTACAGTTCCTCTAACGTAACACATTCCTGAGTAAGAAGTAAGAACGACAGATACGTTACCAAGGAGCACTCACATTAGAGAAGGCAAAAAAGCTAGGGAAGTTATGATATGGTACTTGTAACCCATTCATTGCAGTCAGCCTGTTACTTTGTAAACTTAATTTCTTGATTGATTTCAAACCACATAAGTTGATTGTCCGGATTCGGTTTCTTCCAAGCCATAACTCTTGTAGATTTGTCAAGGTTTCCAGATTTTCCATCACCTGAAATATAGTGGAACATGTGAGTGCATGGAGGCCAAAAGGTCTTGGTTCTATCCAAGTTTTGTACTATAGCATGCACCATGATGTGTGAAGAAAGGACGACATGCTTACCCTTAATCTGTTGCTACCAAGTTCAAGCATTTCTAATGCATGGAAATGTTCAAGCTCTTCTATCTTCGCAACTTCATTCTTTGAAACATAAAGTTCTTTCACAGTGCTGGAAACTTTAGATAACCCATTTAAGGACGATATCTCATTGAAAGAAACATCAAAGACCAGAAGACCCTTGAAGATGCTGGCATCAGGGATCTTTGTAAGCTTGTTATCTCTAAGGACTAACTCCTGAAAGTAGAAATGATATTAAATAGCATTGTCAGAGCACTTCGCCATTTATGTGGTATGGGATTAGACAAAACATTGTGCAGAAAATTATTTTGTCAGAATGAATTACTGAACTCTCAGAAAATTGGACGAATAGCAAAGTAAAGCTCAAGAGTGAAACTAAAATTACAGTTTGAAGCCTGCGTGCTAAGTTTTCAGGTTGACCTTTAAGCTCACTCAAGGTAAAGCCCAAAACAAGTGTCACTGTCACAACTATGATCATGGCAGCCACTATCACAAACTATGATCACGCCAGCAACTTAGCCATCTCGCCAAACAACCTTCTCTACTAGCGAATTTACCAGGCCACCATGGTGGTTATACTACAGGCAACGTGATACCCTGTCAGCCTGTCTTCGTAGCTATGATGGAGGATGGATAGACAGAGGGATCCGTGCGAGTGTCAAAGCGCCATGGGTTTCACACCTCCTTTTTGCTGATGACTGTGGTGTTTCTGAAGGCAGATACTCCGAGTGCAATGAGACTGAATTCTATTTTGGAAGCTTACAGTCTCGGCTCTGGCCAGTGCGTAACAAGGCCAAGAGGCAAGAGCTCGATATTTTCTAGTCCTAATATCCAACAACCTGTGCGTGAGGCTGTTAGAGGTGCTTTGCATATTGATAGGGAGGCACTAACAGAAAAATATCTGGGGCTCCCTACAGCATCAGGCAGAATTACCGAGGAGGTGTTTGAACATATCCTTGAGCGTGCTAGAGGAAAGGCTCAAGGATGGTGTGAAAAATTAATGTCATGTGCAGCAAAAGAAGTCCTTATAAGGTCAGTAATCCAGTTGCTACCAACCTACGCTATGAGCTGCTTCAAGGCTTCAAGCTCACAAAAGGTCTATGCAGAAAATTACTAGCAGTGATGTCTAAATTCTGGTGGTCTGGAAAAATTGATAAAAGGGGCTTTCATTGACAATCTTGGGAGAAGATGGCGATACCAAAGAGCCAGGGAGGGATGGGTTTTAGAGAATTCGAATTGTTCAATGATGCAATGGTCGCAAAACAGGCCTGGAGGCTGCTGGAAATTCTTAACAGTCTATGTGCACGAGTTCTTCAGGGTAGATACTACCCAGACGGAACAAATCTTAAATGCTGGGTGCCCACAGAGCGCGTCGCAGCAATGGAAGGGTATCCTACGCGGCTCTGATGTAGTGAAACAAGGGCTCATACGTCGCGTAGGCGGCGGTATGAAGACAGGAGTTTGGCATGATATCTGGATCTCGGGAACCAGGAGCTTGAAGTCAATGGGACGATTGGTGGAAACACCTGTTCAAACTGTCGCTGATCTGATTGATGCGGATTAGATGGAATGAACAGAAAATGCGTCAAGTGTTTTGGCGCCAGATGCAGAAGCCATACTATGCATGCCGCGTCCAAGAGTTGGCAGGGATGATATTTGGGCTTGGGAGCATGAACGAACCGGAGTTCTCTTGGTTTGGTCAGCTTATCGTATGCTACTAGATAGCAAAGGAATGCTTGTGTAAACAGAAAGTTCCTCGGGCAGGAGGTCACAATGGAAGTCACATTGGAAATTAAAGGTGATGCCCAAAATTCGTGTCTTTTGGTGGAGTGCTCAAGAATTTTTTACCAACACATGGTGAATTACATAGACGCCATATGAAGGAATTGAGTAACTGCCCGTATGTAGGCATGAAGAGGAATCGATGTATCATTGCATGGTGCAGGGTGAGCATGCAACATTGTTCTGGGATGCAGCAACAGACTACTTTGGTTTGAAGCTGCCAAAACTACACCCAGTGACTTAGGCGACAGATATATTGGACCCTAATATCATCAGTTTAAGGGATGCAGAAGTGACTGTGTCGGTGATGTGGGCTATTTGGACGAGCAGAAACAAATACATGCATGGAGAAATTTTTTTCCGACCAAGGAAATCAATAGAGCTGGTGGATGAATTCATCCAAGCTCTCAAAGGTGGCACGGGAGCTTTGGCAGCGGCAACAATGGGTGCCTCCGGAATCAGCCTGGGTGAAAATAAATGTTGATGGAGCACTAGACTGTCGAAGATAGCTCGGAACCATTTGGGTTTTGTGCTATCAGGTTGCTGCCGGCAATATGGTAATATACAAGATCCTTTTACCATTGAACTTGTAGCGTTCAGGGATGCTATGCTCTGGCACGAAGCAAAAGTTTCGGCCGGCTGCTGATAGAGACTGATTGTCAAGCGATCTTCACTATGTGGAACGATGAGAAAGCTAACAGATCACTTGGCTGTCATCTGTTCAAAGATATGAAGGAGATGGTAGGGTTTTTTCCAGGATTTCAAACTTCTCTACGCAAGGAGGGAGGCGAACTCAGTTGCTCATTTATGTGCTAGAGAAGCTATTAGTTTAAATAATGTTGCTTTAAACTTTGATGTAAGTCCTGGTTTTCTGACTGAGGCTGTTCAGTCAGAACTTGTTTCACCTGATTAATAAAAGGGATTTGCTAAGTCTCAGGCGACTGAGATTTTGTTATTTCTCAGTCGACCTGAGAACCGTTGGATTATTCTGGAGATTCGTGTTGTCAGCTTAGATTGAAAAGAAAAAGAACTACGTGCTTTTTTTATTGAAATGAGAACTACTACGTGCTTGTGCAGTTTCGACCCTGCGACCCCCAGAGGAGCACAGTGGCTGCTCAACCAACATAGCTACCAAACGATCCTGTACAGTAACGCTTACTAGTATAGTTTATTGTGCGGATTTTATTCTATGTATATATACCAAAAGCAATTAGGCGGCATTTGTGCTGATACTTTTTCCTTTTAGCTTCTTTCTAATTATTTATTATTTATTATTTATTTTTGTGGCTGCGCCTTTATGTATTTATCTATTTTATTATTTATGTTGGATTTATTTTTCTAGTTTTTATTTATATAAGTTGCACTTTTTGTTAAATCATAGTTACACTATCTGTCGAGAAAAGTGCAACTGAGATTTTATATGTATTTATCTACATGTTTATCTTATTTATTTTATGAGTTGAACTTCTCTTAAGAAATATGCGACTTCAACAGGTTATTCATACGAGCTGCACTTTCTTTCAAGAAATGTGCAACTACCAATCGGTATTCGATATGAGTTGCACTTTTTTCACAAGAAATATTTATCTCTAACAAATATTTGATATGAGTTGCATTTTTTGTTGAGAAAAGTGCAACTCTTTTGTATGTATTTTCTTATTTCCCATCTTGTTATTTTCATGAGTTGCACTTTTCCTGAGAAATGTGCAATTAGCGAGTGGTTTCTAAAATTATTTGCACATTTTCTCAAAGAACATGAATTTACCATCTGGTTCTCGATATGAGTTGCAGTTTTCTCAATAATTTTTTCAACTCAAACCGAGCCTCAATATGAGTTGCACTTTTCTCAAGAAATATGCAACTCCAACCGGATTTTGAAATGAGTTACCTTTTTTAAAGAAGCATGCAAACGGTTCTCTGTATGAGTTGCACTTTTCTTGAGAAATATGCAACTCCAACCGGTTTCTACAATGAGTTGCACTTTTCTCAAAAAAATGTGCAGCTTTCTTGTTATGGATTGCACTTTTCTCAAGAAATATGCAACTGCAACCGATTTTTGCTACGAGTTTACATATTTCTCAAAAAATGAAAATCGGTTGTAGTTGCACTTTTCTCAAAAAATGTGCAACTGTGACCGCTGCTCCGAGTTGCACTTTTGTTAAGGAATATGCAAGTATCAAGCTATTTTGATACAAGTTGCACTTTTTTTTAAGAAATGCGCAACTCCAAAATTCAACTGGTTCTGTGTATGCACTTTGTCCAAAAAAAATTGTGTAATTCAACGGGTCTTCCATAGGCTAGCACAAGGAACACTTGCAAATTCAATGTGCATCTCGAGTACGAACAGAAACGACTCTGTTTTTCTAGTGGAATGGGTCAAAATATTGGGCAAAATTCTATTTACAACGGGCTTCCCATGAGCTAGCACAAGGACACAAACGTAGGAAGCCCATGGTAGATTAAACAGAAGCACCCGGCCAGAGGACGCATGTGCGGCGGGAGGGACAGGCCAGGAAACACAACTACACAAATAGATCGTTTCGTTCCTGGTACGAACATCGACTGAGACTTAAGCGTTTCTCAGTCGACTGTGACCCAGACGTTCCCTTAATAAAATTGAGGGTGAGCTTCAAAAAAAAGCCTGTCTCTCCAACTTATATGCAAAAAAAATTGTGTACCAGCCTTTATGTAAATTTCATGAAATTCCATGCACGAAATTTGTTTGCATGGAATCAAATTTCATGTTTAAGTCGTATTCTGGTTATACTATTGGTAATTAACCAAAGCTAGAACATAACAGAATCGATCACCTCAGAACTTTCATAATTCTGCAGCAGAGTATATGGACCAACACCTGGAATGGGAACAATCACACTAGAGTTAAACATCTTTAACCACCTCTATCGCTTTTGCTCACCGGTGCTATCTAAAAAACGATATATGCATAAAATAACATCGATATCATATTCAATTTTCCCTCCCTACACCTTGTTGTTGATAATAGCAAGGTACCATCTAAGTCGTTCCTTATTGTAGACCGCTGCCGGGCAGGTGGACTAAAATGCTGGGGTGTTAAATTTGCTGATAGTATAGGTCCTGATGTAGTTGTAAGAAAAAAATGCTACGAATAAAACAGGTAGAACTAATTAACAATCGAACAAATGCATATCAACAACAGAGATAAGAACAACATTAAGATCGGGCCTCTCCGTATTCATCGAGCCCTCGGCAGCTAGAATAATCACCTGTAAGCCAGCGATGGCATCCCAGGTGGAGAGGGGCGCGACGGCGTCGTCCTCGAGGAGATTCTGGCGGAACGAGAGCTTGCGGAGGGCGGTGAGGTGGCCGATACGCGGGTCTACCGAGGCGAGGCGGTTCGCCGTGAGGTCTAGCTCCTCCAGGGTGGACGGGATCTCCACCTCACTCAGATCGTTCAGCTGGCAGCTCGTGAGGTCGAGGCACAGCTCCGCCTCCTCCACCTCCATCTCCGCCTCGCCGCCGGCAGCTGCGGCCGTTGAGCCACCGGTGCCCTCCGAGGAGGCCATGGGGATCGCGCGGCTTGGGGTCTGGACTTTCGTGAAGCTTCTGGAAGAAGCGGTGGAAGAATGGGGGAGAAGAATGCCGATGGGGGCCCTAGAATCGGAGGAGAGTGATTGCATGCGTCCTGGCCTGGGTGTGGGCTCTTGGGCCGAGAAGAGTTTCATTTCGACAGGTTAGAAATAGCCCAATAGGCCCATGTACATCGACTTGCTGAAATCGCAAGGTCCAAAACCCTAAAACATTCGCCATTCCCCTCCCCTCTCCTCCCTAGCTCACCTCCTTGCCGGCCATGGCGTCGCGGTTCCGCTCCTTCTCCCGCCCTGTCGCGGCCGCCTTCCACCGCTCCGCGGCCGCCCGGAGCCCCGCCGCCTCTCTGCCACGCTCCATCGCTTCAGTCCCCAGGTAAGCCACCGTCCCCCCTTGTACGTTTCCCTTCGCGGATGTTCTCCAAGCTAGACCTTGAACTGGGGTTTGTGTTGTGCAGGCCTTCTTCCCTGGGGCGGCAGATCGCGCTGGCAAGGTCCCTGCAGCCGCTGCACAGCGCAATCTCGGCGGCGAGGCTGACGTCGCGGCTGGGGGCGGAGGTGGCCCGAGCCGTGTCGCAGGGTACGCTCTGCAGCTCCTACCCGGGAGTCTGAGTCTGATATCATCTAATCTTTGCATCCAACCTGTGAGTTGTGACTGCCCAGTTGCCTGCTTATTCTAGTAAATGTGTAGTCTGACACACTCCACACACACAATTTAGGGTGCTTCCATTTGCTTTGGTGAATTGCTTGAAATTCAGATTCATCTGGTGCTGTTCATTAACTGGTTAAACTGTTCTTTTTTCGCTGTCCATCTATGTGTCTGTGAGGGTGGGTGCCGAATTGTATTTAGGTCTATGACATTGAGGACAAGTACTTAACAGAACATAGAATGAATGCCCACGATAGTTGGTATTACTTTTTAGGCATGAGGATATATTATATACTACTTCCGTTCTGAAATATAGTGTGTTTTGGAAAGCTAAATTAGATCATGTAAATCAACTGTATGCACGTCAATGTAGAATGTAACAACCTTCTGCACATCAATGTTGAATGTAACCGTAATAAAACATGTCAGCCCAACTTGGTGTGTCGCCTAAAGCTAGCCACGTAGTTTAGCAGCTAGGTGCCAGACACGACCTCTCAATAACAGGGTTTTAAGATAGCAAAATTGTGAAAAACAAAATGTCAAAATGCACATGGACCTAAGCATGGCCCAATAAAACTCTAGGGTGACTGTGGTGTTGTTCTAATTATTTGGTGTGCTCTCAGTTACCACTGAAGAGTTGACAAGTTAGAAATTAATATTATTTGTTTTCAGTGACTGATTTTATAGTATAAGTTAGTGATAGAGGAAAGGTACCCGATCTTTCGATGAGAGGTAGCTATCGATTTTGGTGGAGGTCGACGTTGACGATCAGACTACAAACGTGCGAGATGTTGCGCCTTAGCAATCGTACACCAACTTCCGAGGCTATTGACCACACCGGAGCTAGATCAACCTGACCACGAGGGTCAATTCCTGCAAGCAATCGAAGAACAAGGAAGAACTAAAATTGCAATCTGAATATTGCGAATATAGATGAAGTACCCGTAATCTCAAAGAGATAAAAGTTTGGATTCTGTAGATGCGTAATACAAGAGGTCTAGTCGACACTCGTGGCTACGGCGAAGAGAAGCAGTATAGTTAATTCTTATTCTAAACAAAATCGAATCTAACCCTAATTTACTTCCAGCTATTTATTAAAGATGCGGAGAGTAGACGCGCCGCCTCTATTTGTTCCGTGATGTGGCATCCTTGGCAAAGTCCTTGGGCCGCGAATCCCTGTGCTAGTTGTTGGCTCTCCCGTGTCCCAGGCTCCCAGCTGCATTTGTTGACCAACCGAAGAAAAACAAGGACAAAGCCCATATTGATCAGCGACCCATCTTCTTGGGCTTTTGCGCTGCACCTTGGTGCATGGTGCTGAACGTCTGGCACAAAAGCAGCTTGACTGCACTTACGTGCACCTGGCCGGCAATATCATGCATACATACACTTGCATAGAAATAGAGTCTAGCTCATTTTGACTCAATTTGATTTCAGTCCATGTACATGTATATGCTCGCCTCGCTCCGGTTCAATTCCGAATCAATCTCGCATTTTCACTCGAGGTATATGTACGTCTTCATTATATCTGCATATAATATATGGTCATGTAGTAATTTTGTTTGTAATAATTAAATAATATATTTTAGAGTCAATACTATAAATCACCTGATAAATATATTCATGAGTAGTACTTTTGGTCGTATCCGATGTAGTCATGTCCTCATCAGTTAGCTTGTCTGCTTCCCTGGATGTGATGTGCATGTTAAAATTGTTGTGCTGTAAACAGTTAGTGCATTCTTTGGGATGACACATACTTCAATCCCCTAAATGTCAATGGTAAAATCATATTGGGATTGAAATTTAACAAGATATGCAAAGTAAACAGTTCACATAATTCTACACTATATTTGTACCTCAATGGTTGAAAGTGTCATAGGGTGCATGCTAGACCACTAGAAAACTCAAGTTTGATGTATGTCAATATTTTTTGTCTGGTGCCAAATCATTCTTGATTTTTTACAATATTTACCTGTGCAGCTTTACTTTAAAATATTATTTGGGGGCCATTTAGGTTATTGCTATATCTTCTATTCCCAAATAAGTTGAGATTATCTGCTTTATTGTCATGCTGGAATGTTAAAGGCTGAAAGGAGGAACCTTTTGTTCTTATGATTTTTGTAACTGTTTACCAGATTTATTAATACAACATTCTTCTGTTGACCATTCCATAAAGGGAAATGGTAAACTCCAGTTGATTGGGACATCATTATCTTAGTTCTGCTGCAATTTTAACCAACACTAACGTAATCATTGTCTAGCCAATGGTATCAGCGCAATACTTTCTTGTAAATTTGAAATTTAAAGTGTTTTATCGCATATTTCGCATGTGCATGTATTGCAATTTGCAATGGAGTTTTGCATATTAGAAATGTTTGCCTATCTGGAACTTATGTTGCATCAAACCGATGGTGCATCGGTTCAAAATGCTCCGCTTAATGAACTCTGATTCTGGAGTGAGGTTCAAATACCATCAGTCGGTCAAGAATAATTTTTTCTCCTGTTAAGTTTAGATACCACTCTGTTCAATAATTCGAATTTTATATTTCCAAATTCCAATCCCGGAGCATTTGTATTTTCTTTTCTCTTGTCATAATTGGTTTGTTGGCCAAGGAGCTCTAGACTTCAAAGCTTAATAGTGTTGTGATTTTTGTGTTTAGACTTCAGGCGTGCTATTAATGGCTAACTTAGTTCCACATTAGGAAATTATCAAGTTCTTTGCTGCCAATTTTCTTTGCTTTGTGTTTTGGGAGTAGCACCTCCTCTGGTGTGCTCTAGGATTTTTGTAGTTCGTTTTGCTGCACGCCAACCTGAAATTTATGATCTCCCTGCTGCCTTGCAGAGACTGGTCTCAGTGTCCCTCGATAATGAAAGAAACCGCTCTGGGAGACGCAGCGGATTTTGAAGAATTTGTTCCCTTCAATAATGGGTTTTGTTTTTTTGGATAGTTCTTCAGGGCATCAATATGCTATGTACTAATGACCTTATATCGTGCACGGAAGCAATTACTTTATGCATTTCAGTTAAGCTCGATCCTTAACTGAACAGATATGTATTTTGTTAATGATCTAGTAGTAATATTGGATGAACGGCTGCTCTACTTCATCCTTCTTTTGTTTGAGGATCACCTTATCTTTATTATACTCAAAAGTTCTTATTTTATGCTACCAGACACACTTTCATTTCTCAAACCAAAAAACGGAGCCTTGCTATTGTTTGTTTATGTTGTCTAGAAATCTTTGTGCAGTTGTGCTTGCATTCTTTTTGGATACGCATGTTGTTAAAACGGGGGGCATTTGTTTTAGGGGATTGTCTGTTGGCTTTTAATGATTAGACAAGATTGTTACATCCTGAATTACATAGGGCAGAAAACATTTTGGACATTTGTTGGTAAACTCACTGATAAACAAACGCATTGTAGACTAGGTCAAAGGATAGTAGTCCATTAATATACACCCAAAGTTAGGGTAGACTGGGGTTCTTAACACTTTTAACGCAGTTAAAAGAGGCAAACAAATCCCCATAAAAAAACCCACTAAACACCAGTGCATGGAGATATACATAAGAAGCCCAAATGCAAGCAAGCTTGGAAAGGTCAAAAACCATGCCTAAGCTACACGCTCTTTTAGAGGTCAGCTTAGCTAAGGTGCAAATGAGAACTGCATGGACCATCTTAATTATCAACAGTCGACACCCTAGTTAGCTAGTAGTTCATTTATCACCGCATTATCGTTGCGTACAGTGGTGGCGACCTTCACGCAGCCGGTGGCGCGGCCTTCTCCATCATCGCCTCTCTAGGGCTGTTGGACTTTGGCGATCCAAGCCCTGAGAGCTTCTTCAGGATGCCTTTCATGGCATCAGCCTGAAAGAGTGCGGGGTGCGTCCTCCCAAAGCCGTTGAACCGCCTGCACACGCCCATGTGCGCCACGAGCGCCTCCTCAAGTCCACAACCGCTCTTGCCAGCCTCCTCCGCCACCGCCTCGGCACACAACCCACACACCCAGTGCCCCGAGAACCGGCGGCATACTGTGCTGATGTATGCAGGAGTGCACTCCTCTAACATGCCGCAACACTCGCACTCGGCTTCTTCCACCTCTGGGGAGAAGTCGGTGGATGGTAGCAGCTCCATCTCTCTGTGGTCATCAGTGCTGCCATGGAGCTCGTGCCAGGATGGCGTCCTCTGCCAAGCGCTCCCGAGGTTGCCAATGATAGTTGTCAACAATGGCGCCATGGAGGCGACAGCCGGCGAAGTTTCTCCGTTGGGAGCCATAGGGAGTTGGGGAACTCGGGGTGATTGTTCCTAGCTTGGTGTGTTGCTTGGTAGTATCGATCTCTCTGTGAGTGTGTGAAGATGCCTACTATAACTATAAGCCATGTGAGCTATTTATAGATGATTTTGTGTGATTGCTTAGGCAGGACAGCTAGCATGTACAAGGACGTACGTGATCACGTGACTAGATCTTTGATCTTGTGATCAAATTTATGGTGGAGAATGGATAAGCACGGTGTCAAGGGCGCCTCTAGGCCCTGGATTTGATATGATACGATACGAGCAAAGCTGTGTGGCTGTGGTGGATGGTGCATATGCTTATCAGCTTAACAATCATGGCGTGTAGTGTAATAATCTCATCATTGGTCGCACGAGTTATGCGCGTGAGCCCGCCTACCTTTGTGCCGGTTTAGGTATCAATCTCAGGTACGTACGTAATGACGTACATGTAGCTAGACTACATATCAGTAAAAAGATGTAGACTTATGCGGGAGTATATGTAGTGTAGAAGAATTTTTCAACGCCACAAATGGGATATTAAACTACCAAACCGATCAGAGGGTGAATTTGAGTGATTCACATTCACCAACACAAACACCAAATCATATATTTCAGTTTGGTGGCTTATAGATACCATGATAAGATGATCATACTATTATCTGAAAAATATACATAAGAGCGGCAGGTGAGCGCAGTTGCGTTATCGATGACCTTATCATCTTATCACTCCCACCTTTCTCATGACTTATCACATAACCTTTTTGTGTGCTAGATGATTGCCGACTACTCACGCGTAAAGTTGATGATCCCGGGATGATCGGTTGATTTTGGTAGCAATCTCACAGTATAGAAGCGAAGCCCTTTAATTATGTCACATGGAGTCTATTCCGGACCAGGAGAATCGACCGTTTCCTTCATTTGCTAAACCTTCGATGCCATTGATTTCTTGATTGATGACAGACCTGACTGCCCTACATCACAAGTAATCGTTCAAAAGGAAGAAATATAGAAGACGAGAGGTTGAGCTAGTTAAGGAGCTGGCATGGGAACAACAGCGGAGGATATAGATATAGGGACTTCTGGAATAGGTAGAACATCTGAGTAGCTGTGATAAGCGATCAGCTACACCACCGTATGTATCAGTTGTTCAATCCTATCACTCTCAGTCTTGTCGACTGTTAAAGCTAGAAAATGCACACCTGGCTCGAGCATGATCAGCGTCAAGTACCTATGGCATTGTGAAGTACTGCCTCTACAGATCGTGGAACAAAACTACACAAGCTACGTAAAGACAGCCGGATCACGGGCACATCAGAGGCGAGCGAGCTTCTGGTGGATGGCCTGGCCGACACTGCTTAAGCTGCCCGACATTTCGAGGTTTTTTTTTTGGTAAATAGGACTTTGACATTAAAAGAAACAACGAGGGAGAAAGGATTGTTGGCCTCTGGGCCTTGCTAACTTGCTGCCATGCTGTGCGAGGAAGCCCACAACCCACGAACTCACCTTTTTTTTTCAACTAGAGAATTTTTTATTGTAGACGAGACGAACGAGAATGGTCAGGTTGACAGTCGACATCATGCTGTAAAAATGTGTATTTTGTGCCAAATGATATACTCCCTCCGTTTCAAAATATAAGATGTTTTAGGATTGTGAAGGAAATGTATCTAGACACCTTTTAGTGTGTATATTCGAGTGAACCTACACATTAAAAAATGTCTAAATGCATTTGCTTCACAAAGCTAAAACATCTTATATTTTGAAACGGAGGGAGTATATTGTAAGATCATAATATTGTGTATCATGTGAAATACGTGGCATTTTTAGACGCGGAATGCTCCTTGCAAAATAAATGCCTTATGCATGTGACCACAACGATAGTTGTGGACCGTGACTGTAAACAAAGCATGGGCCAAATAGCCCCGCTGCCCATCAAAGCTTCCATATACCAGACCATTTGAAGCAAATAGAACTGCACTTGGTGCTTTTAATTTTCCAAAGACTGGGCCAGAGCCTGTGTGGCCTCCAAGACTCGCCGCCCCTGCACAACGGTGTTTCAAAGATGCTCTCGTGTCTTATGTGGGTTTTCATAGGCAGTAGGTAGTCACTTGTTTGCTTTGAGGCACATCAACAGTCATTCCAGGATTTTAGCGATATGTCACTTCCTCGATGCCGATGAGGGTCTCTACTCGTGTTTGATGTGCCGCTCTGTCTAGTGGCTTCAGATGTTTACATGTGCATGGGTTATTTCTTTTGTTCGACCAAAGAGCAAACGATTTTTTTTCATCTGTCAAGCTTTAATTGTATTCTCTAGAAGAAGTTTTGGAAACACAGATGCACTTTTTTTGGAACTGTACATTTGATCAAGATTGCTGGAATTTTATGTTTTAGGAAGACAAAGAGGAAAATGTTCATATGATGAAATTCATCTTGTCAGATAGAAGCTTCACAAATATGTTTCAATGGAAATCATAACGGTAGGACGTTGGAACCTTTCTTTTTTTTTAGCGCAAACGCCAGGAGCTCTGGCTATTCATTAAGAAGAGGGAAAATGATCCGGTTTATAGGGAAACCAGATCGAAAACCGTACAAAATCTAAAACCGACAAGCGGACTACTCCCAAAGAATCAAACAACAACACAACAAGAAAAACCACAAAGGCACCCACAAACTGCCACAATTTCGACAATTCCACACACAGGATGCAACAAATGCATCAATCATGTAATCTCAGTCGCCTTCTTCTTGGCGCCGACCTTTCTTCCTTTGGGCTTTTTCACCTTCTCCATCTTCTTCACAAGGGAGCCAATCATCGTGATGGACCGAGGCGACAAAGGGGTCTTAAACTTGTCGTTGAAGGCCGCAAGGGCGTTATCATCAAACCCAGTGTTTTCTTCTAGAAGGCCCAAAGTACGCGCGAGCAACTCCTGAGTTGTAGCGTCCTTACGCTTTTGCTTCTGCTTCTCGATGCGACCACTCCGACGAGGTGTGGTGGCCACCTCTATAGGAGCACGGGCGCGCCTAGGGCCCGGCGTAGCAAGGATAGGCGGAGGCAGTGGCCGAAAAACCAACGACAAGAAGGCATTGCGCTTGTCGGCGGCAGAAACCTCCGGATCAACTTGAGTGTCCTCCAAAGCCATGGATGAAGGAACAAAGACACTGGCGGCAGCATCAGGGATCTCCTCCAAAGGCGCTTGCAAGGGCGACCTGGGCGTCTGCTTTTTCGAAGCCAAGTTGGCTAAGAAATCGCAAAGCTTGGTGGAGTCATCAACCTCAGGATCAACATGAGCTTCAACAAAAAGCTCTGCCAACCCAAAGCCCTCGACGTCATCAGAGCTGGAGTTCTAAAGACCCTCAAGAGATGCAACATCACCTGCATGCGCATCCAGAAGAAGGCGAGAGGAGCACTCAGGAGGCAGACGAAAGTCTTCCAAGCCAACAGTAGGCGAGCCGCAGACACGATGAATAGGCGAGAAGGGGCCGTAGATCTCAAAGAGCTCAGCATCCAACAGCCCAGCATCCGAAGCTTGAACGGGGGCTTTCCCCACACCCCTGGTAGAAGCCGCCTCCGCATGCTCCCAACTTCCGGCAGCACGCGCTAACCAGAGCTTGATCGCAGCAGCCTCGTCCCGCAGGGGCCGAGTTACCTCTTCGATGCGATCCGCAACAAGCTGGAGGAGCTCAGTGCGTAGAGAAGCAAACTGGGCCTGCAAGTCGAAGTCCGGAACGGCACTGACAGTGGCATTCCTGCCAAGAGGGCAGGATGGCGAGGCTGGAGGTGACGACGGGCACACAACCTCGGCCCAGGTCCGAGAGTGTGCAGGGCGAGGAGAACCAACAATTGGAGAGCAGCTTCGAGATGTAGGAGAGCGGCTGACTGGAGATCGGTGACGACGATGACAGTTACGCTCCCGGTGACCCGGACGGCGGCAACGGATGCAACGAAATGGCTCCCGACATGTGGCAACTTGGTGGCCGCGCTCGAGACAGCGGAAGCATCGCCCTCGAGCCCACCTCTTGAAAGCGAGGCTCCGCTCCAGTGCCTCCACCTTCGAAAAAGGGGGCGAATTGGCTCGGCCCGAGCGACGGCCAGAACCCACCTGCTGCCAGCCCGCCTCATCACCCAAGCCCGCGGCAGAGGCGGCCGAGATGTTGGCGGGATCTTGGGAGCTGCGGGAGCTGCGGAGGAGCCGCCTCTCTGCCGAGGAGAAGACCGTCGGCTTGAAGGGAGACGGCGGGAGAGAGCCAGGAGCCGGCGGCGGGTGTTGAAGGGGGGCAGAGGGGCGAGCCGGATTGCCCCTGCCGACGGGATGAAGAGGCCCCGCTGGCAGCGAGGCCGTGGACGGCGGCGGCGGGCCAGGGGCCTTTCGCGATGACTGCAGGTCGGAGGCGGCGCCGGCAGGCGCAGCGGAGTCGAGGTCGAGCAAGACCGCAGCTGGCGCGTCGGGAGAGCTCTCAGGCGGGGTCCTGCCCCGAGCCAGCGGAGGACATGGTGAGGAGAGCGGCCCCAGGACGCTGGTGAGGGTAGCCGGGGGCTTCGCAGCCTTGGAGCCCTTTCTCACCATCATCCGCCCTGGAATAGCCGGGTCCGACCTGCGGGAGGCAAGAGCAGCCGCAGCAAGCTCCGCGGCGGAGGGCGGCGTGGCCACCGAGGTCGCCGACGCGACCAAGAGGAAGCGGGGCTGAAGCTCCCGAAGCGGCAGAGCCGCAGCGCCAGCAGACCGAGACCCTACATGCCGCGTGGAGGGCTGGGAAGAGGGCGTCGAGGGGGGGCCGGATCTGGTTGCGGTGGCTTGAGAGAGTGTCGGAGGAGGGAGATCGGGCGGCCGGCGGCGCTAGCTCGCCCTTGTCGCCATGGACGCGCACGGACCTCCTGCCTGGATTGGTTCGTTTTCAGTCGTTCCCCCCGTTGGAACCTTTCGCTTGACATAAATAAAGAATATTCAAAAAATGGAAGACCATCAACACAAAGTTGGAAGACAAATCTTCAAAGATGTCATTGGTTATGCATAGGGCTAAACAAAAGAAAACTCACGTGCTTAAGGAGTGGATACAATCTTCTTTTTAAATTTACTTACTCCTTGTAAACTATGAATTAATGAAAATCACACAGTAGGGTAGAATGCCTTACTGTTTTCCCTGTCAAAGAAAAAGAGTAAATGAGTTCCCATAAGCCGGCCATGTAAGATTGTTATGCAAAATGTAGAAAATTTCAGTTTTTATATGTTTCTCATAAAGGTGGAGTGTGAACCATCAATTAAATTCCATGAATCTATGTTTGAAAATCTTGTATGAAGACATAGTACGTGACCAATTACATGTTGATTCTAATTCTAATTCTAATTTTTCCTGGTAAGAGGCCCTACTAAAAAACATGAGAGATACAATTGGGTTTGTGTGCTCTCTATATTGCTCCATGTGTTTTCTTGTATACCTCTCACATCATGTAAAAGAAGGCATGTCCTATTATTGCCCTCGTCTCTCTTCCCACTCGTATCTAAGAAAAAAAGACAACGAATTGGGAGACAGCACAAATGTGATAGTGCATACTAGAAACAAGGCCCACGCACACGTATTTGGAAGTACCATGCGTAGATCTCGTTGCTGGGCTCTTTGTGGAGATGTTGTGCAAGTTTTCCTTCTCTCTTTTGGGCCTCTGGACGGTGTCTTGGATATCCACGTTGTGACCTCTGTCGATGTGAGCCCGCGTCTCTCCACGTCGAGCATACACGGATACACGCGTACGTCGGGTTCGATTCACGGCTGGAGTTCACCGGCCAACCTTGTCACGGGCTCGCCTCGCCCGAGCCTACAAAAAGGCACCCGCTCACTCGGAACAAACAGCAACATCAGCGAGCTGATCATCTAGCTTACTAGCAGCTTCCTTTCGACCAATTCCTATAGTTCACTTGTGAGGTTTGTAATGGCGACCATGGTGGCATTGAGTTCTTTCCCGGCCAGCAAAGCTGCGCCGCGCGTGCGTGCCGGCGTTGGCATTCAGCATAGCGCCGGCACCAGGCTTGTTGCCCGGCCTCCGCCGGTGTCTGGGAAGACGGCGCTGCGCCGACGCGCCCTCGTCGTGAGGTCGCAGAATGACCCCAAACCCGCGACCAAGGTACTTACATACGTCTCAGTAATTCAGTATGCATTGCCGACTTCAAATTTATAGATCTCTGACGTTTATACCGTGATGACAGGCGAGCAAAAAGTTCTGGGACGTGCTGTCATTCAGCGGCCCGGCGCCGGAGCGCATCAACGGGCGGCTGGCGATGCTGGGCTTCGTGGCGGCGCTCTCCGTTGAGGCGTCTCGCGGTGTGGGGCTGCTCTCGCAGGCGGAGAGCGGCGCCGGGCTAGCGTGGTTCGCGGTCACAGCGGCGGTGTTTTCTGTGGCGTCGCTCGTGCCACTTCTCAAGGGAGAGAGCCCCGTGGAGAGGGCTGGCCCCATCATGAGCGCCGACGCCGAGCTCTGGAACGGCCACCTCGCGATGCTCGGCCTCGTCGCGCTCGCCGCCACGGAGTACCTCACTGGCGCGCCGTTCGTCGACGTCTAGATGTATAGCTCGTGTAGTTCGGCGCCTACGAACGTGCACATTTGTAATCAATTAGATAACTATGAAATATGCCCGTGCGTTGCATCGGGATCGGGAGAGAAAACTCATATCACGACTCGGCGCAACCGGGAGAGAAAACTCATATGACAACTTGGCGCAATGCATATTCTATCACTTTTTGCCTCATTTAGTTATCCTTTTTGATACTTGTATTTCAAAACACTTTTGTCCGTAATTTATTTTAACAAATCAAGATCCAAAATTCAGGAACAAATCAAAATAATGTCAGAGATCTATCTAGCCTATAAGCAAACAGCCACGCGTCCTGCTCACCGGCGGAGCGGAGGCAGGAGACGGCGGGAGCTCGGCCAGCCGCCATGGCTGAGCTCCGCCTGCTGTACGTCCCCGTGTCGCGCTCGAGGCGGCGCCCCCTGGAGATGGCGGGGGGGGCTCGGCCAGCCGCCATGGCCGAGCACTCGCCGAGCTCGCGCTCGAGGCGAGGCGACGCCTCCCATGCTTCCCCGTGTCTGGCCGAGCGGAGGCACGAGAAGGCGGCGGGAGCTCGGCCGGCCGCCATGTCCGAGCGCTCAGGGAGCTCGCGCTCGAGGCGGCGTCTACCGTGCGTCCCCGCGTCCGGCCGAGCGGAGGCAGTAGACGGCAGCAGGAGCTCGGCCGGACGCAATGGCCGAGAGCTCCGGGACACTCCTGCGAGCCTCCCGCGAGCGGTAGAGTGACGGCTTCGCCGGCGACCGGGGCCGTGTGCGAGGCGGCGAGATGGGTGGATCTCCCCTGGGTCAAGCGGATCCCAGCGGCACACACCACCGTTCCTTGGCCGTGCGAATCCCTAGCAGCGCCCCATCGAAGAAGAAGGGGATAAGGTGAAGGTTACTGCAAGGGGCTAAACTGCAAAAGTGGCAACCACCGATCTTAGAGTGTTGATTTCCCCAAAAGTCGTTTTTTCAGTTTTATTTGTAGAGATACTGCGGGTTGATTCACATAATTAGGTAAGGTTTTTTTTTTGCAAAACGTCCGACAGAAGAACCAAACCATAAAACCCTCGTGTACTTTATTATTACTTTATTATTAGGTATAGATAAGCTACTCTGCAGTATAGTACTTGGTGGCTGCATGATAGTGGAGAACTAGCTTCCACATGCTTATGTGTACTGGACTACTGGTTAAGGCTTCTTGATGGAACATGTTTTATGTGGTGTGCCTATGATACCCGGCTTTCTTCAAACTTAGAGGCTCACGCGGCTCACGGATCAGGGTTTCGTCGAAATTATAAAAGACACTTCAGAGTATTGTAAATAATACAAATGTTAGATGTGAACTTAACATATGTATATGATGGTGTTGCAAGGTGGAAAGAGACAATACACAACTCACAGGTGTGACCTCACAGACATATGAACATTTTTCCGTGCACGTTTTAGTCACTGATCTATTGCATCAAGTTTCTATAGAATACATTGTGTTTGGAGTTTGGACCAAATGAAACACAAGAGAACATAATGATACTGTGCACGCACTACATGAACGCCTTGCTACGCCGAAGCCGTCGGCAACTCGGCATAGGCCAGGGATTTTCTTTTTCCAAATTCTTTTTTCATTTATTTTTCAAAAATTCTGAAATGTTTGGATTGTTTGACTAGTTAATCGCAGCCTCGCAGGGGACATCTTTATCTCTAATCTATAAGCACACTTCATTTTAAGTCAAATCACTCACTCCCGGTCACACTTCCCGATCGGTCACCCATCCGTAATGAGCTTCTGAGAGAAGAGTTATACTTTATTGACAATAATATCCTATCAATCCTATTAATCCTTAGGTCATGATGTCACATACCTTTATTTTTTAAATTCCAAATAATTATTTAAGTAAAACAAAAATGAATAAGTAATAATAATCTTGAATTGAAATACCAAAATAATAGTAAAATAAATTTCATTATATTTTTCTTTTTCCATTAAATATTGAATAATTCATATCTACAAATCTTAGAATTCAACAAATAATATGTCTAAATTGATCAACAAAATGAGAGGATCTATGGCATTCATATCATCTTGTGCATCATGCATTATGTATTTTTAATAGTGTACTGCAAGGTTTTCCAAATAAAATATATAAAACATAGAGAATAAAAGCATTAATTCGAAAAAAGAAATAGTGTACTGCAATGTCTTTTTAATAGTGTACTGCATTTTACTAGAGTGAAAGTAAAAGTATGATGCAACAAAAAAAATTAAATGCCAATATAAGGAAAAAAGAGCTACGCCGACAGCATTGCCGTCGGCATAGCTTAAAAACATAGGCCGCGGCTAAGCCGACGGCCAGACGGGTGCTACACCGACGGCTGCGTCGTCCTAACTTGTCATACGCCGACAGCTAAACTTGTCCTATGGCCTCGTTGCTGAGCTACCCAGCTTAGGTCCTACCCTGACGGTCCTGACTAAAAGCCGTCGGCGTAGAAAAAAGGCATCGGCGTCTCATCGTTTTCTTGTAGTGACTGGAGAATCGCCGGTCCCCTCATAGTCATGATTGTCTTTTTTTGCACAAAGGTGGGTGCAAAGCACCCGATAACTTGCTGCTTCAATTAAATCGCTAGAAAATTACATGGAGGTCCAAAGAGATAAGAAAATTACAAAGGGACCCTGCTAAAAAGCAAAGAGAACCCCGGAATTAAACGTGAAATGCGATCAAGTCCAGCCTCCTCTTCCACCACCAGATCGATGCCGGCCCTGCGGAAGGACTGCGACGGCGCCGCCGGGGACGCACCACTTGGAGTGCCGCACAGTGAGATCCAACACACAAAGCCGCCGCAGCGGCAGAGCAGCAGCCCTACTGCCGTTGAGTCCGACGGGATGGCGGAACAAGCCGTCAAAGAGTCACCGGAGAAAAGCTCCAAAAAACGAACCGGACGCCGGAGGTGCCGTCACCCTGCGCATGCTGCCACCACCTCGAAAGCTAGCACCAACAGAGGAGAGGGGACCAAGGCTTCATGGACAGCACCACACTCTAGAAGCAGAGGAGGAGCGGACCGGCAGGCTGCTAATCCCCCTCGCCGCCACGGCCGATCGGGAAGAGAAGCCAAACCGCACCCACCGCTGCTCACTTCCTCTCCTGCAACCATGGTCGACCAAGGAAGAGAGGAGATTCCATCTCCATGACGAAAACCAGCTCCTAGGCCCTTTATTGGAGTCGTCGGAGCAGCGCTCACCCCCGCATCTGGCTCAACCCACCAGAGAACTGCGAGGACACGAGCCACCGCCAGCCGGCCCAGATCTCGGCTAGAGATCTGAGAGCCCTCCCGGCAAGACGCCAACGCGGCGATAAGCACCAAAAACTACAGGCCCACGGCCACCTAACGCTACTTCGGACGGATAGACAGTCGGCGCAACCCTCAGCCATCCCCGCCGGCGGCGTCGGCGAGGAAGGCCTCGGTTCGGCGTGGCTTCTCTCGAGAGCTCTCGAGTTTACTGTAGCAGGAGCGAGAGTGTACGGGGGGGGGGGATGACACAGTCATGACTGTCACTCTAGGCTAAAAAAGACTGTCACCCAAGAGGGTTCAAATATTAGCATGTGAACCCCCACTTTGGGAACACGAGAGGAAATCTTGTGAGAATTGGGCTCCTATTCAGATTTCCATTTTCCTATGACATAACGAGTGTGTGATTACTATTAGTGTCAACCATTCCACTACTAAGTGCAGAGTTTAAACACATTTTTTAATTAGTATTAAACCCACAATAACTCACACGACACATTTGACCACGAGAAAAAAGATAAATCATCATGCATGAAGATTACTTTATATTCCGGAAGTTTTCATTAATATGATTACATAATTATACACTAGAAATCACTACTAAGATATTTTTAGACCACATGCTTTAGAGAGCTACAACATAATATGTATATGAAAATGGTATATGAAATTCTCAAAAAATAATTTATGAAGAAAATTAAGTCATGAAATTTAAGTTTAGCACCATGTTTTTCAACAATATGCATTATAATTATAACAAATTACACTAAATTAGTATTTATTAACTTTGTTATATGGTTAGCAATGTGATATAATAATACAAATTATATTCATTAAGACTGGTACAACAAGCTAAAATAAGTTCTCATAAAGTAAAAAAAATTAGTATAAACTATTATTATTTCAATCTAGCCCAATTTACACTTGGACTGGGCTTGATAGCTTACTACTACAGAAACCAGAATGTATGTGACAGTCTTATTGACATAAAAACTAATTGACATATTTTCATATTAGTATATCCTTACCACTTCCATGTACATTCCATCTACACACACAAAGAAGGGGAAAAAATTGTATTTTGTGACTAAGCTATCGCTAAAATCTGTACAAGACTTGACTAGTAGAAGGCACATGCTTTGCACGTGGGTATGTACGTTTCATTGAAATTCATCAAATTTTGGGATGGAAGGCAAGATACATGGCTTTTTAATCTCGTCTAAATTATACCTATTTAATCAAAATTTTATCTTGTTGACCTCTGTAGTGTTGCATCTTCCGTAAATTATACTTGTTGGATTGATTTTGTTATATTCTGATCCAAATTCTATAAATTAGAGGTCAACTTCTAATGAGCGGAGCGAGGCCCATCGTCGGAGGCTTGGGTCGAGTGGAGCGGAGTCTGAAGTTGGCCCACTCCGTGCCCAACAGGGACGCCTGTGGGGGCACTACAAGAAATGTGTTGACTACTGACGCTCAAAATTCGTCATAAAATCGTCATAATGGTTGATTTGTGACGATTTTATGACGAAAAAATCATCGTAAAAAACGGGGCGTCGTTGATGATCGAACATGACGAATTCACTGAGATCGTCATAACCGTCTATGACGATATTGGACCGTCATAACGCTTATGACGATTCATTATCGTCATGGGCAATTTGAGGAGGCCACATCAGCAATCCGATGTGGCAGGGACGTGGCAGGAGGCCACATCAGCAATCCAACGTGGTATACACGTGGCATACACGTGGCAAACCTGTAAATCAAAATCAGCCCAGTCCATTTCAGTGATCTATATGGGCCAAGCCCAATAATTCTAGCCTTTTTTCCTGGGCCTTAGCCTTCTTTTGGTCAATATCTCTATTGGGCCATATAGCCTTTTTACATCATTTTTCTATTTTGGGCCTAGGTCTTTTACAGTCAATTTTTTATTAGGATGGTTTAATTTTCGCACTGGTCCCACTTGTCAGTTTCTGTAATCATACAGGTCCTACTGGTTAGGTCTTACTTTCCCACGATTTGACAACAATTAAATACTAGATAAGAAGCAATAAACAGATAAAGTTCTTTTCACAAGCATAACAAAATCTCCACAGAACACATATATACAATATATACAAGGCTAGAACAGAATTTAGCCAAATATGTAAATCCACAACATAACCATCCTACAGCATGCAATATCCATCAATAGTAGAAGCAAAACATGTCCTTCCAGCCAACCAAATGCAATATTACAGGACCCAAAAGCATGTCAACCCAATATTACAGGACTTGGCTCCCATGCAATATTACAGGACCCAAAAGCATGTCTACCCAATATTACAGGACTTGGCTCCCATTCTCCATGTCCATGACAGGGATCTCTTCCTTCAAACAACACCACAACAACCTGCATGGGGCGCCTCAAGCTTCTTCAATTTTCTCCATTACTGTGAAAAAAAACAGATGAAACTTATTTAGGTTACCAGATAACTGCACCTTTATATTTTACTATTTTTTTAGGGAAGCCTTTATATTTTCTAAAGAAAGAATAATGATCTTCCCATACATACTGCTCAGTTCTGTATCAAAATGGTTCAAACATGCAAACGTGTCAACAAGCAATTTCCTAGTCAGTACAGAAGGACAACGTCACGGTTGTATAGACTTAATCAGGTTCACGGATACATATAGAAGGACATGACAGCAGTACACACTACATAACCAGGTTCACACGCAAAAATAGAACATTACCACTGCAGTACATACTACATAACCAGGTCCATAAATAATAATAAGAGAACATCTACAAATAATCATCTTTTTCAATGATTAAGAAAAACAGGTACGATAAGACTGTTTACAAATAACACCTGAACACACAAGGTTCCAACTGAGGCGTTCATCATTATTACATATACTCTAACACAGAGCACTAAATATAAATAACAGAACAATCCCTAGAATTCTACCGAAGATAACAGTACTATCGTGATTCTAAATTTAGCAATAGGAGCCCCAACAGAAATGAATTCAAAGATGAATTAAGTTTGTGCTGCTAATTCTTTACCTCAGCCCGGTGGCAGCAAATTCCCCATAGAAGCCCACTGTCACATCCCAGCAACACCACCACCACACCTACCAACGTACCTGCGAAAATAGAACAGTAAGACCAGTCATCAATTGGTATCCATCATTCAGTTCATCAAGAGATAAAATGATTTATATGTAGCAAGGAAAGCTAAACAGCATGTGACAATATGGGAGCAACAGTACACAGCAGCTAACTTGCTTACTAGCATGCGGTCAATAATATGCAGCACACATCACTACTACTGGAGTAAAACAGTTGCATCTCACAGGTAGACTAATTAGACTATACAAGTAGACTTAGTAAAATAGTAGCAGAACACAAACTAGCATAAATTTTTTCATCCATTTGATTAACCGAAGGAGCATGGCAAACTAAGTAGGCATGCAAGTTTAAAGAGCATAATAACAAACTAAGAATGCTTCACAAAATATCAGTAGTTGCTAATATTTCTCATATATGAAATTAAATCACCACTGTAAGGAATGGATAAGAATAATTTACTTGTAAGATGACCAAGTGTATATGGTAGCAATATGACATGAGTTCTTTCAGCTTGTTGATTCTAGTTATGAGAAAAAAGGCTCCTCGGTTCTAAATATTCACCCTCACTAGTACTGTCATGTTTATAAAACTCACTAGTCTTTTGCCTTTCCTACTGACTGGCTAGAGAGCCATCGAAGGCAACAAAATGCATCAGACTAAAATTCTAAGCTACAAACTACAGTCAACTCAGTATAACATACATAATTAAGTATCAGCAGCTAGCAGAAGCCTGCAGCAAACGTGAAACAGACTAAGTGATGAACCAGCATCAAATAGTAATTTAGGGTTAAAATCCCTATCGCTACAGTACAAATCAATTCAACTGAAAAAAGAAGAAAATTTGACAGAGGTTCTAACAGTCAAGCACCATTCGCTCCACAACGAGAAGCTCAAAATTAACAGAAACTGGTAAGGTACCAGTAGTAGTACTGCCAAAATGGGTATCCATCATTCAGTTTATCAAGAGGGAAAATGATTTACATGTAGCAAGGAAAGCTAAATAGCATATGACAATATGAGAGCAACAGTACACAGGCTAACTTGCTTACTAGCATGTGGTAAATAACATGCAGCACACATCACTACTACTGGAGTAAACTAGTTGAATCTCACAGGTAGACTAATTAGACTATACAAGTAGACTTAGTAAAGCATGCTAAGTAGCAGAACACAAACTTGCATAGAATTTTTCATCTATTTGATTAACTGAAGGAGCATGGCAAACTTAGTAGGCATGCAGGTTTAAAGAGCACAATAACAAACTGCATGGCAAACTGCGGGCAGTTGTAGATGGAAATGAGCATTCTGCCAGCAGGTACAGGCGGACAAAAACGACTAGTATCGATTTGCGGCGAGCAGACTGAGACTAAGACTGAATTAGTTTTCATTGGTTCCTATTACAATTAATCAAACACTAAATTAGTTTCAGTTAATTGGTTTAGGCAAACTCTAGATTGGACATTATGAAACATAGCCCTATAATTATATGCTAGGCCATGCATCAACATAATGTACTTGCACACCAGATTGATAATTTTACATAGAGAAACTAACCGAAAGAACACTGATATGATTCTTGATCTGTAATAATAGTTAAATAACTCAGTATCTAACTTTACTTGAGCATCCGAAGGAGAAATACCAGACAGACACAAAAGTACTACTTATATCTGAAGACATGCCTACTTCAGAATCGGCTAATCATATCTCAGAATGGACTAAAGCTTGCAAATTTGCATTACATCAGAAATTATAACAATCTGGATATTCACCAAAATAGGGCGCTCATGATCCTACGCAATAGGCATTTCTACAAACACCTACCAGTCACAAGCATTTTGAGTCACATTCAAGCAAGCAAGCACAACATGACTAGTACAAACCACCAAGCCACGTATAGATCGTGCCGATCAAATGAGGGGGAGCATACCTCTCTTGGCGTCGATGAGCTCGGCGCCCTCGGTGTAGTGTCCTTTGGCCCAGTTGTTTCCAGCGCCGGACTGGTTGAAGACGAATTTGCCGGGGCGGAAGATCTGGCCGAATGGCCCCGAGCGCACCGAGTACATGGCGTGGCGTCGATGCCGTGGTCGTCGATGCCGTGGTCGTGGCGTTGATGTCGTGGTCGTGGCGTCGATGCCGTGGTCGTGGCGTCGATGCCGTGGTCGTGGCGTCGATGCCATGGTCGTCGAAGATCACCTCCCAGAACTTGGCCCCGATCTGGCTCCCGCACTGCCCGCCCACACCAGCGAGTGCCCTGAACGTGCACATGTGTCGTGGAGGGCGAGGTAGGCGGTGTAGAGGTAGAAGGCGTCTCGGCGCGCCGCGTCCAGGAGCGCCTCGAGCGCGGACGTGCGGCGGTTGTGGCAGGACTCCGCCCGCTGCCACAGCTTGAGCCTTGAGGGCTCGGGGGCGTGGTGAGATCTGGCTCAGATTGGATCGGGAGCGGAGCGCGGCGCTAGCTACACGAGAGAGCCGAAGGCGGCGGCGCGAGAGAGGGGAGGCGATCTAGGGTTTACCGTGGTTGCTCGGGAGGTGGAGGCGGCCGATGGGGATAAGGGAGGAAAGAGGTGGACTAGGGTTTCGCTGGCTGTGCTTTCTCTAGGTAACTAGGGCCGTTGGATGGTGTGGTTCCACGGTTCAGATGGTTTGATAGGCTGATCTGTGGGAGGTGTATTCTGGTCATTTGATTGGCTGAAGAGAAAGTAGCATTAAAAATAGATCTTTTCATCAAACACCAACCAAAAATATGTTGCAAAAATGGAACACTGAATTTACAAAAAAATACAAAACCTTCACGTTGTGTCATGTTATGTGACCTAGTTTCTAGGAAAAATAACAAACTTAGAATATTGGAAACATTTTGAAAAAGTGTTCACGAAAAAGAACTACCTCGTATGAAGTTTCATGGCTTTCAAGCTAGATGAGCTAGTTATGGCCATAACCATGGCATAGTTTGTTCAAATGACCTCATATTGTGCACATGTGTGCATCTTGGTATGGCAAACAAAGTTGCTTTGGGTAGTATTAATTTTCTTTGCACAAAAAATTCATTTTTCATTTTCTTAATGCTAAAAATGTGTTATTTTGTGAAGCGTCTACCAAAAATAAGTTTCAAAAATGGACCACCATAAATTTAAATCATATTATACCATATTTTATGCATAATTCATCATTTGTTTGCATGGAAAAAGTTATCTAGACACCCCTCAAGAAATTGACAAAATTCTGCCGATTCAGCTGGAAGCGGGTCAAATTTAAACTACAGGTGCTTCATAGTTTGCTCAAGTTTTTTCAAAAAATCATTTTTAGATACACCATTATCTATTTTATCAGAGATCCATCAAGAGTTTCGCAAGATTCTATCCCGACCTAGGAGCGGTCACGCCCGCCATTTTGGTCGTATTTTGAAATGTGCATAACAAATTCAAAAAAAATCAAAAAAATACAAAACCTTCATGTTGTGTCATGTTATGTGACCTAGTTTCTAGGAAAAATAAAAAACTTAGAATATTGGAAACATTTTGAAAAAGTGTTCACAAAAAGAGCTATCTTGTATGAAGTTTCATGGCTTTCAAGCCAGATGAGCTAGTTATGGGCATAACCATGGTATAGTTTGTTCAAATGACCTCATATTGTGCACATGTGTGCATCTTGGTATGGCAAACAAAGTTGCTTTGGGTAGCATTAATTTTCTTTGCACAAAAAATTCATTTTTCATTTTCTTAATGCTAAAAATGTGTTATTTTGTGAAGCGTCTACCAAAAATAAGTTTCAAAAATGGACCACCATAAATTTAAATCATATTATACCATATTTTATGCATAATTCATCATTTATTTGCATGGAAAAAGTTATCTAGACACCCCTCAAGAAATTGACAAAATTCTGCCGATTCAGTTGGAAGCGGGTCAAATTTAAACTACAGGTGCTTCATAGTTTGCTCAAGTTTTTTTCAAAAAATCATTTTTAGATACACCATTATCTATTTTATCAGAGATCCATCAAGAGTTTCGCAAGATTCTATCCCGACCTAGGAGCGGTCACGCCCGCCATTTTGGTCGTATTTTGAAATGTGCATAACAAATTCAAAAAAAATCAAAAAAATACAAAACCTTCATGTTGTGTCATGTTATGTGACCTAGTTTCTAGGAAAAATAAAAAACTTAGAATATTGGAAACATTTTGAAAAAGTGTTCACAAAAAGAGCTATCTTGTATGAAGTTTCATGGCTTTCAAGCCAGATAAGCTAGTTATGGGCATAACCATGGTATAGTTTGTTCAAATGACCTCATATTGTGCACATGTGTGCATCTTGGTATGGCAAACAAAGTTGCTTTGGGTAGTATTAATTTTCTTTGCACAAAAAATTCATTTTTCATTTTCTTAATGCTAAAAATGTGTTATTTTGTGAAGCGTCTACCAAAAATAAGTTTCAAAAATGGACCACCATAAATTTAAATCATATTATACCATATTTTATGCATAATTCATCATTTGTTTGCATGGAAAAAGTTATCTAGACACCCCTCGATTCAATTGGGAGCGGGTCAAATTTGAACTATATGTGCATAGTAGTTTACTAAATTTTTTTTTCAAAAATCATTTGTAGGTACAAAACTATCTATTTTATCATAGATCTAGTAAGATTTTTCAAGATTCAACACATAGCTAACAAAGGTCATGCCCGCTCTTTTGACCGTATTTTATATACACCATAATGGCATTCTAGTGATTAAATTTTGTTTTCTAAATTTGTTTTCCAGAGAAATTTTGTAATATTATTATATATGTAATAAACATAATATATGAAGTTTGTTTGAATTCATTTGGCTTTGTATTGAATATTCTTCAAATCTTTTGTGTTTAAATCTTAAAAGAAATGAAAAAACAAACAAAAAAAACATTATCGAGTGTCACATCCTGGATCCGTTGGCCTAATCTTCTCAAAAGCGGACCAGGCCCAACTACGCGAAACAGCTAATGATTATAAACCTGTTCGGTGGGATTGGATCACAAGGTTGTCTCAGCCCGGGTGGCTAGGCATGTCCGGCGGAGTAGGGAGGTCGCGGGTTCGACCCCGGCCAGCTGCGCAGGAAATTCCATTTTGCCACATCCCGGATCTGTTCGCCAGCGGACCCGCCTGTCAGGTCCGTGGACCCCATCGTGGGGCCCAACCGTCAGACCGGCCCGCCCATCGGATAGGCCCACCCGTCAGATGCATCGGACCCGCCCCGCCAGATCTGGCCCGCCCATCCGATTGGCCCACCCGTCAGATGCCTCGGACCCGTCCTGCCAGATCTGTTGGACCCGCATGTGGGACCCGTCCGTGGGACCCAACTGTCATGTCGGTTGGTGGGATCTAGTTGGCTAAAATTTGCTAATTAAATAGCCACATAGACATGACACGTAAGTGAATTGCTAATGTGTCTGCCTAGTCTGTAAGTGAATTACTAATGTGTCAGCCTAGTCACTCTATTCTATTAAAAAATACGATAACAGCAGCATATGACGATCTAAATTCGTCGTAAATGACTCTAGATAAGATCTGAAACTGCATGTGATGGCTTCAGATAAGATCTGAAACTGTATGTGATAGGTTATGACGATTTTGTGTCCATAGGGTTATGACGTTCCTGCTTCAAATCGTTGTAATTTTTAGGACTGTTGGCCTCCTCAATTAGTCCATGACGATCTGGTACAAAATCGTCACTATTTTATGACACTTTTCTCTAGGGTCATGAGGAAAACGTCACTAGTCAACACATTTGTTGTAGTGGGGGTGCGGGGGCGATAGCCCCCCGCGGTATGGATCGTTTCCGCCGCCTATATATATTCCTTGTAAGCCGCCGGCTAGGGTTTATCGCATTATAAGATAGCCCACAATGTTTGTAAACATACACCCGATATAGTGAAGTTTTGCTGGCAGGTGCCCGTGGTTTTTACCTCTCTTTATTGGAGAGGGTTTTCCACGTTAAAATCTTGTGTCTCCGTGCTGTGATTTCTTTTCCGTTCTTCGTTATTGCCTATCGCTTTTATAACAAGTGGTATCAGAGCCCCAGGTTTCTAATCTAGGGTTTGCGTGATGGCGTCTTTGAAGTTCGATCTACCGCAGCTGGATTACACCACAAGGTTCTCCCTGTGGCAAGTGAAGATGAGGGCGATCCTCGCCCAAACTTCAGATCTCGATGATGCGCTCGATGGTTTCGGAAAGAAACTGGTTGCGTCATGGACAGAGGAAGAAAAGCGAAAAGACCGTAAGGCTTTGTCTTTGATTCAACTTCATCTATCCAATAATATTTTGCAGGAAGTGTTGCAAGAGAAATCTGTAGCGGCCCTGTGGTTGAAACTGGAATCGATCTGCATGTCAAAGGATCTAACCAGTAGGTTGCAAGTGAAGATGAAGCTGTTCCAGCACAAGCTGCAGGAAGGTCAGTCCATGATGAATCACCTATCGATCTTCAGAGAGATCGTTTCCGACTTACTGTCCATGGAGGTAAAATATGAGGATGAAGATCTAGCACTTCTATTGTTAGTCTCATTGCCTAGTTCCTTTACGAATTTCCGTGACACCATATGTATAAGTCGTGATACACTAACCCTCACAAAGTTTATGAGGCTCTCCATCAAAGGGAGAAGATGAAATCTATGGTGCAGGCTGAAAGTTCGTCCTCCAAGGCGGAGGCGTTAGAGGTCCGAGGCAGGCCTGAGCAGCGAGATAACTACCACCACCACAACAACAGAGATAAGAGTAAGACCGACAGAGGTCGCTCAAAGTCCAAGGGACGTGACAAGTTCGGCAGGTATTGTAAGAAACCAAACCACAATATTGATGATTGTTGGAAGTTGCAGAACAAGGAGAAAAGAAACGGAACTTACCAACCAAAAAACAATGATGGTAATGGTAAGGTTGCCATAGCCTCGGGTAAAGGTGAGGCTGCTGTTGTTGTTGGTAGTGATAGTTCTGATAGTGAATGCTTAGCTGTTCTTGCTGCATTGTTTCACGTGATGATGAATGGATTCTTGATACCGCATGTTCGTTTCATATTTGCTGTAACAAGGATTGGTTCAGTTCTTATGAGTCTGTGCAGACTGGAGATTTTGTGCGTGTGGGAAATGACAACCAATGCAACATTGTTGGCGTTGGTTCTGTTCAGATCAAGACCCATGATGGGATGACACGCACACTGACTGGAGTGAAACACATACCCTCCATGGCGAGGAATTTGATCTCTCTTAGTACCCTGGATTGTGACGGGTACAAGTACAAAGGTGGGGACAAACGTCTGAAGGTATCATCAGGTTCTCATTGTTATGATTGGTGATATGAATTCTGCGAAATTATATGTCCTTAGAGGTAGCACTTTGCCTGGTATTGCTGCTGCTGTTAGTTCTGATGATTCTAGTAAGACTAATCTTTGGCATACGCGTCTTGGACATATGAGTGAGCTTGGCATGGCAGAGTTGACGAAGAGAGAGCTAATTAATGGTTGCGACTTGAGTAAGTTTGAGTTCTGTGAGCATTGCATTTTTGGTAAGCATAAAAGAGTTAAATTCAATGCTTCCGTTCATACCACCAAAGGCATTTTAGATTATGTGCATGCTGATGTTTGGGGTCCGTCCCGTAGAACTTCTAATGGTGGTGCTAATTATATGCTTACTATTATTGATGATTACTCAAGGAAAGTGTGGCCATATTTTCTGAAACATAAATCTGATGTTTTTGCTGCTTTTAAGAAGTGGAAAGTTATGGTAGAAACACAAACTGAAAGGAAGGTTAAGATAGTCCATACTGATAATGGTATGGAATTTTGTTCAAATGAATTTGATGAGTTTTGCAGCAATGATGGCATGGTAAGACATCACACCATCCCGTACACCCCCAGCAGAATGGCGTGGCTGAACGCATGAACAGGACCATTATTTTGAGGGCTCGCTGCATGTTGTCTAATGCAAAGATGCAAAGACGTTTTTGGACTGAAGCAGCCTCCACCGCATGCTATCTCATCAACAGATCACCTTCCATTCCACTTGATAAGAAAACTCCCATTGAGGTATGGTCTGGTTCACTAGCTGATTATTCTGAGTTGAGAGTTTTTGGTTGTACTCCTTATGCTCACGTCGATAATGGAAAGTTAGAGCCAAGGGCTGTTAAGTGCATCTTCCTTGGTTATGGTTCAGGAGTTAAGGCATATAAATTATGGAATCCTGAAACCAAGAAAGTTTTGTTGAGCAAGAATGTCATTTTTAATAAGGCGGTTATGTTTTATGATAGTCAGTCTACTGATATTTCTGATGCTATTGATTCTCCTAATGTTTCTGATGATGAGCAACAGAGAATTGGCGTGCAGGTGGAGCACGCAAAGGAGAACGAAAATGTGGTTCCTGAAACCAATAATGATGATGTTTATGTTCCACCTTCACCGCCTATTGTTCAGCAGCCATCACGGTCTATTGCAGCTGGCCGTCCTAAGAGAAATATTGCACCTCCTAATCGTTTAATTGAAGTGTGTGATATTGTTCATTATGCCTTGAGTTGTGCTGAACAGGTGGAGCATGATGCTAAACCAGCTACGTACACTAAAGCCATTGCTTTAGCTGATAAGGAAAAGTGGCTAGGTGCGATGCAAGAAGAGATGCAATCGCTTGAGAAAAATGGCACATAGGATGTTGTGCGCTTGCCTAAACAAAAGAAGGTTGTCCGCTACAAGTGGATATTTAAAAGGAAGGAAGGTTTATCTCCTAATGAGCCTCCAAGGTTTAAGGCAAGGTTAGTAGCAAAAGGTTTCAGTCAGATTCCAGGTGTTGATTATACTGATGTTTTCTCCCCAGTTGTGAAGCATACTTCTATTCGTGCTTTCTTTGGTATTGTTGCTATGCATGATCTTGAGCTTGAGCAGCTAGATGTTAAGACTGTTTTTCTGCATGGCGAGTTGGAGGAGGAGATATACATGGATCAGCTTGAAGGTTTCATTGTGTCTGGTAAGGAGGATCTTGTTTGCAAGTTGAAGAGGTCCCTTTATGGTCTTAAACAGTCACCACGACAATGGTATAAAAGGTTTGATTCATTTATGCATATGGTTTTAAGAGGTCTCAGTATGATAGTTGTGTGTACATCAAGTTTGTTAATGGATCACCTATTTATTTGCTGCTATATGTTGATGATATGTTAATTGCTGCCAAGAGCATGAAAGAGATTACTACTTTAAGGCTCAATTAAGTAGTGAGTTTGAGATGAAGGATCTTGGTCCTGCTAAGAAAATACTAGGCATGGAAATTAAGAGGGACAGAAAGTCTAGTTTACTAGTTCTTAGTCAAGAAAAATACATTGAGAAAGTTCTTCATCGTTTTAATATGCATGATGCAAAGTTTATTAGTACACCTATTGCTTCTCACTTTAAGTTGTCAGCTTTGCAATGTCCTACTTCTGAAGATGATATTGAGTACATGTCACGAGTTCCTTATTCTAGTGCTGTTGGTTCCTTGATGTATGCCATGGTTTGTTCCCGGCCTGATCTGTCACATGCTATGAGTTTGGTCAGTCGATACATGGCTAATCCTGGTAAAGAGCATTGGAATGCTGTTCAGTGGATTTTCAGGTACCTTCGCGGCACATCTAAAGCTTGCTTGAAGTTTGGCAGGACTGGTGGGAGACTCGTAGGCTATGTGGATTCAGATTATGCTGCCGACTTGGATAAGAGGAGGTCCCTCACAGGTTATGTGTTTACTGTTGGTGGATGTGCTGTTAGCTGGAAGGCTACTTTGCAGGATGTTCCAGCACAATCTACAACTGAGGCTAAGTACATGGCTATCAATGAAGCATGTAAAGAGGCTGTTTGGCTGAAAGGTCTGTTTGCTGAGCTTTGTGGAGATGATTCTTGCATTTAGTTATTTTATGACAGTCAAAGTGCTATTTATCTTACTAAAGATCAGATGTTCCATGAGAGGACAAATCATATTGATATTAAGTACCACTATGTTCGCCACGTGGTTGCACAAGGTAAACTGCAGGTATACAAGATTAGTACTCATGATAATCCTGCTGATATGATGACAAAGCCTGTTCCTGTTGCTAAGTTTGAGCTTTGCTCAAGCTTAGTTGGTATAACTGTTTAGCCCAAGTGGCTGTTTGGTGCCAGCAAGTGTTTTCTTTGTTAATTCAGGTGATTGTTAAAGTTCATGCTACAAAGAATTTGTCTAAAGGTGGAGTTTGTTATATTCTGATCTAAATTCTATAAAGTAGAGGTCAACTTCTGACGAGCGGAGCGAGGCCCGTCGCTGGAGGCTTGGGCCGAGTGGAGCATAAACACCGAGGTGCAATATCTATTTTAGAAAAGATTGTTTACCCCATAACGGTGGGGTGTAAACCATGAAAATCTCCAGAGACTTAAATTCCATGAATCTATGTTGAAGATTTTGCTTTTTTTTTGAACGGAAGATTTTGCATGAAGACATAGTATCCAAGACGAAGACAACGAATAGAGAGAGACATCACAAATGCAATAGCGCACACAAGAAACAAGGCCCATCCACACGTATTTGGAAGTTTCATGCGCTGGGCTCTCTCTCTCTCTGGAGATCTTGTGCAAGTTTTCCTTCTCCCTTTTGGGCCTCCGCACGGTGGCTTGGACATCTACATCGTGATCTCTGTCGACGCGAGCCCGCGTCTCTCCACGTCGAACATACAGTGATACACGCGTACGTCCGGTTCGATTCACGGCTGGAGTTCACCGGCCAACCATGTCACGGGCTCGCCTGTCCCGAGCCTACAAAAAGGCACGCGCTCACTTGCAGCAAGCAGCAACTGCAGCGAACTAATCATATAGCTGACGAACAGCTTCATTTTGTAGCTCGATCGACCAATTTCCGCAGTGCACTTGTGATACTAGCAATGGCAACCATGGTGGCATTGAGTTCTTTCGCGGCCGGCACTGCTGCGCCGCGCCTGCGTGCCGCCGCTGGCCTGCAGCATGGTGCCGGCGCCAGCTTTGTCGCCCGGTCTCCGCCGGCGGCTGGGAACACCGCGCTGCGCCGCCGCGCCCTCGTCGTGAGGACGCAGAATGACCCGAAGCTCGCGACCAAGGTACGTAAATATCGGGTGTTCAGTGACCTTGAAATCGTAACTTTCTGATATTTATACCGTGACGACCCGTGACAGGCGAGCAAAAAGTTCTGGGACGTGCTGTCATTCAGCGGCCCGGCGCCGGAGCGCATCAACGGGCGGCTGGCGATGCTGGGCTTCGTGGCGGCGCTCTCTGTCGAGGCGTCCCGCGGCGTCGGGTTGCTCTCGCAGGCGGAGAGCGGCGCCGGGCTGGCGTGGTTCGCGGCCACGGCGGCGGTGTTCTCCGTGGCGTCGCTCGTGCCGCTGCTCAAGGGAGAGAGCCCCGTGGAGAGGGCTGGCCCAATCATGAGCGCCGACGCCGAGCTCTGGAACGGCCGCCTCGCAATGCTTGGTATCGTCGCGCTCGCCGCTACGGAGTACCTTACCGGTGCACCGTTCGTCGACGTGTAGATGTATAGTCGTGTAGTTCGCCACCTATGTACGTGCATATATGTAATCACTAGCTGATAAGCCAGTACTACTAGCTGAGTGGTTAGTGGAGAACTAGCTTCAGCAGCCTTATGTGTACAGGTTAAGGCTAGTTCTGCTTCCTCCCTGCAATAAATATGAACATCTTCATGCTCGCGGCACAGGCACATGACACACGGCCTTCTTCAAACACTACAGGCTCACGGGCACATGACTACTAGGAAAAAGATTACCTGTGCGCACTAAATTTGACTACCCCGTGGCGCATAGTTCATACGTCACGCATAGCAACACAACTGGTAATGCATTACCCATAGCGCATCAATTATGCGCCACACGTAATATACATATCCGTGGCGAACCATATAATGCGCCACGGGTAACATTACTCGTGACACATTATGTGGTGCGCCACGGGTAACATTACCCGTGGCGCATTATGTGCTGTGACACGGGTAAAATTTAAAAGAAATTAAAAATGTATTTTATAAATATATAGAAATTGAAATACCCTTAGAAATAAAAATTGCATTTAAAAAAAATTAATCACACTAGGAACATCCCCTTAAATCGCATCGAAACGATGACTTCCCACTCGATCACCTATCTTTATATTGCTCGAGGCCAAGCATATTTAACTTCTAATTTCTATTTCAGTGAGCTAGCCCTACGCTACTAAACTACTTACTGATATTACTATCAATATCAATCCTCTTAAGCCTTGTGGGTATGTTTATATGTGTGTATTTTGTGTGTGACATGTGTATATGTATATGCGTTCAATTTTTTTAATATTAAAAAACATCAAATTTTAAAAAATATTAAAATAATAAAATTTGAAAAAATGTCCCATGCTAAAAAATACAAAATAAAAATTGTAAAAACTCACAAAAAAATACTAAATTTCAAAAATTGGAATTTTTTAAACAATTACAATTTTAAAAAATTCAAAAAGTGAAAATTCAAAGAAACTGGAAAATTTAAAAAAAACAAAAAAATCTAAAAATTAAAATATCCCATATCCGACACGTGCATGGCTCTTGGCATGGCGAGGAACGCCACGGATGACGTTTTCTGTTTGTTCCCACGAGAAGTGCATTTTCCATTTTCAGAGTGCCAAAATCAAGTTTTTTAGGAAGCTACCAAAAGTGCATTTGAAAGCTCGGAACAACATCCCACACAAAAAAATAGACCACCCAGGGTACGCATATCAGCTCTCATTTTAACGCGCAAACCTTTAGAGGTATATTTCTAAATTTTGCGCAAGCTCCTGCCATTTTTGCTGGAACAGGATGGATTTGCACTTTAGCGCTTATCAAGACGCACTCCTAATTGTTTGCAAAAATCATTTTTGATCTGCAACACGTCATTTGTTCACTAAACTTTGATAGCTAAAGTGGTACTATGCATCGCCTGGCCACGAGCCGGAGTTTTCGCGCGTCGTTATTTCATGTGGGTCCCGAATTGAGTGTGATTAATTCAAAATAAATAGAAAAATATGAGACCTTCGCGTGGCATTATTTTATATCTCCTAGATGCGAGAAAAAATGCAAATCTTGAGAAAAGCAGTTTACCTGAAAGTCTCTTCACAGAAATGACCTACCATATTCGAGGTTGCATGAATTTTAGATCAATTGAGCTAGGTACGGCCCTGATCATGGCATAGTTTGTCAGAATGAGGCCATATTGGACACACTCGTGGCCCTTGGGACGATGAGGAACACCACAGAGGCCATTTTCCATTTCGTCCCACAGAAAGTGTGTTTTCCATTTTCACGCAAGCTAGGCACAACACCCCACATAAATAATAGACCACCTGCGATATGCATGTGATACGCATATCAGCTCTCGTTTTGACGCACAAACCTTCAGAGGCATCTTCTAAATTTTGCGCAAGCTCCTGCCAATTTTGTGGGAAGTGGGCCCCAAATCAAGTATAACTAACTCAAAAAAACAAGACTTTTGCATGCAGTCATTATTTGTGACCTAGTTGTGAGAAAAATTCCGAGGAATGTGATCACATGGCCTTTTTGGTAGCTACAGTTCAAAAAAGCACCGTTTTGGTACTCCAAATACAAAAAATGTGTAATTCCTGCGGCAGAAACCCCAAACCCAGGGTCAAGCAGTAAATACTAACATACAAGCGTCACTAGTAGAAAAAAGGCCTTCCATTCGCCCCTTTAGGCCCCAATTAATGAAGCCCGTGGCTAAAGGGGGCATTAGTCCTGGTTCAATTGAAAATGTGGGCCAGGGAGCATTAGTCCCGGTTCAAATGTGCCCTTTGGTCCCGGTTTGCACCACCAACTGGGACTAATGGGTAGGGGCCTTTAGTCCCGGTTGGTGGCGCAAACCGGGACTATAGGGCACCCTTTAGTCCCGGTTCGTGTCACGAGCCGGGACTAATTAAAACCCTGTTCAAACGAACCACCCACTCCCGCGCCAGTTACGACGCGACCGTCGCTTCGGAATTCGCTGCCATTATGGCGATCACTTCGGAAATCACCATTGACACATCAGGATACCACCGGCAAGCCTAATCACACCGCCGGCCAGCCTTAATCACATCACTGGCCAGCTTTCTTCATCTTCCCTCTCTCTACTATATAAGATGCACTCATCTTAAGCATCTTCTTCATCCTCTAATCCTCCCAAAACATACATCTCCATAGCACATCTTCATACCGGCGAGCTCTCTCTCTCTCCCTCTCATTTCAATGGAGTCGACGACGCTACCTCAATCTCGGGTGTACAATATCCCCGCCGAAGGGATGCTTTTCACCATCACGGAAACTCTCTGTGCATCAATGGTGGAGATGTGGATTCGCGCCGTCAAGCTGCGGTTCCTCGACATCGCCCCGATCAAGTGTGTGGGCTTGGACTGCGAGTTCACCAGCCCTCGCGAGGGTAGGAGCAATTAGCGTGCCGCCGTCCTTCAACTCTCGGTGGTGTCCGAGGTTTTGCTTTCCAGATATGTCAGGCCGATCACGTGTCGCAGCTGCTCAAGGAATTCTTGAAGGACACCACCATTAGATTCTGTGGCACGGCTATCGACAATGATGTGCGCATTCTGCAATACTACGGAATTGAAATTCCATCTGTGTACGACCTCCAAAAGATTATCCCGAACCCCACCAAGAATCCAATTCCGAGTCTATATGATCTATCCAATGCTATGATACGTCTCGAACGTATCCATAATTTTTGATGGTCCATGCTTGTTTTTACACCATTCGCTTAATGTTTCGTTACACTTCGTGACATTTTTATGCGATTTCTGGAACTAACCTACTAACAAGATGCCACAGTGCCAGTTCCATGTTTTCTGCTGTTTTTGTGTTTCAGAAATGCTACACAGGAAATATTCTCAGAATTGGACGAAACAAGTTCCAGAACCCCTATTTTTCCCAGAAGAGGACCGAAGACCAAACGAGAGTCAGAGGAGGGCCAGAGGGCAGGCACACCATGAGGGGGCGCGCCCACCCTCCTGGCTGCGCCCAGGGGTGGTGAGGCCCCCTGGTGGCCCTCTGACACCGCCTCTCCGCCTATTTAAAGCCTCCCGAAGTCAAAACCCTAAATCAATAGGCAATTTTCCAGAAATAGTTCCGCAGCTCCGCCGCCACCGCCAACGAATTTCAGGGGACAGAAGTCTCTGTTCCGGCACCCTGCCGGGACGGGGAAGTGCCCCCGGAGCCATCTCCATCGATCCCCATCGCCGTCTCCGCCGTCTCCATCGACCTCACCGCCATCTCCATCAACCTTGCTGTCTCCTATGATGAGGAGGGAGTAGTTCTCCCCCGGGGCTGAGGGCTCTACCGGTAGCTATGTGGTTCACCTCTCTCTCCCATGATGAGATCTTTATGTGATCGTGAGCTTTGTATCTAGTTGAATTGGTAGATGTTATTATTCAGATATTATGCTACTCCTATGCTTTATTATTGTACTCTCCGGAGATACCTTGTATCATGGTGTAAAGGTGACAAGTGTGTGCATCATGTGTATCTTTTTGGTTAATGTCTCTATGAAATGTTGGTGTTTGTTGGAACCATCTAGTGCGTTCACGGTGATAGTGTAGGATAATCTAGTTTGGGTACATACGGACTTTGAGGAGTGCTTCGTAGCTCTACGCATGATTAGTGTTCGTTTTCCATTGGGGAATTATTTTGAGTTGCATGTTGATGATAGTATCTATTGGTTCAATTATGTTATATTTGTTGGGAGTGTGTCTACTAGTGAAAGTATGATCCCTAGGCCTTGTTTCCAAACTTTGCACACCGTTTACATTCAGTTTTGTTACATGTTTGCTTGCAGTGATACTTATTTCAGATTACATTTACTACTTATAATCATCACTACTACTTGTATTTCACTATCTCTTCGCCGAACTAGTGCACCTATACATCTGACAAGTGTATTGGGTGTGTTGGGGACACAAGAGACTTTCTGTATCGTAATTGCAGGGTTGCTTGAGAGGGATAGCTTTGACCTCTTCCTTCCTGAGCTCGATAAACCTTGGGTGATCCACTTAAGAGAAACTTGCTGTTGTTCTACAAACCTCTGCACTTGGAGGCCCAACACTGTCTACAAGAACAGACGCGTGCGTAGACATCAAACTCTTTTCTGGCACCGTTGCCGAGGAGGTAAGGTAAAAGGTACTCACATTCTTTGGCTACTAAGTCTTTTAGTTGTTGGTGAGTGCTCGAAGTTATTTCCTTTAGATTCTGCAATTATATATTTTTGTTTCTTGTTTTTATTTTCACTAGTTAGGCTTAATGGAAAGTAAAGAGTTCTTTAGTCTTTTTCCTGAGTTTAGATTTGAAGAGAAAATTGAAAAACCTTTGGAGCCTATTTCACATAGCAATGTTATTAGTACGAATGCTTTGAATACCGTTATTGCTAATGCTATAGAAAAGTCTAAGCTTGGGGAAGCTGGTTTTGTTAAGCATGATATTTTTAGTTCCCCAGCTTTAGTGGAGAAAGTTTGTTCTGATGATATTTTATCTCCCATATGTGATGTTTCTAATGATGCTTGTGCTCCTCATCCTTTTAAAATACCTATGAAAAATGTCGACCGTGCTATGAATAACTGGTATTTAGGAGATGGAACTGTCCATCCCGGTGATCATTTGCTCTTTATACATGAATTATGCGAGTTGTTCCAGTGTGCAGGTATTTCGATGAACCAAGTTAAGAGGAAGCTATTTTTTTATCACTGAAGGGCAGAGCTGTGGAATGGTATAAAACACTGAAGGATGGCCGACCTGTCGAGTGGGAGGAAATTGTACCTCTCTTTTATTCTAAATTCTATCCTTCTAGTGAGGTTTATAAAGATATGAATTAAATTTATAATTTCCATCCGCATGAGGGAGAAAGCATTGCCCAAGCGTGGGGAAGATTGAAGTTACTAATGCACAAATGTCCTATTCATGATCTTCCCCGTAATATTGTTATTAATAATTTTTATGCAAGGCTTTCAGGATATTACAAGGACTATCTAGATGCATGCTTTGATGGGTCTTTCACAAGCAAGGATGTTGACACCAAGTAGGATCTGCTTGAAACAATTCAAAACAATATTGAAGGTTGGGATAGCGACAAAGGTAAAGGATCAGGTATGAATTACGAGTTTGATTGCATTAAGTCTTTCGCTGAAACTGCTGATTTTTAAGAGCTTAGTGCTAAGTATGGTCTTGATCCTTAAATTATGATTGATTGTTTTAAAACCTTTGCTTCCCATATTAATGTTCCTAAAGGAAATGGGGACGTGTATCATGAACCTTTTAAGGACACTTGCGTAGAAAATGATATTGTTGTTCATGATTGCAATAAAAATGCTCGAACTTCTGAAAGTCCTATTTCCTATAAGCATGTTAATTTTTGTGGAGTACATAGACCTTGTGAACAGAGTTACAACAAGGAAGATTATTGTGTCCACCACGCGAATGAAGAAACCCGGATGTGGCTTAGGGCTCTAGATGAGCTTGGTGAAAGGGTTTGTGAGCTTTATCCTTTTATTTGTGAACTTTGCGATAAAGCGGGTCACTTTAATTTTCAATGCTCTTTTAATCGAATGAGTACCGTAAATTTGTATTGTGATGACAAGATTACTCTCAATCAGCATGATGAGCTTACTTTATTTTTGGAGTGTGAAGAGATATCTAGAAAGATTTCTTTGGTTGATATGAGAGATGTTGATATTAATAGCACCCTTCGTGGTTGTCGTCTCTATTGTGCTAAAGATTGCCTCGCAAATACTTACATACAAAATCTTATAAAGCATGATGTTTTGCCAAGCTATGACAGGACTAATAGATGTTTCTATCTTATTAATAGAGAGGAGGAATCCTCCAAAGTTTCTTCTGTTGTTTCTGTCAGTAAACCAGATTATGTGGAGAAGATGTCTTTCCCTCCTAAAGGATATGTGGAGAAGATGCCTTTCCCTCCTAAAGAATATGTGGAGAAGATGCCCTTCAAGTCTCTCCCTCCTAAAGGAGAGAGTAAGAAGAGTATGAAGAAGAAGAAGAAGAAGACGAGTAAAAGGTGAGAGGACATGGTATCTTCCCCTAAGCATTATGATCCTGCTATAGATTATGATAATTCTGATTGGGATGATGTTCCCATGCCTGTTACCTATGTTAGTGATCATGATTGGGAAAAGCACTCTACTTTTGATATTGAAAATCTTTTTGGCACCAATTCTAAGGTTAATAATTGTTGTACCATTAGTACTATCCATGTTCCTTCTTATGATGATATGTTTGATGAATATGCTTTGCAAAATAACTGTTCTCTAGCTTGTGATGATACTGAACCTCTAGTCTATGATTGTTATAATGATGAGTATAATATTTTCAGTTCACCTACTTTTGAGGAGAAAATTAGTTATGATTACAATATGCCTCCTGTTTTTGATGATTATGGTGATGAGAGTAATTATTCTATTGAATCTGCTCCTACTACGATTGTTCATGTGGGGAGTATTAATTCTTTTATGCATGTGGCTCATGATAAGGATGCTTTATGTGATAGTTATGTTAGTTCTATTCATGATGCTACTGAAAGTTATTATGAGAGAGGGAAACATGGTTTGATGGATCTCAACAATATTGAGTTTCCCCTCTTTATGTTGCAATTCATGAAGTTGTACTTGTTTTGCCTTCCTATGCTTTTCGCTTTGCGCTTTCATGACTTGTCTCTTTACAAGACTATTTTTCATAGGAAGTGGTTTAGATTTAAATGTGTTTCATATTTGCTTTTTGATGCTCTCTTTTGCTTTAAGTTCCTATATAGCGCTTTTGCCTTAAGCTCTTTTATGGCGCCTACATGAGCATCTTTGCAAATTACTGCGCCTAGCTCAAAGGCGTTAAAGAAAAGCACTCTTGGGAGATAACCCAATGTTTTTACTTTTAGTTCTTTTTCTTTTATTTGAGTCTTGGAAGTTATTACTACTGTAATGACCTTTCCTTATCATTTTTATTTCGTTTTTGTGCCAAGAGAAGCCTCTAATTTGAGTGAGGTAAGATTTGGGGATGTTGCTGTCCTGAAACAGATTTCAGTGCTGCACCGTAAAGATTCATGAAAATTCTCTGTATATCTTTTGGACCTGCAATTTCTTGAGCATATGCCCCAGGTTATTTCCAAACTTTTATTAGTTTAACACTTTTCGATTTGAGCAACGGGAAACCCTCTAAAAATTTGACCTTTGTCAGTTGTTCTGTTTTGACAGATTTCTGCCAATATTTGTGTTTGCTGCTCGATCGCTTTCTTTTTGAGTTCTTTTGATCACGAAACTTTTGGGGAAGTTGCTAAAGTAGTTTATGCTTTATATGTGGCGGTTTTGAGTTGAAACCTGAAGCAACAAGGGTTGATTCATTACTATGCTTACACTAATGTTGCTAATAGAATTGTGTTTAGTTTTGTATGAAGGAAGTTTTCAAGTGTAGGGATTGGAGAATGATGAGATGAGATGAAGAATGGACAAAAGCACAAGCTTGGGGATGCCCATGTCACCCCAAGAAATATCCAAGAAGTACAAGCGTCAAAGCTTGGGGATGCCCCCGAGGCACCTCCTTCTTCATCGACAAAAATAGGTCACCTTTCAACACACTATATTTTTATTGCTTCATGCATTATGCATTTTTCTTGGAGCGTCAGTTGTTTTTGTTTTCAGTTTTATTTTGCTTTGTTTGCTGCAATAAATTTTTGGATCACATCATGTGTTTGGAGAGAGACATGCTCCGTTTTTCAATTGCCAAGAACACTCTAGTTTTCACTCTTATCGTTCAACGAGTGTTCTCTTTTTCTGCTACTGCGTTTAGCTTTTGTTTTTCGCCTTGATTTTTGTTCAGATCTTGTTTTATCTTTGCATCAAGGTGTATTTGGACCTCTGGTCTATGTTGGTTTTCATCAAAAGAGTTGTTTATAAAAAGTTCGAATGGTGTTGGAAAAGAGAAAAAGCTTTATGCAAAAAAGTGGTACAAGAAGGAGCTTGTGTAGACTGCGGCCTAGGCTTTTGCATGTCATGCTTGATTAATTTTTGATAGCATGCTTAGTGGTTTTGCTGTAGCATGACTTGTCTCAAATGACTGAGATTGCTTAATGAGCCTTTGAAAAATCATGCGTTGTTTTAATTATTTGGAAGCATTATTTTGGTTTTCTCCTTGATGCTTTATTTGGGTTGACTTGGCGCATGCTCACACATGTTAGACTCATACAAAGTCGCCATTGCCTCTATGATCATTTAGTTTTTGACTTTTGATGCCATCTTATGCTTCTTTTAATGTCGCTTTGTCGCTTTGCATGATTATGGCCATTATTGCTCTCTTAGTTAGTCGCTCCTAGTCTTTTGCTAGCCCTCATTTTGTACTGAGTATGATCTCTACTCGTGCATCCAACTCCTAAAAACCAAGTTGTTCCAAAGTGTCCACCATACATACCTATTAGCAATTTGCAATTCCAAAGTACATTTGACTTGCTTTTATCTATCCTTCAAATTAAACCCTTTTTTGGTGTTATGCGAAAATTGGTCAGTAAAGCTCTCACGAACCTGATGGCACATTTTACTTTTCTCGTTTTAAAATTTTGACATTGTGGCTCTCTTATGTTGAGTTGTTATGCTTGCAAGTTGTAAGTTGGAAATTAGCCCAGCCATGCCGTCATGGGGCAAGCTTTCAACATTGCACTATCTTTTATTTGAGTTGATATCGTGATCTTTTATTTATGGATACTCGCGATGTGAAATAAGTTGGGAATCTTGCGGGATCATGGAGTTTTTATATGTGTTAGGGAAACGCCTGGGCCGCTAATCTAAGCCATGCATCATTCATGGTGGAAATTTACAGCATGCTCATAGTGGACATTCGACGACGCATCTCATAATAAAAAGCTATACCAATGGTAAATAAAAGAGATGTCGAGGTGTTCATTGTCTGTTTGTCTTGTCATTTTGATGTGGGCTTGTTCCATGTCATCGGGCAGGAGGTACCCCATTGGCGGTTCTCGATGATACACATATATTTACAATGACAAGAGCTTGCTTGGGACTCTAAGTCGAGTAGTATGAGGTTTGGGTATTCGTACTTCATGGGACACGAGGTTTACAACTTATGATTTGTCAAGTATATGCACCATAAGTGTTTTTGCATTAACTTTAACCATTTAAGATGCCTATGATGGGGGCAATGAGAGCTCAAAGCTAGTAAGTACCATAATTTTTTAAGGTTTATAAAACTTGCAATCACTGCTTCCCTCCGCGAAGGGCCTTTCTTTTACTTTTATGTTGAGTCACCACCTTCTATCTTTATGCACCGTCTAAGAGAGCATAGTTGTCATTCTGAGTATAATGTGCATTGTCCCAAAGTTTTTATTGATTGATTCATGATGTTGGTTTCACTTGTTCTTAAATTATTTGTATCTAGCGCCCTCTTAAACTTGAAGGTGTCCTATGCATTTATGTTTTGCTCTCTCATGAAGGACAAGCTGAAAACCATTTGTATGTTTTTCCATATGATTTGAACACACGTTTGACTTTTATTGTTTCATTTTCATGATCTTTTGTTTGTGTTCTTTTTCATGTTATAACATGGTTGCTAAGTTTCTTCTATCAAGATTATATCTTTCATGCCCATGTTTTAAGTTTTTTGATCCCAGCACAAAACGCTTACATATATGGTCAAGATTGTGTAGGTGCATGTCACCTCAAAAATTATTTCTTTTGTTATCACTTACCTACTCGAGGACGAGCAGGAGTTAAGCTTGGGGATGCTGATACGTCTCCAACGTATCCATAATTTTTGATGCTCCATGCTTGTTTTCACACCATTCGCTTAATGTTTCGTTACACTTTGTGGCATTTTTATGAGATTTCCGGAACTAACCTACTAACAAGATGCCACAGTGCCAGTTCCCTATTTTCTGCTGTTTTTGTGTTTCAGAAATGCTACACAGGAAATATTCTCGGAATTGGATGAAACAAGTTCCAGGACCCCTGTTTTTCCCGGAAGAGGACCGAAGACCGAACGAGAGTCGGAGGGAGGCCAGAGGGCAGGCACACCATGAGGGGGCGCGCCCACCCTCCTGGTTGTGCCCAGGGGTGGTGAGGCCCCCCTAGTGGCCCTCTGACGCTGCCTCTCCGCATATTTAAAGCCTCCCGAAGTCAAAACCCTAAATCAATCGGCAATTTTCCAGAAAGAGTTCTGCAGCTCCGCCGCCGCCGCTGATGAATTTCGGGGGACAGAATTCTCTGTTCCGGCACCCTGCTGGGACGGGGAAGTGCCCCCGAAGCCATCTCCATCGGTCCCCATGGCCGTCTCCGCCGTCTCCATCGACCTCACCGCCATCTCCATCAACCTTGATGTCTCCTATGATGAGGAGGGAGTAGTTCTCCCCCGGGGCTGAGGGCTCTACTGGTAGCTATGTGGTTCACCTCTCTCTCCCATGATGTGATCTTTATGTGATCGTGAGCTTTGTATCTAGTTGAATTGGTAGATATTATTATTCAGATATTATGCTACTCGTATGCTTTATTATTGTACTCTCTGGAGATACCTTGTATCATGGTGTAAAGGTGACTAGTGTGTGCATCATGTGTATCTTTTTGGTTAATGTCTCTATGAAATGTTGGTGTTTGTTGGAACCATCTAGTGTGTTCACGGTGATAGTGTGGGACAATCTAGTTTGGGTATATACGGACTTTGAGGAGTGCTTCGTATCCCTACGCATGATTAGTGTTCGTTTTCCATTGGGGAATTGTTTTGAGTTGCATGTTGATGATAGTATCTATTGGTTCGATTTTGTTATATTTGTTGGGAGTGTGTCCACTAGTGAAAGTATGATCCCTAGGCCTTGTTTCCAATCTTTGCACACCATTTACATTCAGTTTTATTACATGTTTGCTTGCAGCGATACTTATTTCAGATTACGTTTACTACTTATAATCATCACTACTACTTGTATTTCACTATCTCTTCGCCGAACTAGTGCACCTATATATCTGACAAGTGTATTGGGTGTGATGGGGACACAAGAGACTTTCTGTATCGTAATTGCAGGGTTGCTTGAGAGGGATAGCTTTGACCTCTTCCTCCCTGAGTTCGATAAACCTTGGGTGATCCACTTAAGGGAAACTTGCTGTTGTTCTATAAACCTCTGCACTTGGAGGCCCAACACTGTCTACAAGAACAGACGCGTGCGTAGACATCATGCTACTATTGGGACAAATCTTGAGAAGAAGAGGAACAAGAAGGACAAGAAGAAGGACGACGAGGAAGAAGAAGAAGAAGAAGATGATGAACTAATATATGGTTGGGCCAAAGTTCCATTGAGCGGCGAGCAAGTGTTGTATGCCGCTCTAGACGCTCGCCTGGGCTTCGAGATTGCTAGAAGACACTGGAAGCTACAAGGCTACAATAGCCATGTTGATCATCTCAACATTTAGGTGGATGATTGTAGATGTGTGTGGTGTGGTGTGCGAGTCTTCGACATTTCTCGTGCCTCTTATTGTTATTCTATTGGATGAGTAGCATGCATATTTGGAAAAATGTACTCCCTCGTGTTTCGGTTAACAAGTCTATTAATTTTTGAATTTTGGATTTTTCAATTTTAATTATTAAAAATTAATAATTAAATTAATTTCGATTTTAATTATTAAAAATTAATAATTAAATTATGCATAAAAATTATTTGGAATTCATTGATGCTTATTGTTACTTAATCATTGTTGCTTATTTTGTGAATTTATTTGGAATTTAAAAAAGTAATACTATATGTTACCAAAGTGTATAGGTTAATAGAATTGGTAGCATACCATTATCAAGAAGTCGTGAGCGCAGTCTTGGAAGCTACTATAGAAGGAATGGAGAAGTTAAGCGTGCTAGGGGTAGAGCAGTGTGAAGATGGGTGACCGACCGGGAAGTGAGGACCACAAGTATGTAATTTGACATGAGAATAGAGTGAGAGCCAAAAGTATATAATTTGACATGAGAATAGAGATGATTAGATATTAGAGAAATAAAGAAAATAGAGAAATTCCGAAAAAGAAAATACAATTTTTTTTTCTGAACAGACCTTTAGTCTCGGTTTGTGTTACGATCCGGGACTAAAGGTCCTCCAGCCGCAGCACATGACCCGGGCCACGTGGAGGCCCTTTAGTCTCGGTTCTTAAACAACCGGGACTAAAGGCTGGAGGTTTTAGTCCCGCTTTGTTAGTACCGGTTGCTTCAACCGGGACCAATGGGCTTTACAAACCGGGACCAATGGCCTTTTTTCCATGAGTGGTGTGCCAAAAATTGGCTCGAGAAAAGAATTAGGGTGTTAAAATTCAAACCCTAGCTAAAACTTGTTAACGCTAACCCCATAACCTTGTCAAGGTCAAAATTTGCGAGTTCCAAGTTTGGTATTGTCACCTTAAGAAGGGTCACATAAGATGACACTATGCGAAAGTCTTGCACCGTTCATTTTTTAAATAGTTACAATTTTTAGAGACCGACAGAAAATAACCCTAGCTGAAAACTGATACGTCTCAAACGTATCTATAATTTTTGATGCTCCATGCTTGTTTATGCACCATTTTCTTTGTGTTTTGTTATACTTCATGGCGTTTTTATGCATTTTCCGGAACTAACCTATTAACGAGATGCCACAGTGCCAGTTCCTTGTTTTCTGCTGTTTTTGTGTTTCAGAAAAGTTACACAGGAAATATTCTCGGAATTGGACGAAACAAAAGCCAAAGTTCCTATTTTTCCCGACACGAGACGGATTCCAAAGCAGAGATGAAGGGGGGCCAGAGGGCGGCTGTAACATCCCAGCACATAGGAAAACTGGCCCACGCCACCAGGTGGTGTGGCCACCTAGCCCACCTCCTAACGCCGCCCTTCCGCCTATATATTCTCCTCAGCGAGAAAACCCTAACCCCGATCAATTTTCCAAAAAATATACTGCAAGTCGCCGCCGTCGTCGACGCGAGATCGGGAGGGTCCAGAAGCTCTTCCCGGCACCCTGCCGGAGAGGGGAATCATCACCGGAGGCCTTCTTCATCACCATGCCTGCCTCCGGAGTGATGTGTGAGTAGTCTACCTTGTACTACGGGTCCATAGCAGTAGCTAGATGGTTTTCTTCTCCTCCATGTGCTTCATGTTTGGATCTTGTGAGCTGCCTATCATGATCAAGATCATCGTTATGTAATTCTACATGTTGTGTTTGTTGGGATCCGATGAATATTGAGTACTATGTCAAGTTGATTTATTGATTTATCATCTCTATGTTGTTTATGATCTTGAATGCTCTCGGTTGCTAGTAGATATCTTGGCCGAGTAGATGCTAGTGACTCCAAGAGGGAGTATTTATGCTCGATAGTGGGTTCATGCCTCTAATAATCTGGGGGATTGACAATAACCTCTAAGGTTGTAGAAGTGCTGTAGCTACTAGGGAGAAAACAACAATCTTGTGTTCAAGGACATTTGTATTGTTTACATTACACGCTTTTCTTAAGGCGATAATCTGTTGCTTGCAACTTAATACCCAACGGTTGCTCGGATGGCATCCGTCGGGTGGATTATTATTCATAGATGCAGTTGGATTACGGTCTATGTATTATGTTGTAATTCCCAAGTGAATCTCATAGTGATCCCTATGACATGTGTATGCTTTCTTTATTCTGTCAATTGCCCAACTGTAATTTGTTTACCTAGCATGTTATTTATCTTTATGGAGAGACACCTCTAGTGAACTATGGACCCCGGTACATTCTTTATATTCTTATTACCATTTACTTGCATTATTTACTTTCTCGAAAATTACTATCTTTTATCACACGATACGTTTAATCCTTTGTTTACAGCAAACCGGTGAGATTGAAAACCTCACTGTAAGTTGGGGCAAAGTACTTTAGTTGTGTTGTGTGCAGGTTCCATATTGCTGCTGGTGCAAAGCTACGCCCCAGATAAGGTGCCATATATAAATTTTCTGGAGCTGTCGCCAAGCCAGCGAGCATCAACCTTCGAAAGTTGGTTCTTTCTTCTACTGGTTCGATAAACCTCGATTTTATACTGAGTGAAGACTTATTGATGTGCTCATCATACCTTCCTCTGGGGGTTCCCAACTGGGTTCCTAACACGCACTATCAAAAACTAAAAAGGCACTTAACATTTTTTGCAAAATATGTCAAAATTTAAGTTTGTTATTTTTTTCAAACAACTAGATCATGTAACATAACTACATATCAAAGAATTTTTTTTGAATTTTTTATCATTTTATTTTATTTGCCTCAAAACTAAAAAGGTGATCCAAAAAAGTTTAATTACTCGTGGCGCACCTCATAGTGCAGCGCCACGGGTAAGTAAAAAATAGATTTTTTAAAAAAATATATATAATTTGAAAAAAATTCCCGCCCAAACTTATCCTTGGCGCACCTATATGTGATGCACCATGCGTAATTTATATACCCGTAGCACATCACGTATAGGTGCGGCATGGGTAATCTGGGGTAGCCCACCCCGTCGGGCCCACAATTACCCGTGGTGCACCACGTATAATGGTGTGCCACGGGTAATCATATAGGCGTGACACACCAATACCCGTGGTGCGCCATGGGTATATAGCCATGGCCCACCACCATTTTGTTGCACCACGGGTAACTGCCCTACCTATAGCTGTTTTCCTAGTAGACATGGATCAAGGTTTTGTCAAAAACGGTGTTTGAGAACATTGAAAAATCTCTCCAAAAATAGAATGTGACCCTACCATATATACATGATGGTATTGTAAGGTGTAAAGAGACAATATCCAACTCACATATGTGACCCGCTTCACATACATAACTATCATGCATTAAGGTTCATCACTTAGAGAGTAAATCCCCCAGTTCATGGCCATTTGAGGGAATTTTGTGAGAAACCTGGGCTCTAGTTTGGTTTTCCATTTTCATAGGACACTCGATAAATACTAGCAGTGTCTAGAGAAAGTACAACTATAGAGTGTAAATAGTCATGCCAAACACTAGAGGTTTCTATAAGCATGATTACCTTATATACAATAAAACACTCCTAAGATATAGACCACATTCTTTAGAAATCTCCACCATAATAGGTATATTATATGGTTTCTGCAGTTATAAAAAAGTAATTTATGTAGAAATTAAGTCAATACATCTATGTTTAGAACAACAATGATATGCATTACAATTTTAACAAATAACACTCTACTAATATTTATCACTTTGTTATATGGTTAGAAATGCAATATGAATAAAAAATGTATACTCTTTTAGACTACTAAAACATGCTAAAACAAGTTCACATGAAGTACAAAAGTTTAATATAAACTATTTTTATTGCAATCCCACACAACAAGTATAATGCACAACTTCCTAAACAAATACATATAAAGTATCAAACATTAAGGGGGTGAATATTCACTTGAAACTTAGTGCAAATATAGAGCAAAGTTAATTTGGATTCAAAGCACAATATTCAGAACACTCACAGTCTTAATTCAAACCATATGAACTACAAATTCGTGCATGCAATTGGATACATAAGTTCAACGATAATTATAAATCAACCATCTGCCATACGTTCTGACACTAGATATGTGGGATTTGTATGACGACACTACGTTGTGTCATGACATGGTTATTTTTTTTCCTTTTGCATGGTCATTGTATTGTACTTAAAATAAGAGGGCTAGCGACGTGAACTGCCAGTCACAGAGTGACATCAAGAACAGAAAATAAGTCTCATATACACAATAAAGATAAACAGATGCTCTCAACTAAAAATGACCTTTATAGACTGATTATACTATAAGTCATGTTTTAAATCCGAAAATGGNGTTTTAAAATTTTGACATTGTGGCTCTCTTATGTTGAGTTGTTATGCTTGCAAGTTGTAAGTTGGAAATTAGCCCAGCCATGCCGTCATGGGGCAAGCTTTCAACATTGCACTATCTTTTATTTGAGTTGATATCGTGATCTTTTATTTATGGATACTCGCGATGTGAAATAAGTTGGGAATCTTGCGGGATCATGGAGTTTTTATATGTGTTAGGGAAACGCCTGGGCCGCTAATCTAAGCCATGCATCATTCATGGTGGAAATTTACAGCATGCTCATAGTGGACATTCGACGACGCATCTCATAATAAAAAGCTATACCAATGGTAAATAAAAGAGATGTCGAGGTGTTCATTGTCTGTTTGTCTTGTCATTTTGATGTGGGCTTGTTCCATGTCATCGGGCAGGAGGTACCCCATTGGCGGTTCTCGATGATACACATATATTTACAATGACAAGAGCTTGCTTGGGACTCTAAGTCGAGTAGTATGAGGTTTGGGTATTCGTACTTCATGGGACACGAGGTTTACAACTTATGATTTGTCAAGTATATGCACCATAAGTGTTTTTGCATTAACTTTAACCATTTAAGATGCCTATGATGGGGGCAATGAGAGCTCAAAGCTAGTAAGTACCATAATTTTTTAAGGTTTATAAAACTTGCAATCACTGCTTCCCTCCGCGAAGGGCCTTTCTTTTACTTTTATGTTGAGTCACCACCTTCTATCTTTATGCACCGTCTAAGAGAGCATAGTTGTCATTCTGAGTATAATGTGCATTGTCCCAAAGTTTTTATTGATTGATTCATGATGTTGGTTTCACTTGTTCTTAAATTATTTGTATCTAGCGCCCTCTTAAACTTGAAGGTGTCCTATGCATTTATGTTTTGCTCTCTCATGAAGGACAAGCTGAAAACCATTTGTATGTTTTTCCATATGATTTGAACACACGTTTGACTTTTATTGTTTCATTTTCATGATCTTTTGTTTGTGTTCTTTTTCATGTTATAACATGGTTGCTAAGTTTCTTCTATCAAGATTATATCTTTCATGCCCATGTTTTAAGTTTTTTGATCCCAGCACAAAACGCTTACATATATGGTCAAGATTGTGTAGGTGCATGTCACCTCAAAAATTATTTCTTTTGTTATCACTTACCTACTCGAGGACGAGCAGGAGTTAAGCTTGGGGATGCTGATACGTCTCCAACGTATCCATAATTTTTGATGCTCCATGCTTGTTTTCACACCATTCGCTTAATGTTTCGTTACACTTTGTGGCATTTTTATGAGATTTCCGGAACTAACCTACTAACAAGATGCCACAGTGCCAGTTCCCTATTTTCTGCTGTTTTTGTGTTTCAGAAATGCTACACAGGAAATATTCTCGGAATTGGATGAAACAAGTTCCAGGACCCCTGTTTTTCCCGGAAGAGGACCGAAGACCGAACGAGAGTCGGAGGGAGGCCAGAGGGCAGGCACACCATGAGGGGGCGCGCCCACCCTCCTGGTTGTGCCCAGGGGTGGTGAGGCCCCCCTAGTGGCCCTCTGACGCTGCCTCTCCGCATATTTAAAGCCTCCCGAAGTCAAAACCCTAAATCAATCGGCAATTTTCCAGAAAGAGTTCTGCAGCTCCGCCGCCGCCGCTGATGAATTTCGGGGGACAGAATTCTCTGTTCCGGCACCCTGCTGGGACGGGGAAGTGCCCCCGAAGCCATCTCCATCGGTCCCCATGGCCGTCTCCGCCGTCTCCATCGACCTCACCGCCATCTCCATCAACCTTGATGTCTCCTATGATGAGGAGGGAGTAGTTCTCCCCCGGGGCTGAGGGCTCTACTGGTAGCTATGTGGTTCACCTCTCTCTCCCATGATGTGATCTTTATGTGATCGTGAGCTTTGTATCTAGTTGAATTGGTAGATATTATTATTCAGATATTATGCTACTCGTATGCTTTATTATTGTACTCTCTGGAGATACCTTGTATCATGGTGTAAAGGTGACTAGTGTGTGCATCATGTGTATCTTTTTGGTTAATGTCTCTATGAAATGTTGGTGTTTGTTGGAACCATCTAGTGTGTTCACGGTGATAGTGTGGGACAATCTAGTTTGGGTATATACGGACTTTGAGGAGTGCTTCGTATCCCTACGCATGATTAGTGTTCGTTTTCCATTGGGGAATTGTTTTGAGTTGCATGTTGATGATAGTATCTATTGGTTCGATTTTGTTATATTTGTTGGGAGTGTGTCCACTAGTGAAAGTATGATCCCTAGGCCTTGTTTCCAATCTTTGCACACCATTTACATTCAGTTTTATTACATGTTTGCTTGCAGCGATACTTATTTCAGATTACGTTTACTACTTATAATCATCACTACTACTTGTATTTCACTATCTCTTCGCCGAACTAGTGCACCTATATATCTGACAAGTGTATTGGGTGTGATGGGGACACAAGAGACTTTCTGTATCGTAATTGCAGGGTTGCTTGAGAGGGATAGCTTTGACCTCTTCCTCCCTGAGTTCGATAAACCTTGGGTGATCCACTTAAGGGAAACTTGCTGTTGTTCTATAAACCTCTGCACTTGGAGGCCCAACACTGTCTACAAGAACAGACGCGTGCGTAGACATCATGCTACTATTGGGACAAATCTTGAGAAGAAGAGGAACAAGAAGGACAAGAAGAAGGACGACGAGGAAGAAGAAGAAGAAGAAGATGATGAACTAATATATGGTTGGGCCAAAGTTCCATTGAGCGGCGAGCAAGTGTTGTATGCCGCTCTAGACGCTCGCCTGGGCTTCGAGATTGCTAGAAGACACTGGAAGCTACAAGGCTACAATAGCCATGTTGATCATCTCAACATTTAGGTGGATGATTGTAGATGTGTGTGGTGTGGTGTGCGAGTCTTCGACATTTCTCGTGCCTCTTATTGTTATTCTATTGGATGAGTAGCATGCATATTTGGAAAAATGTACTCCCTCGTGTTTCGGTTAACAAGTCTATTAATTTTTGAATTTTGGATTTTTCAATTTTAATTATTAAAAATTAATAATTAAATTAATTTCGATTTTAATTATTAAAAATTAATAATTAAATTATGCATAAAAATTATTTGGAATTCATTGATGCTTATTGTTACTTAATCATTGTTGCTTATTTTGTGAATTTATTTGGAATTTAAAAAAGTAATACTATATGTTACCAAAGTGTATAGGTTAATAGAATTGGTAGCATACCATTATCAAGAAGTCGTGAGCGCAGTCTTGGAAGCTACTATAGAAGGAATGGAGAAGTTAAGCGTGCTAGGGGTAGAGCAGTGTGAAGATGGGTGACCGACCGGGAAGTGAGGACCACAAGTATGTAATTTGACATGAGAATAGAGTGAGAGCCAAAAGTATATAATTTGACATGAGAATAGAGATGATTAGATATTAGAGAAATAAAGAAAATAGAGAAATTCCGAAAAAGAAAATACAATTTTTTTTCTGAACAGACCTTTAGTCTCGGTTTGTGTTACGATCCGGGACTAAAGGTCCTCCAGCCGCAGCACATGACCCGGGCCACGTGGAGGCCCTTTAGTCTCGGTTCTTAAACAACCGGGACTAAAGGCTGGAGGTTTTAGTCCCGCTTTGTTAGTACCGGTTGCTTCAACCGGGACCAATGGGCTTTACAAACCGGGACCAATGGCCTTTTTTCCATGAGTGGTGTGCCAAAAATTGGCTCGAGAAAAGAATTAGGGTGTTAAAATTCAAACCCTAGCTAAAACTTGTTAACGCTAACCCCATAACCTTGTCAAGGTCAAAATTTGCGAGTTCCAAGTTTGGTATTGTCACCTTAAGAAGGGTCACATAAGATGACACTATGCGAAAGTCTTGCACCGTTCATTTTTTAAATAGTTACAATTTTTAGAGACCGACAGAAAATAACCCTAGCTGAAAACTGATACGTCTCAAACGTATCTATAATTTTTGATGCTCCATGCTTGTTTATGCACCATTTTCTTTGTGTTTTGTTATACTTCATGGCGTTTTTATGCATTTTCCGGAACTAACCTATTAACGAGATGCCACAGTGCCAGTTCCTTGTTTTCTGCTGTTTTTGTGTTTCAGAAAAGTTACACAGGAAATATTCTCGGAATTGGACGAAACAAAAGCCAAAGTTCCTATTTTTCCCGACACGAGACGGATTCCAAAGCAGAGATGAAGGGGGGCCAGAGGGCGGCTGTAACATCCCAGCACATAGGAAAACTGGCCCACGCCACCAGGTGGTGTGGCCACCTAGCCCACCTCCTAACGCCGCCCTTCCGCCTATATATTCTCCTCAGCGAGAAAACCCTAACCCCGATCAATTTTCCAAAAAATATACTGCAAGTCGCCGCCGTCGTCGACGCGAGATCGGGAGGGTCCAGAAGCTCTTCCCGGCACCCTGCCGGAGAGGGGAATCATCACCGGAGGCCTTCTTCATCACCATGCCTGCCTCCGGAGTGATGTGTGAGTAGTCTACCTTGTACTACGGGTCCATAGCAGTAGCTAGATGGTTTTCTTCTCCTCCATGTGCTTCATGTTTGGATCTTGTGAGCTGCCTATCATGATCAAGATCATCGTTATGTAATTCTACATGTTGTGTTTGTTGGGATCCGATGAATATTGAGTACTATGTCAAGTTGATTTATTGATTTATCATCTCTATGTTGTTTATGATCTTGAATGCTCTCGGTTGCTAGTAGATATCTTGGCCGAGTAGATGCTAGTGACTCCAAGAGGGAGTATTTATGCTCGATAGTGGGTTCATGCCTCTAATAATCTGGGGGATTGACAATAACCTCTAAGGTTGTAGAAGTGCTGTAGCTACTAGGGAGAAAACAACAATCTTGTGTTCAAGGACATTTGTATTGTTTACATTACACGCTTTTCTTAAGGCGATAATCTGTTGCTTGCAACTTAATACCCAACGGTTGCTCGGATGGCATCCGTCGGGTGGATTATTATTCATAGATGCAGTTGGATTACGGTCTATGTATTATGTTGTAATTCCCAAGTGAATCTCATAGTGATCCTCATGACATGTGTATGCTTTCTTTATTCTGTCAATTGCCCAACTGTAATTTGTTTACCTAGCATGTTATTTATCTTTATGGAGAGACACCTCTAGTGAACTATGGACCCCGGTACATTCTTTATATTCTTATTACCATTTACTTGCATTATTTACTTTCTCGAAAATTACTATCTTTTATCACACGATACGTTTAATCCTTTGTTTACAGCAAACCGGTGAGATTGAAAACCTCACTGTAAGTTGGGGCAAAGTACTTTAGTTGTGTTGTGTGCAGGTTCCATATTGCTGCTGGTGCAAAGCTACGCCCCAGATAAGGTGCCATATATAAATTTTCTGGAGCTGTCGCCAAGCCAGCGAGCATCAACCTTCGAAAGTTGGTTCTTTCTTCTACTGGTTCGATAAACCTCGATTTTATACTGAGTGAAGACTTATTGATGTGCTCATCATACCTTCCTCTGGGGGTTCCCAACTGGGTTCCTAACACGCACTATCAAAAACTAAAAAGGCACTTAACATTTTTTGCAAAATATGTCAAAATTTAAGTTTGTTATTTTTTTCAAACAACTAGATCATGTAACATAACTACATATCAAAGAATTTTTTTTGAATTTTTTATCATTTTATTTTATTTGCCTCAAAACTAAAAAGGTGATCCAAAAAAGTTTAATTACTCGTGGCGCACCTCATAGTGCAGCGCCACGGGTAAGTAAAAAATAGATTTTTTAAAAAAATATATATAATTTGAAAAAAATTCCCGCCCAAACTTATCCTTGGCGCACCTATATGTGATGCACCATGCGTAATTTATATACCCGTAGCACATCACGTATAGGTGCGGCATGGGTAATCTGGGGTAGCCCACCCCGTCGGGCCCACAATTACCCGTGGTGCACCACGTATAATGGTGTGCCACGGGTAATCATATAGGCGTGACACACCAATACCCGTGGTGCGCCATGGGTATATAGCCATGGCCCACCACCATTTTGTTGCACCACGGGTAACTGCCCTACCTATAGCTGTTTTCCTAGTAGACATGGATCAAGGTTTTGTCAAAAACGGTGTTTGAGAACATTGAAAAATCTCTCCAAAAATAGAATGTGACCCTACCATATATACATGATGGTATTGTAAGGTGTAAAGAGACAATATCCAACTCACATATGTGACCCGCTTCACATACATAACTATCATGCATTAAGGTTCATCACTTAGAGAGTAAATCCCCCAGTTCATGGCCATTTGAGGGAATTTTGTGAGAAACCTGGGCTCTAGTTTGGTTTTCCATTTTCATAGGACACTCGATAAATACTAGCAGTGTCTAGAGAAAGTACAACTATAGAGTGTAAATAGTCATGCCAAACACTAGAGGTTTCTATAAGCATGATTACCTTATATACAATAAAACACTCCTAAGATATAGACCACATTCTTTAGAAATCTCCACCATAATAGGTATATTATATGGTTTCTGCAGTTATAAAAAAGTAATTTATGTAGAAATTAAGTCAATACATCTATGTTTAGAACAACAATGATATGCATTACAATTTTAACAAATAACACTCTACTAATATTTATCACTTTGTTATATGGTTAGAAATGCAATATGAATAAAAAATGTATACTCTTTTAGACTACTAAAACATGCTAAAACAAGTTCACATGAAGTACAAAAGTTTAATATAAACTATTTTTATTGCAATCCCACACAACAAGTATAATGCACAACTTCCTAAACAAATACATATAAAGTATCAAACATTAAGGGGGTGAATATTCACTTGAAACTTAGTGCAAATATAGAGCAAAGTTAATTTGGATTCAAAGCACAATATTCAGAACACTCACAGTCTTAATTCAAACCATATGAACTACAAATTCGTGCATGCAATTGGATACATAAGTTCAACGATAATTATAAATCAACCATCTGCCATACGTTCTGACACTAGATATGTGGGATTTGTATGACGACACTACGTTGTGTCATGACATGGTTATTTTTTTTCCTTTTGCATGGTCATTGTATTGTACTTAAAATAAGAGGGCTAGCGACGTGAACTGCCAGTCACAGAGTGACATCAAGAACAGAAAATAAGTCTCATATACACAATAAAGATAAACAGATGCTCTCAACTAAAAATGACCTTTATAGACTGATTATACTATAAGTCATGTTTTAAATCCGAAAATGGAAAAATACATTAATCCACACACAATTCCTACATTAAATGACAAGGAGAGCAAAAAATATGGAGGGATTTCCCACCCGGATAACTTGCCAATAATCGGAATCCATGGTCTATCAAGAATAGATGATAGAACAATACGTAGAAAATGCACCACTATCGGGATGGAGCCCTGTCGGTTTGGCAGCCGTTGATTCAAGCTAAGTGAGCAACGACAGCCAGAACAACCAAGAAATGAGAATGGCAAAGATCAATATCCAATAACACTATACAAAATGGCAAAGAATAGTTAAGATCTAGAAAGAACAACACAAAATTAGGACCTAAGAAAAATAATGTTAGCTACTAAATATAGATTAAGTCATGTAAACTCACTCTTCTATTAAGTTCAGTGACAAGGTTCTAACCCGGTAATGCCCATGTTTGAGGGCTTTCAATTCATGGAGCGTATGTGGGCGCTTGGCGGATTCGACGGCTTTAGACAGAAACAGGGTACACACGAATTTACCCAGGTTCGGTCCTCCGGAGGGTAAAGACCTACATCCTGCTTGGCTGATCTTGTATTGCTTGTATAGTTGGAGCTGTTACAGTGGTGCACAGATGAGATCTGGCGGAGGTGGAAGGAGATGGCGTGGCTAGCCTATATACTTGGGATCTATGCGAGATCAGGTGTCTATACGAGATTGTCTCCCTCTTCTTAGCCGCCCCTCCTCGCCCTTATAAGGGGGGCGAGGTCTCGGGATCCGGTCCAAGTCGGTTATAGGTGTTTGCAAACCCTAACTAGTCTTGGGCTTTGAGTACCCCCTCAGCGTTTTTATCCATTTTGTTCTTGGGTTGTAGCAGATAGGCCAATATCGAGGACCCAACGGGTCATACCCTCGTCATTCAACCTATTACTCAAGCTTTTGGATGCTGCTAGCAAATAAGTCATTATGTTCGTGATGCAATGATAAGTAGATATTCAAGGAACCGCTCTCAGAAAATTCAACTATATTGTAGCTTAGTTCAGTCCTTAAGTTACGAGCTATATTATATGTATAGACTACTGTAAAATCAAGAGTTTTAACAAAACACCTAGTTAGAAGCAGATTTTCTGATAGTTTAGGATAATGGAATTTTTTTAAGGCAAGGTACATACTATTTGAAACATTTTTTGTGATACTTACACCCCAAAGGTAGTTCTTTGTTAATTCTTGTTGGCTAAAATGCCCATATAATAATAATATCATTTTCATAAACTTTGTGCACTCTTGCATAGGTGGCCATGAATACAATATCAAATGTCAATATAGATCATTCATAATTCTAAATGGTGATGTTAGGATGATATATTTTGGCCAAAAGAACAAACTGAAAACATGGTTGCAAAATTTCATTGTAAATTGAATAAAATCCCTATCTATTCTCATTCTCCACGACTGCATTCCATGCATTTGTAAAATGTAATGTATTAGGCAAGAAATTTATCTTCTGATATACAAGGCAATATTATTGAGTCATAAAAGTATGATCTTGCATTGACATAACAATAGCACAAATAAAGCAGATGATGAGCAGTATTTTTACTAGGGAATGACAACCTAAAGCTTCCTGTGAACTGGAAGTGGGCTCTCAGCGACATCAATAGTATAATTTATGTTGGCAAGTCTAGCCCACATGCAAACCCATGCCAGTATGCAAGTACATACAAAATTAGGAAAATATACATCACACATTTTTGATTAGCTAAAGTGTCATACTTAGCAACCTTGGAGCTTGAGTTATCAAGATCAAAATAATTGTTTATAATCTTGACCAAGGCATCAATTTTTGCCTAAAAAGTGATGTGTACATTGAATTTAGTCATATATTTTTCCATACTAATCCCTTTCTCGGGATAAAAAAACTGCTAAGAATAGGGTGGCTCATTAGTTCACTATGATACAGTTAGTTGGGTGAGCTTGATATTGCTTGCTAATTCTTCACTGTGGCTAGCTATATATTAGCTTGTGGCTTGGCATTGGTGCTTTGATGGATTTATAAAGAGATGTTTATCTTTGCATGTGATGCTTTGCTAGTTCATTAGTTCTGTGGTGCTTCTGTGGAGTGTGCATAGACTAGTGGAACAGTTGGTGACATATAGTATTTGGTTAGAGCTTGTGATTCCTGTATGGATCATAGTGCTTGATGCTTTACTGTGCTTGAGTAATTAAAAGTATCCTTGTCCACTTTATTCTGAGATGCTTAGATGGTTTTAAATAACCACTTAAATGAATCTGATGGATTAACATAACCGGTAGTCATATCCTATGCTAGCTATAATAACTCATGTACCACTTAGCTAGGGTTTTAACTTGTTTCTGTGAATTTTCCATTGGGAGATGTGCAGATGCATGAGTTTACTCATTGTGTAGTAGGTGTTGTAGATGACTAAGCTTAGTGTAGTGTTTATGTGCCTCCTCATGGTCCAAGTGATGTTCTACACCAAAACTCATCAAGGCTTGCTTGATATATGTGTGGTTGTGCTCTATGTTACTTCACTGGAAACAAACTCATTTGTTTGTTCCCAGTATGCATGCATGATATGGTTTAGTAGCAACCCAATGTTGTAGAGAAGCCTGGTCTTCTTGAAACTTCTGATATGGTGCTTTCTTGTGGTTAGCCTACTCCTCCTCGCTGCTTGACATACTCCTAGTGGTTCTAAGTAACTATTTTGAGTTATGGTGATGGTCTCGTGGTGTGTGAGAGTGAGCTGGTGCTTATTTGGGTGGTTTTGTATGCTATTTGGATGATCTGGTGGTTTGGTTGCATGTGCTTGGTGATGAACTAAGTGAAGTGGTGATGAAATGGGGCGTTGTTATTTTGGTCGATGGATTGCTTGCAAAGCAGTAAAAATGGCCATTGTTCACCATTTTTATTAGGTGGTGATCTTCCTGGTGCTTTGACACCTACCTAATGACTATTATTGTGCATGTGATGTGCAAGTTGTGTGCTTGTGCATGTGTCTTAGCGTTGCCAAGATATTTACTAGCCAAGCTGTCCGTGGATCAACTCTGTTCAATGATATTTATCACTCAATTCCTTTTCTTTTGAATGCCACTTGGTTTTCTAGTTGTCAATCTTCTGTATTTGAACCAGTGATCCTATTTAACCAATATGCCCAACTTCATTACTTACTCTCTGGTGTATTTTTTTATTTATATTGCAGGTCAGAAGATTGAAGAGAAGGAACTAGTTTAGTTCTAGTTTAGGTCTTTTTTCTTATTTCTTGATCAGATACTTGTAATTTTTTCCTTTTGATTCATGAAACACAGTAAAAACTTTGTAATTATTATGGCTAATCAATAAAGATGTAATGTGCATATTCTCTCAGTTGTGATTTATTATTCTTTAATTTTAAGTTCCTAAATTCAAATGTGGTTTGAATTTCAAATTTGAATTCAAATTTATTCCCTTCACAAAGCAAAAAATATAACAAATGTCATGTCGAAATATATTGCACTCATCGAAGTCTAAACTTATTCCCCCTTTGAGAGAGACTTCGATTTCCCCTATGTTTTATGTTAATTGCATGATTTTTTCCCCATTTTAAGATGCAAACGCACAAGCGTCCTGAATCTACCTCGCATTTTTCTAAATCCTGAGATGTTACACTAGCCCACTAGTCCTACTTTGGTTTCTCTCCTGTTAGACCGCCTGCGATGTTTTTGAGTTTTGCGACGCTACCGCTATGACTGCGGGGGAATGTTAGGGCGTACACATATTTGGTAGTTTAGGATTTGTAGTTCGTCTCATACCTTATCTCTAGGAGAGCCTTCTTGGACATCAAGTTTTATACTCCTATATAACTCAGCCGAGAGAATCCATACAATTATATAACATATTGTGTCAAACCTATCCATTCTACAGATTTTGGCCCTATCTTTGGGGAGAAACTGTAAATCTCTAACTAGGGACGCTTGCTCCTGAAGTCTTTATTTCTCTTGTTTCTTCTGATAAAATCAGTGATTATACTCCCTTTTTATTAAAAAAGAGCTTTAATATGGGGTACAAATGTTCCTATAACATCCTATCATATTTCGCGCAAAGGGGAAAAAAGCATCCTAGGAAAAGAACAAAAATTGGGTTTTCTACCCGCTTTGAAATTTGTTCCACCACAAGTTTTAACGCCAGTGCAATGACATAAAGTATTCACAGAACTCTTTGAAAATTGTACTAAGAATAATTTTGATATGTTCTGAGGTAAACTGAAATGTTCCTGTATTTTTTCAAAAATTATTCATCTCATTATAAAGTGAATATACACGCACGCAGAAAGAAATATCTTAAAACAAGGCTATGGCCTTCCAAAATGTTGCACAAGACATGGACCGTAGGGACAATCATCCTAGTATATACATTTGCATAGCATATGTATAGCTGTTCCACCGGACAAGTAACGCCGTGAATCCCATTAGGCTGGTGCCAACGCGGGCGATAGGCGGGGCGATATCGCCCGCGCCGGGGCGAGAGGCAGGCGAGAGCGGGGCGGGAGGGCAGCGGCGGGCGCCGGCTCCGTCGCCCGGCGGGAGCGGGCGGTACCGCCCGGCCGTCGCCCGCGCTGGCGGGGCGAGAGGGGGGCGAGAGGGGGGCGGGAGCGGGGCGACGCACTGGCGGGGCGAGAGGGGGGCGAGAGCGGGGCGGGAGCGGGGCGGGAGGGGGGCGAGAGCGGGGCGAGAGGGGGGCGAGAGCGGGGCGGGAGCGGGCGAGAGGGGGGCGGGAGTGGGGCGGGATTTTCTTGCATTATTTTGAATGTCTAAAAGAAATGGTGATGTGGACGAGAGAGAAGTGAGAGTGGCACTATAGCCCGTGCACTGGCACCGTGGGGTGAGAGTGGGGTGAGAGTGAGGGTGAGAGCTGACGTGGCGAGGCTATAGTGGGGTGATGCATTGGTACCAGCCTTATGAGTCATGCCGATTTGCACTGTTCCTTGGTCAGCCAGACCAAGTCCAAAGTCCAAACTTGGCCTTGGAAGCTCGAAAATGGTGAACCAGAACCAGTTGAAAACCGACAGGACTTGGGTCACTCACAGTGTCGCCCTACATTTGCACAGCAAGGGTCAAGGTACACTGTAAAAAGAACAGTGGAGAGTGAACACAGTGAAACCCATCGATTGTTGCTGCATTGTTGGCTGGTCAGCCAGAGCTCGAATCCAAAGTCCAAACGCGCATGTCATGCCCTGCCGCGGTGACCATCCCGCTGCAACTTTCCCGGTCTCAGCTTTCAGAGCTGGGGTAGTTGGTACTTGCAAATCGCTGGCGACTTTCTATCGTCGACGGGGGAAAGGATAGGCCGGCTTTTAGGATGCTTGCTGGTCCCGCGCGCACGGACTTGGACTCGATCGGCCTAGCGCTAGTGGTGGCGTATGTCATCGCCCACCACCACCTCACCTGCAGGCTGCAGCCGCGCCACGCCGCTACAGAAGACGATCAGGGGAACACGTCGCTCGCCTCTGCTCCTGGTATTGACCGAGCTCCCGCGGCAACTCCATCCCCAAGCATATTAAGGCGTGATTGGTAGTCCGTATTTCTTTCTTGAGACAAGTCCATATTACACCCCTGAACTTGACTCAAAGTTCAGCTTACAACCCCTAATTCTAACTTGGTTCAAATTTTACCCCTAATCTATGAAAACCGTTTGGACTACACCCTTCTACCGTTTCAACTGGTTTTTATCCTGATTTTGATTACCATGTTAGCATCTTAGTAAAACTAGCTGAATGCCCGTGCGATGCTACGGTCTTCTATTTCTATATGCCACAAATGTAAGCATAATATTTATATACAAATGTTGTTACTGCAAATGTAAACATAATATTCATTTACAATGTTGTTACTTAAACTATATCGATATTTCAGTTTGATTTCTAGCTGAAATGCGAGTGGTTATGTTAGTAGAACATATAGTTCAGATGGAGGAAGTTGGTTCATGAGTCATGACAACTCGTAACAGAATTATGTGTGTGAAATAGATCAGAATAGCTTGCCAAACGAGCCAAGCTGCATTTTATGGGTTCAGAGTCTGATCTAAAAAAGACTCTGAAATGCGAGGAAATGACCAAACTATGGCTGATTTAAAAAGAAATCTGAAATTCTAAAGAGATAATGTTTCCTATCGCTAGGTGTTTCTGGACATGACTTCGGAACGCGGTGCCGACTGCGCCCGTTCGTCACACCGCCGCAAAGATCTCTGCCGTAGTGCCAATTGAGGAGAAGAGGAGTGCAGCGCGCATTGTCGCTCGTCGGCTTTGTAGTGAGCTTAGATTTCTTCCGGCCCTGCGCTGGCCACTGGGCATGACAATGGCCCTTTTTGTGGTTGTAATTTTCTTCGATTTGTCCCTTGTGGATTATTTGATTTGTTCTTTTTTTTGTTACCGAAGGATGTTGTCGTATTGATTTAGGAGCTCTTCCTAGCAGCTCGCGGAGGAGCGCGGAGGTGTCGTGGTGGACTGCGTTTTAGGCGGCCGCGCCGCTAGGAGCTTGAGGTAGAGGTAGAGCTCATGCTAGGGGATGAGCTCTAGGTGGAGGCAGTTGTCCGGTGGGAGGAGGACACGGGCGAGGTTGATCGACCTGAACGACCTGCATGTAAGTCCAATTCCAGGTCTATTCAGATAGATAACCTTCCAAGCATAACATTTAGGCAATAAAAGGATTGTTTCTCTGAAAAGAAAGCACCAGTGGTTGCAATAAATCACAGAACACATTTCTCCCTATTTACGTGCGTTGCTAAGGGTTAATTTTGATTTTATATCTTCTATATATATAGCGTGTTGACCTACTTCACGCACCCCTCTAGCCCTTCTCCTGCTCGTTGTACATGTCCGCATCAGGTAAATCTTCCTCATGAAGGGGGCAAGGACCATAATTTTATGCCCTAGTAAATTGAAGAAAGGGTATCTAGATCATGCAACCTGATCCATGCAACTCTATATTGAGAAACGATAAATAATATAAGCAAGATGGAGTATACGAGTATTCCTGTATTCGAGCTTGTATGATAGTGGTGTGGCAGGCCCACCGGGTTGAGCTTTCTGGTAAACGCAGTCCCATTCCAGTCTTTCATCAGAAAAAAGTGTAGACACCACTTTCAACCCTTCAAAATTGTATGAACCAGATGGAAAAATCACAACGAAAACAAGTTCAGAGTATATAAAAAGGCAGTACGCGGCCTGATTGGAGATGGTCATACTCGAAGGATCGTGCAGGCACAACAGGTTCGTTGTAACCCCAATCTGTCACATCTTCAATCCAGTCAGCAGAAAACAATTCCAAGCATTCAGCTCGAGCCAGCATGGGAACAATCCATTGGTGTTTACTGTCGGGCTGAACTTCCTCAGTACTGTCAACTGACACTGCATTTAGGCTGACACTCTCAAGGCTGCCAAGAAGATTAATTGCTTCTACCACCTTCAGAAGATTATTCTTTCAAGAAATTTGTGATTGAAAAAAGAGGTTGATAAATGCAAATGGTTTTAAGAGTGAAGATGAACAATAAGATATGCATGGCAGCCACAGCTACATCGCCGTCCGTGCAAGGGAAAACAAAGCCGCGATGAATGTCACAATGTGCACAGCAGCTATGGCTGCATTGGCGTCGGTGCAGCCGGCTGTGCTGCCGTCGCCGCGAACAGCAATGGTCCAAATAGATCAGAACGGAACAGAGAATAAAATGACAAAACAGTCACAGCACCAAACATACCTCGATCGGCCAGGAAGGGCCCAAATAGACGCTTATGACCTGAATTGAATTGGGTTGATATAACTCGTCCCCAACAATGCAGCGTTTGGTAGGAATTCTTTGTCCTGGTTAATGCATGCTTTGTAACATTATCGAGAAACTAAATCAGGAGACAGACTATGCATTTTGCTGATTTCATTTGGTATGACAAAAACATGTTTCTAACCTCGTATTTACAGAAAAAGAAATCAGATCTGCCTATTGATTCCTCTATATTGCATAATAAAGAACCTGCAAAATCCCCTAAAGAGACCAAATCAGGAAATATGTACTCCCAGCCTAAATCAGTGACAGACTAATCAGAATAACGTATTCAATTGCATAAATTGCATCACAAAGTCTGAGGTAGACAGATTTCATTAATTAGTCACAAAATCATGAACTATTAGCTCTCACGGCACCATGCCAAGATCTAAACCACCGACGAAACCGCATCCAACCAGAACGTATGTTCAAACAAATAGATCAGTTCGCTGCAACAATATACTTCTAACATTAGCTATTGAGGATATCTTTTGTCCTCAAGACCTGCTTGCATACTGATTACTGAATCAAATCAAGAACCGGTCAAGAATCCCCCACATATGAATACAGAGACTGACATAGCTAAAAAAGTGTTGTTCTCTAGAAACAAAGTATGAGGGGCTATCGTTTCTTTCGAAGGTCAAAACCATACCAAAGGCCTAGGACGCAGATTCAGTGAGTATCAAGGATGGGGACCAGAGACCAGGAAGATCACATCCATGTAAAATATCGAACCACGCCGGACGGTTGGAGACCAGGCGCAGCCGGCTCCCTCTCCCCTTGTCGCCGGACTCTGAGGTGTCCCGTACCGCCGCCTCCTTCCACAGGCCGGACGATCCCGAGATGGAGCGGTCGAGGTGGGAGGGCGGGGCGGCACGTGATTGTAGCTAGGGCAGCGACATAGGGCACAACGTCGGCTGGTGCAGCCAACTGTTTCCTGCCGGTGGCTCGCACGGGGCGAGGGAAGACGGCGCGGTGGCGCATCAGGTGGGGCAGGCAGGCCAGAGGGGGGAATCGGGAATGGATTAGGACCAAGGATCCGATTTTTTTTGGACGTACGTACGGGCGATGCATCCGGTCATTTTGACGTACAAACTGGTTTATTTGTGTACCACGGTTTTATAACCATCACGACCAGGGGCGGAGCTAGGCATGGTGCTACCAGTGCTATAGCACCGGCCTACTAAACTCCAACGAGCATGCATCAAATTTGAAGGCATTAAGTATGAAAATCCTAGGTACCTAGCACCACTAAGACTGTTTTAGCACCAGCCTTTGGTTGTTTTTGGCTCCGCCCCTGATCACGACCTCAAGCCGTATTATTAGTAGAGAAACCGAATGTATACGTACAATTCCTCGTCCGTCAAGACTCGTCAAACAGACCGCCACAGCGTCACCATGTTCTTTCCGAGTATGCCGCCGGGCTCTGCGGTGCCTCGTTGATCACATAGTCGCCATCAGCCGTCGTGTCCCTGCCAGGCCGCTGTCGGGATCCTGTCAGGCCGCCGCCGTGACTCTGCCCAGGCCGCCGAGTAATACGTGCGCTCAGCTCAGCTGTAATCGATCCGTCGTCCTGATCCCTCGTATCCATACGTAGACAGATATACATTGCATGTACTCATATTCTGCAATGGATGATTGGGAGTTCGTGCATAAGCTAGGCTTAATAATCAGGCTCTGTTCCTTGCCGATTTCTTCTAAAATAATAATAATTGTACGTAGTGAGCTAAAACCAATTGCTCGCTGATGCTGATCATTGCAAAACGAATTATCATTTTTATCAAAGTTCCTGGCGTCTATTGTGGAGGAGCCCTAGCCCTAGCGACCTGGGCAGGGGGCGGCGGCCAAGGGACGGCGACCTGCGGAGGACCTGCGGACAGCGACCTGGGAAGGGGCTTTAGTCCCTAGACGCCGGGGGCAGCGGACTGCCGGCTGCCTGAGCGGACAACCGCCGTCGCCCATCGGCGTCCTGGTGGCGCTACGTCTCGCTATTTTTGGTGTCTCTGTTTATGGCATGCATGTACGAGATACCTTGGTTCAGTTGGCATACGAAAAAGAACCGCTGACAAGGCAATCAAAATCTGGGTAAAAACCAGTTAAGACGGTGGAGGGTTGTATTCTGAACGGTTTTCATAGATTAGGGGTGAAACTTGAACCAAGTTAGAATTAGAGGTTGTAAGCTGAACTTTGAGTCAAGTTCAGAGGTGTAATATGGACTTCTCTCTTCTTTTTAGGCTATCGAGGGCAGACGCGGGGGCTAGAATCATATTATACGGGTAAAAAGCTAACTTTATCGTTCTATTTGGTGGCCCACATCGTATCCAGAGAGAAAAAAGCCCAAGTTAATTGCCAAAGTTTGGCTTCCAATTTTATAACTTTATAAGTTGTGGCTGGGAACCTAACATGTCCAAACTTTGGCAACATTGGCAAAAAAATTAACTCTATAACACGTGGACCATGTAAATAATGAAGTACAACAAACTATAAGTGCGGCAAAAAATCAAACACAAGCCAGTGAACTTGTGGCTACCAAAGTTTGGTTTGGCAAATTATGGCTAGGAATCAAACAAGCCTTATTTGGCAGTTGGATGAATGGAATAAATAGAAAACCTAAATCGTGAATTTTTTTGTGGGGGTATGCGAAATTCTTTGAGCAGTTTGGAACTGTCAAAACGATGACATGTTTAACGATGCGTGCATGTCATACTCAATTTTTATAGGTAATTCACAAGGCTATTTATCAGATCAGCATGCGATCCTATCTCCTATTGGAGGACCAACGGGTGCATATGGATTCTAGATGCACTCGCATGATGGCGGTCGTTCGGGCTATCTTCAACAATCGTGGTTGGCAGTGTTCTAATAGAATACAAGCAGGGCCAGCTCTGGCCCGGGGCAAAAGGGGCGACGGCCTAGGGCCCGATCAAAATTGGGGCCCACTATGTATAGTACAGTACATATATACAGAGTATAGGGAAAAGGTCCATATGACCTATCTTTGGTTGACAGTGTTCTCATAGAATACAAGATGCATGGTGTGATTTGTATTCTTTTTTCCTGTTGCTGATTCATGTTGCCACGTTAGGTGACCCATGAGTTGTGAAACTCAAGTTTGATACTTGTTTAATAAATGGTTGACGTGCATCAATTTGATGCATAAGCCGGGCAACTCCATTTTAAGATAAAAAAATCAAATCTACTTCATACTCTAGAAGTTTCGGTACATATGATTACCGCATCATACACTAGAAACCACTAGTAAACTAGTTTTTACACCACATGATATTTATATCTATACCATAATATGTATATGAAAATTGTGTACAAAGTTTTTAAGAAATAACTTATGAAGAAATTAAGCCAAGAAATTTAAGTTTAGCACAATGCAAGTGTTTGCAACTATATGCATTACAATTACAACAAACACTCAACTAATATTTATTAACTCTTTTAGATGGTTAGCAATGTGAAATAAATGATACAAAATTATACTCGTTAAGGCTACTACAACATGTTATATTAAGTATTGATAAAGTATACAAGTTCTATATAAACTATTTTTATTTCAATCTGTCCAAAAATATTGTTTGATCGGGATTGGTCGTAATAGATATATGTTTTTTTATAAAAATATAAAGCTATAGTATGGTCCATTATATATCTAATATCAGTTAAATCATAAGTTATTATTATTACAATAAATTGCAATAACCAAAGCATTAGCGGGAATAAGACTAAGTTAACCATTAAACTTAAATATACATAACCTTTTTTCTCATTGACACTAAGAAAAAAAAAGATAAAGCCAAGTTTAATTGTAATCAATTATAAGAATAAAGAAGAATTATTGCATTTCATAACTTTTTTATTTTCTCTTTGTACATTCCTTATAATTAGTTGTATCTAGTTATCGATAGTATCTACCGACACTAAAATCTGCTTATGAACCTATGAACTAAGATTTAGGAAAAAAAATTGATGAAAGCGCAAAAAATGATGAATGCAAACACTATTGAACTCTAAGATACCAAAAATGCAGATCTAGCTCACTACTAATGTGGTAAAAGATATCGCCTAACTCGCTGGCTACAACTAAGAGTATTGCCCCGAAAATTGTACAGACACAATAACAATAATTCACACATATTCCCTTAAGTTTTAAAAAATACAGTAGAGGGTAGAAATTTGTGCTTATCCCCAAGGTTGAAAAAGCGCTAGGTGTAAGAGAGGCAGTTGACATTCCCCTAGTGCAGAGGCAGTGCTTAGGCGCCCAAGATGGTCACATATTTTTTAGGGTTAATTGGATATATGCCATTGCAAATTTTGGCTATTTGAGAAACTTCATTATAACTTTTAACTTTTGAAAAACGCCACCGCAATTCTCTATACCTTCCATAGATGCCATTATGCCCACTTAAACACAGATATCAAACAATATACACTCGTATTTCTATCGTATGAATGTATTATGTATACATGGTGGGAGCCACTCAAATCAGCCTTTTTTAAAACAAACCGAAACACCTTAGCGTGGACTGGGCATGCTGGATGTTTGTCATGCTGGATGTTTTTCATTTTTTTATTTCATTGTGATATGGTACTTTGAATCTGGAGCTAAATTGATTCATGCGTGTGATGGCCATTTGCACCCGAGGCTACCACTGCATGTTTTCTATGCATTATCAACCTGAAACTATATTATGACCCTGTTACGCCTATTAAACCTGGAGCTCTAAATTGTCTTATCATTTTTATTCTTTCACTCTTTTATCCTAGTGTTCTCATAAACTTGTGTTTTTTGTTGTTGAGCCGGACCATGTCAGCCTGATTTGAGGGTCAAGTCTGACCATATTTACATATATACAAATGAAAATACAAAGTATAATGTTAACTATGTGTGTTCAGATGGGCGTAATGACATCTATCAATTGTATAGATAATTGTAGTGGCGTTTTTCAAAAGTTGAAAGTTGTAGTGGCGTTTCTCAAATAGCTTTTTAGATAAAGAGCACTTTATTACTTAATAGTCATTAAGCTTACACCTGGCCTCTGCATAACTAAGATGCACACATCCCAAATTCAGTATCAAGCACTGTTGCTTGATGCATGGTGAATGACCAGCCCGTTGGGAACGCCAAGAGGAAGGTGTGAAGAATATAGCAGCAAGTTTCCCTCAGTTAAGAAACCAAGGTTTAATATCATTCAGGAGAAGAGCAGACAATACGACTGAAGGTGATGCTTGCTAGTTTGCGACAGCTTCGGACAATTTATGTATGGCGCCTCGTCCAAGCTTTGCTTGCTAGCTGCAACGCGGAACCTGCACACAACACAACCAAATACTTTGTTCCCAACTTGCGATGAGGTTGTCAATCTCACCGGTTTGCTTGAAACAAAGGTTATGAGCGTATCGAGTGGAAAATAGTAGAAGTATGCGAGTAAAGTAAACAGTGCGAGTAAAGTAAACAGTGCGAGTAATATGATGGAAATAGGACCAGGGCCCACAGTTCACTAGTGGTGTCTCTCCATAAGATAAATAGCACATGCTGGGTAAACAAATTACAGTTGGGCAATTGATAGAATAAAGATAAACGTGATATGTCAAGAAGATCACTATGCGATTTACTCTGGGCATTACAACAAAATACATAGACCGCCATCCAACTGCATCTATGACTAATAATCCACTTGTGGCGAATCAATCCGAGAACTCCACAAGTATTAAGTTGCGAATAACAGATAATTGCATTAAGCAAAATGTGTAATGTAAACTAAGCATATGCCCTTGAGCATATGAATGTTGTTTTCTCCCTAGTAGCAACAGCACATCTACAACCTTAGAGGTTTCTGTCACTCCCCCAGGTTAAATAGAGGCATGAACCCACTATCGAGCATAAATACCCCCTCTTGGAGTCACTAGCAACTACTCGGCCAAGATAGCTACTAACAACGGAGAGCATGCAAGATCATAAACAACATAGAGATAACAAAAGATATATTTCAGTATAGCAACTCAATCATAACACCAATATTCATTGGATCCCAACAAACCAAACATGTAGAATTACATAACGGTGATCTCAATCATGTAGGGCAGCTCATGAGATCTAAACATGAAGCACATGGTGGAGGAGACAACCATCTAGCTACTGCTATGGACCCATAGTCCAAGGTAGACTACTCACTCATCGCTCCGGAGGCAAGCATGGCGATGAAGAAGACCTCCGGTGGCGATTCCCCTCTCCGGCAGGGTGCCGGGAAGAGCTTCTGGACCCTCCTGCTCTTCGGGTCGACGGCGGCGGCGGATCGCGATGTGTTCTAGAAAATTGATCGGGTCCTTAGGTTTTTTCCGTCGGGGGGTCTTTATAGGCGAAGGGGCATCGTCAGAAGTGGACCGAGGGGGTCTCACACATAGGGGGCGCAGCCCAGGCCCTGGCCGCGCCGCCCTGGTGTGAGGGCCCCTCGTGGCCCCACTCCGTCTCCTCTTTGGATCTCTGGAAGCTTCCGGGGAAAATAAGACTTCAGGAACTTGTTTCGTCCAATTCCGAGAATATTTCCTGTGTATCACTTCTGAAACACAAAAACAGCAGAAAACAGGGAACTGGCACTGTGGCGACTTGTTAATAGGTTAGTTCCAGAAAATGCATAAAAGTGCCACGAAGTGTAACGAAACAGTAGGCAAATGGTGTAAAAACAAGCATGGAGCATCAAAAATTATAGATACGTTGGAGACGTATCAAGCATCCCCAAGCTTAACTCCTGCTCGTCGTCGAGTAGGTAAGTGATAACAAAAGAATAATTTTTGAGGTGACATGCACCTACACAATCTTGATCATATATGTAAGCATTTGTGAGCTGGGATCATAAGAACTTAAAACATGGGCATTAAAGATATAATCTTGACAATAGAAACTTAGCAACCATGTTGTAAACATGTAAATGAACACAAACAAAAGATCATGAAAATGAAACAATGAAAGTCAAACGTGTGTTCAAATCATAAGGAAATACATACAAATGGTTTTCAGCTTGTCCTTCATAGAGAGCAAAACATAAATGTATAGGACACCTTAAAGTTTAAGAGGGCAACTAGATACAAATAATTTAAGAACAAGTGAAACCAACAATATGAATCAATCAATGAAAACTTTGGGACAATGCACATTATACTAAGAATGACAACTTTGCTCTCTTAATGGTGCATAAAGAAAGAAGGTGGTGACTCAACATAAAAGTAAAAGAAAGGCCCTTCGCAGAGGGAAGCAGCGATTGCAAGTTTATAACCTTCAAAAATTATGGTACTTACCGGCTTTGAGCTCTCATTGCCCCCATCATAAGCATCTTGAGTGGTTAAAGTTAATGCGAGAACAATTATGATGCATATGCTTGACAAATCATAAGTCGAAAACCTTGTGTCCCGTGAATACGAGTACCCAAACCTCATGCTACTCAACTTAGAGTCCCAAGCAAGGCTCTTGTCATTGTTAGTATATATGTATCATCGAAAACTGCCAAAGGGGTACCTCCGTGCCCGATGACATGGAACAAGCCCACATCAAAATGACAGGACAAGCAGACAATGAACACCTCAACATCTCTTTTATTTGCCATTTGTTTAGCTTTTTATTGTGAGATGCGTCGTCGAATGTCCACCATGGGTATGCTGCAAATTTCCACCATGAATTATGCATGGCTTAGATTGGCGGCCCAGACGTTTCCCTAACACATATACAAACTCCATGATCCCCACAAGATTCCCAATTCATTTCACACTGCGGGTATCCATAAACAAAAGATCACGATATCAACTCAAATAAGAAGTGCAATGTTGAAAGCTTGCCCCATGACAGCATGGCTGGGCTAGAATCCAACTTACAACTTGCAAGCATAACAACTCAACATAAGAGACCACAATGTCAAACTTTTAAGAACAGGAAAAAGTAAAGTGTGCCTTCCGGTTCGTGAGAGCTTTACTGACCAATTTTCGCATAACACTGGTAAGAGTTTAATTTGAAGAGAAAATAAAAGCAAGTCAAATTTACTTGGAATAGCAAATTGCTAGTAGGTATGTATGGTGGACACTTTGGAAAACTTTGGCTTTTAGGAGTTGGATGCATGAGTAGAGCTCATACTCAGTACAAGGCGAGGGCTAACAAAAGACTGGGAGCGACCAACTAAAAGAGCAATAATGGCCATAATCATGCAAAGCGACAAAGCGACATTAAAAGAAGCATAAGATGGCATCAAAAGTCAAAAACTAAATGATCATGAAGGCTATTGGCGACTTTGTAAGAGTCTAACATGTGTGAGCATGCGCCAAGTCAACCCAAATAAAGCATCATGGAGAAAACCAAAATAATGCTTCCATACAATAAAAACAACGCATGATTTTTTCAAAGGCTCATTAAGCAATCTCAGTTATTTGAGACAAGTCATGCTACAGAAAAACCACTAAGCATACTATCAAAAAGACATCAAGCATGACATGAAAAAGCCTAAGCCACAGTCTACACAAGCTCCTTCTTGTACCACTTTTTTGCACAAAGCTTTTTCTCTTTTTCAACACCATTTGAAATTTTTATAAACACCTCTTTTGATGAAAACCAATAAAGATCAGAGGCAAAAATACACCTTGATGAAAAGATATGACAAGGTCTGAACGCAAATCAAGGCAAAAACGAAAACCAAAAGCAGTAGCAGAAAAAGAAGAACACTCGGTGAAATTGTAAGAATGAAAAACGGAGTGTTCTTGGCAAATGAAAACGAGTACATCTCCTCCAAAGGAAATTTGTTGGGGTCCAACCATTTATTACAGAAAACAAAACTAAGCTAACTAAGAAAACTAAAACAACTGACGCTCCAAGAAAAACACATAGTGCATGAAGCAATAAAAATATAGTGTTTTGAAAGGTGACCTGATTTTTGCCGATGAAGAAGGGGTGCCTCGGGGGCATCCCCAAGCTTTGACGCTTGTAGTTCTTGGATATTTCTTGGGGTGATGCATGGGCATCCCCAAGCTTGAGCTTTTGTCCATTCTTCAACTCATCTCATCATTCTCCAATCCCTACACTTGAAAACTTCCTTCATACAAAACTAAACACAAATCTATTAGCAACATTAGTGTAAGCATAACATATAATCAACCGCTTTTTTGCTTCAGGTTTCAACCCAAAACCACCACATATATAGCATATACTACTGTAGCAACTTCCCCAAAAGTTCCGTGATCAAAAGAACTCAAAAGAAAGCGATAAAGCGGCAAACACAAATATTGGCAGAAATCTGTCAAAATAGAACAGCTGACAAAGGCCGAATTTTTGAGGGGTTTTCTGTTGCTCAAATCAAAAAGTGTTCAACTAACGAAAGTTTGGATATAACCTGGGGCATATGCACAAGAAATCACAGGTACAAAAGATATACAGAGAATTTATACGAATTTTTACGGTGCAGCACCGAAAACAGTTTCAGGATAGCAACATCCCAAAATCTTTACCTCACTCGAATTAGAGGCTTCTCTTGGCACAACAATAAAATAAAAAGGATAAGGAGCGGTCATTATAGTAGTAATGACTTCCAAGACTCAAATAAAAGAAAAAGTACTGAAAATAAAACATTGGGTTATCTCCCAAGAGTGCTTTTCTTTAACGCCTTTGAGCTAGGCGCAGAAAATTGCGAATCAAGTAATAATGAAAGGGGGATCAGGATCCACTATAGGAATAAAGAAATGAATACTATCCAATTGAGGTTTTGAGTATCCCTTGTAGTCACGCTTTGGTACACTATTTTCATCAAAAAGATTTTCAGGACAAATCCAACTAAAATTAGTTACCAAGGCATTATGAATTCCTACGAGTTTACAAGGTATTGGCATTCTAGAATCTTCGTTGGGTGTACCAACAATTTCAACAGGCGAGCCAAGCTTATTAAACTTCTTAAAAACTTTCCTAGCCTCAATAGCAACATCTCTAAATTCTATGCGCAAAGTTTCCAAGATAAAAGCTTTCTTTTTGGGGTCCTCAATTTCATGAAGCTTAAGGAACATGTATTGCGTAAAAGGATTAAGACTAGCAAACCTAGTTTCCAACATGTGAATCAAATAAGCAGAAGCAACTTCAATACTAGGAGCTAGCTCAACCAAAGATTTTTCCTCAACTTCCTTATGCATACTAATGTGATTAAAGAACTACTCAATGTTACTTTTTCCAATAATAAAACCACTACCTACTGAGAGGTCCTCCAAGACGTACTTAGGGAACAGCATGATGAACTAAAAGTAAAGAAATAACAACTACCAAGGATTCTAATTTTTTTGGATTTTTGATATAAAACGATGCAAGTAAAATAAATAAAGTAAAGCAAAACAATAACAAAGTAAAGGATGTGTGTGCGAAAAACTCCCCTTGCAGAGGTCTTCCACTCTTCCCCGGCAACGGCGCCAGAAAATTGTTGCTTGATGCGTGGTGAATGACCAGCCCGTTGGGAACCCCAAGAGGAAGGTGTAAAGAATATAGCAGCAAGTTTCCCTCAGTTAAGAAACCAATGTTTAATATCGTTCAGGAGAAGAGCAGACAATACGACTGAAGGTGATGCTTGCTAGTTTGCGACAGCTTCGGACAATTTATATATGGCGCCTCGTCCAAGCTTTGCTTGCTAGCTGCAACGCGGAACCTGCACACAACACAACTAAATACTTTGTTCCCAACTTGCGATGAGGTTGTCAATCTCACCGGTTTGCTTGAAACAAAGGTTATGAGCGTATCGAGTGGAAAACTGTAGATGTATGCGAGTAAAGTAAACCGTGCGAGTAATATGATGGAAATAGGACCGGGGTTCACAGTTCACTAGTGGTGTCTCTCCATAAGATAAATAGCACATGCTGGGTAAACAAATTACAGTTGGGCAATTGATAGAATAAAGATAAACATGATATGTCGAGAAGATCACTATGCGATTTACTCTGGGCATTACAACAAAATACATAGACCGCCATCCAACTGCATCTATGACTAATAATCCACTTGTGGCGAATCAATCCGAGAACTCCACAAGTATTAAGTTGCGAACAACAGATAATTGCATTAAGCAAAGTGTGTAATGTAAACAAAGCATATGCCCTTGAGCATATGAATGTTGTTTTCTCCCTAGTAGCAACAGCACATCTACAACCTTAGAGGTTTCTGTCACTCCCCCAGGTTAAATAGAGGCATGAACCCACTATCGAGCATAAATACCCCCTCTTGGAGTCACTAGCAACTACTCGGCCAAGATAGCTACTAACAACGGAGAGCATGCAAGATCATAAACAACATAGAGATAACAAAAGATATATTTCAGTATAGCAACTCAATCATAACACCAATATTCATCGGATCCCAACAAACCAAACATGTAGAATTACATAACGGTGATCTCAATCATGTAGGGCAGCTCATGAGATCTAAACATGAAGCACATGGTGGAGGAGACAACCATCTAGCTACTGCTATGGACCCATAGTCCAAGGTAGACTACTCACTCATCGCTCCGGAGGCAAGCATGGCGATGAAGAAGACCTCCGGTGGCGATTCCCCTCTCCGGCAGGGTGCTGGGAAGAGCTTCTGGACCCTCCCGATCTTCGGGTCGGCGGCGGCGGCAGATCGCGATGTGTTCTGGAAAATTGATCGGGTCCTTAGGTTTTTTCCGTCGGGGGGTCTTTATAGGCGAAGGGGCATCGTCAGAAGTGGACCGAGGGGGTCTCACACATAGGGGGCGCGGCCCAGGCCCTGGCCGCGCCGCCCTGGTGTGAGGGCCTCTCGTGGCCCCACTCCGTCTCCTCTTCGGATCTCTGGAAGCTTCCAGGAAAAATAAGACTTCAGGAACTTGTTTCGTCCAATTCCGAGAATATTTCCTGTGTATCACTTCTGAAATACAAAAACAGCAGAAAACATGGACCTGTCACTGTGGCGACTTGTTAATAGGTTAGTTCCGGAAAATGCATAAAAGTGCCACGAAGTGTAACGAAACAGTAGGCAAATGGTGTAAAAACAAGCATGAAGCATCAAAAATTATAGATACGTTGGAGAAGTATCAAGCACACATAGTAAAAAAGGCGAATTTACATATCATAGTGAGCAATTATAATATCGCCTAAACTGAAGGACCTATCCGTAGGCTATGCGGCCACCCATGTTAAGAAAAAGTATCCCTTATCGTAGCCTCTAAACGTACACAGACCTTTGTAAATAGGCCTCGATCCTCCACCCTCTGTAGAGATGACCATAAACGAAGAGTACTGATACCCTGTGTATAACCTGCAAAATGGAAGAGTTTTTGTCGTTGAACACTTTATCATTTCTACATAGCCATAGCGACCAAATAAAGGCACTCGCTCCCACCCTAATTTGCTTTTTGAACCTATTGTCAATTCCATTAAGCCAATTCCCAAATATGTTGGTAATACTGCATGATGAAAATAAGGTCGAAGCTACTTGGATGACTGACCATATAGATCTGACGAAACGACATTGGAAGAATAAGTGTTTTATTGATTCATCATGTTGACAGAAAACACATTTCTTGCTTCCGTGCCAATTCTGTTTTGCCAGATTGTCTTTGGTTAGAATAACCCCCTTACATAGGTACCATCCAAATACCTTTATCTGTAATGGAATCTTCAATTTCCAAAGTTTGTTATGACTTATTTTATCGATTGGTATATCCGGTTGGATTAGTGCATTGTACATAGAAGCTACTGAAAACTTTTCATTTTCGTGTAGGTTCCAACGGAACTCGTCATGGCCATCTTGTAAATGAACGTTTGCCAATCGTTGGATTAAGGCGTTCCACGATACAAGTCTTTGGCCTGAAAAATCCAGTCTAAACGTCATATTTGGAGGGGATTCCTCCATTACTTTGGCGATAGTATCGCCTTTGTGACGTACAACATTATACAATGCTAGATACTGTTCACGAGGAGTGGTGTTACCAAGCCACCTATCTTCTCAGAACCTTATCTCTGACCCATCCTTAATAGAGAAAGACCCTAGGTGGAAGAAAAATTTCTTCGTTGCCATAAGTCCAGCCCAAAAGTGTGAATCCCCTGGCTTCCAAAGAACCTATTTTTTATAGCTAGAAATTGTAGTGACATATATCAAATTAACCCTATTTTTTATCATTGACCATGTGTATGATCTATTATATGTGAATACACATTTATTTAGAGCATCTAAACGCCTAAAGTATCAATAATTACCATTGCAATATGACACATCTAGCTTGTTAGTGTAATATGGAATAATTTCTTCTTGGGGAATTTTATTTCTTGGTTGCCCTCCCTAGCCTTCCGCCTATGCCCTAGATGGGGCAATTTGTCCATAGCCTAGTACCTAAGCGTGCTTAAGCGTTGCCTAGGCATCGCCTTTTCCAATACTGCTTATCCCTTAACGATTGTTACATACAAATAAAGTAAGGTTAGTGAAAGACTCTACGAACATTGCAAATATTCTTAATGGAGTCACTTCATGTACAAATTCAAAATGTTAACATTTTTGTTCATGGAGGCCCTCTTTGTCGAGACGTCCTATGGTGTAGGGCTCTTATCTTAGGAAGAGAGCGGCACCGGGCTGGTCTGGTTCACTGTCATGGTCGCGGTGTTCTCCATGGCGTCGCCCATGCCTATGCTAGAGCGAGAGAACCCTAAGGACTTAGGGAGAGGTCCGGTCCCATCACGAGCGCTGACACCTAGCTCACCGCTACGCTCGGCCTTGTCACGCTTGCTGCCACGGAGCTCACCGGCACACAGTTCATTGACGTCTCGATATAACTTGTGTAGTTCTAAACACATGGGAGATTTTGGGGCCGAGGAGAAAGCAGAAAATGGGCCATACCAGAAAAATAGTAATTTAAAGATCTATATACATAATTTACCATTAAATACTTAAAGTACATACAAAAGAAATATTGAAATCACATAATATATTTATATTATCTTAAATTTTCTTCCGACATTGTAGATGCAAAGTCACCAATGAGTATGCCATGGCTTTGTTGTTCCGTGTTTGCCAACATTAAGAAAAATCAATGCGTGATAAAAGAGGGGAAATGGTTGATTGTACGCTACATTCACGGATAAGTTCACATTGTTTGTAGTTATGTTTTTTCTGAAAATATCGCTACTTATACTTCATCGGATCTTTATGAAAACAAGTTTTGGGGGGCTCGAGGCAAACACGCAAAATGGACCCATTAAATAGTAGTTTAAAGATGTTTATACATAATTTACCATTAGATAGTTAAAGTGCATACAAAAATATTGAAATTAAATAATATATTTATGCTATCTGTAGGCACAGCGACCTCACCGAGAACGTAGCCTATGCACCTGCGAGATTTATGCACCGGCGGTTTTGGACCATTGGATCAGAAAACAACGGACAACATGCACAGACAAGTACGGCTGTAGCATATTTGCACATAAACCTTGTGTTTCATATAAATCAACCGGCAGGCCGCAGTTCGGCTCGGTGAGCTTTTGCCTACCATCAAGTTCCTAGACCGTGTCATTATTAATCCAGAGTCCATCACATTTGAGATCTAGGTGGTTCCCTATCTTTTGGGTAGTTTTTTTATGTTTTGATATTTTAGAAAATCATCTCAGTTTTACCTTGGAATAAAGATGTTTCAAAAGAGTTGTTTTATTTGTCTATAACTCCAGAAAACTAAGTGTTCATCCAACAGTCAAAGAGGCAATGGTTGCAGGCGGTGCACAGGTTGCATTGGATATGTTCTGACGATGAGGGGAACACGGCGCTCGCCTCTGCTCTTGAATTTCACCGAGCCCTCGCGGCCACTCGACCTGGAGGCACGAGCATGACTGTCTTAGGCTCCTAGCTTACTCACTAAGCATATCGCTGATGGATGTGCTGCTTGATTTTTGGGTGAGGATAGCCTGCACGCTTGTGACCTGAATAATAACTAGTCAAGTCATGGAATTAGGCGGCGTTCCCATCACATCAGTCCATCGTTATCGTTATGGAAGAAGCTGGGTCCGTCCGCCGTGGTCCTAGATCGATCGATCGAAAGCCCTGCGAGATAACTTGACCCGGCAGCCAGCCGGCCGGCAGGCATTCATTGGCACCGGCGGCGACCTGGACCTGCCAGCGTCATGAAGCCTGGTTTCCATTGTCAACGAGTCAATGCGCTGAGAATAGGCAGACCGCTCCATCTGCGACGACTGGGGAGTTTCGGGCCGGTTACTGGTCTCTGCATTGTTTCCACTCCAGTTCACAGCATAGTTATCGGTTTGTCCCACTGCGTGCCTGCGTGTAGCTAGCTGTTCCTGCGTGCGTCAAGTCAAAATAAACCTCATGTGTGCCACGGCAGAATACTAAAGATAACAAACAAATAACTAAATATACAGAACCTACATACTAAAACGTCTTATATTTTGAAACGGAGGGAGTATGTCATAAGCTGACCCACAAAGCCGCGTCTCGACTGACACCGATGAAATCCAAAGACCAACAACTCTAACTGAACATCCCGTGTCAACTCACCATCCACCATTCATGCCAGAAAGCAGGTGGTAGTTAAAGGCGGGACTTGGTCGTTCTCGAGAAAGACATCGTCTTGGACTTCTCATTGACGGCATACATTGCGCCCCCGAGGACCAAACATGGACAATGCCGAGCACCAAAGGAAATCAACAAGGACCTCCAAGCCGTGTCTCCAAACCTATAAATTTTAGTCAAAGTTATAAGTTTTTTACGAGCGAAATATAAGGGTCCCTTGTATTTTAGGTTGGATGGAGTAGTGTTTTTCTAGTAACCAACACTAATTGCTTGCTAGCTTCTTGAACATTAGTTGCAACAATGTATGCTCTTTATTAATTGCAAATGTATTAAGAATAATCTCTAACTACACTATAGGTTTGTTTGAAATTTTTCCAGAGGACTAGAATAAAACGAGAGGTTTCAAATGATTTAAATTTCACATGAAATCTAATTCAGAAAATTCAAACAAAACTTACTTTTATCATACAAAACAATCAATACACGCCGAAAAGAGACGACCGCAATGTCAAGCTCATTTGATTCTTATGTGATTGTATGTGCAACAAAGTTTCCTTGATTGCACAACATGAAAAATAAAGGATCTTATGAGGATGTTTGTGTGGATACAAATTGTTTCAAACGATAGTGCTAATATAATAAGTCTGTCGAAAAAAGACTACATAAAAAATACAGGGTTGCACTATCACGCCTACTTGATCTCTTGAGTATCGTATTATGCGCCAAATTTTTTTTTATGGTATATTATGATTAAAAAAGGATCTTGCCAAGAGGCTTGAGTGGATACTAAATTCTCAACCATTCAAAGTCCAAGTTACTCCATACAAAACCCAACGATATTAAATCCTACAAATCAAACAATCCATAAGGAAAATATTTGAAGTTAGACTAGAACGACACCATTACACACGCTGGCAATAGGTGATTACTGTTTTATCCGGAGAAACAGGTGAATGAAACGATATAATTCTAAGAAGGCATGGAAGCATCAGTTCCGACAAGAAAGCAAAAAATCGTGCAGCAAATGAATCACACACCATAGCAAGATTAGGCTGGTGCCAACGCGGGCTGGAGTGGGGGCGGTAGCGCCCGGCGGGAGGCGAGAGGGAGGCGAGAGGGCAGCGGCGGGCGCCGGCTCCGTCGCCCGGCGGGAGCGGGCGATACCGCCCGGCCGGCGCCCGCGCTGGCGGGGCGAGGGGAGGCGAGAGGGGGGCGAGAGCGGGGCGACGCGCATGCGGGGCGGGAGCGGGCGAGAGGGGGGGGGAGAGCGGGGCGAGAGCGGGGCGGGAGCGAGACGAGAGGGGTAACGGCTAGCTGATGTGGCGCGATCTGATTCGTCCACATCAGCTAGCCGTTGGGGTAGCCGTTGCTGGTTCAAAAATTTCGAAAAAAAGCCAAAAAACCCCAAAATTTCATCCCCACCCCCTATAAATACCCCCCATATGGTTTCACTCACTCCACACCCATTTCATCTCATTCATCTCCTTCACTCTCTCAAATCTTCTCCACCATGTCTAGTTGGAATCCAGATATGACCTCGTTCACGGATCTCTTGGACGCCAACGGGTCACCAGTAGACCTAGATAATGTCTCTCCGACACATCGTCGCTCCAATGTCGGTTCTTCGCCGCTTCCCCGAGTTTTATACTCCTCCGGCGCACCACCTCCGGGGCCATATGGTTCATACGCTCCACCTCCGGCGCCATATGGTTCATACGCTCCACCTCCGGCGCCATATGGTTCATACCCTCCGCCTCCGTTTCCATACTTACCCATCACATATTTCGGGGTTGGTTCTTGCTTGGATTTTTCACTAACAATATCTATTTCGGGGTAGGTTCATGCTTGGATTTTTCACTCCAAGGACTCTGTCGCCGGTAATTGCAAGACCGGCACTAGTTTTTGGGGTCAGATAGTTGCAACCTTCAACTCTACCTCGGATCCTGCCCGTCGTCGGACCTCGAAGCAACTGAAGGATCATTGGGTCTCCTACAACAAGGAGGTGACCCTGTTCAATGCATTCTACATCCAAGAAGAAGCGTTACGTCAGAGTGGAGCAGACGATGCAATGGTCATGAAGGCGGCAATGGACAGGTACGCGAATGACTCGAGAGTGACTCAGCCATTCAGACGGCACCACTGGTGGGAAGCTGTTCGCAATGAAGCGAAGTGGAAAGGACAACATGGTCCTGGTAGTGGAACCGATTCCACTAGCAAGAGAAGCCGTCTAGGAATTTCTGGTGAGTACAGCTCTAGCGAGGCGACGACGGAGGAGGAGTGTCGTCCAATAGGCCGCGATAGGGCCAAGGCCGCGGCACGTAAGGATAGGAGGAAGGGGAAGGAATCCTCAAGCAGTGAGGTAGCAAGTAAATCCTTCGCGATGAAGAACATGTGGAATGGTTTAGTGAAGGCTAAGCTACTCAAGCAATGGAAAAAAATGAAAGACCGATCAACCGCCGATATGGACGAAGCAGAAAAGCGCAAACATGTGAAGGCCATCAAGATGGTGGAAAAAGAGCTTGGTCTGGAAGATGATGACGACGAGGAGAATGAGGAGGAGGAAGAGGATTAGAATTTATTTTTTATTTATTATGTAATTTTTAAAATTTATTATGCAATTTTATTAATTATTATGTAATCGGTAACAATTTTAGTTGAATAAAATAATTTGCTTGCATTATTTTGAATGTTGTAAAAGAGAGGAGAGAGAAAAGCTGATGTGGAGGAGAGAGAAGTGAGAGCTCGTACTATAGCCCGTGCACTGGCACCGTGGGGTGAGAGTGGGGTGAGAGTGGGGTAAAAGCTGACGTGGCGAGGCTATAGTGGGGTGATGCATTGGTACCGGCCTTACTCATTAAAAGTTCAAACCAACCAAATTTTAGCTAAGGTTTGCATGTCCCAGTGGTCAACAAAAGTTCCAACCATAAAGAATGACGATTTTCTGCAGACACTGTTGTACCCTCCGACACACCCAACCAACATGCTAAAGCCAGTAGTACTACTAGAGTGCTATAGTACAAAATTCCCGGAAGATTATCCATCTCCATTTCTTTCTTCCTTGTTTGTTTAATCCTCCACATCTGCCAGTGCTTTATGTAGCACTACTATACCAAGTGGATGTTAGTTTTGGTGAATCATAGCCTTATAGTTTACATAATCCAAATTAAACATGGAAGGATTCATGGTAAATAAGAATCAACGAAAGCTTATTGTTTAAGCAAGATCCTTGGAAATTCTAAGGGGAAGAGAGCAAAATCTCTCTTAATTAAACTGTAAACATCGACATGTAGTGGTGTACAAGGACAAGCGTGAACGTAGAGACTCATGCATGCGGCATGCCTAGGCCCTCCTGCCGGCCGGGCGACCGCTGGCCGCCCCGCGCTCCTCTAAGCCAAGACTTTCCTTAAGCGATGAAAGCGGCGACCGGCCGTGGAGAATGCCCGGCGTACGAGCCCGCGGCGGCGTAGCCGTAGCTGTCCGGCGTGGCCGCGCGGCTCCTCTGCGCGCGCAGCTGCTCGTAGAACCTCCTGATGAACTCGTCGGCTTTCCTGTCCACCTGCTGCTGCTCGCCCTCGCTGTCGGTCGCCGCGAACGGCGAGTCGGTGACGCGCGGCTGCCTCGCCGCCGGGATCCGCCCGAAGGCCGACGCATTCCACGGCGCGGGAGACGGCGTGGCGGTTTCCGACGCCAGCGCCGCGAGCGCGTCGTCGTCGTCGAATAGGTGCCCGCCGTCGTTGAGCATCTCGAACACCTTGGCGACCTCGGCGGCGTCGTAGTCGCCGAAGTACCAGGCGGCCTCGTCGCCGTCACGGTGGCGGTGACGACGGCTCTCGGCGGCGGCGGAGAACGGGGTGTTGCTGCAGCTGAACTCGACCTCGCGGCGGCTGCCCGAGGGCTCGTGCACCGCGAGCGCTGGGTCGAGCGAGCGGCAGGAGGAGAAGGAGGACCTCGTCGACGGAGAGATCAGCCCGCCGCCGCCGCTGTGGTGGTGGTGGTGGAAGCTGACGAGGCCGCCGAGGGCCTTGCCGGCGATCTTGCCGCGGCGGAGGAGGAGGCTGAGGTCCATGGCCAGCTTGCGCCCGGACGGCAGCACGCCGCGGCGCAGCACGTAGAGCACGGCGCGCACCACGCGCCACAGCCGCCGCGCCACGCTCTTGGGGCGGGTGGCGGCCATCGTGGAGACGTCCCTACCGGCCATTTCCTTCTCGGTGGAGGGACGGAGAGATCGAGGAGGGGAGAGCGAGTGTGATGTGCTGAACAAGGTGGGGCTAGCTGCAAGCTTCGCTCACTGTCTAGCTCGCTTGCTAGGTCTTGGTGGTTGGAGGAGGGTGAAGGGCGCAGGTACTTAAAGGAGTTCGCTGGGGAGAGGGTAGCGATCAGTAGTTTTCAGTACTGCCGTTGTTTGGGTCCAAAAGGAGGAGAGATGGGTGAGATGGCGGCTTGCATTATTGGTTGGGCAAACCTTTTCAGGTTTGATGAAGCCCTTGCTCAGGAGTCAGGAGTAGCATGGATGATTGGCTTGTTCGGTTACTTGGACTCTTGGTTTTCAAATTTCAGATCGATATTTGAGATTTTCGATGCAAAGGCTACAGTGCTCCGGCCAGCGTTTACGCAAAGAAACATGGCATCGTGTCGAATGGTGGAGCACAGCAAATTTCAGCTGAAGAATGCGCAGTTGGTTCACGTATAGTATCTGTTACTATGTCAAGGACGGAAACTGCAGGTACAACTCCCCAAGTTTAAACTGCTGGAAAGTTTTGACGACGGACACGTGAAAAATAATCAGAGGTGCATTTACGGAAACTTTTCCGATTTTGTGTTCAATAACGTGCCCGGTCAGATCTGTTGTTAAACGTAGTACTCCCTCCGATCCATAATACTCTTCGCTAATATAGATGTATCTTACTACGGGAAAACCTGGCTTTGCCATGTGACAGAATGTTCGCCGTGTGTAACATATGGCGGAACACGGGAAAGAACTCATTTGTCGTGTATGTCCGTCAGAAACACGGCAAAGAGATTAACACGGTAGCGACGACGAATACACACAGTAAAAATATGGAACACGGCACACATCCTGAAAGACACATGGCAAAGAACTGAACACGACAAAGAAATAAGATAGAACACGGCAAAGTGAAAACACACGGCAAAGAAGTAGACGCGTGGCCAATCGCCCGCAAATGACAGAACCGTTACGGCGGGAAATAAGATAGAACACGGTGAAGTGAAGACACACGGCAAAGAAGTAGATCTAGACACATTTTAGTGATAGATATATCCGTATTAGCGAAGAGTAATATGGGTCGGAGGGAGTATCTGTATTGTGTTTGTATAGAGGTAGGACTCTTGTTTGATGTACAAGTCCTTGTGCTCCAAGGCAAGTTGTAACATGTCCAATATAAATATACACCAAGGGGGGCCGATTTAGGTACCAACTGCATAACACAATTTTACATGGTATGACAGCGAGGCTTCCAAGATCGCATCTAGAGCCATGAGCGCTTCCTCTTACTCCTCCTCGCCGATGACCGGCGGATCTCTGAGCGGCGTTGTCTCTGAGAAGCTTTCGAGGGGGAATTACCTGATCTGGCAGTCATCAATACTACCGGAGATCCGAGGCGCCCAACTGATGGGTTACCTTGACGGATCGGTTGTGGAGCCAGCCAAGGAGATCAAGGCAAAGAATAAAGATGGGGTCGAGATTACGATCCCAAACCCTGAGTATGCACGATGGATTGCTCAAGACCAAGCCGTAATCTCATATCTCCTTCGAAACATGATGAGGGAGGTTCTCACGCAGAAGTCTGGAAGAAGGTGATGGAGCTCTTTTCATCGCAATCAAAGGCTCGGGTTATATATCTTCGTACCCAGATGAATCATACTAGGTGGGATAACTTTTCCTCGGGTGCAGATTATTTTGATTGCATCACTGCCCTAGTTTGATTGCAATCAAACTCTTAAGTAATAAAGCGTTTTTTATTGAAAAATCAAATCCATAAGTTTCATTAGAATTAGCTTAGAGCTCGGTAGACTAAAGTTGTTGCATTTGTATCGTCATTCGCGTGTCCCATGAGCTGCAATTAGGTTGCAACGAGGTTTCTACAAATTGCAAATGAGTGGCTTCATATTGAATAGAAGTTCAAGTAGGTTACGACTTACTTACGACTGACCGGAAATTAAGCTAACTATAGAGTCGCTCCCTATAAATAAATATAACCCACAACTACAACATCAATAACAGATCGTTAGTATCATTTGTCGTTGTTGAGAACGGCTTTTCTTTACTTGACCAGGAACACTGATAAATCGAACGAAGTAAAGTTCATTGGCTTCTCCTTACAGTATACTTGTGGTCAAGCTAGATAGCACGTGGCAAGCCGAGAGTAACCCCAATTATTGGAATCTTCATTTGCTTTGGATTAGCGGGGACACTTGTTACCAAAAGAAGCGTGCTTCGTATGATCCACGTAGCATGCACAAGTAGCGTCCCGCACACCTGATTTTATCTGCATGCATGTAAAAGGTCTGGGCCATAAACTCAAGCTAAAGGTTCAGACAAGAGCTTTTCCAGATAACACATAGGGCCAATCACTCCCTCTGTAAGTTGTTCGATATCTACCCTTCCAATTATGTTCATGTAAAGTTACTCTTCCTCCTTTCTTTTGTTGAGGAAGCTCTACTTTACGCCACAATTTACTGCACCATAATAGTTTGAATCCGAATTCTTTAACACGTATCAGATGATAACTTGTAAGCATCAAAAGTTCAACTTCAACCAGACCAAGGACCCAAATATGTGTTTAAACAACATGTATAGAATTGTGTCCTGACCATGAAATGCCATACCACATAATCTAACAGGTTGACATAAGAAGTGGATGAAACACAAAATTTACATTTCGTCATGGTGAAGACCAGTATAAACAACTTTTAAGTTGTGTAGCTGGAATTTTCCATTAATATATTTTTGATATATTTTCTGGTAATGAGCATATATTAATATCAAAAAGATATCATTATAGCTAGCCTCTGCAATAGCACAGTGCCCTAGTGTCAATACGGATACATGCAGTCAAAAGAGAAGAAAAAATACAAAAAAGAGAAGTCCCACTACACTGATCCATTCCTTGTAGCAGCGAACCAAACACTACCAAGACAACACTAGAAATCCATCTTCTCCAAGAGCGACGTCTCCAAGAAGGTAATACCTTTTTGGTATATGGGATTCCCTATTCGTTATGTCAAGTTTAGATGTAAAGGGTGTAAGTGGAGTGGAAGGTCGGTTTGTGAAACCTCGGTACATGGAAAGACAACTCGCAATTACAGAGAAACACATCAGATAAGGCTGAAAAGTCTCATTGCCCATGGTTTTGTGGTCCATTACCAAGCAACGATACCAAAACACATATGTTTACCTAGTCGCATACATGAAATAGGAAACTTTTCCTCTATAAAACCATATATAAACTAAAAAAATGACAAGTCATAACCTCGTCACATGCTTCTCTTCTTCCACCTCATCCTAAAGGACATAAAAAATGTTACTCACTCCATTCACTAATATAAGTAGTTTTAGCAAACTGTTTTAGTTTGCCAAAACATCTAACATTAGTGAACAGAGGAAGTATAAAGAACAAAGTTTCTATAAATGCATAAGTAATCATGATTAGCCAAAGTAAATAGCACGACATGCAAATCTATAAGGACAAGTAGAGCATGATCAGTCTAAATAGAGCCCATGTCCAATAATCTAAACATAGAACATGATCAAGTCATCTAGATATAATCAAGATCTTAAACTTTAGGAAGATCATCTAAATAAAACATATATAGAATCAATCACGAGATATACAAAAGCAAGCAAAGTACCATAACTTGAAGTCCTATGTTGTGAGAACCAATTAATAAACATAACGATTTGGCCACATGTTTAAAATAGAAATAGTAATAACTAGTAATTAACTTTAATATTTATAAGTATTTTGCTTATGTGACACTATTATAAATGAGGAAAGAGAGTGGTGTTGTATCTTAGCTACTACCTTTGGTTCAGTTTAAAAGGACCCATGTAATTTAAGAAAAACTATGACCACAAATTTAGTCAAAAATAAATAAATTATACGGGACCAAAATCGTACCATTTGAAAGTTCTTTTGAATACGAATCCGATGGTACAGTTTCTATGACATATAATTGATATTTTGTTACTGAAATTAATGGCCATATTTTTCTTAAACTATGTGTTGCATGTTAAACTGAACTAGAGGGAGTAAGATACAACACTTGCACGAGTTCATAGGTGAAAGAAATTTTCTAGCCCAATCACATGCATGCGTGAGGCCAAATCATTAGATGAAGATATATACAACCCTTAAAAGATAATGAATTGTAGTTGTTGTCTCCTAAGTTTTAATTTGTCATATGAAAATATGCTAAAAAAAACTATACATTGTGAAAGGAATATAGAACTAAAAGAACCTAAGGCGAGATTTTATTTTTGCAGAGGAACCTAGACAAGATTTAATCCCAGATTTAATCCTAGATTTACCAAAGTAAACTCTTGATGAATCAAACAATGTAATAAACGAGTAATTTCTTCCAAAAGGGTTCTCAAATACTATTACTTTAACGATCAATAGCTTTTGAAATTCTTCTATAGCTCACTCGTCCCGCCAGGTCAAGAAATTCTAATTCTTAGGGCTTAAGGATACGATGGCAACGGCATATAAAGGGCGATTAACATGAGATCGAGTAGTTTAGAAGACGACCTCTGTTACACGCGTGTGGTCACCATGTAAAGCTCCAAAAGCTGAGAAGTTGCCGGACCATTGGTCCGTGTCATGCGTGCGGAACGCTACACACAAAAAAAGAAAGATTAAAACGACTTGTGTAGGAAAAGACAATAGCACTTCACGGGAATGGGACCTTCTTTACTTCCTCCGTCAGGAATTACCCTGCATTCTGTGTTTGGTTAAAGTTAAACTTTTCAAATTTTGATCAAATATATTGGTAAAACTATCAATAACTATGAAACCAAATATATACAATATGAAAATATATTTTATGACAATTCTAATGATGGTTATTTTATATTATAAATATTAATATTTTTTCTTATACACTTAGTTAAAGTTTATAAAGTTTGACTTTGACTAAACCCAGAATGCAGGGTAATTCTTGACAGAGGGAGTATTAAGGAGGTATAAAGTGGCTTCGTCGTTTGATCTAATGAAGGCTCCAAAATTTCATGAACCCACAATACGCCCTCTCTTTTTTGCATCATTTGATTTCATAATATGTGCACAATGTAGATTTATCATTTGATAAGAGCATAATGTATGTTTGTAGATTTTATTTAATCCCTTTGTCCCCGCTACAATAGCACTTAACTAAAGTTGGGGTACTGCTCACCTTTCTTCTCCTTGTTTTGTCGTGTTCTTCTTCACATAATGTTGAGCCAAGTGCCCAGTCATTTCAGATAAGTTCTGGCTCTGGTAAGGTCCATCCTTATGATGCCCTCTGTGATGACCTCAATCTCACAGAATGAACACATCACGAATTCGATTCTCAGTTGGATACATTGGAAGGAGAAATAGGTGGGGAATCAGAGATACAGCAGGAGGTGAGGAGGAGACAGACACAGGAAGGAGAGATATTCAGAATCAATCTGTTTACGCATAACCCACACAGCCAACAACCTGGCTATTTACTCCACCCCTTGACTCACACTTATAGGTGGGCCCTTGCCACCCTCTGCCGGCTATCATTCGACGTCCTCCTCTTCAGCTTGACTTGGTCCATTCGACGAGTCATGTTGACTAGTCGACTCGTTGTCACGCTCCTGCGGTGAAGGAGAAGGAGGCGTGACACTGTCCCCCCCATGAGCAAGCTCCTCTTCCCAGAGTGATGCATGGGGAAACCGGGACTTCAGCACGTAGTAGTCCTCCCAGGTGGAGCAGCTGGCCGGCAGGAGTGCCCACTTGACCAGGATCTGCGGCGTGGCGGCATTGCCCTTGCGCACCAGGCGACGCTCCAAGATTTCCGCTGGAACCGGGGCGACGGCCGTCAGGTCAGGAATCGATGGAAGATCCTTGTACACATGAGTGTAGTCAGCGAGAAATGGTTTCAATTGAGAAACATGAAATACCGGATGGATTTTAGCGGTGACCGGTAGTTCAAGCTTGTAGGCGACAGCACCAATGCGCTCCAGAATTGTATATGGACCAAAGTACTTGTAGGAGAGCTTGGGATAGGGATGATTCACCACAGATTGCTGTGCATATGGTTGCAATTTGAGGATAACTTGATCGCCAACCTGAAATTGTCGTTCAGAATGGTTCTTGTCTGCATAGGACTTCTGATGGGTTCGTAGCATAGAAAACAATAATTTTCCTACGCATGAACACAAAACTAGCCAAGAACATCTACGAGATGGTAGCAACGGAGACTAACCCTCGAAGACGGGTAGCGGGGATTACGTTCCCGCACAAACATTGCCGATGGAGAATCGACGAAGACGCACGTAGTCGACGTAGTCGTTCACTTGACGTAGTCGACATAGTGGTTCACTTGACGATCTCGAGATCGTGTACACAGCGCCACAACCGGCGGCGCCTCTGTACTCGGTCACACGTACGTCTTGTCGTCGTCTCCTCCACGCCCTCGGTCCAGCGGGGCAGCGGAAGAAGGGACCCGCCGGACACTCCAACACTCACTTCTCCAAGTGTGTGAATCTCGAACTAACAATCCGGCAGAGCTTCGCTAAGCCAAGACGGATTTGGGGCAGCAACTTTGGGAGGAAGGGAGGGGATCAAGAAGTATGTGAAGAGGGAGAAGAGGAGCTCCTTTTATAGGAGAGGAGGTGGCAGCCCCAAGGAGGGTGGCGCCAACCCCTAGGAGAAAATCCTCCACCTCTTCATGGTGGTAACCCCCTCTTCATGGTGGTAACCCCCATTTTAATTTTGCATGACATTTATGCCAATTAAAACTCACACTAATTGAATTAATAAAATATTTTTATTTATTTAATATTTGTTAATTCAATCAATTAACAAACATTAACAAAAAAACCCTTGAGTTATTTCGATATGCCAAAACAGTTTTGGCACTTTTCTAAAACAACCCTCATGCTGTCCTATAATTCGATCGGAGTATCGTATCCACTCAAAAACGATGACGAACCTTAAGTGTGTCACCCTACGGTTCGTGAATAACGTGGACATGATCGAGACTCCTCTCCGATCAATAATCATCAGCGGGATCTGGAAATCCATGATGACTCCCACTTACTCGATGATGATCTAGTGATCGTGTGAACCATTAACGAACATAGTTAATTCCTTTTGTCTCACGATATTATTACTTGTCCGAGATCCGATCATTTGGTATCAACCATACCTAGTTCGATCTCGTTCCTGACAAGTCTCTTTACTCATTCCGTGATAATGCATTCCCGTGACCTAGTCACATGCTTGCAAGCGATTCCAATGCAATATCACCGAGAAGGGCCCAGAGAATATCTTCCCGTCATCGGGTCGGACAAATTCCACTCTTGATCCATGAGCCTCAACTAATACTTTCAGAATACCCAAATCAACCTTTATAATCACCCTGTTATGGTGTGACGTTTGATATCATCACAGCACTCTTTCGGTATCAGTGATTAACATGATCTCATGCTCTGAGGATTAGAACTATTTCGTATGAGTTTGATATAGCAATGAAACTTGATGACTTGATCGTATTGCTATTCGTACTATGGGTGTGAGTGTTCATCACATCACTCTTCTAATGATATGACCCCATTATTAAGAACATCCAATGTTCATGATCAGGAAACCTTGATCATCAGTTAATCAATGAGCTAGTATAAAACAGAGGCTTTACTAGGAACCTTTTTAGTTTATTAATCACACAAGTATTAATGTTTCCGATTAATACAATTCTAGCATGAAAAATAAACATTTATCATAAACATGGAATATGATAATAACCACTTTATTATTGCCTCTCGGGCATATTCCCTTCAGTCTCCCACTTGCACTAGAGTCAATAATCTAGTTGATACTTGCGTATATAATACTTATGGCTTTCACGTGTTATCCGTATGTGTTGCATGTGGTTAATCTGATCTCCAGATCTGACACTTTCAGTTCTGTGTGTATTTGCATGTCTTTGTGTCGTGGGGATGACTAATGGGGCATGCCACGGGCCGAGCTAAATGTCGGCTGGCGTCCCAGGAGTCTCCACGGCTCTAAGACGAGAAGACCGGCTCTATCCGAAGGGCCAGCTGCGCCAGCAGCCGGCTGGCGACTCCACCGAGGAGAGCCGGAGCCGGGCGATGAAGACAAAAGCCTCCCAACGGCTGTTTCGCCGAAAGTGGGATGGCCCCGACAAGAGCGACATAAGCCAAGGACGGGAGTGACGAGAACCACGACCGGCCTCAGCCAATTAGCGATCAAAGACCCTTCCCCACGACGAGATCTGAGGCAAAAGGGAGGGGATATGCCTCCCAGATGCCGGTCCAGGGGAAAGGCGCTTTATAAAGCGCCTTTGTCAGAGTAGGGCCAGAAGATCACGCCAAGGACGCCGCCGCTGAGGAGCTGGCAGCCGGCCAAACTACTACTTAACCTGTAACCAGGCCCCCGCCTATATAAGGGGGCCTGGACCCTTAGTCTAGGGGAGATCCGATCTTCTTCTTCCTCCTCTAGCCCGAACAGCTCGAGGAGCACTGTAATCGCTATTGTCTAGTCAATACGAAGCAGGCAGGAAGTAGGGGCTTTACCTCCACCCGGGAGGGCCCTGAACCTGGGTAAACCGAGGTGTCTCTGTTGGCACAATCCCGAGCCGGACCCATCATCACCACTGTCGAGCCCCATCGATAAGCCACCCCATGGCTACTGTCTCTAAATTCCCACGACAGTTGGCGCCCACCGTGGGGCAAAGCGCGGCGGCGAGCGGAGTCAAGTTTCGGCCGGGATCCCCTTCGATCCCCGGCGAGAGGGTCGCCTCTGGCCTCGTCTGGAGGTTCGGCACCCTCGACTGCGTCAGCGACAACTTGGACTGCTTCGGAGACAGCTTCGGCAGCGGCTCCTTCCTCGACATCGGCAGCCACTGCTTCTACGTCGCCAAGCCCTTCCCGGAGGAGGTAACCGATGTGCTTGACCCTCTCTGTGACGCAGACTTCGACGACGGCGAAAGCAACGAATTTTGCAACATGGTTGAAGTGCTGGCCCTGGAGGAGGATGGTGGCAGTGACCTACCGCGCTCCGCGCGCCCGCTGCTTGAACGCCCACCTCCACCGAAACAAGATCTTCCACCTCTAGAGCGGGACGTGTTGGACGCAGCCATCACGGACCTGCGCGCTCCACTCAACCTCACCGCGGATCCAGTCAAGGTCTCCGAGGATCTGGAGCGGACGTGCCGTAACCTTCTCAAGGAAGCGATCGACGTCGAAGACACTCGTCGGCGCATCCTCTCCACGATCCAAGAGTACAACACCGCCCACGGCTTCACTCCGGCTGGAGACGGCCCTAGCCGGGTGGGACAAGTTCGTCAACGAGGCCGCGAGCTGGGCGCGGAGCTGAGCCAGGCAGTGCCCTCGGCGAAGCTACCTCCGATCATCAACAAGCCCACCTACAGCACACCCACCAAGAACCTCCGCGCCGCACGCTACATCACCTCTGAGCTGGATGGGCTGCAAGGCGAGGACTTCCGGGAGAAGCAAGCCCAGATCCAAGAACTCCTAAACGCTGTCGATCTACAGCAGCAGGCGATGGAGCCGCGCGGAGAGGCGAGCGGCACGCGATATGAGAACCGCATCGTGGTGGCCGGCCAGAACAAGTCGCAGGGACAAGCTTTGTCGCCCAACCACACCCCGACGGAGCACAGCCGGAGCAATCGAGCTCCTGGCAAAAGCGGTGGAAACCATCGCACCCAGCACTCTGGCCACCACAGCCGGCAGCCTCGAGATCCCGCCGCGGTTACCAGCAAGCCGTGTCACCCTCCTCGGGCAGATGCGGTGGAGCCGGCGCGCGGCAAGTCCGCGGCGCAAGCCCAGCCGGCTCAGGGAGCCGGCCAAGGCGCTCAAGGTCATCAGCTAGCTCGCTCGCACGTGAGCCAGAGGATCGGGGAACGCGTCGACCCGCCGAAGGACGATGCCCGCCATCGGCTCAACCAGCTGGCGGATTCCAAGTTCAACGAGGAGGAATCTTCAGCGGGGCCGGTCTGCTTCGGCCCTCTCATCCGCAACGAGCCCTTTCCGGCCAAGTTCGCGCCCCAAATATACTAGGGCGGTGAAGCCGGAAGACTGGCTGTCGGACTACGTCACCGCCGTCGACATCACGGGCGGCAACAAGAGGACAGCGGTGCGCTACGCGCCGCTCATGCTGACCGGGTCTGCTCGAACGTGGCTCAACAGCCTGCCGGCTTTGCAGATCAACTCCTGGCATGATTTCCAAGAAGCATTCATCAAGAACTTCACGGGAACCTACAAGCGACCGCCCCGCCCACGACAGCTGGCCCTCTGCAAGCAAGGCCCGGATGAGCCAGACCGTGACTACCTCACGAGATGGTCCGAGCTGCGCAACTCATGCGAATGAGTGGGCGAGGAGCAAGCCATTGGCTACTTCACGAACGGATGCAGAGAAGGAACCCTATTGAAGCATAAGCTCCACCAGGCTGAGCCGAAGTCAATGGCGGACTTCATGGCGATAGCGGACAAATACGCTTCCGCTGACTCCGCGGCAAGAGTGCAATACGTTGAGCCAGCGCTGGCTGGGGGCCAATCTCAGCCGGCAGCTGGCCAAGGAGGACATCACAACCGTGATCGATACGGCAAGAGGAAAGATGAGCGCCGTGACAACAAGTACGGCTCCCAGCAAGTGGCTGTTGTTCAAGGAAGCCCCGGGGCTACGGGTGGAAGCCAGAAGCGCAAAGAGACAAGTTCAGCAAGGACAAGTACACCATCGAGGTGATGCTAGATCAACCCTGCAAATTCCACAGCGTCTCAGGCAAGCCGGCAGCGCATACCACTCGCCAGTGCAGTTTCACCAGGGATCTGGAGCAGGGCGGCCACCAATTGCCAGGTCCCCCGCCAGGTCTGCCAGCTGAAGCGCAAGGAAACAAGAATAGGCAACCGGCTAAAGCAGCTGGGGACTACCCCGAGGAAGCAAATGTGGAATAGTATCACGTGTTCACTTCCCAGATGGAGGATCCAAAGGATGAGCCGTGGTGGTGTCGAGGTGAACGCAGTCATACAAGTTGGACCGCAGTACATGCACTGGTCTGATGCGTCCATCACTTGGGGGCGCGAAGACCATCCGCCACTCATGCCGAGACCCGAGGGCTACGCGCTGGTCTTGGATCCGATTGTGTTCTCAGAGACACACACCTGCCGATTCTCACGCGTGCTCATCGATGGAGACAGCAGCATCAACCTGCTCTATCGCACTTCGATGGAGAAGCTCGGGATCCCAGAGATCCAGCTGAAGCCAACCAAGCTAACCTTCCATGGAATCGTGCCGGGACACTCTTGCACGCCGATGGGGAGGATCGAATTGGAAGTGTTGTTCAGCGGGAAGGACAATCATCGTCGCGAGCCAATCTGGTTCGAGGTGGTAGACCTCAACAGCCCCTACCACACGCTGCTTGGTCGACCTGCCCTGGCCAAGTTCATGGCAGTTCCGCACTATGCCTACTTGAAGATGAAGCTCCCAGGCCCCCGTGGGGTGATCACTGTCACCGAGTGCTACAAGAAGTCAATAGAGTGCGCAAGAGCCAGCTCTAAGCTAGCGGAGGCCTTGGTCGTTGCTGAGGAGAAGCGTCAGCTGCTGCAGCGGGGGGCGGCGGTCCAGCCGGGCCGCCCGGCATTGAGCCTGCCAACTCCCCATCTCAAGCCGACAAACAGCGCCAAGGAAGTCCCGCCCGAAGCGGGCAAGGAGGTAGAAGCTCTTGTCTCGGGGGCTGGCCCTTCCTCGAGGTAGGAAGGAGCACCCCACAGCCTCGCCCGAGACAAGTCGAAACGTCGATCGCTTAAGACCTTCGGCTAAGCCAAGGCAAAAACCTTGTATCTGGAACAAGTACTGATGAATAAAAGAAAGTTGGGTGGCATACGGCTGATCCCAGGAAAAAGTGCTTTAAAGTACCTTTTTTCTTTCTAAGCGTTATTCACGGGGGCTGGAAACCGGCTCCAGACGGGAGCCGGCAGCCCCAACCCGATGAACCGACCCTCTTGTCAGACGAACGAGTACTGTGTGCGGGCCGGACCCCGAGCCTAGCCTCTATCCCGCGTCGCGCGAGATGGAGCCGGCAGGTCACCCACCTATTAAAATCGCTAAGAGGGAACGCCCGCAACCCGACGAATCGAATCTCTTGTCAGACGAACGAGTACTATGTGCGGATCAGACCCCGTGCCCAACTTCCACCCCAAATCACGGGCGATGTAGCCGACAGGTCACCCACAAGGGAAAATCGCTAAGAGGACAAGACATGAAAACGTTAACGAGCATTCACCCAGAAACCGCGCGCATTGGTCGATAGTTGTGCGTGGACTGGACCAAGCCGGATCTCTTACACACTGAAGTACTACTCCTCATCCCGCGGCACGCTCCCACCCTAGACCGGCATTCGGCTGCCGGTCCAAGGGAGACCAGCCGACACCAGGCTGCCGGCTGGGGGTAGAAGGGCCGAAGGATGGGGAGATAAAGGAAAAAGTTAAAAGGGGTCAGGTTAAGTCTGGTTCATAAACAACTAGAAACCAATACATAGGGAACTTAGGGTGAAATGTCATCGGTTTACACGAACGAAATGTCATTGGGCACGACATAAGTTCAACGTACATACAGACGAGTAAGAAAGTCCTGACACAGTCAGGGGGCGCTTGGCGAGCCAGCCGGCTCTAGAGAAGCAGCGTCGCCAGTTCGAGCCGCCAAGACGAAGTCGTCGCCGCTGGGGTACGGAGGAATGGGGTCATCAGCGAGATCCTCGGAGGCCTTCTGAGGTTCCTTCGCGGAGCTGGGCTCTTCGAAATCCATGCCATCCAAGGACTCATCGCTATCCCCAGCGTCGAAAAGCACGTCGGTCTCGGCACACTCTGCGATGGCGCAAGCCCGCTGGCGGAGCTTGGCTTTGTCAAGACCTGCCAACCCGCCCTCGCGAAGGTTCTCCAGTTGGTCCAGGTTAACGCCTGGATACCATGAGAGCATGAACTCTAAAGCCTGCTCGGCGCCGGCTCAAGCCGCGGAGTCCTTCCAGACGTCGACTCGGTTGGGCGCAAGCGGGATTCACTTGAGGAGCGCCTGGATCTCGTCAGGCACCGCTCATCCCGGCCACAAGGTTTCGAAGACAGAAGCAACGGCTCGGCGGAGATCCCCGCCCAGTTTAGCGACTGGATGAAGCCGGCCTTTAGCCAACGCAACCAATTCTCCTGAGGAAAGCTGGGCCTTGGGGTCATTGCTAGGGATGATCTTCTGCTCCGTCCTATACTCCTCCAGCGTCGCCGCCGCGGCCCTGTTGGAATCGGGGAAAGCTCCTGCAGAGACAATCAGAGAATGAGGTGGCGACGTGAAAAAGCAAGAGCTGAGAAGCAGGAAGAAAAGTATACCACGAAGAGCCTCTTCCAGCCCCAGCAGGCCGGATTGGACCCTGCGGTCGCGGGCACACCAAATGCCGATCTCCTTGTCATGACGCTCACTGTCGAGCTTCCGAAGATTCCCCAGCTCGTTGATCTGGGCATCGCAGCTCTCGATTTGCTCTCCAGGGATGCGCGAAGCTCGTTCATCTCCCTGTCGTACTTTGCAGAGAGGATTCCTTTCTCCCCGGCCAGCAGGCGATCAAACTCCAGCCGCAACGACGACTCTGCCCCTCGAACCTTCGCCAGCTCAGTTTCCAACTCTTGAGCCCGGGCATCTTGAGCTCGCAGGCCTTGAAGCTCCTCCGCGTGCTTTCGTTTGAGCGACTCAACTGCGTCGGCCGACACCGTGTTGGTCAACTGGGACTCAAGCGAAGCGATGAGCGAGGCAGCATCTGAGAATGGAAGTGTGAGAGCGGAAGGGGCAGTAGCAGCATGTCGAAGCGAAGGGTCCTGAGCTTACCGGACAGCTTCTCCAGCTCCTTCTTCAGATCCTGATACTGAACCTTGCCGGTACGGTACTTCGCCAGCAGCTTCTGGAAGACATTGGCTCGAAGCGCGTTCAGATCCTATAGAAGACAGAAAGGCGATGATTCTTAATGAAATTCATTTTCAAGCCAGCTGCCTCTATAGCTACCTCGAAACTCGGGGGCTAGGGTGTATGGTGAAATGGGCCGCAGAGCTGCGAGCCTCATCTCTCAACTAGCAGAAGAAGTCAGAGGCCAAGGGCGCGATACTTACATTGGTCGTCCGCATAGCATCGAGGAACTGGAGGCTGACGTTCTGTAGCGACTCCTTGATGGTAGAGAACTGTTTGTTCAGATCTGCCAGGGTCGGCTTACTACCCTGGACCTTGAGTTTTCCTCCAGCATCGATGCTCGAAGCAGTGTCCGCCCATTCTTGCTGAAGCTGGCTGGCAGAGCTCAAGCTCCCAACGCCGGACCCAGCCGCAGTAGCAGGAGCCTTTCCCCCGGAGGCGTCCTTGGTCGCAACTTCAGGAGCTGGAGAAGTTTCACCGTGCTCACTCCTTACCACCCGAGTGGTGAGGGGTCCTTGGAAAGCTTCACCCGAATTGGAGGCCAGCCCAAAGAGAAGGGGACCAGCGGTCACGCCAGCCCCTGTCCCAAGTGCAGGCACCGCAGCCTGCATGCTCGGCGCGAGCCTGGGGCTAGGAGGGGCCCGGGCGGCCGGCTCTGGGGGCTCCAATGACCCCGCGCGCACCAGGGTCTCTTCCGCTGTTTTCGCTGCGGCCTCGCGCGTGCCTTCTTGGCTAGGCGGGTCAGAGGACGCATAGGCAGCGGCGTCATTCCCCGCCGTGGCATCTTCGACAGCAGGAGGAGGAGGCGTAGCAGCCCCCGCCGGGGTGATTTCCCCGGCCGGCATAGGGTCGGCCTTCGTTGTGGCAGCCGGGCTGGAAATAGCATCCGCGGGCGCCTCCGGGCGGGCAGATTCCTCTGCCCCAGCTTCGCTCCCCGCAGGCTCCACCCGCGGGGAGTGGCGGTCTTCTTCGACGCGACCCGAGTCGCTGCCAGTGTCCTCCTTGCGCGCCCTCTTGTTGCATGAGAGGTCAGGAGCTGAGATCACGGCTTCCCCGGAAGCGGGAGCGGGGGGAGGCTGTGTAACCAGATCAATGGAAAGGGGAGACCTACAAAGAAGGCGCCCCACGACTGAGTCAATCAGAGCCATGGCGGCCACCAATGATAAGAGGCACTGAGGCAGGAAGCTTACCCGGCCACGGCGGTAGCTCACCGTTTGGTCACTTTCTTCATCTTCGAACGGGGTGGGTCCTTCGTAGCCGGCTCCAGTTTCCTACGCTTCTCGACCGGCTCGTTCGGAGCCGGCTGAGCCCTTCGCTTGGCGCCAGCCGGCCTGCCCCCAGCCTCTTCATGGTCTGCCGGCTCTGAAGCAACAGGATGTTGCTCTGGAGACTCTGGCAAATCCACAGTCGGGGGAACTTGAGCTCCGGCAGCGGCAGCAGTGGCTACATGAAGGGCTGTGCCCCCGAGGGTGGCAACCGATCCTGTGTCATCATCATCATCTTTGGACCAGTCTCTTAAGAAGGAGGGACATGGAAACTTACTGGAGTGGCTGAGGGGCTCGCCCGAGTCTGCGAGCTCATCACTTCCTTCGTCGCCATGAGTGGCGCTTGAGCTCTCGACAGCGGCCTAGGAGCCAGCGTCTTCCTCCTCCTCGGCTTCGTCCCAAGCGACCTCGTCATCCGACTCTATTCTGTCAGCGGCAAAGCCGGCTCGGTGCTGGGCCGAATTCTCCGCGGTCTGCAAAGCAAACAAGCTCTGACCGGGCCAAATAAACCAAGGTCAGATGATTAGAATCGCAAGGGGGAGAGACAGAGGCCAAACCCGGCAGGCTCACCTCAGCAATTGGGTTGTCTCGGTCGTGAGGTTCCAGACCCCATGTCCACGAGGCCTGAAGCTTGACATCAGCAATGCGGTTCACCTTCCGTGCCACCTCCAACGCTGACAGTGTCTTGGAGGAATGACGGGTAGGATCTCTGGCTGACCCCAGGAAGCACATCTTGTGCGAGCGGCGCTGGAGGGGCGACATGCGGGCAACCAGAAAGGCAAGCAAGAGGTCAGGTGGCTGTAGGCCGCCCTCCGTCTGCAGAGTGGAGATCCGCTGGAGAATCTTCTCCATCTCCGGCGCGGGACGAGCTAGAGGAGCACTCCAGCTGTCCCGCTCAGGCCCGTTCGCGTCAAAGGGCGGTAGATTGATGTGGTCTACGCCCTCCTTCAGATTCTTCACGTAGAAGAAGGGGCGCTGCCATTTCTTGCAAGACTCTTTCCCCTTTATGCCCGGGAAGTCCGTGGTCTTGCGCGCGTAGAAGGAGGCTGTACCACATATCACCGGGACTGTCTCCACCGTCTGGGTCTTGAAGTAAATCAGCCAGTGGAAGAGCTCAACGTTGGGCCAGATACCCAAGTACGCCTCGCAAAGGGTTGCAAACGCCGCCAGCATCATCATCACGTTCGCCCCGAGGTGGTGCGGCTGCAGGCGAAAGTGATCCAGGAATCGGCGATGGAAGCTGCTGACGGGAAGCGCGAAGCCCCGAGGGAAATGGTCATAGAAGACCACTGTCTCCCCTGGCCCAGGAGTGGGGACTCGCTCGTCGCCGGTAGGACGGCAGCCCACGAGATCCGTGGGCGGGAGCACTCGACCTCGGTGTAGCAGCTCGATCTGTTTCACCCTCACCCAAGAGCCTTCCCAGGATCCCTTTGGCAAGGCGGGTGGAGCGGCATCCTTGTTCGAGGCCGCGCCCTTCCCTTTGGGCCGGGATTCTTTGGGAGCCATCCGGGTGCGGATCTGGATGAGCGGAATGGTGGCGGAGCGAGCAGAAAACCCTAATCCTTTGGGGACGAAGCTTGGGAACAGAGGATTTCAGGTGGAGCGAATGCCGAAGGAAGAAGAGAAGCGGGCGACCGATGCTCTGTTTCAGGAACGGCCCCCGGTTTAAAAGTAAGGGGGCGGGTCAGTTGCGTATTTCACCCATGATGGGCCGGCAACTGACCCCTTTCGTCATGAGCCACGACCGTGTAAAGATCGGGCAACCGCCGTGGTTGCCGTAAAAGATCGTGGGGCCGGGGCCGACCGGACGTGACGCGACGGCGCGCGGACAAGTGGTGCCTTGGTCCAGTCCCCGAGGGAGCAAGTCCCAAGGAGCTGGACAACGGCGGACGGCCGCGTGGCGGTCGCCAGCCGGATCGGTCTCGGAGCCGGCTCATCCCGAGACAGCAGGCGACGCTTCGCAGGACTTGACCTCGAGGCTAATGGCTTCCGAGCCAGACCAAGAATCCTGAGACTTCGGCGAGGAGGAGAACCCGCCGAAGCCCCATGCTAACCATGAGACTTCGCCAGTTTCGGGGGCTAGTGTCGTGGGGATGACTAATGGGGCATGCCACGGGCCGAGCTAAATGCCGGCTGGCGTCTCAGGAGTCTCCACGGCTCTAAGACGAGAAGACCGGCTCCATCCGAAGGGCCGGCTGCGCCAGCAGCCGGCTGGCGACTCCACCGAGGAGAGCCGGAGCCGGGCGATGAAGACAAAAGCCTCCCAACGGCTGTTTCGCCGAAAGTGGGATGGCCCCGACAAGAGCGACAGAGGCCAAGGACGGGAGTGACGAGCACCATGACCGGCCTCAGCCAATCAGCGATCAAAGACCCTTCCCTATGACGGGATCCGAGGTAAAAGGGAGGGGATATGCCTCCCAGATGCTGGTCTAGGGGAAAGGCGCTTTATAAAGCGCCTTTGTCAGAGCAGGGCCAGAAGATCACGCCAAGGACGCCGCCGCCGAGGAGCCGGCAGCCGGCCGAACCGCTACCTAACCTGTAACCAGGCCCCCGCCTATATAAGGGGGCCTGGACCCTTAGTCTAGGGGAGATCCGATCTTCTTCTTCCTCCTCTAGCCCGAACAGCTCGAGGAGCACTGTAATCGCTACTGTCTAGTCAATACAAAGTAGGCAGGAAGTAGGGGCTTTACCTCCACCCGGGAGGGCCCTGAACCTGGGTAAACCGAGGTGTCTCCGTTGGCACAATCCCGAGCCGGACCCATCGTCACCACCGTCGAGCCCCATCGATAAGCCACCCCATGGCTACTGTCTCTAAATTCCCACGACACTTTGCGTCTCTACGCATCACTTATTCTCAAATGAGATAGTTGGGTATAAATTTGGTCCTTAGGTGATACCTTAGTTCCTTTTAGCTAAAATCATGTTGTCACTATTGCCGCACAATAGATCTTCACAGTAATAGCCAGCTTGGAACTACACCTAGTTTGATAACAAACTTCTTGACACAAATGCCCTCCTTTGCTACTTCTAAAGCAGCCATATACTCAACCTTTGTTGTAGAATCCATCATAATGTCTTAACTTTGGAACTCATCCAAATCCATCATGGAACTTCCTTCCATTACATTGTGCCACCTAAACATATAGCTAAAATTGAGATAAACTTAATTTGTATCTTGTGACAAACTTAGTATCAATGTAACACTTTACAATGAACTATGTGTCACTTTGTCATACATAATATATATCCTTAGTCCTTCCAACGCACATAAGGATATCCTTATAATTGTCCAGTGATCATCTTATGACATTTATCACTCTGGTATATACTCATTACATTTAGAGCATAGGACATGTCTGGATATGTACATATCACGTTATACATGATCGATCAAATCATTCATGTGGCTTCACTCATCAAGTGTCAAAAACACCTGAATCTTGTTTCAACCTCTTCCATGCGGCAAGAACTTTTCTCGTTGTTTCCATGTTGAACTTCATTCAATATTTTATCTATGTGCTTTGGCACAACCATATTGGCACCTCGATCTATCTACATAGACATCGGTACCCAATATTTTGGTTTTGCCTAAGTCTTTCATTGAAATCTAATTTTAATGAAATTCTTAACCTAAGTCAATAAAAGATACATCATTTCCAATGAACAATATGTCTTCTACATAATGTACCAGAAATATGTCTCAGCGCTCCCACTTAATTTCTTGCGAATGCAAGCATATTCATCGTATCTGATGAAACTAAACCTTTTAATTATTTCATCGCGGTGAATATTCCAACTCCGCTTACTTCAACCATTGAAGTTTGCATGCCTTTTTAGTATCCTTTGACTTTACAAAAACCTTTGGACCATGTCATGTACATGTCCTAGGTAACCATTCTATTAGAAGAATGTTGTTTTGTTTGTTCAACTAACATATACCAAACTTGGCGTATGTAGTGGTTGCTACAGTAATCCGTCCAGACAAAATATCGCTATGAAAGATCAAATCTTGTCACAGTCAACTCCTTGAACATAATCGTAAATAGTTTTAACGATATGTCGACTATTTCGTAGATGCAAAAACATCCATGTTTGTTTATAGATCCAAATACGTTCATTAGGCTTCATGCCTTTTGAGGGTCTTCCAAGTTCAGAAACTTGGTTTCTCGTATATGAAACTATCACGGATTCTATGGCTTCTAGCCATTTGACGGAGTCAGGGCCCATCATCGCTTCTTTGCATGTAGTCAGTTCATCATTGTCAAACAATAATGATTTGTTCTCAAATCTAACTATTTGATTATTACCCGACTCACGCGGTTCAATAGGAACTTAGATATCTGTGACCACAACCTTTGAGGTATGGTAGCCATGCGCATTGTGGCCGCCTCCGGGACACTTCCCGACGCTGTGCTACTCAGCACATATAGCTTAGGTTCAACAACCTAATCAAAGTTCTATTGTCCTCCCACTTAACTTTTCGTGAAAAATTCCTTCTCAAGAAACTTGACGTTTTCAGCGACAAACACTTTTGTCTTCGGTGTTCTGGAGGAATACCCAACAGTTACTTTGGGATAACCTAAAAAGATATATTTATCCAACTTTGGTTGTAAACATTTTACATATGCCTAGCATACCAAAATTTTAGAAAAGACAACCTGGGTTTTATCCCATGCCATAACTCTTATGGTGTCATTTCAACGGATCATGATGGCGCTCTTTTCAGTGTAAAAGCGACAGTCTCTAAAGCTTTATCCTTAAAATATAATGACAGTTTTATAGATGACACCTTTGATCCAACGATGTCAAACAAATTTTGATTTTATCTCTCAAACACTCCATACTCCTATGGTGTTTCGGGAAATACAAGTCTATGAAACGATTCCTCAACTTTTAGGTGTTTGCTAAACTTGTAACTCAAATATATTCCTTTATGATCAAATCATAAATTCTTTATTCTCTTGTTACAATGATATTCAACTTCATCTAGAAATACTTTGAACATTTTTCAAATATTTCATACTTCTTCCTTATCAAGTAAATATACACATATATCTACTCAAATCATTGGTTAAAGTAAATGAAGTTCAAGAATTCACCACTCACGGCTACATATAATGGACTATATACATCAACATGTAGAACGTCCAATAAGTTAGTCGTCCGTTCTTCTTTGGCCTACAAACGGAGTTTTAATCATCTCTAGGAAATTTTCACAAGTGTCAATTGATTCAAAATCAAAAGGACTCCAAAATTCCATCAACATGGAGTTTCTTCATGTTTACTTTCCAATATGATTTAAACGGTGGTGTCACTCATAAGTGATCTTCTAATCATTTGTCTTGAGACACTTTTAGCATCAATGTTATGGATGTGATTTCTCCAACAAGATAAGCGTTCATTCATCTTTTATGAACGCGGTAATAATTTGAACAACCATTGTTCTCATAATACCATAACAAAATAAAAATTATTAAAACAAATCTTGAAGGCTAGGTTTAATTCCAACGAAACACAATAACACTTTATTTGTTTTCGATGAGAATCATCCCATATTCATTTGCTAGTTAATCAGGCCATTGCAGTTCTCGTATTGCGTTGTTCTGTATGACAGTTCATACCAACCAATTTAGTATCAAATACCCAAGAACCACATTGTTTTAACAAGCAACGAATACACCCATAACATGTATATCTTCTATATACCTGAGCTGGACATTTCCAGTCTTTTCTTTTCCGCCAGAATAAATTTTGGATTCTCTTTTAGCAATTCTTTTCCTTCTAGAAGAATCTATCAACATCAATAGTGGCGCCATTCACATGGCACATAGTTCAAGGCATGATTAGTCAAACACTAATACCCTTGGACTCACACTTTGAAGTAGATCACCATAATCAAATATTTGGTGTGCTTCCAAATTCCATTCTTTAGTAATCTTTTAATGTAGTAAACATTTTACCGACATCTTGTATTCATCCTATCATGACAACTTTCATGATCAAGTTACTATAACTCATGAGGATGAATTGTGAGTATAATGCTAGTTCCCAAAACCTTTTTAGGAGATCTAGACGGCTAACATCTCTAATCTTCGCAAATTCTCATACAATATGAGAACATGTGTCTTACTAAATTATACTCTATCACATTGCAACCAAACATTGTTTCAGATATCAAAATATCTTCCACACATGATAGTTTATGAAACAATCCTTTCAGCTCCTAGATAACCTTGATACTAAAAACAACTTTTGAATATCAAGGATCATGGAGGCAAGTGTGATACTTAGATCCTAACACTGGAATTGTTACTCTTGATTCAATACTACTTATTAAATTTTATCGAGTAACCAAGGTTTGCTAAAAGTTAGCAATAGGACTTTAAACTTTAGATTGACATTCAAATAATACGATACCAGTTCATAAAGTTAACATCCAGAATTCTATAGTTCTATTATCTCAATTATAGCTAATCGCAAGGTAGTAAACGGATGCCATTGCCTACAACAAATTGTGCAAATTCACTTTGATATAGTTCATGATAAATTGAGTTCTATAATTCAAAATTACTAAGTGAACTTCCACTTAAAAACAACATCCCTCTTAGTTTTCTTAAGTGATTACACGAACCAAATTCACTATACCGCAACCGATCATCACGTGCAACGGCATAGTTTCAAAGGTGAACATCACCATGTTCATCAAATCAACCATATGACCCATGCTTAACCTTTCGGTTCGTGTTCCGAAGCCATGTCTGTACATGCTAGGCTCGCCAAGTAGAACCATAGCACTTGCGTGTGTAAAACTGTCTTACACCCGTCGTATGTGAACGTAGAGTCTGTCACACCCGATCATCACGTGGTGTCTCGAAACGACAAACTTTCTTGACGGTGCATGCTATGGAAGAACATATTTTTATCTTGATATTTATGTGAGAGGGATCATCTTATGATGCTACCGCGCGATCAAATCTAAGCAAAATAAGATGCATAAAAGGATAAACATCACATGCATATATAATGTGGCATGATATGGTCCTTCACGTATTCGATCTCCATCTTGTGCGTCATGGCATGATCTCCATCATTCCACCGGCGTAGCGCCAATGTCCATGGCGCACCACCTTGATTGTCTTCCTCCATTACAATATATCACTTGGATATATATATTCGGCACACAGGCCATAAAATGAAAAGACAACCATATGGCTCCTGCCGGTTGTTTATAACTTACAAAAAGGATCATTGCATACAATTTGTAACATAAACAATTTAACCATATCTCATCACATGCCCTGCAAAAACAAGTTAGACGCTTCTAATTTGTCTTGCATTTTTTACGTGGTTTGGGGCTTTCTAGGAAGAACCGTTCTTACCTATGAACATGTAACCACAATGGTGATAAAATATTATTAACAACTCTTTATAAAATAGATCATAACTATAGTGGGAGAAACGTGCACCCGCAAAGCCACATATGCCGGAGCATGTCAAGTGTGGGACAAGTCTCGTGAACGCGGTCACATAAGGTTAGTCTCAGGCAGCTTCAATCCCACTATGCCACTATGATCCAAAATACAAAATAAATTGCAATAACATGATCATCAACGCCCACATCCACATGTGTTCTAACCGTGCATACCAACTACGCATAGAGATGGCTCTGATACCACTGATGGGTTCGTAGCATAGAAAAAAAAATTCCTACGCATGAACACAAAACTAGCCAAGAACATCTACAAGATGGTAGCAACGGAGACTAACCCTCAAAGACCGGTAGCGGGGATTACGTTCCCGCACAAACGTTGCCGATGGAGACTGCTACTCGGTGATGACGCCAGAAAAGAGCTGTGGCATGTAGTTGACGTGGGAGCAGTAAGTCCTTGTGCGTGGTGATGACCAGCCCGTTGGGAACCCCAAGAGGAAGGTATGATGAGTGTAGCGGCAAGTTTTCCCTCAGTTAAGATACCAAGGTTTATCGAACAGGAGAGGAGAGACAATGACAATGAAGAAGACCTCCGGTGGTGATTCCCCATAGTCCAAGGTAGACTACTCACTCATCGCTCCGGAGGCAAGCATGGCGATGAAGAAGACCTCCGGTGGCGATTCCCCTCTCCGGCAGGGTGCCGGGAAGAGCTTCTGGACCCTCCCGATCTTCGGGTCGACGGCGGCGGCGTATCGCGATGTGTTCTGGAAAACTGATCGGGCCCTTAGGTTTTTCTCGTCGGGGGGTATTTATAGGCGAAGGGGCGTTGTCAGAAGAGGGGCCTGGTGGCCTCACAAGGCGGTGGCGCAGGCCAGGGGCTGGCCGCGCCACCCCTGTGTGTGGGCCCCTGGTCCCTCACCTCCTACTCTCCTTCGGATCTCTGGAAGCTTCCGGGTAAAATAAGACTTCAGGAACTTGTTTCGTCCAATTCCGAGAATATTTCCTGTGTATCACTCTGAAACACAAAAACAGCAGAAAACAGGGAACTGGCACTGTGGCACTTCGTTAATAGGTTAGTTCCGGAAAATGCATAAAAATGCCACTAAGTGTAACGAAACAATAGGCAAATGGTGTAAAAACAAGCATGGAGCATCAAAAATTATAGATACGTTTGAGACGTATCAAGCATCCCCAAGCTTAACTCCTGCTCGTCCTAGAGTAGGTAAGTGATAACAAAAGAATAATTTTTGAGGTGACATGCACCTACACAATCTTGATCATATATGTAAGCATTGGTGAGCTGGGATCAATAGAACTTAAAACATGGGCATGAAGATATAATCATGACAATAAGAACTTAGCAACCATGTTGTAAACATGTGAATGAACACAAACAAAAGATCATGATAATGAAACAATGAAAGTCAAACGTGTATTCACATCATAAGGAAAAACATACAAAAGGTTTTCAGCTTGTCCTTCAAAGAGAGCAAAACATAAATGCATAGGACACCTCAAAGTTTAAGAGGGCGACTAGATACAAATAATTTAAGAACAAGTGAAACCAACAATATGAATCAATCAATGAACTTTGGGACAATGCATATCACACTAAGAATGACAACTATGCTCTCTTAATGGTGCATAAAGAAAGAAGGTGGTGACTCAACATAAAAGTAAAAGAAAGGCCCTTCGCAGAGGGAAGCAGTGATTAAGCATGTGCTAGAGCTTTTCATTTGTAAAACAGAGAGATAAAACTTGATTTTGAGAGGTGGTTGTCTTTGTCAACGACTGGCAATGGGGTTCTTACTATCTTCCATACAAAAATGAAGCAAGTTTTTGAGAGAGAGATTGGCACTTTTGTGCTCTTTTTATAAAACTTGGCACTCCTCCCCACCTTTTTCCTTTCACATTCCATGGCTAACCGATTCCATCGGGTGCCCACCAACATTCACATTCTTTGGAGGAGTGCCTTTTTTCTTTTTTTTTCTTTTTTTTCTTTTTGGAATAAGCAATATGGAAGATAGCAAATCCGACCACTACGTCCCCATGAGCTGAAAACAGTGTCACAAAACAAGAAGTGTTTTGAAGGTTTTTGAAAGGTAGCACATGAAAATTTTACTTTGGAATGGCTTACAAATACCATGCATAGGAGTTTATAGTGGACACAATGACAAACTTGGTTTTTAGGAGTTGGATGCACGAGTAGAGCTCATACTCAGTATAAGGCGAGGGCTAGCAAAAGACTGGGAGCGACCAACTAAGAGAGCAGTAATGGCCATAATCATGCAAAGCGACAAAGCGACATTAAAAGAAGCATAAGATGGCATCAAAAGTCAAAAACTAAATGATCATGAAGGCTATTGGCGACTTTGTAAGAGTCTAACATGTGTGAGCACGCGCCAAGTCAACCCAAATAAAGCATCAAGGAGAAAACCAAAATAATGCTTCCATACAATAAAAACAACGCATGATTTTTTCAAAGGCTCATTAAGCAATCTCAGTTATTTGAGACAAGTCATGCTACAGCAAAACCACTAAGCATACTATCAAAAAGACATCAAGCATGACATGAAAAAGCCTAAGCCGCAGTCTACACAAGCTCCTTCTTGTACCACTATTTTGCACAAAGCTTTTTCTCTTTTCCAACACCATTTGAAATTTTTATAAACACCTCTTTTGATGAAAACCAATAAAGATCAGAGGCAAAAATGCACCTTGATGAAAAGATATGACAAGATCTGAATGCAAATCAAGGCGAAAACGAAAACCAAAAGCAGTAGCGGAAAAAGAAGAACACATGAACAACTCCGTTTTCACTCTTATTAAAAATTGAGCGTTCTTCGCAAATGAAAAGCAAGGCAACTTCTCCAAAAGAAATTTGTTGGGGTCCAACCATTTATTGCAGCAAACAAACAAACTAAACCAACTAAGAAAACTAAAACAACTGACGCTCCAAGAAAAACACATAGTGCATGAAGCAATAAAAATATAGTGTTTTGAAAGGTGACCTGATTTTTGCCGATGAAGAAGGGGTGCCTCGGGGGCATCCCCAAGCTTTGACGCTTGTACTTATTGGATATTTCTTGGGGTGATGCATGGGCATCCCCAAGCTTGAGCTTTTGTCCATTATTCAACTCATCTCATCATTCTCCGATCCCTACACTTGAAAACTTCCTTCATACAAAACTAAACACAATTCTATTAGCAACATTAGTGCAAGCATAAAATATAATAAATCCTCTATTTGCTTCAGGTTTCAACTCAAAACCACCACATATATAGAATATACTACTGTATCAACTCCCCAAAAAGTTCCATGATCAAAAGAACTCAAAAGAAAGCGATAAAGTGGCAAACACAAATATTGGCAGAAATCTGTCAAAACTGAACAGCTGACAAAGGTCGAATTTTTGAGGGATTTTCTGTTGCTCAAATCAAAAAGTGTTCAACTAAGAAAAGTTTGGATATAACCTGGGGCATATGCACAAGAAATCGCAGGTCCAAAAGATAAACAGAGAATTTTCACAAATTTTTACGGTGCAGCACCGAAAACAGTTTCAGGACAGCAACATCCCCAAATCTTTACCTCACTCAAATTAGAGGCTTCTCTTGGCACAAAAACGAAATAAACAAGATAAGGAGCGGTCATTACAGCTGTAATGACTTCCAATACTCAAATAAAAGAAAAAGTACTGAAAAGAAAACATTGGGTTATCTCCCAAGAGTGCTTTTCTTTAACGCCTTTGAGCTAGGCGCAGAAAATTGCGAATCAAGTATTATCAAGAGATGAAGCATCAAGCTCATAATTTGCTCTAAGAATAGAGTCAAAAAGTAATTTCTTCCTTTTCCTAGGGAAGTGTTCCATACCTTTCTTAAGTGGGAATTGATATTTAATAGTGCCTTCCCTCATATCAATAATAGCACCTACAGTTCGAAGAAAAGGTCTTCCCAAAATAATAGGACATGAAGCATGGCATTCAACGTCCATAACAAGAAAATCAACGGGAACAAGGTTATTGTTAACCACAATAAGAACATCATTAATCCTTCCCAAAGGTTTCTTCTTAGCAACATCAGCAATAGGAACATCAAAATAACATTTTTCAAGCGGTGGTAAATCAAGCATGTCATAAATCTTTCTAGGCATGATAGAAATACTAGCACCTAGATCACATAAAGCATGGCAATCATAACCATTAACATGCATATCAATGATGGGTTCCCAACCATCGTCTAACTTCTTGGGAACAGAGGCTTTTTGCTTCAACTTTTCATCCCTAATCTTTATGAGAGCATTGGTAATATGCTTAGTAAAAGCAATATTTAAAGAACTAGCATTGGGAGTCAAAGCAAGCTTTTGCAAGAACAAAATTACTTCAGATATATTGCAGCCATCAACATCAAAATCATTAAAAGACATAGAGCTATCATCTCCCACACTCCGAAAAATTTCAGCACTCTTTTGAGAAAAAGTTTTGGCAGTTTTAGGCTTTTTAACACAAGGAGTGGGAGTTTTCTCTACACCAATCAAAGTAAGAGTATTGTTATCAGTAGGAGCAACATCATTAGAGGTAGTAATAGTACATACCTTCATCTCTCTAGCCATCTCATCTTCTCTTTCCCACCTGGCATGCAATTCCGCTAACAATCTAATATTTTCATCAATTCCAACTTGGAAAGCATTAGCGGCAGCAACAATATTGCTCTCTTTCACATTATTAGGAAACACTTTTAATTTCAGAAGTTCAACATCATGAGCAAGGCTATCAACTTTAGAAGCAAGAATATCAATTTTGCCTAACTTCTCCGCAACAGACTTGTTAAAAACAGTTTGCTTACCGATAAAGTCCTTGAGCATTACCTCAAGCTCGGAGGGCGCGGCCCTAGTGTTGTTGTAGGAATTACCATAAGAGTTACCATAACCATTACCATTGGTAGAAGGATACGGCCTATAATTGTTACTAGCAAAATTGTTCCTATAAGCATTGTTGTTAAAATTGTTGTTTCTAATGAAATTCACATCAACATGCTCTTCTTGCGCAACCAGAGAGGCTAAAGGAACATTATTAGGATCAACATGAGTCCTATCATTAGCAAGCATAGCCATAATGGTATCAATCTTATCATTCAAGGAAGAGGTTTCCTCAACAGAATTTACCTTCTTACCTTGTGGAGCTCTCTCGGTGTGCCATTCAGAATAATTTACCATCATGTTGTCGAGTAGCTTTGATGCGGCGCCCAAGGTAAGGGACATAAAAGTGCCTCCAGCAGCTGAATCAAGTAGGTTCCTTGAAGAAAAATTCAGTCCTGCATAAAAAGTTTGGATAATCATCCAAGTAGTCAGTCCATGAGTGGGGCAATTCTTTATCATAGATTTCATTCTTTCCCAAGCTTGAGCAACATGTTCATTATCAAACTGAGTAAACTTCATAATATTGCTACGCAATGATATAATCTTAGCAGGAGGATAGTATCTACCAATAAAAGCATCCTTACACTTAGCCCATGAATCAATACTATTCTTAGTCAAAGACAGCAACCAATCTTTAGCTTTTCCTCTCAAAGAAAAAGGAAACAACTTGAGCTTAATAATATCACTATCAACATCCTTATATTTCTGCATCTCACATAGCTCAACAAAATTGTTGAGATGAGCTGCAGCATCTTCAGTACTAGCACCAGAAAATTGCTATTTCATAACAAGGTTCAATAAAGCAGGCTTAATCTCATAAAAGTTTGCAGCAGGAATAGGTGGTGCAATAGGGGTGCAGATAAAATCACTATTGTTTGTGCTAGTGAAGTCACACAACTTGGTGTTTTCAGGATTGGCCATTTCAGCAAAACGAAAGTAAACAAGTAAAAACAGCTACCAAGGATTCTAATTTTTTTTGGGTTTTTGATATAAAAAGCAATGCAGGTAAAATAAAATAAAGTAAAGCAAAACAAATAACAAAGTAAAGAATGTGTGTGCGAAGAACTCCCCTCGCAGAAGTCTTCTCTTCCTCCCCGGCAACGGCGCCAGAAAAGAAGCTGCTACTCGGTGATGACGCCAGAAAAGAGCTGTGGCGTGTAGTTGACGTGGGAGCAGTAAGTCCTTGTGCGTGGTGATGACCAGCCCATTGGGAACCTCAAGAGGAAGGTATGATGAGTGTAGCGGCAAGTTTTCCCTCAGTTAAGATACCAAGGTTTATCGAACAGGAGAGGAGAGACAATGACGACTGAAGGTGTTGTGGAACCTGCACACACACAAACAAATTCTTTGTTCCCAACTTGCGATGAGGTTGTCAATCTCACCGGTTTGCTTGAAACAAGGTTATGAGCGTATCGAGTGGAAAACAATATAGTATGTGAGTAAAGTAAACAGTGCGAGTAAAGTAAACAGTACGAGTAAAGTAAACAGGTGATAGCAATATGATGGAAATAGGACCGGGGTCCACAGTTCACTAGTGGTGTCTCTCCATAGATAAAATAACACATGCTGGGTAAACAAATTACAGTTGGGCAATTGATAGAATAAAGATAACGTGATATGTCAAGAAGATCACTATGAGATTTACTCTGGGCATTACAACAAAATACATAGACCGCCATCCAACTGCATCTATGACTAATAATCCACTCCCGGGGATATCAATCCGAACACCCTAGAAGTATTAAGTTGCGAACAACAGATAATTGCATTAAGCAAAGTGTGTAATGTAAACAAAGCATATGCCCTTGAGCATATGAATGTTGTTTTCTCCCTAGTAGCAACAGCACATCTACCACCTTAGAGGTTTCTGTCACTCCCCCAGGTGAAATAGAGACATGAACCCACTATCGAGCATAAATACCCCCTCTTGGAGTCACTAGCAACTACTCGGCCAAGATAGCTACTAACAACGAAGAGCATGCAAGATCATAAACAACATAGAGATAACAAAAGATATAATTCAGTACAGCAACTTAATCATAAACACCAATATTCATCGGATCCCAACAAACCAAACATGTAGAATTACATAACGGTGATCTCAATCATGTATGGCAGCTCATGAGATCTAAACATGAAGCACATAGTGGAGAAGACAACCATCTAGCTACTGCTATGGACCCATAGTCCAAGGTAGACTACTCACTCATCGCTCCGGAGGCAAGCATGGCGATGAAGAAGACCTCCGGTGGCGATTCCCCTCTCCGGCAGGGTGCCGGGAAGAGCTTCTGGACCCTCCCGATCTTCGGGTCGACGGCGGCGGCGTATCGCGATGTGTTCTGGAAAACTGATCGGGCCCTTAGGTTTTTCTCGTCGGGGGGTATTTATAGGCGAAGGGGCGTTGTCAGAAGAGGGGCCAGGTGGCCTCACAAGGCGGTGGCACGGGCCAGGGGCTGGCCGCGCCACCCCTGTGTGTGGGCCCCTGGTCCCTCACCTCCTACTCTCCTTCGGATCTCTGGAAGCTTCCGGGTAAAATAAGACTTCAGGAACTTGTTTCGTCCAATTCCGAGAATATTTCCTGTGTATCACTCTGAAACACAAAAATAGCAGAAAACAGGGAACTGGCACTGTGGCACTTCGTTAATAGGTTAGTTCCAGAAAATGCATAAAAATGCCACTACGTGTAACGAAACAATAGGCAAATGGTGTAAAAACAAGCATGGAGCATCAAAAATTATAGATACGTTTGAGACGTATCAGAGACTCGACGAAGACGCACGTAGTCGACGTAGTCGTTCACTTGACGTAGTCGACGTAGTGGTTCACTTGACGATCTCGAGATCGTGTACACGGCGCCACAACCGGCGGCGCCTCCGTACTCGATCACACGTATGGCTTGTTGTCGTCTCCTCCACGCCCTTGGTCCAGCGGGGCAGCGGAAGAAGGGATCCGCCGGACACTCCAACACTCACTTCTCCAAGTGTGTGAATCTTGAACTAACAATCCGGCAGAGCTTCGCTAAGCCAAGACGGATTTGGGGAAGCAACTTTGGGAGGAAGGGAGGGGATCAAGAAGTATGTGAAGAGGGAGAAGAGGGCCTCCTCTTATAGGAGAGGAGGTGGCAGCCCCAAGGAGGGTGGCGCCAGCCCCTAGGAGAAAATCCTCCACCTCTTCATGGTGGTAACCCCCTCTTCATGGTGGTAACCCCCATTTTAATTTTGCATGACATTCATGCTAATTAAAACTCACACTAATTGAATTAATAAAACATTTTTATTTCTTTAATATTTGTTAATTCAATCAATTAACAAACATTAAAAAAACCCCTTGAGTTATTTCGATATGCCAAAACAGTTTCGGCACTTTTCTGAAACAACCCTCATGCTGTCCTATAATTCGATCGGAGTATCGTATCCACTCAAAAACGACGACGAACCTTAAGTGTGTCACCCTACGGTTCGTGAATAACGTGGACATGATCGAGACTCCTCTCCGATCAATAATCATCAGCGGGATCTGGAAATCCATGATGACTCCCACTTACTCGACCATGATCTAGTGATCGTGTGAACCATTAACAAACATAGTTAATTCCTTTTGTCTCGTGATATTATTACTTGTCCGAGATCTGATCATTTGGTATCAACCATACCTAGTTCGATCTCGTTCCTGATAAGTCTCTTTACTCGTTCCGTGATAATGCATTCCCGTGACCTAGTCACATGCTTGCAAGCGATTCCAATGCAATATCACCGAGAAGGGCCCTGAGAATATCTTCCCGTCATCGGGTCAGACAAATTCCACTCTTGATCCATGAGCCTCAACTAATACTTTCAGAATACCCAAATCAACCTTTATAATCACCCTGTTCTGGTGTGACGTTTGATATTATCAAAGCACTCTTCCGGTATCAGTGATTAACATGATCTCATGGTCTGAGGATTAGAACTATTTCGTATGAGTTTGATATAGCAATGAAACTTGATGACTTGATCATATTGCTATTCGTACTATGGGTGTGAGTATTCATCACATCATTCTTCTAATGATATGACCCCGTTATTAACAACATCCAATATTCATGATCAGGAAACCTTGATCATCAGTTAATCAACGAGCTAGTATAAAAGAGAGGCTTTACTAGGAACCTTTTTAGTTTATTAATCACACAAGTATTAATGTTTCCGATTAATACAATTCTAGCATGAGAAATAAACATTTATCATAAACATGGATATGATAATAACCACTTTATTATTGCCTCTCGGGCATATTCCCTTCAACTTCATGCGCTGCTGTGCACGTAGCATCTGCGAACGCAAGCTCCATTGCCGCATGATATTCCAGAGCAGTTTCGCTGGCGGCAGAATCCTTGGATACTGTAATATTGGGGAAGGCACCGAAGTTTGGCTCGATCCTGTACAACGCCTTGAAAGGAGAGCACCCCAAAGCCGTGTGATAGCTGGAGTTGTACCAGAACTCTGCCATGGCAAGCCAACGACGCCAGTGATGGGGATTGTCCTGGATGGCGCATCGGAGATACTGCTCCAAGCATTGATTGACGCGTTCGCTTTGTCCGTCTGTTTGAGGATGGTACGCCGTGCTGTAATGCAGTTTGGTGCCGATGGCCTTGATCAGCTCCTTCCAGAACACGCTGGTGAAGATCTTGTCACGATCGGAGACGATCGAGGAGGGAACGCCGTGCAATTTGACCACATGATCAATGAATACCTTGGACACTGATGCTGCTGTATAGGGGTGATGCAGAGGGAAAAAAATGTACGTACTTTGTCAGCCGATCGACCACCACTAGAATGGTGTTGGCACCATCGGAGACCGGCAAGCCTTCAATAAAATCCATCGTAATCTCTCGCCAAGAAGCTTCAGGTGGAGGTAAAGGTTGTAGTAAACCAGCAGGGTGGGTGTGGATGTGTTTGGCTTGCTGACAAACAGAACATTGTTGGACAAAAGTCTCCACATCTACTTTCATCCCATTCCAGTGATAGAGGGAACGAATGCGTTTGTATGATGCTTGCACACCGGAATGTCCACCCACAGCGCTGGCGTGCAAAGCTGCAATCAGTTTTGTTTGCAAAGCCGAATTGGAGCCAATAATAAGGCGGCCTTTGTACTTGATCAAGCCATGTTCCAATGAAAAACCCTTGGCATTAGGAGACAGCACTGCGAGCTCCTGGAGCAATGCCGTCATGGCAGCATCAGTAGTATATGAATTGAGCACCTCCTGGAGCCAATCGGGTCTGCACGATGACACTTGAGTGGCCAGGAGATGACCAACTCGAGAGAGAGAATCGGCAGCTCCATTATCAATGCCTTTCTTGAACTGAATAGTGAACTGCAGACCCACAAGTTTTGACATAGCCTTCCGTTGCAAGTCTGAAGTGAGGTGTTGATCAGACAGATTGCAAAGACTCTGATGATCTGTGAGTATTGTGAAATGTCCTCTCTGCAGGTATTGGCGCCACTTATCAATGGCCATAATGATAGCTAAGAACTCCTTTTCGTAGACCGATAACTTGCTGTTCTGCATGCCCAACGCCTTACTCATGTATGCAATTGGATGGCTACGCTGCATCAGGACAGCCCCAATGCCTGTGTCACAGGCGTCAGTTTCAATGGTAAACGGCACAGAGAAATCTGGTAAGGCAAGCACTGGAGTGCTAGTAATGGTAGCCTTCAGTTTCAGAAAAGCAGCTATTGCTTGTTCAGTCCAAATGAAACTTTTTTTTTTAGCAGTTGAGTGAGAGGCTTAGTGATCAGGCCATAGTGTTGCACAAATTTACGATAATAGCCTGTAAGCCCAAGAAATTCACGCAATTCAGTTTGGCTAGTGGGCAATGGCCAACTATCCATGGCCTGTATCTTTTCTGGATCAGTCGCAATGCCGGCGTCCGAGATGACATGGCCTAGATACTGAATGCTGGTTTTGCCGAAGGAACACTTAGATAGTTTTGCATAGAAGAGAGACTGGCGCAAGGTGTGTCAAATGCAGTTCCCAGGTGGGACTATAGACCAAGATGTCATCGAGGAAGACGATGACAAACTTGCGCAGAAATGGGGAAAGACTGAATTCATAATGCACTGGAAGGTAGCAGGTGCGTTTGTTAGACCAAACAGCATCACACGGAACTGAAAATGACCGTGGTGCATTTTAAACGCTGTCTTTTCTTCATCAGATGGCCTCATGCGAATTTGATGGTAACCTGCCCGCAAATCCAACTTGGAGAAAAATTTGGTACCTGCCAATTCATCGAGCAATTCGTCCACGAGAGGTAGTGGAAATTTGTTCTTCACAGTAAGCTCATTGAGTTTGCGGTAATCAATACAGAACCGCCACGTTCCATCCTTCTTCTTGACAAGTAGGACCGGCGAGGTGAACGGGCTCATGCTATTGGATAGAATGCCAGCCTTGAGCATCTCTGCGACTTGACGCTCAATTTCATCCTTCTGAAGCGGAGAGTATTGATACGGCCGAGTATTGACTAGGCGCGCATCCTTGTCCAGGGTAATGGCATGATCCAGAGCGCGATGAGGCGGTAGTGTTGAAGGCTCCGCGAAAACATCGCCATACTCATCCAACAGTACTTGCAGATCAGGGGACGCAGGAGCAGATTGTGTGGAATGAGGAGATGGTGAAACATCATCAAGCATGGCTAACGCCCACACCTCGTTGCCAGATATCTACTTCTGCAGCTGTTCTGTGGAAATTTCAGTCAATTGTGCTTGTTGGAGCTGCACAATACCCTGTAATGTGATATCCTGGCCATGGTGTTGGAAGGAAATGCTTTTCAAAGTCCAATCACATGTCATTTTGCCTTGCCTCTTGAGCCAGTCGATGCCCAATATTGCATCGTATGCTCCTATGTCCAAGACACGCATATCGGTGTTGAACGTGTGGCCCTGCGTCCACCACTGGAACCCTTTCACCTGAGAGTTGAAAGTCATGTACTATCCATTGGCAACTTTGACTGACAGAGCTGGTGCCTCTGTTATCTGACAGCCAGCACACTGTGCAAAAGAACGAGTAACGAAAATATGGGTGCTGCCCGAGTCGATTAACAGCACCATCACTTGATTGCCCACCAGTGCCCGCACGCGGACTGTTTCAGAAGTTTCAGTACCAGCGCAACTGCATCCAGGGAAATGTGACAGCAAGTGGCCTGCACTGGTTCTTCTTCCAATAACTCCAGGGCTTGAACGACGTCGTGAGACAGAACTTCACCAAAATCTCCCACCTCGATAGTCAGCAACTGCCCGGAGCGCTTGCATTGGTGATCCTTTGAGAATTTATCACCGCATTTGAAACACAAGTTATTGGCGCGGTGAAAATCACGCAATTGTCTCTCTCGATTGAAATCATCATTGCCCTTCAGCCGAGGCCAGTCAGTGCGCATTGCTGTCGCGGCTGGTTGCACTGCTGCAATGGTTGGGTGCTTCGTTGGTGCCAGAGGACGAGGTCTGGAACGATGATGATCACCTTCTTCCTCCTGGATACGAGCAAGAGAAGCTGCTCGAGCAATGCTTGTCGGAGCTTGTAATCGGACAACACAACGAATTTCATCACGCAGTCCAAAGACAAACTGAGCCACAAACCAACGTGTGCTCAGTGTTTCATCCAGGGCGATGAGATGGTACATAGCGTCTTCAAAAGCACGTCGATATTCAGCTACGATACCAGATTGTTTCAGATGCATCAGCTTGGTCATCTGACCATCAAACTCATCCTGCCCGAACTCCTCCACAATTGCGGCCACCAAATCCGGCCAAGTGACTGAAATTCTACTGCGCTTGTATGCCTGAAACCAGAGAGCAGCGTGTCCTTCCAGGTACAAAGTAGCAGTTCTAACCTACTGATTCTCAGCAACTTTGTACATATCAAAGTATGTCAAACACCGATCCAACCACATCATGGGTGCCTCTCCACTGAATTTTGGGAAATCATGTTTGGGTGGCCGTACCTTGACCTGCTCGAATTCCTGGTTCGGGGACGATGGTGCAGTATGAAAAATCTGACCCCCTTGCGGAGGCTTCTCGATCAGCGGAGGCCCTTGATTCGTCAACACTGCCGTGGCAGCAGCGTGAGCAGTAGGAGGTACCTTGACGCGTGGGCGTGCAGACTTGTCGAAATCGACGAGGCGGCGCTTGACGCCGTCCAGATCTTCGCCGAAATCGTCCATGTGCTGCCGCATAGCCTTCACTTCGCCGCCGATGCCCTCCACATCAGCCGTGATGGTGTTAAGTCTCCCCAGGATCTCGGTCAGCGTCTGATTGACAGACTCCATCTTCTCGAGGACAAACGTAGTCTGCGCCGTAGGAACGGCGGGCCGAGAAGGCGCCGTCGCGGCTCCTCCTGAATCGAATCTAACCCCTCTAAGGATTTTGTGTCGATCTGCCGAAGCAAATCAACACCTGTCGCGGTGGAATTTTACAGACTCGATCTCGGATGTGATGAGCGCGCCGGAACAATTTTTGGCTCTGATTACCAAATTGTGATGACCTCAATCTCACAGAATGAACACATCACGAATTCGATTCTCAGTTGGATATATTGGAAGGAGAAATAGGTGGGGAATCAGAGATACAGCAGGAGGTGAGGAGGAGACAGACACAGGAAGGAGAGATATTCAGAATCAATCTGTTTACGCATAACCCACATAGCCAACAACCTGGCTATTTACTCTACTCCTTGACTCACACTTACAGGTGGGCCCTTGCCACCCTCTGCCAGCAGTCATTCAACGTCCTCCTCTTCAGCTTGACTTGGTCCATTCGACGAGTCATGTTGACTAGTCGACTCGTTGTCACGCTCCTGCGGTGAAGGAGAAGGAGGCGTGACACCCTCTTAATTATTAATCAATTTCTGACAGAAATTGGCCCGTGAATTATTGCTGGGATACATCTTTTGGAATATCATACCATCACTGCAATTATTCCAGGGAGAATGGAGATGAATGAAGCTGCCTTTCGTGTTGTTTCCGTTTGCCCATCTGGTGCTCTGTTGTACAAGTGGTGCGGTCAAGTTTTCGACACACAGCACAGATGATATCGTTGCCTTAACATCGGTATGTCTCACATGTGCAGCAGCAGTTGCAAGTGCCATGTCAACTGGGTAAGTACTCCCAGCTGAAATCCTTCACAGATGAATTCCCAAAGAAGGGAAGGAAAGAGGATCAACTAAAAGGACCCTGCACTACCAGCTACTAGTTGCAGGATAGCTGTTAGTTAACTAATTACCAGCTAATGCTCGGTGAGTAGGATGGAATTAGGCTAGTATTTTAATCAATCAGTTGCTTTGCGTAACGAGGTACCATAGATTATGCTTACTCATAATGCTTTCAGGTTTGGCGACAAGTAGGCAGGAAATTAAGAATGAAAGCACGCATTAGTATATGCACTAGTGATGATTAATTAGAATAAAAGGATGTTCTTTTGGGGCCTGTGGATCTTGTCATCTTGTAGATAACCATATGCTTTAGCTTTTACAGGGAGCTAGGACACACCAAGCTGCAGGAGCCTCTCTAGTGGATAACCTTGCTAGTTTTGTAGTATTTTCTTGTTGCTTTCTCTTAGCTAGTTTAGGACGCCAGTTGGGGAGAAAGAAAAGATGTGTAGCTTTGCTATCTACCAGTAGTATCTTGCACGGTAGGATCGTCTATTCAACTTTTTTATGTTAGTAATTAGTTCTTGAAAAAAGTGTTTTTGCTAATTGGTGTACGTTTACCACATAAGAATCTAGTAAACACTTTTGTCAACTGAGGCTGCGACACACGAGTTGAGACCATGTTGAGATACGAGTTACAGTTGAGATGATGCTTTTGAGACATGAATTGCATTGATGATATAGTTTGACACGTGCTGCAGTTGAGGCACGAGTTATAGTTGAGACGATACAGTCAGACACAACTTACAGTTGAAACGGTACAACTGAGACAGGAGTTGTAGCTAACCATCAGTCCATCAAGGAATATATTTGTCTATTTCTTAAATTGAGGAGTTATCGGAAAAACTTGTTAGGAACAGACAAGTTGTATTCTGTAGGGGCTAAAGACCACAATATATAGTACATGTATAGGTGTAAAATATACAGGAAACACCCTAACTACTAGGGAAACTACAATATACAAATATAGCTCTAGCACCCCCCTCAAACTCATGGTGGATCCACAACACTAAGTTTGGAGAGAAAGAAACTATGCTGCGCTCTAGTCTGTGCTTTTATAAAGAAATCCACTAACTGCAACTCTGAAGGCACATAGTGGAGCGCAATCACCTGATCCTGCACATTAGCACGCGTGTAAAAGACATCAACACCAGTATGCTTGCTCATGCTTTACCGGATCACGTGCAATACTGATAGCACCTGTACTGTCAGACAAAAGTGGAGTGGGTGTCGTAACAGAGACCCCAAAGTCAGCAAGTAACCACCGCAACCAGGTCACCTCAGTAGTCAACAAGGCCATAGCTCTCAACTCAGCCTCTACACTCGAACGGGAAACTGCGGTCTGTTTCTTTGTCTTCCAGACAATAAGCGAACCACCAAGAAACACACAGTAAGCAGAAAGAGAACGGCGATTCATAGGATCGCTCGCCCATGTAGCATCCGAGTAGGCCTGGAGCTGGAGAGAGCTCGAACGAGGGAAGAAAAGACGACGAGTGATCGTGCCACAGTGGTAGGAGCTGAGACAAACTGACTTAGAATATGAACAGGATAAGAGATGTCAGGACGAGTAATAGCAAGATAGACAAGACTCCCAACAAGGTGACGATAACGTGTCGGGTCAGGAAGAGGATCACCATCACTAGCACGAAGCTGGACATTGAGCTCCATGGGAGTCTCAACAGTACGCTCATCCCCAAGAGCAGCACGAGCAAGAAGATCCTGGATATACTTTTCCTGGGAGATAGAGAAACCATCTGAAGTGGAGGAAACCTCGATCCCAAGAAAGTAGCGAAGAGGACCAAGATCAGTCATAAGAAACTGGTCACGAAGACGGGCCTTAAAAAAGGCAATATACTCAGAATCATCACCAGTGATGATCATATCATCAACATAGAGGAGAAGAAGAGTGCGTCCACGAGGAGAAATGTGAACAAACAGCGCAGGATCATGAGCGCTAGGGGAGAAACCAGCAGCAGTCGCCACAGAGGCGAAGCGCTCAAACCAGGCGCGAGGGGCCTGTTTCAGGCTATAAAGAGAGTGTCGAAGATGACAGACTATCCCATCAGGAACAGAATACCCTGGAGGAGGCTGCATATAAACCTCCTCACGCAGCTCACCATTGAGAAAGGCGTTCTGAACATCAAGCTGAGACACAGCCCAGTGGCGAACAGAGGCGACTGCAAGAAGAGTGCGCACAGTGGTCATATGAGCCACATGAGCAAAAGTCTCATCATAGTCACGGCCCTACTCCTGCTGAAAGCCACGAGCCACAAGACGCGCTTTATAGCGCTCAAGAGATCCATCAGAGCGAGTCTTAATTTTGTAGACCCACTTGCACATGATGGGACGAACACCGGGAGGAGGAGAAACAAGATCCCAAGTGCCAGTGCGCTCAAGCGCAGCAAGCTCCTTGGCCATGGCAAGCTGCCATTCGGAATGATGCTCAGCATCCCGATAAGAAGTCGGCTCGAGGGCAACAGAAAGACCGTATTGACTAGGAGAGTAACGATCAGGTGGACGACGCTGACGATCAGGAAGAGGAGAGGGAATCTCATCATCAGAAGAAGACATATCGGAAGAAGAAGAAGAAGGAACATCAGGAGGAGTATCCAGAACAGTAGAACGCCGAGTATAATGAAAGGGAAAAGGACACAAAGGAGAGGTGGATGGACTGGCACAAGAGGAAGGAGGAGAATCAGGTGATGAGGAGAACGACGGGGTCGGAGGAGAGGCATCGGCAATAATGGGTCCCGAAGGAGGATCAATAGAAACAGGGGGAGGTGTGTCAAAAAAAGTAGAAAAGATATATCCTCCATTGGGTAGGTCGAGGAGGTGGGGCGAGGATAGAAAGGACGCGTCTCATCAAACGTGATGTCACGAGAAATGCGCATCCGACGACTAACAGGGTCCCAACACCGATATCTCTTATGCTCATCACTGTATCCAAGAAAAAACACACTCAACAGACTGAGCGGTCAGTTTGGTGCATTCACGAGGGGCAAGGAGAACATAGCAAACGCATCCAAACAAACGAAGCGTCGAGTAATCAGGAGAATGACCGAAGAGACGCTCAAGAGGAATACCACCCTGAAGGGCGGCAGAAGGCTGAATGTTAATGAGATAAACGGATGTAGAGACAGTCTCAGCCCAAAAATGCGGCGGAAGAGAAAAAACAATCATCATGGTACGAGTGGTCTCAAGAAGATGACGATGCTTACGCTCAGCAACGCCATTCTGAGCATGGGCGCCCGGGTAGGAGAACTGAGTAAGAGTGCCCTGCTCAGCAAGAACACCACGTAACTGCTTGCAGATATACTCACCAGCAGAATCAGCATGGAACACACGAATAGGAATAGAAAACTGAGTGAGGACCATAGCCGCAAAGCGCTGATATATGGAGAGCACCTCACTGCGAGAACGCATAAAATACAACCAAGTGTGCCGAAAAAATCATCTATAAATATAATGTAGTATTGATGGCCTCCTTTCGAAGCGAAAGAAGCCGGACCCCAAACATCAGAATGAACTAAATCAAAAGGTCGCTGAGATACAGACGCACTGGTAGGATAGGGTAACTGAATCTGTTTGCCCAACCTACAGCCCTGACAGTTTAAAGACACATCTCTTGAGACAGACCCCAGAAGACCACGATGAACTAACGACGATAGGCGAGAACAACAAAGATGACCAAGACGATGATGCCACTGCTGAAAAGAGCCGGTGACGAAGGCGACGACCGCAGGAGAACTGGCAGGAGAGGTGGCAGCGGAAGTAACACGAAGCCCGTCTAACTCCCAAAGCCCCGAAGAGTCACGGCGGCGAGGGTCAGCTCCAACTAGGACCTGTGTGTGATGATCCTGAACAGCACAAGAATCCGCATCAAGAATGACGCGACAACCAGAATGAGTGAGCTAGCTAGCAGAAAACAGGTTCATCTTAAGATGAGGAACATGAGAAATATCAGGAACAGAAAAGGAGGAAGAAGAAAGGGTGCCTCGACTAGAAACAGGAAGAGAGGTACCATCAGCAGTAAGAACATTAACAGGAGAAATGAGAGAGCGAAGAGCGGACATAATAGAAGAATCAGAAGTCATATGGAAGGAAGCTCCAGAATCCAGATACCACGGGGACGTACCTGACTATGTAGAAGGTGGTGGCGGCAGCCGAAATCCGGCGGGGACTTGGGAGCGCCTCGGGACAGTTCTGGAGGACGAGGAGGGCGACGGGCCTCGGGCCGGCTGGAGGACGAGGACGGTAGCAGGCGCCCGGGACAGCAGCGGGCGGGCGGTCTGGGGCAGAGCCGGGCGGGATCGTGGACAGGGCGGCTCGATCTCGGTCGCCGTTTTCCTCGGGGCGGCTCGGGAGCAGGCGAGCGGGACGGGATGAGGCCGAACGAGGCCGGCCTCTGACAACGGGACGAGGCCGAACGAGGCCTCTGACGACGCTTGGGCGACGATCCGAACGAGGCCTGGCGGCGGATGACGGGCAGGCACAGGTGGGGCTGGTGGAAGAAGAAAATGGGCAGGGCAGAAAACGGCGACCAACGGGGACAGCGGCCAGAATGGGAACCGGCGGTGGCCGGGGCGAGCTGGCGGCGGCAGCGGTCACAAGCAGAGGACCGGTGGGTACGGGAGCCCTAAAACCGACTCTGATACCATGTTAGGAATAGACAAGTTGTATTTCATAGGAGCCAAAGACCACAATATATAGTACATGTACATGTGTAAAATATGCAGGAAACACCCTAACTATTAGGGAAACTACAATATACAAATATAGCTCTAACAAAACTCACCAAGGCTTCATACAATGCTTGCTCTCCCGACATTACATAACTCAGTAGTTTCGCAAGTCAAGCTCAAAGACCTTTGCCTTTTTTATTCCCGTGATGATGACGGCCACTGTCTAGGCGCATGGTGGCACAAAACCTTCGCATTACGTTCCTTCAATTTTTTCCAAGAGACAAGCATGATCATGGAAGCCATCGCTTTCCTGGATCCTCCTTCGTCAAAACTTCCTCCAGCAAACTTTGAAGGGTATTCATTGGCCTAAAGTGACGGCAGCGAGTCATGAATTCCAAGCCACAAAGGATTGCCATCCAAATTGGCATGGTGAAGTGACACTTGAAGAGGAGGTGCGACGCCGATTCTTGTGCAAAGGTGAAAATTACCACAATTCACCTATCCCCAAAAATCTAGCCGTTCTGTCTTCAGTATCCCGCATGTTCTCTTAACCGTGGCATTCAAAGAAAATGATGCCCTTCAATTGTGTTTTATAGTCTGATTAGAGTGAGTGAATAGCGTAAAACTACCATTTTTAGGCTAAATTTATGAAATGATACCACTTTATGTTTTTAGAACATAAATCTACCAACCTAGGGGTGATTTTTTTGCAATTGGAGCAAATGATAGTCTAAACATCAATTGACACGATTTCTGACATCTTGGGCCCATATATTATGATGATGTGGCAAAAACAAAATGTCATTTACTAAGGTGGACATAGCCCCACTTGTCAGTCCAATTGACTCTCTAAAAAATAAATATAAAATTATTTTGCTTTTCTTCCCCACGAGACCACCTCTGTCACCGCACTGTCACCGCCGGACACCAGCGGCGGCCGCCGCTGGAATTCGTCCGCCGCCGTCGAGTTCCACCGACAGTATTTGCGCCATCTCAGTGCGATTATGTGATCTATTTTCAGGAGATAGCCGCTGTTATCAATCTCGTGGATCTCCTGCGCATCCAGCATGGCTAGCTGCATCTCGTCGATCTACTAGGTGACAGCTTCAAATTGTCGGGGCCAAAATTGGCCCCATCGACCTGCTCCTCACCAGATAGGGCATGGACAAGGGCGAGCTCGAGGTGGCGCACGCAGCGGCGTACGGTGGCGGCTAGGCCGGAGTAGGACGGGGAGGAGGGGACGGGCGTACGGCGGCGTACGGCGGCATCCGGGCCGGAGTAGGACGGGGAGGCTGGCGGCGCGGCCGGCTTCTAGAGGCGGCGGCGGCTATTGACTGGCGGCGGCGGCCTGTGACCGGCAGCGGCGGTTTACAGCGCGGTGGGTGGAGTTGGTCTCGTGGGGAAGACAAAGAATCTAGTTTTTTTATTGAGTCAATTAGGCTGATAAGTAGGGCCCATGTCCACCTCAGCAAATGGCACTTTGATTTTGCCACATCATCCCGACAGATGGGTTCGATATGTCAGAAATCGTGTCATTTTGTGTATAAGCCGTCATTTGTTCAAATTGCAAAAAATCACTCCCAGGGTGGTAGATTTACGTTCCAAGAACGTAAAATGGTACCATTTCATATATTTCGTCACAAAAGTGGTAGTTTTATGCTATTCAGTCGATGAGAGTAGAGTAGGTGCCATCATTCGTTAATTTCCAGCGAAGAGTGTCGAGGACTCCATGAGATAGTTGGACTTCGGAAACACTTCCCTAAAGGTTGATGAATTGTTGAATGTGCTCAACTTCATAGCCATTTTTTCGAAAATGGGCGCTTTCATTACTCAATTCAAGCAATTACACCCGACCTCTGCATAGCTAAGATGCACACAGCCGTTCAAAAGTCTCGGGTATCAAAAAATGAAAAAGGCGAAATACATATCAATCATGAGCAATTGTAGATCGTCAAAGGTGAAGGTAGAGGGTCAATCCTTAGATTATACGGTCACCCATATAGGGAAAAAGTATCCCTCACCATAGCCTCCAACCATGTACAGATCTTCATAAATAGGTCGTGATTCTCCATCCGCTGAAAAGGTGACCATAAATGGAGAATACCGGTACTGTAGATAACCTGCAAGAGAGAATAATTTTTATCGTTAAAAACTTTATCATTCCTACACAGCCATAGCAACCATACAACGACAACTTCAGAGCCATGTGGACGCTAATTTGATTCACCCAAATTTATTCTCCAGCTTCTTTAGAAACACACTAATTCTTCCTTTTTTGTGTGAACCCATAGATTTATGGTGCTATGTCTTTTGTCCAGATAGCCAACAACCACCGAGAGTCCAAAATTAACCCTTCCTGCCTTACAACTGTAACTATGGCGATTTTTTTGATAAAGGTGCTTTATTACTTAAGAGATATAAGCCGATACACCCGGGACCTGGCCTCTGCATAACTAAGTTGCACACAGCCGCAGTTCAGTCGAAACAAAATAAAAGGCAAGATCACATATCATATCGAGAAATTGTAAAATCGCTCAATTTATTCTCCAGCTCCTTCACAACCACACTAATTCTTCCTTTTTGTGTGAACCCAAAGATTTACGGTGCTATGTCTTTTGTCCAGATAGCCGACAACCACCGGGAGGTCCAAAATTGGTGATAGCCAAAAAGATGTACCTATCTTAATCAATGAAAGAATTCTAGGGCAGTCCAAGATTTTAAATATTAAATCCATTAATTCAAGCCATAGACACCGGAGCCTTAAGGAAGACACAACTTTTCAAGGTGAAAGATACCAAGCCCATCTAGGCATGTCATGCGGCAAACCACCTCTCAATAAACTTTTTCACTTTCCTCTAGGAACCTTTTCCAATCATGCTCGCAAAGACGCAAATACGGATGAAGGAGGACATATGTATTTTTTATAAAACCTCTTGTGAAGTTAGGACCGATGAGCAAAGACCCTAAGGCCAACCACGGGTGATGTTCTTAGAGCTTCATGTTGCGAACTTGTTGGCGATCTTATCTTGTAATTACTGGAAATCAATCATCCGAGGTCGGGAGACCAAGGTAATGCATGAGGAAGGTATATTTTGTGGCCAGAAAGGATTGTTGGGTGTCTTTGAGGCCGAGATCCTCGCATCGGATAGCTCTCCTAACAAATGTCTCTCAAACATGTCGGCTCACCAAAGGATGCTAGGATGGATGCTAGAACTTAATATCCTCTTTGACAGGGGCCACAATGACATCAGCATAATCGGTGTGGAGATAAGTATGGTTCATCGGAGCTCTTCCCCTAAGGTTGTGGAGGCATCCTTGAGTTCTTTCCTTGTTGAGAATGGGGTGAATAGGGTCGATGGCCAACATCATGATGAGGGGCTGGGATCCTCTTGAAGTCGGCCCCGACCATGTGCTTTATAGGATCACAAACCACACCACTAAGGAGCACTCTAGGGTATGTGGTTGATAGGATAGTTCACAGCTAATATGGTAGCAATTATGCCTTCCATGTTATATTCACACAACCGAATCAAACACTTTCTTAATGTCAATTTTGAAAATCAAGCATGGCGTGTTTGATCATTAAATTTTCCTAGCATGGTTCTGCACACATACTATCGCTGATGTTTGGCTTGTTGATGAATGGACTCTCGGCATTGGACACAAGGGAGTTCATGAAGGGTGCTAGCTGGAAAAACTTTATCTTCATAATGAATTTGGCAATGCCGTGGATGAGACTTATTAACCTAACGGTCATCTTTATCTTGGACACCATCTTTTCTGGGGATCAAGGCAATGTTTGTGGAGTAGTAAAATGTTTAGTAATTAGTTAGCCAATTCTCTACTACACTGCAACGTTCCTCCTCGCGATGAACGATGTGTTGACACTTTTTGCCGTGTTCATTCAGTCTCCTGTTTATACATCTTTTCTCTGACAATGGCTAGGCTCGAGCATGCAGGAGGCTCTCGGAGCTAGGTTTAGGATGGGGGTAACAATAGATTTGACAGACGAGGGACTGGTGACGAAGCATTGTATGAGGAACAATGGAAGGTAAGGTTGCGGCGGGTGACTGCTGCCGACTGCGATCAAGATCGGAGAACATGATCAGTAGACAACCACAACCAAAGAATATCGGACACGAAGGAGACAAGAACTGCTCTATCCATATTTGCTTCCGTATGCTTGTATGTGAATATGTGATACGGATATTCATGATATTAATATATTCCTTTTATCGAAAAAATAGTGATAGAAATATATTGAGTACAAATTTATGAAGTAGTACCACGAAATTTTATTGAAGCCTCGATCAACGCTCAAGGCATAAAAGACAGACTCACAGTGTGGCAACAGACGCCACACTGTGGTTTGCATCGACACACCACGGACAGCGTGGCGGCATGGTAAATACGCACCGCCAGCTCTAAGATACACACTTCCAACCAACGAAACCAACTATGTTCTGCTGGGCGACCGGTGGCCGCCACGAGCACCGAGGCACCGAACCTCTGAACTAAGCGATGCCGGCGGCTACCGGCCTTGGGACGCGCTGGACGTACGAGCCGCCGGCGCAGACGTAGCAGTCCGGCGTGGCGGGGACGCTCTTCTGCGCGCGCAGCTGCTCGTAGAACCTCCTGATGAACTCGTCGGCCTTCCTGTCTACCTGCTGCTCGCCCGCGCACGGCGACTCGGTGACGCGGAGCGCACGCCTCGCTGCAAGCGCAGGGGACGGCGTCGCCAGCGCGAGCGCGTCGTCGTCGCCGAAGAGGTTCCCGCCGTCGTTGAGCATCTCGAACACCTTGGCGATGTCGGCCGCGCTGTAGTCGCTGGCGCCTTCGTCTTCGCTTTGGCGGCGGTTCCGGCCTCGGCCCTTGGCGACGCTGGCGGAGAAGGAGGGGGCGTACTCGACCTCGCTGGGCTTGCCGGCGATCTTCCCGCGGCGGAGGAGGAGGCAGAGGTCCATGGCAACCTTGCGGCCCGAAGGCAGCACGCCGCGGCGCAGCATGTAGAGCACGGCGCGCATCACGCGCCACAGCCGCCGCCCCGCGCTCTTGGGCTGGGCGGTAGCCTTCGAGGTGACGTTCTTGCCGGCCATTTTGCAAGTCGAGTTATTTCGCTTCCTGGTTATCGATGAGATGCTAACGATATTGTCACCTACTCTTGCACTTGTGGTGGATAGGGAAGGGTAGAGGTGCAGGTATTTAAAGGAGAGGCGTTCTGTGTCGTTGCCTGCATGCCGGTCTCGTTCTGGGTCCAAAAGGAGAAGAGTGAGAGAGGGAAGCAAAGGGATGGTGGCTTTGGACCTTGCATTATTGGTTGGCGCTGGCCGCTGGATGCGCCTACCTGGAGGGCTTGAGTGGCATATGCCATCTCACGATGAACTTTCCGGTTTCACAAATTGTACTAGCAGGTCATTTCTTACTGTCCACGAATGAGATCAGTGCAAAAGCTCCATCTACTTGTTTTTCATGGATGTCCACATGCAAAATACAAAAGGATGCATGGATCATATGTTGCGCTGGCTGAATGTCTCGGCAGTGAGTTGACACACAGACATCAAAGATTTCGCGAAGGTCCGGCATCAAACATACGACATTGGCGTAGCCAGGCCCCAGGCACCAGGGGTCTTGGCCCCGGGCGTGGAAGTAAAATCTCTTCCTTACTGTAGCGCGATTACACTATTTGACACTGTTTTGAACTGTAGCAAGTGTAGTTGGCCCGGGGCGTGAGACCTGGCTGGCTACGCTACTGACGACATATGTTTGTGCTTTATTTGTAAAGTTGGGAAAATGCATGTTTCAAGGACCGTGTCGTATCCCGTGGAGTGTTGAAGTATCTAAAACCCATATTGTTGGGTAGTACATCAACCTAAATTTCTTGGTTGATTTTTTGCTAGCAAAACATAAGTAAACTACCAGTGAGCCCACATGTTGCTACGGTAGTGCGTACTTCTACTTCATATATGACTTCTAGCGTGTTCAAATAATTCCAGTTCAAGTTCTCATAACATCATTATCAAATCACTTTCTCCAAAATTGAAACCCCGTGTAACAATTTCTTGAAGAAAACTGTTAGTTTCAGTTTCCTTTTCATACATTCCCCTTTTGACAGTGCTCGAAGACTACCATTAGAAGTAAAACCAAATCCTCTACAGAGGCATATATAACGACACACACAAATCACCCAAGGAGAAACATGCATAACCATCGAAGAAAAGCAACACCTATTTTTCATCCACTCAGAGCTATCACGTCACGTGGCAAGCCCAGGATAACCCCAATTATTGCTTATCGCAAGGTTATCTCAACTCGCTTTGTGTTTTGAGTGGGAATTGAGAGACAATCACAAGAGAATGAAATCTGTGTCTTTATTGATGATTGTTACAGGGTATTTATACAATCTGGAGAGGTAGCGGTTTCTGGATCGATGGCAGTGATCGTGGCGGTTCCACGATCGAAGGCGTGCACTCGTCCTGGATGGAACCGTCGGGAGCGGGGCGTTGGTTCCCAGGAGTGGGAACATATCTCCTAATTAAGTGGAGATTAACCTTAATTATCTGAGGATAATTATTCTTAACACTCCCCCTAATCACCGCTTAATTGTATAAGTACTCATCATCTTGATTAAATCTCCTCAAAAACCCTGTGGGAAAAAATGTGAGGAGTATGATAGGATATGCTGTTAAAACTCCTTTAAACCCAGTGGGAAAATAAGGAGAAAATGATACAGCATATTATGATCATTGCCTCTCTTAACTCAATATGAAATAGATCCATAGAATATAGAGGTCAATAAATATGTCGTGTATACTTTCCTAAAAACCCCGATAGGGAAAAGGGATAGTATGACATATGATCTCATGTTGATATTACCTCATTAAAAACCTTAATGAGAACCTGTAAAGTAAACTCATCAAGGGAAAAAGAGTATAATATGATGCTTTGAACAGGAACAGTTCAGGAAGATACTCCCCCTGATTCTTGCAAATCTCGAAGTCGTCGCATACCAATTCCATGAATGTATTTCTGGAATGTTGAAGTTGGTAGAGACTTCGTGAATAGGTCAGCGAGGTTATCGCATGATTTGACTTGCAAGATGTTTATTTCCCCACTCTTTTGGAGCTCATGAGGATAAAACAATTTAGGGGCAATATGCTTAGTGATATTGCTCTTGATGTACCCTGTTTGCATCTGTGCAACACAAGCTGCATTATCTTCATAGATAATGGTAGGTGATTCGATAGAACCAATGCCACATGACTGTTGTATGTGGTTTATCATTCTGCGAAGCCACACGCTTTCGCGTGATGCCTCATATAATGCGATGATTTCAGAATGATTGGTAGAAGTCGCAATCAGAGTCTGTTTCGAAGACTTCCATGATATGGCAGTTCCACCATGAAGGAACACAAAGCCGGTTTGTGATCTGGCATTATGGGGATCAGATAAATAGCCAGCATCGGTGTATCCAATCATATCAGAGTCCAGATTTCTCTGAAACTGAAAGAATAGGCCAAGATCCTTTGTGCCTTGGAGATATCGAAAGATATTCTTGACCCCCGACCAATGGCGTTTGGTGGGAGCTGCGCTGTATCTAGCAAGTAGATTCACTGCAAATGCGAGGTCAGGTCTCGTACAGTTTGCAAGATACATGAGCGCTCCAATGGCACTGAGATATGGAACCTCGGGTCCCAACAACTCTTCTCCATCATCCCTTGGCCTGAACGGATCTTTCTCTACGTCTAGAGAACGAACCACCATGGGAGTCTTAGATGGATAGGATTTGTCCATATTGAATTTCTCCAATATTTTCTGGATATAGGCAGCTTGGTGTACCATTATTCCTGAGGGAAGGTGCTCGAGTTGAAGACCCAAGCAAAATTCGGTTTGACCCAAATCCTTCATCTCAAATTCTGTCTTTAGATGATTGCGTGCTTCATCAATATCTTGTGTGTTACCAATGATGTTCAGATCATCGACGTACACTGAAATGATGCAAAATCCAGATGAGGACTTCTTGATGAAGACACATGGGCAGTCATTACTGTTGGAGTAACCCTTCTGAAGAAGGAACTCGCTAAGTCGGTTGTACCACATCCGTCCCGACTGTTTCAAGTCGTACAGAGACTTGTTCAGTTTTACACAATACATGTTGCGTTTTGTGCTTGCATCCGGTACAGAGATTCCGTCAGGAACCTTCATGTATATGTCCGAATCTAGTGACCCATAAAGATATGCGGTCACGACGTCCATCAACTGCATGGATAGACGATTTTGCACTGCCAAAGATATTAGATATCGGAAAGTGATACCACTCATTACTGGAGAATATGTCTCATTGAAATCAATGCCGGGTCTCTGCGTGAAACCCTGTGCTACGAGCCTCGCTTTGTATCTCACCACCTCATTGTTCTCATTCCGTTTCCGGAGGAAAACCCATTTGAATCCCACAGGGAAAACTTTGGGAGGTGTTGGTATTGCTTCTGTGAATACCTTCCTTTTATTAAGCGAAGCAAGTTCTGCTTGTATTGCTTCCTTCCATTTAGGCCAGTCGGAGCGTTTTTCACACTCAACGATAGTCCTTGGATCATGATCATTGAGAAGGGTATCAGCAATTGCAGCAGAAAAATAAGTGTCGACAATCGTAGACTTACGGTTGAATGATTCTCCAGAATCGATATAGTTGGTGGATATCTCATGCACCCTTGATGACTCTTCGTGATTTCCCAATACGCGTGAGTCCAGGTGTTCCGATGTCCCAGCCAGTGTGTGCACACTGGAGCTGGGTTGTGGAGGTTGCCCTTCCACTGGGTGTATACTACCCATAAGGTGTTTGTCAACGTTGAGCTGACTTGCATTTACTGATTTGGAGGATTTTCTCCTCTCTCTCTCCTTTGTTGCTTGCGAGAAGCAGGATCCGGGTCAGAGGCCGTACTACTCCCCCTCTTTTTAGGATCAGGGAGTTGAGTGGTTTTTATTGGTACCTCCACTCTTTCGGGCGCGTTTCTGGCCGGTTTCCAGGATTTTGTTACACCTTTTAAATCAGTAAATGAATCTGGCAGATTATTTGCAAGATGTTGCAAATTTATGATTTTCCGAACTTGAAGTTCGGTCTCTTGGGTACGTGGATCCGAGGCTGAAATGGCGATAGCATTCCAATCAATTTCCGGGCATTCTTTCTGGTACTTGAAATCTCCCCCTAATGCCGGAAAATGTTCCTCGTCAAAGATACAATCAGCGTGACGGGCTGTGAATAGATCCCCTGTAAGGGGTTCCAGGTACTTGATAATCGACGGCGATTTGTACCCCACATAGATCCCCAGTTTTCTATGTGGACCCATAGATGTCCGCTGGGGTGGTGAGATCGGGACGTACGTAGCACATCCGAACTTACGCAGATGGGAAATACTAGGAGGATTTGAAAGTGCAAACTTTGTTTCCCTCAGATTTTGTGTGTTAGATAACAACATTAGTGATAATAATTGTGTGCTAAGATTTGCAGGTTTTTCATTTGAAGAAATGCCAGGCCGGATAATCCGGCCAGGGGTGGCCGGATAATCCGCCCCCTCTGGGCTGGCCGAAAAACGGCTAAGGACTTATCGCGGCGTCACCCAGATAGGGGGGCCGGATATTCCGGGCAGGGGCCGGATAATCCGGCCAGCCGGATATTCCGCCCCAGACTTGGCCGGATAATCCGCCCTCCCCCGGGGGTGGCTGAAATTCTGCTAAGGACCTGGCGCGGCGTCACCCAGGTAGGGGGGGGCGGATATTCCGGCCAGGGGCCGGATTATCCGGCCAGCCGGATTATCCGGCCCAACTTTGGCCGGATTATCCGCCCCTCCAAGTCAGCAACGGCTACATTTTGGGAGGGGCTATAAATACCCCTCCCCTTCTTCAACCTCAAGCTGCTCGAGCTGTGAAGAAAAGACCCCATTTTGGAGCCACCAAATTAGCAAGATCTCCTCCCTCAACCCACCAAAGTCGTTGATCTTTGGAGAATCGAAGGAGAAGGCCTTGATCTACATCCTCACCAAAGCGATTTGATTTCCCCTCTCATTTGCTAGAGGGCCCTTTGGTCTTGGGTTCCCTTGTGTCCCTTGACCTTGTTTGTGTGATTGAAATCTTGATACTTGTTGATTGAGATCTTTGTGGTGCTTGGGAGCCTCCAATTCAGTTGTGGAGTTGTGCCCCAAGTTTTGTAAAGGCTGGTTCCTCCTTGAGGAATCCCTTAGTGGAAAGTGAGCTAGGCCTTTGTGGCGGAAGCTTGCACCGGAGAATAGGGTGAGCCTTTGTGGCGTTGGTTAGGCCTGTGTGGCAACCACACCCCTCCAACGTAGACGTACTTCCCCTAAAAAGGAAGGAACTACGGGAATTACATCCGTGTCTCCGTGTGCTCCACTCTTGGTTACCTCTATCCTTTATTACCTTTACTACTTGTATCTTGCTTAGCTTGCTAGTTGACATATAGGTAAATTCACCTTAGTTGCATATCTAGAGAATTTACCTTTGTGTCAAGCCTAAATTGAAAAAGAACTAAAATTTGAGTAGCACCTATTCACCCCCCCTCTAGGTGCCCATACGATCCGTTCAATTGGTATCAGAGCCTCGGCTCTTTATTCGGGCTTAACCGCCTAAGAGTATGGACACCTCTCCGAGTGAGGGCTCGGGTCAAGTTTCCATGGGTGAGTTCAAATCTTTGGAATCATCCATGGCTTCCATAACAACTCAAGTAAATGAGCTGCGTGAAATGATAGCGCAACTCTTGCAAGCTAAAAATGCTAATGCTCCTCCACCTCCGGAAAAACCCGCTACTCCACAAGTGGAGAATGTGGGGATAGAAGAGGAGGGTGCCGATAAAAATGGCGATGCTAAGTCTTCCTCTAAGGGCGACGGGAAAGGTGAATTCCCTCATTGGTATTCACCCGACCCGCCGGTTCCTCATCCTCATATTAACCATAGAGGAGATCCACCTAAGCTTGATGCATTAAATTTTGGTCAATGGCAATATCAAATGATCTCTTATATGCGCAGTTCTTGCATCGAGCTTTGGAGGATCGTTGAGGAAGGATTCAAGGCCGTGGATCCCCACAACATGACAAGAAGAGAGACGGTCGATAGCCAACTCAATGCTACCGCTCTTCACATGATTCAAGTCGCCGTGGGATCCAAGGACTTGCCTCACATCCAACACTTCTTCACCGCCAAAGAAGCTTGGCAAGCGCTCTCCGATGTCTTTGTTGGCAATGAGAGCATGAAGAAAACAAGATATATTGCCTTCTCAAATCAAGCGGAGGGTTTCTTCATGATGGATGGTGAGGACCATCAAGAAATGTATAGAAGACTCAAGACCATTGCTACCACCTTCAAGAACCTCGGTGCTCACCATATTGATGATGAGTGGATCAAGATGAAGTACATTCTTGCTCTCACTCCATATGAGCCCGCGGATATAAAGAGTGTTCAAGGAAAGCACAACTTCAATGAGATGACCTCCAATCAAGTGATGCAAGAAATTCAAGCCTACAAGGTTTCCGCACAAAATGCGGAAGATGCTCGTGCCCGTGCCATAGGGATGCAAAGAAGCTCCAATCTTGCATTGAAAGCAAGTGTGGTTGAGAAAGAGGTTCCTCTTCAAGCAAGTATTGAAGCAAGGCTAGAGATGTGTCCCGAGGACATAAGGCATGAGTACAATGAGCACATGGCCTTCTACGGAAAAACCTTTTGGGTTGATCCACACAAGGCTAAAGAAGACAATCAAAGAAGAAGCAAGTCAAGTGGCTATCAAAGGAATGACAACAATGGTCAAAGGGTGAGGACTTGCTACAATTGCAATGATAGATTTCACTTCGTTGCCGAGTGCCCTTATGAGAAGAGAGAAGACCATGGTGGAAAGCTCATACTCAAGAACAAGACCAAGTCACCATCCAAGAAGCCTTTTGTGAAGAAGGGTGGACCAAAGAGGAAGCAACCAAAGTTTGTGTTCTTGACTCAATAAGAGTACTCCGCAAGTGAGAGTGATGAAGAAGAAACCACAACTAGTGAGATGGCCGCAATGGCAACCACCTCCACTTCCTCCACATCACTCTTTGAATCCCCCAATGAGGACTCTCTTCTCAAGAACGTCAAATGCCTTATGGCCAAGTCTTCCGAGGTATCACCCACATCTTTCTCTTCCTCTAAGACAAATGATGCTTCCTTGAATGATCTTGCTAGTCTTAGAGTAAAGGAAGAAATTATTGCTTTTGATGACTATGTGTCTAGTGTAGATGGCGTTCATAAGATTCACTTTGAACGTCTATTGAGCCAATATGGTAAAACTCTTGAAAAACTAGATGAACAAATGAGGCTTGAAAGAGAATATGCTCAAGATATTGCCTCACTAACCGAGTCTCTTGAAGAAGAGCAAGAGGAACGAGCAACTCTTGAAGAGAAGCTCGACTCCATTGAGGAAGCTAATAATGAAGTTGTTTCCAAACTCATTAAAGAGCGAGATCATGCTCGTGCTAAAGTAAAAATGCTTAAAAAGGAAAAGGTTGAATTTGGTGTTGGTCATGATATACTTGTTAAGGATTTAGAAGATCTTGACAAGGCTCACACGGTCTTGAAAAGTGAACACTCTATTCTTACCAAGTCACATGAACAACTTCAAATTCAATTGACTAAGAATAATGTGCCTAGTTCTTCTACTTCTACTTGTGATCATGCAAATGTCATTGAAGAAAATGCTAGGTTGAAAGATGAGCTTGCCAAGTCCTCCATTCCCATAGGTGAGAAAAACTTGAATGACCTTTTGAGTAAGCAAAAGGCATTCGGTGATAAAACGGGGATTGGCTATGTCTCAAAGAAGAAGAAGAAGAACAACAAGAAAAAGAAGTCCAAGCCCGCTCAAGCAAAGAAGGATCCTATTGTGGGTGGCAAAGCCACTCATGATGATCATGCGGGAATTGCTAACCATCACTATGTTTTATTCCGTGATTATTATGGTGATGTTTATGCAAAATATGTTGGTCCAAATGATGGTTATATTGCTTGGTCTATTTGGGTTCCAAAGACCCTTGTTGCTAACAAAAGAGGACCCATTGAAAAATGGGGACCTAAAACCAAGCAATGATCTCTTGTAGGACTATGCTTCCGGTGGATCGAAATGGGTGCTTGATAGTGGATGCACAAGTCATATGACCGGAAGCAAGGAGATTATGACGGAGTTGAGGCCTAATGACAATCATATAACCGTCACTTATGGAGACATGTCACAATCCGAGGTATTGGGTCTTGGCAAGGTGGTGGTCGCACCGGATATTTCCCTTGTGGACGTCATGCTTGTTGAGACCCTTGGTTATAATTTACTTTCAGTTCGTGCACTTGGTAAGATGGGCTTTGCCGTCTTCATTGATAATGACATTGTGGTACTCTTGTGGAGCAAGTCTCTAAAGGTCGCTTTCGTTGGACACATTGAAAATAACTTATATGTGGTGGACTTTTCGGGGAAAACCACTACAAGTGCAATGTGTTTATTTGGAAAGGCCGATGTGGGTTGGCTTTGGCAACGCCGTTTATCCCATGTCAATATGAGAACTTTGCAAAGCCTTCACAAGGGTGGCCACATACTCGGACTAAAAGAGAATGTTTCTTTTGCCAAAGATCGTGTTTGCAGGGCTTGCGTTCTAGGAAAAATGCATGATTCTCCCCACCCAAGCAAGACTATCATTTCTTCCAAGAGGATCTTGGAGCTCCTTCATGTGGATCTTTTTGGTCCTCCCTCTCATGCAAGTCTTGGTGGGAAGAAATATTGTTTGGTGATTGTTGATGACTATTCAAGATATACTTGGGTTTACTTCTTCAAGCATAAGAGTGAGACTCAACAAACCGTCATCGACTTTGCCAAGGAAGTTGAACGTCAACATGGTCAAACTATTTTGGCAATAAGAAGTGACAATGGCTCGGAGTTCAAGAACTACACCTTAAATGGATTTCTTAGTGATGAGGGGATTCGTCATCAATATTCCGCTGCATATACCCCTCAACAAAATGGTGTAGCCGAAAGGAAGAACCAGACTCTTATGGATATGGCTAGGTCCATGTTGGCGGAATTTAAGTCTCCATACAACTTTTGGGCCGAAGCTATCTCTACGGCTTGTCATTCTTCAAACCGGCTCTTCCTCCGCAAAGGCCTAAACAAGACTCCATATGAAATACTCACCGGAAGCAAGCCCAACATCTCCTACTACCGGGTTTTCGGGTGTAAGTGTTTCTTTAAAAGAAAAGGAGTTCGTTTAGGTAAATTTGATCCAAAAGCAATAGAAGGTATTTTTGTTGGTTATGGTGCCGAGTCCCACACTTATCGAGTCTTCAACAAGTCCACCGGGCGTGTTGAAGAATCTTGTAGTGTGGTATTCGAAGAGAATGACGGCTCCCAAGGGGGGCGAGATGTTGTTTCTTGTGATGTAGATGATGAAATACCTCGAGAAGCCATAGGAAGAATGGGCGTGGGATTTTTCCGCCCCATTGAGGGACACCTTGTGGCCGACCGGGAAGGACTATGCTCTACTCAAGTGGAGCCTTCATCTTCACAAGCTCAACAAGCCTCTCCCAAGGAAGCAACTAATGCACCAACCGAAGAACAAGACAAGGACCTTCATGAAGAAGAAGGGGCACCTCCATCCTCTCCGGTTATCTCAACCGCCCCCAATTCTTCACATGACCAAGATCAACCTACTCATGAAGACAATGATGATCAAGGTCAATTTGATGGTCAAGACGGGGACCAAAATGATCAAGATGATCAAGTATATCCTTCAAGGTCTAATGAGGAGATCGAAGCCCGTCGCAAGAAAAGAGTTGAAAGAGATTTGGAACTTAAAGGTCATACCCTTGAGAGGGTTATTGGAGATTTAAGAAGCAAAGTGTCAACCCGGCGTCAATTGGCACAATTTAGCTCTCATCATGCTTATATCTCCATGGTTGAACCCAAGAAAGTATTTGAAGCTCTTGAAGATCTGGATTGGTTGGATGCTATGCATGAAGAACTCAACAACTTCAAGCGCAATAATGTTTGGGTGTTAGTAGAGAAGCCAAAGGAGTGCCGCAATGTGATTGGCACAAAGTGGATATTCAAGAACAAGCAAGATGAGCATGGAATTGTTGTGAGGAACAAGGCAAGATTGGTTGCTCAAGGTTTCTCTCAAGTTGAAGGCATTGACTTTGGAGAAACTTATGCTCCCGTGGCTCGTCTTGAGTCCATCCGTATCCTTCTTGCATATGCCACTCATCATAATTTTAAGTTGCAACAAATGGATGTTAAGAGTGCATTTCTTAATGGTCCATTAAAAGAGGAAGTGTATGTTAAGCAACCCCCGGGGTTTGAGGATATCAACTTCCCTAACCATGTCTACAAACTCCATAAGGCACTCTATGGCCTTAAACAAGCCCCACGTGCGTGGTATGAGCACCTTAGGGAGTTGTTGGTAGACCGTGGGTTTGAAGTTGGGCAAATCGATCCTACTCTTTTTACTAAGAGGGTCAATGGGGAGATTTTCATATGCCAACTATATGTTGATGATATTATCTTTGGCTCTACTAACAAAGCTTTTAATGATGAATTTTCAAAGCTTATGACCGATAGGTTCGAGATGTCTATGATGGGCGAAATGAAGTTCTTTCTTGGTTTTGAAATCAAGCAATTGAAAGAAGGGACTTTCATCTATCAAGCTAAATATGTCCAAGACATGCTCAAGAGGTTCAAGATGAAGGAAATTAATGGAGCCGCAACACCAATGGCCACAAAATGTCATCTTGAACTTGATCCCAATGGTAAAGATGTGGATCAAAAGGTATACCGTTCTATGATCGGTTCTTTGCTTTACCTTTGCACATCTAGACCCGATATTGTGTTGAGTGTAGGTGTGTGTGCAAGGTATCAAGCCGCTCCTAAAGAAAGCCACCTTATGGCGGTTAAGAGAATCTTTCGATATTTGGTTCATACCCCAACTTATGGTCTTTGGTATCCCAAAGGCTCGGATTTCTCTCTTTGTGGCTTCACGGATTCGGATTGGGCCGGTGACAAGGATGATAGGAAATCAACCTCCGGAGCTTGCCAATTTCTTGGTAGGTCTTTGGTGTGTTGGTCTTCTAAGAAGCAAAATTGTATATCTCTCTCCACCGCCGAAGCCGAATACATTGCCGCCGCAAGTGGATGCACTCAATTGTTATGGATGAGGCAAACTTTGAAGGAATACGGTGTCAATTGTGACAAAGTGCCTCTTTTATGTGACAATGAAAGTGCTATCAAGATCGCCTATAATCCGGTGCAACATTCAAGAACCAAGCATATTGAGATCCGGAATCATTTCATTAGGGATCATGTTGCCCGTGGTGATATTGAGCTTGCTTATGTGAGCACCAAGGATCAACTTGCCGATATATTCACGAAGCCTCTTGATGAAGCAAGATTTGGATATTTGAGGAATGAGCTAAATATCATCGATTCAAGGAGTGTGGCTTGAACATCTTGCAAATACACCTATATTTCAATGCTTGTTTGGTTTAGGTGTGGGCATGGAGATAGGGGGAGTGCGGTCCTAATTAATTGGGCTATCCCTCCCCCCATAATGCCGATAGTAATCATATCATTCTCTTAATATCATTTTATGATTTTTGAGCTTCAATGATGAGTAGTGGTTATGGACTCAAGATACATCTTCGCGGTCCAATGCCATAACACTCAAACATGGTGGCTTCGGCCACCGACCTCTTCTTTGCGAAGAGTTGATTCATTGCATATCTTATTTGAGGTTCTCTCCCGATGTTTTTTCTTATTTTTTTTGAGATGGGAAGGCACTTGCATTGGATTTTTAGCCGATTTGCTCTTGCAATGTTAAGTGCCGAGAACCACTCCGTGTTTGCTCTCTCACCTAAGCCATCCTCTCTCAAGACATCTTTCTATGCACACGAGTTCAAATTTTTCATCAAAACAACATCTGTTTTTGAAAAATTCGAGTTGGCCAGTTTGCTGGCTCCAGGCCGGAATATCCGCCCTCTCTGGGCCGGAATATCCGGGGGGCCGGATTATCCGCCCCTTCCTGGCCGGATAATCCGGCCGTAGTGACCCTGGGTATATAAGGGGGCGGGTCGGGCTGCCCTAGGGCAGTTCCCTCCCCACCCCTTCCAGGTGATCCCTGCCGCCGCCGCCTCCTTCCCATCGCCGCCGCCGGAGCTCCGGCCAACCGTTTGGCCTGATTTCTTCGGAGGTTGCTCTCCTTCTCCCCCGGAAGGCATTCACCAAGCGGATTTCGCAATGGATGCGGGTATTGCTCTTCTCATTGGATGTGCCTTTACCCCTTCTTGTTCTTGGTGATTTTGCTCTCTAGGTGTTGTTTTCCTGAATCATGTTGTATGGTACTTTCTTCCCGATCTATCAAATTGTAGGCTGCAGCAACACGTAGAAATTTTTTTCGAGGGGGCCGGATTATCCGCCCCCCCCCTTGGCCGGATAATCCGGCCTGGGAAGATATCTGTCATTTTTTTGTTGCTGCTCTCAATTTGCTGTTTTGGTGAAGGTTGTTTATTCATACTACATGGTTCTTTGATCTTTTCCGATACTCGTGTGCATACTCTTATCCCCATGCTCTCCGTGCATCTCTCTTTCACAGGTGGTCCGAGTATGCCGAAGCGCAAGCGTCGGCTTGTTCGGAATGAGGAAGGAGTTCTTCTGGATGAGATTGCTATCCGGCGGGCACAGAGGGATGCTGCTAGGAAGGCTGAGCAGGAGAAAGCTGCCAAGGTTGCCAAAGCTCGTGCCCGTCGTCGCAAAGGCAAAGAACCTCGTCCTGACTACAAGAAGATGCCAGAGGCCGAGTACATTCTTGTGCGGAGGAACAATTGGTATGCTACTGCAAGAGATGAAGACATTGAAGATAGGGGTTTCTGGAATGAGGAGCAGTGGGGGATTTTTCGTGATATTTATGAGCCTTTCAAGAATCCTTGCCGTCCAATGCATCCGATTGACTTTGATCACCTCCGCAGCAAGTCTTACTTTGATGAAGCACTCTCTGTGATTGAGAAGTTGGGTTTGATGGGATTAGCCAACATTCAGTGCGACTACAATCCCGGTCTTATCAAGCAGTTCTATGCTACTCTGGTGATTTTGCCCAATGCTCAGAAGTCTATGAAGTGGATGACCGGCGAACATGAGTGCACATCGGACTTTCCTACGTTTGCCTCTCTCTTGGGGTATGCGTACAATGGAGAGACCCCAGTGGGTCGGCGTATTCACAACCCGGGGAACAAGCCTGACAAGGACAAGCTCCATGACCTCTATGACTCCACAGGTGTTGTGGGCTTCATCAATGGCCTACATCCGCTTTATGATCAGCTGGTCCGCATTTTCAGGGAGAACATTGCTCCTAGTGGTGGCAACAATGATGCCATTCGCACCTCTCTGGTTGATCTGCTTGCTTTTGCTCATGAGTGTGCCACGTCGACTGACCCTGCTGAGGACTTTACCCTTGATGTGATGGACTTCATCTTCTATGAGATCAAGGATGCTATTATTCAGAGGAACACTGTGCCATATGCTCCTTTCATCATGCTTCTCATTAAGCATGTCCTTGGAGACTATGATATTCATGATGACTGTGTGGAGCACAAGGTCAAGAAGATGTATATCAAGAGAAAGGCGAAATCTGCTCCTTCAGCTGCATATCCTGACACTTTCATGGCTGATGCGAGGACTAGTGCTACTGCTCGTGAACAGAGGGCTGCTGCATCTGTTGTGTCTAGGGAGGTGAGGAAGCTCAGCTGGTTTGAGCGGAATGTTCTGTGCATGAAGGTAGAGATCCACCGTGAGAACTACCAGGCCTATGTCGAGAGGAAGAGCATCCAGGACACTCAGCAGCTTATCCTTCACCGTCTCAGTGGTGCTCAGACCGCCGATCCCACTCCTACTGCTCATGTGGCCTATAATGCTTGGAACACCGATCGCTACAACTGGGTGGATATGCAGAAGCATCTCTTTGATGCTCCAGATGCTCCCGCAGGAGGTGCTCGTGCAGAGGCTGAGGAGGACTTTGAGGCTGAGGAGGACTTTGATGATGAGGATGAAGATGCTGGAGATGACGAGGGTGATGGCGGAGATTATGCTGATGAGGACTTCGATGACGTGGACGAGTGATTTCTCGGGACGTGTAGCATCGCTCTTCTCCCTTTTTTGGTGTCTTGATGCCAAAGGGGGAGAAGTAGTTCTATTAGGAATTTGTCGGGATTTGCATGGGTTGAAACACAAGCTTGCGCGCTTATCATTCTTTGGCGCTTGTGTTTCTTCTTATTTCGTTTGTCTTAAGTCAAACTTTGTGTGTGGTTGAACTTCGTGTCGTTTATATGCTACCATGTGGTGTATGAGACTATGTCATATGTTCTTAATATGCTATGTGGATCATTATGTGTTGTTCACTTATTTTTATCAGCTCATGGTTATTGGTGAAATGGCTATGGAATTATTGCCCGGCATATCATATTATCATATTCGGGATTCCATAATCCATAATATTTGAGTTATGTATGCAATGGTATGTCTCTTCTAAACTCATTGGTGAAGTTGCACACATCTAGGGGGAGCTGTGTATTTTGATCAATTATTCGTTGTTTGAATTATTCGACCTTTCTTGCAAATCCTAGTGTTGTCATCTAACACTAAAAAGGGGGAGATTGAAAGTGCAAACTTTGTTTCCCTCAGATTTTGTGTGTTAGATAACAACATTAGTGATAATAATTGTGTGCTAAGATTTGCAGGTTTTTCATTTGAAGAAATGCCAGGCCGGATAATCCGGCCAGGGGTGGCCGGATAATCCGCCCCCTCTGGGCTGGCCGAAAAACGGCTAAGGACTTATCGCGGCGTCACCCAGATAGGGGGGCCGGATATTCCGGGCAGGGGCCGGATAATCCGGCCAGCCGGATATTCCGCCCCAGACTTGGCCGGATAATCCGCCCTCCCCCGGGGGTGGCTGAAATTCTGCTAAGGACCTGGCGCGGCGTCACCCAGGTAGGGGGGGGGCGGATATTCCGGCCAGGGGCCGGATTATCCGGCCCAACTTTGGCCGGATTATCCGCCCCTCCAAGTCAGCAATGGCTACATTTTGGGAGGGGCTATAAATACCCCTCCCCTTCTTCAACCTCAAGCTGCTCGAGCTGTGAAGAAAAGACCCCATTTTGGAGCCACCAAATTAGCAAGATCTCCTCCCTCAACCCACCAAAGTCGTTGATCTTTGGAGAATCGAAGGAGAAGGCCTTGATCTACATCCTCACCAAAGCGATTTGATTTCCCCTCTCATTTGCTAGAGGGCCCTTTGGTCTTGGGTTCCCTTGTGTCCCTTGACCTTGTTTGTGTGATTGAAATCTTGATACTTGTTGATTGAGATCTTTGTGGTGCTTGGGAGCCTCCAATTCAGTTGTGGAGTTGTGCCCCAAGTTTTGTAAAGGCCGGTTACGCCTTGAGGAATCCCTTAGTGGAAAGTGAGCTAGGCCTTTGTGGCGGAAGCTTGCACCGGAGAATAGGGTGAGCCTTTGTGGCGTTGGTTAGGCCTGTGTGGCAACCACACCCCTCCAACGTAGATGTACTTCCCCTAAAAAGGAAGGAACTACGGGAATTACATCCGTGTCTCCGTGTGCTCCACTCTTGGTTACCTCTATCCTTTATTACCTTTACTACTTGTATCTTGCTTAGCTTGCTAGTTGACATATAGGTAAATTCACCTTAGTTGCATATCTAGAGAATTTACCTTTGTGTCAAGCCTAAATTGAAAAAGAACTAAAATTTGAGTAGCACCTATTCACCCCCCCCCCTCTAGGTGCCCATACGATCCGTTCAGGATTTCCACGTACCAATTGCAGAGGGGAAGTACTGTGATATGCAGTAGGTCGCAATTGGATTAGGTCAGCAGCGTGTAAGACTGCATGACCCCAACACGAGCTTGGCAAGCTGCAATTCATTAACAAAGGTCTTGCAATGAGTTTGATTCTCTTGATTAGAGATTCAGCCAAACCATTTTGAGTATGGACGTATGGAACAGAGTGCTGAACTTCAATCCCCAGGGCCATGCAATAGTCATTGAAGGCACGTGAAGAGAATTCTGCAGCATTGTCCATGCGAATTGACTTAATTCGACTTTCTGGAAAATGGGCCTGTAACTTAATTACTTCCCTCATTATCTTGGCAAATGCATGGTTTCGTGTGGATAGAAGACACACATGTGACCATCGTGTAGATGCGTCAATCAAAACCATGAAATACCTAAACGGTCCAGATAATGGTTGGATAGGACCACAAATATCACCTTGAATGCGTTCAAGGAACTGAAGTGGTTCAGCTTGTATTTTGAGGTGCGAAGGCCTCAAAATTAGCTTTCCTGTGGCGCACGATGTGCACACAAAATCTGATGACTGAGGAAATTTTGACTGATGCAAATTGTGACCAATGGAATTGCTAGTAATTTTCCTCATCATCCCGATGCCGGGATGCCCTAGGCGATCATGCCAGGTTTGGAATGCATCAACATTCTGGAAAATTACTTTGTAAGCAACATGATCTACGGGCTTGATGTACGTATAGTACAATCCAGACGACAGAGAAGGAATTTTTTCAAGTACTTGCTTGCCATATCCGTAATCCTTTGTGAAGAGTAGATACTCCTCTTTGTTGTCCTCATGGGTTTCAATGTGAAAACCATTTTTACGGATATCTCGATAACTGATTAAGGTACGTGAAGAATCGGGATACAGCAAGGCATCCTCAATTGTCACTTGTGTACCATTTGGGAGGGTAAATATGGCACGTCCAGTACCAACAATTACCGTATCGCGTCCAGCGATAGTCAAAATATCTCCATTCATCTTTTTCAGAGTTTGGAAATACTTGAGCTCCCTCAGTATCGAGTTTGTGGTCGCACTGTCCACAAGGCATAATTCCTCTTCCATCGGATTGTTCCCGTAGAAAGCTATATATAAAAATGAAGAATTTTCAGTAAAAAAACCTTATTTAAATATATAGAATACAATCTTATTATATCAAAGTGCTGATACAATACACATGACAACAATACTTATATTCTATTACAATATCACACATGGACATAAATACATAAAACGATCACTAAGGAGATTTTGGGACTATCTAGTCGAAGTCTCCAAACATGTCCGTTGAGGCGTACTCAACCATCATGTTCTCCGTGCCCATAGGGTCCTGTGACTTCTGGAGGGTCGTAGTGCTGCTAGGTTCCGAAGGAACATCTTGCGAGCAACCAGCTCCATCGGTGTCATCCGGATGAAGATTGAAGTTGGCTTCAAACCTTTTCCCTTGAGGTCCTTTGCGTCCTTGGGATTGCTGGTAGAGAATGGCCAGATGCTTAGGGGTCTTGCACTTGTTGGTAGGATGCGTGTAGCACCCACACCTATCACAAAGCTTGGTTTTTTCAAACTTGGGCTTTGCAGTGCTTTTCCCACGGTCCGAGTTTCTAGGCTTTTTGTTCCGCTTGCGCTTTCGTTTACCATTGAACTTTGATGATTTGCCTTTGGAAGCACCATCAAAATTACGTCCATTTGCGACATTCATATGAACTTCGGGGAGAGGTTGGGAACCAACCGGGCGCTGAGAGCCATTCTTAGCAAGCAGCTCATCATGCTTTTCAGCCTGAAGTAAGATATGAATGAGGTCGGAATAGACTTGGTAGTCGTGAGCACGGTATTGCTGCTGGAGGAGCCTTTCAGATGGGAGCATAGTAGATAGAGTCTTTTCTATCTTTTCCGCATCAGTAGGTTCCTTCCCGCAAAAGCGCAATTTGGAACTTATCTTATGAACCTCATGATTGTACTCCCCAATGGACTTGAAGTCCTGGAGTCGAAGATGTGTCCAATCATGAAGTGCTTCGGGCAGGACAACTGCCTTCTGCTGTTCATACCTCGTCTTGAGGGCCTGAAACAAAGTAAATGGGGATTCCTCCTCCAAATACTCAGACTTAAGATCTGGGTGAATATGGTGCCTTATGATGTATAAGGCAGAATATTTCTGCTCATCTCTCAACGGCGTGACTCCAGCCGGGAGGGGATCCTCCGGATTCTGGATTGCACGCACTAATCCACGGGATGCAAGAGCGATCTTGATGTCCATGGCCCAAGTAGGGTAGTTGCGGCCATCTAGCTCGAGTGAATCGAACTCTTTAGCCATCGGTTACCTACATGGGTAAACCAGAGATTATTAATTTACTCACGGTAAATCAAAAACCATCATGGTTTTGTTGTAATGAATATTGCAAAATTAATGAAATTCAAGAAGTGGGCTTGAAAATCACTAGTGTAGTCTTCAAACTGTTAAGTGTGACACATTGAAGATAATCTCCAATTCGGAGTAGATCTTGCAGAACTAGAGAGTATAATCTGATGAAATCAGTAGATACTCATGTTTCTAGTACCTTATGTCATCACTTAATGAAATGTATGGGAGAGCACTTCAATAGTGATAGATAGTCTGCAATGCAGTAGATCTTTACACTATCTATTGATCCCAAAACATCAATTTGAAGAAGTCACTTTAAACTTCGCATATCAATTCGTGCTCGTATTAAGCCGAAGGCTCAATTAAGACGATGAATTGATTTATTTGCGCGAAATTGAAAATTTCATGCAAATGGTAGATGCAATTAATCTCAACATGTCGATAACATGGAAATATATACATCACATCAAATAGTGCTGGAATACATATTGTACTCTACAGATCTACAGTACCGAAGATTAGATACTGCAATAAAAACAGGTCTAAAACAGCTTTAAGTTGCTAGAACTACTGTTAAAGATGCTAAAAAGCGAAATATAAAAAGATTTTTATTTCAGCTAATGATTTAGCCCACCGGCCCAACAAAAGGAAGCAGGCAGAGCTGGCCCGATCCAGCACCGACAGGGGCGAGAGGATAAGGCGTCGAGTGGGGGGCGGTCGGGATCGTTGACCCCCGACACCCATCTCGATCCCCAGCCATGGCGCTGCCTCCAGCGCCCAGAGGCTGCTGCCTCCACCCGCCACCTGCCGCCGACGGCGCTTCAACGGCGAGAAGACGAAGTCCCCGGCGCTCCTTCATCCTCCTCAGAAGAAGACCCTCTGGAGAGGAGCGTCCCTGGCTCCACGCCATTGGAGTGGCCGTTGGGGAGGGACCTCGCCGGACTCCTCTCCCCCGGCCTACGGCCGGCACGGCTGGCCTCCAGGACGGCGGGCGGCTCGACGAACCGGAAGCCACGGGGAGGGGGCGGAGCAGCCGCTGCGAAGCCGTTGCCGAGGACGTCGCCGGCCGAGGACACCGGCACGTGCAGACGCCGCTAGACTCCGGCCCTCGACGGAGCGTTCCCGGCGCCCGCAAGCACATGCGCCGGAGTCGGAGAAGGACGCCGCAGGCCTCGCGGTGGCGAGGTCGCTGCGGGAGCCACCTCCTCGACATGGACGCCGTGCTCCGCGAGTCGCGGGCAGGCCCAGCCGTGCACAGGGCACGGCAGCGGCGGAAGTGGGGCGGCGAGCTCCGGGTCCATCTCCTCATCAGCGTGCAGGGAAGGCGCCGCCGGACCAGCAAGTATCCACGCCGGCAGGGGCTGCGCCTCCGGCATCACTAGCGGAGTTGGGAGGGCGGCCTGAGTGCCTGATGGCCCAGCGCCATCACCACCACTACCGCGACGAGGTCGTGGACCTTGGCGACGGCCGCGGCGGGCAGCGAAGCTCCGCATATAGCGGCCGTAGCGGTGGCTGTCGTGGCGGTGAAGAGCTTGATGATGGCGGCCTCGACCATTGCTGCGGAAGAGGCGGCGCTGCCCATCACGGTGGTAGCGGCGGTGGCCACCAGCACCATGCCGGCGACGCGCGTTGAAGCGGAGGCGACGGTCTTCCTGGCGAAGAAGGTGAAGAAGAAAGCCTCGGTAAGTCCTTGCCATCGTTCTTACCTTTCTTCTTCTTTGATTCTTCTTGCTCCGGCGATCGCCGGAATTGCTCTCGGGAGAGTGCTGATAACGTGTTTTGAGTGGGAATTGAGAGACAATCACAAGAGAATGAAATCTGTGTCTTTATTGATGATTGTTACAGGGTATTTATACAATCTGGAGAGGTAGCGGTTTCTGGATCGATGGCAGTGATCGTGGCGGTTCCACGATCGAAGGCGTGCACTCGTCCTGGATGGAACCGTCGGGAGCGGGGCGTTGGTTCCCAGGAGTGGGAACATATCTCCTAATTAAGTGGAGATTAACCTTAATTATCTGAGGATAATTATTCTTAACACTTTGGATTGGCTAGGGACACCTGTTGCCAAAAGAAGAGCGCTTCGTATGATCCACATAGGATGCACAAGCGAGCACGGTCCAGGGAGGCCCAAGTCAATCTACACGTAAGAGGTCGGTGCTACAAACCCATGTGCAAAAAGTTTCTAGGAATGTATACGGGTCACTCCACGATAATTGGTCTTTCTTCTTATCCAGTTTCAATGCAAGTCATTCCAACACAATTGGTGAATTGCCTCAGTTAAGTTTGTTTAGAAAAATGGAATCATTAGATCCTTTCAACATTTTTCTATAATTTTTTTTGAGTTTTTTTTTAAAGACCGTAGATGGTGGACTTCCAAAGGATTTGCGATGCTACCGCTTTAGATCCTTAGACCTTAGCCGTGCGCTCAAGCTCATTGTGTCAAGAGCCACTTCCAAAGCATGGCGAGAGAGCAGAGCTCCTTGATGAATATGTCCATATGTGATCTATATAAAAATGACAACTATATGTAAACTTTGCACGTATTAAGTTTCAAAGTTTATAACTACTCAACCTAAAAAACCGAATCTCAACCGCGAAATAGATGGACCAAAAGCTAGGAATAGTTTTGCCTCATGATGATTTTCTTTGGCGAGCATGAGCATTGCAGTATAATAGACCAAGCTTTTTATGAGACGAAGAGATAGCGGTCCCTCAAATTGCTTCGCGAGGAACACCAACGATAAACCTGAATGTAGATGCCAACCCTTCCTAGTCTACCGTGGCTGCTAGCTACCAATGGGCTGCAATGGCAGTGGGCCCGCTACCAAATGATGGGGGAGTGTTTCTCTCTGCCAGTGGAAACTACCGCGGGTTGGGTGATGGTGTCCTAGGTTTGTAGATCTAGTGATAGAAAGGGGCGCAACATCAAAAAAGGAATAGTCACTCTCGCCGGTGATGTTGGCTGGATTAGGTAGAGGGTGGTGCCGGTTGTAGATCTAGGTCTAGTTTTTGTGTATGTTTGCCCTTTGTGGCATTTGAAGGCAGGATGGTGATCTCCGGAGGTCAGATTCACCATGCCATGTGCTTGCTCTGCATTGTTGTGTCTCGTAGGTGGCAGGAGGCAGCGCATGTAGGGTGGAGAAACACATGCATCCCTCAAAATAAGGCATGCGTCAAGAGTCTCAAGCTAGGTCGTTGGGACCTCATTTGGCTTGGTGTAGTTGTTCTTCTTGTTGCGGCAGCGCTCTCATGGAGAGAGCCAAATGCTACGACTTTGAGGAGTACCGCAAGCTCCCTAAATAAGGTATGTGTTTAGAGATTAATCTATTGCGAATATCATCCTCATTTGACTCCTCCGGCTCATGGCGGGATCTTGGAGTTTGATGGTGGATTGGTTTACTCGGTACAGTGGTTTGAGTCTCTTCGTGTCGGCAAGTTGTCTTCAGAAGAGGTTATTGTCCAACCTCTCTCCTCTAATCGTAGAGGCAGTGTTGAGATGAGCTGGTGGATTAGTGGCTTCGTTTTTGGAGGAGATTTTCCATGGAGTTGTGATACCAAATCTTGAGGTGCACTCTCGGCAGCCTCAGATTGCCTACCTACCCTGATGGCCAACTAGTGCCTTGCTTCATCGGTGACGAATCCCGGCATTTCTTCAACCTCCAGGGGGAGACCCTGTGCGGAGCTCATGATGGCACTCAACATTGCCTCAGTATCAAGTGACAAAGTCCACGACGCTGGTGACGATGGGCATGACTGGAGAACCATTTCGCTCGGATGCGGTGCATTCCCGATTTTCTTTTTTGGGGGTCTTTCTTGTAAAATCTAGGGCCTAACTTGTAATTTTGGGTTTTAATGGTGTCCCTTTTTTAATCTATGCCCACTGCTTTAATAGTAATGGTATATATCAAGGACCTTTGGGGTCTCTCCTTGTTTTAAAAAAGGTTGTAGATCTAGGGCGGCGGCCCTGCAGCTCGTTGGTGAAAGGTGATGATGTGACCGCTAGGTGGCAGATGTCTTGACGGCTGTGGCATTTCATGTCCCATGCTCCTCCTTCCACGGCTTGTTCCTTGGATCACATTGGCGACCCATCTTTTCCAACATCACGTGGCGAGCCTCCGTCGAGGGATCTTGTTGGCCTGGATCCCGATGTGTGGCTCGGCTATGTTGTCCATGCTGACTACACATGGTATGGCAGTGCCACCTCCAATAATTGTCATCACAAGTCCCCGGGGTGGCTCGCGCCTCTAAGGACACCCCCTCCTGATCTGCCACAACTAGCATCTCTAATGCGGCTTTGGATGCATCATTGATGCCATAGAGGTATACTTGTTTGGGTCATCATTGACGACCTCCACCTACATAATGTCGGCACCTTGGGCCACTAGTGGAAAACAGAGAAATAGCACCGGTTCATAACCCCGATTAGCACCGGTTTTGCAACCGGTGCAACGCATCCGGGACTAAAGCCCTCCCCCTTTAGCACCGGTTGCGTTACGAACCGGTGCTAAAGGGTCTCCACGTGGCCGTGTAGACCAGCTCCGGCCGATGGACCTTTAGCACCGGTTTGTAATATGAACCGGTGCTAGAGGATGGCGACGTGGCAGCCCCTGCAGTGTTTGGCTAAAACCCTAATCCCTAGCCTTTTGAAATACGGTTTTTTCGGGTATTTGAAAAATGTTGATGCACATATAAAAGAAACCATCATATATATTACACAATATCGTCATAAATATAGAGATCGAAGCTAGTATGTGTTATCTTTTATCGTGTTTGGTCGAACATATTACATAATAGAACATTGTACACGTTCATGAATATATACAATATAATTTCAGCTACGATTTTCCAAAATCGTAATGCCGATGGTATTCACCGGTTGGTGCTATGACCTCATCAAGTAAGAATCCCGCCAGTTCCTCTTGAATTGCTCGTATACGCTCAGTTGCTAGAAGACGATCCCGCTTCAGTTCGATCTAATGTAAAGAAGGGGATCAATATATATGAATGAAGAAACTCAACATAAATGATGGTAATAAAATAAAATTGTGAATATTGTTTACGTACATCTAGTTGTTCTAGTCTTCTCTTCTCACGACAAGTCTCTCGCATGAACTCACAGACATATAATCCACATAAATTATTCCCGTCTTCTTGCTTCAAGCACTTTACGAGAATAGAGTTCAATCAAAATAATAATCAAGGATGATAATGGTATTGAAACTAGAACCAAAGAGATGCGCGGACCTAGCTAGTAGTACTTACCGGTACTTGTTTAAATTCAAGCTCATTTCTCCAGGGACCCGGTGCCTTAGCCGTGAACCGTTTCCAAGCACTGCCCGACAAAGAAAATGAATAAAGAAGTTAGTAATTACTTGATATCGGGAAATGAACGAAAGTAGCTGATATAGTGGCATGCATAATGATTGAAATTACCGCTGGAGTGTATCAATCATGTCCCCGAATGTCTCAAGGGATTTTTTTTTCGAGTCCATGACTAGTACTCGTCCTCTATCAAGTTCAATAACTAGCAGAATAAAATGATAGCTGCGCACACACATAACACACACTTAACATCGAGTAACCAAAATATATAGTAATGTGTATAAGACAGTTAACACACTCACTTGAAATTGTAAGGAAATAGTATTTTCGTCATGGTTTCTTGTTTCCTTAACGCCCATACCAAGTTATCCTCCGTGTCCTTGATATGGTTATGGAGAGTTACCTCATTCACGGTATATGGGTCAATGAACCCAATATCATAGATTTGTCCTCTTTTGCATTCGAGTTTCTTCAATCTGCATAATATAGTGAGTAAAATTATGCATGCAATAAACGAGATGAGATAAAGACTTATAGTTACAAGGAAAAATAATACTTACAAACAATAGGCACTGATCATCGATTTGTCGAGGGCATCATGATTGTATAACTGAAATAATTCAGCAAATTCGATGTTTATGTCATCGGTTCCACGAAAGTAATGCTCATCATTAATTCCTATTACGATCCAATTCTGCCCACGCTGTGAGGCTTCCAAGTACCACTTATGCAATTTTCGCATTCTTGTTGGTAGATTCGGAATCTCCTCGGGTCTGACGAGAGGGCTCCCATGCCGGTATTTGTATGCTACTACTTCAGCCGTGGGGAAATCACACCTGCTTAAGTATTGAGCAACAGACATACCTGCAGCTTCGGCCTCCTCTTTGTACAGTGCTATGATCTCTGGATCATACTGGACATCGGGAAACACTTGGAGCGGGGGGCAAGAGTTCATCTGTTCTCCGAGCTGAGGAACTGATTTACCTTTCGACCGCTTTGCTACATCTGACTTGAGAATAGTGCGGTCATAATCTGATGCAAGCCTTGGCTCGGGTTGCTGAAGGTTCTTCAACATTTTTAACACTTTTGGATCTAGAGGAGGCTGCTCGGCGGACTGCTCGGTCTTCTTTCTCTTCAAATTTTCAAAGAAGTTCTTTGATTTCTCTTGTACGTTCGCCGCATTTTCCTCCGGAGTATAGTCGTAAGGTCTCTTTGGAGGAACCTTAGCTACTCTTGGAAGGGGCTCCTGTCGACGGATCGGTGATCGGTTACTCTTGGGAGCGGCGATGGTACGCTTCTGCTTTTGGCTCTGAGCCTCAGTGGGTGGAGGTGGCGGAGACGGCTCACTAGCTGGCGAAGGCTGGTATGCTGGAGAAGGCTGATGCGGAGATGGCGGAGAAGGCTGACGCGGAGATGGCGGAGAAGGCTGATGTGGCGGTGGAGAAGGGTGACGTACTGGAGACCTTGGCGTCCAATTTGGAAGCACGATTAATTCCTTTAGCCATAGAACGGTGGTCTTCTTGGCTTCTCCCAGCTCGTACAAATCCCCTTCACCCGCAGGGTGGTCAAGCTTCAGCTGCTCAAATCCCCCCATAACTTCATCCACCCCGGCAACAGCATAGCCAGGTGGAATCGGACGGCAATGATAAGTTGAATCAGGTCCAATGGGTAAGGCATAGCCGACCGCCACCTTCATGGTTATGTTCACGACCTTCACATGTAGCTCGCAAGATGTCGACTCCGTGATATCATCCACTGGGTAGCGGATCGCCGGTTCATCATCATCCGCTGGGAGGTCCGTGGAAGCCACGCTGCTTTTCCGCTGAGATGGTGGGCCGGTAGCATCATATCCGGCTTCTATCTGTGGCTGAGATGCGGCGGTTCCTTGCTGGCTTATCCGATTTAACAAGTCTGATTGCCGCTTCAACTCTTGTTCTATCTGAGACATGCGGTCTGCTTCCCTTTCCTTTCTTCTCTGACGGCTTCTATCGGGAAATTTCTTCATTTCCACGGGAAACCCGAGTTTCCACGGTTTGGAGCCCGGAGTGGTTCGTGTTCATCCTGGGTGTTCATCATTCCCAAGGGCGCACGTGAGCTCGTCCTTCTCTCTATCGGGATGGAACCTTCCCTCTTCAACATCCTTTGATGCGCTTCTAAGGGCATCAATGGGAAGAGGGTCTTCGTCATGCTTTTTTGTATATACACACTTCCCTTCCGAGTCCAACTTCCCTCCATGCCCGTAAAACCAATCCCTTGACCAATCATTCCATTTCAATGTCTCCGGAATGATCCCTTTGGCAATTAGATCGTCCTCCATCTTCTTCCACTTAGGCTTGCCAGTCTTGTAGCCTCCTTGCCCCATAGTATGGTGATACTTGTTTTTAGCAGCATTTTTCTTATTTATTTCTGACCTTCGCTTAGCTGCCTCTGAAGTCTTGTACTCCACGAATGCGTCTCAGTGATCTTTTATCTTCTCATATTGTCCAGTGAACACCGGAGTCTTTTTTTGGTCGACAAAATCCTTGTACAATCTTTTCTTCCAGTTGTTGAATTGTATTGCCATCCTCGAAAGAGTCCACTTCTTGACTTTCCGCTCTATGATATTCAGATGACGATCATCGTCATCTGAATCCTCCTCATTTGAATCCTCCTCATTTGGATCCACCTTAGTTCGATCCACCTGTGGCGCCTCTGGTAGGGTAAAATTAACCATGAGCTTCTTCCAAAGAATATTCTTCAATCTGTTGCGGACATATTTAACTGGTTCCGTCTTTGTCTTCTTCCATTCTCGAATGGTGATCGGAATGTTGTCCCTAACAAGAACTCCGCATTGTCTTATAAATTTACTTGCGTGAGCCGCGGGAGCAATCGGTTCGCCATCTTCACTGATTTCTTCTATTCGGTACCTTTCATGTTCTTCCAACCTTCTGGCCGGACCTCTTCTATTTACAGAAGAGTTGCTCGATCCAGAGGGCTAAAAGAAGAAGGAGCGTTAATATATGTATATACACAAATCAAATAATCCAACTATACAACAAATGCTTAATTTATTATTAATACACATCTACCTCGCCGGCGCCTTCTCCCTCATCTCCGGCACCTTCTCCCTCTCCGGCACCTTCTCCTTCACCGGTGCCTCCATCCACTCCAGCACCTTCTCCCTCTCTGGCACCTTCTACTTCACCGGTGCCTCCATCCTCTCCGGCACCTTCTCCCTCATCAAAGCCATCTCTACGATTTTGTTCGTCTCCGTCACCGGAGTTGTTTAGAAACAACGAGGTGACATCGTCACAATTATCACGGATGATGTCCTCGATAATATTTTCCTGGAAGTCGTCTCTTCCGAGATCCATAGTTTCTGCAAAGAATTATTACAAATTATTATAATGATACGGAGACCAAAAAAAAGGGGGCGTTGGCCGAGCGCCGGCGCGGTGGGGGAAGATTAGGTCTTCCCTCCCCACCACGCCGGCGCCCGGCCAACGCCCCCATTTTATAACGGAACCCTAACCCTAAAATAACTAAAGTTATAAAAGACCCAAAATAACTAAAGTAATATACCTAAAATTAATCCTATAATTAATCCTATAATGAACTAACTAAAATTAATCCTCGCAAGATTCTTAAGCATAGAAAACTAGTCATGAACATACATATATACCAAAAAAAAATCATCTGAAGGACATGAAGAAATCTAGGTGGGAATGCAACTACTTTATACATGTTCTCTTAATTGTAGGTTTTGAAAACTTCATCCTTCAAAGAGGAAACAAATTAACTTTTTCCTTGTAAACATATGGTCTCAAATTTGTGCATAGTGTACTTTAAAGAAGACGTTAAGAGTCCATATTATAATATTCTATATTACAACTTAGCGGCATTATAGTGAAACTAACACATATTGAGAGAGTAATGAGTACAAAAGTTTATTATAAATCCCGACATCGAGCGAAAGTGGGCGAAACTTAGCGGCAATATGGCTACTACTCCACAGCGTACCAAGTTCTAAATTATCTATGTTGTGGGTCCCAATGCTGACACAACTTGTACTAAAATAGCTCTTTTTGCAACACTTCTCTCTCCTCCCCATCACTTTCTTTCACTGCACACACGAGAGACCATGCAAAGAACGATTTTCTAATCCCAACCAAGCATTTGGCATCGGAGCAGGAACTTGCGCCGGTTCCCTCTTTCCATATTTGGCTATATATTGTGGCTGCCCTAAGGGTGGTTCCTACCTATTTTTTTTTAGGGTTTTTCTTCTCTCTTCTTGTCTTCTATGAATTAAGGATACAATATGGTCTTATAAAAAACTTAAATATACAAGTAAAATAGTCAAAAAATATAACGAACGAAATGAATAAAATTGTTGTATGTATTACAATTTTTAGAAATGCACAACCGGTGTAGATTAAATAAGTAACTACAAGAAAATATTAAAAATCAACTAATTTTACACAAAGAAAAAAATACATAGAAAAATACCTAAAAAAATACCTAGAAATCTTGCAGGCACCACGGGCGGCGGGCGCGGACGGCGCGGGCGCGGGTGGCGCGGGTGGCGCGGCCGGGCGCGGGTGGCGCGGGCGGCGGGGCGCGCGCGGGGGTGGCACGGGCGCGGACGGCGGGCGCGGGTGGCGCGGGCGGCGGGGCGCGCGCGCGGGTGGCACGGGCGCGGGTGGCGCGGGCGCGGACGGCGGGCGCGGGTGGCGCGGCGGGCGCGGACGGCGGCGGCGACGACGGCGGCGGCGGTGGAAAAATCCGGCAGCCTGACGGCGTCCTCGAGCTCCTACGCGCGAGTCCTTAGCAGTTTCAGCGATGCGGGCAGAGGAAGAAGAAGGGAGTTATAAAGGCAGGCACCTTTAGCACCGGTTCGTGGCTTGAACCGGTGCTAAAGAGCCTTTAGCACCGGTTGAAGCCACCAACCGGTGCTAAAGGTCAGACCTTTAGCACCGATTGATGGCTTCAACCGGTGCTAAAGGGTGTTTTCTGGGAACTGCACCGCCACCCCCTTTAGCACCGGTTTGAGCCACGAACCGGTGCTAAAGGGCCATTTGAAATTTTCAGTTGTTCCCGCCAAATTCCATATTGAAGCTATCATCAACATTCCATATTTGATTTTTTATTTTCTTTTGATTAGACATATTTGATTTTATTTTTGATTAGTTATATTTGATTTTCTATTTTCTTTTGATTAGATATATTTGATTTTCTGTTTTCTTTTAATTAGTTATATTTGATTTTCTATTTTCTTGATTAGTTATATTTGATTTTCTATTTTCTTTTGATTAGTTATATTTGATTTTCTATTTTCTTTTGATTAGTTATATTTGATTTTCTATTTTCTTTTGATTAGTTATATTTGATTTTCTATTTTCTTTTGATTAGTTATATTTGATTTTCTATTTTCTTTTGATTAGATATATTTGATTTTCTTTTTGATTAGTTATATTTGATTAGTTATATTTGATTTTCTATTTTCTTTTCAGTAGTTATATTTGATTTTCTATTTTCTTTTGATTAGTTATATTTGATTTTCTATTTTCTTTTTATTAGTTATATTTGATTTTCTATTTTCTTTTGATTAGTTATATTTGATTTTCTATTTTCTTTTGATTAGATATATTTGATTTTCTTTTTGATTAGTTATATTTGATTAGTTATATTTGATTTTCTATTTTCTTTTGATTAGATATATTTGATTTTCTTTTTGATTAGTTATATTTGATTAGTTATATTTGATTTTCTATTTTCTTTTGATTAGTTATTTTGATTTTCTATTTTCTTTTGATTAGATATATTTGATTTTCTTTTTGATTAGTTATATTTGATTAGTTATATTTGATTTTCTATTTTCTTTTGATTAGTTATATTTCCGTGAGAGGAAAAGGGCGGAAAGAAAAGGGCGGAAAGAAAAAGGACGGAAAACGATTGAACAGAAAAGAAGTACATATCTCAACTGAAAATTAAGATACATGGCCAGATTAAGTCACAATCAGCCGAGCTTGTTTTTGAATGTTGGATGATTCAGTCATAGTCGTGCCTAGCCCTATAAACGTCGCCACTGTAGTCGTCGTAGTCGCCGCTGTCATCGTCGCTGGCATCGGGGTCGCGGTAGTCGAACCTCGACTGGTGAGCACGCGTGGGCTGAGAGTTAGGGTAGCGCAGGCGGGGGCCACGGTAGGCCATGACGCTCTGGAGAGTCCGGCCGCGCCACCATAGCCGACGGCCGGCCTCGTTGAAGTTCGAACGAGGCGAGCCGTCCTCCTCGTGCCTGGCAAGCGCACTCTCACGCCGATTGATGAAGAAGGCGTCCCAAGTCGGGCTGTAGTCGGGATGCCACTGAGGATTCCTCCGCTGCTCTGGCGTGAGCTCGAAGTAGTAGTGGTTTGTGATGGCCATCTGGCGCGCCACACCTACAGGGACAGGAGGGAGCGGTACGCCTCCGACGCTCAGCATCCAGCCAGTGGGGACGCGGTAGCCCGGCGGGCAGGGGTAGTTTGAGGCGCAAAGCGCCTCCGCCTCCCCGGGGGTTAGAGATACGATGGAAGCCATGGAAGAGAGTGATGAGGTTTGCAGATATGAGTCTAGATGTGATATGTAAATGGAGGCCAAGCCTACATATATATAGTGAAAAATGGCGGGAAGACGGAGGCGGGAAGTGGTCGAATGCGCGGGAAGAAAATAGGCGGGAACACAGTGGCGCGGGGAACCATCTAACCTTTAGTCCCGGCTGGTGGGTACAACCGGGACTAAAGGTGGTTTTTGTGTCATCTAACAAAACTGTCGGTGGGATAAGGACGTGTGGGTAACCTTTAGTCCCGGTTGGTGGGTGCAACCGAGACTAAAGATATCGGCAGGATAAGGACGCATGGGTGGATGCACTGCTCGGTGAGATAAGGACGCGTGGGTGGACGCACGATGCCCCTGTCGGAAAAATTTCGGCATCTTCGGAAGCTCTGCCTCGGAAAAATTTCCCTGCAAGCCCGTGAAAGACTCCATCTCCTCTAAGAATGTTGGGTAAATTATTGGGAAATCTCCCTCATACAATAACATCATTACACAAAAAATAAATGGGAAAGTGATTTCCATATTGAGATACACAAGTTATGATCCCTATATCTAGTCTTCTGAGTTTTCTTCTTGTGTTTCCCTTTCTTCTGATTTTTCGTCTTGGAGGCCATGAACCTCCCTTCGCGTATCTCCCTTGATTAGGATCGCTTCGGTCGTAACCATGGAGTATGTTCACCATTTAACGCAATGATTGGGTCAATATTCACTCTGAAGGGCGGAATTTCATCAAACTTATTATAATCTTCTGACATGTCTGTCTTATCCTCAACTCCCACGATGTTTCTTTTCCCTGAAAGAACTATGTGACGCTTTGGCTCGTCGTATGATGTATTCATTGTCTTATCTTTTCTTTTCTTTTGGTTTGGAGGACATGTCTTTCACATAGAAAACTTGAGCCACATCATTGGCTAGGACGAATGGTTCGTCTCTGTAACCAAGATTGTTGAGATCCACTGTTGTCATTCCATACAGCTGGTCAACCTTTACCCCTACTCCATCTAGCTTGACCCATTTGCACCGAAACAAAGGGACTTTAAAAGAAGGTCCATAGTCAAGTTCCCATATCTCCTCTATGTAACCATAATAGGTGTCCTTTTGCTCATTGTTGTTTGTTGCATCAATGCGGACACCACTGTTTTGGTTGGTGCTCTTTTTATCTTGGGCGATCATGTAGAATGTGTTCCCATTGATCTCGTACCCTTGGAAAGTCAATATAGTCGAAGATGGTGACCCGGCCAACAAGTATAGCTGATCTCCAACAATGTTGTCATTTATGAGATGTGTCCGGAACCAACCACCGAAAGTCGCCATATGTTTATGTGTAATCCAGGAGTCGGACTGAGCCGGGTGTTGGGAGCGTACAATATTCTTGTGTTCAATGATATACGGGGCCACCAAGGCAGAACTTTGTAGAACTGTGTAGTGTGCTTGAGTGAAAGAAATCCCGTCCATACAATACATTGATTTCTTTCCTAGCGTGCCTTTTCCACGTAGTCTCCCTTCATGCCGCGATTCAGGAACACCAATCGACTTAATGTCAGGGATAAAGTCAACACAGAACTCAATGACCTCCTCTGTTCCGTAGCCCTTGGAGATGCTTCCTTCTGGTCTAGCACGGTTATGAACATATTTCTTTAAGACTCCCATGAATCTCTCGAAGGGGAACATGTTGTGTAGAAATACAGGACCGAGAATGGCAATCTCTTCGACAAGGTGAACCAGGAGATGCGTCATAATATTAAAGAAGGATGGCGGGAACACCAACTCAAAACTAACAAGACATTGGGCCACATCCTTCCGTAACCTTGGTAGCATATCTGGATTGATTACCTTTTGAGATATTGCATTGAGGAATGCACATAGCTTAACAATGGGTACGCGAACATTTTCTGGTAGAAGCCCCCTTAATGCAACTGGAAGCAACTGCGTCATAATCACGTGACAGTCATGAGACTTCAGGTTTTGGAATTTTTTCTCTGTCATATTTATTATTCCCTTTATATTTGATGAGAAGCCAGACGGCACTTTAATACTTGAAAGGACATCAAAAAAGATTTCCTTCTCTGCTTTTGTAAGAGCGTAGCTGGCAGGACTTAAGTGACGCCCTTTATCCGTCTTGCTCTGTGGATGCATGTTGTTTGGGTCTTTCATACGTTGTTGATCCTCCCGTGCTTCTGGTGTATCTTTTGTTTTTCCATACACGCCCAGAAAGCCTAGCAGGTTCACGCAAACATTCTTCGTAACGTGCATCGCGTCGATTGAAGAGCGAACCTCTAGGTGTTTCCAATACTGAAGCTCCCAAAATATAGATTTCTTCTTCCACATGGGTGCGTGTCCGGTAGCGACGTCATTTGGAACAGATTGACCGCCAGGACCCTTTCCAAAGATTACTTCTAGGTCCCTGACCATATCAAATAAATCATCACCAGTACGGAGATCAGGCTTTTGCCGGTGATCTGCCACACCTCTAAAATGCTTGCCTTTCTTTCTTACGGAATGCGTGGTCGTAAGAAATCGACGATGCCCCAAGTACACAATCTTCTTGCATTTTTCCAAATATATAGCGTCAGTCTTATCTAAACAGTGCGTGCATGCATTGTATCCCTTGTTTGTTTGTCCTGAAAGGTTACTAAGAGCAGGCCAATCATTGATGGTTACGAAAAGCAACGCTCGTAGGTCAAACAGCTCCTGTTTGTGCTCATCCCATGCACGTACACCTGGTTTGGTCCATAACTGTAAGAGTTCATCAACTAATGGTCTTAGATACACATCAATGTCATTGCCGGGTTGCTTCGGACCTTGGATGAGCACTGGCATCATAATGAACTTCCGCTTCATGCACAACCAAGGAGGAAGGTTATAGATACATAGAGTTACAGGCCAGGTGCTATGACTGCAGCTCTGCTCCCCAAAAGGATTCATGCCATCTGTACTCAGACCAAACCTTAAGTTCCTTGCGTTGCCTGCAAAGTCCGGGTAGTCTCTCTCAATTTTTCTCCACTGCGACCCATCAGCGGGGTGTCTCAACATCGCGTCTTTCTTACGGTCTTCTTTGTGCCATCGTAACAACCTGGCATGCTCTTTGTTTCTAAACAGACGTTTCAACCGTGGTATTATAGGAGCATACCACATGACCTTGGCAGGAACCCTCTTTCTGGGGGGGCTCGCCATCAACATCACCAGGGTCATCTCGTCTGATCTTATATCGCAGTGCAGTGCATACCGGGCATGTTTCCAAATTCTCCTACTCCTCACCGCGGTAGAGGATGCAGTCATTAATGCATGCATGAATCTTCTGAACCTCTAATCCTAGAGGGCAGAGAACCTTCTTTGCTTCGTACGTACTGTCAGGCAATTCATTATCCTTTGGAAGCTTCTTCTTCATTATTTTTAGTAATTTCTCAAATCCCTTATCAGATAAACCAGTTTCTGCCTTCCATTGCAGCAACTCCAGTGTGGTACCGAGCTTTGTGTTCCCATCTTCACAGTCTGGGTACAACTTCTTTTTGTGATCCTCTAACATACCTTTTAACTTCCGCTTCTCATTCACACTTTATGCTTCTCTGTGTGCATCTACGATGGCCCGACGAAGATCATCATCAGGCTCATCTGATGCCTCTACATCTTCAGCTTCTCCTGTCCCTTCAGCTTCAGCTTCCCCCGTTGCAGTATCACCATATTCAGGGTACATATCATCATCCTCTTCTTCTTCATTGTCTTCCATTATAACCCCTCTTTCTCCGTGCTTGGTCCAACAATTATAGCTAGGCATGAAACCTTTCCGAAGCAGGTGGGCGTGAATGATTTTCCAGGAAGAGTACTCCTTCTTGTTCCCACAGTGAACACATGGACAACACATAAAACCATTCTGAATATTTGCTCGAGCCACATCGCCAAAATTACGAAGACCTTCAATGAACTCGGAAGTGCGTCGGTCACCGTACATCCATTGTCGTTCGTTCATCTGCGTCGTATAATTAGGTTTACTAATACTATTACCGAACATCATAAATAGTAAAATGATGAAACATGCATTTGTATCAATGACAAATAAAAGAATAGAGTTGCTAACCTCGATCGAGGAGGAAAGAACGAGGAGAAGACCTAAGTATCGCTCGGGCACCTCATATCATTTTTATTTTGTGTGAGCTTAAGTTGGTTCATGCTCTTAGGCATTTCATCAAACACCTCTTGTGCATAGGGGAAAAAACCAAACTAGCACACCCCCTCTCACACCTTCCAAAAGAAAAAAACAGAGGAGAAGGCTGGTGGATGGCTGTATTTATAGGCAGGACCTATAGAACCGGTCCGTATCCGAAACCGGTGCAAAAGGGTGGCTATTAGCACCGGTTCGTGCCACGAACCGGTTCGAAAGGTGTGTCGTCTGCCACGCGGCAGACGTCACACCTTTAGCACCGGTTTGTGGCACGAACCGGTGCTAAAGGTTCCTAACAAACCGGTGCTAGAGCTCCACAGGCTTAATTTAGCTCTCTGGCAACTCGAACCGTGCAAATGCCGTTTGGAGCTCAAAACGAAAGCCCTATTTTCTACTAGTGGGCATGTCTATTTTGGTACCTCCATTGTCACAATAACGAAGGTGGTGACACGGGGATTATCAAGCCAGACATGTTTGAAGAAGATTGGTTATTAGGATCTAGATGTCACTTCACTGCTCGTTATGCGCATGCAATGTAATTATATGTGGTGATGTTCATATCAAAACCATGTGTGTGACAACTGTGAGTTAGGCAATCGGCATATTGCAATAATGTTCTTGTGGTGTCTTTGAGATCATCGTGTGAGAGTTCGCGGTGAAAACTCAAGGTCCGAGCTTCATTGGTTGTAATGATAATGGTGTTCTAAATGTTTGTATATTTTTCTATAAACTTGATTAATCTTTAAAAAAATAAAGTAGTTTAACTTAACACAAAAACTAGAACTTCAGTTATTTTAAAAGGGAGTATATACAAAGGATCTGGATGATTTTGTAATTTCTGAAGGCCTGATGATGCTGTCTGTGCAACACTACTGCAACCCTGCCGGGCGACCGGAGGCCGCCTCGAGCAGTCGAGCACTACAGCTCTAAGTTAAGCGGCGACCGGCCTTGCGGCTTGCCCGTTGCGCGAGCCCGCGGCATAGCCGTAGTAGTCCGGCGTGGCGGCGAGGCTCTGCTGCGCGCGCAGCTGCTCGTAGAACCTCCTGATGAACTCGTCGGCCTCCCTGTTCACCTTCTGGTGCTCGCTTGCCGCAAACCGCGAGACGGCCACGCTCAGCTGGCCCGTCGCCGCGCCGCATCCGACGGTCCTCAGCTCTGGAGAAGGCGTCGCCACAGCCAGCGCGTCCTTGTCGTCGTCGAAGAGGTGCCCATTGTCGTTGAGCATCTCGAACACCCTGGCCATGTCAGCCGCGTCGTAGCTGCTGTAGTAGTAGCCAGCGGCCTCGTCCTCGTCACGGCGCCTCGCTGCGACGTAGCCGGAGCGAGCAGTGGCGGCGTGGCGGTGGAAGCTGACGAAGCCGCCGAGTGCCTTGCCGGCGATCCTGCCGCGGCGGAAGTCCATGGCGAGCTTACGGCCGGACGGCAGCACGCCGCGCCGCAGTATATAGAGGACAGCGCGCGCCACGCGCCACAGCCGCCGCGCCACGCTCTTTGGCTGAGCGGTTGAAGTCTTCGCGGCGACGTCCTTGCCGGCCATTGGTTTTTTTTCTTTTCGATCGCTTCGCGGGTATTGGAACTTTGGAAGTGTATGGTACTGAGTACTCACACTCGCTCTCGTAGCTGGTGACTCTCTAGGGAAGGGTAGGGGCAGGTATTTGAAGGAGAGGGCTCTGTGTCCAATACACACAAAAAAAGGGAATGGCAGCTTTCCATTATTGGTTGACGAAGGAGGTGTACCCTTTCAGGTTTGGAGCAGAAGCCTTCCTGCGACGAAACATAGCACAAAATAGGTTTGAAACTATTTTAAAATCTAATTTTTTTATGGAGCCCGTATCGGTGGCGCTACCTTACATGGTGTGGACCCACTCTAACTGGCGGATGGACCCCATGTGTCATAGATATAAGAGGGCTGCTGAGCTCCTCTCAAATCCGATGCATGCGCATGTGCGTGCGTTCGCTGCCCTGTGGGCTCGTAGGCCTGGAACCCGCTGGCAGTACTGTCCCCGCCGACATGTGGGATCGTGGACCTCGGTAGGCCCCGGTTGACCCTCAAACGGGCTTTTTTATTTTATTTTTAGATTGCACCATTGAGAATGGTTTCACACCATGTAGGGTAGCCCCGCTGTCATTGGAGCTATCCTTCGAAGCAAACAAGGCCCTAAAAACAACTAAATTTTTGAGGATAGCTCCAATTTCAAAGAAGCTACCGTATATGGTGTAGCTCCTTTCAGCATGGTGCTACCTAAAAATAAAATAAAATAAATGCCCGCCCGAGGGTCAATCGGGGCCTACCGGGTCCATGACCCCACCCATCGGTGGGGACAATACTGCTAGGGAGACCTAGGCCTTCGGGCTCACAGGACAGTGATTGCAGTGTGGTGTTGATATAGATGACCGACCAGTTGGGAACCCCAAGAGAAGGTGTGATGAGCATAGCAGCAAGTTTTCCCTCAGTAAGAAACCGAGGTTTATCGAACCAGTAGGAAAAAGCCAAACTTCAGAAGGTGATGCCTGCTAGCTTCGCGATAGCTCCGGACAATTTATAAGGTGCCTCGTCCAGGGCTTTGCTTTGCACCAGCAGCAACGTGGAACCTGCACACAACACAACCAAGAACTTTGCTCCCAACTTACGATGAGGTTGTCAATCTCACCGGTTTGCTGTAAACAAAGGAGTGAATGTATCGAGTGGAAAGTAATAGTAATATGTGAGAAAGTAAACAGTGCGAGTAAAAGTAAACAGTAATAGCAATGTAAAGGAAATTGGACCGGGGTCCACAGTTCACTAGTGGTGTCTCTCCATAAGATAAATAACAACATGCTAGGTAAACAAATTACAGTTGGGCAATTGATAGAATAAAGATAACGTGCATATGTCACGAGGATCACTATGAGATTTACTCTGGGCATTACAACAAAATACATAGACCGCCATCCAACTGCATCTATGACTAATAGTCCACTCGCGGGGATATCGTCTGAACACCCCTCGAGTATTAAGTTGCGAACAACAGATAACTGCATTAAGCGAAGTGTGTAATGTAAACAAAACAAATGTCCTTGGACACAAGAATGTTGTTTTCTCCCTAGTGGCAACAACACATCTACAACCTTAGAGGTTTCTGTCACTCCCCCAGATTAAATAGAGGCATGAACCCAACTATCGAGCATAAATACCCCCTCTTACAGTCACTAGTATCTACTCGGCCAAGATAGCTACTAACAACGGAGAGCATGCAAGATCATAAATAACATAGAGATAACATAAGATAAAATTCAGAACATCAACTTAACATAACACCAATATTCATCGGATCCCAACAAACACAACAAGTAGAATTACATAAGGATAATCTCGATCATGTAAGGAAGCTCACGAGATCTAAACATGAAGCACATGGTAGAGAAGACAACCATCTAGCTACTGCTATGGACCCATAGTCCAAGGTAGACTACTCACTCATCGCGCCGGAGGCAAACATGGCGACGAAGAAGACCTCCGGTGGCGATTCCCCTCTCCGGCAGGGTGCCGAGAAGAGCTTCTGGACCCTCCCGATCTCGGGTCGACGACGGCGGCGGATCGCGATGTGTTTCTGGAAAATTGATCGGGTCTTTAGGTTTTTCCCGTCGGGGGGTCTTTATAGGCGAAGGGGCAGCGTCAGAGGTGAGCTAGGGCGGCCTCACCCATAGGGGGTGCGGGCCAGGGGCTGGCTGCGCCGCCCTATGGTGTGGCCGGCCCGTGGCCCCCTTCATCTCCTCTTCGGACTTCTGGAAGCTTCGGTAAATATTAGGAGGTTCGGCTTTTGTTTCGTCCAATTCTGAGAATATTTCGTGTGTAACTTTTCTGAAACACAAAAATAGCAGAAAACAGGGAACTAGCACTGTGGCATCTTGTTAATAGGTTAGTTCCAGAAAATGCATAAAAACGCCACGAAGTGTAACAAAACACTAAGCAAATGGTGTAAGAACAAGCATGGAGCATAAAAAATTATAGATACGTTTGAGACGTATGAAGCAGCGAACATGCGCACATGCATGCACCGGACCTGAGAGGAGCTCAGCAGCCCTCTCAGACCGGGGCTTATATGCTGGTCTCCGCCCGCCTCAGCTTCCGAGGTGGGACTAAAAAGTCCCACCCAGAGCAGTCACCGCGCGGCGCACTAATGGACCGGCCCATTAATATGGTAGTGTCATTGTGAATGGAGCTACCGTATGCTCTTGAAACCATTGTGAATGGAGCTACTCTCTTGTACCTATGACACGTGGGGTCCATCCCTGCCATGTTGGCAAAGGTGTAATGCCAGTCGGAGTGGATCCAAACCATGTAGGGTAGCGCCATCTGTACAAGCTCCACAAAAAAGGGTTAGTTTTTAAAATAGTTTTAAACTAGGTTTATTTTGTGCTGAACTTTCAGACAAAGGTTAAATTTGTCCATTTCATCCCTTCCTACATAGAAAATACTCCATGATGCATGGAACAAATGTCGATTTGCTAAACATGTGGGAGAAAGGCATGAGGCACCTTCATTGTTCATCTCTAGCATCAGAATCCTTAGGGCATTTCCAGCGTGCTGACGCAAACTGTTCGTGCGTGTTTCAAACTAGTCCGACTGGACCGGCGCGTCGGTTGCGCCCTCCTGATGACCCACAAGTATAGGGGGTGTATCGTAGTACTTTCGATAAATAAGAGTGTTGAACCCAACGAGGAGCAGAAGGTGTTGATGAGTGGTTTTGATCAAGGATTCACTGTAAATACTAGCAAACAGGTTTTCAGGGGTATTTGGTAATACAAGTAAATAAAGTGCGAGTAAATAAAAGATAGTAGTAACAATTGCAGCAAGTGGCCCAATCCTTTCTTCAGCAAAGGACAAGCCGGTTGTGTAACTTATAATAACCAAATGTTCTCGAGGACACACGGGAGTTTCTGTCAAGAGCTTTCGCTTCATAAAGCCAATAGTCTTTATTGGTTTGATAGGTGTTATGGGGGTGAACCTGTGCTAGCGCACTACCCTTACTAGGATAAATACACACTTGTGATTATACCCACCTGCAAGCATCCGCAAATACAAGAAAGTAATTAAGATAAATCTAACCACAGCCTTAAACTCTAAGATCCTACGCTCCCTGGTGCAACGGTTTCCCAATGGAGGTTTAGGTTTCTGTCACTCCAGCAACCCCATAATTGGTAGCCAAATACACAATGCATCTCACTAGGCCCATAAATGGTGAAGTATCATGTAGTCGACGTTCACATGACACCACTAGTGAATTAGCACCACAACAATATCAAACCATTAAATATTTCTCAACAATAATTCACTACTAACATCTTGACTTCTCCCATGTCCTCAAGAACTAAACGAACTACTCACAAGACATCATATGGATCATGATCAGAGGTGAAATAATGGTAAATAACAATCTGAACATAAACCTTAATTCAACGGTTCCACTCAATAGCATCAACTACAAGAGTAATCAACACTGGGAAAGTTTCCCCTATGAATATAACAAGATCCAACTCAAGATGTTACAGCGGGATGGCGTGGTGATGATGGAGATGAAGGTGCTGGTGATGGAGATGATAATGATGATGATCCCGATGAAGTTCGGTGCGATGGTGATGACGATGGCGACGATCTCCCCTCTCCGGGAAGGAATTTCCCTGGCAGATTTCTGCCTGCCGGAGAGCTTTTCTCTCTCTGGTGTTTTCCGCCCCGCAGAGGCGGCGGTGTCTAACTCTGAGCCCCCCTTGACTTAGGTTTTCGGGGAAGATGAAGTACGCGAAGGGGCGAGACCAGAAGTGGGCCAGGGTGGCCTCACACAGGGCTGGCGCGGCCAGGGGTCAGGCCACGCCACCCTAGCGTGAGGGCCCCTCCTGGCTCCTCTCGACTCCTCCTTCTGGCTTCCTGAGTCTTCTGGGAAAATATAATTTCCTGGCATTTTTCTGGAATTTTCCTGATCTTCAAAATATGGTCCCTTGATGGTCCTTTTTCCAGCAGAATCCTGACTCCGGCAGCAAATCCTCCAATGATCATCAAACATGTGAAAACAAGGGAAATAACATAAGTATCAACTCTAAATGTGAAATATATCAATGAATAACAGTAAATTATGATACAAAATAGTGATGCAAAATGGACGTATCAACCCCCCCCCCCCAAGCTTAGACCTCGCTTGTCCCCAAGCGAAAACTAAACTCGGTAAACAAGACCACAGGTTTATGGAGTGAAGTGTCGATAATCAAAATACGGACAAGAAGCATCACATTCACCAAGGCACAAATTATAATAGACAGCAACTTCCCTTTATAAGATATAGACTTGCAATAGGTAAAAGGGAATCACATGTAAAGATGCACAAGGTAAACTATAATTGGCAATGGCAAACCTTAGTTCTTGGTCAAAGAATGATGAACAAGCTATTCTTTCTTTTAAACTAAGCCTTTTAAAACAGAGCTAATATAGCAAAGACCATATGCTCAACAAAATAAACTTTTGCATTCATAGAAAGCTTTCAAAGATATATTCTTTCAGACAAAAGCATTGTACAAAACAAGGAAGATAGTAAACATGATTAAATGAATCAACATATGGATGAGTGAAACATAACAACTCAAATGCTTGCTTGAGATAGAGGGGAATAGGTTGACTCAACATAAAAGTAAAAGATAGGCCCTTCGCAGAGGGAAGCAGGGATTAAACATGTGCTAGAGCTTTTCATTTGCAAAACAGAGGTAAAAAGTTATTTTCAGAGGTGGTTGCTTTTGTCAACGACTAGCAACGGAGTTCTTGATATTTTCCATACTAAACAAGTGAGAGCGGTTCCGAGATGTTTGATTAATTAGCACATTGGTGCTCTTTTATAGCTTTGCACTCCTCCCCACCTTTTCCTTTCTCAAACCATGGCTAACCGATTCCATCGGGTGCCGACCAACTTTCACATACCATGGATGAGTGCTCTTTTCTTTCTTTTATTTTTAAGATTATAATGGTCTAACCAGCTCCCTTACAAAATTAATGACGAGCAGATGAAGCTGCCTAGTCGAGGGGTACTTAATTTAGTATGGAAGATAACAAACCCATCCACTGCGTCCTCATGAACTAAAAACAGTGGCACAAAATGAGGAGTGTTTGAAGGTTTTTGAAAGGTAGCACATGAAAATTTACTTGGAATGGCTTGAAATACCATGCATAGGAATTTATAGTGGACTCTTTGGAAGTGACTTGGCTTTGGGATTTGGATGCACGAGAAGTATTTCCTCTCAGTACAGGTTTTTGGCTAGCAAGGCTGGGTAGCAAGTATAAGAGTTGCATGAAACAGACAAACATACATATAATAAGAACAATCATGCAAACTCCCTTGAAGGCACAACGATTTTGACTTTAGGAATAACAATGCTTATAAGCCAAACATGAAGGATACACTGAAGTGATGTAACTACAAGCACTTCTTTATTCTTTTCTACTCAAACCTCAAGGTAAAGTTGCTACTGACCAAGCTAGGTTTGCCAAAACCAACTAAATTTACGCATGCTCCCAAAGTGATACCAATACCAATCAACAAGACTAGTCATACAAGAGAGATTGCAAACTAACATAAAGTGTGCGGAAAGTAAACGATAAAACTTCTCATTAATATTTTATTACCGCAACTCACACCAAGGGATACATAGATAACCAACTAAGGTGGATACTTCCAAACTGCAAACTATTCTATAAGATAACTTCTCTATTCATGATATGACTCTACTTGAAAAGTAAATGAGCAAAAGGTAATGATGTGATACCGCGGCACTCCCCCAAGCTTGGAACAAGCCAAGGGGATGCCTATACCGATGACGAATTACTCCTTGGGTGGTATTGGTAGCAGCCTTGGATTAATAAAATATTCCAGCAATCTGCGAAGCCTGATATTCTCTTCTTGAAGCATCTCTACCTCCCTCTTCAAGGATAGATATTGAGTGCAAAACTCATTGGTGACCAGCATTCCCTCTTCTATCACGGGCATGGAGTTAAGATCCAAAACATGATATGTTGGCCCCTGCAGATCATGAGAAAAGATACGTCTAGCTTTCGTTGGTCCTTCAAAAGCAGGGTTCTTTGGCCTTGCTCTTCTTGAACCTTGCTCCTCCTTCCACTTTTGGCGCTGGTGATTATTGAAAGGATCGGTACGGGCGACTAGAGGGGGGGTGGATAGGCGCTAAGTCAATTTTTAATCTTTTTAAATTTAAGGCTTGACACAAAGTAAATTCACTAGATGTGCAACTAGGTGAATTTCCTATAAGTGGCAAGCATGCAAGTAAACAAGTAACTAGCAAGATACAAGTAAGGGAAAGAAATAACCGAAGAGTGGAGACCGGAGACACAAGGATGTATTCCCGTAGTTCCTTCCTTTTGAGGGGAAGTACGTCTACGTTGGAGAGGTGTGGTGACACGGAGTCGACCAACGCCACAAAGGCTCACCTTGTTCTCCGGTGAGCAAGCCACGGAGGCTAGCTCGTTTCCACTAAGCGGTGGTATTGGGGGAACCACGAATCCCTTACACGGAGCTTGGGGCACAACTCCACAACTCAATTGGAGGCTCCCAAGAAAGCCACGGAGGCAAGAATCACCACAAAGACAAGTCAATCAATCAATTACAACACCTAGGGTCACAAGATCCCCAAGGTGCAAATCCTCCAAGCAAATGGAGGTGGAAATGAAATTCCTTCGGTGAAGATGTAGATCGGTGCCTCCTCCTTCAATCCTCCAAAGATCAAGAGCTTTGGTTGGCTAGAAGGGGAGATCTATGGAATTTGGTGTTTTTCCAATGGGGGTAGGTGAGAGCTTCAAAGATGAACAATGGTTGGTGAAGTTCTAACCCTACCCCAGCTAGGAGAAGGGGTATTTATAGGTAGGTGGGAATCTGGCCGTTGAGGAAGCACACAGCAGCAATCCCAGCGATAAGTCCGGCGGCGCCGGGCCCTGGGCCGGACGCCCCGGCGGTGCGTCCGGCGGGACCGGACTTCTCGCCGGATGTCCGGCGGCTCCGCCGGGCGGATTCGGCGCCCCGCCGAAACGCCAACCAGAATACCAATCCGTCGGCCCCACCGGGTTGGTCCGGTCTGCCGCCGGGTGGTCCGGTCTGGGGCCGGCCAGACCACTTTAGGCCACATTTCGGCAGGCGATTCCACCATCTTTCTTTTTATGCATTAGAACCCCTTCACCTGTGAATTTAAACCTGTATGCATATAATTCAAATATTAGTTCACACAAAACATAGTCATGTCATTGTAAATCAAAAAAGTAGAAAGGGACAAATGTCCTTTCAATCTCCCCCTTTTTGATTTACGATGACAAACTATGTTAGAGTCTCATAGGAGAAACAAAACATGGTAACTAGTGAATGGTGAGAGTGCTCCCCCATAACATATGCACATGGTAGAATTTGCTTCTGGAATGCAAAGTGCAAAAATTAGATTATAGGGAGCTCCCCCATCATCAATAGGAACCAAGCATAGCATGGACAAGATAATATCATGGATAGATAATAATATAGCAAGCATAGGCATATCCAACCATAAACATAAAGTGCATAGTGCATAATTAAAGTACACACTTGTCCACACATGATAAGGTTCCACGGAGTTTGAGAACGAAATGGCAAATAAAACGCAAATGGACACAAGCCACTTAAGAACCAAGGAAAATGAAAGCGAGGCTTGTGTCATGCGACGTTATTCCTAGAGACTCTACACTCTTCTCCCCCTTTGGCATCGAAACACCAAAAAGGGACAAGAGAGTAGACGATGCTAGCGCTCAAAAATCTTCACTGGGGGCAGGAGAACCCTCCGGATCATCCTCTCCATGAGCACCTTCTTCTTCATCAGCATCTTCTGGCTCAGAGGGTGGCTCAAAGTCTTCAAAGTTTTCAATACCAGCAAACATGTCATCATCAAGAGGCGGCATGACATAGTTGACATACGGGACCGGATCCAACTCATGTCCAACGGGGGGAACAGCACTGCCCCTAACAGCCAAGAACTCATTCTGCCTCCTCCGGGTCTCCTGACTCATCTCCATGCTCCTATGAGCCACATCATAAGAGCTGTGACACATCTCCCACAAGTTCTTGAAGAACGCAGCAACACCCTTCTTGCGAGAGGGCCTAGGGTGGCGATGGCGACGACGGTGACTAGTTCCAGAACCAGAGGGACGGTGAGGATCAGGAGCATCCATGGTGGGACCTCTAGACCTGGTACGGAGCAAACTGGGAGCCTCTTCAAAACCACCCTGGAAACCCACTGAGAAAGTCTCCATCTCCACAACCTGTCCACGCACCAGAGCAGTCTGAGCCCGGGGCTGCCTGTTGATCAAACGCTGCACAAACTGACAGTAGTTGGGAGTCATACGCTTGAGAGCGGATCTCTTCATTTCCTGAAAAATGAAGTCACAACCATCGATCTTCCGAAGCTTGTCGGGCTGGCAATAGTACAGCAAGTTCCTGTGATAGCCCCTGACACTAGCATCATCTCCAGCCTTACTTATCAGATTCTGACGGAAGAGCTTGGCAAGAGCATTGTAGTAGTAGTACATCCCTGAAATGGCAGGAGCAGGGAGGGATGGCTCATCTGGATAGCAAATGCGAGAGATCTTCTCTACGGTAAAGGGCGTCTCGGAGTGAATCTTGAAACCTCCAGCCCTACCACCACCATAGCCCAGAGCATCACAGAAATCAGCAAAAGTGGCAGTGAACACATCCTGGCCAGTCATCCAAGAGAAGGACTCCGCTGGGTCATTATGAAAGAACACAGTGCAGCAGAACTGACGGACCACCAAAGGCTGAATAGACTCAGAGAGGGTGACAAGGTCCAAAATATCCATCTTGAGAAGAGCCTCATTGATGTAGCGAAAATCCCTGGAGGCATAGTGCTGAAAGTGCTCGACATTGAGGGATTTAGGCACCACATAGAATCCACTCTTCATGTGCTCAGATGCATCATAGTAATCATCCCACATAGCACGCTGAGAATCAGTCCAGAACCTCTTGTCAGAGCCAGTGTACTGCCTCTCATGAAAGCGGTACGGGTTAGCAAGGCGAAGTTTACGCCAAATGCTGATATTGGCTGTACCCAAGTTCCCTTCAATCTCCTGCTCCTTCTCCACATCCACCGGGCCACGAGCCCCCTTTCCCTTCCGGGGAGGATGAGGGCCACGAGAGTAAACAAGCTTGGACTTCGTACGCTGCCCTGGCGCTGCAGAACTGCCACCTTCAGCTGCGGTCTTCCCTGTCTGACGAGTACGGCGCGAAGACTGCCCCTCAACCTCATCAATCTTCCTCTTCTTGGCTTCAAAGGCGCGAAGCTCTTCTGCGGTTTCAATCCGGTAATCACTGTCCTCAGTCGAGAAAGAGTCTGAAAACGCAAGCAAAGCAAAGCAACACCAGATAAAGATACATGTCACGAAAAAGGAACTCAAGGTCAGAAGAAACAAGTGCAAGATGGAAAGCCGGTTTGACAGTGGTTCGGTGCCAGGTCCGGCGGGAGCAGGCCGTAGGCCGGACGGTCCGGCGGGCCGCCGGGCCATTCCGGCGACACCACCGAACTGGCTTTCAGAACACCAATTCGGCGGGTCCGCCGAAACGGTCCGGCCGGCCGCCGGGCGGTCCGGCGCCAGGTCCGGTGGCCGCCGGAAAAATCGCCGAACACACACTTTCCAACCTCCTTCCATCATGACTCAAAGAAAACTTGTTTCTACCAACCTTAGGTAAACATGGATGCCTAGGAACAAAGACTAGCCCAACAAAGAACGAGACCCTAAGGGATCAATCCCTAGACAAATGAATCTAACCCTAGATACACACACTAGATCTACTCATACTAGAGCATGAACAAAAGGAGTGTGAGGCAAGGGCTAGAGGAAGGAGAGAAAACGAGGGAGTTACCCAAAGACATGGTGCACAAGAAGATGGGGAAAACTCCCGATCTCCCAATGCGGTTGACGAAACACGAAGATCTTCGGAGGAAAGCTTCAAAACACCCCGATCTACACCCGATCTAAATTTGGAAGGGATTGGTTGGGTGGAGAGGCTAGGGGGAGGAGAAGCTTGATGGGGCGGCGGCAATGGAGTTGGGGGCGGGCGTGGGGAGGGAGGAAAGTGGGAGAAAACTGCACAGGAAACCCTCCCCACGAATTTATATAGGCTGCCAGTCCGGCGGTAAGTCCGGCGGGACCGGGCCATTCGCCGGGCGGTCCAGCGGGCCGCCGGGCCATTCCGGCGAGCTCGCCGAACTGGTATACTGGATGCCAGTTCGGCGGGGCCGCCGAGATGGTCCGGTGGGCCGCCGGGCAGTCCGGCGACAGGTCCGGCGACCGCCGGGCAGGCCGCCGAAACACCTTTTGGACTAGAAAAGTTTTGACGATTTTCGATATGTGACATGTATCAATAAGAAAAGCATGGTGTGCGGAAGAAATCAACAGCCATCAAACTTGTTTGCAAGAAAATCAACTTGAGATTACATGCCTTCCAAAGAAGAGCAACAACAAAAACGAGATTTGAAGACATGCAATGGTGGGGGATTTCTCCTCCTATGTGTGATCACCAATGTCGTGACACCGCGAAGAGACATGCTTGGGCTCAAATGACATTAGTGATCTTATGATGTCGCACGCTTGAGTATGCATCGTGCCATTAATTGACACGATGACTATCCTCAACTATGCGCATCTAGACTAGAACAACACACTATAATATGGGAATGAGTGCACACGATCAAGCCACATTGCAAGAGTCTACGATATTCAATTCATGCCTCAACTCTCGGAATCTTGCTTCATCAAGAGGCTTCGTGAAAATGTCGGCGAGTTGGTCTTGTGTACCTACATAAGATAGGTTAATCTCACCTCGGTTGACATGGTCACGGATGAAGTGGTGGCGGATCTCGATGTGCTTGGTCTTGTTATGTTGAACCGGATTATGAGCGATCTTGATGGCACTCTCATTGTCACACAAGAGTGGCACCTTGTCGAAGTGAATACCATAATCCTCCATGGTTTGCCTCATCCAAAGAAGTTGAGCACAACAACTCGCGGCCGCCACATACTCGGCTTCGGCGGTGGAGAGAGACACACAATTTTGCTTCTTAGAAGACCAACTAACCAAAGACCTACCAAGAAATTGGCAAGCCCCGGAAGTTGACTTCCTATCCACTTTGTCTCCCGCCCAATCCGAGTCCGAGTACCCTACAAGCTCAAAGCTTGCTCCCTTCGGGTACCAAAGGCCAAAAGATGGGGTATCAATCAAATATCGAAAGACTCTTTTGACCGCCATTAAATGGCTTTCCTTAGGGGCGGCTTGATATCGTGCACACATTCCCACACTAAGCATGATATCCGGTCTAGATGCACAAAGATAGAGCAAGGACCCAATCATAGAGCGATAAAGTTTTTGATCCACTTCTTTACCATTAGGATCGAGATCAAGAGTAACCTTTGTAGGCATGGGAGTCTTGGCTCCCTTCACTCCGGTGTCCATCTTGAACTTTTTGAGCATGTCTTGGGTGTACTTGGCTTGATTGATGAAGGTGCCACCCTTCAATTGCTTTATCTCAAAGCCAAGAAAGAATTTCAACTCTCCCATCATAGACATCTCAAATTTATCTGTCATTAGTCTTGCAAATTCATCATTGAAAGATTTGTTAGAAGAACCAAAAATAATATCATCTACATAAAGTTGGCATATGAAAAGCTCCCCGTTTACTTTCTTAGTAAAAAGAGTGGGATCAATGAGGCCTATCTCAAATCCACGGTCTACAAGAAGCTCTCTAAGATGCTCGTACCACGCACGTGGGGCTTGTTTAAGGCCATAGAGTGCCTTATCGAGCTTGTAGACATGGTTCGGAAAGTTAGGATCCTCAAAACCCGGGGGTTGCTTTACAAACACTAACTCATGCAAAGGACCATTTAAGAAAGCACTTTTCACATCCATTTGTTGCAACTTAAAATTATGATGTGATGCATAAGCAAGAAGGATACGAATGGACTCAAGGCGAGCCACGGGTGCAAAGGTCTCTCCATAGTTGATGCCTTCAATTTGAGAGTATCCTTGAGCAACCAACCGAGCCTTGTTCCTCACAACAATTCCATTTGCATCTTGCTTGTTCTTGAAGATCCACTTGGTTCCAATGACATTGCGGCAATCCTTGGGCTTCTCTACTAATGACCAAACTTTGTTGCGCTCGAAGTTATTGAGTTCTTCATGCATGGCTTCTACCCAATCCGGGTCTTCAAGCGCTTCAAACACCTTTTGAGGTTCCACACAAGAGATATAGGCATGGTGGTTACTAAAGTTTGCCAATTGCCTCCTTGTGGACACCCCTTTCCTTACACTTCCAATCACATTCTCCAAGGTGTGGCTACCTCTTTGGAGAGTTGTTGCTATCTTCATGGCACGGCGAGCTTGAGCTTCTTCAAGAGATTCTTGAGAGGCCACTTGGTCATCACCACGGTTTTGGTCCTCGCCTTGACCTTCAAACCGAGCATGCTCATCATCTTGAGCTTGCTCAATGTCTTGAACTTTATCTTGATCACCACTTGGTGAGAAATCACCATCATGCTCATGGTCTTGATCTTGATCATGCTCACATGGTTGAGGGGCTTGAGTTTGTCTTTGGCTAGCATCAAAGGGACCTTGAGGAGCTTGTTGTGTTTGAGAGGGTGAAGGCTCCACTTGAGTAGAGCATAGTCCTTCTCCTTCTGCCAAAAGGTGTCCCTCAACGGGTATGAGATGTCCCACACCCATTCTTCTTATGGCAAGAGGAGGTATTTCGTCACCTACATCAAAAACACCACGTTGCTCCACACGGGAGCCGTCATTCTCGTCGAACCTCACGTTAGAAACTTCAACAACTCGAGCGGAGAGTTTGTCAAAGATTCTAAAAGCGTGAGATTCGGCGGCATAGCCAACAAAGGTACCCTCAAGAGCTTTTGAATCAAATTTGGACAAATGGACACCTTTCTTAAGATAGAAGCACTTACAACCGAATACCCGGAAGTACTTGATATTAGGCTTCTTACCAATGAGGATTTCATAAGGAGTCTTGTTCAAGCCCTTGCGGAGATATAACCGGTTTGATGCATGACATGCGGTATTAATGGCTTCGGCCCAAAAGTTATACGGAGACTTGAATTCCGCTAACATGGTCCTAGCCATATCAATAAGAGTCCGGTTCTTCCGCTCGGCTACACCATTTTGTTGAGGAGTATAGGGAGATGAGTATTGATGACGGATCCCCTCCTCACTGAGAAAATCATTCAAGGTGTAGTTCTTGAACTCGGTGCCATTGTCACTTCGGATCATCAATATGTCTTGACCATATTGGCGTTGCACTTCATTTGTGAAGTCTTTGACGGTTTGTTGAGTCTCACTCTTGTGTGCAAAGAAAAAGACCCAAGTATATCTTGAATAGTCATCGACAATCACCAAGCAATACTTCTTTCCTCCAAGACTTTCATAAGAGGGAGGGCCGAAGAGATCCATGTGAAGGAGCTCTAGGACCCTCTTAGATGAAATGATGGTCTTGCTAGGATGAGGAAGTTCATGCATCTTTCCTTCAATGCAAGCTCTACACACACGATCTTTTGAAAATGTTAGATCGGTTAGTCCTAGGATGTGGTTGCCTTTGTGGAGACTTTGCAAAGTTCTCATATTGACGTGGCCTAGCCGGCGATGCCAAAGCCATCCCACATCAACTTTAGCCATGAGGCATGTCGCGGCTTTAGTGACCTCCTTCGAGAAGTCGATCACATATAAGCCATTTTCGACATGCCCTACATGAGCTACATTAAGAGACTTGCTCCACAAAAGAACTACAATCCCAACATCAAAGAAAGTTGCAAAGCCCATATTAGCAAGTTGAGCAACGGAAAGAAGATTATATGAAAGGGACTCAACAAGCATGACATCTTCCACGGTAACATTGTGAGAGACAACAACCTTGCCGAGACCCAATACCTTTGATCTAGAAGAATCCCCATAGGTGACGTAGCCCGCATTGGATGAACCGGTGCGAAGCTCCTTCACCATTTCTTTGCTCCCGGTCATATGATTGGTAGCACCACTATCAATTATCCATTGACCACCACCGGAAGCAAAGCCCTACAAGAAATCAAGTCTTGGCTTTAGGTCCCCATTTCTCAATGGGTCCTTTCTTGTTAGTGACAAGGGTCTTGGGAACCCAAATAGACCATGCAACATATTCATTTGATGAACCAACAAATTTAGCATAAACATGTCCATCTTGTGCACGGCAAAGAACATAGGAAGGATTATATTTTCCCGCAAAGTTATTATGGTTGGGCATAGCCTTTTTGCCATTCCCAATAACTTCCCTCACCTCCTCCTCAAAAACATTACCATTCTCATCATAGCATATTTCACTAGGAACATGCTTCTTTAATGAGGGAGGAGGCGCGGGGACATTCTTCTTCTTCTTCTTCTTGTTCTTCTTCTTCTTGTTCTTCTTGGACTTGGATGTAAATCCAAGTCCCGTCTTGTCACCATGTTGCTTTTGAGCATTCAAAAGTTCATCAAGCATCTCGTCTCCCTTTAGGGGGGCTTTCTCACAAGGGGGGTTAGTTGAGCATGAACTTGCAACAAAAGTGCTACAAAGAGACTTGCTTGCTTCATTAGCGATTATAAGATTTAGTTTCTCATTTTGCAACCTAAGTTCATTAGCAACGGATTGAGCAATGTCACGATCACTTTTAAGTTTGGCAATATCCAAATTGTGAGATTCTTCAAGACCCAACATGGATGTCTCAAGTGACATCCTTATGTCTTGCTCTTCCTCAAGAGATTGAGTAAGAGAAGCAATTTCGTCGGCATAGTCACGAGCATGCCCCTCAAGTTCAAAAATGCGTTCATCATTTTTATCATTTACTTGGATGGCTTCATTAAGTTGATCTAGGAGAATCTCAAAGCGAGCTTTGGTCTCCCCATGCAAGGTTGACATAAACATGTCCATTTCATTTAGATCATCATTTTCACCAACTCGTTCAACACAATCCATCAAAGATAAGCTTTTAGGTATGATGGGTGTGAGAGGCGGTGATACCTTTGTAGCGTGAGCCATGAGACAAGTTGCATTGTGGTTGGAGCGCTTTGATTCATTTGCGGAAGCGAATAGAGATGATGCGGGGGTAGGATGGGCAATGGCGATGGCGGCCCTTCCTATTTCCTCCTTATCACTTGCATCATCCTCGGAGAGGTACTCTTCTTGAGTTATCAAAGCGTGAGTTGGGAGGACTCTCTTCTTGTCGGAGTTTCTAGGGTAAGATTTGGACTTCATTTCCTTGCGGACAAGTCTTCCATTGTGATCTTCAACCCTTTCATAAGGACACTCCGCAATAAAGTGGTTAGTGTTACCACAATTGTAGCAAGTCCTCACTCTACTTGTAGCCTTGGGCTTGGAGGGGCTAGATGACTTCCACTTCTTCATGAATGCCCTTTGAGCAAGAGCCATATGCTCGGCATGAGCATACTTCATGTCCTCGGGGCTTCCACCCAATACTTCTTCCTCTTCCAACAAGCTTTCTTCTTCATGATAGGTGACTTTGGCCTTCAAAGCGAGGTTGGGAGAACGCACACCACGTGCACGAGCAAGAGCATCATCCGCATTCTTCTCGGAGATCTTCCTTGCCATCATCTCTTGCAAAATGTCATGAGCGGACATCGTCCGGAAATTTGCATTTCCCTTGATGGAGTTCACGGTTTCCCTATGGAAGGGCAAGAGAGCTTGAATGAACTTCCTCTTCATCCATCTCCAATCACATTGGGTGGAGCCAAGATCCGTTAGCTTCACTTGGAGTGACGAGAGACGCCTATGGAGTTCTTCGGGAGTTTCACCATCAAGCATGGCAAAGTTGTCCGCTTCATTGGAGGCTTCATCAAACTTGGATTCTTGAATACTCTCATTCCCAATGAAGAGGTTGGTGAGAATATCCCAAGCTTCTTTGGCGGAGGTGATGTTGCGGACGAACGCCTTGTCCTTCTCGGTAAGCGACATGTGAATGAGATGCAAGGCGGAGGCATTGAGTTGCTTGTCAATTTGCTCCCAAGGTAGCAAGTTGGTCAAATCCTTGGAAGTTGGATGAAAACCCTGCTCAATGATCCTCCAAAGCTCAATAGACACAAAGTTTATGTGAGAGCGCATGTTATCTTGCCAATTGGCAAAGCTAGAAGCATCAAGTGGTGGCGGTGGACCGCAAGAAGCAAGGTGTGGCATTTGAAGATGTCTTCCGGAGACATAGCTCGTGGGATGTGGAATTCCCGGACTATGCCCCCGAGAGGTGTCATCTTTGTTGGGGGAGTCATCTACCTTGGGGTGTTCCTCTCTGCCCTCATCCCCATCCTCATCCGGATTATCCTCGTTTAAGCCGGGCTTACCCGAGGAATCAACCGGGGTCGGTGGAGTGGTACTAGACGTTCCACTCACGAGGGTGTCAAGTTGAGATTTTTGGCTTTCCATGGCTGCCATCATAGCATCCATACGTGCCATTATATTATTTAGATCCCCCTTAGTGGCGGGTTCCTCTTCGCCCATGACCTCTTAGGCGGTTAAGCCCAATCAAAGAGCACTAGGCTCTGATACCAATTGAAAGGATCGGTATGGGCGACTAGAGGGGGGGTGGATAGGTGCTAAGTCAATTTTTAATCTTTTTAAATTTAAGGCTTGACACAAAGTAAATTCACTAGATGTGCAACTAGGTGAATTTCCTATAAGTGGCAAGCATGCAAGTAAACAAGTAACTAGCAAGATACAAGTAAGGGAAAGAAATAACCGAAGAGTGGAGACCGGAGACACAAGGATGTATTCCCGTAGTTCCTTCCTTTTGAGGGGAAGTACGTCTACGTTGGAGAGGTGTGGTGACACGGAGTCGACCAACGCCACAAAGGCTCACCTTGTTCTCCGGTGAGCAAGCCACGGAGGCTAGCTCGTTTCCACTAAGCGGTGGTATTGGGGGAACCACGAATCCCTTACACGGAGCTTGGGGCACAACTCCACAACTCAATTGGAGGCTCCCAAGAAAGCCACGGAGGCAAGAATCACCACAAAGACAAGTCAATCAATCAATTACAACACCTAGGGTCACAAGATCCCCAAGGTGCAAATCCTCCAAGCAAATGGAGGTGGAAATGAAATTCCTTCGGTGAAGATGTAGATCGGTGCCTCCTCCTTCAATCCTCCAAAGATCAAGAGCTTTGGTTGGCTAGAAGGGGAGATCTATGGAATTTGGTGTTTTTCCAATGGGGGTAGGTGAGAGCTTCAAAGATGAACAATGGTTGGTGAAGTTCTAACCCTACCCCAGCTAGGAGAAGGGGTATTTATAGGTAGGTGGGAATCTGGCCGTTGAGGAAGCACACAGCAGCAATCCCGGCGATAAGTCCGGCGGCGCCGGGCCCTGGGCCGGACACCCTGGCGGTGCGTCCGGCGGGACCGGACTTCTCGCCGGATGTCCGGCGGCTCCGCCGGGCGGATCCGGCGCCCCGCCGAAACGCCAACCAGAATACCAATCCGGCGGCCCCGCCGGGTTGGTCCGGTCTGCCGCCGGGTGGCCCGGTCTGGGGCCGGCCAGACCACTTTAGGCCACATTTCGGCAGGCGATTCCACCATCTTTCTTTTTATGCATTAGAACCCCTTCACCTGTGAACTTAAACCTGTATGCATATAATTCAAATATTAGTTCACACAAAACATAGTCATGTCATTGTAAATCAAAAAAGTAGAAAGGGACAAATGTCCTTTCAATTATCTACCCAGGGTCCTTTGCCCTTGTTGTCACTTGAAGAGGCCATGGCTCCCCCAAGCTTAAGATCAACTCCTGACAGAAACAGCTCGAAACAAAACACGATGAGAAAATGATATACAGACCTCGGGGACTCCGGGGGGTTAAATAGGCGAAAATTATACATCGAAACGAAATCACAGGAGGAAACCGGGACGGAAACGAGTTCCGGAGTGCTCTCACACCTGGGTGGCGCGGCCAGGGGTGGGCCCGCGCCACCTATGTGTGAGAAGCACACGGACTCCTTTTCCTGCCTGTTTTCGTCTCGTGATTTTTCATATTTATTAAAAATAGCAAAAATATTAAAGGAAGAGCTTTTCGCGAAACTTCTCTGACTAGAACTGTTACCTATTCAAAAACGAACTCTGCAGGTACCTGCAATTTGTCTTGGATGAATTCTTCCGGAGAAACTGTTTCAATAACATCAACATCTTCATTATAAGAATCTCCAGAAATATAATGTTTGAGTCTTTGCCCATTAACCACTTGTGTAGAGTCATCTTTCAATGAAGCAATCTTAATAGCACCTGAGCGGTACACTTCCACAATAACATAAGGTCCTTCCCATTTAGACAGTAATTTTCCTGCAAAAAATCTGAGACGAGACCTATACAATAGAAATTTCTCACCAACATGAAACTCTCTCTTAAGAATCCTCTTATCATGCCATTGCTTGACTTTCTCTTTAAAAAGCCTGGCATTCTCATACGCTTCGTTTCTCCACTCATCTAGAGAACTCAAATCTAACAACCTCGTCTTACCGGCTAGTTTAAAATCTCTATTAAGCTCTCTCACTGCCCAAAAAGCTTTGTGTTCTAATTCTAAGGGCAAGTGACACGCTTTTCCATAAACCATCTTATAAGGAGACATACCCATGGGGTTCTTATAAGCAGTTCTATAAGCCCATAAAGCGTCGTTTAACTTACTAGCCCAGTTTTTCCTAGATCTATTGACAGTCTTCTGCAAGATAGACTTGATTTCTCTATGAGAAAGCTCTACCTGCCCACTAGTTTGGGGATGATAAGCAGAAACAATTCTATGATTAACATCATATTTAGCAAGAGTTTTTCTAAAACCACCATGAATAAAATGAGAACCTCCGTCAGTCATAAGATATCTAGGCACACCAAACCTAGGAAAAATAACATCCTTGAGCATTTTTAACGAGGTCTCACCATCGGCACTCTTTGTAGGTATGGCTTCTACCCATTTAGTAACATAATCAACAGCAACAAGTATATGGGTATAGCCTTTTGAAGGAGGAAAAGGACCCATAAAGTCAAATCCCCAACAATCAAATGGTTCAATAACAAGAGTGTAACTCATAGGCATTTCATTGCGTCTAGAAATATTACCAACTCTTTGACATTCATCACAAGATAAAACATACCTTCTGGCATCTTTAAAGAGGGATGGCCAATAAAAACGTGATTGTAGAACCTTTTGCGCGGTTCTATCTCCAGCATGATGCCCTCCATAGGCGCTGCTATGGCATTTTCTTAATATTTCTTGTTGCTCATATTCCGGTACGCATCTTCTCATAATACCATCAACTCCTTCTTTATATAAGTGTGGGTCATCCCAAAAATAATGCCTAAAATCATAGAAGAATTTTCTTCTTTGCTGAGCTGTAAAGGTTGGAGGCAAATACTTGGAAACAATAAAGTTAGCATAATCAGCATACCAAGGAAGGTCTCGCGAAGTTACATTTATTGAAGCCAACTGTTCATTTGGAAAACTATCATTAACAGGAATAGGATCAAAATAAATGTTTTCCAATCTAGACAAGTTGTCAGCCATAGGATTTTCAGCACCTTTCCTATCTACGATATGCAAATCAAACTCTTGTAAAAGCAACACCCATCTAATAAGCCTAGGCTTAGCATCCTTCTTAGTCATAAGATATCTAATAGCATCATGATTAGTATGAATAGTAACTTTAGAATCAACAATGTAAGATCTAAACTTATCACATGCAAAAACAACAGCAAGAAACTCTTTCTCAGTAGTAGCATAATTCTTCTGAGCAGCATCAAGAGTCTTACTAGCATAATGAATAACATTCAACTTATTATCTACGCGCTGTCCAAGAACAGCACCAACAACAAAATCACTAGCATCACACATAATTTCAAAAGGTAAATTCCAATCAGGTGGTTGAACAATAGGAGCAGTAGTTAAAGCCTTCTTAAGAGTTTCAAAAGCTTCCTTACAATCATCATCAAAGACAAATGGTACATCTTTTTGAAGAAGATTAGTAAGAGGCTTTGAAATCTTAGAGAAATCTTTAATAAACCTCCTATAGAAACCAGCATGACCAAGAATACTACGAATACCTTTAACATCTCTAGGACAGGGCATTTTCTCAATTGCCTCCACTTTTGCTCTGTCAACTTCAATACCTCTTTCAGAATTTTTATGTCCAAGGACAATTCCTTCATTCACCATAAAGTGGCATTTCTCCCAATTAAGAACAAGGTTAGTTTCTTCGCACCTCTGCAAAACTTTATCAAGGTTGTGCAAACCATTATCAAAAGAAGTTCCATAGATGGAGAAATCGTCCATGAAGACCTCCACAATTTCTTCACAAAAGCCATGAAAAATAGCAGACATGCATCTTTGAAAAGTAGCAGGAGCATTGCATAAACCAAACGGCATACGTCTATAAGCATAAGTTCCATAAGGACAAGTAAAAGTGGTTTTCTCTTGATCTTCCTTCTTAACAGCAATTTGAGAAAAACCAGAATAACCATCAAGGAAACAAAAATGAGTCTTCTTAGACAACCTTTCTAACATCTGATCTATAAACGGTAAAGGGTAATGATCTTTCTTAGTAACTTTGTTTACCTTCCTATAATCAATGCACATTCTATAACCAACTACTACCCTTTGAGGAATAAGCTCGTTATTCTCATTAGGCACAACAGTCATACCTCCTTTCTTAGGAACACAATGAACAGGACTAACCCATCTACTATCAGCAATAGGATAAATAATACCAGCATCAAGGAGCTTTAATACCTAATTTCTTACCACATCCTTCATCTTGGGAATCAGGCGGTGTTGATGCTCCACGACTGGCTTCGCGTCTTTCTCCATATTAATGGCATGCTGACATAAAGTGGGAGAAACCCCTTTTAAATCATCAAGAGTATATCCCATAGCTCCTCGGTGTTTCCTCAATATCTCCAATAATCTTTCTTCTTCCTTTCCTGAAAGTTTAGAGCTAATAATAACAGGATATATTTTCTTATCATCTATATAAGCATATTTAAGATTATCAGGCAAAGGCTTTAATTCGAACACAAGATCTTCCTTAGGTGGCAAAGTGGTACCAAGATCCTCCACAGGTAGATTATGCTTGATTAATGGTGGTTGACGAAGGAGAATGTCGTCAATCTCTTCTCTTTCCTTGCTGAAAACATCACTTTCGTGATCTTCCATGAATTGCTGCAAGACATTATTAGGAGCAAGAGCAATAGAAGCAAGCTGCTCAACTCGAAAATTAGTGGGGTATTTAGTCTTACCACAAAGAACTTCCACATCTCGAACAATACCAAGAGGCCAAACAGTCTCTCTGTTAGCAAGCTAAACAACCACATCAATATCTTCAAGTTCACAAGCGCCAATCTCATGCATAATTTCTTTGTAAAGCTCTAAAGGAATAGCACTTGCACTAGCACCAATATCACATAAACCATAATAGCAATGATCTCCAATCCTAACAGAAATAACAGGAACACTTGTTTTCCTATGCTTTTTAGGATATGAGAGAATGTTAGAAGCATCTTCACAAAAAAGAATATATTCATCCCCTACATCTTTAGTAATAAGATCCTTCAATATAGCTACAGGAGACTTAATATTAATTTGCTCATCAGGTTCTGCAGCTTTCTTAGTACTTTTATTAGACACATTTACCAAAGTAGAATACTTCTTTACCTTAGTAGGGAAAGGTGTCTTCTCAAAATAAGGCTCAGGCACAATGCTATCAACAGTACAAACTTCAATAGCTGCAGCAGGTATATGATTAATAGAGTCTTTATAAGGCGCATGATATTTGTTCCAATCTTTCTTTGGAACATCAAGATAAGAGGCAAAGGCCTTAAAACAATTATCAAGTATTTGTGAATCAAGACCATAAGCAGTGCTAACACTATGAAAGTCATCGGTCCCCATAAAAGATTTAATGCATTCATAATCATAGTTTATACCTGACTTCCTACCTTTGTCGTTTTCCCAACCTTCAGCATTCTCTTGTATACGGTCAAGAAGTTTCCACTTAGCATCTTCTTTCATATGAGTAAATGATCCAAAGCAAGAAGCATCCAAGTAATCCTTATCAGGAAGAGTAAGCCACGCATAAAAATTATTAATAACAATATTATTGGGGAGCTCATGAATGGGGCATTTGAGCATTAGTAACTTCAATCTCCCCCACGCTTGGGCAATACTCTCTCCATCATGAGGCCAAAAATTATATATCCGGTTACGGTCTTTATGAATTTCACTTGGAGGATAAAACTTGGAATAAAAGAGAGGTACAATATCCTCCCATGCCATAGATGGACCATCTTGGAGTAGTCGATACCACTCTTCAGCTCTGCCTTTCAATGATAAAGAGAATAATTTCTTCTTGACCTGGCTTGGTGAAATACCTGCACATCTGAACAACTCGCATAATTCATGTATAAATAATAAGTGATCACCAGGATGGATAGTTCCATCTCCTGAATAGCAGTTATCCATAATACGCCCAACAATTTTCATAGGTATTTTAAAAGGATCAATTTCAGCAGGTGGTGGCGGTGGTGGTTCATCCACATGTGCAGCAGTAGTAGTAGAAGTGTTTCCAAATAGGAAACCAAATTGAGAGTTCTCCATAGCAGAGTAAAATAAAAATAAAAGACAAAATAAAACAATACTCACAGTGACGGTTACCTTTACCAATTCCACTCTTCAATAGCGCTACACTCCCCGGCAACGGCGCCAGAAAATAGTCTTGATGACCCACAAGTATAGGGGGTGTATCGTAGTACTTTCGATAAATAAGAGTGTCGAACCCAACGAGGAGCAGAAGGTGTTGATGAGTGGTTTTGATCAAGGATTCACTGTAAATACTAGCAAACAGGTTTTCAGGGGTATTTGGTAATACAAGTAAATAAAGTGCGAGTAAATAAAAGACAGTAGTAACAATTGCAGCAAGTGGCCCAATCCTTTCTTCAGCAAAGGACAAGCCGGTTGTGTAACTTATAATAACCAAACGTTCTCGAGGACACACGGGAGTTTCTGTCAAGAGCTTTCGCTTCATAAAGCCAATAGTCTTTATTGGTTTGATAGGTGTTATGGGGGTGAACCTGTGCTAGCGCACTACCCTTACTAGGATAAATACACACTTGTGATTATACCCTCCTGCAAGCATCCGCAAATACAAGAAAGTAATTAAGATAAATCTAACCACAGCCTTAAACTCTAAGATGCTACGCTCCCTGGTGCAACGGTTTCCCAATGGAGGTTTAGGTTTCTGTCACTCCAGCAACCCCACAATTGGTAGCCAAATACACAATGCATCTCACTAGGCCCATAAATGGTGAAGTATCATGTAGTCGATGTTCACATGACACCACTAGTGAAATAGCACCACAACAATATCAAACCATTAAATATTTCTCAACAATAATTCACTACTAACATCTTGACTTCTCCCATGTCCTCAAGAACTAAACGAACTACTCACAAGACATCATATGGATCATGATCAGAGGTGAAATAATGGTAAATAACAATCTGAACATAAACCTTAATTCAACGGTTCCACTCAATAGCATCAACTACAAGAGTAATCAACACCGGGAAAGTTTCCCCTATGAATATAACAAGATCCAACTGAAGATGTTACAGTGGGATGGCGTGGTGATGATGGAGATGAAGGTGCTGGTGATGGAGATGATGATGATGATGATCCCGATGAAGTCCGGTGCGATGGTGATGACGATGGCGACGATCTCCCCTCTCCGGGAAGGAATTTCCCCGGCAGATTTCTGCCTGCCGGAGAGCTTTTCTCTCTCTGGTGTTTTCCGCCCCGCAGAGGCGGCGGTGTCTAACTCTGAGCCCCTCCCTTGACTTAGGTTTTCGGGGACAATGAAGTACGCGAAGGGGCGAGACCAGAAGTGGGCCAGGGTGGCCTCACACAGGGCTGGCGCGGCCAGGGGTCAGGCCGCGCCACCCTGGCATGAGGGCCCCTCCTGGCTCCTCTCGACTTATCCTTCTGGCTTCCTGAGTCTTCTGGGAAAATATAATTTCCTGGTATTTTTCTGGAATTTTCCTGATCTTCAAAATATGGTCCCTTGATGGTCCTTTTTCCAGCAGAATCCTGACTCCGGCAGCAAATCCTCCAATGATCATCAAACATGTGAAAACAAGGGAAATAACATAAGTATCAACTCTAAATGTGAAATATATCAATGAATAACAGTAAATTATGATACAAAATAGTGATGCAAAATAGACGTATCACCTCCCAAGCGACACGATGCAACCATACTGACGCGTCCAACCTGACGCATCGGTCCCCCAAATTTGGGTCATCGGTGCGTCGGCACAAACGCGGGCAGAAGACGCACGTGTCCTCCCGCGTATACCATGGGCCCACATGGCATCGATCTAGATGGGACTAGACGCTGCTTGGCGCCTGCACTGGCCGGAAGCGGCAGTATGCAAGGGCATCAATGCATCCACAGAAGCTCAGGCCCTGGCTGCTGACTGACGCAACAATGCCTGAGCTTCTATATCGGCATTGATGGCAAAGGCGCTAGGCCATGCGTGGGCGGTGTCCGACCGGCCTTTATAAGGTGGTGTGCGCTGCCGTCGGTGCCGCACACACCACCCGCAATCCCCACAGCCTGCGCCATGAAGATGCCATCTTGGCGCAAGAAGAGCAAGAACGATGCCGAGGCAAACTCGAGCCCGTCCGTGTGCCGACACCGCATGGCTTCGTCCCCGCCATCGATAGCGCTCCTGCGTGATCTTCCTTCGGCGCCAAGGCCAGAGGATTACGTGATGCGGCCAGCATGCATCGTCGTCCCTGCCTAGCAGCCGCGGAACCGCTGCTACATGCCGCTCGAGGAGTGTAAGCAGCGATGACGGGACAACAAGGGCATCGACCACAACAATATCTCCCTCCTTGTCGGCTGGCACCTGAACCGTACCAGGGAGCCGGTCCCGCCAGTGCCCACGGGGCCAAGACTCACCGCGGATATACGTCACCGCATAAGAACCTTCCTGAGCTGCTCTGCTGCAACCTCTAGTACCAGAACCCGCAGTTATGTACGACTTCCTTGGATGGGAACACACCGCCCGCTGCTGGTCGACTTGCTTCCAGGGTGAGTACCAGCGGGGTACGATGATGAGGGTCTCATGCGGCAAGTCTTGGAGGCATCCACGACCGATGAGGACGTGGCCTTCCCTGGCCTCTAGGAGGCCATTACCCTCATGGTAATGGTGGCGGAGCACTTGGCCTCGCTGCCACCTCCACCTCCGTTGCCGATGCATGTGCCGCCCTAGGCGGCGTACCGGGGGCAGGAGGTGCCACCTTCGCCCGGTGCTCCGCCCCGCCAGCGTCAACATGACCACAAACACGGAGTGGTCATCAACCCACCGTAGCCCTAGCCACAGGTCCTCGTCAACCTCGTGCCCGACGACGAGGAGTAGCTGGCGGCAACACAGCTGTAAGCCAAGGGATCATAGTTAGGGTTTTCTTTTAAAATTTTGTTTAAATTAATGCAAGTTTTATCTACAATTCACATGAATTTTCATTCCATTTGATGTTTGAAAAAATAAAAAAAAGGTGTCGGATAAGATGGGTCACGCTGATGTGCGCCCTGATGCGGCAGGCCGAACAACGACCCATTTACTGTTCGGGACCCCACGCATTCAGACCAAAACGAACCGTTTACGTCGCTAGGATAGGTCAGCCTGTTGGAGATTGGAGATGCCCTTAGGCCTCACTTGGAAACTACAATTCTTTTTCCCTCACGCTAATTATCTTTGGAGAATTTGGGAATGCACAACAAAATAGCCAAAATTTTGCATGACCCTCGATGGTCCGTGAGTTTAACGGGTGGAATCTTCCAGAAACTTATCAGAAGAGGAAAACTGAACAATGAACCAAGCGCTGTTTTAGGATCTGATTGGTAAACATTACGGGACATTGAGTTACGTCGGTTTTGGGCTAAAAATAGCCAACCAAGAGGGGTCTTAATGTTTTTTTAATATTAGCAGGAGAACTGCTAAATCCATTGATTAGAAAGAAGATGGTCAAAGACCCAAACTGCTCGGCTTATTTGAGGAAAACCGGGCAAAAACCTGAACAACGGTAAATCCACACCTAGAACACCATACGACATACAAGACGCCGACAAGGCAAACCACTCAACACACACAGCGGGGCATCCGAGCATCGCTCCGCTCCCAATGTGCACACCAAAAACTGTCACATCGACCTGATCTGACATAAGCATTTTTGCCAACCTCGATGATGTCTAAGAGGAATGCCATGCCCGAAAGAAGAGGACATGCACCTCTCAAAACCTGTGAGCCAAGACCAAAGTGCTCATCTGCCGCTCCTCGCATGTGGAGGGTGCTCCCGCAGGCCATCCTGTCGCCACACCTCCACGAACCACAGGTTCCATTGGCCGAGAACTGATGGCTGGCGTGTAGTTGATGATGATGATTATAACCAGTAAGTTGGGAAACCCCAAGCGGAAGGTGTGATGAGCACAACAGCAAGCTTTTCCCTCAGTTAGAAACCAAGGTTTATTGATTGAAGAAGAAAAATCCAATACGACTGAAGGTGATGCTTGCAAGCTTCGCGACAGCTCTGGACAATTTATATGGCGCCTCGTCCAAGCTTTGCTTTGCGACCAGCAACGTGGAACCTGCACACAACACAACCAAGTACTTTGTTCCCAACTTACGATGAGGTTGTCAATCTCACTGGTTTGCTTGAAACAAAGGGTATGAGCGTATCGAGTGGAAAACAGTAGAAGTATGCGAGTAAAGTAAACAGGTGATAGCAATATGATGGAAATAGGACCGGGGTCCACAGTTCACTAGTGGTGTCTCTCCATAAGATAAATAACACATGCTGGGTAAACAAATTACAGTTGGGCAATTGATAGAATAAAGATAACGTGATATGTCAAAAAGATCACTATGCGATTTACTCTGGGCATTACAACAAAATACATAGACCGCCATCCAACTGCATCTATGACTAATAATCCACCCACGGGGATATCATCCGAACACCCCATGAGTATTAAGTTGCGAACAATAGATAATTGCATTAAACAAAGTGTGTAATGTAAACAAAGCATATGCCCTCGAGCATATGAAAGTTGTTTTCTTCCTAGTGGCAACAGCACATCTACAACCTTAGAGGTTTCTGTCACTCCCCCAGATTAAATAGAGGCATGAACCCAACTATCGAGCATAAATACCCCCTCTTGGAGTTACTAGCAACTACTCGGCCAAGATAGCTACTAACAACAGAGAGCATGCAAGATCATAAACAATATAGAGATAACATAAGATATATTTCAGTATAGCAACTCAATCATAACACCAATATTCATCGGATCCCAACAAACACAACATGTAGAATTACATAACGGTGATCTCAATCATGTAGGGCAGCTCATGAGATCTAAACATGAAGCACATGGTAGAGAAGACAACCATCTAGCTACTGCTATGGACCCATAGTCCAAGGTAGACTACTCACTCATCGCTCCAGAGGCAAGCATGGCGATGAAGAAGACCTCCGGTGGCGATTCCCTTCTCCGGCAGGGTGCCGGGAAGAGCTTCTGGACCCTCCCGATCTCGGGTCGACGACGGCGGTGGATCGCGATGTGTTTCTGGAAAATTGATCGGGGTACTTAGGTTTTTCCCGTCGGGGGGTCTTTATAGGCGAAGGGGCATCGTCAGAAGTGGACCGAGGCGGTCTCACACATAGGGGGCGCGGCCAGGGCCTGGGACGCGCCGCCCTGGTGTGTGGCCACCTCATGGCCCCGCTCCGTCTCCTCTTCGGTTCTCTGGAAGCTTCGGTGAAATTCTGGATGTTTGGCTTTTGTTTCGTCCAATTCCAAGAATATTTCCTGTGTAACTTTTCTGAAACACAAAAACAGCAGAAAACAGGGAACGGCACTGTGGCAACTTGTTAATAGGTTAGTTCCGGAAAATGCATAAAAGTGCCACGAAGTGTAACGAAACATTAGGCAAATGGTGTAAAAAACAAGCATGGAGCATCAAAAATTATAGATACGTTGGAGACGTATCAAGCATCCCCAAGCTTAACTCCTGCTCGTCCTCGAGTAGGTAAGTGATAACAAAAGAAATAATTTTTGAGGTGACATGCACCTACACAATCTTGATCATATATGTAAGCATTTGTGAGCTGGGATCAAAAGAACTTAAAACATGGGCATGAAAGATATAATCTTGACAATAAAAACTTAGCAACCATGTTATAACATGAAAATGAACACAAACAAAAGATCATGAAAATGAAACAATGAAAGTCAAACGTGTGTTCAAATCATAAGGAAAAAACATACAAATGGTTTTCAGCTTGTCCTTCATGGAGAGCAAAACATAAATGCATAGGACACCTTCAAGTTTAAGAGAGCGACTAGATACAAATAATTTGAGAACAAGTGAAACCAACAATATGAATCAATCAATGAAAACTTTGGGACAATGCACATTATACTAAGAATGACAACTATGCTCTCTTAATGGTGCATAAAGATAGAAGGTGGTGACTCAACATAAAAGTAAAAGAAAGGCCCTTCGCGGAGGGAAGCAGTGATTGCAAGTTTTATAACCTTCAAAAATTATGGTACTTACCGGCTTTGAGCTCTCATTGCCCCCATCATAAGCATCTTGAATGGTTAAAGTTAATGCGAGAACAATTATGATGCATATGCTTGACAAATCATAAGTCGAAAACCTCATGTCCCGTGAATACGAGTACCCAAACCTCATGCTACTTTACTTAGAGTCCCAAGCAAGGCTCTTGTCATTGTAAGTATATATGTATCATCGAGAACCGCCAACGGGGTACCTCCGTGCCCGATGACATGGAACAAGCCCACATCAAAATGACAGGACAAGCAGACAATGCATATCTTGACATCTCTTTTATTTACCATTTGTTTAGCTTTTTATTTTGAGATGCGTCGTCGAATGTCCACTATGGGTATGCTGCAAATTTCCACCATGAATTATGCATGGCTTAGATTGGCGGCCCAGGCGTTTCCCTAACACATATACAAACTCCATGATCCCTGCAAGATTCTCAATTTATTTCACACCGCGGGCATCCATAAACAAAAGATCACGATATCAACTCAAATAAGAAGTGCAATGTTGAAAGCTTGCCCCATGACAGCATGGTTGGGCTAGTCTCCAACTTACAACTTGCAAGTATAATAACTCAACATAAGAGACCACAATGTCAAATTTTTAAGAACAAGAAAAAGTAAAGTGTGCGTTCCGGTTCGTGAGAGCATTACTGACCAATTTTCGCATAACACTTGTAAGAGTTTAATTTGAAGAGAAAATAAAAGCAAGTCAAATTTACTTGGAATAGAAAATTGCTAATAGGTATGTATGGTGGACACTTTGGAAAACTTGGTTTTTAGGAGTTGGATGCACGAGTAGAGCTCATACTCAGTATAAGGCGAGGGCTAGCAAAAGACTGGGAGCGACCAACTAAGAGAGCAATAATGGCCATAATCATGCAAAGCGACAAAGCAACATTAAAAGAAGCATAAGATGGCATCAAAAGTCAAAAACTAAATGATCATAGAGGCTATTGGCGACTTTGTAAGATTCTAACATGTGTGAGCATGCGCCAAGTCAACCCAAATAAAGCATCAAGGAGAAAACCAAAATAATGCTTCCAAATAATTAAAACAACGCATGATTTTTTTCAAAGGCTCATTAAGCAATCTCAATTATTTGAGACAAGTCATGCTACAGCAAGACCACTAAGCATACTATCAAAAAGACATCAAGCATGACATGAAAAAGTCTAGCCGTAGTCTACACAAGCTCCTTCTTGTACCACTTTTTTTGCATAAAGCTTTTTCTCTTTTCCAACACCATTCGTACTTTTTTAATCCAAATCTTTTGAGGAAAACCAATATGGTCCAGAGGCAAAAATACACCTTGATAAATAAATATAAGAAGATCTGAATGCGAATCAAGGCGAAAACAAAAACCAAAAGCAGTAGCAGAAAAAGAAGAACACTCGGTTTTTGATAAGAGTGAAAACTAGAGCGTTCTTGGCAAATGAAAAGCAAGGCAACTTCTCCAAAAGAAATTTGTTGGGGTCCAACCATTTATTGCAGAAAACAAAACAAAACTAATAATGAAAACTAAAACAACTGACGCTCCAATAAAAAACGCATAGTGCATGAAGCAATAAAAATATAGTGTCTTGAAAGGTCACCTGATTTTTGCCGATGAAGAAGGGGTGCCTCGGGGGTATCCCCAAGCTTTGACGCTTGTACTTCTTGGATATTTATTGGTGTGATGCATGGGCATCCCCAAGCTTGAGTTTTTATCCATTCTTCAACTCATCTCATCATTCTCCAATCCCTACACTTGAAAACTTCCTTCATACAAAACTAAACACAAATCTATTAGCAACATTAGTGTAAGCATAACATATAATCAACCTCTTTTGCTTCAGGTTTCAACCCAAAACCACCACATATAAAGTATATACTACTGTAGCAACTTCCCCAAAAGTTCCGTGATCAAAAGAACTCAAAAAGAAAGCGATAAAGCGGCAAAAACGAATAGTGGCAGAAATCTGTCAAAACAGAACAGCTGATAAAGGCCGATTTTTAAAGGGGTTTTCTGTTGCTCAAATCAAAAAGTGTTCAACTAATGAAAGTTTGGATATAACCTGGGTCATATGCACAAGAAATCGCAGGTCCAAAAGATATACAGAGAATTTTTACGAATGTTTATGGTGCAACACCGAAAACAGTTTCAGGACAGCAACATCCCCAAATCTTTACCTCACTCAAATTAGAGGCTTCTCTTGGCACAACAATAAAATAAAAATGATAAGGAGAGGTTATTACAGTAGTAATGACTTCCAAGACTCAAATAAAATAAAAAGTACTGAAAAGAAAACATTGGGTTATCTCCCAAGAGTGCTTTTCTTTAACGCCTTTGAGCTAGGCGCAGAAAATTGCGAATCAAGTAACATCAAGAGATGAAGCATCAAGCTCATAATTTGCTCTAAGAATAGAGTCAAAAAGTAATTTCTTTCTTTTCCTAGGGAAGTGTTCCATACCTTTCTTGAGTGGGAATTAATATTTGATGGTGCCTTCTCTCATATCAAAGATGGTACCTATAGTTCGAAGAAAGGGTCTTCCCAAAATAATAGGACATGAAACATGGCATTCAACATCCATAACGAGAAAATCAACGGGAACAGGGTTATTTTTAACCATAATAAGAACATCATTAATCCTTCCCAAAGGTTTCTTCTTAGCAACATCAGCAATAGGAACATCATAATAACATTTTTCAAGAGGCGGTAAATCAAGCATGTCATAAATTTTTCTAGGCATGATAGAAATACTAGCACCTAGATCACATAAAGCATGGCAATCAAAACCATTAACATGCATATCAATGATGGGTTCCCAACCATCTTCTAACTTCTTGGGAACAGAAGCTTTTTGCTTCAACTTTTCATCCCTAATTTTCATGAGAGCATTGGTAATATGCTTAGTAAAAGCAATATTTAAAGAACTAGCATTGGGAGTCAAAGCAAGATTTTGCAAGAAGAAAATTACTTCAGATATATTGCAGCCATCAACATCAAAATCATTAAAGGAAATAGAGTTATCATCTCCTACACTCCGAAAAATTTCAGCACTCTTTTGAGAAAAAGTTTTGACAGTTTTAGGCTTTTTAACACAAGGAGTGGGAGTTTTGTCTACACCAATCAAAGTAAGAGGATTGCTAGCATTAGGAACAACATCATTAGAGGTAGTAATAGTACAAACTTTCATATTCCTAGCAATCTCATCCTCTCTTTCCCATCTAGCATGCAATTCTGCTAACAATCTAACATTTTCATCAATTCCAACTTGAATAGCATTAGCAGTAGCAAAAACATTGTTCTCTTTCACATCATTAGGCAACACTTTTAATTTCAGAAGTTCAACATCATGAGCAAGGCTATCAACTTTAGAAGCAAGAATATCAATTTTGCCTAACTTTTCCTCAACAGACTTGTTAAAAGCAGATTGTTTAACCACGAAGTCTTTGAGCACGACTTCAAGTTCAGAGGGTGCGGCCCTAGTGTTGTTGGAGGAATTACCATAACCATTACCATTGGTAGAAGGATACGGTCTATAATTGTTACTAGCAAAATTGTTCCTATAAGCATTGTTGTTAAAATTATTGTTTCTAATGAAGTTCACATCAACATCCTCTTCTTGAGCAACCAAAGAGGCTAAAGGAACATTATTAGGATCAACATGAGTTCTATCATTGGCAAGCATAGCCATAATTGTATCAATCTTATCACTCAAGGAAGAGGTTTCCTCAACAGAATTTACCTTCTTACCTTGTGGAGCTCTCTCGGTGTGCCATTCAGAATAATTTACCATCATGTTGTCAAGTAGCTTTGTTGCGGCGCCCAAGGTAAGGGACATAAAAGTGCCTCCAGCAGCTGAATCCAATAGGTTCCTCGAAGAAAAATTCAGTCCTGCATAAAAAGTTTGGACAATCATCCAAGTAGTCAGTCCATGAGTGGGGCAATTCTTTATCATAGATTTCATTCTTTCCCAGGCTTGAGCAACATGTTCATTATCAAATTGACTAAACTTCATAATATTGCTACGCAAAGATATAATTTTAGCAGGAGGATAATATCTACCAACGAAAGCATCCTTACACTTAGTCCATGAATCAATACTATTCTTAGTCAAAGATAGCAACCAATCTTTAGCTTTTCCTCTCAAAGAAAAAGGAAACAACTTGAGCTTAATAATATCACTTTCTACATTCTTATATTTCTGCATCTCACATAGCTCAACAAAATTGTTGAGATGAGCTGCAGCATCTTCAGTACTGGCACCAGAAAATTGCTCTTTCATAACAAGGTTCAATAAAGCAGGCTTAATCTCATAAAAGTTTGCAGCAGGAGCAGGTGGCGCAATAGGAGTGCAGATAAAATCACTATTGTTCGTGCTAGTAAAGTCACACAACTTGGTGTTTTCAGGATTAGCCATTTCAGCAAAACTAAAAGTAGACAAGTAAAAACAACCATCAAGGATTCTAATTTTTTTGGGTTTTTGATATAACGATGCAAGCAAAAATAAAGTAAAGCAAAACAATAAAACAAAGTAAAAGATGTGCGTGCGAAAAACTCCCCTTCAACGGCGCCAGAAAAGGGCTTGATGGCTGGCGTGTAGTTGATGATGATGATTATAACCAGTCAGTTGGGAAACCCCAAGTGGAAGGTGTGATGAGCACAGCAGCAAGCTTTTCCCTCAGTTAGAAACCAAGGTTTATCGATCGAAGAAGAAAAAGCCAATACGACTGAAGGTGATGCTTGCAAGCTTCGCGACAGCTCCGGACAATTTATATAGCGCCTTGTCCAAGCTTTGCTTTGCAAGCAGCAACGTGGAACCTGCACACAACACAACCAAGTACTTTGTTCCCAACTTACGATGAGGTTGTCAATCTCACCGGTTTGCTTGAAACAAAGGGTATGAGCGTATCGAGTGGAAAACAGTAGAAGTATGCGAGTAAGGTAAACAGTGTGAGTAAAGTAAATAGGTGATTGCAATATGATGGAAATAGGACCGGGGTCCACAGTTCACTAGTAGTGTCTCTCCATAAGATAAATAACACATGTTGGGTAAACAAATTACAGTTGGGCAATTGATAGAATAAAGATAACGTGATATTTTAAGAAGATCACTATGCGATTTACTCTGGGCATTACAACAAAATACATAGACCGCCATCCAACTGCATGTATGACTAATAATCCACCCACGGGGATATCATCCGAACACCCCATGAGTATTAAGATGCGAACAACAGATAATTGCATTAAGCAAAGTGTGTAATGTAAACAAAGCATATGCCCTCGAGCATATGAATGTTGTTTTCTCCCTAGTGGCAACAACACATCTACAACCTTAGAGGTTTCTGTCACTCCCCCAGATTAAATAGAGGCATGAACCCAACTATCGAGCAGAAATACCCCCTCTTGGAGTTACTAGCAACTACTCGGCCAAGATAGCTACTAACAACGTAGAGCATGCAAGATCATAAACAACATAGAGATAACATAAGATATATTTCAGTATATCAACTCAATCATAACACCAATATTCATCGGATCCCAACAAATACAACATGTAGAGTTACATAACGGTGATCTCAATCATGTAGGGCAGCTCATGAGATCTAAACATGAAGCACATGGTGGAGAAGACAACCATCTAGCTACTGCTATGGACCCATAGTCCAAGGTAGACTACTCACTCATCGCTCCGGAGGCAAGCATGGCGATGAAGAAGACCTCCGGTGGCGATTCCCCTCTCCGGCAGGGTGCCGAGAAGAGCTTTTGGACCCTCCCGATCTCGGGTCGACGACGGTGGCGGATCGCGATGTGTTTCTGGAAAATTGATCGGGGTATTTAGGTTTTTCCCGTTGGGGGGTCTTTATAGGCGAAGGGGCATCGTCAGAAGTGGACCAAGGCGGTCTCACACATAGGGGGCGCGGCCAGGGCCTGGGCCGCGCCGCCCTGGTGTGTGGCCACCTCGTGGCCCCACTCCGTCTCCTCTTCGGTTCTCTGGAAGCTTCGGTGAAATTCTGGATGTTTGGCTCTTGTTTCATCCAATTCCGAGAATATTTCATGTGTAACTTTTCTGAAACACAAAAACAGCAGAAAACAGGGAACTGGCACTGTGGCAACTTGTTAATAGGTTAGTTCCGGAAAATGCATAAAAGTGCCACGAAGTGTAACGAAACATTAGGCAAATGGTGTAAAAACAAACATGGAGCATCAAAAATTATAGATACGTTGGAGACGTATCAAGAACATCTCCACGAACAATGCCCTCAAGAGGGAACACGACGCAAAAATGCGTCGCCATCGTTCGATCTGGAAGACCAAATCTAGGGTTTCCCCTGGAGCATGTCGAGAAGGGAGGTGAGAGCTACAAATCGATGCCTCCAACAAGGTAACGACGCCCATAGGCGCCGCCATCGACCACTCCAGCCAGAGCCGGAGTACGGATTTCGCCGGGAGCCTCACATACCCAAACCGAAGATTCAGCCAGCCCACCACGCCCTCCTCCATGGCCGCCCACTGCCACCTCCCCGGTCAGCCCGGCGCACTGCCGGCCCGGCTTTCTCTTCCCTCACATTGCGCGAAAGGATGCAACACCCTCACAGTGGTACCATTCATCTTCCGCAACTCAGAAGGATGCAAAACCCACCCGATGCCATTCATCTCCCGCAACTCGGAAGGATGCAACACCCTCATAGTTGTGCCATTCCTCTTCCGCAGCTTGCAGATCCGAGAAAATAGAAGCACACAACACGCCGCACTCGCACCGCCAATCCCTCTTACACAGACCTTACACAGACCTGCCTCCACAGCAGCTCTCCCAGGTCCCTGCGGCGTCACGAAGCAGATAGACGCGGCCCAGATAGACGCGGCCCAGATTGACCCCGTCCATGTGCAGTCGGTGCGGCACATGGTGCTGGTGCCTTTGGTGCAGTATGACATCGGTCTTCAGAACTGGATATATGTCACTTCAGAGAATAATGGTCATATTTGTTCTTAGAAAATGTGAAGAAAGAGAGTGAATTCCTATGTGAACACTCGAATTGTGCATTTATGACACAAATTATCTCATTTAGTAATGAAATTCTTCGGCAATATCATCTCCTTCCCAAATTATATTGCATATGAATTTCGGTCAAAATCAAACCATGTTAAACTTAATCAAGTATATATCAAAATATATCAACTTCTACAATACCAAATCAATGTTGAAGCTCACCGTGAGGCGGACCGGCCGACCCGGCTAGAATACTAAAAGGTGGCCCTCCCCACCCCTCTCTTTGCTACCACCGGAGCGCATGGATGGGTGAAGCCTGGCTGGCAACGGTTGTGGTGGGGCTCCCACGCCTCCTCGCTCGGCGATTGGCGGCACTTGACACGATGGACGGTGGTGCTGCGGCAATCGGCAAGGTGCGGCTACGTGGTTCTGTGGAGGCGGCACGACCGTACGTCTTCTCCATCTATGGTGTGGTGGTGGTCCCATTGTCTGTGTGCTCATTGTCTTGTTGTCCCTTGGTACAGTCTACAGGCGGCACAGTTCATCGTCTCCTATGCTGATCGCGGGATCCTAGGTTGCCGGTGGTGGAGATTTTTTCGATAAAGAGCGCTTTATTACTTAATAGTTATTAAGCTTACACCCGGCCTCTGCATAACTAAGATGAGGCCGGTCTAATTGGGAGGCAGATGGCAGCGTGAGGCGGATGACGGCGTGATGGGCGCCCTTGTGGTATGCTTCCGGCCAAATTGTCTTTCTGCTTGCTGTCGGTCGTCCTTAATCTGGGCGTTGATGAGTTCATCTTTTTGCCAATGTCGGATTTCATGGATTGACAGATGGTGCTCCTAGACCTCTAGGTTTGATGGGATTTGGTCATGAGCGCTCATAACTATCAGTCTGTTGGGCTTCAAGGAGACGGTGGTGAGTCTCAGATGCGTTGAAGACATTGATTCATGGCATGTTCTACAGGCATGGCCAAGGGACGTTGTGTATGTCCAGGTCCCACACATGATGCTTATGAGCCACGTGATTGGTGATTTGCGACAGCAGTATTCTGTAGTCATCGCTAGGTGGTCCAAATACCTATTTGCAATTTTTATTACTTTTTTGGGTATTTCTACTATTGTTGATGATTATTAATGGATCGATGGAAATTTTGTAAAAAAAGTATTGGCATGTGGGGGGCGGCAGCACCGGGAGACTTCAGTCTTGGTGGTGTTACTCGAGTACTGAGTCGTGATTTCGAGGGTGAAAACCCAAGGACTGACCTTCATTAGTTTTACTGGAAATGCCCTTCTTGAAGGCAATTTTTTGGGAACTCGGACTTCCACTAGGGTGAAAACCTAAGATCTTTGATAGGGCGATACAATGCTTGCATATTTTTTTCTTTATTGGAGGCATTGCTTTTGGAGAATCTCTTTTATAGTCTGATGTCTTTGGTGGTGCTTAGAGTGTTGCTGCTACGATTCATTAATCACTATGGCGGGATATTTTTCTCCTTTTATTTCCCTTTTTAGTTGTGTGAATCCACATGTCTTTCGGCATCTTGTTAGTGTAGAGGCTCGGTGTAATTGGTATCTTCACGATATTAATATATTTCCTTTAGCGAAAAATTATAGGTTAGATATAATTAACGAGTTCAAAGATCTTCGAAGAAACAATTAGTTTTAAAGGCTATGCAATATATTTATATTTAACACTCTCCCTCATGTTTAGGCTATTTTCGTTTTTACGTGAGTTAGGTGCAAGCCGCGGAATTGTTTTTCTTTTGTTTTTAGTCCTCAGCGTGGATTCGATGTAGGCCACAGATCTGTTTTTCTTTTGTTTTTAATATGCGTAAGCAGGGTCTCGAATTTGAGACCTCTTGGCTCTGATACCATAAAAAATTGATGCACTAGTCAACTCAACCAAAAATCAAAATCGATAAAAAGTGGCTATATAATATATTTATATTTAACAATTTTACAAGGGACATTGGTAGTTTATTTTTCAATTTATTTGATCTGATATACTTTACTTTTGTCATATAGTCAATAAAGCCGGATTGCTTGCCAAGAAAAACTGCTCAATGACAGGCGCATGTAATGCGCAAGCATGAGACAATACACGCCAACAGGAGTTGTTATCACTCCCTGCATAAGCAAATGAAACTTTATTTTCTTAGAGCTTAAGAATAGGTGCAACGGCACACATAGTCGCAAATATGATCCGAGTGTTCGGAGGACACGCGTCTGACCAACAGTGTGAAAGCTCCAAAACGTGTAGACTTCAATCATAGAGCATGGATTTATATCATCATAGCAAAAAAAAGGTATTTGGCAGTTGCGGCTTTTTGACAGAGAGCTAAAGCAACATCGTCGTTTGACTTGAGGCTTCCTACATTTGCACGATTGATCGTAGTAACATGCCCGTCTCTCTCCTGCGCACAACAAGTAATCCGGCCTGCTATCGTGCTCACGCAGCTACAGGGGTTTGTCGCCTAGGGCCGTCTCGGGACCACTGTATGAAGTGTATAATGGAGCGCTGTGTTTTGAAAAAATGTACTCCCTCCGATCGAAAATAACTATGGGTGACTTAGTACAAACTTTATACTAAGTTAGTATAAATCATCAACAGTTATTTCCGATCAGAGGGAGTAACTTATATAGCTAAAAAATTCCTTTTACTTAATTGCATATCTCTATTGATAAATTAGTTCATTCAAGAATTGTTTGATCGAGTATGGACTTACAAAGATTAACTGACCGCGCATTAATTGATGAATTGATAATCGTTCCAGATGCCACCGAAGCCATTTTACAGTGCGTGTTGTATGAGTTAATAATCTCATCAGAAATTGCCCAAGAATGTGAATTTAGCATCAAGACGGCGTACACAAAAGCTGAAATGAGCAAACTGGTGGCAGCGCTTGTATACTTATCAAATTTAATGGAGACAAACATAGCCTAAAATAAATATACCGTAGGGTTATGGCTTGGACGGACCTGATAGCAGATGTCGATGGCTCACCTGATCCATATCACAGGCTAAACCTTGGTGGTTGCTTGGTTGGTGCTGGCCCCTTGGCGTTGCAGCGCAAGCGCCGTGCAAGGGTACGCCTGCCACCCTGTCCGACGAGGCTGTCGGCACGCGTTTTTTTCATCCGGACGGCGTAAATCAGCTCAGTCGCGCCCCCGAATCCTCGTTTTTGCCCGGATCTGGGCCTTCATCCATCCGGCGAGCCCAGGCCATCCCGACCTTCTGGGGTGCGCTCGGGGACTTCGGACGAAAGAAACGCGCATGAAAAAGGCGAGGAAAATTCCCGCGGGTCGTGTGGCCCCGACCTGTCGGCGAGAGTGGGCGGTCGTCGTCCTCATCGTCTCGTCTTCCGCGCATCGTCTTCTCCGCACGCATCGTCTTCCACGCGCTGTAAAGGCTGCCGCCGATGGCCGGCCAGCCACGCGGCGAGGCGAGTTAATGCCAACGCGCCTATATAACGCAGCCTACCGCGTCTGGCCGGCCACATTCGCCAGCAGCCATCTCCCCCAGTCGACCAGCCCACCTCGTCCACTCACATCCTCGAGCTCGAGCAATGGCGGGGTACCCTTCCGACGAGGACGGCGCGGCGAACAACGACTTCGGCCGGAGATCGCTGCACCAGTGGGAGGGACGACTCCTGCACGCCGCCGGCTACATGGCGCCGCCGGACTTCCAGGCGCCCGGAGGATGGCGCCTGAGCGCCGGCGGCATCCCCATCCCACCGCCGCCGACGGGAGCGGCCCTCGACGCCGCCATCGACGAGGTCCTAGAGACCATGTCGGACGAGCAGCGCGCCGAACCGCGCTTCTACCCGGACAACCGGGAGGCGTGGACGGCGTTCTTCCGCCGACGCAACAAGCGGGAGCTGGCGGCCTACGACGGCCCGCCCCCTCCTCCGGCGCGCAACAACGCCGTCGGGCGCCGCCGCTGGTGGAGCGCGCCCGGCAGGATGCTCGAGTTCGTCCTCGAGCACATCGAGCGCGGGAACGACCCCGTGCTCGAGATGCCGCCGGCGCCGCGTCCGACGCTCTCCCGCCGCCGCGGGAGCTCCTGGATGCCACGCCGGATGGCATCCTCCGGGTCGGCATCCTCCGGGTCGGCGACAAGGTCGGGATCACGGTCCTCGGCATCGACGCCGAGGACCGTGAAGCAGGAGCCGACGACCGCGCCTCGCCGCAACAGCGGCGCCCTCGTCATCCGCGAGGGAGGGGCGCGCACCGCGTCGCCGCCGCGCCGTCGCAAGGCGAAGAAGGACGCCGGTGCCAAGGCCGCGTCCGACCTCGCCGAGGAGGCGGCGACGGAGGAGGCCATCCAGCGCTCCCTCCGCGACGTCATCCCCGCCGAGAACACCATGCCGCTGGACGCGGCACTGAAGTGGTCTCGGCGGGAGTGGAAGCGGGAGGAGCGGGAGCTGCAGCGGCGGCTGCTGGACCTGGCCGCCGCACAGCGTCGCGCCGCCGCCATGCTACCTCGACGCGGCGTGCCGCCGGTCGTCAAGCTGGAGGAGTCCAGCGACGACGAGCTCTACCGCCCAACGCCGCCACGTTTCGGCGACGCTGGGCAGGGCTCCAGCCGCCAGGCGCCGCCGCCGCTGGACGACGACTCCTCCTCCGACGACGACGACGGCGACTACACGAAGATGTACCGCCGTTTCGGCATGTAGATCGTCGTGTTTAGGTCCGGCCGAATTCGAATATATGATGAATTCGGCCTATTTATGTAAAATAAGTCTATATTTCGCCTATATAATATAAATATCTCTAATTTTCGTCAAAGTTCGCCGCTTTTCGTCAACTATCAATTTGAATTTAAAAAGCGCCCTGGGCTCACCGCTAAAAACATGGGCCTCCCCAAACCGAAATTTACATCCATCCGGCGCTAAATAGCGCCGGATTTCGTCCTAGCGGCCTTCAACGACTGGAGATGCTCTGAGATGTGCGTCGGCGCCGTCAGGAGTAGCCTATGGACTGGAATAGGAATCATCTAGACGAGCGACAATCAGGGAAACCAAGCGATGAAAACCTGACTGGTGTGTGAACTGACTCCAAACCGAAACTGGGCTGCACTAAATAAATAACAAAGACCTTCTAACAAAGCATACCACAAAATTTATCCAAATTGGGGGCCCTACAGTGTTGGGGGGGGGGGGGAGGGGGGGCTGTGTGATCGCCCATCTCCGCTCCCTCGGCCAAATACATGTTTTCATGTAAAAAAAAAAGTTAGAACAAAATTATACATGCACATGTCCATGTTGTATGTGTACTCCCTCCGTCGCTATTACTTCGCATTCTAGGTTTGGTTAAAATTAAATTTTATAAACTTTAATCAAATATTTAGAGCAGTCAAGGCTGGAAATTTCTGCTTTCATCAATTCGCTGTCTGCATCGGCTGCCGCGGCAGAAAATTCTGTGGAGACGGCTGCCGCGACACCGCCCGCCCCCGTGGAGGCGCCCGCTGTTTCTGGTGTCGTGACTCCTACCGAGGACGATTTTCCCGCCGCGGCACACCCTGCTTCCGGGGATGTGCAATCCAGCGTCGTGCGTGCAGCCGGGGCTTCGGCTGCCGGGGCAGGAATTGAGCAGGATGTGGCTGCCGCGTCACCCATCGCTGCCGTGGAGATTAGTTCCGCGGACGATGCCGCTGTATGCTCTGCCGTGGCACCGCTTTCTGTCGCGGATGCGCATGTCTCCGTCTGCCCTGTCTTCGACATCAGGACTGGGGCTAGCCCTGCTGTGGCGTCCAGGGCGTCATCGCCCATCTCCGCTCCCTCGGCAACGCCATCTGGAGGCGGAACCCCGGCGCCTGCCTCGCCCTTTCACACTGCTGACGCGGACGCTGCTATCGTAGGAGACACCTCTGCAGCCTCGCAAAAGAACTCCTTTCGTATCTCTACAGAGAGTGCGGGAGAGGTTTTACGAGGATCGAAGGCGACTAGTGCTACTATCTTCACTGCAGAAGAAGCCGCTCAGCTTCCTCCAAGCAAGAGAGCTGCTGGGGGCGGAAATCTGGAAGACTCAACGTCTGCACCGTCTCAATGTGAGAAACGCGCGCCGCTCGTCAACACCTCACCGCGGATAGCCACGGCTCCCTTCTCGCCATCGACGCCATCCAGAAAGATCGAGGACGTCATCGCGTTTGGGGGAATCAGAGAGGAGATAGCATCGCCGATTCGCTCCAGCCAGAGGGTGAGGATGCAGCCCAACGGCGACGCCACGCAGATGGAGTGTGCTACGCAACTCGCTGAAAAGCGCTTCCACGCCCTCACGCCAGGTACCAAATCAAACCTCTCCTTTTCTAAATTTCCAGATCATGAAATAGCAGCTAGGGCCACCACCTTAGGGGTTTCTCTAGGATCAAATATGTCAGAAACTGAACAATCCATTGTTTTGCTAAAACAAATCGAGGAAGACCGTTGGGTCACGTACGTCCAAAACAATTTAAATGAGAGTTTAGGCGAAGAAACAGAGTGCGGCATCCTGAACACCGCTAATCAACTATGTTCAGACTTAGAGCTAGAAGATAGGGTTACACCCATGGGGGACTCACTTGACCTTGTCCTATCTATGCCAATCAAGTCACTTATGAGGCGGAATAAGAAAAATGCTTCAAACCTGGGAGTGTCGGTTAGGAGGAGTACTAGGATTAAGAAATCTAAAATAAACTCGAAATGAAAGGCTTCATTTGGAACAGTGACGGGTTTGGAGACACGGCAAAACACTCTCTAATCAAAGAAACCGTGAAAGAACAGAAACTCGATTTTATAGTTATTTCGAAAACCGGACGACCGAGCTTTTCGGCGCCTTTACTAACTAACCTAGCTGCTGGTATGGACTACAGCTGGTTTTGCCTCCCTCCTAGGGGACGGTCTGGAGGTATCCTTGCCGGAATCAACAATGCTTCGTTGATGGTCACGAAAGTGATTTCCGGGGATTTTTGTGTCAAGTTTCATCTGAAAATTAAACGGGACAATTTCGAATGGGCACTTGTGGCTGTTTATGGGGCAGCCCAGGATAGACATAAACCTTCCTTCTTGGCTAAGCTTGTTAGAATATGTGAGAACAAAACGCTACCCCTATTGGTAGGGGGCGATTTCAATATCATAAGAAGAAAGGAGGAAAAGAATAATGAAAACTTTCATGCAAGATGGCCGTTCATTTTCAACGCTATAATAGAGAGTCTGGACCTGAGGGAGATAGCTCTCTCAGGTAGGCAATTTACATGGGCCAACAGGCGCACCACCCCCACATACGAGAAACTTGACCGCATACTCGCTAGAGTTGAGGTGGAACAAAAATTCCCTCTCTTAAGAGTGCGTGCCCTAACTAGATCAGGGTCCGATCACACACCTCTACTTTTGGACTTTGGGAGTCCGGCGCATGGTGGAAAAAACACAAACTTCTCCTTCGAACTTTCATGGTTAAGACAAGAAGGTTTCATTGACATGGTAAAGAACGAATGGCGATCAATCCACAATGAACCAAGGCCGATCGAGACATGGCAGAAAAAAATTCGGCACATGAGACAATTCCTCCGTGGCTAGGCACGTAACTCGAGCGGGAATTATAAGAAAGAAAAAAGCGCCTACTTGATATCATCGATAGCCTTCATATTAAAGGCAGAATCGGTGCCACTGAGTGAATCCGAAAGAACATACAAAAAAGAGGCAAATGAGCGTCTCCTTAGCCTAAGAAGAGACAAAGAATCCAAATGGGCGCAGCGCGCCAAAGTAAAGTATATTCAGGAAGGAGGGGACAATACAAAATACTTTCATCTCATCGCAAATGGCAAGCATAGAAAGAAAAAAATATTCCAACTCGAGCAGGATGAGGGCGCGATTATTGGTGAAGAAAACCTTAAAGTATTCATTAGTGAGTACTATAAGGGCCTGTTTGGGGCTCCGCCCCAGAATCACTTCACCCTTCTTGAAGAAAGGGTTGAGGATATTCCCCAGCTTTCCTCTGAAGAGAAGAGTCTGCTTTCAGCTGACTTCACTGAAATAGAAGTGGAAGAAGCTGTCATGCAAATGAAAAAGAACAAAGCCCCTGGCCCTGATGGCTTCCCGGCTGAGTTCTACCAAGTGTTTTGGGACACTATAAAAGATGACATGATGGCCATGTTCTACCAGCTCCAATCTGGAGACCTCCCTCTGTTCAGACTAAACTTTGGCATCATAACCCTCTTGCCCAAGAAAGAAGACGCTAGTCGCATCGAACAGTACAGACCCATTTGTCTCTTGAACATGAGCTTTAAAATATTCACTAAGGTAGGAGCAAACCACATTACTGGGATGGCCCAGAAAATCATCAAACCCACCCAAACGGCCTTCATCCCAGGCCAAAATATTCTAGAAGGGGTGGTAGTTTTGCACGAGACCATATATGAACTACATTCTAAAAAGTTAGATGGAGTTCTATTTAAAATTGATTTCGAGAGGGCTTATGATAAGGTCAAATGGCCATTCCTTCACCAAATCCTTAGGATGAAAGGTTTTCCTGTCAAATGGTGTGACTGGATAACCAATTTCACCCAAGGAGGTAGTGTGGGAATCAAAGTTAACAATGACGTTGGGCACTACTTTCAAACGCTCAAAGGGCTGCGTCAAGGCGACCCCCTATCACATATGCTCTTCAACATCGTTGCGGATATGCTTGCCATCATGATAAATAGATCCAAAGATGATGGGCAGGTAGGAGGATTAATACCTCACCTTGTAGAAGGAGGGGTTTAGATTCTCCAATACGCGGATGACACGATTCTCTTTTTGGAACACGACATTGACAAAGCAATAAATATGAAACTAATTCTCAGCATATTTGAACAACTCTCCGGCCTTAAGATTAATTTCCATAAGAGTGAACTCTTCTGCTTTGGAAAGGCGAAAGATCACCAAAATGAATATAAAGAAATCTTCGGATGCGCAATAGGTGCACTCCCTTTCAAATATCTCGGCATTCCAATTCATTTCAGAAAGCTTCTTATCAAGGAATGGAAGGTTATCGAGGATAGATTCAAGAAGAAACTAGCTTCTTGGATCGGCAAAATCCTATCTTATGGTGATAGACTCATCCTAATCAACTCGGTTCTCACAAGCTTGCCAATGTTTTTACTCTCTTTCTTCCAGATACCCATAGGGGTAAGAAAAAGGTTGGACTTTTATCGCTCCCGCTTCTTTTGGCAATGTGACCAGAACAAAAAGAAATATAGGCTATCAAAATGGAATATGATATGTCGACCAAAAGATCAGGGAGGTCTAGGAATCGAGGTTCTGGAAATCAAAAACAATTGCCTCTTGAGCAAATGGTTGTTCAAAATCATCAATGAAGAAGGGATGTGGCAAGAACTTATATGCAACAAATATCTCAAAACCAAAAATCTTGCCGAAGTTCAAGAAAAGCTTACGGATTCCCCCTTCCGGAAAGGACTTATGAGCCAGAAAGAAACTTTCTTCAAATTTGGATCGTTTCGCGTTGGCAATGGAGAAGGAACCCGTTTCTGGGAGGACTGTTGGCTGGGCGACGGGCCACTAGCGTCCCAATACCCTGGCCTATATGCCATCGTGAACCACAAAAATGCAAAGGTGGCAAACACAATCAAGGAGAACGGCTTAAATATCTCGTTTAGGAGAAATTTGGCTGGAGATAAGTGGTTGTCCTGGTTAGACCTTGTGGAGAGGCTAATGGACATACACCTTACCGACGAAAAAGACACTTTCCTGTGGAGACTGACGGATTCTGGTCAATTTTCGGTCAGATCTCTATATGCAGAATTATTAAACGGAAACACAAAATTTCTTAGGAAATATCTTTGGAAAATTAAACTGCCACTAAAGATTAGGATCTTCATGTGGTTTTTAAACAGAAAGGAGATTCTGAAAATGGATAACTTGGCCAAAAGAAATTGGAACGGATGCAAAAAAATGCGCCTTTTGTGATGAGGAAGAAACCATAGAACACCTCTTTCTTAAATGCAAATTCGATTGCCTGATATGGAGAGTTGTTCACTTCACTTTCAATATGCCGCCTCCTTCTAATATAAAAAACATGTTTGGAAATTGGCTAAATGGGATTGACAAATCCGCCAAAGCACGAATAAGAATTGGAGTTTGTACTTTGGTCTGGGCAATGTGGAACAGCCGGAATGATATTATATTTAACAATGCAAAATGTTCTCCTTTTCTGCAGGTTATCAACAGAACTACGCACTGGATCAGCACTTGGGCGCTTCTTCTTCCAGAGGACCAGCGGGGATTTATGGATATTGGATGCACACGACTGATGGCGGTCGTTCAGGCTATCTTCAGCCAGGGTGATTGGCGGCATTCTAATAGGATTGACAATGTTTAGCAAAGTCTTGTACTCCATCTTTAGATGGCTGATCTCAATGGCATCATTAGCTGATGACTAGTTCTTAGCCCTGGTGTTACTTGAGTCTTGTAAAACTCTTGAACTACAACTGCTGCTCAAATCTTTAATAAAACGGCCGTGTGCATCAATTGATGCAGAGGCCGGGGACACCCCATTTCTAAAAAAAATCAAATATTTCTGAAAAATCAACATCTACAATGTAAAAGCTGTCATATTAGATAAGTATAAACTATGTTTTCATATTATATGTATTTGGTATTATAGATATTGACATATTTTTATATTCTTGGTCAAACTTTGTAAAGTTTGATTTTGACTAAACCAAAATGTGAGTAAATAAAAACGGAGGTAGTATATGAAATTCATTAAAATCAAAATTGTTGGAGAGTGATGACGGCGATATTGTTGGGCAACCTGGATGACAACCCTCGTTCTCGACGGTGTGCGTGAAATTTGTGTTGGTAGCAGGGTGGCTATATGTGCCCTCACAATGCTCATGTTCCACGACAGTCGATAAGGGTATCTTTATCGGTTTTAGACCGGCTTCCCGCTAATTAACCCACAACTTCTTTTCTCCTTAATTATTCAAAATGATAAGTTTTTACTTTGTTTCAAAAAGTTATATTTAAAAATGATTTTCTTGATATGTGTAACAAACCCAATTGGTGTTCCTAAAATTGCTTTTTACAGCACATGTTTTGTTTTTCTCATAGCACCACATATGTCTTTCTTGATGAAAATTTGTAGACACCTTCTCGTATATCGTCAAAAAGTTCATGTTAATTTGCTTAAAATTGCTATAAAAAAAATTGTGTATTCTACCATTCAATGTTGCTACAGAAACACCGTGATCACAACATATGTCCTTTCTTAATGAAACTCCACGTGCAGATAACAGACACGAGGATGTATGTTGTCCAAAAAAATAGTATTTTTTATATCTTAATAATGTTACTGATCATCCCGGAGCATATGCCCCCAAGACCCAAAGCGCAGATAGCTCTTCTTGCTTTACGAAAGGTGCCCAACATAGTTACAAAAATTCATTATTTTTACTTAAAAGCTTAGGAGCATAGATATAGAAGATTTGTATGCATTACTAATCACCCTTTTCTGATTTATCCTTTTGGCATATTTGCAGTCCCATGTTTAGTGCCCACAAATAGGACAAACAGATATGTGAATCATTCATAACAAGAACAATGGTGTTATATCCTTTATCCCATTTGACCCCGAGACAAGTAGTAGTGTTTAATTAAAATAAGAGCACTAATTTGTGGGGTCTTTTCTTTCCTTGTTAATTTCTAGCTAGTACAATATAGTATGGTTTATCACTAGTTTGCCTCTGAATTGCTGAGTTATATGCAGAATGGAGATGAATGAAGCTGCTTTTTGTTTACCTATTGGTTTACTGAAGAAATCTTTACTGGTCACCAAAATTTAACCAGTACATAGAAAAGTAAAACAAACAAAAATAACTTGGATGGTCGCTACTACTTAATTAGTACGGATAGGTTCCTGTTCGCCGTGATTTTTTTAAATAGAAGGCTCCAAGAGCCCAGCTTTAAATTAATAAAGCCATCAACCGGCTAGGATACAAGGTATTGGAAAACACACGCTAGAACAAGTCTAAAATAAACTAGCAAAGCGCTACAAGAACTACAGAGGTTCGAAGTCGCGGACAGACGGCGACATAGAGAGGTCCTTGAGCATCCAGCTACAAGTGCAGGTTTGGGCAATGCAGGAGGACCTGCGCCCCTAAACTGCGCAACCCAAGCTCTATGCACCGGAGCTTTGATTGCAAACAAACTGAGCACCCAAGACGCAGAGCCACCAAGAAGACGCCTTGAACAAGCCGAAGATCGCTGTTAAAGAAGTGCCAATGTCACGGACACAACATAGCCTACCCAAGCTCCTAACTTCCCAAGGCAACGCCTCGAAGGAGGAGAACGGCGCTGAAGCGTCGCCGCTGCCCGGCAAGAGCCTAGGGTTTTCACCCGGGAATCGAGGAGAAGGGAGGGGCGGGGAAGACAAGAGACCTCAACGGCGCCTTCATGAAGGGGATGGCGAGGGAGCGCCGCCGCCGTGGTTGAAAAACAACCAAGGGTTTCCACCGGCTCTCGAAACCCGCCGCCAAGCTACTCTCTTGCGACAGAAGCCGAAGAAGATGAGTTGCTATCGCCACCAAAGGACATGGACTCACCAACCTCCACAGCCACCTCCGCCTACCTCCGCGCCACCCAAGCAGCCATAGAGAACAGGACCAGCACCAGCAGTCGTCACCCGCCGGCAAGGTCAACGCCTCCCACCTTTCCAGGGCCGCCGCCCCGGCTTCTAGGCACGCCCAAGTCGTCACCTTGAAGCAAACCAAGTGTTCCAAATCCTTCAAACCAGCCGAAAACCCCAAGGGCAGCGCCACCGACGAGCAACATCCCGCCAGGTGTGGATCTAAGAACCACACAAGCAGAGCAAAAGGGGGAGTGGAAGAGCCCTCTCGACCAACTCCTGGGAGGAGCAGCAACCCTATGCCGTCCTCCGAGCCGTAGCTCCCCGCTCAAGAGCTTCCAGGGCCAGATCCACGCAGAGCCCCCAACGGAGGTCGCCAAGCCGGTCGTCCACGACTGGGCCACCTCGTCGCCCAAGCATCAGACGCCTGCGAGCTCGCACAACACACGTAGCCGCCACGCCGCCGCAAGCGACCACGCCGCCGCGCCCCCGGCAACCGCAACAGCCCACGCCGCCGCCACCGCACAAGGGGGAAGAGAGGCCCCACCTCCGCCGGAGCCTCCGGGGCTTCGCCTGGTGGCGCCCTCTGGCGGCGGCGAGGAGGAGGAGCAGGGGTGGGGAGGGGCCGGCGGTGGCCCGATCTAGGGTTCGCCCTGCCGCTCGTGGGGAGCGGACAGAGCGAACGGGTATAGGGAGACTACTTCCTTCCGAAAACCCTTCGCCGTGATAACTACTCCATCCGTTTATAAATATAAGATGTTTTAGGTTTGTAAAGCAAATGTATCTAGACATCTTTTAGTGCATAGGTTCACTTGAATATACACACTAAAACTTGTCTAGATACATTTGCTTCACAAACCTAAAACATCTTATATTTATAAACGGAGGGAGTAATAACCTTCTCTGATTTTTTCATGTCTCACATTCTGCAGCAGGCGGCAGCAGCAGGAGCTACAAGTGTCAATGTGCCATGTCGGCGGTCTAGCTACTCCCATCCGGTAACTTCCGAAAGAAAGGGAAAAGAACATGGAGCAAAAAAGGGAAGACGGCGCGTTGTAGTTTAGTTAATAATTAACAGCTAATGCTTCATGAGTAGGAAGCAGATAGGCAGGTTAGCTAGACTAATCAGCTGCTTTGGGGTCACAAGGTGCATCAGAATATGCTTACTCACAATGCTTTCAGGTTTCGCGACATGTAGGCAGGAAATTAAGAAAGAAAAGAGGCATTAGTATACAATACTCCTGTTTTTTTCTTCGGAAAAGGCTGCTCTTTTGAGGTCTGTTGGATCTTCATATCCATATGTTTGCATGATTAGTGGATAAATATGTATGATCTCTCTGTCTTCTCTGATGCTTTGTACTCTTCCAGGTGCTTTCCCATAAGGTGGACATAGGACACCATCGTAACGCATCGAGAAGTGATTTAACTTTGCAGGGTAGGATAGCGTTGGAATTTGCTCTGCAACTTACGTTTCCTTTACAGCGCCAGCCAGTTTGTCCTTGAGTTTTTTTATTAAGAAATTATTATCTTTCACTTTCCGATCGAAGTTGAACTTTTTGAACTCAAACTACTTCATTGTTGAGCACCAACAAAGATTGAGATATCCTAGTTTCTCCACCCAAATTTAAATCCCTTGGAGGAATCATGAGAGCAGATCCGGAATTAAGTTTTCACAAAGCCAAATGGTGAATTCCCTCAAGTTTAGCAAGTTGTTAGTTGGTAAACCCGAGATGTGCCAGGTTGCATGCAAGCTTTCCTTGTTCTTTGAAAAAATGTGAGGATTTGGAGGTTAAGACCTACCACTAGTGATCGAGCTTCTACTTTATGGAGGAGGCTCAGGAAGAAAAATAAGCTGGTTTCGTAGTGTTCGGGGGTCCTCTAACCCACACCTCTCCAATGGTGAGGTAGCTTCCCCGAGAAAGTGAATACTGGAATATATCTTCATCTACGAGTGTCTCGGTTATTTCTATTTGAGCTCATTTTCTTGTGTATTATCTTTATGATAGTCATTGTGGTTGAAGTACCTTATTACATCATAAGTTGTTTCACCTAGTTATTAGACTGACCTTTGTTATCCGCATAGCCTAAAGTTTTTGATTTTTTTTTGTAGAAACCTATTTACCCTCTCATAGGTTACCATCTATATCCTTTCATACACACTCGATCCCGTGAAGATCAAATTGACATGGCCATATCCTCCATCGCACCGCCAACGGTCTCACCCGTGTGTAGCATGGGTGCCGCTCGGAGAACAACCACAACTCGCCATTGTAGAGTAACGGAATAGACGGTAGTCTCATACTAGGAAATTGGGCCCAGTGATCGTATCGTCCCAGCCGCTGCCAGGAGAAACAGCCCCCAGCCGCCGCCTCTATCTCCTACTTCACCATAGATTGGTTCCCCCTCCTCCGGCCGGCCTCGCCGGCGTAAGGAGGAGTGGGGAACCTAGTCTATGTGTGGAGGTTTTAGTAAAAGTAGTATTTTCTAGTAGATTAAGTTAGGGTTTGGAAACCATCTTTTGTTGATCTCCATATCAATGGAGATGGCATCGTCTTCAATAATTGATCTTCGATTCTTCCTTCGACGATGAGACATTTGTCCCGGCGTCAATGGCAGTATTGAAAGATTACAGTTCTCTAGGTATGGTTCTTTGGATCTTGCTTCGCCAGACCGATCTTGGATCTTTTCTCATGGTCGCCGCGAGGAGTATTATCCTCGCAATAATTTTCCCGGCTGCTACGTCCTCGACAATGGTGATTCGTACTCTCGATTCCCCAGCGACGTCGACCAAGTTGTTCGGTTATTTCGCCCTGGCATACTGGTGTTGGTACTCTTGCCGATGTTGATTGACTACTTCAATGGTTGCGCGCGTGCACGTAGCCTTGGCATTGCGGCTCAAATTAAAATTATGGGAGAACCTTCGTTGGTATTTACAGGTTTATGGTTCGGTTCTATTCGGCTGCCTTCTGGAAAATACAAGATTATGTCATGGAAGAAGAAATAATTTGAAGACCTTGAAGATTTAGTCGTTTCTTTTAGACTTTATTTTGTAATTGCTGGGGACAGCTTATGTATCTCTACCATGTACTATTTACTCTTATAAATATATACGGTGTTGATTGTCAAAAAAAAAGAAATTGGGCCCAGTGTTAAACAGTGAAGACTTCTTTCCGAACAACATTTGGAACTACTAGCTTTTTTTTAGGGGACTAGCTATTTTTTTAGGGGAATTATAAACTAGAGTAATAACTAGTGTCAAATAAGGAATTTCGTGGTTAGGCCTCAAAGAATCGATAGGGCTTGCTTGGGCTGGGGCGTGTCCTGGCCTAGTTCCGGCCCAGGGGGACGCTAGCAGTGGTCTTCTTCCTCTCGTCGCGCGTCTCACACTCTAGTCTAGCGACCAGTCCTCCTCCTCTCCCCTCTCCATCTCTCCATCCCCGGTACCTAAAATTAGCGCGAGGCCCGCGTGGCCACCGCCTCCATGCATCTCGCGCGCTCCTTTCCCTCCCGTCCTCACCTCATCACCGCTACTCTCCTCTCCTCGCCGCCCCATCGATGCTGCGCGGCTTATACCAACCGCATGCCCGTCTCCGTCGCTCCGTTTCACCTCGACTTCCATGTCCATCCGCACCCCCAATGCCGCGTCAGACCCAGGTAACTCATTTCCCCGATCCGTTTTCTTGTTTCTTGGTCACCGCGTCCTCTTTTTCTGCTGTATCGATTGGCTGATTGATCGATTCTTGGGATGGCTACGGCGCAGCGAGGCGGCGGGCAGACGCCGTCGGGTGGCTGCGCGGGGTGTTTCCGGAGGTGCCCCTTCCTACACCGTCGGACGCCTCCGATAACGACCTGCACGCCGCGCTCGCCGGCGGCAGGTTGCTCTGCGCGCTCCTCAGGAAAATCTGCCCCGGCGCCCTGCTAGACGACGCCTCCACGGACAATGTAGGCAGGTTCCGCGCCGCCGTCGAGCGGATGGGCGTGCCCACCTTCAGCGCCTTCGACCTCGAGAGGGTTGGTTGCCTTATTTCTGACTGTTCTTTTGGTTGCCTGATCGCTAATAAATTCCCCTCCTTGGTTGACATCGCTGCCGATGCATCCATCCAGGGTCAAATGGAAGCTGTTGTGAACTGCATTCTTGCCCTCAGGGATCGGTTCGGGTCACGCATCGGCGAAGAACGTGGCTTTAGTTTCCTCACCAGAAGCGATAGCGAAGGAAGCAGAAAGCACATGGAGGCCAAGCTGCAGAGAGTGCTCACCAGTCCAATTATGTCAGGTAAGAATTGCCTTGTTATTGTAAGTTGCAGTGACATTGTAAAATTGTGATGGGAATAACTTGAGTTGCCAGCTGAAACATCTTTTGCCATCCATCTATTCAGAACCGTCCAGTCCTTCATTAGGGGCTGATCTCTACTCTCCGTCGGGGCTATTTCAGATGAAACAAGGGGGTTATGCTGATCTTCCTGGCTGTAAAGTTTCAGATTTGATGAAATCCTCCAGCTTGGATGTAAGTACAGTGCTGCAAACTGCACTTCAAATAAGATAGATAACCAGTTCGCCTGGAAATTAAAATTAAGAGAAATTTTATGTTAGGCTCTGGTGCCAACTTGAGTTGCTCGTCGTGTTTGACGAACTGACATATTTTGCAGAATGCACCCACTCAGTCACTTCTCGGAGTTGTGAACAGCATCGTTGACGAGAGTATCGAGAGGAAGAATGGACAGATACCTTATGTAGGCTTCTCAGAAAAGCAATATAGTTAGTTTACTTTGTTGTTTCCATACTTAAGAGGTTTGTTTGTTTCTATATGTGTTATCATCTTTCCTTGTGTAAATGAATGCACATATTTCATTGTAGCGCATTGCTTGCTTGCTGAGGAAGGTCATAGTTGAAATTGAGCGGCGTATGTCTTCTCAGGCCGGGCATATACGAAACGTAAGTAAATAGTTATACATATATATCCTGTACTGAATTGTCCCTTTGTGATCTCTTACTTGTGTGCAGCAAAACAACCTGATTAAAGCTCGCGAAGAGAAGTATCAGTCAAGGATAAGAGTGCTAGAGGCACTAGCAGGTGGGGCAAGCGGGCAAACACATGTAAATTCTAGCACCTTCTTTGAGTGCTTTGCTAGAATTTGTTTACACTGAGAGAAAATTGTTTGCTTTCCCGGGATAAGTTTAGAGCTCAACTCATCTCCATTAAATGGCAAAATAATTGGTACACTGAAAATAACAGCAGAACTCTATTAGTTTTCTTTCTGTACCAAAGCTTAAAATGACAGCAAGGATTGTTAAATTTGTTGTTCAGTCTGTAAATAATGAGAATTCATGCAGTTGAATGACCATAGCTTTAGCATCGATGAGAAAAGTCTATCCGTTTCTTTATTAACATGCAGATGGAGAAAGACAAGCTCAAAGAAAAAGGACAACTACCAGAGGAAGATATAGCTAGGCTGATGAAATGCCAAGAAGATGTGGTTAGATTGATGAAAGAAAAGGAAGACATGGTTAGGTTGCTGAAGGAGAAGGAAGATATGGTTAGGTTGTTGAAGGAGAAGGAAGATATGGTTAGATTATTGAAGGAGAAGGAAGAAATTGTTGGCTTGAAAAATGTCAGGATTGAAGAAAAACAACTAATAGCAGATGAAAGAAAAGATAGGTTACTTAAGGAGAAGGATGATAGTATAGTTAAATTGAAAAAGGAGAAGGAAGAAATTGTTAGGTTGTTAAAGGAGAAGGAAGATATGGTTAGTTTGTTGAAGGCGAAGGAAGATATGGTTGACTTAAATAAAGTCATGGTTGAAGAAACAAAAAGACTAACAGATGATGGAAAAGATAGGTTACTTAAGGAGAAGGATGATACTATAGTTAGATTGACAAAGGAGAAGGAAGAGATGGTTAGACTGATGAAGGAGAAGAAAGATAGGTTACTTAAGGAGAAGGATGATACTATAGTTCGATTGACAAAGGAGAAGGAAGAGATGGTTAGACTGATGAAGGAAAAGGAAGATATAGTTAGGTCAATAGAGAAAGAAGGTATGGTTGCGTTAGAAGATGACGGTATCAAGGAGAAAAGGCAAACAAGAAATGATTGTAGCGATAGGTTGATTGCAGAGAAGAACACTATTGTGGTTAGGTTGACAGAGGAGAAGGAAGAGATGATTAGGTTGCTGAAAGAGAAGGAAGATATAATTCTATTAATGAAGGAGAAGGAAAACATGTCCATGTTAATGAAAGAGAGGGAAGATAAGGTTGACTTGAAGACAGGCACAGTTGAAAACATGAAGCAATCAACCGATGAAGATGCACACACATCAATTAAGGAGAAGAGTGACATAATTAGGTTGTTGAAGGAAAATGAGGATTCTAACAGTACAATTATGAAACTTAAGCTGGAATTAGAAACATTAAGATCATTACATGAGGAGAACTGCAAGTTGTTAGAATCTAAGAATGAAGATATGGTTAAGCTTCTTGCAGACAAGGAAGACAGTGCCCGTATACTTTTGCAACTCAGACAAGACAGGTCAACTAAGGAGAATGGTGAAATTCTTAGGTTGATGAAGGAAAAAGACGAGGGTAACGACATAATTGTGAAAGTTAACCTGGAAATGAAAGCATTACAATCATCATATGAGGAAGCCTGCAAACTGTTAGAATCTAAGGAGAAGGATGCATTTAGGCTTCTTACCGAGAAGGAAGAAGCCTGCAAACTGTTAGAATCTAAGGAGAAGGATGTTGTTCAGCTTCTTGCCGATAAGGAAGACAGTGCTAGTACAATTCTGCAACTCAGGCAAGAGCTTGAAGCAACGAAAAGGTTGCATGAGACACATAGCCAGCAATTAGAGACCAGAGCTTCCCAACTAAAGGTGGAGTTGGAACACAGGATAAAAGAAGTTGAGCTCATGTTAGAAGATTCTGTCAAGAGAAGAAGAGAACTTGATGAAGTATTAAAATCTAGAATCCAATTCTGGGAGCAGAAAGAAGTAGTAGTCGAGCAATTTGTGGGTTTGCAAATACAAAACGTTCAGGTATTAGTCAAATGGATCCCTTCTCTTTGTTTCCGTGGGGAGTTCCTAAAGTTTGCAGTTCCGTGAATAGTGTTTTGTTTTATCAGGATTTGAGGCTATGTTCTGTTTCAGTTAGGCATGAAATTGTGAATTGTCAAAAAAGATGGCTTGAAGAACTAGCTGGCCTTGGTAAGAATGAACCCTGTGAGTAGTTATAGAATTTTTTTTTACCAAATTTTCATCAATAAATCACAAGTAACACTATATACTTTTTATAGGACAAGACCTTAAGGTGGTAACCAATGCTGCAGAAAAGTATCATGCAGCTCTTGCAGAAAACAGGAAGTTATTCAATGAGATCCAGGAACTCAAAGGTGCCAATTTTGTACTAGAATCATCAGTTCATTTTGCTTGGTTATCTATATTAACTTCAGGTAGTACAGCTAAAAGTATAATTAGCTTAACATAGTATTAATGAGCAGGAAATATCAGAGTTTTATGTCGGATAAGACCGTTTCAACCTGGGGAGGACGAGAAATCCAGTTCAGTTGAATATATTGGCGAAAATGGCGAACTTGTTTTATCGAACCCTACAAAACCAAAGGAAGGGAGCAAGAATTTCACATTTAACAAAGTATTTGGCCCTACCACTACACAAGGTACTCATAGCAATGAAATCTATGCAACTTACCTTCTCTGAGTTTTGTTGATATAACAATGCATTTATGTAGTGCTGTATAGCATAAATGATTTTCTTATCTCCATATTTCCTTAACAGATATGGTCTTCAAGGACATTCAGCCTCTAATTAGATCTGTTCTTGATGGCTACAATGTTTGCATTTTTGCATATGGTCAAACTGGATCAGGGAAAACATACACTATGGTATGAAGCTCTCAGAACGTAAACTTTAGCATTTTGTTGCTGTTTCCATGGGAGAACAAATAATATTTCTCTACAGTCAACGATGTTTGTAATACCTTGTTTCTTTTGATTTGTTAGATGGGTCCAGAAAAGGCAACTGAGAAGGAATGGGGCGTCAATTATAGAGCACTAAATGACCTTTTTAATATCTCTCGTGACCGGCAAGATACTATCACATATGAACTTAGTGTACAAATGATTGAGATCTACAATGAGCAAATCCGTGATCTCCTTGGTGCTGGTGGTGTGCAGAAGAAATATCCTTTTTTGTGTCCAAAATTGCATTACTGTAGGCTTCCACTGGATAGAATTTGTGTGTGTTTTCTGCATGTTCTAAGTTGCCAATGTTTAATGCATTTTGGATGTCTCAGGTAGTATTATTAGAAAGAAATTAGTTGGAATGGTGTTTATTGAATATTGCAACTTTAGTTGAGTATGGTAGTTTTTGTGTGTTTTCTCCAAGTTCTAACAAATTAACCATGGTTTCATGCATTCTGGATTCCAGTACTCCCTCCGTTCCAAAATATAAATGTTTTAGCCTTTTTTGACACCATGTATCTAGACATCTTTTAGTGTATAGGTTGGAAGAAAAATGAGTGAACCTATACACTAAAAGGCATCTAGATACATGTGTGTCAGAAAAAGTCTAAACATCTTATATTTTGGAACGGGGTGAGTATGTGTAGAGTGCGTCAATTTGGAGCCCATCGTCCATGAAGCTCTTCTTTGAATGATTTTAAAATCAACATTTTGAAGTTTCAAAAAACTCTGAAAAAAATTCTGAATGTAGATAATGACGACTTCTACCTTCGTACAAAAAACCAATGGAAATATTCTATATTCTGGGGTGTGTAAAAATAAAAAAATTATAAATCTGAGTAGGGAACAGTAAAAATTGAAAATGTTCAAATTTATCCGGATTTGTCATTTTTGTGTAGGCCGGAATACAAACTATTTCGCGTTGAGATTTGCAGGGCTGTGTAATACTTTATTGTCAACATCTAGGATTTTTTTTGGATTTTTTTGAAACTTTAAATTGTTGATTTTCAAAATTTCAAAAACAGGCTCCAAGGAGCCCGTCCTCCAAAGGGATTTAGCCTATATAAAAGGTTGCAACTTTATTTGGTTACAACATAGTCAGTGCCCAGATTTAAATCATTTGATTTTCTGCCAAACTGAAACATCCCCATTTTTCTTAACTTACACACAATAGGGATTCAGAATACCATCCAGCCCAACGGAATAGCTGTTCCTGACGCAACGATGTGTCCTGTACACTCAACTTCTCATGTTATTGAGCTAATGCAAACTGGGCATGGCAATAGAGCCATGAGTGCAACAGCTTTAAACGAGAGAAGCAGCAGATCTCACAGGTAAGTTAGTTGTGTCACTTCTCTTTTCTATGGAGAATAAACCTCCTTATTAGCGGGTAATCTTGCAGTGTTGTGACCATTCATGTCCGAGGCCAGGATCTAAAAACTGGTAACACTTTACGTGGCGCTCTACACCTTGTGGATCTTGCTGGAAGTGAGAGGGTAGACCGCTCTGCGGTTACAGGAGACAGGCTCAAAGAAGCACAACACATCAACAAATCTCTTGCTGCTCTTGGGGATGTTATATTTTCCTTATCACAGAAGAATGCCCATGTACCATACAGAAATAGCAAGCTTACACAAGTCTTGCAAACTTCACTGGGTATTCTTCTTCACCGCAGAACTAATTTTCATCACATCGTTACATGCTGTATATAGATAGATTCATGACATGGATAGTTTTCATATGCAGGTGGGCATGCAAAAACGCTAATGTTTGTGCAGGTCAACCCAGATGTGACATCTTATACAGAGACCTTAAGTACTCTTAAATTTGCGGAGCGAGTGTCTGGGGTGGAACTAGGTGTTGCAAAAACCAATAAGGAGGGAAAAGAAGGCAGAGATGTCAGAGAATTGATGGATCAGGTAAACATACTCGGATACTCCCCACAATACCAACACATGCACATACTGACATGCACAGTATTAAGTCAAATGATCTTGATTTTGTTATTTTTCTTACTGAAATATAGTTACAGTTGCTGAATTTAATGTTTCAACTTGCAGCTTTCAATGCTCCAAGATACTATTTCAAAGAAGGATGATGAAATCGAACAGCTGCAACTACTCAATAATAGCTCCTCCAAACTGAAGTCAAACAGACAAGCTGGTTCCCTACTGAAGCATTCTTCCTCTTCTCCCGGCATGACATCACTAGCAAAGGTCTCAAGTGTTGGCAGTGGAGCAGCTTCTGATCTTGATAACTTCTCTGACATTAGTGACAGGCAATCTGAAGCTGGGTCTATGCTCTCCATTGAGCCTGAGGTTTCTGGTCTTGGTGATGTTGACTCCGACGGAAGGTTAAGTGATGCATCTGATGGAGGTAATTCCACCGGTGCAGAAACCGACAGTTCAGTAAGCAGCGCGGTGGACCAAGGGCAAGAGAAAACTTCTAGTGTTGCAAAAGAGCGGTTGTGCGTATTGCCAGTTCTCCACTTCTCCTTAGTCTCAGATAATAGTTTCATTCATTTGATATCTTAATCTGTACAGATTTTCTGTAAGTGTGGAACCTCTGCCATGTCCATAGTGGTTGTTGGTGACTTCTACTTTTTTTCCCGTGTAGGACAAAAGCGGTATCTCGAGTTCAGAAGTTGACAGTCCCAAAAGCATCAGGCTTGCGGCCTAAACCAAGGGATCCTCCTGTTCCGAAACCTTCAGGTAAGATGCGTCTTTAGATTACAAGTTAATTTTCTGAAATGCCAAAGTTGACAAAATGATGTTTGGGAGAAACAGAACTGAGTATGACAATGATATTTTTTGTAGATAATTCACTATAAGAATGATACTTTTTGTAGATAATCCGCTCCTAACATTACCAGACTATCGATTATTAACACCTAAGGCTATTCAAATCTCTAGATCGTATCAACATTCTCGATATTTCGTGGTGAACATTTTTCTGCAAGGAATGTGATATTGCATTATTTCTATCTTTTTTTTTCCTGTTATTCTTGCAGCGCCAACAGGGCCACGGAGAAGTACCACCCAAGCAACTCCACCGGGTAGAGCTACAAGTACTGCAAAACGAGGACCATAGATCAAGTTTCGTGCCATTCGGTTAAACCATTTCCCAGTTACCTTAAATATCTCATTAGAAGTTCTAGAGTGTATGAGTGTCTAGCTTTGGTGTAATTATGTCCATTGAGCTAGAAATTAGAGATGTAGAAAAATAGTTGGTGCTGTGAATCTCTCGTGTTTGATACGGTAGGAAAACTTTAGACATAAGGAAAACTAGAAAACTTTCACACAGGTTTGTCTTGTAATAGTGAGTGTTGTACTTTTACCCTAGTTGTGTTTCTTTCTGTTTATCTGATGGATCATACCGGTGTGTTCACCTTACAATATATCCAAATTCAGAAATTTACAAAGTAATGTAGGCTGGTCACCTTTTTTCAGAAGGATGCATTATTTTTCTTAAATAAGACATTTATCAATTTCCATTGTCTGAGTTGATACTTTTGTGGGGTTTTCTAATCTTTGATATGGAATAGCTTACCATATGGTAGGAAAGGCAGCCTAATTATTATCATCGTCCTGAAAGCTGGGTGCCTTTTGAATATTAGTGGGGCTCCTAGTCCTAGTTTAGGTGGCACCTTTGTGGAGCCAAACCCAAGGAAAAGCAAAATGGCGAGGCCACACCTGGCTTCTAATAGGAGGGGGGCTTAGCTTGCTTGCAGAAATGAATGTATCAGAAAGGGGGCTGGGTTCACTAATAATATCGAGGCAATGAACTACTACCTCCGTTTCAAAGAATAAGGCACACGCGTATTTCAAAGCAAATTTTGACCGAATAAATAGAGCAACTAAAACTTGATTATATTAATAAAATTAGTATCATTGGATTTATACTAAAACATACTTTTCAATGATGCTAATTTTATACCAACATTCTTTATATATTTAGAGTAAATCTTAGTCAAAGAAAAAACACGCAAAACGAGTACGCCTTATTCCTTGAGACGGAGGTAGTATGTACTATCAAATATGGAAGTAGTATAACCATGATAGAAAGCCATTTTTGGCCCCTCAAATTGCAACATAATAAAAGTTGCATCCAAAGAAATTCTAATATAGCAAATGTCACAAACTTGCAAAATACTATAATACTACTAGGATGGCACCAATTATCTGAATCAGACCTGAATGCCAGTTTTACACCGGAGACATATTTGTAGTATTGTATTTAAATTACTTTACCATTATAAGCATCCATGCAACAAATGTGTTGAGACAATCTTTCGCCACTTAAAATTATAACAGATAGCAATCACTTCCTTCTGAACTGAGAGGTTAGAAAGAATACTCTTCATTTACCCAAAACATAACAATAGATTGAACAAAGCAAATTGACACGAAAAACATGACTTCTCTTTATTTAGAATACGAGCATAGTGATTCAGGATCAGATTAGCAAGTTCAATATCCCTACCATCAACTAATGAGGAATTTAGAATTACAATACTAACAGGAAAGATGTGACGATGAGTGGCATGAGCTTTTCCTACTTTGCGGCTTCCCGTTCCTGGTGATGAACTCTCTGTGTTGCTTAAGGAGCACGAGCAGAAATCATCTTTCGATCCTCGTGAGGACCCGTTCATTTTGCAGTTGACAGTGTACAAAATGAGAGCAAAGCTCCATAATGAATCAGGAAATGTTGGCCTGCGCTTGCTTTGCCCCAACAGCGAAGAACTCGGTGATGACCTCGAGGGGCATTCCCTTCGTCTCTGGGACCTTGAGGTAGACGAACACAAAGGAAATGCAGCAAACAATTGCATATATACCGAAGACACCCGCTAGCCCAATAGCATTCAGCATCACAGGAAGGCTGTAGGTAACAATGATGTCACATATCCAGAATGTCAGGGCGCAGATGGCGATGCAGAGGCCACGGACCCTCGTGGGGAAAATCTCCGCACATAGAATGTTGGGGATCGGACCGAAGCCCATGACGAAGCAGCAGAAGTAGATGATGACGCTAACTGTGGAGAGCACCGCATGGGGCACCGTACTCAAGTTGATAACATTGGACACAACTAGGACAAGTAGAGATGCTATCAAGATTGGGATTGTGCCCAGCAGCAGAAACCTGCAAAAAGGGAAATGAAATTATAATAGAGTAAGTGATCTGGTAAACAAGGAAATAATTTATGATATGCTAACTGAAAATACTGAGGTGATGCACCCAAAGCAAATAAGTTACCTTCTTCCAGATATATCCATAAGTCTCATCGCTAAACCAATGCTAGGGAGCATGAGTAAGGTCGTGAGAGAACTGATTAAGATGGATGCTGACGCTGAACTGAGGCCAAAACTGGAGAGAAGAACGGACACACCAGCTTGCTCAAGAATTTGCGGAGTGTAGTACAGAACTCCATTTATTCCAGCAAACTATACAAAGAAATACTCCAAAAGTGTTAGTAAACTCTCACTAGGATATAGCTTAAGTCTTGTATAGTCAAGCTATAAGTTATGAGACAACATAAAAGAGGATAAAGCATGCTGAATCGCTCTTCAAGAATTGAAGAGATCAGTCAGTATAATCTCTACCTGTTGAAGCATCTGAATTCCAACACCGACGACTAGTGCACGCCTGACGCCAGGTTCAAACAGATCTTTCCAGACTGGACCTTTGGGAGCTGCCTCCGATGGATGCATCATGGCTGGACCGGCCGCCATACGCTCTTCCAGATGATCCTTGGAGTAAAGAGCCGAGTGGCTTACCAAAGCAGCAGCATGTATAAACCCACTGCCTTCCGGGGGATCACCCCCACCAGGAAGTGAAACAACAGAGCCCCTTCTTGAGTCGGGCACCCCCTCTTGGTGCAAGTAGATTCTTTTGAAGCCTCCTTCCTTCTTGCCATCATCGCCTTGTCGCTCCGACCATTTATATGCGAGTTGCCAACCCCCACCAATACCAGTGCTGCTGATAGCCTCCCCACCCTCTCCCAACATGCTTCGCCTTCTCATGCCCAAAGTGCTCCCTTGGTGACCATGGTGTGCGATGTCCTTCCCATCCGTGTTTGTGGTCTGTCGTGACAGCAGCGGGCTGTGCACATTGTCTTCGTAGTCGCCTCCAGCACCGTCAGACGCATATTCATCGTCGTCCCTGTGAACGTTCTCCTCATCCCAGTGCTCACCTTTTGGATGCTGATCTGCCACACTGAGCATGCTGCCGAAGTTGGGGAACAATGTGCTCCGCATGCTTCCTCCGGTCTGAGGCATGTTCTCGTGAACACTCCCGAAAAGTGTGACCAAAGGATCCATAAGGGGCACGCTCTGGTTCACCATGCTGCCATGCCGAGATGCGAGAGAAAACACACTTCCGAGCATGCTGCCTCCTTTGGAAGGTCGGGCAATCCATGATTGACCCTCTTCAGGCCCGTATAGAGTTATTTGCTCATTATCCCCATCGACAACATGATCGTCAGTTTGGTCGTTAGGTCCAATGATGTACTCTTCAATAGAGGTGTCTCCTCCAACGTCCAAACCTTCAACGAGAAGAGCCATTTCTCCTGCACAATTTCATTTGGAACGACACACAACTTTACTGAGATGTCTTTGACGAATACTTGCACAATTAACATTGAATGAGCTGACACCTAAATTTGGCCAAGTATCCATAGGATCGGGCTCTAAGCCAACACTTAGATTATACAGAAAAAATTGTTATAGCTACACAATTTGTGAACTGCTTATTCCTTTAACTTATATTGAGAACTGATTTGTGAAATTCAGGAATACCCAAAAAATTGTCTTTGATAGTCAAATCATAACTAGCTTGAATACCTTACTGAAATTAGTAGATAATGCAAGAAAGAGAACTCTAGTTGCATACTTGTGTCCAATTACCAGCCAATAGACATAGTTTGTCTGAGCTTCGTCAACTGAATTATTTAATTAGAACTTCAAATCGCAAAACAAACCTAGATATACTACTATTTTGAAATGCTTCGGTTTATAGTTCACTGTGTAGTGGCAACATGAATCTGGAAAACAAATGAATGCCAAAAAAACTGAAACTCTTGGTCTCTTTGAGCATTTCTGATCATCAACAAAAGGTGTTATGCAGTCTGTACAAATTAATTCAATCTTTTCTTTCAAAAAAACTTAAGCCACTCGAATTGAACAGTTAACTCTAGCCAATATCACTTCTGAAATTAGTCGCAGATTCAATGTCAGGTAGTAATTTCAAGAAATCAGTCCAGCTGAAGAAATGAACATGAAGCTTTTTCAGTATAGTATAAGAGCAGACCTGAGACATCCTCCCTTCCGCGCAACCTCTGCAACACCTTCTTCGCCTCCGCCATCCGCCCCTTGCTGACGAGCCACCTCGGTGACTCCGGCAGAAAGAAGACCGTGAGCCCGAAGAAGAAGAGCGAGGGCACGGAGAGCACCCCGAGCATGATCCTCCAGTCCGGCGACGGCAGCAGCGACATCCCGAAGACCATGCAGTAGGACAGAAACATCCCTCCCGACCCGCTGAATTGCGGCAGCGTGTTGAGCTGGCCCCTGATCTCGGAGGGGGCGGTCTCGGAGATGTAGAGAGGCACAAGGGTGACGGCGAGGCCGATGCCGAAGCCGTCGACAAGGCGCGCCAGGAGGAGCACGTACACGTTGGGTGCCCAGAGCATGATGAGGCCGCTGAGGAAGTAGAGGACCGAGGAGAGGATGAGCATCGGGCGGCGGCCGACCATGTCGGAGACGGGGCCGGAGAATGTGGTGATGATGGTCGCGCCGATGAGCGACATGGCCACGATCAGCCCCTCCACGGTGGGGTTGTTCTCGAGCTGGAACTCCTTCTTTATGTACAATACAGCACCTGGAGATGGAAAATTGCCCCGTGTTAATCTTTGCCATGTTTCTGAATTAAAAAGCAGTAATTTCTACTATATGTTCAGTCACAGCAAAGCAGAGCAATCTTTTGATCTCTGGACATCACATAACCAAGATTGAACATTTGCGCAATCAATCATACAAGTATAGATCAGGATAATCAAGGTATCATTGAAATCAAAACCAAGAACGCTTTGCTTGACAATTGTTTCTGTTAGAAGCAAGTTCGCTTCTAGAATCCAAGAGAAGCAAGTTGGCTTGCTCCAAGTGCTACCCAAGGACCCCTGCTTTGATGTGCCATTACTGGCACTGAACAACATCTGATCTGAAGTGGCCAAAGAATCTAAACCCCAGATTCGGTGGAGTGGTGCATATATCTCTCCGGTAAAAGTAAAAGCAATCTGGGTAGAGCAGAGGAATTACCTGCAATGGTGGCATTGTCCCACCCCTGCAGCAGGTTTCCGATGGAGGCCGCAATCGCGACCAGAGCAGCGCCCGACATCTTGAACGATCCCTGCAGCTCAACCAAGATTAACCCCGCACCATGGATAGAACCAGCCACCACAAGCCGTGATAAAAATGAAAATCTTGCAGAACTGGCATACCTCAGAAGGAGAAGAGGGAGAGGGACAAGAGCCGAAGAAACGGCGGTGGTAGATCAGAAGCGAGCAGAGTCGGGCGGCTCAAATAGGATGCGGAGAGGCAGAACCCTCAATTCTGCCTGCTCACTGCCCTGGCTGGCAGTAGAAAAAGGGGAGGAAGAGTAGAAGAAGGCCAGCTCCGCTCGCTGCGAGAGTGAGGACAAAAGGATCGGTGGCAGGCGAAGCAACTGCCCAGACGCCACATGTGTAGACAGAGAGAGAGAGGGGAAGAGAGAGATCTCGCGGCAACAGTCCCTGCTAAGCTAAAACAAACGGAAGAAACAAACAAAGTACACTAATCTTTCTTTGGATAATAATATTTCCCGCCACTGAGCTCTCCCCAGCGCGGCAGCCAGAAAAGATCCCAGATTTTCCACCGGAGAAACACCCCATGAACGCATCGTGGACGGAGATGCCCGATGGAGATCCGGCCTCTCCTGCAAGAGAACAATCGAGATCCCCTCTCCCCCGGTGGCCAACACATGCACACGTTTCACCTCCACCGTTCGTCGGAGGGGGGCCGCTTGGCGCCTAGCCGCCGGCGTGCCGCCAAACGGAGGAGCCAGCCAGGAACTGACCTGTCAAGCCCGAGACTGTCGCCAACTATTGTTGGACGTACTAGTCTCCCGGGTTTCGACGGCCAGGATTCATCCTGTCACTAGTTTATGCCACATTACCACATGGAATGATCATTTTCTTAGATAGAGAGAGAAAAATGCAATGATCGCCGATGCGATCCCTGAGATTTTTGTGTATTATAAACATGATGATGAGCTTATTAAAATGATGATACGGGTCTAGGTGGTGTGGAATGCTTTCGAGACCGCGGCGACGTGGGCCAAGAGTACAAAAAAGTAACATGGTCGGCAGAATTACATCGACGTGCGTGACCAAGAACTTGGTACGGCGTTGGAAACGGTCAGGTGGTCAAATAGAAAACTTGACTTGAAAACATGGGGTTTCGTAAACAGAGTGTTCACTTGCTTTTTTTGAATCATGCCTGAGATGAAATTGATTATTTTTCAAGACAGACTAAGCATGAGCTGCACAGCTTCCAAACAACATGTGGTTTCCCTAAACTTTTTCGAATCACGTCTAAAATGGAATTATATATATATTTGGGAAGTCTTTTTGGCTCCCAAGCTCCAATGCTCCCGGCATATAAAAAAATCAAAAATAATATTTACAAGTTTTAAAAAATTGAGGAAAAAACCCTACAGGTAGCTAATGATGTATCTCACAAATGTGCGAAATCTTAAACCTAAATGTTTTGTATTCTGACATACTCAAAATTGACAAAGTTTATTTTTTTGGAGATTTGAAATCACGATAGTGGACAATTGTTTTGTATTCTGACATACTACATGCTGGATCCAACATGACTCGACGACAACCGTAGCAACAACACGGTATTTGGCTTTAGCACTAGAACGCGAGACAGTCGTCTGGCGACAAGAAGACCAACTGATCAAATTATCTCCAAGATACACATAGTAGCCCGGCGTAGTACGGCGAGTATTCGGGCAGCCGGCCCAGTCAGCATCCGAATAGGGCAACAAGGGAATGAGAGGTGAAGAGTAAGACTATGATGAAGAGTGCCTTTGATATATCCAAGGATATGTTTGATAAGACAAAAGTGTGGTTCACGAGGGTCGTGCATGTGTAAGCAAACTTGTTGGACATCATACTGTAGAGCGCCGACAAGGCTACGGTAAAGAGATGGATCAGAAACCGGAGAACCCACGGTGGAGGAAAGCTTAGATTTGGTATCAATGGGTGTGAGAACAAGATGACAATCACGCATGCCTGCGTAAGAAAGAATTTCAAGAAAATAATGATGTTGAGAAAGATGAATACCGGTGGTTGTGTGAGTGACTGAGATCCCAAGAAAATGATATAAAGGACCAAGATCTTTCATAGAAAATTCACGACTGAAAATATGAGTGATGTTTGCAAGAAGCAATGGTGTGGAGGCAGTAAGGATAATATCATTGACATAGAGAAGGAGATATGCAATGTCAGAACCTTTGCGAAGGATAAAGAGAGAAGCATCAGATTTGGACTCAAGAAACCCAATGGACTTGGCAAACGTGGAAAAGCGTTGAAACCATGCACGTGGAGCCTGTTTAAGACCATAGAAAGATTTGAGAAGGAGACAAATGTGTGGGATATTGGGGATCAACGAAGCCAAAGTGTTGTTGGCTATAAATAACCTTGTCAAGATGACCATGGAGAAAAGCATTTTTAACATCGAGTTGACGAATAAGCCAATTGTTAAAAAGTGAGAGTGAAAGAACTATGTGAATAGTGGCAGGTTTAACACAAGGAATAAAGCTCTCATCGTAATCAACTTCGGGTTGCTGAGAGAAGCCACAAACAACCCATCGCACTTTATGGCGAGCAAGTGAGCCATCAAAATGAAACTTATGACGAAAGATCCATTTTCCACTAACAATAATAGCCCCAGGCGATGGCGGAACTAGAGTCCAAGTGCAGTTAAGAGTGAGAGCACCCGATTCCTCTTGCATAGCATGTTTGTCGCGTAGGGTCACGGAGAGCGGTGAGGTAGTTATGTGGGAGTGGAGAAGATGTAATAGCGGTGAGGTTGAGACGGTTAATAGGTGGTGGTAGGCGGCTTGTTGTAGAGCGAGTTTGATGCATGACAGGAGGCAGAGAGGCGGGAGCTGTCGTGGCGGAGAGGTTGGGTGGGGTGGCTGCCAAGACAGAAGTTGCTGGCGGACTGACTCCCGAATCAGAGCTGGGCAAGGTGTCGAGTGGACTGGAACCGTCTAAGCTGATGACATGGCTAGTGAGACCATAGCGGCCAAGGGCGACGAGGAAGAGTTCTCTCCACTTGGCGTAGTTGGAGTCCTTGAGATCGAGGGTGACGGGGACATAGGTTAGAGGCAACTTAGGTGGAAGGAGGATTATGGGCGATGATGACCACGAGCGATGTGTGCGCGACCTTGTGGTGATGGTGAGGCGCATATATCCTGCTCTAACACCTTAATAACATTATAAAAATATAAAACAACAATATGTAATGCCTCGTTCTTTTTATTGTTGGCCTAGTTTTGGTGGTCTTAGTCCCAATTTGAGTGTCTAATTAGGAAGAAATTGAACAACACAGATATCCTCTAGGTTGCTCCATGGACTATCCTTGCCATTACCAAATCGCGCAGCGCATCCCCTCCCACGCCTCTTTCTCTATTCTCCTCTCTATCCTTAATACCCTTCACTGCTTCACCTCCCCAACAATGATTAAATTGGATGACCTCATCATGGACAAGTTAATGGCAGAGATTGACTTGGAGCACGAAAACGGAGCTCTCCACGCACTGGCAGGGTTGAGAATATGGTGCTCGGGTCAGGGGTAACCGGATCTAGCGTTGACGAGGCTTTGGCGAGGTTTGTCCTCTTGCACAAGGTTAATTCGTGAATTTCTAATGTTGCATGGGTGTTCTTACAGGTTGCAAACCCATGCCCGTTTTGTTGTGAACACATAAGCAAGATGTTGTGACAATTTCAGGCGTATGTACCGCTTTAATGTTGTATTTTACATGTTTTTTTTCAAATGGTGACCTTACATGGTGCATACGTGTAGTGACTTTTCCTCCTGGATTTTCTGCAACGATGAGGATTTGCTATGACTAGTAAGTTTTTGATGCATGCATACTCAGTATTTTTTGCGTTGGTGTTCTCGATCGAGTTTTACATGTCGTTTTCGTTTTTTGCCCCTAATTGAGATTCACAAATTTCAAAAAAAATACTAAAATTAGTTAGCTAAAGTATGGCGATTAAATTCGTTTAGCAAACTTAAATGTGGATATGTGTAATCGAGCTCACATGACTTCGGGTGCAACTTCCATGACCCTTCACCACTAGGACAATGCAAAGTTCTTGATGTACACTTGTTTTTTCCTCTTAGAAACATTACGTAGGAGATATTTTATTTTAAATTTGATTGAAATTTCTTGACAGGATTATGTTTCTCGCCCTCACCAAAAATCATCAATTTCAAAAAATTCGTCCAAAATTTTGACAATCTTTTTCCCCAGTTCCTGAACGCAACCATATACATATTTTTTTTTGGATTTGACACATCTATAAATAGTGTTGCAATGATACTACAATATATATATATAAATTTCAGGTTGACAACCACACGGTGGAGTTGTGGGCACAAGATAAAGAACTTGTTTTGCAGGTAGCTTGACAAGGATCAGAGAAGCTTTTTCGACTGTTCTCCGAGAATTCGATATTAAACCCCAAGTCACCCTTGTGGGGAAATTCTCTTGCTACATCACTCTGAAGTTGAAGTCCCAACGAATTAGCACACTTGATTAGTGTCTTCACATGGGTGTTCTTACATGTTGCAAACCCATGCCCATTTTGTTGTGAACACACAAGCAAGATGTTCTGATATTTTTGGACTTATGTACCGCTCCAATGTTGTATTTTATAGGGGTTTTGCAAATGGTGACCTTTCATGGTGCACACGTGTAGTGAGTTTTTCTCGTGGATTTTTTGCGATGATGAGGATTTGCTATGACTAGTAAGGTTTTGATGCATGCATACTCGTATTTGTTGCACTGGTGTTTTCGACCAATTTTTACATATCATTTTTAATTTTTGCCCCTAATTGAGATTCACAAATTTCAAAAAAATACCAAAAATTGGTTACCTAGTATAGCAATTAAATTGGTTTAGAAAAATTAAATGTGGATATGTGTAATCGAGCTCACATGACTTCGGATGCAACTTCCACGACCCTTCACCACTAGACTAGGACAATGCAAAGTTCTTGAAGTACACTTGACGAAGGAATGACAAATGGGCCCCCGATATTTGCCTACCTGGTTTTCGATCCAGGAAAGGTCTCTCTCGAAAAGCTCTTGAGGCCTGTCAAGGTAGTGGTCTAGCGTGGCCCAGGAGCTAAACTTGGCGTGCAAGTAAGGACCCGAAGAACTGGAGTTAGATTAGGTTTCGTTTGAGTATCGATCCGATCTGTACTTGGCTTGACAGACAATCCTGAGACCCGGCTGACGAGGGTATGACCCCTCGGTCCTCGATATTTGCTTACCTGGTTCCTGCCAAGGAAGAAGCCCGCTCGACGGATACACGAAGCCCGCAAAGCCCAGCACTTCGACTTAGAGTAGAAGGCAAGAAATATTTGTAAACCCTAACTGGCTGCATCTATAAAGCCACCAAGGGCGCCCCCCTAAATGACCGGATTCGCATAACCTACAACACAATCTTGCATAAGCTAGCCACGCCATCTCCTTCCACCTCCGCCAGGTTGCATCTGTGCGCCATTGTAACAGCTCCACATATACCAGCAATACAAGATCAGACAAGCAGGATGTAGGTCTTTACCCTCTGGGGGGCCGAACCTGGGTAAATTCGTGTGCACCCTCTGTTTCTGTCTGAAGCCGTCAAATCCGCCAAGCGCCCCAATACGCTCCCTAGATCGGAAGCCCTCAACCATGGGCATTGCCGAGTTAGAACCTCGTCAATTGGCGCCGACCGTGGGGACGACGGGCGCTGGATCCACGGATTCGCCGGTTCCATCAACGCTGCAAGAGATCTATCGCTAAGATCTTCGACACCATCAACATGATCTTCAAGATCGCCATCAAGATCTTCGAGTTCGCCATCATCGCTATCAAGATCTTCGAGTTCGCCATCATTGCCATCATGATCTTCGAGTCCGCCATCATGACCTTCGACTCCGCCGACATGGTCTTCGTCGCCGCCATCGCCAAGAGATTCGACCTCCTCATCGAGAAGAAATTCGAGTCTGCATCGAGAAGAAATTCGAGTCTGCATCGAGAAGAAATTCGAGTCTGCATCGAGAAGAAATTCGAGTCTGCATCGAGAAGAAATTCGAGTCTGCATCGAGAGGAAATTCGAGTCTGCATCGAGAAGAAATTCGAGTCTGCATCGAGAAGAAATTCGAGTCTGCATCGAGAAGAAATTCGAGTCTGCATCGAGAAGAAATTCGAGTCATCGAGAGGAAATTCGACCCTGTATCATGAAGAAATTCGACCCCCTGCGTCTCAAGAAATTCGACCCCTGCGTCTGAAGAAATTCGACCTCGGCGTCTGAAGAAATTCGACCCCGACGTCTGAAGAAATTCGACCCCTGCGTCTGAAGAAATTCGACCTCGGCGTCTGAAGAAATTTGACCCCGACGTCTGAAGAAATTCGACCCCGGCGTCTCGAGAAATTCGACCCCGGCATCTCAAGAATTCGACCCCTGCGTCTGAAGAAATTCGACCCCTGCGTCTGAAGAAATTCGACCCCTGCGTCTGAAGAAATTCGACCCCGACGTCTGAAGAAATTTGACCCCGGCGTCTCGAGAAATTCGACCCCGGCATCTCAAGAATTCGACCCCGGCGTCTGAAGAAATTCGACCCCGGCATCTCAAATTCGACCTCGGCGTCTCAATAAATTCGACCCCTGCGTCATCAGGAAATTCGACCCCTGCGTCATCAGGAAATTCGATCCCTCTATCGTCATGATCTTCGACCTCGCCGTCACCGCGATTTTCGCCCTCGCCGTCGTCATGATCTTCGATCCTGCTGGCAACAACAAATTCGACCATGCCATCATCCAAGACATTCGACCTTCCGCGTCAAGATTCTTCGACCCCTGTAGAGCTGAAGACTTCGCCCAACACTCTTCGACCCCTCGGAGCCAACGCCTCGACGATTTTTCTGACAGGTAAAACAGCCTGATCCTGAACTGCAATAACTTTTGCTAGGAGTGTCCGAACGACATGAGACCACCGCCATTGGAAAGATGACGACAAGAGCTACCCCACAAAAAGCTAAGTCTTCCTCAACTATGAGTTGATTACTTTCATTGCTTTCTGTATGCTTTCGACACTTTCAGCAACCGATACTCGGGGGCTTTGCTTTTACATCATACATGTGTTTTGCCTTCATATTATACATATGTCTATTCGCCTAACGACCGTCGAGTGCGAGGTATCTACCTCCTCGACTGCAGGGATCAAAGTCATTGACACTCCACCATGACATACTTCGGCGCCTCGTATCGGCATTCATTTACCCCGGCGTTGGCAACACGCTCGGGAGCTGCGTCTCATAGTGGCATCTATTCGCCCCGACGTTCGCAAAACGCTCGGGGGATGTGCCTCGAATTGACACTCCTTCGCCCCGGCGTTCGCAACACGCTCGGGGGCTTCGCCTTGTATTGGCGTCTATTCGCCCAGCGTTAGCGACACGCTCGGGGGCTACACTTAATGCCCGAATTCTGGTGGCAATATACCAATTCGGATGCCGTATGTCAAATACGAAGGTAAGTCCACAGTTAGTAGCACTGTTGGCCCGGCAACACAGCTATACGTGCTCTGCTGAGATAATTCCGGACATACGGACGCAAGTCCACAGTTATCAACACTGTTGGCCCGGCAACGCAGCTATATGCGCTCTGCTGAGATAATTTCCGTGCTTACGGACGCTTCAAGTATCCTGACGGACGCATCGGATACCACGCCTTTACCCGTTGCACTTCGGGGTCTCGCTGTTTCCACTCAATCATTCACCCGGCGTTAGCAACACGCTCGGGGGCTCCGTCTCGACGTTGGCAACACGCTCGGGGGCTGCGCCTCGCATTGACATCTATTCGCCCGGCGTGGGCAACACGCTCGGGGGCTTCGCCTCGCATTGGCATCTATTCTCCCGGCGTTAGCAACACGCTCGGGGGCTGCGCCATACGCTGTTAACTTTAGCGGCCTTCTAAATCGTCAACGACGCTCCGTCTGCTACGTCGACTTCGGGTCGACATATTCTGACTCGACAACGACATCGCCTACAGCAAGCATTCGACCACGACATCGCCTACAGCAAGCCTTCGACAACATCATCACCATGATTCGGACACCGTGCGACTCCACCGACCACAACATGCAAGAGCTTTATTTGGTGCCCTCACGCGCGACATACAAGACTACGACGTCAAGGAGAATCTCGGATTAGAGTCCCTGCCATAATCTCGGATTAGAAAGGGTATGACCCCTCGGTCCTCGATATTTGCCTACCTGGTTCCTGCCAAGGAAGAAGCCCGCTCGACGGATACACGAAGCCCGCAAAGCCCAGCACTTCGACTTAGAGTAGAAGGCAAGAAATATTTGTAAACCCTAACTGGCTGCATCTATAAAGCCACCAAGGGCGCCCCCCTAGACGACCGGATTCGCATAACCTACAACACAATCTCGCATAAGCTAGCCACGCCATCTCCTTCCACCTCCGCCAGGTTGCATCTGCGCGCCATTGTAACAGCTCCACATATACCAGCAATACAAGATCAGACAAGCAGGATGTAGGTCTTTACCCTCCGGGGGGCCGAACCTGGGTAAATTCGTGTGCACCCTCTGTTTCTGTCTGAAGCCATCGAATCCGCCAAGCGCCCCAATACGCTCCCTAGATCGAAAGCCCTCAACCATGGGCATTGCCGAGTTACAACCTCGTCACCGGCCTTCGCATATAAAAGGCTGGGAGGGAGATCTCAAAGCCCTAGACACTTTTCCACCCACCTCACGCCAGAGTGCTCAACTCTCAAAGCTCTCTACTTTGGCTAGATTCAATCTACGCCGCCATTGTAACCCCATCGCAAAAACCACCTCATCAATACAAAGTCAGACAAGCAGGACGTAGGCCTTTTACCTTCCGAGGGGGGCGAACCTGGGTAAATCCCGCGTTCCTTTGCTTTCGTCTGATCGCCATCGAGTTCGCCAGGTCCCCAATACGCTTCCTAGATCGAAAGCCCTTCGACATGGGCATTGCCGGGGATAAACCTCGTCAATTGGCGCCGACCGTGGGGACGACGGGATCTGGATCTACGGATTCGCCGGCTCCATCACCAACCACCGCCAAGATCGACATCGACACCATCAACGGCACCTCTGCGCCGACCAACGTCGACGCCACCACCAAGATCGACATCGACACCACCGTCGGCATCGCTGTGCCAGCCGTTATCGACACCAACTCGGCGGAACCAGAGGACGACGCCGCCGATGCGATCGTCATCGACAACGTTTCGCCAAGCACCGCTAAGTCCGTTCCGGTGGTGAACATCTTCAACCCCACTTCAGGCACGACAGGGACAGTGCCCGGAGGCTATGACATGACCTTCGGATTGTTCAACTTCCATGTGGACAGCAACGGGGCGATGGAATTACTCTCCATCGGCGAATCGGCTCTGCCCATGGCCGAAGCTACAACGCCACCAGTCGTCGGGGGCAAACCCTCGACAAGCGCACTACTGGCGCCATCGAAGGAGGAACCGAAGCTGAAAATTTTGACCCCATCAGTTGGGTCGAACGATTTCGAAGATCCACCTCCATCCCTGACCACCGCATACTGCGTCGATTGTGACGCATACCACTACGTGGGCGCCGGAGATTTCTCATCCCATGAGATCGCCAGCTGTGAAGATCCTCGGGGGGGCACAGCAGCTGTCTACCCAACGATATCTGAGTGCGATCGAGCTCTCAACACCCTCACGCTCCGCACTGCACCGTATGACCCTGACTACGTCGAAGGGTTGTACTCGGACTACACATGCTCAGATGACGACAACGACGTCTACCCCGAAGCTAAGGGGAAAATCGGCAATTCAGCAAGCTCTGCCTCACACTGCGAATCTGCCGCATCCAGCGATGGCTATGCGGCCGATTACTATTCTGACTTCATGATCGAAGTCGGGCCCTACGTCGAAAGCGACGACGTCTACCCTCCAGCGCTGGGCGAAATCAGCGACGATTTGACCCCGTGGACCAGGGGCCACTGCATGATGGCATCGCACGGCGACAGAAACGAGAACAGAGACAACGACGGCCGAAACCGGGCGGACAGCGGCCGCCAGGTAGTCACGCACGACCAGATCCGGTTCGCAAGAAGGGTTTACGCGGGCGAGGCGAACTTTGGTCCCAACCCAAGCCCGAGTGATATGGCTGCGCTCCGGTTCGTCGTACAAGAGCAGAAGGACCAGATCAGTGCTGACAGGCGAGTACTGGAACGGCGCAGAGAGGAGGCCGATGCATCCAGCAGAAGACGGGCCGAAAGATCGTCCCATTATTCATCAAGCGTTCAGCACAGATCAAGATCACGCACCCAGCCGGGGCCCGATATGCACAATATCACCCGAAATCTGGAGGCAGAGTTCAACGAGGCAGAATTGATGCCCAAAACCAAGGAGGCGGCGATCATGGCCGCGGCAGCATACATTGCCGCGAACGCATCCAACGGCGACGAGCATATGCGACACCTGAGAAACCTGGCACTCGAAGGAGTAAGGGTGCTCCAAGGCACGCCCGACTCAGGACATGACGCGACGGCAAGGAGAACCGCCCCACTGGCGGAGCAAGCCAGGCACCCAGCACCGGTGCCAGCCGTAGCACCTCGGACGCAAGTATTCGAACCTCTCAACGGGGAGCTTCGGCATGGTCTGGCCCAGAACAGAGTTGACCAAGGGCGAGCGCGGCGAGAGGCACGCCGCCTCGAGGGAGATCGCGAGGCGGAAACATTCGGCGGCACCAACGATGGACTATGCGGGGCAGAATGCTCTAGCCTTCTGATCCGCTCCGCACCGTTGCCGAAGGGAATCAAGCTCAGCGACGGCATAGTCAAGTTCAACGGGCAGCAGGACCCCCGAATTTGGCTTGATGACTTCATAACTGCTGTCAAAATCAGCGGCGGATCTAGAGACAACGCCCTCCAGTTGCTATCGCTGCATCTAAAGGATAACGCAAGGGCATGGCTGAACAATCTCGCCCCAGATAGCATCCGCTCTTGGGAAGAGTTTCGGCAGGCGTTCATCGCCAACTTCCGAGGCACTTCACGACAGCCTACGTCGTTCGAAGAACTACGCCTATGCGTGCAGCGAACCGGAGAAAACCTGAGATCATACATCTCACGGTGGATCAGCCTCCGGAACACGACGGAAAACATCTCGCCCGAAAGGGCCATCGATGCATTTCGCGACGGCCTCTTCCGGCGTGATTTCAAGGAAGAGCTTGGACGCTGCAAGCCGAGGACCGTCGACCATCTCATGAGCTTAGCGAATGAATGGGCCGATGGCGAAGACTCCATCGCGGCTCCCAGAAGCCGCCGTCGATCAGCAGAACGCGACGTCGACGCGAAAGACCAGTTCCACTCCGGGTCCCGAAAGAAGGGTCGTCGGAACCGCTACGACAACACGGAGAATACAGACATGGTAGCAGCAGGCTATGTGCATGAAGACCATGACGACAACCGCGACTTACCGTGGCGAGGAAACAATTACCATGGTAGCAGCAGTCGTGATTTGAAGCCAAGCAAGGAGTGGCGTCGACGACAGCCACAGCTGTCGGCAGAGGAGATGCTTGATAGCGGATGCCCACGGCATACGTACCTCGACAGGGATGGAGTACGAAGACCTGCGCACCTACTCATCGAGTGTAGAGAATTCCTTCGTCTCAACCGGGCGCTTCAGGAGAGGATGGGCACCGAGCAACCAGTGGCAGGGGCAATAGCCTTCAACGCTCCACCACCACCGCCTAACCCACCAGCGAATGTCATACAGCAGGGCCACCAGGCCGCCACGATCCAGCAAGCCGAGCCGCGACAGCCGGCCAACGAGGAAGAAGAGTTCCCGCCGCCAAGAGGTTTCATGCCCATGATTCAGAGGGGGCGCCCGACGAATAAAGTTCAACGGAAGCGCGCAAGAGAAGTGTTTCACACCGAACATGCGCCACCGGCCACCCCCGAATATCTGAACTAGTCTGAACATCCGATCGGTTTCGACAGGTCAGATCATCCACCGAAGATCCCACACCCGGGACACCATGCCTTGGTCCTCGAAGCGCAGATAGGGGGTTTTACCTCAAAAAAGGTGTTCATGGATGGAGGCAGCAGCTTGAACCTCATCTACGTGGATACACTACGAAAGATCAAGATCCCGTTAAACAATCTCCTGCCAACGGAGACCTCCTTCCACGGAATCGTCCCAGGAAAGCCGACGTACCCATTAGGGGCGATACATCTCGACGTCATCTTCGGCACGCCAGCAAACTTCAGAAAGGAGAAGATCAAATTCGAAGTCGTCGACTGGCCCTCGCAGTACCACGTCATCCTCGGACGACCAGCGTTCGCTCGATTCATGGCGGTACCACACTACGCTTACCTCAAGCCGCGGATGCCCGCAAACAGAGGACCACTGACGATCAGCGGCAGCTTTGCCCGATCGGAAAACTGCGATAAGGACTTCAACACCATGTCCCAAACTTTCGGGGTGCACGAGGAGCTGCACCATATTCGGGAAGCCACTGTGATGGACATCGATCCACCGGCGCAGCAGAACGCCCCGGAACTGTCATTCGATGCCACCAAGGACACCCGAGAGCACCAGATACACCCGACGGATCCAACCAAGACGGTGCGGGTGTCGAACTCTCTCTCCCGCATAGGAAAGCGCGCTCATCGAGTTCCTCCGTGAGCACTGGAGGATGTTCGCCTGGTGTCCAGCAGATATGCCAGGCATCCCCAGGGAACTCGCCGAGCACGAGCTTAAGATCTTTCCCAACACGAAACCGGTCAAGCAGTCTATGCGCCGGTATAATCCAGAGAAGGCCAAATCGATGGGCGAAGAAATCAACCGCCTCCTCGAAGCCAAGTTCATCAGAGAGATCAAGGAAGCCACATGGCTCTCACCACCAGTCATGGTGGAGAAGAAGGACACCAAGGTCTACTGGATGTGCATCGACTTCACGGCCCTAAACAAGCACTACCCGAAGGACTACTTCCCCCTGCCCCGAATCGACCAGATCATCGATTCCACAGCAGGATGCGAGCGTCTTTCGTTCCTCGACGCCTACTCCGGCTATAACCAGATACAGCTGAAAGTAGAAGACGAAGACAAGATGGCGTTCATCACCCCGCACGGGGTATACTGCTACATGACGATGCCCTTCGGGCTCAAGAACGTCGGAGCCACCTATCAACGGTGCATGCAGGCGTGCCTAAAGGAGCAAATTGGCCGCAATATCGAGGTCTACGTAGACGACATCGTCATCAAGACCGCGAAGGCAGACAGCCTCTTCGATGACCTTCGAGAAACCTTCACCAACCTTGACAGATATAGCATCAAGCTTAACCCAAAGAAGTGCTCTTTCGGGGTACCCACCGGCCAACTGCTGGGCTACCTCATCTCCGAAAGGGGGGTAGAAGGCAACCCAGAGAAGATACAGGCCATCATCAACATGCAGCCTCCAAGGACGCTTCGACATGTCCAACAATTGACAGGTCGACTCGCAGCGCTTAGCCGCTTCATCAGCAAGCTCGGCGAAAAAGCACTCCCTTTTTATCGGCTGCTCCGGAAAACAGACAACTTCACGTGGACCGAAGAGGCGCAAACCGCTTTCGACGACCTCAAACGTCGTATGTCGACTTCCCCAGTTCTCGTCACACCTCGAGAGAAAGAGCCGATGTTGCTATACATCGTGGCTACGAATCAAGTTGTCAGCTCAGTACTTGTGGTCGAACGCGCGGAGGAAGGCAAGGAGCACGGAGTACAGAGGCATGTGTACTACCTAAGTGAAGTCTTATCTCCGACCAAGCAAAGATACCCCCATTATCAGAAGCTAGCATACGCTATCTACATGACGGGGAAGAAATTGCCGCACTACTTCGAATGCCACTCCATCATAGTGGTGGCCTCAAATCCAGTTTCCAGCATCCTCAACAATCCAGATGCCACAGGGCGTGTATCGCTATGGGGAGTCACGCTGGGGCCCTGGGAGATCACGTACCAGCGCCAGTCCGCAATCAAATCCCAAGTACTACCGGATTTCATAGCCGAATGGACGGAAGGTCTGATGCCCGAACTCCCAGACCTGTCGAACAGCTGGACCATATTTGTCGACGGATCCAAGCGGGTTTCGGGAGCAGGAGCAGGAGTGGTTCTCGTATCACCACAAGGGGACAGGATGCGCTATGTTCTCCGCATGCGTTTCCCAAACCCCTCAAACAACAAGGCAGAGTACGAAGCCGTCCTCCATGGTATGCGCATGGCAAAAGCCTGCGGGGCTACCCGCATCAAGATCCATGGAGATTCGAACCTTATCGCCCAGCAAGTCATGAAAGAGTGCGACGCAACCTGCGCAAACATGATCGCATATCGAGCCATGTACGATAAGCTCGAAGGCGAGTTTGAGGGCTGCGAAGTGACGCACATCGGCAGGGAAAGCAATGAAGAGGCAGACAACCTGGCCAACATCGGGTCAAGGTGCCTCCCAATACCGCCCGGAGTTTTCTTCGAAGAAATTTTTGAGCGCTCCGTCAAGATCAAACCAGTGACTGACCCGGCGTTAGCAACACGCTCGGGGGCTCGGCAGGCCAACACCACCCCAGCGACGGGAACGGAAGATCTCCCGAAGGATGGGGCCACAGTCATGCTCGTCGAAGCAACATGGATGAAGCCATACTTGGCCTACTTGACGCGGGGCGAACTCCCAGAAGATCCCATCCGTCGCCGACAAGTCATGCGGCGTTCCAAGGCCTTCACGATAATCAACGGGGAGCTCTACAAGCGGAGCACCACAGGGGTGCTCCAGCGGTGCATAGCACAGGAACATGGGATCGCTCTCCTTCGAGAAATCCATGAAGGAACCTGTGGGCACCACGCTTGCAGTCGAACCCTCGTGGCCAAGGCTTTCCGGTCAGGATTCTACTGGCTATCTGCCCTCTACGACGCCAGGAACATCGTCCAGCACTGCGAAGCATGCCAGTTATTCGCCACCAAGCCTCATGCACCTGCGTCCGAACTGCACACCATCCCTGTGGCCTGGTCCTTCGCACAGTGGGGGCTCGATCAAGTGGGGCCTCTCCCCAAATCGTCTCGAGGAGGTCATACCTACCTGCTGGTCGCAGTGGACAAGTTCTCCAAATGGATAGAAGCTATTCCGGTCACCAATCAAGAGGCGACCACGGCGGTCAAGTTCTTCGAGTCCATTGTCTACCGGTACGGCGTCCCGAACAGCATTATCACCGACAACGACACCAACTTCACTTCGGGCGAATTCCAGGACTTCGCCAAGAACCTCGGCATCAAGCTCAAGTACGCTTCGGTAGCGCACCCCAAGTCTAATGGCCAGGTCGAAAAAGCCAACGGACTTGTGTGCGGAGGCCTGAAGAAGCGACTGCTTCGACCTCTCAAACACGCAGCAGGCGCCTAGGTCGAGGAACTGCCTTCGGTGCTCTGGAGCCTGCGAACAACACCCAATTCTTCGACGGGCTATACACCTTTCTTCCTGCTTTTCGGAGCAGAAGCAGTGCTACCTACCGATGTGCGCTACAGCGGGCCCCGCGTGGTCGCCTACGTCGAAGAAGATGCGGACAAGGCATTGGTGGACGCTCAAGATCTACTAGACGAAGCTCGAGATGTCGCCCTCGTTCGTTCGGCGGTTTATCAGCAGAGCCTCCGCAACTACCACAGCAGGCGGGTGCGCGGACGCTCATTCGAGCCGGGAAACCTTGTGCTCCGCCTCAAGCAGACAAGCACGTCGAAGCTGGAGCCACCATGGGAAGGCCCGTACCTCATCCATGAGGTCATCCCAGGAGGGGCATACCGCCTACGCAACCCGAAAACAGGGAAAGACGTAGAGAACCCGTGGAACGCCGCGCAGCTGCGCCGCTTCTACCCTTAGCTAGCAAAGCTGTTTCTCCTACCCCCTCTACTATGTAATCAAGCGTCGGCATCAGTCCACGCCCAACACTGTGCCTTCGGCACCAAGCAATAAAGTTCAAATTCTTCACTTCATGAATCGACATCTGTGTATGCTCACGCTCGGGGGCTTCGCCCACGCTCGGGGGCTTTGCCTTTCGACCCACGCTCGGGGGCTTCGCCTACACTCGGGGGCTTTGCCTTTCGACCCACGCTCGGGGGCTTTGCCTTCCGACCCACGCTCGGGGGCTTCGCCCACGCTCGGGGGCTTTGCCTTCCGACCCACGCTCGGGGGCTTCGCCCACGCTCGGGGGCTTTGCCTTTCGACCCACGCTCGGGGGCTTCGCCCACGCTCAAGGTTTTAGCCTATGCGCGGGGGCTGCGTTTTTCTCGACCCGCGCTCTGGGGCCCCACCCTCCACTCCGGGGCTGCGCTCTCTCGACCTATACTCGGGGGCTTCGCCCTCCTGACCTATGCTTGGGGACTTCGCTCCAGACAAACAAGATATACACACACAATATATACACAACGCGGAGGTATAGATGCAGCCACAGGGCTAGTTCATGGCGCCGCGGCGCCCTGGTTTGCTCTCTGACGATCACTTTCGGTGATAATCTGTCGAGCGATATAGTCGGCTGTGCCTCTGCAAGCAGCATAGTGGTGCTCCATGTCAAAGCGACCACTGGGAGACGGAGGAGGTGTCTTCAGAAGCTCCAGGTCAATCTCAGGATAGTGAGCATGTACGAAAGCAAGGGCGACCATGGCTCCGCATCGCAAATGCTCCCGGACAAAGGAGTACACAGCACTTCCGTTTTCGAACCGGTCGAGCAGCGCCGGCAGACCTTCGGGCTATTTGTTCAAAGGAAACATCACCTGGTGCACCAAAGCAAGTGCGCCTCGGCTCGTCTCAGCCAACACTCCGGCTTGGGCGACCCTGTCCTGAAGTAGTGTCAACTTCATCGCCTTCGACCGGTCCGCCCAGAAATTGTCAGCAATCGAATTGGCATGTGTTTGGGCAGCGATAAGATGCACATTCACACGTCGGGCTTCAGCTGCGCTGTCGAGGCACACATCTGCAGAAGAAAGATGAAGATTAAATTCGACAAAATTGAACAGCGAAGCAAAGGACACCGAAAACTCACATGTTAGAGCCTTCCCCAAGTTCTCGATTTCGTCAAGCAGAAACTTCTCGGCGTCGGCAGCCAGTGACGCCTTCGACAGAGCGACATCGACCTTAGCAGTAACTACCTTCAGTTGATGCTGCGTGCTTTGGAGTTGGTCGCGCAGAGAACGAATCAGAGTCAATTCGCTCGAAGAAGGCGCCCTCCGCTCAACGGCACCAGAGGTACTACCAACTGTTTCATACTCAACAGGCCAGGCGCTAGAGGTCGCGGACGGCTCCTGCATAAGAGGCCTAGCATCACACACAAGCATCGGCAACCAAATGACAAGTAAATTAACAGAACAGAAGAACAAGTTTTACAGCAGAAAGGGGTCCTAATCAGAGTCAAAGCCCTCGGCGCGGTACCACAAAAGTTAATTACAGAGGTGCGGCAGGAGCACTACTCGCACTACGCTGAGCTACCAGCCTTGCTAGACGGTGCGCCAGATGCGCCACGTTTCCGAGCCCTCGCCGCCGCGCGTTTCTCGTTCCTCTCGGCCAAGAAGCTCGTCATCCGGGCAGCCAGATCACGAGCACGAGCAACATAGCTCTTGGCGGACTTGTCGCGTCCGTCCTTGTCTTTTGGATAGGTGCTCGTGATCTTGTCAGCATCAAACTCCACATCGTGCATCATCATCATGGAGAAGAAAGACTCTGAGCCGATAGTTACCTGTCGGCGAACCGCGGCAACTAACGGGTCTTCGCCGTCTGCCTTCACCGCCAGAGCTTCGATGATCCCCGCAATGGTGTCGCTGACCGAGTCGGGGATAGACGTATCCCGAACGCGAACAAGCGTCGATCGCACCCTCGCCAGGAGGTTGCCAACCTCTCGACTCAGGCGTTCGGCGAGGCCGACACTGGATTCGAGCCCAGCGGGCTCCTTCATAGCTCCGGCGTCCAATTCGGCAGCGGCTACAAGAAATAACAAACCGCCAGGTCAACAATAGGACCCTTTGGCACGAAATTTAATCCAGATGAGGTCGAGGACTCACCACGCAAAGCATCGAGCGAAGATTGCAGACGCTGCTGCATGTCTTTTTCCTTTGTTTCGGCCTCTACGCGACGCGTCCTGGCAAGCTCCTGGGCCTTGGTCGACTCGGCCTTCAGCTGGGCGACCTCGTCGGCTAGCTCAGCGGTTTTGGCCTTCAGTCCCAAATTCTCTGCCGCGAGGTCATCAAGCTGCGCCTTCAAGGACGTCTTGTCAGCGGCAGCTTGCGTGGCGATCCCTAATCATTCGGGAAAGAGCACTGTTACGGATAAAAGAATCAAGGCTACAATCAGAACTGGAAGTTAAGGAAGAAGAGGCAGTGCTCACGTCGTATGTCCTCGAGCCGCTCGGACAGTTTTCGGTTTTCTTCTTCCAAGGCGAAGAAGCTCCTACAAACTTTCGATAGATCCCCAACAACGGGCTAAAAAAGGCACAACAAGAGATCAACCCTCGAGTCATCGTTTGGAGGGCAAGCCTAAGTGTAAACACTTAGGCTCACCCTCGGGGGCTACTGATGGTCAAACACATGAAACACAAGTTTGGAATCTTCGGACTTACATGGTTGTTAGGACCGGAAGGTTCGCCAGATGAAGAAACAAGGACGAACTCGTGCTCCATCATTTTCTTCTTCGAAGAGGTCGAAGGCTTCGTAAGAACGGCTTCGGGGGCGGCGACATCGGTGGCCTTCTCCTGCGAGTCCGCTGTTTCACTCGAGGGCGTCATCATGGGGCTGGACTCGATATTGGTCCTGGTCTCCCGGACACGTCGGCGTCCCCTCGGAAGAAGATCTGAAGCAAATGTTGGTGTCAAAACAAAGCAACGGATTCAAAGCAAGTTCACAGGATGCTTGGGTTCTGCAAGGAAAACTTACGACGCATCGATCCCGAATTTCGGAATGATCTTCTTCTCCGTTCGAGGAGGAGGACGACAGCTCAAAGGCGAGGCAGGGATCGCGCTGTTGCCGTCATCGCCCGAAGTGAAACGGGTGTCATCGAAGTCTTCCGATTCATCGACAACATCTGTAATTTGCTGTCTCTTCGGGGCTCTCGACGGTGATGGAGCAGCGGAGGTCGATCCCTCCGGCACTTCGGTGAAATCGCGCCCCGGATACTCACCCATTTCGGGCTGGGGCGGATAGCATCGAGCTACTTCGATTACCTTTATAGGGATATAAATCGCAATCAATATTGGTCGATACAGCTATGGAATGAAAGTGGTACGCGATTAAGATTAACATCGTACCTTGGTGCGAGGAAAGGCTTTGCTGAAGGCCACCGCGCCGAAGATTTTCGGCACTGGAGACTTCTTCTTAATGTTCGTGACGGCGCGCACGCACTCGTCGATCTCAGCCTCGCGCAGCTCATCTTGGGAGATGCGGGTCGAATCCCGACGATCACTGTAGTCCCACATGCAGTGGGCTCGAGCAGCGAGAGGTTGGATTCGACGCTCGATGAAGGTTCGGATCAGCTGGATCCCTGAAAGCTCTTTCTTCGGAGTAGCACGAAGCTGTTGGATCTTCTCCATCAGCGGCTCTGTGATCTTCATCTCCTCATCAGAAAGGTCATGCTTCCAAGACACGCGAGGTCGGAGGATGCCAGTGGGCTGAAACTCTTCAAGCCCGAATTTTTCATCGTTGGAAGACTGGTCCTTGGCGTAGTACCATTTCGTCCTCCAGCCGGGATTTTTTTCGGGCGTTTGAAGATTGAAGTATTCAACGTCCGGGCGCACCTGGCAGCCAAAACCACCGGTCTGGAATGGAAGGGGACGCCGGACAACAAAGATTCGGCGCCAAAGCGCCCAATGGGGTTCGATCCCCAGAAAGCATTCACAAAGCGTGATCAAACACGCAATGTGCAGAATTGTGCTGGGATTCAGGTCATGGAGCTGAATCCCGTATGCAAATAGAAGGCCGCGGAGGAAAGGATGCGGAGGAAGAGACAAACCCCGTAACAGGAAAGCAATGAATATTACCCGGAATCCAGGAGGAGGCCGGGGAATGATCTCAGGGCCGGCGGCGAGCGATTCCGCCGGCGTGTTCTTCAGCAGGCCCATCTTCTCGGCCTAGGACAGCTCCTTGTCCTCGACCTTGGTTTGAACCCAACGGCCGACGACGGAGGCATCGGCATCTCCAGTCTTGGGTTTCTTGGTGGCGGCGCTGACGGCGGCACCAGTCGTGGAGGAACTCCTCTTGCCCATGGGCTCAGCACACGGCAGAAGCTTTGAGAATGGAGATGAGGGAGCAGATCTACAGGGGCAGTGCGCAAGGAAGAAGACGATGGCGGCGGAGTGGGGCGGACTGTTTACCCCGCCGCTGTTATTTATTTCTCCTCTAAAAATCTGCGACAGATCTTGGCCATCTACGGTGAAGTGGAAACGGCAGAGCGGATCCAGCCGTCCACGTGTCAGTACCGCGGAAGCCACGGCGTCCACTACGCACGGTAATCAAGGAGACCGTGCCGGTTTTTCTCACTCACGTGGGGGACGTGCGGTCAAACACTGTCAACGGCCGGGGCGTGCGGCCGGTGGACCCACTATACGTCTAGTCCTATCAGAGTCAGGCCATTCCTGCAGAGGATGGCGTGACAACTCGAGGAAGCCTATCGTCAGCAATGACGCGATTCTTTGGGCAAGCTGACCCTTTTTGAATCAAAGGGCGAAGCTAGCAAGGGTTTTTCGGATATTAAAGGTACGCACTACTTGCAGTCAGATGATTTCTCGACCGAGCTTTCTTTGGAGTTCTGGTACTCCTCCTTCTTGTGTTACCCGAACACACTCAAAGTTTTTTGACAACTCTGTTTTTTGCTTCGAATTGAGTTTTTTGAGCGAGGAATGCCTGCTCATTCGATGTTGGGCTTCGGTCCCTCGAATCATCTTCATCGGGCCAGCAGCGCCTCCGAATTATTCGAGTGCGGGCTTTGGTCCCTCGAATCGTCTTCATCGGGCCAGCAGCGCCTCCGAATTATTCGAGTGCGGGCTTCGGTCCCTCGAATCGTCTTCATCGGGCCAGCAGCGCCTCTGAATTATTCTAGTGTGGGCTTCGGTCCCTCGAACTGTCTTTTTCGGGCCAACAGTGCCCTCAGGTTATTCGAGGCAGGACTTCGGTCCCTCGAATTGTCTCTTTCGGGCCAGAAGTGCCTTCAAGATGTTTGAGGTAGGACTTCGGTCCCTCGAATTGTCTCTTTCGGGCCAGTAGTGCCTTCAAGATATTCGAGGCTGGGTTTCGGTCCCTCGAATCGTCTTTTTTGGCCCAGCAATACCTTCAAAATATTCGAGCTTGAAAACGCATCCCTAGGCCGTCTGCGTCTTCATTCTGTTCGGATAAGGGCCGATGCCTTTTCGAACCTTTCTTTCGGGCTATCAACGCTCCTCATTCAACATGCCCGAATCTTGGTGGCCATATACCAGTTCGGATGTCGTATGCCAAATACGAAGGTAAGTCCACAGTTAGCAACACTGGATGGCCCGGTATTCATATCAAACGCGCTCTGCCGGAAATTTTCCATACCTGCGGTATGAAGTTTGCACCGATGGACGCATCGGGAGCCTCACAATGAACTGGGCTCCGACCTGGTAAGTCCAACGCGGCTCGGGTCGGGGTAGCGCCAGCCCACGTGGGTTCGAGTCGGGGGACTCGAATCTGAGTGAGCTAACCGAATGTTTTTGCTGCTGTGCAATTAACTGAGACCCGGCGTGAGTCTCAGGCCGGTTATGCGCATCCCTCTGCAAACCCGACTTAGCACTTTCGAGGCTTTGGATGAGCGTAGCTTGAAAATCTCATATCTAACAAGTGTATTACTCTAATGCTCTCTATTGTTGCAATTTACAGACCAGGTGCGCATATCGGGTGCGGCTAGGAAGACTTTCGGGTGGAGTCCCTGCCATAGTCTTCGGCTATCCCAGGCACTCGGGGGCTACTGACGAAGGAATAACAAATGGGCCCCCGATATTTGCCTACCTGGTTTTCGATCCAGGAAAGGTCTCTCTCGAAAAGCTCTTGAGGCCTGTCAAGGCAGTGGTCTAGCGTGGCCCAGGAGCTAAACTTGGCGTGCAAGTAAGGACCCAAAGAACTGGAGTTAGATTAGGTTTCGTTTGAGTATCGATCCGATCTGTACTTGGCTTGAGAGACAATCCTGAGACCCGGCCTTCGCATATAAAAGGCTGGGAGGGAGATCTCGAAGCCCTAGACACTTTTCCACCCACCTCACGCCAGAGTGCTCAACTCTCAAAGCTCTCTACTTTGGCTAGATTCAATCTACGCCGCCATTGTAACCCCATCGCAAAAACCACCTCATCAATACAAAGTCAGACAAGCAGGACATAGGCCTTTTACCTTCCGAGGGGGCCGAACCTGGGTAAATCTCGCGTTCCTTTGCTTTCGTCTGATCGCCGTCGAGTTCGCCAGGTCCCCAATACGCTTCCTAGATCGAAAGCCCTTCGACATGGGCATTGCCGGGGATAAACCTCGTCAACACTTGTTTTTTCCTCTTAGAAACATTACGTAGGAGATATTTTATTTCAAATTTGATAATGCTGCTGATATGATGACAGAGTCAGTTTCTGTTGCTAAGTTATAGCTTCGCTCGAGCTTAGTTGGCATAACTGTTTAGCCTTAGTGGCTGTTTGGCGCCGAAAGTATTTCCTTTGTTGTTCAAAAAATTATTAAAGTTCATGCTACAAGAAATTTGTCTCATGGTGAAGTTTGTTATATGTTGATCCAAATTATAACAAAGTAAAGGGCCAAATGCCAACTTCTCGCCGGAGGCTTGTGCCGAGAGAAGCGTTACCGCCGCCTATATATATTTCTTGTAAGCCGCCGACTAGAGTTAATCGCATTATAAGATAATCCACGATATTTGTAAACACTCCTGATATTTTTTTATTAGAAAAGGGGGCGTCGACCCCAGCCTCTGCATCAATCGATGCATATGGCTGTTTTATTAACTTATTACGAAGTTATACAAACTTATACAAGTCATGGATCGGCCAAAGTTGCCACATGAATCAGCCAACGGAAAATAAATGACAAAACTGTCATGAGAACTTAAGAGAAACTAATCCTATTATCACGCCGCCAACCGAATTGGTTGAATAAGTCCTGTGCGACCGTCTCCAAACGGTTGCACCCAGAATCCATGACATCCCGCTGCTCCAATGGTTGGAGATAAGACCACGTACGGATCCAGTGCGTAGCCATTGGGATAACCTGCAAAAATGATGGAGCTTTCGGTTTGTTAAAAACATGGTCATTGCGTGAATTCCACAAAGCCCAAACAATTGCACATGCACCAATCCTAACGTTCTTTACAACATGCTTATCAAGCCCTGTCAACCAATTACCAAACATGTTTGAGACATTTCTAGGGGGCGGTATGCCAAAAGTCATGTGAACTATTCTCCAAATAATTTTTGCCAGAGGACATTCAAAAAATAAATGATTAATGGATTCATCTTTATCACAAAACCCACAAGACTTGTTGCCCTGCCAATTCCGTTTCAATAGGTTATCCTTTGTAAGGATGACCTTTCTATGCAGGAACCACATGAATATTCGTATTTTTAAAGGCACCTTTATCTTCCAAATGTATTTCTTTAAAAAATTTGTATGTCCATTCATAAAGTCAAGGTACATGGACTTAACCGAGAAAACACCCGAGGTAGTAAGATTCCACCTAAAAAAGTCTTGGTCAGAGGAGAGCTGCACCTCCATAAGGCGTGAAACAAGGTTCAGCCATTGAGTCCATTTATCCCCGGTTAAATTCCGACGGAAAGCAATGTTTAGCGAATTAGGGCCTAACACAGTAGCAACCGTAACTTGTTTACGCTGAACTATGCCATAAAGGGATGGATATTGCATAGAAAGAGGCTTGTCTCCTAACCATGTATCCTCCCAGAATCTAGTATTCGCCCCATTCCCAACCTTGAAATTACCCCTAGCAAAAAACTCCTCCTTAACCTTCATCAAACCCTTCCAGAAGGGTGAATCTGTGGGTTTAGCTGTTACCTGAGATAAGGTCTTGGAATGAAGATATTTATTCTGAATTAACTCTTGCCAAACCCCTTGTTCGTTCATTAATTTAAACAACCACTTAGCTAGCAGACATTTGTTTTTTAGTTCCAACACCTCAATCCCCAGCCCCCCTTGGTCTCTAGGTCTGCAAATTATATTCCACTTTGTTAGTCGATATTTCTTTTTATTTTCCGCGCTTTGCCAAAAGAATCTCGATCTATAAAAATCTAGACGCTTCCGAACACCTTTCGGAATTTCAAAGAAGGAGAGCATGAACATTGGCAAGCTAGTAAGGACCGAATTTATCAAAATCAGTCTATCACCATAAGAAAGCAGCTTCCCCATCCAATTGCCTAGTTTGTTCTCAAATCTGTCCTCTACCGGCTTCCACTCACCATTTCTTAATTTTCTATAATGAATCGGGATCCCTAAGTATTTAAAAGGAAAAGAACCGGCCTCACAGCCAAACAGCTCCTTATACTCTCCTTCTATTTCCTTAGCACGTCCAAAGCAATAAATCTCACTCTTGTGGAAATTTATTTTTAGGCCAGACAATTGTTCAAACAAATAGAGGATCAGTTTCATATTTAAAGCCTTTTCCAGATTATTTTCCATGAATATGATTGTGTCATCTGCATACTGTAAAATTGACACTCCTCCATCAACCAGATGGGGAATGAGACCATCCACCTGCCCATCTTCCTTGGCCCGTTGAATTATAATTGCTAACATATCGGCTACGATGTTAAAAAGGATGGGAGAAAGGGGATCGCCTTGTCGAAGACCTTTCTTTGTTTGAAAATAGTGACCTATATCATCGTTAACCCGGATACCCACACTACCTCTACTAACAAAATCATGTATCCATCGACACCATTTGGGATCGAAGCCCTTCATCCGCATGGCTTGTTGCAAGAAGGACCAATTGACTTTATCGTAAGCTTTTTCGAAATCAATTTTTAGTAAAACTCCATCTAACTTTTTATGGTGTAACTCGTGAATCGTTTCATGGAGTACCAGGACCCCTTCTAAAATATGTCTCCCTGACATGAAAGCCGTTTGAGTTGGTTTAACCACTGAGTGAGCCACTTTCGTCACTCTATTTGTCCCAACCTTTGTGAAAATTTTGAAGCTGACGTTCAGCAGACAAATTGGTCTATATTGTTGAATCTGAATTGCATCTTCTTTCTTAGGTAGAAGGATAATTGTTCCAAAATTTAACTGAAACAAAGGCAATTTTCCATCCTGAAAATCTTTAAAAAGCGCCATTAAATCCCCTTTCAAAACCTCCCAAATTTTTTGATAAAACTCCGCCGGGAAACCATCCGGCCCCGGCGCCTTATTATTCTCCATTTGAAAAATTGCGTCGTAAACCTCTTGCTCCGAGAAGTTTGCTATTAGAATCTCGTTCTCCTGAAGAGTTAATTGTGGTATGTCATTAGTTACAGATTCATCTAATGAGACAAAGTTTTGTGTTGGTGCTCCAAAAAGTTTCTTGTAGAACTCGGTTATGTACATTTTTATGTTTTCCTCTCCAACAATCGTTCCCTCCTCTTGCTCAAGCTGAAATATTTTTTTACGTCTATGCTTGCCATTTGCAATCAGATGAAAATATTTTGTATTGTTACCCCCCCTCTTGAACATGTTTGACTTTTGCACGTTGAGCCCATTTGCTTTCCTCATCACGACGAAGCTTAGCGAGTTTATCGTTTGCTTCCCACAGGGTTGCTCTATCTAAATCGCTAAGAGGAGCCACCTCGGCCTTGGTATCCAAATCATCTATAACCTGCAACAACCTTTCCTTTTCTTTTTTGTAGACACTACTTAAATTTTTTGCCCAACCTCTTAGAAAACTACGGATATGACGTATCTTGTTTTGCCATTTTTCCATAGGATTCGCCCCCGAATTGATTGAGGCCCATTCCTTTGAAATCATCTCAAAAAAACCGTCTTGCTTGAGCCAGGATAACTCAAAAGAAAATTTCGGTTTATTACCATGATGAGCTTGTTCACCAGAGTCAATTAGCAGCGGCGTATGATCCGATCCTGTTCTAGTCAAAGCTCGTACAGAAACTAATGGGTACTTTTGTTCCCATTCGACACTCGCTAGAATTCTATCTAACTTCTCAAAAGTTTGTGTTGCTCGCCGGTTAGCCCAAGTGAATTGACGGCCAGACATAACAATTTCCCTGATTTCAAGACTCTCTATAATAGCATTAAAAATAAAGGGCCACCTTGGGTTGAAATTGTCATTATTCTTTTCTTCTTGTCTTCTAATGATATTAAAGTCCCCTGCTAAAAGCAAAGGGAGAGTTTCATTTTCACATGTTCTAACAAGCTCAGCAAGGAATTCTGGCTTATTTGCTTCCTGTGCCGCCCCATACACTGGTATCAGTAACCATTCAAAACCATCTTGCTTTGATCTAATTTGGAATTTAACACAATAGTCCCCATTAGTAACCCTTTTAACTTGCAAGTTTGCAGCATTAATGCCAACTAGAATACCCCCAGACCTCCCTTGTGGAGGAAGGCAATACCATGAGAAATCGAGCCCACCCAAAATATGGCGAAGGAAAGGAGCAGAAAAATCTGACCTACCAGTTTCAAGGATTGCAAAGAAATCAAGCTTGAAGTTTCTTATAGTCTCATGCACAAAAGAATGTTTGGCCGGATCTCTAAAACCCTCTCCATTCCAGAAGCAACCAATCATCAGCGCTAATTAAATTTTCTTATTTAGCCTTGAGCTACGCCTAACCCCCATGGTGTCCGGCCTCTTCTTTTTGGCTCCCCTACGAAGCGTTTTAGCCCGTCCACCCCTAGCCGCTTCCTCCTTGTGAGTATGCAGCTCATCCGGCGCACTTTCAATGAGGTCATCACAAAGAGATGACGCCTCACTGATCACTAAGCTACTGTCCCCCTCATCAAGAATTTTTTGATTAATTTCTTTTCGTTTTAGCATTGTCAAAGTGCGCTCAAGATCTAAATCTTTAATGGTGTCTATTGAACTATCAACTTGACTGGGAGTGACACCCAACGAAACCCCAAGCTTGGAAGCTCTAGCAACAATTATTTCATTCGGTAAAGAAGCTAAATTAAACTTTGAAATTAATTTTGTACCTGAGCTGATTCCGTAGTCTCGGCATTGGGCTCGCTCTTGTGCGTGCTCCAGCTGAGAAGCATCTGCGTTTGGTTGAGCTCTGATACGGTCACTAGAGCGAACACCAACCGCAGATTTTTCCGAGATCCCCCCGAACTTGATCACATCATCAGACGAGTACCTTCCCCCGAGGAAGACGCCAGTGCCTTGAAATTTTTTCTGTCCCGAATCAGCAGCTAGCTCTCCCATGCTGCCTCTTGTAGGCGTTGGATAGTTAAATGAAGGTGAGTGCATGTTTTGAGTAGATCTTCCAGCTATATTACCATGCAAAGGATCATCCGAACTGCTATGAACCATAGGAGACAAAGCCGATTTTTCTGCAGTAAGGTCCGCGGTGTCGTCACGGATTTTGGTTTCATTGTGAAGATCGGTCAGAGAGTTACAATTGGCCTCCGCCCTGTTGTCAACGACCACGTGATCAACCATTCGCCGTGGCAATGAACCTGACAAGGACTGTGACACTCCAGCCTGATTACCCGCCCTGAGAACTGGAGAACGTGACCCGTCCACCTGCCGCGGCAGGGAAACTGACAGAAACTCTGCCGGGGCAGCCGCAGCATCGTCTTCCGAACGGACCTCTGGATCCTGCCGCGGCAGAGATCCGAGCCGAAACGCTGCCGGGGCAACCGAGTGATCAGAAGAACTCTGCGAAAATGCAACATCTGCCTCTGTAGGCTTAAGGGATCTGTGCACGTCGGATTCAAACTTCTTGCCAGCCTTGGGAGGCGCAGATAACGGTAGATCTTCCGCATCCTCCTCCACCCAATCAGCCCATCTCTTTTTAGTTGGTACTGACTTACAACCACGCTCAAACACGCAGCAAGAGGATGTCATATGGTTGGGTGAATAAGATATCTCGATGGACCCAACATTTACTGTCTCATGGTCTGAAGGAGCAGAAGAGTCCTCTTTAGCCGAACTGGAGGATTGCATTGTTTCCCTTTTTAGCCGTATCCTCCGCAGCCTTGGACTGCATATTATTTTCAGAATCTTCTTTCTCCTGAGTATCATCTCCCTTCTTCTCTTGATCTCCTGGCCTCTCATCATCCTCTTGATTCTCATCTTGAATGGAAACACCATCCACACTTTCAATAACAAATTGAATGTTATACCCTTCTCCATCATAATAATGACTAGCTGATTGTGGTATCTCAGCCGGGTTTAAGCAGGAGACTCTAGCGCGTACCACTCCATTCTCTCGGGTGTATTTCATGTCAATCTCTTCAGTTTTGCCAATGAGTGAACCCACTGCAAACAAAGCTATATAATCTCTGCATAGTTGATCTGGGCATCCCCTGATGCGAACCCACACATCATATAAACCCCATTTTTTTACTTCCTTTGGGCACCAATCTTCGAAGTACATTCGCGAACCCGTCTCCTCTACATGAATCTTTTTAATTTTCCGAACTCTCATGAAATCAGCCTTTGTTGGATAGTTTACCTTGAAAATATTTGGACCAGAGGGATAGATCTCCCATTGGTGATCACCCGGAACCAGCCAGCTCAACTCCTTGATAACTTGAGACAAATTCATGTCCCCTCCAGTAATACGGATACGTCCTGCCTTGCCACTATCATTTTTCATTCGCAAATCCGGGGTTTTAGGAACATCCATAAACAGCAGAGATTCCCGGCATAACCCATACATGACTGCAGTAGGCTTGGGGATGGCAAGAAGAGGGCACTCCCCATCCTTGTGGAGAGCCGAATCACAAAATAAGCATAACACCGCATTACACTCTGTCGCTAAGTGCCCCTTTAGGTTACATCTAAAGCACAGAGTATCCTTGTCGGTTAGAACCCCTTTATCCTTAGCCAAAGAGGAAGAAGCCAAGGGCATCTCCTGCTGTCCAGCAGCCATAACAGCTCCGGCTTGATCACCAGCAGATGAAGAACCCTCTTTATCCGCAGAGGTGTTTGCTGGAGTACCAAAACGACCACCACCACGATTAAACCTGCCACGACCAAACCCATACCGTCCACCTCGACCACGGCCTCCATATGAACCTTGCTTATAGTTATTCCTATATCTCTGATTCCCATACCCATGACCATCACGACCCTGACCAAGATCCTGATTGTTGTCATAATATCCTTCATCGAAATCACCGAAATTACCAGAAAAACTATCAAAACCACTATGCTGACTATTATTCCGCGACATATCAACCTCCATGAAATCAGAAGCCTCACCAGAACCTTGGTTATTATTTGACCTCCTTAACATGTGTGGAGGGAGTCCATAAGAACCTCTGCCAGTCCCTGCATTTGCATTTGCGGAGCCATTGCCAGTATTCCCTTGTGGAACAAAACCCTGCCTATCATTGCGGGGAATGAAATTATTATTCGGAGGCACAAAACCTGAGTTATTCCCACGACCAAGATGGGACTGCTGCATATTGGATCCCCCTCCCTGGCCAAAACTTCCTTCATTGCCCCGAAATTGGTTCGGCTGGGCAGCAGCGCCACCCAAGCCAGAAGAACCCTGGCGGAATTGCTGGCCAGATCCTGGACCTGCCCCTGCGCCAAACCCTTGATCAGATCCTCTCGAACCCCTCCCCGCCATCCTGGCGAAGAACAGCTCCCTGTCGGTGGAACGAGGCGCCCCCAGGACAGGAGCAGTGCCGACCGATCTTTTCCAGGCTAACCCTAGAAGGTTTGATACGCCAGAAGGCGATTTCGATGACAATATTGGACGGATGCCGATCTGTTCGATGCCCTTGTGGCTCGGTTCACACACATCAACCAGGCCCTTGTGGCCTTTGCTATTAGAAACATCACATATTGGCCCATCAATCAAAGCCTGGACCTTGTGTCCGCTGATTGATCTATTTTCAAACGAACGCACAACCCGATAATTACGGGGCACACGATCTGGATCATGTCGCCGGCGCTCCCATGGCGATGGCACAGGTCTCCGACAAAACGGCGCCACACGCTTTCGCTGAACCAACGTCCAGGCCGTCGCATCAAGCACGTGGCCAAGATCGAAGGTAGAAGGCTCAAGAACAGGAAGCTTAAACTTTCGACGGTGCTTCTCCGCGAGGGCTGGCTTCCGATCCGAGTTCCGGCTTACCAGAGCAGGAGGGGAAAGCGCGAGAGACCTTGCCGCCCATCTCTGCAACCGCCTCTTCTCCTCCCTCTTCGCCTTGCGCGACGACAGATCGCGGTGATGGTCCTCCTCCGGCGTCCTGCAGACATAACTCAAAGAAAAGTTACTTACCTCATCGGCAGTGGAGGCCTCGTCGTCGCTCGCCTCCGACGAGAGGACCCAGAAACGCCCGGAGCAGGCCCTGGCGAGACCCAGAACTCCGACGTCGGCGTCGCCGCGGTCGCCTCCGCGATCGCCCTCTCTCTCTCGTCTAACGGTCATCTCTCACTCCCCTGCTTTAGTTGAACCTGGAACCAAGGTTAAACATATTTAGAATCCCGATATAATAAAGTTTTAATGACTGGCGCTCGTGGTTCTTATCTCTCTTTGTTGGAGATGATTTTCCACGTTAAAATCTTGTGTCTCTGTGCTGTGATTTCTTCTAATTCTTCATCATTGCCTATCGCGTTTTATAACAATACTACCATAACAAAAATAAAACTTGAGAGTACAAATATCCGGTGCAATAACGACTTCATTGGGGGTGACATTTCCACGCGCTGAGTAGGTTTGAGATCAACGTCTAAGTAAGAAGGAAGTGAGGCTCGTGAGTGTTGTCAGTAGCACCAAGATCATTAGTGGTTTAGCAACGGCTACTTCGCAGAAGCCCAGCCGAACAAGAAACCCATGAATTCCACGTAAGCAAAACCAATCATCCAGCTACTAGTGCTGCTAGGGGCTAGCTCTGTCGATCCCGTAGGCGTAGCCTTACGAAAGAAGCTGCTTCCGATGTTGGTGCGGGTGCTGGAGAGCTTTCTCCTTCCCCGTGGCCGCAAGCAACCGGCGCTTTCCGGCAATCGACATGACCGCCGCCACCACCACCGGAAACACACGTCAAGATCCGACGCCGATCGACACGACCGCCGGAAACACACGTTGGGATCGGAGACGCCGATATCGCTCCTCGCTCGGCGCTGCAATAATTCCCGAACGGTCCACATCGAGAGCGCGAGGTGGAGCGAGAGCGTAGGCGTCGCCATCGGCGCTCCCAGATATTTCGGCGATGGCGAAGGGCGAATAGAATGGCGAGCCCGGTCCCGGTTCGGCCTAGGAAGGAAAAGGGAGCTCGGGGAGCTCGGGGACAGGTGTTTCGTTTTCCATAACTAGTAATTATGCACGTGCAATGCACGTGCAATGCACGTGTCACTTTGCACTGTTATCATCTACAACTGCTACTTCCTTCATCCGAGGGCAATAATGTGCGTTGGCTTAATTATCATGAGAAAATATTTACAAGATACATAAGCAATGAGGTATGTGCAATCAATGTAATATCATAGTTAATCATACCCATGGATGGCAATTTTGAATTGGACGCATCAACCACATATGTAGAAATGTATGGTTAAACAGGAAAGCACTTGTGTCCTCTCACTCATCCAATATGTTGGGAGCATAATGCAAAGATAATAGGAAAAACAGAGCATAATGATCATACTTAAATGAATTCTGATAAGTTTTTTTTTTGGCAATTTTGAATTAGATTTTTTGAAATTCCAAAGAAAGTAGTTATCAGTGTAATAGAGAATCTAAAACTCAGATGATAATTTCAACACAACAGGAATTATGAAGCTAAATGAATTGGTGAATCATCACATTTTTCATCACACAAAAATGTTTAATATGAAGAAATAATCCCAATAGTCTTAGTTCTACAGTCATACAAATGGAATACTGAATAGTCGAGACGCAACGAAATCAAACAATTACCTTTGGACAGTACCCTGCAATATCCCATAAGCCAATCATCCTTTATTGAGCCGCTAGCTTTGCTCATTTTGTTATCCTCCTCATGGCTGGTTGACTAAATGGTCAATGCCGACTTTTTTCACTGCCATACAATTGAGTGATTTTTCAAACACAGCCTAGCAGAACTCAGATATACGCAAAATTAATCTGCGTGAATCATACATGAAAGAAGAAGTTTGAAAACTTGGATAACCAAACAAAAGTGAAGTTTTACAAATTGATGGAGGTGCGATTGTTAATCTCAGTTATACAGTACTATCACAGAGATGTAGCACAATCGGAAGTAAGAGAATTAACTATTGCCCTGGAAGTTTACGTGTATATTTTGTAAATATTCAGAAAGCTGAAACTAAGAGAGACTGCATATAGCCTGTCTCCTTTCTTCACCCTAGCAGGCAATCGACTGCGACCTGCACATGCACTCAGCCGCAGCGGCTCAGCGGTAGCGCTCCATGGCAACACCTTTTTTCCTGAATACATGTAATTGATATCAAGCAACAACACCTGCATCTATGGCTCCGTCTTGAATGGGAAAAATCAACCCAACCTCCTGAAAACATATGAAAGCCATGAAAACTCAAGAAAAGATGCTTGCCCAAGATTGGGGATCGGTGGGGGCTGTCCTCTAGTGGCAGCCCTGGCGTGGGATCCGTTGGGAAGAAGCGCCTCTGCCTCCATCTTGGAGCAGCATTGGCGGCGAGCCGCAGCCGGCGGCAGAAGCCCGTGTTGGACTCTCCGGTTCAGGTGGGGCGATCATGTTGTTGCGGCGGGCGTGGGATAGAGCGGGGCAGCAGCGCCTCTCCCTTCGAGGTCGAGCAGCATTGGCGTCGAGCCAGGGCTGAAGCCTACGGCGGTCGGCAACGGAAGAAGACCGACGTTACTCATGGTGGGGGAAGAAAAGGCAGCGCCGCAAAATAAATCGGGCAAGGCGTGGCTGGGTGCGATGGAGGCGGAATTTACGCGATCGAGCGGACAGTTTGACGGACCCTGTTTTACCGCAGAACGTGGGAGCAACATGGACCCTCAGATATTAGTTTGATGGCTGAGATTTCTTAGATTTGCCCCCCTCTGTGCCTTTTTATAATGATATAGATTCATTGCGGCGGATCTCTCGTGTCCCCTGGCGGCTGGGCCAGGAAGAAGAAGAATGGGATCGACGGAGGAGAACGAAGCGGGATGGGGAAAACGACCGATGCATCGAATCATGCAAGCTCGGTCATGCTGCCGTAAGCTGTGGTCCGAAATTTTACTGTGCATTAGTTTGATGCCACGTCGTAACGAGATGCAAGACGTGTACGAAAAAGTTGGAGAAGTGTCGGGAACACGACTGTTTGAAATGCAGACGTAGGTGGTGGGGAGGTCGGCAGCAGGCCAATAATTGTGGAATCTTTGCGCTACGCGACGCGGAATTATTGAGACCAAGATATTTTTCTTTTTTTCTTTCGCGGTCATTGGAGTTTGCTGGATTCGTCTCACACGCGTCCCGGTCGCCGTGGATCCGCCTCTGGCTTCTCGCGACAAAGGTTCGAGGCGAGCGACACCTGCTATTTTTCCGGGGTTTTCAAAATGTCGCTAATGAGGTAATATCAGTGTTTTTATTTTCAAACCGTCACTATCGGGGCTCCCGGTACTACTACTCTTTTTCCCCTGGGTCACTGTTAGTACTACGTTATGATGTGGACGGGCGTAGTTTTAAAATGCAGAGTTTTGATTTGTTTTACAATACCGTTAGGTAGGTCGACAACATATTCTTGGACAATATTCAGGGGAGGCAAGTGCACTCCACAGACTCTCAAAGCAGAAGATGGCCTTGTAAATAAATTGCTTTCGAGAAAACTTTCTTATAGTTATGATTGTGTAGGCCGTACTAAAAATAAGTATACTGCTAATTTATAGCAAAGTTTAAATTTTACTATAAAAGTAATGAATTCATTCGGCCGATGCACGGCTGCGTCGGCATGTTCTAGCTGGCACAGTAGGGTTTAGTGCGGGTGAGAAATAAAAATATCTCGCCTCTTTCACGTCGCAACATGCACCATAGTTTCACTCCTTCACTTTTACCCATAGGAGCTCAAAAGAAAGGTATCGTCGACCTGATGTGGGTAGCTCGTGGCTTGCGGGCAGAACATCGGCGCTGCTACCAATTCATCTTGTCACCTTACAACCCCGTTGCCAGTGCCTCCCCACAACCCGCTGCCAATGCCGCTGCCCCACATCCTGTTGCTGACGCCAACTTCCTAAAGCCACCAACACTCACTTCTCATGTCGTCCTCCGACATGTGGATCGCTCTGGTTTGAAGAAGGGATATCACCGATAAGATATTGGAGTTTGCTCACTTGTAGCATGGAAATCCCATCATCATTGTTGCTTCCAATCCATACCTCCTTACGAACTGGCGCTATTAACGCTGCCCACAACCCAATGTTGATGCCAATCATGTCATCCACTTGTCCAATGGGAGGCTGCCATTTTTTGCCGCTAGGTTCATCCTCCCCTCACACCTTGTTCATGGGTTCTTGGTCTTGGTGAACATCTTTAGTCATACAACATAATCTTGATCTTTGAGTTCAAGTTATAAATGATTTATGTTTCGCACTTTGCGAGCCTCAATTTTATTTCTTACAAATCTTGTATGTATCTTAGATTTATTGTTAAAGGCCAGTAGAATGGTTAACATGGTAGCACGAGTAGAGAAAGCTTGCTATTAAGCTTCTCCCTTTTGTTGGAGACTTCTAGTTTGCTAAGATACAATTCTAGTCTTCTGTTTATACAAAACCTCATGCCATTTTTCTACTTTTAATATGCGTTTGGTTATTTTTTTATTTTGTGCCAAAAACCACAAGGGGTTGTTTGGAACACATTCGCCCTGCATTGATGTGCGGCTGCGTTGGCATGGCCCAGCCGGCCCGATAGGGTTAGTACGGGTGAGAAACATATATCGCCTCTTCCACGGTAAGGACAAAGCTAGAAAAAATTATCGTTGGGGTCAAATCTACATTTTCTCTAATTCAATGGTGTCATCTTATATAATATACCATTACTTATTACTAATTAGTGAAGAGTTGCCCAATCATCACTGGGGTCAGCAAACCCCAATGCCAATATGGCAATTTCGTCCATGTTCCACACCGCAACACGCATCTCAATTCCTCTCCTTCAATTTCACCCAGAGAAGCTCTTAATAAGGGGATCATAAACCAGATATGCGTAACTCGTGGCTTGTGGCGGAACGCCGGTGATGTTACCAATTCATCTTGTGACCTTACAACCTTTTGCCAAAGCCTCCCCACAACCCGCTGCACCACAACCCGTTGCTGATGCCGACTTCCTGAAGCCACCAACACCCACTCCTCTCGTCGTCCTCCGTCATGTGGATCTTGCTGGTTTGAAGAAAGGATATCACCGATAAGATACTAGAGTTTGGTCGCTTGTAGCATGGAAATCCCATCATCATAGTTGCTTCTATTCCATACCTCCTTACGAACTGACGTCGTTAATGCTCCCACAACCAGATGTTGATGCTGCCCCATATCCTGTCGCAGATGCTGCTCACATCATCCACTAGTCCAATGGGAGGCTACACTAGTAGAAAACCGGCCTAATATTCCAGGGCATTAGTCCCGGTTGCTGTCTGAACCGGGACTGATGCCCCGGGCCCCACCGTTTTTTCGGCCGCAGGACCCCAGAACTCATTAGTCCCGGTTCGTTTTGAACCTATAGTCCCGGTTCGTAATATGAACCGGGACTAATGACTCTGGGGTCGAATCCGACCGTTGTCAGATTCATTAGTCCCGGATGGTAATACCAACCGGGACTAAAGAGCCAGCCTTTAGTCCCGATTAGTATTACTAACCGGGACTAATGAGTTTCCTATATAAAAAATCTCCTTCTTCCTCCCTGAGCCAGCCACTCCCCCCTCTCCACTCTCCAAGTGTTCTTCATGCAACAAGGTAGCTCGAGTTCATCATCTTTGACCACCATTTTTTGTCACAAATTGGTGTCCCCACTTCAATCTAAGTGGACTAAAAGGTGAGGAACTTTGTGCTTTTATCTTTCATTGGTAATTTAGCTCATTTAATGCTTTAGAAGTAGAGAGATTTGTGATTTTTTTATGGGAGCAATTATTTAGATGTTCATTTGATTATGTGTAGAAATAGGTGAAGATAGAGGTAAAAATAGAGATAGAGATAGAGATATAGATAGAAATAGAGATAGAGATAGCGATATAGATAGAAATATAAAATAGAAAATTAAAATAAAGATAGAGAGATGATAGAGATAGAATTAAAAATAAAAATAGAAGTTCCGCCACGGGAGATTTGCAACCCTTTACCCAACACTGTTAGAGAAGATGGAGTCTTTCACGGAAATTTTGTTAACTTATTCTTACTTATCAAACTAAAATTAGAGATAGAAATAGAAATTGTATATTTGATTTGCGTTTGATATGTACTTATATAATGCAGATGAGCCGAGCATGGATGTACGCCGATCGACGCTCTGGAGATTTCATTAAAGGCGTGCATTCTTTTCTCAAGGTGGCTGAGGCAACCAAGCGGAATGGTTTTATGTGTTGTCCATGCGGTGGTTGTCGAAATGAGAAGGATTACCCCTCCACAAAGACCCTTCACATCCACCTGTTCCGGTTCGGTTTCATGTCCGGCTATAATTGTTGGACCAAGCATGGGGAAAGAGGGGTTATGATGGAAGACAACGATGAAGAAGAGAATGATGACAACTATCCTGAGTTCCCTGAAACCACCGATACCGCAATGGAAGATAATGAAGAAGAAGAAGGTGAAGAACGGGCATCAGATATGCCCGTTGATGATCTTGGTCAGGTCATTGTTGATGCACAGATTGACTGTGAAAGTGAAAAGGAGAGGGAGAAGTTGGAACGCATGTTAGATGATCACAAAAAGGATTTGTACCCAAATTGTGAAGACGGCCAGAAAAAGCTCGGAAGCACGCTGGAATTGCTGCAATGGAAAGCAGAGAGTGGTTTATCTGACAAGGGATTTGAAAAGTTGCTGAAAATTATGAAGAAGATGCTTCCAAAGGATAACGAATTGCCCGCCAGTACGTATGAAGCAAAGAAGATTGTCTGTCCTCTAGGATTGGAGGTGCAGAAGATACATGCATGCATTAATGACTGTATTCTCTACCGCGGTGAGTATGAGAATTTGAATGCATGCCCGGTGTGCAGTGCATTTCGGTATAAGATCAGGCGAGATGACCCTGGTGATGTTGAGGGCGAGCGCCCCAGGAAGAGGGTTCCTGCCAAGGTGATGTGGTATGCACCTATAATACCACGGTTGAAACATTTGTTCAGAAACAAAGAGCATGCCAAGTTGTTGAGGTGGCACAAAGAAGACCGTAAGAGTGACGAGATGTTGAGTCACCCCGCTGATGGGTCGCAGTGGAGAAAAATCGACAGAGATTTCCCGGAGTTTACGGAAGATGCACGCAACCTGAGGTTTGGTCTAAGTACAGATGGCATGAATCCTTTTAGGGAGCAGAGCTGCAGTCATAGCACCTGGCCCGTGACTCTATGTATATATAACCTTCCTCCTTGGTTGTGCATGAAGCGAAAGTTTATTATGATGCCAGTGCTTATCCAAGGCCCGAAGCAACCCGGTAATGACATTGATGTGTATTTAAGGCCATTAGTTGATGAACTTTTACAGCTGTGGCAGACTGAAGGTGTTCGTGTGTGGGATGAGTACAAACAAGAGGAATTTGATCTACGAGCGTTGCTGTTCGTGACCATCAATGATTGGCCTGCTCTTAGTAACCTTTCAGGACAGACAAACAAGGGATACAATGCATGCACTCACTGTTTAGGTGAGATCGATAGTATATATTTGGATAAAAGTAAGAAGGTGGTGTATCTCGGGCATCGTCGATTTCTTTCGCCCAAACATCAATTGAAGAAAAAAGGCAAGCATTTCAAGGGCGAGGCAGAAGTCCGGGGCAAGCCTAAACGCCATACTGGTGATGACTACAAGCGTTGTTTGGATAAGCAGGTAGATGCAAAAAAAGAAGCTAATAAGACAAGCGCAACTGCAAGAGGGAAAAGAGACGTTGCCCAGCTTGGAGCACAGACCAAAAAATCGATCTCCCCGCTAAAGGTCTTTGCTAGTGATGCTGGTGGGAGTGTTGCTCAACCCAATCCCGCCGACTTTGCTAAAGAAGCTGGTTTGACTCTTTCTCAATTGCTACATGAAGATATCACCCCAAAGGCGCCTATAGCACGGCAATATGAAAAGGGGAAGAGTCTGGTCCCACCTGAGATTGAAATGAATCTACCAACACAAATGCGAAAATTGCATAAGTGGTACCTGCAAGCCGCAAAGGGCACGCAAGATTTTCTCCTTATGAAAATCACAAAGGACCATTTCTTAGGTGAAGACTTGGTGCATATTAAGTTTGATGAATTCTTTCAGCTATTCAATCAAGACGCGCTCGACAAATCTCTCATCAGTGCCTATGTTCTGTAAGTGATTCATTATTTCTATAAGTCTCTAGCTCAACTCGTTCTTTGCATGTAATTATCCTTACTACGCTGTTTATTATGCAGAATGAAGAGTATGGAATGTAAGAAAATGAATGACCTCCAACTTGGATTCATTGATCCAAATCGAGTTAACGGAGCGATGATACAGAGTAAACGCAAGGAGACGGAGGATATCTTGCTAGAGTTCCTACTTACGCAGGAATACCGAGCTAGAATATTGTTTCCGTACAACTGCAGGTGAGTGTGACTATCTTATACATAGTTACTTTTCCTTACTCGATGTTATAAGTGTAATTGATGAGTTTATTAACTTATATAATTAAACTTGCACGCAGTTACCACTGGATTTTGCTTAAGATTGAACCTGACTATGGAAAGGTTCAAATCTTTGACTCGATGAATAAACCACTTAATGAATACCGAAGCATCATTGATATGATGGATAGGTAATTTCAATCATTACGGCATTATATCGGTCTCTTTCATTCATCTATAACTCATCTATTCATTTTATTTGCTCGGCAGTGTTTGGAAACGGTTTATACGCACAGTTAAAGGTGAATGGAAAAATGAGCTGATTTACCGTCAGATCGAGGTAAGTCGTACGAGCTAGGTCCACACATCCCTTTAATTCTAGTTTCAAATACCATTAAGTATATCAATCTTGATATGTCACTGACTAAAATCTATTCCCGTAAAGTGTGCGAGGCAGCCTTCGGGGACTAATCTATGTGCATACTACGCTTGCGAGAACCTTCGTGCGCAGGTCACTGAAGGAATTGATTTTCAAACAGTAAGTAAACAATATACTGACAAATTCATTTTATTGGCATCAATTTTGTTATGATGATTCATATTCATATTGTTCTTCTTCTTCGTAGTTCGAAGCAAAGCGGAATCGGCTCTCACCGACTGAACGCATAGTAGAAATTCAAGAGGAAATAGCCGGATTTCTGCTTGACCATGTCATTAACCCAAAGGGTGAATTTCATGCCAATTTCGATTAGACAATGTTTATAATTAAACACAAGTCGTGATCTTATGTGTGTGAACAAGTTGTATATATACTTGTATGCATGTGTATATGCTCGGTGAACCAAATATATTATATATGTATCGGTTTATATATTATGTTATAATGTTGTATGAATAAGTATATAAGAAAACTTGTTTGAAATGAATCAAACAATTGAATTGAGGAAAATACAAATATACCCTAAACCCTAAACCCCTAAATAATATAACAATTGAAATCCAGAAAAATAAAGAAGCAGCAGAGGCTGCCACGTGTGGACACTTTAGTCCCGGTTCGTAACACGAACCGGGACTAAAGGTCCTACGCCCACGAGCACCCGGCCCCTGCCCCGTGGTCTCTCTTTAGTCCCGGTTCGTATAGCAACCGGGACTAAAGATTGGGCTCCAGTCCCGGTTGGTTAGTCTCGGTTGCGCAACCGGGACTGAAGGCCCAAACGAACCGGGACTGAAGCCCTATTTTCCACTAGTGCTGCCATTTTTCCGCTAGTTTTCTTCAGGTTCATCCTCCCCTCTCCCCTTGTTCAAGGTTCTTAGTCTTGGTCAACTTTTCTAGTCGTACAACATAATCTTGATATTTGAGTTGAGGTTATAAGTTGTTTATGTTTGGCACTTTGCGAGCCTAAATTGTATTTCTTACAGATCTTGCATGAATCTTAGCTTTCTTGTAAAGTCTAGTTGAACGGTTAACATGGTAGCACAAGTAGAGAAAGCTTGCTATGACTCTTCTCCCTTTTGTTGGAGACTTATTGTCTGCTAATATACAATTCCAGTTACGAAACTAGATACCATTTTCTATTTTTAATATGTTTCTTTTATTTTTTGTGCGCCAAAAACCACACGGGGTTGTTTGGGGAGATACGCAGCACTTTGTATTGGCTGGTACCAGCCAACACTTCCATTCAAGTGTTAGTCATTCACATAATAAGCATTTCTATTATTGAATTTGGAGTACATTTAGGGCGGTCGATAAGCCCAACTCAGCCATCATATGCGTCGAGAGGAGAACTTCAAATACTAAAATATATGCGTAACTCTTATACTATTATTTTGCCAGTTATAAGAGGCTATTAACTATTTAAAAACAATGGAAAGTCATCCTCAATTTACACAAACAATTAATTGCACACGATATACCAATAAAATATACCACATAAAAGCAGACCAATTAGATGGGTAGTGTCCAGTTAATTGGATGTTACTCTCTAGTATGGATGCCTTTATATATTGTATTGAAAGTTATGCTAAATAATTTCATGCATGACTTCTTATTTGATAAACTAACATGAGAACATTTTATACACCATGTGATACAGAGGCGCATTGCAGTGAGCATATGAAGTAATTAAATTGTGTGTGTGTGCAAAAGAAGTAGGATACATATTATTTTTATATTCATCGGTTATTACTATGAGATTATGTATTAATAATAAGTATAGATCATTAACATATTTTCAAATAATTATTGTCCCCAAGATAACTTGTAACACACATTAGACCACAGAAACTCATCATGCCTACTTCTCAATTTATACTCAACAAGTTTCCATATATTTGTTTACCGAACCATACACTAGATGTCTCTCTTGAGATATTTGTTAGGTGGTATTCTTTGAAATCGCTAAAATATATTTAATCTATTAAATATATAGAGGAACATTCATATAACAATATATATGTACACAGTATAATTCATCAATATTTAAGAACTCAAGGATGTGTGTGTATTTTCCTTTTCTTGTTGTCACTTTTAAGGTTGATCATTATCTCGTTAAGGGTAATATCTCAAAATGAAAAAAAGATTTTTGTGCAAATTTTCAATGATATAAATTCCTAGTATGTAACGTAAAACATGATAACAAATATTGAGTTACATTATTGTATGGTTAACAATACTAAAAAATTAATATACAACATGTATTTTGTTAAAATCACAATGTATAAAAATTATAAATAAGTATAAAAATTTAGTATAATTATTTTTTCTTTTATTCTTTTTGGGTCAAAAAAATAGTTGGCTTCCCCGTCAGTACATTTGCACTTTAACTCCCTCACCCCTGAACACATGCGAAAGTTGCAAGAAGGATGAGTTGCTATATAAGATCATGTTTTTGTTCGGAGATGATAGTGCTATACATGTCATCACTCTTTCTGTTGGGATGTGTCTGTATAATCGTAGATGGTACAGCTTTGGCAGAGGAACATTGGGTTGCGTAGTACCAAGAGGATACTTACACCGCGCTACATGATGACCTTAAAAAGGCTACTTTACATAATGTGATCTAGGGTTGTAACCGGATTATTCAGTGTGATCCTCGCGATGAGGCTATGGCTATGGTCAGACGAACAAAGCACTAATATGTAATCTTATATATATTATTTGTGTCGCATTAACTATGTTACTTGTGTTTACGTATTTTCTTAATATATGCATTTAACATGATATTATGTATTAGTCTAGCTCCACTTGAATTTAAAGTGTTTGGAAATTCGTATATGAAATGCTACCGAAATCAGATGTTAATGCGATTGGATTTATATTGGTATATAAGAGCATCTCTAATAGATGGTGCAAAATAGACCTACTGCCATAAAATAGTGCATATGGGCCCAACAAATATTCTTCATCACAAGCCCTATAGCTATTTTATGATGCAATTTTTTCGACGTAGCGCTATAATTTGGTCCCAAGCGCCCTAGATATAGATCACCTTGCGGTTGCGACAAAATAAGATAAGCTGCCAGGTGGCAGCGACTGACAATGTAGGATCATGTTGCGATGTATTTTAGGACACCACTTTTGCTAAAAATTACTAGTCCAACATGTGATGTATATTCCAGTGTCACCTCGTGATGTACTTTAGAATACCACTATATGCAAAACGCAGTTCTGATGTATTTTAGGGCATCACTTTACATTACCTTGTATGGCAAGAAAGTTTTGGTGCCCTAAATAAGTTTTCAGGTGACGTATTTTGCATCATCTTTTAAAAGTGCTCTAAAGTGCTATTGAATTGGTATGTGAGTTGCTTCTCAGTTGCATTGTCTGAATTCGGACGTTTAAGTGATACTCCCTCCGATCGGAAATAATTGTCAGTGATTTTGTACTAACTTAGTACAGAGTTTGTACTAGGTCACCGACAGTTATTTCGATTGGAGGGAATATCAAATTTGACATGGTGTTGCTATTTTCCGTTGTGGTTGCACACCGCATTCCTATAATCAACAGCTATGTTGGCACCTTTTTGAATCAATACCACGTATATTTATAGTATTCTCTCCCATCGGAAATAACTGTCGGGCACTTAGTACAAATTTTATACTAAGCTAGTACAAAATTGCCGAGAGTTATTTCTGATCGGAGGGAGTAATAAATAGTACATGGTAGAGCTATCTCTAAATATTATAGTATAAAATAAAGTCTAAAAGAAAACGAGCTAATCTTCGAGGTCTTCAAACTCTCCTTCTTCCATGACACAATCTCGTATTTTTCTAAAGGCAACCAAAAAATAATGACATAAATATCATACTATATACATGCAAATACCAATAGAGGTGCTCCCATATTTTTAATTTGAGTTGCAATACCAAGGCTATGTGCATGCACGCAGCCAAGAAAATAATCAACCAACATCGTCAAGAGTATCAACATCAGTATTCCAGGGAAAAGAGACCAAACAACCCGGTCAACATCGATGGAGACCGGGTGCACGAATCGCCATTGTTGAGGATGTAGCAGTTGGGACAAATATTGTGAGGATAATCCTCCTTGTGACAACCATGAGTGAAACTCCGAAATCTACTTGGCGAAGTAAGATCTAAAAGATCATACCTATAGAATTGTAATCTAACTTTACCACCATTGACATCTGGAAAAACATTTTATCGTCAAACGAATGGTCAAAGATCACTTATTGTAGACGATCTCATCTCCATTTATGTAGAAGCTAAAATAAAATGGCTACCAAAACCCTAATCTATTCTTGTGAAAACACTATTTTTATTAAATACTTCATCCATATATGGATAGGGTTTCCTATCCCTTCTAACACGGGAGCTCCTTTATGCCGCTTAAAGCGGCGCTACGCGCTGGAGCTGCACAGCCCGCACCAGTGTGCTGTTTTGGGCCAGGCCCATATTTCTAGTTTGGGCTTTTTCAGTCCGGTTTAAACTTGTTTTTAGCATTTCTGTTGCTTTTTAAATATTCTCTAGAAAACCAGAAAGTTCAAAATATTACATTTTTTAAAACTGAACAAATTTTCAAATTTGAACATATTTGAAATATGAACATTTTAAAAAATATGACCAATTTTTTGAAAATGAACAATTTTGAAATATTCAAACTTTGAAAACTTTTTCACATTTTTTGAAAAAAAATTCACATTTTGAACCTTTTCAAACTTTGAATTTTTTTTCACATTTTGAACTTTTTCACATTATGAACTTTTTTCAGATTTCGAACTTTTTTACTTCTGAACATTTTCATATTTTGATTTTTTAAATTTTGAACAATTCTCAGATTTCAAATCATAAAAAGTAAAGATAAAATAAAAACATAAAACATAAAACATAAACATAAAAGGAAAAAAAAATGAAAAACAGAAACAAAAAAATGAAAAAGAACAAAAAGACGAAAACATGTGAAACAACAAGCCGGGCCAATGCAACGACGGGTGTGCGGCGCGAGCGTGCTGTGCCGCATTAAGCGGGGGTATAGGATTTGCCTTCTAACGCTAGCAAGGCCGGCCGAAAGAGGTGTGACCGAGCTATGGAAGTGGAGCTGAGGAGGAGAGGTGGCTAGGTCAAGAGGTGGCCGGCTGAGAAGTTTTCCATGGATGGTTGTGAGATCAATTGGTCGTTGCCTCCGACCGATGCAAACATCTGATCAAATCCGGTTCTTCAGAGCCAGTGGATACTGTGGCTCACTAACGCCTCTGTGCAAGGAGATCCTTCATCTCCAGGTACGCCGTTTTTGTGCGTCCCTTGTGGCCTCCAGCGATGGTGGCTGGCATGGACGCGTCGAGGCGGCACCGGAAGCGGCGAAGACCAAGAACGACCTGAAAATTTTATCTATTTTGAGGTCATCTGCGATGTTTGGCGGAGCCAGCTCTACTGCATGTATCCTCCTTGTATTTCTTATATTTGTACGCATGTTGTTAAGGTCATTTGTACTACTTTCCTACTCGTATAAATACAAGGTTCGTATGCCTTCGGGCGTACGGTTTCAAAAAAAAAGGAAATATGCACGCAGCTGTGTTGGCACTTGACACATTGCATTTAGGATTCTCTTTACCATTTACTGGAGGATTCTGCTAGATAGCGTAACATGAAAGGACAACGATTCCTATTCCTATCGGATGGCCGATGAGGTGCGAGCGATCGGTCATCTTGCTCGTCGGCGTCGAAGGTCGATCGCTGACTCGCTCGATACGGCTTTTGGCCCACCAGCTCGCGCAAGCACATCCTAAATGGGCCATCAGTCAGCTTTCCCTCACATCCTGTTGTGTTGGCCAAGCATGCTGAGTTACGGATGGCCGATCAGGTGCGAGCGGTCGGTCACCTTGCTTGTCGGCGTCGAAGGTCGATCGCTGACTCGCCCGATACGACTTTTGGCCCACCAGCTCGCGCAAGCACATTCTAAATGGGCCATCAGCCAGCTTGCCCTCACGTCCTATTGTGTTGGCCAAGCATGCTGAGTTACGGATGGCCGATCAGGTGCGAGCGGTCGGTCACTGACAAGGGTATAGCTAATAGAGCCCGCTAGTTGAGTACCCCTGAGGCCCGTTAAGCTAGGCCCAATTGTAATGATAATCGAGAAACGAGTTCTTACCGTATGTCAATATTGTAATCTGTATCGGATCCCACCCGATCCTCGAGACCTGGCCATCTATATATAGGGGCCAGGAGGGGATGGTGTGAGACATATTGAAAGCAAGCAAGGTTGAACACCCAAGTTTACTTTCGATATACACCTATTTCGACTAACTTTACCTTTGAGTTCATCCGACGCCCTATCTCCCCGATCCTAAGTCCTTCATTTAGAACATTTGTTGAGTTAACCCTCGTCAATTAGCGCCGACCGTGGGGACTCTGGGCGTTGGAATCATGAATTCGACGGCTTTTTCGCTTTTAGCCAACAACAGCGCAGGAATCGACGAAAATCAAGAGATGGAGTTGACGATCGGAAGTCTAAGCATCTTAATCGGACCCTCGGGTTCGACTCGCCTCTCAGATCCGACGAAGCCAGATCCGTCGGCGAGTGAGCCCGAGACAGTAGCAATGATGGAATCATCTGAAGGCTCTTCCAGCGAGGTAAACTCGCCGGTTAGCTTAGGAGAAGCACAAATCGTAGAAGGCGACGAAATTCAGGAAAAGCTCGACACGGAAGTGAAAGCGTTTAAAACGCACAATAGTACAAGGGACTTCGCCGCTGGAAGTAGTGGCATCTCTAAAAAAGTACACCAGTTATGCGTCATTATCACTGAAGCAGAAGAAGAAAACAATCACGAGGGAAACAAAGGGTTCGACAGGCAAGTCGACAAGATAAGGGAGCACAATAAAAAGGAGAAGGAGAAAATTCACGTCTCAGCCGGAGAGTGGAGGATCATCATGTCAGCTATCAATCATGGCACAGAAGTACCCGAAGGCTCAAGAAGAGAAGTTCTAATGAAATATCAGTACGCATTACACCAGCACAAGAAGAAATTGAGAGAGGAAAGAGACATGTTTGTGAGAAGTCGAGATAATAACAGTATGTCAAGGGAAGAATATTGGGATAATTATAGCAATGATTCAGAGTACAGCAGGGAAAGGCACAGAGACCCAAAGCACAACAGAGGGACAACGGCGCAGAGTAGAGAGGAAAGGTACTCAAGAAGTATGACTCCACAGCTAGAGGAGGAGGAAGAAGACTTTGTACAAGAAACACTGGAAGCAGCGCTGATAGCAGCACAGGCATACCTACTAACCACGCGGCCAAAACCCGGAGATCCGCGGGAAGACATGCACCAAGCCGCAATACGAAGCCTCGGGATAGTGGAAAACAAGATCATGGGAAAAGGTCCAGGGGCAAAGTCGACTGATGGCTAGTTGATGAAGGAGATTATTCTTCTTCGTCCCCCAGCAACAGTCCTTGTGCGTGGTGAATGACCAGCCTGTTGGGAACCCCAAGAGGAAGGTATGATGAGTATAGCAGCTGGTTTTCCCTCAGTTAAGAAACCAAGGTTTAATATCGGTCAGGAGAGGAGAGACAATGACGACTGAAGGTGATGCTTGCTTGTTTGCGACAGCTGCGGACAATTTATATATGGCGCCTCGTCCAAGCTTTGCTTGCTAGCTGCAACGCGGAACCTGCACACACACAAACAAATACTTTGCTCCCAACTTACGATGAGGTTGTCAATCTCACCGGTTTGCTTGAAACAAAGGTTATGAGTGTATCGAGTGGAAAACAGTAAAAGTATGCGAGTAAAGTAAACAGTGCGAGAAAGTAAACAGGTGATAGCAATATGATGGAAATAGGACCGGGGTCCACAGTTCACTAGTGGTGTCTCTCCATAGATAAAATAACACATGCTGGGTAAACAAATTACAGTTGGGCAATTGATAGAATAAAGATAAACGTGATATGTCAAGAAGATCACTATGAGATTTACTCTGGGCATTACAACAAAATACATAGACCGCCATCCAACTGCATCTATGACTAATAATCCACTCCCGGGGATATCAATCCGAACACCCCAAAAGTATTAAGTTGTGAACAACAGATAATTGCATTAAGCAAAGTGTGTAATGTAAACAAAGCATATGCCCTTGAGCATATGAATGTTGTTTTCTCCCTAGTAGCAACAACACATCTACCACCTTAGAGGTTTCTGTCACTCCCCCAGGTGAAATAGAGGCATGAACCCACTATCGAGCATAAATACCCCCTCTTGGAGTCACTAGCAACTACTCGGCCAAGATAGCTACTAACAACGGAGAGCATGCAAGATCATAAACAACATAGAGATAACAAAAGATAATATTCAGTACAACAACTCAATCATAAACACCAATATTCATCGGATCCCAACAAACCAAACATGTAGAATTACATAACGGTGATCTCAATCATGTAGGGCAGCTCATGAGATCTAAACATGAAGCACAAGGTGGAGGAGACAACCATCTAGCTACTGATATGGACCCATAGTCCAAGGTAGACTACTCACTCATCGCTCCGGAGGCAAGCATGGCGATGAAGAAGACCTCCGGTGGCGATTCCCCTCTCCGGCAGGGTGCCGGGAAGAGCTTCTGGACCCTCCCGATCTTCGGGTCGACGGCGGTGGCGGATCGCGATGTGTTCTGGAAATCTGATCGGGTACTTAGGTTTTCTCCGTCGGGGGGTCTTTATAGGCGAAGGGGCGATGTCAGAGGAGGGTCCAGGTGGCCTCACGCGGTGGTGGCGCGGGCCAGGGGCTGGCCGTGCAACCCCTGTGTGTGGGCCCCTGGTGCCTCGCCTCCTACTCTCCTTCGGATCTCTGGAAGTTTCTGGGTAAAATAAGACTTCAGGAACTTGTTTCGTCCAATTCCGAGAATATTTCCTGTGTATCACTCTGAAACACAAAAACAACAGAAAACAGGAAACTGGCACTGTGGCAACTTGTTAATAGGTTAGTTCCGGAAAATGCATAAAAGTGCCACTAAGTGTAACGAAACAATAGGCAAATGGTGTAAAAACAAGCATGGAGCATCAAAAATTATAGATACGTTTGAGATGTATCAAGGATCCCCAAGCTTAACTCCTGCTCATCCTCGAGTAGGTAAGTGATAACAAAAGAATAATTTTTGAGGTGACATGCACCTACACAATCTTGATCATATATGTAAGCATTGGTGAGCTGGGATCAAAAGAACTTAAAACATGGGCATGAAAAATATAATCATGACAATAAGAACTTAGCAACCATGTTGTAAACATGCAAATGAACACAAACAAAAGATCATGATAATGAAACAATGAAAGTCAAACGTGTGTTCAAATCATAAGGAAAAACATACAAATGGTTTTCAGCTTGTCCTTCAAAGAGAGCAAAACATAAATGCATAGGACACCTTCAAGTTTAAGAGGGCGACTAGATACAAATAATTTAAGAACAAGTGAAACCAACAATATGAGTCAATCAATGAACTTTGGGACAATGCATATCACACTAAGAATGACAACTATGCTCTCTTAATGGTGCATAAAGAAAGAAGGTGGTGACTCAACATAAAAGTAGAAGAAAGACCCTTCGCAGAGGGAAGCAGTGATTGCAAGTTTTATAACCTTCAAAAATTATGGTACTTACCGGCTTTGAGCTCTCATTGCCCCCATCATAAGAATCTTGAATGGTTAAAGTTAATGCGAGAATAATTATGATGCATATGCTTGACAAATCATAAGTCGAAAACCTCGTATCCCGTGAATACGAGTACCCAAACCTCATGCTACTCTACTTAGAGTCCCAAGCAAGGCTCTTGTCATTGTAAGTATATGCGTATCATCGAGAACCGCCAACGGGGTACCTCCGTGCCCGATGACATGGAACAAGCCCACATCAAAATGACAGGACAAGCAGACAATGAACACCTCGACATCTTTTTTATTTACCATTTGTTTAGCTTTTTATTGTGAGATGCGTCGTCGAATGTTCACCATGGGTATGCTGCAAATTTCCACCATGAATTATGCATGGCTTAGATTGGCGGCCCAGCGTTTCCTTAACACATATACAAACTCCATGATCCCCACAAGATTCCCAATTCATTTCACACCGCGGGCATCCATAAACAAAAGATCACGATATCAACTCAAATAAGAAGTGCAATGTTGAAAGCTTGCCCCATGACAGCATGGATGGGCTAGAATCCAACTTACAACTTGCAATCATAACAACTCAACATAAGAGACCACAATGTCAAATTTTTAAGAACAGGAAAAAGTAAAGTGTGCCTTCCGGTTCGTGAGAGTTTTACTGACCGAATTTCGCATAACACTGGTAAGAGTTTAATTTGAAGAGCAAATAAAAGCAAGTCAAATTTACATGGAATAGCAAATTGCTAGTAGGTATGTATGGTGGACACTTTGGAAAACTTTGGCTTTTAGGAGTTGGATGCACGAGTAGAGCTCATACTCAGTACAAGGCGAGGGCTAGCAAAAGACTGAGAGCGACCAACTAAGAGAGCAATAATGGCCATAATCATGCAAAGCGACAAAGCGACATTAAAAGAAGCATACGATGGCATCAAAAGTCAAAAACTAAATGATCATGAAGGCTATTGGCGACTTTGTAAGAGTCTAACATGTGTGAGCATGCGCCAAGTCAACCCAAATAAAGCATCAAGGAGAAAACCAAAATAATGCTTCCATACAATAAAAACAACGCATGATTTTTTTCAAACGCTCATTAAGCAATCTCAGTTATTTGAGACAAGTCATGCTACAGCAAAACCACTAAGCATACTATCAAAAAGACATCAAGCATGACATGAAAAAGCCTAAGCCGCAGTCTACACAAGCTCCTTCTTGTACCACTATTTTGCACAAAGCTTTTTCTCTTTTCCAACACCATTTGAAATTTTTATGAACACCTCTTTTGATGAAAACCAATAAAGATCAGAGGCAAAAATACACCTTGATGAAAAGATATGACAAGATCTGAACGCAAATCAAGGCGAAAACAAAAACCAAAAGCAGTAGCAGAAAAAGAAGAACGCATCGATGAACGATAAGAGTGAAAAACTGAGCGTTCTTTGCAAATGAAAAGCAAGGCAACTTCTCCAAAAGAAATTTGTTGGGGTCCAACCATTTATTGCAGCAAACAAACAAACTAAACCAACTAAGAAAACTAAAACAATTGACGCTCCAAGAAAAACACATAGTGCATGAAGCAATAAAAATATAGTGTTTTGAAAGGTGACCTGATTTTTGCCGATGAAGAAGGGGTGCCTCGGGGGCATCCCCAAGCTTTGACGCTTGTACTTCTTGGATATTTCTTGGGGTGATGCATGGGCATCCCCAAGCTTGAGCTTTTGTCCATTCTTCAACTCATCTCATCATTCTCCAATCCCTACACTTGAAAACTTCCTTCATACAAAACTAAACACAATTCTATTAGCAACATTAGTGCAAGCATAACATATAATCAATCCTCTATTTGCTTCAAGTTTCAACTCAAAACCACCACATATATAGCAAATACTACTGTAGCAACCTCCCAAAAAGTTCCGTGATCAAAAGAACTCAAAAGAAAGCGATAAAGTGGCAAACACAAATATTGGCAGAAATCTGTCAAAACTGAACAGCTGACAAAGGTCAAATTTTTGAGGGATTTTCTGTTGCTCAAATCAAAAAGTGTTCAACTAAGAAAAGTTTGGATATAACCTGGGGCATATGCACAAGAAATCGCAGGTCCAAAAGATAAACAGAGATTTTCACGAATTTTTACGGTGCAGCACCGAAAACAGTTTCAGGACAGCAACATCCCCAAATCTTTACCTCACTCAAATTAGAGGCTTCTCTTGGCTCAAAAACAAAATAAACAAGATAAGGAGCGGTCATTACAGTAGTAATGACTTCCAAGACTCAAATAAAAGAAAAAGTACTGAAAAGAAAACATTGGGTTATCTCCCAAGAGTGCTTTTCTTTAACGCCTTTGAGCTAGGCGCAGAAAATTGCGAATCAAGCAATATCAAGTGATGAAGTGCTAGGATCAGCACGTGCCTTACGTCTCCCTTTCTTACCTTTGCTCTTGACTCTAGGAAAGACATGGTTATTGCAAGGTGGAGAGGTAAATATTATATTGCCTTTTCCCACATCGATGACGGCGCCCAGGAGCTTCAGAATGGATCTTCCAAGTGTGATTTATCCTTTTCCTACACATTCAATAACAAGATAATCAGTAGATATCATTCTTCCTAGGACTTTTGTAAAGACTCCTTCAGCTATTCCAAGGGAAAATATGGTGGCATTGTTAGTAAGAGAAATTTCTTCTCCTCCCTCAGAAAGCTTCCAAAGGCTCAAAGATTCATAAACATCCTTTGACATGAGACAAAATTCAGACATAATATCACAACGAGCATGAAAAGTTTCACCACTAATGGTGATTTTAATCGTAGGATACCAACTCAAAGGTTCAGTATTTGTTGGCACATAATCAAAATGCTGGCGCAAAGTATTGTAGCAAGAATTCAAACTAGCAGTCTGAGTCTCAAGAGTATTAAGTCTATTAAAAATGCACACAAGAGAGGAATCAAAATAGGTTGGCATGCTATAAATTGTAATCAACTTTTTAATAATATTGAAGGCTTGATCTCCATCACAATGAAGGAAATCTCCTTCTGCAGTAGCATCCAAAGCATATCTATAACGAAGAGAAAGTCCAAAGTAAAAGCTACTAAGAAGCAAACTCAAAGTCATTTTAGGTTCAGTTTTCCATGCCAATCATAAATTCTAGACCAAGCTTCTTTAAAGCTTTCCTCATCTTTCTGCTTAAAAGTAAAAATCATGTCCTCGGGCGACATAGTAGTAGCAACTGAACTAGACATAATAAACTAAAAGTAAAGAAATAACAACTACCAAGGATTCTAATTTTTTTGGGGTTTTTTATAAAAAGCAATGCAGGTAAAATAAATAAAGTAAAGCAAAACAATAACAAAGTAAAGGATGTGTGTGCAAAAAACTCCCCTCGCAGAAGTCTTCTCTTCCTCCCCGGCAACGGCGCCAGAAAAACAGCTGATGGCTAGTTGATGAAGGAGATTATTCTTCTTCGTCCCCCAGCAACAGACCTTGTGCGTGGTGAATGACCAGCCCGTTGGGAACCCCAAGAGGAAGGTATGATGAGTATAGCAGCTGGTTTTCCCTCAGTTAAGAAACCAAGGTTTAATATCGGTCAGGAGAGGAGAGACAATGACGACTGAAGGTGATGCTTGCTTGTTTGCGACAGCTGCGGACAATTTATATATGGCGCCTCGTCCAAGCTTTGCTTGCTAGCTGCAATGCGGAACCTGCACACACACAAACAAATACTTTGCTCCCAACTTACGATGAGGTTGTCAATCTCACCGGTTTGCTTGAAACAAAGGTTATGAGTGTATCGAGTGGAAAACAGTAAAAGTATGCGAGTAAAGTAAACAGTGCGAGAAAGTAAACAGGTGATAGCAATATGATGGAAATAGGACCGGGGTCCACAGTTCACTAGTGGTGTCTCTCCATAGATAAAATAACACATGCTGGGTAAACAAATTACAGTTAGGCAATTGATAGAATAAAGATAAACGTGATATGTCAAGAAGATCACTATGAGATTTACTCTGGGCATTACAACAAAATACATAGACCGCCATCCAACTGCATCTATGACTAATAATCCACTCCTGGGGATATCAATCCGAACACCCCAAAAGTATTAAGTTGTGAACAACAGATAATTGCATTAAGCAAAGTGTGTAATGTAAACAAAGCATATGCCCTTGAGCATATGAATGTTGTTTTCTCCCTAGTAGCAACAGCACATCTACCACCTTAGAGGTTTCTGTCACTCCCCCAGGTGAAATAGAGGCATGAACCCACTATCGAGCATAAATACCCCCTCTTGGAGTCACTAGCAACTACTCGGCCAAGATAGCTATTAACAACGGAGAGCATGCAAGATCATAAACAACATAGAGATAACAAAAGATAATATTCAGTACAGCAACTCAATCATAAACACCAATATTCATCGGATCCCAACAAACCAAACATGTAGAATTACATAACGGTGATCTCAATCATGTAGGGCAGCTCATGAGATCTAAACATGAAGCACAAGGTGGAGGAGACAACCATCTAGCTACTGCTATGGACCCATAGTCCAAGGTAGACTACTCACTCATCGCTCCGGAGGCAAGCATGGCGATGAAGAAGACCTCCGGTGGCGATTCCCCTCTCCGGCAGGGTGCCGGGAAGAGCTTCTGGACCCTCTCGATCTTCGGGTCGACGGCGGCGGCGGATCGCGATGTGTTCTGGAAATCTGATCGGGTACTTAGGTTTTTTCCGTCGGGGGGTCTTTATAGGCGAAGGGGCGATGTCAGAGGAGGGGCCAGGTGGCCTCACGCGGTGGTGGCGCGGGCCAGGGGCTGGCCGCGCCACCCCTGTGTGTGGGCCCCTGGTGCCTCGCCTCCTACTCTCCTTCGGATCTCTGGAAGCTTCCGGGTAAAATAAGACTTCAGGAACTTGTTTCGTCCAATTCCGAGAATATTTCCTGTGTATCACTCTGAAACACAAAAATAGCAGAAAACAGGAAACTGGCACTGTGGCAACTTGTTAATAGGTTAGTTCCGGAAAATGCATAAAAGTGCCACTAAGTGTAACGAAATAATAGGCAAATGGTGTAAAAACAAACATGGAGCATCAAAAATTATAGATACGTTTGAGACGTATCATCGACAAGCTACAAGGAAGGGCGAAAGGAGGAGTTCAAGCACAAAATCACACAAAATGAGTCTAGCGAATCATCAGAAGAAGAAAGGCGACAAAAGAGGAAGGAGGACACAAGAAATATAATAGCGCAGGCTCGAGTAAATAAATCGTGCCACGCATGGAGGGAAGAAAATTATGAGGACAACGAAAAAGAGATGGGCGCGTTGTGCTTTACCCGCAGGGTTCGCAAAACGCGGGTACCCAAAGGATTCAAGTTACCGCACGACCAGCAAAAATATGATGGGTCGCAAGAACCTACCCTATGGTTGTCGGATTACCTGCAGGCAATACAGATATTAGGGGGAGCAAAAGCGACAGCAATGCAAAGTTTGCAATTACACCTCACCGGCGCAGCACGGTCCTGGTTGAATACCCTACCCAATAAATCCATCGGAAGCTGGGGAGAACTTGAAAGCCAATTCATAAGAGATTTCCGCTCGACATATAAGCGCCCAGCGTCACTGGAGGAAGTCAAAGCGTGCGTGCAAAGGAAAGGCGAAACTCTACGTTCTTATATACAACGATGGAGTGTAATCAAAAACTCAGCAGAGGACGTCTCCGACGAAAGAGCAATAGACGCTTTTTCGGCTGGCCTTCATCGCTCAGACCTCGTGGAAGAGATAGGAAGAACAAGGCCAACAACAGTAGCCGAATTAATGGAAGAAGCCAATAGATTTGCTGACGGAGAGGATGCATATAACAACAAAAGAGGACGTTCACCAGAAGTCAACAGAACAAGTAGACAGAGGAGAAGACACTACAGCAGAGATAACCAAGGAAGGCGAAATCAGGTAGCCGCGGGGTACGAAGCAAAGGAAGAGGAAGGCTATGAAAATAGGAAGTTTCAAGCAAAAGGAGTAGAAAAACCGAGATACTCTGGCCCTTCGGCCGAAGACATGCTATATGGACCTTGTCGAATCCACTACGCGTATCTCGATGGAAAGAGAGTCTCAAACCACCAGATGAAGGATTGTACAACTTTCCTGAGGTTACAAAGCGCCATGGGTTCAAGCCAAGGAGGATGGCAAGGAGAAAAATACACAAGTCAAGGATATCAAGTACAAAGGCTAGCAAGGCACCTAGAGTCGAAAGTTTACATATCTGCAATGATTCAACCGGTGCCCAAATCAAAGAAAGAGCGAAAGAACATATCCAGGCAAGTAAACCTAGCAATATCATCGCCACCAGCCACTACGGAGTACTTGCGGTGGTCAGATCAACCAATTAGGTTCAGCAGAGCAGACCACCCAAGGAAAGTTCCCAGGCCGGGCCACTCGCCAATGGTGCTAAAAGCACAAATAGGAGGGTACGACATCGGGAGAGTATTCATGGATGCAGGAAGTGGCATAAACCTAATATATGCTAGAACTTTGAAGGCAATATGTATCTCGCTGACAAGCCTGAAGCCAACAGATTGTTCTTTCCATGGGATAGTACCAGGAGCCGCAAATTACCCTCTGGGGAAAATAGAACTCGACGTCTGCTTCGGCAATAGCAGCAACTATCGCAGGGAGAAGTTGGAATTTGAAGTTATGGACTGGCCCTCATAGTACCACGCAATTCTAGGGCGCCCAGCATTTGCAAAGTTCATGGCGGTACCTCACTACGCGTATCTAATGCTAAAAATTCCAGGACCCAAAGGAACGATTACAGTACAAGGGAGCTTCGAAGTAGCCAACACTTGCGACAAAGAATTCAATAGAATGGTGCAAACTTTCGGCATGACAGCAGAATATGAGAGACTGAAAGGAGAAACCGATCATAATGTGCTACCCGACGTTGGACGATCCCTGCCAGATCAGGCTTTCGACACAACTCAGGACTCGAAGAAAATCCAGGTCCACCCTACGGACCCGAACAAGACAACATCGATTGCGGTAAACCTGGATCCCGCATAGGAAAGCGCGCTCATCGAGTTCCTACGTGAGTGCTGGGAAATCTTTGCCTGGTGTCCTTTAGACATGCCAGGGGTTCCCAGGGAACTCGTCGAGCACGCATTAAATGTAGATCCTAAAGCAAAGCCAGTCAAGCAACCATTGCGATGATTTGATGAACCCAAAAGGAAGGCGATAGCATCAGAATTGCACAGGCTAGAAAATGCTGGATTTATCAGAGAAATAAAAACTTTGAGTTGGGTATCCAATCCAGTCATCGTACCCAAGAAAAACACAGACGTACAAAGAGTGTGTGTCGACTACACATCTCTCAATAAGCACTGTCCAAAGGATCCCTTCCCTCTACCCCGCATTGATCAGATAATTGATTCAATAGCGGGATGCGCAAGGCTTTCCTTTCTGGACGCATATTCTGGTTACAACCAGATCAAGTTGAAGAAAGAAGACGAAGAAAAGACATCTTTCATTACGCCATATGGGGTGTTTTGCTATCAAGTGATGCCTTTCGGCCTAAAAAATGCAGGAGCAACTTATCAACGGATGATGCAAAACTGCCTTGGGAGCCAAATAGGACGCAACATCCAAGTCTATATCGACGATGTAGTCATTACAACAAGAAAAGAGGAATCCCTAATCAGCGACTTGGCAGAAACCTTCGACAACCTGAGCAGGTACAAGCTTAAGCTTAACCCGACAAAGTGTTCCTTCGGCGTATCGGCAGGACAACTCTTAGGGTTGCTGGTATCAGCACGAGGAATAGAGGCGAACCCAGAGAAGATCCAAGCAATTTTAACAATGGGGAAACCCACGAAACTACACGACGTACAGAAACTCACAGGACGCGTCGCGACACTAAGTCGTTTCGTTGCTCGATTAGGAGAGAAAGCACTCCCTTTCTATGCACTTATGAAGAAATCAGATGATAAATTTGAGTGGACAGAAGAAGCAGATGCAGCTTTTGCGCAGCTGAAAAAAGTGCTTTCCACGCCACCAGTGCTGGTCGCACCAAAAGAAAAAGAGCCACTACTACTCTACATCGCCGCAACCCATCAGGTGGTGAGTACAGTATTAGTAGTCGAAAGAAGTGAAGAGAGAAAAGCCCATGGCATACAGAGACCGGTATATTTCATCAGTGAAGTACTTTCTCCGACAAAACAGAGGTATCCGCACTATCAAAAACTCGCATATAGTGTCTTTACAACAGCACGAAAATTGCGACAATACTTTGCGGTGCACCCAATCGTAGTGGTCAATGAAGCACCACTATCGAACATATTGAACAATCCTTCAGCAACAGGACGTGTCTCTTTATGGGGAATCGAATTATCTCCCATGGACACCACGTATGAAAAAAGAAAGGCGATCAAGTCACAAATCTTGCCAGATTTCACAGCAGAGTGGTTGGAGTTACAGAGCACGGGACCGCCAGATTTATCGAGTGTCTGGACAATGTACTTCAACGGTTCTAAAAGAATCCAAGGCACAGGCGCAGGAGTAGTCTTGTTATCACCACACGGCGACAAACTGAAGTACGTTTTAAGGATGAGTTTTCCGCAGGCCTCTAATAATGAAGCAGAATACGAGGCTTTACAACACGGAATGAAGATGGCCAAGGCGTGCGGAGCAACTCGACTAAAAATATTCGGAGATTCAAACCTCGTCGTCCAACAAGTTATGAACAGATGCGACACAATCAATGACAACATGATGGCCTACAAGAACTTATATCACTATCTCGAAGGAACATTCGATGGGTGCGAAGTCTCGCACGTCAGCAGAAACAACAACGAAGAAGCGGACAATCTAGCAAATATCGGGTCACAGTGCCTGCCCGTGCCATCTGGAGTCTTCTGGGAAGAAATAGTGGAAAGATTGATAAAAAGCGTTAAAACTTCGACTACTGCAGTAGGCTCAGGGGCTGGTGCGAAAAATGACAAGAGTACCCCAGAACCCGAAGAAGTCATGATGATAGAAGAAGCCTGGATGCAGCCATATCTCGCATACATGATAAATAAGAAGTTACCAGAAAATGCAGTGGAGGCCAAAAGAATAACTCGACGATCAAAAGCATTTGTCGTGTTGCAGGGAAAATTATACAAAAAGAGCATAACTGGCGTTTTGCAGCGTTGCGTAACGCCTCAAGAAGGACAAGTAATATTAAAAGATATATACGCCGGAGTATGTGGCCATCATGCTAGCAGCAGGGCAATCGCGGCAAAAGCGTTTCGAGCAGGATTCTATTGGCTAACAGCCATCGAAGATGCGAAAGATATAGTTCGAAAGTGTGAAGCATGTCAAAGATTCGCGTCTCGACCACACGCGCCAGCAGCAGAGTTACAGCCAATACCATTGTCTTGGCCCTTTGCACAATGGAGCCTCGATATGGTAGGGAAGTTGCACAAATCCTGGCCAGGAGGGCATGTCTACATATTAGTGGCAGTCGACAAATTTACCAAGTGGGTAGAAGCGGCCCCGGTAACAACTCAAGATTCGACAACAGCAATCAATTTCATTAAGTCAATAGTATTTCGCTTCGGTGTACCATACAACATCATCACGGACAACGGGACAAACTTCACTTCAAAGGAATTCAAGAATTACTGCGAAGGTTTGGGAATTAAGCTCAAGTTTGCATCCGTAGCACACCCGAAGACAAACGGGCAAGTCGAAAAAGCCAATGCCCTAATATGCAACGGGATAAAAAAGAGGCTCTTAGCACCTCTCGAGAAAGCCAAGAGCGCTTGGGTAGACGAACTGCCCTCCGTTCTTTGGAGTCTAAGAACTACGCCTAACCCAGCTACTCAAGAAACTCCCTTTTTCCTGGTCCACGACGCAGAAGCCGTGCTTCCAGTCGAGATTACACACGAAGCTCCAAGAGTGACGGCATATGATGAAGTAACCTCAACAAAAGCGTTACAAAACGATGTCGATGCACTGGATGAAGCAAGAGATAAAGCACTGGAAAGAGCCACGCAGTATCAACAAAGCCTGCAGAATTACCACAGTAGTCGAGTTCGTCCGCGATCCTTTGTGGTGGGAGATTTAGTCTTACGACTCAAGCAGGATGGCCACAGCAAGTTAGAGTCCCCTTGGGTAGGACCTTACATCGTCACAGAAGTAATACCAGGAGGAGCTTATCGACTACAAGACAAGAAAACGGGAAAAGACGAAAGCAACCCGTGGAATGTGGAGCAGCTACGGTGTTTTTACGTGTGAAAGAAATCTAGTGACATCAGTAACTTCGAGTTGACCCTCTGAACCCAGAACATGAGGCCACAGGTCGGGTTCCTTGGGATTAACTTGACAAATTGTACAGATATTTTACTTTTCCACTCGGGGGCTTCAACCCTCGGGTCGTACGAAAGAAAGTTCAGTACAATATGGAGATCTTTAAAGACATACTACTAGGTTGTGAAACAACCCGATATTCTTCAAACAATATAATTGGTTCAAAGGAACCCGATAATATATATAGCATACCTCGGAAACGACGATTTGTTCCCATGGTCTATTAAATACAAGCATAAAACCAAATACGATTATTCATTATAGCTAGCACGACAAAAAGGCAACTCGAAAAGGAGATTACATAAGGAGATTCTAGTGGAAGTGTACTTCAGCCTCGTACTCCTTCTGGCATTGAGTACCATCGAAGATCTTCACGTCAAACTTCGACGTGCCAATATGAAAGTCGAAGGACATGAAGAAACCTCGCTAGATGTCGTGATCATCCACAAACTGTGACCAGCCGCCCTTGAAGTACTGTTCACCAGCACCGTCATACCAGACTTCCACCTCGTAGGGAGTTCCTCCCCCAGAATGTTCACGAAGAATTGCTTCACGCAACTCCCGCCCATCCATGAACTTGGTGAACTTTAGCAGCAGCCGTTGAATTTCACGGCACTGCGCACCGGCAATACAGAAAAATGAATATATCCTCGGCTGAGGAGGAGAAGTGTTACCAGGAGGTGCGCTTGGACCTGGTATAGCGTGAGGGACCTTTGGTTTATTCTTACTCCCGACCGGGCGGCCGGGACGCCGCTTCATTGGAGCAGACGACGAAGATCCTACAGCAGCTGGTGCTATCTTATTCTTGCTGCCACGAGGGCGGCCGCGACCCCGCGGCGCCGTCGGGAAGCCGAGGTTCAGACGGGTCCCATCTGCATCAGCCATGGAGACAAGTTTGCAGAAAAGAAACCCTAGATGAAGAAGAAGATGATGCGGCGGTGGAGGAATCTGCTTAGGGTTTTTTACCCTCGCCAAGTGTGCTTTATTTATAAGCACATATTAACGGGCCTCCGCAAAAACAAGGCCCATAAAATATTTACAAAGGAGTTAAATTCTGCACATAGCAGACGATAATAAGAAGAATATATCAAAGAAAGTACGGGAAACCTCGCCTTGGACTCGGGGGCTTATGACTTCAACGAAAAAAAAGAAAAAAAGGTAATGAGTGTACCAGGAAGAATTTATATCCTTTGAGCCTATACCCGGGAAAAATTTCTCGGCTATAGCCTCGGGGGCTACTCCCATCGGGAGCGCTGAGCGCGCACCCGATAGAGAATAGAAAAGCAGCAATAAAGATGAAGAAGCTACGGTTAATGAGTTAATGGATACGGTACGAGTCGCCAGCATTTCGACAACAATGAAACTTCGACTACATAGTCGACGAAATATAGAGCGATTACTCCCATCGGGAGCTACTCATGAGAAGTTAATATAAATTCAAAAGATTTTGGATATTACATCAGTCAAATAAGACTGCGACATGTGATTCTCGAGTTGCGTTATAGCAACGAAACTCGAATGCCGTGATTAATCACAAAGGTAAGACCCCGGGATCCGTCATGTGTGGCCTGGTATATACACATGGATGCGCTCTGCTGGTATGTATCCGTGTCTATGACACAAAGAAAATCCTGGTGGACGCACTGGGTACCCTGAGAACCACTGGGACTCATTCTTTGTAAGTCATAAATGCGGCAAAAGAATGGGTTTGACCGGTATCCCGAATTCAAGTCCAAGGGGATTGAATTTGAAGTAGGTGGCAAGTATCTGTTCCGGCAGTTAGCTGACCTCTTGATCCGTCAGAGTTGTCAGGCTTGTTCATCAAAACCCCTTGCGAGATATTATCATGAAAATAAGTCGAAAGACCAAGTCGAAGATTTGAAGATGTGAAGAAGTCGAAGAATTGATCAAGTTGAAGACTTAAAGATTAGAGATTCAACCCGAATCTACAATTCTGGTAGAATCTCAGGGGCTACTAACAAGGGTATAGCTAATAGAGCCCACTAGTTGAGTACCCCTGAGGCCCGTTAAGCTAGGCCCAATTGTAATGATAATCGAGATACGAGTTCTTACCGTATGTTGATATTGGAATCTGTATCGGATCCCACCCGATCCTCGAGACCTGGCCATCTATATATAGGGGCCAGGAGGGGACGGTGTGAGACAGATTGAAAGCAAGCAAGATTGAACACCCAAGTTTACTTTCGATATACACCTATTTTGACTAACTTTTCCTTCGAGTTCATCTGACGCCCTATCTCCCCGATCCTAAGTCCTTCATTTAGGACATTTGTCGAGTTAACCCTCGTCAGTCACCTTGCTCGTCGGCGTCGAAGGTTGATCGCTGACTCGCCCGATACGGCTTTTGGCCCACCAGCTCGCGCAAGCACATCCTAAATGGGCCATCAGCCAGCTTGCCCTCACGTCCTGTTGTGTTGGCCAAGCATGCTGAGTTACGGATGGCCGATCAGGTGCGAGCGGTCGGTCACCTTGCTCGTCGTCGTCGAAGGTCGATCGCTGACTCGCCCGATACGGCTTTTGGCCCACCAGCTCGCGCAAGCATATCCTAAATGGGCCATCAGCCAGCTTGCCCTCACGTCCTGTTGTGTTGGCCAAGCATGCTGAGTTACGGATGGCCGATCAGGTGCGAGCGGTCGGTCACCTTGCTCATCGGCGTCGAAGGTCGATCGCTGACTCGCCCGATACGGCTTTTGGCCCACCAGCTCGCGCAAGCACATCCTAAATGGGCCATCAGCCAGCTTTCCCTCACGTCCTGTTGTGTTGGCCAAGCATGCTGAGTTACGGATGGCCGATCAGGTGCGAGCGGTTGGTCACCTTGCTCGTCTGCGTCGAAGGTCGATCGCTGACTCGCCCGATACGGCTTTTGGCCCACCAGATCGCGCAAGCACATCCTAAATGGGCCATCAGCCAGCTTGCCCTCACGTCCTGTTGTGTTGGCCAAGCATGCTGAGTTACGGATGGCCGATCAGGTGCGAGCGGTCGGTCACCTTGCTCGTTGGCGTCGAAGGTCGATCGCTGACTCGCCCGATACGGCTTTTGGCCCACTAGCTCGCACAAGCACGTCCTAAATGGGCCATCAGCCAGCTTGCCCTCACGTCCTGTTGTGTTGGCCAAGCATGCTGAGTTACAAGAAAGCTAGCGAGTCACTTTAAAAAAAAACGCAGCTGCACGTCGTCATCATCATTTTTTTTAACAGAGAAATTTTATAAGCTAGTTTGTTCAGCTCGCTCGCTCGTCGTCGTTTTGTTAGCAGAGAAATTTTATAGATCAACAACATTTTATACAAACGAGTCTGATCGGCACAACTGCACGATCTGAGAGAGCTTCACGAACTGGGCAACGTCCTGAATATGAAGAGGTACATAAACATCTAAAGGATGTATCTCTGTTGAGGAGCCTGAGAGCAAGCTTAGCTAGATAATCTGCTTTTAAGTTGAGGTGCCTAGCAACATGGAATATTTTGTGTTGATCAAAGCTCCAGTTATTGATGATGGACGCCAGCAAGGGGGTGAGCTCCCAGTGCCCAAGATCCTCAATGATGTTATTTGTTGCCGCTGCACGGGAAATAGTGTTGTTGTCTCTGAACATGCCTACGTACTGAATCTGAAGACAGCCTGACACCATTATTGCAAGTAGAAGGGCAAATGCCTCCGCTTGAAAAACTGAAGTGACCGGAGAAGATATCACTACAATATGAATTTTGCTACAGTGTTGACCCCCTAAGTTTTGGATGTATACACCCAGGAGCAAGTTGTCGCCCTTGAATCGGCTTCCAAGATGCATTAGAGAAGAGGACAGGACCTGCAAAAATAGACAAATTGCAGACAGATGCACCTAGCACTTGGTTTTCCTGTTCACTTTGAGGATCTCCCATGGCCTAGGGCAGTCTGCAGTCCTGCATTGGTAACTGATCTTTCTGCAAAATAGCTTTCATCGCTACATACACCTGACTAGGTTTGTTAACTTTTCTTAACAGAGCATCATTCCTTGATTTCCAAAGATACCAAAGGAACGTGTACATATTGACTACAGAAACGTTAGGATGCCCAAAAAACATAATTGCGTGAATAACAGAAGTAACAAAATGATGATCAGCAGCAAGAACTTCTATCCTAATGAACCATGGATGGGAAAACCAAGCTGCTTTCACTTGCCGTTAATTTATGTCATCTAGATGTGGGAAAAATTCAAACCTTGATAAAAGCAATTTATCAGAAAGTTCCTTCACAGAAATGACCTTCCACATTCGAGATTGCATGGCTTTTAGGTCAAATGAGCTAGGTTCGGCCCTGATCATGGCATAGTTTGTTGAAACAAGGCCATATTAGACACACGCATGGCCCTTGGGATGGCGAGAAACGCCAAAGAGGCAGATTTTCATTTCGTCCCTTTTCCAATTTCGGAGTGCCGAAATCAAGTTTATTTATGAACCAAAACAGAATCAAAAGCTGGGCACAACACCCCATATAAATAATAGACCACCAGGGATACACATATCATTTCTCATTTTGTCGCACAAACCTTCAGATGTATCTTTTGAACTTTCCGCAAGCTCCTACCGATTTCGAGAGAAGCGTCCCCCAAATCGGGCATAACTAATTCAAAAAAAATCAAAAAAAATGCAAGACCTTCGCATGGAGTAATTAAATGTGACCTATTTGCGAGGAAAAATTCCAATGTATGCATTCGCATTGGCTTTTTGTTAGATTCAGTTCAAATAACCGCAGTTGGCACTCTGAATGCAAAAAAAGGTGTGATTCATTTGGCGGAAACCCTAAACCCAAGGTTAAAATAGAAGTGCATACTAATATACATGTTTGTGCCAAAAATTAGCTCAATCAGAGAAAATTTAGGATGTTGAAAGGCATACCCTAGCTTAACCCTAACCCAATAACCCCGTCGAGGTCAAAATTGCGATTTCCAAGTTTGATACTTTTCCCTTAAAAGGCACTACGCGACTTGCGTTGTTTAGTTTTTTTGAATTAGTTATGATTTTCGGAGACCCCCAGAAAATAACCCTAGCTAAAAATTAAAAAGGCACATAAAGTTTTTCTTGCAAAATATGTCAAAATTCAAGTTTCTTAGTTTTCCTAACAACTAGATCACAAAACATAACTACATCTCAATGGATTTTATTTTTTAACCATTTTCTTTTATTTTCTCAATGGCTGCATCAGAGATGTCCCTCGTGCCGCCTCCTCTTCCTGTCTCCATCTCGGCAGGCAGGGCAGTGGTGGCCTCCGTGCAGCTGCCGCAAATGCCACGGCCGTTACTGCTTCACCGGCGCTACCGCTCGATCCGCTAACGAAATACTCCATCCATTTAGATGTTTTAGCTTTGTGAAGCTAATATATCTAGATATCTTTTAGTGTATAGATTTGATTGTTCTTGCCGACCACACTTCCGTGCTCGCCTCTCAGAGGCATACTGACTTGTGATTTGTTTCTTCCTTTTCCTAAATTTATCGGTCACATCGGTTCTAACCGAGACCGAACCGAATTCTTGCCGCCCCGAATTCCTCGGTTACCAGTTTCTGCGATGATCGATCGGGTCCTATTTTCTTGTAGAGTAAAATACATGGTAGGTTATTAAACTTGGGTTGCTTACTCGCTATGGTCATTGCATCGTAGCAATACATAATTTACGGTCACTAGATTCAATGGAGGTCATCGGAGCTCACAGAACTCTGTATTTGTTGACGTGGGATTGAGTTGGACCCCACCTGTCAGCCCCTACCATTTGCATGAACTACTTTGTAGTAAGAGAAAAGGAAAAGGGCTAAACTGCAAAGTTGCGGTCTAAAAGAAAAGGCATGCGCCCGAGCTCCATGGCCAGGCCTTCCCGGAGCTTGCCGCGGCCGGGCCGTTCCGGAGCTCGCCGTGGCCGGGCTCGCCTTGGCCGGGTCTTTCCCGCGCTCGCCATGGCTGGATCGTCCCTGCGTTCGCCGTGGCCTGGCTATCCCCGCGCTCGCCGTTGCTGGGCCGTCCCCATCGCGGGGGCCGCCAGCGCATCGCACGGAGGCGGCGGTCGTCCTTCTCATTAATTCTCTCCCACGGGACAGGGCGGGGCGCCACCGGCCAAGTGAGATGCAGAGAATGAAGGCACGGAGGCCAAGTGAGATGAAGAGAATGGAGGCACGGAGGCGGCATCCGCGACACGCGCGCCCCAGGCCCCAGCTACTTTTCGTTCTTGGCCCTGGTGACTGTTGAAAATATAAGCAATTTGCCATAAGATTTAATCCGAAATAACCAATAATAAAGCATGATGATAATTGCAGAAATTAACCTAACCATGCATACTAGCAGAATAGACGAACAGATCACATCTAACACAGATAAAGAGATCACATCTATTCCAAACGCTAGTACAAGAAATTGTAACATAAACTGAAAAAGATAGGAGCAGATTGCATACGGTGCTGCAGGAGGATTTGCGTTCGCGTTCAGATTCGCGTTCGCGTTGAGGTTCGCGTTGGCGTTGGCACCAGCGTCGTCAGCCATGTCGTCGATGTAGAGGCTGCTGATGTCCGGGAAGAAGTCCTCGTCGGGGAAGGAGTCGTCGGTCGACGTGATGCCTTCAGTAGTCGCGCAGAAGCGCTCCCCAAAAACCTGATCGCCCCTCACCCGTACAGGTTCACAAGAGGCGGGGTTCCGGAGGCCTACTGTCCCGTCGTCCGGTGCACGACGGAAGAGGGGATGGAGAAGGTGTGGCGGCGGCGCAAGGCTCTGGAGGCGAGAGACGGGATGTGATACGGTGTGATTAGGGTTTGCGCCTAAGCCTGCTTATATAGCACCGGTCGGGTAAGCCTGCTTATACGGTAGAGAAATAACTCGCGCAGTAATTTTCCCGAACAGCAAAAAGATAAGTAAGCTCGGCACCGAGGCACAATTCCGCAAACCGCGGCGCGCGCGCGCGTCGTGACGAGGCGAGGCGTGGCGAGGCGAGGCGGGCGGCGGAGGAGGAGGAGCGCGCGTGTAAGCCACTCCTCTTCTCTCACTTTAGGAGGTAGTAGAACACCCCACTATATATATTGGTGCAACTCCCCTCAAACTAGCAAGGTGGGACTAAACTTTGGCTGCCACCCCTTGCTATGCATGAATGGGCCATGAGAATTTCAGAATTTGTATTGGGCCATGGACCAAAGCCCACAGCCAAATTCCAACAATCCCCCACAAAGTCTCATTGGCACATCTCATCACATCACATCAAATAATTCCAGAACATTGTTTATATACCGGTGCAAGGTGGAGACTGTTAAGTTGAACTTCCACTTAGAACTTCATGCTACACTAGATTGCAACTTGAATAGTGGACTATGCCTTGAACTACAAGTTTGGTGCGCACTAGTTTCACACAAAGCCTAGACCGATACTAGGCTGCCGCAAGGCTTCCCCGCGGTTTGGAGCTTATGCGTCATACTCCATGGCCTTTCATGAGTTTATTAGAGAGCACCCAACTCCCATAGACTGCGACGTTTGACAGTCAGACTCATATAGGTGTGTTCTTCAAAAGATGTTCTGCAGGGCAACATCTTTGCTATAAATAAGCCACTTAGAACACATTAAGATAAATATCAACCTGCCATGCAGAATAGGAGAGTATTGCATCTATATGGAGTGGTAGTATAATGTAAGGATACTCTCCTCCCAGCTGACCAACAGCTTGTCTCCCAACTCTAATTCACGGGATCTCCGATCACATAGAGTGGGTTACCACTGTGGGCAACTCAAAGTGTGGGTCTCAAACCCATCTCCTTCGATGCATTATCTATCACATTGCGTGATAGACCCTTTGTGAAGGGATCTGCCAGATTTTTAGATGTTTGGATATAATCCAACGCAATAACTCCGGAGTTTCTCATTTTCCTGACAGATTTCAGTCTCCTCTTCACATGTCTTGATGACTTCATATTGTCCTTAGAACTGTTTACTTTGATGATCACAGTTTGATTATCACAGTTCATAGGAATTGCGGGTATAGGTTTTTCAACCACAGGCAAGTCCATCAAGAGCTCTCGAAGCCACTCTGCTTCAACAGTGGCTGTGTCTAATGCTGTGAGTTCTGCTTCCATAGTTGACCTCGTTAAGATGGTCTGCTTGCAAGACTTCCACGAAACAGCACCACCACCAAGTGTAAACACATAACCACTTGTGGCCTTAGTCTCATCAGCATCAGAAATCCAATTCGAGTCACTATACCCTTCAAGTACCCTTGGATACCCAGAGTAGTGAACTCCATAGCTCGCAGTGCCACTCAAATAACGCAAAACCCTTTCAAGAGCCTGCCAATGAACATCTCCAGGATTTGACACAAATCGACTCAACTTGCTAACAGCAAAAGAGATGTCAGGCCTCGTAGCGCTGGCCAAATACATAAGCGAGCCAATAATCTGAGAATATCTCAACTGATCTTTAGCATCCTTAGGATCTCCCTGATTCTTTCGAACCAACATGCTAGGATCATATGGCGTAGGAGAAGACTTGCAGTCGCTATACCCAAAACGACTCAAGATCTTTTCCACATAGTGAGATTGAAGCAGTGTTATCCCACCATCGTCATCTTTCAGTAGCTTGATGTTCAAGATCACATCAGCCACTCCTAGATCTTTCATCTCAAAACAATGAGATAGAAAGTCTTTGACCTCCTTGATAACATCAAGACTGGTCCCGAATATCAGTATATCATCAACATACAGACATAAGATGACTCCTTGGCCCCCACCATGGCGATAGTACACACACTTGTCAGCTTCATTGACAACAAAGCCTGCAGCAGTTAAGGTTCTTTCAAACTTCTCATGCCACTGCTTAGGTGCTTGCTTAAGACCATACAAAGACTTCAGCAACTTACACACCTTTCCTTCTTGACCACCTACTACAAACCCATCCGGCTGATCCATATAAATTTCCTCATCTAACTCTCCATTTAGGAAAGCCGTCTTAACGTCCATTTGATGAACGAGAAGACCATGCGAGGCAGCCAGGGATAGTAGTACTCTGATAGTGGTCAATCTGGCCACGGGTGAATAAGTATCAAAGAAGTCTTCCCCTTCTTTCTGGGTATAACCCTTAGCAACAAGGCGTGCCTTGTACTTCTCAATAGTACCGTCAGGTCTAAGCTTCTTCTTGAACACCCACTTACATCCTACAGGTTTGCACCCATAAGGACGATCAGTAATTTCCCAAGTTCCATTTGCCAAGATGGAATCCATCTCACTGCGAACGGCTTCTTTCCAGTAGTCAGCATCTTGAGATGCATAGGCTTCTGAAATAGAAGTGGGAGTGTCATCCACGAGGTATACAATAAAATCATCACCAAAGGTCTTTTCAGTCCTCCGTCTCTTACTCCTAGTAGGAGCTTTATTGTTATCCTCCATAGGATTATCAGAGTGTTCTATCGAAATGGTGGGTTCAGGAATTGTAAACAATTCTTGACTAGATGAACTAGGCATCTCCTGATTTGATGAACTAGACGAACCTTTCATAGGAAAGATGTCCTCAAAGAAAGTCGCATCATTCGACTCCATAATAGTACCAACACGCATGTCAGATACTTCAGATTTTACTATCAAAAATCTATAGCCAATGCTATGAAACGCATATCCCAGAAGAACACAATCCACGGTTTTTGGTCCAAGCTTTCGCTTCTTGGGTACCGGCAAGTTTACCTTTGCCAAACAACCCCAAGTCCGTAAGTAAGAGAGTTTTAACCTCTTCTTTTCCCATTCCTCAAATGGTGTAATTTCTTTGTTCTTAGTGGGAACACGATTTAGGACATGACACGCAGTCAAGATCGCCTCCCCCCACCATGCCTTGGAAAGACCCGATGTGTCTAACATGGCGTTAACCAAATCAGTTAGAGTACGGTTCTTTCTTTCAGCCACCCCGTTAGATTGAGGTGAGTAGGGAGGCGTCCTCTCATGGATTATACCATGTTCCGCACAAAAAGAATCAAATTCGTTGGAAAAATACTCTCCACCACGATCGGACCTAAGCCGCTTGATCTTACGATCAAGTTGATTTTCTTCTTCAGCTTTATAGATTTTGAAGTAGTTCAAAGCTTCATCTTTAGATTTCAGAAGATACACATAACAGTATCTGGTGGAGTCATCAATTAATGTCATGAAATATTTCTTTCCACCTTTTGTCAACTCACCATTCATCTCACAAAGATCTGAATGTATGAGCTCTAGTGGTGCCAAATCTCTTGCCTCCGCGGTCTTGTGAGACTTGCGAGGTTGCTTTGCTTGCACACACACTTGGCACTTAGATCCCTTGACATTAGTAAATTTCGGAATTAAACTCATGTTGGCTAGCCGCGTCATGCAACCAAAGTTAATATGACAAAGTCGTGAATGCCAAATATTGGACTCATTATCATTGCAAACATGATTAATAACTTTAGTGCATAAGTCTGACAAAGAAAGGCGGAACAAGCCTCCGCACTCATAGCCTTTCCCAACAAATTGTCCATACTTAGATATTACAACTTTATTGGACTCGAAAACCAACTTAAAACCATCTCGACATAGAAGGGATCCGCTGACGAGATTTTTATTGATGGAGGGAACGTGCTGCACATTCTTCAGCTGTACGGTTTTCCCCGAAGTGAACTTCAGATTTACCGTACCAACACCTTGAACAAAAGCACGTGAGCCGTTTCCCATCAGCACGGAGCCAGCCCGTGCGACCTGATAAGAAGAAAACATGGAAATATCAGCACATACATGTATATTGGCACCGGTGTCAATCCACCATTCAGGCGAATGACAAACTGAAAGGATGGTAGGAAATATACCGTACCCAGCATCCTTCATATCCGTATCACCAACAACAACATTGGCAGAATTGCCGTCGTTTCCATGTGGACGCTTATCAAAGCGTTTAGGGCAGCTAGGAGCCCAATGATTCGGATCACCACACACATGGCAGGATCCTTTCTTCTTATACTCAGTCTTCTTCTTGAAGTTGGTAGTCTGCGAGGCCTTGTTCTTGCCGTCAGATTTTCCCTTGCCCTCAAATTTGTTCTTATTCTTGGACTTGTGGGACTGGAAGTTATTTTTCTGCACCACATGTGCACTAGAGCTTCCATCGAAACCTCGAACACGTGTATCCTTTGCTCTCGCATTTTCCTCAACATGAAGAGAACCAATGAGATCCGAAACGGAAAACTCCTGTCTCTTATGTTTCAGAGAAGTAGCAAAGTTCCTCCATGAAGGAGGAAGCTTGGCAATAATGCCACCGGCCACAAACTTGTCCGGTAAGGTACACTTGAACTGCTCGAGTTCTTTGGCAAGAGACTGTATCTCATGAGCCTGCTCCACAATGGGACGGTCATCAGTCATCTTATAATCATAGAATTGTTCCATGATATACAGCTCAGTGCCAGCGTCAGAAACACCAAACTTGGCTTCCAGCGCATCCCACGCATCCTTGCCATTATCAAATGACATATAGGTGTCAACAATGTTGTCACCAAGAATGTTGAACAAAGCCCCCATAAACATGGTGTCGACTTTCTGAAAAGCTTCCTCCTGAGCAGGAGAAAGATCTCCCTCAGGTCTGCCAAGAGTGGCGCTATAGCAGCCTAGGTTTTTCAACCATAGAACTGCTCTCGTGCGCCATCTCTTATAATGGACACCATCAAAGGGAGGCGGCCTGGTAGCCGCGGCCAAACCAGTTGGACTCAATTGCCTATAATCAGGTTTTTGGATTGTTGAAAATATAAGCAATTTACCATAAGATTTAATCCGAAATAACCAATAATAAAGCATGATGATAATTGCAGAAATTAACCTAACCATGCATACTAGCAGAATAGACGAACAGATCACATCTAACACAGATAAAGAGATCATATCTATTCCAAACGCTAGTACAAGAAATTGTAACATAAACTGAAAAAGATAGGAGCAGATTGCATACGGTGCTGCAGGAGGATTTGCGTTCGCGTTCAGATTCGCGTTCGCGTTGAGGTTCGCGTTGGCGTTGGCACCAGCGTCGTCAGCCATGTCATCGATGTAGAGGCTGCTGATGTCCGGGAAGAAGTCCTCGTCGGGGAAGGAGTCGTCGGTCGACGTGATGCCTTCAGTAGTCGCGCAGAAGCGCTCCCCAAAAACCTGATCGCCCCTCACCCGTACAGGTTCACAATAGGCGGGGTTCCGGAGGCCTACTGTCCCGTCGTCCGGTGCACGACGGAAGAGGGGATGGAGAAGGTGTGGCGGCGGCGCAAGGCTCTGGAGGCGAGAGACGGGATGTGATACGGTGTGATTAGGGTTTGCGCCTAAGCCTGCTTATATAGCACCGGTCGGGTAAGCCTGCTTATACGGTAGAGAAATAACTCGCGCAGTAATTTTCCCGAACAGCAAAAAGATAAGTAAGCTCGGCACCGAGGCACAATTCCGCAAACCGCGGCGCGCGCGCGCGCGTCGTGGCGTGGCGTGGCGTGGCGTGGCGTGGCGTGGCGTGGCGTGGCGTGGCGAGGCGAGGCGGGCGGCGGAGGAGGAGCGCGCGTGTAAGCCACTCCTCTTCTCTCACTTTAGGAGGTAGTAGAACACCCCACTATATATATTGGTGCAACTCCCCTCAAACTAGCAAGGTGGGACTAAACTTTGGCTGCCACCCCTTGCTATGCATGAATGGGCCATGAGAATTTCAGAATTTGTATTGGGCCATGGACCAAAGCCCACAGCCAAATTCCAACAGTGACCATGGTGAGGATGCCTAGGGAGTGGCCAACGCAACAACTTTAGCGGCGGTGGACGAGTTCCTGGCGCCGAATAGCAAGACGCGTGTGGCGGTCGGCGTGGCCAACGTGCCCACCATGGAGCCTTGGGCGTCGTCGCGTTGTTTGTCGTGCCTGGACGCCGACGTGCACTGCCAGCGCATGCCCCTCCATCGAGCGGGGGAGAGCGGTAGGCGCGGATCTTGGCCATCGTGGATCCATCGACGGCCGCCTGGAGCTAGCGGCGGCGCGCAGAGTGGAGCAGGGCGCCGTCGTGGTGGTTAGCAAGGAGGGGAGAGAGGCGTCGTGGGAGAGAAGAGGAGGAGGGGAACGACGGAGCTTAGGGTGCCATTTTTTATTTTTATTTTTTCTTTGAGAAATGAGGAGGGAGCTCTGATTGGAAGGAAAACTAAAATTGGGGCATTCTGTAAAATAAAATACAGCTGCCGCCTGACATGGGGGTCAACCACTTGCCACATCAACAAATACGTTTCTATACCACGACTGAGTGACCTAGATGAGCCTTTGTGCATATTTTATGACCGTAAATCGCATATCGTGATGTACGATGACCACAGGGAGTAACGGAGTCGACCCCCTTTAATGTATTTTACTCTTTCTGATAACCGATATTCTTCAAAACATGAGACACCGAACCGAACGGATTGGTCTAACCAAATGCCCAACCCTAGCTAACAAGCACGGAGTATATCAGATAGAACCCCCAATACATATAATCAAGCATGGAATGAGATTATGAGAGATTTGGGATGCATGGCTTTGTCGGCATCTCAAAGTGTGCCCCGTCGGCGCTGGCGGAGGGTCGCGACCGGCAGAACCAACTCGACCAGGACGTAGCTGTAGAGAGAGCCGAGGAGACCGCAGAGCTCCGGCAGCAGCGCGGTGAGGTTCCGGCCGGACGGCGCGAAGGCGGGGAACGGGCAGAGCAGGAACCCCACCGCGAACAGCGTCGCCGGCGGCAACATTGGCCGCGATTGATCGCTTTGCTCGATTCCACGGCCGCCACGATCGAAATCTCCTCTGTGTGAAGATAGCTAGCGTAACTGCAGTCGTAGCGTCCTAGCCAGCGAATGTTCTTGGAAAACAATCGGTGTGTGCGTGGTAGCCTAGTAGATGGGTATATAGAGGGTTGGTCCTAAATCCAAATTGGGTTGGGTAAGCTCGTGGTTGACTCGCAGATGGCGAGAATGTTTGCTGCGCGAGCTCAGATGATTTTTGCGTGGCTTGTGGCCACCGTTGAGTGAGGCGTCGGACGGGAGCATGAGCGATCGAGGTGATGCCTGCGTGCAAGAGAAACAGCTAGCGGAGTAGAGTGATGTGTGTGGTTATTAGCTCTGAGTCTCTGACCGTCTGACGAGTCACATCCGTCAAATTTGAAACTTACGGTACTACTGAAATTAACCCATATATCCGTATCAAAACCATATTTTTTTTAACATGCGTAGTATGTGTGAACAGAAACGTGGAACAGTTCATATATGGCATAGGACTTCGTTGCGTGCATCACTCGAGAAGATATCAAAGTTGCGGCCTCATTTTCCTTTTTCAGAACAATTTGCCTCCCGAAATGTAGAACGACGGACGTGTTGTTTCACATTCTTTTTTAAACATATAATCCAATAGCATAAGGGACTGTTTGGATGTAAGAAACTAATCTTGGAATCGTCCATTTGGAATTTGGTCGACCGAATTCCGGTGTTTGGGTGGCGATGGAATTTAGGCATGGAAAGTGGACACAATTCGAAGGCAGGATCATTCGTGTGTCTGCCCTCCCTCGAAAGTTTCCGAGGTTCCCCACTCGGAAAGGCTTGAAAGCAGGCTCCTCGTACCGTTTCGAGCGAGACACGAAAAAAATTGGGCGTGAGCTCACCGCTGCATCGCGACCTAGAGACAGCCGGCGGTGGCGGCTCTGGTGAGACTTCCTCTCCCTCTCCCCTTCCTCGGAAATTTCTCCCTCTTCCCTTGCCATCCCCCGCCCTCTTTGCATGGGAGCTCGTCGGCGCCGTCCGTCCCCACCACGACACTGTCTGGAACCCTAGATCGATAGGGGAATGGAGAGCAGCGGCGGCAGTGGGAATGGCAGCGGGAGGGGAACGATGGACACTCCCCTGGACCTCACCAAGCCACCCTCGCCATGGCCCTGCTTTTCCCTTTGGATTCCCTGTAGTTGACCTTAGTTTGCACAAATCTTCTCATATGTTTGATGTGTTTGAAATACAGAATCAGTGGAGATTAAGTGTTGTAGCTAAATCATGTGTTGTTTGTGAACTACAGGTCGCTGGAAAATTAGTAGCTGAGTGAACTGCAGAGACAAAATTATTATACTTGTGTTTTTGTTGTTGTGATTTTGTTTAGGATTTTCGAGACAAAATAATATATAAGCATCAAATATACACATACTATTTTGCATACATGTAGACAATTTATATTATCAAAACTCAACAAAAGTTTCAATTCCATGGTATGTACATCCAAACATGATTTTAAATTGGGTGCTACCCTTTGATTGCAATAGCAAATGTCATGCACATCCAAACAACGGAATTGGAAATAGAGATCATTTTCTTTCCATCTTGAATTTGAAATTTTTAGTCCAATTCAATTCCTAGCTAAAAAAATTACATTAATATTCTGATTGTACTCAGAGCGTCTCCAAATTATATGAAGTCAATAGTAAAATAATTCATTCATAAAGTGAGACACTGGCCTATGGTGTGTTTGGAAGGGGTCCAGCTTCCGAAAACTCCAATCGGGAAATTACCGAACAACCTAACTCCTCGGAGCTAGATGTGCTAGGCTCACCCATTTTGTTGTGTAAATTGTGAAGCAACCATTTTGGAAGTTCCTCGAACAGCATCAAATTACGGGCAATCTGCCACCACGAAGTGGGAAAACGGTATGATATTGATGTTCTTTCCTCCCTCATTGGCTACCCTCTTCAAAATCATCCCTTTGCTCCCCGATCCAGCAGTGTCGAACACTTCATCCTCCAATCTGCACGCCAGATCGAGCGTTTAGAAGATGGATCGAACGATTTGCAGAAGCTGGACCATATCTGAACAGACCCCTACTATGCCAGCTCCATTGACCACATCTTCAAAATAATTACTGGCTAGTCTCGATGCTAGCACGACACAATAGTTACCTTAGCAGATCTCCTCCCCGAAACACCATGAATCGAGGGAGGATGCATCGATACTTTGCACCAGTTGGGTTGACATATGATTTGTCATTACGTGCAAGATGTGATTATAATATGTGTTTCTCCTTCATACTAATGCCAACAATTTACTTCTTTGTCAAGAAAAAATATACTAAATTTTGTCTGAAAATGCTTTACATGCAGAGTTAGCATGTAATTCAACAGACACCATACATAGACAATGAAGCACAGTTTTGAGATAGTACTACTCTGAGTTGATTATTAACAAAAAAATCAGTTATGTTCTTATTAGCTCCTCTCTTGCACATCAGCAACTGTCATATGTGGAGTACCAAGGCTACATTATTGTTTTTTTTTGCATATATCTTTACCATGAGAAAACGATTCATGTATCTTTGCTAAAGAGCAACAGAAAAAAGTATCTAAGAGCAATTCTTTTAGTGGATTTAAGAGCAATTTTTTTGAGAATTATCTAAGAGCAATAGCTGATCCATGTCTTTTTTAGTGAAAGACCTAGGGTTTCAGCGGTAGTATATAAAACCTCCTCTACCACGGCCCGCGCCACCCGCCTCTCACACCCCTGCCATCGTTGCTAGGAGCCCCATCGAAGCCGACATACCTCTGGCAGCAGCAGCAGCACCAATAATGTCAGATACGAAGAGACAACCCTCGGTGACGCTCCGCAGCTGCAAGTTCATGGTGAACCGTCTCCTCTCCTGCAAGAAGCTCGTTCTCAAGGTGATCCACCTCGGCCGCACCAACGTCACCGTGATACAGATAAGTGTGGCGCATTAGTTTCGCCATGTTCGGTAGACCTTTTACATCATATAAATTAATCATAATCAAGTAATTTGTTCGTTCACTAGAGAGTTATTACCACATTTTATTTATATTTAAGATATAAAATTCCATTGGGTTGCAGTGATATTACACCGCAACCAATTCACTTCATCAAAAAGACAAATAAATAGATTAAGGACAAGTGGACATTTAATTCCTCCCCATCCTTAATCTCCACCTATCTAAATCATGTTTTCTATGCACGACGCCCGGCGGCGCACCGCTGACAGTGACACATCGCTGACGGCGGCGATCTACGCATAGTATTAGGACGTCGGTGGCGGCATGGCCTCCATCGTCTGTGCACGGTATTGTGATACCGGCAGTGAGATGGCCACCATCCTCCATGCTCAGTACTATGACGCCGACGGCGACATGGCCGCCATTCTCTGAGGGCCTTACGATGACAATGACGACCGGATGCTCTCCGTCCTCATGTTTGGATGCACGCCATCCTCCACACACGCTTAGATCTGAAAAGGCCAACAGATATATTAGAGAAAGCATAAGATGGAAGATGAGGGAATCAATGTATCGACTAAAGAAATAACATATCAGCCGTCTATAGATAAAATAAAAAACAAACCTTAGAATCGGAAACGCCCAAGGATGACTATGACACGGAGGATGCACCGGATCGGGAGATAGAACCGACACAAATAGTCTTCAGGACATCTCCTTGAAAGGACCAGAGTGGGGGGGGGGAGGGGTGGTTAGTAGTAAATATTGAAGTAGGTGATATCTATGTTATCTTCGAAATGATGGTCTAGTCTAACGAGGTGTGCGGCGATTGGTTCCTGGCTGATGTCTGGGGAGTGTGGTGGCATACGGAGAGAGGAGTGGAGGGTAGAGAATGGGTGCTAAGTGTTCCCTGTATTATATAGGAAACGATGGTGGAAAGTGAGGGTTAGGGTTTGAGTTTGTAAATATTGGGGCAACTATGTGAGGCGTGTTTGCAAATAGAGGCCATATGTACATGCCCGACTTGGTGTTGACGGGCCACGACAGTCAGCAGCACTTCCTTGACCACTCTCCCGCATTTTGCCGACTTTTAATGTCGACCGAGCATGGCATTTACTCCCGTAGGACTTGCTTTCCACCTACCACGACATAATTATCCATCGCAAATGGATCTACCATGGCACAATGGTTCAACGCCCTTGATAGCCGCCTCCAAAGCCAATCCTCGGGGAAAAATACTTTTGGTGGGAATTTTGTCTTTTGCTGGCTAGAAAATCCAAGGGGCATGGGAGAGGGGGGCTTTTTTGGTAGAGCCTCACCAGACGTTCCTCGTGTGCCTTCAACCAACCAGTAAATTCCTCCATGGTAATCCTCTTGAGATCTCCAAATTGCTCTATAGCGGAGGCAATATCGAGATACCATGACAGGATGACTCAAAGAAATTTCCTGACGGTTTTGAGTCCTCAAACTTTCTTTTCATCCTCAAAGAAAAGTCATTAACTGATTTAGTGTCCTTCATCTGGAGCCTATCAAAATCAGACTTGATGGTTTGCATCCTCACCTCCTTGATGTGATTGTCTCCCAAGTGATTGGGATTGATCGACCCCCAAGCGATTGGGATTGATCATCTTCCAAGCTTTCGCGCTAGAACGCCTTGGTAGATGGCCGACAAAGCTCTCTGATTCTTTGTCTCGTCGACGGACTTGATAGCTTCTGGCTCCACCGCATCCTAGATTTCCGTCGCGGCATCAGTGCCATAATCTTGACCGCCCAAACCGAGTAGTTGCTCTTCGTCAGCATCGGTACCTGGCCAAACATGTCTACTCCAGTCGCATGATCTTGGCCGTCACTTCTCAACGCAATAACATCGTTCACCCGACGATGTCGAACTGGCTGTGATACCAACTATTAGCCCAACTTCACGTCCCCTCCCTGGGCTTCATCAGGTATGTTTTGTTTATTATTTATAACCGCAGATAACATCATTTTGACTCATGCACACACATCACAAGCCTACTAAAACTAACGTACGACTTTGGACATGAACTAAACTCCTACACGTTTAGAACTTATGTATAGAAAAAAAAAACCAAACCGGTCTCAAGGGATCTGGACAAGTTGGGTTAATTTCAACATGATCCTTGTATATGTTGTATTGACAGTTATGCTAGATATATGTCATGTTTAATTTCATGCATAAATTCTTATTTGTGAAACTAACATGAGCACTTTCTATAAACAGTGTGATACAGAGGCGCATTGCAGTGAGCATATAAAGTAATCGAATTTTTAGTGTGCAAAGTAGTAGAACCCATATTTTTATATTCATCCATTATTACTACAGAAGATGCAATTTTAATAACAAGTATAGGTCATTAACATATTCTTAACTTGTTATTGTCCACACGGTAACTTGTAACACAAATTTGACCATGAAAAATCATAATACCCACCGCTCAATTTATACTCGAGAGGTATATATATATATATTTGCTGAACCATACACTAAATGCATCTATTGAGATATTTGTTAGGTTGTATTCTTTGAAATCCCTAATAATATATTTAACAATACTTAATATAGAAAAGAACATTCATACATTCATACAATTATATACATGTACACTGTATAATTCATCAATATTAAAAATTCAAGGATGTGTTTTTTTCCTTTTTCTTGCTTTCACTTAAAAGGTTGTTCATTATCTTGTTAAGGGCAATATCTCGGAAAAAGTGTTTTGTGCAAGTAAGAAATGTTTTCAATGATATAAATTGCAAATATGTAACCGAAAACATGATAATAATTTTTGAAAAAAATCATTATATGGTTAACAATGCTTAAAAGTAATATAGAATATGTATTTTTAAAAATCACGATATAGAGCAAGATTACTTAAGTATAAATTTTTAGTACAATTATTCTTTCTTTACTTCATTCTGGGTCCAAAGTTTAGTTGTAATGGCCTTCACTTCATTTGCACTTCAACTCCCTCATCCCCAAAAAAATGTGAGAGTTCTAAGAAGAATGAGTTGCTATAGAAGATTATGTTTTGGTTCGGAGATAATAATATTACCTATAAATGCCATCACTCTTTCTGTTGGGATGGGTCCATGTAATTGTAGATGATTCAGATCTACAAAGAATTGGGTTGTGTAGTCCCAAGAGGAGGCCCGCACTTCATTATGTCATAGATGATGCAACCTCATATGTGATTTTTTGGATGTTGTATATGTTAATATTATAACAAAGGCAATGTTTACTCGGGCCTTTGCTAAGAGTTTGTTGTTTCTCTGGATTTTTGATGATGCAAGTTACTTCAAAGTTCAAACTAGCTAAATGCCCACGCGTTCCAGTAGATTCCCTTCTTTGTTTTGTTCTGCCTTCATCTCTTCTCAGTAGTTTGTTATGCTATTATGCATGAAGCAACGAATATTAGTCTGACATACATAAGTCTTATAGAAAAATGTTATTCTCTCCTTCATTCTTATATGAATCCCCAGCTTCACTAGTAGCCAGGTATTGCAAGCTTCTACCACCGCAACACCGTCCATGAAGTGTTGTTCAGCATACCTCTAAAACAGAAACAAAGAATCAAACAGAATCAAGGATATAAACTTCACCGCCTCTTGAATGAATCTCAAATGGATCAAAAGAATTTAGAGGGCCATAATCTGCAAAAGCATCTAAGATTTAACATGGCCAAGCAGCTGGTGATGGCATATACACGCCAAGAAAGGAACAGACCGAGAGAGAGAGAGAGAGAGAGAGAGAGAGAGAGAGAGAGAGAGAGAGAGAGAGAGAATGCAATATCAAAGGCTTTTATATTTATCAATTGTAATTCTCTTGATCGGGAGAGGCATCCACCTGTCCACGATGTCGACCGGCGGCAAGAAAGAACTATGAGCGGATGTCGCACGTATACATCAGGATGATCGAGAAGGCGCTCCCGACGGATTATGATGTGGCGGCGTTCGAAGGCACCACCGCGTTCAACTTCGCCGCGGCCTTCGGTGGCACCGGTGAGGTAAGGGCGTGCCCATGAGGATCCGCCCTGGTTCGTCAAGGTGGTGGATAGGGGGCAAGATCGTGGTCACACGCCTATCGAGTTATGGAGGAGAATCACTGAAATATCAGAAGAAAAAACTATTGCGGCTGCTCACCTAGGATAGCGCGATTAGCGCGAGGCTTGGCAAGACCTACGTGTAATCTTTTAGATTGCTATGAGAGGGGCCGACAACGTATATACGAACTATCAGAAAGGAAAAGATTAATCGTGATTGCTTTCCAAGTTATTTCGTGGACTTTCATTGCTTTCCAAGCTTGTTTGTTGAGGAGAAGAAGTACGTACCAATATGGGTCCGTTCTTTGCTCCCCGGATTGTCGAGGGTGCATGATTACATCGACTGGATCTCGTTCGTGTTTGTAATGATCAAATAAAATTAATAGCATGCCTTTTTGGTGCTAACGAATGGAAGGTAAGTAGAGGCCCACTCATTAATTTTGTATTAAATCTTTGATTTTTCGTTTTATGCCTTATTCCCTTTTTGCCTTCTAGTTTTTTTCCTTTAGGGGTAAAATTAGAAATCAAAAGATGTATTTAAAAAGTGGCTTCACCACCAACTCCAATTTAATAGTAAAGATTGCAACAATTCATATGTGTTATGTTGGGAAAGCAGACGCCGGATGTTGCAAGGTTCTACTGAAGGTCGTGTGTTTTTCTCAGACTTTTTGATAATGTTTACGAGCTTTTCAAAATATTGTCAACATATAACTTTTTTTTGCTACAATCACATGTGCTTTTTGTTCAAATAGTTGGTGGTTTTGCTGCAAGTCAATACGTAGAAAATTATGTGTTGCTTAACAATTTTAGTTGCTACAACCACATGGATTTTTCTTGTAATCTTCTGCGATTTTTATTGAAATTAATTAGCAACTTTTGTTGTAGATCAATCTGCTGCAATTTGTGTTGTTGAATCACCTTTTTTAGGCGCGTGCTAGGCGTCGATCGCCTGATCCACGTGCCAAGATCGTTCATTACAAGATCATCGGATTGCCATCATATGACCATAAATTACCTACTTTTCATCGGTCATGTCGCATTTACTTCATCAGTTGGGTTAGGGTGGAGACCATATGTTGTTTGATAGTAACATGGGTGGATCCTGCCATACTTTATGGCTATTTTCTCATACTCACTCCAACTCCATATAAAAGCGAATGTAGTACCTATGTAGATGCAACAAAATCATCGAGTGCAACAAGTAAAATTCGATTTGTACAAACAAATATTGCTACAAAAGTGGTTGAACAATAAATTTTCTTGCACACCTATTTGCAAAAATATTACAAACAATTTCAATAAAAAACACAAACGGGTTACAACAAAAAAAAACAAACATTTGCATCAGTAAAAAATGGTTGAGCAAACAAATAATGCAGATTGATTTGCAACAAACTATCATCAACTCTTTTCAGTAAAAAAAAATGATTACAAAAAAATGTATTTGCTGAATTTTGAAAACATTTAATCATCATCAAAAAATTGAACAAACGAGCACAAAGTTGTAGGAAACGCTCGTAAACCTTGCAACATGTTGTGTTTGATTTCATAAAAAAATGCACACGAGTTTGTTACAATTTGGAGCACATATGCAACAACGAAAAAACATAGGGAAAAAAACTTGTAGCAACTCTGGAAAACCATATACCATCTCACATGTGTTTCCACAACAAAACTCACAAGTGGTTATTATAAAAATAATGAACGTATGCAACATTCAAAAAATTTACAAAAACCTTGGTTATACCATGATCAATGGGGACCGAATCTCACCGATTCGGCGTCACCAACCGTGAATCTGGCTCACCAGAGCGCTGGTCTGACTCTAAAATGCAAATTGTCTGATTCTAAAATGCAAATTCTTCTACATTGAATAGATAGCTGCAGCAATCCGCCTTTTTACCCTTCTGCACCTAAGTTGAGAAGGTACCTTTAGGTACCTACACAAGGCCTAACCCTATTTCTTATATTGGTAAGAGTACTTATTATAAATGAATTCTTCCCATTTTTTTCAAGAATTCATTTTTGCATTTTGCACTATCAAAATAAAAAAATCCATCCTAGTGAATCCGCAAGTTAAGGAAAAATCGGTAATCTATTCTTTAAAAAAATATTGAAGATTATTTAATGCTTACTCTCAAACTTTGGCGCTAGAGAATGGTTGTTTAAATGTAAACAAACCTCACCGTATCAGGATGGCCGAGGATGATACCTACTTGCCAGAGCCTCATCATAGTCTGATCGCAACAATTTTTAGCATGCACCAAGATTATAAACATAGATGAGACACCGACGTGTCAAAAAATATAACAAAAAAAATTCTAAATCGCTGACAATTTTAAGCACCGCAAAGCAAAAGATAATACAACAAGGAGAACCCAGGCCATTCTAAATCAGTGAAAAGATCCAATCATGTATTTCTTTTTTTGGGAAAACTTGTTTTTAGTAACGTATAATCTATTTCTTGCATGGGCACTGTGGTATCTTACGCGGTGCTCCGTCGTCCGGCGCGTTGGATCTAGATCGTGCGGATGGAACGGGAGCTCCGCTAATGTCCAAACAACCGACAGCGTTTACCTTCTTTTTTTTCCCGTGTCATTCGATTCGAGTTCCCATTCCCCTCCTCATCCTCACCCGCATCGAGCTCCCCATCCCCCGTCTCCCATCCTGACGAGGGGTTAACTCGACAAATGTACTAGATGAAGGACTTAGGATCAGGGAGATAGGGCGTCGGATGAACTCGAAGGTAAACTCAGTCAAACAAGGTGGCTGTGAAAGTAAACGTGGGTGTAGAACCTGGCTTGCTTTCAATCTGTCCCACACCGTCTCCTCCTGGCCCCTATATATACATGGCCAGGTCTCAAGGATCGGGTGGGATCCGACATAGATTACAATATCGATATACGACATGAACTCGTATTTCGACTAGTATTACAATTGGGCCTAGCTTAACGGGCCTCAGGGGTACTTAACTGACGGGCTCTATTATCTATACCCTTGTCAGTAGCCCCCGAGATTCTACCAGAATTGCCGATTCGGGTTGAATCTCAGATCTTTAATTCTTCGACTTGATCAATACTTGACTTCTTCAAATCTTGAAATCTTCGACTTGGTCTTTCGACTTATCTTTTATTATAATATCTCGCAAGGGGTTTTGATGAACAAGCCTGACAACTCTAACGGATCAAGAGGTCAGTTAACTGCTGGAACAGATACTTGCCACCTACTTCAAATTCAATCCCCTTGGACTTGAATTCGGGAAACCGGTTAAACCCATTCTTTTGCCGCATTTAGGACTTACAAAGAATGAGTCCCAGTGGTTCTCAGGGTACCCAGTGCGTTGATACGTCTCCAACGTATCCATAATTTTTGATGCTCCTTGCTTGTTTTTACACCATTTGCCTAATGTTTTGTTACACTTCGTGGTACTTTTATGCATTTTCTGGAACTAACCTATTAACAAGTTGCCACAGTGCCAGTTCCCTGTTTTCTGCTGTTTTTGTGTTTCAGAAGTGATACACAGGAAATATTCTCGGAATTGGATTAAACAAGTTCCTGAAGTCTTATTTTTCCCGGAAGCTTCCAGAGATCCTGGCCGCGCCCCCTACGTGTGAGGGCGCCTCAGTCCACCTCTGACGATGCCCCTTTGCCTATAAAGACCCCCCGACGGGAAAAACCTAAGTACCCGATCAATTTTCCAGAAACACATCGCGATCCGCCGCCGTCATCGACCCGAGATCGGGAGGGTCCAGAAGCTCTTCCCGGCACCCTGCCGGAGAGGGGAATCGCCACCGGAGGTCTTCTTCATCGCCATGCTTGCCTCCAGAGCGATGAGTGAGTAGTCTACCTTGGACTATGAGTCCATAGCAGTAGCTAGATGGTTGTCTCCTCCACCATGTGCTTCATGTTTAGATCTCATGAGCTGCCCTACATGATTGAGATCATCGTTATGTAATTCTACATGTTTGGTTTGTTGGGATCCGATGAATATTGGTGTTATGATTGAGTTGCTATACTGAAATATATCTTATGTTATCTCTATGTTGTTTATGATCTTGCATGCTCTCCGTTGTTAGTAGCTATCTTGGCCGAGTAGTTGCTAGTGACTCCAAGAGGGGGTATTTATGCTCGATAGTGGGTTCATGCCTCTATTTAACCTGGGGGAGTGACAGAAACCTCTAAGGTTGTAGATGTGCTATTGCTACTAGGGAGAAAACAACATTCATATGCTCAAGGGCATATGCTTTGTTTACATTACACACTTTTCTTAATGCAATTATCTATTGTTCGCAACTTAATACGCATGGGGTGTTCGGATGATATCCCCGTGAGTGGATTATTAGTCATAGATGCAGTTGGATGGTGGTCTATGTATTTTGTTGTAATGCCCAGAGTAAATCGCATAGTGATCTTCTTGACATATCACGTTTATCTTTATTGTATCAATTGCCCAACTGTAATTTGTTTACCTAGCATGTGTTATTTATCTTATGGAGAGACACCACTAGTGAACTGTGGACCCCAATCCTATTTCCATCATATTGCTATCACCTGTTTACTTTACTCGCACTGTTTACTTTACTTGCATACTATTATCATTTTTCACTCAATACGCTCATAACCTTTGTTTCAAGCAAACCGGTGAGATTGATAACCTCATCGTAAGTTGGGAACAAAGTACTTGTTGTGTGTGTGCAGGTTCCGCGTTGCTACGGGCCGAAGATGAGTCAACAAGTGTCGTAAACGGTGCCCTTGTTGGAGTGCTATTAAGCCAGTCTGCATCACCTTCAGTCGTTTGTCTCTCCTCTCCAAGAACGATAAACCTTGGTTTCTTAACTGAGGGAAAATCTGCTACTATATTCATCACACCTTCCTCTTGGGGTTCCCAACGGGCTGGTCATTTACCACGCATCAAGCATATTTTCTGGCGCCGTTGCCGGGAGGAAGTAGAAGACTTCTGCGAGGGGAGTTTTTCGCACGCACATCCTTTACTTTGTTATTTGTTTTGCTTTACTTTATTTATTTTACCTGCATCGTTTTATCAAAAACCCAAAAAAATTAGAATCCTTGGTAGTTGTTTTTACTTATCTGCTTTTAGTTTTGTAAAAATGAGTAATCCTGAAGTAGAAGTTCGTAGTTTTAAGCAACATGGGGGAGAAAGTTTAAAAGATGCTTGGTACCGTATTAACAATGCCCACCATAGGTGTACAAAAAAGCACTCTACCACAATCCTCCTTAGAAATTTTTATGTTGGTATATCTAGCTGGAATAGGTATGTTCTTGATACTCTTACGGGAGGTAATTTTCTGGGTACTCCCGCTGGAGAAGCATGCACTATAATTGAAAGTTTAGTGGGAATACCACCTATTCATATTGTTAAAACTGAGATCACCTTGGAGGAGGTTTTAGATAAGCTCAGCTCTTTAGAGAAAAGTTTGCCAAGTATCCTCGAAAATGCTAGCCGAGTTAATAAATCAATAGAAAATATTGGTAATAGAATCACCGCTTTAGAGGCTAGTACTACTCATGATAATCAAAACTTAAGGATTGGTAAACTAGAGGAGTCTATAGAAACTCTTAGTTTAATCTTCTCTTCTTTTAAATTTAAGAAAGAGAAAGTTTTTGTTGGAAAAGAGCAAAATTTTATGTATGTTCCCAAGGTTTCTGCGCTTAAACCTCAACATGTTCTTAAAATTGGTAAGACTTTTGGTTCCACTAAGAGTGACTTGCAGGTTGAATCATCTTCGGGAAATCCCAAAGCGCCTATTGAGGTAATTGATGCTTCATCTCTTGATATTACTTGATTCGCAATTTTCTGCGCCTAGCTCAAAGGCGTTAAAGAAAAGCACTCTTGGGAGATAACCCATTGTTTATTTCAGTACTTTTTCTTTTATTTGAGTCTTGGAAGTCATTACTACTGAAATGACCACTCCTTATCCTTTTTATTTCATTTTTGTGCCAAGAGAAGCCTCTAATTTGAGTGAGGTAAGATTTGGGGATGTTGCTGTCCTGAAACTGTTTTCGGTGCTGCACCGTAAAAATTCGTATAAATTCTCTGTATATCTTTTGGACCTGCGATTTCTTGTGCATATGCCCCAGGTTATATCCAAACTTTCATTAGATGAACACTATTTGATTTGAGCAACAGAAAACCCCTCAAAAATTCGACCTTTGTCAGCTTGTCTGTTTTGACAGATTTCTGCCAATATTTGTGTTTGCCGCTTAATCGCTTTCTTTTGAGTTCTTTTGATCATGGAACTTTTGGGGAAGTTGCTACAGTAGTATATGCTATATATGTGGTTGTTTTAGGTTGAAACCTGAAGCAAAAAGAGGTTGATTATACGATATGCTACACTAATGTTGCTAATAGATTTGTGTTTAGTTTTGTATGAAGGAAGTTTTCAAGTGTAGGGATTGGAGAATGATGAGATGAGTTAAAGAATGGACAAAAGCTCAATCTTGGGGATGCTCATGCATCACCCCAAGAAATATCCAAGAAGTACAAGCGTCAAAGCTTGGGGATGCCCCCGAGGCACCCCTTCTTCATCGGCAAAAATCAGGTCACCTTTCAAAACACTATATTTTTATTGCTTCATGCACTATGTGTTTTTCTTGGAGCGTCAGTTGTTTTAGTTTTCTAAGTTAGTTTAGTTTGTTTGCTGCAATAAATGGTTGGACCCCAACAAATTTCTTTTGGAGAAGTTGCCTTACTTTTCATTTGCCAAGAACGCTCTAGTTTTCATTCTTATCAAAAACCGAGTGTTCTTCTTTTTCTGCTACTGCTTTTGGTTTTCGTTTTTGCCTTGATTTGCGTTCAGATCTTCTTATATTTGTTTATCAAGGTGTATTTTTGCCTCTGATCTTTATTGGTTTTCATCAAAAGAGGTATTTATAAAAATTCGAATGGTGTTGGAAAAGAGAAAAAGCTTTATGCAAAAAAGTGGTACAAGAAGGAGCTTGTGTAGACTGCGGCTTAGGCTTTTTCATGTCATGCTTGATGTCTTTTTGATAGTATGCTTAGTGGTTTTGCTGTAGCATTACTTGTCTCAAATAACTGAGATTGCTTAATGAGCCTTTGAAAAAATCATGCGTTGTTTTTAATTATTTGGAAGCATTATTTTGGTTTTCTCCTTGATGCTTTATTTGGGTTGACTTGGCGCATGCTCACACATGTTAGACTCTTACAAAGTCGCCAATAGCCTCTATGATTATTTAGTTTTTGACTTTTGATGCCATCCTATGCTTCTTTTAATGTCGCTTTGCATGATTATGGCCATTATTGCTCTCTTAGTTGGTCGCTCCCAGTCTTTTGCTAGCCCTCGCCTTGTACTGAGTATGAGCTCTACTCGTGCATCCAACTCCTAAAAACCAAGTTTTGCCAAAGTGTCCACCATATATACCTACTAGCAATTTGCTATTCCAAGTAAATTTGACTTGCTTTTATTTTCTCTTCAAATTAAACTCTTACCAGTGTTATGCGAAAATTGGTCAGTAAAGCTCTCACGAACCGGAAGGCACACTTTACTTTTTCCTGTTCTTAAAAATTTGACATTGTGGTCTCTTATGTTGAGTTGTTATGCTTGCAAGTTGTAAGTTGGAGACTAGCCCAGCCATGCAGTCATGGGCAAGCTTTCAACATTGCACTTCTTTTTTGAGTTGATATCGTGATCTTTTGTTTATGGATGCCCGCGGTGTGAAATGAATTGGGAATCTTGTGGGGATCATGGAGTTTGTATATGTGTTAGGGAAACGCCTGGGCCGCCAATCTAAGCCATGCATAATTCATGGTGGAAATTTGCAGCATACCCATAGTGGACATTCGACGACGCATCTCAAAATAAAAAGCTAAACAAATGGTAAATAAAAGTGATGTCGAGGTGTTCATTATCTGCTTGTCCTGTCATTTTGATGTGGGCTTGTTCCATGTCATCGGGCATGGAGGTACCCCGTTGGCGGTTCTCAATGATATGCATATACTTACAATGACAAGAGCCTTGCTTGGGACTCTAAGTAAAGTAGCATGAGGTTTGGGTACTCGTATTCACGGGACACGAGGTTTTCAACTTATGATTTGTCAAGCATATGCATCATAATTGTTCTGGCATTAACTTTAACCATTCAAGATGCTTATGATGGGGGCAATGAGAGCTCAAAGCTGGTAAGTACCATAATTTTTGAAGGTTATAAAACTTGCAATCACTGCTTCCCTCCGCGAAGGGCCTTTCTTTTACTTTTATGTTGAGTCACCACCTTCTATCTTTATGCACCATTAAGAGAGCATAGTTGTCATTCTTAGTATAATGTGCATTGTCCCAAAGTTTTCATTGATTGATTCATATTGTTGGTTTCACTTGTTCTCAAATTATTTGTATCTAGTCACCCTGTTAAACTTGAAGGTGTCCTATGCATTTATGTTTTGCTCTCTATGAAGGACAAGCTGAAAACCATTTGTATGTTTTTCCTTATGATTTGAACACACGTTTGATTTTCATTGTTTCATTTTCATGATCTTTTGTTTGTGTTCATTTGCATGTTTATAACATGGTTGCTAAGTTTTATTGTCAAGATTATATCTTTCTTGCCCATGTTTTAAGTTCTTATGATCCCAGCTCACAATGCTTACATACATGATCAAGATTGTGTAGGTGCATGTCACCTCAAAAATTATTTCTTTTGTTATCACTTACCTACTCGAGGACGAGCAGGAGTTAAGCTTGGGAATGCTTGATACGTCTCCAACGTATCCATAATTTTTGATGCTCCTTGCTTGTTTTTACATCATTTGCCTAATGTTTCGTTACACTTTGTGGCACTTTTATGCATTTTCTGGAACTAACCTATTAACAATTCGCCACAGTGCTAGTTCCCTGTTTTCTGCTGTTTTTGTGTTTCAGAAGTGATACACAGGAAATATTCTCGGAATTGGACGAAACAAGTTCCTGAAGTCTTATTTTTCCTGGAAGCTTCCAGAGATCCGAAGAGGAGTCGGAGGGGGGCCACGAGAGCCCCATACACCAAGGTGGCGTGGCCCATCCCCTGGCCGCGCCTTGTTGTGGGGATGACTTAGGGGGCGCACCACGGGCCAGGCAATATGTCGGCTGGCATCCCAGGAGTCCCCACGGCTTCAACACGAGAAGACCGGCTCCGCCCAAAGGGCCGGCTGCGCCAGCAGCCGGCTGGCGACTCCACCGAGGAGAACTGGAGCCGGGCGATGAAGACGAAGCTTCCCAACGATTGTCTAGCCAAAAGTAGGATGGCCCCGACAAGAGCAGCAGGGGCACAGGACGGGAGTGACGAGCGCCACGACCACGTCCAGCCAATGAGAGATCGAAGACCCTTTCCCACGACGAAATCCGAGGCAAAAGAGAAGGGATATGCCCTCCAGATGCCAGCCCAGGGAAAAGGCACTTTATAAAGTGCCTTTGCCAGAGCAGGGCCAGAGGATCACGCCAAGGACGCCGCCGCCGAGGAGCCGGCAGCCGGCCGAATCGCTACCTAAACCTGTAACCAGGCCCCCGCCTATATAAGGGGGCCTGGACCCTTAGCATAGGGGGGATCCGATCTTCTTCTTCCTCCTCTAGCCCGAACAGCTCGAGGGGCACTGTAATCGTTACTATCCAATCAATACGAAGCAGGCAGGAAGTAGGGGTTTACCTCCATCCGGGAGGGCCCTGAACCTGGGTAAACCGAGGTGTCTCTGTTGGCACGATCCCGAGCCGGACCCATCGTCACCATCGTCGAGCCCCTCCGATAAGCCTCCCCATGGCTACTGTCTCTAAATTCCCACGACAGTTGGCGCCCACCGTGGGGCAAAGCGCGATGGCGAGCGGAGTCAAGTTCCGGCCGGGACCCTTCGGCGAGAAGGTCGCCTCCGGCCTCGTCTGGAGGTTCGGCACCTTCGACTGCGTCAGTGACAACTTGGCCCACTTCGAGAATGGCTTCGGCAATAGCGGCTCCTTCCTCGACGTCGGCAGCCACCGCTTCTACGTCGCCAAGCCCTTCCCGGAGGAAGTGACCGACGTCCTCGACTCCCTCTGCGACGGAGGCTTGAGCTGCGGTGAAAGCAGCAGTCTTGGCGCCATGGTCGAGGTGATGGCCCTGGGAGAAGAGGAGGGCGGCGACTCTCTGCGCCCCGAGCGCCCGTCGCCCGGACGCCTTCTTCCACAGGAGCAAGATGCCCCACTCCCAGAGTAGGACGCCCCGGACGTCTCCGTGGTGGACCTGCGCGCTCCCCTCGACCGCGTCACCGATCCCGCCCGGGTCGCTGAGGCCCTGGAGCGGACGCGTCTCGTCCTCCTCAGCAAGGTGGCTGAGGACGAGGCCAACCGGCGCCGCGCGAGCACCACGCTTGGCGAGTTCTACGACGCGCATGGAGACGCACTGACCGATCTCGTCCGTGACCAGCGCCGCAGCTTCACCACCATCGTCCCCGGCCAGATCCAGCGGTCGCCATCGGCAGGCCGAGGCCGCGGTGGGCGCGGACAGGGCGGCCGTGCTCCGAGCGGCAACGCCCAAGGTCGCCGCGTTCAGCAAGGTGGTGGGGCAAGCAGGCCGCGTCAGATCTCGGTGCCAGCGCCAGGGTCAGAGTCCCAGGCTCGCCCATCGGCACTACACGTCCACCTGTGGCTTGACCACGTCGAGGCATCCCCTAGGGGATCTGCTAGCTCAAAGCGAGCGGCTTCTGACCAAGGAGGCCCGGGGGCTGCAGGCAACGGTCATGGGCGCAAAGAGGGCAAGTACACCCTCGATGCTGCGCTTGATCAGCCGTGTAAATTCCACACCTCCCCGGGCAGGGAAGCGACCCACTCCACGCGTCAGTGCCATTTCATGAGAGAGCTGGAGCAGCGCGCTCGGCAGATCCCTAGTACGTCGCAAGCGCAGCTGGCTGAAGGTCAGGAGGACCAACAGCGCAACCCGACTGGAGGCGAGCCGGATCAAGATGATGACTTCCCGACGAATGTGGAGCAGTATCACATCTTCACTACCCCCGGCAAGGACAAAAGGAATGACCTTTCGCATGAGGCAGAGGTGAACGCTGTGATGCCTGCAGAACCCCAGTTCATGCATTGGTCCGAGGCGGCCATTACCTGGGGGCGCGAGGACCACCCGAGGCTGATGCCTAGCCCTGGAGAGTACTCTCTGGTCGTGGATCCTGTTGTGTGTTCCGATACGCACATGTGTCGGTTCTCCCGCGTGCTCATCAACGGCGGTAGTAGTATCAACCTTCTTTACCGAAGCTCCCTGGAGAAGTTGGGCATCCCGCTTGCTCAGCTGAAACCTAGCCGGCTCACCTTCCATGGCATCGTGCCTGGCATTCTTGCACACCTTTGGGCAAGGTGCAGCTGGAGGTTCTCTTCGGAAAGAAGGGGAATAGCCGCCGTGAGCCCATCTGGTTCGAGGTGGTGGACATCAGTAGTCGCTACCACGCGCTGCTTGGCCGTCTGGCCCTGGCAAAGTTCATGGCTGTCCCGCATTACGCCTATCTGAAGATGAAGCTCCCAGGGCCCAGAGGTGTGATCACAGTCTCGGGAAGCTTCAAGAAGTCCCTGGCCTGCGCAAAGGAGAGCTCGCAGCTGGCAGAGGCGCTGGTCGTCGCCGAGGAGAAGAGGCAGCTTCTACATCGCGTGGAGCTGACCCAGCAAGACGTACCGGCTCGCCAGTCGCCGGTGGAGCAATTCAAGCCGGCCAACGACACCAAGAAGATCCTGCTGGACGAGAGCGACCCCTCCAAGTACGTCATCATCGGCACCGGCTTGTCTGCCAAATAGGAAAGCGAGCTCACCAGTTTCCTCCGTGAGAATCGGGACATCTTTGCATGGTCTCCAAAGGACATGCCTGGTGTGCCGAGGGAGCTGGCTGAGCATGCACTCAACGTCCGGCCGGATGCCAAGCCGGTCAAGCAGCCGCTGCGGCGGTTTGCAGAAGAAAAGAGGAAAGCTATTGGCGAGGAGATTGCCCGGATCCTTGCAGCCGGCTTTATCATGGAGGTGTTTTACCCCGACTGGCTTGCAAACCCAGTCTTGGTTCTGAAGAAGAATAACACTTGGCGAATGTGTATCGACTACACCAGCCTCAACAAGGCCTGCCCCAAGGATCCTTTCGCACTGCCACGGATTGACCAGGTTATCGACTCCACAGCCGGCTGTGACCTGCTGTCCTTCCTGGACGCCTATTCAGGCTACCATCAGATCCCGCTCTTCCAGCCGGATCAGATCAAGACCTCCTTCATCACCCCATATGGAGCCTACTGCTACGTTACCATGCCGTTCGGCCTGAAGAACGCTGGAGCCACCTACCAGCGAACCATGCAGCGATGTCTGCAGGGGCAGATTGGGAGGAACGTGCATGCTTATGTGGACGACGTGGTGGTGAAGACCAAGCAGAGCGGCACGCTCCTGGACGACCTCAAGGAGACCTTCGCCAACCTGCGGCGCTATCGCATGAAGCTCAACCCTGAGAAGTGCACCTTTGGTGTGCCGGCTGGACAGCTCCTAGGTTATATCGTTTCCCAGTGAGGGATCGAGGCTAACCCCTTGAAGATAAAAGCCATCGAGGCCGTAGAGAAGCCCACCCAGCTCAGGGATGTGCAGAAGTTTGCTGGTTGCTTGGCCTCGCTTAGCCGGTTCATCAGCCGGCTCGGGGAGAAGGCCATGCCGCTGTACCAGTTGATGAAGAAGACGGACCACTTCGTTTGGTCCCAGTGCGCTGACGATGCCTTCAACGACCTCAAGCAAGCCTTGTCTACCGCGCCAATCTTGGCTGCGCCGGCTCCGCGAGAACCAATGTTGTTCTACATCGCAGCGACCCCACGTGTCATCAGCGTCGTGATCATGGTGGAGCACACCGAGGAAGGCAAAGAGCTGCCGGTTCAGCGCCCGGTGTACTATCTGAGTGAGGTGCTCACTCTCTCCAAGCAGAACTACCCAGACTACCAGAAGGTCGCGTACGGCGTGTACATGGCGGCCAAGAAGCTGAAGCACTACTTTGAAGAGCACCCAATCACGGTGGTGAGCACAACTCCGCTCTCGGAGATCATCGGGTGCAAAGACGCGTCGGGAAGAGTGGCCAAATGGGCGATCGAGCTCGCAGCTCACACCATTCAGTACAAGCCCAGGACGACGATCAAGTCGCAGATCATAGCGGATTTCTTCGCTGACTGGGGAGAGCACCAGTACCTGCCGCCGGCTCCGGACTCCACCCACTGGTGCATGCACTTCGATGGCTCCAAGCTGCTCGGGGGCTTGGGAGCCGGCGTCGTCCTCACTTCTCCCAAGGGAGACAAGCTGCAGTACGTGCTGCAGATGCACTTCCGTGCGTCGAACAATGTCGCTGAGTACGAAGCCCTGGTACATGGGCTCAAGATGGCCAAGCAGATCAGCATCAGGAGGATCCTCTGTTTCGGAGACTCCTACCTAGTGACGCACCAGGTCTCAGGGGATTGGGACGCTAAGGACGCCAACATGGCCTCCTATCGCTTCTACGTGCAGCAGCTCAGCGGATTCTTCGAGGGCTGCGAGTTCCACCATGTCCCCAGAGGAAACAACGAGGAAGCAGACCGGTTGTCCAAGATCGGCTCCACCAAGCAGGATATCCCAGCTGGGGTGTCCCTGGAAATCATCCACAAGCCGTCTATCAAACCTTCGCCGGAGTCCATATCCATCTACGTGCCTGGAGACCCCGCCCCGGCTCAGGTACCGCCACCGGACCCGGGGGCTGCCGCCTCGGGGCTAAAGGAGGCAGCCGACCAGCCCAGCGCGGCCGGCTCGACGAAGGACAAGGGGACTGCCGGCTCCACGCCCGCTCCCCTAGCTGGACAATCAGATGAAGCCGGCACGACGACGGACCCGGGGGCTGCTGATCCTCTGGTCGCCAGTGTCTTACACATACGGGAGATACCTTCCTGGGCGGAGCCATTCTCCAACTACCTCATCACTGGGGACTTGCCGCAAGACGAAGCGGAAGCCAGGCGAATTCAACGTCGAGCTGGGGCATACACCATCATCAACAGCGAATTGTACAAGCGCGGCGTGTCAGGCATCTTCCAGAAGTGCATCGAGCCGGAAGAAGGGATAGAGCTGCTAAGAGAGATACACCAAGGGGAGTGCGGGCATCACGCATCTTCCAGAGCCTTGGTGGCTAAAGCCTTCCGCCACGGCTTCTACTGGCCAACGGCCAAGCAGAATGCAGAGTAGCTGGTGAAGCAGTGCAATGGCTGCCAACGCTTCTCCAAGCACAGAAACACTCCAGCGGCAGCCCTCAAGACCATCCCGCTCACCTGGCCGTTCGCTGTTTGGGGCCTGGACATGGTAGGGCCATTCAAGACTGTACCCGGGGGCTTGACGCATCTGCTGGTTGCCGTGGACAAGTTCACCAAGTGGATCGAAGCCAAGCCAATTAAGAAACTCGACGGCTCGTCCACAATCAAGTTCTTCAACGAGATCATCACAAGATACGGAGTTCTCCACAGCATCATCACCGACAACGGGACAAACTTTGCGAAGGGAGTCTTTGCTGATTACTGTGGCCAGAAAGGCATCCGGCTGGACTTAGCGTCAGTGGCGCACCCTCAGTCAAATGGGCAAGTGGAGAAGGCGAATGGGCTGATCCTGGCTGGCATCAAACCAAGACTGGTCGAGCCTCTCAAACGCTCAGCCGGCTGTTGGGTTGAGGAGCTACCCTCAGTGCTCTGGAGCCTGCGTACCACTCCAAATCGCTCCGTCGGCTTCACACCTTTCTTCCTAGTCTATGGAGCAGAAGCGGTGCTGCCCACGGACATTGAGTTTGATGCGCCCAGAATTGTCCAGTACACGGAGAAGCAAGCAAAATAAGCTCGCAAAGATGGCGTCGACCTCCTCGAGGAGGCACGAGAGCAGGCTCTGGCCAGATCAGCGCTCTACCAGCAGCAACTGCGACGATACCACAGCCGGAAAATTCGCCCGCTCACGTTTCGCGAAGGAGATCTCGTACTCCGGCTGGTCCAAAGCACTAAAGGCATGCACAAGATGTCTCCTCCCTGGGAGGGACCGTTCATTGTCAGCCGGGTGCTGGGCAATGGGGCATATTACGTCATCGACACACAAGAGCCCAGAAAGAACAAGGCAGATAACTCTGACAAGGAGACCGAGCGTCCCTGATATGTCAGTCTCCTAAGACCTTTCTTCTGCTAAGGCAAAAGCTTGTACCCCGAAAAATGTGTCAATGAATAAAGGAAAACAGAGCGGCTAGTTACGGCCGGCTCCGAGGAAAACACTTCGTGTATGTTTTGCTTCCTGCATTATTCACTTGACCGGCAGCCGGCTCCAGGCACCGAGCCACAGCTGGCAGCCCCGAAAAACGATCGACCCCTCGCCAGCCGGATGAGTACTACGTATGAAGAAGGTCTCGAGCCCAACCTCCACCTTCCGGCTCCGCATAGCCGGACGGATAGGAGCCGGCAGGCCACATACGAAGGAAAGCCGCAGAGCAGAACCGCAAACGGTAGAAAAATCGCTCAACCAGGCGTTAAGGGCAGTGTCCGTTAACTAAGCGTTGGTTAGCACGAGTCGGGGGCCCGATAGACCGAAGTACTACTTCTCACTCCGCGGCACGCTCCCACCCTAGGCCGGCATTCGGCTGCCGGCCCAAGGGAGACCAACCGGCACCAGGCTGTCGGTTGGGGGTAGAAGGGCCGAAGGGTGGGAAGATTAAGGAAAAAGTTGAGGGAACCGGACGAAGGCAAAGCCTGCGAATAGTTGATAGTCACAGTCTCCCGACGCTTGGGCCGAGAAGCCACATCCAAGAGGTTCGAAGCTAGTGCTACCTCGCTTGGCATTGGCATCGTTCGCGAAAAGTTAGTTTCGAGCTAGCTGTTAGTCCAGCTACCCCAAAACTCGGGGGCTAGGGGGAAAGGGAATTGGCCCTCAGAAGCGGGCCGGCTCCAGTACCTCGCCGGCTGTCCGATCAGCTGGCGCTGCGACACGATCAGCAAACGAGCAACGAAATCGAAACTTAACACTCGCAAAGCAACGGCTAGAGCCGGAAACTAGGAGATCTACTCCAAGCGTGGCTCGGGACGTGCGAAGGCCCGGGAAAGGAAACGTGCCGGCTCCGACCCTCGCTCGAGCTGGTACAAGGTTTAGTTTCCGCTCCGTCCGCGCTGGAGCCGGAGCTAGTCCATCCCTCCTGGAACCGGCTAGCAGAAGCACCGTTCCCTCCGCGTCGAAGCCGGAAGAGCCCGCCCGAAGCGTCTGCGCAGGCCAGTGACTATCGTAGTCCCTGTCTACAGATTCGCGTGACAGCAGTTTCGTTAAGAGAGGAATCATTGCATCGCAACGGTGTCAAGCAGAAGACATTTGCGCGATGGAAAAGCACACAGCAAACGAAGAAGAACAAGTAAAGATTTGCGGGAAATTAGAATTGTTCATTAAGAAGTCTGACGATTACAAAAGTCCCCTAAACTACTACCCTAAGAAGTGCCAAGAATCCCTCGCCCGGGAGATCCTCGCCTTCCTCGGCCTGGCGCGAGCGCCGCATGGACTTCGACCCGGAGAAGCCCATGCCGGAGGTCGACAGAGCCCCCATCCTTCATGGCTGGGCGGCGTAAGTACGGGCGGAGAGGGTGGCGTCGAAGAAGCAGACGGTGAAGTTCTTCTTCCCATCATGGCGGGTGAGGAGGATGAACCAGCCCTCGTGTGCGCCATAGTCGAGGAAGAACTTCGACTACCCGTCGCGGAAGTAGCACACCCCCTGGCCATCGTAGTAAACTTCGACGTGGTACGAGGGCTGGCCGCCGCTGCATTCCCGCAGCTTGGTGTAGGCCATCTCCTGGCCTTCCATCGAGTCCGTGAACTGGGACGGAAGGCGGAGGAGATCCCGAGACCCGGCGAGCGCAGGAATGATGCAGGTGGACCACCCCTGGGCCGAAATATAGGTCGGCAGTTAGAGCGCCGGTTTCTCCAGCCAGGGCCGCGACGGGCCTAGCGGAGGAGAGGCCGCCGCGCGGGGCCCCGCGGGAGTGGCATCGACCCTGAAGACAGTGGGGGCTTTTTTGTTTTTGCTACCCGGCGGCCGCCCACGACGGCGAGACGATGAAGGAGCAGCGGCCGCCGCGGAAGCGGTCTTCTTCCCGCTCCCCTTCGGACGGCCCGGCCTCCGTTTCTCCGGGATGCCCGTGTCGCCGGAAGCTCCGGCCGCCTGGGGTGCGACGGAGGTGGAAGCGGCGGCGGAGGCCTTCGCCGCGAGGGCCTCCAAGGTACTCTTGTTGCGGCTCCCTCTCGGGCGACCGCGTTTCCGAAATACGGAAGGCACCGTCTCCGGCGCCTCGACCTCCTTCTCGCTCCCCTCCGGGACCTTGTCATCGCTGGCAGTGGAACCGCTAGGGGACGACATGGTCGGGCTGGGTTCGGAAAGGCAAAGCTCGAGATGAGGGGAGAAGTGGGGGATGCCCTGGGCAGCAAGCACGCTCGGTATTTAAAGGAGAGCGGCGAAGGGATAACCCCCGACGATTCAGTAACCAACTCCCGCATCGTGTGCTACCACGGCAGTTGCCACAGCGGATCGTGGGAGGAGTTGATGGGACACGTCGCTGACGTACGCCAGCCCACCTCGCATGATGACTCGGGAAGTTATGACGGTGGTGATTCCGAAGTCAAATGACAAGACTGGCCACTGGCGCGCAGCGCCGGCCGCCACGTGGGAACAAGACCCGAAGCGGCGCAAGTTCCCAGGAGGCGGCACGCCGGCTCGCGGTCGCCATCCGGGCTGCACCTTGGAGCCGGCTCGTCTCGAGACGGCCGGGAGAACTTCGCAAGACCCAGCCTCGACGACTAGAGCGACCAAGCCGGACCAGAAATCCTGGGACTTCGATGAAAGCGAGCAAGACTTCGGCAAGAAGAGGAACCCGCCAAAGCCCCATGCTAGCCCATGAGACTTCGCCAGTTTCGGGGGCTAGTGTCGTGGGGATGACTTAAGGGCGCACCACGGGCCAGGCAATATGCCGGCTGGCGTCCCAGGAGTCCCCACGGCTTCAACACGAGAAGACCGGCTCCGCCCGAAGGGCCGGCTGCGCCAGCAGCCGGCTGGCGACTCCACCAAGGAGAACTGGAGCCGGGCGATGAAGACGAAGCTTCCCAACGGTTGTCTGGCCAAAAGTAGGATGGCCCCGACAAGAGCGGCAGGGGCGCGGGACGGGAGTGACGAGCGCCACGACCACGTCCAGCCAATGAGAGAGCGAAGACCCTTTCCCACGATGGAATCCGAGGCAAAAGAGAAGGGATATGGCCTCCAGATGCCAGCCCAGGGGAAAGGCACTTTATAAAGTGCCTTTGCCAGAGCAGGGCCAGAGGATCACGCCAAGGACGCCGCCGCTGAGGAGCCGGCAGCCGGCCGAATCGCTACCTAAACCTGTAACTAGGCCCCCGCCTATATAAGGGGGCCTGGACCCTTAGCATAGGGGGGGTCCGATCTTCTTCTTCCTCCTCTAGCCCGAACAGCTCGAGGGGCACTATAATCGTTACTATCCAATCAATACGAAGCAGGCAGGAAGTAGGGGTTTACCTCCATCCGGGAGGGCCCTGAACCTGGGTAAACCGAGGTGTCTCTGTTGGCACGATCCCGAGCCGGACCCATCGTCACCATCGTCGAGCCCCTCCGATAAGCCTCCCCATGGCAACTGTCTCTAAATTCCCATGACACGCCTCCTACATGTGAGGGCGCCTCGGTCCACCTCTGACGATGCCCCTTCGCCTATAAAGACCCCCCGACGGGAAAAACCTAAGTACCCGATCAATTTTCTAGAAACACATCGCGATCCGCCGCCGTCGTCGACCCGAGATCGGGAGGGTCCATAAGCTCTTCCTGGCACCCTGCCGGAGAGGGGAATCGCCACCAGAGGTCTTCTTCATCACCATGCTTGCTTCCGGAGCGATGAGTGAGTAGTCTACCTTGGACTATGGGTCCATAGCAATAGCTAGATGGTTGTCTCCTCCACCATGTGCTTCATGTTTAGATCTCATGAGCTGCCCTACATGATTGAGATCACCGTTATGTAATTCTACATGTTTGGTTTGTTGGGATCCGATGAATATTGGTGTTATGATTGAGTTGCTATACTGAAATATATCTTATGTTATCTCTATGTTGTTTATGATCTTGCATGCTCTCCGTTGTTAGTAGCTATCTTGGCCGAGTAGTTGCTAGTGACTCCAAGAGGGGGTATTTATGCTCGATAGTGGGTTCATGCCTCTATTTAACCTGGGGGAGTGACAGAAACCTCTAAGGTTGTAGATTTGTTGTTGCTACTAGGGAGAAAACAACATTCATATGCTCAAGGGCATATGCTTTGTTTACATTACACACTTTGCTTAATGCAATTATCTGTTGTTCGCAACTTAATACTCATGGGGTGTTCGGATGATATCCCCGTGAGTGGATTATTAGTCATAGATGCAGTTGGATGGCGGTCTATGTATTTTGTTGTAATGCCCAGAGTAAATCGCATAGTGATCTTCTTGACATATCACGTTTATCTTTATTCTATCAATTGCCCAACTGTAATTTGTTTACCCAGCATGTGTTATTTATCTTATGGAGAGACACCACTAGTGAACTGTGGATCCCGGTCCTATTTCCATCATATTGCTATCACCTGTTTACTTTACTCGCACTGTTTACTTTACTCGCATACTATTATCATTTTCCACTCGATATGCTCATAACCTTTGTTTCAAGCAAACCGGTGAGATTGACAACCTCATCGTAAGTTGGGAACAAAGTACTTGGTTGTGTGTGTGTAGGTTCCGCGTTGCTACTGGCTGAAGATGAGTCAACAAGTGTCGTAAACGGCGCCCTTGTTGGAGTGCTATTAAGCCAGTCTGCATCACCTTCAGTCGTTTTTCTCTCCTCTCGAAGAACGATAAACCTTGGTTTCTTAACTGAGGGAAAATCTGCTACTATATTCATCACACCTTCCTCTTGGGGTTCTCAATGGGCTGGTCATTTACCACGCATCATGCGTCCACCAGGATTTTTCTTCGCATCGTAGACACAGATACATACCAGCAGAGTGCATCCATGTGCGTATACCGGGCCACACAGGACGGATCCTGGGGTCTTACCTTCGTGATATATTTTAATCATGGCATTCGAGTTTTGTCGCGATGATGCAACTCGAGAATCATATGTTGCAGCCTTGTTTGACTGTTCTAGTGTATAAAATATTCGGGTTATTTATCCTAAACCGATAAAAAACTTCCCTCCCGATGGGAGTAATGATGCTTCCTGAATTTTCTTTTGCCTTCTTTGCTCCAGTATGCATGAATAAATATCATCGGGTGCGCGCCCAGCGCTCCCGATGGGAGTAGCCCCCGAGGCTATAGCCGAATTTTGTCGGGTATAGGCTCAAGAAAAATAGATAGACCTGTTCCGTATATTTCTTCTCGCGACATTTGTCGACTTTATTTACTTTTTAAATTGTTCTCTCCTTCTTATGACGCAAGCCCCAGAGTCAAGGACGCGGCGAACTTGTGTTTTTTTATGGATATGTTCTTATCCCCTGTCCTTTCTTCTCTCCTTTTTTTTGTATGCCTCTTTTTCCTTGATACGTTGACCTTTCCTTTATCGTCTGCATTAGGCAGGATATAAGAGCCTGTAACAATATGTTGGACCATACTTTCGTAGAGGCCCATTAGTGCGTGCTTATGAATAAAACATGCCTGATGAGGGTAAAAAAACCCTAATCCAGTTACTAGCTTCTTCTTCTGCTGCATCATCTTCTTCCTCTTGAACTCATCTAGGGTTTCTTCTTTTCCACCACCTGTCTCCATGGCCGATGCGGGTGAATCACGCCTAAACATCGGTGCCCCAATGGAGAAACGGGGTCGCGGCCGCCCGCGCGGCAGCAAGAACAAGGCTTCAGTTGGCGCTGCGCTGGCTTCATCGTCTGCTCCAGTGAAGCGGCGCCCCGGCCGTCCGGCTGGGAGCAAAAATAAGCCCAAGGTGGCTCCTGCTTCACCAGGTCCAAGTGCCCCATCTGCTAATGCTTCTTCTCCCAGGATCTATTCCTTTTTCTGCATCGCTGGCGTACAGTGCCGTGAGATTCAGCGCTTACCGCTGAAATTCACCCAGTTCATGAACGGGCGAGATCTGTGAGAAGCGATTCTTCATGAGCACTCCGGGGGAGGAACTCCCTATAAAGTGGAGGTTTGGTACGATGGCGCCGGTGAGCAATACTTCAAGGGCGGTTGGTCGCAGTTTGCGGAGTATCACGACCTCCATCAAGGCTTTTTCATGACCTTTGACTTCCACATTAGCACGTCGAAGTTCGACGTGAGAATCTACGACGGCACCCGGTGCTAGAAGGAGTATGAAGCCGAAGTGCACTTTCATTAGTTTTTCTTTCTATGTAATCCTTTTGTTCGAGTTGTTCTTCCTTGTGCTATCCATAGGAAGAAGTCTTGTTTATGTACTTGTTCTCGTGATATTTAATAGACCAAGGGAAAAAATCATAGTTCCAAGGTGTTTTATTTAATATATTATCGGGTTCTTCTGAACCGGCGTGTGTTTCTGCCAAATGTTGGGTTGTGAACAACCTTGCAGTATTTCAAAGATAATAATCATTGTACTCGATAATAACTTTTTGTTCTTTATTTCATACGACTCGAGGGTCCGAGCCCCCGAGTGGAAAAAATAAAATATTTACACATATTATCGAGTTGACCCAAGGAACCCGACCTATGGCCTCATGTTCTGGGTTCAGAAGATTAGAACTCGAAGAAATCCTTCATCACCTTATGTCGCCTTATGCGTAGAACCATCGTAGTTGCTCTGCATTCCACGGGTTACTCTCGTTTTGCCCCATTTTCTTGTCTTGTAGTCGATAAGCTCCTCCAGGTATTACTTCTGTCACGATGTAAGGTCCCACCCATGGGGACTCGAGTTTTCCATGGCATCCTGCTTGAGTCATAGAACTAGATCTCCTACCACGAAAGATCGTGGACGAACTCGACTGCTATGGTAATTTCGCAGATTTTGCTGATACTGGGTAGCTCTGGTGAGCGCTACATCTCTTGCTTTATCAAGTGCATCAACATCATCCTGAAGTGCTTCTGTGGAAGTTGCTTCATCATATGCTGCGATTCTTGGAGCTTCATGAGTTATTTCAAATGGAAGCACAGCTTCTGCACCGTGGACCAGGAAAAAAGGTGTTTCTTGAGTAGCTGTGTTGGGTGTAGTTCGTATACTCCAGAGCACGGAGGGTAACTCATCTACCCAAGCGTGCTTGGCTTTCTCAAGGGGTGCCAACAGCCGTTTCTTTATCCCGTTGCATATTAGGCCATTGGCTTTTTCAACTTGCCCGTTTATCTTTGGATGCGCTACAGATGCAAATTTCAACTTGATTCCTAATCCTTCGCAATAGTCCTTGGACTCCTTTGATGTGAAATTTGTGCCATTGTCTGTGATTATGCTGTGTGGTACGCCGAAGCGAAAGACTATGGACTTGATGAAATTTATTGCGGCTTTAGAATCTTGGGTTGTTACTGGGGCTGCTTCTACCCACTTAGTGAATTTGTTGACTGCCACCAGCATATAAACGTGCTCTCCTAGCCAAGACTTGTGCAGTTTTCCTACCATGTCGAGACCCCATTGCGCAAAGGGCCAGGATAATGGTATTGGTTGTAATTCTGCTGCTGGCGCGTGTGGCCGAGATGCAAATCTTTGACATGCTTCACACTTTTGAACTATGTTTTTGGCGTCCTCGATGGCTGTTAACCAATAGAATCATGCCTGAAAGACTTTTGTCGCGATAGCTCTGCTACTCGCGTGATGTCCACATACTCCTACATGAATATCCTTTAAGATTTCTTGCCCTTCTTGAGGAGTGATGCATCGTTGCAAGACGCCTGATATACTTTTCTTATATACTTTCCCTTGTAACACGATGAAAGCCTTGGATCGTCGTATTATCCTTTTTGCTTCTACCGTGTCTTCGGGTAGCGTTTTGTTTATCATGTACGCCAGATATGGCTGCATCCAAGTTTCTTCTATCATCATAACTTCTTCTGTTTCTGCTATACTTGCTTTTCCAGCCCCCCGAGCCTGCTGCTTGGTGCTGATCTTGTTCTTCTGTAGTCGAAGTTTTGCTGCTCTTTATTGATCTTTCTATGATTTCCTCCCAAAAGACTCCTTGCGGTACGGGCAAGCATTGGGACCCGATGTTTGCTAAATTGTCGGCCTCCTCGTTACTGGCCCTACTGACGTGCGAAACTTCGCATCCATCGAATGTTCCTTAGAGATAGCAGTAAAAATTTATGTACGCTGTCATGTTGTCACTGATGGCGTCACATTTGCTCATTACTTGTTGGACGACGAGATTCGAGTCTCCAAATATTTTCAGTCGAGTTGCTCCGCAGGCTTTTGCCATTTTTATTCCGTGGAGCAACGCCTCATATTCGACTTCATTGTTGGAAGCTTGGGGAAAACTCATCCTTAGCACATACATCAATTTATTGCCTTGTGGTGATATCAGAACTACTCCTGCTCCGGCAACCGTCGAACTACATTGTCCACACACTCGATAAATCTGGCGGACCTGCACTTTGTAACTCCAACCACTCTACTGTGAAGTCTGGTAGGATTTGTGATTTGATCGCCTTTCGTTTTTCATACGTGATGTCCAGGGATGATAGCTCAATTCCCCATAAGGAGACACGTCCTGTTGCTGAAGGGTTATTCAATATATTCGATAGTGGAGCTTCGTTAACCACTATTATTGGGTGCACGGCAAAATACTGTCGTAGCTTCTGTGATGTTGTGAAAACACTGTATGCGAGTTTTTGATAATGCGGGTACCTTTGCTTTGTCGGAGAGAGTACTTCGCTGATAAAATATACTGGCCTTTGCACGCCGTGAGCTTTTCCTTCTTCACTTCTTTCGACTACCAATACTGTGCTCACCACTTGATGTGTTGCTGCGATGTACAGTAGTAGTGGTTCTTTTTCCTTTGGTGCGACCAACACCGGAGGGGTGGAAAGCACTTTTTTCAACTGCGCGAAGGCTACGTCCGCCTCTTCTGTCCACTCGAATTTATCATCTGATTTTTTCATGAGCGCATAGAAAGGTAGTGCTTTCTCTTCCAATCGAGCCACAAATCGACTTAGCGCCGCGACGCGCCCTGCGAGCTTCTGTACGTCATGTAGCTTTGTTGGTTTTCCCATTGTTAATATTGCTTAGATCTTTTCTGGGTTTGCCTCTATTCCTCTTGCTGATACTAGGAACCCCAAGAGTTGCCTTGCTGATACACCAAAAGAGCATTTTGTCGGGTTGAGCTTGAGCTTGTACCTGTTCAGGTTGTTGAAAGTTTCCGCCAGGTCGCTGATCAGAGAATCTTCTTTCCTCGTGGTGATGACCACGTCATCGATGTAGACTTGGATATTGCGTCCTATTTGACTTCCGAGGCAATTTTGCATCATCCGGTGGTAGGTTGCCCCTGCGTTTTTTAGGCCGAAAGGCATGACTTGATAACAGAACACGCCGTATGGTGTGATAAAAGCTGTTTTTTCTTTGTCTTCCTTTTTTAATTTGATCTGATTATAACCAGAATATGCATCTAGGAAGGAAAGCCTTGCGCACCCCGCTGTTGAGTCAATTATTTGATCAATGCGAGGTAGAGGGAAGGGATCCTTTGGACAGTGCTTGTTGAGAGATGTGTAGTCGACACATACTCTTTGTACGTCTGTATTTTTCTTGGGGACTATAACTGGATTAGATACCCAAGTCGACGTTTTGATTTCTCGGATGAACCATGCGTTTTCTAGCCTATGTAGTTCTCATGATATTGCTTTCCTCTTGGGTTCATCAAATCGTCGTAGTGGTTGCTTGACTGGCTTTGCTTTAGGATCCACGTTTAGTGCATGCTCGACGAGTTCCCTGGGAACACCTGGCATATCTGAAGGACACCAGGCGAAGATTTCCCAGCGCTCACGGAGGAACTCGATGAGCGCGCTTTCCTATGCGGGGTCCAGGTTTACTGCTATGGAAGTTGTCTTGTTTGGGTCCGTGGGGTGGACCTGTATTTTCTTCGAGTCTTGAGTTGCATCGAAAGCCTGATCTGGCAGTGATCGCCCGACGTCGGGTAGCACATTGTGGTCGGTTTCGCCTTTTAGCCTTGCGTACTCTACTGTCATGTGATACGTCTCAAACGTATCTATAATTTTTGATGCTCCATGCTTGTTTTTACACCATTTGCCTTGTGTTTCATTACACTTCGTGGCGTTTTTATGCGATTTCCGGAACTAACCTATTGACAAGATGCCACAGTGCCAGTTCCCTGTTTTCTGCTGTTTTTGTGTTTCAGAAATGCTACACAGGAAATATTCTCGGAATTGGACGAAACAAGTTCCAGAACTCCTATTTTTCCCGGACGAAGGACGAGGACCGAAAGAGAGCCGGAGGGGGGGGCCAGGGGCCAGCCTCACACCAGGGCGGCGTGGCCTAGCCCCTGGCCGCGCCCCCTATGTGTGAGGAGACCCTGGCTGCCCGCTGATGATGCCCCTTCGCCTATATAAAGCCTCGGGACGGAAAACCCTAAAGGAGTCGGCAAAATTTCCAGAACAGTTCCGCAGCTCCGCCACCGCCGTCGACGAATTTCAGGGGACAGAAGTCTCTGTTCCGGCACCCTGCCGGGACGGGAAAGTGCCCCCGGAGCCATCTTCATCGGTCTCCATCGCCGTCTCCGCCGTCTCCATCGACCTCACCGCCATCTCCATCAACCTTGCTGTCTCCTATGATGAGGAGGGAGTAGTTCATCCCCGGGGCCGAGGGCTCTACCGGTAGCTATGTGGTTCTCCTCTCTCTCCCATGATGTGATCTTTATGTGATCGTGAGCTTTGTATCATGTTGAATAAGTAGATGTTACTCTTCTTCATTATGTGTACTCTAGTGTGTTATTAAAGTAATCTATTCCTCCTGCCATGGTGTAACGGTGACAGTGCGTGCATCATGGTGGTACTTGGTCTAGGCTACGATTGTGATCTCTTATGGATTATGAGAATAATTATCACTATGATAGTATTGAAGTGATCTATTCCTCCTTTCATGGTGTAATGTTGACAGTGTGTGCACCGTGTTAGTACTTGGTCTAAGTTGCAATAATATTTATCTTGAGTTGTGATTTGATTTGGATATCTCTATGAGTGGTGTTTGTCAAGTACTTGATGAACTTTAAGGGGTGCTTCCGTAGCCACTATGCAATGATTATTGTTATTCAATAGGAGAGTAATTTAGAGTACCATAGTGAAGAGAAGTTATTTAATTGTTCAATTATGTTATATTTGTTGGGAGTGTGTCCACTAGTGAAAGTATGATCCCTAGGCCTTGTTTCCAAGCTTTGCACACCATTTACTTGCTATTTTGTTACTTGTTTGCTTGCTGCCATTTTTATTCCAGATTGCATTTACTACTTATAATCATCTATACCACTTGTATTTCACTATCTCTTCGCCGAACTAGTGCACCTATATATCTGACAAGTGTATTGGGTGTGTTGGGGACACAAGAGACTTTCTGTATCGTAATTACAGGGTTGCTTGAGAGGGATAGCTTTGACCTCTTCCTCCCTAAGTTCGATAAACCTTGGGTGATCCACTTAAGGGAAATTTGCTGCTGTTCTACAAACCTCTGCACTTGGAGGCCCAACACTGTCTACAAGAACAGACGCGTGCGTAGACATCAAGCTCTTTTCTGGCGCCGTTGCCGGGGAGGTAAGGTAAAAGGTACTCGCATCCTCCTGTGTGAGTGTTCGGAGTTATTTCCTTTAGATTCTGCAATTACATCTTTTTGTTTCTTGTTTTTATTTTCACTAGTTAGGCTTAATGGAAAACAAAGAGTTCTTTAGTCTTTTTCCTGAGTTTAGATACGAAGTGTTTGAAGAGAAAATTGAAAAACCTTTGGAGCTTAATTTGCATACTAATAGTGTTGTTAGTACGAATGCTTTGAACACCGTTATTGCTAATGCTATGGAAAAGTCTAAGCTTGGGGAAGCTGGTTTTGTTAAGCATGATATTTTTAGTTCCCCAGCTTTAGTGGAGAAAATTTGCTCTGATGATATTTTATCTCCCATATGTGATAATTCTAATCTTGATGATGTTCCTATGCCTGTTACCTATGTTAGTGATCATGATTAGGAAAAGCACTCTACTTTTGATATTGAAAATCCTTTTGGTACCGATTCTAAGGTTAATAATTGTTGTACCATTAGTACTATCCATGTTCCTTCTTATGATGATATGTTTGAAGAATATGCTTTGCGAAATAGCTGTTCTCTAGCTTGTGATGATACTAAAACTCTAGTTTATGATGGTTATGATGATGGGTATAATATTTTCAGTTCACCTACTTTTGAGGAGAAAATTAGTTATGATTACAATATGCCTCCTATTTTTGATGATTATGGTGATGAGAATAATTATTCTGTTGAATCTGCTCCTACTACTATTGTTCATGTGGGGAGTATTAATTCTTTTATGCATTTGGCTCATGATAGGGATGTTTTATGTGATAGTTATATTATTAATTCTATTCATGATGCTACTGAAAGTTATTATGAGAGAGGGAAACATGGTTTGATGGATCTCAACAATATTGAGTTTCCCCTCTTTATGTTGCAATTCTTGAAGTTATACTTGTTTTGCCTTCCTATGCTTTTTTGCTTTGCGCTTTCATGACTTGTCTCTTTACAAGACTATTTTTCATAGGAAGTGGTTTAGATTTAAATGTCTTTCACATTTGCTTTTTGATGCTCTCTATTGCTTTAAGTTCCTATATGGCGCCCACATGAGCATCTTTGCAAATTACTGCGCCTAGCTCAAAGGCGTTAAAGAAAAGCACTCTTGGGAAATAACCCATTGTTTTATTTTCAGTACTGTTTCTTTTATTTGAGTCTTGGAAGTTATTACTACTGTAATAACCGCTCCTTATCCTTTTTATTTCGTTGTTGTGCCAAGAGAAGCCTCTAATTTGAGTGAGGTAAGATTTGGGGATGTTGCTGTCCTGAAACTATTTTCGGTGCTGCACCGTAAAAATTCGTGAAAATTCTCTGTATATATTTTGGACCTGAGATTTCTTTTGCATATGTCCCAGGTTATATCCAAACTTTCATTAGTTGAATACTTTTTGATTTGAGCAACAGAAAACCCTCTAAAAATTCGACCTTTGTCAGCTGTTCTGTTTTGACAGATTTCTGCCAATATTTGTGTTTGCCGCTTTATCGCTTTCTTTTTGAGTTCTTTTGATCACGGAACTTTTGGGGAAGTTGATACAGTAGTATATACTTAATATGTGGTGGTTTTGAGTTGAAACCTGAAGCAAAAAGGGTTGATTCTATGTTATGCTTACACTAATGTTGCTAATAGATTTGTGTTTAGTTTTGTATGAAGGAAGTTTTCAAGTGTAGGGATTGGAGAATGATGAGATGAGATGAAGAATGGACAAAATCTCAAGCTTGGGGATGCCCATGCATCACCCCAAGAAATACACAAGAAGTACAAGCGTCAAAGCTTGGGGATGCCCCGAGGCACCCCTTTTTCATCGGTAAAAATCAGGTCACCTTTCAAGACACTATATTTTTATTGCTTCATGCACTATACGTTTTTCTTGGAGCGTCAGTTGTTTTTGTTTTCAGTTTTCTTTTGCTTTGTTTGCTGCAATAAATATTTGGATCACATCATGTATTTGGAGAGAGACATACTCCGTTTTTCATTTGCCAAGAACACTCTGTTTTTCACTCTTATCGTTTCAACGAGTGTTCTCTTTTTCTGCTACTACGTTTAGCTTGCATTTTTCGCCTTGATTTTTGTTCAGATCTTGTTTTATCTTTGCATGAAGGTGTATTTTTTCCTCTGATCAATATTGGTTTTTATCAAAAGAGGTGTTTATAAAAAGTTTGAATGGTGTTGGAAAAGAGAAAAAGCTTTATGCAAAAAAAGTGGTACAAGAAGGAGCTTGTGTACACTGCGGCCTAGGCTTTTGCATGTCGTGCTTGATGTATTTTTGATAGTATGCTTAGTGGTTTTGTTGTAGCATGACTTGTCTCAAATAACTGAGATTGCTTAATGGGCCTTTGAAAGAATCATGCGTTGTTTTTATTGTTTGGAAGCATTATTTTGGTTTTCTCCTTGATGCTTTATTTGGGTTGACTTGGCGCATGCTCACACATGTTAGACTCTCACAAAGTCGCCAATAGCCTCTATGATCATTTAGTTTTTGACTTTTGATGCCATCTTATGATTCTTTTAATGTCGCTTTGCATGATTATGACCGTTATTGCTCTCTTAGTTGGTCGCTCCCAGTCTTTTGCTAGCCCTCGCCATGTACTGAGTATGAGCTCTACTCGTGCATCCAACTCCTAAAAACCAAGTTTGCCAAAGTATCCACCATACATACCTATTAGCAATTTGCTATTCCAAGTAAATTTGACTTGCTTTTATCTACTCTTCAAATTAAACTCTTACCAGTGTTATGCGAAAATTGGTCAGTAAAGCTCTCACGAACCGGAAGGCACACTTTACTTTTTCTCGTTCTTAAAAATTTGACATTGTGGTCTCTTATGTTGAGTTGTTATGCTTGCAAGTTGTAAGTTGGAGACTAGCCCAGCCATGCTGTCATGGGCAAGCTTTCAACATTGCACTTCTTATTTGAGTTGATATCGTGATCTTTTGTTTATGGATACTCACGGTGTGAAATGAATTGGGAATCTTGCGGGGATCATGGAGTTTGTATATGTGTTAAGGAAATGCCTGGGCCGCCAATCTAAGCCATGCATAATTCATGGTGGAAATTTGTAGCATACCCATAGTGGACATTCGACGACGCATCTCAAAATAAAAAGCTAAACAAATGGTAAATAAAAGAGATGTCGAGGTGTTGATTGTCTGCTTGTCCTGACATTTTGATGTGGGCTTGTTCCATGTCATCGGGCACGGAGGTACCCCGTTGGCGGTTCTTGATGATACGTATATACTTACAATGACAAGAGCCTTGCTTGGGACTCTAAGTAAAGTAGCATGAGGTTTGGGTACTTGTATTCACGGGACACGAGGTTTTCAACTTATGATTTGTCAAGCATATGCATCATAATTGTTCTCGCATTAACTTTAACCATTCAAGATGCTTATGATGGGGCAATGAGAGCTCAAAGCCGGTAAGTACCATAATTTTTGAAGGTTATAAAACTTGCAATCACTGCTTCCCTCAGCGAAGGGCCTTTCTTTTACTTTTATGTTGAGTCACCACCTTCTATCTTTATGCACCATTAAGAGAGCATAGTTGTCATTCTTAGTATAATGTGCATTGTCCCAAAGTTTTCATTGATTGATTCATATTGTTGGTTTCACTTGTTCTCAAATTATTTGTATCTAGTCGCCCTCTTAAACTTGAAGGTGTCCTATGCATTTATGTTTTGCTCTCTATGAAGAACAAGCTGAAAACCATTTGTATGTTTTTCCTTATGATTTGAACACACGTTTGATTTTCATTGTTTCATTTTCATGATCTTTTGTTTGTGTTCATTTTCATGTTATAACATGGTTGCTAAGTTTCTTCTATCAAGATTATATCTTTCATGCCCATGTTTTAAGTTCTTATGATCTCAGCACTCAACGCTTACATATATGATCAAGATTGTGTAGGTGCATGTCACCTCAAAAATTATTTCTTTTGTTATCACTTACCTACTCGAGGACGAGTAGGAGTTAAGCTTGGGGATGCTGATACGTCTCAAACATATCTATAATTTTTTATGCTTCGTGCTTGTTTTTACACCATTTGCCTTGTGTTTCGTTACACTTTGTGGCGTTTTTATGCGATTTCCGAAACTAACCTATTGACCAGATGCCACAGTGCTAGTTCCGTGTTTTCTGCTGTTTTTGTGTTTCAGAAATGCTACATAGGAAATATTCTCGGAATTGGACGAAACAAGTTCCAGAACTCCTATTTTTCCCGGACAAAGGACGAGGACCGAAAGAGAGCCGGAGGGGGGCCAGGGGCCAGCCTCACACCAGAGCGGCGCGGCCCAGCCCCTGGCCGCGCCCCCTATGTGTGAGGAGACCCTGGCTGCCCCCTGATGACGCCCCTTCGCTTATATAAAGCCTCGGGACGGAAAACCCTAAAGGAGTCGGCGAAATTTCTAGAACAGTTCCGCAGCTCCGTCGCCGCCGTCGACGAATTTCGGGGGACAGAAGTCTCTATTCCGACACCCTGCCGGGACGGGGAAGTGCCCCCGGAGCCATCTCCATCGGTCTCCATCGCCGTCTCCGCCGTCTCCATCGACCTCACCACCATCTCCATCAACCTTGCTGTCTCCTATGATGAGGAGGGAGTAGTTCATCCCCAGGGCTGAGGGCTCTACCGGTAGATATATGGTTCACCTCTCTCTCCCATGATGTGATCTTTATGTGATCGTGAGCTTTGTATCATGTTGAATAAGTAGATGTTACTCTTCTTCATTATGTGTACTCTAGTGTGTTATTAAAGTAATCTATTCCTCCTGCCATGGTGTAACGGTGACAGTGCGTGCATCATGGTGGTACTTGGTCTAGGCTACGATTGTGATCTCTTATGGATTATGAGAATAATTATCACTATGATAGTATTGAAGTGATCTATTCCTCCTTTCATGGTGTAATGTTGACAGTGTGTGCACTGTGTTAATACTTGGTCTAAGTTGCAATAATATTTATCTTGAGTTGTGATTTGATTTGGATATCTCTATGAGTGGTGTTTGTCAAGTACTTGATGAACTTTAAGGGGTGCTTCCGTAGCCACTACGCAATGATTAGTGTTATTCAATAGGAGAGTAATTCAGAGTACCATAGTGAAGAGAAGTTATTTATTTGTTCAATTATGTTATATTTATTGGGAGTGTGTCCACTAGTGAAAGTATGATCCCTAGGCCTTGTTTCCAAGCTTTGCACACCGTTTACTTGCTGTTTTGTTACTTGTTTGCTTGCTGCCATTTTTATTCCAGATTGCATTTACTACTTATAATCATCTATACCACTTGTATTTCACTATCTCTTCGCCGAACTAGTGCACCTATACATCTGACAAGTGTATTGGGTGTGTTGGGGATACAAGAGACTTTTTGTATCGTAATTACAGGGTTGCTTGAGAGGGATAGCTTTGACCTCTTCCTCCCTGAGTTCGATAAACCTTGGGTGATCCACTTAAGGGAAATTTGCTGCTGTTCTACAAACCTCTGCAATTGGAGGCCCAACACTGTCTACAAGAACAGACGCGTGCGTAGACATCATCATGCCGAAAGTTTGTGCCAACCTATTAAATTCTTTGTCACAGGTGTTGGATTCTTCAAAGCTGCACTGTACCGTGATTGTTTCTTTGGGTCCTGGGATCTTGAGTGTGAGATACGCGTAGTGAGGTACTGCCATAAATTTTGCAAATGCTGGGCGCCCCAGGATTGCATGATATTGTGAAGGCCAGTCCATGACTTCAAACTCCAGCTTCTCTCTGCGATAGTTGCTGCTGTTACCGAAGCAGACGTCGAGTTCTATTTTCCCCCAAAGGATAATTTGCGGCTCCTGGTACTATTCCATGGAAAGAGCAATCTGTTGGCTTTAAATTTTCCAGTGATATGCACATTTCCTTCAACGTTCTTGCGTATATTAGGTTTATGCCGCTTCCTGCATCCATGAATACTCTCCCGACATCGTATCCTCCTATTTGTGCTTTCAGCACCATTGGTGAGTGACCCGGTCTGGGCACTTTCCTCGGGTGGTCTGCTCTGCTAAATCTAACTGGTTGATCGGACCACTTTAGATACTCCATAGTAGCTGGTGGCGATGATATTGCCAGGTTGACCTGTCTTGATATGGTCTTCCTCTCTTTCTTCGACTTTGGCACTGGTTGGATCATTGCTGATATATATACTTTTGACTCCAGCTGTTTTGCGAGTCATTGCATTTGATATCCTTGACTTATGCTTTTTCCTCCCTGTCGTGCTCCTTGGCTTGAATCCATGGCATTTTGCAACCTTAGGAAGGTTCTGCAATCCTTCATCTGGTGGTTGGAAACACTTTTCCCATCTAGGTAAGCATAATGGATGCGACAAGGACCATATAGCATATCTTCTGTCGAAGGACCCGAGTACCTTGGCTTCTCCTTTCCCCTGCCGTCTCTCGTTGGAAATTCGATGTTTTCATAGCCTTCTTCATTCCTTCCGTCATATCCTGCGGCTATCTGATTTTGCCTTCCGTGGTTGTCGCCATTACGGTATCTTCGCCTTTGCCTGCTTGTTTTGTCAACTTCTGGTGAACGCCCCCTTTTGTTGTTATACGCGTCTTCCCCATCGGCGAATCTGTTGGCTGCTTCCATCAGCTCAGACACTGTTCTTGGCCTTGTTCTTCCTATCTCTTCTACTAGGTCCGAACGATGAAGGCCGCCCGAAAAAGCCTCTATCGCTCTTTCGTCGGAGACGTCTTCTGCTGAGTTTTTGATTACACTCCAGCGTTGTATATAGGAGCGTAGGGTTTCGCCTTTCTACTGCACGCACGACTTGACTTCTTCCAGCGACGTTGGGCGCTTATACGTTGAGCGAAAATTTCTCACGAATTAGTTGTCTAACTCTCCCCAACTTCTGATGGAATCATTGGGTAGGGTGTTTAACCAGGACCGTGCTGCGCCGGTGAGGTGTAACTGTAGACTTTGCATGGTTGTTGCTCTTGTTCCCCCTAGTATCTGTACTGCTTGCAGGTAATCTGACAACCATAGAGTTGGCTCTTGCGACCCATCATACTTTTCTTGGTCATGTGGCAACTTGAAACCTTTGGGTACCCGCGTTTTGCAAACCCTGCGGGTAAAGCATAGCGCGCCCATCTCCTTTTCATCGTCTTCATAGTTTTCCTCTCTCCACGCATAGCGTGAGTTGTTTACTCGTGCTTGTGCTATTATGTTTCTTGCGTCCTCCTTCCTTTTTTGTTGCCTCTCATCTTCTGATGAATCACTGGAGTTGTTTCACGAGGGCTTGCGCTTGAACTCTTCTTTTCGCCTTTCCTTTCGATATGTTGCCTTTTCTTCTGGAAGATTTCCCATCAACCTATTTTCTACTAGCCCGAGGCTTCGTATTGTGGCCTGATGCATGTGCTCCCGTGCATCTCTAGGCTCTGGTTGTGTGGTTAGTAGGTACGCATGTGCTGCTACCAACGCTGCCTCTGGTGTCTCTTGAATGAAATCTTCTTCCTCTTCTGACTGCTATGCGCTCTGACTTTTCGCATAGCTCTCTTCTCTTACCTGTGCTGTTGTCCTCCTGTTATGTTTTGGGTCTCTGTGTCTTTCCATGCTGCTTTCTGATGCATCGTTGTACTCATCCCAGTGTCCTCCACTTGACGTACTGTCGTCACCTCGGCTTCTCATGAACATGTCTCTTTCCTCCCTTAGCTTCTTTTTGTGCTGGTGCAGTGCGTACTGGTACCCTATCAGAACTTCTCTCCTTGAATTTGCGGGTACCTCTGTGCCGTGATTGATAGCTGACATGATGATTCTCCACTCTCCGGTTGAAACGTGAATTTTCTCCTTTTCCTTTTTGCTGGTATTCCTCGATTTATCGACTTGCAAGTTGACTTCTTTGTTGCCTTCATGATTTTCCTCTTCTGCTGCTTCAGTGATAAAGACACATAACTGATGTACGCTTCTGGAGACGCCATTATTTTCAATGGTGAGATCCCTTGAGCTGTCGTGAGTTTTGGCCACTGCTTCTTCTATGTCGGGCTTTCCCCGAGTTTCGTCAAATTCCTCGAGTGTTTCTACCACACCTTCTGTTGCTGCCAGACTGACCGGCGAGTATACCTCGCTGGAAGAGCCCATGGATGATCCAGACGCTGTGATTCTCTCGGTTTTGCTTGCCGATGGACCTGATTTCGTCGGATCCGAAAGGCGAGTTGAACCCGAAGGTCCGATGTAGAAGCTTAAGCTTCCGAACGTCAGCTTGATACGTCTCCAACGTATCCATAATTTTTGATGCTCCATGCTTGTTTTTACACCATTTGTTTAGTGTTTCGTTACACTTCGTGGCATTTTTATGCATTTTCCAGAACTAACCTATTAACGAGATGCCACAGTGCCAGTTCCCTGTTTTCTGTTGTTTTTGTGTTTCAGAAATGTTACACAGGAAATATTCTCGGAATTGGACAAAACAAAAGCCAGACGTCCAAATATTTCACGGAGCTTCCAGAAGACCGAAGAGGAGACGGAGCCGAGCCAGAGGGCGGCCACACCATAGGGCGGCGCGGCCTAGGGCTGGCCCGCGCCCCCTGGTGGTGTGGGCCCCCTAGTCCACCTCTGACGCTGCCCCTTCGCCTATAAAGACCCCCCGACGGGAAAAACCTTAATACCCGATCACTTTTCCAGAACACATCGCGATCCACCGCCGCCATCGACCCGAAGATCGGGAGGGTCTAGAAGCTCTTCTCGGTACCCTGCCGGAGAGGGGAATCGCCACTGGAGGTCTTCTTCATCGCCATGCTTGCCTCTGACGCGATGAGTGAGTAGTCTACCTTGGACTATGGGTCCATAGCAGTAGCTAGATGGTTGTCTTCTCCACCATGTGCTTCATGTTTAGATCTCGTGAGCTGCTTTACATGATCGAGATCACCGTTATGTAATTCTACATGTTGTGTTTGTTGGGATCCAATGAATATTGGTGTTATGATTGAGTTGATGTACTGAATTTTATCTTATGTTATCTCTATGTTGTTTATGATCTTGCATGCTCTCCGTTGTTAGTAGCTATCTTGGCCGAGTAGTTGCTAGTGACTCCAAGAGGGGGTATTTATGCTCGATAGTGGGTTCATGCCTCTATTTAATCTGGGGGAGTGACAGAAACCTCTAAGGTTGTAGATGTGCTGTTGCTACTAGGGGGAAAACACCATTCATATCCTCAAGGGCATATGCTTTGTTTACATTACACACTTTGCTTAATGCAGTTATCTGTTGTTTGCAACTTAATACTTGTGGAGTTCTCGGATTGATTCGCCACAAGTGGATTATTAGTCATAGATGCAGTTAGATGGCGGTCTATGTATCTTGTTGTAATGCCCAGAGTAAATCTCATAGTGATCCTCTCGACATGCACGTTATCTTTATTCTATCAATTGCCCAACTGTAATTTGTTTACCCAGCATGCATTATTTTATCTTATGGAGAGACACCACTAGTGAACTGTGGACCCCGGTCCTATTTCCTTTATATTGCTATCACCTGTTTACTTTACTCGCACTGTTTACTTTACTCGCATATTACTATTGCTTTCCACTCGATACGCTCATACCCTTTGTTTCAAGCAAACCGGTGAGATTGACAACCTCATCGTAAGTTGGGAACAAAATATTTGGTTGTGTTGTGTGCAGGTTCCACGTTGCCGCTTGCAAAGCAAAGTTTGGACGAGGCGCCCTATAAATTCTCTGAAGCTGTCGCAAAGCTAGCGGGCTTCACCTTCAGTCGTATTAAACCTCCTACTGGATTGATAACCTTGGTTTCATAACTGAGGGAAAACTTGCTGCTATATTCATCAAACCTTCTCTTGGGGTTTCCAACTGGCCGGTCATTTACTACATATTCCCACGTCAACTTGGCACAGAAGTTTTCTGTCACCGTTGTTGTGTATTTAAGAAGAAGCTTTCACACCATCATCACCGCGCCATCAACAAGTTTTCTGGCGTCATTGCCGGGGAACAAAGAAGAATAAGAAGAAGAAGAAGCTCCCACGTCAACTAAGCGCCAGCAAAACATCAACAAGTTTTCTGGCGCCGTTGCCGGGGAGGAAAGAAGACTTCTGCAAGGGGAGTTTTGCACGCACATCCTTTACTTTGTTTTAAGTTTTGCTTTTACTTTATTTTTACTTGCATCATTTTATCAAAAACCCAAAAAAAAATTAGTATCCTTTGTAGTTGTTTTTACTTGTCTGCTTTTAGTTTGCTAGATTGGCTACTCCTGAAGACACCAAGTTGTGTGATTTTACTAGCACTAATAATAGTGATTTTATCTGCACTCCTATTGCGCCACCTGCTCCTGCTGCAAATTTTTATGAGATTAAGCCTGCTTTGTTGAACCTTGTTATGAAAGAACAATTTTCTGGTGCTAGTACTGATGATGTTGCAGCTCACCTCAACAATTTTGTTGAGTTATGTGAGATGCAGAAATATAAGGATGTAGAAAGTGATATTATTAAGCTTAAGTTGTTTCCTTTTCCTTTGAGAGGAAAAGCTAAGGATTGGTTGCTGTCTTTGCCTAAAAATAGTATTGATTCATGGGCTAAGTGTAAGGATGCTTTTATTGGTAGATATTATCCTCCTGCTAAGATTATAGCTTTGCGTAGCAATATTATGAAGTTTAGTCAGTTTGATAATGAACATGTTGCTCAAGCTTGGGAAAGAATGAAATCTATGATAAAGAATTGTCCCACTCATGGACTGACTACTTCGATGATTGTTCAAACTTTTTATGCATGACTGAAATTTCTTCAAGGAACCTACTTGATTCAGCTGCTGGAGGCACTTTTATGTCCCTTACCTTGGGCGCCGCAACAAAGCTTCTCGACAATATGATGGTAAATTACTCTGAATGGCACACCGAGAGAGCTCCATAAGGTAAGAAGGTAAATTCTGTTGAGGAAACCTCTTCCTTAAGTAATAAGATTGATGCTATAATACTTATGCTTTCTAATGATAGGACTCATGTTGATCCTAATAATGTTCCTTTAGCCTCTTTGGTTGCTCAAGAAGAGCATGTTGATGTAAACTTCATTAGAAATAATAATTTTAACAACAATGCTTATAGGAACAATTTTGCTAGTAACAATTATAGGCCATATCCTTCTACCAATGGTAATGGTTATGGTAACTCTTATGGTAATTCCTCCAACAACACTAGGGGCGCGCCCTCCGAGCTTGAGGTAATGCTCAAGGACTTCATTGGTAAGCAGAATGCTTTTAACAGGTCTGTTGAGGAAAAGTTAGGCAAAATTGATATTCTTGCTTCTAAAGTTGATAGCCTTGCTCATGATGTTGAACTTCTGAAATTAAAAGTGTTGCCTAATGAGGTGAAAGAGAACAATCCTTTTGCTACTGCTAATGCTATCCAAGTTATAATTGATGAAAATGTTAGGATGCTAGCAGAATTGCATGCCAGGTGGGAAAGAGAAGATGAAGATATGTACCATTACTACCTCTAATGATGTTTCTCCTAATGCTAGCAATCCTCTTACTTTGATTGGTGTAGAGAAAACTCCCACTCCTTGTGTTAAAAAGCCTAAAACTGCCAAAACTTTTTCTCAAAAGAGTGCTGAAATTTTTCAGAGTGTGGGAGATGATAGCTCTATTTCCTTTAATGATTTTGATGTTGATGGCTGCAATATATCTGAAGTTATTTTGTTCTTGCAAAAGCTTGCTTTGACTCCCAATGCTAGTTCTTTAAATGTTGCTTTTACTAAACATATTACCAATGCTCTCATGAAAATTAGGGATGAAAAGTTGAAGCAAAAAGCTTCTGTTCCCAAGAAGTTAGAAGATGGTTGGGAACCCATCATTGATATGCATGTTAATGGTTTTGATTGCCATGCTTTATGTGATCTAGGTGCTAGTATTTCTATCATGCCTAGAAAGATTTATGACATGCTTGATTTACCACCGCTTGAAAAGTGTTATTATGATGTTCCTATTGCTGATGTTGCTAAGAAGAAACCTTTGGGAAGAATTAATGATGTTCTTATTATGGTTAACAACAACCTTGTTCCCGTTGATTTTCTTGTCATGGATGTTGAATGCAATGCTTCCTGTCCTATTATTTTGGGAAGACCCTTTCTTCGAACTATAGGTGCCATCATTGATATGAGGGAAGGCACCATCAAATATCAATTCCCACTCAAGAAAGGTATGGAACACTTCCCTAGAAAGAGGAAGAAATTAGTTTTTGACTCTATTCTTAGAGCAAATTATGAGCTCGATGCTTCATCACTTGATATTACTTGATTCGCATTTTCTGCGCCTAGCTCAAAGGCGTTAAAGAAAAGCACTTTTGGGAGATAACCCAATATTTTTACATTCAGTTCTTTTTCTTTTATTTGAGTCTTGAAATTTATTACTACTGTAATGATGTCTCCTTATCATTTTTATTTCATTTTTGTGCCAAGAGAAGCCTCTAATTTGAGTGAGGTAAGATTTGGGGATGTTGCTGTCCTGAAACAGTTTTCGGTGCTGCACCGTAAAAATTCATGAAAATTCTCTGTATATCTTTTGGACCTGCGATTTCTTGTGCATATGCCCCAGGTTATATCCAAACTTTCATTAGTTTAACACTTTTTGATTTGAGCAACAGAAAACCCTCTAAAAATTCAACCTTTGTCAGCTGTTCTATTTTGACCGATTTCTGCCAATATTTGTGTTTGCCGCTTTATCGCTTTCTTTTTGAGTTCTTTTGATCACGGAACTTTTGGGGAAGTTGCTACAGTAGTATATACTTTATATGTGGTGGTTTTGAGTTGAAACCTGAAGCAAAAAGGGTTGATTCAATATTATGCTTACACTAATGTTGCTAATAGATTTGTGTTTAGTTTTGTATGAAGGAAGTTTTCAAGTGTAGGGATTGGAGAATGATGAGATGAGTTGAAGAATAGACAAAAGCTCAAGCTTGGGGATGCCCATGCACCCCAAGAAATATCCAAGAAGTACAAGCATCAAAGCTTGGGGATGCCCCCGAGGCACCCCTTCTTCATCGGCAAAAATCAGGTCACCTTTCAACGCACTATATTTTTATTGCTTCATGCATCATGCATTTTTCTTGGAGCGTCAGTTGTTTTAGTTTTTAGTTTTGTTTAGTTTTATTTGCTGCAATAAATGGTTGGACCCCAACAAATTTCTTTTGGAGAAGTTGCCTTGCTTTTCATTTGCCAAGAACACACCGTTTTTCATTCTTATAATTTCAATGAGTGTTCTCTTTTTCTAGAACTGCGTTTAGCTTTCGATTTTCGCCTTGATTTGTGTTCAGATCTTGTTATATATTTGTATCAAGGTGTATTTTTGCCTCTGGTCCATATTGGTTTCATCAAAAGAGTTGGTTATAAAAAGTTTGAATGGTGTTGGAAAAGAGAAAAAGCTTTATGCAAAAAAGTGGTACAAGAAGGAGCTTGTGTAGACTGCGGCCTAGGCTTTTGCATGTCATGCTTGATGTCTTTTTGATAGCATGCTTAGTGGTTTTGCTGTAGCATGACTTGTCTCAAATAACTGAGATTGCTTAATGAGCCTTTGAAAAAATCATGCGTTGTTTTAATTATTTAGAAGCATTATTTTGGTTTTCTCCTTGATGCTTTATTTGGGTTGACTTGGCGCATGCTCACACATGTTTGACTCATACAAAGTCACCATAGCCTATATGATCATTTAGTTTTTGACTTTTGATGCCATCTTATACTTCTTTTAATGTCACTTTTTCGCTTTGCATGATTATGGCCGTTATTGCTCTCTTAGTTGGTCGCTCCCAGTCTTTTGCTAGCCCTCACCTTGTACTGAGTATGAGCTCTACTCGTGCATCCAATTCCTAAAAACCAAGTTGTTCCAAAGTGTCCACCATACATACCTATTAGCAATTTGCTATTCCAAAGTACATTTGACTTGCTTTTATCTATCCTTCAAATTAAACTCTTTTTGGTGTTATGCGAAAATTGGCCAGTAAAGCTCTCATGAACCGGATGGCACACTTTACTTTTCTCGTCTTAAAATTTTGACATTGTGGCTCTCTTATGTTGAGTTGTTATGCTTGCAAGTTGTAAGTTGGGAATTAGCCCAGCCATGCCATCATGGGGCAAGCTTTCAACATTGCACTATCTTTCATTTGAGTTGATATCGTGATCTTTTGTTTATGGATACTCGCGGTGTGAAATGAATTGGGAATCTTGCGGGATCATGGAGTTTGTATCTGTGTTAGAGAAATGTCTGGGCCGCTAATATAAGCCATGCATAATTCATGGTGGAAATTTACAGCATGCCCATAGTGAACATTCGACGACGCATCTCACAATAAAAAGCTATACCAATGGTAAATAAAAGAGATGCCGAGGTGTTCATTGTCTGTTTGTCCTGTCATTTTGATGTGGGCTTGTTCTATGTCATCGGGCACGGAGGTACCCCATTGGCGGTTCTCAATGATACGTGTATACTTACAATGACAAGAGCTTGCTTGAGACTCTAAGTAAAGTAGCATGAGGTTTGGGTATTCGTACTTCATGGGACACGAGGTTTTGAACTTATGATTTGTCAAGCATATGGGGCATAAGTGTACTCGCATTAACTTTAACCATTCAAGATGCTTATGATGGGGGCAATGAGAGCTCAAAGCTGGTAAGTACCATAATTTTTGAAGGTTTATAAAACTTGCAATCACTTCTTCCCTCCGCGAAGGGCCTTTCTTTTACTTTTATGTTGAGTCACCACCTTATATCTTTATGCACTGTCCAAGAGAGCATAGTTGTCATTCTAAGTATAATGTGCATTGTCCCAAAGTTTTCATTGATTGATTCATATTGTTGGTTTCACATGTTCTTAAATTACTTGTATCTAGTCGCCCTCTTAAACTTGAAGGTGTCCTATGCATTTATGTTTTGCTCTCTCATGAAGGACCAGCTGAAAACCATTTGTATGTTTTTCCTTATGATTTGAACACACGTTTGACTTTCATTGTTTCATTTTCATGATCTTTTGTTTGTGTTCATTTTCATGTTATAACATGGTTGCTCAGTTTCTTCTATCAAGATTATATCTTTCATGCCCATGTTTTAAGTTCTTTGATCCCAGTGCACAACGCTTACATATATGATCAAGATTGTGTAGGTGCATGTCACCTCAAAAATTATTTATTTTGTTATCACTTACCTACTCGAGGACGAGCAGGAGTTAAGCTTGGGGATGCTGATACGTCTCCAACGTATCCATAATTTTTGATGCTCCATGCTTGTTTTTACACCATTTGTTTAGTGTTTCGTTACACTTCGTGGCATTTTTATCCATTTTCTGGAACTAACCTATTAACGAGATGCCATAGTGCCAGTTCCCTATTTTCTGCTGTTTTTGTGTTTCAGAAATGTTACACAGGAAATATTCTCGGAATTGGACGAAACAAAAGCCAGACGTCCAGATATTTCACGGAGCTTCCAGAAGACCGAAGAGGAGACGGAGCTCCCCCTAGTCCACCTCTAACGCTGCCCCTTCGCCTATAAAGACCCCCGACAGGAAAAACCTAAATACCCGATCACTTTTCTAGAACACATCGCGATCCGCCGCCGCCGTCGACCCGAAGATCGGGAGGGTCCAGAAGCTCTTCCCGGCACCCTACCGGAGAGGGGAATCGCCACCAGAGGTCTTCTTCATCGCCATGCTTGCCTCCGGCGCGATGAGTGAGTAGTCTACCTTGGACTATGGGTCCATAGCAGTAGCCAGATGGTTGTGTTCTCCACCATGTGCTTCATGTTTAGATCTCGTGAGCTGCTTTACATGTTCAAGATCACCGTTATGTAATTCTACATGTTGTGTTTGTTGGGATCCGATGAATATTGGTGTTATGATTGAGTTGATGTACTGAATTTTATCTTATGTTATCTCTATGTTGTTTATGATCTTGCATGCTCTCCGTTGTTAGTAGCTATCTTGACCGAGTAGTTGCTAGTGACTCCAAGAGGGGGTATTTATGCTTGATAGTGGGTTCATGCCTCTATTTAATCTGGGGGAGTGACAGAAACCTCTGAGGTTGTAGATGTGCTGTTGCTACTAGGGGGAAAACAACATTTATATGCTCGAGGGCATATGCTTTGTTTACATTACACACTTTGCTTAATGCAGTTATCTGTTGTTCGTAACTTAATACTTGTGGAGTTCTCAGATTGATTCACCATAAGTGGATTATTAGTCATAGATGCAGTTGGATGGCGGTCTATGTATCTTGTTGTAATGCCCAGAGTAAATCTCATAGTGATCCGCTCGACATGCACGTTGTCTTTATTCTATCAATTGCCCAACTGTAATTTGTTTACCCAGCATGTATTATTTTATCTTATGGAGAGACACCACTAGTGAACTGTGGACCCCGGTCCTATTTCCTTTATATTGCTATCACCTATTTACTTTACTCGCACTGTTTACTTTACTCGCATATTACTATTGCTTTCCACTCGATACGCTCATACCCTTTGTTTCAAGCAAACTGGTGAGATTGACAACCTCATCGTAAGTTGGGAACAAAGTATTTGGTTGTGTTGTGTGCAGGTTCCACGTTGCCGCTTGCAAAGCAAAGCTTGGATGAGGCGCCTTATAAATTGTCCGAAGCTGTCGCGAAGCTAGCGGGCTTCACCTTCAGTCGTATTAAACCTCCTACTGGATTGATAACCTTGGTTTCATAACTGAGGGAAAACTTGCTGCTATATTCATCAAACCTTCTCTTGGGGTTTCGAACTGGCCGGTCATTTACTACATATTCCCACGTCAACTTGGCACAGAAGTTTCCTGTCGCCGTTGTCGTGTATTAAAGAAGAAGCTTTCACACCATCATCACCGCGCCATCATAGCTCCATCTCCTGATTTTCGTCGACTTCTGGATTGTTACTAGTTAAAGGCGAAAAAGCCGTCGAATTCATGATTCCAACGCCCAGAGTCCCCACGGTCGGCGCCAATTCACGAGGGGTTAACTCGACAAATGTCCTAGATGAAGGACTTAGGATCAGGGAGATAGGGCATCGGATGAACTCGAAGGTAAACTCAGTCAAACAAGGTGGCTGTGAAAGTAAATGTGGGTGTAGAACCTGGCTTGCTTTCAATCTGTCCCACACCGTCCCCTCCTAGCCCCTATATATAGATGGCCAGGTCTCAAGGATCGGGTGGGATCCGACATAGATTACAATATCGATATACGACATGAACTCGTATTTCGACTAGTATTACAATTGGGCCTAGCTTAACGGGCCTCAGGGGTACTTAACTGACGGGCTCTATTATCTATACCCTTGTCACATCGCAAATCAGCCCTATCGACGGCGAGCTGGTCGACGGGTCCCCTCGACGGAGTAACTCCTGGTGTTCATGGGGGCAGTGGTGAGGAGGTTTTGACAATCTCACGGATGGATCAAGCTTGCTCGAAGGCGTAGTCGTCCGTGTGGGGCGGGTTGCTTCGGCGGCGCGCCGCCGGTGACCCGGCTCTTCTGCGATGCTGTAGGACGCCTACAGAGTAGTCGGGGAAGAGATTCTGCTGCGGGATTTCCTGGATCCGATGTCACTGTCGCTGGGCGTCGGATTTTCCAGGGGGGTTCATTTTTGCAGTTCGGCGAGTTTCCGGTGAGTAATTCGAGTCGATTGTTCCTTTGTTTTTTGCTTTGGCGCGACTATGGATTTACTACATGCCCGCGGTGATGATTCAAGTGTTCACGTAGTTTGTCTAGTATTGACGCGCTCTTTAGAAGTAGCAAAAGGATGTGGATCTCCTTCTGTGTTTTGTATGCTCAGCAATGGTGTGCTTGTATAAGTAGTCTCGGACTTGTTTTGTTTGCCGTTGGTAGTCATAGTTGTGTTGATAGGATTCAGATCCCCCGCCATGTAGTTGCGCTATGATCTAGAGATTTTACAGAGTATGTTTGTATGTGTTTTCAGTGGGGGATGTAATTTTACAGTAATAATTACATTGTAGACTACCATCGGGTGTAATTTTGGTTTTTCTCAGTAATAATGCACATTGTTTTTTACACATCGAGGTGGAATCACTTTTCACTTAGAGGGGGATGTATGTTTCCTGCAAAATATACATCGTAGAAGTGAGTTTCACATCATACATGTTTCTAGGTGATGTAATTTTAACCTAACATTAACTTTGTACACAATTAAGGCAGCAAAGAATATGGTATATACATGTTATAGGATGTATTTTTTCATCAATATATACATCCTGGTTACTAGTTCGAAGCATTTCACTCGTGTTACGGCATGTAATTATCTGTTCCATGGAACTTGCATTCATGTTTGCTTATTGTTATACATCTTTTGCCTTGAACAGGTGCATCCCTTCTTTTGCTGGAACACAGGTGCATCCCTTCTTATTTTTTTGACACCTGTACAGTAGGGAAAAACTCCCTACTGTGTCATTTTCATTTTTAATAAATTAGACGAAAAGGTTACAATGAGGGGGTTAGGGGAAAGAGTTCCTTATTACAAGCTCATAGAGTATCTAACCAGGATTGCATACCCTCCTTAAGGCTGGGTTTAGCTCTATAAAGATTCAAGGAAATAAAGGATTTCAATCTAGCTACACATCTCTGTACATCAAGGTAGATGCCTCTGAAAATAGCATCATTTCTCTGTTCCCAAATGCTCCAACATCCAGTGATAAGGATCTCCATCAGGAAGTTATGTGAGAATCTGTGTGGGGACCCCAGTTTACCACTCTGGGATTCCCGTTATGCATACAACTCACGATCCCATGATCAGTATGTCGTGAGTCCACATAACCGAGCTGATATCAAAGTTACATCATCCATTACAGTACCGAATATAATAGTCTTACAATTGGTCACATGACCAAGACTCATATCGCCACGCAGGGCAAATTTATAACTAAGCAGCGGACAACAAGCAGCGTTGATGACCCACGTCATGCCTACTACCCTACAGGCAACTGACTGGGAGACGTTCCTAGTTCGCACCAGCGTCGTCGAGCTCCTCACCATCGTCCTCATAACCTTCTTCATAATCTGACCAAGTTAATAGCCAGGGACAAAGCTGTGAGTACATTTTGGAATTGTACTCACAAACCATCTAGGAGGAAGTGTTGTCATGCAGATTGGCTGTAGCAAGGTGAAAGGCTCTAATCTAGTTTTTCCTAACTAGTCAATTTCTCGAGTTGATATAGCATGCCTTATGACATTTCTATATCCTTATTAAAGAAAACATTTAGAAAACCTTTTTGTAAAATCTCTAGGAAAGGGAGAACTCAACTTCAAGGGAAGAGTCGGTGGTCAATCAAACATGACCACCCTCCTTTATGAATCCGGTCAATCACACATGACCATCTCCATTCCTTCGGAAGTACCCTGCAAGTACCCCGAACCAGAACCGTGCCACGGCAGTACCCTCCGAGTACTCCGTTTGGCATCTTTCTCCATTTTTCCGAAAACATCTTTGAAAACAAAACCGACATTGGGCTAGATAACGACCATTCCAACCGTCCATGACCGAGGACTCGGCTATTCGAATAGGTTTACACTCTGCAGAGGTTGTACACTTTACCCACACCATCCGATAAATCCGCCAGGATACCACCACAGACCGTCATACACAAGTATGCGGGGTTCGGATAATCGATCAAAGTCTTCCATCCATCTACCTTAGTACAGGTGTCTACCCTGTGGAGTCTACCTCCCCGGCACACCCCGGCAATACCTCCTCCAGAGCGTAACTCCGGCACCACGGCGGGAGAGCCCAAGTGTCTTCCGGTGGCTCAGGATATGCCGTGATATGTATTGCCCCATTCTCGGGGACAACCTGGATTCAGGGGTAACGTGCACCCTATTTTCAAGGTACCACGAACCCTTATATAGTACGAGACTCCCCGCACTAAAGCAGACAAACTTCCAACTAGGCCCCGTCCCATACCGGGGTAATGTGGTTGCACGGGTTAATTGTTCCGGTGGATACCTAGTGATCACCAATGTCATTTGAAAACCACCAACTCCTTTATCCTCCAAGATCCTCTTTTCTTGTCCAAAAATCATTTTTGAAAACATCTCATCGGAGTAGATACTACTCCAAGGTTTTCGAAAACATTTTCAAAACTTTCTTAGAGTGTTCCCAGACCTAGAGTTTTTGGCTCCACTAGATGTCTCCCAAGGGCTTTGCTGCTAATCAACAAGCCACTATTGTAAAGGTAAAGAATAGGTGTTCAAGGTGTCATCAGGAAGGATGATAACAAATTGGCTCGTGGAGCTTGAGCCAGCAAGTAATTGCTACAAGGACTATAGCAATATAAAATCATGCACTTTAGTAAAACCTTATGAAACATGCAACATGTGTAAATAGGATTCAGATATGCATCAAGTTAGATGGCTTGCCTTGGTTGGCTAGTCCCTGGTCTTCCTCCTCCTGGTACTCAAACACTTCACCTTCCTCGGTACACTCCTCGTTCGGTTCTATCGTCGAGAAAAATAACAACGCACAATAAATATACATGTATGCACAAGCCACAAGCATTTCAGCACTCAATCCCACACAATCAAGGAGTACCAGAAGCAAACAAGTTTAGAAAACAAAACAAGATTTTATAGGTTTTTAATTAGCAATTAATCCTATTAGAAACTAGGGTTTCTTATTTGAAGCAACACAACAACATAACACTCCAAGTAAGCATGCAAGCAATCAAATGGACCAAACATCACATCCAGCTTACTTGCAGGTTGACAACAATCTTAAGAACCTAACAAAGTTGGATTTACTGAAAAACAAATTAAGGTTGATTTCTTATGAATTAAACAATAGGGAAATAACACTAGAGTACCAAAATAATTCTCAGATACTCTCTGAGTTTCAGAAAATCATGAGGTAAAATGCTCTGGAAAGCCCTTCCATAACACAATCCAATGAAATTGGATTCAACATAAAATTCTATTCCTACTGCAAATGATAAATTAACTAAGATTAACTACACATAAAGCCATATTAATTACTACTGTAAAGATACAGATCCTAAAATAGTAAAACCAGTGGGTCAAGCAAGATAACACAATAAGCTATCACTGGAAATTGGATTCACTCATTTTCAGTACACAAAACTCAAGTTTTGCAATTAAGTATGAAAAGGGACTAATTTAACTCCACAATTTATCATTTAGTCTACAGTGCTCCTAATGACATGAGACCTATGCCATCTGAAAGATAATAACCTAAGATACTCATAGCAACTTGAATCATACAATTTGAGCATACAGAGAATTTTTGGTGGATTTTACAAGTTGAGGGTCAGAGGAAAAAGGATTAAACAGATTCTTCTAAAAAAAACATAAACGGGCCAAATCTGAACCAGACTCGGGACGATCAGGCGTTGGACGGCCCAGCTCAGCGCAACGCGTGGGAACGTGCGGTCAAACCGGCCTGAGCGGGGTCCGCCTATCAGCGGACGCGGGAGGCCGAAGGGGTATGGGCGACTCGGGGCCGTTCGATCTAGTTCCGATCGACGGTCCCTGGTCGTCGTCCTCCTCCTGCCACCGGGACAGAACCCGAAACCCTAGCTCGGCTTAGATGGGCACGGTGGCTCACCTATGGTGCTCCTCGGACGCCGGTGAGTCGACGGGGCGAAGCGGCGTTTCACGGCGATCTCAACGGTGGGTTGCAAGGTCGTCTTCGGTTCCGGGAAGGAGCTCATGCATCCGCGATGGCGGCTACAGAGGCGAGGTGAGGACGGCAATCTCCGACGTCCCTGACAGAGAGGAAGGGCGGGATTAGGTACAGAAGAATAAAGGGGTCCCGAATCTAGCAAGAAAAGGAGCAGAGGTGGTCGGAGTGGATGCCAAACTTCCTCGTATGCTCACAGCATCGGAGATGCAAGCTCGCATCTGCAAGGCACTCCAGGATGGGAGCTTGACTCTGGGCTCTGGGAGTGAGAGAGGGATAGGATAGGAGCATAATGGCGTTCCAGAGAGAGGCTGGGGGTGCTCGGTGGTCTTATAAACAGAGGGTCTCGGTTTAGGGTAGACTATGCCCATTTTGGAGCTCGGGTGGGTGCAGGGCATTCTGGTTGGGCAAGAAGGGCGGTGGAGAGGGTCCAGTGGGGTGCCTTGCTCTGGAAGGGTCGCTACTGCAAGTTTTAAACAAGTAAAAGAAAGCTTTTTGCAAATGCATGTGTGTCTCCCTACTAGTTTCATTCCAAGCACTAGAGGACAAATAGAAAGGGAGGGATGCTATAGTAATTTCGACCAGATGAGGGGGAAGGGTGCTGGAGTGGTCAAAGGGGTGGTTTGGTGGAGTTTCAAACTAAATTGGGTGAGTTATGTATGGAGATGGTGATGAATGCATGCATGATGTGTTTCTTGATTTTTGGGGGAGTCCCAAATTGTGCCAAATGATGCCAAGAAAATATGGATCAAAAACATGGGATTTGGTTGTGATTAACAATATTGCCAAGTTGGCAAATTTTGGTCAATAAAAAGGTTCACTAGAATTTTGTATCTTGAAATTTTGGCCGAGATATAGTTTGTACAAGACTTTGAAATTATTGGAGGATAGCAGCTAGGGTGTTAGGATCCAAGGAATTATTTAATCACAAGATATCATGGTGGATTCCTACCAAATCTAGTTGATGAGAAAAGGTGCAAGAAGAAATGCATGGTTGCTATTCCCATGCAAATTTTAGTTCATAAGAAATGTAGTATGGAGACAGTCCTATAGAAATTATTTTTGGAAAAATAGAGGGAGGGGGAGTGTTAAGAGGCATGAATGACCTATCCAATGTCATTTGGGAAGGGTTGGATTTCTACAGGAATTTTATGGTGAGGGTTCATAGTGGTTTGCAGAAATTTAGGAAGAATACTAAGGATAGAAGTAGTTTGACTAGGGTTCAAAACATAGTCACATAAATGGGTGGCAGGCTTCAAAATGCACCAACCAGTGCATGGATAGTTAGAGTAGATAAAAAGGAAGAGGAATAGGTCAAAGAATGGTCTCTGAACAATTTATTTCGAAATTTAAAAGTGGGAGCAAAAGTGCATGTGATAATAGTCAAATGGTCAGTGGTTTGATTAGGGTCAGAAACAAGATTAGAACAAGTATCAGATGGCCTCAAATGACCAAGTGGCAATGGAAAGAATGGAAGAACACCTGCCAAATATGAGTTCTAGGAAGGTACATTGTCATGGATAGAATATATGAGCTTAATACAAGTGTTGGAAAATTGAATCTGTTAACAAACACGAAGATAGTTTGCACGCTAGGTGTTTGATAAAATGACTGCAAGAAAATATTTTACGAAAACTGAGAGGAGCCTCCTAAGATGGGATGTAGATGATTCTACTAACACCATGGGTGCTTTCCTTGGGCTAGTTTGATTAGTTTTGAAAATTCCTCAAAAAGGGGCTCCTAATGTCTTATGGTAAGACTAAGACATTAGAGTTAGGGCGTCAGGATTGAGAGGAAAAATAACAAGATAGGTTTTATTTGAAAGACAGAATGATATCAACTTACATGGGACAAAAATATTAATTGATGGGTTTTGAATAGGTTAGGCCACAGGCCTATCCGAGGATCATATCTACACACAAGCAACTTATCCAAGTCGGACAAAGTCACACAAAGTCAACTCACCACACAAGGTCAATCATTTGAGGCTAATCTAGCATCACTAGAGGTAATGGTTGAACAAGTGTTCAATGGTGCTCAAGCCATGGGAAAGTTGAAAGGAGTTTCAAAGAAAGGAGTAAGGCTTTTGTAGATATTTTCAGAAACAAATGGAGACATAATCATCTCCTTTAAAAAGGTTTTTCTCAAAGGTGTTTTGAAAGACCACTTATCAAAGGTTTATAAAATAGTAGTTTTATAAAATAGTGGGATCACAACTATATCCCTGTAGTTTTATAAATACTCAGGCTTGGGTAAAGCTTTTGTTTTAGGAATAGATCTTGGCTCCTATTTTGGGAAAAATTAAAATATTTTGAAATAAAGGAGGTGCCAAGATGTTCTATTTTGAGAAAAAGCTAGTAACACAAAGGATGGCATGATCACTAGGTCACACAAATTGAGTTGGTCCACAAACTCACCCATCAAACAACACTCTTGCAACAAGATTTTCACAACAATCCAGGCAAACACACAGGATTCCATTCCTTGCCAATAGCCCACCAAAAGCTTTGGCTGAAAGAGCATTCAAAGAATAGGTGCATGTTATTTTCCATAGGCCATTCTTCACAGTTGATGCAATCCTTGAACTCAACATAGAAATTTTTCTTTATCATCATCTCTTTGGTGTTGAGTCTATTGTGAAGCATAAGCCATGCAAAGAATTTCTGTCTTGGAATGTTGCAAGTTTTCCATATATCCAAGATAGGTTGGGGAGTGTCATGTTCACCAATTATATAGTTGTACATTCTTTTGGTAGAATAATAGTCTTCCCATAGTGGACTCCATATATCATTATCTCCACTCAAGTCTTGATCTTGCATATCATTCTGGAGACTGGTGAGTTCCTCATGTGCAACAGTAGATAGTGGCAGGTGAAAAAGATTATAGATTGACCCATTATTGTTATTGATGGCCTCCACAAAGGATATATCTTTATTCTTGGCAAATGAATAGAGATGGGGATATTCATCCTGCCTTGTGCCATCCATCCATTTTTCCTTCCATAGTGAGCAAGTTTTTCCATTGCAAATAGATATGGTGGTGATGTCTCTGTAGACTTCCATAAGTGATAAGCAGTCTTTCCACCAGAAAGATCCTTTTGTATTTCCCATATGGGGTAACTATCCATTGCTGTAGTATGCTTGCCATAATAGTTTCACCCATGGGATATCCTTCTGATTATAGAATTTATGCAGGTTTTTTATAAGAAGTGATGTGTTCTTAATCCTCAGATCAAGTACACCAAGGCCACCTTGGTCCTTGGGCCTGCATATCATCTCCCAACTGGCAAGGCATTTACCTTGAATTTTGTCTTCTTTGTCAGCCCATAGGAATTGTCTTCCACTTTTCTCAAAGTGGATAAAGATGGTGATAGGAACTTTTAGAGAGCACATGGCATACATGGGCAATGAGTTGATGACAGAGTTCAGCAGTGTCAATCTTCCAGTATATGACATAAGAGAGGATATGCCAGATAATCTTTTATCAAGCCTGGAAACAATTGGCATCAAATCTGCAACAGATGGTCTAGTAATTCCAAGAGGTAGACCCAGATAAGCAAATGGCAAGGTTTTCACTTTGCATTCAAATGCATTGGCAAGTGCTGTGGCATGATCAGTATCAATGTTTATAGAAACCAAGGTGGTTTTATGATAGTTAACTCTTAGACCAGTGGATGAGCTGAATGTTTGGAGGATATTTTTTAGTTGTATCAGTTGGTCCATATCAGCAGGCATAATCATGAGTGTGTCATCTGCATATTGGATTATGGGATATTTTTGCCCATAGTCATTATCAACAGGGAGGTTAATCAAACCTCCGTGCCAAGCATCATTTACAGCAGCCTGAAGTAGATCAGCAGTATTCACAAAGAGAAGGGGGGAGAGAGGATCTCCCTGTCTCACTCCTCTTTTGCAAATGATTTTCTTACCGGGTACCCCATTAAGTAAAACAGCAGTGGAGGCAGAGTGTAGAATAGACTTCACCATAGCAATCCATTTAGGTCCAAAACCCTTGGCAGTAAGCATTGAGATAATGGCATTGTACTCCACTTTATCAAATGCTTTTTCAAAGTCAATTTTCAATATAATTATAGGTTTCTTGGAGGTGTGGCAAATATGGAGATATTCAAATGTCCATCCCAAGCAGTCCTGAATATTCTTCCATTTAATGAAGCCATATTGATTTTCATGGAGAATAGGAATTATAGCTTTCTGAAGCCTGTTTGCCAGAAGCTTGGTAATAAATTTCAGTGGCAGGCTAACCAAGGAGATGGGCCTGTAGTCATTCATAGTCTGGGGGTCATTGTTCTTAGGAATAAGAGTAATATAAGCAGTATTAATACTTTCCAAGTTGATATTGCCTTCATAGAAACTAGCAGGGTGGCCCACGCAAATTGCGTGGCTAGATTTTAAAAAATTATTCCGTAAAAAAAATATAAAGTTCTTGTAGAAAAATGTATGTCATCGGTAAGGATACCCAAATATTTTAGAAATCTTGGATTACACACACTTTTTTGTTGGTAATTATGTTTTGTTTGATGGAACCAATGGCATCAGGTCAGTGCACACAAATTTCTAATCAAAGAAAGGTATTTTTATTTATTTCAGAAAATGCTAGTACAAAATTTAAAATCCACAAAGAAAAATGAACTGCACAAAATTACTTTGACTTTTTGTGATAATACTATTTTTTACCCAGTCAAAGCGTGCACTTGGCACTCTTAGTCATTAACCTACGTACCTTCATGGCTAGTAAAGTATTCTGAAAAACATAGATGCTGAAATTTGTTTGTTTCAAACTTCATTAAAATATAAGACCATTGAAAAATTGAAAGATTCTCTTCACGACATGATTAAATTTTGAAAATGTGTAAAATTGTTCTTACCAAAGAGCAAACATGAATTGTCGCCCCTTGTTGGATGAGTAATTTAAGTGCCTACCATTATATAATTAAGTTTACAGAGACGGGCTATTGCCTTTTTTCTTGTCCACTTCAATAAAGAAAGATCATTAGGAAAATCTCAAAAAGTAATTTTCCTAATAAAAAATCTTGAAAATTCTCCAAAAAAACAGATACAAATATCCATATTGTGGGTATTTGTTCACTTTTTCATCGCATAACTTAATAAATGATGTAAACTACGAAAAACTTGCAAGAATATAGAATTTGTAACCCGCAATGACTGGGGTGGAGTATTATTGAGCCATTGTAGATTTCATTTCTCCATCATTGAGGACACGATGGATTGCACAACAGCACACACATCTGGCTATAAACCTACAAAGAAACGGAATCTAATCAGTCCAGGATTGCTCAGGGAGAAAACCATCAAAAAAGTATGGGGGAAATTTGGTTGTATTCTTTTCGAGGCTCTTCACTCATATGTTACTTCTCATCCATGTGATGGTACACGTGCGAGAAGAAGTAATCAATTATACGTAAGATGAGAAATCAAGAATTCGTTTGCTTTTGTTCGCAATGTTTCTAATCCTTCGTTTTCTCCGATGCTTCAGCAGCTGCATCCGAACGCATAAGCAATAATGAACATCAAATGGATGGTTGCCCGGAGAGGAGTGTTGTCTCTTAGCTATCAGGGACCTAAGTTGGATTGTCTTGTTAAATCCGCAGGAGGAGATGTAAGATAATGAATTCACTGTGATGGGTGCTCTATTAAAAGTTGTTTTTTAAAGATGGTACTTATAGAAGTGTATGGATGCTTGAATATTTTGAACCAATTAATAACAAAAAGAAACCTGATGTATATTTAACCTTTTTCAGATGAAATTATAGTGGCTATATGGAGCAGCAGATATACTATTGATCAAAGCATAGCGTTAAGGGGAGTAACATCTAAAAGAATTGCAGAAAAACCCCCCTGATGGATTCCTTCAGCGCGATTATCTCTAGCAACAGTCTGGCGCGCTCGACAAAACACTTCAGTTCACATGCATACACATACGGCTCTAGTTGCTTTAATCTTGCAAGTCAGAAATAACTTTGTGCATATCAGATGATTACATACCTCAACATCAACATGCACGCATATATTTTCCGATTTCCTGCCCAATTGACCGATGCAGATCTTGCATTCATGCCATCGCCGACGTCCTCGTGGCATGAGGAACTACTCATCCTGCAATGCGACATCGATCAGGTCCTATCTGTGAACGCGTATCACACGATGCCTGGACGGCCGGCGGTATTGCTTTGTCAGTCGTAACCGGACGTTGGCGTGTTTTTTATGTCTGTTAACCGTGATGTTGCAACTTCAGTCAGACGCTTCCCTGCGTTGTTCATTGTCCACAGCTGGCTGTATCATCGACCCCGGCCGGTTTCAGTTGCTACATCAGCGCCTAGCCCCAATCTGTTATCAGCTCGCTATACACAATGGCACCAACCTGGCCTAGGAACGCAGCAACAATGCACGGCAGCAAGTATCACGATTTCCCAGCTCAGGCGCGCCGGCGCATCGTGGCGTCCGTCCATGGATCAGGCATAGCGGCTGCGTCCTCTTCCCCATATAAGTATCGGCCGCAACTCAGACTTTGAGATGTGTAGACTCTCGTTTTGGAATAAGAGGCCGAGAGTCCCGGTACGGTATGGATAAAGCTGCGTACACCCGTCGAACACTGCTCGCCCTATCGTTTCATCTTAGCCGCTCAAAAATCTTGATACTTAATGGATCAATCTTCACCATCGATTGTTAGTTGTTTTAATAATATAATAGATCATTAACAAGTCTCATGAAATCTTCCCTGACAAGGTCCCAACATTTCTTGAGGAATTTTCCATTAAAACCATCAGGACCTAGAGCTTTATCAATGGGCATTTCTTTGATAACATTATTGACTTCCTCCTCGGTAAATGGGTTGTCAAGATGAAATAGCTCATGAGTTTGGATAATGTTGCTAAGATCCATAAGCATGGGAGCATCCTCAGTTATTCCAAGTCTATCTTTGAAATAAGACCAGATAATAGAGGCTTTGTTGTCATGATTATAAATATCAGTGCCGTCAGAAGCTTTTAGGGAAGTGATGATATTTCTTCTATATTGTTGGGTTGCTATCGTGTGGAAGAATTTGGTATTCTCATCACCCAACTTTGCCCATTTAATTTTTGCTCTACTTCTCCAGTAAATCCTTCTTGCCTCAAGTATTTTTCTAGTGTGAATTTCCACAATTCTTCTAAAGTTCCTCTCAACCACTGATAGGTTTCTTTGTTCCTCAATGCCATCAAGGAGGGCAAGAGTGAATTGACAATTATTGATAATTTCCTTGAGATTTGATACTCTTTTACTCCATTTTTTTAGACTGTATCTTGTTCTTTTGAACTTGGCATTTATCATTTTACCTGAATCATGAATAAAGGAAGCAGATTCCCAAGCTTGCTTCACAGTGTCATAAAAACCATCAAATTCCAACCAGTGATTTTCAAATCTGAAAATAGTTGACTTGGGAATATTGCTACCAATTTGAACATGAATAGGGATATGATCAGAGCCAAGTCTAGCCAGGGGAAAGATAGAGTATTAGGGAACTCAGTAGTCCAATCTGGTGAGGTGAAAACCCAGTCAAGTCTTTCCAGTAAAGGTGAATCTTGCATATTACTCCATGTGAATTCCCTGCCTTTTAGTGGAATTTCCTCCAGGTCATGAGCTTGTATGATTGCATTGAAATTCATCATATTATTACTGTCACCCCCTGATCTGCTTCTGTTGTCAGGCCCTCTGATCAAATTAAAGTCACCCATAATCATCCAGAGGAGCATCCCTTCTTATTGCTGGAAGAGTTGATTAAAACTGGAACAAAATGGTACAACAACTTGAGATTTTCTTATGTTTTTTATGTTTCTTTTTACATCCCTCTGATATATGTTTTCCTGTAGGAACCTGCACGATCACCAAATAAGGTTACCAAGGTTGCTCAAACAAAATACAATAAGTTGAAGCAAAAAAATTAACGCTGCCCCCAGCTGGAAATGGAACATCAGTGAACCATTATGGATCGGAACATCCAGCAGTAGGCCAGGCAGTAGGCCAGGATGCGGATGTTCCAGTAGCAGATGAGGATGTACATATTCTTGTTGGGGAGGAAGATGAAGATCATACAGGAGGACTGGGGCTACAGAAAAAACCCAGGTAACACATATTTGTCCTCAGATCTTCCTTGTTTTGCTGTAATATATCAAAATCATCATGTATTTTTTTAGGCATAGGAATTATCCTTTTTTTCTCTCTTGTAATATTTTTTTCCATTTGTCTTTGATAGAGTAATCTTTTCAACTGGTCATCCCCTATGAAGCTTACAAGGGTTTGCAAGGGAATGACCACCCCACAGAAGGAGCTTATTGCGAATCATGATTTTGGAGACATCATTCAGATGAAGTGTTCAAAGCTTATCCCAGATCTTTGTCTTTTTCTGTTGAATTGTTTTGATCCAAACAATTCTGTAATGGATTTTGGGGATAGGGGTAGGATATTGGTCACTATAGAATCGGTCGTTAAGGTCCTTGGTGTACCCATGGGGACCTCTGTTGTCCCATATCTGCAAGATATCGATGCCACAAATATGATTATGCAGATGTTTGGGATCACAGATGGGGTGCAACCTACTATAAGCACTGTGGAGAAGAAGATTGGCCCAGGGTATCCTGCCGATGATGATTATCTTAGGAAGTTTGTGATATACATGACCCACTCACTGTTTGCTCCAACAACTGGAATAAAGATCAGCCCAAAGTGCTATCCTCCTGTAATGAACACAGAAGCCATTAGAAGATACAACTGGGCCAAGTTCATCCTTGATACAATTATTCAAATAGCAAATGCAAAGGGCTCAAAGAACTGGTTCAAGGCTTGTATGTCGTTCCTCATGGTGAGTTTAACAACATGTATGAATAGCTTTTTTTTTACTTAAATGTGAAAACACTTGTACTTCATGCAGTAGCTAGTCACCATGAGTTCTGACAAAGGTTTTTTTGCTGCGGATCCTTTATGTTGATTCTTTGGAAACGGATGCAGTAGTTTTACCGGAGGGTGGGACCCAGTGCTGTGTATGGAAAAATAAGATGATCAACACTGTAGCTGGTTTGGATAGACATAGTAATGGTTCTTATGGCGCTTTGCAGGTTTGTATTTTGTACATCCCAATACTAGTAGTTACATATTTTAGTTGCAATGATTTAAGGAAGAGATAGCATGTTTTTGTTACACCCTAATGTGCTGAAATTACACTTATGCAAACAATTAAATTGCATTTCCAGAGAACACTTATGTATATTTTCATGTACTAAAAATTACATCTTACGTAGTGTGCCTATCATAACATGGATGTAACTATTGATGCAAAACTACAAGCAATATGCACTAATTACATCTTTTGCATTAGGGTTTAAGGAAGAGATAGCATGTTTTTGTTACACCCTAATGTGCTAAAATTACACTTAAGCAAACAATTAAATTGCATTTCCAAAGAACACTTTATGTACATTTTCATGTACTAAAAATTACATCTTATGTAGTGTGCCTGTCATAACATGGATGTAACTATTGATGCAAAACTACAAGCAATATGCACTAATTACATCTTTTTGCATTCATTTCTTATACATGCCTTTTTTCATTCGACATCTGATATGTCTTTGTATGTTCAACAGCTGAAGCCATGTTTCAGATTGAGATGTTCTTTGTTCACCACGGAACCTACTCAGGTTGACATGTTCATTAGGAAACATCTGCCTGCCAATCATGGAGATGAGGTAATTGGTAGTTACTTGAGTTGCGCATGTGTTTTTTAATTTTTTTGTGACAACATTATGTACCGAGCAACTTATTTTTGGTTTTCTGGCTTTTGCTTTTTGTACATGTACCAGGACATGGGAAAGTTAAGGCCCGCTGTCATCGATATGTGCAAATGTTTTGAAGAAGGGTTGTCATCTTTCATTAAAACATTGGTTGAAACAGATGCCAAGGATAACACAACCAAGCAGTGTCAACAAGAAGAACGTGAGCCAGTAGAAAAGCAAAAGAGGAAAAGAGTTGCACAAAAACCAAAAGAAATAGCAAAGAGACGCAAACAACAAGGAACACATGAAGAATCTATCCTAGTGGTTCATTCTGTGTCAGTTGGAGCAACGACAACCGAACCAGAAATAGCACCTCCACTAGTTCAAGAACAAACTGTCAGTGTAGGCAGACCTGAGGACAGGGATGTTATGGGTCATGAGAATGAACAGGTTGTCGCAATGCAGAGTCCATTTGACATGCGGAGTCCAGTAAATCAAGACTGTGAACAAGCACGTAAACCAAATGTGCCAACAGAGTTACCGCATGTGCTAGGTCATGTACCTGGGAGCTGTGATGTAACTCCTGAAGCACTGAAGCCAACAGAGTTACCGTATGCCACAGGCCATGTACCTGGGAGCTCTGATGTAACTCCTGATACACTGAAGCCAACAGAGTTACCGAATGGCACAGCAAATGTACCTGGGAGCTCTGGTGTAACTCCTGATGCACTGAAGCAGTTGCAGATATATGGAACATGCTACAAATCGAATCATGAAAAAGATCAAGCATTTCAGCATCTAGATGAACAAATGCACAACATCATCTCAAGCAAGGATAGTGTGGAGACAGAAACCCAACTTCTCAAGAAGGAGGGAGATAAATGTAGCCCAATCAGAAGTAGGCCCGTAACTAGGTCGACATCTCCGAAGCTGCGAGTTAGCACTGCCAACAAAGTTGCTGATAGCCCAAGGAGGTTAACAAGATTTGCAACAGCTCAAGCCAGAGCTAACCAGATCAATGTGAACGGAACTGGAGAAGCAACAGAAGTTGAGATGAACATGAATCTGAATTGTCAGTTTCAAAGTGCTCAAGAAGAAATGGAATCAGATTCCCAGAGGGCTAGACGAGAGCTAATTGAGGATTGTCCATCCTTTGATCTTGGTTTTCATAGCCAAAGTAGTCAAGGAAATGCATGTGATGCCAAGGAATTGCATGGTATTCAACTTGAGCTAGTTGTTGTTTCCAGCAATGATGATAGTGGGGACTCACTAGACAAAATTTACTCAAATATTGAGCTACCAACTGCAACGCCAGCCAGTGAGAATAAGCCCATGTCTGAAGAAGCAATAGTTACATCTGCTGCACACTCTAGTTGTACCCCTGTCCCGCAAGCACACCAAAAGAGAGTTGTTAAGCTTGCCCAAAACCAGAAGTCACCGTTTGTACAGTATGACAAAACAGAAGTTGCAACAAAATTTGCAAATGAAGTATACACCAGAATATGTAGCTTTGGTGGTGATACCGATGATGAATCTAATAATGTTAAAATCATAGATTATGGAAGTAACTATGTATATCTAAGAGATCTTGCAGATTCAGTTAGGCCCAAAGCTTGGTTAAGCAATTCCACTTGTGATTTAGCACTTCATGTGCTTCGTATTGAGATGGCCAAGCAGAAGAAACACGTGATGCTATTAAGGCTGGCGGTGAGTTCTTACAAACTCTAAACGCATTTTCACTATTTTTCTATTATTTTTTTCCCATTTCAAAATTGTGTTAAATCTTTTTGTATGTTTCTTACATCCCTGACCTTGTTCTTTTGGGTACATGCTTTTCTTCTTCACAAAGACCAAGCTTGCGTCCACGATGTGCCTCCACGACAGATTTGTAAAGAAACAATTCAAAATGACAACTAAAAACCGTTTGGACCATAAGGAGCAGGTATCTGGATGTAAACTTTTAGCCTTTTTTTTACTAGTACATTTTTTGTATGTAACAACTTCTGTATTATTTGTGCTTTGGCCAGATCTGCTTCCCTATCTTGCAAGATTTGACTCCTGATTTGAAGGAATTCACGGGCCACTACTATCTGATTGTGTTGAATCTAAAGGCGGAGAGATTTGAGGTGATGGATTTGAAGGGAATATGCCCGAGAGGCAATAATAAAGTGGTTATTAACATATTCCATGTTTATGATAAATGTTTATTTATCATGCTAGAATTGTATTAATCAGAAACATTAATACATGTGTGATTAATAAACTAAAAGGTTCCTAGTAAAGCCTCTCTTTTATACTAGCTCGTTGATTAACCGATGATCAAGGTTTCCTGATCATGAACATTGGATGTTGTTAATAATGGGGTCATATCATTAGAAGAATGATGTGTTGAACACTCACACCCATAGTACGAATAGCAATACGATCAAGTCATCAAGTTTCATTGCTATATCAAACTCATACGAAATAGTTCTAATCATCGGACCATGAGATCATGTTAATCACTGATACCGGAAGAGTGCTTTAATGATATCAAACGTCACACCATAACAGGGTGATTATAAAGGTTGATTTGGGTATTCTGAAAGTATTAGTTGAGGCTCATGGATCAAGAGTGGAATTTGTCTGACCCGATGAAGGGAAGATATTCTCTGGGCCCTTCTTGGTGATATTGCATTGACATCGCTTGCAAGCATGTGACTAGGTCACGGGAATGCATTATCACGGAATGAGTAAAGAGACTTGTCGGGAACGAGATCGAACTAGGTATGGTTGATACCAAATGATCGGATCTCGGACAAGTAATAATATCGCGAGACAAAAGGAATTAACTATGTTCGTTAATGGTTCACACGATCACTAGATCATCGTCGAGTAAGTGGGAGTCGTCATGGATTTCCAGATCCCGCTGATGATTATTGATCGGTGAGGAGTCTCGATCATGTCCACGTTATTCACAAACCGTAGGGTGACACACTTAAGGTTCGTCGTTGTTTTTGAGTGGATACGATACTCCGATCGAATTATAGGACAGCATGAGGGTTGTTTCAGAAAAGTGCCGAAACTATTTTGGCATATCGAAATAACTCAAGGGGTTTTTTTGTTAATGTTTGTTAATTGATTGAATTAACAAATATTAAAGAATAAAAATGTTTTATTAATTCAATTAGTGTGAGTTTTAATTAGTATGAATGTCATGCAAAATTAAAATGAGGGTTACCACTATGAAGAGGGGGTTACCACCATGAAGAGGGGGTTACCACCATGAAGAGGGGGCTGCCACCTCCTCTCCTATAAAAGGAGCCTTCTTCTCCCTCTTCTCACACTTCTTGATCCCTCCCTTCCTCCCATAGTTGCTGCTCCACCGTCGACATTGCTTAGCAAAGCTCTGCCGAAATTATAGTTTGATTTCATACACTTAGTTGAAGTGGTGTTGGAGTGTCCGGCGGATCCCTTCTTCCGCTGCCCCGCTGGACCGAGGGCGTGGAGGAGACGACGACAAGCCATACGTGTGACCGAGTACAGAGGCGCCGCCGGTTGTGGCGCCGTGTACACGATCTCGAGATCGTCAAGTGAACCACTACGTTGACTACGTGCGTCTTCGTCGAGTCTCCATCGGCAACGTTTGTGCGGGAACATAATCCCCGCTTCCGGTCTTCGAGGGTTAGTTCTCCGTTGCTACCATCTCGTAGAGTTTTCTTGGCTAGTTTGTGTTCATGCGTAGGAAATTTTTTGTTTTCCATGCTACGAACCCATCAGTGGTATCAGAGCCATCTCTATGCATAGTTGGTATGCACGATTAGAACACATGAAGATGTGGGCGTTGATGATCATGTTATTGCAATTTATTTTGTATTTTGGATCATAGTGGCATAGTGGGATTGAAGCTGCCCGAGACTAACCTTACGTGACCGCGTTCACGAGACTTGTCCCACACTTGACATGTTTCGGCATATGTGGCTTTGCGGGTGCACGTTTCTCCCACTATAGTTATGATCTATTTTACAAAGAGTCGTTAATAATATTTTTATCACCGTTGTGGTTACATGTTCGTAGGTAAGAACGGTTCTTCCTAGAAAGCCCCAAACCACGTAAAATATGCAAGACAAATTAGAAACGTCTAACTTGTTTTTGCAGGGCATGTGATGTGATATGGTTAAATTATTTATGTTACAAATTGTATGCAATGATCCTTTTTGTAAGTTATAAACAACCGGCAGGAGCCATATGGTTGTCTTTTTCATTTTATGGCATGCGTGCCAAATATATATATCCAAGCGATATATTGTAATGGAGGAAGACAACCAAGATGGCGCACCATAGACCTTGGTGCTACGCCGGTGGAATGATGGAGATCATGCCATGACGCACAAGATAGAGATCAAATGCGTGAAGGACCATATCATATCACATTATATATGCATGTGATGTTTATCCTTTATGCATCTTATTTTGCTTAGATTTGATCGTGCGGTAGCATTATAAGATGATCCCTCTCACATAAATATCAAGATAAAAATGTGTTCTTCCATAACATGCACCGTCAAGAAAGTTCGTTGTTTCGAGACACCACGTGATGATCGGGTGTGATAGACTCTACGTTCACATACGACGGGTGTAAGACAGTTTTACACACGCGAATTTTATGGTTCTACTTGGCGAGCCTAGCATGTACAGACATGGCCTCAGAACACAAACCGAAAGGTTAAGCATGAGTCATATGGTTGATATGATGAACATGGTGATGTTCACCTTTGAAACTATGCCGTTGCACGTGATGATCGGTTGCGGTATAGTGAATTTGGTTCATGTAATCACTTAAGAAAACTAAGAGGGATGTTGTTTTTAAGTGGGAGTTCACTTAGTAATTTTGAATTATAGAACTCAATTTATCATGAACTAAATCAAAGTGAATTTGCATAGTTTGTTGTAGTCATTGGCATCCGTTTACTACCTTGCGATTAGCTATAATTGAGATAATAGAACTATAGAATTCTAGAAGTTAACTTTACGAACTGGTATCGTATTGTTTGAATGTCAATCTAAAGTTTAAAGTCCTATTGCAAACTTTTAGCAAACCTTGGTTACTCGATAAAATTTAATAAGTAGTATTAAATCAAGAGTAACAATTCTAGTGTTAGTATCTAAGTATCGCACTTGCCTCCATGATCCTTGATATTCAAAAGTTGTTTTTAGTATCAAGGTTATCTAGGAGCTGAAAGAATTGTTTCATAAACTATCATATGTGGAAGATATTTTGATATCTGAAACAATGTTTGGTTGCAATGTGATAGAGTATAATTTAGTAAGACACATGTTCTCATATTGTATGAGAATTTGTGAAGATTGGAGACGCTAGGTGTCCAGATCTCCTAAAAAGGTTTTGGGAACTAACATTATACTCACAATTCATCCTCATGAGCTATAGTAGCTTGATCATGAAAGTTGTCATGATAGGATGAATACAAGATGTTGGTAAAATGTTTACTACATTAAAAGATTACTAAAGAATGGAATTTGGAAGAACGCCAAATATTTGATTATGGTGATCTACTTCAAAGTGTGAGTCCAAAGGTATTAGTGTTTGACTAATCATGCCTTGAACTATGTGCCATGTGAATAGCGCCACTATTGATGTTGATAGATTCTTCTAGAAGGAAAAGAATTGCTAAAAGAGAATCCAAAATTTATTCTGGCGGAAAAGAAAAGACTGGAAATGTCCAGCTCAGGTATATAGAAGATATACATGTTATGGTTGTATTCGTTGCTTGTTAAAACAATGTGGTTCTTGGGTATTTGATACTAAATTGGTTGGTATGAACTGTCATACAGAACAACGCAATACAAGAACTACAATGGCCTAATTAGCTAGCAAATGAATATGGGATGATTCTCATCGAAAACAAATAAAGTGTTATTGTGTTTCTTTGGAATTAAACCTAGCCTTCAAGATTTGTTTTAATAATTCTTATTTTGTTCTGGTATTATGAGAACAATGGTTGTTCAAATTATTACCGTATTCATAAAAGATGAATGAACGCTTATCTTGTTGGAGAAATCACATCCATAACACTGATGCTAAAAATGACTTAAGACAAATGAATAGAAGATCACTTATGAGTGACACCACCGTTTAAATCATATTGGAAAGTAAACATGAAGAAACTCCATGTTGATGGAATTTTGGAGTCTTTTGATTTTGGATCAGTTGACACTTGTGAAAATTTCCTAGAGATGATTAAAACTCCGTTTGTAGGCCAAAGAAGAACGGACGACTAACTTATTGGATATTATACATGTTGATGTATATAGTCCATTATGTGTAGCCGTGAGTGGTGGATCTTTGAACTTCATCTACTTTAACCAAGGATTTGAGTAGATATATGTGTATATTTACTTGATAAGGAAGAAGTATGAAATATTTGAAAAATGTTCAAAGTATTTCTAGATGAAGTGGAAAATCATTGTAACAACATAATAAAGAATTTATGATTTGATCATAAAGGAATATATTTGAGTTACAAGTTCAGCAAACACCTAAAAGTTGACGAATTGTTCCATGGACTTGTATTTCCCGAAACACCATAGGAGTATGGAGTGTTCAAGAGATAAAATCAAACTTTGTTTGACATCGTTGGATCAAAGATGTCGTCTATAAAACTGCCATTATATTTTAAGGATAAAGCTTTAGAGACTACCGCTTTTACACTGAAAAGAGCGCCATCATGATCCGCTGAAATGACACCATATGAGTTATGGCATGGGATAAAACCCAAGTTGTCTTTTCTAAAATTTTGGTATGCTAGGCATACGTAAAATGTTTACAACCAAAGTCGGATAAATGCGTCTTTGTAGGTTAACCCAAAGTAACTGTTGGGTATTCCTCCAGAACACCTAAGACAAAATTGTTTGTTGTTGAAAACGTCAAGTTTCTTAAGAAGGAATTTTTTGCGAAAAGTCAAGTGGGAGGACAATAGAACTTTGATTAGGTTGTTGAACCTAAGCTATATGTGCTGAGTAGCGCAGCACCAGGAAGTGTCCTGGAGGCGGCCACAATGCACATGGATACAGTACCTCAAAGGTTGTGGTCACAGATATCTAAGTTCCTATTGAACCGCGTGAGTCGGGTAACAATCAAATAATTAGATTTGAGAATAGATCATTATTGTTTGACAATGATGAACCGACCACATGCAAAGAAGCAATGATGGGCCCTGACTCCATCAAATGGCTAGAAGCCATAAAATCCGTGATATTTTCATACACGAGAAACCAAGTTTCTGAACTTGAAAGACCCTCAAAAGGTATGAAGCCTAATGAACGTATTTGGATCTATAAACAGACATGGATGTTTTTGTATCTACGAAATAGTCGACATATCGTCAAAAGAGTTTACGATTATGTTCAATGAGTTGACTATGACAATATTTGATCTTTCATAGCGATATTTTTTCTGGATGGATTACTGTAGCAACCACTATATATGCCAAGTTTGGTATATGTTAGTTGAACAAACAAGACAACATTCTTCTAATAGAATGGTTACCTAGGACATGTACATGACATGGTCCAATGGGTTTTGTAAATTCAAAGGATGCTAAAAAGGCATGCAAACTTCAATGGTTGAAGTAAGCATCGCGGAGTTGGAATATTCACCATGATGAAATAATTAAAAGGTTTAGTTTCATCAGATACGATGAATATGCTTGCATTTGCAAGAAATTAAGTGGGAGCGCTGAGACATATTTCCAGTACATTATGTAGAAGACATATTGTTAATTGGAAATGATATATCTTTTATTGACACTAGTTAAGATTTTCATTAAAATTAGATTTTCAATGAAAGACTTAGGCAAAACCAAAATATTGGGTATCGATGTCTATGAAGATAGATCGAGGTGCCAATATGGTTATGCCAACATACATAGATGAAATATTGAATGAAGTTCAATATGGAAATGATGAGAAAAGTTCTTGCCGCATGGAAGAGGTTGAAACAAGATTCAGGTGTTTTTGACACTTGATGAGTGAAGCCACATGAATGATTTGATCGATCATGTATACCGTGATATGTACATATCCAAATATGTCCTATGCTCTAAATGTTATGAGTATATACCAGAGTGATAAATGTCATAAGATGATCACTAGACAATAGTAAGGATATCCTTATGTGCTTTGGAAGGACTAAGGATATATATTATGTATGACAAAGTGACACATAGTTCATTGTAAAGTGTTACATTGATACTAAGTTTGTCACAAGATACAAATTAAGTTTATCTCAATTTTAGCTATATGTTTAGGTGGCACAATGTAATGGAAGGAAGCTCCATGATGGATTTGAATGAGTTCCAAAGTTAAGACATTGTGATGGATTCTACAACAAAGGTTGAGTATATGGCTGCTTTAGAAGTAGCAAAAGAGGGCATTTGTGTCAAGAAGGTTGTTATCAAACTATGTGTAGTTCCAAGCTGGCTATTACTATGAAGATCTATTGTGCGACAATAGTGACAACATGATTTTAGCTAAAGGAACTAAGGTCTCACCAAAGGACCAAATTTATACCCAACTATCTCATTTGAGAATGAGTGATGCGTAGAGACACAAAGACATGCAAATACACACAGAACTGAAAGTGTCAGATCTGGAGATCAGATTAACCACATGCAACGCGTATGGATAACACGTGAATGCCAAGTGTTATATATGCAAGTATCAACTAGATTATTGACTCTAGTGCAAGTGAGAGACTGAAGGGAATATGCCCGAGAGGCAATAATAAAGTGGTTATTAACATATTCCATGTATATGATAAATGTTTATTTCTCATGCTAGAATTGTATTAATCGGAAACATTAATACATGTGTGATTAATAAACTAAAAGGTTCCTAGTAAAGCCTCTCTTTTATACTAGCTCGTTGATTAACCGATGATCAAGGTTTCCTGATCATGAACATTGGATGTTGTTAATAACGGGGTCATATCATTAGAAGAATGATGTGATGAACACTCACACCCATAGTATGAATAGCAATACGATCAAGTCATCAAGTTTCATTGCTATATCAAACTCATACGAAATAGTTCTAATCCTCAGACCATGAGATCATGTTAATCACTGATACCAGAAGAGTGCTTTGATGATATCAAACGTCACACCATAACAGGGTGATTATAAAGGTTGATTTGGGTATTCTGAAAGTATTAGTTGAGGCTCATGGATCAAGAGTGGAATTTGTTCAACTCGATGACGGGAAGATATTCTCTGGGCCCTTCTCGGTGATATTGCATTGACATCACTTGCAAGCATGTGACTAGGTCACGGGAATGCATTATCACGGAACGAGTAAAGAGACTTGTCGGGAATGAGATCGAACTAGGTATGGTTGATACCAAATGATCGGATCTCGGACAAGTAATAATATCGCGAGACAAAAGGAATTAACTATGTTCGTTAATGGTTCACACGATCACTAGATCATCGTCGAGTAAGTGGGAGTCGTCATGGATTTCCAGATCCCACTGATGATTATTGATCGGAGAGGAGTCTCGATCATGTCCATGTTATTCACGAACCGTAGGGTGACACACTTAAGGTTCGTCGTCGTTTTTGAGTGGATACGATACTCCGATCGAATTATAGGACAGCATGAGGGTTGTTTCAGAAAAGTGCCGAAACTGTTTTGGCATATCGAAATAACTCAAGGGTTTTTTTGTTAATGTTTGTTAATTGATTGAATTAACAAATATTAAAGAAATAAAAATGTTTTATTAATTCAGTTAGTGTGAGTTTTAATTAGCATGAATGTCATGCAAAATTAAAATGGGGGTTACCACCATGAAGAGGGGGTTACCACCATGAAGAGGGGGTTACCACCATGAAGAAGGGGTTGCCACCTCATCTCCTATAAAAGGAGCCTTCTTCTCCCTCTTCTCACACTTCTTGATCCCTCCCTTCCTCCCATAGTTGTTGCTCCACCGTCGACATTGCTTAGCGAAGCTCTGCCGAAATTATAGTTCGATTTCATACACTTTGTTGAAGTGGTGTTGGAGTGTCCGGCGGATCCCTTCTTCCGCTGCCCCACTGGACCGAGGACGTGGAGGAGACGACGATAAGCCGTACGTGTGACCGAGTACGGAGGCGCTGCCGGTTGTGGCACCGTGTACACGATCTCGAGATCGTCAAGTGAACCACTACGTCAAGTGAATGACTATGTCGACTACGTGCGTCTTCGTCGAGTCTCCATCGGCAACGTTTGTGCGGGAACGTAATCCCCGCTTCTGGTCTTCGAGGGTTAGTTCTCCGTTGCTACCATCTCGTAGAGTTTTCTTGGCTAGTTTGTGTTCATGCGTAGGAAATTTTTTGTTTTCCATGCTATGAACCCATCAGGATTCGCTCAGAACAAAGAAAAACCGGGGACTATTACAGGATTCTAGGGTAATTATTGGATCCATCAAATACTTGTGGGCAAGTAACTATGGCGAGTCGAATATCAACATCGAGAAGTGGCAGACATAATATATCACAACTCCTATGCAAAAAAAACATCGTAAGCTCATAACCTATTGCTTTTATTTCTTTTTGTTTCACATATTTTTCATTGGTACATCCCGTGCTCATTTATCTGTTTGAGTATTCTGGATACTAAAATTACATCTGTCATTTCAAGGTGCGACTGTGGATTTTTTTTGCTCAAGTTCATTGAATTCTGGAACGGAAGGAAGTTGATTAGCGCAATCAACCCAAATGACATGCCCACCATCAGGAAGCTAATGACTCTCAAGTGGCTCGAATGGGAGGAAAACATCACCTCATGGCAACAAATTTTGTTCTGAACATGATGTCGTTCTTACGACAAGTACATCCTCGGGCTGTTTTCACTAGATTTTATTGCCGTTCACACGCATGGATCTTTCCTATCCTTTTTATTTGTTATCCCGAATTTGCTTTCCTTTTCATGTTCTACAAGATGCAAATTTATCTAAAACACAATTACATTCAAAACCTCACAGTCAAATACCAAGATACCATTATCACAGTACTAAAAACCTCATGATTACAGATGGATATGAATTAAAATGTCAGGTACATCATAATTTAACAAATAACTTTATGTTCTTGCACCATATGAGAGTTACAGGAACAAATTTAAGCAATAGCTCCAACAAATTAACTCATGTTCTGGAAGAAGTTAAACTCTGTTGGTTCTTTTCCTGGAATAATTTTGCTTGGACACCCAGCAGAGTTGTGGTCTGTAGAACCACATGCACTGCATTTTACAGTTTTTGTGGCCTTCAGATGAAGCCCAGACTTCTTCCTTTTCTCCCCAGGATGCCCTTTAGTTGTAGTTATTATAGGGTCCCTGACATTAGGGTATGGAGTACTTGTTCCTTGACCACCATCACCACCTAAATCACCCATAGGTGTATCTCCTTGAGCAGTCGCTTGTGTTTTCTTTTCCTTCCTTTTAGCTGCCGAAGACAGCTTCATTGCTTTTAATTCATCCCCAAGAGCACGCATGTACTTATCAATAAGAGCCTTCCCTTTTTATGATTCAGCAACTACTTTTGCAAGATCGGTCCAATCATTACAAAGTGTCCCGTAACGCACCAACTTACGTTCTTTGTTTGTTAGTTTCCTGTTTGTTGGCACTTCCGGTAACTCAACCTTATTAGGCACAATATCATCAGGAGGCATTGTCCACCTAGGCAGTATGTAATGTGGTGGTATTGAATCAACCAAACCTAGTTGTATCATTACCCTCAATACATGGCATCAAAGAATGCCATCACGTCTTATTTTGGAGCACTCACATGTATAAATTGGCCCCTCCATGCAAGCATGCACCAGATACCTCCTTTTGCCGTAACCAAAAACAGACCCACTGATTGGCACAACCTCAAACACTTCCTCACCAAGATGATTGGCATTGTAGGATGTTACTTTGCGAAGCTCGGCTCGGAAACGCAAGTAAATAGGCCGTGTGTACACCTCCAAAGCCTGTTTTTCCATAGGGTATTCTCCCCACATCCTTAGGACCTTGTCCTCCATCTGAAATTCATTAGAATCTTCTGCCACATCTATCTTTTCCTGCAACTTCATGTACTACTGGAAGAAGTGAAAGAGACTGTTGTTAGGACTAGTGTACCTCTTTAGGACTGCATTAAACCCTTCACTACATGCTGTAGTTTGTAGGAACTAGCAAAGTGGCCCTCGCAGATGCGAGGGCGACATCTGAATGTGTGCAAAATATATTTTTATTAATAATCATACTGGATACATTGTACACCACTCTTAATTTTGAAAGTTTTGGTGAGGATGCAAAAGTATGTCTAAGTCCAACAATCAATACGCATACACTGGTACACATCGCTATTTATTTTTCGAGAATACACCTTGGGAGGTTTATTAATCATATAGAAGAAATGCCAAGATCATCGATACAATGCTTAGACTGGCTACAACTCACGCAACACCCCACGATACACGGCTTACAACGCCAACCATAGCACACGACAGTGAAGGCCTGCCATGCACCGCCACCCACCAAGAATGGCGAGAGGCGAGGCACAGAGCCGAAGGGCCATGTCACGCCTGAGATGGAGATCCCGGAAGCCGAGGTACACATCACTATTGATATATGGAAATGTGCATATACAAACTCAAGTGTGCGGTATATAAATGTTACAATATGGCCTCTCATGCTTTCTTGGACATTAACATTGTAAACTAATATAGGTCTTAACTCTTCAAGTGTGAGTCATTAATACGCTATATATTTGCATACATATATTGACATTGTGTTAGAAAAGCACGGCAAATTCACCATGTACTCTCTCTTGTCATTCAAAAGCAGGATGAATAACAACACACGACCACAGCTCACATTAAAAATTACATAAAGATTTGCATATTACTTCATTCAGAAATACAAATTGTTTTAGCTAAGAGCATTTTTCCTTTAACATGCAACTTTGACCATTGATTTTTGCAGGAATAACTGGATCAATATTTCTAAAATTATTGCAATATTATGGAATAAAATCATGACCAATGTAATGATATCAATATTATTTCCTATTTTAAAGAAGAACTAAATGTTAGCAATGCAAAGATGCCAATTGAGCAACAGTCTGCTCTAAGAAAGATCAGTAGCTATTGTGGGTTGAGTGAAAGAGCGATTAAGTTACATGACATGATTAAGACACTTTATATACTTCCCAGTGGCTAAGGATTAAGGACATATATATAGGAACATACAGTGGTAATCATGGTCTTTAGTACTCCAGGCTATCTCTAAGCATGGTCTAGTGATGAAGGTGAACTCTCGTGTAGAAATCAATGTACATACTCTTACATAAATATTTTTTATCCAGAATGATATCAATAGTACGAAATGGCCAGTCAAACACATAAATTTTGGTTCATGTGTTGTAGATAGCAAAGAAGAGAGTTCAACTCAATTGTGCAAGACCTAACATGTTGATAGCAATGAGCCTCGATAGTTTTATGCTTTAAATTCTCTCATATATACTATACTAAATCAGAGACAACTAATATTGGGCGGAGGAAGTAGCTAACAAAGACACTGAGCATAATGGTAAGAAAACTCAGGAGAACTTACATGTTGTTCAGCCGTATACATCTTCTGGCATCGTGGCCACGAAATCTATATCCTCAGATGTCGTAGTCGGCCATGGCCGCCTCTCCATTATTGACAAATGGATACTTGTTTCATCCAAACTATACTGGGTCGACCCTGAAATTTCAAAATCAATTGAAGAATCAACATTTATAAGAATAAAAAGTTTTGACGTATGTATTGAATAATCTTAAATGTTGAAACACTTGAAGATGAAAAATATTATTTTCCTCGGTGCATATACAAAGAAATAATCAATGATAAGATCTATAACAAATATTGCATTTTGGGACCATCTACAGATGGTTTAAACATAACTTTCTGCAATGCTTTAACGGTAAAATAACTAAGATAAAATTGCATGCCAGAATTAATACGTGGTCCCAAATAATGACACTCCTTTCTTATAAAGGTCTACCAATCAATAGGGCTGTATTCAGATAAAAAATAGAGGTGCAGTACTGCAGTTAAAAGATAGATTCAGAAATTACGTATTGTGTCTTTTGGCAAGCATGCATACATAAGCTAGGCCAGTGGTAGTGGTACCTTGCTCGATCCATATGCAAATCAGCAATTATCACTTTCCAATCTGAGTTCGCATCGAGGCAATCACCGAGAAATTGTAAGATGGAAAACATAATAAAAGGACTCCCAAGTTAGCCCAGATCCTACTTCTTAATTTCAATCAAGGGGACTAATAGGAAGGAGGCAAACCTAAATCGCATCTTCACCTGGGAGGCACCGGGCCACGATCGAAAACATGCATGCTGCTTGGCTTTGTCAATTGTCACGCCCTAGTCCAGTAAAGGGCCTCGATCATGACTGGGGTTTCGGGACTCCACCACTGCGACGTGGCCAGCGCAAAGGCTGACGTATTGATCGAGGTGAATCAAGTCCATCTTGTCTGCGGGCAGGCATGGCATGGTGGCGGCGTGAGGTTGGAGAGCCGGCAACCTAGATGTTTTTTTTACTTAACCCATATGAATACGATCTATTGGGATTGGAAGGGGTATGTAAATAATGTGTGGCATCGGTGGGTAATTACGTGTAAGTCTAATATCTATACTTCTTATAAAGCAAAACCCCACTAGAAAATCATTTAAGTTGTCTATCTTCACATGCAACATGTCCACATCACTTGAAAAATATTAGCCCTCTGATTGTGATCCTTGCACAAATCCCTCCGTCTATTGCTATCATCGTGAATGACAATTCTTTCACAACATACAGTAGTGTGGAAGCGTAAATAAATGCCTCCACTATCCATTTTCCAAGCCATGCGCATGCCACACCAGCGCAACTGAAACGACAGTCATGTATGATTAATTCAATTCGTCACTCTCCTTGCCCTTCCGTTTCCACTAGCATCCATCAGCATTCAGTTTGTCTTCTCCCCTTCAAATACCTGTCCATCGTTCACCACCATGGCATGCATGCCTCACTCCTAGATTAGTCGGTGGCTCAATGAAATGACAATGTTTACATCTGTTGTCTTCGAGTTCGTGACTTCGTGTACACCTTTACCCAATCCCCCTCTATGTTATACTGACCGCGCCGGCGGCCGGCGGCAACGACGCAGAGATACTTTGGCGTTCTCAATGTATGCCGGTAACCTAGCTTGAGAATTAACATCACCGATGGCTAAGTGCCCTCTACCCCTTACTTGCCTAGCTCCAATCATCAATTTCCTCATGCTACTCTTACTTTCTCAGTCACCCCAAATCCCAATATTTGATTCATGTCGGCGGATTGCATCGTTGATGCCTAGCCCTGGATTGGAGCTTCCCTGATTCCTTCATGCTCTGGGGTCGTATGAGAAGACCCGGGAGTTTCAAGGTGCGTACCTATTTGGGGCTATTCTTTATTTCCTCCTATTTTCATGTTTAACATTCTCAATTTTATAAGATTTCCTTGCTGATCTTTCTTAGCGACCTGGGCAAAAATTAACTAATTTGCATTATTCTACCATTGCACATTCTCTTCAACTCTGTTTCAAGGTGCGTACCTATTTGGGCTATCCTTCAGTTCATCCTATTTTCATGTTTATCTTTCCCAATTGTAAAATGTTTCCTTGCTGATCTTTGCTAGCGACCTAGACAAAAATTAACTAATTCAGATTAGTCTACCATTACACATTCGCTTCAAAAGCTATTTTAACATATGCAAGCTAACAGTGATACACTTTTTATTCTGCCATCGCAGATTTGCTTCAAGGACTATTTTCTACTAACCCTCAGGAAGAACTATTTTCTATAGATGGACTATTGACCATATTTTTTACAAGATTTCCAATTTAATTATAGGATTTCCACATAAAGTTAACTAATTAGTTAATATCCCTATTCGGTAAAAGGTCGTGCATTTCAATTACATTATTATCCTTTTTTAAGTACAAAGTGATTTATCCATGCCACCTATTTTTTCATCCAGATATCCACATCACCAACTTATAGCCGTGAAATATACAACAATTTAGCGTTATCATCTCGACTATTTTGACCAATTTAATCTTGCATATTTCCACAGATAAGTTCATATTTCAAGTTCACATTTCATGTGTATTATACATTTTATTTATACAGTATAATATCTTAGGATATTTCCGTCGCAACGCGCGGGGTATCCTTCTAGTTTTTTTTAAGATTGATGGCTATGATTTTCCTATCTGTTTAATTAATGGCCAGATGTTTCTGTTTATTGTGGAATTTTATAGCGGAATTCTCTAATTTCTGGTTAGCCCGTAATTTACTTTTAATATATAATAGATGGGAAAAATCAGTCACTAAAGTAAGCTGGTACAAAAGATTCCCTGATATCATAAAGATCCTGCAAGTGTGTGTTGTCCCCAACATTATACTTCAAAATCATCTCTGCCCACCTAGCTTCAAATTCTTCAATTGTCATGCTATGGTCGATTATCTCATTGAATTCCTTCCTTAGAGGTTCATTATTAGACATGAAGTTACCCAACACAGCCTGCGCATTTTGCATGATGTGCCATCTACAGTTCCTGTGACATGTATCCAGAAAAGTTGTCAAGATGGCACTTCTCATGGCGACACATTGGTCTGTTATGAAATTTGTTGGTTGAACACCATCGATAGCATCAAGGAATGCTTCAAAAAGGCAGACAAAATCAGCTATCTGTTCATTCCGAAGGAACCCACATCCTAGTTGAATAGACTGCCCATATCGATTGATGCCAATAAACGGTGCACATGGCATTTTATATAAATTTGTCATGTATGTAGTGTCAAAAGACAAGTAGTCACTGTAATTCTTGTAGGCTGCCCTCGCTGCCCCATCAACCCAAAAGATGCGTTTAACCCTCTCGTCCTGATCGACATCTAGCTTGCAAATGAAATCTGGATCATCTTTCTTCGGTTTCTCTATCTCGGCAAGCAACAATGACATGTCTTGATTGGTCTGTGCAGCGGAGTCAATGGTAGCCATGTAATTGCTAACATATTTTGTATCATATGGAACATTTGCAAGCTTTCCATATTGACGAGGGGTTAACTCGACAAATGTCCTAGATGAAGGACTTAGGATCGAGAAGATAGGGCGTCGGATGAACTCGAAGGTAAAATCAGTCAAACAAGGTGGTTATGAAAGTAAACATGGGTGTAAAACCTGGCTTGCTTTCAATCTGGCCTACACCGTCCCCTCCTGGCCCCTATATATAGGTGGCCAGGTCTCGAGGATCGGGTAGGGTCTGATACAGATTATAATATCGACATACGGTAAGAACTCGTATTTTGACTAGTATTACAATTGGGCCTAGCTTAACGGGCCTCAGGGGTACTCAACTAACGGGCTCTATTATCTATACCCTTGTCAGTAGCCCTTGAGATTCTACCAGAATTGCAGATTCAGGTTGAATCTCTAATCTTTAAATCTTCGACTTGATTATTACTTCGACTTCTTCATATCTTCAAATCTTCGACTTGGTCTTTAGACTTACTTTCATAATAGTATCTCACAAGGGGTTTTGATGAACAAGCCTGACAACTCTGACGGATCAAGAGGCCAGTTAACTGCCGGAACAGATACTTGCCACCTACTTCAAATTCAATCCCCTTGGACTTGAATTCGGGAAACCGGTCAAATCCATTCTTTTGCCGCATTTAGGACTTACAAAAAATGAATCCCAGTGGTTCTCAGGGTACCTAGTGCATCCACCAGGATTTTCTTCGCGTCGTAGACACGGATACATACCAGCAGAGCGCATCCATGTGCGTATACCGGGCCACACAGGACGGATCCTGGGGTCTTACCTTTGTGATGAATCACGGCATTTGAGTTTTGGTCACGATGACACAACTCGAGGATCATATGTCGCAGCCTTGTTTGACTGTTTCAGAGTATAAAATACTCTAGTTACTTTAATTGAAAAAGAAGGTCGCTCCCGATGGGAGTAATAGAACTTTCTGATTTGTTCTTTCTGCTTCATTAGTCATGAATAAATATCATCGGGTGCACGCTCAGCGCTCCCGATGGGAGTAGCCCCCGAGGCTATGGCCGAAATTTTCGGGTATAGACTCAATAAAATAAATAAGTATATTTTGTGTACTTCTTCGTACATCAGTTGTCGACTTCCGCCATTTACGCAATGTATTCCTTTTCTTCGAATGTCACAAGCCCCCTAGTCGAAGAAGGGGTAAACACGTGCTTCCTGGACAGATATCTTTCATACCCCCTGCTTCTTTATTTCTTATTGTGTTTTTTCCTCTCTTCCTTCATCTTCTTTTTCCCTCTTATTTATCTTTTTCCTGGATACATTGACCTTTCTGTTATCGTCTGCTCTGGGCAGCATATAAGAGCCTGCGATTATATTTTGGCCCTTGTAAAAGCCCATTATACGTGCTTATAAATAAAGCACGTATGGTGATGGGTAAAAAACCCTAATTCAGCATTTAGCTTTTCCGCCGCTTCGTCTTTCTCCTCGTAAACTCATCTAGGGTTTCTTCCCCCCAACTCCTGCCTCCATGGCTGATGCAGGCGGGTCCTGCTTGAACCTTGGCGCTCTAGTGGAGTACTTCAGAGGCCACGGCCGCCCTCGTGGCAGCAAGAACAAGGCTTCGATTGATGCTTTGGCGGCTTCGTCATCCACTGTGGTGAAGCGGCGCCCCGGCCGTCCGGCTGGGAGCAAAAACAAACCCAAGGTGCTCCTAGCCACACCTAGTCCAAGCACTCCTTCTGCTAGCGCGTCTCCTCCTCCGCCCAGACTGTTCTCGTTCTTCTGCATCGCCGGCCCACAATGTCGTGAGATTCAATGCCTGCCATCGAAATTCATGAATTTCATGGATGGGCGGGAACTGCGCAAAGCAGTTCTCCGTGAACATTCTGGTGGAGGAACTCCATATGAAGTGGAGGTATGGTACGACAGCGCCGGCGAGCAGTTCTTCAAGGGTGGCTGGTCGCGGTTTGCGGAGGACCATGACCTCCATCAGGGGTTCTTCATGACCTTTGATTATCATGTTGGCACATCAAAGTTTGACATGAGAATCTACTACTGTACTCAATGCCAGAAGGAGTTTGAGGCTGAAGCGTAGTTTTCACTAGATTTCTTTGCTATGCAATCCAGTTGTCGTGTTTTATTTGTAACGAACAATCGTATTTGAACTATGTGTTTTACCATGGGAACAAATCATGGTTCTGAGGTATGTTTTTAATATTTCATCGGGTTCCTTTTGGGCCATTCTTTGTGTTGTCGGAAATATCGGGTTGTGATCAACCGTAGAATATATCATAGATAATTGCGAGAACTTGTTAATATTATTTCGTACGACTCGAGGGTCCTAGCCCCCGAGTGTAAATTAAGATATTTACACATATTGTCGATTTGACCCAATGAACCCGACCTATGGCCTCATGTTCTGGATCCAGAGGATCATATCTCGAAAAAGTCCTTAGTCTCCTTGCTTTGCCTATGCATAGAATCGTCGTAGTTGCTCTGCATTCCACGGGTTACTCTCGTGTTGCCCCGTTTTCTTGTCCTGTAGCCGATAAGCTCCTCCTGGTATCACTTCGGTTACAATCTAAGGTCCCAGCCACGGGGACTCGAGTTTTCCATGGCCATCTTGTTTGAGTCGTAGAACTAGGTCTCCTACCACGAAAGATCGTGGACGAACTCGACTACTGTGGTAATTTCGCAAGTTTTGCTGATACTGAATAGCTCTGGCGAGCGCTACATCTCTTGCCTCATCTAGTGCGTCGACATCATCCTGCAGTGCTTCTGTGGAAGTTGCCTCATCGTATGTTGCGATCCTTGGAGCTTCATGAGTTACTTCAACTGGAAGCACAGCTTCTGCGCCATGGACCAGAAAAAAGGGGGTTTCTTGAGTGGCTGCGTTAGGTGTAGTTCGTAGACTCCAAAGTACAGAGGGTAGCTCATCTACCCAAGCGTGCTTGGCTTTCTCGAGGGGTGCTAATAGCCGCTATTTTATCCCGTTGCATATTAAGCCATTGGCTTTTTCGACTCACCGTTTGTCTTTGGATGTGCTACAGATGCAAACTTCAATTTGATTCCTAGTCCTTCGCAATAATCCTTGAACTCCTTCGACGTGAAGTTCGTACCATTATCTGTGATTATGCTGTGTGGTACTCCGAAGCGAGAGACTATAGACTTGATGAAATTTATTGCGGCTTCAGAGTCCTGAGTTGTCGCCGGGGCTGCTTCTACCCACTTGGTGAATTTGTCGACTGCCACAAGCATATAAACGTGTCCTCCTGGCCAGGACTTGTGTAATTTTCCTACCATGTCGAGACCCCACTGTGCAAAGGGCCATGATAATGGTATTGGTTGTAACTCTGCTGCTAGCGCGTGTGGCCGAGATGCGAACCTTTGGCATGCTTCACACTTTCAAACTATCTCTTTTGCGTCTTCAATGGCTGTTAACCAATAGAATCCTGCTCGAAAGGCCTTGGCTACGATAGCTCTGCTACTCGCGTGATGTCCGCATACTCCTGCATGAATATCCTTTAAGATTTCTTGTCCTTCTTGAGGAGTGACGCATCGTTGTAAGACGCCCGATATACTCTTCTTATATAATTTTCCCTGTAACACGACGAAAGCCTTGGATCGTCGTATTATCCTTTTGGCTTCTACCGTGTCTTCTGGTAATGTTTTGTTTATCATATATGCCAGATATGGCTGCATCCAAGTTTCTTCTATCATCATGACTTCTTCTGGTTCTGCTACACTTGCTTTTCCAGCCCCCGAGCCTGTCGGTTGTCCCTCCATAGTCGAGGTTTTGCTGCTCTTTATTTATCGTTCAATGATTTCCTCCCAGAAGACTCCTTGTGGTACGGGTAAGCATTGGGACCCGATGTTTGCTAAATTGCCGGCTTCCTTATTGTTGGCTCTGCTGACGTGTGAAACTTCGCATCCATCGAATGTTCCTTCGAGATAGTAGTATAAGTTTCTGTATGCTATCATGTTATCGCTGATGGCGTCGCATTTGTTCATTACTTGTTGAACGATGAGGTTCGAGTCTCCGAATATTTTAAGTCGAGTTGCTCCGCAAGCTTTTGCCATTTTCATTCCGTGGAGCAATGTCTCGTATTCAACTTCATTGTTGGAGGCTTGGGGAAAACTCATCCGCCTTGTGGTGAAATCAGGACTACGCTTGCTCCTGCGCCTTGGATTCTTTTGGAGCCGTTGAAATACATCGTCCACACACTTGATAAATCTGGAGGACCTGTACTTTGTAACTCTAGCCACTCTGCTGTAAACTCTGGCAAAATTTGCGACTTGATTGCCTTTCGCTTTTCGTACGTGATGTCCAGGGGTGATAATTCAATTCCCCATAAAGAGACACGTCCTGTTGCCGAAGGGTTGTTTAATATATTGGAGAGTGGTGCCTCGTTGACTACTATAATTGGGTGTACCGCAAAGTATTGCCATAGTTTCCGAGCTATTGTGAAGACACTGTATGCTAGCTTTTGATAGTGCGGGTACCTTTGCTTTGTTGGAGATAGTACTTCGCTGATGAAATATACTGGCCTTTGAATGCCGTGATCCTTCCCTTCTTCACTTCTTTCGACTACCAGTACTGTACTCACCACTTGATGTGTTGCTGCAATGTATAGTAGTAGTGGTTCTTTTTCCTTTGGTGCGACCAACACTGGAGGTGTGGAGAGCACTTTTTTCAACTGTGCGAAAGCTACATCCGCTTCTTCCGTCCACTCGAATTTATCGTCTGATTTTTTCATGAGTGCGTAGAAAGGTAATGCTTTCTCTCCCAATCGAGCCACAAATCGACTTAGTGCCGCAACGCGTCCTGCTAGTGGGGATGGGGCCTCCAGTCCCGGCCCGTAAGGGGCTTTAGTCCCGGTTTGCAAACCGGGACCCCAGCCGCGGGACTAAAGGCTGAACCTTTAGTCCCGGCCCGCTTACCAGCCGGGACTGGAGGGTGTCCACGTGGGCACCTCGGAGCGAATCAGGGCCAGGACCTTTAGTCCCGGTTTGTAACACAGACCGGGACTAAAGGGTCTGCAGTTTTTTGTTTTTTGCTTTACGGTTTTAGGGTTTAGGGGTTTTAGATGTTCGGGGGATTAACGTGATGCCTCGTTTGGTGCCTTGGTGTTCGGGAATTAGTTTATGCATATATATAAGATTAACTTATCTTACAAAGCGAGCATATATATACAATTATATGGAGATCAGAATTATCGGGACAAGAGCCCGTCTATTCGATTACATGGACCAACATCAGTAATGGCCCCTAGCTACACTAAATCGTCCTTTGTCGTCTATAGCTTCTATCCTCAGAAAGGCCGCTAGCTCCTCTGCAACAGCAATCGCGCGTTGCTCTGGTAGGTACTTCTCCCGCATGGCCGTGTACTATATAAGAAGAGGAGATGAATATGAATATCAATCATGATAACAAAGAATGACGAGTAAAAATAGAGGTGTGAATGTTTATTGCTTACATCGTATCTGTAATCCTTGTGCTCAGAGGTAAACGTGCGAATGGTCTCGCAAACATAGTATCCACATAGATGCGTCCCCCGTGGCTGCTGATCGCACTTTACGAGAATAGAATATATATAATCAAAATAATAATCTAGCATTACAAATGTATTGAAAATAGAAGTATATCATACTACTACTTACCTGAGCCGCTCTAAAGGTCAGCTTCTCATCCCGGATACCGGGAGTCACGCACTTGAACCGCTTCCAAACCCTGCCCGACAAGGAAAATGATTTGCTAAGTTTTTCATTAATTGATATATCAGAAAATCATCGAAAGAGACCGATAGAGCGCAAGAATGATAAAATTACCCTTGGAGCATGTCCTGCAGGCTTTGGAACTGTTCCAAGGGTCTCGATAATGGGTCGAAGGCATCAACTCTTCCCTTATCAATTTGAATGTCCAACAGAATCCAGTGGAAGCTGCACATATATATATATATATGTGTCAGTAACTTATCAATAACACTCATAAGTGAATGGACACAACAGAGTAAGACCCTCACTTGAAGTTGTATGGAAACAGTATGTGGTCACAGAAATTTTGTTCTGTTAGAAACCTTAGAAGGTTTTCCTCTGTCTCCTTGGGGTTATCAGTTAGCGTCTTTATATGTATTTTATCTGGGTCAATAAACCCAATATTTAGGATGTTCCTACTTTTACATTCCAGAATCTTCATTCTGCATAATAGAGTACAAGTCAGAACGGAACAAGTTATATGTAGACAATGAATTGAAATAACTGATCAAGTTATATGTAGACAACGAATTAAAAAACTTACAGACAATAGCAACTCATAAGCGATTTGTCGAGGGCGTCGGCATTGTACATCTGGAAGAGTTCATCAAAGTCGATATGGATGTCTTCGGGGCGGCCGTAGTACTCCCGTGGGACAAGCGCCACGATCATCGTTCTCCCATTCTTTGATTCACTTAAGTACCATGTATGCAAGTAACGCATATTTGTTGGGAGATCATCCAACTTATCTTTGCTGACCAAAGGCGCTCCCATGACAAACTGTGGCTTAGGGGCTACCACAGCCTTGGGTAACCTGTCGTCTTGGGAAGCCAGAACGTCTTCAACCGGGATACCCCATTCAGCCGCCCACTTCTTTGCTAATTCCAAATCTTGCCCCTGCACCAGAGAGGGAACATTCTCGGGTAACACCCTGAGGGGTGGGATCGACTGTTTGGCCTGTTGTCCAAGCTGAGGAACGTCTGATCTTTTTTTGCTTGTAGTTGAACTTGATTTGCTCCCACTTGCACTTGCACGTGACTTGCTCTTTTACCCTTCCTTCTGCAATGTGCGTGTATAGTCGTCAGGCTTATGGTGTAAGTCATACTGTGATGGAAGGGTCATGAAGTATTTTGCATATGCTATTTGCTTCTCGGTGTATTCCGGGCGGGGCTCGGGTTCCTTCTTTTTCATCTGCGCATCATAATGTTCCTTTGCTATCCTGGCGTTTTCCTCGTCGGTACGATCATAAGGTCTGATAGGAAGATTAGCATGAGGTACCTTTGGGAGGGGCGACAGTTTGCGCTTTGGGGAGCTCCGTCGCTTAGAACTCATCGACGGAGCGTTCTTGCTGGCACGCTTCCGCTTAGTATCCTTAGCGGGGGGCGGCGGAGACGGCCGACCCAAGTCCGGCGGCGATAATCGAGATGGACTCGTGTTGTGGTGGCCGTCGTCATGTGGAGGGCTTGGAGGTGATGGAGGTGTAGGTGACCTGCGACGACTCGGAGGCGGTGTTGTCCTTGGGGCCGAGCCTAGAAGCTTGATGTAGTTCTTGTCCCATAGGATGACTCCACCCAGTACTTCTCCGAGTGTCCTCTCATCTTCGGGTCCAGCCATGTCGAGCTCCATATCATGAAACCCCGCCATGATTTCATCCACCCCGACTTTAGCAAAGCCAGCTGGAATCTCACGGCCATGCCAGCGTGCATCAGGGCCAGAAGGTAAAGCTTGTCCGACGGCCACCTTCATGGATATGTTCTTGAATTTCTGATGGAGTTCACATGATGTTGACTCCTTGATTCCATCCACGGGGTAGCCGGGACCGCCCTCTATCATTCTTCGTGCATCGTCGGGCGGGGCCTCAGATTCAGCCACGCTGCTTTTCCGCTTAGATGGGGCGCCGGTAATATCGAGTGCAGGATCTTCCTGGCGCGCTACTCCTCTAAGCTCGTCAATCTGCTTCTGTTGCTCGTTAAGCCTGGCAAGCAACTGGTTGAACTTGTCATTCTCCTCATCCTGCTGTCGCTTCTTTGCTCTCGCTCGGCTTCTGTAAGTGTCTTGGTCTCTGGCAAACCCAAGCCACCACGGGTAAGAAGGACCGAAGCCTCGCGTTCGTCCTCCATGTTCGTCATTGCCGAGGACCAGTGTGAGCAAATCTTTCTCTCTATCTGCAGTGAACTGTCTTTTTCCCTCTTTAATTTCTTTCACTATCTTTTTCCAATTCTCCCTGGGTATCCTAAGACCGTCACTGCAGATGAGGTCCCCTGTTTCTTCGTCGTACGAACCACCATGCGCAAGGAACCAATTCCTTGCTCTCAATTCCCACTCATCACGGATGGGTTCAGGTACGATGCCTTTAGCTAGCAGATCTTGCTCTTTCTTATCCCACTTTGGGATGGCAGTCTCATAGCCCCCTGGCCCCAGCGTGTGGTGATATTTCTTCTTGTCGGCATTTTTCTTGTTCTTTTCTGATAATGCCTTGGCATCTTCTGACTGCTTGTACTCCTGAAATGCCTTCCAGTGATTCGCCTGCTTGGCTAGATACCCCTCGAATACTGGCACTTTCTTTGTCTTCAGATAGTCTTGCCATAGCTTCTTCTTCCAGCTACGGAACAGTTCGGCCATCTTCTTTAGAGTCCACTGCTTGACTTTGGCCCTCAGTTTATTTGCGGCGTCTTGATTCTCACATTCTGGCAGGTTGAAATGTGACATGATATCATTCCAAAGATTATCTTTGTACCTTTCGGCGACATAGTCACTATCGGCTGCCCCTTTGCGCTTGTTCCACTCCCGAACGCTGATCGGGACGTGATCCCTAACGAGAACTCCGCATTGCTTCTTGAATGTGTCAGCAGCATTCTTAGGAAGCTTTGGTTCGCCCGTAGGCAATATCACCGCAAAGGTGTAATGCGTCCGTGCGTCCAACTTTTTAGTCGGGCCTCGTTTCGTAGCTTTGCTCGATGTGGAGGCCTAAGAGGGAGAAACATTCGTCAAATGAATGTATATGTATACAATATAGAGCTATCTCCAATATTTTTCACATATTACAAGTGATTGTCGAACTTCATATGTATACCTCGCCGGACTTTATTATTTCTCCACCGGCTTCTCCACCGGCTTCTCCATCAGTGGGGCTATCACCTTCTCCGTCATTGGAGCTATCTCCGGCCCCATCGGCTTCATCTTCGTGTCGATCAACCTCCATTCCATCTCCGGAGGGGTTTAGATATGACGACGGAGATTCAGCAGGTTCAACGTCGGGGGCGTCTTTGATTATATCTTCGATAAGTTCTTCCTCTTCGAGGTTCCTGCTATGTGGATCCATAGTTCTGTAAAAAACGAACATTTGATTAACTAATAAACTAACAAACTATATATGATGCAAAATAATTCTATATATTCTAACTAAAATAATTCGATTCTAACTAAATAACTCTATTCTAACTAAAATAATTCTATTCTAACTAAATAATGCTATTCTAACTAAATAATTCTATTCTAACTAAAATAATTCTATTCTAACTAAAATAATTATATTCTAACTAAAATAACTCTATTCTAACTAAATAACTCTATTCTAACTAAAATAATGCTATTCTAACTAAATAACTCTATTCTAACTAAATAACTCTATTTGCAAAATAATTCTACTTCTAATTGCAAAGTAATTCTATTTCTATTTGCATAGTAATTCTATTTTTTCTAACTTATTTCTATTTGCTATTGCTATTTTTTAAAAAAATTCTATCTAAAAATTCTATTTGCTATTTGTTATTGCTATTTTTTCTAACAATTCTATTTTCTATTTGCTATTTGCTATTTTTTCTAACTTATTTCTATTTGTTATTTCTATTACACACTAACAAATAATAAATTCTAACAATTCTATCTAAAAATTCTATCTAAAAATTCTATTTGCTATTGCTATTTTTTCTAACAATTCTGAATTTTGCTATTTGCTATTGCTATTTTTTCTAAAAATTCTATTTGCTATTGCTATTTTTTCTAACTTTTTTCTAAATACTAACCCTAATTACTAACCCTAACTAAATAAATTCTAACCCTAACTAAATAATAACCCTAACTAAATTAATATTAACTAAATACTAACCCTAAATTTTAACCCTAACTAAATACTAACCCTAACTAAATATTAACTAAATTCTAACCCTAACTAAATATAATTCTAATTAACCTTTCTTTTACCTACAGGGGATGGCGCGGGCTTGAAGTAGGGGGCGTCGGCGGCGAGCTCGAGGGCCGGTGGCGAGCTCAGGGGCGGTGAGCTCGGGGGCGGCGAGTCGGGGGCGAGGTGAGAGCTCGGGGGCGGCGAGTCACGGGGGCGGTGCGCGCTCGGGGGCGGCGAGTCACGGGGGCGGCGCTCGGACGACGAGTGCGAGGGCGGATACGGCGGGCTCCACGGATTTCTCCGACCGCAACGTTCGGCGTCGGTTTCTCCTGCGCTCCGTCGAGATTTTCGCTAAGTGCGTGAGAGGAGGAAGAAGGAGGAGGGGCGGGCTTTTATACCCTCCCCCCTTTAGTCCCGGCTCGGGGATTCAACCGGGACTAAAGGGGGGCCTTTAGTCTCGGTTCAAACCCCGAGCCGAGACTAAAGGGTTTTGGGGGCGGTTCCAGTTCGCGCCCTAGCCCCCCCCCTTTAGTCCCGGCTGGTGGCTACAGCCGGGACTAAAGGTGCCATAAATGCGCGCCAGTTCTGAATTTTTCAGATTTCATTTCAAAACTATTTTATTTGAAATTTGAATTGAATAACTTCTGTATAGTTTAGAATTTGAAAAAACTATGAAAATGAAAAGTGTTTGAAATTGCATAACTAATTCAAAACTATTTTCTATTTTCAAAATTAATTATTTTAACTATCCAAACTATTAACTATTTAGCCATTTTCAATTAAAACTATATTGATTAATATTCTTTTGAAAGGTTTTAGAATTTGAAAAAACTATGAAAATGAAAAGTGTTTGAAATTGAATAACTAATTCAAAACTATGTTTTATTTTCAAAATTAATTATTTTAACTATCCAAACTATTAACTATTTAGCAATTTTCAATTAAAAACTATGTTTATTAATATTCTTTTTGCATATTTGAGAATCTGATAAAACTATAAAAATGAAAACTGTTTGAAATTAAATAAATAATTCAAAACTATTTTCTATTTTCAAAATTAATTATTTTAGCTATCCAAACTATTAACTAGTTTGCCATTTTCAATTAAAACTATATTGATTAATATTCTTTATGTATATTTTAGAATCTGATAAAACTATGAATATGAAAAGTGTTTAAAATTGAATAAGTAATTCAAAACAATTTTCTATGTGGAGGCTGTGGGTACAAGAACTGCGAGGCGAAGAAATCAGGACTGGGTATAGCGGCGGCAGGGGTAGGGGAGAGGTAGTAGCCCGTCGGGAGGAGTGCCATCAGAACGAAAGGCGAGGCAACGGGGTTGAGGCGGGAGACGGCGGCCATTGCTTTTGTTTTGGCTTTGAGGGGAGGCGCTTTAGGAAGACGCAGCACGGTGTGTATAAAGAGCAGGACGGGAAAAGAACTAGTGAGCCGGCTTTTTTTCTAAAGAGCGGTGATGACCGATCCATACCATTATTCACATCCAGCCATCCATATAACCGTGTCTGTCGTAGCCATGGAGAATCTTCATCATGCATTACATAAAAGGTTTAATACATTATTACATTATTGCACCAACATTCCTATCTATTATTTCTGTTTTCTTCTGGGTCGTAGCCATGGAGAATCTTCATCATTCAGTAGGATGCTTGGGTCAGTTTTCACTTTGAAGGGCGGAATTTCATGAAACTTATTATAATCTACTGACATGTCTGTCTTGTCATCTACTCCCACGATGTTTCTTTTCCCTGAAAGAACTATGTGGCGCTTTGGCTCATCGGACGATGTCTTCTTTTGTTGATTTCTTTTTCTCGTTTTTGTAGACATGTCCTTCACATAGAAAACCTGAGCGACATCGTTGGCTAGGACGAATGGTTCATCCATGTACGCAAGATTGTTGAGATCCACTGTTGTCATACCGTACTTTTGGTCTACAACTACCCCGCCTCCTGTCAGCTTCACCCATTTGCACCGAAACAAAGGGATCTTAAAAGTAGGTCCATAGTCAAGTTCCCATATCTCCTCTATGTACCCGTAATATGTTTCCAAACAGTGCCCATTCTCGTCTGTTGCATCAAAGCGGACACCACTGTTTTGGTTGGTGCTCTTTTTATCTTGGGCAACCGTGTAAAATGTATTCCCATTTATCTCGTACCCTTGGAAAGTACATATAGTAGAAGATGGTGGCCTGGCCAAACAGTACAGCTGATCTCCAACGGTGTCATCATTCATGAGATGTGTCTGCAACCAACTGCCGAAAGTCTTCTCGTGTTCCCCTTTAATCCAAGAGTCAGTCTTCCCCGGGTTTTCGGAGCGTAGAATATTCTTGTGTCTCACGATATACGGAGCCACCACGGTGGAATTGTGTAGAACTGTGTAGTGTGCTTGAGAGAAAGAATGCCCGTCCATACATACTTTTGCTTTCCTTCCTAGTGTGCCTTTTCCTGTCAGCCTACCCTCATACCGAGATTCAGGAACACCAATCGGCTTAAGGTCAGGAAGAAAGTCCACACAAAACTCAATGACCTCCTCTGTTCCATAGCCCTTGGAGATGCTTCCTTCTGGCCTAGCACGGTTACGAACATATTTCTTTAAGACTCCCATGAACCTCTCGAAGGGGAACATATTGTGTAGAAATACAGGACCGAGAATTCTAATCTCTTCGACTAGGTGAACTAGGAGGTGTGTCATTATATTGAAGAAGGATGGCGGGAACAACAACTCAAAGCTGACCAGACATTGGACCACATCAATCTGTAACCCTGATAGACTTTCTCGATCGATTACCTTCTGAGAAATTGCATTGAGGAATGCACATACCTTCACAATTGCCAGGCGAACATTTTCCGGTAGAATTCCCCTCAATGCAACCGGAAGCAATTGCGTCATAAGCACGTGGCAGTCATGAGACTTTAGGTTTTGGAATTTTTTGTCTTTCATATTTACGATTCCCTTTATATTCGACGAGAAGCCAGTCGGGACCTTGATACTGAAAAGGACTTCAAAGAAGATTTCCTTCTCTTCCTTAGTAAGAGCGTAGCTGGCACGCCCTTGAAACTGCCCTGGATGCATGCCATCTCTTCCTTTATGACGTTCCTGGTCCTCCCGTGCTTCCGGTGTATCTTTTGACTTCCCATACAAGCCCAGGAAGCCTAGAATATTCACGCAGAGATTCTTCGTCAGGTGCATCACGTCGATTGCGGAGCGGACCTCATGGACTTCCCAATAGGGTAGCTCCCAAAATATAGATTTCTTCTTCCACATGGGTACGCGCTTATCAGGGCCGTTAGGAACAGGTTGGCTGCCAGGACCCTTTCCAAAGATTACTTTTAAATCTTTGACCATATCAAATACTTCAGCACCAGTACGGATGACAGGCTTCCCCCGGGGTTCTGCCTTGCCATTGAAATGCTTGCCTTTTTTCTTTAAGGGATGCTTGGGCGGAAGAAAACGACGATTGAACGGGTACACATTCTTCCTACATTTGTCCAGATATATACTTTCTGTCTGATCTAAACAGTGCGTGCATGCATTGTATCCCTTGTTTGACTGTCCTGAAATGTTACTAAGAGCAGGCCAATCATTGATGGTTACGAAAAGCAAGGCTCGAAGGTCAAATTCCTCTTGTTTGTGCTCGTCCCACACACGTACACCTGGTTCGGCCCATAGCTGTAAAAGTTCGTCAACTAATGGCCTTAGGTACACATCAATGTCGTTGCCGGGTTGCTTTGGACCTTGGATAAGCACTGGCATCATAATGAACTTCCGCTTCATGCACAACCAAGGAGGAAGGTTGTAGATACATAGAGTAACGGGCCAGGTGCTGTGACTGCAACTCTGCTCCCCAAAAGGATTCATGCCATCTGTACTCAGACCAAACCATAAGTTCCTTGCGTCACCTGCAAATCTCGGGAACTCTCTCTCGATTTTTCTCCACTGCCGACCATCAGCGGGGTGCCTCAACTTATCGTCTTTCATACGATCTTCCATGTGCCATCGCAACAACTTCGCATGATCTTTATTTCTGAACAGACGTTTCAACCGTGGTATTATAGGAGCATACCACATCACCTTGGCAGGAACCCTCTTCCTGGGTGGCTCGCCCTCAATCTCACCAGGGTCATCTTTTCTGATCTTATACCGCAATGCAGTGCATACCGGGCATTTATCCATATTCTCATACTTCTCACCGCGGTAGAAGATGCAGTCATTAGGGCATGCATGTATCTTCTGCATGTCTAATCCTAGAGGGCAGACAAGCTTCTTTGCTTCGTACGTGCTGGCGGGCAATTCGTTCTTTCTTGGAAGCATCTTCTTCATCAGTACCAGCAACTTTTCAAATGACGAGTCAGTCACACCGGTCTCTGCCTTCCACTTCAGCAATTCCAGTGTGCTACCCAGCTTCTTCTGGCCATCTTCACAAGTTGGGTACAACAATTTGTTGTGGTCCTGTAACATCTGCTCGAACTGCAACCTCTCCTTTTCTGTGTCGCAGCCTCGCCGTGCTTCAGAAATGACCCGGCCAAGATCATCAGCGGGCTCATCTGGTTCCCGTTCTGCACCCTGATCTTCTTCTTCATTGTCTTCCATTGCGGTATCAGCATACTCAGGGAACATAGATCGGTAGTTGTCATCATCGTTCTCTTCTTCTTCATCGTCGTCTTCCATCATAACCCCTCTTTCCCCGTGCTTGGTCCAAACATTATAGCCCGACATAAAACCGGACCGAAGCAGGTGGCTCTGAATGACTCTTGAGGAAGTGTAATCCTTCTCATTCCGACATTCAACACATGGACAAAACATATAGCCACCACCATGCTTGTTCGCATCGGCCGCATCTCGAAAAGAATGCACGCCTTCTCTGTAAGCGGCTGTGCGTCGATCACCGTACATCCATGGATGGCTCATCTGCGTCATACGACAGTATATCAAACACAATCACGATCCTAAAAATTAGTACCGCACGGTCTAAACGAGAAAATATAGTTGCTAACCTTTTAGAATAAGTGGAAATAAAGAGGAAGAGGTTTAAGCGTGGCTCAGGCATCGACTATATTGTAGTTGTGTTCGGTGAACTGAAGCGGCATCGCTCTAACACACATTTCAACAAACACCTCTAGTGCATCCAAGAAAAAAGGAGAGCTAGCACACACCCACACTCTTTCATCCAAAAAAATGCAAGGAAGATGGGAGAGAGGGGCTGCGGCCATATATATAGGCAGAGGACTTTAGTCCCGGTTTGAGACACAAACCGGGACTAAAGGGTGCGCACATGCGGGCTGAACACCGCGTAGCCCTTTAGTCCCGGTTTGTATCTCAAACCGGGACTAAAGGCTTGTTACGGGCCGGGACTAAAGCCTCCCGGGCGGCTGGCGAATTTCGGGCGACGTGGCCGGGCCTTTAGTCCCGGCCCAGATGGAGGCCGGGACTAAAGGGTCCAGGCCAAAGGCCCTTTTTCTACTAGTGGGCTTTTGTACGTCGTGTAGCTTTGTTGGTTTTCCCATTGTTAATATTGCTTGGATCTTTTCTGGGTTTGCCTCTATCCCTCTTGCTGATACTAAGAACCCCAGGAGCTGCCCTGCTGATACCCCAAAAGAGCATTTTGTCGGGTTGAGCTTGAGCTTATACTTGTTCAGGTTGTCGAAAGTTTCCGCCAGGTCGCTGATAAGAGACTCCTCCTTTCTTGTGGTGATGACCACATCATCGATGTAAACTTGGATGTTTCGCCCTATTTGACTTCCAAGGCAGTTTTGCATCATCCTCTGATAAGTTGCTCCTGCATTTTTTAGGCCGAAAGGCATGACTTGGTAGCAGAACACGCCATAAGGTGTTATGAAAGCTGTTTTTTCCTTATCTTCTTTCTTTAACTTGATCTGGTTGTAGCCAGAATATGCGTCAAGGAAGGAAAGCCTTTCGCACCCTGCTGTTGAGTCAATTATTTGGTCGATGCGAGGCAGGGGGAAGGGATCCTTTGGACATTGCTTGTTGAGAGATGTGTAATCAACACATACTCTTTGTACATCTGTATTCTTCTTGGGGACTATTACTGGATTAGACACCCAAGTCGATGTTTTGATTTCTCGGATGAACCCTGCGTTTTCCAGCCTATGTAGCTCTGATGCTATTGCTTTTCTCTTCGGTTCATCAAATCGTTGTAGTGGTTGCTTGACCGGCTTTGCTTTAGGATCCACATTTAGTGCGTGCTCGACGAGTTCCCTGGGAACACCTGGCATATCTGAGGGACACCAGGCGAAGATTTCCTAGCGCTCACGGAGGAACTCGATGAGCGCGCTTTCCTATGTGGGGTCCAAGTTTACCGCTATGGAAGTGGTTTTGTTTGGATCTGTCGGATAGACCTGTATTTTCTTTGAGTCTTGAGTTGCATCGAAAGCCTAATCTGGCAGGGATCGCCCGACGTCGGGTAGCACGTTGTGGTCGGTTTCGCCTTTTAGTCTTTCGTACTCTGCTGTCATGCCGAAGGTTTGTGCCAACCTGTTAAATTCTTTGTCGCAGGTGTTGGATACTTCGAAGCTTCCTTGTACCGTGATCGTTCCTTTAGGTCCTGGTATCTTGAGTGTGAGATATGCATAATGAGGTACTGCCATGAATTTTGCAAATGCTGGGCGTCCCAGGATTGCGTGATATTGTGAGGGCCAGTCCATGACTTCAAACTCCAGCTTTTCTCTGCGATAATTGTTGCTGTCTCCGAAACAGACGTCGAGTTCTATTTTGCCCAAAGGGTAATTTGCGGCTCCTGGTACTATTCCGTGGAAAGAACAATCTGTTGGCTTTAGATTTTCCAATGATATGCACATTGCTCTCAATGTTCTGGCGTATATTAGGTTTATCCCGCTTCCTGCGTTCATGAATACTCTGCCGACATCATATCCTCCTATCTGAGCTTTGAGCACCATTGGTGCGTGACCTGGCCTGGGTACTTTCCTCGAATGATCTGCTCTGCTGAACCTGGCTGGCTGATCGGACCACTTCAGATACTCCGTTGTAGCTGGCGGTGATGTTATTGCCAGGTTAACCTGTCTTGATATGCTCTTCCTTTCTTTTTTGACTTTGGTACTGGTTGGATCATTGCTGATATATATACTTTTGATTCTAGCTGTTTTGCGAGTCGCTGCATTTGATATCCTTGATTTATGTTTTTTCCTCCATGCCGTGCCCCTTGGCCTGAGTCCATGGCGTTTTGCAATCTTAAGAAGGTTCTGCAATCCTTCATCTGGTGGTTGGAAACTCTTTTTCCGTCTAGGTAAGCATAGTGGATGCGACAAGGACCATATAACACATCCTCTGCCGAAGGACCCAAGTACATTGGCTTCTCTTTCCCCCTGCTGTCTCTCGTGGGAAACTCGATGTTTTCGTAGCCTTCCTCATTCCTTTCGTCATATCCCGCGGCTATCTAATTTCTCCTCCCGTAGTTGTCGCCTTTGCGGTATCTTCGCCTTTGTCTGCTTGTTTTGTCAACTTCCGGTGAATGCCCCCTTTTGTTATTGTATGCATCCTCTCCATCGGCGAATCTGTTGGCTGTTTCCATTAGTTCAGATACTGTTTTTGGCCTTGCTCTTCCTATCTCTTCCACTAAGTCTGTACGACGAAGGCCACTCGAAAAAGCATCTATCGCTCTTTCGTCTGAGACGTCTTCTGCTAATTTTTTGATTACACTCCAGCGTTATATATAAGAATGTAGTGTTTCGCCTTTTTGCTGTACGCATGCCTTGACTTCTTCTAACGATGTTGGGCGCTTATATGTTGAGCAAAAGTTTCTTGCGAATTGACTCTCTAATTCTCCCCAACTTCCAATTGAATCGTTGGGTAGGGTATTTAACCAGGACCGTGCTGCGCCGGTGAGGTGTAACTGCAAGCTTTGCATGGCTGTTGCTCTTGTTCCTTCTAGTATCTGCACTGCTTGTAGGTAATCTGATAACCATAGAGTTGGCTCTTGCGACCCGTCATACTTCTCTTGGTCGTGTGGCAATTTGAAGCCCTTGGGTACCCGTGTTTTGCGAACCCTTCGGGTAAAGCATAGCGCACCCATCTCTTTTTCGTCGTCTTCATAGTTTTCTTCTCTTCACACGTAACGTGAATTATTTACCCTTGTTTGTGCTATTATATTTCTTGCGTCTTCCTTCCTTTTTTGTCGCCTTCCATCTTCTGATGAATCACTGTAGTTACTTCGTGATGGCCTGCATTTGAGCTCTTCTTTTCGCCTTCCCTTGTGAGGTGTCGCCTTTTCTTCTGGAAGATTTCCCATCAACTTGTTTTCTACTAACCCGAGGCTTCGTATTGCGGCTTGATGCATGTGCTCCCTCGGGTCTCCAGGTTCTGGTTGTGTGGTTAATAGGTATGCCTGTGCTGCTACTAAAGCTGGTTCTGGTGTTTCTTGAATGAAATCTTCTTCCTCCTCTGACTGTTGTGCGCTCTGATTCTTCGTGTAGCTTTCTTCTCTTGTGCATGCTGTTGCCCTCCTGTTATGCTTTGGATCTCTATGTCTGTCCATGTTGCTTTCTGATTCATCACTGTACTCATCCCAGTATTCTTCACTTGACATGCTATCGTCTCCTCGGGTTTGCACGAATATGTCTCTTTCCTCCCTTAGCTTCTTTTTGCGCTGGTGCAGTGCGTACTGGTATCCCATCAGAACTTCTCTCCTTGAATCTGCGGGTACGTCCGTGCCATGATTGACGGCTGACATAATCATTCTCCACTCTCCAGCTGAAACATGCACTTTCTCCTTCTCTTTCTTGCTATTGCTCCTTATTTTGTCGACTTGCATGTCGACCTCCTTATTGCCGAGGTGATTGTTTTCTTCTTCTGCTGCTTCAGTGATGATTACGCATAACTGATGCACGCTCCTGGAGGCGCTGCTGCTTCTGCTGGTGGTATCCCTTGATTTGTCTATTGCTCCTTCCACCATGGTCTCTTGCCCGATTTCGTCGGGTTCCTCTAATTTTCCCTGCAAATTTTCTGTTGCTGCTAAGCTGACTGGCGAGTTTGCCTCGCTAGAAGAGCCTACAGATGATCCAGATGCTGTCGTCCTCTCTACTTTGCCCGCCGACGGAACTGATTTCGTCGAATCCAAAAGGCGAGTTGTACCCGAAGGTTCAATATAGAAGTTTAGGCTTCCGAACGTCAATTCCACTTATTGATTCTTGTCAACTTCTGGACTGCTATTGGCTAAAAGCGAAAAAGCCGTCGAATTCATGATTCCAACGCCTAGAGTCCCCATGGTCGGCGCCAATTGACGAGGGGTTAACTCGACAAATGTCCTAGATGAAGGACTTAGGATCGGGAAGATAGGGCGTCGGATGAACTCGAAGGTAAAATCAGTCAAACAAGGTGGTTATGAAAGTAAACGTGGGTGTAAAACCTGGCTTGCTTTCAATCTGGCCTACACCGTCCCCTCCTGGCCCCTATATATAGGTGGCCAGGTCTCGAGGATCGGGTAGGGTCCGATACAGATTACAATATCGACATACGGTAAGAACTCGTATTTCGACTAGTATTACAATTGGGCCTAGCTTAACGGGCCTCAGGGGTACTCAACTAACGGGCTCTATTATCTATACCCTTGTCACATATAGTTCAGCCATGATGGACATCACCCTACCAGCAGATAGGTTTACCTTGTGTAGTAGCTTAACAAAATCCCTTTCGTCCTTGGGGACCCCTTTATGAGACCTTAAAAACCTTTTCAATGAGAACTTCTTAACACATGGATGGTTGTGCTCCTCAATGAACATTGTGACACGCCATTTCTGACCCCTTCGCTTAACCCTTAGTTGGGCTTTGCAGTCAGTCTTCTTTGTTATTGCACGATTACGCTGCCTCACAGGTGGAACTTCCCTTTTGTTGATGTCCTCATTCTTACCACTTTTGTTACATACAAATAGGCATTTATCCTTCTGTTTGTCCACTATAGAATTCCTTGAGGTGCTAGCTTTGATGGAGAAACCGACATGCTTAGCATACCTGTTGTAGAACATCTTAGCATCCTCCCAACTATCAAACAACATTTCTGGATGTGGTTTCTCAATTGGTATTAGGCTTGGTGTTGACTGTACTTCTTCTTCTCCACCTGAATCATCACTTGACAGTGTATCCCCTATGGCAATGCCTAGTGACTCTGCAGATGGTCCGGTATTGCCTACAGATAAAGTTGGATTGCTTTTCTCTTGATTAACATGCCTTGTTACATCCTCATCAGGCTGCTGAATAGCTTCTTCAGCTTGCAGTGGAGTATTTAGGTCAAACAAGAAACTCATCTCTCTGTAGAAACATAGGAGAAGTTACATTTTTTGCTTTTTGCATGACTACAAATGATATGATGCATGGAAAGAGTACAGATGTAATATACAGACAAGTGTTCACACTTTTTACAGGCACTGTGGTTCACATTTTTTACAGATTATTACATGCCATGCTTTCTATTTTCAGTTTGATCATAATATGGCTGAAAATACTTTCTTTTTCCTGCAGTTCACCTAAAAGGAGCTTCTTCTCTTGTTTTTACAGGCAACATGTGAAGGACTTCAATTCCAGAACTCTATCAGCTTCCACAAGTTTTGCCACAGTGGTGGTTTACTAGCCAAAAGTCCTGAGATTTTATCCCACCCTCAAAAGCTACTGAATTTTCGCTACTGATGTTTGATCCAGTGTTGTTTTGCATGGATGTTCAAGAACTGCTATTCGTACCCAGAAACTACATACTTTCTGCCAAATTGTTCCTGGCTGACTACGAAGTTTAAGTATTTGGATATCCTACCTGACATATGAAACTTGTTTGTTTTCCTATGCTGTTCGTCAGATCTAGAAAGTAAGAGCTGGAGTAGGACGGGGTACGAATTTGATCCTGTAACTTTACCTTTGGTTTCTGAAGATCTTGAATCTTTTCTGGCACCAACCCTGATGCGGTGGATGTTATTTGCCTGGTTTCCCCCACCAAAGGACTTGATTCCCCTCCTTTTGTAACTTTTTTAATGCTCAAGAACTGCTGTCGCCATGGAGTTCCTGTTCTACTGGAGGATGGAGGAAGGAAAGTCGGGCAGGGGAAGAAGAAGGGGGTGGGGTTGGTGAGCATGTAGGGTTTCTGGTTTGATCCCTAGATCCCTTTTGCGCTTTATGATTTGGTTCTGGGTTTTTTTTTTTACATCCAGAAGTACGCTTTTTACTTCCCGGCCTAAGAAACAACATCGCAACGGGAACAAACATTGGATGCCTTTTTCCGGTACGCGTCGCTATCATCTATAGGGTCCACTTGCTATTTTTGGAAAGAATCTGGTTCCGACAGGGGGGGCACCGCGTAAGACTACAGGGTAACCGGGCACTGTGTAGCCACGTCCTTTTAGTAAATCTTTTTTTGGGAAAGCAGATCACGTGTCTTTTTTTTTTAGAACAGATCACATGTCTTATGTAAACGCAGAACCAGGCCATTCAAAGTCGGCCCACAGTTCTGGCGAGCCTATGTATCCTAAAGCTGAACAAGCCCATGTATAAGGCCCTTCCTCTAACGAGTCGCAAAGACCTAGGGTTTCAGCGGTAGTATATAAAACCTCCTCTACCACGCCCCGCGCCACCCCTGCCGCCGCCGCCTCTCACGCGCCCCGCCGTCGTCGCTAGGAAGCCCCGGCGAAGCAGACGCACCTCCGGCAGCAGCAGCAGCAATCATGTCGGAGGCGAAGACACAACCCGCGGTGACGCTCCGCACCCGCAAGTTCATGACGAACCGTCTCCTCTCCCGCAAGCAGTTCGTGCTCGAGGTGATCCACCCCGGCCGCGCCAACGTCTCCAAGGTGCGTCCCTCGGTCTTCAAAGACTCAGATCATCTCTTCTTTTTCCTCGGTGATTCTCGCCGCGGGATGAGGCTGATCCGTGTGTCTCGCAGGCGGATCTCAAGGATAAGCTGGCCAAGATTTACGAGGTCAAGGACTCCAACTGCATCTTCGTCTTCAAGTTCCGAACCCACTTCGGAGGTGGCAAGTCGACCGGCTTCGGCCTCATCTACGACAACCTCGAGGCCGCCAAGAAGTTCGAGCCCAAGTACAGGCTTATCAGGGTACGGCTCTATTGCTTCATTCCTCACTAACATGCTCTGAATCATTAGGTTTGCTTGCTAAATCGACTTATTGTCTGCCAAAAATGTTACTATAACCATGGTCTGTTTTAAGCCTCTGTATTTGCCACATTCAGTTTACACTGACACTATGTCTAGTTTAGTGAGATTATTGGGCATTTTGTTTTTAATAAATGTTACACATGGTTACTTTGTACTGATCTGTAAGTTAGTACTTGGACAACATACGAATGCTTGGCTGTTGCTAGCGCTTCGTGCAATCAACCTCCGGATATGTTATGTTTTTTCTAAGTGCTGATGCTGTGCAATACAACTTAGAAGTAGCTGTGAACCTTTTTTTCGCACATCTACAATCTGATGTTACTTGGTTGATTGGAGCAAATGTGGTAACTGATAGGCTTTGATTTTGGATATACTGCCATAGTAAGATATATGTTTTTTCTTATTGCAAACATGCAAGTATTAACTGAATGGCCTTTGAATCATGGTTTGCTAGCTGTGAACCTTTTTTTTCTCGCACATGTACAATCTGGTGCAACTCGATTGATAGAGCAAATGTGGTAACTGATAGTCTTTGATGTAAGATACCATAAGAAGATATATATTTGCTTAGTGCAAACATGCAAGTATTAACTGAATGGCCTTTGAGTCTTGGTTTGCTAGTATGTTCTTTAATGCAGCATCATAGGTTTTATCTTAGCAAGAATTGTTCAAGTCTTGATGGTCTATTTTTTTCTAATTATCTTTGATTTGGAATAAGCTACTCTGCCATTGTGAATGAGATTGCAAGTTGTGATTTTCTGTTTCTCTATTGCAGAACGGTCTTGCGACCAAGGTAGAGAAGTCACGTAAGCAGATCAAGGAGAGGAAGAACCGGACAAAGAAGATCCGTGGAGTGAAGAAGGTATGCTAATCTGCATTATCAAACTTGTGATTTCCAAGACTACCATTGTTTCAGTAACTAAATTGATTTTGTTGACAACTTCTGCAGACCAAGGCTGGGGAGGCAGCGAAGAAGAAGTGAGCAAAGATAGTTATGTACCTTGTCTGCCTTCAGTTTATATCGGTTCACTGTCTATTTTTGTATCCCTATGGAAATCTAGTTGTGGTAGCACTGGTGCTGAATCCTTGATCTACTAGAAAGAGAACTTTGAGTTGTTACATCGTACCCTATTACATTGGGTGTGTCGTTGACTTAATTTAGATCAACCTGGTCTGATCTACATTTCTGCTTCATGTTGAGTTCTGATGAGGCGCATTGTTGAGTGCTAAATGTCTTTACTACAGCAGTATGCCCTCTAATGCAAAGGCTTCCGGTACTAATAAAGCTTGCGTAAGAAGGGAAATATTGCTGTACTGTATACGATAATTTTGCCTACTAAGGAGAAATTTGTGTAGGATAGGCTTGCGTAACAAGAAAATTATTGCTGTACTGTCCACTCACTGTACAGAACTACAGAAATGTTTGTTTGCCACTTCACCTCCGGTGATTCAGCTCGGACAGTAGCTTGCTTATACTAGTTACCAGCCAGCGCTTTGATGGAAAACGATCCCCCTTCACTAATTCACGCCATTGCCACCGTATGTACAAAGCTCTTAACTAGACCTGTATTTGCGTGTACAGAAGGATCAGCTATTGAGTTTTGACTTCGAAGTAATTCCTAAGAATAACCAATTCTGATCTTTTTTTTTGAAATTAAATAACCAATTCTGATCTATCCACCACTGATACTGAATTAATGAAATTGACAAGTCCAAGCGGACTCAACACTTAATGGGCAACTTCCAAGCGAACTCCACACTTACTGGGCCCTTACACAAGTGAACAACTCCCTGTAAGACAATTTTTTTTTAACTTCACTTGGATTTAATTTGCAAAGAATATCCATGCTCTCCAGTCCTTGTCTCTATGACCGTGCATATGATCCCACTCCAAGTAATATGCAGAGCTAACAGAAAAGGAGTATGATTTAGTTGCGTGCCAGGCTACAAAATCATGGGTCATATTTTAGACAAGGGTATCCACACTGAATATCTATAGGGTTGAATATTGTTTGCAAAATATTTTCATCCCACATCAACATTACTTGATTAATTAACTCATCGACTGTTTTGAACAAAACTTGTCCTCTTGGGGTTTGAATCTTTCTAACCGGACGACCAGGAACCCAATGGTCTTCCCATACATAGAGATTGGATGATGGCCAGGGTTGAACCCTAGCACCCTCAGTCAGGCAAGCGATGAGGCAACGAAAGGATGACAAGGTCAGAACTAATTTCAAGGTTGTAATCTATATGCAACTAGAACATCACACTGGGTTGATCTCAATCCCTTATGAGTCTCGAGCTTTTGTTGCAGCCTATTTGCTTGTGCAGTCTCCGATGGAGCAAGCACAAATCTTCGATGGCATGATGCACTCGCTTGGTCCGCCGGTCCCTATGCAATGGCACCACCGCAACATAGTTTCAATCCTGTTACACCGGCCATGTTCGACACGGCGACACGCCAGGCCTAATGCTACTGAATCCCATGACATGGTGACCAACAACCTTGTCACGGCTTTCAAGCAGCTGAAGATGAGGCGGTGTTCATAGCCATCGCTAACATGGAGAAGTACGGCCAAGTGGAGCTCCAGGGTTACACCTAGACCTAGGCAACAAAGAAGGCTGAAGGCCGAGCTGAAGCTTAGGGCCGCCGCGAAGAAGAATATGCTCGTAATGACTAATGAAGAAGCTAATCACAGGGTGCACGACAACCTATGGCATAGAGCGTGCACGCCGCAACTACCTGGTGTTGTCATCGACAACTTCATGCCCATCTCCCTCAACCGAGGACATTGAGGCAACAAAACAGTCATGCAAGTCGACCATCGCTAAAAGGATAGGGTCCCCGAATGTAGAGTTGATTTGGGTTTAAACATCCATATGGTCAGTGTCAAATTGCACAATCACTTGTCAAATTGTTCATCGGAAAGCAACGAGTTACATAAGATCAAGGAAACCCCAAAGGTCAGAGCAACAACAAAGGAAGGAGGGGAAGATGATACAAGCTCAGAAGATCCAATTCTTCTTCACAGCACGTCACACTTAGTGTCTGTCCAAGCACCTCTAAAACAAGGTCAACAATCAGCAGCTGTTCTCTTCCGGCTTGAAGTGATTAGCTGCATGGAGAATGAAATATCCATTCTGAGAGTGAGGCCAAGATAATTGACAGGGAGAATGTGAACATGAGGTGGAAAGAGGCACTCACTGATGAAGAGAGGTCAGACGTCTTCAGCACTCGTAGCCTCTTCGCTGATGAAACGAACATTCTGCATACATTGCAGTAACAGTTATACAGAGTTGTGAACATGATACTTTTCCAAGAAAAAAACTGATCATAGTGCAGATCAAGTCTTGAATTTTGACACCCTAACTACAAGATTGTACTCTGGGTGCACCAACTTAAAAGAATTAGAACAAATTGTGTCTAAATAGCAATTCAGTGTTTTCTAATCAACCACCAACATTCACATTTATTTAGACCGTTCGATCTTCAGGCAATAGCCACAGACCTGTTACCGTGTTGTTTGCGTGTTAGCATCACCGTAAAATTATGCATGCATTGACCTTCTGTGTGCACATACAGATCTATTTTAACCTCATCACTGGAAAAGAACACATACAGCAAAAATAACTTACCCCCATGGAACATCCCCAACCAGTACTCTGTCACCTTCATAATCCTCATAAACCAGAGTGTACTCCCCAGTTCCATCTAGTAGACCAGATATTGCCACCTCTTCCCGAGGACACTCCTCCGTGCCAGGATCTCTTTGGGCTACAGACAAGGATGCAAATTAAGAACAGGTAATCAAACACTCATGGATTGACTGAGCTATTCAAATGCTGAAATCTACACTCATCATGGAAATGAACTTTCGTAGTGCCTTGGTTCAGTATCAAGCTGTAAGTTCGAAACTACTAATATTGAAACTAGTATAACTGAATGATTTTGCTATACGGAATCATTAAAATGGAAGCTCAAATACCCGCAAGAAGGTGGCGGAATAACTTGTCGACAGCTAAAGAAAGCTTCTCATAGCTATTGAAGGCGTTCAGGTCGATCTTTCTACCAATAGGGACACCATCCATGTTAATCTTCACAAATGGAGCTCTCCTGGTCTCTTCAGCCTTCGCAGCCTTCACATTTTGTTGTTCAAGGGCTGCTTTGCTAGAACTTGCCAGGTTTCTTCTGGATGCGCGAACAGGAGGCCATCCAACAACAGGAGCACCAGGAGATCTGCAACTGGAGGTTGAAGATTGAGAAACGAAAAAAAGACAATCTGAGTGCTTATCCCAACACTAACTGCTACCGTTATTTAAATTCTAAATACCAGATAGGAAATTTATATTTGATGAGCTATTTAAGCAAAACAACCTCGAGTATGTTTCAAACAGTTCCGAGCAGCTAATTGTGATGACTGATGTCTCAATATAAATGATACTGGAAGTTCAGTTAGTAATCTTGTAGCATTGGCAAATGGAAGTTTTGCATGATATGGAATCGTATTACCTAATTAGTTTAGCATTGTCTAATTCCAAATTGAATGAGAAATTCTTATTTCTAAGTCGAGGACCCTGAATTCCTGAGCGCTTATTTTTAATCTACTAGAAATTATGTAATGCATAGAAATAACAATTTTTTTCCAATGGACTAGAATTAGTAAATGTCCTATTCTAATTTTAGGAAATGAGTATCTAATCATAAATGCGTCCCTCTTAAAGAGGAGGAGCTCCATCTCCATGCATGTCAGGCAGAGAACCAAACAAGCAACCTGGCCCTTGAATCCTGGAATAGATTTTGCCATAAATGAGGAGCAGTGCAGGAGATGGAGGCTCCTCCCTCTTTAAATCGGAATGGGATCCTCTGACTTAGTCGAACCTGACTTTGGGTCACTGACAAGTGCGGTCCACCATATGCGGGACCCACTCGTCAGTAACTCAAAGTCAGGAAAAGTCAGGGTACGTAAAGTTAGAGGATCCGGCTCCCTTTAAATCATGCCAGGGCAGATGGATGGGAAGGATAAAGAATCAGAGACATCAACAGTTGCACAATCCAAGAAAGCACAAGTTTTTTAGAGCTTGGCATGTGAAGGCTTATGATTACCACCTTGTCTGGGAGCTGTTATTGTTTGGTGCAGCAAGTGCATTCTGTGTAGCTGCTTCCGGGGGCCCGTTTGCCTTGCCTGCACAAGCACAAGAAGGGAGAAATAGGAGAGGTGAAGTTATGAATTGATCGATTGTGCTGGCTACAAATTTTTGCAATCATGAACAGGAAAAACAGTGCTAAAAAAACTGCAATGCACCATCAATCTCCCAAATACTAAGTTTGAACTGTCAGAAGTAACGCAATCAGACAACTACAACACTAAATAGATCAAGCTCCTTTCCTGCTTATTCCAAAGGTCCAGGCCAGAAATATGAACTTGCACTGATGTCCAAGTTCCATTACATCACAAAGCACCATTGTAGGCAAAACTTTTGCCGCCATTCCAAACAAAGAAAAACACAAGATAACGAAACATCCAGTACCAGAAAAAGAAATCAGAGCAAGAAGAGCATGCGCCTACATGCAAAGTTGTGATCGTTGTGGTTCCATACCTTGTGAGCTGGAGACAAGCGTGGAGTAGCCAAGAGAGAGGTCGACGGAGCCGACGGCGGGGTGCTTCCCTTTCTCCCTGCACGCACTCCTGCTGCGGCCTCCTCCGGGGAGCCCAAGGCTGAGCTCGAGCGTCTTCTCTTCTTCGTCCTGCTCAGCTGCCCCGCCCATAAAGTTGAGAAGAAGCGTCGTCGAGCAGACGCCTCTCCTCTTCGTGATCTCTGCGTCCTCCATCTCCTCCCTCCTCGGTTCTAGTTGTTCTAGTCCTCGGCGCCTTGCAACCACCGCAAAATTGCCCCTGCAAAAGACACCAGCGAAGCAACGGCGAACTGGTCAGAATTTGCAGCAGAAACAAAGAACAGAGCGAGAGAAAGAGAGAGGGATTACCGTGTGTCGCTCAGTTTCTTTTCTCCGGCTAGACTGAGATCTTTTAAGCCCCTCCCTGCTCTTTACGTTGCGCGGAAACGGGAATAGGACAGGAGTTAAAACCAAGAAATCGGCGGAAGTGAAACAGCAAGTAAACAATGGCGAAGAAACTAAGAGGAAGAAAGGACAGGGAGGGTCCTTGTGGAAGTGGAATCACCAATGATGAGGCAGCCAAAGAAGAGGACGCCGTGTACTTGCGAGGCAAGTTCTTCGCCTTGTGCTTTGTACACGGCGAAACCAGCTCACACACACACACACACAGTTAAAACATTGCGGGACTGGAGCTCGGTGGTCTTGGTGGAGAAGAAAGAGCTGGGCTGGGGAGAGGTGTGGTGGAGCAGGGATTCTAGAAATGGAAAGGGAGCGTCGCCAGCGTGATCATTCACAGGGCATCTCTAGCTGCAGCCGCCCATGACATTGACATCCCTGTGCTACTCATACTACAGGGCTGGTCATAGCTTGATGGAGACGTGCGTGTGCGACCTTGCTGCCTTCTTCCTCTCTCAATTTCTAAAGGTAGCAGAAGGTACTAATTTAAGGGAAAGCACTGACAGAGGTGCTCACTAATCGAAGGTAGGGAAACAGTTACTTAGGCTGGTGTCAGTGCATCACCCCACTATAGCCTCGCCACGTCAGCTTTTACCCCACTCTCACCCCACTCTCACCCCACGGTGCCAGTGCACGGGCTATAGTGCCAGCTCTCACTTCTCTCTCCTCCACATCAGTTTTTCTCTCTCCTCTCTTTTACAACATTCAAAATAATGCAAGAAAATTATTTTATTCAACTAAAATTGTTACCGATTACATAATAATTAATAAAATTGCATAATAAATTTAAAAAATTACATAATAAATAAAAAATAAATTCTAATCTTCTTCCTCCTCCTCATTCTCCTCGTCGTCATCATCTTCCAGACCAAGCTCTTTTTCCACCATCTTGATGGCCTTCACATGTTTGCGCTTTTCTGCTGCGTCCATGTCGGCGGTTGATCGGTCTTTCATTTTGTTCCATTGCTTGAGTAGCTTAGCCTTCACTAAACCATTCCACATGTTCTTCATCGCGAAGGATTTACTTGCTACCTCACTGCTTGAGGATTCATTCCCCTTCCTCCTATCCTTACGTGCCGCGGCCTTGGCCCTATCGCGGCCTATTGGACGACGCTCCTCCTCCGTCGTCGCCTCGCTAGAGCTGTACTCACCAGAAATTCCTAGACGGCTTCTCTTGCTAGTGGAATCGGTTCCACTACCAGGACCATGTTGTCCTTTCCACTTCGCTTCATTGCGAACAGCTTCCCACTAGTGAAATTTTGGGGCTTTTTGGCTTTTTTCGAAAATTTTCAACCAGCAACGGCTACCCCAACGGCTAGCTGACGTGGACGAATCAGATCGCGCCACGTCAGCTAGCCGTTACCCCTCTCGTCTCCCTCCCGCCCAGCTCTCGCCCCGCTCTCGCCCGCTCCCGCCCCGCTCTCGCCCCCGCTCTCGCCCGCTCCCGCCCCGCTCTCGCCCCCCCTCTCGCCCGCTCTCGCCCCGCCACCGCGTCGCCCCGCTCTCGCCCCGCCTGCGCGGGCGCCGGCCGGGCGGTATCGCCCGCTCCCGCCGGGCGACGGAGCCGGCGCCCGCCGCTGGCCTCCCGCCCCTCTCCCGCCTCCCTCTCGCCCCGAGCCGGGCGATATCGCCCGCGCTGCCGCCCGCGTTGGCACCAGCCTTAAGAGATCTAGCTTATACTTTACATAAGAAAATCACACCATGGCTGGTAGGGACACAGCTTCATTGCCTTACTGAAGCTAAGGCTCCCAGCGTCTTACCCCTACATCCACCATCCAATCTAAATCCGATGGCTAAAAACGCTCGATATTTGAACACAAAATTCGAACTTTTCAATAAAAAATTGAAAAAATTAGAGTACGTCGTTTTCATTCTAAGATCTAATCTGAGAAAGTTTCATTCTATTTGAACATATGGTTTATGAATAAAAAATATTTAATATAAGAGCCAGCATATTTTGTATGGAGTCGTTCTTGACCATCCAATCAAAACTAGACGATGGATCTAGGGTAAGGCGCTGGGAGCCTTAGCTGTAAGGCACTGAAGCTACGTCCGTAGAACAGCTAGGGACAAGGTGAGGGATGATTAGGCGTGCAGGAGAGCTCCAAGATTTGCACGATCCCAGCTTTTGGCCGTTCTGCTGCCCGTGCTAGGCGCGCATCCCTCCTTCCGACGATCTTTTCTGCTCGCTCGCTCAACCTCCCCCTGTCTGTCTCCCTGCGTTGGGCCGCGGGCGCGTCGCTGTTCCCCTGGCACTGTGCCTATGCCTCTGCCTCTGTCCCTGGCTCTGCTTCAGGCCAGGAGGAGGCCTGAAAAGGGAGCAGTGCGCCATGGTGACAACGAAATATGCTTTCTTCCTGGGAGATCACCTCGTGGTCTTCTGAGTTGAGTTGAAGCGGGTTGTTGGCTCGAGAAAAAAGGCTGCCGTTTCTTGGGACCTTGGGAATCGGCTGGGACGTCGACACGACGCAGGGCGACCTCTGCGCCCGCCGTTGAAATAATTGGTGACACTCTTTGACTAGTTTTCGCTGGAAATTGAGACTGCTTGGGCCTCTTCCAAACAACGATTTTTGCTGCGACATAAGCCATTTTTTGATTTGATGAAATGAGTGTGAATATTTTCTAGAGATAACAATCCCTACACTCAAAGCTAAGTAAGCAATAGTTTACTAAAACTGTTGCTAATTGACACGAGCAGAGCCCCGCGTCGCCCTCCTCTAGTGACATGGGGGAAATCCTCGTCGCCGTCGCCGCACAACTAGAGGGGCATCCCTCTTCCCCGCCTCGCTGTCACTGAAGGGGGCACCAGCAAAGCCTATATGTGCTCTGGGCAAGGTGGCGACGGGGCGTCCTTCGCTTTTTCGCTGGCGCTCCACTATCAAGGCATGTAGGGGTGAGCATTCGGTCACGACCGATAATTCGATCTTTGTACTTCGGTCTATTTTAAATTTGGTTCTTCAGAAATAAAGACAAAAATAATGATCAATTTTATCAAACTAAATTCGGTCTATAAAATTTACTACCCAATATGTTGATCGGTCTTTTCAATCTCGGTGTTTTTGGGTTCAGTTTTGGTCATCGGTTTTTCTGCCCACCCGTAAAGACATGAAATCTTCGCGATGGGCGGGCCTCGGTGCATGGAGGTGCCGGGGCAACAACGGGCATGCGGCTATGTGCAGCCTCGGGAGGTATGCTGCGGACGGTGGCCTCGGAGGAGGGTTGCGCGAGGTCGGCCTAGGCGGGCCAAATCTAGATCTAGGTGGGCCCGAGTGCAGAGAAAACTGAGCCAGCAGGCTTGGGTAGGAGCTCAAGTGGCGGCCGCTTGTAGGCTTTGCGATGGTCTGGGACTTGCGGCAATCGTCTTCTTCACAGGGACGGGCGGGGAGGCTTGGTGCGGTGCCGTCTGGACCAGATCCGAGCGGATATGGACGAAATCGACAAAATTGACCCTTATCTGAAAGTTCAGCACAAAATGAACCTATTTTGAAACTATTTCAAAATCTAACCCTTTTTTGTGGAGCCTGTCATGATGGCGCTACCCTACATGGAGTAGCTCCATTCTGACTGGCGCTACCCTTTCGCCAGCGTGGCACTGAAGGACCCCACCTGTCACAGGTGCAGCATGGTAGCGCCAGATTGACCGGCTTCGCAAAACCTAGGGTAGCTCCAATGGGAATGGCGCTACCCTTCTTAATGGGCCGGCCCATCAGTGCGTCGCGCGGTAGCTGCTCCGGGTGGGACTTTTTAGTCCCACCTCGGAAGCTGAGAGAGATTTGCACCGGTTTATATACCCCGGTCTGAGAGGGCACCCGAGCTCCTCTCAGATCCGGTGCATTGCAGTGTGCGTGTGTGTGTGCGTCCTGCCCTGTGGGCCCGGGGACCCTTGTCCTGCTGGCAGTACTGGCCCCGCCGACGGGTGGGGTCGTGGACCCCAGCGGATCTGGTTGACCTCGGGCGGGCTTTTATTATTATTTGTTTAGGTAGCGCCATGCACAAAGGAGCTACACTATGCTAGTGTAGCGCCGAGCTCAATGAAGCTACCCTCTGTAAGGTAGCTCCGCGCAGAAAGGAGCTACACTATGACAGGTATATACCGCTGCGAGCCCGGCACCCTTCTTCCTCCTCGCGTTTTCCTTTGTTTTTGGCCGGACTGGCAGACCTCTCACTCCCCCTCTCAAATCCCCACCTAAATCCCTAAAGATTTGAAGGCAAATCTTGTGGATTGACTCCGGCGACGAAATCCACAAGATTTGCCTTCAAATCTTTAGGGATTTAGGTGGGGATTTGAGAGGGGGAGTGAGAGGTCTGCCAGTCCGGCCAAAAACAAAGGAAAACGCGAGGAGGAAGAAGGGTGCCGGGCTCGCAGCGGTATATATCTGTCATAGTGTAGCTCCTTTCTGCGCGGAGCTACCTTACAGAGGGTAGCTCCATTAAGCTCGGCGCTACACTAGCATAGTGTAGCTCCTTTGTGCATGGCGCTACCTAAACAAAAAATAATAAAAGCCCGCCCGAGGTCAACATCCGCTGGGGTCCACGACCCCACCCGTCGGCGGGGCCAGTACTGCCAGCAGGACCAAGGTCCCCGGGCCCACAGGGCAGGACGCACACACACACGCACACTGCAATGCACCGGATCTGAGAGGAGCTCGGGTGCCCTCTCAGACCGGGGTATATAAACCGGTGCAAATCTCTCTCAGCTTCCGAAGTGGGACTAAAAAGTCCCACCCGGAGCAGCTACCGCGCGACGCACTGATGGGCCGGCCCATTAAGAAGGGTAGCGCCATTCCCATTGGAGCTACCCTAGGTTTTGCGAAGCCGGTCAATCTGGCGCTACCGTGCTGCACCTGTGACAGGTGGGGTCCTTCAGTGCCACGCTGGCGAAAGGGTAGCGCCAGTCAGAATGGAGCTACTCCATGTAGGGTAGCGCCATCGTGACAGGCTCCACAAAAAAGGGTTAGATTTTGAAATAGTTTCAAAATAGGTTCATTTTGTGCTGAACTTTCAGATAAGGGTCAATTTTGTCGATTTCGTCGCGGATATGGGGCTTGCGGGTGGCCCATACTCTAGGAAGCTAGGGTGGCGGCCCTAGGATGGTGTGGCGGTGTTGATGTGGTTGGCGTTGTGTCCTCGACAGCGCGCAGCCAGCAGGTGGTGGCCTGTCTACATCTCTGACTACGGTGTTTCGCCAGAGAAGAGGATGTCGGTTGGCGGCCTCGGGTGTGCAGCTGCATGTTCGCACCTTCTGTAGCAGCAGGGGCTGCATGTTTGGTGGGGAGCATCGCAGTGGTGCGGTCTTCCACAATGGTGGTGGTGATGGTGTGAGGCGGCGGTTTGCAGGGATTGCATGGCTATGGCGAGTGTGTTGCAAACGTTTGGGCTGGAGCAGTGTGGCTCCATAATCGCTAGTACGGTTTTGATTGTTGTCTCTAACTGTTTGGGCAGTATAGTCATCGGCATCTGGCTCTACCCAAACCTTTTTGGTTCACCCCAACATTACCCACTTGTCCGACTGTTGCTAAGCAGTTTTGGGATACTAAACAGACCTCCCTAGATGGTAATCTTAAAGTGGCCAATTAACCCTCTTTTGCAATAAGTTTCTCTAGAGCACATGCTGCTCTAGCTTATTGCCCACCCCTTCCACGTGTGATTTCTATGTTATGCATGGCCGTGCCTAAGGGCATATCGGTTGAAGTAGATTATTCTTTTCTCTCAAAAAACTCTTCCCAAATTGTACAAGCTTGTTCCAAAGCATACGACTTTCTAGATGTACATGACGATATCTAGACAGATGGATCTTATATGAATCATATGATGAAGTACCACATGAGTGGATATATAGGAAAGAAATCCAAATCTGCCGAATCATCGGCTCATATGGAGCACGGCCTTGGGGGCCAATGTGTGGCGTCATGTTGTACGATTTTGGCCAATTCTCCTTATAAATTGGTTTTTTCTCTTCTTGCTGTAAAGGCTGCTGGTTGCTCCAAAATAAAATTAAACAATCAGAGCTATTATCGCTCCGAGCATTATCCGTGTTTTACCTCACATGTGTCTAGATGCACCCATTATGAAAATGCATAAAAACTTAAAAGGTATTTTAAAATGTCAAGAAAATTCTATTATTTTCTATCTTATAGGGATTCTTTGATTTATAGGATTTTAATAGAGATTGTGTAGGATTTAAATTCTATGAAAAATTCCCTACACAATTTGTTTGATTCATAGGATCATATCTCATGAAAACTAATCCAAATTCATAGAAAAAACATAAAGTCATACTTATTGATAATTCCTTTGCTAGAATCAAAAGAACCTCTCTTCTTATAGGGTTTAAGTAGACGTGATATCCTAATCCTACATCTTTCCTATTTTTATGTATTTCCTATCTATGAATCAAAGAACCCCACAATCTATGTTCGCACAAGTTTTATGAAAAATAACACATTTTGTGACATGTGTAGACAGTGAAAGTATCTCATGAATAATTATATTGGAGCATAAAAAAGTATCTTGTTTTACACGGGGCACAAATATGTTCCTATTACGCTGAACTTCGTATGATGCAAATTTTTTCAGAAGTTTTTGCCACTTCAAATGTGTTTTTCGACAAGGGTGCCTCTACACCTACAAGTAAAAGTGCATTTCGACGCTGCGGACCTCTTATGTAGACGTTCTAGTCTCGGACAGGTCGTCATGGCCTCCTGATTCGTCATCGTTTAGGCATCTCCAGCGGCTGACGCATCCCGTCGACGCAAACGGTCCGTCTTGGTCCGTTTGCGTTGGCCCACGGATAGAAAATGGGTCGCGGTCTAGCAGGTCTAGGTAGTGCGCCTACCGGGTCGACGCATATCGTCCGCGTCCGCGTACTGTCAGACCTTGATGATCTGTGATGCTCTGCTAATAACGATGGGACGTCGGCAATGTCCACCGACGGCTTCCCGCTAGGTGGAAAATCTCCCGCCGACGATAACTCATGATTCCGGTGCGCACGCGGCCGGAGAATATTTCCCGCCCCTGTCCTTGACCGGAAATTATCCCGCCCGCGCCCTTGGCCGGAAATTATCCCGCCCCCGCCCTCGGCGCCATTTCTCGCCGCGCACGGTCTACATAAGCAGGCACTACCGGCAGCGATGAGCACCCACCAAAACCATAGCCAAGGAAAAAGCACCACCCAAGATCCACCCTAGCCATGCCTCGCCGCAAGATCACCAACAGGACGACAATCCGCAACATGTGTCGCCGCCGCTTCGCCGCCCAAACGGCGGAGGAGTTGGAAATGCAGGCCGTGGAGCTGGCTCGGCAGCATGCTGAGGACGAGGTGGCCGCCTTCGAGCGCGAAGGCGAGGTGGCTCAAGCGGCCATGGTCAGGGTGCTGGAGGACGCGTCCACGGTGGCCGCCGACGTTGCCATGGGCAAGATGCACGCTGCCGTGGCCAGGAAGGCGGTCGAGGTGGTGGCGATGGAGGCTGCCATGGCGGCCCTGTGCGCGATGCGCAATGACCCGGCCATGGTCTCGCTGGAGGCGGTGGCCATGGAGGCCGCCAAGGTCACCGTGCGCGAGCTGCACGACGCCGTCGTCGCACGCCAGGCCTCGGTCGAGGCGCATATGTACGGCGACGACGCTGAGGATGAGGAGTCGTGTGCGCCGCGACGGCCATGGTGGCCGCCGGGACGATGGCGTGGCTGCTCATTGACGGCGACAAGATGGAGGTGGAGGACAAAAACGATGACGGGGAGGCGGCGGCGGAGGCACAACGCGACACCGAGATGCGTGCTACGGAGGTGCGCGTCAAGGCGGCGGCGGAGGCAGCGGAGCAGGCCGCGCACTGGGCGGCCGAGATGGACAAGGCCCTTGCCAAGATGGACGCTGAGATGGACAAGATCTGTAGGGCTAAACACTGGATTAGGTTTTTTTTTGGATTTGGGGGTTACTGCTACTGGTAGATGAGTTTCATTTGTGCTCTTGTTTGTTCTTCGGATTTGAGGTCTAGGGTTTGTTGCGACCAGTAAGTGGGAGTAGTTATTTCATTAGTTTCCTTCAGATTAAATTCGTTGTTAGTTGATGATTGAACTTGTGCTTGTGGATGCAAATTTGCACCAAGTTTGCCGATGATTAAGGAGTGACCGGAAGGGCGGGGTTGTCGAAACTAGTGGTGTGCGGACCTAGAATGATTGTGCATGCAACTTGGTTTGCTAGCTGCATCCCTAAAGATCTGTGTGTTCATTGCCACATGTAGTAAGTTTTTTGTGACTTGATGTCTACGCACGCTTCTATCCTTGTAGACAATGTTGGGCCTCCAAGTGCAGAGGTTTGTAGAACAGCAGCAAGTTTCCCTTAAGTGGATCACCCAAGGTTTATCGAACTCAAGGAGGAGGAGGTCAAAGTTATCCCTCTCGAACAACCCTGCAATTACAATACAAGAAGTCTCTTGTGTCCCCAACACACCCAATACACTTGTCAGATATATAGGTGCACTAGTTCGGCGAAGAGATAGTGAAATACAAGTATAATGGATGATTGTGAGTAGTAAATGTAATCTGAAATAAATATCGCTGTGAGGAAATATGTAACAAAACTGAAAGTAAACGGTGTTCAATGCTTGGAAACAAGGCCTAGGGATCATACTTTCACTAGTGGACACTCTCAACAAAGATAACATAATTGAACCAATAAATACTAACTTCACTATGCCACTCTAAACTATTCTCCAATGGATAACGAACACTAGTCATGTGTAGGGCTACGAAGCACTCCTCAAAGTTTGCATTTTCCCAAACTAGATTGCCCCACACTGTCCCCTTGAGCACACTAGATGGTTCCAACAAACACCAACAATCATAGGGACACTAGCCAAAAAGACACACACAATGCGCACACCATCACCTTCACATCATAGTACAAGGTGTCTCCGGAGATTACAATAAATAAGCACGGGAGTAGCATAATATCTGAAGTATAGCATCTACCAATTCAACTAGAAACAAAGCTCATGATCACATATAGATCACATCATGGGAGATAGAGAGATAAACCACATAGCTACCGGTAGAGCCCTCAGCCTCGAGGGAGAACTACTCCCTCCTCATCATAGGAGACTACAACGTTGGTGGAGATGGCGGTGAAGTCGATGGAGACGGCGGTGGAGGCAATGGCGTCGATGGAGATGGCTCTAGGGGCACTTCCCCATCCTGGCAGGGTGCCGGAACAAAGACTTCTGACCCCTGAAATTTGTCGGTGGCGGCGGCGGAGCTGCGGGACTTCTTCTGGAAAATTGCCGATTGTTTTATGGTTTTTTGTCGGAAAGCTTTATATAGGCGGAGAGGCGGCGTCAGAGGTGGACCAGGGCCACCACACCATAGGGCCGCGTGGGCCAATGGGAGGGGGTGCGCCACCCTAGGGTGTGGCTGCCCTCTGGCCCCCTCCGGCTCTCGTTCGGTCTTCGTCCTTTGTCCGAGAAAAATGGGAGTTTCGGTCCTCATTTCGTCCAATTCCGAGAATATTTCCTGTGTAGCTTTTCTTAAACACAAAAACAGCAGAAAATAGGGAACTGGCACTGTGGCATCTTGTCAATAGGTTAGTTCCGGAAAATGCATAAAAATGCCACGAAGTATAAACAAAACATGAAGCAAATGGTGTAAAACAAGCATGGAGCATCAAAAATTATAGATACGTTTGAGACGTATCAAGCATCCCCAAGCTTAACTCCTGCTCATCCTCGAGTAGGTAAGTGATAACAAAACAATAATTTTTTAGGTCACATGCACCATCACAATCTTGATCAGCGAGGTAAAGCATTGAGTGCTGAGATCAAAGTACTTAAAACATGGGCATAAGAGACATAATCTTGACAATAAAACTTAGCAACCATGTTATAACATGAAAAGTAACACAAACAAAAGATCATGAGTAATAAAACATTAAAAGTCAAGTGTGTGTTCAAATCATATAGAAAAACATAGCAAAGTGGTTTTCAGCTTGTCCTTCATAGAATAGCAAAACATAAATGCATAGGACACCTTCAAGTTTAAGAGGGCGACTAGATACAAATAATTTCAAAACAAGCAAAACCATAATCATGAATCAATCAATGATAAACTTTGGGACTATGCACATTAAACTCAGAATGACAACTATGCTCTCTTAGATGGTGCATAAAGGTAGAAGGTGGAGACTCAACATAAAAGTAAAAGAAAGGCCCTTCACAGAGGAAAGCAGTGATTGCGAGTTTTATAAACCTCCAAAAATTATGATTCTTACTAGCTTTGAGCTCTCATTGCCCCCATCATAGGCATCTTGAATGGTTAAGGTAAATGCGAGTACAATTATAAAGCATGTGCTTAACAAATCATAAGTTGAAAACCTCGTGTCCCGTGAAGTATGAATACCCAAACCTCATGCTACTCGACTTAGGTCCCAAGCAAGTTCTTGTCATTGTAAGCATACACGTATCATCGGGAACCGCCAACGGGGTACCTCTTGCCCGATGACATGGAACAAGCCCACATCAAAATGACAAGACAAACAGATAATGAACACCTCAGCATCTCTTTTATTTACCATTGGTATAGCTTTTTATTGTGAGATGCGTCGTCGAATATCCACTATGGGCATGCTGTAAATTTCCACCATGAATGATGCATGGCTTAGATTAGCGGCCCAGGCGTTTCTCTAACACATATACAAACTTCATGACCTCACAAGATCCCAACTTATTTCATATCGCGAGTATCCATAAACAAAAGATCACGATATCAACTCAATGAAAGAAAGTGCAATGCTGAAAGCTTGCCCCATGACGGCATGGCTGGGCTAATTTCCAACTTACAACTTGCAAGCATAACATCAACATAAGATAGTCACAATGTAAAAATTATTAAAAATGAGAAAAGTAAAGTATGCTGTCAGGTTCGTGAGAGCTTTACTGACTAATTTTCACATAACACCAAAAAAGTTTAATTTAAACGATAGATAAAAGCAAGTCAAATATACTTGGAATAGCAAATTGCTAATAGTTATGTATGGTGGACACATTGGAATAACTTGGTTTTTGGGAGTTGGATGCACGAGTAGAGCTCATACTCAGTACAAAATGAAGGCTAGCAAAAGACTGGGAGCGACCAACTAAGAGAGCAATAACGGCCATAATCATGCATAGCGACAAAACATCATTAACCGAAGCATAAAGTGGTATCACAAATCAAAAACCAAATTATCATAGAGGCTATATGGCGACTTGTTAGAGTCAAACATGTTGTAAGCATGCGCCAAGTCAACCCAAATAAAGCATCAAAGGAGAAAACCACAATAAAATGCTCCCATATAATAAAAACAACGCATGATTTTTTTCAAAGGCTCATTAAGCAATCTCAGTCATTTGAGACAAGTCATGCTACAGAAAAAATTACTAAGCATACTATCAAAACGACATCAAGCATGGCATGCAAAAGTCTAAGCCGCAGTCTAAACAAGCTCCCTTTGGTACCACTTTTGGCATGAAACTTTTTTCTCTTTTCCAACACCATTCAAACCTTTTTGAGACAACTCTTTTGATGAAAACCAACATAGACCAGTGGTATAAATACACCTTGATACAAATATATAACAAGATCTGAACAAAAATCAAGGTGAAAAACGAAAGCCAAACACAGTTCTAGAAAAAGAGAACACTCGTTGAACGATAAGAGTGAAAACTAGAGTGTTCTTGGCAATGAAAAACGGAGTAAGTCTCTCGCCAAAACAAACATGATGTGATCCAAAAATTTATTGCAGCAAACAAAACAAAATAAAACTGAAAGCGAAAATAAAGACGCTCCAAGAAAAATGCATAGAATATGAAGCAATAAAAATATAGTGTCTTGAAAGGTGACCTGATTTTTGCCGATGAAGAAGGGGTGCCTCGGGGCATCCCCAAGCTTTGACGCTTGTACCTCTTGGATATTTCTTGGGGTGACATGGGAATCCCCAAGCTTGAGCTTTTGTCCATACTTCATCTCATCTCATCACTCTCCTTTCCCTACACTTGAAAACTTCCTTCATACAAAACTCCACACAAATCTATTAGCAACATTAGTATAAGCATGATAGTAAATCTACTCTTTTGGTTCAGTTTTAAACTCAAATATAACAACCATTAAAGCATAAGCTACTGTATCAACTTCCTCAAAAGTTCCGTGATAAAAAGAACTCAAAAAGAAAGCGATCGAGAGGCAAACACAAATAGTGGCAGAATCTGTCAAAACAGGACAGCTGACAGAGATCGATTTTTTTGAGGACCTTCTGTTGCTCAAATCTAAAAGTGAAAAACTAATAAAAGTTTGGAAATAACCTGGGGCATGTGCACAAGAAATTGCAGATCAAAAATATATTCTGAGAATTTTCACGATTTTTATGGTGAAGCGCAGAAATCTGTTTCATGACAGCAACATCCCCAAATCTTACCTCCCTCAAATTAGAGGTTCTTCTTGGCACAAAAACGAAATAAAAATGATATAGAGAGGTCATTACAGTAGTAATAACTTCCAAGACTCAAATAAAAGAAAAAGTACTGAAAAGAAAACATTGGGTTATCTCCCAACGGTGCTTTTCTTTAACGCCTTTGAGCTAGGCGCAGTAATTTGAGAAGATGCTCACATAAACGCTGGAAAGAACTTGAAGCATAAAAAAGCAAATATAAGACAAATTTAAATCTAAACCACTTCCTATGAAAAATAGTCTTGTAAAGAGACAAGTCATGAAATCACAAAGCAACAAGCATAGAAAAGAAAAATAAGTACAACTTCAAGAATTCCAACAAAAAGAGGGGAAACTCAATATTGTTGAGATCCATCAAACCATGTTTCCCTCTCTCATAATAACTTTCAGTAGCATCATGAATAGAATTAACATAACTATCACATAAAACATCCTTATCATGAGCCACATGCATAAAAGAATTAATATTCCCACATGAACAATCGTAGTAGGAGCAAATTCAACAAAATTATTCTCATCACCATAATCATCAAAAATAGGAGGCATATTATAATCATACCTTGTTTTCTCCTCAATAGTAGGTGAACTGAAAATATTATACTCATCGTTGTAATCATCGTAAGCAATAGAACAACTATCTTCCAAAGTGTGTTCATAAGTAAACATATCATCATTGGAAGGAACATGGATAGCACTAATGGTACAACAATTACTAACACCATCATTATTTTCAGAATTGGTACCAAAAAGATTTTCAATATCAAAAGTAGAGTGCTTTTCCCAATCATGATCACTAATATTGGTAACAGGCATAAGAACATCATCAAGTTCAGACTCATCAAAACTATAATAGGAGCAACATGCTTAGGGGAAGATAATGTTTCCTCTCTCCTTTTACTCCTCCTCTTCTTCTTCTTCTTCTTCTTCACTTCTTTAGGAGGGAGAGGCTTGAAAGGAAGCTTCTCCACATAATCTGGTTTACTGACAGAAACGACAAAAGGAACTTTGGAGGATTCCTCCTTTTTATTAATAAGATGGAAACATATATTAGTCCTGTCATAGTTTGGCAAAACATCATATTTTATAACATTTTGTATGTAAGTATTTGTGAGGCAATCTTTAACACAGTAGAGATGACAACCATGCAGGATGCTAATATTATTAAAAGTGCTCATATCTACCAAAGAAGTTTTTCTAGATAACTCTTCACACCCCAAAAATAAAGTAAGCCCATCATGCTGATTGAGAGTGATCTTGTCATCACAATACAAACTTGCGGTACTCATTGGATTAGAAAGGTCACTATTATGGCCTGAGCATTGAAAATTAAAATGACCCTTTTCATGGCAAAGTTCACAAATAAAAGGATAAAGGGCACAAACCTTTTCACAAAGCTCATCTAGAGCCTTGTCCCACATTCGGGTTTCTTCATTCCTGTGGTGGATACAATAATCTTCTTTGTCGTGACTCTTTTCATAAGGTCTAAGTACTCCACAAAAATTAACATGCTTATAAGAAATAATACTTTCAGAAGTTTGAGCATGTCTATTGCAATCATCAATAACAATATCACTTTCTATGCAATTGTCTTTAAAAGGTTCATGATACACATCCCCATTTCCTTTGGGAACATTAATATGAGAAGCAAAGGCTCTAAAGCAATCAACCATAATTTGAGGATCAAGACCATATTTAGCACTAAGCTCTTGAAAATCAGAAGTTTCAGTGAAAGACTTAATGCAATCATACTCATAATTTATACCTGGTCCTTTACCTTTGTTGCTATCCCAATCTTCAATATTGCTTTGAATTGTTTCAAGCAGATCCCACTTGGCGTCAACCTCCTTGCTTGTGAAGGATCCCTTAAAACAGGCATCTAGATAGTCCCTGTAATGTCCTGAAAGCCTTGCATAAAAATTATTAATAACAATATTATGGGGAAGATCATGAATGGGACATTTGAGCATTAGTGACTTCAATCTTCCCCACGCTTGGGCAATGCTTTCTCCATCATGAGGACGAAAATTATAAATATAATTCCTATCTTTATGAACCTCACTAGAAGGATAGAATTTAGAATAAAAGAGAGGTACAATTTCCTCCCAGTCAATAGGTTGGCCATCCTTCAGCGTTTTATACCATTCCGTAGCTCTGCCCTTCAGTGATAAAGAAAATAGCTTCCTCTTAACTTGGTTCATTGAAATACCTGCACACTTGAACAACTCGCATAATTCATGTATAAAGAGCAAATAATCACCAGGATGGACAGTTCCATCCCCTAAATAGCAGTTATTCATAGCACGTTCAACAATTTTCATAGGTATTTTAAAGGAACGAGGATCACAAATATCATTAGAATCATCACATATGGGAGATAAAATATCATCAGAGTGAATTTTCTGCACTAAAGCTGGGGAACTAAAAATAGCATGCTTAACAAAACCAGCTTCCCCAAGCTTAGACTTTTCTATAGCATTAGCAATAATGGTGTTCAAAGAATTCATACAAATAACATTGCTATGCGAATAAAGCTCCAACGGTTTTTTAAACACTTCATGTCCTAACTCAGGAAAAATACTATAGAACTCTTTGTTTTCCATTAAGCCTAATTAGTGAACATAAAAACAAAAAACAAAAAGATATAATTGCAGAATCTAAAGGAAATAACTTCGAGCACTCACCAGCAACTAAAAGACTTAGTAGCCAGAGGATGTGAGTACCTTTTACCTTACCTTCCCGGCAACAGCGCCAGAAAATAGCTTGATGTCTACGCACGCTTCTATCCTTGTAGGCAATGTTGGGCCTCTAAGTGCAGAGGTTTGTAGAACAGCAGCAAGTTTCCCTTAAGTGGATCACCCAAGGTTTTTCGAACTCAGGGAGGAGGAGGTCAAAGCTATCCCTCTCGAACAACCCTGCAATTACGATACAAGAAGTCTCTTGTGTCCCCAACACACCCAATACACTTGTCAGATGTATAGGTGCACTAGTTCGGCGAAGAGATAGTGAAATACAAGTATAATGGATGATTATGAGTAGTAAATGTAATCTAAAATAAATATCGCTGCGAGCAAACATGTAACAAAACTGAAAGTAAACGGTGTTCAATGCTTGGAAACAAGGCCTAGGGATCATACTTTCACTAGTGGACACTCTCAACAAAGATAACATAATTGAACCAATAAATACTAACTTCACTATGCCACTCTAAACTATTCTCCAATGGATAACGAACACTAGTCATGCGTAGGGCTACAAAGCACTCCTCAAAGTTCGCATTTCCCCAAACTAGATTGCCCCACACTGTCCTCTTGAGCGCACTAGATGGTTCCAACAAACACCAACAACCATAGAGACACTAGCCAAAAAGACACACACAATGCGCACACCGTCACCTTCACATCATGGTACAAGGTGTATCCGGAGATTACAATAAATAAGCACGGGAGTAGCATAATATCTGAAGTATAGCATCTACCAATTCAACTAGAAACAAAGCTCACGATCACATATAGATCACATCATGGGAGAGAGAGATGAACCACATAGCTACCGGTAGAGCCCTCAGCCCCGGGGGAGAACTACTCTCTCCTCATCATAGGAGACATCAACGTTGGTGGAGATGGCGGTGAAGTCGATGGAGACGGCGGTGGAGGCGACGGCGTTGATGGAGATGGCTCCGGGGGCACTTCCCCATCCCGGCAGGGTGCCGGAACAGAGACTTTTGTCCCCCAAAATTCATCAGTGGCGGCGGCGGAGCTGCGGGACTTCTTCTGGAAAATTGTCGATTGTTTTAGGGTTTTCCATCGGAAAGCTTTATATAGGCGGAGAGGCGGCGTCAAAGGTGGACCAGGGCCACCACACCATAGGGCCGCGCGGGCCAAGGGAGGGGCGCCACCCTAGGGTGTGGCTGCCCTCTGGCCCCCCTCCGGCTCTCGTTCGATCTTCGGCCTTCATCCGAGAATAATAGGAGTTTCGGTCCTCATTTCGTCCAATTCTGAGAATATTTTCTGTGTAGCTTTTCTAAAATGCAAAAACAGCAGAAAACAGGGAACTGGCACTGTGACATCTTGTCAATAGGTTAGTTCTAGAAAACGCATAAAAACGCCACGAAGTGTAAACAAAACATGAAGCAAATGGTGTAAAACAAGCATGGAGCATAAAAAATTATAGATACGTTTGAGACGTATCATGATTGCAAATAGGTATAAATATTTCTACTTTCTTGCCAATGAATAGAACATTTTCACATGCTGCAATTTTCTAGAGATGGGCTTTAGTACCTAGTATTGTGCCCAAAGGGAAAGAAAATTTAACACCATCCCTGGTACTAAGGGGCCATCTCTTGGGCACTGCAAAATGAGGCATTATGATCTTTGTCTTGTTACCATGGGTGTTTTTTACAATGTTTGGTATCATTTTTTTTGTTGCAATGAGATGATCTGTGTTTGTGCTTTGTTTGTATGAGGCTGTTTGTTATGCATACTTCATTGTTGGTGTTGTTGCATTGCCAACCATGCAAGTTTTTTTAGGCTATGCAGACTGTTGGTCACGAGGGATCCAACAAGAGGGATAAAAGAAAGGAGTGCTGGCTAATGTTGGCCAGTGGGATGCGTTAGTTTCATCAACACAATTCTGCAAGGTCATGATATCCCAGATGTATTCGGTCCATATTTGGACAAGGACCCGGACACGATCACCCTCAAGACGATAAGTGACTACCAATGGGACATGAAGATCAATGATGTCAATGGAAAAGCCTGCTTGGATTAGGGGTGGCCAATATTTGCTATAACTCACGACCTCCAAAGTAGGTGCTTCGTCACCTTCAAGAAGCTCTACTGGAAGGTGTACAAAGTTGTCATCTTCAATTTCAGTGGCGCTGAGACGTTGAAGAGGTGCCCTCAGCACCCTAAAGCATTCAAGAGGATTGTCAATGATGAGGGACTTTTGTGTGTTGCTCTGTTGTTCAACAACATTGTCGTTCTTAGTAAGTAGTGTTGGTCGTGATGAACTTTTGTGCCATGTCTTATAGTTAACTCAGTTATGTCGCTAGTGTCGTCATTGTCGTGAACTTGTCTTATATTATGTTACCATCTTCTGCTAATCTCCTTACTTTCTGTTTTGACTAGATGGTAACCTCGCCTATCTTCAAAAGTGTAACCAAACAGCAGCAAACCTTTCTTAGCAAGGTACAAAAAGTAGACATGCAACCTTTCAAACAGGCTCCACAACATGGCCCACACGCGTTTGCCTCTAGCAATGCCCACCTTGCACTGCCCGGTTGGACCGAAGTAGCTACAGGCTACCAAACACATTTTTATTTTTTTATTTTTTTGAAATGGAGGTTATACCCCCAACCTTTGCATCAAAATAATGCACACAACTTTTTTTATTAAAATTATTCAATAGATCCTTACAAGGAAAATACAAAGATCAAACTGAAGCCGCCTCACTAATGATAGATGTCGCAATACTACAAGCTTGATGAAGAGGGTGGCCATGTCGGGACCCATGCCCGAACATCACGCCTGTGCACATCATCAGAAAGCCGGAGGCCTCACAAAAACGCCCAACAGTGAGTTGGGAGCACAAACCAGTCCGACAAACCCTAAACGCACACTACTGCACACACTCAAAAATTCACCGTCACCATCTTCCTCTGACCCATCTTCAGTAAGAAGCAAGTCATTGACCTTGCCAGGTCCGCCTTTGATGCCACCACGATGGCAGAAGTCGCCACCACCCTGCGCGCGTCCATAATCCCGCATTCGTCATCGAGTCTACGATGCACCATGACGCCAAGACTCATCGTCGTAGATGGTAGATGTCACGCCGCTCTGCCTTGGTCCCCACGCAAGTAGCACATGGAGACCGCCGCTCAGACACCAAAGTCATCCACACGTCCCTCCACCCAATGTATGTCGTAAAAGATGATGCCCCACTGGGGGTGACCACATGTACGTCGCAATCATCCGATCCGAGAAGCTCCCTCAATGCCTTCAACGAGGACTACGACGCCCACAGGCGCCCCCCTCAGTGGTGGCTTCCCTCGGATCTGAGGTTTCCCCTGTAACTAATGGAGCAAGAGACACCCCCACCATCGCCTCCAACGACACCCATGGGGGTCGCCACCGATGGTGGCATTCTCACCCGCTTCACCAGCTGGATCACCGTCTCCTCCTCGTCGTGGACTGCCACATCCCATGGGCCAAGCAATCCGCCGCTGGGAGGCAACACCACCAACCGGATCCAATTGCACCAATGAGGAAGACAACCAACAGCGGAGGAGGCCACCTCACTACATAGCCGAGGCCATGGCCACACACACATCGTCCTGAAGCGCCCGCTCAAGATTCACCGCCGCAACCACGCCTTGAAGCCACGACGGACGGATGCCCCGCCGCCGCCATCCTCCCCCTGGACGGCCTTTGGCTGGCTGGGATAAAAGCAGATTGTTTGAGAATCTTGGAGCCCATGAGAATCGTTAAGAAAAAATACCTTCTTCAGATAGCACTTGAAAAGGAGACGAACCCACATGATTCGATCGCTGTGTCATCACCACTTATGTTTGATTAAGCCCCACGCGATCGAGCTGCAAAATCTCAGAAAGGCGGAGAAGAAACTAACGAGAAAGCGGCCATGCACGCAGCTCTCCATCGCTTTGCTCGTCGGCGGCTGGCCAGGGCCCAGGTGATCCGCCGGAGAGGCATCATTTCCAGCAGCCAACCTCGCACACCACGCCACCTCGCACAAATGATAAAAACCTCGGCGCTTTCGTCTGGTCCCCTACACCTTTCCCTCCTCCAGAGTAGTTTGCCAGGGCAGTTCGCGCATGGCTTTGTGAACCACCGTCCTTGCTCCGGCCGGCCACCGCGTGGTCCAATATTCCAACGGCTGCGTGGCGCATGCCGCCAACTTTTGGGGCGCCGTCGTTCACATGATTGCAGTAAAGCTTTGTTGCTCTCCTAGGGAGTGAAATGCACCTATAGTCCTGGAACTCACGGGTGATGTCTGGAACGGTCCTGGAACACACGTTTTGCACTAATACAGTCCGTAATCTTGCATAGCATGTCTACGTACGGTCCTGAGTACGTTCGCGTACCGTATTCCGCCGACGTGGCGATGATTTGGTCCCACAATGGCGCATCCGGTTGGCCCACGATGACCGCGTCCCCTCACGTCCGCTGGCAATTTAACAAAAACCCCCCCTGCCCAAGACAAACCTAGATCCACTCACAATTTCCTCTTTCACTCACGCATCTGAGAGCTTGTCGGCGACTGCTGGAGCTCGTCGGCGATTGCTGGAGCTCGTCGGCGCGCAACGACGTGTGGTAGACCCTCTTCTCCTCCCTTTCTATGGGTGGCAATGGTGGCAACCCGTCGGAGGATGTCCGCCGGCGATTCCCGCTGGTGATGTGCAAGGACTGCAAAATTCGAAAGGTGCGGCACTATGTTTCGAAGACGGAAGACAATTACCTCCGCCATTTCTACAAGTGCCCAAATCATGCGGTATTTCTCTGAATTTTGTGGTTCTTTCTCTGAATTTTTGGTGCATTCTCTGAATTTGAGCTCTGAAATTTACATTACCTTTTGCTTCAACCGTTCACTGGTGGCTGTGACATGTGGAAATGGGAGGATGCCTACGAGGAGTACTTGCAATCATTGACCAACAAAGAACAGTTTGTGCAAGATGAAAGTGTGTGCAGTAGATCAGTGGACAGGTCATGTGAAGTGAATGGACAAAGAGAATGGAGTAGGACAACAAAGAAACTGAATGAAAGCAAGGAAATTCACAGGCAGCTGGTGGAGATTGTTTGCCTGCTAAAAGCTGTTATTTTTTGTTTAGGGATGTTACTGTGTCTGTTGTTTGTGTGTGTGTTGAAGCAGTGATGAATGTGTGTGTATGAAAATGTGTATCTGGCAATGTTTGAACTATGAGATTGTGTTTGAAAAAATGTTGACAGTTGTGTCTGTCCAAATATATATTTCCACTGTGTTGACAGAAATTATATATAACTGACATGATATTGCAATACTTTGACATAATTCAACAATATATTGAAAAGAACAGTAGTAACGATTCAGCACACAAATAACAGAGAAGGAGGTCTCATAATTTAGGTGATATCATAATTTAACAGTGAGAAGGACCATAGTCTGTCACTTATATAACATAATTAAACCAAACAAAAAGTAGCAAATGATTCAGTTCATTGCACTATACATCTGAACTGCCACTGCCACTGCCAGGAGGAGGTCCTCTGAGATAATCAAACATTGAAGATTTCCTGGGTAGTTTGTAAGGTGCCCTGTTGGTGTTGTTCCCATGTCCCCATTTCCTTTTATTTCTCTCTAAGGCCAACTTCTCAGATTGTTGTGCAGCTTTGAATTGAGCCGCCTGGGCTATGTTAGCTTCCTCTGCCAGTCTTTTCTTCTCCTTCCATGCTAGTATCCTCTCAGCATCAGCTTTGTCCTGTGCAAATCTCAGAGCTTCTTGCCTTGCCATTTCAAGATTCTTGAGATGCTCTTCCCATTCTTTCTGCCTTGCTTCTTCTTCTCTCTGCATCTTTTCAGCAATGGCATTGTTCAATGCTGATCTTGCCTCTTCTTCTTCTTCTTCTTCTTCTTTTCTTTTTGCTTCCTCTGTTTCCCTCTTCGTTGCTTCCAGAGCTAATCTTTTCTTCTCTTTAGCTTCCTCTACCTCCCTCTTCCTAGCTTCATTTGCTAATTTCTTCTTCTCTGCAAGTGCAAGCTTCTCCTCTTGCGCTTTCTTCTTCTTCTCTTCTTGTGCAAGCTTCTTTTTCTTCAGCAGCTAGCTGTTTTGCTTCCCTCTCAGCCTTCTTCTTCTCCTCATTTGCTATTTTCTTAGCTAAAGCTTGAGCTTTTTTTTTGTTCAATAGCTTGTGCCCTTTTTTCTTCCTCTTCTTGTAGCTTTGCCATAGCTGCATCAAATTTAGCCTGATCAGCAATGTCTCTTCTGGCAGCTGCAGCCTTCAACTTTGCTGCTGCTAGAACCTATCGTTTTCTCATAACATTGCCATCCTTTGTGATTGTACTAGCTTGAACAGGCATCTGAGTGAGCACATTGTCTTGGATGAAAGAAGATTCAGGCAATGGAGTAAATTGAGGTGGCTCTCTTTGAGTAGACGGTCCCTGCACCAAGGTTTCACAGATAATAAAACAGGGTTTCACAGAAAATAAAACAAGTTGAGCACAAGGTTTAACAAAGAATTAAGAGGTACCTCATCCATTAATTGAGTAAGTACTTCTGGCTCATATGTAACTGCATCTTGCTGTACAAATCCCATTGTGTGCAAATGATGTTCCTAGCAACCATGGTTATAGAATTGTGATTGTGGTTAAAGTTATGTAATATTGAAAAAACAGCAGGTAGTAATTAATTTACCTTTGTTACAAGTGCAACATCTTCATCATCACTATCTGACACTTCTGGTTCTGCCCTTACTTTGTTAGCATTTTTCTTAGGAACTAGTCCTAGTTTCCATTCAACACAACCCCCTTTGTTGTGTCCTCTCTCACCACAGTAGCTGCAGTGAATCACTGCTCCATGCTTGCTCATTTTCTTCTCTCCATTCTTCCCTTCTTTCTCCTCTGGTTGCTGCCTTCTATTCTTCTGTGGCCTTCCAACTTTTTTCACAAACAATGGAGCTTTAATTGTCATTGCATCAACTTTTTCCCAGTCCTTTACATCTCTACATGGCCAGATAATATGCTCATATGCGTTGCAATATCTCTGAATGGAATAACAAGCACTAACATAACATTCTACGTTGCTAGAATCACCTCCGGTGGGCTCCACCCCCCTCCGGCATGTTCATCATCACCATCTACAACAACACCATCTTGATACCCTACCATAATCTCTTGGCAAACATGATGTGTGGTACAATCTATTGTTTTCCCATGATTGATGCATGCAAAATACATGCATGATCTTTATAGTTTATTGATGCATATTCCTACATATTATAATGTTATTAGTTGTTATAGTCATGTTTTATAATGTTTTATGGGTATTTTCCATCGATCTCCCTTATTTTGGTTATAACTCTGCAGAATAGGAAAACCTTGTTTTACGCATTTTTGCGTTTTAGGGACCATCCCGAACTCAAATTGACCTAGTATTTTTTGGACATTAATATTTTACCACGAGAAGCACCTGGAGGAGAAGAAGTCAATGAGACGAGGCCTAGAGGCCAAATGAGCACAAGTGGTGCGGGCCCTTGGCCAGACTGCGCCACCCATGCATGTTTGGGCATCAAGCCTCCGCTGCCATCCATCTTCGTCTCCAGATGCTCAGCTTGACCTAAAAACGCCTATATAAAGACCCCCTCGACGATCGCGATCAGGAGGCAGCGGAGAAACATGAAATACAAAAACAGAGGCTGTTTCAGCAAAGATTGGAGGGGAAAACACTGCCAGAGTCGCCCCCAGTCGCTTCTCCACCCTCTCCGACGTCAACACCATCATCGCCGCCATGAAGAGGGAGTAGTCCACTGATACGTCTCCAACGTATCCATAATTTTTGATGCTCCATGCTTGTTTTTACACCAATTGCTTAGTGTTTTGTTACACTTCGTGGCATTTTTATGCATTTTCCGGAACTAACCTATTAACGAGATGCCATAGTGCAAGTTCCCTGTTTTCTGCTGTTTTTGTGTTTCAGAAAAGTTACACAGAAAATATTCTCAGAATTGGACGAAACAAAAGCCAGACGTCCAGATATTTACCAAAGCTTCTAGAGAACCGAAGAGGAGATGGAAAGGAGCCACAGGGCGGCCACACCACCAGGGGGCGCGGCCTGCCCCTGGCCCGCGCTAGCCTATGGTGTGGGCCCCCTGGTCCACCTCTGATGCTGCCCCTTCGCCTATAAAGACCCCCCCGACAGAAAAAACCTAAACACCCGATCACTTTTCCAGAAACATATCGTGATCCACCGCCGTCGTCGACCCGAGATCGGGAGGGTCCAGAAGCTCTTCCCGGCACCCTGCCGGAGAGGGGAATCACCACCGGAGGTCTTCTTCATCGCCATGCTTACCTCCAGCATGATGAGTGAGTAGTCTACCTTGGACTATGAGTCCATAGCAGTAGCTAGATGGTTGTCTTCTCCACCATGTGCTTCATATTTAGATCTCGTGAGCTACCTTACATGATCGAGATCATCGTTATGTAATTCTACATGTTGTGTTTGTTGGGATCCGATGAATATTGGTGTTATGATTGAGTTGATGTGCTGAATATTATCTTATGTTATCTCTATGTTGTTTATGATCTTGCATGCTCTCTGTTGTTAGTAGCTATCTTGGCCGAGTAGTTGCTAGTGACTCCAAGAGGGGGTATTTATGCTTGATAGTGGGTTCATGCCTCTATTTAATCTGGGGGAGTGACAGAAACCTCTAAGGTTGTAGATGTGCTGTTTCTACTAGGGAGAAAACAACATTCATATGCTCGAGGGCATATGCTTTGTTTACATTACACACTTTGCTTAATGCAGTTATCTGTTGTTCGCAACTTAATACTTGTGGAGTTCTCGGATTGATTTGCCACAAGTGGATTATTAGTCATAGATGCAGTTGGATGGCGGTCTATGTATCTTGTTGTAATGCCCAGAGTAAATCTCATAGTGATCCTCTCGACATATCACGTTGTCTTTATTCTATCAATTGCCCAACTGTAATTTGTTTACCCAACATGTGTTATTTTATCTTATGGAGAGACACCACTAGTGAACTGTGGACCCCGGTCCTATTTCCTTTATATTGCTTTCACCTATTTACTTTACTCGCACTGTTTACTTTACTCGCATACTACTACTGTTTTCCACTCGATACGCTCATACCATTTGTTCAAGCAAACTGGTGAGATTGACAACCTCATCGTAAGTTGGGAACAAAGTATTTGGTTGTGTTGTGTGCCGGTTCCACGTTGCCGCTCGCAAAGCAAAGCTTGGACGAGGCGCCCTATAAATTGTCCGGAGCTGTCGCGAAGCTAGCGGGCATCACCTTCCGTCGTTTGGCTTTTTCCTACTGGATTGATAACCTTGGTTTCATAACTGAGGGAAAAACTTGCTGCTATATTCATCAAACCTTCTCTTGGGGTTCCCAACTGGCTGGTCATTTACTTCATCAACTACACACCAACAAGTTCTCTGGCACTATTCATCACCGCGCCATCAACAAGTTTTTCTGGCGCCGTTGCCGAGGAAAAAGAAGACTTCTGCAAGGGGAGTTTCACACGCACATCCTTTACTTTGTTTTAAGTTTTGCTTTACTTTATTTTTACTTGCATCGTTTTATCAAAAACACAAAAAAATTAGTTTCCTTTATAGTTGTTTTTACTTGTCTGATTTTAGTTTTGCTAGAATGGCTACTCCTGAAAACACCAAGTTGTGTGATTTTACTAGCACTAATAATAGTGATTTTATCTGCACTCCTATTGCGCCACCTGCTCCTGCTGCAAATTTTTATGAGATTAAGCCTGCTTTGTTGAACCTTGTTATGAAAGAGCAATTTTCTGGTGCTAGTACTGATGATGATGCAGCTCATCTCAACAATTTTGTTGAGCTATGTGAGATGCATAAATATAAGGATGTGGAAAGTGATATTATTAAGCTTAAGTTGTTTCCTTTTTCTTTGAGAGGAAAAGCTAAGGATTGGTTGCTATCTTTGCCTAAAAATAGTATTGATTCATGGGCTAAGTGTAAGGATGCTTTTATTGGTAGATACTATCCTCCTGCTAAGATTATAGCTTTGCGTAGCAATATTATGAATTTTAGTGAGTTTGATAATGAACATGTTGCTCAAGCTTGGGAAAGAATGAAATCTATGATCAAGAATTGCCCCACTCATGGACTGACTACTTGGATGATTGTCCAAACTTTTTATACAGGACTGAATTTTTCTTCAAGGAACCTACTGGATTCAGCTGCTGGAGGCACTTTTATGTCCCTTACCTTGGGCGCCGCAACAAAGCTTCTCGACAATATGATGGTAAATTACTCTGAACGGCACACCAAGAGAGCTCCACAAGGTAAGAAGGTAAATTCTGTTGAGGAAACCTCCTCCTTGAGTGATAAGATTGATGCTATTATGCTTATGCTTTCTAATGATAGGACTCATGTTGATCCTAATAATGTTCCTTTGGCCTCTTTGGTTGCTCAAGAAGAGCATGTTGATGTGAACTTCATTAGAAATAATAATTTTAACAACAATGCTTATAGGAACAATTTTGCTAGTAACAATTATAGGCCGTATCCTTCTACCAATGGTAATGGTTATGGTAACTCTTATGGTAATTCCTCCAACAACACTAGGGCTGCACCCTCCGAGCTTGAGGTAATGCTCAAGGACTTCATCGGTAAGCAAACTGCTTTTAACAGGTCTGTTGAGGAAAAGTTAGGCAAAATTGATATTCTTGCTTCTAAAGTTGATAGCCTTGCTCATGATGTTGAACTTCTGAAATTAAAAGTGTTGCCTAATGATGTGAAAGAGAACAATACTTTTGCCACTGCTAATGCTATCCAAGTTAGGATTGATGAAAATGTTAGGATGCTAGCAGAATTGCATGTCAGGTGGGAAAGAGAAGATGAGATGGCTAGAAAGATGAAGGTATGTACCATTACTACATCTAATGGTGTTGCTCCTAATGCCAGCAATCCTCTTACTTTGATTGGTGTAGAGAAAACTCCCACTCCATGTGTTAAAAAGCCTAAAACTGCCAAAACTTTTTCTCAAAAGAGTGCTAATTTTTTTCGGAGTGTAGGAGATGATAGCTCTATTTCCTTTAATAATTTTGATGTTGATGGCTGCAATATATCTGAAGTTATTTTGTTCTTGCAAAATCTTGCTTTGACTCCCAATGCTAGTTCTTTAAATGTTGCTTTTACTAAGCATATTACCAATGCTCTTATGAAAATTAGGGATGAAAAGTTGAAGCAAAAAGCTTATGTTCCCAAGAAGTTAGAAGATGGTTGGGAACCCATCATTGATATGCATGTTAATGGTTTTGATTGCCATGCTTTATGTGATCTAGGTGCTAGTATTTCTATCATGCCTAGAAAGATTTATAACATGCTTGATTTACCACCGCTTGAAAAGTGTTATTATGATATTCGTATTGCTGATGTTGCTAAGAAGAAACCTTTGGGAAGGATTAATGATGTTCTTATTGTGGTCAACAATAACCTTTTCCCGTTGATTTCCTTGTCATGGATGTTGAATGCAATGCTTCATGTCCTATTATTTTGGGAAGACCTTTTCTTCGAACTGTAGGTGCCATCATTGATATGAGGGAAGGCACCATCAAATATCAATTCCCACTCAAGAAAGGTATGGAACACTTCCCTAGAAAGAGAAAGAAATTACTTTTTGACTCTATTCTTAGAGCAAATTATGAGCTTGATGCTTCATCACTTGATATTACTTGATTCGCATTTTCTGCGCCTAGCTCAAAGGCGTTAAAGAAAAGCACTCTTGGGAGATAACCCAATATTTTTACTTTCAGTTCTTTTTCTTTTATTTGAGTCTTGGAAGTTATTACTACTGTAATGACCTCTCCTTATCATTTTTATTTCGTTTTTGTGCCAAGAGAAGCCTCTAATTTGAGTGAGCTAAGATTTGGGGATGTTGCTGTCCTGAAACAGTTTTCGGTGCTACACCGTAAAAATTTCATGAAAATTCTCTGTATATCTTTTGGACCTGCGATTTCTTGTGCATATTCCCCAGGTTATATCTAAACTTTCATTAGTTGAACACTTTTTGATTTGAGCAACAGAAAACCCTCTAAAAATTCGACCTTTGTCAGCTGTTCTGTTTTGACAGATTTCTGCCAATATTTGTGTTTGCCACTTTATCGCTTTCTTTTTGAGTTCTTTTGATCACAGAACTTTTGGGGAAGTTGCTACAGTAGTATATACTTTATATGTGGTGGTTTTGAGTTGAAACCTGAAGCAAAAAGGGGTTGATTCAATGTTATGCTTACACTAATGTTGCTAATAGATTTGTGTTTAGTTTTATATGAAGGAAGTTTTCAAGTGTAGGGATTGGAGAATGATGAGATGAGTTGAAGAATGGACAAAAGCTCAATCTTGGGGATGCTCATGCACCCCCAGAAATATCCAAGAGGTACAAGCATCAAAGCTTGGGGATGCCCCCGAGGCACCCCTTCTTCATCGGCAAAAATCAGGTCACCTCTCGACACACTATATTTTTATTGCTTCATGCATTATGCGTTTTTCTTGGAGCGTCAGTTGTTTTAGTTTTAAGTTTTGTTTAGTTTTGTTTGCTACAATAAATGGTTGGACCCCAACAAATTTATTTTGGAGAAGTTGCCTTGCTTTTCATTTGCCAAGAACACTCCGTTTTTCACTCTTATCGTTTCAACGAGTGTTCTCTTTTTCTAGAACTGCGTTTAGCTCTCGATTTTCGCCTTGATTTGTGTTCAGATCTTGTTATATCTTTACATCAAGGTGTATTTTTTTGCCTCTGGTCCATGTTGGTTTTCATCAAAAGAGTTGTTTATAAAAAGTTTGAATGGTATTGGAAAAGAGAAAAAACTTTATGCAAAATAGTGGTACAAAAAGGAGCTTGTGTAGACTGCGGCCTAGGATTTTGCATGTCATGCTTGATGTATTTTTGATAGTATGCTTAGTGGTTTTGCTGTAGCATGACTTGTCTCAAATGACTGAGATTGCTTAATGAGCCTTTGAAAAAATCATGCGTTGTTTTTAATTATTTGGAAGCATTATTTTGGTTTTCTCCTTGATGCTTTATTTGGGTTGACTTGGTGCATGCTCACACATGTTAGACTCATACAAAGTCGCCATAAGCCTCTATGATCATTTAGTTTTTGACTTTTGATGCCATCTTATGCTTCTTTTAATGTCGCTTTGTTGTTTTGCATGATTATGGCCATTATTGCTCTCTTAGTTGGTCGCTCCCAGTCTTTTGCTAGCCCTCATTTTGTACCGAGTATGAGCTCTACTCGTGCATCCAACTCCTAAAAACCAAGTTTGCCATTGTGTCCACCATACATACCTATTAGCAATTTGCTATTCCAAAGTACATTTGACTTGCTTTTATCTATCCTTCAAATTAAACTCTTTTTGGTGTTATGCGAAAATCGGTTAGTAAAGCTCTCACGAACCTGATGGCACACTTTACTTTTATCGTTTTAAAATTTTGACATTGTGGCTCTCTTATATTGAGTTGTTATGCTTGCAAGTTGTAACTTGGAAATTAGCCCAGCCATGCCGTCATGGGGCAAGCTTTCAACATTGCACTTCTTTCATTTGAGTTGATATCGTGATCTTTTGTTTATGGATACTCATGATGTGAAATAAGTTGGGAATCTTGCGGGATCATGGAGTTTTTATATGTGTTAGGGAAACGCTTGGGCCGCTAATCTAAGCCATGCATCATTCATGGTGGAAATCTACAACAAGCCCATAGTGGACATTCGACGACGCATCTCACAATAAAAAGCTATACCAATGGTAAATAAAAGAGATGTCGAGGTGTTCATTGTCTGTTTGTCTTGTCATTTTGATGTGGGCTTGTTCCATGTCATTGGGCAGGAGGTACCCCGTTGGCGGTTCTCGATGATACACATATATTTACAATGACAAGAGCTTGCTTGGGACTCTAAGTCGAGTAGCATGAGGTTTGGGTATTCGTACTTCACGGGACACGAGGTTTTCAACTTATGATTTGTCAAGCATATGCATCATAAGTGTATTCGCATTAACTCTAACCATTCAAGATGCCTATGATGGGGGCAATGAGAGCTCAAAGCTAGTAAGTACCATATTTTTTCAAGGTTTATAAAACTCGCAATCACTGCTTCCCTCCGCGAAGGGCCTTTCTTTTACTTTTATGTTGAGTCACCACCTTCTATCTTTATGCACCGTCTAAGAGAGCATAGTTGTCATTCTGAGTATAATGTGCATTGTCCCAAAGTTTTCATTGATTGATTCATGATGTTGGTTTCACTTGTTCTCAAATTATTTGTATCTAGTCACCCTCTTAAACTTGAAGGTGTCCTATGCATTTATGTTTTGCTCTCTCATGAAGGGCAAGCTGAAAACCATTTGTATGTTTTTCCATATGATTTGAACACACGTTTGACTTTCATTGTTTCATTTTCATGATCTTTCATTTGTGTTCTTTTTCATGTTATAACATGGTTGCTAAGTTTCTTCTATCAAGATTATATCTTTCATGCCCATGTTTTAAGTTCTTTTGATCCCAGCGCACAACGCTTACATATATGATCAAGATTGTGTAGGTGCATGTCACCTCAAAAATTATTTCTTTTGTTATCACTTACCTACTCGAGGACGAGCAGGAGTTAAGCTTGGGGATGCTGATACGTCTCCAACGTATCCATAATTTTTGATGCTCCATGCTTGTTTTTACACCAATTGCTTAGTGTTTCGTTAGACTTCGTGGCATTTTTATGCATTTTCCAGAACTAACCTATTAACGAGATGCCACAGTGCCAGTTCCTTGTTTTCTGCTGTTTTTATGTTTCAGAAAAGTTACACAGGAAATATTCTCGGAATTGGACGAAACAAAAGCCAGACGTCCAGATATTTACCGAAGCTTCCAGAGAACCGAAGAGGAGACGGAAAGGAGCCACAGGGCGGCCACACCACCAGGGGGCGCGGCCTGCCCCTAGCCCGCGCCGGCCTATGGTGTGGGCCCCCTAGTCCACCTCTGATGCTGCCCCTTCGCCTATAAAGATACCCGACAGGAAAAACCTAAATACCCGATCACTTTTCCAGAAACATATCGCGATCCACCACCGTCGTCGACCCGAGATCGGGAGGGTCCAGAAGCTCTTCCCAGCACCCTGCTGGAGAGGGGAATCGCCACCGGAGGTCTTCTTCATCGCCATGCTTGCCTCCGGCGCGATGAGTGAGTAGTCTACCTTGGACTATGGGTCCATAGCAGTAGCTAGATGGTTGTCTTCTCCACCATGTGCTTCATGTTTAGATCTCGTGAGCTGCCTTACATGATCGAGATCACCGTTATGTAATTCTACATGTTGTGTTTGTTGGGATCCGATGAATATTGGTGTTATGATTGAGTTGATGTGCTGAATATTATCTTATGTTATCTCTATGTTGTTTATGATCTTGCATGCTCTCCGTTGTTAGTAGCTATCTTGGCTGAGTAGTTGCTAGTGACTCCAAGAGGGGGTATTTATGCTCGATAGTGGGTTCATGCCTCTATTTAATCTGGGGGAGTGACAGAAACCTCTAAGGTTGTAGATGTGCTGTTGCTACTAGGGGGAAAGTAACATTCATATGCTCAAGGGCATATGCTTTGTTTATATTACACACTTTGCTTAATGCAGTTATCTGTTGTTCGCAACTTAATACTTGTGGAGTTCTCAGATTGATTCGCCACAAGTGGATTATTAGTCATAGATGCAGTTGGATGGCGGTCTATGTATCTTGTTGTAATGCCCAGAGTAAATCTCATAGTGATCCTCTCGACATATCACGTTGTCTTTATTCTATCAATTGCCCAACTGTAATTTGTTTACCCAGCATGTGTTATTTTATCTTATGGAGAGACACCACTAGTGAACTGTGGACCCCGGTCCTATTTCCTTTATATTGCTTTCACCTGTTTATTTTACTCGCACTGTTTACTTTACTCGCATACTACTACTGTTTTACACTCGATACGTCATACCCTTTGTTTCAAGCAGACCGGTGAGATTGACAACCTCATCGTAAGTTGGGAACAAAGTATTTGGTTGTGTTGTGTGCAGGTTCCATGTTGCCGCTCGCAACGCAAAGCTTGGACGAGGCGCCCTATAAATTGTCCGGAGCTGTCGCGAAGCTAGCGGGCATCACCTTCCGTCGTTTGGCTTTTTCCTACTGGATTGATAACCTTGGTTTCATAACTGAGGGAAAAACTTGCTGCTATATTCATCAAACCTTCTCTTGGGGTTCCCAACTGGCCGGTCATTTACTTCATCAACTACACACCAACAAGTTCTCTGGCACTATTCATCACCGCGCCATCATCCACCTCTGGACTACGAGTTTGTGGCAGTAGCTTGTCCTATTTCTCTCATGTACTTCAATGTTTAGACATGATATGAGCTGCCCAACATGATTATGATGCATAGTATGTAATTCCTATGTGGTGGATCTTTATTGGATGATTGATGAGATGTGATATGTTATTATGTTCTTGATGTATGAGTAGATGCATATTATCACCCCGTTCTTTATTACTTGTTCTAATCCAACATGTATGCGAGGGCATGAGGTGTCTGGTGTGTATTAGTGAGATAACTAGGTAGTAGTGATTGAATATATGACAATATTCATTGATCTGCTAGGGCTATGTATCTTCTTCCATGGTTATTTTCACTAGGGATAAAAATAATGCATATGTTATATTTCTTAGTGACAGCTAAGAATCCCGAGTGACATTCATAGACACAGTTTCTATTGCAATATGTCCAGGTGGTAGCATATTTGTTGTTCAACATCATGTCAAAGTAGCTAAGGCTATACTCTGTTAATTCTTAATACTACATTGCTTGAAGTTTATTCCTTCTAGTGGAGTATAAGTAAGATGTGTTGCATCATCTTTAAATTAGGACGTGATTCCCATATGAATATTATCAAGTAACATAATAAAAATCATGTCAACGTTTTGGTCATTCGCATTGCGCTTAATACCACCACAATTCAACGAGAGAGTAGGCAAGTGAACCCATGAACCCCGGTCCATTACATCATAAGAAAAACCTTTCCAACACTTTTACATGCACTTTTATTTTCAGCACTAAAGTATTCCGAAAATATAAAAACATATTTACTTCTTTGCATACACAACTAAAACCCAAGAATATCATTACCATAGCATATATACTTTATTGCATTGTTATTTACTTTATCATACTACATATCATATTTACTTTTACTTCCATTCACACCTTGTGCTTGACAACCACTCGGTGGAGTAGGGGACACAAGAACGAGTTCCCTCGTGGGGAAAATTTACTCTCGATACAACACTCTGCACTTGGAGTCCCAACTTGGCACACTTTCTTAGTGTCATCAAGACTATTTTTATGGCACCATTGCCGGGGAACAAAGGAAAGCATTCACAACTGCTAGCTTCATCGAGTGAAGATAATTCTCTGACGCACAATCTTCTTCACGCGCCGGGCAATTATCTAAGCTTGGGGAGGTAACACCACTGTGAGTCTTCTCGCTCTTTTAGATTTGCAACACAATTCTTTTTTTCTTGTTTTTTTCATTTTGTTTTCACATACATATTTAAAATCCAAAAAATTAGTGTAGTACTGCTGCTAAATAAATTATGGGAAGCTCAAATTAAACAAAGAAACTTGATAATGTCAATTTATTACCTAATTTTAAGCAAGTCTATGGTGAATCATTAAAAGATGCTTGGGTTAGGATAAGCAAGATGAACAAACAAATCTTGAATGTTTATGAGAAAGAGAAATTACACCTCTTTCTTTTATTATGGTTTGTCACCTTGTTGCAAAAATGCTTTAGATTTTGCCTCTAGAAGAAGTTTTGTTCTATCCTCTCCAGAAGAAAATTCTACAGTCATTAAAAATCTTTTTGGAAATAAGGGACAAGAGAATGAATAATTAGAAGATATGTCTACTGTTCTTGCTTATTTAAAAAAAGATTTGAGAATTGTGCCAAAAGTTTACCAGATAAAAGGAATTTGGATCACTTAGAATTATTCTCTAAACATGTTAGACTTGAGATGGATGATAAAATGGCTCTAATGACAGGACAAATAAGTAGCTGCATAAAAGAATTAAAAAAGGAAGATAATAAAATTGTTAGAGCCGAAGAAGAAATCCAATACCTTGGACAAGTCCTAAAGCTAGCCGCATCCTTTAAAGACACACCTAAAGAGAAAGTCAAAAACTATGTGCTTAAAAATCTGGAAAAGATAAAGAATCAAGGAAACAAATAGGTTTGGGTTGTCAAAGAAAATAATGTAGAAGAAAAAGAAGTAGAGGAAGTAAAAATGGTCTCTGATAATGTTAATAAACCTCTACTTAACCTTGATAAGTTTAGTTTGAATGAAGTTATAAATATATTGCAAAACTTTGCTAATGATCCTTCTTTCCATGTTCATCAAACCGGATTTGGATCTTACATAGCCAACCATGTCATTAAGGAGAAGATACAACGCTATAATAATGAGGCTATGATACCATATAAGCTTGGGGATGTATGGATCCCAAAAATACTCATTTCTGTAAGAAAAGAGTCACAAAATGCTATCTTATACTTGGGATCAAGCGTAAACATCCTCTCAAAAGAATTATATGGTTTACTTGATCTTGATAAAAAAGTAGAAAAGTGTTATATTGATCTATTAGTTGCCGATAATTCTACCAAGCATGCTTTGGGTAGAATTAATGATTTTATGATTGAACTCCATATAAATTTTGTACCTGTATACTTTATTGTTATGTACATGAGGAGCATTACCTCAATTCCTATAATCCTTGGTAGACCTTTCTTGAGAACTACATGTGCAGTTATTGACTCGAAAGAAGGGAATGTGAAGTTCCAATTCCCACATAAGAAGTGCATGGAGAATTTTCCAAGGAAGAAGGTGAATTTTCAGAGATACAAGTGCCCTCATGATACTTGCCCATCTTCAAGCAATAAGGTAAAAATACTAGATACATGGCTATAAAGAAAGTGCTTTACGGGAGGCAACCTGGTAGTATTTACTTTTTGCGGTTTTGTTTTCATTGCTCTTGGATGAGAGTAATTTTATTTGAGTCTTATTTTTGTGTCCTTTCTGCAGCAAGAAAGTTTTTTAGTGTATCTACTGTATCAAAAATAAAGTGCCAAGTTTTACCCATCTTGGATGTTAAAAGATTACAAGAATTTATTTGGAGTTGCTCAAATCTGCGGTGCACTTTTTGTTGCATGATTTTTCATATTTGTTCTGTAAATCCTATGGACCTGTGCTTTTAATATGATTTGTCACTTTGTATTCTATACCTGAATATAAAATTACAAATATTACGTGACCTGTTTAAGTTGGGTGGAAAAAATTGGTAAGTTGCTGCTGTTTTTATTAGCAGATTCTGCCTTTTGTTGTTTTGAGCATTTGTTTGAGTCTCAAGATGATTCTTTTTGAGTCTTTTGATATTTAGTGAATGTTGGAAACTTAATACACTCTCTGGACACCTTGCACCAAATTTTATTTGGGGTTTTCTTTGCAGCACTTAAATTATCTTTATGCCCTCTTATATCATCCACTCTAGAAAAGAGCTGGGAAATAGTTTTGTGGTGAAGTTTTTTTTACAGGAACGGAATATTGATCGAGCAAGGAGTCATCTAAGTAACGTATAATACCATAAGATTGGTGATGCCCCATAGCACCCTCTAGACCTATCAACTCCTCAATTTGCATCATATTCTTGTCTTGTTTTTTGAGCATCACTTTACCGTTGCATAAACTTGGAGAGTCTGCATCTAGTTTTTTATTTTTTGTTTGCATGTCTTTTGTTGAATAAATAGATTACCACCTGTAGGTAAACTTTATAATAATGAGAAAGCTACTATAGTATTTGAGAGAAAAAAGTGGGAAGGAAAGGGAGATAGTAACACAAGTAATGCTTATGTTCTTTGCTTCATATGCTTTGATTGAATAGTAGTTTGCTAGTGCCATCTTGAGTGATATTTCTTCTTTGTGCGTTGTTGATTAACTTTCAGTTACTTAGTTCATTTATAAATATGTAGCATTATGGACATTATGCATGCTTGTTACTTTTTGAAAGATCATATTGAGCCCCATGTGTGGTTTTGGTAATTAATGACAATCCCTATGGACTAATGGTTGCATTGAGTTATATGTGTAGGACTTGTCCATAGACAATGCTTAAACCATTTGTTGGAGTCAAGGTTGTAAGAAGAAGATTATGTGTTGACCAAGGTGTTATTCAAGGAGTGATCCAAAGATTGGTCTTAAGAGAGTTGAGCTTATGTCAAGTGTGTCTTGAAGAATAAGATTGAGTGAACTCTCATGTGTATCCTCAAGACACCATCATTATGGAGAAAGAAGAATTGATTCGAGGATTGATCAAGTCAAAGCGCAAGTTCAAGATGAGCAACTAGAAGAGAACATATGCTTGAAGCTTTCCATCTATATTGTGATCATGGATATGTGAAGATATGCTTAAAGAGAGTCGCTTCCATAGTAGAGTATGGGGGAGCAATCCGCAAGACTTCACCAAGCAAGCTCAATCAAGAAAGGTGGTCCAACTTGAGAAGATCAAGATCGTCTTTATCCACCTCAAGTGGAATGCTCAAGGCAAAGGTATGATAGTGTTAGGGTTTCTTTCTTACCAGTCTCATGGTGTTATTTGTGAGACCGGGTTATAGGATCGGTAGCCGTACTATCAAGAGGGGCTCTCGAGTGAGTAACTTAATTGTATCGTTCGAAGAGAGCTCAAACCTTTGCATACTTGGCATCATCTTTCTTGGTTCTTATTTGAGTTTTATCCATGTGAGGTTCTAGAGCTTGTGGTTATTTCCATGACAAGCTCTAGCTCATCAAAAACGGATTTCGCATGAAGCTCTTATTGCGTTTTTGATGTTTGGAGGTTTTTCCGGTTTGCCTTCAAAGAGAGGTCAAACCTTTCATCATTTGGTTTTATACTCCCTTGTTGGACTATGATGTTTCTATGGATGATGTTGTAGAGCTCGTTGTGGTGATTCCAACGAGCCCAAGATCATCGAAAACGGAGTCCGGATGAAAAAGTTATCACCGTTTTCGTATTGCAATTTCTGCTCGGCGTCACCCAGATACGGGGCCGGAATATCCGGCCCGGGGGGCGGATAATCTGCCCCCCCCCCTCGAAGATTTCGTTTCGGAATTTCTGCTAAGGACCAGAGTCGGCGTCACCCAGTATAGGGGGCGGATTATCCGCCCCCCAGGCGGATAATCCGTCCAGACGGATATTCCGGCCATATTTTGGCCGGATAATCCGCCCCTAAAATCCTGCAACGGCCATATTTCGTGGGGGGGCTATAAAAGGCCCCCCTTCTTCTTCCTTGGGCTGTTAGCTACTCCCTCTCTCTCTCCTCCATTGTTGACCTTGAGTAGCTTGCTCTCCCTCTCCATTCCTCCCATATTTCTTGCATCTTTTTGAGGGAAAAGAGAGAGGAGATCTAGATCTATCTTTCCACCAATCAAAATCTTCTCTTAGTGAGGGGAACCTCTTGTGGATTTAGATCTTGGAGTTCTTTGTGGATTTCCTTTGTTCTTCCTCTCATATCTCTCCATAGCATTAGTTGCTTTGGTAGGATTTGAGTGAGAAGGATTTGAGCACCTTGTGTGCTCTTGCCATTGCATAAGTTGCATTGGTTTGAGTTCTCCCCGAAGATTCGAGTAAGTGAAAGTTTGTGAGCTTATTACTCTTGGGTTCTTGGAACCCTAGACGGCTTTGTGGCTTTGTGGTGCCTTTGTGGCTATTCTTGGGAGCCTCCAATTAAGTTGTGGATGCGTGCCCCAAGCTTTGTGTAAAGGCCCGGTTCCGCCTTGAGGAACCCCTTAGTGGAAGAGTGAGCTAGGCCTTTGTGGCGCAAGCTCACACCGGAGAATAGGGTGAGGCCTTTGTGGCGTTGGTTAGGCCTTTGTGGCGATACCACACCCCTCCAACGAGACGTACTCCCTTTCAAGGGAGGAACTCGGGAATACATCATCATCTCCGCGTGCCTCGGTTATTTCTATACCCGAGCTCTTTACTTATGCACTTTACATTGTGATAGCCTTCGTGCTTGAAGTTATATATCTTGCTATCACCTTGTTACTTGTATTGCTTAGCATAAGTTGTTGGTGCACATAGGTGAGCCTAGTTTATTTAGGTTTTGTGTGCTTGACAAAATAAACGCTAGTTTAATTCCGCTTTTGTTCAAGCCATTCGTAAAATTTGATATCGCCTATTCACCCCCCCTCTAGGCGATATCTGTGTCCTTTCACTTTTATACCTTTCCAATGGCCAAGAAAAGAAAAGAGAAAAGAAAAAGCAAGCAAAGACTCGTATATCTGAAAACCTTAAGCCATACTTGTCGTCGTGGTGAAACAACATATGCCATGGGATGGCTTAAGTTGGGGCCGAACTAAGTACTAGAGGATTCAGGAGAGGGAAACGCGCTAAGGAGCACGACAGAAAGAGACACACCAGCTACCCAGGTTCGGGGCTCTCGTAAGGAGATAACACCCCTACTCCTGCACTACTATCTGTATAAATGGATCGATGGAGGTACAACAATGGTGGCTTCCAAGCTCTCTGCTAGAGGAGGAAGATGCACTGCTAACTGTAAGACTCTCAAGTGACCAACCCTTTACTAGGGATCCCTGGGCTACCTTATATAGTGGTGCCCAGGGTTACAACGGTCATCTAAGAGTAGATGACACCAACTACAGTCCAAATAGGATGAGGTGACGACGGACAACCACCCTTGACTTTCTCCTGATTGCTCTCGATGGGACAAGCCATCCCTGTACTTCATACTTCCTTGACTGCGACCTTACCACTGTTGTGGCAAGGACTGTCCTTAGCACTGTGGTAGTTGGTGATCCACCACTGTGCACCCTGTCATCATCATCCTCCCCCATGCCTGGGAAGGTTCTCTCCATGATTGTAGGGATGTGACCCTTTAGTTGACTTTTGTATCCAGGACATAACCGGTGGTCATATCCCGGACCTATATGTAGGACCACCGACCCCTGATCGGGTAATCCGGCCTGCCCCTGTGCCTGCGTAACACATCAATTAGGTTAGGCTGGCATATTAGGAAAAGAAGGATCAGCCCATGACACAGTGTGGTGCCGCCACTATCATGTCTCGGAAGGGTTCCGACTTTCTGAAGATAGAGCTGCTCGAATCTTGCAAAAAGTGGCAGAAGACCTTCTTCTACGTGAAGAACACTACCGAGGTGGATCTGATCAATCTGCCGGAATATGTCGATGTCCCGCCAAACGACATGAAGAACTGGACTTACAACCCAAGAAATGCGGTGGGAATCATCAATGCCCTCCACCGAGTTATGGGCGAACTTCGCAATGCCGGCCTGACACCGGAAGATATCATCGCCTGCTTTGTTAGTCGGCGAGTCTCTCCTCTTTAGCAGCGATCTCATAAGATCTGCCAGATGAGCGGGGCCATGGACCCCTCCCGACATTCCACGCACGAGCTGAGCCCCGTCGACATTCTTTGGCGGGTGAAGGATATCTGTAAGACCACGCAAACTGTTTTTGCATGGGGACTTGAACCATACAGCCAGGACCACCCTGCCCCGACGGTAAATCACTTAGCTTTAGCCGACATATCTATTTATAACCCGAAATATTTTCTTAGCCGACATATTTATGTTTGATCCGACATATTCTTTGTGCCGGTCGTTATTGCTTTTGCTCTGATTATTAACCAACTACCTTTTTCCTTTGCAGAAGTTTAGTTTCCAAGACCAGGAGAATTCCGGGATTACTATTGCTCCGGACCGCACTGTGCCGGATCCTGAAGATCCGGATCACGAAGACAAGATGCCCAAGAACACACGCGTCGCTTCTGCCGCAGGTAAGACCTCCTCTTCCCGCCATTCCATTCAAGACTGGAGTGACGACGATTCTGACGGGGATTGCCGGATGTTCCTCGATCTGACACCCCTTGCTTATGTTTTTCCCACTATGCCATCACCAGCTATCCCGGACGATGAAGTTGTGGATGCTGCTCCTTGAATCAGGGACCTCCCCCTGGCACACGTGCCAGCAGAAAGCGTGGGGTCTGGCCTCAACCGGAACCTATTGAGAAAATGAAGAGGCAGAAGATTGGAGTGCCTTTTCCCAAGAAGCAGAGGCCTGTTGCCTCGGGGTAAGCTTCTTCCCCTCTCTTTAATTCCTGCATCTTTCTTTCTCTGTTTTCTAACTTGTTCTTTTCTTCCTCAGAGCTCCACTTGCTCCGGGGCATGTCTCCAGCTCCGGTGCCAGCCCACACACCGAGAAACTAGCGTCTCCAGCACGCCCTGATGCACCGGCCATGAGCCCAGTCACTTCTCCGGCATGGACATCTTCGCCCGTGGCGGACAAGACTGTTACTCCGGCGAGGGACGTCCCTCCGCCGAAACATGACACTTCTGCCCCCGATGTCCACATGGACACGAGGGCTCAACAGGATGCCCCGAACACCGGTGCTGACACCAGCGGCACCGGCACTGCGGAAAATACTGGCGCTAGCAACAATAGCGCCGAGATAGACAAAGGAAAAGCTCCAGAGAAGCCGGAGACCTAGGCTCAAGTCGAGACGGAGAAGACTGCGCCGGAATAGGATATGCCAGCCCCGCTGGAGAAATCTGCCCCTGCCCCGGCCAAGACCGGTGCCCCGGCCAAGACTCCAGTGACGACACGTGCAAAGGCCACACCGACACCTCCTTCTCAAGCCAAATCAACATCAACCAAGATGACCAAGATCATCAAGGACAAGAGTGTTATTCCTTCTGCCAGCACGGCCATGACACTTCATACAAGCAAAGGAGCGGCCCGGGTTAGCTCTTTTAACACCCCAGAACTTGATGGCCGCACTCCTCTGCAGACAAAGAGTGGCAACAGCCTCGGCTCTCTCAAGGAGTACTGCTTAAGTTGGAATGCCGCCGACATTATGGACACTACTAGCTCCGGCAAACAGAAGGTGCCTGCCGGGACTCAGGCCCTTGTCGCCGGCAATCCACCAGAGATATCGGCCAAACCCAGAGCTATTGCCAGCGAGCTGTTCAGCATTCAGCAGAGGCTCTTCCTTGTCGCCAACGCCACCACTGTAAGTTTCTAGTATATGCTCTTTTTATACTTAACCATATATCTCCCTAGTCCCCAAAAATGCCGGCTGTCCGGAATATGGACATCGGTATTTTCCAACATCTCTTTTAACTTGGTAGAATTTCAAATCCAACATATAAGCTCTAGTAGAGCTTCAAATCCTAGTCACCGAGGGCCGGGATAGGTGCGCAGCACCTGTGCCGGATCTTCAAAATGAAAACTTGATATAACTTTCAAATCCACTTATCCAACATATAAGCTCGATTAGAGCTTCAAATCCTAGTCACCGAGGGCCGGGATAGGTGCGCAGCACCTGTGCTAGATCTTCAAAATAAAAACTTGATATAACTTTCAAATCCACTTATCCAGCATATAAGCTTGATTAGAGCTTCAAATCCTAGTCACCGAGGGCCGGGATAGGTGCACAGCACCTGTGCCAGATCTTTAAATAAAAACTTGATAAAAACTCTCAAATCCTCTGATATGCTGGATCTTCATCATAATACTTCAAATCCTAACACTTCTATTTTGCAGCGCATGAATAATGAGCGCCGGGACATGTATCATGACCTTGTGTGCGAGCATCGCAAGCTATCCAATGAACACAGCCGGCTTCGCCTTGATCTGATCAAGAAAGGTAATCCGAGCCGACATAATTCTATATGCCAGATTACTTTCATCCCTCCTTTTCACAATATTCTCCTTGCCGATATATTCTATTGTGCCGACACTTACTTCTCTGCCGACATTCTTCAGCTACAACTGAGGAGCAAGTCACCGAGTTGCTCAAGAGGGTGAAGGAGCTCACAGGTATGCCACATACTGCTAACTCTCACATAATCACCTTGTACTTCAAATCCTTTCACCCTTTTCAACTTCAAATCCTTTTAGATGACAAAGCAGCACTTGAGGCTCGCCATCGGGACTGCATGTACTCCACAGATGTGGCCAAGCAACTGGACGAGAGGGATGCCGGCTATAAGGCCGAAATTTCTAAGCTGCAGAGCCAAATTGCTGAGCTTCTGGACGAGAAGGAGCAGAGCGATGGCCAACTTCAGAAAACCCAGGAGATGCTCGTAACTTCAGAGGCCGAGGCATCCTACACCAAGGCAGAACTGCAGGGCTTGAAGGAGCGGGCCACCAAGTGGGAAGTTGATGTTGCCCAGCTCAATGCTGATCTCGCCAGTAAGCTCTCAAATCCTTTAACCTACATCTTGCCCGACATAATCTGTCCGACACATTGTTAACTTCTCCGGCATAACAATTATGCCAACATATACTCATGTTTTTGACACCTTCTTCCTTTTTTAGGCCTCTTCCCTGGATCTGTTGAAGATGTTGAGAAGGCCCTGCTGCTGGATCGGCTGAAGAGAAATGTCCTGGTTGACTCTGCCAACTGGGACATATCGGAACAGCTCCTTGCCCTAGAAGCCCGCAAGACTTCTATGACTACATACACTGAAGATCTCTATCTTGGTGCCCAGGAAGCACACAAGGCTCTCTGGCCGGGACAGACCACTCCTACAGATCCTGCAGACCTTGGAAATGACCTGCAACTGTCCAACGTTCGTGTTGGAGAATGGCGGGACTCCGGCGCACGGGTTGGAGCCGATGAAGCCCTCACTTACTTCTTATCCTAGTATGAAAAGGTTGATCTAGAGACTCTGCGCTCTGTGTGCGAAGGGTCCATGTGGACCACAGATCCGGAGCTTTTCTGACGGCGCCAGGAGTTGGCCCACAGCTATGTGGACTATGCCCACACTGAGGTCTTCGTCCGGGACATCCGCAAGCCAGAGAAGGACGCCGACACTGAAGACGCTGAAGGATCTGATTCTAGCCAGGATGAGGAAGAAGCTGAAGATGCAGGCAATGCCGATGTTGAAGCTCCAGCACAGCAATCTGCGCCGGCTGGAGGTGATGCTTCTATCCCTTCTGCTGGATCAGGCACTCCAGATGCCGACGTCTCTACTGCCACTGCTCCACCTGCCGGTGGCTCAACCTCCGCCCCTGCCTCTTAAACTTATCAAAAACACTTAAGTTTCATCAGATCACTGGTATGCCGGGTTCAGTTGTAAGATATAATCTATTTGCTTTGGTTTGCTACCCGAACAAGTTTTATTTCAGTTTGTTTGCTTATTAATGCCGGATCATCTTTTGGCTAAGTCACCGAGTCTATTTTCCTGTTTCCTTAACTCCACAACCTTGGCTACTTGTCTACCTTTTTCGGCTTTTGACGTATGAGTCTCAAGGTTGCTTTATTAAACATACAGTACTTAAACTTTGAAAATTAGACTCCAAATCACCCGACACATCAAGTTTTAACTTCAGATAGAAACAAATGTCGGTTCGCTTGTTTTCTCTTTACTTAGCCGTTTTTCATGTGTAAACAATCTCCAGCATCTACTCTTGCTAGCCATGAAGCCGGGTTTCGGACATCAGCTAAGTCGAAGAGTGGCCTTTGGTGCCGACACATTACTAGGACGACATAGGAAACATTTAAATCAAGCCAGACGGCATATAAATGAAAAACTGAAATAAACAACAAAATATAACAGAGGTAGTGCCCGATCTCCTCGGGATGCCGACATTTCATTCATTAGTCTTGTGCCAGCATACAGTGCTGGCACTGAAAGCAAAATTGAAATACATACATTATGCTTCTCAGGAGTAAAAAGGACGGGGTAGAGCTATGTTCCGTGGTCGCTTGGTTTCCTCTCCGGACCTGTCCACCTGATTCTTCTTGGGAGCCTGCACATCTATAAGATAGTAGGCATCATTGTGCAAAGCCTTGCTCACAATGAATGGCCCCTCCCATGGGGGTGTTAGCTTATGCCGACCTTTTGTGCCTTGCCTTAGCCGGAGTACTAAATCTCCTTCTTGGAATCTCCTTGGATTCACCTTCTGCGCATGATAGCGTCTGAGGTTCTGCTGATATATTGCGGTTCTGGATAATGTTAGCTCTCTTGCTTCTTCTAGCAAATCGACATCATCTTCTCTGGCTTCTTTAGCCTCTTCCTCAGTATATAACACCACTCTTGGTGCGTCATGCAATATGTCAGTTGGAAGCACTGCTTTTGCCCCATAAACAAGGAAAAATGGCGTATAGTCGGTGGATCGATTCAGAGTTGTTCTGAGACTCCAAAGCACTGCTGGCAACTCATCTAGCCAATAGCCGGGACTTTTTTCTAATGGCTCTATCAACCGGGGTTTTATGCCGGATAACACTAGTCCATTTAACCTTTCCACTTGGCCATTGGCACATGGGTGAGCGACTGATGCAACGTCTAGCCAGATCCCTACTTCCTCACAGTATCTGGCAAATGGCCCCTGGGCGAAATTCGACCCATTATCAGTGATTATGCTGTGAGGGAAACCATATCTCAAGATGATGTCTTTCAGGAATTTTACTGATGTGTGGCCATCACACTTGCTTATTGGCTTCACCTCAATCCACTTGGTGAACTTATCCACCATGACAAAAATATGTGTCATTTTGCCTCTTGCCGGCCTAAATGCTCCGACCATCTCCAGGCCCCAAACAGCAAAAGGCCAGGCCAGCGGAATAGTCTTCAATGCTGATGCAGGCTGATGAATTTGGTGGGCATATCTCTGACATCCGTTGCATTTTCGGACCAAATCCTCTGCTTCTTGCAATGCCGTCGGCCAGTAAAACCCGTGCCGGAATACCTTTGACACTAAGGCCCGGGATGAAGCATGGTGACCACACTCCCCCTGATGAATTTCCCGGAGCATCTCCTGCCCTTCAGCTGATTTGACACATCTTTGCAGCACACCAGTGGCACTCCTCTTATACACCTTGTTGTTAATGATGGTATATACCTTTGACCTTCTCTGAATGCAGCGGGCTTCAGCTTCATCCGCCGGCACTTGGCCATTGACCATGAAATCCATGATTGGGCGTACCCATGAGGGCACCTCCCTAACAGTGAATACTGTTTGATCTATCTCCATCACTTCGACCGACACATAATCGATCTCCATGGGCTGCGAAGTCCCTGGGACGGAGAGAGCAGTCCCCGGGTATGCCGGAGCAGTCCCTGGGTATACCGAAACAACCGCCTAATACATCTTGCCCTTGCCTTTGCTCTTGCTCTGGAACACCGCAGTCACCGCGTATGTCGGCCCAGTCCCCGGGACACTGGAGAGAGTCCCCGGGTTATCTACACTAGCGCCGACATCTATCTCCATTGGAACTGCTTCTTCTGGGCTCAGCGGAACATATATGGATGTGGACTCTGGCGAGGGCTTGATTGATGGCTTCCTCAAATGCTCCAGTGAAATGCCGGGAGGGATTGATTCTCTGGAAGATCCCAACTTGGACAGTGTATCGGCTGCATCATTTTGAGCTCGGGGAACATGCCAGAACTCACAACCTTCAAAGTAGCCACTTATCTGCTGGATCAAGAAATGATAGGACGCCATATTCACATCATGCACATCCCATATGCCGGAGCATTGCTAGATCACCAGATCCGAATCACCGAAGCACATAATCCGGCGAATGCCTATATCCTTGGACACTTTCAGGCCATGCACAAGTGCCTCATATTCCGCCACATTGTTAGATGCTACAAAGTGGATCTGCAGAACATATCTCAACTGGTCATTCTTGGGTGAAGTAATAACTATGCCGCCACCCAAACCGTGTATTGTCTTGGACCCATCAAAATGCATTCTCCAGTAATTTGCATCTGGCAAAGGTGGCTCATATTGTATATCAGCCCAATCAATGAAGAAATCGGCCAACACCTGGGACTTGATCGTATCTCTCTTCTCATATTGAGGTGTATATGGTGACAACTCTATTGCCCACTTGGCTATCCGGCCACTAGCATCTTTATTAGTTATGATTTCCGAGATAGGGGCCTCAGCCACTACCCGAATTGGATGTTCCTGGAAGTAATGCTTGAGCTTCTTGGCTGCCATATAAACACCATATGTCATCTTCTGATAGTGGGGATAGTTTTGCTTTGAGGTGGAAAGGACTTCACTCAGATAATATACCGGCTGCTGGACGGATTTGCCTCCTTCCTCTCGCTCTACTACCACTACTACACTGACAACTCTGTTGGTCGCCGCTATATAGAGCAACATCGGCTCCTTTGGTAGCGGTGATGCCAATATGGGCGCTGTTGACAACATCTGCTTCAATTCTTTGAAAGCTGCATCGGCTTGCGCTGTCCAGACAAATGTGTCGGACTTCTTCATCAATTGATATAGAGGCAATGCTTTCTCTCCTAGCCCGCTTATGAAACGGCTCAGGGATGCAAGGCATCCAGTGAACTTCTGCACTTCTTACAGATCTATCGGCGGCTTCATTCTCTCTATAGCACGAATCCTGCCAGGATTTACTTCAATACCCCGGCTCGAGACGAGGAACCCAAGCAACTTGCCCGCCGGCCCACCAAAGGTGCATTTAGCTGGATTTAACTTCATCCGAAATCTTCTCAAGTTTGCAAAGGTCTCCCGGAGGTCATCTATGAGAGTCCGGCTTTCATTGGTTTTGATGACGACATCATCGACATATACCTGCACATTTTTGTCTATCTGATCATGCAAACACTTTTGCATACACCTCTGATAAGTAGCGCCGGCATTTCTCAAGCCGAATGACATAGTGCAATAGCAATAAGCCCCGTACAGGGTTATAAAGGATGTTTTTATTTGATCCGGCTGATACAAAGGGATCTGGTGGAAACCAGAATAGGCATCTACAAATGATAACAGTTCACATCCGGCTGTGGAATCAATCACTTGATCGATCCGAGGGAGCAGGAATGGATCTTTAGGACATGCCTTGTTCAAATTCATGTAATCAACACACATCCGCCGTATCTTGACTATGGCGGACTTATCCTTCTTCTTCTCTACCATGACCGGATTAGACAATCAATCCGGATGCAGTACTTCCATGATAAACCCGGAAGCTAGGAGCCAGGCCACTTCCTCCCAAATTGCTTTTCTTCTGTCATCTGCAAACCGCCGGAGCGGCTGCTTCACCAGTTTAGCATCCGGCCTTACATGTAGTGAATGCTCAGCCAGCTCCCTCGGCACACCTTGCAGGTCCTGAGTAGACCATGCAAAGATATCCCGATTCTCACGGACGAAGCTGGTGAGCTCGCTTTCCTATTTTGGGTCCAGGCCGGCACCTATGAGGGCATGACGCTCTGGGAAAACCTCGTCCAGAGCCACCTTCTTGACCTCTTTGGCCACTTGAAAGGAAGTGGTGCCATTTGGGTTTGCCATGCCCGGCATAGATTTGCCGGCCACGACCGCTTCAGTGATCTCCACTGCTCGCTTGAGCTTCTTCTTCTCTTCTGCTATGATTAGAGTCTCGGCTAGATTAGATCCGGCCGAGGCGCACGCCATCGAGCGCTTGTAATCACCAATGATGGTAATCACCCCTTTGGTTCCCGGCATATTCATCTTCAAATATGCCACATGCGTAGAAGTCATGAATTTTGCCAATGCCGGCCTACCCAGCAATGCATGGTAAGGACTATGCAGATCCACCACCTCAAACATGAGGTTCTCCAGTCTGCAGTTATCCCGGTTGCCAAACATGACATCTATCCGGATTTTGCCCATCGGCGCACATGAAAGTCCCGGCACAATGCCGTGGAAAGTTGTCTGACTTGGCTCCATCATATTCTCCTTGATGGCCAACTTCTGCATCGTATCCTGGTACATGATGTTGATGCTGCTTCCATTGTCAATAAGGACCTTGCTGAACCTCACATTGTTTGCCGGCCTGACAAATGTCGGATCCATCACATGCTGGTCCAACCAATACATCAGTTTTGGCACTGCACCCATAATGGCATTCACCTCCAAGCTCCACTGGTACAACCTTTGCTTGTCAGTTCTCTTAGTCTCAAAGACCATGTAACTCTGATCGTGGTCCTTGTACTCATTCCGGCCCGCTGCAGGGCCGCCGCCATAAAACTCTAGGTTGTAATTACGCTCAAATTGATTCACGCCGGCATTTCCGCCATCATTATGATTCCTGGGATTAGCCGGCCTGGGTGGTACTGCAACTGTATATGGCCCTGTCAACGGTGATGGAGCTGCCGAGACAGATGGCCTAGCTGACCCAAAGGGACCTGCACGACCTGCCAATATGTCGTCCAACCATGAACAGTTTCTGGTCAAATGATTCGCTGGCTTACCCGGCTGGAAAGTATGGAAGCAACAGGGCTTGTCCATAGCCAGATCTACTGTATATTTCGGCCACTGCTTTTTCTGGCCAGCGCCGACATTCTTGTTAAACCACACATTCTTTTTCTGCCACGGCTGCGCTTGCTGCTGCGGTGGCTATTGTTGCTGCTGAGGCTGCTGATCGACCTCATATCTCGGACGCTGGCTACTGCCGGCGCCTGCTTGTTCTTGCTCTATGGCCACCACTTGGGACAAGCCATACCGATAATCCGGCCTGTCATCTCTTCTTTTGTTCTGGTTATCAGGGCGATAGAACTGCCCTGATGCCCCGGCACCACTGTTGTTCCGCTGGTTTTGCCCCTAACCTTGCGAAGCAAGTGTGGGCTACAGTGGGTCTCCCAACGCATAACTGTCAGTAATCTTTATTGTCTCGGCTAATGTGGCCAGCATATCTCTCTGGAGTTTCTGCCACAACATGGTGCCATGCCGGCACCCCTGAGCAAACCACATGATGACCTGCTGCTCCACAACTCCTTCACAGGAATTGCGCAACGTGCACCACCTAGTGAGGTAGTCATGGTCTGTCTCATAGTCTCCTTGCCGGCAGTTAGCTAGCTGCTGCGGGCGGTTGGGTCTCTTGTAGGTATTGGTGAAATTGGACACAAACTGCTCTTCAAAATCCATCCAACCGTTGATACTTCCGGCTGGCAAATTATTCAGCCATATCCTGGCTGGGCCTTCAAGCATTTGCGGTACATAACGCACCGCCCATCGAAGGTTTACTCCGGCAATGTTCACTGTAGTGGAGTAATCCTCCAACCAGTCCTCCGGCTTTGTACTGCCATTATATGTCCTCACGCCACGTGCAAGCTGAAAACAGTAAGGTGCCGGCTCACCCATAATTCGGGGTCCAAAGCACATAGGACCCGGAGCTCCTTGCCTCTCCACCAACTCTGTTTGATAGATTCTGTCCAGCTTGGAGCGCGCATCATCCGGGGCCAGGGACCGAGGTCCTAGCCGAGAGGCAATCAGGCCCAAAATCATGTTTTGCTGCTGCTTCGGCTGGTCTTGCTGACACTGCTCATACTGCTAGCTCCCCTAATGCTGCAACTTCCGAGGTTGCTGATATCCTGTCCTCGCAAGGGCAGAATTTCCATCATCTTCCTGATGTCTCAGCTGGCCACCTCCTTGATGCTGCACCGCATTCCCAGCACCCTGCTGCTGATGCTGAACTTGTGCCGGATACCGGGAAATATTATTATTCCGGCCTCCACCAGCCGAGCGTGCTCCTTGCCCGGCTAGATAGTTTTGGCTGTCACTCTTGTTGCTGACATTCTGGTCACCTTGACCGGCATTTCCCTGCGTCATCGCCTGCTTTCCGGCGATTGCCGGATCATACACCTGAATCTGCTTGTCCCAGCGGCCAGAGGCTACACTTTCGGCATGCCAGGCGCTATGATGCGGGGACGAGGCTTGGCCCCTCGACCTCGCGCCGGCACCTCCCGCCGACGCAATGTACTGAGATGCGCCGACACCTGGATTCGCCTTCTTAAAGGCCTCCTGCTGCTTGCTAGCTTCAGACAAAAGTTGGTTAAGCCGGGCTTGCTGCTCACGCAGTGCTTCGCCGGATAAACTAGACAGTTCCTTAGCTACTTCTTCTGCTGCTCTAAGGTTCTTTACTGGTGAGCTATATATCGGCTTAGGATGTGCCGGCACAGTACTGGTTGCACTATGAGCTCTAGTTCTGGTATCCTTATCCAGTTCAGTATTTAGATCTCTACCTCTAGTTCTAACCTCATCTATCCGGCTAGGCCGGGTTACGACAGGAGTAAAACCTTGGGCAGCCTCATACTCACGTAGCTCATGGTTGAACTTGTCCCGCTCCTGCTGCATGGCCAGGGCTTCATCGACGAGGGCCTGATGCTGCTACTCCAGCGCTTCCTTCGCCTGCTCCGGGTCATCGCCAAACTTCACCGGCTCGAGAAGCCGGTTGATGATGGAGATCAGGGGCTGGTCCCTAGCCGACACGCTGGAAGTGCCGACCAGGTTCTCCACCCTTTCTAGCGGCGGACGTGCTGACCTCTTCGCCTTCTCCTGCACCGGAGGAACATCTGCTGCAGCGCCTTTGCCAGCGCCACCTGCCGGCGGTGCAGCAGTGCTGACCATTATGACCTCTCCCAACTCTACTGGGCGAGCGCTACGCCCAACACGAGCCAGCAAATGCGACGGAGGATCCGCCGCCACCAGCACCTACTCTGGGTACCTGCACATTCTCTCAGTCCCCATGTACACCTCATGGGAACCAAAAGTGATGATCCGGCCATTCCTAGGGAAGGGCCGGTCACCAAGACAACCAGCATTGTCGGAGATGAAGCTGAGCGAGCCAAGCCTCTGGACGAGGCCAGAGACCACGCACTCTCCCGACGACGCTATCACCGATCCCATCCGAATGAAGACTCCAGCCAGCACATGGATCTGCCCCATGGTGGGCGCCAAATGTCATCGTGGTGAAACAACATATGCCATGGGATGGCTTAAGTTGGGGCCGAACTAAGTACTGGAGGACTCGAGAGAGGGAAACGCGCTAAGGAGCATGATAGAAAGAGACACACCAGCTACCCAGGTTTGGGGCTTTCGTAAGGAGATAACACCTTTACTCCTACACTACTATCTGTATAAATGGATCGATGGAGATACAACAATGGTGGCTTCCAAGCTCTCTGCTAGAGGAGGAGGATGCACTGCTAACTGTGAGACTCTCAAGTGACCAACCCTTTACTAGGGATCCCTGGGCTACCTTATATAGTGGTGCCTAGGGTTACAACGGTCATCTAAGAGTAGATGACACCAACTACAGTCCAAATAGGACGAGGTGACGATGGACAACCACCCTTGACTTTCTCCTGATTGCTCTCGATGGGACAAGCCATCCCTGTACTTTGTACTTCCTTGACTGCGACCTTACCACTGTTGTGGCAAGGACTGTCCTTAGCACTGTGGTGGTTGGTGATCCACCACTGTGCACCCTCTCATCATCATCCTCCCCCATGCCTGGGAAGGTTCTCTCCTTGATTGTAGGGATGTGACCCTTTAGTTGACTTCTATATCCAGGACATAACCATTGGTCATATTCCGGACCAATATGCCAGACCACCGACCCCTGATTGGGTAATTCGGCCTGCCCCTATTCCTGCATAACATATCAATTAGGTTAGGCTGGCATATTATACATGCCGGCATATTATACACCATATTCTGGCTAATCCGACATTCCTGCCTACCAGCCGGGATATTGCTTGTATGCCGGCTAGGCCGATACTTCCATATGTCGGCCAGGCCCAACCTTGGTCAAACCTGACAAAGTCAATCTCTTATCTCATCTCTTTCTAGTCTCTTGACCCTACCAGGGGTCATCCCCCCGACAATACTTCTCCGCAAAATCTCCACCATAGCTACCTACATAGCAAAATGCTATTCCAAGTATAGTGTATGTGCCATGTCTTCACATTCAAAATTTTCCTTTTTATTGTGCAATTTGAAGCTCATGGGAATGTAGCAGTCTCCGATGGAGTTCATTTATGTAAGTTGCATGTTTGTCATTTTATTAATTGGGGTTAAGTTAAACCATGCTGTCATGGAACAAGACTTTCAACTCTAAATATGTTGTTATCATACACCTTTGGTTATGCATATTTTCCCAGTGTAAAATGAGTGGGGGTTATCATGTTAAAGATTTGAGTGTGCATATTTGTTAAAGAAGAGCATTGGGTCACTAACCAAAACCATGCCTAATCATGGTAGAAGTTTTAGCATGGACTTCATCATTAGATTAAAGAAGTTTAATTTACTTCATTCATGAGTACTTTAAGAGGAGTTCATTTGTCTGCTGTCCTGTCATCTCGGTATGTATTGCCTTTGCAAAAAAATGAAAATCTAGAAGGCACTTTGTACAGGTGGCATGGAGGTACCCCTTTGCGAGCACTTGGTTAAAACTATATGCACATGATGAGAGTCTATGGTAACTCTAGAGTTTAGTAGCATGAGGTGGAGGTACTATTAATCACGGGGTATGAGACTTACAACTAGTAAAGTGTTAATCATGTAAACCATATTTGCTCTTCACTATCGTTGACTTGGGCTGCACAATCCTCAAAATTATATTTTCTCTTTAGCTTTGAAGCTTGGCACATATACTCCCTACTTACTTTGAGTAGTTGTTTATTCAAGAAATAGAAGAAAGAAAGAAAGAAAAGAATTCCAAAGCACAAGCACTTGCATGTTTAAGGTCCATAGTACTTTCATTTGTTTATGCACTTTGTTATTTATTGTTGGACATCATTGAGTTGAATTAGAAGTACCACTTTATATCTCATTTGCTTGTTCCTGTACATTAAAGAATTAATCATCTATCATATGCATTACTACTTGTTATTTTCATTGAAGCAATAAACTCCAAAGCTCTTGTTTTATCACCTTCATACTCGAGGACTGATACATTGCAAATGTATCTATAATTTTTGATGCTCCATGCTTGTTTTACACCAATTGCTTTGTGTTTTGCTTACACTTCGTGGCCTTTTTATGCATTTTCCGGAACTAACCTATTAACAAGACGCTACAGTGCCAGTTCCTTTTTTCTGCTATTTTTGTGTTTTAGAAAAGTTACACAAGAAATATTCTCGGAATTGGACAAAACAAAAGCCAAAGTTCCTATTTACCAGACATGAAGACAGAGTCCAAAGGAGAGACGGAGGAGGACCAGGAGGCGGCCGCACCATAGGGTGGCATGGGCCACCCCCCTGGCTGCACCACCAGGTGGTGTGGGCCCCTGGTCCACCCCTGACATAGCCCTTCCGTCTATAAATTCCCTTTGTCGGGAAAAACCTAGGGGACCGATCACTTTTCCATGAAACATACTGCAAGCCACCGCCGTCGTCGACCCAAGATTGGAAGGGTCTAGAAGCTCTTCCCGGCACCCTGCCGGAGAGGGGAATCATCACCGTAGGCCTTCTTCATCACCATGCCAGCCTCCGGAGTGATGCGTGAGTAGTCTACCACTAGACCATGGGTCCATAGCAATAGCTAGATGGTTGTCTTCTCCTCCATGCGCCTCATGTGTAGATCCGTGAGCTGCCTATCATAATCAAGATCATCTTTATATAATTCTACATGTTGTGTTTGTTGGGATCCAATGAATATTGAGTACTATGTCAAGTTGATTGTTGATTTATCATGTCTATGTTATTTGTGATCTTGCATGCTCTCCGTTGCTAGTAGAAATCTTGGCTGAGTAGATGCTAGTGACTGCAAGAGGGAGTATTTATGCTCGATAGTGGGTTCATGCCTCTAGTAATATGGGAGAGTGACAATAACTTCTAAGGTTGTAGATGTGCTGTTGCTACTAGGGATAAAACAACAATCTTTTGTTCAAGGACATTTGTATTGTTTACATTACACACTTTGCTTAAGGCGATAATTTGTTGCTTGCAACTTAATACCCAAGGATTGTTCGGATGATATCCTGCGGGTGGATTATTAGTCATAGATGGAGTTGGATTATGGTCTATGTATTATGTTGTAATGCCCAAGTGAATCTCATAGTGATCTTCATGACATGTACATGCATTGTTATGCATTCTTTATTTTGTCAATTGCCCAACTGTAATTTGTTTACCCAGCATGTTATTTATCTTTATGGAGAGACACCTCTAGTGAACTATGGACCCCGGTCCATTATTTTACATTTATATTACCATCTACTTCAAGCACTATTTACATTTCACATGCATTATGTACTTTACCACAAACAAACATCTATTTCCACAATATACGACCCTTTGCAGCAAACCGGTGAGATTGACAACCTCACCGTAAGTTGGGGCAAAGTAGTTTGGTTGTGTTGTGTGCAGGTTCCACGTTGCTGCTGGCGCCGACACCACGCGCAAGACTTTCTCTGGCGTCGTTGGCAAAATCAGCTAGCAACAACCTTCGGAAGTGGTTTCTTTCTCCTACTGGTCAAGTAAACCTTGGTATCATAACTGAGGGAAAACTTACTGCTGTGCTCATCATACCTTCCTCTTGGGGTTTCTTTAGCGTCCTACCTTTTGAAAAAGGCATGACTCCTATGTTAAGTGCTACCCCCTGGATCACTGATAGCACCACAGTACAAAATATAGTAATCATTGCAGATAGTGTCATTTATTACATCGCAAATCTAGATACGATAGTCTTTAAACATTACAAAAATAGCTTAGCCACTTGGACTAGCTTGAACACCAGAGTTTAACACGAAATAACACAACGGAAAGTAAATTGCAATGAGCCACCATCTTCAGCAAGTGGCATAGGCAGACATGTTGGAATGCAGACTCGAGATCCTTACCAATTACTCATCCTCCGAATAACCTGCACGTTTGAATATGCAGCCCCAAAAGGGTCAGTACAACAACGTACTGGCAAATGACACATATTTGGTGGCTGTTGTGAAAAGACTATACTACATGATATTTGGCTGGCAGATCTTTAAGACTAATTTGCATAAAGCAAGTTTTATCCTATATTTGGCAAATCAAAACATTTTTGAACATTTAAATACTTTTAAGGGTCAAGATAACCCCCAGATGATAACCACCACACAAATCCTGGGTTGATAGCCAGGTTGAGCAGCTCTGGGTAGTAACTCAACAAAACTTGGATAACTCTCAGGTGATAACCACCACATACCATGGGTTGATAGCCAGGTATATGGCCCAGAGTAGCCACCACTCTAAAGTTGTTTCTAACCAATTTTAATAATTAAGAAAAGGTGATGAGATTCTTCCGTACAGACCATGTCTAGAGACTCAAGTTGTCCATAACCGAGGACACGGCTAATCGATTAGTTTTACACCCTGCAGGGGTTGTGCACTTTCACCTTAAGACTCATTTTACCCAAATAATAAAATGAGACATGACCTTTCAGAAGAAGCATTCAACAAAACTAGCCTGACCGTTCCCCCTATCAATCAACTACCACCTCATATCAGTACTCATGGTTGAACCCTTACATTATACTCAATCAAGACAAAGCCCATAGTATCATAAGGCTACACTGGAAGTACTCTAAGCATGGAAGACATATTAATATCTTTAATCCTGAGTGGCCATCCTCAAGTGTACTCCCAGGTGATAACAACCACACAGTCCTGGGTTGATAGCCAGACCTGTGTAGCCCTAGGTAGCCACTCAACATAAACCAAGCAATACCAATTCCACCCAGGTGTTTCATTGGGTTGTACTTTAATCTTTAGAACAATTCATCAACAAAGCATGGCATCACTTTCCAATGTAAGTTTGCAATCCTATCAAGTGGGGTTTAGAGGATGGCTACAACTAGTAGGATCTAAGCATTTCATAAACTTCTTTGAAAAACAACCTATCATGCATACTACTGAAAAACACTAATGCAGTAGTAAAATAGGTAGGAAGGATGTGTGTCACTTGCCTTGGAAACAACCAGCACACTCACAGCAATCACACTTGTAGTTTAGCTCCTCTTCACAATCTAAACAAGAAATATTACACACACATAAACACACAATTCCAATATGGCAACCATAAACATGTATGCATGCATGCAAAAAACATATTAATTTCATACAACTTATGTTGTATGAAAATATTGCAATTTAGGTTCTCAGATGGTAGGCTTTAGTAAAACAAAACCAATGCAAAAAGAATTAAATGAAAAGCACTTTTAGGTTTTTAATTATTGCAAAAACAGGGATAGAGAACCAATTGAACTACACCAAGTTTGTGCATGTTTCAAAAAGTGGGACTTTTGATCCTAAAACTGTCGATGGATTTCGTGTCGCAAGAACACGGGGTACCACGCAACGGACCCAAAGATTCTAACGCAGGGGGCTGAACGTGGGAGATCTTGGATCGCAACGAAACACGGTGACGGAAGCCTCGAGTCGTCGAACGCACAACACACTGCAGAGAGGGACGCCGAGCTTTACCCAGGTTCAGGGCCCTCGTGGTGAGGTAAAACCCCTACTTCCTGCCTTCTTGTATCACGACGCGACACCTCGCGAGGAGTACAAGGTCTTGGTTACAAAGCTCTAGCTGGCCAGAGGTTGAAGAACCTGCGTGCCCAACTAGCAGCCCGAAGAAGATGAAAATTCGATCCTAAGGGGCGGCCTCCCCTCCTTTTATAGCGCCAAGGTCCTCCTTCCCCTTATCTTCTTGGGGAAGGGGTTGCCACACACGACCAAGGAGGGAGGACAGTTGTAGACTCTATTCTTCCGTGGACGTAGTCTTCGTAGAGTAGTGGCGCCGGTCCACTGGAGTGGGTGGAGGAAGCTGACGTCTTCCTCTGGCGCCCTGCACCGTCTACGCTATTTTTAGGAGGGTGGCCAACAACCACTGTGCCGCTTTATGCAAGCACGACGAAAGTTGGTCTCCTCCCTGTCGGGGGTAGCGTGGGCGGTACGCGGTCTTCTGTCCTTTATCTTCTTGCTCTGCACGCAAACGTGCTGAGCTGACGCGGACGTGGTCCCTCTCCTCACCAGCGGGAGCTCGTGAGGAGGTCTTCTGGTCCTTAGCAGTTTTGGCCGTCGTTCTCCTCATGAGGCGCCTCCTCATGAGGGTCTTCTCGAATAGCTTCGGTCGTCATTTCCCCCCTGGGCTGAAGATGGGCCGATGAAGAGGCCCAGGAGCAGGTGGACCGGGATACCCCGATATCGAGAACACCGACAGTAGCTCCTGGGAGCCCGGCCCACGAACGCGCCCTCTTCAAGGAGCGAAGGGCCGGGGGCCCCAGAAGCTGCTGGGCCCTCCAACGGCACGCGTCAACCGTGCGGTCAGAGGACCATGTGAAGAAGCGGAGGTCGTGGGCACGTGGCGCCCTTGTAGTTGGCGGAGCGAAGCGGCGTGGAGATCATGCGTAGTGGGTGGGGTAACGGGCATTTTTCGAACCGTCGCTTCAAGGGCGACGCTTCAGAAACCGCGCCCTAGCCGCCCCCTTAAAGGCTTGGCAGAGAAGGCTTCTCCCCCTCTCCACAGCACATTGCCGCCACCACCTCCCTGCTGAAGATCTTGCGCATCCAAATCCTCCTAGCCTCCAATCCTCCCGCTGCAACTCGCCCTCGCCCAGAGCCATGGCACCGTGTAGGGCTGCCGGAGCAGCGAGGTCTTCTGAAGCTGTGCCGCAGCCGGCGGCGCCCCTGCTCGACTCCCGCATCAAGAGCAGCCGTGAGCTCCAGACTGTCCGAGAGATGGTCGGGAGCAAGAACAACGAGTGGGGCACCACCCGCATCTGGCACGGCCACGCGCCGCGGGAAACTCTGCCCGCGACGGTGCAGCCCTTCTTCCTCTTCTCCGTCTTCGCCGGCCTGGTGCCGTCGTTCCCCCCCTTCTTCCTGGCGATCCTGGAGACCTACGGGATCCAGGCCATCCACTTGCACCCCAAGTCTGTCACCTTGCTGGCGGTCTTCGCCTATGCCTGCGAGGCATGGATCGGCATCAAGCCGTCGGTGGCGTACTTTCACCACATCTTCTCTCTCCGGTCCTCTGGGCTGAACCAGAGTTCCGAATGCATCTCCTTCATCGCCACCGCCGGGACGGAGGGCCACTTCATCGACTTGAAGTGGATGAAGAAAGTCAAAGACTTTCGGAGCCACTGGTTCTTCGTCGACATCCTCAAAGAATCGGAGCTCTTCCTCGTCACCGGGATTCCCCCCGTCAAGCTTACCACCTGGGCCAGCGAGGCCCTTCCTGAGGAAGCCCTGAGGACGCTCCGCCCGCGAATCCGAGATCTCCGGAAGGCCGGCGTCACGGGGACCATGGTCGGGGTGGAGTTCGTCACCCGACGCATCGCCCCCCTTTAGGACCACCTGTAGCGACCCAACCCGTTAAAAACAGATTGAATCATGTGCATATAAGTGCTAGTCCCTGGATCATTAGCTAGCACACACAGTAGATGTATAAAAGAGTACCAATGCATCAAATTTATTACATCGTATGATCCAAGAGTATAATTATTACACAAGGGTTTAGCATCGATGGCTAGCTCACAAATAATAGTTCAACATAGCAAATAAATAAAGCTCCATTACTCCACAGGCACCGCTGGGTGGAGACTCGCGACCTAAACGATATAAATCAATCGTCCTCAGAGTAATAACCTGCAACATAAAAGGTTGCAGCCACGAATGGTCAATACACTTGGAATGGTATTGGCAAGATGTCACTATGGTGGATTTCAATGGCGACCTATAATACATGCACATTTGGCTGGTGGAGTTCAGGCTCTTTGCATAAAACGATATATTTTCTCCTACTTTTCAAATCATTTTTGTTTCTTCAAAAACAACTAAGAACACATTGAATCATTCAAGTGCTCCTATTAAAATCTAAGGACACATTGATTCACTCAAGTGCTCCTAACCCATTGTTCACCCATCAAGTTTTATTAAAGAAATTAGAGTGATGAGATCCTTCAACTGCTTCATGAGAAGTTGCTCAAATTGTCCGTTACCGGGGATACGGCTAAGTACTTAGTTTTTGACACTCTGCAGAGGTTAGTACACTTTCACCACATGGCTCGATCAAACACCAAGCCGAGACCTTTGGGAAACAAAACAATGAGCCTAGCCCCGGACCCATACCACCTATCTTAGCTACATCAGCTGGTCACGGTAGGTCACGGTTTCATCACTTAATCAGTCAAGCCAGAGCCCATTGACATGTGGTTGTACTCGGAAGCCACTAAACATGAACGTCTATCAATCTCTTTAAGCCTGGGTGGCTTTCCCCACCATAAAACACACTCGATGACCCAATCAAAGCCATTCCACCCAGGTGATTCATTGATTAGTGGTTTTCATTAAGGTAAACAAAGCTTTCAGTACTCATATCATGAAAACCACCCACGCAACTAATAGCATGGCTAAGCAATTCTACAGTACGATGACTATCAAGGAATCAACTAGGGGTTCTACGGCTCATCTATTTGGGTCTACAACAAAGCATAATAAATAAACTTGAAAACATCCTACACATGCAAGCTACTGAAAAACAAATACATGCATAGGAAAAAGTAGGAGATTTATGATGTGACACTTGCCTTGATTGTTGTTTCCGCTAAAACACTCCTCGCAATCACAAGGTTCGCAGTCCGGACAATCTATCGTGGCAAACAATTCCAAATCAATACACAGTAGTACAATACACAACAATGCAATATGCATGATTTACAGAAGTGAAAATAATTATTAAAACCTTTATAAATCATTTTCCATAATAGAAAAGAGACATAAACTTGCATTAATGTAATCTGAAAACTTTCAGTATGAAAATAGTTTGTAAAGTTATGAAATAGGTGTCCCTGGATAGCAAACATAATTAGCTTTCAAATTCCGTTCGAATCATAATTTTCTAAGTTACAGTAATTAAAATATGCTCAAAATACTCTTTATAAGAGTTTTAAATTAGATTAAAAAATTTGTACTGTAACAAATAAAACTAATGGTACATAAAAATAGATTGCATTTTTCTGAATCCAACGGTATATTGTTTGCAGAAATTCCGAGTTAGGAAACTTAAGATATGAATTTTCTAAGATTACATGTTTTCTGCTATTTCCGTCTATTTCGAAAATAACAGGGAATATTCCAGAGAATATTCCGTTGACTGGTCAGCGGTCATCCGAGGGTCAACGCACGATCTGGACCGTTCGTGGGATCCAACGGATCAGAGCGACCCTGGCGATTCTCACCGACGTTCACGAAGACAGCGTCGGTGGCTTCAGGCGGGTGGCTGTGGCGGCGCTCCTGCGGCTTCCCCGACCGGTGGTGGTGCCGGCTAGGCTCGTAGGGCGCCGGCGGTCCTCTTGGCTGTCTCCTCGGCGGCTCCCTCTCCTCCTAGCGGCGGCGGTGTGCTCCTCCCGAGCTCAAAAATGGCGGCGGCGAGGTCGGACTCTGGTGAGGGATTCGGTCAGCCTGACGGCGTAGATGAGTAGGGTTCCAAAGGGAAAAGGAAGAGGAGGTTATGGGGTATAAATAGGTGTAGAAATTTGGAGAAAATCCGCAACAAATCGGCCGAATTTTTGTGGACTCGGAATCTGAACAAAAACGTATACGCGCAGATCTCCTGGAGGTTGAGGACGGGCTGACGAGGGGTCCCACGCGTCAGGGAAAAAAAGAAAAAGAAAAGGAAAAAGGAAAAGGAGGTGCGGGCTGGCTGCTGCTGGGCCGGGCAGCGCTTAATACTCACCGCGCAGGGCGTTGCGCTGCGCGCGCGCGCGTGTGCTGCTGGCCGGCTGGGCCGGAACAGTCCGGTCGGTCCAAAACATTTTGTTTATTTTTTTTTCGAATTTAACTGAAAACTGTTTACTGTTTTGTCTATAATTTCAGTTTTAGGGCTCCAAATTGAGCAAAACCAACTTCTCTGAATTTGTAAAATCAAGGGCTATATTCCTAGATACATTGGAACATTGTACAAGCCCATAAAATAGTACAAAAATACATTTTGATGCAATAGAGCCATGCTAAGCTAGCAAATGCAATTCAACACAAAATTGGGTTTTTGTCCAAAACAAAATCTTTTCAGTTTTGAGAAATATGCAGAGGTGCATATGCATATGAATGACATGATGAAATTCCCAAATCTAAAATCCAGGATGTTACAGACTACCACCCTTAAAAGGGATCTCGTCCCCGAGATTCGAGAAGGCTAGAAAGAATGGGTTTAGGTTCGGATAAACTATGCTGCTACCACCCTTAAAAGGAGATTTGATAGGTCGCTTCTGCATGTTTCACTTTCCATAGGTCAGCTGCGTGGCATCCAAAATTCACCATATAACCTTTCAATCGGGCTCACTTTTACGAGATATATCTTACTTCTAGATCCACGGTTACTCTTGATATGAATGATTATAATGCATCAACTCTGAAAGGTACTAATGTTGGAAGGAGTTGATCAAAACTTACTAGAGACTCTAGTGTTGATGTGGTTCACATGAACTTCTTCTATCTGATCGGTCTCGTTGCCTTCATCATTCTTCCTCTCAGGACAATCATTGGCATAGTGTCCATTCTCGTGGCACTTAAAACACTCGACCTGACTAATATCCTTTTTGATGAAGTTCTTATTGTTCCTTCCATTGTTGCCTCCATTGTTGTGATCGTTACCTTTTCCGGAGTTGTGGTGGTTTTCACTGTTGTGGCCATTATGGTGGTGGCCATTTCCTCCACGGTTGTTATGTCCATTACCATTGCGCTGATGGTGTCCATTGTCTCTATGCCTGTGATAACCAGAATTTCCATGATCATGGTGATAGCTACGGTTCCTCTGATTTGATCCTGAGTTGTAGTTGCCGTTGTGCTTCCTCTTGCGTCTCTCCACCTGCTGATGCTTCCCTTCAAGGATCCTAGCCTTGTCCATCAGCTCCTGGAAAGTAGGGCAATAGACCACAGATAGCTGAAGTGAGAGCTCATCACTTAGTCCATCAAGAAACCTCTCTCTCCTCTTGGCATCAGTATCAACATCCTTAGGAGCATAGCGAGATAGGTTGTTGAATTCTTCTATGTAGTCCGCCACCGTGCGGTTGGTTTGACGCAGGTTGCGGAACTCCTTCCTCTTCAAACTCAGCACTCCAGATGAGACATGGTTGGTTTTGAATCCTTCCTCAAATATGGTCCAGGTGACAGTGTCAATGGGGTGGGTGATCTGAAAAGTTTCCCACCAAGAAGCAGCCGGTCCTTCCAATAAGTGAGCAGCAAATCTCACCTTCTCTTCATCAGTGCATCACACAGTTACTAGATCCTTGTTCACAGAACGAAGCCAGTCAAGAGCAACCATTGGTTCAGATGCACTTGAGAACTTAGCAGGCCTCAACCTCAGATACCTTGTCAGAGCGTCCACGTGTGGAGGCAGATTGTTGTTGTTGCCATTGTTCCCGTTGTTGTTTGCCATGAACTGAGCCATAACTTGTGTCAGCTGCACCTGTGCTGCTATCAGCTGTTCCATCTCAGTGGGATCACGACGGGGCGGCATCTGCGGTTCAGCATAGGTAAGTTTAGACAGAAGGATCTACGGAAACAAAATCTACCCATGCAACATGATCACATAATTAGCAATCAGCAAACAAGCAATCATCAAGCAACAACCATGACATTCAGCACATGCACAATATATTTTCAAAATATAGTTCCAGGGGTGTATATTCAGTGTTTAACATCCACAAAACAATTTAAAACAGTAGGTAATACAATTTGGGTCGAAATTTCAATTTATAAAGCAAAACAGAAATCTGGCAGAAAACTGCTACAGCAGAAACGTATTTTTCCGGGCGACCAAAACTCATCAGAAATTTTTTCCAATTTTTATACAGGTAGTACATATAATTTCGCACCAGATCCTAAAATATGAGCTCAAACGGAGTTACCAATAAAATATGAAAAATCGCGGAGTAAACAGGATTCTGCAGAAACTGCATAACGAAAAATATAACTTTTAACCAAATTCTTTCACTAAATTGATATAAATTGTCACAAAATAACCTGGAACTTTAAAATTTAGAAAATAACAGTACCACGATAATATAGTTGACATATCTCAAGTTTGATATAGCCAACACCCTAAGCGATTGCAATAACGATGAATAACAAATGGTGGGCAACTAATCCATCTTCTTGAACAACTTGCAATAGGTCGATGACGACATGCGCTTGCGCTTTCCACCATGGTTGCCGTATGATGGTGGTGTGTACTCCTCTCCTGAGTCTTCATCACTTAAGATCTCAAAGACTATCTCCTCGGGATCTTAAAAGAATGAAATGGCAAGAAGTAGAGACAGATTTTAAAATAGATAATTTTAAATCTTATGGGCTTTCCTATCATCTAGACATTTTCCTAAGGTCACGAACCTACAGCCAACGCATAGGCTCTGATACCATCTGTGGCGACCCAACCCGTTAAAAACAGATTGAATCCTGTGCATATAAGTGCTAGTCTGTATAAAAGAGTACCAATGCATCAAATTTATTACATCGTATGATCCAAGAGTATAATTATTACACAAGGGCTCAGCATCGATGGCTAGCTCACAAATAATAGTTCAACATAGCAAATAAATAAAGCTCCATTACTCCACAGGCACCGCTGGGTGGAGACTCGCGACCTAAACGATATAAATCAATCGTCCTCAGAGTAATAACCTGCAACATAAAAGGTTGCAGCCACGAATGATCAATACACTTGGAATGGTATTGGCAAGATGTCACTATGGTGGATTTCAATGGCGACCTATAATACATGCACATTTGGCTGGTGGAGTTCAGGCTCTTTGCATAAAGCGATATATTTTCTCCTACTTTTCAAATCATTTTTGTTTCTTCAAAAACAACTAAGAACACATTGAATCACTCAAGTGCTCCTATTAAAATCTAAGGACACATTGATTCACTCAAGTGCTCCTAACCCATTGTTCACCCATCAAGTTTTATTAAAGAAATTAGAGCGATGAGATCCTTCAACTGCTTCATGAGAAGTTGCTCAAATTGTCCGTTACCGGGGATACGGCTAAGTACTTAGTTTTTGACACTCGGCAGAGGTTAGTACACTTTCACCACATGGCTCGATCAAAGACCAAGCCGAGACCTTTGGGAAACAAAACAATGAGCCTAGCCCCGGACCCATACCACCTATCTTAGCTACATCAGCTGGTCACGGTAGGTCACGGTTTCATCACTTAATCAGTCAAGCCAGAGCCCATTGACATGTGGTTGTACTCGGAAGCCACTAAACATGAACGTCTATCAATCTCTTTAAGCCTGGGTGGCTTTCCCCACCATAAAACACACTCGATGACCCAATCAAAGCCATTCCACCCAGGTGATTCATTGATTAGTGGTTTTCATTAAGGTAAACAAAGCTTTCAGTACTCATATCATGAAAACCACCCACGCAACTAATAGCATGGCTAAGCAATTCTACACTACGATGACTATCAAGGAATCAACTAGGGGTTCTACGGCTCATCTATTTGGGTCTACAACAAAGCATAATAAATAAACTTGAAAACATCCTACACATGCAAGCTACTGAAAAACAAATACATGCATAGGAAAAAGTAGGAGATTTATGATGTGACACTTGCCTTGATTGTTGTTTCCGCTAAAACACTCCTCGCAATCACAAGGTTCGCAGTCCGGACAATCTATCGTGGCAAACAATTCCAAATCAATACACAGTAGTACAATACACAACAATGCAATATGCATGATTTACAGAAGTGAAAATAATTATTAAAACCTTTATAAATCATTTTCCATAATAGAAAAGAGACATAAACTTGCATTAATGCAATCTGAAAACTTTCAGTATGAAAATAGTTTGTACAGTTATGAAATAGGTGTCCCTCGATAGTAAACATAATTAGCTTTCAAATTCCATTCGAATCATAATTTTCTAAATTACAGTAATTAAAATATGTTCAAAATACTCTTTATAAGAGTTTTAAATTAGATAAAAAAAATTGTACTGTAACAAATAAAACTAATGGTACATACAAATAGATTGCATTTTTCTGAATCCAACGGTATATTGTTTGCAGAAATTCCGAGTTACGAAACTTAGGATATGAATTTTCTAAGATTACATGTTTTCTGCTATTTCCGTCTATTTCGAAAATAACAGGGAATATTCCAGAGAATATTCCGTTGACTGGTCAGCGGTCATCCGTGGGTCAACGCACGATCTGGACCGTTCGTGGGATCCAACGGATCAGAGCGACCCTGGCGATTCTCACCGACGTTCACGAAGACAGCCTCGGTGGCTTCAGGCGGGTGGCTGTGGCGGCGCTCCGGCGGCTTCCCCGACCGGTGGTGGTGCCGGCTAGGCTCGTAGGGCGCCGGCGGTCCTCTTGGCGGTCTCCTCGGCGGCTCCCTCTCCTCCTAGCGGCGGCGGTGTGCTCGTCCCGAGCTCAACAATGGCGGCGGCGAGGTCGGACTCTGGTGAGGGATTCGGTCAGCCTGACGGCGTAGATGAGTAGGGTTCCAAAGGGAAAAGGAAGAGGAGGTTATGGGGTATAAATAGGTGTAGAAATTTGGAGAAAATCCGCAACAAATCGGCCGAATTTTTGTGGACTCGGAATCTGAACAAAAACGTATACGCGCAGATCTCCTCGAGGTTGAGGACGCGCTGACGAGGGGTCCCACGCGTCAGGGAAAAAAAAGAAAAAGAAAAGGAAAAAGGAAAAGGAGGTGCGGGCTGGCTGCTGCTGGGCCGGGCGGCGCTTAATACTCACCGCGCAGGGCGTTGCGCTGCGCGCGCGCGTGTGCTGCTGGCCGGCTGGGCCGGAACAGTCCGGTCGGTCCAAAACATTTTGTTTATTTTTTTTTTCGAATTTAACTGAAAACTGTTTACTGTTTTGTCTATAATTTCAGTTTTAGGGCTCCAAATTGAGCAAAACCAACTTCTCTGAATTTTTAAAATCAAGGGCTATATTCCTAGATACATTGGAACATTGTACAAGCCCATAAAATAGTACAAAAATACATTTTGATGCAATAGAGCCACGCTAAGCTAGCAAATGCAATTCAACACAAAATCGGGTTTTTGTCCAAAACAAAATCTTTTCAGTTTTGAGAAATATACAGAGGTGCATATGCATATGAATGACATGATGAAATTCCCAAATCTAAAATCCGGGATGTTACACCACCGCCGGGAGATCTGGAGGCACAGGGCCGGGGACGACCCCAGGCTTCACGTCGGCGAGCTCAACGCCGACGCTCGGGAGGAGGTAATAAGAGCCTTCTTCTCTTCCGCCGCCATCCCCGCCATCCCGCGCACTGCTTTTCCGATCTACAATCTGGGCGCTCGGGAGACCAGCCGCGTGACGGCGGGGATCTTGAAGTTCAACGCCTGGGGCCCGTTCCTCGCCGACGGCGTCGTGCCCGGTCCCCTCCCGAGCGCACCAGCGGCCAGCTCGAAGCAGGACTCGGCAACCAGGGGAACGGGGCCCACGGCCTCTGGAGATTTTGACGACGACGATGCGGAGTCCGGCGAGCGGCTGGTCCGCCGGAGGCGTCCCGAGGGCACTGTGGTGCTCTCAGACTCCTCCGACGACGGCTCCGCCTTGCCGGAACAGCCCACCGAGGGAGACGTCGATGTGTCCTCCTCGCGAGACCTGGAGGAGGAGGGGCGCCAAGCCCGCCTGGAGGCGGAGCGCCGCTCCAAGTTCAACGACGAACGCGCCAGCCGGCAACCTGAGGTTGGGGCCTCCCATGGCAAGAAGCCGGCTGGCGAATCCTCCGCGCCCCCGCCGCCACCCTCTGCCCTTCCGAGCAAGAGAGGATGGGTGGAGCGAGACGCCTCGTGAGTGTTCCTGCACAAAAATCTTTACTTCTTGTCTTACCTTTCGCCTAACCTCCTTCTCCCTTCTCCTCTCCAGGGACGCCGAGGAGAAGAAGGAAGAGAAGAAGAGGAGGAAGAAGAGGAAGACCGGACAGACCAGGCTGGGCCCTGACCCGGCAGCCACTGCCACACCGATGACGCCGCCGCGCGCCGCCAGAGAAGAAGAAGATCGCGCGTCCACAGACGCGCAGTCCGCCCCGGGAGCTGCCGCAGCTCCAAGCACGACCGAGCCCCCTAGCGCAGGGGGCACACCAGAGATTACGGGGGCAGCTCCTGCTGGCCCCTTTGTAGCCAGCACCACCATCACCCCGGAGACGCCCTCGACAGGAACGGCCGTGCCGTCCGGCACGAGGGCAGCCCCCGAGCCAAGCGGCGAGAAGAGGACGGCCTCCACTGAGCCGGGGCCCTCCAGAGCCCCATTGCCTCCCCTGCCGGAGATACTGGGGAGGCCTGCGAGGATCGCCGCTGAGCCCCAGACCGCCGACCCATGGGCGGGGGTGCTCGCGGCCATGACTGGCGCCCTCCGAGACGAGGTCGTCAAGGCGCGCACTGCTGAGGAGGCACGCATCGATGAGGGCTGGGCCCTCCTGCACCAAGCCATGGAGAGATGCCATCTCCTGGACCAGCGCGCCGCCGAGCGCCGCGAGCAGGCAAGGAAGGAGACGGAGGAGATCCGCGCTAGCGCGGCCGAGGAGGCCGAAGAAGCTCTGGCGAACGCCAGGGAGTCGGCGAGGGGGATCTTGGCCAGGGCGCACCATGAGGCCATGGAGATTATCTCTGAGGCACGCCAGAGGATCCCCCCCACCGTCGAGCCTCCCAACTCGGCCTTGGCTGGGGAGGAGGCCAAGCGGGCAGCTCAGCACCTCCTGGACCAGGCCAGGACTAATGCCGACGGCCTTCTCGCCAACGCCCAGCAGAGACTGGATGAAGTCGAGGACCGAGAGGCCCTCCTCCACGCCCGCGAGGAGAGCGCAGATTCCCGGGCTGAGAGCCTGAGCCTGCAAGAGGCTAGGCTCACCGTCCAAGAAGCAGAGGCTCGCGAATGCGAGCGGGGACTCCACCTCCGAGAGGAGCAGCTCCATGCCCTCGAAGATTGGCTCAACAGGGAGCGAGAGGCCCTCGAGAGCCGGGAGGCAATGGTCAGCCAGTCCACCGCTAAGCTGACCCGGCACCAAGAGGCGCTGAACCAGCGCGAGGCTTCCCTCCAGGGAAGGATGGACCACATGCTGAACCAGCGACGGGTCAGCATGGAGCAGGAGTTTGAGCAGAGGCGTGTCAAGATCACAGAGGCGTGCCGCGCGGACTTCCGCTCCAAAACCGACGCCGCCCTGGTGAGGTACAAGTAGGGGCGCGAGACCCTGGGGCGCCAGGTCCGAGACCTGGAGGCAGAACTGAGGGGAGCGCACGAGGTGCGCCGGGGCGCCGAGCGTTCCCTGGCTGAAGCTGACGCCACCATCATCTCGCTCCGGCGCGACGTGCAGAGGCGTGAGGAGGAGAACTCGGCGTCGGTCCTGTAGGTCGTGGAGATCTCCAGAGAGCTCCAGGAGGCCAGGGACTCCGAAGCTGAAGCACGCATGCTGTGCAGGCAGCGTGTGCAGATGTTCCGCGGGTTCTCGGCCCGCGTCATGGCGGCGGCGCACCGCCTAGGCATCCATGGGCTGGACCTCCCCACCATCCCCGAGGACGATGGGTCGATCATGCTCTTCTTCAGCCAGCTGGCTGAACAGCTGGATGGCGCGTCGGCCAAGGTCTTGGAGCTCATCGACGCCGAGTGCCGGGAGCTCCTGGGGCTCACATGGACGCGGATCTTCTCCAACCTCCAGCGCCTCCACCCTGACCTCAACCTGGAAGAAGTCCTGCAGAGGCCGTCGCCTCCACCGCTGGGAACTCCCGACCGCTCGGCGGTGGCCAGGGCGGGGCGGTTGGACATCGCCCTGCGACGGCTGCAGGCCATCTACGCCCGCCCTGGAGCACCCGCCGCCGCGGACCAGGAGAGCTCCTCCAGCGGCGACACCTCAGGATCCAAGGAATCCGGCAGCGAGGAAGCTGAGGAGGAGGACGACGGAGCGACGGAGTCCAGCGAAGGGGCGTCCTTAGGCTCCAGCCAAGGCACCGACGATGATGAGGGTGATGCGGCGGCCGCCCAGTAAGCTCTTCCCAGTCCTCCTCCAGAAGAAATGCGTTAGCTGCACACTTGGCAGCCGTCGGACATTGCCCTGCTGGGCCATTTTAAGTTGTAATCGTACTTAAGGCGTTGTTTGCCAAATTATCCTTATTTGCACCCTTGCGCATTTTTCCTCGCCTCGTCTTTGTCTGGGAAGTGCTCTACGCCGTTCGGGGGCCAGCCTCCAAGCGGGACAGCAGCCTAACGCTTAGTATACAGCTCGTGGTGCAAGGCTAGCGGGCGCTGGCGCTCCAGAGGTGACTGTGATGGCATACATGACTATCTCCCTGCAGCCCCCCTGGCGTCCAAACACGACAAAGGCGATTCCAGGAGAAGAAACACAAGGCCGCAGACAAGAACAGCAGAAGACTTGGTAGAATTTCGCACGAGTCGTGCGACCCTCGCGCGCTCATGCGCCTTCATTCGAGTGTCGCTCGAGAGGAGAGAGCACCATGGATTGTATGAGGTGACTATAGCGGGTCCCTTCCCTAGTCAGAGCTCGATCTGTTTTGGCTTTTGCGGGCCTGCTGTTTTCTGGGCGAAGGCCCCAACGCGGACACCGTGCTCCGGCTCTTTCTCGAGAGGCAGACGAGCGAAAACTCACGTTCGCGTTAGGCCGCAGCCAGCCGAATTTGCAAGCTCGAACGGATCCACGGCTCACAATTTCGAGTAGATTTTGTAGATTAGAAAAAGTTAATGGCGAGCGAAGTTGCCGTTACACTTTTGTTCCTTGCGTGGATGAAGGTTCCCCTTCCTCAGCCGGGGGCAAGGGGGTGACGGCCCTTAAGACCCCCTGCCCCATCTTCGAGCACCTGGGGACGGGGCCATCGAGGGCGGCGTAGGCCTACGCGTCCTCTGGCTTAGGTCCCAGGGATGCATACCTGTCGAGGAAGCGCTCGCAGAGGTCCCTCCAGGACGAAATGGACCTTGGTGGTAGCCTGCAGAGCCACCGGCGAGGCTCTCCCTTTGTGGCCATCATGAACCAACTGGCCATGACGCGCCCGTCACCTCCAGCCGACCGAATACTGGCCGCGTATTGCTGCAAGAACTCCACGGGATCGGAGGTTCCATCTGTCGTGGGAATTTAGAGACAGTAGACATGGGTAGGCTTATCGGAGGGGCTCGACGGTGGAGACGAGGGGCCCGGCTCGGGATTATGCCTACTGAGACACCACGGTTTACCCAGGTTCAGGGCCCTCCCGGGTGGAGGTGAAAACCCCTACTTCCTGCCTGCTTCGTATTGCTTAGACAGTATCGATTACAATGCTCCTCGAGCTATTCGGGCTAGAGGAGGAAGAAGAAGACACTACACCACATCACTAGAAACCCCAACAGATAAGTTGGTTGGGAAAGCAGCTTACGCCAACAGAAAGTCGGTCGGGGATTAGTTTTACCGACCGATAGTGTCGGTCACCATAAGTCCGGTTGGCAAAGGGTTTTCCCGACCGACATACCTTTGCCGACCGACGGTTCGACACCGTGCATATAGAATTGCCGACCGACGTATTCTTTTCCGACTCACAATGTTTTCCCGACCAACATTGCTTTGCCGACCAAACGTCGGACGAGGTAAGTTTTCCCGACCAATTTTCCATGGGCACGTGCCATAGAATGGTTCCTTCTAACAGTCGGTCGGTGTTTCTTTTGCCGACCAACAATTGAGTAATTTAGATATATATGATTGGCAAAATTCAATATATTCTCATATTGCACACAATCATAAAATGCATATCACAAAAGAATAGCACACCTTACTCTGATATGGATTAAATTCTTACAATACTGATTGTTCTCAACTGATTACAACATAGTCAACAGAACATAGGTAATTGTCACTGCATGTAAGCAGGTTTTACAAAATGGAAGCCAAATGACTACCATACATAACCAAGTTTACAAAATGGAAGCCACTGACTACCATATGACCAAGTTAACTCCAGTACACAGTTCATTCTGGTGATGGGAAACATCCAGGTACTTGGTGATTTGCGGGATGATTTTAGCATGATAATTCATATTTGAAGGGGACACCTGCACAAACAAGTACATGCTGATACAAATTAACAACTTGCATTATGACGGTAAAAATAATATAATGCCAGTATACTGATATTGATATAAAGAACTATATCATGCAACCAAAAATGTCAACCCGAGTCATACAAGCAATGCAACGAGCTCAATGCATTATCAGGCGTGGTAGTGATCTCTGCATATTAAGAAAATTAACTGAGGTAAACAGAAATATTCTAGCTAGTTAGAATAGGCTATAATCTGAAAGTATTATAACCTACTGTACCTTTGGAAGGTTGGTCAGTAGGATTTGCATTATCACTTTCGTTTCCTCCCTTGGGCCTCAAAACACGTCTTTCAGTTGTAGTTTCAAGTGCTGAGGAGGGTGCCTGCATAGATATGTCGCAATTATAAGCTACATTTGAAAGAAAAGGACTAGCACAACAAGAAAATGAGCTGAGATAGATATGTCACAATTATACCTTTCTTTTTCTCTGTTTTGGGGGTTGGCTTACTTCGCACATCTCTCTAAGTGTAGAACTTGTCTGGCGTATACGTAGGAGTGCCAACCTTTTCTCATTTTCTTCCACAATCCTGTTTCTATTTAGTTCATACTCAACTTCTGCTAGTTCCTCATCTGTGACCACCGCATCTTTACTCTTTCCTCTTCCGCTTGGCATTTTTCCTGCAAAAGACACAATATGAATACATTGCTGAAAATACAAAGCATAAGAGAAAAATTGTACACATGGCTTACTTTTTCTTAACAACTAGTCCATCAATATCTGTCCTACTAGAACCAATGCCTCCATCGGCAACACTGACACGTATAGAAGTGCATGGATCAAGCAATGTTGCACGCAAAGCATTACCAGGCTCAATATTTTCTGCTTCGTTTATGTCATAATATGATGGTATAACAACAGTAGACCAATCAGCATCAATGGGATCTTCAACATAGTAAACTTGAGTTGCCTGTGTTGCTAAAATGAAGGGCTCGTCTGACATCTTCTCACCGGTACTGAATAGATGCTTGAAATTCACAGAAGTGATTCCAAACTGATCAGTCTTTACCCATTTATCCTCTACACGATTGTCAACCCAGTCACATTTCAGCAACACTACTTTCCCTTCATGTTGATAGTTTAGCTCAAGAATCTCCTTTATAATGCCATAATATGCCTTGTTTCTTACACTAGTGTTGTCACCATTTCCTTTTTGAAAGGATGTGGTTTGTGCAATAAGAGCTACTCCACTACCTTGAATAGGACGACCCTCATCATATGATTGTGTATGGAAGTCTATCCCATTTATTTTGTAGCTACTATACTTCAACACAACCATGTTTGCCTCTTTAGCTAATATTTTTATCTCTGGTGGTGCTTCATCACCCATCTCTGCCACCTGTGATTATGGAATGCCTTAGTTACACTAGACTAGAATTACATTTCCTATAGTTTTTAAAATTCTCATGTGTACTTACGTGCAACTTAAACCACTCATGGAAGGTCTCGTAATGCACACGATTGATTTCTCGTTTACTTCGAAGACCAATAGTGGAAAGGTAATTAATATGCTCGCTGCAAAAGGTTAAATTTGTAAATAGGACAAGGAAGAGAGAGTAAGAAATAATCTAATAGACATAGATGATAGGGACATCTCACTTTAAGTATGGTTCTATGTGGTCATAGTTGAATAAGACATATCTGTGGGCTTGAAGCCAAGTTTTGTTATCTAACATCACTTGACACTTGCCAGCCAACCCTCGACCAGAGTTGCAGAAGAATGGAGTTGCAGAAGCAATTTCCGTATCTAAATCACCATTTCTACCTCCTCGATTAAACCGAGTCTCGCCGTCTAAATAGCGAGAGCAAAATGTTAAGCTCTCCTCAAACAAATAGCCCTCTGCAATTGATCCTTCCACATGACTTCTAGTATGGACATGTCCCTTAAGATTCCCCATACACCTACCATTTACACACACACACACAATGACACGTAAGATTAATTATAAAATAGTTGTTAATGTCCTTAAAAAATTGCTTGTGCTACAATATACCTCTCTGTAGACCACATGCTGCGAAAATATACTGGACCAGCAATCTTTGCTTGTGCTGGAAGATGAACCATCAAGTGCACCATAATATCGAAAAAAGATGGGAGGAATATAGCCTCAAGAAGGCTCAAGGTTTCAGCAATTTCAGCCCCTAACTTTTCCATGTCACTTGTACGAATAACCGGTGAGTACATTTTCTTAAAAAAATATGCTAACACGTATCAATACAGCACTCACTCTTTCTGGCAATGTTCTTCTCACAGCAAGGGGCAACAAGTCTTGCAAAATAACATGGTTGTCATGGCTTTTTAATCCAGTTATCTTTCTATCCTTGACATGCACATTACGACGTATGTCAGATGCATAATGGGGAGGAAATGTGGCACTTTTAATTACTTTGCAGACTGTCCTTTGTTGATCTGGTTCCATTGTATAAGGTGCAGGAGGGACAAAGACATCTTCATCATTAAGATCAATAGGATGAAGATCACTTCTAATCTTGTGTTCTTGAAGGTCATACCGAGAATTAATGTTGTCCTTGGTTTTTCCCTCAATACCCAACAATGTGTTAATTATGTTATCACACACGTTTTTCTCGATGTGCATGATATCAAAGTTATGGTGCATCTTCAAATCCTTCCAATATGGCAGTCTAAAAAAATAGAATGCCTTTTCCATATGATCAATGGTCCCCCTTCCTTGCGTTTCTTCTTTCTAGGCTTCTTCCCATTAGGATCCTTCCCAAAGTTGCTTGGAATATTTTTAGTCAACTCAAAGATTTCACTACCAGAAAGTGGAACAGGTGCTATCCCACTTTCTATTTCACCAAATGTACGTGTGTCATACCTTAAAGGGTGTTTTTCATGCAAGAACCTACGATGTCCCATATAGCAATTCTTACTACCATTATTCAGCCTTAGAAAACATGTATCAGAGTGGCATTCAGGGCAAGCTCCTTCTCCAGATGTAGCGCATGCATACACATTCCCAAGACCCGGAAAATCTGTAATTGTGCATAGTATGGCAGCATACAACTGAAAGAATTCCCCAGTAGAAGCATCATAGGTCCTAACACCATGAAGAAACATATCTAGCATATCATCAACTAAAGGCTCGAAATAGACATCAATATCACTACCAGGAGCTCTTCGGCCAGGAATCAACAAAGATAACATAAAATTTGGTTGCTTCATAACCATATCGGGAGGAAAGTTATATGGAATCATAAGGACAGGCCAAATGCTATAGCTTAGATTCATGGAACGAAAGGGATTAAAACCATCTGTTGCTAGTGCAAGCCTGATGCTTCGGCTATCTTTAGCAAATTTTGGATTTTTATCATCAAAGTCTTTCCAAAGAAGAGAATCTGCGGGATGCCTAAGCAAACCATCTTCCGTGCATTGTTCTGCATGCCATCTTGCGAGAGCTGCTGTCCTAGAGCATGCAAACAACCTCTGAAGCCTTTTCTTTATTGGGAAGTAGCGCAGAACCTTTTTAGGAGCCTTGTGGACACGTTTCCCATCTGCATACTTTCTTTCAGATTTCCATCTTGAGGCTTTACATTTTGGGCATGAATTGACATTTTCATTGTCTTTCCAAAACAGAATGCAGTCATTCTCACATGCATGAATACTAACATACCCAAGTCCTAGGCATTTCACTAGTTTTTTGGCTTCATTGTAGTTTTTAGGTATTGCTGACTCAGGGTAGGCCTCTTTGAGCAGATCTAATAGCAGATTAAAACTTTTATCAGACCACCCTCCAAGCATTTTGGTGTGAAGAAGTCTCACTACGAAACGAAGCTTTGAGAAGTTTTTACAGCCAGGATATAGCTCTTGTCTAGACTCAGCTTCCAACTTGTGCAGAGATACTAAGAAAGAATTATCCTCATCTGTAGCACCATCATCTTCAAATTCTCCCCTATCATCATCTAAACCACCCGCTAGGTCTCTTAGCAAATCAGAAATATCGTCACCCTCATCCCTCTCTTGGACATCATAACAATTTGTTGGATTATCAAAATAAGAGCCACGCTCTCCATGAAAGATCCATTGGCTATAACCTTCGGCAAAACCATCACATACTAGGTGCTCACGAACTATTCTTTCTTCTCTCCAGTACGAGTTCACACAGTTTTTGCAAGGACATAAGATTTTGTTCTCGACCGATGATTTAGCAAACGCATAGCCCAAGAATTTAGCTAGCCCTTGTATATACTCCTTTGTATGCCTACATGCAAGCGTACACATGCAGCGAGTTACATCGGATTTCAGCAAGTACTAAAGCCTAAGAAATTTTAAAATGTGTGTCTTACCTAGGCGCATTCATCCAACTTTTATCCATGTTAGTTGCACCCCTGATTATTAATGGAGAATAATATCAGGGACACAAAGAAAATAATATAAATTATATGTTTACCCACCTAATTACTACCGGTTCAATAGAAACTATTGATAGAATAATATCAGACCAGACAACATAGAAGAGACAACATGCACCCAATTGTACACATAATAAAAATTGATACAACCATAAACAAAAAACATTGAAGAGAATGGACAAAGAATTAGTAAGTTGACTCACCAACTAGTAACAGACAACATAGAGCTGATGGATAAATTAAGCACAACTTGCTAGTATTAACACATATGCAGAAACCTACTCAAACATAAAAAATATTGTGTCTCAATCTTGGGTCTAGCAGTAATGATGGAACTAGGGCGTTCGGCAGTATCTGCTGGGTTATTAGCATCGAGTTGCAACGGCGGGTAATGTTCATTGTTTGGTCACAATAACCGTTCTGTTTTCTAAGGCCCGGCATCGTTCCAGTGCGATTAGAATTTGCTGCGTGGGCTGCGCTAGCTAAATCATGTGTTGTCTCATTGGGCAGCAGCTAAATTGAGATATTACAAGAGTCTAATTTCAACTTGGTACAACCTGTAGCTTTAATCCCTTCCATGTATAACTTGTAAGCTAACTTCTCCTACCGCTCTAACCCACCTGTGCATACACGTATTCACTGGCGGAGCTACGGCATGGCAAACCTAGGCCATGGCCCGCCCAACAAAATTATAATTTGTTTACTACCATTGAACTATGTAATGAACTTTCTTACATAGGCATGTGCATGTAGCGAGCAGCTGTTGCACCTGCACGTATAGTCCACTGTAACTTGGCCGTGTATACTATCTCTACTAGGCTCTCTAGCATCTAGCCCAAAGGCTGCAAACATGCAACACACTCTTCTTCTGTACTTGTAATTTTATTTATTCATCTTTCCTAGCAACCCTATTGCAGTTCTAGTCAGGTAATGCCAGTTAATTCGATGGTTTTATGATGAGTAATTCTATAAGTGATTTGTGTTTTGGTACCGCTTCTTTTGTTTGGAATAGCTTTAGATATATAATCCCAGTAAGTTGATAAGAGAAAAAATCAATCCAATTTTCTCATGCTAAAAATCTACTTTGTTGTACACACAGTAGTATGACTTGGCATTAAAAAAAATCATAGCCCGCTCAGAGATTTGCTTCAAGCTCCGCCACTGCACGTATTCATCTCAAATGGAATAAGAACAGCACACAGAGAGAGGGAGGCTACCTCACACTGCTGGTGGCCACCAGATGCGACCGCCTGGGACTGGTCGTGCTCGCCGGATGGGTGCGCCGTCCCAGCGGAGAGAGCACTTCCGGCGGCCAAGAGAGCTTGAGGAGGCCAAGGGGAAGGACGAATCGGCCGAGGGCGCTGAGGCGGGGGATGTGGCGGTGCAGGACGAGGTCGTCGCTGTGCTGAATCCGGCCGAGGAGGGCAAGGCGGCGGTGCAGGACGAGGTCGTCCGCTGTGCCACCTGCCCGAGGCGTGGCAGGGGAAGATCGAGGCGGGGAGAGGCCGGCGTAGCGGCGGGGAGAGGACGGCGCGCGGGGGAGACTGGTGGCAGGGGGGGGGGGGAATGCTGGCGCGGTTGGATTTGGGGATTTAGGGTAAGCGGCGGCGGAAGAGGAGATTTTGGTGCGGTGGGGGAAAGATTTTCGCGCGTTGGGCCAAATGTTGGCGCTAAATATTTTTGCCCTGCGCGGGCCGGCCCACTTAACAACTTACAGTTGGTCGGGAATCTTTACCGACCGACGGTCTGACGTGTACCACAGAAATACCGACCAATCTTCGGACAGAAAAGGTTGACACATTCCCGACCGAAAGTTAGTTGTTATCTAATGGAATTGCCGACCAACAATTTGACACAAACAATGCCGACCGACGTTCTGTTGGCAATGCTGACTTTTACCGACCAACGTCAGTTGGGAATCCAGTACCGTGGTGTAGTGAGATCGGATCTCCCCACGCTAAGGGTCCAAGCCCCCTTATATAGGCGGGGGCCTGGTTACAGGTTGGGTAACTATTCGGCCGGCTGCCAGCTCCTTGACGGCGGCGCCCTTGGCGTCATCCCCCCGCCCTGCTCTGACAGCTTCACTTTATAAAGCACCTTTCCCCTGGGACCGGCATCTGGGAGGCATATGCCCTCCCTTTTGCCTTGGATCCTATCGTGGGGAAGGGTTCATGGTCGCTGATTGGTTGGACCTGGTCGTGGCGCTCGTCACTCCTGTCCTTGGCCTCTGTCGCTCTTGTCGGGGCCAGCCCACTTTCGGCGAAACGGCCGTTGGCTGGTTCTTATCTTCATCGTCCGGCTCCGGCCTTCCGCGGTGGAAACGCCAGCCGGCTGTTGGCACAGCCGGCCCTTCAGGCGAAGCCGGTCCTCTTGTCTTCAAGCCGTGGAGACTCCTGGGACGCCAGCCGTCAGATAGCTCGGCCCGTGGCATGCCCCATAAGTCATCCCCACGACACTAGCCCCCGAAACTGGCGAAGTCTCATGGGCTAGCATGGGGCTTCGGCGGGTTCCTCTTCTCGCCGAAGTCTTGCTCATCCTCGTCGAAGTCCCGGGATTCTTTATTTGACTCAAAAGCAACTGGCCTCGAGGTCAAGTCCTGCGGAGTATTACCAGCCGTCTCGGGACGAACCGGTTCCGAGACTGATCCGGCTGGCGACCACCACGCGGCCGTCTGCCGTTGTCCGGCTCCTTGGGACCTGCTCCCTCGGGGGTTGGACCGAGGCACACTTGTCCGCGCGCCGTCGCGTCACGTCCAATCGGCCCCGGCCCACGATCTTTGCGGCAACCACGGCGGTTGCCCGATCTTTTCGCGATCGTGGTCCATGACGAAAGGGGTCAATTGCCGACCCATCGTGGGTGAGATGGGCAACTGACCCGCCCCCTCACTTTTAAACCAGGGACCGTTCCTGAGACAGAGCATTGGTCGCCCGCTTCTCTTCTTCCTTCCGCATTTGCTCCACCTAGAATCCCCTGCTCCCGAGCTTCGTCCCCAAGGGATTAGGGTTCTTCGCTTACTCCGCCACCATTCCGCTCATCCAGATCCGCACCCGGATGGCTCCCAAAGCGTCCCGGTCCAAGGGGAAAGGGGCGGCCGCGGACAAAGACGCCGCTTCGCCCGCTTTGCCGAAGGGATCCTGGGAAGGCTCGTGGGTGAAGGAGAAACAGATCGAGCTGCTGCGCCGGGGTCGAGTGCTTCCGCCCGCGGACCTCGTGGGTTGCCGTCCCGCCGGCAGCGAACGGGGCCCCGCTCCTGGGCCTGGGGAGACCGTGGTCTTCTATGATCATTTCCCACGGGGCTTCGCGCTGCCCGCCAGCGGCTTCATGCGCCGGTTCCTGGACCACTTTCGCTTGCAACCACATCACATTGGGGCGAATGCGATGATGATATTGTCCGCGTTCGCGACCCTTTGCGAGGCGTATTTGGGCATCTGGCCCAATGTTGAGTTGTTCCGCCGGCTGATCTACTTCAAGACCCAGACGGCGGAAACCGTTCCGGTGATATGCGGCACCGCCTCCTTCTACGCACGCAAGACCGCGGACTTCCCCGGCATAAAAGGGAAGGAGTCTTGCAAGAAATGGCAGCGCTCCTTCTTCTACGCGAAGAACCTGAAGGAGGGCGAGGACCATATCAATCTGCCGCCCGTTGAGGCGGGCGGGCCCAAGCGGGATAACTGGAGCGCCGCTCTTCCTCGCCCGTCGCCGGACATGGAAGAGATTCTTCTGCGGATCACAACCCTGCAAACGGAGGGTGGCCTGGAGCCGACCGACCTCCTCCTCGCCTTCCTGGTCGCTCGCGTGTCTCCGCTCCAGCGCCGCTCGCACAAGATGTGCTTCCTGGGATCCGCCAGGGATCCTACTCGTCATTCCTCCAAGGCGCTGTCAGCATTGGAGGTGGCTCGGAAGGCGAACCGCATCGCCGATGTCAAGCTTCAGGCCTCGTGGACGTGGGGACTGGAACCTCATGACCGGGACAACCCAATTGCTGAGGTGAGCTCGTCGGTCCTGACTCCTGTCCTTCTCCTCCTTTGCGGCTCTGATCTACTGACCTCTGCTTACTCGGTCCGGGCAGAACTTGTTTGCTCTGCAGGCGGCGGAGAATTTGACTCAGCGTCAAGCTGGCTTTGCCGTTGACAGAGCCGAATCGGATGATAAAGTCGTTTGGGACGAAGCCGAGGAGGTAGAGGACGCTAGCTCTCAGGCCGCCATCGAGAGCTCAAGCGCCATCCACGGTGACAAAGGAAGTGAGGAGTTCGAGGACTCGGGCGAGCCCCTCAATCATTCCAGTAAGTTTCCAGGCCCCTCCCTCTTAAGAGACTGGTTCGAGGATGATGACGGTGAAACAGGGCCAGCTACCACCCTCGGGGGCGTCGCCCTTCACGTGGCCACCGCAGCCGCGGCTGGGGCTCAAGCTCCCCCAATCGTGGATTTGCCGGAATCTCCAGAGACGCACACTGTCACTTCAGAGCCAGCAGATCGCGAAGAGGCTGGAGACGACCCAGCTGGCACCAAGAGAAGGGCTCAGCCGGCCTCCTCCGAGCCGACTGAGAAGCGCAAGAAACCGGAACCGGCAGCGAGGGACCTGCGCCGTCCTAAGACGAAGATGGTGGCCAAATGGCGGGCTATCGCCGTAGCCGGGTGAGCTTCCCGCTTCCTTGCTTCTCATCCTTACTTTACCGTTGCGGTCCCAATTCACTCCGTCGTGGGACGTCCTCTTTGCAGGTCGCCCCTTTCTGTTGATTCGGTTGCCCAACCTCCTCCCGCCATCGCTCCCGGGGGAAACGTGACCCCGACTCTCGAGCCCTCCTGCCACAAGAGGGCACGCAGGGAGGAGATTGGCGGCGACTCGGGTGGCGTTGAAGACGATCGCTGCTCCCCGCGGTTGAAGCTTGTGGCGGGCGAAACTAGGGTAGAGCATCCTGCGCATCCAAAGGTGCCTGCGGACACTGTTCCCCACCCAGCTGCCGCACCTGAGACCGACTCCACGCCTGCCGAGGAGACTACTTCGGTCGGGGTTGTCACGCCCCCACCTCCTACCACCAAAGACGTTACGGCGGGGAATGACGCCGCTATCCACGCGTCCTCCGACCCGCCCAGTCAAGAAGGTGCACGCGAGGCCGCGGCGGGAGCCACGGAGGAGGCCCCGGTATGTGCGAGACCGCTGGAGCTCCCGGGGCCGGCTGCCCAGACCCCTTCCAGCCTCGAGCTTGTGCCGAGCGTGCAGGATGCGGTGCCTGCGGCTGGGACGAGGGCTGGCGTGACTGCTGATTCCCTGCTCCTTGGGTTAGTCTCCAGCTCTGGCGAAGCTTCTCAAGGGCTCCTCACCACTCGAGTGGCGAGGAACGAACGTGGTGAGGACTTGCCGGCTCCTGAGGTAGTGACCAAGGGCGCCTCCAGTGGAAAGGCTCTTGTCGTCGCGGCTGAGCCCAGTATTGGGAGCTTGAGCTCTGCCAGCCAACTTCAGCAGGAATGGGCAGACACCGCCTCGAGCGCCGATGCTGGAGAGAAGCTCAAGGTTCAGGGCAGCAAGCCGACTCTAGCAGAGCTGGACAAACAGTTTGCCGTTGTCAAAGGGTCGCTTCAGAACGCCGGTTTTCAACTCCTTGACGCTATACGGACGACCAATGTGAGTACTGCGCCTTTAGCCTCTGGTTTCTTCTGCTAGTTGGGAGACATGATCTGCGGCTTCATGGTCCATCTTGCCATACATCCTAGCCCCTGAGTTTCGAGGTAGCTGTAGAAACAGCTGACTCAAAAATGAATTTCGCTAAGAATCGTTGCCTTTCTGTCTTTCCCAGGACCTGAACGCACTTCGAGCCAGTGTCTTCCAGAAGTTGCTGGCGAAGTATCGCGCCGGCAAGGCTCAATATCAAGATCTGAAGAAAGAGCTGGAGAAGCCGTCCGGTAAGCTCTGGGCCCTTTGCTTCGACATGCTGCTACTGCCCCTTCGATTCTCACACCTCCATTCTCAGATGCTGCCTCGCTCATTGCTTCGCTTGAGTCCCAGTTGGCCGACTCGATGTCGGCTGACGCTGTTGAGTCGCTCAAGCAAAAGCACGCAGAGGAGCTTCAGGGCCTGCAAGCCCAAGCCGCCCGGACTCAGGAGTTGGAGACTGAGCTGGCGAAGGCTCGAGAGGCGGAGTCGTCACTGCGGCTGGAGTTTGATCGCCAGCTGGCCGAAGAGAAAAGAATCCTTTCTGCAGAGTACGACGGCAAGGTGAACGAGCTTCGCGCAACCTTGGGGAGCAAAGTCGAGAACCGCGGCGCCCAAATCGACGAGCTGGAGACTCTCCGGAGGCTCGACAGTGAGCGTTATGACAAGGAGATCGGCATTTGGCGTGCCCGCGACCGCAAGGTTCAGTCTGGCCTGCTGGGGCTGGAGGAAGCTCTTCGTGGTATACTTCCTTTCCTGTTTCTCAGCTCTTGCCCTTTCATGCCACCTCTTCACTCTCTGATTGCTCTCGCAGGAGCTTTCCCTGATTCCAACGAAACCGCCGCAGCGGCGCTGAAGGAATACAGGCTGGAACAAAAGATCGTCCCCAGCAGTGATCCCAAGGCCGAGCTTTCCTCAGGGGAATTGGTCGCGTTGGCCAAAGGCCGACTTCATCTGGTCGCCAAGCTGGGCAGGGATCTCCGCGAAGCCATTGTTTCTGTCTTCGAAACCTTGTGGCCGGGACGAGCGGTGCCTGGCGAGATCCAGTCGCTCCTCCAGTGGATCCCTCTCGCGCCCAACCGGCTCGATATCTGGAAAGAGTCTGTGGCTTGAGCCGGTGCTGAGCAGGCTCTAGAGTTCGTGCTCTCCTGGTATCCTGGCGTTAACCTGGACCAGCTGGAGAATCTTCGTGAAGGCGGATTAGCAGGCCTCGACAAAGTCAAGCTCCGCCAGTGCGCCCGTGCGATCGCCGAGTGTGCCGAGACGGACGTGCTTTTCGACGCTGGGGATAGTGACGAATCCTTGGATGGTATGGACTCCGAGGAGCCCAGCTCCGCGGAAGAGCCTCAAAAAGCCCCCGAGGATCTCGCTGATAGCTCCATTCCACTGTCTCCCCGTGGCGATGACTTCGTCCTAGCATCTCGAACTGGCGACGCTGCTCCGCTGGAGCCGGCTGGCCCGCCAAGCGCCCCCTGACCGTGTCAGGATTTTCTTGCTCGTTTCTATGTACACTGAACTCATGTTGTGCCCAACAACATTTTGTTCGTGTGTACTGATGACGTTTCACCCTGAATTTCCTACGTATTGGTTTCTAGTTGTTAGTGAACTGGATCTGACCTGACCCCTTTTGGCTTTTTCCTTTATCTCCCCATCCTTCGGCCCTTCTACCCCCAGCCGGCAGCCTGGTGCCGGCTGGTCTCCCTTGGACCGATAGCCGAATGCCGGTCTAGGGTGGGAGCGTGCCGCGGGATGAGGAGTAGTACTTCGGCGCATGAGAGATCTGGCTTGGTCCAGTCCACACACAACTATTAACCAATGCGCATGGTTTTTGGGTGAACGCTTGTTAACGGCTTCGCGTTCTGTCCCCTTAGCGATTTTCCCGTGTGGGTGACCTGCCGGCTCCATCGCCCTCGACCTGGGATGGAGGTTGGGCTCGGGGTCCGGTCCGCACACAGTACTCGTTCGTCTAACAAGGGGCTCGATTCGTCGGGTCGCAGGAGTTTCCTCTTAGCGACTTTCCTAGGTGGGTGACCTGCCGGCTCCATCCCACTCGGTGCAGGACGGGGGTCGGGCTCGGGGTCCGGTCCACACTTAGTACTCGTTCGTCTGGCAGGAGGATCGATTCGTCGGGTTGGGGCTGCCGGCTCCTGTTTGGAGCTGGTTTCCAGCCCCCGTGAATAACGCTTTAGAAAGGTAAAAGGCACTTTAGAGCACACTTTCCAGGGATCGGCCGTATGCCACCCAACTTCCTTTTATTCAACGACACTTGTTCGGGATACAAGGTTTTTGCCTTGGCTTAGCCGAAGGTCTTAGGCGATCTTTGACTTGTCTCAAGTGAAGCTGCGACGCGCTCCCCCCTACCTCGAGGAGGGGCCAGCCCCCGAGACAAGAGCTTCTGCCATCTTGCCCGCTTCGGGTGGGACTTCCTTGGGGTGGCTTGCCGGCTTGAGGTGTGGAGTCGGCAGTTCCGACACCAGGCGGCCTGGCTGAACTGCTGCCACCCTCTGCAGCAGTTGTCATTTCTCTTCAGCGATGACTGTCGTGGGAATTTAGAGACAGTAGCCATGGGGAGGCTTATCGGAGGGGCTCGACGTTGGTGACGATGGGTCCGGCTCGGGATTGTGCCAACAGAGACACCTCGATTTACCCAGGTTCAGGGCCCTCCCGGTTGGAGGTAAACCCCTACTTCCTGCCTGCTTCGTATTGATTGAGTAGTAACGATTACAGTGCTCCTCGAGCTGTTCGGCTAGAGGAGGAAGAAGAAGATCGGATCTCCCCTATGCTAAGGGTCCAGGCCCCCTTATATAGACGGGGGCCTAGTTACATGTTTAGGTGGCGATTCGGCCGGCTGCCGGCTCCTCGGTGGCGGCGTCCTTGGCGTGATCCTCTGACCCTGCTCTGGCAAAGACACTTTATAAAGTGTCTTTCCCCTAGACCGGCATCTGGGGGGCATATCCCCTCTCCTCTGCCTTGGATCCCGTCGTGGGGAAGGGTCTTCGGTCTCTCATTGGTTGGACGTGGTCGTGGCGCTCGTCACTCCTGTCCTACGCCCCTGCCAACCTTGTCGGGGCCGTTCCGCTTTTGGCTAGACAGCCGTTGGGGAGTTTTGTCTCCATCGCCCGGCTCCAGTTCTCCTCGGTGGAGTCGCCAGCCGGCTGCTAGCGCAGCCGGCCCTTCGGGCAGAGCCGGTCTTCTCGTGCTGAAGCCGTGGGGACTCCTGGGACGCCAGCCGGCATATTGCCCGGCCCGTGGTGCGCCCCCTAAGTCATCCCCACGACACTATCCCCCGAAACTGGCGAAGTCTCATGGGCTAGCATGGGGCTTCGGCGGGTTCTTCTTTTCGCCGAAGTCTTGCTCGTCCTCGTCGAAGTCCCAGGATTTCTAGTCCGGCCTGGTCGCTCTAGTCGTCGAGGCTGGGCCTCGCGGAGTTTCTCCGGCCGTCTCAGGACGAACCGGCTCCGGTGGTGGCCCGGCTGGCGACCGCAAGCCGGTGAGCCGCGAGCCGGCTTGCTGCCTCCTGGGAACTTGTGCCGCTTCGAATCTCGTTCCCACGCGGCGGCCGGCGCAGCGCGCCAGTGACCAGTCTAGTCACTTTGACCCTTCGGCCACCACAATGATTCCGGCAGACGTCACGTAACGAAGCAGGGCCGGCGTCATTGTTGCGTCCTATCGAAACGCCACGCGTGTGATTGAATCGTATTAAACCGGCCCAGCTTTTCGTGCCCTGCCAACCCTTAAATCTTGGAGCTCTCGAGGGTTTTCGTCACTCCCGAGCGCCTCCATTCCTTCGCCCCCAACAACTGTCGCCTCCACTTCTCCCGGTCCGGTCTTGATGTCGTCACTCGGGGCTACCAGCGGGCATGAGTGCGGTCACCCGCTTGGTGGCCCGGCGGCGGCGCCGCCGATGCCTCGGAAGCGCGGCCGCCCGCGGGGCAGCCGCAACAAGAAAACCTTGGCCGCGCTTGCGGCCGCATCCACCCCCGCGGCTGCCACCCGGCCTCTCGGGATCGGCCGCTCCTCCATCAATGCCACGGCCCCTGGCGGGACCGTGGTTGCGGCCGCCGGTGGCGCCGTGGTTCCCGCGGCCGCGACCTCTGTCGCCGGCCTCACCGGGACGCCCCTGGAGGCGGCGGCGGCCCTCGTCGGTGCCGCGATGGCGTTCGGGGCCGCCCCTCCGGGCCTCGCCGGCCTGGACGTCGGCGGCTCCTCCAGCGCGGCCGCTGGGAAGGTGCGGAAGGCGCCGCCGCGCCCGCCGACCAGGCAGCGGCTTTCCTACGTCCCGGTGCACGGGTTTGCCACCGCCGTGGTGCCCCTACTGGCCGGGAGCAATGAGCGCCTACCGCTCCCAGCCAGCTTCGTCGGCACCATGGGGAAGAATCCTCCGACGAGCTTCATGATCGAGGACGGCAGCGGCGGGCAGCCGCTGTACGACGTCGAGGTCCTCCATGACGAGGAGGGGAAGAGCTACCTCACCGGGGGGTGGGAGCGGTTCTTCCATGATTATGGCCTGGAGCGGGGGTGGTCTCTCATCCTGACCCACCGCGCCGGGTCGCACATCCTCTGCGTCCGCGTCATCGACGGCTCCGGCTGCGCCCGCGCCTACTCCCCCTGGCCATGATCGGCGAGCGGCCCCGAAGCCTCCCTCTTGGCGACGACATCGTCAGCAGGAGTCTAGGGGTTAGGTGGGGGAGTCCTTTTGCTACTCCGGCCCTTAGCGTGGCCCTTATTATGTAACCACCAGCCGTATAACTAAGAACCTCTTTGATTTCCTGCAAATCTTTACTTGCTCTTCATCGTTTGCTGTGTGAATGTCTCTCTTTACTGTGTGCTTTTGCCATCTCGCAAGCGTCCTCTGCTCGACACCGTCGTGATGCGACGGTTCTTCCCTTGGCGAAACCGTAGATGGGGATTACGATAGTCACTGGCCCGCGCAGACGCTCCGGGCGGGCTCTTCCGGCTTCAACGCGGAGGGAACGGTGCTTCTGCCAGCCGGCTTTGGAGAGCGCAGGCTAGCTCCGGCTTCAGCGCGGATGGGACGGAGATTGAATCCTGTACCGGCTCGAGCGAGGTCGAAGCCGGCACGTTTCCTTTCCCGAGCCTTCGCGCGTCCCAAGCCACGGTTGGAGTGGATCTCCCAGTTTCCGGCTCTAGCCGTTGCTTTGCGAGTGTTAAGTTTCGATTTCGTTGCTCGTTTGCTGATCGTGTCACAGCGCCAGCTGAACGAACAGCCGGCGAGGTACTGGAGCCGGCCTGCTTCTGAGGGCCAATTCCCTTTCCCCCTAGCCCCCGAGTTTTGGGGTAGCTGGACTATCAGCTAGCTCGAAACTAACTCTTCGCGAACGGTGCCGACGCCAAGCGAGGTAGCTCTAGCTTCGAACCTCTTGGGCGTGGCTTCTCAGCCCAAACATCAAAAACAGTGACTATCAGCTACTCGCTGGCTTTGCCCTCGTCCGGTTCCCTCAACCTTTTCCTTAATCTCCCCACCCTTCGGCCCTTCTACCCCCAACCGGCAGCGTGGTGCCGGTTGGTCTCCCTTGGGCCGGCAGCCGAATGCCGGCCTAGGGTGGGAGCGTGCCGCGGAGTTAGAAGTAGTACTTCGGTCTGTCGGGCCCCCGACTCGTGCTAGCCAACGCTTAGTTAACAGACACTGCCCTTAACGCCTGGTTGAGCGGTTTTTCTATCGTTTATGGTTCCGCTCTGCGGCTTTCCTTCGTATGTGGCCTGCCGGCTCCTATCCGTCCGGCTGCGCGGAGCCGGAAGGCGGAGATTGGGCTCGAGACCTTCTTCATACGTAGTACTCATCCGGCTAGCGAGAGATCAATTTTTTCGGGGCTGCCGGCTGTGGCTCGATGCCTGGAGCCGGCTGCCGGTCAAGTGAATAACGCAGGAAGCAAGGGGAGTGCGGTCTTGAATGGCCCTACCATGTCCAGGCCCCAGACCGCGAACGGCCAGGTGAGTGGGATGGTCTTGAGGGCTGTCGCTAGAGTGTTTCTGTGCTTGGAGAAGCGCTGGCAGCAGTTGCACTGCTTCACCAGCTACTCCGCATTCTGCTTGGCCGTTGGCCAATAGAAGCCATGGCGGAAGGCTTTGGCCACCAAGGCTCTGGAGGATGTGTGATGCCCGCACTCCCCTTGGTGTATTTCTCTTAGCAGCTCTGTCCCTTCTTCCGGCTCGATGCACTTCTGGTAGATGCCTGACACGATGCGCTTGTACAGCTCGCTGTTGATGATGGTGTACGCCCCAGCTCGACGCTGAATTTGCCTAGCTTCCGCTTCGTCTTGCGGCAAGTCCCCAGCGATGAGGTAGTTGGAGAATGGCTCCGCCCAGGAAGGTATCTCCCGTATGTGGAAGACACTGGCAACCAGTGGGTCAGCAGCCCCCGGGTCCGTCGTTGAGCCGGCTTCGCCTGATTGTCCAGCTGCGGGAGTGGGCGTGGAGCCGGCAGTCCCCATGTCCTTCGTCGAGCCAGCCGTGCTGGGCTGGCCGGCTGTCTCCTTCAGCTCCGAGACGGCAGCCCCCGGGTCTGGTGGCGGTACCTGAGCCGGGGCTGGGTCTCCAGGCACATAGATGGATATGGACTCCGGCGAAGGCTTGATAGACGGCTTGTGGATGATCTCCAGGGACACCCCGGCTGGGACATCCTGCTTGGTGGAGCCAATCTTGGACAGCCGGTCCGCTTCCTCGTTGTTTGCTCTGGGGACATGGTGGAACTCGCAGCCCTCGAAGAATCCGCTGAGCTGCTGCACGTAGAAGCGATAGGAGGCCATGTTGGCGTCCTTGGTGTCCCAGTCCCCTGAGACCTGGTGCGTCACCAGGTCGGAGTCTCCGAAGCAGAGGATCCTCCTGATGCCGATCTGCTTGGCCATCTTGAGCCCATGTACCAGGGCTTCATACTCGGCGACGTTGTTCGACGCACGGAAGTGCATCTGCAGCACGTACCGCAGCTTGTCTCCCTTGGGAGAGGTGAGGACGACGCCAGCCCCCAAGCCCCCGAGCAGCTTGGAGCCATCGAAGTGCATGCGCCAGTGGGTGGAGTCCGGAGCCGGCGGCAGGTACTGGTGCTCTCCCCAGTCAGCGAAGAAATCCGCTATGATCTGTGACTTGATCGTCGTCCTGGGCTTGTACTGAATGGTATGAGCCGCGAGCTCGATCGCCCATTTAGCCAGTCTTCCTGACGCATCCTTGCACCCGATGATCTCCGAGAGCGGAGTGGTGCTCACCACCGTGATTGGGTGCTCCTCGAAGTAGTGCTTCAGCTTCTTGGCCGCCATGTACACGCCGTACGCGACCTTCTGATAGTGCGGGTAGTTCTGCTTGGAGAGAGTGAGCACCTCACTCAAGTAGTACACCGGGCGCTGAACCGGTAGGTCTTTGCCTTCCTCGGTGCGCTCCACCACGATCACCACGCTGATGACGCGTGGGGTTGCTGCGACATAGAGCAGCATTGGCTCTCGCGGAGCCGGCGCTGCCAAGATTGGCGCGGTAGACAAGGCTCGCTTGAGGTCGTTGAAGGCGTCATCAGCGCGCTGGGACCAAACAAAGTGGTCCGTCTTCTTCATCAGCTGGTACAGCGGCATGGCCTTCTCCCCTAGCCGGCTGATGAACCGGCTAAGCGAGGCCAGACAGCCAGCAAACTTCTGTACATCTCTGAGCTGGGTGGGCTTCTCTAGGGCCTCGATGGCTTTTATCTTCGAGGGGTTAGCCTCGATCCCTCGCTGGGAAACGATGTAACCTAGGAGCTGCCCAGCCGGCACGCCAAAGGTGCACTTCTCAGGGTTGAGCTTCATGCGATAGCGCCGCAGGTTGGTGAAGGTCTCCTTGAGATCGTCTAGGAGCGTGCTGCTCTGCTTGGTCTTCACCACCACGTCGTCCACATAAGCGTGCACGTTCCTCCCAATCTGCTCCTGCAGACATCGCTGCATGGTCCGCTGGTAAGTGGCTCCAGCGTTCTTCAGGCCGAACGGCATGGTAACGTAGCAGTAGGCTCCGTACGGGGTGATGAAGGAGGTTTTGATCTGATCCGGCTGGAAGAGCGGGATCTGGTGGTAGCCGGAATAGGCGTCCAGGAAAGACAACAGGTCACAGCCGGCTGTGGAGTCGATCACCTGGTCAATTCGTGGCAGCACGAAAGGATCCTTGGGGCAGGCCTTGTTGAGGCTGGTGTAGTCAATACACATTCGCCAAGTGTTATTCTTCTTCAGAACCAAGACTGGGTTTGCGAGCCAGTCAGGGTAGAACACCTCCATGATAAAGCCGGCTGCAAGGAGCCGGGCGATCTCCTCGCCAATAGCTTTCCTCTTTTCTTCTGCAAACCGCCGCAGCGGCTGCTTGACCGGCTTGGCGTCCGGCCGGACGTTTAATGCGTGCTCAGCCAGCTCCCTCGGCACACCAGGCATGTCCTTTGGAGACCATGCAAAGATGTCCCGATTCTCACGGAGGAAGCTGGTGAGCTCGCTTTCCTATTTGGCAGACAAGCCGGTGCCGATGATGACGTACTTGGAGGGGTCGCTTTCATCCAGCAGGATCTTCTTGGTGTCGTTAGCTGGCTTGAATTGCTCCACCGGCGACTGGCGAACCGGTACGTCTTGCTGGGTCAGCTCCACACGATGTAGAAGCTGCCTCTTCTCCTCGGCGACGACCAGCGCCTCTGCCAGCTGCGAGATCTCCTTTGCGCAGGCCAGGGACTTCTTGAAGTTTCCTGAGACTGTGATCACACCTCTGGGCCCTGGGAGCTTCATCTTCAGATAGGCGTAGTGCGGAACTGCCATGAACTTGGCCAGGGATGGACGGCCTAGCAGCGCGTGGTAGGGACTGCTGATGTCCACCACCTTGAACCAGAGGGGCTCGCGGTGGCTATTCCCCTTCTTTCCGAAGAGAACCGCCAGCTGCACCTTGCCCAAAGGGGTGCAAGAATGCCCAGGCACGATGCCATGGAAGGTGAGCCGGCTAGGTTTCAGCTGAGCAAGCGGGATGCCCAACTTCTCCAGAGAGCTTCGGTAAAGAAGGTTAATACTACTACCGCCATCGATGAGCACACGGGAGAAACGGCACATGTGCGTATCGGAACACACGACAGGATCCACGAGCAGAGCACACTCTCCAGGGCTGGGCATCAACCTCGGGTGGTCCTCGCGCCCCCAGGTAATGGCCGCCTCGGACCAATGCATGAACTGGGGTTCTGCAGGCATCACGGTGTTCACCTCTGCCTCATGCCAAAGGTCACTCCTTTTGTCCTTGCCGGGGGTAGTGAAGATGTGATACTGCTCCACATCTGTCGGGAAGTCATCATCTTGATCCGGCTCGCCTCCGGCCGGGTCGCGCTGTTGGTCCTCCTGACCTTCAGCCAGTTGCGTCTGCGACGTACCAGGGATCTACCGAGCGCGCTACTCCAGCTCTCTCATGAAATGGCACTGACGCGTGGAGTGGGTCGCTTCCCTGCCCGGGGAAGTGTGAAATTTACACGGCTGATCAAGCGCAGCATCGAGGGTGTACTTGCCCTCTTTGCGCCCATGACCGCTACCTGCAGCCCCCGGGCCTCCTTGGTCGGAAGCTGCTCGCTTTGAGCTAGCAGATCCCCTAGAGGACGTCTTGACGTGGTCGAGCCACAGGTGGATGTGCAGCGCCGATGGGCAAGCCTGGGACTCCGACCCCAGCGCTGACTCCTCGATTGAACGTGGCCTGCTCGCTCCGCCGCCTTGCTGGGCGCGGCGGCCTTGGGCGTTGCCGCTCGGAGCACGGCCGCCCTGTCCGCGCCCTCCGCGGCCTCGCTTGCCGACGGCGACCGCTGGATCTGGCCGGGGACGACGGTGGCGAAGCTGCGGCACAGGTCACGGACGAGCCCGGTCGGTGCGTCTCCGTGCACGTCGTAGAACTCGCTGAGCGTGGTGCTCGCGCGGCGCCGGTTAGCCTCGCCCTCAGCCATCTTGCCAAGGAGAACGAGGCGCGTCCGCTCCAGGGCCTCGGCGACCCGGGCGGGATCGATGACGCGGTGGAGGGGAACGCGCAGGTCCACCACGGGGACGTCCGGGGCGTCCCGCTCTGGGAGTGGAGCGTCTTGCTCCTGAGGAGGCGGGCGCTCGAGCGACGGGCGCTCGGGGCGCGGTAGTTCGCCGCCCTCATCCTCTCCCAGGGTCATCACCTCGACCATGGCGCCAAGATTGCTGCTTTCACCGCAGCTCGGGCCTCCGTCGCAGAGGGAGTCGAAGACGTCGGTGATCTCCTCCGGGAAGGGCTTGGCGACGTAGAAGCGGTGGCTGCCGACGTCGAGGAAGGAGCTGCTGTTGCCGAAGCCATTCTCGAAGTGGGCCAAGTTGTCGTCGACGCAGTCGAAGGTGCCGAACCTCCAGACGAGGCCGGAGGCGACCTTCTCGCCGGAGGGTCCTGGCCGGAACTTGACTCCGCTCGCCATCGCGCTTTGCCCCACGGTGGGCGCCAACTGTCATGGGAATTTAGAGACAGTAGCCACGGGGAGGCTTATCGGAGGGGCTCGACGTTGGTGACGATGGGTCCGGCTCGGGATTGTGCCAACAGAGAAACCTCGATTTACCCAGGTTCAGGGCCCTCCCGGTTGGAGGTAAACCCCTACTTCCTGCCTGCTTCGTATTGATTGAGTAGTAACGATTACAGTGCTCCTCGAGCTGTTCGGCTAGAGGAGGAAGAAGAAGATCGGATCTCCCCTATGCTAAGGGTCCAGGCCCCCTTATATAGACGGGGGCCTGGTTACATGTTTAGGTGGCGATTCGGCCGGCTGCCGGCTCCTCGGCAGCGGCGTCCTTGGTGTGATCCTCTGACCCTGCTCTGGCAAAGACACTTTATAAAGTGTCTTTCCCCTGGACCGGCATCTGGGGGGCATATCCCCTCTCCTATGCCTCGGATCCCGTCGTGGGGAAGGGTCTTCGGTCTCTCATTGGTTGGACGTGGTCGTGGCGCTCATCACTCCTGTCCTGCGCCCCTGCCAACCTTGTCGGGCCGTTCCGCTTTTGGCTAGACAGCCGTTGGGGAGTTTTGTCTCCATCGCCCGGCTCCAGTTCTCCTCGGTGGAGTCGCCAGCCGGCTGCTGGCGCAGCCGGCCCTTCGGGCAGAGCCGGTCTTCTCGTGCTGAAGCCGTGGGGACTCCTGGGACGCCAGCCGGCATATTGCCCGGCCCATGGTGCGCCCCCTAAGTCATCCCCACGACAATGACCAAGGCCTCTGCCAGCTTAGAGCTGGCTCTCGCGCACTCTATTGACTTCTTGTAGCATCCAGTGACAGTAATCACCCTACGAGGGCCTGGGAGCTTCATCTTCAAGTAGGCATAGTGCGGGACTACCATGAACTTGGCCAAGGCTGGTCGACCAAGCAACGCCTGATAGGGGCTGTTGAGGTCTACCACCTCGAACCAGATCAGCTCGCGACGATGATTGTCCTTCTCGCCGAACAGCACCTCCAGCTCAATCCTCCCCATCGGCGTACAGGAGTGCCCGGGTACAATCCCATGGAAGGTGAGCTTGGTTGGCTTCAGTTGGATCTCTGGGATCCCGAGCTTCTCCATCGAAGTGCGGTAGAGAAGGTTGATGCTGCTGCCTCCATCAATGAGTACGCGTGAGAATCGGCATGTATGCGTCTCAGAGAACACAATTGGGTTCAAGACCAGCGCGTAGCCCCCGGGCTTCGGCATGAGTGGCGGGTGATCTTCGCGCCCCCAGGTAATGGACGCATCAGACCAGTGCATGAACTGCGGTCCAACTTGTATGACAGCGTTCACCTCGACTCCAAACCATGGCTCATCTTTTGGATCCTCCATCTGGGAAGTGAACACGTGGTATTGTTCCACGTTTGCTTCCTCGGGGTAATCCCCTGCTGCCTTGGCCAGTTGTCGGTTCTTGTTTCCCTGCGCTTCAGCGGGCAGGCCTGGCGGGGGTCCGGGCAGTTGGTGGTTCCCTTGTTCCAGATCCCTGGTGAAGCTGCACTGGTGAGTGGTATGCGCTGCCGGCTTGCCTGAAACGCTATGGAACTTGCAGGGTTGGTCTAGCATCACCTCGATGGTGTACTTGTCCTTGCTGAATTTGTCCCCTTTGCGTTTTTGGCTTCCACCCGTAGCCCCCGGGCTTCCTTGAACGGCAGCCACTTGCTGAGAGCCGTACTTGTTGTCACGACGCTCATCCTTCCTCTTGCCGTGTCGATCACGGCTGTGATGTCCTCCTCGGCCGGCTGCCGGCTGAGATTGGCCTCCGGCTGGCGCTGGCTCAACGCACTGCACCCTTGCAGCAGAGTCGGCGGAAGCATACTTGTCCGCTATCGCCATGAAGTCTGCCATTGACTTCCGCTCGGCTCTGTGGAGCTTGTGCTTCAGTAGGGTTCCTTCTCTGCATCCGTCCGTGAAGTAGCCGATGGCTTGCTCCTCGCCCACTCCTTCGCATGAGTTGCGCAGCTCGGACCATCTCGTGAGGTAGTCACGATCTGGCTCATCGGGGCCTTGCTTGCAGAGGGCCAGCTGTCGTGGGCGGGGCGGGGCGGTCGCTTGTAGGTTCCCGTGAAGTTCTTGATAAACGCCTCTTGGAAATCGTGCCAGGAGTTGATCTGTAGAGCCGGCAGGCTGTTGAGCTACGTCCGAGCAGACCCTGTTAGCATGAGCGGCGCGTAGCGCACCGCTGTCCTCTTGTTGCCGCCTGCGATGTCGACGGCGGTGACGTAGTCCGACAGCCAGTCCTCCGGCTTCACCGCCCCGGTGTACTTGGGCATGTCACGTGGAAGCGCAAACTTGGCCGGGAAGGGCTCGTTACGGATGCGAGGGCCGAAACAGACCGGCCCCACTGAGGATTCTTCCTCGTCGAACTTGGAGTCCGCCAGCAGGTTGAGCCGATGGCATGCGTCGTCCTTTGGCGGGTCGACGCGTTCCCCGATCCTCTGGCTCACGTGTGAGCGAGCTGGTTGATGACCTTGAGCGCCCTGACCGGCTCCCCGAGCCGGCCGGTCCGGTGCCGCGGACTTGCCGCGTGCCGGCTCTGCTGCCTCCACCCGAGGGGGGTAGCGCGGCTTGCTGGTGACCGCGGCCGGATCTCGGGGCTGCCGGTTGTGATGGCCAGAGTGCTGGGTGCGATGATTTCCACCGCTCTTGCCAGGAGCTCGGTTGCTCCGGCTGTGCTCCGCCGGGCCATGGTTTTGTCGGGGGAATGACCCCCGGTAGGGTCAAGAGACTAGAAAGATACAAGGTCTATGGTTGACTTCATGCCGGTTGACCAAGGAAGGGCCTGGCCGGAATATAGGAGCATCGGCTAGGCCGGCATATATATGTATCCCGGCTTATGGCCGGATATGCCGGTATAGCCGGAATACTTATATAGGAGTGCCGACATATGCTTAGATATGTCGGCCTTACTTATATGTTATATCGTGCAGGAGCAGGGTAAGCCGGATTACCCGACCTTCATAGGTCGTTGGTCCGGCATATATGTCTAGGATATGGCCAACGGTCATATCCGGGATACAGAAGTCAGCTAAGATGTCATGTCCCTACAATCAAGGAGAGACTCTGCTCAGTATGGAGAGGGATCATGTTGACAGGGTGCACAGTGGTGGTCTACCTACCCTCACTGTGCACAAGTACAGCCCTTACCTCACCAAGGTAAGGTCACAGTCCAAGAAGTACAAGGTACAGGGGTATGGAGTCCCATCGAGAGCAATCAGGGACAAGGTCAAAGGTCTTGCCCATCGTCAGCATGTCCTGTTTGGAGTGTAGTTGGTGTCTCCTGGTCTTATATGACCGTTGTAACCCTGGCCACCACTATATAAGGTGGCATAGGGAGCCCTGGTAAGGGGGTTGGTCACTCTGTGTTCCTACACTTAGCAGTTCATCTTCCTCCTCTAGCAGAGAGCTTGGAAGCACCATTGTTGTGTACTCCATCGTTCCAAATATATAACCAGTAGAGCAGGAGTAGGGGTGTTATCTCCTTACAAGAGCCCCGAACCTGGGTAGATCTGTGTTACTTTCTGTCGTGCTCTTTAGCTCGTTCCCCTCTCCCGAATCCTCCAGCATCTAGTTCGGCCCCCATTTAAGCCATCCTATGGCATATGTTGTTTCACCACGACGACATTTGGCGCCCACCGTGGGGCAGATCGATATGCTGGGCGGAGTGTTTATTCGGACGGGGTCTGTGATAGCAGCTTCGGGAGTGCGCGTGGTCTCTGGCCTCGTCCAGAGGCTAGGCTCGCTCAGCTTCGTCAGTGACAACGCCGGATGTCTCGGCGGCCGGCCGTTCCCCAGGGATGGCCGGATCATGTCTTTCGGTTCCCACGAGGTGTACGTGGGGACTGAGAGAGTTTGCAGGAAAAAGGTGCTGGTGGCAGCGGATCCTCCGTCACATCGGCTGGCTCACGCTGGGCGTAGCGCTCGCTCAGTAGACTTGGCCGAGGTAATGATGGCCGGCACATCCGTGCCGCCGGCGGAGGGTGCCGGCAAAGCAGCAGCAGCAGGAGATACTCCCCCGGAGCCGCCGAAGGCCAAGAGGTTGGCACGTCCTCCGTTGGAGCGTGTCGAGAACCTGGCCGGCACTTCCGCTGTGCCGGCAAAGGGTCAGGTGCTTCTTCCCATCATCGATCGGCTTATCGAGCCGGTGCGATCCGGCGATGATCCGGAGCAGACAAGGGAGGTCCTAGAAGGATCTCGTCAGGCCCTCGTCGACGAGGCCCTGGCCATGCATCAGGAGCGCGAACGGTTTAACCGGCAACTCCGTGAGTATGAGGCAGCCCATGGTTTTACTCCTGTGGTAACCCGGCCTAGCCGGATAGATGAGGTTAGAACTAGAGGTAGAGATCTTAACACTGAGCTAGGAAAAGATACTAGAGCTAAGAGTCATACTACAACTAGTACTGTGCCTAAGGTAATTTATAGCTCACCAGTGAAGAACCTTAGAGCAGCAGCCGAGGTAGCTAAGGACTTATCTAATTTGTCCGGCGAAGCACTGCATGAGCAGCAAGCCCGGCTTAACCATCTTTTGTCTGAAGCTACTAAGCAGCAGGAGGCCTTTAAGAAGGCAAACCCAGGTGCCGGGGCATCCCAGTACATTGCGTCGGTAGGAGGTGCCGGCGCAAGGTCGAGGGGCAAAGCCTCGTCCCTGCATCCAAGCGCCCGGCGTGCCGGAAGTGTGACCTCTGGCCGTCGGGACAAGCAGATCCAAGTGTATGATCCGGCAATCGCCGGAAAGCAGGCAATAGTTCAGAAGAGTGCCGGCCAAGGTGACAAGTATGTCGGCAGCAAGAGGGCAGGCCAGAATGTGCCGGCCGGGCAAGGGGCAGTTTCGGCCGGTGGTGGCCGGAGTAACAGTGCAGCCCGGCGTCAGCAGCAGGGCGCCGGAGGTGCAGCGCAGCGGCAAGGTGCAGGTCAACCAGAACATCGAGAGGATGATGGGAATTCCGCCCTTGTTAGGGCGGGATATCAGCAGCAGCATCAGCAAGGCCGGCAAAGTGAGCAGTATCAGCCGGAGCAGCAACAGGAAAAAGTGATCGCGGGCCCAATTGCATCCCGGCTTGGACCTCGGTCCTTGGCAGCAAGTGATGCGCGCTTCAAGCTGGACATGATTCACCAATCGGAGTTGGTGGAGAGGCAAGGAGCTCCAGGTCCTATGTGCTTTGGACCCCGGATAATGGGTGAGCCAGTACCTTACTACTTCCAGCTCGCGCGTGGCGCGAGGACATACAACGGCAGTACAAAGCCGGAAGATTGGTTGGAGGATTACTCCACCGCAGTGAACATTGCCGGAGGAAACCTCAGATGGGCGGTACGATATGTACTGCAAATGCTAGAAGGACCAGCCAGGATATGGCTGAATAATCTGCCGGCCGGAAGTATCAACGGCTGGGTTGATTTCGAAGAACAGTTTGTATCAAACTTCACCAGTACATATAAGAGGCCGAATCGTCCTCAGCAGCTGGCTAACTGCCGGCAGGGAGTGAATGAGACCAACCGTGACTACCTGACCAGGTGGTGCACCTTGCGCAATTCCTGCGAAGGAGTTGTGGAGCAGCAGGCCATCATGTGGTTCGCTCATGGGTGCCGGCACGGCACCATGTTGTGGCAAAAGCTGCAGAGGGACATGCCGGCCACGCTGGCCGAGACAATCAANTGCTTCGCCTGCTGCCTTAGGGCATAATGGTACCCCAAGAGCATGTTTTGGCTAGAGTTTGTTGGTATTAGCGTGCCATGCTCCACGGCTGTATTGATTATTCTCCACTCTTCTTCTGATAGTCGAACTTACACCCTCGTTGCGAGGGAGTCAGCGGTTTCTCCCTCTGCTAAATGATTCGCCCCTCTGTTTATATTTGCTGGATTAAGTACTGGGTTGTTGTTATCGTCGCGTTCTTCTGAGTTATCTTCTGCGATGGCGAGTATCTGACACCGATTGTCGAATTTGCTGTTGTGACTTGAGAAGATTGAATTGTCGTCTTCAGAAAGTTCTAGTCCCGTTTTCCAGGAGTCTATTGATTGATCTGAGTTGTCATCGTGGTAGATTGTGAGATCTTCGAGTTGCACTTCTAAGTCAAAATTCTCCATGATTTCGTCGCCTCCTGCGATTTTTCCTTCTTTTGCTTCTGCTAAGCTGACCGGCGAGTTTACCTCGCTAGAAGAGCCTTCTGATGATTCCGACATTGCTACTGTCTCGGGTTCACTTGCCGATGGATCCGTTTTCATCGGATCTGAAAGGCGAATCGAACCTAATGATCCAACGCAAAAGTTTAGACTTCCGATCGTCAAATCCATATCTTGATCCATACTCTCGAATACTTGCGTGAAACTTGACTGATGAGGTTGAAAATCGACGGTTCCGAAGGGTATCTGAATTTCGTCGACTTGCGAGTTGTTGTTGGCTGAAAGCGAAAAAGCCGTCGAGTTCATGTTGCCAACGCCCAGAGTCCCCACGATCGGCGCCAATTGACGAGGGTTAAACTCGACAAATGTCCTAGATGAAGGACTTAGGATCGGGGAGATAGGGCGTCGGATGAACTCGAAGGTAAAATCAGTCAAACAAAGTGTCTATGAAAGTAAACGTGGGTATGAAAATAAACGTGGGTATAAAACTTGGCTTGCTTTCAATCTGTCCCACACCGTCCCCTCCTGGCCTCTTTATATAGGTGGCCAGGTCTCGAGGATCGGGTAGGGTCCGATACAAATTATAATATCGACATACGGTAAGAACTCGTATTTCGACCAGTATTACAATTGGGCCTAGCTTAACGGGCCTCAGGGGTACTCAACTGACAGGCTCTATTATCTATGCCCTTGTCAAGCTCTTTTGGGGGGAAACCCCTCAACAACATCATGACATGTTATGTGATTTTTCACAACATGATCATCGAGGATGAGAGGGACTTAAACTTCGAGTTATTCTATGACAATGTTGGTAGCTGAGTGAAACAACAAAGAAATTCTTATCGCATTTAATCATTTCTTGAGACGTATCGATAAATTAAAGACTCGGCCACACATACTTTGCTTAATAATGATCTCATCAAGCACCGCTGGCAGCTACATGGCGCAAAATAGTCCCCTTATTTATTCATTTTGTTTCCTATCTATTTATATGTCAGATGAATAGTTATTTGCCCTTGGAACCATTCATTATTTTTAAATTATTTAGTTGGAACCATTGTTGTAATTTGATTTGAACTACTGTTGTAATTTGGATGATTGTTGTGTTATGTGATGTTTAAAAAAAATCAAAACATTTAGCTATGTTTCTATCATATTCATTTTGATATGGAGCTCGGTTAAGAGGGTCTTGCATTGAGAACTAGTGCTTATCTACATAAAATTGCTGTCAAGATAGCCTCAAATGGAGAAACTCCCAACATGAAAGTTCTGCTTATCAAGACGAATGAAGTTTTCTTTTAAATCATCTGAATAAGTTTCCCCATCGATCTCAGACCAAACGGCCTCTACCATGTCGCTAATGCCAGCAAGCTTCATCCAGTAACGCTCAAATTGGAACCGCTTCCACCCACTAGCCATCGTCATGCAGTCTAGAAGCGGGACACTGGTCGGAGACAACTGTCCAAAGGCAGCGCAAAGAAGAGCAGCTTGCATGCAATTCATTATTTCCATTGTCACCTCTTTTAATACACCTAGTACCTGATTCTCGGTCCATTCCAATGTTGCACAAGATTCCAATATATATTGTCTCTCGCCCACTTTGATAACGGGATGATATCATGAATGTAAAGGCGTTACTGGATGTAAAGGCGTTTGATCTCCAACAATTAGGATCTTCCTAAAGTATTGAGGTCGAAAGTGAGGCATTGAGAAGAGCGTGGCACTGATGTACCCTATCTTCACCTGTTGCGTAAGCATCAGACCCAAGATTAAGAGTTTAAGCTCTGGGTTTTTTAACTCATGCCCAAAGGTAGCCTAGACAGTTGGCTTCATTTTTTTTTTACAATAGACAGTTGGCTTCATCTGAAAACCCAGAAGCCTGCTCCTTGTACCAAAAAAAAAAAGCCTGCTCCATGCAATCAATACCCTCAGCCTAGCTCAGTGACCAGACATTGCAGTCGATATCATGAATGCACTAGACTACTTGACGGCCAATTTCAACCACCGATCATCCACTGTGATATTAAGCCAAGCAAAATCGGGAAACTCGAAACGTACACCGAAACCTACATGTAGCTCTTTATTTTTAAACATTGATAATTTATATTTCAAAGTTTCAAAAAAATTCCAAAACAAAATTCTAGAGGTAGCCAATGTTGAATACTACAAATTGTTCAAACTTTCAATATGAAATACTTTGTATTCTAGACTATATAAAAAGACAAAATCTGACATTTTATATAGTGAATAGTACACATTTCAACGTTATATAATTCTGTCAGATTTTGTCATTTTCGTGTAGCCTAATATAAAAGGTATTTCATGTTAAGACTTTGCACAATTTGTAGAGTTCAACATTGCCTACCTCTAAAATTTTGTTTTGGAATTTTTTGAAACTTCAAAGTACAAATTTAAAATATTTAAAAATAAAGAGCTACATGTAGCTCGGTCTACGTTTGTCCACTCTCAAGCAAAATCCCTCTTGCACAAGACACGAGTGCGCGGGTTGGATATTTTGGCGTAGCAGGAGTTCTTCTTGTGCATGTAAGAGCATCTCCAGCCACGAGCCCGGCGAGACCCCCGGCACCCATTTTTTTCATCCGGACGGTGAAAAACGGCCCAGTCGCGCCCCCGGATCCTCGTTTTCGCCCGGATTTGGGCCTTCATCCATCCGGTGAGCCCAGGCCATCCCCGGCCTTCCGGGGCGCGCTCGGGGACTCCGGACGAAAGAAATGCGTGTGAAACGGCGAGGAAATTTCCCGCGCGTCGTGTGGCCCCGACTTGTCGGCGAGAGAGGGCGGTCGTCGTCCTCATCGTCTCGTCTTCCGCGCATCGTCTTCCGTGCGCTATAAAAGCTGCCGCCGATGGACGACCAGCCACGCGGTGAGGCGAGTTAATGCCCGGCCGCCTATATATCGCGGCCTATCGCGCGTCTGGCCGGCCACATTCACAAGCTTCTCCCCACTCCACTCTCCACCTCCTCCAGGCGAGCAATGGCGGGCTATGGATCGGACGACGACGGCGCGGCCAACAACAGATTCGGTTGGCGCTCCCTGCACCAGTGAGAGGGCCGGCTGCTGTACGCGGCGGGCTACCCGGCGCCGCCCGACTTCCGCACGCCTGGAGGATGGCGTCTGAGCGCGGGCGGCATCCCGATCCCGCCGCCGCCAACGGGCGCTGCCCTCGACGCCGCCATCGACGAGATCATCGAGACGATGAGCGACGAGCAGCGCGTCGACCCGCGCTTCTACCCGGACAACCGCCAAGCGTGGACCGCGTTCTTCCAGCAAAGGTATGAACGCGAACTCGCCGTGTACGATGGCCCTCCCCCTCCTCCTGCGCGCAACAACGCCGCTGGCCGCCGCCGCTGGTGGAGCGCGCCCGGCCGCACCCTCGAGGCCGTTCTCGCGCACATCGAGCGCGGGAACTCGCCGGTCCTCGAGATGCCGCCGCCACCGCGACCGACGCTGTCCCGCCGCCGCGGGAGCTCCTGGATGCCACGGCGGATGGCATCCGTCTCCTCCGGATCGGCGAGGTCGGCATCACGGTCGTCGGCATCCACGCCGAGGACCGTCAAGCGGGAGCCGCCGTCCGCGCCGCCGAGGCGCAGCAGCGGCACCCTCGTCATCCACGAGGGGGCGCGCACCTCATCGCCGCTGCCCAACCGCAGGCGCAAGACGAGGAAGGACGACGCCGCCAAGGCCGCGTCTGACCTCGCCGAGGCGGAGGCCGTGCGGGGGGAGGAGGAGGCCATGCGCGAGGCAATCGCCAGGTCTCTCAGAGCCAGGCGCCGCCACCGCAGGACGGCGATGATGACTCTAGCGACGGCGGCGACTACACGGCGTTCTACCGCCGATTAGGCATGTAGAACGCCGTGTTTTTAGTTAGTCTATCGCTGAATTCGAATATATTACGAATTCGGCCTATATATGTAAATATCTCTAAATTTCGCCCTATATATATAAATATCTCTAAATTTCGCCGAACTTTGAACGTTTTTCGTCTACTTGTGTTTGATTTCAAATATTCCCCCGGGCTCGCCGCTGGAAACATGGGTCTCCTTAGGCCAAAATTATCATCCATCCGGTGCTAAATAGCGTCGGATTTCGGCCTAGGGGCTCAAACGACTGGAGATGCTCTAAGCAAGTCATGCTAAATTCAACAACTCCACTGGATAAGAAGTTCCATTGGCTATCCTGCTCAATGAACAGCCGAGGGAGTTAATGCTGATAGGAAATGCAGCTGCACTGTTGCAGAGATGCACCCTCACGTTTCCGTTCGCCGTATTATTCTGAGATACACATGACATAAGGGATTGGTCAGCGGATTCAGGCATCACTGTTCCAGTGGCCAAAATTTTAGATTATAATATATGTGGGATGCCTGCAAATATCGCAAACGACAAGCAAAAAATCACAATCAGTTTTTAGAGGTATCAGCATGTGGAAATCACGGCCAAGAAACAATGTCGAGCACTGGAACAGAATATCGTCGACAGTCACAGAAATAACTAAGCCAAGATTGCTCAAGAACACCATGTTAAGAAACTAAGCCAGAGAATCTCAGATATGCATGTTGTTAGAAATGTAGTCTAGTTTCTTGTATATCCATATTGCATAAGGGGCTCTTTGCATATTGCATACACATGTATATGTATTGGCCTTCGGCCCCCTTTGGACTAAAAGATTCAGAATAGGCAACTTTAAAAAATTATCCAACCCAAATGCTTAACTACTGTTTCTCACTCAGAAAAAAGTAGGAATTCTGCATCATGAAGACTGCACAGGCAGAGCCACCCTACGCTGAAATATATTACATAAGAAATAATGCCTTTAAAATGTCAAATGAAAATAAAATCATGACATAAGAAAGAAAGAAGTGTATTTGTCAATCAGATAGAATGATAGCTTCGGTAGTTAGTGTTGAGTCTGAATATTCTAGAGCTGTAACATAAACAAATAGAATAGCAGTTTATTATTTTATTACTGAATATATGATGATGTGGAGTAGGTACCAAGCAACTAGCAGGCATGCATGAAGCTCGCAAAAAGGTTATATAAGAATTAAAAAAGTTACACTAACAACGACTGGTTGTGGGGACAATCCAAGAGCTGCAGAAGCTACATGCCGTGTCAACTCTGCCACTGGATGGTTGCTTTCATGGATGCACCAAAAGTCAGGAAGTGATCAATTTCATCATGTTCAGGTCAATGGAGTTCGGGTAGCTGTAACATCACACTGGACTAGTTTATACTGATCAAATGAAGACGCAGTCACCGACTGCATACACACAACACAAGCATGGAGCATAGTACTCTGCAGATGCCTGACATTGTTGCCATTCACAGACCAATTAATTCAAGAAGAACATGGCTGTGTGCAACTTGAGCTTGCTGGTACCTTCCCTCCTCTCCATCTTGATGATCGCTGCGGCAAGCGATGAGGCCGCGCTGTTTACCTTCAAGGCAAGGCCTCAGTAATTCCAGTGCGCTAGATTCTTGGAATGGCAGCACTGGCTTCTGCAGCTGGGAGGGCGTGACATGTAGCCGCAGGAGGCCGGCGCGGGTGGTAGGCCTGACCTTGCCCTTCCTTGGGCTCGCCGGTACCATCTCTCCAGCCATAGGAAACCTCACCTTCTTACATATTCTCAACATGAGCTCCAACGAGCTCTACGGCGAGATACCACCAAGCATTGGTCGCCTCCGACGGCTACAGACCCTCGACATGGGAAGCAACATGCTCTCGGGTATGTTTCCTGCCAATCTTAGCTTCTGCACCAGCTTGACAACCCTCATTCTCCACTACAATCAGCTCAATGGCCAAATCCCAGTCAATATTGGCAATACTCTGACACACCTACAGAGACTCTCGCTGATGAACAACACCTTCACTGGGCTTATTCCAGCGTCGCTGGCTAACCTGTCATCACTGAGTGCTGTGTCTCTCAAGGAAAATTGGCTCCATGGCCCAATCCCAGAAAGCCTTAACAAACTAGCTGGCCTGCAGTTCCTCAACTTCGAGAGTAACGGCCTCTCGGGAGAGATTCCACCCTCTTTGTACAACTTGTCGGCATTGGTAACCTTTGCGGTTGGAGGGAACAAGCTGCATGGCAATATTCCTGCTGATATCGGTGACAAATTTCCTAGAATACAAGGATTTAGCCTTGGTGCTAACCAGTTCAGTGGAGCCATTCCTTCTTCGATCTCGAACCTCACTACACTGAGAGGGTTATGGCTCTCAATAAACAGATTTAGTGGATTTGTGCCTCCTGATCTGGGGAGGCTGCAATCTCTCCAACATCTTTTCCTGCATGAGACTGATGTTGAGGCCAACGACAGTAAGGGTTGGGAGTTCATCACTTCAATGGCAAACTGCAGTCAGCTGGCAACCCTACTTGTCGCCAACAACTCGTTCAGCGGAAGGCTGCCAAGTTCAATAACGAATCTCTCGACAACTCTCGAGTACCTTTATTTAGGTTACAATAACATCTCTGGAAATATCCCCTCAGATATTGGCAATCTTATAGGCCTTAGCGTACTCGAGATAGAGCATACTTCCATGTCTGGAGTGATCCCAGAAAGCATTGGGAAGTTAGTGAACTTAGTTCAGATATACTTGGAAAACAATAGCTTTTCAGGCCTCATACCTCCTTCTATTGGTAATCTCACACAGCTAGAATGGCTACTTGCACCCAACAACAACTTACAAGGGCCAATTCCAGCAAATCTTGGAACACTAAAAAATCTTCAGATTCTTAATTTGTCCATGAATTACAACCTGAATGGCTCGATTCCCAAAGAGATTACGGGGTTGACATCCCTTTCTTCTTACCTGGACTTGTCATACAACTCATTATCTGGACCTATTCCTTCAGAAATCGGTGGATTATACAATCTCAACAAGCTTGTTCTGTCAAGAAACCATTTTTCTGGTGAGATACCTGCCAGTATTGGAAACTGTATAGTGTTGGAATTCTTGTTGCTCGATAGGAACTTATTTGAAGGAAGCATGCCTCAATCTTTAGGGAACATAAAAGGGCTTCGCGTACTGAACCTGACCATGAACAAGTTTTCTGGTGGGATACCTGATACTCTTGGAAGCATGCGCGGCCTAGAGGAATTATATCTGGCACTAAACAACTTCTCAGGGCTGATACCTTCAGTTATTCAGAATTTGACAATGCTGTCAGAAGTAGATGTGTCCTTCAACAATTTGAGAGGTGAAGTGCCAACAGGAGGTGTTTTCAGAAACCTAACTTATGTGTCAATTGCTGGAAATAGCATGTTATGTGGTGGAGTACCTCAGCTTCACTTGCCTCTATGCTACGCAGGCAAAAATAAAAATGGGTGGTCAAAATCAATCATAATAGCTCTTGCAACAACAGGATCAATATTGTTGATCATTTCACTAATTGTCCTAACTCATATTTTCCGCAAGAAGAGAGGAAGACAGAAGGACCAAGAACCTCTTATGCTTATTGAGGAAAAATATCAGAGAGTCTCTTATAATGCACTATTAATGGGAACTGATGGATTCCTAGAAGCAAACTTGCTTGGGAAAGGAAGATACGGTGTTGTCTACAAATGCACTATGGATGGCGAAGGTACAAGTACAATTGTGGCTGTAAAAGTGTTTAACCTTCAACAATCAGGATCATCCAGGAGTTTTGACGTCGAGTGTGAGGCGTTGAGAATAGTGCGTCACCGTTGCCTTATAAAGATTATCACGTGTTGCTCGACCATAGACCCCCAAGGGCAGGGGTTCAAGGCATTAGTGTTTGAGTTCATGCCTAATGGTAGTTTGGAAGGGTGGCTTCATCCAAAATCTAAAGAACTCACTTCAGGTAATACACTCAGCCTAGCTCAGAGGTTAGATATTGCTGTTGATGTTGCGGACGCAATTGAATATCTTCACAACCACTGTGAGCCACCAATCATCCATTGCGATCTCAAGCCAAGCAATATTCTTCTTGCGGAGGACATGAGCGCCCGTGTTGGAGATTTTGGCATCTCAAAAATACTTGGCGAAAAAAGAATCAGTAATCAAAATAATTCAAATAACACAGTTGGGCTAAGAGGTACCATTGGTTATGTTGCTCCAGGTAACTGAATTTTTCATATTTTTTCTTTCTAGTTTGCTCCATGTTGTAAATGTGCTTTATGATCAGTTTGACTGCAAATATTGTAGAGTATGGCGAAGGTTCTACGGTCTCAACTGCTGGCGATGTGTATAGTCTTGGAATACTATTGCTTGAGATGTTTACGGGAAAGAGCCCCACGGATGACATGTTTAGAGACTCACTGGATCTGCATAAGTTTGCTGACGATGCTCTTGGCGAGAAAACCTTGGAGATAGCTGATTCAACATTTGGCTGCATGCAGAACGAAAGGATGAAATTGCAAGTAAAAGAATCAAGGAATGCCTACTTCCATCTTCAGGCTCAGCATATCCTGCTCAAAGCAACAACCCAGAGACAGAATGCTGATAAGAGATGCAGCAGTAGAGATACATGCAGTTAGAGATGAATACCTAATGTTTTCAACTTATTAGTACTGAACTTGCAGCTGAAGCCACCACTTCTGCAATTATCTGCATGACCAACAAACAATCAAGCAGAACATAGAAAAGGATTAAAGGATACTTTGTTGACATGGATAATTGCCAGAAATAAATGGAAGATTGAAACCATGTGTGGGTTTGCATATCTTTCTTGTCTGTATTTCTTTGCATAATGTCAGACAAATATGAAATCTATATAAATGTTACCCATGTAAGGCATGCACATTATGAAGATGTCATGACCCCAGGTAATTTGGAAGAACTCAGAGCCCATATGTTGCCCAGCTATAGCTAATAAATTATCAGGATAATGACCAGATTAATATGTGCAATTAACACATATTTCCTAACCCTACAAAATGAAGCAAAAGATGAAAAAATGGCTTCTCTGAGAAATGCGCATATGCATGTCAGGTAAACACTACATGTTCAGAGCAGCCGCTAAGTATTCAGCTTGAACAAAACTGAAATAAATTTCCTAGAGAAATTCATCAATCACCAAGCAGAAAACAACCAAAGCTCAATCCACAATATGGATGAGTCCAGCAGTCAATGATAGCATTAGAACTCAAGATATTTTGGCTTCTCACACTGAGTTAGGCTTGTCATGCTCTCAAAGCGACTATTGAACTTGGGATTCAACTTATGAATAATACCAAGGTGCATCAAAGAGGCTGACTAACTAACTGATACTAATCTTCTGCATCTGGTAAGGAATTGCATGCAGCCATGAGAATCCGCTGCAGATGGTTGAGCAAAGTTTGTCTTCATCAACATCAAAAGCCTAACAACATCACTCCAAATGTTCAGACACACAATAAAAAAAGTCAATTACATAGTATAAACACCAATAAGACCATCACAGAACAAAAAAAACACCAATAAGACCATCACAGAACAAAAATCAGCAACTTAGTATAGTATAAGTAGTAAGAGAAAAGCAATCTTACTATTTCCAAGTTTCGGACCAGTGAGGTAACAGTTTCGCACCACATAATCCCACTAATTCCACAATCTCAATCACGAGAACTGAATACAAGGCAGTGTTGTTCATCCATCAACTTAACAGATTTCCCCACAATCTCCGGTTCTCTATCAAGCCAAATTCATCTGGAAAAATTAAACAAATCAGCATAAGAGAGACCACATGGAAATGGAAAACCAGAAATATTATTCTAGATAGCAGCACCAAGTAATTTGTATTTACAACATATAACTATCCCTCCAAAGTGCTACCACCATCCACAAAATGGGAGTTTTGCAATGGCATATATATATATCAAAATGTTCCCTTCTTAACCCAAATCAGAATAAGATTTAAGTTACAACAATTTACCCAACTGCAGAAGTGCAGAGTATTCAAACCAGATAAATGAACAGGAATTCAAGGATATAATGCTTCATCTAGCTCAATTTTATAAAAAAAAAATCCAGGAATCTAGGTAGCAGCAACAAATTAAGGACGAGCGCCGGAGCAGTGAAATCTGAAAGTGTATGCAGTTAACATTCCTCTGTTGAAGAAAGTGGGTGCTAACCGCCAATGTATAACGTAGCTAATTACGGATCCATGCTGCAATTAATACACTAGACTTCAAACAAAAGCAGGCACTTAAAACTCAGATGCTGACATCTGGTCTCCAACCCTTGAAAATTTCAGCAGCCATGCTGGCTGCTAATTTAATCACATCATGGAAAAAGTCGACCCCTGGAAAAGTGGAAATACACATTCATAGTGAGTTTAATGTGAGTCAGAAGGAGAAAAGGTGGCGGAAAATTTGACAGATAAATTGAAGAAACATAACCATGGCACACAAGCTATATTTGAAGAAATTGGCAGTGTATGGTGACACAACTCATCGACTCACGTACCAAGCAGAGAAGCAGCATGCGCATGGCGATGTTGGCGATCACGAGCTTGCTACGGTTACTTGCCGGCTTGCCGCCATCCTCCTGGTACTGATCGCCACCGCGAGCACCAGAGACCAGACGGTGCTGCTTGCTTTTAAAGCGCAGGTCGGTGGTGATCATACGCTGGCCTCCTGGAATGGGAGGTCTCACTTCTGCGGCTGGGAGGATGTGGCATGCGCCGTGCGATCGCCGCCAGCAGCGGGTGGTGGCACTGAACCTGCACGGCTGCATGCTCACCGGGACGCTCTCCCTGGCCCTAGGGAACCTCACATTCCTGCGGGCGCTCAACTTGAGCCTGAACTGACTCCATGGGGAGATCGTGGTGAGCCTCGGCGGGCTCCACCACCTGCAGACACTAGACCTAAGCTGCAACTCCTGCTCTGGCATGCTCCCACTGAGCCTGGCATCCTGCATCGGCATGGCTGCCATAGTGCTGGACGGCAACAAGCTCGGTGGCCGCATCCTGGCCGAGATCGTGGATGCCAACTTCACCAGGCCCATTCTGGCATCAGTGGCCAACCTTTCACGTCTGGAATACCTCGACCGCTCCAATAACCAGCTCGTGGCGGAACAGATTCAGTGGGTACGTGCCTCCGACCTTGGGGAGGCACAGAGCTCTGCAATATCTGGATGGGAAAGGCTCTGGGGTCTCAACTCTCGGTGACATTTATAGCCTTGGCATACTGTTGCTTAAAATGTTCACTGGAAGGAGACCAACACACGACATGTTCAGAGATGCGCTGGATCTGCATAAGTTTGTTAAAGATGCTCTTCCAGATAGAACCTTGGAGGTAGCTGACTCGACAATTTGGCTGCACAGAGAAACACAGGATAACACTGCAACAAGTAGGATCCAGGAATGCTTGGTATCAGTCTTCAAGCTCGCCAAATCCTGCTCAAAGCAACAGCCACAAGAGCGATCATTGGTAAGAGATGCAGTGATAGAGATGCATGCAATTAGAGATGCGTACCTCGTACTTATTGTTTAGCTTACAAGGGAAAATGGAGAGGAATAGAAGCCTAAACTCAAGACATTAAGAGCAGCAACAAACGAGGAGCTCAAGATGCTGAAATAACAGATGGTATATTTGCTGTTTTAGTTACCATTGGTTATCAGCAGAATGCTTATTCGCAACATTGTCGGATAAATGTAAAACCTCGGTACTCTGCAATAGTACTATGGCACTAGCAAATAGATTCTTACATATTCTACAGATTTAAAACGTCAAAATATACAGGTTTCTCATTCTCAAACAAGCATGTAAGCTGGCAACATGAATTTATTACTTAAACCAAATCAGTACACAGAAATTAAGACTATGCATTTCAGCATTCGTAGAAAGCATTGAGGCAGTACAAACAAAGACAACATGATCGGAATGAAGATTTCACAGAATAGTTCCCATTTTCAAAAATAACAAATGAATAGTTACATGGTTTATTAGAAAGCAGAGCGCATAGATGAACACAGGAACTGTCCAGGAAATTTTGATGTGCGTACTGCGTGGTTCTTCTTACATCCACAACTACAGATTAGCTACATTAAATTATACAGATTCATCGTTACTAATACTAAGGCAGAACCAAAGTCTAAGCAGCAGACTACTAGATACAACCTAAGAAGGTGTAAACTTGGTGACGGCCTTAGTGGAGCCAGATAGCAGAACGAGGCAAGGGGTCTAGGGTGTTTTCACGCAGGAGAGGGAGATTTACGTCATCTAAACTATTTCCCCGCCGAATTACCTCGTTTCGATCAAATTTGTCCAAATGACACTAGTAGTTATGGAATGCCAATGCATCCCCAAACCCAATCCAATCCTTCTCAAAATGGACAGCTGCAAATCCAGTGTACCCGTTGGAACAGTGCACAGCAGTAAAACACGAGGTGGTGAAATCAGCTAGCTGCTGCACCAGAGTGGCTCCACCTCTCACTGTTTGCTGGAACTTTGGCAAGGATGCCCATCCAGGGCCAAACAAAGAGCTCCTGATTTTGCACAGGCTTGGGAGGTTGAATCAGTGCATCGGCTTCTTACACTGATCTTGGGCAGCCTGCTGCATCAGCATGACCAGTCTTGAGAAGATTGCCAGGGCCTTGCCTTCACGTTCGCAGCAAGGTTGGATGCAACCACCCCAATGACGTGCTCAAGTAGCTCAGAAGTACTTCTTCCCAGGACAGAATGGGCATCAAAATCTGTGCCTAGTCTAGCCATACCTCAGGTCTATGTACGCCTACTTAACATAGTCATCAATATCTGTATCACTTAGCTCTGATGACTCGTCGGAACTGCAGTCCATGGAAGACCTGAAAATGAGGGGAAAAATCAGATAGAAACATTACACTGAGCACCGAAGACAGTGGTTTGACATTAGAACTAAAACATCAAGGATGTAATGTTGTAGTGTGCATGTAACAACAGCAAAGCATTATCATATGTCCACTATGCTAGCCATTGCAATTGAATAGGATCAGAAACGACCTTATAATTGTTAACTTGTACAGACTTTTCAAAAGGATTATGTTTGTGCAAATCAACTAACTAGTCAATAAACAAATAAGGCAGCTTCTAAAAACAATAAAACCAAGATCAGCACGCACGCATGTATCTTATACCTTGTTCTTCGAGAAAACGACAACAGCCGGTGCTCTCAGGCAACAGCATGTCCAGGATGTAAGTGGTGCGTGCATAATACAATCACACAGGAAGTCTCTAATGTATGCTCATTTTTGTTATCTAATACATGGTGTTAGGCCGTTAGGATCAGAAATGGCCTCATAACCATCCAATTACAACTACTCTCTTTTTTTGCAGAAAAACTCATAACCTCTTCTAAAGCAGCATGTTTATGCAGACCAACTAACTAACTTGTCAAGAAACACATAAGTCGGCTTCACCAAAATTTATGTACTCCCTAACTCATTCTCAAGCAATGCAGAAACAAGAAACACCTTGTACCCATCCAGAAATGCAGAAGCCGAATCATCTAGGATGGAACAATGTTCGAGATCAGTAATTATGCCATTAGCTGCATATGCATACTTAAATTAGCACAGAGAAAACAACATCGCAAGACCGTATCTACTTACAAAGAAGATTTCGCATACTAAGTCACAAAGGGAGAGCACAACCTAATCATCTAGGATTAGTAAGTAGTGGTAGTATATGATGGCAGTGCTTGCTATACCTCGTCCTCAGCGGCCACACGCCCAATAACACAAACACCTCGCGCTCACGAGCGACGCAACAGCAGCCGGGCCAGCGCGAGAGCGCGCACGAGACCCGGCACCAACTGCCGCCACGACAGAAACATGGTAGCGCGCGGAGCTTCGCGGCTAGCCAAACCAAAGCGCGGCAAGGTGGCCATCGCCTTCGCAGCCGCCGGTCAAAAACACTGAGCTGACGATCTGGCTAGGCGGCAGGTCCATTTGTGAGGGGGGGAGAACGCCGGTAGGGTTGAGTGGGTTTAGACGCGAAAAAGGAGGGAGAGTGAGGCGTGGTGGAGGGAGCGAGGAAGCCATTGGAAGCAGGGGAAGAGAGGAGGGGTCCCGGGTTGGAGAAAACATGGACTGCTTTTCTTCGAGCTTTCGTAGTTAGCTTACCTGACTGTCACTGCTTGGCGCGTATCCATCCATCTAACCCCATTCTAAACTAAAATCCCGCCCAAATTTTCCTGCGCGAATTGGAATTCAGATGTGGCGCCGACACCTACAGGTTGCAGGACCATGGCGCGTAACCCATTCCAAACTGGAATTTTTCGTTGCGCAGATCCGAAAATTGCATATGGCATGCGCTCTTTCTGGGAATGAAGGTAACCCGCGCAATTGACTCGTGTCATCTTTGAGTGAAGCCGAAACAATCGAATTGTGGATCTAAACTGACCGATCTTGCCATGCGCTAGCTATTTTCGGTGCAACCAACAAGCAACAGAAGGACAAACATGGGTACAGATACAACATGTCATCAAGAACAGGAAGCATCTACAGATATTCAGAGATCGACACAACTAGATCGGAACAGATACACCCAGAGAATCATGGGTAAATCGACGATTCAGATACTGCTACCAAAGTGACACACAGAACGAATCGCACAAACAGGCTCATTGCAATGGGAAAAGCAACCTAAACAGCACAAGCATATGTAGAACATTACTGAATTAAGATTGACATCACAGTGCTGTTGCAACGAACAGCACATTTTCTTACAAAGATCACCACACGGTCATGAGACATGACACACTCGGAACAACTAACTACTGAGTACAACTAGAACTTGCAGGTACAAAAGGAAACAGGTGAGACACTAGGCTCTCCGAGGACGCCACAGCAGTCTAGGAGGAGGTGAACTTGGTGACGGCCTTGGTGCCCTCAGACACGGCGTGCTTGGCGAGCTCCCCGGGAAGCACAAGGCGCACCGAGGTCTGGATCTCCCGGGAGGTGATGGTGGGCTTCTTGTTGTACCTGGCGAGCTTGGCGGACTCGCCGGCCAACTTCTCAAAGATGTCGTTGATGAAGGAGTTCATGATGGACATGGCCTTGGAGGAGATGCCGATGTCGGGGTGGACCTGCTTGAGCACCTTGAAGATGTAGATCTTGTAGGTCTCGACGCTCTTCTTGGACTTCTTCTTGCCCTTCTTCTCCCCGCCCTCCTTGGCGGCGGTCTTGCCGGCCGGCAGCCGCTTCTCGGCCTTGGGCTTCTTCCCGGCGGGCGTCTTCTTGGCCTTCTCCGTCGCCGGCTCCTCCTCCACGGGCTTCTTCTCCGCCGGCTTCTTCTCTGCTTTGGGGGCCATGGGTGCTGCGGCGGCGGGGAAGAGATGTGGGGTTTCGCTGGAGGTGGAAGAAGATGTGGGGAATTGGTTGCAGATGAGTTGTGAGGAAATGGGGAGGGGGCGGAATGGTTATATAGAGGGGAGGAGGTGGACGCTGATTGGTGGATGGGCGGGTGCCACGGATCAGTGATGCCAAATGATATCGGCCGTTCGCCGCTGTAAAGATGGACGGGCCGGATGCGTTTTGACGCGGATCGCTGACGTGGCGGAAATATGGGCGGGGAGCAGAAGGCGGGATGGTTTTGTTTGGGCGCGCGCATGTGCCGCAGCTGGAATGGAAGACCTCTCTCTGGCGGGGAGTTGTGATTTTGGGGTACTGCACCCGGGCCCCAGCAGCCAGCGATAGAAGCTCTATGATGCCAAAGCATAGATGATACAGATCTTTTCAGTGAGAAGGTAATTCGAAGTTTAATTAATCAAAATGCGACCATATGCACGATTTAGGTGATAGAACTTTTGGGAGTACCTCTGTATGATTACGTCTATACTATGACTCGATGTGCACATTGAGCAGCATTGGCGGAGCTGCATGTATTTTCAAAATAGGTTGAATTGTAGTGGGGGGTGCCATCGACTGAAAGATATTTGTACAAGCCACTCATACTTGTATGATGGCCTCTCTAAAATTTTGTCTTTTTGATCATGAATTCTTGAAAAATATCATGTTCCCTTTGTATTGACAAAAGTTTTCATTTCATATAGACCATCATGAACAACAATACTGGACATATGTGTGAGTCTATGACACATCGGAAGTGGTGCAATTTTCCTTTCAAAAAACAAGAATTTTGTCTAACAATTTTCATCTTAGTAATTAACTATGACAATATTCACTATTGCATGGTTTAATGTAAAACGAAAGAGTTTTTTATCTCAGTTACATTTTTACTCTATGGGTGGTACATTCTACATATTTAATGCTCTATGAGGTGTCTGTGTAATATGAATTGTATAATCCTTTTGTGGAATTTCTAATTCACCAAAATTAACTAGCATGTACTGCATCATCAGTTTGCCAAGCATCTTCTTGTATCATATAAGGTATTTGGCACACAAAACTCTCGCATGCCCTTAGGGTGACTAAGGCTCCGTTCGGTATGGAGGAATTGCAAGGAAATTTTGGAGGTTTAGTTTCCTATGGAATTTATTCCTTTGGACGTGTTCGGAACAAAGGAAAACCCAAGTGCAATTCCTTTGGAAAGGTTCCCTTTCCTACGGTTCTGACAAGATTCCACAGGAATTCTAACATCCGGTCTGATCTCTTGTTTTCGTGGATGCCCGAGGCAAGCAGTTCTCACAGCAACGTTAGGCAATTAAAATACTCATCTATGTGATGGCCGTGGCTGGAAAAGTAGCAGATATGACTTGTAGACGAATAAAATAGTTCTAATCAACTATGGCTCCACCGGTGTGCCGCCCAGTAATAAAATATGAATGTACTGTTCACATGTACTGTTTCTAGGATTTTTGTTGCTCGCCCGAACGCCGATGTATGGACTTTTCCTATGGTTCTAAACCCCATAGTTTTGCATCAGCAATGCATTCCTATTCCTACACGGTTTTCAGTTCCTATATTTTTCGTACCCGTGTTCCGAACAGGGCCTAAATGAATGAGTGTCACATTTTTTCAATACTTTTTACTTTTTTATAACTCATCTCCACCAAATGTTAAATGGTTTCGTGATTATACCTTTTTAATTTGTGATACAACCTTGAGTCTTTATTTGGTTGCATCTTACATAATTATCTACATAGTTGTACTGATGACATTAACTCTATACAGCTCAAACTCACATCATTGGAATAAACAAAATGCTAATAGTATAACTTTATCTTGAACTAAGTTATCTCTTGGTTGGCATAGTATGGTGAATGGTGTCTAAATCCAAACAACAAGTGACACAGTCACACTCATATATGGATTAATTATGGATTAATTTGTTTCACCTATATATTTTTATATGTTGTATTTATAAATATTTGTCAGTTTTTACTGTATACAAATATCTTGATTATGACTATACAATGCATATTCTTACAAATGTCATAAAAGAAGCCCAATTAATAAGATTAATTGTTTGGCCTAGAAAATTCAGGAGTGTATGAGGTACCCACAATTCATTTATAATTTTTTAATGTTAGCCGAAGAGCTACATCCATTTATTATAAAGGATGCAATCAGGACCCGCATTGCTCCATTTGTTAGAGGGAAATCATGTGAACCCTAAAAAAGCGACTAGTCACACCTAAAGCACCACAAGACATACAAAACGCATAAGCCAAGACACATGATGCACACATTCGGGCTACTCCAACAACATACCCCTCACAAAGTGTTGATCGACAACCGTCACATCAACGTGATTAGCTGCCATGAAGCTTTTTGTCAACCTCGTCAACACTAGAGAGGGATGACATACCTAAAAGAGCAGGACATGTGCCTCCCCGAACCCATGAGCAATACCAAAGTGTCTCATCTGATGATCCGTTCATGTGGAGGGGGCTCTTGCTGCCACCGCCATCGTACAAACTTGTGAGCCGCTTGTCCCTCTACCCTCGAGGGGAAAGGTGGCACCGAGAAACACCACCATTGCCTAATCCGAAAGATCAAACTTAGGGGTTCCCCAGGAGAATGTTGGGAAAGTCAGGTGAGAGGAGCTACATTGACGCCTTCAACAAGGGAATGACACCTATAGGTGCTGCCATCGATGAATCCGGACACAACCAAGAGTATGGTTTTCGATAGCTGATGACAGTAAGCAAAGGTGCCAACTCATTGGGACTCTAAGTGCAGAGTGTTGTAGCAAGAGTAAATTTTCTCCACGAGGAAACTTAGGGTTTAATATCGAACCATCGGGGAATAGTCAAAAAAGCTCTTATCGTTCTTCTTCAAGCAACCTGCAAAATAATTTCCTCGTCTTGTGTCCCCAAACTCCACCGAGTGGTTGTCGAGCACAAGGTGTGAATGTAAGTAAAATAAAATATGATAACAAATGCAATAAAGTAAATAACAATGCAACAAAGTAAATATGATGCGGTAATGGTATTTTCAGGTTTTGGTTGTGTGTGCAAGAAAGTAAATATTTTTTTGTATTTTCGGGATAATTTAGTGTTGAAAATAAAAGTTAATGTAAATGTGTCGGAAAGGTGTTTCTTATGGTTAAAATTGGACCGGGGTTCATGGGTTCACTTGCCTACTCTCTCGTGAAGTTGTGGTGGCATTAAGCGCAAGGTGGATGACCGAAACGTTGACATGATTTTTATTATGTTAACTTGATAATATTCATATGGGCATCACATCCTAATTTAAAGATGATGCAACACATCTTACTTATACTCCACTATAAAGGAATAAACTCCAAGCAATCTAGTATTAAGAATTAACAGAGTATAGCCTTAGGTACTTTGACATGATGTTGAACAACAGATATGCTACCGCTTGGACATATTACGATAGAAACTTTGTCTATGAATGTCGCTCGAGATTCTCAGTTGTCACTAAGAAATTATAACATATGCATTCTATTTATCCCTAGTGAGGTAACCATGGAACAAGGTAAAATACCCTAGCAGATCATGAGCAATATCTCTAATTAATCACTACTACCTAGTTACTCCATCTAATACACACCATCCCCCTCTCGCGCTCTCGCATACATGTTAGATCAGAACAAGTAATAAAGAACAGGGTAATAATATGCATCTACTCATACATCAAGAACATAATAATATATCACATTCTCATCAATCATCCGATAAAATAAAGATACACATAGGAATTACATAATATGCATCATAATCATGTTGGGCAGCTCATATGATGTCTAAACATTGAAGCATAAGAGAGAAATAGGACAAACTATTGCCACAAACCCATAGTACATAGGTGAAATACTCCCTCTTCATGGCGGTGATGATGGTGTTGACATCGGAGAGGGTGGAGAAGCGTCCGGGGATGACTCCGACAGCGTTTCCCCTCCAATGTTCGCTGGAACAACCTATGTTTCTATGTTTCGTGTTTCTCCGCTGCCTCGTCTTGGGATCGTCGAGGGGGGGTCTATATATAGGCGTTTTTAGGTCAAGCTTAGCATCCATGGATGAAAATTGACGACGTTAGAGACTCGAGGCCCGAACGACATTGGGTGGTGCATCCTGGCAAGGGGCTTATGCCACATGTGCTTGTTCAGCCTTTGGGCCTCGTCTCGTTGACTTCTTCTCCTCCAGGTGCTTCTCGTGATAAAATATTAACACTAAAAAGTCCCAGGTCAATTTGAGTTCAGGAAGGTTCCTGAAACTTAAAAATACTCAAAACATGGTTTTCCTGTTCTGCAGAGTTATAACCAAAATATGGGGGATCGATGGAAAATCCCCATAAAACATTATAAAACATGATTATAACAACTAATAACATTATAATATGTAGGAATATGCATCAATGGACCACAAAGTTCATGCATGTATTTTGCATGCACCAATAGCCTCACCCGCACAAACCAACCTAGGAGCGGTAGGCCACCATGCGTGGAACCGCCACACTCAGTTGCCCAACACACCACCCCGCTAAGTATGGTGTTTTACCCACAGGTACGGGTTTGTTTCTGCCACCCCCACATGGCTAGACAAAAGCCCCTTCATTTCCTCCTCATATACCCCCTCATAGTAGCGTTATGAATTATGGTTTAGCAACAAACCTAAGCTATCGTTTCTAAAAGTTTGGGGATGTGCTACGTTTGATGGACGTGGGAGCAGACTGTCCTTGTGCGTGGTGAATAACCAGCCCGTTGGGAACCCCAAGAGGAAGGTATGATGAGTATAGCAGCTAGTTTTCCCTCAGTTAAGAAACCAAGGTTTAATCGTTCTTGGAGAGGAGAGACAAACGACTGAAGGTGATGCGGACTGGCTTAGTAACACTCCAACAAGGGCGCCGTTTAACGATTCTTGTAGACTCGTCTTCGGCCAGAAGCAACATGGAACCTGCACACAACACAACCAAGTACTTCGTTCCCAACTTGCGATGAGGTTGTCAATCTCACCGGTTTGCTTGAAACAAAGATTATGAGCGTATCGAGTAGAAAACAATATAGTATGCGAGTAAAGTAAACAATGCGAGTAAAGTAAACAGGTGATAGCAATATGATGGAAATAGGACCGTGGTCCACAGTTCACTAGTGGTGTCTCTCCATAAGATAAATAACACATGCTGGGTAAACAAATTACAGTTGGGCAATTGATAGAATAAAGATAAACGTGATATGTCAAGAAAATCACTATGAGATTTACTCTGGGCATTACAACAAAATACATAGACCGCCATCCAACTGCATCTATGACTAATAATCCACTTGTGGCGAATCAATCCGAGAACTCCACAAGTATTAAGTTGCGAACAACAGATAATTGCATTAAGCAAAGTGTGTAATGTAAACAAAGCATATGCCCTTGAGCATATGAATGTTGTTTTCTCCCTAGTAGCAACAGCACATCTACAACCTTAGAGGCTTCTGTCACTCCCCCAGATTAAATAGAGGCATGAACCCACTATCGAGCATAAATACCCCCTCTTGGAGTCACTAGCAACTACTTGGCCAAGATAGCTACTAACAATGGAGAGCATGCAAGATCATAAACAACATAGAGATAACAAAAGATATAATTCAGTACAGCAACTTAATCATAAACACCAATATTCATCGGATCCCAACAAACCAAACATGTAGAATTACATAACGGTGATCTCAATCATGTAGGGCAGCTCATGAGATCTAAACATGAAGCACATGGTGGAGGAGACAACCATCTAGCTACTGCTATGGACCCATAGTCCAAGGTAGACTACTCACTCATCGCTCCGGAGGCAAGCATGGCGATGAAGAAGACCTCCGGTGGCGATTCCCCTCTCCGGCAGGGTGCCGGGAAGAGCTTCTGGACCCTCCCGATCTTTGGGTCGACGGCGGCGGCGGATCGCAATGTGTTCTGGAAAATTGATCGGGTACTTAGGTTTTACGCGTCGGGGGGTCTTTATAGGCGAAGGGGCGTCGTCAGAGGGGGAGCCAGGCGCCCTCACGCGGGGCCCGCGCGGCCAGGGGCTTGGCCGCGCCACCCCTGTGTGTGGAGCCCTGGTGGCCCCCCTCCGACTCTTCTTCGGATCTCTGGAAGCTTCCGGGTAAAATAAGACTTCGGGAACTTGTTTCGTCCAATTCCGAGAATATTTCCTGTGTATCACTTCTGAAACACAAAAACAGCAGAAAACAGGGAACTGGCACTGTGGCAACTCGTTAATAGGTTAGTTCCGGAAAATGCATAAAAGTGCCACGAAGTGTAACGAAACAATAGACAAATGGTGTAAAAACAAGCATGGAGCAACAAAAATTATAGATACGTTGGAGACGTATCAGGATGCGATGTTTATATGAAGAAGCTTCAACCTGATAAACTCAAACCCAAAGCAGAAAAATATGTCTTCATAGGATACCCTAAAGAAACAATTGGATACCTTCTATCACAGATCCAAAGGCAAGATTTTCGTTGCCAATAATGGATCATCTCCAGAGAAGGAGTTTCTCTCGAAAGATGTGAGTAGTAGGAAGGTAGAACTCAATGAGGTTATTGAACCTCCTCTTCATGAAATAGCAAGTAGCACAATGCCAGAAATCGTTCCGAAGTTGACTTCACCAAATGAAGAGGGGACTAATGATGAAAATCATGAAGTTCCAAATGAGGATACTACCGCACCTCGTAGGTCATCAAGGACACGTACTGCTCCTAAATGGTATGGTGATCCTGTTGTGAATGTCATGTTGGTTGAGAACAATGACCCTGTGACTTATGAAGAAGCGATGATGAGCCCAGATTCCAACAAATGGCTAAAAACCAAGCAATTCGAAAATGGATCCATGTAGGAAAACCAAGTATGGACTTTGGTAGACTTACCCAATGACCACAAGGCCGTTGAGAACAAATGGATCTTTAAAAGAAAAACAGATACTGATGGTAATGTTACCGTCTATAAGGCTTGACTTGTCACGAAAGGTTTTCAACAAATTCAATGAGTTTACTACGATGAGACTATCTCACCCGTAGCGATGCTGAAATCTGTTAGGATTATGTTAGCAATTGCTGCATTTTGAAATTATGAAATATGGAAGATGGATGTAAAAACCACGTTCCTTAATGGAAACATTGAGGAAGAGTTGTACATGGTACAACCCAAGGGTTTTATTGATCCTAAGGATGCTAACAAGGTATGCAAACTTCAGCGATCCATTTATGGACTAAAGCAAGCATCCCACAGTTGGAATCTCCGCTTTGATGAGGTGATCAAAGGGTTTGGATTTTTCCAAACTTTTGGAGGGGATTGTATTTACAAGAAAGTGAGTGGAGCTCTATAGCATTTCTAATATTATATGTGGATGATATATTGTTGATTGGAAATGATATAGAACTTTTGAAAAGTGTTTAAGGATTATTTGAATAGTAAATTCTCAATGAAGGACCTAGGAGAAGCGGCTTATATTTTAGGCATCAAGATCTATAGAGATAGATCAAAACACTTGATTGGGCTATTGATACGTCTCAAACGTATCTATAATTTTTGATGCTCCATGCTTGTTTTTACACCATTTCTCTTGTGTTTCGTTACACTTCGTGGTGTTTTTATGCGATTTCTGGAACTAACCTATTGACAAGATGCCACAGTGTCAGTTCCCTGTTTTCTGCTATTTTTGTGTTTCAGAAGTGATACACAGGAAATATTCTCAGAATTAGACGAAACAAGTTCCTGGAGTCTTATTTTGCCCGGAAGCTTCCAGAGATCCGAAGAGGCGAAGGAGAGGGGCCACAGGCCAGCCTCACACTAGGCCAGTGCGGCCCAGGCCCTGGCCGCGCCGCCTAGGTGTGAGGAGGCCTGGGGCCACTCCTGACGACGCCCCTTCGCCTATATAAAGCCTCAGGATGAAAAACCCTAGGGGAGTCGGCGAAATTTCCAGAACAGTTCCGCAGCACCGCCGCCATCGAAGCCAAATTTCGGGGGACAAAAGTCTCTATTTCGGCACCCTGCCGAGACGGGGAAGTGCCCCGGAGCCATCTCCATCGGTCTCCATCGCCGTCTCCGCCGTCTCCATCGACCTTACTGCCATCTCCATCAACCTTGCTGTCTCCTATGATGAGGAGGGAGTAGTTTACCCCCGGGGCTGAGGGCTCTACCGGTAGCTATGTGGTTCACCTCTCTCTCCCATGATGTGATCTTTATGTGATCATGAGCTTTGTATCATGTTGAATAAGTAGATGTTACTCTTCTTCATTATGTGTACTCTAGTGTGTTATTAAAGTAATCTATTCCTCCTGCCATGGTGTAACGGTGACAGTGCGTGCATCATGGTGGTACTTGGTCTAGGCTACGATTGTGATCTCTTATGGATTATGAGAATAATTATCACTATGATAGTATTGAAGTGATCTATTCCTCCTTTCATGGTGTAATGTTGACAGTGTGTGCACCGTGTTAGTACTTGGTCTAAGTTGCAATAATATCTATCTTGAGTTGTGATTTGATTTGGATATCTCTATGAGTGGTGTTTGTCAAGTACTTGATGAACTTTGAGGAGTGCTTCGTAGCCCTACGCAATGATTAGTGTTATTCAATAAGAGAGTAATTCAGAGTAGCATGGTGAAGAGAAGTTATTTATTTGTTGAGAGTGTGTCCACTAGTGAAAGTATGATCCCTAGGCCTTGTTTCCAAGCTTTGCACACCGTTTACTTGCTGTTTTGTTACTTGTTTGCTTGCTGCCATTTTTATTCCAGATTGTATTTACTACTTGTAATCATCCATACCACTTGTATTTCACTATCTCTTCGCCGGACTAGTGCACCTATACATCTGACAAGTGTATTGGGTGTGTTGGGGACACAAGAGACTTTCTGTATCGTAATTGCAGGGTTGTTTGAGAGGGATAGCTTTGACCTCTTCCTCCCTGAGTTCGATAAACCTTGGGTGATCCACTTAAGGGAAACTTGCTGTTGCTCTACAAACCTCTGCACTTGGAGGCCCAACACTGTCTACAAGAACAGAAGCGTGTGTAGACATCAAGCTCTTTTCTGGCGCCGTTGCCGGGGAGGTAAGGTAAAAGGTACTTGCATCCTCCTGTGTGAGTGCTCGGAGCCATTTCCTTTAGATTCTGCAATTACATCTTTTTGTTTCTTGTTTTTATTTTCACTAGTTAGGCTTAATGGAAAACAAAGAGTTCTTTAGTCTTTTTCCTGAGTTTAGATTTGATGAGAAAATTGAAAATCCTTTGGAGCTTATTTCGCATAGCAATGTTATTAGTACGAATGCTTTGAATACTGTTAATGCTAATGCTATATAAAAGTCTAAGCTTGGGGAAGCTGGTTTTGTTAAGTATGATATTTTTAGTTCCCCAGCTTTAGTGGAGAAAGTTTGCCCTGATAATATTTTATCTCCCATATGTGATGTTTCTAATGATGCTTGTGCTCCTCATCCTTTTAAAATACCTACGAAGATTGTTGAACATGTCAGGGATAACTGCTATTTAGGAGATGGAACTATCCATCCTGGTGATCATTTGCTTTTTATACATGAATTATGCGAGTTGTTCCAGTGTGCAGGTATTTCAATGAACCAAGTTAAGAAGAAGTTGTTCTCTTTTTCACTGAAAGGCAGAGCTGAGGAATGGTATAGAACACTAAAGGATGGTCCATCTATTGACTGGGAGGAAATTGTACATCTCTTTTATTATAAATTTTATCCTTCTAGTCAGGTTTATAAAGATAGAAACTACATTTATAATTTTCATCCGCATGAGGGAGAAAGCATTGCCCAAGTGTGGGGAAGATTGAAGTTACTAATGCACAAATGTCCCATTCATGAGCTCCCCAGTAATATTGTTATTAATAATTTTTATGCAAGGCTTTTAGGATATTACAAGGACTATCTAGATGCATGCTTTGACGGGTCTTTCACAAGCAAGGATGTCGACACCAAGTGGGGTCTGCTTGATACAATTCAAAACAATATTGAAGGTTGGGATAGCGACAAAGGTAAAGGATCAGGTATGAATTACGAGTTTGATTGCATTAAGTCTTTCGCTGAAACTGCTGATCTTCAAGAGCTTAGTGCTAAATATGGTCTTGATCCTCAAATTATGGTTAATTGCTTTAAAGCCTTTGCTTCCCATATGAATGTTCCTAAAGGAAATGGGGACGTGTATCATGAACCTTTTAAGGACACTTGCATAGAAAGTGATATTGTTGTTGATGATTGCAATAAACATGCTCAAACTTCTAAAAGTACTATTTCTTATAAGCATGTTAATTTTTGTGGAATACATAGACCTTGTGAACAGAGTTACAACAAGGAAGATTATTGCATCACCCACGCAAATGAAGAAACCAGTATGTGGTTCAAGGATCTAGATGTGCTTGGTGAAAGGGTTTGTGAGCTTTATCCTTTTCTTTGTGAATTTTGCGGTGAAAAGGGGCACTTTAATTTTCAATGCCCAATTAATCGAATGAGTACCGCAGATTTGTATTGTGATGATAAGATTACTTTCAATCAGTATGATGGGCTTACTTTGTTTTTGAATTGTGAAGAGATATCTAGAAAGATTGCTTTGGCAGACATGAATGATGTTGATATTAATAGCACCCTTCGTGGTTGCCGTCTCTATTATGCTAAAGATTGCCTCGCAAATACTTACTTACAAGATCTTATAAAACATGATGTTTTGTCAAGCTATGACAGGACTAACAGATGTTTTGATATTATTAATAGAGAGGAGGAATCCTCCAAAGTTTCTTCTGTTGTTTCTGTCAGCAAACCAGATTATGTGGAGAAGATGCCTTTCCCTCCTAAAGAATATGTGGAGAAGATGCCCTTCAAGTCTCTCCCTCCTAAAGGAGAGAGTAAGAAGAGTATGAAGAAGAAGAAGAGGAGTAAAAGGCGAGAGGACACGGTATCTTTCCCTAAGCTTTATGATCCTGCTATTGATTATGATAATTCTGATTGGGATGATGTTCCTATGCCTATTACCTATGTTAGTGATCATGATTGGGAAAAGCACTCTATTTTTGATATTGAAAATCTTTTTGGTACCAATTCTAAGGTTAATAATTGTTGTACCATTAGTGCTATCCATGCTCCTTCTTATGATGATATGTTCGAAGAATATGCTTTGTGAAATAGCTGTTCTTTAGCTTGTGATGATACTAAACCTCTAGTTTATGATGGTTATGACGATGGGTATAATATTTTCAGTTCACCTACTATTGAGGATAAAATTAGTTATGATTACAATATGCCTCCTATTTTTGATGATTATGGTGATGAGAATAATTATTCTGTTGAATCTGCTCCTACTACGATTGTTCATGTGGGGAGTATTAATCCTTTTATGCATGTGGCTCATGATAGGGATGCTTTATATGATAGTTATATTGTTAGTTCTATTCATGATGCTACTGAAAGTTACTATGAGAGAGGGAAACATGGTTTGATGGATCTCAACAATATTGAGTTTCCCCTCTTTATGTTGCAATTCTTGAAGTTGTACTTGTTTTGCCTTCCTATGCTTTTTGCTTTGCGCTTTCATGACTTGTCTCTTTACAAGACTATTTTTCATAGGAAGTGGTTTAGATTTAAATGTGTTCCATACTTGCTTTTTGATGCTCTCTTTTGCTTTAAGTTCCTATATGGCGCCTTTGCCTCAAGCTCTTATATGGCGCCCACATGAGCATCTTTGCAAATTACTGCGCCTAGCTCAAAGGCGTTAAAGAAAAGCACTCTTGGGAGATAACCCAATGTTTATTTTCAGTACTTTTTCTTTTATTTGAGTCTTGAAAGTTATTAATACTGTAATGACCTCTCCTTATCCTTTTTATTTCGTTTTTGTGCCATGAGAAGCCTCTAATTTGAGTGAGGTAAGATTTCGGGATGTTGCTGTCATGAAACAGTTTTCGATGCTGTACCATAAAAATTGGTGAAAATTCTCTGTATATCTTTTGGACCTGCGATTTCTTGTGCATATGCCCCAGGTTATATCCAAACTTTCATTAGTTGAACACTTTTTGATTTGAGCAACAGAAAACCCCTCAAAAGTTCGACCTTTGTCAGCTGTTCTGTTTTGACAGATTTCTGCCAATATTTGTGTTTGCCGCTTTATCGCTTTCTTTTTGAGTTCTTTTGATCACGGAACTTTTGGGGAAGTTGCTACAGTAGTATATACTTTATATGTGGTGGTTTTAGGTTGAAACCTGAAGCAAAAAGGGTTTATTCTATGTGATGCTTACACTAATGTTGCTAATAGATTTGTGTTTAGTTTTGTATGAAGGAAGTTTTCAAGTGTAGGGATCGGAGAGTGATGAGATGAGTTGAAGAATGGACAAAAGCTCAAGATTGGGGATGCCCATGCGTCACCCCAAGAAATATTCAAGAAGTACAAGCGTCAAAGCTTGGGGATGCCCCCGAGGCACCCCTTCTTCATCGGCAAAAATCAGGTCACCTTTCAAGACACTATATTTTTATTGCTTCATGCACTATGTGTTTTTCTTGGAGCGTCAGTTATTTTTGTTTTCAGTATTAGTTTAGTTTAGTTTGCTGCAATAAATGGTTAGATCACATCATGTTTCTTTTGGAGGAGATGAACTCGTTTTTCATTGCCAAGAACACTCTAGTTTTCACTCTTATCGTTCAACGAGTGTTCTCTTTTTCTGCTACTGCGTTTAGCTTGCATTTTTCGCCTTGATTTGCATTCAGATCTTGTTATATATTTTCATCAAGGTGTATTTTTGCCTCTGATATTTATTGGTTTTCATCAAAAGAGGTGTTTATAAAAAGTTTGAATGGTATTGGAAAAGAGAAAAAGCTTTATGCAAAAAAGTGGTACAAGAAGGAGCTTGTGTAGACTGCGGCTTAGGCTTTTTCATGTCATGCTTGATGTCTTTTTGATAGTATGCTTAGTGGTTTTGCTGTAGCATGACTTGTCTTAAATAACCGAGATTGCTTAATGAGCCTTTGAAAAAATCATGCGTTGTTTTTATCGTTTGGAAGCATTATTTTGGTTTTCTCCTTGATGCTTTATTTGGGTTGACTTGGCGCATGCTCACACATGTTAGACTCATACAAAGTCGCCATAAGCCTCTATGATCATTTAGTTTTTGACTTTTGATGCCATCTTATGCTTCTTTTAATATTGCTTTGTCTCTTTGCATGATTATGGTCATTATTGCTCTCTTAGTTGGTCGCTCCCAGTCTTTTGCTAGCCCTCGCCTTGTACTGAATATGAGCTCTACTCGTGCATCCAACTCCTAAAAACCAAGTTTGCCATTGTGTCCACTATAAATTCCTATGCATGGTATTTGTAAGCCATTCCAAGTAAATTTTCATGTGCTACCTTTCAAAAACCTTCAAAATACTTCTTGTTTTGTGACACTATTTTCAGCTCATGGGGACGTAGTGGTCGGATTTGCTATCTTCCATATTTCTTATTCCAAAAAGAAAAAAAGGGAAAAAAGAAAAGAAAAAAAGGCACTCCTCCATGGAATGTGAATGTTGGTGGGCACCCGATGGAATCGGTTAGCCATGGTTTGTGAAAGGAAAAAAGGTGGGGAGGAGTGCCAAGTTTATAAAAAGAGCACAAAAGTGCCAATCTCTCTCTCAAAAACTTGCTTCATTTTTGTATGGAAGATAGTAAGAACCCCATTGTCAGTCGTTGACAAAAGCAACCACCTCTCAAAACCAATTTTTATCTCTCTGTTTTACAAAAGCAACCACCTCTCAATGAAAAGCTCTAGCACATGTTTAATCACTACTTCCCTCCGCGAAGGGCCCTTCTTTTACTTTTATGTTGAGTCACCACCTTCTACCTTTATGCACCATTAAGAGAGCATAGTTGTCATTCTGAGTATAATGTGCATTGTCCCAAAGTTTTCATTGATTGATTCATATTGTTGGTTTCACTTGTTCTCAAATTATTTGTATCTAGTCGCTCTCTTAAACTTGAAGGTGTCCTATGCATTTATGTTTTGCTATTCCATGAAGGACAAGCTGAAAACTATTTGTATGTTTTTCCTTATGATTTGAACACACGTTTGACTTTCATTGTTTCATTTTCATGATCTTTTGTTTGTGTTCATTTGCATGTTTATAACATGGTTGCTAAGTTTCTATTGTCAAGATTATATCTTTCATGTCCATGTTTTAAGTTCTTTGATCTCAGCACTCAATGCTTTACCTATATGATCAAGATTGTGATGGTGCATGTCACCTCAAAAATTATTTCTTTTGTTATCACTTACCTACTCGAGGACGAGCAGGAGTTAAGCTTGGGGATGCTGATACATCTCAAACGTATCTATAATTTTTGATGCTCCATGCTTGTTTTTACACCATTTGTCTTGTGTTTCGTTACACTTCGTGGCGTTTTTATGCGATTTCCGGAACTAACCTATTGACAAGATGCCACAGTGCCAGTTCCCTGTTTTCTGCTATTTTTGTGTTTCAGAAGTGATACACAGGAAATATTCTTGGAATTGGACGAAACAAGTTCCTGAAGTCTTATTTTGCCCGGAAGCTTCCAGAGATCCGAAGAGGCGAAGGAGAGGGGCCACAGGCCAGCCTCACACTAGGCCGGCGTGGCCCAGGTCCTGGCCGCGCCGCCTAGGTGTGAGGAGGCCTGGGGCCACTCCTGACGACGCCCCTTCGCCTATATAAAGCCTCGGGATGAAAAATCCTAGGGGAGTCGGCGAAATTTCCAGAACAGTTCCGCAGCGCCGCCGCCGTCGAAGCCAAATTTCGGGGGACAGAAGTCTCTGTTCCGGCACCCTGCCGGGACGGGGAACTGCCCCCGGAGCCATCTCCATCGGTCTCCATCTCCGTCTCCGCCGTCTCCATCGACCTCACCGCCATCTCCATCAACCTTGCTGTCTCCTATGATGAGGAGGGAGTAGTTCACCCCCGGGGCTGAGGGCTCTACCGGTAGCTATGTGGTTTACCTCTCTCTCTCCCATGATGTGATCATGAGCTTTGTATCATGTTGAATAAGTAGATGTTACTCTTCTTCATTATGTGTACTCTAGTGTGTTATTAAAGTAATCTATTCCTCCTGCCATGGTGTAACGGTGACAGTGCGTGCATCGTGGTGGTACTTGGTCTAGGCTACGATTGTGATCTCTTATGGATTATGAGAATAATTATCACTATGATAGTATTGAAGTGATCTATTCCTCCTTTCATGGTGTAATGTTGACAGTATGTGCACCGTGTTAGTACTTGGTCTAAGTTGCAATAATATCTATCTTGAGTTGTGATTTGATTTGGATATCTCTATGAGTGGTGTTTGTCAAGTACTTGATGAACTTTGAGGAGTGCTTCGTAGCCCTACGCAATGATTAGTGTTATTCAATAGGAGAGTAATTCAGAGTAGCATGGTGAAGAGAAGTTATTTATTTGTTCAATTATGTTATATTTGTTGAGAGTGTATCCACTAGTAAAAGTATGATCCCTAGGCCTTGTTTCCAAGCTTTGCACACCGTTTACTTGCTGTTTTGTTACTTGTTTGCTTGCTGCCATTTTTATTCCAGATTGTATTTACTACTTGTAATCATCCATACCACTTGTATTTCACTATCTCTTCGCCGAACTAGTGCACCTATACATCTGACAAGTGTATTGGGTGTGTTGGGGACACAAGAGATTTTCTGTATCGTAATTGCAGGGTTGTTTGAGAGGGATAGCTTTGACCTCTTCCTCCCTGAGTTCGATAAACCTTGGGTGATCCACTTAAGGGAAACTTGATGCTGCTCTACAAACCTCTGCACTTGGAGGCCCAACACTGTCTACAAGAACAGAAGCGTGTGTAGACATCAGCTATCACAAAGTACATTCCTTGACAAGATTTTGAAGACGTTCAAAATGGACAAAAGTAAGAAAGAGTTCTTACCTATGTTGCAAGGGGGAGAAATTGAGTAAGACTCAAAGTCCAGCTACAACAAAAGATAGAGAGATAATGAACAAAGTTCCATTGCCTCAGCCATAGGTTCTATCATGTATGGTATGTTGTGTACAATACTAGATGTGGCACATGCTATTAGTTTGACTAGTAGGTACCAATCCGATCCAGGTTTGGAGCATTGGACAACGGTCAAGAATGTCATTAAGTACTTGAGAAGGACTAAGGATATGTTTCTCATGTATGGCAGTGAAGAAGATCTCGTTGCAAAGTGTTACGTTGATGCTAGCTTTGACACTTATCTGGATGACTCTAAGTCATAATCCAGGTATGTTTTTATAATGAATGGAGGAGCAGTGAGCTGGAGGAGTTCCAAGCAACCAGTGGTTGCGGGATCATCGACAGAAGCAGAATACGTTGCTACTTCAGAAGCGGCGCAGGAAGCGGTTTGGATGAAGTAGTTCATATCTGAACTAGGTGGGGTTCCATGTGCATTGGACCCAATGGTTATCTATTGTGAAAACAATGGTGCCATAGCCAATGCTAAGGAGCCAAGGTCTCAAAAGCATTCCAAGCATATCAAGCGAAGGTTTCACTCCATCCACGAGCATGTCAAGGATGGTGACATAAAGATTTGCAAAGTACACACAAATCTGAATGTAGCAGACCCACTGACTAAAGCTCTCCTAAGAGTAAAACATGATTAGCATCAGAACTCAATGGGTGTTAGATTCATCACAATGTAATCTAGATGATTGACTCTAGTGCAAGTGGGAGACTGAAGGGAATATGCCATGAGAGGCAATAATAAAGTGTTTATTATGCTATTCCAAGTTTATAAATAGATGTTTTATTCTTCATGCTATAATTGTATTGTTTGGAAATACTAATACATGTGTGAATAATAAACAAATAAGAAGTTCCTAGTAGAGCCTCTCTTTTAACTAGCTTGTTGATTATCAGATGATCAAGTCTTCCTGATCATGAACATCGGATGTTGTTAATAACAAGGTCACTTCATTAGAAGAATGGTGTGATGAACACACACCCAAAGTAGATATAACGGTTCGATCAAATTCATTAAGTTTAAATTGTTATATCCAACACATGCAAAGTATTCCAAAATCCTTAGACCATGAGATCGTGCTAATCACTTACATCGGAAGGGTACTTTGATGATATCAAACATCAAATCGTAAAAGGGTGATTATAAAGATTGAATTGGGTACACCAAAAGTGTTAGTTGAGGATCACGGATCAAGAGTGGAATTTGTCCATCCCAATGACGGAGAAATATACTCTGGGCCCTCTCGGTGATATTGCATCGGCACCGCTTGCAAGCTTGTGACTAGGTCACAAGAATGCCATATCACATAACGAGTAAAGAGTACTTGATAGGTAACGATATCAAACAAGGTATAGTTGCTACCAATGATTGAATCTTGGACAATTAAAATATCGCGAGACAAAGGGATTAGAATACGACGTTTATGGTTCAATTGATCACAAGATTCATCGCTGAATATGTAGGAGTCATTGCGGATCTCCAGATCCCGCTGTTGATTATTGATTTGAGAAATGTTTCTCGGTTATGTCCATATTATTCGCGAACCGTAGGGTGACACACTTAAGGATAGTTGACGTGTTCGACTGGATACAGAGCTCTGTGGAAAATCAGGACATCACAAGGGAATTTTGATATATGCCAGAATGGTTTAAGAATATCATACTGTTTCAAGGGGTTATGTGCTAATGTTTGTTAATTGATGAACTAACAAATGTTAAAGTAAATAAAAATTGTTTTATTGAATTAACTCTTGGAATTTTGAGTGGAAATTAAAATGCATGAGTGGGTTTTAAGAAATGTGAGTGGAGTGTCCACCCACATGAAGGAGGGAGAGGTGGGGGCACCCCTCTAGGGGCCGGCGCACCCCTTGGGGTGGCTGTTCGTCCCCTTTAAAAGGAGGCCATCCTCCTCTCCTCCTTCATCCCTTGCTCCACTTCCATTCCCTCATCCCGTTGCTCCAAAGTTCGGCATGGTCTAGGCGAAGCCCTACCGAAATACTTTCCGCACCACCATACTTAGTAGAAGGAGAAGGTGGTGGAGTTCCGGAGGATCCTCTACTTGCGCACCCCGTTGGAACGAGGGCACGGAGGTCATCATCATCCGTACGTGTGACCGAGGACGGTTGTGCCGCATGTTGTGGTTCTCTTCTTCACGATCTTGAGATTGGCAAGCGTACCACTACATCATCCACGTTCTAGTGGAACGATAACCGCTTTCGGTCTTTGAGGGTGAGTTCTTCTAAGATGATGGCATGTCCGTTGCAAACCTTCTCATAGACTTGATTTTGGCTAGTTAGTGGTTCTCTTTGTAGGATTTTTTTTTGTTTTCTATGCCGAGAACCCTTCAGAACTACACGCGTACATTTTACTATTGGTACCCCATTATGATTCTGTTGATTGTGGGATGTTGTACCAATGCAGGCTTGTTCATTATTACTTTGTAGACCTTGGCAATATGATAGACAATCTGTTCATAATGGTGGAGCTAATCACTATTCTCTTATGCATGATGGAAAGAAAATTGGCCTCAACCCCATGACACCAGAACAAATCCTTAAAGATGATCTTGCTAGACCTAGTCGAGCACAAAATGAGAACAAACATAAAAGTGAAAATCAGATTGCTGCTCCAGATTCTATGTCACCTAAACATACTAGTAAATCTGATTCTAGTCACCCTACTGATATTCGTTTTAAAAATCCTAGTTTACTTGCTAGCAAAACTGATATGTCTGAACTTGTTGTGAGCAATACTCAAATGTTATGCCATTATTTGCAAACAGATTTTGTTTTCATTTGAGAATATGCCTCCCTCTCTGCCATCTGTTGTTGCTAACATTATGCAGGAATACATGGATGTTTTTGTACAAGAAGTACCACCGAAACTACCACCTATTCGAGGAATCGAGCATCAAATTGATCTAATTTCTAGTGCATCACTACCCTACCGCGTGTCGTACCATACTAATCCTTTGGATACCAAAGAGATTCAGCGATAAATTCAGGACCTCCTAGACAAAGGTCATATTTCTAGTTTCTTAGTCATTGCGTTGTTTCTATTATTTTGATCCCAAACAAAGATGATTCTTCGAGCATATGTACTAACTATAGAGCTATCAACAATATCACCATTCATTATTGTCATCCTACACTATGTTTAGATGATATGCTTGATGAGTTGAGTTGTTTTACTATGTTCTCTAAAGTTGATTTATGTAATGGATACCACAAGATTCGTATGAAATTAGGAGATGCCTATAAAACAATATTTAAAACTAAGTTAAGTTTATATAAGTGGTTATTGATGTCTTTTGATTTAACTAATGCTTCTCTCTAAAAAAAACTAACTCTTCTAGTACTTTCATAAGACCGATCAATGAAGTTTTACGTGTTTTTTATCGGACGTTTTGTGGTGGTCTACTTTGATGATATTCTCATATATATAAAAAATTTAGAGGGCCATTTAAATCATTTATGATATTTTTAGTGCGTTCCGCGATACGTGTTTGTTTGGTAATCTTGACAAGTATGCGCCGATCAAGTTGCTTTTATTGGCTTGTTGTTACGATTGCACAGGCTCTAACAAAAAACCTGTCGGATACAAGATTTTATGTCAGTGCAAACAATATCTGACCATTCAATTGTCACGCTGTATGGTGATTCGTGATCTATCGGCCACTCCGGAGTCAGCTGTCAGCTAGTCATACCTGCTCGTCAACACTCTACAGCCCCGTCTCGTCGTCATTCGTCCAGCTGATAGGTCGCCACCGGACCCCGGCGACCCTCCCCGCCGGCTCGCCCGATGCCTCCTCCACCACGCCGCCACACCGCGGGCCATCCCAGCCCCGCGCCGACCACCTCCCATTCCGGCATGGTCAACCTCCTCGCCGACCTCCTCCACCACACCCCGCCCTCCACCTGGCCGCCCGCGCTCGCGGCGCCGGCGCTCCGCGGCCGCCTCGTCCCCGCCCACGTCTCCTCGCTCCTCCTCCTTCCAGCCTCGCTCTCCCGCCCGGACCTCTCCCGCCGCTTCCTCCTGCTCCTCCCTCCCCACCTCGTCTCCCCGCTCTGCCTCTCCCTCCTCGCGCTCACGTTCGTCTCCGCCTCGCCGCCCTCCCCGTCACCGTCCCCGCACGCCGCCTCGCTCTTCCTCTCCCTCGCGTCCTCCTCCCCGTCTGCGTCCTCCTCCTTCTCCTCCCTCTCCCACGCCTCCTCCCTCTCCCCCTTCCCGCCCGCCGCCACCGCCGCCGCCGCCTCGCTTCTCGCCTCCTCCTACCTCCGCCTCCGCCGCGCCCGCGACGCGGCCGCCGTCCTTCACCTCTCCCTGTCTGCCGGAATCCCCCCGAACCAATACACGGTCTCCCAGATACTCTTCTCCCTCGTCAAGATCCGTCAGTTCACCCTTGCCCGTGCCGTGTTCGACGAAATGCTTCGCTCTGGCGCTCGCCTGGATGAGTACGTTTACACGGCCGGAATCCGGGCTTACTGCGAGGCCCGGAACATCGACGGCGCGAAGGGGCTTCTGGCTAGGTTGCAGGATGAGGGGGTCAAGGCCAGCGTGGTGCCGTATAATGTGCTGATGTATGGTTTGTGCAAGAACCAGCGTGTTCAGGAGGCAGTGGAGGTAAAGATCAACATGTTGGCGAGAGGAGTTGCAGCTGACGAAGTGACTTACCGGACACTGGTGTATGGGTTTTGTCGGACGGAGGAGCTGGAAATGGCATTGCAAACGACATATGACATGGCCAGGCTAGGCTTTGTGCCATCAGAGGCCAATTGCTCGTTTATGCTCGATGGACTACGGAAGAGGGGGGAGGTTGAAGAGGCTTTCAGGCTAGCTTGTCGGTTGGGCGAGTTGGGCATGGTGCCGAACATATTTGCGTATAATGCATTGCTTGATAGTCTGTGCAAGAACGGTATGTTTGGTGAGGCAGATAAGCTTTTCAATGAGATGGTAGACAGGGGTCTTGAGCCAAATGAGGTGACTTATCCTATACTGATACATTCGTTTTGTAAAAGGGGGATGATGGAGGATGCACTTGATATGTTTGATAGGATGAGGGAGAAGGGTGTCAGAGTGACAGTTTATCCGTACAATTCCTTGATAAACGGTTGCTGCAAACAGGATGATTTAGACAGGGCAATGAGCTTTCTGAGCGAGATGGCTGATATGGGAGTGACGCCGAATGCAGCTTCATATTCTCCACTCATAGCTGGTTTCTGTAGAAAAGGGGATCTGCCCAGAGCAGTGGAACTCCACAGGGAGATGGCTGAGAAGGGTGTTGCATGGAATACTTATACGTTCACAGCACTTATCAATGGCTTCTGCAAGGATGAAAAGATGGATGACGCTTCTCGGTTGTTTACTAAGATGATTGACAGCAACCTAGCACCGAGTGAAACAACTTTTAATGTCATGATAGAAGGGTATTGCCTCGTAGGTAATATAAGAAGGGCATTCCAGTTATATGATCAAATGGTGGATAGGGGCCTCACGCCTGATAATTACACCTATAGGTCACTGATAAGTGGATTATGCTTGACCAGTGGAGCATCGAAAGCAAACGAATTTGTTGCTGATCTAGAAAAAAACAGTTCTGTGCTAAACGAATTTAGCCTAACCACACTTATGCATGGATTCTGCAGAGAAGGAAGATGGACAGAAGCATACCATGTTTGGAATGAGATGGCAACACGGGGAGTCAAACTTGATCTTGTCAGCTTTACCATTATTGTTTATGCAGCTTTGGAACAGACTGATACGGAAAAATCCTGTGTATTACTGAGGAAGATGAAAGAAAAAGGTGTCAGGCCAGACAATGTGTTCCATACATGCATGATCAACATGCACTCAAAAGATGGAAATATGGTTGAAGCACTAAATTGTTGGGATAAGATGATTGCTGATGGCTGCTTTCCAAATACCGTCACATATACAGTTTTAGTAAACAATCTCTGCAAATCAGGGCATTTAAGCAGTGCAGAGCTCCTTTGTAAAGAAATGCTAGCCAGTCACTTCCTTCCGAACAATTACACTTATAATTGTTTTCTTGATTATCTTACAACTGAAGGGGACCTGGAGACAGCTAAAGGTCTCTATTTTGCCATGCTTCGAGGCTCTCTTGCTAACATAGTGACGGTTAACACATTGATCAAGGGGTTCTGTAAGGTTGGGCAGATTCAAGAAGCAATTGATCTTATTACTAAGAGTACTGAAAATGGTTTTTTCCCTGATTGCATAAGCTATTCTACAGTAATACATGAGCTCTGCAAGAAGGGAAATACAGATAAAGCGTTTGAGCTTTGGAATGAAATGCTGTACAAGGGACTGAAGCCTGATATTGTAGCATACAATATTTTGATACGGTGGTGCAATACCCTTGGTGAAATTGACAAGGGTTTAGGAATATACAATGATATGATTGAGAAAGGGGTGCAACCGAACTGGCACACATATAGAGCTCTTCTCTTAGGAACTTCTGTGATGACCAGCAAGCAAGATACTATACAGCTGATCACCTGATGTTTAGGGTCACCCTTTGAATGATATCCTTTACTCGAGTAGTCTGACTCACATTGCACCAAGGAGTACAGTGAGCAGTTGCTGCACGGATAATGTGGGGCTGCCAGTATATACAACTGCTTCTTCAGGTGCACTATCTCACTCTGGGTCTTGTACCTGATGCCATATTTTAGTAACTAGACTTTAAATTGACAATAGTGCGTCAATTGTTGCAACTCTCAGTGGTTTCAAATCTTTATTTTTTCTGTTGGTTCTTGGTGTTGTTTCTTCCATGACAGTTTCCCTTTCTGCATAGTATAAGGATTTGTATTGTTACTTCAAAATGAGATGATTGCATGCTTCATCTCAATGATTCTTTTTGCTGCCTTTATTGTAAGCGCAATGAATGAAACAATGAGTATCAATGCTTAAACTCTGAAAGCTTAACATTAACTGTTTGCAGTTTCAGTTATAAATCTGTCAACAAAAACTATCTACAATTTGTGGTCAAACTTCGGAAGAAAAAGAAGATTAAATACTATTTGGGACACAGTGTTATTTTGACTGAGTAACATGGGCATTTAACTTTTTTAACAGTGATAGGGCGATGACTGAGGTTTTGATGGTCGGAGTGGTTGATGAATCTGAATCATTCAGGTGCATGCCTTGTTCCACCATGCTTCAGCACATTATCCATCTGCGGTAGATGAATTTGGACATGACAGTGCCTTCAGTCGTCTGCTTGGTACGCCTTATTCAGCCCTTCTTTTATGCTTTATTTTGACTTTACATCTGCACGGAGCTAGTATGTTAACTGCTATAGTGGGAAAACTGAATGCGCACTGTGAACAGGAACGTGGCGTCTATGGTGAATTGTGGTCAGCACGACCACCATTTCTAATAGTGTGGTCACATGTACAGATGCCAATTTTGCTAGTTTCCACTGTATTGTTATGAAGAAACTGGGCAAGGTTTCTTGTTTCTCGCAAGCTGCACAGGTGATACTCGCTGTGCCATTTATTTCATTTATATTTGTCTCTTACGGCTGTGCCCTGTGGGCACTTCAGATGTATATGTGATGTGATTGAACGGTTTTTGTTTGTTGTGTTGTTACTAGGAACCCTGCTGGAAGCCAATACGATCCTGTTATTGTGATATTTTTGTCCCCATCCGTCCAAAGCGGAAGAAGTTGCAGATATCTAGCGTTTGTTGTCGAGGTTTCTCCCTCGCTTAGACCGCACAGCTGGCTTGTTGTACAATAGAAGACCTGTAGAAACTGTAGTTGTACCTCCGTATATAGAAGAAAGCAAGAAATGATCATCCATACTCTTCAACAGTTTAACCCTGACGAGCATGGATTGTTCCATTTGTATTTTCTTTGTGTCAGGCTATCAACAGCATTGAGCAATCATTTTCTTTTCTTGTTTGGAAAGCATACAATGTCTCTGTTAATATGTTGTGAAAAAGATATTGATTTCTTAAAATTCCAGACCTGTGCATGCTCCAGCACTTGGATGTGCGGTGAACCGATGATGATTGCTCATAAAAGCCTCTTTCGCACTAGCGTCCGGCTATATAAAAGCCTCTTCTAGACGCACACCTGGTCAGCCCTGCCTCTTGCGAGTCTGCCGGTATCCAGCCACAAGGTACGAGTTTTCCCCCTTGCTGAACTCAACCTGCGTGAGCATTCTCATGCTTACCTCTGTTTCTTGTGCCAATCTAACTGAGACTTGGGAGTGATTTACATACGGAATAATGGATTATGGATCAGCAGCGGTCATTCAATCTCGGAGAGAATACTGCCATCGCATACTATCAATTCCAGGGCATTGGCACAACAACGTCAGGAAGTCACCCGTGATTTCGCCAAAGACTAGAGACTGGAGAGGCATGAGGAACTCAATGCCAGGTGGGACCTCCACCATGCTGCTGAGGTTGTATAGTGTTAATGTTTGCAGAGTCGCCATGGTACCTTGCTTTATCTCCAGCTGCTTCAGATTAGGCAGGTCCCCCAAATAGAGAACCTTCAGCTTGGAAAACCATCCCGTGAGAAAAACAAGCTTTTCTCCGTTGTATGCTCTGGTGAATTGTAGAACCGTCAAATTTGCCAACCGGGAAAGGGATGGCAGTGGGTCTTCACTCAGCTGGGACCAATATAGACGCAGTTCATACAAGTTCTGATTCACAAGTTGGAAGAGAGGGAACTCTCCCGCTGTCCCTTCCGCTAACCTTCCATTCAACCTGAGCTTTTTCAAGTTAGGTGGGAGGGCGTTCAACATGAGAACATCATTTTCGTCACTTGCACCCACATGTAGGTAGGACAAAAATGGCATCTCCACTAGAAACTCACAGAGGCGTTCGCAGTGAATTCCCTTCACATTCAATATCCTCAAGCTTCTCAATTGCTTCAGATCCGCTAGTTGCAAAACAGACTCATCCTGGGCTTCCAATGTTTGTAGCGTCTGCAAATTTGTTAGGTTACCGAGACCTTTAGTGATGCATATGCCGCTGAGTGAGTGTAGTACTCTACCAGATTGATCATTCACTTTTTCAGCAAATAAGTGCCTAAGATTCTTCAACTTGACAATCCCTGCAGGCAGCTCCTGTATGTGAGATCTAAAAAGGTCCAGTGTCAACAAATTTGAAAGCCTCTCGATGGATTTCGGGAGAAGTTTAACTTTTGTGTACCGAAGACTCAAATGGCGAAGATTAAAAAGATCTCCAACAACATCTGGAATTTTCTCGATAGGTACACCACTTAAGTCTAGCACTGTCATATATCTTGATTTCTCAAGTAGTAGAGGCGGTAGAGTGAATGATAGCATGTTTTTGTCTAGTGTAATGAAAGTCCGAAGTCCATGTACAGTAGAAAATGACTGCTGAATATCCTTCTTTAGTTTGTGCACTACTAATTTCCGTCCATCCATCTGAAGAAATCTTCCGCATTTATCCTCCTCATATTTAACACCAAAACAATCCTTTTGGCACAAATCAACTGCCAATTCACGTATGATATCATGCATTCTGAATCTCTTTATCCTACCAAATGAGTTCCTATCAACAAGTTGTAGCATGTTTCTGTTAACTAACTCTTTCATATAGCCTTCTGCCACTTCTTCTAACGTACTTGCACCCTTCTCCACGATAAACCCCTCTGCCATCCATAACCGGACAAGCTCTTTTCTCTGGAAAAGATAGTCTTCTGGAAATAAGCTGCAGTATAGGAAACAACTTTTCAAGTATGTTGGGAGGTATATGAAGCTAAGATGCAAAACATTCCTTATATGGTCGAGCCTCGAATTATTATTTATCTCCCAACTCAATTGGTCAATTATTCTTCTCCATTCTTCCACAGTTTTCTCACGTACATGCAAGAGGCTACCAACTGACACGATAGCAAGAGGCAAGCCTTTGCATTTGCTAACTATTTCCTTGGACAAAAGCTTCAGATCCTCGGGACATTCATGATTTGCTTCTCTTGAAAATGATTTCTTACAGAAGAGATCCCATGCCTTTTCTTCTGGCAAAGGTTCCAGTTCTAAGATATGTCCTTGAGAAGCAAGTGCAGCAACATCGCCTTCTCGTGTTGTGATTAACACTCTACTACCCATATTATTACAAAGAAGTGCCCTAGACAAGTCATCAAATGCTTCTGGAGTCCAAACATCATCAAGTACGATCAAATACTTCGTTTGGACCAGAAACCTCTTCAGTATATCTTCAAGGCATATGATGTCCATGGTGGCGATGTTAGATGGAACACAAAATTTATCTTTGAAGAGTTCCTTGATTATATTCCTCAAGACATCTTCTATAGAATAAGTTTGAGAGATGGAGACCCATGCGTGGCACTGAAATTTCTCTCTCTCCTTCCTGTAAACATTTGCAGCTAAAGCTGTTTTGCCAAGCCCTCCCATTCCATGCAGGGTTATCACAGAGCATTCCCCATTTTCACCACTCAACCACTGCTCAAGTTTTTCTCTGTTTCTGTCCACCCCAACTAGATCTTCTTCATCGAGGGAACGTGACCTGTTTGCTAGATCTTGGGACTTCTTGACTATGTAATTCGATCTGCTAGTATCTGCATTGTTTACCATGGAAACCCAACGGTTTTTCATATCTGACAAGTGTGCAAGGTCTTTCTCTATTTCCTTCACATTGAAAGCTATCTGGTGTAAGGAAAGCAGAGATTTTGGTCTTCTGAGCCCTTTCTTCAGGTAAAAGCAGCACCCCATATCCTGTTCCTGACCAATTTGATGCAAGTAAGCATCCACCATGTCCTCCATTACATGTGTTACCTTATGCACCTCATCCAACCATCCCTCATAAACTGGGTTGTTGCGGTTTCGGATGTCCATTTGACAGAGAACGTCGTGCATTACACGAAGCTCCCTGACAACACGGCCCATGCTGCCCTGCAACTCTATGAGTTCTGTCGCATACTTGGAAAACTGAGAAATTGCTTGTGCTACAGCACCATTCGCCAAGGCGGTTCCGATCTTCTTAATGACTAGAAGAAGCCCAATTTCAGCCATTGCTTTCTCAAGAGTTGCTAATGCCTCACTGTTGCTAATGTCCACCTGCAAAGTGAATTAAGTGATGCATTAATTAAATTATTAATGCATTTTTTCAAGTAGTAATCACTTGCCAAAAATACTTCTAAACTTTCATGCCATAACTGAAAAGTGATATAAGCTGTACCTCTCAAGGTATTCACAAGTTCCTCTAAAAAAAGGTATTCACAAATTAAGAGGTTCCCCTGGTCGTCCTTTTTCCGGAAGAATCCATTACTGTTGTTCACTTGGTAATGCAAGATTTCACAATACATTATGACAGGGAATACAGCTTCCGTATCGATAAAGATACTTCGAATGCGAGCTAAGATAGCAAGAATAAAATCTGTCGCACCTGTGTTGTAATTGGCCTGTATTGGATCTTGGAACAGTGGTGACAGACAGAATAATCCCTTATTGTTGTTCTTTCATCAGGTACTGCGGAATTCAGAATTCAGAATACAGCTTCTGGATGAAAAGGACGAAGTAAGAAAGTTAATTTAGGGTCAACCTAAGATAGCAAGGGTACTAGGAATATAATCTGCCACCACCTGTGGCGTGCGTTTCTGAATCTGAAACCACCTATCTCATGTTTTGGTGAGGGGTAAATGCTAGCGATGTTGTCACTAAAGTAGATTCAGAACCTGCAAGGCTGCAAGTCAAATTTCTGGAGATATTAGTTAGAGCATAGACTTGATTCTAAACATGTCGGGACTTAATAGTCAGATCTAACTATCTAAGAGAAGCCTGTAGTCAGATCTAGTTAGCCAGACTTTGCAGGGATTTACCTTGAGCCTTAATTGCACTAGTCGGTTATTTTTTTTATTCTGAATGCTAATTATACCGGCTTGGTGCGAATTAAAAACTAATTAGGATCTTGCAGGCAGAAGAGGGAACATATATTCTTGGTAAAGTTGTGGTTGAGCACTTCAGCTCACAAATTATACATACGAGTAGTTACGTGATGCCTTTAACAAGAGGAGATGATCCATACCTTCCAATATGTAGTAGATTGCTCAGCTGCTTCCCTGGGGTGTTTGCCGATTCACCAGCTCTATATGAAGCATCCCCAAGCTCAGACACAAAATTTCAGAAAGTAGGTACTGTGCTGAAGCTATCCATTACCTGGTTTATATGCGATGTTGATCCGGAAGCTCTTAGCAATTCTCATGCGCTTCAATGAAGATGTTCATACGCGTGATAAGTTTTTTTTGGATTAATTACGAAGGTAGCTGCTAGTACTTTGCTTAGAGTTGACTAGCTTTGCTCTCTGCCATAATGTTCTCCTAACAATACCAAATAATTGAGTCCAGTTTGACAGTTTCAACCAACATGCCGTACCTACCGGCTGGAAGATGGTGCGAAGGGTGTATGTCAGTCAAGCACGCCATTGCCTCACCATTCAACGGTTCTTAGGGCAACTCTAACCGATGTACAAAAACCGGTTAGAGGAGTAAAAGATGCCGTTTTACTCCTCCAACCTCCACCGAATAGAACCCCAATTGGCGTTGGAGGAGTAAAAGTTTTACTCATCGCGGTCGCCGACTCCTATTTTTACTCCTCCGAGCAGTGGAGGAGTAAAAAGATTCCTCCCCCACCGCGCGTTCACACTGCCTCCTCGTTCCCTCCTCCACCTCCGACGACCACCGACGCCCCTTGTCGCCACCACAGCCACCCCCACACTCCCCAGATGACCGGATCTTCTCGCCGGCCATCTCCGCCGCCCACTCCCAGCGCTCGCCGCCACTACAGCCCCCGTGGCAGCCGCACGTCGCTCTCGCTCCCCGCCACCATTCCCCTCTTCGGTTGGCTCCACCGAGGCGCCGGCGGCAGCCCCGCGGTTTCGCCAACACCCTAGACCTGCTGGTGCCGGCCACACCAGTCTACCGAGGGAACAGCTGGAGGCATTCGCCGAGGCGAAGAGGAAGGCCGACACGGCGGGGAAGATGATGAAGGAGGAGAACGTCAGCGATGCGGGGCCATCGGCAGCTTCGGTGCCGGTCAGGGTGAAGGAGGAGGACGTCGACAGCTCGGCAGGACCGTCGAGAATGGCCACCGTGATCAACATCGATAGCAACTCCTCCTTCGACTCGGACGACGATTAGGTTAGTTTTAGTTCAAATTTGTTCCAATTTAGTGAAATTTGACCGACTTTTGGGTGTAGTATGTACAGATCAACCGAAATGAAGTAGTAGGTTTCAAATTTGGTTTGAATCGATTAAAATTTGGTCAAATTTGATCGAGTTTTGCGGTGATCACTAAATTTACTCCTCTAAGTTTTCTCCGGAGGTTTACTCCTCTAAACTTTTGTACATCGGGTAGAGATGCCCTTAGGGCATTTGATTTCTCACATTCAATTGATCTAATAAACTACAATTAATCAATTAATCTTTTTGTTAGTCATATGCTTACTCATCGAGCAATCCGCTCGACTGCCATAATTAATCTTCATAGGAACCCGTGATCATACTTACCCCTTTATCTCCTCTCTCTTCACTAGCGTACCTTGAGAGTTACTCTCGCCCCGAGCCCTCTTCCCAGGAACGGAGCCAGCAGTTGAGATCAAGGGGGCCGAGCTAGATTAATCAGTGTTTTGATCCGCATGAGGCCTTGTTTGGTACTAGAGTTTTTTGGGATAAGTGGAGATAATCTCCTAGAGTGTTGGGTGAAACCTCTACCTTCACCCAATTTTCACAAACCCCAGCCACAATCCACTAGGTAGAGGTAGAGTATTGAGGATTAAGAAAAATACACTAAAATTTGGGGATTAAACTTGTCTAATACTCTAGTACCAAACATATTTTTAATAGTAAATGGGGATTTGGGGTTTGGTGGGGATTATCCCCACTAATCCTACCAAAAATCTAGTACCAAACAAAGCCTGAGGGGTAGAATCCTCCCAAAATGACCGTTGCGACAGATCTCGGAGACGGCGCAGTGGCGCCCCTCCTCGCTGACCTCGCCGCTGCTAGTTAGAGGGCACGGGAGGTTGCGGATCTCGCTTCTGGGCATTGGCTAGCGACGGCTCCGAGGAGGAAAGTGAAGACAACGCCAGGGGCGTGGTGGCAGAAGTCCACCCACCGCCCAAATCTGGCCCGTCATCGGTGACCCTCGCCAATTATGTGTCTCCAAGGTGGAGCAACACCATGAATAGGGCAAGGAAACACTCGTCCAAGGCCAGGATAACCTTTGCTCTAGGTGGTCGTGGATCGTGGGCGGCGGAAGGGGAGGTGCATCTGGATCTAGCCCCAAATTCAGGGCCAATGAGGGTGCCTGATCTTGATCTAATGTGGAGTGTGAGTTGAAGGATGTATGCCCTAGAGGAAAATAATAAAGGGTTTATTTGCATATATCGTTAGTTTATAATAAGTTTAATATTGTGCTATAACTGTGTTAATCAGAATCATTGATACACGTGTGGTATTGAACAACCAGAGTCCCTAGTAAACCTCTATCACTATCTCATTGGTCAACTGATGATCAAGGTTTTCATATCTTGTGGCATTTATGTCAATTGATGATGAGGGTCATGCCATTAGGTGAATGCCATCATCGACATACCCAATATTAGTATTGTAACACGACCGTGTCATGATGTTTATGTTGCAAGAATAAGAAGCGTTGTACCCTATTCCTTAGACCGTGAGGTCGTATCTAATCACTACTTTTTCGGCAAATACTTTAATTGCATCAACCATCATTCGGTGAAAGGGTGACTTAAAAGGTGTATTCGGGTATTCCAATGGAGTAGGTTGAGGCGTATGTACCAATAGTGGGACTTGTTCTTCCGCGTGACAGAAAGATATTCTGGGCCCACTCGGTGAGATTATATCCAATGTTGCAACACGTGACTAGGTCACAGGGATGGAATATCACGGGAACGAGTAAATGGCAATGTCTGTAGCGAGATTAAACTAAGTATGATGATACCGACGATCAAGTCTCGGATATTGCAAGTATCACAGAAACAAAGGGAATAGGACATCAACATTTATGGTTCAATGACAAAAGATCTTCATGAATGCGCATGGGTCATTTAGGACATCCCAGCCTTGCTAATGATCATTCACCAGAGAGAATTCTCGGTGATGTCTGGAGTATTCCCGAACCGTGGGGTAATACGCGGGTTCGATGATGTGTAAGATGGTTTTGGTACATTCATAATTATGAGTATTGAGAAGAGAGAGAGACAGAAAAGTTCCGCGGTATTCTGGAAGTTGTTCGGAGGGTTCCGAAAGGAGTTTCGGAGCAACGGGGATTAAATAATAAGTAATTAATGTTAATTAATTGAATTAATATTAAATGGACTTTTTTATTTAATTATTAAAGGCAGACTACCTTAATTGGGCCCCTCCTGGAGGGAGAGCCTACTAGGTGGCCGGCTAGGCCCGCCTGGGGAAACCCTATGGCTAGGGTTTGGGATGCCCTAGGGCTGCCCCTTCCCTCCCTTGGCCACCGGCTAGGTTACCTGGTGGATGGGTAAGCCTACCCCCTCCCACGTATATAAAGGGACCCCTTGAGAGGAGGAGACACACAACAGCAAGAGAGAGATCCTTTGAGGAGCTCTCCTCTCCTCCATGCATCTCCTCTCTCTCTCTCCACCCCTCCTTCCCGTGTGGATCCCCAAAGGGCTGCATAGGAATGAAGGTAAAATCCACTGCTGCATGTCGTCGTGCTACGGGAATTCCGAATCCGATTCAAACTAATCTAATTCCACAATCTTGGCTAGATCAGGGATCTGGTGTCATCATCGTTCACCTTATGTGTATGAGTACTATGAGGTGCTACCCTTTGTGGCACTAAGTCGTTGCGCCGGTGTTTTAGCAATAGCATCACCTACACGACCTTGAGGTCGGCTACGTCGGCTTCATCCAATGCTTGTGCAAGAGCGTAATCCCCATGTTCGGTCTACAAGGGTATGACACCGAATCTCAGTTAATCATTACAGCGTTACTAATAGATAGATCTTGGGTGTTTCAGGGTCGCGTAGATAACAATTTTTTGTTATTAGTATCGAACCCCAACACCGATCGTGTGCCACACAGCGGTTTTGCAGGGTCAGTAGCGGCCGCCGTTGGGTGAGCAGTCTTCAGTGGTGGACCCCTTTCATAGACACAAGCCCACCAAACACAATCTAGTCCGTATGTCGGTCGCATACCGCTTGGCCCATTCTTGGGAAAATGTTGCATGGACCAAGTGTTCTAGCCCGGTGTTTCTAAACAAAAAAAGTGTTTTGGCCCGGTCCGGCCTGGCGCACCCACACGCGTTGCTCGCCCCACTACTTAAGTGGCTTTGGGCCCCAAAGGAAACCCTAGATACCACTTTAGGTTGTGCCACTTTGCTATGTAGGTCTAGATCTAGATCCACCATTCTCCGACGCCTCCTTCTTAAACCTCTCTCCCCCAACCTCAAAATCCTCTCCCCTCCATGGATCATGGGCGGGACGAGGCCAGATATGGTAGCAAGAGATCCTACAAAGACTTCAACTCTGAGTAGGGCCACCGTTACGACCACGAGCTCCGACAATGCATGGAGTACGAGTACTCACACAGATTTTGGGAGCGCGAGCGGGAGACGGACATGGACCATGAGCCAGAGTGGCGTCAGGACTATGCACCACGTGTGCAAGAGAGCGTCACATGGGCAGAATCTGGTCCCTCCGTTGTGCTTTCTTCGCTCCACTCTGACCCATTTGTCCTCGCCTTGGAAATGAGATCGTGGATATCTGGTCGCTACTTCCGTCTGCCTCATCCCTGCAAGCATTCACGCCCCTTACCTCCCATAAGGAGTTCTTGTTACCTATTTTTGTTTAAGATTTATGCTAGCCTTATGTTACGATGCTTTGTTCGAGTCATGTGTCCTATCAACATGTGTTCCCTAAAGCAAAACCATAAATCCGCCACCTCCTGCCTAATACCTTTTGCTTGTTGTTTGAGTCGGTCTTGCGAGTCGTAGGCATGCTTAGGTTATTTCAAGTGGTGTTTTCTTATCGGTTTGGGAAGTTAACACATGCTCTACTTGATATATATGAGATGGATATGAATTGGAGATTAGTTGGATATAAGATGTTGAAGATAACCATGTTTTATTTATGTTACAACTACACTTGTTAAAGCAGAGGTATTAGTGAGTCATTTTGCTTGTTTTATGATGGCTCACTTGTGTCCCCTAGGACCTCGAGTTCTTGTTATAAGTTCTAAACTGAGCGCACTAACCACTCGCGAAAGATTCTCTGGGGTCTCCCTTGACTTACTACTTTTTCTCGATTTAGATTACCGAGGGCAACAACACCGTATTTACTTTTGGATCCACATTTGGTTTGAGCTACCTCCGATGGTGCTTAAGGTTCTAAAGCCCCCCGATGTGTGTGGTTGTGTTTCCTTCGATGGTTGACAGGTTTATTTGCTTACGTGACATTTACCCGAAGCTAGAAGACCCTCTCTGATGAGCCTCCTGACAGACTTAGATGTCGATGCAAACTTCTGGGTCTATCTCCAAAGCTCGGACGACTTTGTTCCGGGTAGCTTAGTAGGGTGGCCCCCCTAAACTCTCTTATAGAACTAGCAACGGTCTTGTCGTGATATCCTTCCCTTGTCTAGGTTGGGTTGATCGAGCGTGTATGGGTACATTGGTGCACCCCTGTAGGGTAAATCTTTTTGAAAAGCTGTGTCCACGGTTATGGATGACTTGGAGCTATTTGATTCGATCATAGAATAACTTGCATTTGATGGATAAAAAGTTGCATAGTAAATAGTTTTACTACAATATTAAATTGATAGAAAAATTGCCAACCATGTGAGTGCCTTTGTTATTGCTTCTTTGTGTGGGCACAGATGGGTGATGCATTGATTGAGTTATGTTTGACATTAGTATCTAGTAGGTTCCTTTATATGCTCTCTTATATTATTCTAATTAGATGAAAGTTGTAGAGTGTCTCTATAGATTCTTTAGTGCTTGCTCGCCGCCGCTTAACCCCACCATATAGCTGACGTCCTTTGTGTCTCTCGAGCTTGTCTGCGTACCTCACGTACAAAGACGGCTTGTTGATGAAGCTTTTATACATCTTGAAGTCTTTCTAAGTACTTCATACTTATTGCTGCTTGTCTTGGATATTTGTCAGAGCAGGTTTGAAGACAGGTACGTGGATGTGACTAGAGACGAAGCTAGCAAAAAAATTCAATGGGTTCATCTCTACAGTGTTATGATGTCTAAGTGATACAAACATTACTAAGTACTAGCAATTTAGTGTAGACTAGCACAAATTTATTGGGTTCACATGAACCCAACTCCTACATGCTAGCTCCGCCACTGGACGTGACAATGTTAGCAAGGTCACCCTTCCGGCTTGGCTTAGGCAATGTTATGGACGCCATCGTTTATCTTTAGGCCTCTTAGGCCCATTTGTATTCTTATTCATACTCAGATACTATTTTTTGCTTTATATGTGATTTGGATGTTTGTATGTATTTGTATTCTTGACTCATGGAGTCTTCATGGTTATATCATGTATATTCTTTTGTGGGTTTCATTGTAAACTTGTGCGGTGACCTAGCACACCACTTCATGTTTAGTGTACAAGTCGTTGATATAATACTCACGAAAGTCCCCTTCTGTAAATATCACATCCCTCAGAGTGGTACAATAGAAACATTGCGGGTCCACAACTTTACGTGTTCATATATACCAACCAAAAGTGTACAAAAGTTTCTAGATCATCCTCGGTCCATTGAGGAGTCTCATTTGAAAACCATCTTAAACTAGCAAATCTAATTAGTAATGGTAGTATAAGGCATAGCACCATTACGAGCATGAGCAACTTATTTATGAACAGTCGCTAAGCTCCCCTAACTATCCTATAGTTCTATGCTTCAGTGTCCGGTTCCTTGTCACTAATACCGTAAACGATACCATAGTCCACTCCTTCTACTCCTTTGGAAAGATCCGGCTCCTCGTAGTATTGTTCCTCACTATCGTCAGGACCATATTCACTGTTCTCACAATCTAAAGCAAGGGTTTTTGAGGATAGATTGAGTACATGCGCACTCAGCAAGTTTTATGGAAATGGTGTTTCATACTAAATAAAACAACAGTTTGGAACAAAGGAAATTCCCGTGTGTTTTGAGTGATTTGTTATTTGAGTTTCTTGTTGATCACATGAATTTCACTTTAGACTTTTTATATGAATTTCACTTTAGATTTTTCATATATCTGAAAAATTCTTTCGTTGTGCACAAGGGATATACTGCTTCGCTATAGAAAGACCCATTGAACTGAAGCACATCGTTGATCGAACAACCGGATAAGCTATGAGCCACCGGAAGGATCGCGGATAGCCAGAACTCTGTGAAAAATCTTCCTATGCCGCAAAGACGGATATATTGCAAGCTCAGAAGAAATTCCAATATATTCTTCTTAAATTTATTTGAATTCATATACTATTTTCAATATTCACATATCCAAAATGGTACTCTTTAATTTAAAATAATATCCTCCAAAATTTTGGAAAGTATTATTTTTGTTTTTGTTTTCTTATGGTACTTTATTAATACCCAAGTCATTTATCAAAGACAAAATTGAATTTTTTTTTAAAAAAAATTCACACAAATGATAAAATACTATTCAAGAAATTTTCTTATTGTTGAAAAGTATTTTGAGGATTATTTGATTAATCATTTAATTTTTCATCTCATTTCTCAACAAAACAATGGTTAGATATTTTTATCTCTAACAATTTCATCTATTAGCTTATTTGAGTTATTCATATTTTTAGATTTTCAAAAATATATTTTCACAATTTTTGGACTCCTATTTAAAAGTTACTACAGTTTTATAGTTAAGTCCCTGGTTAAAAATCAAATAACAATTTAACACTCAGGTGGGGCCCACTGGTTAGACCCCTCGGTCAAACCGACCAAACCGGTTCGGTCGAACCGAACCAGTCACACCCCCACCCCTCTCACTCTCTCTCTCGCGACAACCATGGCGACTAGGTCGCCTGCGCCCTCGCCGGCGTGTGCTGGCCAACTCCGGCCACCTCTGACTTCGCCGCCGCCATCAAATCGATCGCATCCCTCCGCTCCACCTCTTCATTGAGTGAATCGAGCAATGGTGCTCGATTGTGCTCATGCGCATCCTCTCTGACCCGCTAGGGTTAGGGTTTCAATGTGTTCATCATCTCCGACGAGCTTTGGCCTCTCCCCTTGGCTAGGCCACGCTTCTCGGCTCACTGATGTGACCCTAGGTCACTAGATTGAGCGGCTTCGAGGAGCTCCTCCTCGATGACCTAGGCTGTCACCACGACCACCTCTACTTCACCTCCAATGGAGCATGGCTCCATTAAGCAAGTAAGTGTGCTTCTTCCTTTTCTCTCTTGTGTTGTGATACTCCTCTAGCTATCCACTTGGTTCCCCCCTTGATTTCCCCCAATTTGGGAATTAGGGTTTCAGTACACTGAAGATGTTCTTTAGTTCATCATGCTCCGTTGCTCTAGTATGATCTAGCTACTGTTACTATGTCTACTGGTGCCCTTTAGATACTTGAGAATTGTAGCGTCCTACCTTTTGAAAAAGACAGAACTCCTGTGTTAAGTGCTATTCCCTAGATCACTCATAGCACCACAGTACAAAATATAGTATTCATTGCAAAGTATCAAAGTTTACAATGCAGATCCAGATACACAAGTCTTTAAAACCTTACAAATTCAGAGCGGAAAATAAAGTGGCAATGAGCATAATAAATCGAGAAAATATAGGATAAGCTGCATACAGCAGCCAACATAGCATATATATATTCAGGACAGATCCAACAGTACTACCAATAGATCCAACATAAGCTACATTTTACATGGGATTAAGCTTGGAGGCTGCGCAGGTGAATCCCAAGTGCTTTGTGTTTGGCCATGAACGCATGCACGTTCATGGTCGTTCCAACTCTAGCTCCGCCAATGGCTCTGCCAATGGATTCAGCATGGTTCACCAGGCAGTTGAAGTCGGTGGCGCGGAGCCTCCTGTTGCAGAAGGGGCACCTGTAAACGCCTCGAGCAAAGTGGCCATCATAATGGCCAGACTGCAGCCTCCTGAGGACGTGACGAGTCTTGGTGTGGAAGGCCTCGTCGTCGCTGTCGACGTCGCTGCTCTGCACCTGTCACGTAGCACCAAAGATCGAAAAACATGGAGTCAATTGCAGCAATGATGGAACAGAGAGTGAACAAAAGATCATGCATGATAATATGGGCACGAAAAAAAGAGGTAGCCTCAGTTACATTGGACCAACTTATATCCAGGATTTGAGTCAGTGAACCAAAGATCATGCACAACAAATTTTACACACCAATTGTTCACTGACCAAACCCTGAATCAATTTGTGTCCAAATATTCATCATCATCGGCACAAATTAACCGAATAGGATTGATTACTCACATAAGTTAACGGAATCTTAAACAAAAGCAAATCACAAACACCAATAACGCAAGATCTAGAACTAGGACCAGACGAACCCTAATAACGCAAGATCTAACACAAAAGGATTGAACTAGGAACAGACGAACCCTAATAACGCAAGATCTAACACAAAAGGATTGAACTAGGAACAGACTAACCCTAATAACGCTAGATCTAACATAAAAGGATTGAACTAGGAACAGACGAACCCTAATAACGCTAGATCTAGCACAAAAGGATTGAAATGGGATAAGAACAAGGGAACAAAGGGTTACCTCCGGGTCGTCGTCGACGATGCTGGTGTCGTAGGGGTTCGCCGGCGCGACGTACGACACTGGTTCATACGGGTCTTCGTACAGGTCCCAATCGACGGGGGCCTAGACGGGGGCCTAGATGGGGGCGGCGGCCGATGCGCCGGCGGCTACGTCGGAAGCAGCGACGGGGGCCTGGACGGGGGCGGCGACCGATGCACCGGCGGCTGATGCACCGACGGCTACGTTGGAAGCAGCGACGAGGGCCTAGACGGGGGCGGCGGCTGATGCGCCAGCGGCTGATGCGCCGGTGGCTACGTCGGAAGCGCCGACAATGGGCATCTCATTCTTCTCCATCATCGGGGTTTTTTCTTCGGTTGTGGAGAAGATGATGGGACAGGAGAGGCGGTTGCAGTGAGAATGAGAGAGTGGGCGAGCGTCGAGGGAGAGAAAGAGGGGCTCTATAAAGACGAAGGTGGCATGTACCGCAACACGCGTCCGCTCTACACGGCTGCAGCGTGCATCGCGACATGAGGCTAACCCTGCGACGTTTGGTGTACTCAGTTCTAACCTCGGGCCTTATACAAAAATTTTATCTGTACTCAGTTTTCCCCTCGAGTACTTAGACTGGCAAGTGCAATATACTCAGTTCTACCCTCAAGTAGCTGGTCAACAGAGAGTCAACAAATGATATTAACATAGCTAATTGAGTCATTTCATGCGCAAAAAAATCCAAAAAAATAAAAACATAGTGGCACCTACTCATAGAGTCTTCCTACGCAACCTTCCACCTTAACAAACATAGATAAATCAAGTTGTACCACAAATTGCCACTTCTTAGAATCACTAGTAGCTATGAAGATGCATGGTTTTCCACTCAAACCCCTTTGCAAAACATTTTCCCCAAAATATAGTTTGTCTAATTGAGGCCATAATTGTCACACTCATGTATATTTGAATTGCCAAATAATTTGATGTAGCCCAATATGAATTATATTGTACAAAACACGCATTTTTCATTTTGTAATTCTTTTGTTTCAATCCCTTAGTCTATTTACTATTTACGTGCCCTTGGTTTCTTAGTATTACTCAGTTTTGCCCTCAAGTACTGTCACAAATGCTCACAGAAGCCCAAACTTATCCTGATTGGTTGAGCCGTTGTCACACGGATCGACTCCACCAACCGTTGATCCACTAATCTAACGGGCAGTATACCCCTCTCCGTCTCTTCGTAGCCACCCCTCTCTCTCTCTCTCTCTCTCTTCGTGGCCACCCCTCTCTCTCTATCGGTGGACAGTGCCACCCCTCTATTTATGTGCAATAACGAGTTTGCCACGTAACTATATTCCATCTATTTATGCATTATTTTCCACGATCTAAAAATGTTAAACTAAAAAGTGGTATAATTTTGGTGTAAACAAGAGACATACATATTTGCGGATTTCGGTGAATGCAATATTTGTCACCCCTCTAACAATTATCAACTCTCTTTAGCATTCCTTTTCTTTTAGGGAATATAGTTTTGGTAATTTGAAACGGCCCAAAAGTGGTATAATTTTGGTATAAACATGAGGCATACATATTTGAGGGATTTCGGTGAATGGATTATTTATCACCCCTCTAACAATTATCAACTATCTTTAGCATTTCTTTTCTTTTAGGGAATGTAGTTTTGGTAATTTAAATGGCCCAAAAGTGGTATAATTTTGGTAGAAACATGAGACATACATATTTGGCATATTTGGGGGATTTCGGTGAATGGATTATTTATCACCTCTCTAACAATTATCAACTATCTTTAGCATTCCTTTTTCTTTTAGGGAATATAATTTTAGTAATTTGAAATGGCCCAAAAGTGGTATAATTTTGGTAGAAACATGAGACATACATATTTGGCATATTTGGGGGATTTCGGTGAATGGATTATTTATCACCTCTCTAACAATTATCAACTTTCTTTAGCATTCCTTTTCTTTTAGGGAATATAGTTTGGGATATAGTTTTGGTTATTTGAAACATCCCAAAAGTGGTATAATTTTGGGAGAAACATGAGACATACATATTTGTGGGATTTCGGTGAATGCATTATTTGTCACCCCTCTAACAATTATCAACTATCTTTAGCATTCCTATATTCCCTAACACTTATTTTTTTTGGTAATTTCGGTGAATGCACACACTAACTTTGAAAACAACTACAAGTACATGTAACTAAATAATGGATTTGTAACAAGGGATCCCTTGTAACAACTTCTAGCGCCTGATGAGCAATGATAAGAATCCGATCGCAATTATACAACAACAAAAAACAACCAGCCATCAGATTAGCTTGCTTCTTCAACTCGATCAGCTGCCTTAACTGCTTGTTCATTTTCTTCAGTTCTCCCTTCAGTTCCACCAGTTTTGCATTGGAAGCATTAGGCATAATCGGAACGGCTCCTCTCTCCACCGCATTCTTTACAACAAGTCCCCCCCTCCCAAATTGCGCTCCCCAATAGCGCCAATTGATTCCTGCAATTGAAGCCTCTGAACATACACATCGATCCACTCGAAATACCTGCATTTCTTCAGGATCTGAAAACAACAACGTGAACTCTAAATCCCAAATTTGAGGGAATAACAAGAAAATCGAGAGAAAACAGAGCAATTGGAGCAAGATCTAACCTTATCCCCCTCTCTATATGGCAAGCTCTCGCATGCAAGGAACTCACGTCCACGGTTGCCGTTGTCGTTCGTCTTACAGATCGACCGCTTGAGAGGCTCCTGGCGTGGGCAGTCAGGGCATCTTTTCAAAGGCATGGGTCCATACTGCGGCCATGAAGAATGGGAGGTCGAAGAGAAACTAGACATCACCCGCCTGCCAGAGAAGGGCTGCCGCAGGCGGAGAAGAAGAACAATGGGGCGCGGGGAAAGAAAGGGGAAGCAATGGCACGGGCACGGGCGTGGGGCTGGCTCGGGCTCCCATTTTGCAACGGGCACCTAGGTAAGCTGTGGGTTCAGCGCACTAACATGGACAAGTTGTGGGTCCCACAATGATCTGGATAAGTGGAGGCGTGTCCACTGCGGGGCACCAACAGCGGCCCCACTTGCCAGCACCAACCAACAGTCAACTAAACGGGATTCCTCCCGTCCGAGCTCCTTGTGAGGGTTTCAGACAAGGGCTTGGGCAAAACTGAGGAAAAACTAAGCGGCTGGGGAAAACTGAGCACAACTAAGGACCCAAGGGCACAAAAATAGAAATCCCAACATTTTAATCATTGAGAAAGATTTTATAACACCATGATGGCCCTCAGGGATGGGATGGCTCCCACCCCACCCACCCCTCCGGCGACTCCCTAGGCGATTCTTGGTAAACCCTGGCGATCCTTCGACGACATGGATCCCCAGTGCCTAGCTTACACCCCGGACTTCACCCCTGGGCTGGATCTCTCTCGTAAGGTCAGATCTTCTTTCTCCACCCCGATCTCTCCCATCACTGGATCAGATGGTTTCCATCTTGTTGTCTCTTTTGGCCATTCCACCTTTCATCTTGATCTAGAACTTGTGGGCATTGCCATTCAATCTTGCCTTGGGGGCAATGGTAATGATCTACGCATCACTCATATTAGAGACCAGATCTTTAAAATCACTATCGTCTCTAAGGCTGTTGGATTTATGATCTACAACCTCAGATCCTATTCATGCAAATCTTTCCTATGTTATTTTCATCTTTGGGGATCTGGTGCTCCCAACTGGCAGCACGAGTACAATGACTGGCTCTATGAGCAATCACGTCATTGGCAGTTTCTCACTCGCCGCAAAACTCCCCTCACCGGAGCTAATGCTATCCCGGTGGCCGCCGGCCATTCCTTTGCTGAGGTGGCACGTGATCATCACAGCGATCCTAATTCTGCGGATCTCATGCAGCCTTCCCGCTCGCCATCCATTTCAAACCGCCCAAGGCCCATTGATCTTACTCCACTGAGGCCCGCTTTGCCCCTCCGATCGACGGCTGCCCCTGCTGATGCTGGACTGGGCTGCACCCTTGCTCCCGATGCTTAGCCCATGGGCATGTTCGCTCGGCCTGTGTCTCCAAAGTCTGTTTCCTGGCATGTTACCGATATGGACACATTAAACAGAACTGTATAGCCCAACGATCCAGGACACTAATTTTCCGCATTAAAAGAAAACCACCTGAGATTTCTCCCCTGTTTCGGACCTTGCCGTTCCATCTTCTTCTGCAGAGTCCACCTCTGCTCCACCACCGCCTCCATCATCGCCCCAGCCGCCCACCCCCTGCCACCCTAATCTCCACCCATTGTCGATGGCGAACTACCCCTGTGATCCTCGCCACCACCTCCCTCCTGGGACGGACTTCATCCCGCCGTGTGCCCATCGCCGCCACCGAGGTTTCCATGTCTTCAGTGGAGCCCCACTCCTCAACTGCGACGACTGGGCCAATGTGGTCTTGGAGCCGCCGACTGATCCTGAACAGTTCATCGGCGATGCTGCACTGATCCGCAACTTTCTCAATGAATAGGGCTATCATGTGAGACAGATGACTCGATCTGGTATGGGCGCAACACTTGTTCAGTTCTCTGATGTTGTTTCTAGTGATACGGCCGTCGATCGTAGTCCCTTCTTTGTTGATGAGAGTGTTCTTAGGGTCATTCCTCAAAATCATAGCCTGAATCACCGTAATTGCACCTTCACACATGATGTCTGCCTTATGATGATGAACTATCCTCTGGAAGCATGACATGTTGAAAAGATTAGGGAGTCTGTTAGTGAATTTGGAAAATTTATTGTTTGGAACAGAGATGCATCTAACAGAGCTAGAATACTTGTTAAGATTCGAATTCCTGATATGCTGGAAATCCCCATTAGCCATGTACTCTGTGAAAATACTGATGACATTGGTCATGAACACTCTTGGACGGTCGTCAATTATATCCTGCAAGCTAATCTGATTGAGGGTTTGGGTGGTGATGATGATCCATTACCTCCTGATGGTGGAAACCCCCATCCACTACCCAATCTGCCTTTTGGAGGTATCTGGGAAGATGCTGACTTTGTCCACAACATGATGCATGAAAATGTTGCACCTCCACATATCCCTGCTGCACCTGCCCATGGTCATGTTGCACCTGCTGCACCTGTTGCTGAGGACATTATCCCTGATGTTAACACTCCACCACAATAATCAATTGTTAATCAGCTTTTGATGGACAATATCCAACCTGCTATTGAAGCTATGGAAGCATTTGATGCTATACACAAGGTAATTGGCAATCTGATGGAGGGATTTCCTGACATACCTAATCTGTTTGAGCTTCTGGATCATACTTTAGTTGAAGGTGCTGGTTTCAAATTACTTGATGTGGTGGATGGAGATAACCATGAAAAGAAAGCATTTTTCACCATTTACACATCATCTGCTCCAATCCCTCACCAGTCAAGCTGTATTATAACTAAAATGGAGGATTATAACAACTCTTCCACTGAAACCAATTACAACCCTATTGATGACCATGTGGAGTCTGATGCTATGATGTCTGATGATGAACACCTCTCTGCTCATGTGACAATCTCCACACCTGCACCCAAAAACAGAAGAAGATTGCAAAAGATGTCACCGAAGTCAGACGCGGCACTAGAATTGCCAAACTGTGTGATGGTTTCAAAGACAAGGCAGCTGCTGATATGGCCAAGGATAACATGTTAGAGAGAGACACAGTCATTGGGGATAATAACAAGAAAAAAAGAAGACCAAGGTGGCTAAAAAGAGCAATAGGACTTCCTTCTCTGCAACTGTGATAGACTCATTTGCACCTCCACCACCTGAGCTCTCCATTGACAACGTTCAGGCCATTGGAGTTGGCCAATGCAAGATATCTCCTAAGGAGTTGTCTGCTGACAAGCTCACTGAGACCAGTGGCTAATGTATCAAGCTACAATAATTTATCATATAGCCTGCTTGGCCAGGCTATTTAGTTACTTTATGTTTATTTCAGTATCTGAAAACATATTTGGCTATGTAATAATTACCAGAGATCTTATCTGGTTTGCACTCAGCTATGCTATGAAGACTTCTGCTGTTTTATTTGCTCTATATGTTATGATCACTGAGTATGATGGTGTCCAGTCTTTACTGCCTACCTGTGTCTCTTTCTGGTGGAAGCAAATGTTTTGCTTACCCATTATTTTTAAATCTCACAATTTCCCAATGACAAGTACAAATAATTGGAATATCTTGGACTGGAATATTAGGGGAATTAATTCTCAAGACAGATGGAATGACATTAGGCAAAGAATAGATGGGACTAATTGCAACATTATCTGTCTCCAAGAAACTAAAAGAGAGAATTTTGATCAGGCCTATTTGAGAAATTTCTGCCCCAAGAATCTGAACCAGTTTGCATATACTCCATCTGTTGGTAATTCTGGAGGAATTATTACAATATGGAATGGGAACCTTTTCAATGGTGTTCTCATTAGCCAAGACAGACATCATATAACTATGAAATTCACATGCAATTATAGTGGAAGGGTTTGGTATCTCACAAATATATATGGACCTGCTCACAATGAAGAAAGAATGGATTTTATCACATGGATGGCTGAATTGGACTCATCTACCATGCAATTGTGGATGTTCATGGGTGATTTCAATTTAATCAGAGGGACTGAAAACAGAAGCAGAGCAGGGGGATAGCAACAATATGATGAATTTCAATGCAATTATACAAGCCCATGATCTGGAGGAAATTCCACTAAAAGGCAGGGCATTTACCTGGAGCAACATGCAAGATTCACCCTTACTCGAAAGGCTTGATTGGGTTTTCACCTCACCTGACTGGACTACTGAATTCCCCAATACACTATCATTTCCACTTGCTAGACTTGGCTCTGATCATGTTCTTATTCATATCCAAATAGGAAATAATATTCCAATATCAACTATATTCAGATTTGAAAACCATTGGTTGGAATTTGATGGTTTCTATGACACTGTGAAGCAGGCATGGGAATCTTCTCCTATTATGCTGGATATTGGAAAAAATGATCAATGCCAAGTTCAAAAGAACTAGATACAGTCTAAAAAAATGGAGTAAAAAAGTTTCTAATCTGAAGGAAATCATCAGTAATTGTCAGTATACTCTTGCTCTCCTTGATGGTATTGAAGAACAAAGAAGCCTGTCAGTGGTTGAGAAAAATTTCAGAAAAATGTGGAAATTCATACAAGAAAAATGCTGGAGGCCTGATGGCTTGTAGATGACCGCCCAGTTGGGAACCCCAAGAGGAAGATATGATGAGCACATCAGCAAGTCTTCCCTCAGTATGAAACCAAGGTTTATCAAACCAGTAGGAGAAAGAACCAACTTCCGAAGATTGATGCTCGCTAGCTTCGCGACAGCTCCAGACAATTTATATATGGCGCCTTATCTGGGGCGCAGCTTTGTACCAGCAGCAACATGGAACCTGCACACAACACAACCCAAGTACTTTGCCCCAACTTACAGTGAGGTTGTCAATCTCACCGGTTTGCTGTAAACAAAGGATTAAACGTATCGTGTGGTAAAAGGTAGTAGTTTGCAAGAATGTAAATAATGCGAGTAAATAGTAAACGGTAATAAGAATGTAAAAGAATGGACTGGGTCCACAGTTCACTAGAGGTGTCTCTCCATAAGATAAATAACATGCTGGGTAAACAAATTACAGTTGGGCAATTGATAGAATAAAGAAAGCATGCACATGTCATGAGGATCACTATGAGATTCACTTAGACATTACAACATAATACATAGACCGTAATCCAACTGCATCTATGACTAATAATCCACCCGCCGGATGTCATCCAAGCAACCGTTGGGTATTAAGTTGCAAGCAACAGATTATCGCCTTAAGCAAAGTGTGTAATGTAAACAATACAAATTTCCTTGAACACAAGATCGTTGTTTTCTCCCTAGTAACAATAGCACATCTATAACCTTAGAGGTTTCTGTCACTCCCCCACATTACTAGAGGCATGAATCCACTATCGAGCATAAATACTCCCTCTTGGAGTCACTAGCATCTACTCGGCCAAGATATCTACTAGCAACAGAGAGCATGCAAGATCATAAACAACATAGAGATGATAAATTGATAAATCAACTTGACAAAGTACTCAATATTCATCGGATCCCAATAAACACAACATGTAGAATTACACAACGATGATCTTGATCATGATAGGCAGCTCACAAGATCTAAATATGAAGCACATGGAGGAGAAGACAACCATCTAGCTACTGCTATGGACCCGTAGTCCAAGGTAGACTACTCACGCATCACTCCGAAGGCAGGCATGGTGATGAAGAAGGCCTCCGGTGGTGATTCCCCTCTCCGGCAGGGTGCCGAGAAGAGCTTCTGGATCCTCCCGATCTCGCGTCGATGACGCCAACGGCTTGCAGTATGTTTTGTGGAAAATTGATCGGGTCTTTAGGGTTTTCTCGCCGAGGAGAATATATAGGCGGAAGGGCAGCGTCAGGAGGTGGGTCAGCTGGCCCCACCACTTGGTGGCGCGGCCAGGGGCTGGCCCGCGCCACCCTATGGTGTGGCTGGCCGTTGGCTCCCCTCCGTCTATGCTTTGGACTCCGTCTCGTGTCGGGAAAAATAGGAACTTCAGTTTTTGTTTCATCCAATTCCGAGAATATTTCCTGTGTAGCTTTTCTAAAACACAAAAACAATAGAAAACAGGGAACTCGCACTGTGGCATCTCGTTGATAGGTTAGTTCCAGAAAATGCATAAAAACGCCACGAAGTGTAACAAAACACAAAGCAAATGGTGCATAAACAAGCATGGAGCATCAAAAATTATATATACGTTTGAGACATATCAAGCATCCCCAAGCTTAACTCCTGCTCGTCCTCGAGTAGGTAAGTGATAACAAAACAATAATTTTTTAGGTGACATGCACCAACACAGTCTTGATCAAACGATGTAAAGCATTGAGTGCTTAGATCAAAGTACTCTAAACATGGGCATAAAAGACATATCTTGACAATAAAACTTAGCAACCATGTTATAACATGAAAAGTAACACAAACAAAAGATCATGAGTAATAATGCATTGAAAGTCAAGTGTGTGTTTCGAGCATATAGAAAAACATAGCAAAGTGGTTTTTAGCTTGTCCTTCATGGAGTAGCAAAACATAAATGCATAGGACAGCTTCAAGTTTAAGAGGGTGACTAGATACCAATAATTTAAGAACAAGCAAAACCATAATCATGAATCAATCAATAATAAATTTTGGGACTATGCACATTATACTCAGAATGACAACTATGCTCTCTTAGACGGTGCATAAAGGTAGAAGGTGAAGACTCAACATAAAAGTAAGGGATTTCTATTTTCGTGCCCTCGGGTCCTTAGTTGTGCTCAGTTTTCCCCAGCCGCTTAGTTTTTCCTCAGTTTTGCCCAAGCCCTTTGTCTGAAACCCTCACAAGGAGCTCGGACGGGAGGAATCCCATTTAGTTGACCATTGGTTGGTGCTGGCAAGTGGGGCTGCTATTGGTGCCCCGCAGTGGACACGTCTCCACTTATCCAGATCATCATGGGACCCATAACTTGTCCATGTTAGCGCGCCAGACCCACAGCTTACCCAGGTGACCGTTGCAAAATGGGAGCCTGAGCCAACCCCACGCCCGTGCCCATGCCATTGCTTCCCCTTTCTTTCCCCGCGCCCCATTGTTCTTCTTCTCCGCCAGCGGCAGCCCTTCTCCGGCAGGCGGGTGATGTCTAGTTTCTCTTCGACCTCCCGTTCTTCATGGCCACAGTATGGACCCGTGCCTTTGACTAGATGCCCTGACTGCCCACGCCAGGAGCCTCTGAAGCGGTCGATCTGTAAGACGGATGACAACGACAACTGTGGATGTGAGTTCCTTGCATGTGAGAGCTTGCCATATAGAGAGGGGGATAAGGTTAGATCTCGCTCCAATTGCTCTGTTTTCTCTCGATTTTCTTGTTCTTCCCTCGAATTTGGGATTTAGGGTTCACGTTGTTGTTTTCTGATCCTGAAGAAATGCAAGTATTTCGAGTGGATCAATGTGTACGTTCAGAGGCTTCAATTGCAGGAATCAATTGGCGCTATTGGGGAGCACAATTTGGGAGGAGGGGGACTTGCTGTAGAGAATGCGGCGAAGAGAGGAGCTGTTTTGATTATGCCTAATGCTCCCAATGCAGAACTAGTGGAAGTGAAGGGAGAACTGAAGAAAAGGAACAAGCAGTTAAGGCAGCTGATCGAGTTGAAGAAGAAGCTAATCTGATGGCTGGTTGTTTTTTTGTTGTATAATTGCGATCGGATTCTTATTATTGCTCATTAGGTGCTAGAAGTTGTTACAAGGGATCCCTTGTTACAAATCCATTATTCAGTTACATGTACTTGTAGTTGTTTTCAAAGTTAGTGTGTGCATTCACCGAAATTACCAAAAAAATAAGTGTTAGGGAATATAGGAATGCTAAAGATAGTTGATAATTGTTAGAGGGGTGACAAATAATGCATTCACCAAAATCCCACAAATATGTATGTCTCATGTTTATACCAAAATTATACCACTTTTGGGACGTTTCAAATAACCAAAACTATATCCCAAACTATATTCCCTAAAAGAAAAGGAATGCTAAAGAAAGTTGATAATTGTTAGAGGGGTGATAAATAATCCATTCACCGAAATCCCCCAAATATGCCAAATATGTATGTCTCATGTTTCTACCAAAATTATACCACTTTTGGGCCATTTCAAATTACCAAAACTATATTCCCTAAAAGAAAAGGAATGCTAAAGAAAGTTGATAATTGTTAGAGGGGTGATAAATAATCCATTCACCGAAATCCCCCAAATATGCCAAATATCTATGTCTCATGTTTCTACCAAAATTATACCACTTTTGGGCCGTTTCAAATTACCAAAACTATATTCCCTAAAAGAAAAGGAATGGTAAAGATAGTTGATAATTGTTAGAGGGGTGATAAATAATCCATTCACCGAAATCCCTCAAATATGTATGACTCATGTTTATACCAAAATTATACCACTTTTGGGCCGTTTCAAATTACCAAAATTATATCCCAAACTATATTCCCTAAAAGAAAAGGAATGCTAAAGAGAGTTGATAATTGTTAGAGGGGTGACAAATAATGCATTCACCGAAATCCGCAAATATGTATGTCTCTTGTTTACACCAAAATTATACCACTTTTCAGTTTAACATTTTTAGATCATGGAAAATAATGCATAAATAGAGGGAATATAGTTACGTGGCAAACTCGTTATTGCACATAAATAGAGGGGTTGCACTATCCACCGACAGAGAGAGAGAGGGCCACAAAGAGAGAGAGAGAGGGGTGGCCACGAAGAGACGGAGAGGGGTATACTGCCCGTTAGATCAGTGGATCAACGGTTGGTGGAGTCGATCCGTGTGACAACGGCTCAACCAATCAGGATAAGTTTGGGCTTCTATGAGCATTTGTGACCGTACTTGAGGGCAAAACTGAGTAGTACTAAGAAACCAAGGGCACGTAAATAGTATATAGACTAAGGGATTCAAACAAAAGAATTATAAAATGAAAAATGCGTGTTTTGTACAATATAATTCATATTGGGCTACATCAAATTATTTGCAATTCAAATATACATGAGTCTAACAATTATAGCCTCATTTAGACAAACTATGTTTTGGGGAAGATGTTTTGCAAAAGGGTTTGAGTGGAAAACCATGCATCTTCATAGCTACTAGTGATTCTGAGAAGTGGCAATTTGTGGACAAACTTGATTTATCTATGTTTGATAAGGTTTCCTAGGTGGCAGATTGCGTAGGAAGACTCCATGAGTAGGTGCCACTTTGTTTTTATTTTTTTGGATTTTTTTGCGCATGAAATGACTCAATTAGCTATGTTAATCTCATTTGTTGACTCTCTGTTGACCAGCTACTTGAGGGTAAAACTGAGTATATTGCACTTGCCAGTCTAAGTACTCGAGGGGAAAACTGAGTACAGATAAAATTTCTGTATAAGGCCCGAGGTTATAACTGAGTACACCAAACGTCCCAGGGTTAGCCTCGTGTCGCGGTGCACGCTGCAGCCATGCATAGCGGACGCGTGTTGCGGTACACGCCACCTTCGTCTTTATAGAGCCCCTCTTTCTTTCCCTCGATGCTCGCCCACTCTCTCATTCTCACTTCAACCGCCTCTCATGTCCCATCATCTTCTCCACAACCGAAGAAAAAACCCCAAAGAAAACCACCGGCGATGGAGAAGAATGAGATGCCCATTGTCGGCGCTTCCGACGTAGTCGCCGGTGCATCAGCCGCCAGCGCATCGGCCGCCGCCCCCGTCCATGCCCCTGTTGTTGCTTCCAACGTAGCCGCCGGCGCATCACCCACCGGCGCATCGGCCGCCGCCCCCCGTCCAGGTCCCCATCGCTTGGGACCCGTACGAACCCGTGCCGTACGTCGCGCTGGAGAACCCCTATGACACCAGCATCGTCAACGACGAGCCGGAGGTAACCCTTTGTTCCCTTGTTCTTATCTCATTTCAATCATTTTGTATTAGATCTAGCGTTATTAGGGTTCGTCTGTTCCTAGTTCAATCCTTTTGTGTTAGATCTTGCGTTATTAGGGTTCGTCTGTTCGTAGTTCAATCCTTTTGTGTTAGATCTTGCGTTATTAGGGTTCGTATGTTCCTAGTTCAATCCTTTTTTGTTAGATCTTGCGTTATTAGGGTTCGTCTGTTCCTAGTTCAATCCTTTTGTGTTAGATCTTGCGTTATTAGGGTTCATCTGTTCCTAGTTCTAGATCTTGCGTTATTAGTGTTTGTGATTTGGTTTTGTTTAAGATTCGGTTAACTTATGTGAGTAATCAATCCCATCTGGTTAATTTGTGCCAATGATGATGAATATTTGGGCACAAATTGATTCAGGGTTTGGTCAGTGAACAATTGGTGTGTACAAATTTGTTGTGCATGATCTTTGGTTCACTGACTCAAATCCTGGATATAAATGTGTCCAATGTAACTGAGGCTACCTCTTTTTTTCGTGCCCATATTATCATGCATGATCTTTTGTTCACTCTCTGTTCCATCATTGTTGCAATTGACTCCGTGTTTTTTGCACGATCTTTGGTGCTACGTGACAGGTGAAGAGCAGCAACGTCGATAGCGATGACGAGTCCTTCCATACCAAGACTCGTCACGTCCTCAGGAGGCTGCAGTCCGGCCATTACGATGGCCACTTTGCTCGAGGTGTTTACAGGTGCCCCTTCTGCAACAGGAAGCTCTGCGCCACCGACTTCAACTGCCTGGTGAACCATGCTGAATCCATTAGCAGATCCATTGGTGGCGCTAGAGTTGGAACGACCATGAACGTGCATGCATTCATGGCCCAACACAAAGCACTTGGGATTCACCTGCGCAGCCTCCAAGCTTAAATTCATGTAAAATGTAGCTTATGTTGGATCTATCGGTAGTACTGTTGGATCTATCGTGAATATATCTATGCTATGTTGGCTGCTGTATGCAGCTTATCCTATATTTTCTCTGGATTTGTGCCCTAGATTTCCTACCTGATTGGGTAAAAATGAAGGCATAAAGAAATGAATGGCGTTAAAAAACAGAATGAGAAGCTGCTCTAGATTTGCTACCAATTTGGGTAATCAAGAATGAATGAGATCAAGCGAGAGAGAGGAAAAAGGTGCATTGAAAACTGCTAATCTGGGCGAAAGAGACAGAAACCACTCGTACCCACGTCCCAGACCCACACGGCTCCACACGCTACGGGCCCACACGCTACGGCTCCCGCTCCGCTCGTATGACCAAACACGGTCTCGTCCTGTCCCACGCGGTCCCTTTCTACCAGCCCCACACGACGGGGCCCCACACGACACGGCCCCACTCGTCAGCACGGAACGGTCAACTGAACGGGATTCCTCCCGTCCGAGCTCCTTGTGAGGGTTTTAGACAAGGGCTTGGGGAAAACTGAGGAAAAACTAAGGAGCTGGGGAAAACTGAGTACAACTAAGGACCCTGAGGGCACGAAAATAGAAATCCCTAAAAGTAAAACAAGGGCCCTTCGCAGAGGGAAGCAGCGATTGGAAGTTTTATAAACCTCCAAAAATTATGATACTTACTAGCTTTGAGCTCTCATTGCCCCCATCATAGGCATCTTGAGTGGTTAAGGTTAATGCGAGTACAATTATTAAGCATATGCTTAACAAATCATAAGTTGAAAATCTCATGTCCCGTGAAGTATGAATACCCAAACCTCATGCTACTCGACTTAGGTCCCAAGCAAGTTCTTGTCATTGTAAGCATACTTGTATCATCGAGAACGCCAACGGGGTACCTCTTGCTCGATGACATGGAAACAAGCCCACATCAAAATGACAAGACAAACAGACAATGAACACCTTGACATCTCTTTTATTTACCATTGGTATAGCTTTTTATTTTGAGATGCGTCATCGAATGTCCACTATGGGCATGCTGTAAATTTCCACCATGAATGATGCATGGCTTAGATTAGCGGCCCAGGCGTTTCTCTAACACATATACAAACTCCATGAGTGTTGGGGATATAACCCCGGGTATACCAAAGTACCCCTTTGTTATAACTAATATATACATTATATATCAAGATTACATGTGCAGGATATTAAAAAGCAAGTTTACAGCGAGGTTGGGCCGGATTATAGCTTCCCGGGCCGACACATAGCAGCCCAGGCCAGAATAAACTTGTAAGCCGGCTGGGCCAGCACCTCCTATCCTGGCTGGGCCGAAGCAGCCTAAGCCCAGCTGGGCCGGCATCCCGCCCCGCCCCAGCATACCGGCTGGGCCGGTTCTCCCTCCGTCCGGCTGGGCTGGTCGCCTTCTCGCCCGGGTGGGCCGGAGCGCCACCCCCGGCTAGGCCTCCTGGCCACTTGCCCCCGGCTGGGCCTCTGGCCGCCCTCCCCGGCTGGGCCGACGCGTCTTCCCCGGCTGGGCCGGCTTCCTCCAGCGCCCCGGCTGGGCTTCCTCCAACCGCGCCCCGGTGGGCCAGCTCCTCCGCAATGCCCCGGCTGGGCCGGATCAGGAGGATCCGGCCTGGCCGGGATTTCTTCCCAGGCCACCGTGTGCCTTTCCGACTGGGCCGGTTTAATATATTCCGGCTGGGCCAGGCCGGGATCCCCCTGGCCCAGGCCGGATTACTCCTTGGAAGGCCGAATTATCCCTCTCCAGGCCGACTTAGCCCCACCTGGGCCGCGATTTACCTCCTCCGAGACATATTACTCGTCTGGCATCGACTCCATCGCCTTATGCCAGTCCTGGGATGCCTCTAGGCTTGGACTGGCACATCCTCCATCGTCATATGCTGGTCTTGGGATACCCCTTGGCTCAGACCAGCATACTCCACCTCTCCTAGTCAGTCTTATCCTCAGGAGAAGGATAAGACTGATGACATGGAGATCCTGAAGACACACGCTAGAAGACGAAGACCAAGGACGCCAAGGACATACATCGATGGGACAAGCCCATGACCATGATGCAGTGCACAGTACCGAGGACGGTACCGTGCTGATGCAGGCTACAGTGCTGACAAGACCCCAGTAGTCAACTCAGTTACAGTGTACCGGGTACATGCATAGTGTTATGTGGGGCATCCCTTGTCCCCTGGGCTCCCTATATAAGGGGCACCAGGGGGATAGATCACCCTAGCCTCCAGAGGAGGCTCATTTCTCTCTCGCTCCATGGGAGCTCTCCCTTCTCAGTAGCACTAGCTCTTTAGCTCCTGCCCAGTGCAGCCTTAGATAGGCAAGATGAACAGCTCAAGGAGCACCATTGTAGCTCTCATGTGCAGCTCATATAGATCAGACATGCAGGAGTAGGGGTGTTACCTCCTCACGAGGGCCCCGAACCTAGGTAGCTCGGTGTGTTAGCAGTGTGTTCTGTGCGCGGTCTCTACTGCGCCTTCCCTCCTCCGGATCCACTAGTGTACGTTCGGCCCCAACTTAAGCCATCCTATGGTATATGTTGTTTCACCACGACGACATTTAGCGCCCACCGTGGGGCTGATCAAGGCGCTGATAGGAGTACATCCGGACGGGACCTTCTTCGTCTGCTCGGGGGCTCGACATCAGCACAGCCTCCGAGCACTGCAGGTCTTCTTCAGCTTCCCGGGCTGACGTCAACTCGCCCGGGTCGGCATACGGCTGTCCCGGATCTACATCGGCATCTCCGGGCCGACACTCGGCTTCCTTGGGCCGGCATATATATGTCCCGGCCGGCATATTTATGTCCCGGCCGACATATGTGGGCCCAGGGTCGACTCCGACATTTCCCTGGCCGGCATATATGTTTTCCGGCCGAATTATACGTCAACAGGCCGACGTATATCAAATCTGGCCTTCTCTGGCCGGAATTCACGTGTGTTGGGCCGGTATAGCAGTTTTTCGGCCGACTTGGGCCGGCATGGCCAAAATCCGGTGCAGGCCGGAGTGTCCTCACCCGGGTGGGCCGGCACCTCCTTCATCCTGGCCGGCCCAGCCCGGATTTGCAGCAGCGTCCCTCCTCCCGCCGGCTGGGCTGCCTCGGGCTGGCTCCCCCCAGCAAACATCTGGGCCCCGGCTGGGCCTGTTGGCCAGTTACCGCGGCACGCCAGGCCATCCCGCCAGCTAGGCTGGGCCGCGCCAGGCCGACCCGATGGCACTTCTTCGCTGGGCCGCACCCAGCGTGTGCGCCCCGGCTGGGCCGTGAAGACCAGGCAGCGCTGGGCATTGGCGTGGGCCGCAACAGGGCAAGCCTGTCCGGATTTTGCTGTGCAAAATCACCCTCCCAGGTACCAAGAGTAATCCGATTTTGTCAGCTAGTATCCCGATCAAACTTGCATGACAAAAACTAGCTAAGTATCAGTAACTTACTCTTTATATAATGTCTGTAAATAGCTAGTTATTGATAAGTGTTTACCAGCTAGTACCATAGGAGGAAGTTTACTGTTTCCCCGGGATTGAGTATGTCAACCCGGGGGCTAGTCAGTTCAATCAAGTTTGTTATCTCTTTAGTAGAAAAAGTAACTCAGGGGCTAGGCATGAGCCTAGCCAGCCACGGCTATACTGCTGTTACAGTGTAAATTAGTATATATGCTTGCATGCCTGCTTTCCAATATTTCTCCTGTATGTCTGCTTCTATGTCAGTTGCTACATATGCCTGCTGCAAATAGTATCATTAGTTTCAGTTTATATGTCTACAGTCTTGTGCAAAATTTATCTTGTCGTGTTATATGCCAGCTTTGTATGCCAACAGTAGCATGTCAAATTCTATGACTTAGAGGATGTCTCATATCTTAGACTTAGCATCTATTACTGTAAGCAAGTTCCTTGTGACAAGTTGTATGTCTTTGCATATATCAATTTATATACCTGCTACAGTGCTATAGTCAGTATGCCAGTTGATATGTTGAGTTCAGTATGTCTGTCTATGTGCTAAATGTTGCGAGTACAACCTTGCATAGAGACTACAGTTGCTATTAGCTATGTCAAGTTTAGTATCTATTTTGGCTATTTGCTATAAATTATATGCCGGCTGTTATATGTCGAGTCTCATATGCCAGTTTTTATATGGTGAATGCCATGTGCTAGCTACTGTAAATTTACAGTCATATCAGTTTATGTACCAATCTCAGTACCAGTTGCTATATGCTCTGTGACAAATCTCGCATGCTAGTTATAATATACCTGCATTTATATGCCGGCACATGTGTGCCAAATCTTTCCTGTGAGTTGCCAAGAAAGCTTGTATGTCAATCTTAGATGTTATATGTCAATCTTAGTTGCTATATGTCAAACTGCTATATCTCACTTCGTATGCCAAGTGCTTTATTTCATATGCTATATACCGAATGCTATGGGCTATATAACAAACTCCATGTGCTAGATTGCAATATGTCAAATGCTATGACCATTGCTATGTCTTTTAGTATGACTACAGAACAGGTTGGACATCTCATTATATATATATCTATTACCCGGCTATGAATCTCCATATTGCCGTTACAGAGAAGAAATTACTATTATACCACCATGGCTTCAGTTTATATCTCAGGTCTCAGGTATTTCAGTTTGTTAGCACATCAGGCTATTAAGTGATATCTTGAGTCATATGTATTTCAGTATGCCGACATATCATGGCATGAGCAAAATTTCAGTATGCCGACATATCATGGCATCGACCAAAATCCCCAATCACCGTTTATTTCGGTTTGCCAGCATATCAAGGCATCTATCAATAACTCATATCGCCGTTTATTTCGGCATGCCAGCATATCACGACATTCTATAATCCTTTCAGTCATCGCCAATTCTGGCTCAATAATATATCGAGACAGCGTTCTCAAAGCTAACAAATATCATATCTCTTATCATATCCGGTTTCACAGAGTATCCCGGTTTGGCATATCAACATAACTTATCATTTTTGCATACTAACAAGTGCCCAGTGATGGCACAACCCAAGAGGCATATCAGTATACCAGCATTATCAAAGCAGACAATGTCGATGAGACATGGCCCAAGTGGCAAATGTTGAAATAGCCCAAGAGGCAAAGTAGCCCAAGAGGCAAAGTAGCCCAAGAGGCAAAGCAGCCCAAGAGGCAAAGCAGCCCAAGAGGCAAAGCAGCCCAAGAGGCAAAGCAGCCCAAGAGGCAAAGTATCGATATAGCCAAAGAAGGCAAAGCAGTATTCCGGCATTGTCGAAGCAGACGATGTCGATGAGACATAGCCCAAGAGGCAAAGTGTCAATATAGCCAAAGAAGGCACAATAGTATTCTGAGATAACCCATAAAAGCCAGCATATCAGATATATGTCAAACAAGACATTGCATATGATGGCATGAGATAAAATTAGCCTGTGCAGGCCAGCATATCAGTTTTATGAGTATATGAGTTGGGACTTTGGTATATTTTGTTGAAGCCTGTGCGCGACTCTGCGAGTCCCCCACAGCCTCGGGGGCTAGTGTCAGGGATATAACCCCGGGTATACCAAAGTACCCCTTTGTTATAACTAATATATACATTATATATCAAGATTACATGTGCAGGATATTAAAAAGCAAGTTTACAGCGAGGTTGGGCCGGATTATAGCTTCCCGGGCCGACACATAGTAGCCCAGGCCGAAATAAACTTGTAAGCCGGCTGGACCGGCACCTCCTACCCCGGCTGGGCCGAAGCAGCCTAAGCCCAGCTGGGCTGGCATCCCGCCCCGCCCCAGCATACCGGCTGGGCCGGTTCTCCCTCCGTCCGGCTGGGCTGGTCGCCTTCTCGCTCGGGTGGGCCGGAGCGCCACCCCCGGCTAGGCCTCCTGGCCACTTGCCCCCGGCTGGGCCTCTGGCCGCCCTCCCCGGCTGGGCCGACGCGTCTTCCCCGGCTGGGCCGGCTTCCTCCAGTGCCCCGGCTGGGCTTCCTCCAACCGCGCCCCAGTGGGCCAGCTCCTCCGCAATGCCCCGGCTGGGCCGAATCAGGAGGATCCGGCCTGGCCGGGATTTCTTCCCAGGCCACCGTGTGCCTTTCCGGCTGGGCCGGTTTAATATATTCCGGCTGGGCCAGGCCGGGATCCCCCTGGCCTAGGCCAGATTACTCCTTGGAAGGCCGAATTATCCCTCTCTAGGCCGACTTAGCCCCACCTGGGCCGCGATTTACCTCCGCTGGGACATATTACTCATCTGGCATCGACTCCATCACCTTGTGCTAGTCCTGGGACGCCTCTAGGCTCGGACTGGCACATCCTCCATCATCGTATGCTGGTCTTGGGATGCCCCTTGGCTCAGACCAGCATACTCCACCTCTCCTAGTCAGTCTTATCCTCAGGAGGAGGATAAGACTGATGACATGGAGATCCTGAAGACACACGCTAGAAGACGAAGACCAAGGATGCCAAGGACAGACATCGATGGGACAAGCCCATGACCATGACGCAGTGCATAGTACCGAGGACGGTACCGTGCTGATGCAGACTACAGTGCTAACAAGACCCCAGTAGTCAACTCAGTTATAGTGTACATGGTACATGCATAGTGTTATGTGGGGCATCCCTTGTCCCCTGGGCTCCCTATATAAGGGGCACCAGGGGGATAGATCACCCCAGCCTCCAGAGGAGGCTCATTTCTCTCTCGCTCCATGGGAGCTCTCCCTTCTCAGTAGCACTAGCTCTTTAGCTCCTGCCCAGTGCAGCCTTAGATAGGCAAGATGAACAGCTCAAGGAGCACCATTGTAGCTCTCATGTGCAGCTCATATAGATCAGACATGCAGGAGTAGGGGTGTTACCTCCTCATGAGGGCCCCGAACCTGGGTAGCTCGGTGTGTTAGCAGCGTGTTCTGTGCGCGGTCTCTACCGTGCCTTCCCTCCTCCGGATCCACCAGTGTACGTTCGGCCCCAACTTAAGCCATCCCATGGCATATGTTGTTTCACCACGATGACAATGAGCTCACAATTTTCCAACTTATTTCACATCGCAGGTATCCATAAACAAAAGATCATGATATTAACTAAATGAGAGTAAGTGCAATGTTGAAAGCGTGCCCCATGACAACATGGCTGGGCTAACTTACAACTTACAACTTGCAAGCATAACATCAACATAAGAGAGCCACAATGGTCAAATTTATTAAGAGCAGAAAAGTAAATGTGCCGTCAGGTTCATGAGAGCTTTACTGACTAATTTTCACGTAACACAAAAAGTTTAATTTGAAGGATAGATAAAAGCAAGACGAATGTACTTGGAATATCAAATTGCTAATAGATATATATGGTGGACACATTGGAAAACTTTGGTTTTTGGGAGTTGGATGCACGATAAGTATTCCCTCTCAGTACAAATGAAGGCTTAGCAAAAGACTGGGAGCGACCAACTAAGAGAGCAATAACCGCCATAATCATGCATAGCGACAAAACATTATTAACCAAAGAATAAAGTGGTATCACAAGTCAAAAACCAAATGATCATAGAGTCTTATGGCGACTTGTTAAAGTCAAACATGGTGTAAGCATGCGCCAAGTCAACCCAAATAAAGCATCAAAGGAGAAAACCACAATAATATGCTCCCATATAATAAAAACAACGCATGATTCTTTCAATGGCACATTAAGCAATCTCAGTCATTTGAGACAAGTCATGCTACAGCAAAAACTACTAAGCATACTATCAAAATAACATCAAGCATGACATGCAAAAGTCTAAGCCACAGTCTAAACAAGCTCCAATTTGTACCACTATAGGCATGAAACTTTTTTTTTCTCTTTTCCAACACCAATCAACCTTTTTGAATCAACTTTTAAAGATGAAAACCAACATAGACCAGAGGTCTAAATACACCTTGATACAAATAAATAACAAGGTCTGAACAAAAATCAAGGCAAAAAACAAAAGCTAAACGCGGTACTAGAAAAAGAGAACACTCGTTGAACGATAAGAGTGAAAACTAGAGTGTTCTTGGAAATGAAAAACGGAGTGCATCTTCTCCAAAAGAAATATGTTGGGGTCCAACCATTTATTGCAGCAAACAAAACAAAAGAAAACTGAAAGCGAAAGTAAAGACGCTCCAAGAAAAACGCATAGAATACGAAGCAATAAAAATATAGTGTCTTAAAAGATGACCTGATTTTTGCCGATGAAGAAGGATGCCTCGGGGCATCCCCAAGCTTTGATGCTTGTACCTATTGGATATTTCTTGGGGTGACATGGGCATCCCCAAGCTTGAGCTTTTGTCCATACTTCATCTCATCTCATCATTCTCCTTTCCCTACACTTGAAAACTTCCTTCATACAAAACTTCACACAATTCTATTAGCAACATTAGTGTAAGCATAATAGTAAATCTACTCTTTTGGTTCAGTTTTAAACTCAAGTATAACACCCATTAAAGCATAAGCTACTGTAGAAACTTCCTCAAAAGTTCCGTGATCAAAAGAACTCAAAATGAAAGCGATCGAGAGGCAAACACAAATAGTGGCAGAAATCTGTCAAAATAGAACAACTGACAAAGATTGATTTTTCGGAGGGTCTTCTGTTGCTCAAATCGAAAAGTGCAAAACTAATGAAAGTTTGGCAATAACCTGGGGCATGTGCAAAAGAAATCGCAGATCAAAAAGACATTCTGAGAATTTTCACTATTTTTTACGGTGCAACGCAGAAATCTGTTTCAGGATAGCAACTTCCCCAAATCGTACCTTCCTCCAATTAGAGGTTCTTCTTGGCACAAAAACGAAATAAAAATGATAAGGAGAGGTCATTACAGTAGTAATAACTTCCAAGACTCAACAAAAAGAAAAAGTACTGAAAAGAAAACATTGGGTTATCTCCCAAGAGTGCTTTTCTTTAACGCCTTTGAGCTAGACGCAGAAAGTGGAAATCAAGTATTTTGAAATGAAGCATTAAGATCAATTGTTTCCTCAAAAGCACCACTTACCACACTAGGCAATTTAGATGCCTCCGAAGATGATTCAACCTGCAAATCACTCTTAGTTGAACTAAAAGTCTTACCAATCTTAAAAACATGCTGCAGTTTTGGCACAGACACCTTGGGAACATACATAAATTTCTGCTCTTTTCCAACAAAAGCTTTCTCCTTCTTAAATTTAAGAGAAGAGAAAATTGAACTTAGAGTTTCCATAGACTCCTCTAATTTACTAATCCTAAGGTTTTTACTATCATGGGTAGTGCTAGCCTCTAAAGCAGTGATTCTTTAACCGATACTTTCTATCGATTCATTAACCTGGCTAGCGTTATCAAGGAGATTTGGGAAACTTTTCTCTAAAGAGCTTAGTTTTTCTATAACTTCCTCCAAAGTGATCTCAGTTTTAACAACATGAATAGGTGGTACTCCAACTAAACTTTCAATTAAAGTGCATGCTTCCAAAGCGGGAGTACCCAGAAAATTACCTCCTGCGAGAGTATCAAGAACGTACCTATTCCAACTAGATATACCAACATAAAAATTCCTAAGGAGGATCATGGTAGAATGCTTTTTTGTAAATCTATGATGAGCATTACTAATTCGGTACCAAGCATATTTCAAACTTTCTCCCCCTTGTTGCTTAAAAGTATGAACTTCAACTTCAGGATTACTCATTCTAGCAAGACTAAAAAGCAGACAAGTAAAAATAACAACTATAAAGGAACTAATTTTTTTTGTATTTTTGATAAAAGATGCAAGCAAAAATAAAATAAAGCAAAACAATAATAAAGTAAAAGATTGGAAGCGAGAGACTCGCCTTGCAGAAATCCTCTTTCTCCCTGGCAACGGCGCCAGAAAAATTGCTTGATGGCGTGTAGATGACCGCCCAGTTGGGAACCCCAAGAGGAAGGTATGATGAGCACAGCAGCAAGTCTTCCCTCAGTATGAAACCAAGGTTTATCGAACCAGTTGGAGAAAGAACCAACTTCCGAAGGTTGATGCTCGCTAGCTTCACGACAGCTCCAGACAATTTATATATAGCGCCTTATCTGGGGCGTAGCTTTGCACCAGCAGCAACGTGGAACCTGCACACAACACAACCCAACTACTTTGCCCCAACTTACAGTGAGGTTGTCAATCTCACCGGTTTGCTATAAACAAAGGATTAAACATATCGTGTGGTAAAATATAGTAGTTTGCGAGAATGTAAATAATGCGAGTAAATAGTAAACGGTAATAAGAATGTAAAAGAATGGACCGGGGTCCACAGTTCACTAGAGGTGTCTCTCCATAAGATAAATAACATGCTGGGTAAACAAATTACAGTTGGGCAATTGATAGAATAAAGAAAGCATGCACATGTCATGAGGATCACTATGAGATTCACTTGGGCATTACAACATAATACATAGACCGTAATCCAACTGCATCTATGACTAATAATTCACCCGCCGGATGTCATCCGAGCAACCGTTGGGTATTAAGTTGCAAGCAATAGATTATCGCCTTAAGCAAAGTGTGTAATGTAAACAATACAAATGTCCTTGAACACAAGATCATTGTTTTCTCCCTAGTAGCAATAACACATCTACAACCTTAGAGGTTTCTGTCACTCCCCCACATTACTAGAGGCATGAATCCACTATCGAGCATAAATACTCCCTCTTGGAGTCACTAGCATCTACTCGGCCAAGATATCTACTAGCAACGAAGAGCATGCAAGATCATAAACAACATAGAGATGATAAATCAATAAATCAACTTGACAAAGTACTCAATATTCATCGGATCCCAACAAACACAACATGTAGAATTACACAACGATGATCTTGATCATGATAGGCAGCTCACAAGATCTAAACATGAAGCACATGGAGGAGAAGACAACCATCTAGCTACTGCTATGGACCCGTAGTCAAAGGTAGACTACTCACGCATCACTCTGGAGGCAGGCATGGTGATAAAGAAGGCCTTCGGTGGTGATTCCCCTCTCCGGCAGGGTGCCGGGAAGAGCTTCCGGATCCTCCCGATCTCGCGTTGATGATGCTAGCAGCTTGCAGTATGTTTCATAGAAAATTGATTGGGTCTTTAGGGTTTTCTCGTCGAGGAGAATATATAGGCAGAAGGGCGGCGTCAGGAGGTGGGCTAGGTGGCCCCACCACCTGGTGGCGCGGCCAGGGCTGGCCCGCGCCACCCTATGGTGTGGATGGCCCCTGGTTCCCCTCCGTCTCTGCTTTGGACTCCGTCTCGTGTCGGAAAAATAGGAACTTTGGCTTTTGTTTCATCCAATTCCAAGAATATTTCTTGTGTAGCTTTTCTGAAACACAAAAACAGCAGAAAACAGGGAACTGGCACTGTGGCATCTCGTTAATAGGTTAGTTCTAGAAAATGCATAAGAATGCCACGAAGTGTAACAGAACACAAAGCAAATGGTGCATAAACAAGCATGGAGCATCAAAAATTATAGATACGTTTGAGACTTATCAAGGCCAATAGGATTTATTGGAAAAGTAGAGCCAAAATTAAATGGGCAAAATTGGGGGATGAGAATACCAAATTCTTTCACACTGTTGCAACACAGCAATATAGAAGAAACATTATCACCTCATTGAAAGCTTCTGATGGAACTGATATTTACTATCTTGATAATAAAGCCTCTATTATTTGGTCATCTTTCAAAGATAGACTTGGAATATTAGAGGAGGCCCCCATGCTCATGGATCTTAACAGCATTATCTAGCCACATGATTTGTCTCATCTGGACATTCCATTTACTGAGGAGGAAATTACTAATGTTATCAAGGAAATGCCCATTGATAAAGCTCCGGGGCCTGATGGTTTCAATGGGAAGTTCCTCAAGAAATGCCGGGACCTTGTCAAAGAGGACTTCATGAAATTAGTCAATGACTTTTATGAAGGCAACATCAACCTAGAGAGCATCAATACTGCCTTTATTACTCTTATCCCTAAGAACAATGATCCTCAGACTATGAATGATTTCAGGCCCATCTCCTTGGTCAGTCTCCCACTGAAATTTATTACCAAGCTTATGGCAAACAGGCTCCAGAAAGATATTATTCCTATTCTCCATGAGAATCAATATGGATTCATTAAAGGAAAGAATATTCAAGACTGCTTGGGATGGACTTTTGAATATCTCCATATTTGTCACTCATCAAAGAAGCCAATTATTATATTGAAAATTGACTTTGAGAAAGCATTTGATAAAGTTGAATACAATGCCATTATCTCAATGCTTGTTGCCAAGGGTTTTGGGCCTAAATGGATTGCTATGGTCAAGTCTATATTGCCCTCTGCCTCCACTTCTGTCCTACTTAACGGTGTTCCTGGTAAAAAGATTTTTTTGCAAAAGAGGAGTGAGACAGGGAGATCCTCTATCCCCCTTCTCTTTGTTAATACTGCTGATTTACTTCAAGCTGCTGTAAATGATGCCTGGCACAGAGGACTGATTAATCTTCCTATTGATAATGACTTTGGAAAAAATACCCAATCATCCAATATGCTGATGACACACTTATGATTATGCCTGCTGATGTGGAAAAACTGATGCAACTGAAAAATATCCTCCAGATTTTCAGCTCCTCCACTGGTCTGAAGGTTAATTATCATAAAACCACCTTGGTGCCTATAAACATTGATAATGATCATGCCACAGCTCTTGCAAATATATTCGAATGCAAAGTGGAAACCCTGCCTTTTGCATACTTGGGACTTCCTCTTGGAACTACCAGACCATCTGTGGCTGACCTGATGCCAATTGTATCTAGACTTGACAAAAAATTATCTGACATCTCCTCACTTATGTCATATACTGGAAGGTTAACCCTGCTAAAATCAGTCATTAACTCACTACCTATGTATGCCATGTGCTCACTAAAAGTACCTATTACTATTTTTATTCACTTTGAGAAAAGTGGAAGGCAATTCTTATGGGCTGACAAAGCAGACAGAATTCATGGAAAATGCCTTGCCAGCTGGGAGATGATATGCAGACCCAAAGACCAAGGAGGTCTTGGTGTGCTTGATTTGAGGATACAAAATAAAGCACTTGTTATAAAAAATCTGCATAAATTCTACAATCAGAAGGATATTCCCTGGGTGAAACTATTATGGCAAGCACACTACAATAATGGACAATTGCCCCATATTGGAAACCCAAAAGGTTCTTTCTGATGGAGAGATTGTTTATCCTTTATGCAAGACTACAAAGACATAACTTCCATATCCATTAACAATGGGAAAACATGCTCCCTCTGGAAAGATAAATGGATGGAAAACACCAGACAGGAAGAATACCCCCACCTTTTCTCATTTGCCAAGAATAAAGACATATCCTTTTCGGATGCTTACAGTGACAACAATGGCTCTATCTATAATCTTTTTCACTTGCCACTATCTACTATTGCTCATGAGGAACTCCTTAGTCTCCAGGATGATATTCATGATCAAGGTTTAAATGGAGAAAATGATATATGGAGTCCTTACTGGGGAGATTATTATTCAACCAAAATAATGTTCAACACCCTGATTGGTGAACACGACACTCCCCAACCAATCTTGGACATATGGAAGACATGCAACATTCCAAGACAAAAATTCTTTGCACGGCTTATGCTACACAACAGACTCAACACCAAAGATATGATGATAAAGAAGAACTTCTATATGGAATTCTCTGATTGCATCATCTGTGAAGAATGGCCCGTGGAAAGCAATATGCACTTATTTTTTGAATGCTCATTTAGCCAAAGCTTCTGGTGGGCCATTGGCATGGAATGGAACCCTGACGTGGACTTGTACAGTATGATTGCTGATGCTAAGAATAGATACTCACATAACTTCGTAATGGAGATCCTCATCACTGGAGGCTGGAGCATTTGGGAGCAAAGAAATGATGTTATATTCAGAGGCATCTACCCAGATGTGCAGAGATGTGTTACTAGATTTAAATCATTTATTTCCCTGAATATGTATAGAGCTAAACCCAGCCTTAAGGAGGGTATGCAATCTTGGCTAGACACTCTATGAGCTTGTAATAAGGTGAAATGCACTAACCCCCCCCCACTGTAAATACTCGTCTGATTTATAAAAATGAAAATGACACAGTAGGGAGTTTTTCCCTACTGTACAGGTGTCAAAAATGATGGCCCTCGGGTGAAAACCACCACATACTAGCTAGGTATATAGCCCTGAGTAACCACCAAGATAAACCGGGATGAACCTCAGGTGAAAACCACCACATACCATGGGTTGACACCCATGTATGTGGCCCCGAGTAGCCAACCAGGATGACCCTCAGGTGAAAACCACCACACAAATCCTGGGTTGACAGCCAGGTGTGTGGCCCTAAGTAACCATTGTCCTGAGATTGTTTCTATACCAATTTTAATCATTCAGAAAAGGTGATGAGATTCTTCCGTACATCCTTGTCTAGAGACTCAAATTGTCCATAACCGGGGACACGTCTAATCGATTAGCTTAACACCCTGCAGGGGTTGTGCACTTTCACCTTAAGACTCATTCTACCCAGAGAGAAGAATGAGACAAGACCTTTCAGAAGGAGAATTCAACCATACTAGCAATACCCATTCCCAAATACCATCCAATGTCAAGCAAACAAGTTGAACCCTCACAGCTTACTCAATCAAGACAGATCCCATAATTTTATAAGGCTGCACTGGAAGTACACTAAACACGGAAGACATTTTAATCTCTTTGTTCCTGGGTGGCCATCCACAAGTGTACCCCTAGGTGAAAACCACCACACAAATCCTGGGTTGACAGCCAGGTGTGTGGCCTTGGGTAGCCACTCAATATAAACCAAGCAATACCAATTCCACCGAGGTGTTTCATTGGGGTTGTAGTTTAAGTTTCAAAGCAATTCAAAAACAAGGCATGGCATCATTTTTCCAAGGTAATGTTGACAATCCTAGCAAGGTTGGGTTTAAGGGGTGGCTACAGACTACTAGGATCTAAGCATTTCATAATTCCACTTTGAAAACCTCCTGTCATGCATACTACTAAAAACACTAATGCATATAATAAAAGGTAGGTGGAAGAATGTGTGTCACTTGCCTTTTTGAAGTTTGTGCTCTTTCACTTCTCTCAACAAAACACGCTGCTCTCTGTACCAAGCTATAATACAGAAATAACACAACATAAACACACCATTCCAATACAAACAAAATCAAGCAATGCAAACAATTGGAAAGGGTTGATTTATCATTTTAACTTTCTTATGACATCAATGGTAAGAAAGATATGGCCGGAGGCTTGGGGCTTGAAAGGTATAGTTTTGAGAGTTTGGATGGCAAGGTCAAAATGATTAGAAAGAAATGATCCTCCAAGATACAATGTAAAGAATCCGTATGCTTTACATAAGCATGGATAGAATTTGGAAATGGCTCATGTGAATAGATTCACATAAGTATAGAATAGTGCAACTAGAACACTACTGAATAAAGTGTGACAACACTTACTCAAAATAGTACAAGTTACACATAGTCTTGGGTATGTATTTGTGATATATTGAATTACTCAATTAACTCATTTGTAAATTGAATAGTTCAATATAGACCAATAATATTAAGTTGGCATGGGGTTGAATATGTATGTATGTTATTTAGAATGATGGTGGCTTCTTGGCCACAAGATTTTCTTGGACAAAAGGATTAACTTAAACTAGGGTTATACAAGATTAGGCCATGCAAATGTTTAAATTCTTCTTTGAAGTATTCAAACTAGTTTTGGTAATGGTTCAAAGATGATAATGGATTTGAATAGTTTAAGATATGTGTGATATGGGGTAGAGTGTATCCACACAAGTAGCAAATGAAACCTAGTTGAGATATATTACCATTTACTCAAATAACTCAAGTGTAATTTGGATATGGTGAACTAGAAAATGAAGTTCAATGTAGAAATGATATTGGATCAATGTGTAGTATCTAAATGGATCTGGTAGATGGGTATGATCATAGAATTCACTTTTGTAGAAGGAAACATATTGAAAGGAAATATGGAATGAATTCTATAATGAAAATACTCAAATTCTCATATTTGTATTTGAATATTTGCAAAGTGGTTCAAATATTTTGGAAAGTGGTGCTACTGGATTGGGTACTGAAAAACTAAGCTACTGCAATTGGATTCACTCTAAAATCATTTTTACAACTCAAGTTATGATCAAAGTAGTGATTTGAATGAATTTGAATGCACCAAGTTTGTGCACATATGAACTTTGATACTTTCTAGTTCCATGATGTTCTACATGTTCAGAGGATTCCAGAGACTACCAAATTATGATTTTTGGAGGTGTATAACAAAAGTAGTGATTTATATGGTGGAATTAAGCAATTGAAACCATTTGAATTACATTTCAAAATTTTGTACAGTAACCATGTTATGTTTTTCCATAATCAGGTTCTAAACATTTTTAGGAATGCAGGGACATATTATTTGTGTTTTTTTGGATTAACAAATCAGGAGATTTGAATTTTACAAGTTTCTATCTAATTGAATTTGTTTAAATCTATCTGAAACAGGGCTTGGCCATGTGGTGCTATATGGTTGGACGGCACCGATTCGCCTAGATCGCGAATTTCAGCTGTAGGATATTATGAACCTTGGATGGTTCAGATCATCCATACCTCTTCAGTTAAGTGATCTAATCTAAAGCATCAGATCCAGATTGAATGGCTGTGGATGGAAAGGAGAAGGCTCACCGGGGAGGGCATCGACGGCGAGACTCCGACGGTGCTGCTGTCAACGGCGTGGGTGCTTCTGCGGTCCTAGGTGATGGGGTGGTGGTCTACGAGATGCGGAGCTCCACGGAGAAGAGGAAGGGGTCATCGACATGCTCAATTGCTTCCCAGAGAAGCTGTAGGACATGGACGGAGGAGTTCCAAGCGGTGGCGGCTCGGAGGTCGACGTTGTCGTCGATCTGCTGCGGGAAAACAGAGAGAGGGCCTCTGAGGATGCGCAAAAAAAAGAGAAGAAGGAGCAAGGAATCGGCGGATCTTGCTCACGGATTCGATGGCCAGGACGTGAAATGGTGGCGGCAGTTCTGCTGACTCTGACAAGTAAATACTTCAGTCTGACGGCACAATCGATGGGGAAAAGAGAGGGGAAATGGAGAGAAGGTGTGGAGGAAGAAGAGGGCGTCGATGGGGGGCCGTTGGGGTTCTGGAGGGGTGAGGGGAAGTGGCGAGTGGCGGCGGGGTCGTGCATGGGGAAAACAGACAGGGGTTGAGGACGACCCTGACAGGTGGGGCCGGAGTGTTAGGGAGAGAGAGGGAAGCGAGGCTGGTTGGGCTGGCTGGGCTGGCGGCTGGACTGTTCGGTCCCGGGCTGGCCCAATTAGGCTGCCCTTTCTTATTTTTGTTTTGATGTTTTCTTGTTCTGTTATTCTTATTTGAAAACTGTTTTCAAACTGTAGTTTGATTCAAACTTTTTAAAATAAAATATCAGTGCAAAGCTTATTAAAATATGAACACTTAATCACTATTTTGTTTGAAAACAAAATTTTAAAATAAAATAAAATGATCCACATAAGCTCATATGGCTTGTTAAAAATGGATCTTTATGGTTTTGTTTTAATACTTCCTTAAAAATATTTTTGATGGAAAATTTCAAAAATAGGTTTTAAAATATTGAGGCATTCTTTTCTTGTCCCATTAACTAAGTTTAAAATATTTTATGCACTTTGGCCTATATGGCTACTTGGGCATTGTTTATCAAAGTAGGAGTTAGGGCTTTTATTTTACTAATGAAATCCTTTTGAAAATTTCAACCTTGAAATCAAAATAGATTTGTTGAAAACATTTGGTTTCCCATAATTTTAAATATTGCACAAAAAGTTTTAATTCCTTGTGAATTTTCAATCAACACAAACAATTCATTCAATTTAATTTGTTTTTTTATTCCAAAATTTGGAAAAAGCTGGGATGTTACAAGAATGAATGCTTCAGCTTGATTGCTCACTATAACATCCATGCAATGAATCTTACACTGTCTCTGACAGTGTCGAATTCAGTTACTGTCAGTGGCTATGGGGTGTTTTTCCTATGCTTCTACTCCTCTGAATACTATGTTTTCTCACTATGAGTGCTTGGGACTCTAGTTTACTTGCCTAAGATCATGAACTCCGAATTTGCATTCAGTGTTCTGTCAGTTAATTAGTTTGACAGTGCATCATGAAAGATTAAAATTCTTTGTTTGAGGAAGTGCTCAAACACATATAAGTTTACACAAGTTGCAGCTCTTAGAGCTTGCAACTATCATTTCCATCAAACAATTAATACAATAATTTTCTAAATCTTAGGATTCAGAGATGCAAGTGTTGGTGTGTTGAATAGGAAGATTATGAAGTAAGTGGTCACTTTCAGTGATATCCACTTCATCTTTTTCCTTGAGCTCACACATAAAATCCTAATGGCTATGCTCTTTGAGCATGGCATGGCTGTGGTGTTCCTCATTTCATGGGCTGTGCAGCAAGCTTGCCAAGTGTGTGTGTGTTACCACTCCCTCGTTGCTAAGAACATAAATCAACCTTTGGAGTTTCCAAAGTGTGCTTGATGAAGACTGGGCAGTACTTCTCTGCCTGGTTGAGCTTGAGATGAGCTTGGGCAATGCTTCTCTGCCATGGTTGAGCTTGAGCTCAGCTTGGGCAGCACCTCCTTGCTTTGGTCCTTCTCCTAACTACTAGTGTGTAACTTTAGGTTTGGGCTACTCACCAATGGTGAGATTACTCCTTTTCTCACTCCCAGCCTCTGGCTTGGAAGATTTTGTGAGCTTTTGCTCTTAACCTCTAGCCTCTGGCCTCAAGGTGTTCTTATGAACTGCTCTGAGAAAATTTGTGAGTGAATTCGTGTGGAAGAAGGGGGTATTTATAGTGTTGGGGATTCACTGTGGTGTTGACACCTATTTACATGCATTTGGTGACTAAGGTCTTGTGCACTGTTCTGAACCGCCTGTCTAGCTTGTAATTTAGCTCAGATACACCTATTTACCCTAGGTCAAACCAACATTTTAACTTTAACCAAAAGTTTCTCTAGTGTCTCTGGTTTCAAGTGAGGAAAAGAAGAAGACGAAGAAGAAGAAGGAGAAGAAGAAGATGATGAAGATAGTAGATAGGTGTAGTCTAGGTTTTCTTCTTTTCTTTTTCTTTTCTTTTCAGATTTTTGTAATTTGACCACTATGTAGTGTGTAAATGAACATGTACTTGATTCTATTTAATAAAGCTTGATTTTAGCTTTCATATGCAACTTGTCTCATATTTTTATGATTTTTCTCTAAGTTGTTATGAATATTTGAATTTGACCCTAATTACTTATTTTAAATTAAATTTAAATCAAGATTTTGAATTTGAACTCAATCAAATAAATTGATCATCAAGGTTTGACATTGAAGTTATACACTTCATTTTGGTGAGGTTTGTTTATGTTAATGTTTACCCCTCAAATTTTGTTAATTTCAAATTTTCAAATTTGAAATTTGATTCAAATTCCAGGGATTCAAAATGATCTCTAGTCAAACTTCACATAATGAACCTAAACAAAATAAGTTTTTGAAAGTTCACCCTTTTAGAAAACTGGAATGCAAATTTACAAATCTTAAATCTACCCCTTCCCTAGGTCCTATATGTCGGGATGTTACATCCTCTCCTCCTTATAAGAACTTCATCCCGAAGTTGCCGGAACTAGGTACCTGAAGAGAAAAGGACAATCCTTGCATAAATCGTCCTCTTTCTCCCATGTGGATTCTCTCTCGGAATGGTGTTTCCACTGCACTCGACAATACTTTATGTAACATCCCCGAATTTATCACAAATTCGAAGTGCCCGTTATGCATTTCACCATAATCCCAGAATCATTGTTGTGATACACATAACGTAGTTGGTAACCAGTTCCATAGACATTACAATACGATGGTTCAATACAATGGTCATAGTGACCAAGTTCATATTACAACACAATATAGCAGTGGAAATAACGTCTTCGGGTCCATGCCTTCACCCTACAGGCAATGGCGACTCAGTAGAAGATCTTAGTTCTGATACTCTTCTTCATAACCTTCCTCCGGATACTCTTCCCCATAGTCTGGCCAAGTTGATAGCCAGGGACACAACCATGAGTACATTGGATGCACTCGCAAACCATCTTATAAAGATAATGATGAAGTAGATATGCAAGGTTGATATGGTGGACTAAGCACTAAGTTTAGTTGCAAAAGCTAGTTTTGGTTTCCCAAGAATGTTTATTGGTAGAAAAGAAGTTTAGTTCTCTAAGTTCAATCTAAAGGAACTTCAAGTGTGTCAACATCAATGTCAAGTCAAGTCATGTCATTCACCAAGTTCACCATAAGTTATTATCATTCCTGACAAAAGTCAAGTACAGCTTGCCAACTGTCCATAACCGAGGATGCGGTATTCGAATAGTTTGAAAACCTCTGCAGAGGGGTACACTTTACCCACAAGATTCGATACATCTGCCGGGAGAAATCCACGGATCGTCATACACAAAGTATGCGGGGTTCAGATAATCAAACAAACTCTTTCACTTGCTCACTCTAGTATAGGATCCTTCCCTAGAGCCCGAGACACGGACATCTCCGTTCTGGCGTCTCTAGTTTTGCCCGCTCCGGAGTGCCGGATGAATGGGATTTCCACTCGGTTCAGAAGTACCCGCGCACGGTGCACTTCTATAAAGGATGATACAAGGCCTCCCATACTAGGTAAACAAGCTACGGACTAAGCCCCTTCCCATTTAGGGGTAATGTGGTCGTACGGTAATGGTTGGCTCACATGGTACATCACTTATTATCATTTAGCAAATACATTCCATAGTTCTTAGTCAATATTATTTTCCTTCATAAAACCATCATGTAGGGGAATCTCCATTTCCAGTTTTCAAGTTCAAGTCACCAAGTTCAAATGGGGTTCCACTTAGAGATGGCCTCAATTTTATTAGCGACTAAGCAACTATATTGAGTGATGATACCACTAAACCATGGTTGGATAAACTCAGCTTGATGCTCTTGCAAAGCAAGATATCACTACACTTCTATCATTCTACTCTAGCAATTCAATCATGCAATTTACTTAAAACAAGTAGAATGCAATAGTAAAACTAGGCATGTGGAGTATGATTCAAAAGATGGCTTGCCTTGGTTGGCAAAGTGTCCGGGGTATTCTTCTTCTTCTTGATAATATTCCCCCTCAATATCCTCCTCAGCAACACTAGCGTCTAATAACGAATAAACACAAAGCACATCATCACTACACAATGCTAACAACACACCAAGCACACTTACTTGTTTGCAAACAATAGCCTTCCTGTTGGATTTTATTTGAATTGGTTTGCAAGTTTTCTTCCAAGTTTGCATTGAGTGTGCAAGTTAAATTTTCTACCATAAGCCATGTGTGGTTTACTTTTTAAGTATGGGTATTAAACTAAGGGTATTAGTACTAGTTCCAATGAGGATTGACTCATTAAGTGAATTGGTGTTGAGGGCAAATTAATTCTAAATGTATGGTAGAGATCTTATCATTTTATGTTACTAACTAGAATTGGGTTAGGGTCTAATTGGTACCACTAACAAGGGTTGAGTTGATTAAGGTTGACTAAACAGTAGGGGAGGTAATTAGTGAGTTCACAAACCAAATTTCATAATTTTAGGAGGCTTAACTCATTTTCTAGAATTTTTCTATGATTAATAAAGCTATGGCCAAAGTATTCTTAATTATTTAGATTCCTAACTCAAATGGAATTCTAACCAGTTTCAGAGGGTAGAGCATTTCCTAAGCTTTCCAACGCATATTCATTTGCTAAAAATGGATTTCTAAATCTCTTGGAATTAAAGTTTGAAAATCATATCTGAAACTTATTTGAAATAATTCAAACGGGCGGGAAAATAATAAAAATCGAAACGGACCGAATTCTACACGAACTGGGCCGATTTTCCTACAGAACCCGAACGGGCCGGCCCATACCGCTTCGCCCCGGGCGGGAAATGAATAAAACTGAACCTGACAGGTGGGGTCCACTCGTCAGGTCACTTAATTTTACCGAACCGGTACGCGACCGACGGATCAAGATCTAACGGCACTGGTGCATCGTGTTCGACGGCGAGGGTGGAGCTCACCTGCACGCAGTGAAGAAGACGACAGCGATGGCGGCGTGCGTAGAGGAAGCAGAGCTCGGCGGCGACGGGCGGAAAAGACTCCGGCAGCACTCCTCCAGCTCCCGGCGTCCGTTCGTCCAGCGGCGGCCCAACGCGGCGGCGCGGCTTGCATCCAGTACCTCGCCGGCGGTGCAGGCGTCGTCGAACTAGAGCGAGCGGGGAGAAGAGAAGATGTCTGGGAGCGAGCTGGGAGTGGGGTGCGTTCATTCGTTTGATCGGCGGGGGCTTTTATAGGCCAGAGAGACGAGGGCGAGGGCATCCAGTAGCTCACCGGTGCGGGGGCCCTAGCGATGCGCGACGAGCGACACTGGGCACGGCGGCCTTGCTCGCGTGCTGGCGGGCATTTGTCTCGGCGACGGAGGGCTGTGGGTCGGCTCTGGCGCGGTCACAGCGGTCGGCGTCGTGCAGGAAGAGAAGAGACAGAGAGGGGGGGTCCTAGGCGCGTTCTTCTTCTTCCCTCCACTTCTCACGGCTCGGGTCGGGGCAGAGGGGGCTGGGCTCGACCGCAGCGTCGTCCACGAGCATGGCTACAGGGTCGAGACGGACGGCGACAGTGATCCTCACAGTAACTTGATTTTCTCCGATTTTTGTCTGCCAGGTGTTCGACGAAATGCCCGCAAGAAACTTAAATTCGAATTTTTGAAAATTTTCACTTTGGGTGATCAACATATTAGACAAGGTTTCCAAAGATATTTTTGTTACAAAGAAAGGTTAAGTTTTGCAGAGATCATATTTCGAATTTTGGGTATTGTCACTATTTCAGATTCAAAGTTTGGCTGATGTTTGAGTGATGTTCTGATTTGAATTTTGGTGAGAAACTTCTTGGTTGAGTTAGTATGCAACTTGGTCAAGCTCAAGTAACTGACCATACCTTTGCTTGATCTACAGATTTCTTAATATAAGTGTCCAAAGTAGGGTGGTCAATAATATTTTCTAGATCATCTTATTCTTCTCTTTTTCTTTCTTTCTTTTGTTTCTTGTTTCTTTAGCTCTGATAATCTTTCTCTAATGCTTCTGTTGGTTGAGTTAGAACTAACTAACTATTGCACAACAAAGAATAATACACATGAAATCATAAAATACTTATACTAGAAAATACATGCATACATGCAATAAGAGATAAAAAGTTTTTGTTGGTCCAAAAATTTGGTACTTTCATTAATAGGAAGTGGATTACAAATTTCTGAGTTGTTACAATCTTCCCCCCTTAAAAAGAATCTCGTCCCCGAGATTCACTAATTAAGAACTGAAAAGATTGGGAAACTCTTTGTGAAGGTAATCTTCTCGTTCCCAAGTAGCTTCATCTTCGGTGTGATTACTCCACTGAACTTTCAGAAACTTGATGCTTCGGGTTCGAGTGGTTCGATAAGCTTCCTCGAGGATATGGGCAGGCATTTCACGATAGGTCAAATCTTTGTTGATGTCCACGGAACGGTGATCAATATTCTTGAAGATTTCCGGCTTCTCCGGAACTTCAAGACATTTCCGAAGTAAAGACACGTGAAAGACATCGTGCACTTCAGACAATTCAGGGGGCATTTCCAACTGATAAGACACTTCTCCTTTGCGGCTTAGTACCTTGAAGGGTCCAATATATCTTGGTGCAAGCTTTCCTTTTACTTGGAATCTTTGCATTCCCTTGAGAGGTGATACTTTAAGATAAACAAAATCTCCAATCTGAAAGGTCAGTTCTCTATGTCTCTTGTCAGCATAGCTCTTCTGTCTAGACTGGGCTGCCTTGAGGTAGTCACGAATCATGCGAACCTTCTCTTCAGCCTCTTGCAGAATGTCCGGTCCAAATATCTGACTGTCTCCTATTTCCGACCAATTCAAAGGGGTACGACACTTCCTTCCATATAAAGCTTCAAATGGGGCCATTTGCAAACTGGCTTGATAACTGTTGTTGTAGGAAAACTCCGCGAAAGGCAGACAATCTTCCCACTTAGCCCCATAGGCTAGAACACAGGCTCTCAACATATCTTCCAGTATCTGATTTACCCTTTCGGTCTGTCCATCAGTCTGAGGGTGGTAAGCGGTGCTGAAGGCTAATTTGGTTCCCAAGGCTTGATGCAGACTTCTCCAAAATCTTGAGGTGAATTGGGTTCCTCGATCAGAAACTATGGTTTTAGGGACTCCATGCAAACTAACAATTCTGGATAGATAAAGATCTGCCAGCTGGCCTGAGGTATAAGTGGTCTTGACAGGAATAAAGTGGGCAACTTTGGTAAGCCTATCCACGATGACCCAGATAGAGTCATTTCCACGGCTAGACCTTGGAAATCCAGTGATGAAATCCATTCCAACAGATTCCCACTTCCATTCCGGAACTTGCAAAGGTTGCAGCAATCCCGCAGGTCATTGATGTTCAGCCTTGACTCTTTGACATATATCACACTTAGATATGAACGATGCAATCTCACGCATCATTCCATGCCACCAAAATTGTTCCTTCAGATCTTGATACATCTTGGTTCCACCGGGGTAGATGGAGTAAGGTGTCTCATGGGCTTCCTTCATAATAACTTCCTTCAATTCTGAGTCCACAGGCACACAAATACGTCCTTTATACCAAAGAACTCCTTGATCATCTTCTTCAAATCCTGGCACCTTGCCGGAACTAATTCTACGCTTAATTCTGTCAATACTCTCATTTCCCTTCTGAGCCTCTTTGATTTGGCTCATCAAAGTGGGTTGAAACTCAAGGTTGGCTAAGAATCCTCGACTGACTAGCTCCAATCCAAACTTTTCAAACTCTTGGTGCAACAGGGGTTGCTCCTCTTTGATCATCATATTCAGGGAGCACGGCTTCCTACTCAACGCATCGGCCACTACATTGGCCTTACCGGGGTGATAATGAATTTCCAGATCATAATCCTTGATCAACTCTATCCATCTTCTTTGCCTCATGTTCAACTCCTTCTGAGTAAAAATATATTTCAAACTCTTGTGGTCAGTGTAGATCTCGCAACGATTGCCCATGAGATAGTGCCTCCAGGTCTTCAAGGCTAGAACTACGGCCGCTAACTCCAGATCATGGGTTGGATAGTTTTCTTCAAGAGTCGAAGCTGCCGAGAGAGGTAAGCTATGACCTTGCCTTCTTGCATTAACACACAACCAAGTCCAAGTTTGGAAGCGTCGCAATAGACATCAAAGTTCTTGGTGATATCGGGCATGGTTAGGACGGGAGCGGTCACCAATCGCTTCTTGAGCTCTTGAAAACTCTCTTCACACTTAGGGGTCCAGTCAAACTTCTGGCCCTTCTTCAACAGTTGGGTCATTGGTCTGGCAATGCTTGAAAACCCTTCAACAAATTTGCGGTAATATCCCGCCAATCCGAGAAAACCTCTAACTTCAGTTTGAGTGGTAGGGGCTTCCCATTCCATGACTGATTTGATCTTCTTTGGGTCTACTGATATTCCTCCAGCTGATAATACATGACCTAGGAATCCAACTTCCTTCAACCAGAACTCACACTTACTGAACTTGGCATACAGCTGATGCTCTCTCAGAGTCTCTAAGATTAATCTCAGATGGGTTGCGTGCTCCTCTTCGGACTGGGAGTAGATAAGAATGTCATCAATGAAGACAACAACAAACTTATCCAAGAACTCCATGAAAACCTTATTCATGAGATTCATGAAATAAGCAGGGGCATTGGTTAATCCAAAGGACATTACGGTGTACTCATACAATCCGTAACGGGTAGTGAAGGCTGTTTTAGGTATATCAGTTGCCCGGATCTTCAGTTGATGGTATCCAGTTCTAAGGTCTATCTTTGAGAAAACTCGAGCGCCGGTCAATTGGTCAAACAGATCATCTATCTTGGGAAGAGGATACTTATTCTTGATGGTCACATCATTTAGCTTGCGGTAATCAGTGCACAGTCGGCTGGAACCGTCACTTTTATCCACAAACAAGACGGGTGATCTCCAGGCAGAAGAACTTGGCTGAATCAATCCTTTACTCAAAAGGTCATCCAATTGTTTCTTCAACTCCACTAGTTCAGCTGGGTTCATCCGATAGGGTCGTTGGGCTATGGATCCAGTCCCGGGAATAAGCTCAATGATAAACTCAATATCCCGATCCGGTGGCATACCGGGTAGCTCATCGGGAAAAACATCCGGGTATTCGCAGATGATGGGAACTTCCTCTATAGTGGGTCCTGAGATACTCTTATGACATCTTGTGGATTGGGGTGGTTTTACGGACACATGCTTTACTACAATTCCAGTGCTACTCTTCATGGTGATGGTCTTCTTGGCACAATCTATCACTCCTAGATGGAAAGACATCCAATTCATACCAAGGACTACTTCCAAACCTTTGGTTCCCAATACTATCAAATTGGCTAAGAAGGCTATTCCATGGATTTCTATGGGAACTGCCAAACAGTTCCACTCAGCCCTTGTTGTTGACCCAGGTATTTGTACTAACATGGCATGTTTCAGGGGGGTTGGTTGAAGTCCACTTTTATCAACAAATAACGTAGTAACAAACGAGTGGGAAGCTCCAGAATCAAACAGAACTCTTGCAGGAACTGAATTAACAGGGAACATACCAAGCACAACGTCGGTTGCCTCCTGAGCTTCTTCCACATTCATGTGGTTCAGACGGCCTCGAGGGTGAGGCTGGTTCCTTGGTGGATAATTCTTGCCATTTCCAACACGGCGCTGCTGCTGAGCAGGAGCAGTGGTCTTGGATGCATCATTCAGATTCTTGGGGCACTCATTGGAGTAGTGTCCTTTTTGTCCGCACTTATAACAGGTAACACCAGACTTGTCACCAGACTTGGGCGGCATAGTTGCTCCATTCGGCCTTGGAGTATTGGGGTTGAAGTTGTTGCCATTAGGTCTTGGAGGCGCACGGTTGAAGTTGTTGCCGGGTGGACGGTTGGGAAAGTTGGGACGCGGAGCAGGTGCAGATGGCCTCATTGGTCTAGGGGTGAAACCCATAGGTGGATTTCCCCTGGGCTTCTGCGAGTTGCTTGAGTTGCCTTGATACATCATACGGCGCTTGCGGTTCTCTGCAGCTTGCTTGAGTTTGCCTTCCATCTGAATGGCAGAGTCAACCAATGACTCCAGGTCTGCAAAGTGAATGCTGACCAAGACACATTGCATCTCATCATGAAGTCCATCCAGAAACCTTTCTTGCTTCTTCTCAGTGGTGTTGGTGTCATCTGGGGCATACCTAGACAAGGTAAGGAACTTGTCACGGTAATCAACCACAGATAGGGAACCTTGCTTCAGATTTCTGAACTCATCTCTCATCCTTTTAACCAATCCCAAAGGAACATAGGCTTTGCTAAACTTGCTCTTCAACTCCTCCCAAGGCATCACATACCCTTGGGCTTGCATTGCACGAGTGCTATCCCACCAAGCTCTTGCGGCTCCCGCAAGATAGTGGGTGGTGTACAAGACCTTCTCATTTTCACCAACTTCGGCGACTGCCAAATTGTTCTCCATGGTGCGAAGCCAGTCATCGGCATCTAAGGGTTCTTCAGACTTAGTGAACATAGGAGGGTTGGTGTTTTGGAAACTCCTTAACTTGGATCGGTGATCACCATGGCCATTGTTCTCTCCTTCACCATGGCCATTTCCATTGCCATTGTTGTGGTTCATTGCCATCTGGGTTAATTGTTGAAGAGTGGCCAAGTTAGCTTGGCGCACAGCTCGGGCTGCTTCTCAGTCCTCCATGATCAACCTTAGCAGTTCGGCCATTTCCGGATTCGGAGGTGGGGGTGCTCGCGGCATCTGAAGATAATGTGTGTAAGACAAGAGGGAAAAACTAATTTGCTAAGTTTTAGTGTAACCTGGATGATGCAATTTTTGTCTTACTAAGGCCTTAAGGGCCAAATTCATATTTCCTTCAACAAGCATCAAACATATCATACATACGAGTTCACACATTACAAATGGTTTACATCAAACCATTGCGACTCATCTACTAGAGAGGGGGATACAACTCACACCTACACGAAGTGGCTTACAGTAGACTCATACTAGATAACACGGGAATCTCCAACTCTAAACACCGGGCTCCTCGGGGTCTTCCTCCTCATCATCCACAATGAATCCCGCATCCTCATCATGCTCCGAATCATCGAGGTCCTCCATGAAGTCATCCTCATCACTAATGAGGGCATTATCCTCCTTGCATAGATCAATGCCTTCCTCCTCACCAAGGTGGCTCTCTAGACTCTCAATGTACTCAGTCAGCTCAGCCACATTGGCCTTCAACTCATCAATGGTCTGATCCCTCTCATCGCGCTGGCAGCGAAGACTCTTGCGATCCCGAGCAAGAATCCTGATGGTGCTCCTTGCCTCCACCAGTGCGAAGTGCTCCAGGTTGGCCTTGGTACGGGCACGATCTGCCTCCTGCTGAGTGGAGTACAGCAAGAAGTCCATGTGATTGATGTAGGTACTCGGCTCATTTTGCCCTAGCATGTTTGCGGGACGCCCATCCGCATAACGCCGAGCAAAGTTCCTAAAGCGCTCCCCCTGGACCTCCTCCACATGCAGTCCGCACAAGCGGGCATGCATCTCCTGCATACCTCGGACCAAACCATCGGCCCAAGTGTTCTCCACAAGCTCAAACTTGATCCTTGGAGAACTCAAATCTCCCTTCTTGCCACGACAACTGGCCCTGACAAGCCACCGTAGCTCTCCATCCGGGTGCTCATTGAGCACGGCTCCCTTGAACTCCGGATACAGACGATCCAGGAACAAGGTCAGGGTGGTGAGGTCGCGCTCGAAACAAAGGCTGCCACCATGGCCCAACTGGTACTGCTCAGTGAATACCGGGGCCATCTACAAAAATTTAGATTAGATTAAGTTAGTGACCAACTCAAGTGTGCAAAATTTTAAGTAGGCAAAAACTGAAGCATGTACAAAACTTTGTAAATAGAGAGGAAAAGACTAAGCAATTTTTAAATCATTACTTATCTTCTTTGTTTTTATAAAGGTTTCATTTAACGCCCATTCTAACTAAGGTCTCCTATGGTCAGCCTAGGCTCTGATACCAACCTGTAACATCCCCGAATTTATCACAAATTCGAAGTGCCCATTATGCATTCCACCACAATCCCAGAATCATTGTTGTGATACACATAACGTAGTTGGTAACCAGTTCCATAGACATTACAATACGATGGTTCAATACAATGGTCATAGTGACCAAGTTCATATTACAACACAATATAGCAGCGGAAATAACGTCTTCGGGTCCATGCCTTCACCCTACAGGCAATGGCGACTCAGTAGAAGATCTTAGTTCTGATACTCTTCTTCATAACCTTCCTCCGGATACTCTTCCCCATAGTCTGGCCAAGTTGATAGCCAGGGACACAGCCATGAGTACATTGGATGCACTCGCAAACCATCTTATAAAGATAATGATGAAGTAGATATGCAATGTTGGTATGGTGGACTAAGCACTAAGTTTAGTTGCAAAAGCTAGTTTTGGTTTCCCAAGAATGTTTATTGGTAGAAAAGAAGTTTAGTTCTCTAAGTTCAATCTAAAGGAACTTCAAGTGTGTCAACATCAATGTCAAGTCAAGTCATGTCATTCACCAAGTTCACCATAAGTTATTATCATTCCTGACAAAAGTCAAGTACAGCTTGCCAACTGTCCATAACCGAGGACGCGGCTATTCGAATAGTTTGAAAACCTCTGCAGAGGGGTACACTTTACCCACAAGATTCGATACATTTGCCGGGAGAAATCCACGGATCGTCATACACAAAGTATGCGGGGTTCAGATAATCAAACAAACTCTTTCACTTGCTCACTCTAGTATAGGATCCTTCCCTAGAGCCCGAGACACGGACATCTCCGTTCCGGCGTCTCTAGTTTTGCCCGCTCCGGAGTGCCGGATGAATGGGATTTCCACTCGGTTCAGAAGTTGGGACGCGGAGCAGGTGCAGATGGCCTCATTGGTCTAGGGGTGAAACCCATAGGTGGATTTCCCCTGGGCTTCTGCGAGTTGCTTGAGTTGCCTTGATACATCATACGGCGCTTGCGGTTCTCTGCAGCTTGCTTGAGTTTGCCTTCCATCTGAATGGCAGAGTCAACCAATGACTCCAGGTCTGCAAAGTGAATGCTGACCAAGACACATTGCATCTCATCATGAAGTCCATCCAGAAACCTTTCTTGCTTCTTCTCAGTGGTGTTGGTGTCATCTGGGGCATACCTAGACAAGGTAAGGAACTTGTCACGGTAATCAACCACAGATAGGGAACCTTGCTTCAGATTTCTGAACTCATCTCTCATCCTTTTAACCAATCCCAAAGGAACATAGGCTTTGCTAAACTTGCTCTTCAACTCCTCCCAAGGCATCACATACCCTTGGGCTTGCATTGCACGAGTGCTATCCCACCAAGCTCTTGCGGCTCCTGCAAGATAGTGGGTGGTGTACAAGACCTTCTCATTTTCACCAACTTCGGCGACTGCCAAATTGTTCTCCATGGTGCGAAGCCAGTCATCGGCATCTAAGGGTTCTTCAGACTTAGTGAACATAGGAGGGTTGGTGTTTTGGAAACTCCTTAACTTGGATCGGTGATCACCATGGCCATTGTTCTCTCCTTCACCATGGCCATTTCCATTGCCATTGTTGTGGTTCATTGCCATCTGGGTTAATTGTTGAAGAGTGGCCAAGTTAGCTTGGCGCACAGCTCGGGCTGCTTCTCAGTCCTCCATGATCAACCTTAGCAGTTCGGCCATTTCCGGATTCAGAGGTGGGGGTGCTCGCGGCATCTGAAGATAATGTGTGTAAGACAAGAGGGAAAAACTAATTTGCTAAGTTTTAGTGTAACCTGGATGATGCAATTTTTGTCTTACTAAGGCCTTAAGGGCCAAATTCATATTTCCTTCAACAAGCATCAAACATATCATACATACGAGTTCACACATTACAAATGGTTTACATCAAACCATTGCGACTCATCTACTAGAGAGGGGGATACAACTCACACCTACACGAAGTGGCTTACAGTAGACTCATACTAGATAACACGGGAATCTCCAACTCTAAACACCGGGCTCCTCGGGGTCTTCCTCCTCATCATCCACAATGAATCCCGCATCCTCATCATGCTCCGAATCATCGAGGTCCTCCATGAAGTCATCCTCGTCACTAATGAGGGCATTATCCTCCTTGCATAGATCAATGCCTTCCTCCTCACCAAGGTGGCTCTCTAGACTCTCAATGTACTCAGTCAGCTCAGCCACATTGGCCTTCAACTCATCAATGGTCTGATCCCTCTCATCGCGCTGGCAGCGAAGACTCTTGCGATCCCGAGCAAGAATCCTGATGGTGCTCCTTGCCTCCACCAGTGCGAAGTGCTCCAGGTTGGCCTTGGTACGGGCACGATCTGCCTCCTGCTGAGTGGAGTACAGCAAGAAGTCCATGTGATTGATGTAGGTACTCGGCTCATTTTGCCCTAGCATGTTTGCGGGACGCCCATCCGCATAACGCCGAGCAAAGTTCCTAAAGCGCTCCCCCTGGACCTCCTCCACATGCAGTCCGCACAAGCGGGCATGCATCTCCTGCATACCTCGGACCAAACCATCGGCCCAAGTGTTCTCCACAAGCTCAAACTTGATCCTTGGAGAACTCAAATCTCCCTTCTTGCCACGACAACTGGCCCTGACAAGCCACCGTAGCTCTCCATCCGGGTGCTCATTGAGCACGGCTCCCTTGAACTCCGGATACAGACGATCCAGGAACAAGGTCAGGGTGGTGAGGTCGCGCTCGAAACAAAGGCTGCCACCATGGCCCAACTGGTACTGCTCAGTGAATACCGGGGCCATCTACAAAAATTTAGATTAGATTAAGTTAGTGACCAACTCAAGTGTGCAAAATTTTAAGTAGGCAAAAACTGAAGCATGTACAAAACTTTGTAAATAGAGAGGAAAAGACTAAGCAATTTTTAAATCATTACTTATCTTCTTTGTTTTTATAAAGGTTTCATTTAACGCCCATTCTAACTAAGGTCTCCTATGGTCAGTCTAGGCTCTGATACCAACCTGTAACATCCCCGAATTTATCACAAATTCGAAGTGCCCATTATGCATTCCACCACAATCCCAGAATCATTGTTGTGATACACATAACGTAGTTGGTAACCAGTTCCATAGACATTACAATACGATGGTTCAATACAATGGTCATAGTGACCAAGTTCATATTACAACACAATATAGCAGCGGAAATAACGTCTTCGGGTCCATGCCTTCACCCTACAGGCAATGGCGACTCAGTAGAAGATCTTAGTTCTGATACTCTTCTTCATAACCTTCCTCCGGATACTCTTCCCCATAGTCTGGCCAAGTTGATAGCCAGGGACACAGCCATGAGTACATTGGATGCACTCGCAAACCATCTTATAAAGATAATGATGAAGTAGATATGCAATGTTGGTATGGTGGACTAAGCACTAAGTTTAGTTGCAAAAGCTAGTTTTGGTTTCCCAAGAATGTTTATTGGTAGAAAAGAAGTTTAGTTCTCTAAGTTCAATCTAAAGGAACTTCAAGTGTGTCAACATCAATGTCAAGTCAAGTCATGTCATTCACCAAGTTCACCATAAGTTATTATCATTCCTGACAAAAGTCAAGTACAGCTTGCCAACTGTCCATAACCGAGGACGCGGCTATTCGAATAGTTTGAAAACCTCTGCAGAGGGGTACACTTTACCCACAAGATTCGATACATCTGCCGGGAGAAATCCACGGATCGTCATACACAAAGTATGCGGGGTTCAGATAATCAAACAAACTCTTTCACTTGCTCACTCTAGTATAGGATCCTTCCCTAGAGCCCGAGACACGGACATCTCCGTTCCGGCGTCTCTAGTTTTGCCCGCTCCGGAGTGCCGGATGAATGGGATTTCCACTCGGTTCAGAAGTACCCGCGCACGGTGCACTTCTATAAAGGATGATACAAGGCCTCCCATACTAGGTAAACAAGCTACGGACTAAGCCCCTTCCCATTTAGGGGTAATGTGGTCGTACGGTAATGGTTGGCTCACATGGTACATCACTTATTATCATTTAGCAAATACATTCCATAGTTCTTAGTCAATATTATTTTCCTTCATAAAACCATCATGTAGGGGAATCTCCATTTCCAATTTTCAAGTTCAAGTCACCAAGTTCAAATGGGGTTCCACTTAGAGATGGCCTCAATTTTATTAGCGACTAAGCAACTATATTGAGTGATGATACCACTAAACCATGGTTGGATAAACTCAGCTTGATGCTCTTGCTAAGCAAGATATCACTACACTTCTATCATTCTACTCTAGCAATTCAATCATGCAATTTACTTAAAACAAGTAGAATGCAATAGTAAAACTAGGCATGTGGAGTATGATTCAAAAGATGGCTTGCCTTGGTTGGCAAAGTGTCTGGGGTATTCTTCTTCTTCTTGATAATATTCCCCCTCAATATCCTCCTCAGCAACACTAGCGTCTAATAACGAATAAACACAAAGCACATCATCACTACACAATGCTAACAACACACCAAGCACACTTACTTGTTTTCAAACAATAGCCTTCCTGTTGGATTTTATTTGAATTGGTTTGCAAGTTTTCTTCCAAGTTTGCATTGAGTGTGCAAGTTAAATTTTCTACCATAAGCCATGTGTGGTTTACTTTTTAAGTATGGGTATTAAACTAAGGGTATTAGTACTAGTTCCAATGAGGATTGACTCATTAAGTGAATTGGTGTTGAGGGCAAATTAATTCTAAGTGTATGGTAGAGATCTTATCATTTTATGTTACTAACTAGAATTGGGTTAGGGTCTAATTGGTACCACTAACAAGGGTTGAGTTGATTAAGGTTGACTAAACAGTAGGGGAGGTAATTAGTGAGTTCACAAACCAAATTTCATAATTTTAGGAGGCCTAACTCATTTTCTAGAATTTTTCTTTGATTAATAAAGGTATGGCCAAAGTATTCTTAATTATTTAGATTCCTAACTCAAATGGAATTCTAACCAGTTTCAGAGGGTAGAGCATTTCCTAAGCTTTCCAACGCATATTCATTTGCTAAAAATGGATTTCTAAATCTCTTGGAATTAAAGTTTGAAAATCATATCTGAAACTTATTTGAAATAATTCAAACGGGCGGGAAAATAATAAAAATCGAAACGGACCGAATTCTACACGAACTAGGCCGATTTTCCTACAGAACCTGAACGGGCCGGCCCATACCGCTTCGCCCCGGGCGGGAAATGAATAAAACTGAACCTGACAGGTGGGGTCCGCTCGTCGGGTCACTTAATTTTACCGAACCGGTACACGACCGACGGATCAAGATCTAACGGCGCTGGTGCATCGTGTTCGACGGCGAGGGTGGAGCTCACCTGCACGCAGTGAAGAAGACGACGGCGACGGCGGCGTGCGTAGAGGAAGCAGAGCTCGACGGCGACGGGCGGAAAAGGCTCCGGAACACTCCTCCTCCAGCTCCTGGCGTCCGTTCGTCCAGCGGCGGCCCAACACGGCAGCGCGGCTTGCGTCCAGTACCTCGCCGGCGGTGCAGGCGTCGTCGAACTAGAGCGAGCGGGGAGAAGAGAAGATGTCTGGGAGCGAGCTAGGAGTGGGGTGCGTTCATTCGTTTGATCGGCGGGGGCTTTTATAGGCCAGAGCGACGAGGGCGAGGGCGTCCAGTAGCTCGCCGGTGCGGGGGCCCTGGCGACGCGCGATGAGCGACACTGGGCACGGCGGCCTTGCTCGCGTGCTGGCGGGGTTTTGTCTCGGCGACGGAGGGCTGTGGGTCGGCTCTGGCGCGGTCACAACGGTCGGCGTCGTGCAGGAAGAGAAGAGACAGAGAGGGGGGTCCTGGGCGCGTTCTTCTTCTTCCCTCCACTTCTCACGGCTCGGGTCGGAGCAGAGGGGGCTGGGCTCGACTGCGGCGTCGTCCACGAGCATGGCTACAGGGTCGAGACGGACGACGACAGTGATCCTCACAGTAACTTGATTTTCTCCGATTTTTGTCTGCCAGGTGTTCGACGAAATGCCCGCAAGAAACTTAAATTCGAATTTTTGAATTTTTTCACTTTGGGTGATCAACATATTAGACAAGGTTTCCAAAGATATTTTTGTTACAAAGAAAGGTTAAGTTTTGCAGAGATCATATTTCAAATTTTGGGTATTGTCACTGTTTCAGATTCAAAGTTTGGCTGATGTTTGAGTGATGTTCTGATTTGAATTTTGGTGAGAAACTTCTTGGTTGAGTTAGTATGCAACTTGGTCAAGCTCAACTAACTGACCATACCTTTGCTTGATCTACAGATTTCTTAATATAAGTGTCCAAAGTAGGGTGGTCAATAATATTTTCTAGATCATCTTATTCTTCTCTTTTTCTTTCTTTCTTTTGTTTCTTGTTTCTTTAGCTCTGATAATGTTTCTCTAATGCTTCTGTTGGTTGAGTTAGAACTAACTAACTATTGCACAACAAAGAATAATACACATGAAATCATAAAATACTTATACTAGAAAATACATGCATACATGCAATAAGAGATAAAAAGTTTTTGTTGGTCCAAAAATTTGGTACTTTCATTAATAGGAAGTGGATTACAAATTTCTGAGTTGTTACACTTTATTGCCCTATTCCTAAGCCGTTTCCATTTTAATCAAGAATCTTTGTTGGTTTCTCCTCATAGGTCAAATCTGGCTTAAGTTCTAATTCTGTATAACTCAAAGGTTCTTCTCATACTTTTAAGCATTTCCATAACTATGAGACATGAAATACATTGTGAACTTTAAATAGTTTAGTTGGTAATTCTAGTTCATAGGCTACTGCTCCTTTGTGACTCAAAATCTTAAAGGCCAAATGTATCAAGGACTTAACTTCCTCACTACAAATCTCTTAACTACCCTAGTCGGACCGACTCTTAAATATACCATATCTCCGACTTGGGGTTTCCACGTTCTTCTTTTCAAATCTGCATAACTCTTTTGTCGACTCTGAGAAATTTTTAATGTCTCGGATGATATCAATCACTATTTGTTTATCCTTTATATAGTTTGGCTCGAATTCTTTGTTGACTTTATCTTCAAACCAACAAACTGGTGATATACACTTTCTCCCATAAAGTACTTCAAATGGTGCCATCTTAATACTACTCTGATAGCTATTGTTGTATGAAAACTCTGCTAAGGGTAGATGTTCGTGCCATGATCCTCCAAAATCTAAGGCACATGCTCTCAGCATATCTTCAAGAATTTGGTTTGTTCTTTCAGTTTTCCCTCCAGTATGTGGATGGTATGCACTACTAAAGTCTGGTTTGGTTCCTAGAGCCTTTTGAAGTTGTTTCCAGAATGCTGAGGTGAATATTGATCCTCAATTAGAGACTATGTTCTTTGGTACCCCATGCTTGCTAACAACTTCGTTAATGTAAATTTCAGCAAGTTTCTGAAAACTATCTTTCCGAGTCACTGTTAGGAAATGAGCACTTTTTGTAAATCCATTCCTATTTCCTCCCACTTCCATTTGGGAATAGGTAAAGGTTGTAACTTTCCAGCAGGACTCCGATGTTTAGCTTTGACTCTTTGGCAAGTTTGACATTTGGAAACATACTTAGCTATCTCTCTCTTCATATTGTTCCACCAAAATACATCTTTTAGGTCCATATACATCTTTGTACTTCCTGGATGTATTGAATAAGGTGTTTGATGTGATTTAGTGAGAACAGCTTCATTTATCTCAGGAATATCTGGTACACAGAATCTGTTTTGAAACCATAACGAATTCGCTTCTCGGAGTGCAAACATGGATTGTCTTCCTTCATCAGTTCTGCGGATTTCCTCGACTATGAATGGATCTTCCTTCTACCTCTTAAGAATTTCTCCTTTGAGATCCATATTCATCTCGGTCAAGCCTTCGATAATTTCTATAGTGTTTTGGGGTTTTCCCTCCCAATATTCTTTCAAGATTTGTGCAACTTCCTTTTGCAATTCCGTTGGCATTCTACGTGCCTCTAACATGTTACATGTGGCTTTTCGGCTTAATGCGTCTGCTACGTCATTAGCCTTTCCCGAAGTATAGTTTATTATCAGATCATAGTCTTTAACCAATTCTAAGCATCTCCGTTGCATCATATTCAAATCCTTCTGAGTGAAGAATTACTTGAGACTTTTGTGATAGGTGAATAGTTCACATTTTGCCCCATATAGGAAATGCCTCCAACTTTTGAGTGCATGAACTACTGCTGCTAACTCAAGATCATGTGTTGGATAGTTGAGTTCATGAGGTCGTAACTGTCTACACCCATATGCAATCATCTATCTCTCTTGCATCAAAACACAACCTAATCCATGCTTGGATGCATCGCAATATACGGTATAGTCTTTTCCTGGTTTAAGAACTGCTAAGACTGGTGTTGTGGTTAATTTGTCCTTAAGTTCTTGAAAACTCTTTTCACACTTCTCATTCCAGATGAAAGGTACATTCTTTCTTAGTAACTTTGTCATTGGTCTGACAATCTTAGAGAATCCATCAATGAATCTGTAACACCCTACTTTTTGAAGGCCAATTTAAGACCAAGTTTTAATGCTTTATTTAGGGTAAATTAACAACTTTTGCTAAATATGTGTGCTTGTGTTCTAGGGTTTGTGATTTCATGTGGTTTTTGCATGATTTCATGTGCATGTGTGTGGGTGCTATTTAAAATCTTTTTCTTCTCGGATTTCTTTTCTTCTCTAAATTCTTGCAAGTTTGAGTTGACATAGGAATAAGATTTCAAACTTTTCAAAGACCACCCCAAGCTAGGATTCAAACATATTTTTAAAATTTTGCATGTGTTGACCTATTATTTTATGTGAACTTGGGGTATTCTTTTCTCTCAAAACTAATTACTTCCCTCAACCCTCTAACCCTCCTATCCTGCTAACACTGGTTAGAACCACCCTAGGAAGAGCCCAAGCTTGACCAGCACTAGAAAAATTTTGAAATAAGAGGGAGAGAGGGAAACCGAGCCATGCATGCCAAATCTTGCCAAGATCCTCTCCAACCCCTCTCTTTCCTCTCCACCACTCGCCAGGCAGGTGCCTGTACCCAATTGACCACCCTACCCCACCTGTCAGCCTCTAGGGTAAACCCTAGCCTCCTCCATCGACCACGCTCTAGACAGGGAACCGGGTCGAGCACCTCGAATCCCGCCCCTCCTCTCTGTCTCTCCGACCAAGCGAGCGCGCGCAGCAGAGGCCCTGCGTCTCGCATAGTCCCTAGGCGAGGCCGCTCACCCGTTCGTGCACCCCCGCCACCAACCTACCCCCAACCGGCACCGACCACGTCACCGCGGACACGATGCCGCGCTCGACCTCACCCTGCATCCCCGTCAGTTTTGCTCACGCGCGCGGAGAGAGGAGGCAGCCAGGAGTCTTTTGGCACACGCTTGCTCTCCCTCTCCCCCTCTAACCATGACGGCACTTGGACCCGACCGGTCACCTCTCGGTCAAACACCTACAGGGCACCGTTGGCACGGTGAAGGCAAACGCTAGCCGGCGCTAGCTAGCATCCAAAGCCACCGCCCACACTGCCTGTGATGTCCACACCACCGCCGCAGCCAATGGCGAAGCCGAGCCCCACCCCTTCTTCCTCTCTTGCTCCTGGTCCACCATGCGCCACCCCAGCCGTATAAATCCCAACACCCTTCTCCTCTTCCCCGTTCTTTCGCTTAGACCGTCCAGCGCCACCCCACTAGCCCACCGAGAAGTCCCAGAGCGAGCCAGCTCCTCTCCCGAGCGGAGAGGGAGCTCATCACCTCCACAGCACCCGAGGAGAAAGGTGGCGATGGCGGCCGTTTCCGATCAAAACTCGCTGCTATTCTCTTCTCTCTTTCTCTCTCAAGTAAAACCACACTCACCTGTCGCTTTTCCCATGCCCAGGAGCCCTAGCTCGAGCTCGGCGAGAGCTCACCGGAGCGGCCACGGTACGGGAACGATGTGGAGCTCCCCCAGTCACCACCTGCCACCACGAGGACCACACCGCAACCGTCGATATCTCCTTCACGACGCCTCTGCCGAGTCGCATCACCGCCAGCTTCTCCGATGAGCTCTAGGTGAGCATGCTCACTTCTCCGGCGAGGCTGCGTGGTAGCGCCGCCGATTTATGGTCGCCGCCGTTTGGGATGCGTCTAGACCATCCAATCTGGATCGGACGGGCGCATACCCCTTCGGCTAAGTGCGGATGCGGGTAGGCCGCTGATGGGCCAGCCCGGCTCGCAGCCGCAAAGGCCTGGGCGAAATCCCGACCTGTTTCTTTTTTTCTTCAGAAAATGACCTGTTAATTAGATCTGCCTGCTAAGTTTGAAAATTCATAGATATTTCCCTGTGCATTCAAATTGTGTGATTCAAATTTCTATGAGTAGCTTAAGTTATTATCTTTCAGATGGCACTGGTCCCATGTCTGTAGGATTAGTGTAGAAGAAATGATAATTTGTGTAGTTAAATTAGTTTCTTTTCAAACTTTAATTCCAATCTTGAGTTCTAAGTACTGTTTTAGGGTGTATCCAATTTTAAGAAGTACCTTGATGTGATATCTTGCATGACCAACTGGATTTGGTATTTTAGGATCTATATCCTTGCAGTAGTAATTAAAATGGCTAATTGTGTAATTAGTCTTAGATAAAATACCATCTGCAATAGATTAGGAATTTTATCATGAATCCAATTTCTTTGGATTGTGTTCTGGAAGAGCTTCCAGAACACTTCTGTTCATATTTTTCTGATGCCCAGAGAATATCTGAGAATTATTTTGGTATTCTAGCTATAGTTCCTAGTGTTTAATTCATAGAAATTCAACCACAAATTGTTTGTGGGTAAATCCAACTTTCTTGGGTTCATAAGATTGTTGTCTACCTACAAGTGTACTGAGTGTGTTACTTGGTCCATTTGAACACTTGCATGCTTGATTAAAGAGAAGAGGTGTTGTGTTTGCTTTATTTGGAAAACCCTAGTTTCTAATAGGAATAACTTGCTAACTAAAAATTTATAAAATCTTGTTTTGATTTCTAAACATGTTTGTTTCTGATACTCTTTGATTGTGTGGTATTGAGTGATGGAATGTTTGTGACTTGTGTATGCATGTATATTTATTTGTATGTTATTATTTTCCGGCGATAGAATCGAATGAAGAGTGTGCCGAGGAGGGAGAAGTCTTTGAGTACCAGGAAGAAGGCCAGGGACTAGCCAACCAAGGCAAGCCATCTAAACTTGATGCATATCTGAATCCTATTCACTTACTTTGCATGTTGCACAAAGGTTTATTAAATTGCAAGTTTTTATATTGCTATAGTCCTTGTAGCAATTATTTGTTGGCTCAAGCTCCACAAGCCAGATTGTTATCAACCTTCGAGATGACCCCTTTGAACACCTATTCAACACCCTTGCAGTAGTGGCTTGTTGTTTAGCAGCAATGCCTTGTGGAAACTTCTAGTGGAGCCAAAAACTCTAGGATTGGGAACACTCAAGGAAAGGTTTCAAAAATGTTTTCGAAAACCTTGGAGTAGTATCTACTCCACTGAGATGTTTTCAAAAATGGTTTTGGGCAAATAAAGTTGGATATGGAGGAAAAAGGAGTGGTGTTTTTAACGAAAAGACATTGGTGATTATGTATTCACCCGGGGCAATTAACCCGTGAAACCACATTACCCCGGTATGGGACGGGGCTTAGTCTGAAGTTTATCTATTTTAGTGCGGGGAACCTCACAACTATATAAGGGTTCACGGTGCCCAGAAAGTGGTATGCAACACCCCTGAATCCGGGTTGACGCCTATTGAGGGTCAACACATTACAACGGCATATCCCGAGCCGCCGGAAGACACTTGGGTTCTCCAGCCGTGGCGCCGGAGTTACGCTCTGGAGGAGGTACTGCCGGGGCGTGCTGGGGAGGTAGACTCCACAGGGTAGGCACCTGTACTAAGGTAGGTAGATGGAAGACTCTTTCGATTATCTAAACCCCGCATACTCGTGTATGACGGTCCATGGTGGTATCCCGGCAGATTTATCAAATCTTGTGGGTAAAGTGTACAACCTCTGCAGAGTGTAAATCTATTCGAATAGCCAAGTCCTCAGTCATGGACAGTTGAGCTGGCTGTTGCCTAACCCAATATCGGTCTTGGTTTTACAAAAGTGTTTTTGGAAAAATGGAGAAAGGTGCCGGATGGAGTACTCGAAGGGTACTGCCGTGGCACAGGTATGGTGCGGAGTACTTGCAGGGTACTGCCGAAGGGATGGAGATGGTCATGTGTGGTTGACCTGGATTCATGAAGGAGGGTGGTCATGTTTGAGTGACCCCGACCCTCTCTCTCTTAAGAGGCAAATGAGTTCTCCCTTTCCTAGAGATTTTACTAAAAAGACTTTCTAATTATCTTCTTTAATAAGGATATAGAGATGTCGTAAGACATGCTATATCGACACGAGAAATTGACTAGTTAGGATAAAATAGAGTCGAGCCTTTCACCTTGCTACAGCCAAACTGCATATCAATTCTTCCTCTTAGATGGTTTGCGAGTACAATTCCAAATGTACTCACGGCTTTGTCCCTTGCTATTAACTTGGTCAGATTATGGTGAAGATTATGATGATGATGGTCAGGAGTTCGACGACGCCGGTGCAAACTAGGATCCATCTCCCGGTCAGTCGCCTGTAGGGTAGAGGCATGACACGGGCTACCAACGCTACCCTTGTATCCGCTGCAATATTAGTTGAACTTGCCCTGCGTGGCATTTGAATTCGGCCAAGTGGCCATGTAAGACTATTTGAACTTGTTATGTAATGAATGATGTACTCTGTAATGTCAACTCTGTTATGTGGATTCATGACGGTCTTCCTGGGATCGTGAATTGTATGCATAACAGGTATCCCGAGTGGTAAGCCGGGGTCCCCACAGAGTTGGTATCAGAGCCATCCTGGCCTTAGGAGACCTTAGTTATCATGGGCCTTAGACCGGACCAAAACCTAGTTTTACTACTAAAATAAAAGAGATGGCTTAATATATATAAGGTAAATATATAATGCTCACATCTCTCCTCTTGTTCTTTAATCATTTAGACTACTTGCATCTTAATTCAAGTTTTTACTGTATTTAAAATATTGCACACTTGAGTAAGTTGTTAATTAAACCTACCTTAAAATTTTGTGTAGATGGACGCTCCTACTGCACACCGTCAGGTCGGTACCCATGAGGACGTGCTTGTTTTCGAGTGCGGCCTGGTGGAGTTGGCCACGCGTCTTGGACGGCCGCGTCCGGAGGTTCGAGGTTACCGCCTCTTCGAGGAGGGTACCCGAGAGTTGGCGTACCAGGTTGTTTGCTAGGTCCACGGGAAGGAGGTCCCGCCGACTTCTCAGGAGTTCACCTTCGAGGTGATTGAGCGTACTTGGGGCTATGGCCTGATGCGTGTTCTGCAACACGCTATCTCGCGCCTCGTCCACACTACGATGAGCTGCTAGGCATTCGCTACGAGCACTACAGACGGGTCGACTCCGACGGCCTTCCTTTCCAGGCTGCCATTCTCGCTCCGTTCAGCCGCCACTTGTGCCACACGGAGGCCCTGCTGCACCACACTCAGGGGCAGCTGGACCATGTCCGTATGGTTGCCGATGAGAGAGGCTTGGAGTTAGCCATTCTTCATGAGGATCTTCAGGAGTCCATTTTCTCTCGTCACCACCTCCTCGCTGCCAAGAGGAGGATCGTGAAGAGGAACAAGGCTCTAAGGCAGGGCGTCCGTGACTTGGAGGACCACCTAGCCTCTCTTGAGAGCCACGTGTCCGAGTTAGAGGAGGAGACCGCCGAGCTCCGCAAGGAGAATGAGGCGGTACTTGGCCGCGACGACGACCACCAGGAGGCCTACGACGAGGAGCCCGCGAGCACTGACGACGACGACCGTGGTAGCGATGACGGTGATGACCGCGACGCTATCTTGGACTTCTACGCGCCCGAGACTCCGAGTGAGGAGGACCCCGAGGAGGTTGTTCCCCACGTTAGCGTCGATGAGTAGGTACCCGACGCACTGCTACCTCACATAGGATGTCGCGTACTAAGTAGGACTACCAATCCTTTTTGCGTATGTTGTGTATGGTTCAGCTGAAACCATTTGGTGTGTTGTTGCATGAGACTATGTGATGTGTGTGCCAGTCCGATGTGGCACTTCTTTTGCATGTATGTATGCATGTGTTGAACTTGGATGCTTATGGATGTTGTTGTGGTATGCCTATGGATGCTTGATGTACTTATGTCTCCTATGCATGTTATTAAATTAGATTGCACAACTTGTTTCTTTCGCACTTTGTTGTCGTTTCTCACCAAATCACTTCTCTCTAGAATGGCTCCGGAAACGCGAGGCCACGCTGGAAGAAACCTGCCCCCACTACCTGAACCCAGTATGGCGCAGGTGCTGCGGCCCATGTTAGAGGATCGTGAAGCCACACGCGCCGAACGCCAAGCCAACCTCGCCACTCTCCAACACCTCGCCCAGATTGCCACCACCAACAACAACAATAACAATGGTGGCAATGGCGATGAAGAACCATGAACCAAGCTTAGGGATTTCCAAAATTCCAATCCCCCGACCTTCACCAAGTCCACCGAGCCTCTGGATGCCGATGATTGGCTCCGGACCATTGAGAACAAGTTAGAGTATGCGGGAGTTGGAGCGAACAAGAAGAAACTGTATGCAACCCACTTCCTAGCTGCAGCAGCTGGAGCATGGTGGGAGAATGTCCGCGCCATGCAGCCCGAGGGTCAAGTGATGACTTGGGAAGCCTTCAAGACCAAGTTTCACAAAGCCCACACTCCCTCTGGACTCATCAAGATCATGAGGGACAAGTTCCACAATCTGCAAGGTGGGATGAGCGTCCCCGAGTACCTTGACAAGTTCACCACCTGGGGAAGGTATGCGCCAAATGACATCGACACTGATGAGAAGAAGAGAGAGCGGTTCCTTAATGGACTGCAGGAGGAGTTGCAGACCTATCTTGTAGCTGTGCACTATCCTGACTTGGAGGCTATGGTGGATGCGGCCATAATGGTTGAGGACAAAAACAAGGCTACCCGCGAGAGTCGTAAGAGGAGGATGATGAGTCAAGGTGGACCTAGTGGTCAGCGGTCCCGCAGCCTGCCCCCATCTAGGGCTGCGCCACCTCCACAGAGGTTTGCCTCTCAAGCCCCTAGGCCCAACAACCCAAACCGTCAGTACTCTAGCAACCGCCCTGTAGGCAGGAATTTCTCTGGAGGTAACCGCAACACTTTCAACCCCAATAACCGCAACCAAGGCAGTGGATGCTACACCTATGGCCAGCCTGGACACTTCTCTAAGGAGTGCTCCCTAAAGAAGCCTACTGCATCGAGCCTCAGCGCGCCGCGACCCAATCAGGGTCAAGGCCATGGACCCACTAGGAAGAATCAGAAGAACCACGCCAATGTTGCCAGAGGCCGCCTGAATCATGTCAATGCAGCTGAAGCAGAGGAGGCACCAGATGTCGTGCTTGGTACGTTTCTCGTCAACTCCGTGCCTGCAAAGATTCTATTTGATTCCGGTGCATCGCATTCTTTTGCCACGGAGACCTTCATGGATAAGGGTAATCTGAAACCTAGTCGCATGGATAGGCTTATGATAGTACAAATACCCGGGTCGACCACCAAAACCCAACTATCTTGCCGAAATGTCCCAGTAGAACTCCACGGAGTGCACTTCCAAGCTGATCTGATTATCTTAGGCACAAAGGGTTTGGATGTGGTACTTGGAATGGATTGGATGTCCAAGTATCAGGGGCATATTGATTGCGCCAAGAAGTCTATAACCGTGACCAGCAGCGACGGGTATTCAGATTGAGCACGTCGCAACCATGCCATCCCAGAAGGCCTACTACAAGAAGTCTGTGTCCGGACCAACCCTTGACCAAGTCCCGGTGGTATGCGAATACCCTGATGTTTTCCCTGAAGAGTTGTCAGGTATGGCCCCTGACCGGGATATCGAGTTCATTATTGAGTTGATTCCCGGAACTACCCCTATTGCACAAAGAGCCTACCACATGAACCCCCAGGAGTTAGAGGAGTTAAAAAGGCAGCTCGCTGATATGCTCAGCAAAGGTCTTATTCGTCCCAGCGCGTCACCTTGGGGATCGCATGTTCTCTTTGTGGACAAGCGAGACGGTACCATTCGATTGTGTGTGGACTACCGTAAACTGAACGAGGTGACTATCAAAAGCAAGTACCCACTACCAAAGATTGAAGACCTATTTGATCAGCTAAATGGAGCCAAAGTGTTCTCTGATACGTCTCAAACGTATCTATAATTTTGATGCTCCATGCTTGTTTTTACACCATTTGCCTATTGTTTCGTTACACTTCGTGGCACTTTTATGCGATTTCTGGAACTAACCTATTGACAAGATGCCACAGTGCCAGTTCCCTGTTTTCTGCTGTTTTTGTGTTTCAGAAGTGATACACAGGAAATATTCTTGGAATTGGACGAAACAACATCCTGAAGTCTTATTTTACCCGGAAGCTTCCAGAGATCCGAAGAGGAGTAGGAGGTGGGCCACAGGGGCCCCACACACCATGGTGGCGCGGCCAGGCCCCTGGCCGTGCCAGCCATGTGTGAGGGCGCCTGGTCCCGCCTCTGACATCGCCCCTTCGCCTATAAGAAGCCTCGGGACGGAAAACCCTAAGGGATTCGGCAATTTTCCAGAAAGAGTTCCGCAACTCCGCCGCCATCGCCGACGAATTTCGGGGGACAGAAGTCTCTGTTCCGGCACCCTGCCGGGACGGGGAAGTGCCCCCGGAGCCATCTCCATCGGTCTCCATCGCCGTCTCCGCCGTCTCCATCGACCTCACCGCCATCTCCATCAACCTTGCTGTCTCCTATGATGAGGAGGGAGTAGTTCATCCCCGGGGCTGAGGGCTCTACCGGTAGCTATGTGGTTCACCTCTCTCTCCCATGATGTGATCTTTATGTGATCGTGAGCTTTGTATCATGTTGAACAAGTAGATGTTATTATTCAGATATTATGTGTACTCTAGTGGTGATTGTTAAAGTAATCTATTCCTCCTGCTATGGTGTAACGGTGACAGTGCGTGCATCATGGTGGTACTTGGTTTAGGCTATGATTGTGATCTCTTGTGGATTATGAGAATAATTATTGCTATGATAGTTTGAGTGATCTATTCCTCCTTTCATGGTGTAATGGTGACAGTGTGTGCACCGTGTTAGTACTTGGTCTAGGTTGCAATGATTTCTATCTTGAATTGTGATTTGATTTGGATATCTCTATGAGTGGTGTTTGTCAAGTACTTGATGAACTTTAAGGGGTGCTTCTGTAGCCACTACACAATGATTAGTGTTATTCAATAGGAGAGTAATTCAGAGTGCCTTAGCAAAGAGAAGTTATTTGTTCAGTCATGTTATATTGTTGGGAGTGTGTCCACTAGTGAAAGTATGATCCCTAGGCCTTGTTTCCAAGCATTGCACACCGTTTACTTGCTGTTTTGTTACATGTTTGCTCGCAGCGATTTTTATTCCAGATTGTATTTACTACTTATAATCATCTATACCACTTGTATTTCACTATCTCTTCGCCGAACTAGTGCACCTATACATCTGACAAGTGTATTGGGTGTGTTGGGGACACAAGAGACTTTTTGTATCGTAATTGCAGGGTTGCTTGAGAGGGATAGCTTTGACCTCTTCCTCCCTGAGTTCGATAAACCTTGGGTGATCCACTTAAGGGAAACTTGCTGCTGTTCTACAAACCTCTGCACTTGGAGGCCCAACAAGTGTCTACAAGAATAGAAGTGCGTAGACATCAAGCTCTTTTCTGGCGCCGTTGCCGGGGAGGTAAGGTAAAAGGTACTCGCATCCTCCTATGTGAGTGCTCGAAGTTATTTCCTTTAGATTCTGCAATTACATCTTTTTGTTTCTTGTTTTTATTTTCACTAGTTAGGCTTAATGGAAAACAAAGAGTTCGCTAGTCTTTTTCCTGAGTTTAGATATGAAGTGTTTGAAGAGAAAATTGAAAAACCTTTGGAGCTTAATTTGCATGCTAATAGTGTTGTTAGTATGAATGCTTTGAACACCGTTGTTGATAATGCTATAGAAAAGTCTAAGCTTGGGGAAGCTGGTTTTGTTAAGCATGATATTTTTAGTTCCCCAGCTTTAGTGGAGAAAGTTTGCTCTGATGATATTTTATCTCCCATATGTGATGTTCCTTCTTATGATGATATGTTTGAAGAATATGCTTTGCGAAATAGCTGTTCTTTAGCTTGTGATGATACTAAACCTCTAGTTTATGATGGCTATGATGATGAGTATAATATTTTCAGTTCACCTACTATTGAGGATAAAATTAGTTATGATTACAATATGCCTCCTATTTATGATGATTATGGTGATGAGAATAATTATTCTGTTGAATCTGCTCGTACTACTATTGTTCCTGTGGTGAGTATTAATTCTTTTATGCATGTGGCTCATGATAGGGATGTTTTATGTGATAGTTATATTGTTAGTTCTATTCATGATGCTACTGAAAGTTATTATGAGAGAGGGAAACATGGTATGATGGATCTCAACAATATTAAGTTTCCCCTCTTTATGTTGCAAATCTTGAAGTGGCACTTGTTTTATCTATCCATGCTTGCTACTATGTGCCTCGTTAATTTATTTTCTTACAAGATTCCTATGCATAGGAAGTGGTTCAGATATAAATGTCTTTCACATTTGCTTTTTGATGCTCTCTATTGCTTTAAGTTCCTATATGGCGCCTTTGCCTCAAGCTCTTATATGGCGCCCACATGAGCATCTTTGCAAATTACTGCGCCTAGCTCAAAGGCGTTAAAGAAAAACACTCTTGGGAGATAACCCAATATTTCTTTTCAGTACTTTTTCTTTTATTTGAGTCTTGGAAGTCATTACTACTGTAATGACCGCTCCTTATCTTGTTTATTTCGTTTTTGTGCCAAGAGAAGCCTCTAATTCGAGTGAGGTAAAGATTTGGGGATGTTGCTGTCCTGAAACTGTTTTTGGTGCTGCACCGTAAAAATTCGTGAAAATTCTCTGTTTATCTTTTGGACCTGCGATTTCTTGTGCATATGCCCCAGGTTATATCCAAACTTTTGTTAGTTGAACACTTTTTGATTTGAGCAACAGAAAATCCCTCAAAAATTCGACCGTTGTCAGCTGTTCAGTTTTGACAGATTTCTGCCAATATTTGTGTTTGCCACTTTATCACTTTCTTTTGAGTTCTTTTGATCACGGAACTTTTGGGAAGTTGCTACAGTAGTATATGCTATATATGTGGTGGTTTTGGGTTGAAACCTGAAGCAAAAAGAGGTTGATTATATGTTATGCTTGCACTAATGTTGCTAATAGAATTGTGTTTAGTTTTGTATGAAGGAAGTTTTCAAGTGTAGGGATTGGAGAATGATGAGATGAGTTGAAGAATGGACAAAATCTCAAGCTTGGGGATGCCCATGCATCACCCCAAGAAATATCCAAGAAGTACAAGCGTCAAAGCTTGGGGATGCCCCCGAGGCACCCCTTCTTCATCGGCAAAAATCAGGTCACCTTTCAAGACACTATATTTTTATTGCTTCATGCACTATGCGTTTTTCTTGGAGCGTCAGTTGTTTTAGTTTTATTAGTTTGTTTAGTTTTGTTTGCTGCAATAAATGGTTAGATCACATCATGTTTCTTTTGGAGGAGATGAACTCGCTTTTCATTTGCCAAGAACACTCTAGTTTTCACTCTTATCGTTCAATGAGTGTTCTTCTTTTTCTGCTACTGCTTTTGGTTTTCGTTTTCGCCGTGGTTTTTGTTCAGATCTTGTTTTATCTTTGCATCAAGGTGTATTTTTGCCTCTGATCTTTATTGGTTTTCATCAAAAGAGGTGTCTTAAAAAAAATTCAAATGGTGTTGGAAAAGAGAAAAAGCTTTATGCAAAAAAGTGGTACAAGAAGGAGCTTGTGTAGACTGCGGCTTAGGCTTTTTCATGTCATGCTTGATGTCTTTTTGATAGTATGCTTAGTGGTTTTGCTGTAGCATGACTTGTCTCAAATAACTGAGATTGCTTAATGAGCCTTTGAAAAAATCATGCGTTGTTTTTATTGTATGGAAGCATTATTTTGGTTTTCTCCTTGATGCTTTATTTGGGTTGACTTGGCGCATGCTCACACATGTTAGACTCTTACAAAGTCGCCAATAGCCTTCACGATCATTTAGTTTTTGACTTTTGATGCCATCTTATGCTTCTTTTAATGTCGCATTGTCGCTTTGCATGATTATGGCCATTATTGCTCTCTTAGTTGGTCGCTCCCAGTCTTTTGCTAGCCCTCGCCTTGTACTGAGTATGAGCTCTACTCGTGCATCCAACTCCTAAAAGCCAAAGTTTTCCAAAGTGTCCACTATACATACCTACTAGCAATTTGCTATTCCAAGTAAATTTGACTTGCTTTTATTTTCTCTTCAAATTAAACTCTTACCAGTGTTATGCGAAATTCGGTCAGTAAAGCTCTCACGAACCGGAAGGCACACTTTACTTTTTCCTGTTCTAAAAATTTGACATTGTGGTCTCTTATGTTGAGTTGTTATGCTTGCAAGTTGTAAGTTGGATTCTAGCCCAGCCATGCTGTCATGGGGCAAGCTTTCAATATTGCACTTCTTATTTGAGTTGATATCGTGATCTTTTGTTTATGGATGCCCGCGGTGTGAAATGAATTGGGAATCTTGTGGGGATCATGGAGTTTGTATATGTGTTAGGGAAACGCCGGGCCGCCAATCTAAGCCATGCATAATTCATGGTGGAAATTTGCAGCATACCCATGGTGAACATTCGACGACGCATCTCACAATAAAAAGCTAAACAAATGGCAAATAAAAGAGATGTCGAGGTGTTCATTGTCTGCTTGTCCTGTCATTTTGGTGTGGGCTTGTTCCATGTCATCGGGCACGGAGGTACCCCATTGGCGGTTCTCAATGATATGCATATACTTACAATGACAAGAGCCTTGCTTGGGACTCTAAGTAAAGTAGCATGAGGTTTGGGTACTCGTATTCACGGGGCACGAGGTTTTCAACTTATGATTTGTCAAGCATATGCATCATAATTGTTCTCGCATTAACTTTAACCATTCAAGATGCTTATGATGGGGGCAATGAGAGCTCAAAGCCGGTAAGTACCATAATTTTTGAAGGTTATAAAACTTGCAATCACTGCTTCCCTCCGCGAAGGGCCCTTCTTTTACTTTTATGTTGAGTCACCACCTTCTATCTTTATGCACCATTAAGAGAGCATAGTTGTCATTCTGAGTATAATGTGCATTGTCCCAAAGTTTTCATTGATTGATTCATGACTATGGTTTCACTTGTTCTCAAATTATTTGTATCTAGTCGCCCTCTTAAACTTGAAGGTGTCCTATGCATTTATGTTTTGCTCTCTTTGAAGGACAAGCTGAAAACCATTTGTATGTTTTTCCTTATGATTTGAACACACGTTTGACTTTCATTGTTTCATTATTCATGATCTTTTGTTTGTGTTCATTTTCATGTTTATAACATGGTTGCTAAGTTCTTATTGTCAAGATTATGTCTTTCATGCCCATGTTTTAAGTTCTTATGATCCCAGCTCACAACGCTTACATATATGATCAAGATTGTGATGGTGCATGTCACCTCAAAAATTATTTCTTTTGTTATCACTTACCTACTCGAGGACGAGCAGGAGTTAAGCTTGGGGATGCTTGATACGTCTCAAACGTATCTATAATTTTTGATGCTCCATGCTTGTTTTTACACCATTTGCCTATTGTTTTGTTACACTTCGTGGCACTTTTATGCGATTTTCGGAACTAACCTATTGACAAGATGCCACAGTGCCAGTTCCCTGTTTTCTGCTATTTTTGTGTTTCAGAAGTGATACACAGGAAATATTCTCGGAATTGGACGAAACAACATCCTGAAGTCTTATTTTACCCGGAAGCTTCCAGAGATCCGAAGAGGAGTAGGAGGTGGGCCACAGGGGCCCCACACACCATGGTGGCGCGGCCAGGCCCCTGGCCGCGCCAGCCATGTGTGAGGGCGCCTGGTCCCGCCTCTGACATCGCCCCTTCGCCTATAAGAAGCCTCGGGACGGAAAACCCTAAGGGATTCGGCAATTTTCCAGAAAGAGTTCCGCAGCTCCGCCGCCGTCGCCGACGAATTTCGGGGGACATAAGTCTCTATTCCGGCACCCTGCCGGGACGGGGAAGTGCCCCCGGAGCCATCTCCATCGGTCTCCATCGCCGTCTCCACCGTCTCCATCGACCTCACCGCCATCTCCATCAACCTTGCTGTCTCCTATGATGAGGAGGGAGTAGTTCATCCCCGGGGCTGAGGGCTCTACCGGTAGCTATGTGGTTCACCTCTCTCTCCCATGATGTGATCTTTATGTGATCGTGAGCTTTGTATCATGTTGAACAAGTAGATGTTATTATTCAGATATTATGTGTACTCTAGTGGTGATTGTTAAAGTAATCTATTCCTCCTGCTATGGTGTAACGGTGACAGTGCGTGCATCATGGTGGTACTTGGTTTAGGCTATGATTGTGATCTCTTGTGGATTATGAGAATAATTATTGCTATGATAGTTTGAGTGATCTATTCCTCCTTTCATGGTGTAATGGTGACAGTGTGTGCACCGTGTTAGTACTTGGTCTAGGTTGCAATGATTTCTATCTTGAATTGTGATTTGATTTGGATATCTCTATGAGTGGTGTTTGTCAAGTACTTGATGAACTTTAAGGGGTGCTTCTGTAGCCACTACACAATGATTAGTGTTATTCAATAGGAGAGTAATTCAGAGTGCCTTAGCAAAGAGAAGTTATTTGTTCAGTCATGTTATATTGTTGGGAGTGTGTCCACTAGTGAAAGTATGATCCCTAGGCCTTGTTTCCAAGCATTGCACACCGTTTACTTGCTGTTTTGTTACATGTTTGCTCGCAGCGATTTTTATTCCAGATTGTATTTACTACTTATAATCATCTATACCACTTGTATTTCACTATCTCTTCGCCGAACTAGTGCACATATACATCTGACAAGTGTATTGGGTGTGTTGGGGACACAAGAGACTTCTTGTATCGTAATTGCAGGGTTGCTTGAGAGGGATAGCTTTGACCTCTTCCTCCCTGAGTTCGATAAACCTTGGGTGATCCACTTAAGGGAAACTTGCTGCTGTTCTACAAACCTCTGCACTTGGAGGCCCAACAAGTGTCTACAAGAATAGAAGTGCGTAGACATCATTCTCCAAGATTGATCTCCGCACTGGATATCATCAGCTGAAAGTCCGTGAGTCCGATATCCCCAAGACCGCCTTCACCACTCGCTACGGTTTGTTTGAATACACTGTAATGTCTTTCGGCCTGACCAATGCCCCTGCCTACTTCATGAATCTCATGAATAAGGTGTTCATGAAGTTCCTTGACAAGTTTGTGGTGGTGTTCATTAATGACATCTTGGTCTATTCCAAGACCGAGGAAGAGCACGCGGAGCATCTGCGGCTTGTGTTGGGAACCTTGCGAGAGCACCAACTTTACGCCAAATTCAGCAAGTGTGAGTTTTGGCTGAAAGAAGTTGGATTTCTAGGTCATGTTATCTCAGCCGGTGGAGTATCTGTTGACCCATCAAAAATTACCTCCATCATGGAAAGAAAAGCCCCGACCAACCCCACTGAAGTACGAGCTTTCCTTGGACTAGCCGGCTATTACCGGAAGTTTGTTGAAGGGTTTTCTAGCATCGCTCGTCCATTAACTCAACTCCTCAAGAAGGATAAAAAGTTCGAGTGGACTGAAAAGTGCGAGCAGAGTTTCCAAGAACTCAAGAAGAGACTTGTGTCAGCCCCTATTCTAACCATGCCCAATATCACCAAGAGCTTTGACGTCTATTGCGACGCATACAATCTTGGACTTGGGAGTGTCTTAATGCAAGATGGCAAGGTCATTGCTTATCTATCCCGTCAACTGCGTCCGCATGAGCTAAACTACCCTACCCATGACCTAGAGCTTTCTGCTGTCGTTTATGCACTCAAAACTTGGCGACACTACCTTATGGGAAACCGGTGTGAAATCTACATGGACCACAAGAGCTTGAAGTACATTTTCTCTCAGAAGGAGTTGAACATGTGGCAAAGGAGATGGATTGAGCTTATTAAGGATTATGACCTAGGCATTCACTATCATCCGGGTAAGGCGAATGTGGTCGCCGACCCTCAGCCGAGAGCCCTGCTCTCTAAATGCCCTGCTAAAGACCAGCCAACCTGCCCTATGTGAAGAGTTTGAAAGGTTTGTACTTAAGCTTGTGAGCCACGGGTTCCTAGCAAACCTTGAGGTCCGACCTACTCTGTTTGATCAAATTAAAGATGCACAGAAGGGTCACGAGAGTATTGAAGGGATCAAATGTAGGATGGGACGAGAAGAAGTACCTGGGTTTTTCGTTGATCAGCAAGGTGTGCTATGGTATAATGGCCGCCTATGCGTCCCTAGCATCGATGAGTTGAAGCAGCTCATTATGAAAGAGGCCGATGATACTCCCTATTCGATTCACCCAGGAGGTACCAAAATGTACCAGGACTTGAAGGAGCAGTTTTGGTGGCATGGCATGAAGCGAGAGGTAGCCTTTTATATTGCCCGGTGTGACGTCTGCCAGCATGTCAAGGCCGAGCACCAAAGACCTGCGGGTCTACTGCAACCATTAAAGGTACCCATGTGGAAATGGGAGGAGGTCGGTATGGATTTTATTACCGGCTTACCAAAGTCCGACCGAGGTCACGATTCCATTTGGGTCATTGTTGACCGTCTCACCAAGGTAGCCCACTTCATACCTGTCAAGACTGTCTTCAATGGAAGGCGTTTGGCCGAGCTCTACATCTCCCGTATAGTCAGCCTCCACGGAGTCCCTAAAGTGATTGTTTCGGACCGGGGTTCCCAGTTTACTTCGCGATTCTGGAACAGCTTACATGAAGCCTTAGGGACCAAGCTTTCTTTCAGCACAGCCTATCATCCCCAAACTGGAGATCAAACCGAAAGGGTCAATCAGATCCTTGAAGATATGCTTCGTGCCTGCATCCTCTCATACGGGACCAAATGGGAGGACTGTTTGCCATTCGCCGAGTTTTCCTATAACAATAGCTACCAAGTGTGATACGTCTCAAACGTATCTATAATTTTTGATGCTCCATGCTTGTTTTTACACCATTTGCCTATTGTTTCGTTACACTTAGTGGCATTTTTATACGCTTTCCGGAACTAACCTATTAACGAAGTGCCACAGTGCCAGTTCCCTGTTTTCTGCTGTTTTTGGTTTCAGAAGTGATACACAGGAAATATTCTTGGAATTGGACGAAACAAAAGCCAGAAGTCTTATTTTTCCCGGGAGCATCCAAACATCCGAAGAGAGGAAGGAGAGGGGCCAGAGGCCTCCCTCACAAGGGGCTGGCGCGGCCCAGGCCCTGGCCGTGCCACCCCTGTGTGAGGAAGCCCTGGCAGACCTCTGACATCGCCCCTTCGCCTATAAGAAGCCTCGGGACAGAAAACCCTAGGGGATTCGGCAATTTTCCAGAAACAGTTCCGCAGCTCCGCCGCCGTCGCCGACGAATTTCGGGGGACAGAAGTCTCTGTTCCGGCACCCTGCCGGGACGGGGAAGTGCCCCCGGAGCCATCTCCATCGGTCTCCATCGCCGTCTTCACCGTCTCCATCGACCTCACCGCCATCTCCATCAACCTTGCTGTCTCCTATGATGAGGAGGGAGTAGTTCATCCCCGGGGCTAAGGGCTCTACCGGTAGCTATGTGGTTCACCTCTCTCTCCCATGAGATGATCTTTATGTGATCGTGAGCTTTGTATCATGTTGAACAAGTACATGTTATTATTCAGATATTTAGTGTACTCTAGTGGTGATTATTAAAGTAATCTATTCCTCCTGCCATGGTGTAACGGTGATAGTGCGTGGATCATGGTGGTACTTGGTTTAGGCTATGATTGTGATCTCTTGTGGATTATGAGAATAATTATTGCTATGATAGTTTGAGTGATCTATTCCTCCTTTCATGGTGTAAAGTTGACAGTGTGTGCACCGTGTTAGTACTTGGTTTAAGTTGCAATGATTTCTATCTTGAGTTGTGATCTGATTTGGATATCTCTATGAGTGGTGTTTGTCAAGTACTTGATGAACTTTAAGGGGTGCTTCCGTAGCCACTACGCGATGATTAGTGTTATTCAATAGGAGAGTAATTCAGAGTACCTTAGCAAAGAGAAGTTACTTGTTCATTCATGTTATATTGTTGGGAGTGTGTCCACTAGTGAAAGTATGATCCCTAGGCCTTGTTTCCAAGCTTTGCATACCGTTTACTTGCTATTTTGTTACTTGTTTGCTCGCAGCGATATTTATTTCACATCACGTTTGCTACTTATAATCATCTATACCACTTGTATTTCACTATCTCTTCACCGAACTAGTGCACCTATACATCTGACAAGTGTATTGGGTGTGTTGGGGACACAAGAGACTTTCTGTATCGTAATTGCAGGGTTGCTTGAGAGGGATAGCTTTGACCTCTAACCTCCCTGAGTTCGATAAACCTTGGGTGATCCACTTAAGGGAAACTTGCTGCTGTTCTACAAACCTCTGCACTTGGAGGCCCAACAAGTGTCTACAAGAATAGAAGTGCGTAGACATCAAGCTCTTTTCTGGCGCCGTTGCCGGGGAGGTAAGGTAAAAGGTACTCGCATCCTCCTGTGTGAGTGCTCGGAGTTATTTCCTTTAGATTCTGCAATTACATCTTTTTGTTTCTTGTTTTTATTTTCACTAGTTAGGCTTAATGGAAAACAAAGAGTTCTTTAGTCTTTTTCCTGATTTTAGATTTGAAGAGAAAATTGAAAATCCTTTGGAGCTTATTTCGCATAGCAATGTCATTAGTACGAATGCTTTGAATACCGTTATTGCTAATGCTATAGAAAAGTCTAAGCTTGGGGAAGCTGGTTTTGTTGAGTATGATATTTTTAGTCCCCCAGCTTTAGTGGAGAAAGTTTGCTCTGATGATATTTTATCTCCCATATGTGATGTTTCTAATGATGCTTGTGCTCCTCATCCTTTTGAAATACCTATGAAGATTGTTGAACGTGTTATGAATAACCGCTATTCAGGAGATGGAACAGTCCCTCCGGGTGATCATTTACTCTTTATACAAGAATTATGCGAGTTGTTCAAGTGTGCAGGTATTTCGTCAAACCAAGTTAAGAAGAAGCTATTCTCTTTATCATTGAAAGGCAGAGCTGAGGAGTGGTATCGGCTGCTTGAAGATGGTCCATCTATTGCATGGGAGGAAATTGTGCCTCTCTTTTATTCCAAGTTTTATCCTTCAAGTGAAATTCATAAAGATCGTAATCGGATATATAACTTTTGGCCTCATGAGGGAGAAAGCATTGCCCAAGCATGGGGAAGATTGAAGTTACTAATGCATAAATGTCCTATTCATGATCTTCCCCGTAATATTGTTATCAATAATTTTTATGCAAGGCTTTCAGGATATTACAAGGACTATCTAGATGCATGCTTTGATGGGTCTTTCACAAGCAAGGATGTCGACACCAAGTGGGGTCTGCTTGAGACAATTCAAAACAATATTGAAGGTTGGGATAGCGACAAAGGTAAAGGATCAGGTATGAATTACGAGTTTGATTGCATTAAGTCTTTTGCTGAAATTGCTAATTTTCAAGAGCTTAGTGCTAAATATGGTCTTGATCCTCAAATTATGGTTGATTGCTTTAAAGCCTTTGCTTCCCATATGAATGTTCCTAAAGGAAATGGGGACGTGTATCATGAACCTTTTAAGGACACTTGCATAGAAAGTGATATTGTTATTGATGATTGCAATGAACATGCTCAAACTTCTAAAAGTACTATTTCTTATAAGCATGTTAATTTTTGTGGAATACATAGACCTTGTGAACAGAGTTACAACAAGGAAGATTATTGCATCACCCACGCAAATGAAGAAACCAGCATGTGGCTCAAGGATCTAGATGTGCTTGGTGAATGGGTTTGTGAGCTTTATCCTTTTCTTTGTGAATTTTGCGGTGAAAAAGGTCACTTTAATTTTCAATGCCCAATTAATCGAACGAGTACCGCAGATTTGTATTGTGATGATAAGATTACTCTCAATCAGCATGATGAGCTTACTTTGTTTTTGAATTGTGAAGAGATATCTAGAAAGCTTTCTTTGGTTGACATGAATGATGTTGATATTAATAGCACCCTTCTTGGTTGTCATCTCTATTGTGCTAAAGATTGCCTCGCAAATACTTACTTACAAGATCTTATTAAACATGATGATTTGCCAAGCTATGATAGGACTAATAGATGTTTCGATCTTATTAATAGAGAGGAGGAATCCTCCAAAGTTTCTTCTGTTGTTTCTGTCAGCAAGCCAGATTATGTAGAGAAGATGCCTTTTCCTCCTAAAGAATATGTGGAGAAGATGCCCTTCAAGTCTCTCCCTCCTAAAGGAGAGAGTAAAAAGAGTAAGAAGAAGAAGAAGAAGAAGAGGAGTAAGAGGCGAGAGGACACGGTATCTTCCCCTAAGCGTTATGATCCTGCTATAGATTATGATAATTCTGATTGGGATGATGTTCCTATGCCTATTACTCATGTTAGTGATCATGATTGGGAAAAGCACTCTACTTTTGATATTGAAAATCTTTTTGGTACCAATTCTAAGGTTAATAATTGTTGTACCATTAGTGCTATCCATGTTCCTTCTTATGATGATATGTTTGATGAATATGCATTGCGACATAGTAGTTCTCTATCTTGTAATGATACTACGCCTCTAGTTTACAATGATGATTATTATGTTTTCAATTCACCTACTTTTGAGGAGAAAAATAGTTATGATTACAATATGCCTCCTATCTTTGATGATTATGGTGATGAGAATAATTATTCTATTGAATTTGCTCCTACTACTATTGTTCATGTAGGGAGTATTAATTCTTTTATGCATGTGGCTCATGATAGAGATGTTTTATGTGATAGTTATATTGTTAGTTCTATTCATGATGCTACTAAAAGTTATTATGAGAGAGGGAAACATGGTTTGATGGATCTCAACAATATTGAGTTTCCCCTCTTTATGTTGCAATTTTTGAAGTTGTACTTGTTTTGCCTTCCTATGCTTTTTGCTTTGCGCTTTTATGACTTGTCTCTTTACAAGACTATTTTTCATAGGAAGTGGTTTAGATTTAAATGTGTTCCATACTTGCTTTTTGATGCTCTCTATTGCTTTAAGTTCCTATATGGCGCCTTTGCCTCAAGCTCTTTTCTGGCGCCGTTGCCGGGGAGATAACTCAATGTTTTCTTTTCAGTACTTTTTCTTTTATTTGAGTCTTGGAAGTCATTACTACTGTAATGACCGCTCCTTATCTTGTTTATTTCGTTTTTGTGCCAAGAGAAGCCTCTAATTTGAGTGAGGTAAAGATTTGGGGATGTTGCTGTCCTGAAACTGTTTTCGGTGCTGCACCGTAAAAAATCGTGAAAATTCTCTGTTTATCTTTTGGACCTGCGATTTCTTGTGCATATGCCCCAGGTTATATCCAAACTTTTCTTAGTTGAACACTTTTTGATTTGAGCAACAGAAAATCCCTCAAAAATTCGACCTTTGTCAGCTGTTCAGTTTTGACAGATTTCTGCCAATATTTGTGTTTGCCACTTTATCGCTTTCTTTTGAGTTCTTTTGATCATGGAACCTTTTGAGAAGTTGCTACAGTAGTATCTACTTTATATGTGGTGGTTTTGAGTTGAAACCTGAAGCAAATAGAGGATTGATTATATTTTATGCTTACACTAAAGTTGCTAATAGAATTGTGTTTAGTTTTGTATGAAGGAAGTTTTCAAGTGTAGGGATTGGAGAATGATGAGATGAGTTGAAGAATGGACAAAAGCTCAAGCTTGGGGATGCCCATGCATCACTCCAAGAAATATCCAAGAAGTATAAGCGTCAAAGCTTGGGGATGCCCCCGAGGCACCCCTTCTTCATCGGCAAAAATCAGGTCACCTTTCAAGACACTATATTTTTATTGCTTCATGCACTATGCGTTTTTCTTGGAGCGTCAGTTATTTTTGTTTTCAGTATTAGTTTAGTTTAGTTTGCTGCAATAAATGGTTAGATCACATCATGTTTCTTTTGGAGGAGATGAACTCGTTTTTCATTGCCAAGAACACTCTAGTTTTTACTCTTATCGTTTCAATGAGTGTTCTTCTTTTTCTGCTACTGCTTTTGGTTTTCGTTTTCGCCTTGATATGCGTTCAGATCTTGTCATATCTTTTCATCAAGGTGTATTTTTGCCTCTGATATTTATTGGTTTTCATCAAAAGAGGTGTTTATAAAAATTTCAAATGGTGTTGGAAAAGAGAAAAAACTTTGTGCAAAATAGTGGTACAAAAAGGAGCTTGTGTAGACCGCGGCTTAGGCTTTTTCATGTCATGCTTGATGTATTTTTGATAGTATGCTTAGTGGTTTTGCTGTAGCATGACTTGTCTCAAATAACTGAGATTGCTTAATGAGCCTTTGAAAAAATCATGCGTTGTTTTTATTGTATGGAAGCATTATTTTGGTTTTCTCCTTGATGCTTTATTTGGGTTGACTTGGCGCATGCTCACACATGTTAGACTCTTACAAAGTCGCCATTAGCCTTCATGATCATTTAGTTTTTGAATTTTGATGCCATCGTATGCTTCTTTTAATGTCGCTTTGTCGCTTTGCATGATTATGGCCATTATTGCTCTCTTAGTTGGTCGCTCCCAGTCTTTTGCTAGCCCTCGCCTTGTACTGAGTATGAGCTCTACTCGTGCATCCAACTCCTAAAAGCCAAGTTTGCCATTGTGTCCACTATAAATTCCTATGCATGGTATTTGTAAGCCATTCCAAAGTAAAATTTTCGTGTGCTACCTTTCAAAAACCTTCAAAATACTTCTCGTTTTGTGACACTGTTTTCAGCTCATGGGGACGTAGTGGTCGGATTTGCTATCTTCCATATTGTTTATTCCAAAAAGAAAAAAAAAGGAAAAAAGAAAGAAAAAAGGCACTCCTCCAATGAATGTGAATGTTGGTGGGCACCCGATGGAATCGGTTAGCCATGGTATGTGAAAGGAAAAGGTGGGGAGGAGTGCCAAGTTTTATAAAAAGAGCACCAAAGTGCCAATCTCTCTCTCAAAAACTTGCTTTATTTTTGTATGGAAGATAGTAAGAACCCCATTGCCAGTCGTTGACAAAGACAACCACCTCTCAAAATCAAGTTTTATCTCTGTTTTACAAAATGAAAAGCTCTAGCACATGTTTAAATCACTGCTTCCCTCTGCGAAGGGCCTTTCTTTTACTTTTATGTTGAGTCACCACCTTCTTTCTTTATGCACCATTAAGAGAGCATAGTTGTCATTCTTAGTGTGATATGCATTGTCCCAAGGTTCATTGATTGACTCATATTGTTGGTTTCACTTGTTCTTAAATTATTTGTATCTAGTCGCCCTCTTAAACTTTGAGGTGTCCTATGCATTTATGTTTTGCTCTCTTTGAAGGACAAGCTGAAAACCACTTGCATGTTTTTCCTTATGATTTGAACACACGTTTGACTTTCATTGTTTCATTACCATGATCTTTTGTTTGTGTTCATTTGCATGTTTACAACATGGTTGCTAAGTTCTTATTGTCATGATTATATCTTCATGCCCATGTTTTAAGTTCTATTGATCCCAGCTCATCAATGCTTATATATATGATCAAGATTGTGTAGGTGCATGTCACCTCAAAAATTATTCTTTTGTTATCACTTACCTACTCGAGGACGAGCAGGAGTTAAGCGTGGGGATGCTTGATACGTCTCAAACGTATCTATAATTTTTGATGCTCCATGCTTGTTTTTACACCATTTGCCTATTGTTTCGTTACACTTAGTGGCATTTTTATACGCTTTCCGGAACTAACCTATTAACGAAGTGCCACAGTGCCAGTTCCCTATTTTTTGCTGTTTTTGGTTTCAGAAGTGATACACAGGAAATATTCTTGGAATTGGACGAAACAAAAACCAGAAGTCTTATTTTTCCCGGGAGCATCCAAACATCCGAAGAGAGGAAGGAGAGGGGCCAGAGGCCTCCCTCACAAGGGGCTGGCGCGGCCCAGGCCCTGGCCGCGCCACCCCTGTGTGAGGAAGCCCTGGCAGACCTCTGACATCGCCCCTTCGCCTATAAGAAGCCTCGGGACGGAAAACCCTAGGGGATTCGGCAATTTTCCAGAAACAGTTCCGCAGCTCCGCCGCCGTCGCCGACGAATTTCGGGGGACAGAAGTCTCTGTTCCGGCACCCTGCCGGGACGGGGAAGTGCCCCCGGAGCCATCTCCATCGGTCTCCATCGCCGTCTTCACCGTCTCCATCGACCTCACCGCCATCTCCATCAACCTTGCTGTCTCCTATGATGAGGAGGGAGTAGTTCATCCCCGGGGCTAAGGGCTCTACCGGTAGCTATGTGGTTCACCTCTCTCTCCCATGATATGATCTTTATGTGATCGTGAGCTTTGTATCATGTTGAACAAGTACATGTTATTATTCAGATATTTAGTGTAATCTAGTGGTGATTATTAAAGTAATCTATTCCTCCTGCCATGGTGTAACGGTGACAGTGCGTGGATCATGGTGGTACTTGGTTTAGGCTATGATTGTGATCTCTTGTGGATTATGAGAATAATTATTGCTATGATAGTTTGAGTGATCTATTCCTCCTTTCATGGTGTAAAGTTGACAGTGTGTGCACCGTGTTAGTACTTGGTTTAAGTTGCAATGATTTCTATCTTGAGTTGTGATCTGATTTGGATATCTCTATGAGTGGTGTTTGTCAAGTACTTGATGAACTTTAAGGGGTGCTTCCGTAGCCACTACGCGATGATTAGTGTTATTCAATAGGAGAGTAATTCAGAGTACCTTAGCAAAGAGAAGTTACTTGTTCATTCATGTTATATTGTTGGGAGTGTGTCCACTAGTGAAAGTATGATCC